>JAGSMW010000008.1:2317500-7117500 GCA_029286795.1 Byasa hedistus
GTTATAATAATTTAAAAATATATTTAACTATTTTCATTGGAATCCATAATGAAAAATATATTATCAAGATCATCAGTAGTGAATTTAGACCTCTGTCACGGACGTCCATACAAATTCCATACAAATACTAATAAGTTTTATGAAATAAAATGTATGAGTACAGACACTAAATTTGTAAAGAACAAATTTTTATTATATTGAATAATATTACAAAATCTTAAATATTGTAATACCAATCTGAACATTGATACAGATAGCGTTGACCGGAAACGTTTGTTTATCGATTACCATAGTGACTACAGCCACGAAAATAACAACAGTAAGGGACAGTGACATCGCTTTAATAGCTGCAACAATGTTACGTATTGGTGATTTACGAGCAAAGAGGATGGATAGGTGTAACTCCATTTTCAAACCGGCTTAGTGACGTACGTCAGACATACGCCAGTGTGAACAGCGCGGTTTAGTGCCGTTCGTATGGTGCTGTGTTCTTGTGTGTTGTGTGTCTGCAGCAGCACCTGTTGCTATGTCGATCCGTTCAACGCTGGTGGAGGGGCCACAGCAGAAGCAGAAGGGCAAATTCACGTTCTCCAGTACACCGCGGGCGCTGTACAACAATGCTAAACTGAAACAGAATCCATCATGGTATGTGTTCGTCTTTATCATTGTCATAACAAACAATTAATTTATCTTATATTATATTTAAATATCTTCATATTCATACATACATAATATCAACACTTATAAACTTGTAATGTATACTTAAAGTTCTTATTATCTCAAACGTGTACCTGTTAAAACCCTTATATATTTATATGTATTTTTGATGCCAAAGGATTACTAAATAAAAACGATAGTCGTTCAAATTAAATAAGAATGTGTTTACAAATTTAAAGATTACTATTTTTGGTGTAGAACCTTATTTCTTTTGATGATTTTTTATGTTATACCTTACGTCCTTAAAAATTCTGCTCAACCGTTGCAAAATCATTCCAAATAAACAAACAAAAAAGTCTTGCTTTTGTTTAAATAAAATAATTAAAAGTCTTTCATATAAATAGTAGAAATAAACATTTAAATTTCATTTATTTGTATTATCATTAGTTAGTCGTAGAGGTGTTATCGAAACCTTGCGTGTAACTACCGGCAGTTTGAAGGTCAAAAAATTACTAAGAAGTAAGAATCATTAACAATGAAACTATAACAATCATAGCATATTAAGAGTTAATAGTTTTTTTAACAAATTTACAAGAATAGGCTGAGGTACGTTAGAATAAGTTGTTATATGAATTAAACAATATGTTTTTGTCTTAAGATATACTTTTATTATTTTACTAACTTATCGAATATGATAAAATCACAATTGGAATAATTATTGTTGATTATACTCCACCTCTCCATCTCTGTTCCTTTCTCCACGATTTTTATCATCTCACAGTAAACTTCCAGCGTACAGAAATGGCACTTGCATCATATTAGTGTCATACTTTCGTTCAGGATATCACGTTTCATTAGATAAATTTGGTATAACTATGAAAGGTTAAACTTAAGATTTCTATTTTTAATTGGATTTTTCATTAACTTTTTGTAAAAGTAAAGTGTTGATTGTAAACGTTAAATTTGTTATATATTATCCTCTAAGAACTGATAGCAAAGTCAGGATGATTTGTCGTGATAATCATTACACAATAATACAGAGCATTATATGTAAAAAGATCATTTCAAATACCAGCATTATATTCTATATGATTTTTGTTACATAAAATGTAATTGTGTAAATTTTTAGTAGAATGAAATAAACTTAACCCTAATTTGATGCTTTATGGATTACTTTAAATTACAAATCGACCGTGAATCAATTATATGGTATTAAACAAACGCCCGATGCACTTTGCTGTGTTTGTTGATAACTGCATTACTTTTAATGATCGCATGTCACCGGGTATTATGGTCACCAACATTGCGTAGGCAAACAGATACCCATCGATACCGATACTTACATCATGTAACTTTAAACGCTAACTAACCTTCATTCTATCGCTTACGGGGAACTTTGATTAATATGAAACATGACTAAAAATAATAAACGAATTTTAAAGAACTGAACGTAATAAAGTAAGTAATACAATAGGCTATCATATGGTGACAATATTAAGTTATAGTGAGACTGAGAATATTGAAAAGTGTTTTTTTTTTTTTTTATAGTACTTTGCGACGAGAGGTACAAGACGTTCACCTGATGGTAAGTGATACGCTCGCCCATGACAACGTAGTGCTAGTTACGATGGTACACACTGCACCACATTGCGCTCGTCGCATAGAGACATAAGGTTTTAAGTCTCGTTACCCCAGTAATTACACTAGCTACAGCGCCCTTCAAACCGGAACACAGTAATGTTTGCACACTACTATTTGTCGGTTGAAATAGGAGCTGCGGTGGTACCCATCTAGACGGTCTCCGACAACAGAGACCTACCACCTGGTAAAGTGAAAAAGTGAAAGTGAGTAAAAAAAAGTGATCGTCCAGAATCACACAGGGGTATCTATGGGGTCTAGTATGTATCTAAATTATTAATTTTATATTATAACAAAGGAATGCTAGTGTTTCTCAAAAAATCCGAAGCTTTGTCCGTCACCACAGTTTCGTGTCTGACCGTCGTAACACCGCAGACGATGTTATCGAAGCAGTTACTGCGATGCGATAAAGTTTTTCTACATAGTATTTGATTAGTGAAATTTTTTAGTAGTTGGATACTCGAAACAAAGAGACTGAAAGTTTTTTAATGATTATTTCAGTAAATACATATATAAAATAACTAAGAAGACTGTTATTTATAATATTAACAGATTTATTATTGTTTACTATTAAAATTGCTTAATCATCTCGAATACATTACAAGAGACCTATGTCCAGCAGTGGACGTCGATCGGTTGAAATTATGATGATAATGAATCATCGCGTAGCTTTGTTATTAGAAAAGTTAATCTAACGACTTTAATGTTTTTCTAGCGAGTAACAGTAATAAAGTAATGCAATAGCTTACAGATTACTTAAAGACAATGTATTTTAAGAAACTTGTTGAACTGTAATTCCATATTGAGTTTTTTTGAAAAGGTTTTTTTTTTAAATTGTTTTTTGAGAAAGAAAACACATTTCGATTTGATTGGGTATTTATCTGTATAATATGTAATACTTAAAAATCCAATTGACGAAATGTGAGCTGTTACTCAAATAATACTATACTAAAAAGTTCTTTGTTCCCCTAGAAATATTTTTGTAGTTTAAATATAAACACGCACATTGATATAACGCTGTAACTGACTTGTAAGTTGCTATAAATTACTTTTAATTGTAAAGGTCAGTAATAAATTTTAAAGGCAAATTTGAATTTTATTTAAAAGCTAAAACTATTGATCTTTTGCGTCCTTCACATACTTATTTGTTTATACTTACCTACCAACGAAGAGTCTAAGCATTTCAGAAACAATATTCGTAAGCTATCAACATATTGAACAATGAAACTTAGCCGATTAATTATATAAAGTCCTCATTTATTTTAAGCTACGATTGTCGCTTAACTTATTTACTGTTTTTTTTAACTGAATTCCATAAACACAATTAAAACAATGCTTAATTATTTAAAATTAAAATTGATTGCTCAAAAAAGCTCCCAAAGTAACAATCAACAAAAACTTAAAACTTTGAACATAGCTTTAGTGACATCCACCAATCAGCATTTGACTCGTATATCCTCATGAAAGAAGGTTTTGTGTCCTAGAAATAGTATCATAAGAAAGGCTGCTTGATAATGTTCTTACCACTTAAAGCTTATTACAAGTCGATGATTAAACACTTGAACATTGTTTTCAAAATTGAAAAATTTGAAGATCAGATGCTCTTATATACAAACGGAGGGCCTGATACGAGAGACTTAATAAAAGGTCAAGGAGAAACTATAATGTAAAGCATGTGTTAATGTAAAATAAAAGTCGCCTATAATCGACATCGTCAGTCACGGAAACATGCGATCTAGATAGCTTTAATCTTTCCCATATGTTCATTTTTCTTCAGCCATCGCTACTGGTGCTAAGCTATTAACTAAGAATGTGCAAAAACATTACTTAAATGGTGATAGCTACTTCAATAGCGCACTCATTACTTAATAAATGTTGTATTTTCATATCCTCTTCTTAAAAAAAGATAATGAGCAAGCGCTCTTAAACTTTATGTACAAATACATTTATTAACATTTTTAAATTTTTATAACCGTATTAAGATAAAACTATCTTAAACTCCATTTTAATTAAAAAACTTAGATTTTAAAGGATACGTTTTCCTCTTCAGATCTAAATGATAGATAACCTTAAACTCTAATGATATAATAATCTGGTCGTTTCCTTCCTACTAAACGTCTATTTTACTATCTACTAGACCCAGCGGATAACTGCTTAGCTTGTAATGCGTAGGTTTCTTGTTTGATTTTTGAGGGACGTGTGGAGTTAGAATCATTAATTATTCTAGATTTATCTTCTAGGTACAGTTTGTTTCTTTCTAAAACTTTCTGCGTCTTCAACATACAAAATTAGAGTATCATTGGCATCCTTCAATCGCTTAAAATCATATAAAATAACATCTTTCCTTCTCAGTACTAGTATATTCTTCAATCATATTTATTGGTATTCACACGCGATTACACTGTATACAGTCATCATCATCATCGTCTCCCTGTTCTGTCCCCACTAATGTGTGATCATCACTTATCTTCTTCCACTTCTTTCTATTAACCGAGAACTCGCAATACATCTTTTACACGCAGATCCTTTTTCACATAATCTATCTATATCTTCTTAGGTCTTCCTCTACTCTTCCTCTGGGTATTAAAAACAATTTAATAAGTTGTAATCATTATTATGTTTCGGTTTTATTTTCTTGTCTTCTTCTAAGTCGTATATCCTCATGACTGAGGGTCGTGGTCATCATGTTTTTATTGAAACACACGAAGACTCTCTTGGCAGTTATAATGGAGTGGTGTTGCCATTGCCTTCTCCATTTCACATACTAGTCTGACCACTGATGGTCATGGCATATATATGCAAGTTTCCTCACGATGTTTTCCTTCACCGTCAAAGCACGTGATATTAGTTGGTGTTTTTATGCTAACTGCACATAAATTGAAAAATTCATTGGTGCAAGCTTCGCATTGGAAGGCCGGCGTTCAAACCACTAGGCTATCACGGCTTTTTATTTTCTTGTAGCAAGCGGGAAAGTTTGCGTGGTAATCTTTGATAAGCTGTTACATGACGCTTAATAACACCGCAGTGGTCGAGAGGAGCAATGACCTTAACCTTGAGCAGCGGTGGCAGCGCCCTGACGAGGCGAGGTCACATCCACTTGACAACCCCGAATAAGTCTTAGTTAATATTTAATGTCCAGAAATAGATTTAGATTAAGATTTTTTAAAAGAAATCCTGCTTATTACCCTTTCATAAAAAAGAAGTTCCCAGGTACTTTATAATCTTACTACTAATTTGAAACACAATTAACATTCAGAAGTGAAGGGTTCTTAGTATGATTTATGTCCATCAGTAGACATCCATCAATTGTGATGATAGTTCTTGGTTTATATTTAATGTATTATGTTACTAAAGTTACAAAAAAGGATGATCTCCAAAGAGTTTGTCAGTCCATTAATAAAATACAAGCAAACTTTCGCTGATCATATAAAAGTGGCGGTTCAAAATGATTGTTTAAATATTATAACTTTGAAAAATCAAGCTTTCACCACTCTCATCTAAGTAATAACGTGTTCATAATTTTATTTACCTTGAGACTATTTCATTTTTATGTTGTAACGTATTGATCATTGCGCAAAACGACGCAATATGTAATCACCGTATAATTTATAACGTGAATAAATATATTCAGTATTCGTTTAATGGCCGGTCTGTGGAACTGCGATAAGCAAGGACCGGTGGGCGGTTGCTAAGTTGATACGAGATATACTAAGAGTCAGTAACTTAAACTTACCATCTTCATATATATATCATGTTACAATATTATGAATAGTTTATTAAAGCAAATTATTTAACTATATAAATTGATTCAAAAATAACGTACGTCTTCAAACTATAATGGATATTTGTTCTAGGAACATTTTATAGCATTTATTCTATAAAACACCTGAAATTGTTTATACTGCGACATTAATTTTTGACTTTAACTTTTTACTAATCGTTTCTGTGTATTGTTATTTGTCTGCTCTCTTTAAAGTTGGCGGGGAAGTTTCCTCTTTGAAAACGAGTTAGAATGTCTCTGCGGCTACTTTACCGTAAGCGAGAAGTAAAAAAAGGCAGCAGGTCTTTTTTTTATTCGATTAGTCGACGAATAAGGCGTTCACCTGATGGTAAGTGATACGCTCGCCCATAACAAAGTGCCGTAGGTAAAGATGGTATATACTACACCACATTGCGCTCGTCTCCTTTAGACATAAGGTATTAAGCCTCGTTACCCCAGTAATTTCACTAGCTACCTTTCAAACCAGAACACAGTAATGTTTGCACACTACTATTTGGCGGTTGAAATACCTACCTAGACGGTCTCCGGTAAAAGAAAACTACCAGTAGTAAAATATTGTGACCATTACGAGCATACCTCACATGCCAGGCTTCGCAAGTACGACAAATAACTTAGTAAATATTCTTCAGCTGAAAATTAATTAACATTATGCTCTTCGGCTATTCTTAAATATGGGGGCGATGTGATCGCATTCGTAGCTTCATTGCGCGTATCACGTAGAGGCGGCTACGAGGCGGCGTAGCATGACGCACGTCCTTACTGCGCCTTTATGAAAAACCACAATTGACCCTCAAGGTCAAGTGAAAAATTACATTTGGCCAAATATAATATACAGACGAGGCCCCGCCCGCAAACTGCGCTACATTTTTATTTATGGAAATTTTATAATCCAGCAATTTTTCATTTTAATTTCCAAAATGAAAATCGTAACCAAATATAATATTTAAAAAAAACTAGCTTCTCCGAATTTGCAAATTTTGTTCTAAGTGATATTTTTGAATCTCGATTTTTTTTTACAATTTTGTTAGTTGGTTATTATTAAAAATTCAAACAAAAATTGTCTGCAAACCATTTTTTTAATTTTTTAAGCTGAACATATTTTAATAATTTTTTTTCTGTGTTCAAATTATTGGAAAAACAATGACATGTATCCTTAATCAAAGTCGAAATGATTAAAACACTTACCGTTTGTTTGGTTTTATTATTATAAATAAATATTACTAATAAAGCATTTACTTTTTGGAGTTGGTAAAGCTTTTGTGATGCGGTTGTTATAACAATTAGTTGTTTGCATTCTTTCGTTTTGCTAAAAAATGTGGAGAACAACAAAATAAAAAACATTTTGGCATTACATAAGTTTTAAGCAAAACTTTGTTAATTACTTCTAAGCGGCTTCCGTTATTAGTTGGTTATACTAAAATTAAGTTCAATACTTAAAATCATGTATTAGGAACAAGAATGAAGTATTCATCATTATTATGTACACAAATAATGTTTGTCCGCACTGTAACCATTATTTTTTTTAGTACAACTAATTGTAGGTTGTAGTCTAGTTATTGTAATGACTATATGAGATTTGTCAATAGTTAACCAAAAAGAAAACTGTAATTTGTGTTCATTACGAAAAACAGGGCAGTAAGAAATTATTTGTTTGTATTCGCATACATAATATTGTTTTTTTTCTTTACTTTTAATGAAATTATTTACATAACTTTCTAAATTAAGTATTAAAGTGTTTAAAGTTATTGAAATAAATCTGTAACCTTAATTTTCAAAGCATTATTAGTTTTGTAACGTGTTTGGGAACGGTGCATGTGTTGATCACAAATTCAATGAATATATTTGTTTCTTTCGATAAATACTTGATGACTTGAGAGATTTTAATTAGAAATCATTTATAGTACAATTATGTAATGTTATAACATGCTGAGTTACTTTAGTTTTTTTTATACTACTATGCGACGAGACGAGCAAGACGTTCTGATGGTAAGTGATACGCTTGCCCATGACAACGTGGTGCTAGTTAAGATGGTACACACTGCACCACATTGCGCTCGACGCCTTGAGACATGAGGTGTTAAGTCTCGCTACCCCAGTAATTACACTAACTACAGCGCCCTTCAAACCGGAACACAGTAATGCATTCTACTATTTGGCGGTTAAAATAGGAGCTGTGGCGGTACCCATCCAGACGATCTCCGGCAACAGAGACCTACCACCTGGTTAAATTTGTTGACTTTAAAAGTAGACTATTTAACATTCACAGTCTGTTAGATTACAACGGTTAGGAATGACCTGAGTTATCGGTATCTCAGTCGCATGTTATCTTATAATAGGCTGTTCTACATTGACCATGTGAGCGGCTTCCAACCGCGCCGCCGGCCCCGCGTCCCGCTCGCCGCGGCGCCTGCGCGGGCTCGTGCCGCAGCCGGGGCGCCGCCTGCGACACGCTCTAAGCGCCACCAAGTAGCGGACGGTTACGACGTTCCGCAGCGGACGGTGAGTGACCGTCGGCCGGCGCCCCGCTCCGCCGGCAGTGCTCGCCGGCCGCCGCCCCGGGCCGCCGCTCACACCGGCCACGTGACACGCGATGTCGCCGACACACGCGCCCCCGCCCGACGGCTTCGCAGTCGACGGCAACGAGAGCGCTGAACCGAACCGCGAACCCAAAAGCACACCCAGCAATGTGAACGTAGTCCGACCCCTGGCCCGCCCGCCTGTCGACACATCACTCAAAACCAAATTCTCCCGCGCGCTGAACTTCAAACTCCGTCGGTTGAAGGAAAAAGAAGTTTCAGAAGCCAACTTACGTCCTCCGGTTAGACCTCGTTTCGGCATGGGGACGATGTCTGCATCAGATTGCAACGTCTCCAGCGTCGGTCAACACGAGCGAGCACTGCGAGAAAAATCGAAGAACCGATCTCATCCACACATAAACTCTATTCCGTCAATGGAAAAAACTAAGATGTCGCCACGGGCGGAGGACACCCCGTCACCGGACGCGAAAAACCGCAACAAGCATAACGACTCGAACAAACCCCGCTTCGTTACTACGGTTAAAACGGGACAGTTTCTTCTGCCGCCGCCGGAAGTCGCTTATCTATTAGGCCTGCATACACTTTATCCTCCACAAGAGAGGGAGAAGATCGTTTATTCTTACGCAAGCAAACCGAAAGTCGTGGCAACACGGCCTAAACGATCATTGGAAGATAAAAACGAAAAGATTATACCTAATGGAGGGCCACATTTAGAGCCGAGCGGCAAGAGAAAGATGCACCCCGGGGGAGCGTTCCGAGGAGTGCGGGCGCTGATCGCCAGCGTGGCCGGCATGAGGCACATGCTCGAGGAACAGGACCGAGTGTACGTACGGCTATACCTATAATGTGAACCTTAATCCGCGGCACAACCATTTGTGACTCAGCGCAAAATAGCACAATAGTAACAAAATCTGTACACATCGAACGCTACGCCGAGGGGTCGACGACGTTTACTAATATCAACCATAAACTTGATAGTATACTAATGTTTTTAGGTTTTACGTAGGCGGTAGTGGAAACGGTTATTATTTGGTTTAACTATGAAAAACATAATATTTTTCACGACGCATTAAAAAGACCGAATTTAAGATATACTGACTAAAATAGAATTGAAGTTGTATGTATTATTCGGTATTAAAAAAAAGGATTATTACATTAAATTTTATATTTTCTGATTCTTGACAAAGTGATTAATGTATTTGGAAAAATTATCAGAAATATTTCTTTTGCTTTTAACACAATATTATGATGATTCATTTGGATATTACATATAGTACATTTATTGGAGGGTATTTTAGAGTCTCGGCTTGATATAGTACGCTACCGGATTTAAATATCTTTCAGTTGTGAATAAGCACTGTATAACACCGTAGGCCAAGAAAGTGCCTTAACCTTTGGATGTGAACCTACAATATGTAAATATGAATGAAAAGACTACCGGTATAGGGGTCGAGCCGTGTGTAATGACCGCCGCGGCTGCATGCCCTACTTGACTCACCCCCCCTACCACCCCCACGGTCGGTCACCCTCCATCTATTCATTCCTCTTATCAATTATAAATCTATTTAAATCGTTACCGATGATGCCACGAAAGCAACTTTTTAATTCTCAAATATACTCCCGGACAGATCCATCGGCCCCACCACCCAGTGTTTAAAGTTTCGACGGTGTCTAGCTAAAAATATATGTTGGGTGGAGCAATAAGTTTTAATGCAGTTTTGAAGCAGATTTATTGGTCAACCCTTATGAATGTTTTTTTTTTGTAATTTCGAATTGATTTGGCCGGCAAAAGTGTTACAGCTTGGACCACAATTTCAGGCAGAGTATCCATATTTTTTGGTCAAAACTGGCCCAAAGTCTAGATTTACCTTTTTATGGAATCAATAATCAGAAACATAAATAAAAAAGTCCAACTTTTGCGAAATAAATAAAGTTTTCTTCATTCCTGGGTCGTTGAAAACATTGACCAGACTCGAATTTTCGTTTTTTTTTTCATAATCCTGAATTCGAAATAAAAAAAAACATACATAAAGGTTGACCAAAAAATCTGCATTAAAACTGCATTTAAACTTATTGCTCCACCTAACATTTATTTTTAGCTAGGCTCCGTTAAAACTTTAAACACTAGGTGGGCCGATAAACACTAAGTGTATATTCAAATTGCAGTATGTACATTAGATTCATTTTAGTTCACTCAACTTAATTTCTTGTATAGAAACAATAG
Source organism: Byasa hedistus (assembly GCA_029286795.1). Taxonomy (NCBI): domain Eukaryota; kingdom Metazoa; phylum Arthropoda; class Insecta; order Lepidoptera; family Papilionidae; genus Byasa; species Byasa hedistus. Next base: position 2,328,338 of record JAGSMW010000008.1, read on the forward strand.
AATGAATTTCTTTATACTTTACTTAAACTTTAATATAACTTCAGTGTTAAATAGATTTATTTATTGAAGACATGTTGAAATAGTTTTGTATCGTTTCAGTGACGAGATTGGCCCTCGCAACCTGATGCACGACCGGCGCGTGGTGCGCGGGAGCACTTTCGGACCTCAAGCTGCGCACGCGCACGCAGCCGTGAGTACACCTTACTTACACTTTTTTTTTATACTACTTTGCGACGAGACGAGCAAGACGTTCACCTGTTAGTAAGTGATACGCTTGCACATGACAACGTAGTGCTAGTTAAGATGGTACACACTGCACCACATTGCGCTCGTCGCCTTGAGACATATAAGGTGTTAATTCTCGTTACCCCAGTAATTACACTAGCTACAGCGCCCTTCAAACCGGAACACAGTAATGTTCGCACACTACTATTTGGCGGTTGCAATAGGAGCTGCGGTGGTACCCATCCAGACGGTCTCCGGCAACAGAGACCTACCACCTGGAAACACTGCACTGCAGTAACATTATTAAATTTATGATCCTTCATGATATTTTTTATTTGCTCTATTATGTATAATCTAGGCACATGGTTTTGGTGTTGGTAAATATCTGTTGCTGAAGACTTTTCTTGGACTGAGGTTTTCGGTAACACTTAATAGTACATCTCTGTTAATGGCGCCTCACGTACCTTTTCCATTCTCTCGATTTCGTCTGTCATCGTATCTGCTATTAATTGAAAAGCAAAAAAGCTTTTCCTTATGCTTTCTTAATTACCGTTTGCGACCTTTAAAATAGGTAACTTACCCGCGACTTTCTTGATGTCACTTTTAACTGACATAAATAATTCTTTCATGAATTAAATATCAAACTAATAGTTTCAAGTAAATCTACTATACGAAAATAATTAGTCACATAAATAAAGCAAGTTCTTCGAAGTAATAGCTATGTGACGTTAAGTTCCTTGTTATAATGCTTCTGTATTGACGTGTCCTATATTGATATCGAGCGAAATAAAGATAGCTGACGAGTATATGTAATAAGTAGCCATTAAATTTGAACCTTCATAAATCATGATTTCAAGAAAATGGTAAATAGCCAGTTTCTATTCCTATAAAAATTCTTTGGCGTTAATTTGATACAATCAAGTGAAAATTACTTTGAATATCATCAATTCAATGAAAATCAAATTCTCGTAGATTTATTGAAACGTTTTATAAATTCTTCGTTACAAAAAAAAAATATGTGTAATGATAATTCCACCATTTCGACCTCAAAAAACTTTGCTATAACTTTTCTTATATTAACTTAATGGTACAAATAAATATCCACGTGTCGAAGTACCAAAGTTGGATAAAGTAATTCTTTCGTGTTGCCATTAAACATAACGTTCTCCTATTACCAGATTGATTTATAATGTGTTAACAGTAAAGTTAAACAAAAAACAAATCGGTGCGTTAACCGTAACTTGTTTACTTTACAAAGCGTTGAACCACGCGGCTAGCGACCCGTTTACATAAGCTTTATTAAGTGATCCGTGTTCAAGTTAAAGCACAAGAGACCGCCATTTAATAATGCTACTAAATTATAGCTACATGTCTAATATGTTAAGTTATTGTTAATTTGCAACACTAATTATTATTACAACGAATATTGGCAGACGGTAACTAGCAATCAGATGACCGTCCCGTTCTCGTCGTTAAATTGAAATAACTAAATATGAATTGTACTTTGTCGATGGTTATTTCATGATAGGAATTGTATATTCCCTGTATCATACTACTTATAACAAGCAGTAAACTCGTTATGAAAAATTCATAACAATACATCGGCATAACCTGTCCATAACGAGTCCGAACGGTTCCATGATTACTGCAAACACCAACGCCATTGTCGTAACGCGATTAGAACTCTGTGCCGTAAGCTTTAAAGGTTACATTTGATTGACTGGTTTCGGTGGTGATGCAATTTGTACGTCGTGCAGTTGAAGGCTAGTTGAAGAAAGGTATAGGAAAGACCTTTGTTTGCTCGCGGTGCGCTCAAAGGCTGGTGTGAATTTTTTATTCCATGAACATTTACGGCGTTTCGTCTATTACGACCATGTCGATAATCATATTTTATTACAACCTTAGCTTAGTTTAGTAGCGCAGGAATTAGTTTAGTAACAATAAGACGTTCAAGTTTAAAGAGTATTGTAATCAATCAAAAAAATATTATACCAGTTTTTTTTTAAATGAGTCGATGTACTTATACTTTAGATCTTAATAAACGAAGCCTGTAAATTATAAGGAGTGATTACCATGTTTTGTTATATATACAAACCAAAATCATATTAGGTTTCGTTTTATTCAACAAAACTCTCTTACTTAGTATAAATCATGATAAATTTAGGATCTCCAAGCTAAATTACTGAGATCCATAGCTATAAATCATTTATTACATATAAATGAACACTATTTTTAGAACAATAAGTATTTAGTCATTTAGCAATTTTCAATTAAGCCGTCTTCATTTTAATGCTTGAGATATATACATATGTATTGGTGGTTAATTGTATTACATTTGTGTATAAAACTAAATAATTATTAGATAACAAATTTCTTTTCTGTACGTAAGTAATTTGTAACATTTTAATTTTACCATAAAGAAATTACTTTCACACGGCAGTGCGTGTTTAAGTTAAAACACGCAACTTTCTGCCAAAAAAGTAAGCACCGATTTAACCTAACAAATCTTAAATCGTACAGAGTATAACTTAGTGACCAAACATTTTATAGCTTTTACTTAAAAGTAATTGCAAAGTTTTGCTAGTAGTAGATTATATACTGAAATGTTATTAATTAGTTTGGTACATGAAAAATAATAAAAGGAAAGGTGACCTTAGAACATTTCGGTAATAACTGTTAATAATGTATCATGCTGATCTTAATTTTAGATAAGTAATATTACAATTTAACTGGCATTTAAAAGACGCCATTTTTGTGTTTATAACGGCTACGTATTTGATTTGTTAAAATACATCAATTTCCTACAAGCAATCAAAGTTCTGAATAGCAAAATAATCTATGTATTATATAATATATATCTAATATAACATCTTTCTTAGGTTTCACGTTTAAAGTGAATTTGGCAAATTTGATACTTTTTAAGACCGAAAGTAAAACTTGTCGGTGTCGCTCGTTCTCCGGTCCGACCATATTGATCCGATAATAGGACATACTAACTTCTATGAGATAAGTGGAAAAAGCGGAAGCGGCTTTTCAAAGTTATAGTAAGTGGACACGTCTTTGAGGAACTAAAGAACTCAAGTTCGGCTTATGCAATTGACTATAACCTTCTGTTTCTACAAGTAAATTTTGATACCCACAATTTGTTTATTAATAATTATGTCACCATTACTAGATTGAACATACTATTGGTTATTTTTTTATTATTGTGTGATCTAATATTACGATTTTCTGTATGTATCAGGGCGATGCCGCGAACGCGTCGCGACGCCGAGCGCTCGCGCGGCGCGCGGCCCTTGCCCGGCTGCGACCTGGTACTCCGCCACCAGCACCCGGCCGCCGCCACCTGCCCATACAAACTGAACACTACCTACAAGAGGTAAGGCTACGTAACATCTACCATATTACATTATTTAACGTAAACTCTTGCCTCGGTCCAATCCAATTTGTATACCAACTACACAATCTATCCACATCATCGCAAATATTCAATCTCCTATTCTTTTGTAATTCGCAATAAACTTCTAAATCACCGTTCTGTTAAATAACTAAGCTGTTTATAGAAAAGAAATAGACCTTGCACTTCATAAGTAACGCTGGTAATAACAGTTTGTAACGCTGAATATACGTGTGTAGCTGTTTGATAAAGGCGTGGAGATGGAGGTGGGCGTGCAGACGGACCTGTTCGTGGACCGGCCCGCCACGCCCATCTACGTACCCGCGAAAACAGGCGCCGATGCTTCCACGCAGATATATCCCGGAGATGTAAGTAATTGTTCACTTATCTACTTTCTGTAATGTGTAGTATTAGTAAGTACTCGTATATCAAAGGTATGAACGTTGAATGTTTATTTTTATTTACGACAGAAACGGCAGTTAATATCAACAAGCCGGGAAAACAACGCATGCGTCGTTTTATTACCTGTGCCTTTATTACCTTATAAGATTAGAATGTACCGGAATGACCTATGGGTTCATTTTCATGCTTAGGAAACAAAAGTTTTTCTTTTTTCCTTTTCCATCTTCCACAGTGTTAACTTCCAGCTTTTATTTCTTCTTAACCAGAAAAGCTTTAGACGTTTTATTTCGGATTTCTTGTCTCCTTGTCCTGTACTTCATTTTATCTTGTAAGAATATTCATGTGACTCTTCCGGTTTAAAAGTTACAAGCGGTACGGAGTATTTAAGTATCTTTTAAGCTGATGCAATCAAGTGATAGAGAAGAAGCATATGTCGAACATAGCATATTTTGCATTATCCGACGAAAAGACTTGTTTGAAAAACTATGTTTACCTAGTAGAGATTGGCTTTATAAAGAAAAATTTCCATGTTATGGAGATCAAACAACGATTAAAGCCTAATAGATATAATAAGGATACTTATTATATTACAAATGAATGTTCAAATGAAAAAATAAATGATGTGATTATTTTTGGTCAGCTGTTCGACTTCGACTTGGAAGTGCAGCCTATACTGGAGACGCTGGTGGGCAAGACGGCGGAGCAGTCTCTCGCGGAAGTTGCGCAGGAGGAGGAGCTGGCGACCCTGCGGGAGCAGCAGCGCCGGTACCGCGAGCTGCGCGACGCGGAGCGCGCCGAGAAGCAGCGCCTACTCGCGCAGGACATACGCCTGCAGGCGGAGAAGGTACACCAGCAACACGTTCTTTATCCGATTAAAGATACTCGTATTTTCATAATTTACACTTCAATAATAAATATTATTTGAGCCGTGAGTGCGATGCCCAATGCTTAATGCAAAGCATTATAAGATTCATTCTGCTCCTAAAATCTGAACAGTAACTTTTCATTATTACTTATTTCTATATGATTTTTTTTATAACATATACATTAGTTACATTAATGACAGATAAAGTCTTGAAACCCTTAGTAGGTTTGTTAAAACGTTAAACGTAACGTCTTAACAAACCTACTAAGATAATATGTAAGAGAATGCTCTTACATATTACAAATACATTTACATACTAAAATAATATTATTCCATACTAAGATTATCATTAACTTATACATATACTTCTTTATTTTAATCTACCCCCGAATTTGTTGTGACCATCACGACAAATTCCCGACTGGTCAAGTAGTTAGTAAGAACCGGTTTCGTGCGAGCGGGCTGACGGCTACCGGTGCCGCACATAAAGGATTCTCCAATATAAGTGAACGTCTTTGATTATTATTTTTTATAATTTTTATTAATACTGTTTTCTACTTTGGTAAGCTAAGATGTTAAGTCTCGTTATCCAAGTAATTTAAAGTAGGGGTTACTATTAAACTTTACAGGAGCGTCGGGTGGGCGAGGCGCGCGAGGCGCAGGTGGCCGCGAGCGAGGCCCGCGCGCGCGCCGCCGCCGCCGCGCTCGTGCAGGGCTACGTCGCCGAGCTGCTGCCCAGCGTGCTGGCCGGCCTGCGCAGCCACGGCTACCTGCTGGACCGCATACACACCGGTAAACCACCCACACAAATATTTAAACACAAATGTTGAAAGAAATGTGTTATATATTGTTCACTGGTGGTAGGTCACTGTTGCCGGAGACCGTCTGGGTGGGTACCACCGCAGCTCCTATTTCAACCGCCAAATAACAGTGTGGAAACATTACTGTGTTCCGGTTTGAAGGGCGCTGTAGCTAGTGTAATTACTGAGGTAACGAGACTTAGCACCTTATGTCTCAAGGCGACGAGTGCAATGTGGTGCAGTGTGTACCATCTTAACTAGCAGCACGTTGTCATGGGCAAGCGTATCACTTACCATCAGGTGAACGTCTTGCTCGTCTCGTCACATAGTAGTATATAAAAAAAAAACAAATCGCGCTAGTCACGTTATAATTGATACATTCATTATAACACTGTTGGTAATTGTTTTACTTTGCAGGCGTAAACGAAGAAGTGATGCCGTGGCTGGTACAAGAAGTATCATTGGAAATTGAATCCATCATCACGAGTCGAGATCTCATCACCGGTAACTTACTTTTTCTACTTCTCTACAATGGATGTGTTCATTATTTTGCTGTTCTATCAGTAGCTTCATAAATAATGTAATAATTAATGGCTTTTTTTATGTATGTATTGCGATTGTGATTGCAGAGATCGTACGGGACGTGGTGGAGGCGCGCGCGCAGTGGCCGGACTTCGAGCCTCCACCCTACACGCCCACGCCGCCCTCCACGCCCAGCATGATACTAGAAGGTCAGATGTCTCACATTCATAAACTAGATACTTATAAACATACCTAAAATTTAAATAACAATATTTGTAAATTAATAAATTGACACAGTTTATTTGTTTGACACATCAGCGTTGACACAAAATAACAAATTTAAAACTCGATTTTACGGATTTTATCGCGTTTATTATTTGTTTAATTATTCCCGACGTTTCGACCGCTTTGCAGCAGTCATGGTCACGGGAGGACTAAGATGACAGACGTCCAAATGTCCCAGCTATCACATGGTACCCACAACTTTTTAATTATTAATAATGGTCCGATCTACGCAGAAAGAGCTCACTGTATCTTGAAGTCTTCTAGTGGTTCGCCTGGGATTTGGTTTAATTTTATTGATAATAGGATCCCAGGCAGGTGGTATTACCCAACCATCTTCTCTATTAAAATTAGGATGTTTTTTAATTTCAATAGCCTCGCGAATCATCCTTGGCAGGAATCGGTGTTCTTTGGCGAGGATTTGAGGTTCATCGAATCTGATGTAATGGTTGGGATGATCCAAAACATGGTCACAGATTGCAGACTTCTTAGTGCGCTGATGTTTCAAGTCAGCTATATGTTCCTTCACGCGGGTCTTCACTGATCTCTTTGTTTGACCTATATAAGAGAGACCACATTCACAATCTAACTTGTATACTCCTGCATCTTGTAGAGGGATATTGCACTTGACAGGTGGTAGAAATGACTTATCTTCTTGGGCGGCTTGAAAAAAGTTTTAATTGAAGCTCGCTTTAAAATATAGCCAATCTTGTCCGTGACTCCTCTGACATATGGTAACACGGCAGGTACACGCTCGACTGTGGCTGGTTTCACTCGGTCCCTGCGACGTTGACGCGGCACGCTGAGCTTGTTGTCCTGCAGCACCTGCTTGACATGCTGAAGCTCGGCAGCCAGGTGTTTCTGGTCGCAGATCCCTTGTGCTCTCTGAAACAAAGATTTTCCCACGGTAGCTAACTGTGATGGATGGTGGTGAGAGTCCCCGTTTAAATACCTATCTGTATGGGTCTTTTTTCTGAATACACTATGACCTAGGGTGTTATCAGGATTTCTTATTACTAAAACATCTAGAAAAGCTAGACAGTTATTTGCTTCTAACTCCATAGTAAATTGTATTTTAGGGTTTATGGAGTTAAGATGATCAAGAAATGCAGTTACTTTATCAGATGGTAATATTGTGAAAGTATCATCTACATACCGCTTGTAGAACCTTGGTTTTACTGGAGAGGTACTGAGGGCTTTTTCCTCAAAATCTTCCATATATAAGTCAGCGACTATGGGAGATACTGGAGAGCCCATCGCCACACCATCTACTTGCCTGTAGTACTGTTCCTTCCACAATAGGTAGCCAGATGTAAGGCAATGTTTGAGTAATTCAGCATATTCTGTCTGCATGTTATTATCTGCTAACTTTCTATTAACAACTGAGATGCAGTCATCTACAGGTAGACATGTGAATAGTGACTGGACATCAAAGCTGACCATAGTTTCATTATCAGTGAGATGTAGGTGTTTAATCTCACTGACAAATTGGTAAGAATCCTTGGTATGTGCTGTTGTGTGTCCTCTTAGCGGTGAGAGTATTTTCGCTACATGTTGAGCCAATCTATAAGTTGGTGAATCGATCTGGCTCACGATAGGACGTAGAGGAGCATCTGGTTTGTGTATTTTCGGCAACCCATACAGTTTCGGTGGTTTAGGGCAAGAAGGTATTATCGAGTTATGTCCAGACTCAATTTTTCGGAGTGTTTCTTTACTAACTCGCTAGTTGTTTTAAGCGTGCTAGTTGTGGGGTCTGTTTTAACCTTTTTATACGTATTTTCGTCCGATAAAAGTTGTTGTATTTTAAAATTGTAGTCTGGGGTGTCCATTATCACCGTAGCATTACCTTTATCTGCGCGAAGGATCGTGAGTTCTGATCTGTTGCGTAGGGTCTTCAACGCTATAAATTCATCTTTAGGGAGATTCGGTTTAGGCATTGAACTTCGACGTAACATAGACGAGATGTCTTGACGTATTGCCTCCAAATCTTCCTTGACGACTTTATTTTTGAACAGGCAGTCCTCAACACTACAGATAATTTCTTCATACGGTATTTTTCGCGGTGTTATAGCGAAATTTAAGCCTTCGATAATACCTTCAGAGTAGATTCATCCAGTGTTTGTTTTGACAGGTTATAGACCGCGCGTAATCTATGATCCGAGTCGCTTGTCAACGGTCGCGATTGGTTCAAGCGTTGAGACTGACGTTTGCAATTTAGTTTATTTAATTTTTGATATTTGAACAAATCGAAAAATATCAAAAATTAAATAAACTAAATTGCAAACGTCAGTCTCAACGCTTGAACCAATCGCGACCGTTGACAAGCGACTCGGATCATAGATTACGCGCGGTCTATAACCTGTCAAAACAAACACTGGATGAATCTACTCTGAAGGTATTATCGAAGGGCTTAAATTTCGCTATAACACCGCGAAAAATACCGTATGAAGAAATTATCTGTAGTGTTGAGGACTGCCTGTTCAAAAATAAAGTCGTCAAGGAAGATTTGGAGGCAATACGTCAAGACATCTCGTCTATGTTACGTCGAAGTTCAATGCCTAAACCGAATCTCCCTAAAGATGAATTTATAGCGTTGAAGACCCTACGCAACAGATCAGAACTCACGATCCTTCGCGCAGATAAAGGTAATGCTACGGTGATAATGGACACCCCAGACTACAATTTTAAAATACAACAACTTTTATCGGACGAAAATACGTATAAAAGGTTAAAACAGACCCCACAACTAGCACGCTTAAAACAACTAGCGAGTTAGTAAAGAAACACTCCGAAAAATTGAGTCTGGACATAAACTCGATAATACCTTCTTGCCCTAAACCACCGAAACTGTATGGGTTGCCGAAAATACACAAACCAGATGCTCCTCTACGTCCTATCGTGAGCCAGATCGATTCACCAACTTATAGATTGGCTCAACATGTAGCGAAAATACTCTCACCGCTAAGAGGACACACAACAGCACATACCAAGGATTCTTACCAATTTGTCAGTGAGATTAAACACCTACATCTCACTGATAATGAAACTATGGTCAGCTTTGATGTCCAGTCACTATTCACATGTCTACCTGTAGATGACTGCATCTCAGTTGTTAATAGAAAGTTAGCAGATAATAACATGCAGACAGAATATGCTGAATTACTCAAACATTGCCTTACATCTGGCTACCTATTGTGGAAGGAACAGTACTACAGGCAAGTAGATGGTGTGGCGATGGGCTCTCCAGTATCTCCCATAGTCGCTGACTTATATATGGAAGATTTTGAGGAAAAAGCCCTCAGTACCTCTCCAGTAAAACCAAGGTTCTACAAGCGGTATGTAGATGATACTTTCACAATATTACCATCTGATAAAGTAACTGCATTTCTTGATCATCTTAACTCCATAAACCCTAAAATACAATTTACTATGGAGTTAGAAGCAAATAACTAGATGTTTAGTAATAAGAAATCCTGATAACACCCTAGGTCATAGTGTATTCAGAAAAAAGACCCATACAGATAGGTATTTAAACGGGGACTCTCACGACCATCCATCACAGTTAGCTACCGTGGGAAAATCTTTGTTTCAGAGAGCACAAGGGATCTGCGACCAGAAACACCTGGCTGCCGAGCTTCAGCATGTCAAGCAGGTGCTGCAGGACAACAAGCTCAGCGTGCCGCGTCAACGTCGCAGGGACCGAGTGAAACCAGCCACAGTCGAGCGTGTACCTGCCGTGTTACCATATGTCAGAGGAGTCACGGACAAGATTGGCTATATTTTAAAGCGAGCTTCAATTAAAACTTTTTTCAAGCCGCCCAAGAAGATAAGTCAATTTCTACCACCTGTCAAGTGCAATATCCCTCTACAAGATGCAGGAGTATACAAGTTAGATTGTGAATGTGGTCTCTCTTATATAGGTCAAACAAAGAGATCAGTGAAGACCCGCGTGAAGGAACATATAGCTGACTTGAAACATCAGCGCACTAAGAAGTCTGCAATCTGTGACCATGTTTTGGATCATCCCAACCATTACATCAGATTCGATGAACCTCAAATCCTCGCCAAAGAACACCGATTCCTGCCAAGGATGATTCGCGAGGCTATTGAAATTAAAAAACATCCTAATTTTAATAGAGAAGATGGTTGGGTAATACCACCTGCCTGGGATCCTATTATCAATAAAATTAAACCAAATCCCAGGCGAACCACTAGAAGACTTCAAGATACAGTGAGCTCTTTCTGCGTAGATCGGACCATTATTAATAATTAAAAAGTTGTGGGTACCATGTGATAGCTGGGACATTTGGACGTCTGTCATCTTAGTCCTCCCGTGACCATGACTGCTGCAAAGCGGTCGAAACGTCGGGAATAATTAAACAAATAATAAACGCGATAAAATCCGTAAAATCGAGTTTTAATAAATGTGTAACATTCGCGGAAATATAAGAAATCATTAAACAAATTTAAACATAACGCTGATAAACTTATTGGTCAGTTTGTAGCCACCATTATAGATGTGCACATTCACACTAGTCTACGCAGCGCTACCTGTATTAATAAAAAAAAATAAGAATTTCAACATAGAGTGAAAATTAAAAAACAAAAAAAATACAAATAACTATTACAATTCCCAAGTTTGATTGATTTTGTTAAAATTTTATTAAATGAACATACTCAATTAAAAAAAATTGTATTAAAATTACTAGGAGACTAAATAGTTATAAAAAGATTAACCTTGAATAAAAGTATGTTATTATTACACTTACATATACAACTTACCAACCTATCCAAGTTGCAAATTGAATGCAAATACGATTATTTTTATATTTTGTATATTTATACTCATATAAATGAATGACGTGTTAAGATATGTATGTAAGAGCCGTGATAGCTCAGTGTGTAAGGCAATAAAATCCTGTTAAGAAAAACATGGTGATGGTGTCTTGATGATGATTTCTCGCGACACTTACCAAAAACGTCATCTTTGTTAACCCAGTTCGTAATCTTCTAGCAGTGATGTGTGTGAAATTCTTACATATGTATTAAATCCATTTATCCATCTCCTTTCCTCTCATGAGCCGTAACAGCTGTAACAGACTTTATACGAAAGCGCGGTCCTCATCTCGAGTATTGCGATATACCATCGGTTCAGCCGGTGCAGCCGATTCGGCGCGCGCCACGTGCGCGAATTCGTCACGCCACAACCGACTATACCATCCCCATTAGTGGACTATTCAACATCCAGCGAACCTAACTGCACTTGCATTAATACCGCTCTAACCTTACCCCCTGCAAAACAATTTCATCCCTAAACGAAGTTAGACAATTTTTCTACTTCCACATAAAATCGATCTTAAACGTATAAGTTAAAAGGTTCAAATTTATGTTTTGTTATGTATAAAGACAAACGCGATTTAATCAAATTTAAACTTTACGGTGTTATAGTATAGTTTGATTTCATAGTTCGCTTGTGCCATTACGCGCGGTAGGCGAAGCTCTGTGGTATAGATTCGAATATCCTGTGGCCTCGTTCGTTGGAAAGGGCGCGCGCTGCGGCCGGTGTTGCGGTCACGCGCGATTAGTGCTGACGCGCTGTGACGTCACGACGCAGCACGTGCGGCGCCCGCTAATCTGTCGCGACAGTAAGCCGGCCGCCCCGCTAATATCCCACTTGTGAACTACAAAGCGCTTAATAACACCATTAGAATTATATATTTGTAACATATTTTGATGCGGGGCGCCGAGTGCACTTTTTGTAGCTTAAAAAAACTATCAATTTTTATATTCTAAATTCGGTATGTATTAATGACGAATCAGATGCGGTAAATCAGTTCGTAAGGCCCTTATACCCGGTGCACCTTTCGAAGAGGCGCAAATTGAACGAACTTGAATAAAAAAAACTTGAAACACTTTACGAACTTCCAGTGAAGGAAAATATTGGAAAGCATATGGCAATAATACTTTTAATAACACAAATGAAATGCAGTCCCTTTAAGATTTACACTAAGTAACTTTTCAAAAAAAGTTTGACAATTTTTTTTAAAGATTTTTACATACACAAAAAGTTCTTAAAATCTTTTTATTATGATTATTATATGGTGTTCAATGAAAGAAATATAAAGTCAATACGTATAAATAATAATCACGAATAGAACAATAAGGCAAGCGAATATCTATATTTTAACTTTGACTTTGACTTTATCGTTGTGATATTCCAGTAATCGAACCGGTATCATTTGGAGCACGGGCAGAACCGCCGGTTAACCACTGAGCATTGGGGAGCACACAAGTGTATTTAATATCCATAACCAATGGGCTGACGCCGCTGCGCCCACCCCGGCCGATCGCAATACGATATAATTTAATAACGCATTGTGTTGCACTTTTGGTCATAAACACACACATTCACCCACTCACACGCACATCGACGCAATTTATATTATAAATTAACAAAAAAACTTGTATTATCATTTAATTAAACGACGTAAGTAGGAACTCGTTCATATAATATAGTTAGGATGATTTACACTGCAACGCAATGTAATTCTGTCACAAAACTGTTCTTTATTTATAATTTTATCTTTATATATAAATTAGTTCTTTTATCCTAGTAATTTCACTAGCTACAAAACCCATAACATCGGAACACGGAAAAGACCTACGAGACCAACTACCAGTACAAACATACACGTTATCGATTCATCTCAGGATATATTTTAAGTTGTAATCACCTTCCTGCCACTGTTTACATCACATTGCTTTTTTTTTAATACTCATTCCCCCTTGGTGAGTTTGGGCCAAGGATTCGTTAACAAACTCTTTTTACTTTCTAATTTATATTACTCTCTTTCATTCTTCTTCTTCCATTCCTATTCTCTTTGTCATTCATCATCTCTTAAACCATTTTTAAATTTTATCCTTTTCCTGTTATTCCATACCATTTCCTTACATACTTCGCGCTTAATGAGTGTGACACACATTCCTTCTTTCTTAAATTTTACAATATTTCTTATTCTAATTTCATACATACATCACATTGCTTATAGACATGTTGATAACGTTGCCTACAGTCATTTTTTTAGTCCTTCCGAACAGAAACACAACATATTTGCTCACTGCTGGCTTACTTGTAAAGATTATCTATATATATAAAAACTAATCTGCTTCCCTTGGACTCGGTATCACGCTCAAACGGCTGGACCGATTTCACTCATTCTTTTTTGTTGTGCTTGTTATTGTCAGAAAGTTCTTGTGAAAGAAAAATATAAGAAAATTACGCGGAAAAATAGAATTTTTGAAAATACCTACCATATTAAACTTTCCAATGAGCGGTTTCAGGTTCTTTTGACATTATAAACTCTTTTAATGTAACCTTTATGGCGTTTCGCATAACATTGTCTGAATGCGTGTTGCAAATATCGTCAAAGTGGATTTAAAACAAAAAAATCTTAATGCACATCACGTTTAGTTCAGAGCTATTACGCCTAATAATAAAAGTTCAATTGAATGTGGAGTTCTGTAACATTCTAACATAACACGTGGTATACTTAGTTATAAAGAAGAATTGAATAGTTTTCTTCAATTTACAGTTGAATTTAATTAATTACAATTGAAATTATGACAGGACAACATTTGACGGGTCAGATCATCAAATAAATATATACATTCTTATGAAATGTAGAAAGTTTACAAATTGTTTAACTCATAATCCGATCCACGTGGTTTATGTGTATTTGTATAGTATTTAATAGGTTTAATAAGCATCGTTTTCATTCGACAAAAGCGTGTAACTAACCGCGCCAGTGCGCTAACTCCCGCAGAGTTTCAATCACATTTGGACCTCTGCGCGAGATGCAGTTGCGATGAGATCCGAATTAAGATAAGATTGTGTGATGCTGCGCACGTGGCCCCGGACCGATACCGCACCCTCGGAACTCTTGACCGAGTAATCGTTGCATTATTAAATAAAACACGAAACCCCCACCATCTCTCTAACGTTTTCATATCCTTAAAGTCGACTATGTAAATAATACACAGCGCTCTTAATCCCCTCTCTGTTGAATTTAGGCTTCTCTCGCAAGGAGAGCATCAAGTTATCCACGAAAGCTGTTGTTCTTTGAACATGTCAGTTCCTTCACGATGTTTTCCTTTACCGTAATTTAAGTTGGTATCTGTGCTAACAGAACGAAATCGAATAAAATTGTTTCTTTCTAACAAATTTCTTAAGTCTTATTTATGTCCACCTCAACTTTACGACTTGATTAAAAAATATCCATTCGGTTAAATTCTTAAAAAAGAATAAGTTGATTAGTAGGTAGAAGGGAATAACGAAAGGCAGGGTAGGTAGAACAGTTTCATTTTATTTTATTGGTAGAAACTGACCGGACCATAAAGTAAACCCCGGGGTCCCGGGGGCGGCGTCACTTCGTCAAATCAATGTTTTTGCACTTGTCATCTCCGCCCGGCTCGGCGCTCGCTAATGCACATTTAAATGCTCTTACGGACGTTAAAAAAATGGACTTTATCTAACGTCCATTAGACTCATAGTTCCACTGCATCCTTCCTGTTTGCACAGCTGCAGAGCCGGCGAGAGCGCGTCACCTCGCCTCCGAACAGTGCAGTAATGATGTAAAGAGCTTAAATGTTACAATATTGACCGCTCAATTAAAATGAACACCGACGAATCTATCGCTTCCTTTTATTAATACTTTTATATAAATTAACAGTTATCTCCTATTGTTCCCACTAGAAGTACTCGGGGCATTCTTCCACAAGGAGAGAGTCAAAGGAGGTTGAACCGTCGGCGAAATTATCTAAGTGATATGCCACAGATTAAATATAAATCATATTATTATATAAGAACTTTTGACATTTACTTTAAAAACGTACAGCCTTTATGCGAAAATAAAAAGCACGCCAAAAATATGTAAAAGAATATATTTTTATCAAACTTACATAGATTATAAAATATTTTTATTGCATATTTTAATATTAATAATTTAATTTGGAATAAAAAAAATTTAAACAAATTAAATAATGCAAATACGCAACAATTGAAAATAGCAAAAGGGCGCTTTAACCTTGCTGGCTCAATGGGCCAGCGTTTTTTTTAATAACAGATTATGTCGGCCGCCAAATCTCTACAGCGCTTGTGCAAACATACTACGCATACATATTTGCCATGATGCTCCAAATATACGGGATAATCACAAAAGAATATTTTAAATACTATCCATCTTTTTCATTATACAATAAAGCTACAATTCAAGCAAGACGTACACTTGATGAACATGGCACCAGGTTAAGTTTTTTACACTACAACACATTCCACACCGCATTCTTCACGTGTAATTAGGAGTAACAAATTTCAACTTACTGACCTTTCATTTTTTATGAGACATTACATTTTTATCGACCACTTAGAAACCAGGTAGTATTAGGCTTCGTACATTACCGAGTTTCATTTTGAAGGGCGCTGTAGCTAGTGAGATTACTCGTCTACCGAGACAAATATATATATATGCGCAATGTTACGCAGCGTCTCACGGCCACAAGTACTATGTGGTACTGTGTTGTCTTAAGCAGCGATACATTGTTATGCTACAGCGCTTCACAGCGTTTCGTATCTTCTCTAAAGAAGATCGAAATAAATTGATAATAATCGTGTCTCGGGAATAAGTTGAATTATAGACACTCCAGCAGCAGCGCACCTTGCGCCACTCTACAGCACGCGGCACGCGCGGACACTAATACGACATTCATCAATGCTCAATGGACATGTAAACCAACATGACACTTGAACTCAACGCGCCGCCATATTGGAGCATTACTTACTTTAATGCTGTCATTTATATTTAGAATTTAAAGAACGCATTGCCATTTTTAACTAATTATATAAACGTTCTCAATTGTTCTTTTTGTCGTATATATTTTATTTTAACAACAATTTTTTCAAAAAGCATATCACAAGATGGAAAAGAGATAAAGAAAACTGGATAGGAAATGGAAACCCTATTTGAAATGGCCCTTAAAAATAATATTAAAGAAGAACGAGTATAAAATGACCTAAAGTTGGTCTAGTAG
This sequence comes from Byasa hedistus, assembly GCA_029286795.1. NCBI lineage: Eukaryota > Metazoa > Arthropoda > Insecta > Lepidoptera > Papilionidae > Byasa > Byasa hedistus. Next base: position 2,344,917 of record JAGSMW010000008.1, read on the forward strand.
AGAGAATAATTAAAAAAATACTATTATGGGAGTGACGTCCTTGATTATTTATAATCACGGAATCAATAAAATACAAAAAAGATTGTCGGTGAACAAAAGCCTACCTTGAGTTTGAGAGAATAAAGTATTGTAGCTGTCAATGTTTACAGAAGCAGATTTTTTTATTAAAAAAAAAATTGTTGGTATATCAAAATTATTTATGAAACGATGCCCAGATAAATATCTATTATATAACTATTTTTATATTATTGTTTTTACCAATTTCTACAAATACCCTCATAAAGCTTCTTATACTTCAGGTATGGAAGAATAGCGGCAGTGCGCGTGAGGAAGTTACGCTGCGCGGAGGTGTAAGTCAACGAGGTGCGTTGTGATATAATTAAATCAAATTGTGTAAATATATAAAGCAATTCGTAGATTTTACAACTATACATTGTACGAATTTTATTCATAATTTTTTTTGATTTTAGGATTTTTTTACTATGGTAGTCGTTGAAAATTATGCTATATAATTCATTCATAAAATAATACTAATCTTATTGTAGAATTTGTTTTATTGTCTCCTATTGAGCTATGAAAATTTTTTACTTTATAACTCCATTATATTTTTAACGGTAATCGCGCTTTTATAAAGAAATTGATAACGGTTATTTTGTATGAAATTATAAATTCAATCTTTGTCAGTTTATTATAGCAACTATTTAATTATTTGAATTAAAACACAAAAACTACGAAAAAAAAACGTCTTTATAGTTTTAAATATAATTTCGCCAGTACGTTTCAACTATTTTATTTACATAAAGTAAATTTCTTTAATTTTTCAAACTGTTAAAAAAACTTTTAGAAAGTTTTTCAAGCGAACGAAAAGTTTAAAGTAACTTGTGCAATATATAAGAATTGGTAGTTATTAGTATTATTGTTTTATAAAACGAACTAGTGCTTATAGTAAACAAGAAAAATCTTTGTATTGTTATATAATGTTACAGGATTTATTTCAATAATTGTTCGGTAACTGTAACATATTGTTATAATGTAATAAAAACATGTCATGTAAGTGTTGTTCATGCATAACTTAATATTTGTAAATTGCAAATGTTTAATAAATTTGTTTAGAATTTTAATACAGTTTTATTTCGTTTTAACTTCGAGTTTAAATACTTCAATGAGGAGTAGACAACAATGTGTTTAAGCTACATATTTTGCTAAGACATTTTGTTCACTATTATAAGAATTCAATTATCAGGTTAAGTAAATAAAAAGTTATTGATAATTCAAGTTTCTTATTTTTAGTTTCTTTTTAAACTTCTAGACAAAATAAATGTAAAGCAGCAAATGTTTTCTTTTATATTATGCATTAATAGGTACCGACGAAAACTACGCTTTAGTTAACTTTCAGTGATTATTCTGTAAGAATACAATGATTTCAAATAACAGGCTTTAAAACCAAGCGAGCACTTACTCTGATACCACTCGGTACAAAATGTTAATAGGTTTATAAATGAAAGATTTTAACACTTGGATAAATAATTTTGATGATGTTATTAGAGGGCGATATTTTTTTTTGTCACGGATATTTTGATTGCGGGGTTGCAAAACAATATGTGCGGGAGTGTTTGGGGTGGTCGGAGGGCGGAGTGCCGCGCAGAGGGATGACACCCTCCGGCACGTAAATACAACGCGCACGCGGCGCACGCGCCACTTGCATTCCACCTGCAGCCTTGCACTTGCTGCGGGTACACCGACAGTTAGGCTTTACAAGTTACTTACAGGGTCGTGAACTAAGATTACAGTACCATATAATTACAAGAAATTATAACGATAAGAACGCGCAAAGAAGCCAGTGTCTTCCTGTAGTTCCTGGTGATCAGGAGTTGTAATCGCCATGCGCACGTTGGCGCGGCGCGGGCTGTCTCCCGGAGCCCTATCGCCTGCCTTCGGAACAAGGGAACTGCGAGCGGCACTACAGCACGCTCTCTTCACACCACACAATGTAAGTCTACATATCTTTATTACTTCTTATTTATTATTACGACCAGTCGCAATGTTTAAAATCGGCACAAATCATTTTAAACAATATTTTTTTCAAAGAAAAGGAAACTGTCAAACACCAATGGATATGTCAAAAGGTCAAAAGTATTAGTAACGTTCCGCTCCTCTTAACCGTTTCATAAATTTCTGTTTGTGGTAAGAATTTCTGCTGTTGGTAGGTCTGTTTTCGAAGGTCGTATAGTGAAACATCACAACTTCTATTTTGGGCGCTAAGCAGTAGAATGTAACGTTACAGTATTTCTGTCAGAAAGACGTACTTGAAGAAGTTACTGGGGTAACGAAACGTAACAAGTTATATAAAGGTAATATTATAACTAGGAGTTCATTTTAGGTTTTATTAGCACGTCACCTATCTCCGAGTTTGCTTAGTAGCTTTGTATAAAGAGACATCGACGTTTGTGTACAGGTGTACGTAGATCTGGACGTGAATGGGCGGCTGTGTGCGCGCGGCGGCGCTGCCGGGGCGGCGGTGTGCGCGACCCTCGCCCCCGCCTCTCCATCCGCGTCGCTGCTACTCTGCGCGTCTACCTCCACAACCACATCGTCGTCATCACCACTGGCCCAGCTACGTGCACCGTCGACATCGGAGTCCGCGGGCACGCTGCGGCTTCGCCTGCAATCTGACGCCGCACCGCTCCAAGAACTGCAGCTGTGGTTCGACGACGCCACGCTCGCGCTTCTTGACATACCCTTCTTGACGTTAAAGAACATTCAAGGTTACTTATGTTTTATTATCCTGCTTTAAAAATACATTTCTATTTTGATAATAGTATGTATAGGAATATTATAAATGCAGCTTGTGGGTTACCATAATCAGAACCAAATATAACGACACTGGAATTCACATTTTTGACCGCTTATTTTGTGTAACAGATAACCATTAGCTTTGTAACTCGAATGTCCAGCTTTTAGTAGTGTTTTTTCTAACTTGCCAGGTTGTGTTGGTTTATTAGCAATAAATAAACAAGCAAAGCTTTTCATCTTCGTCCGTAAAATTCAGCATATCTTATTCCTGTTATTAGTAAAAAAAAAATTTAATTAATTTGTTTTTAAAAGTTAGCATCTAGTCTTTAGTATTTAATAACTGCATGTGAAAATATTTCGAAACAAGTTTTCTAGAAGCTTTATGATTACCATGTAAAAATTAACACTATGCTTGTTTTACAGGGAAGAAAAATTACGTTTGCCACAAATGCGGCGTAGAGTACGAGCAGCCGAATCCTTTGAAAGTGCATCTCTTCCTCTCTTGCCGAGATTATACGCTTGCCGGCTTTTGGGAGACCTGCCTCGACCGCCTCGAGCTGACTGCTCCGCAGCGAACCTCCGCGTTCCGCCCCTACGGCGCCGCGATACCTCAGTGGCCGCTGCTACCTCTACCGGCGGACGACGCGACGAACGCCGCAGTGGAAGCCCTAGCGGCGGCGTGGGGGCGGTCGCGCGGCGGCCACGCCTGCCTCTACTGCGGCAAACTGTACTCCCGCAAGTACGGCCTGAAGATCCACATCCGCACGCACACAGGGTACAAGCCACTACGCTGCCGGCATTGTTTGCGCGCGTTCGGTGACCCCTCTAACCTTAACAAGCACGTGCGACTGCACGCTGCTAGAACGTCCAACACTTCTCTAGTACCTCCAGCTCCCTATACTTGTCCGAGATGCGGCAAACCACTGGCACGGCGGCGAGACCTTGAACGGCACATGCGGGCCCGACACTCACACTCCCCTCATGCTACACATTCTTCTCCCCCCTCACACTCTTCTTGAGCAGCATTGATTGTCACTATCATCAAACGTTTTTAACATTATTTATAAATAATTCGTCTTCTTGTCGCGCCTCTACATGTCGGATGGTTAGCTGTTAACTCTAAAAATTCGAGTTTTGTTATAAATAATTGCTCGGAGTAATTAGGATTATAAAATCACAGATATTTAGATTCAACGCCATGATGAAATTAAGACATGTATTTTTCTCATTGTACAGTAATTTATGTTATGGAATGAATTATGTAATAAATTGTTGGATGTATAATAAAATCTACGAATGTTGTTCTGTACATCTTATTATTTTGGTTTTTTATTCTGGGTGTACGGAGCGTGGGGCCCGTGTATGGGTACACTTTAAATTTTACAGAGATATTTGATAACTTTTTGGTATCCGTCATCTCACTCTTTTCGTAGATAGTTAAAAAAATACTCTTAATTACATAAAATATTTTTATCATGCAATATTTTACTAAAAAACTTTATGCCGACTTTCATTTTGATATATCGCAGATACAATTGCACACCTCAGGGGTTGGCATTTGTTAGGAGGACATTATTCAGATTATTAGACTTTTTTTCTCCTTCTCTGAATCGAATTTGTAGTGCAATACTATAATCTAAATTATTATAATTTAGTCCAAGTTCTATCCTTTAAAATTCATTCTTTTCATTCATATTTACTAACATTTAATATATACAGTAACTAGTTTAAACTGCCTCCGCTAGGCGGCTATCCGCTTACGTAATACCTTCCGTGTCCCCGGTTCGGTTAGGGAGCTACATAGTTTGATTAGAGGTAGTTGTATTTTTTTATAGTAAAACCCGCCCGGCTAACTGCTACCCTCATATTATAAATCTGCCGCCGTAACAGAATCATCGTTCCCGCTGTTAACATATTATAGCCCGTGTATTCTGGACGAACACGCTTCATCATCTACGCCATCGTCACTCAATACTATGTATATATAATAAAGTATTGTATTGAAAAGAAAAAACAGAGAATGGATAAAGGTAGATCAATGAAAGAGGTTGTATATGAGGTCTTATGTTTTAATTATTTAGCGGTCACTGCGCGGCGACCTTGGCGGCGATGCGCTTGTCACGCTCCTCCGCGATGGTGAGACGGATACCCTTGCCGCGCGGCAGCGAGATGTACGCCTTGGTGCCCTTGCCGATGATGAATACGTTGTTCATCCTGGACAATAAATTAAAACTGATACACACAGAATCAGATCCTTCATAAAGTACACAAACAATCGGCCCTCTTAATGTTCCCTTGCCAAGATGTAGCAATTTCCTTCTCTGGGGTTAAATGCCATTTATCCTCCACACTAGCGAAATGCGGGTTGGAAGATGTCACTTTCACAAAACCAGTTTTTCTTTACACTTGTCATATGCATCATGATGACTCTGAATATACAAATTTATTTATAGCCACTAAAGACGTGGTAATTATGATTTTTTTTCTAAGATTCTTAACCTGTATTAGTTTTTCTAAGTAAAAAAATCAAAACTCGAAAGTTATGTAAAATAAATGTGGTTGTCATTAAGTTTTTTTAATATGATACAATTTATAAGAAAAGTCTGCCAATGTGATGAAAATTATTAAAAAAGGTTATGATGTTTACACATCACCAAATTGAAGAGCCAATGAGCACACCAATAAATTACCTAGTGGCAAATGTGTGTCCAGTGGAGTCCCGGATGTGCACAATGTCGAAGGAACCGGGATGGCGCTCGCGGGACACAATTGTGCCCACACGCCCCAAGTTACGCCCGCCAGTGATCATGCACAGGTTACCTAAACAATATAGACCATTATTATAAAAAACACCTTACAGATTATTATAAAATGATTATTTACATTAACCCAACATACCAGATTCAAACTTAATGAAGTCCATAATTTTAGAGGTGGCAATGTCAAGCTGGATAGAGTCGTTGACCTTGATGAGGGGGTCGGGGTAGCGCACAGTGCGGCCATCGTGCGTCACCAAATATGGCACGCTTTTGGGACCTGTGCCCACAGCACGGACCTTGCACAGCTTGTACTGCAAGAATAATTAATGAATAAGTTATTAACATAAAACATATGTACCCTTAAATGTAAAACGTGAAGCAAGCAATGCAGGACAGATCTGTGTAGAGTACTTTATGGGAGGCCTGTGTCCAGTGGATGTCAGTTGACTGATGATGATATGAAACAACAAACTATGTAATAATTCTATAACACTTCTGCCGAGTTCAACTAAAAAGAAAGAAATTATAGACATATATCACTTTAAAAAAAAATCTGAAATCCTGTTGCTGTCATCATCTTAATAAATGGACTATTGCCCATTATATGATTTATGTACTTGTACAAATTTAGTCGTGCTAGGTCTCATAAAGAAAGATACCACCACTCTTCCAGTTTGAAAAGCAGTTGCCATTGAAATTACAAAGGTAATAATAGTACAAAGGAATATCTTGAGGCTATGAACATTATCACATTTATAAAATGAAAAGCTGCATGTGCTGCTGCGTAAACATCCTAACCATGCTACATTGTTATGGGAATGTATATTGCTTACTAAAAAAGTGAAAGTGATACTTGGTTGTTCTTTGTAATAAATGTATAAAAATAAGATAGCTTTACACTAACAATACCTACATTATGTGCAATGATTAGCTGGTATTTATTTCTACCAGTCTTTTATTTAAGAAAATAAAAATATTTAACTAAATAATAATTTGAATGAAGCCCATTATATTATTTATAATACAATTGGTAACTAACACAATAGATTCTCAACATAATAAATCAATCTATCACACTAAATATGCTAGATTCAAATGTGCAGAAAATCTACTCTTACCTTAGCCTCTTCAGGAGTAATGCGGTGAATTGTGAAACGACCTTTAACATCATAGATTAACCTGAACAGCTCATTGGTCTTCTCAATAGACACAACATCTGTAGAAAAAAATGTTTGTTATTAGAAATTATATTAATAAATTACCACTTTTCTATCATTATGTTGACAACCTAGGCATATTTGAAAATCTAAATTGAAACCACTTTGGCTTGACACGCACCACTAACAAATATTAAGATTTTTATTAATATAACCAAAACAAAAAAAATTGCAATTTTAAAAATAAATGTTAAAATGTAAATGTAAATATTACAGATTTTAATTATTTTTACTTACCCATAAATCCTGCTGGGTATGTGGGATCCGTTCGCACTTTGCCATCTACTTTAATAAGACGCTGCTTAACAATCTTAAGCACCTCATTACCGGTCAGGGCGTACTTTAGTCTGTTGCGAAGAAAGATGACGAGCGGCAAACATTCACGCAATTTGTGTGGACCAGTGGATGGTCGCGGTGCGTAAACACCGCCAAGTTTGTCTAACATCCATGCTTTAGGAGCGTTAAGACGCTTTAAGTGTTTCTTCGGACCACGAGCCTAAACAGAACCAAAAATAAAGTTGAAAATTACACAATTTAAGTAAAATAACATTATGTGTATTTGATTCATATCTAAAAATTATTGTATTATATTTAGTTACTATTCACCATTGTGAGACTGATTATAAGTTAATTATACAGACTTAAACAAACTTTTAACTAATCCGGTTTATTTGCAAACTATAAAATATTTTCACTTGCTATACCATAAATATGGTTTCTTACGTGTTTTTCGTATAATCGATATACATTTCACATACAGAAAAAGTAATTTCACTTAAAAAATCATGAGATTTTTTCAGATATATCACAAAATCGAACAAAACTTACCATGTTGGACTACAATATTCACAAGAAAGACATACGAACTGTCAAACGGTCTATACGTCAACTGACACGGATGCGTTCAATTTTATGAAAACATGATAAACTATTTCCATAATAATATTTTTACTGTGTAAAATAACTCAAAATGTATTAAGTAAATCTATGTTTTATTTCCTTAAATTTCAATAATTAGATTTAATATTGAAAAGTAAAAATTAATTGATCTATCTAACAACTTTGTGTAGGGAAGTTAATTTATGCAAATTTCTACATAATTATTAAAACAATTTATTTTTAATGAAATGAGTACAAATTACAATATTTTCATATTTTTTAAAAATAATGAAAGTTATCTCTCGACTATTACATTTCTTCCAAAAGTACTCTTCTAATATTTTTTTATTGTATGAGGCGGCGAGAAAAGGAGACATTCCTCTGATGGAAAGTGATAACTGATAAGCCTGTCCATAACAACGCGGCGCTAGTAATGCCAGGCGCGTAATGGTATACATTTATGCTAGTCGCACTGAGACATATAGTGTTAAATTTCATTACCCCAGTAATTTCACTTGCTATAAGGCCCTGCAAATCGGAACACAGTAATATTTGCTCACAACTGTTTGGCGGGCGAAATACGAGTAGTGGTGATATTTCCCTTTTTTTTTTAACAGAGGAAATCCTCATGGATACTCACTAAAACCACTGGAAAAACCGACTCGGCCCGTTTTTTGATGTGGTGTGGGATCAAATTATTTCACCAGCACCACATCACGAGTGTTTGCGACTGCAAACTCACCACTAGTCTTTTAGATCATGCACGCACACCAAGGAGGCGTGCTAGGAGTTTAGAGCACGCCATTCGTCACGAGGACCCGTCCGTACGGGTAGTGGAAGTCCCCGTATCCACCACCCCGGGCCCTCATCGCGATGATATTTACCTAGACGAACTCTGGCAACAAAAAATGAATTTCCATATTTAATTGTGATCGTTATAGTTGTTCAAATTAATTACTTGAGCTGTACACTATTTTTGTTAATGTTAATCACCTTATTCTTCTGGTAAATTTCTATAACCATTGTTTGGCTTAACAGTCTTGTTACCAGGCCATGAAATCTTCGAAAAACTATTGTCATTATTATAGAAAACTGACATGTGTCACAATCGCATGTGACTTAAACGCTTGGGTTCTGAGGTTATAAAATGTAGATTAAGGACAAGAATTTTTTTATAAAACAAAGTTTAAATGGAATCAGGAGACGAAAACTTTGCATGGACGGATGCTTCAACCGATAGCGATAACGAGTAAGTCTTGTTTGACTTAATCAATGTATGGCTATGTGACAAAAATGTCAGTCTATTTACTTTAACATAGTATGTATTTAAAAGTACCTAAAAAGAACTTTATACAGTACAGAAATTTACAAACACAATAAAAGTCTTAGCACAACTGATGTCGACGTAAATAGTTGTGAACTTTACAAATATTTCATTCACGCGGGTATCAAACACACAAACAAACATAATTGATATGATTACTTAACCACTGGTATATAAATATGTATACGGTACAACCTTTTTCAATAATATTATTTTACATTATGCTTTAAATAAACAATAAGAAAAAAAGGAAAAATTTAAAAATGCATAAAATAATTTATCCTAATCGTAATTATGTATAAATATTATAGTTACAAGTTCTACCATAAACGGGTTTTTAACTATGAAATAAGCTAACAAAATATTGCAGGAATTGTTATATGTCAAGATGTTGAAGTTCTAGTTATTTGTGTTTAATATAAATTATTTATATCTTTCAGAACCATGGCTGTAACAAAACAAAATGGAGGTGATGATTCTGAATCAGGATACAGTTACAAAGAAAAGATACAAAATGAGTTGTTTGAAAATAAACACCACATTAAAGAGGAATCTATTGACACAAAGAAACCAAAAAAGAGGAAACTTAACAACTTAGACCACAGTGTTATAGATGAACCTAAAAAAAAACATATAAAACTTGAACCAGAAAGTGATTTAGATATGCATAACAAGAAAAGAAAGTCTTGTATTTCAGATAATAACAGTATTTTGCAAGAAGAAGAATTCTTAAATTTTAAAGTTAAAGAAGAGCAATTTATAGCAGATAGCAATTCATCAAAATCAAAGAAAAAAAAGAAGAAAATGCAAAGAGAAGGTTCACAGGAAAGTGCAATGTGTACCAGTAGCCTTGGTAAATCACAATCAATTGTGTTTGAGAATTCTCCATGTGAGAATGAAGCTATTGTTAACATATCAGAGCTAAGTCAAGAAGATGTTCAATTAAATGTAAAAGAAGAAACACTAGACACAGACAGCGACAGAACTAAGAAGAAAAAATCAAAGAAAAGAAAAAAGGATAGACATTCTTTGGAGGAGACAATGATTGAAGAAAAATTTAGTGCAGAAGAAACAATAGTAGAACAAAGACGACCAAAAGTACAACAATCGGAAAAGATAAATGCTGTAGGACTGGAAAAACCAACACCAAAAAAAAAAGAGATTTCTCATAGTTTCCTTGGCACTGATAGAAAAAGTAATGAAGATAGTGATCACAGTATGACTGGAGATGAACATCAAAATAGTATAAGTATGATAGAACCTAATAATTTAAGTGTAGACAAAGGCAAATCTGCAAATGATTACATCAAGAGCAGTGATAAAATAATTAGTTCAAATAGTAGCAAAGATTTGCCTCAGAGAATATCAAAAATTGCTGACAGAATAAGATTTGAAGAGGACACTTTGAACTTCAGCCAAGATGAAGAATGTAACAATAAGTTAGAACATTCAAAACAGCTTAAGCAATTTTTAAAAACAAATAACCATTTAAAACACATATCTCCAATGGTACAAGGTGATACTATCATTACAGACGATGATGAAGTTTGGGTGCTTAAGTGTCCTAGTGAAGTTAATGTAAATAGTTTAAAAGATACAAATTTAGTGTTAGACAACAAATGTAAACTTAAAGCAGACAGTCAAACATATGTAGGAATCATTGAAAATAATGTTGATAATATTACCATACTTACTTTAGGCCAGGGCAATCCAGTTATAAAAAATGTTACACTCTCTGGTACTGTTCATTTTCGTAAAAGAATTCCGAAGCCTCACTACATTGAACATAATATTATGGAAAATAAACAAACAAATTTTATACCACTGCCAGAAACAAAGCACCGTCATCCCCTGTTTGGATCTAATTACAAAAGCGCTATTAAAGTACGAAAATCTATAGCACAGCGTTTGAATGGTCATGAACCAGAATCAATGTCTGATGATCACGAGAAGAGAAAAAAGAAGAAGAAAAAGCACAAACCAGAAGTTGTTGAGTCAGACAATGAACCGGAACTAGAACATGAGCATATTGAAGTTCGAAAGAAAAAAAAACGGAAACGTTCTCACAATGATGATAAAACACAATCAAAATTAGCGAAGAAATTAAAACATGAGCCTGACTCCGAGACTTGGGAGTCGGAACAAGCAATAGAGCAGCAACTTTTCAATTTTTAAGATATTATATCCTTGTAAATTATTTTTAATAATTACGACATATTTACTATTACTTTTATTAGTTTTAAAATAACAGATTTTAACGTAGCTATAAATCGTTTTCTTTTTCCTACCTTTTATGCATCCGATAATTCATCTCTTGACTCTTAAGTTGCATTGGCAGACAATGCCAATAGCCATTATACTCCTCTTTATGAGAAAATACACATTGTTTTAGTTGGAATGACGTTGCAGCTAACGTAATTATTGGGGTATGGAAACTCCACATCTTATGTCTTAAAGCTACGAGTACAATGCGGTGCAGTATAACACTAACTAACTCCACATTGTTGTGAGCGGGCGTACCACTTACCATCAGGTAAACATCTTTGGTGGTATTAGTATATACGCTACGGCTTGACTGTAGGGTTTCTAAAATAAAATATTCAGATTTTGTTTTATTTATTTTTTATTATAACAGTTCATAGTTATAAGGAATCTACTTTTCATTAAAATTACTAACAAAAAATCATTACATGCAAAATAAAATTGATAAGATTAAACAATTAGGTTTACAGAAATTTAGGCAATGTGTAATGGTTATTGTTACTTTACACAGAAAATTTGTTCACAGTTATCATGAAGTGTTTCCTTTGGATTCCTCTTCAATAAAAATTCGAATAATCTCGGCAAAGTCGCGATCTGCAACAAATCCGAGCCGAAGCGCACGCGTTGTATTGAATTCGTATGGGAAGCTGGCTACTATACGTGCCACTGTCTCGTCGCGAGCGAACTGTATACGAGCTGCGACCTCGCTGCCCGCTACATCACGCAACGCTTTCACCATTTCCTTCACAGATACATTTAAACCCGGCAAATTAATAACTCTCCACGGGCCCAGGCTTGCGGTTTGCAAAGTTCCCGCGTGTAATATGTTGCGCACGGCCGCACGCGGACTGCACAACCACAAGCGCTGTGCCTCGTCCACCGGGCACACTGCGTTCTCACCTCTGAGAGGCTCGCGTACAATCCCACTCGCGAATGACGTGACCGCGCGGTTTGCAGCTCCGCCGCGCACCGACACCGTCGGCAGCCGCACCACCCTCCCATCCACAAAACCGCGACGTGAGTATTCGTTTATGAGTAACTCGCTCATAGCCTTCCCTGCGCCGTACGTGTTCTGTGGCGTTGCAGCCGTGTAGTCGTCGATGACTGGAGGGAGCTCACCGCCAAAAACGCCAACAGTGCTGGAAAACACTATCCGCATATTGTTAGCGTACTTTCGTGCCGCTTCCAGCAACGCGCGGGTTACATCGAAGTTGATGGCGAGACCTAGATCGAAGTCGGCTTCTGCGTGACCACTAACGACGGCCGCAAGGTGGAACAGCAAGTGTCGTTCAGGCACGACGAGCTGCTCTGCTGCATCGGGAGAGGAAAGGTCTAGTGCACGAGTAACTACGCGTGAATCGCGTCGAGGTCGCGGTGCAATCTCGTCGACAAGTACAAGACTTGCAACTGGCAAAGGCGAATCTTCTGCAAGTAGAGCGTCAGCTAGCCGGTCGCCTAAAAACCCAGCCGCTCCTGTCACCGCGATATTCATCCTGGCCTATTTCCCTTACAAAGTTACCTAATAAACTTTTCCTAATTTAGCAATTTTAAGTTATGTACTGCGATCTAGTTGAACGCTCGTGTAAAACTGTTATTTGTTACAAATCACTATGTTATATAACGTACAATAGTTTACAAGATAAGCCGATAACAATATATAAACACTCTCAAATAAATTATCAACAATATTTATTCTTGTAATTGTCTCTTTAGCTAATAGTTCTTTTTTGTAGGTTATCCAATTACCTTGTCTCGGTTACGACCTTCTTGCTCATTATTTTAATGTATAATACATAGGATATAAGAAAAAAACACAAGTTAAATACACATTTTGTATTTAAATGGACAACACCACAACAACAGCTATCTAAACATCGTATAGCAATTAATAACAGTACATTTAAATATAATCTTTATTTCATAAAAAATAGTATGGCAATACATTTTTATTACTTTACCGTTGTCGCGCTATTATTGGAAAATGGAAAGTTTCTAAGGAAATATAGTAGGGAGAACGTTCTACAGAACAGAGAACCGACAGTATAATAACTCTAAAAGAATAAATTATTTTCTCTTTTTCACGTACCTGGCAGTCGTAACCAACAACACTAAAATATGATAGACATAATATTATCTTTGTAAATAAACAAATAATTATGACTGTTTTAGAATCAAATCCTGTAATGAAATAATCTTCAGTGCGCGGATCGTTACCCAGAAAACATTAAAGACACGCAGAGATCGAACGCGCGACTGACTATGCCACTGGCAGTACTGAGCTGAGCATTTTTTTGTTTTCAATATATAAAAATTTCATGCTAAAACTCAATTCAACTTTTGCAAAAAGGCAAAGCTAGCTGCCGTCGTATTTGTACTTTTAAAGCTTCTTTTATTATTTCAATGATATTAACACAATGTATTATTGCTTATAATATACAACAAATTCTACAATATAAAATTACATTTGTAATGAAATTGGAGCAGTACTGTGCAAACGGTGTTTGAAAGGCGTTTTACAATGAGCACAATGGAGTAGTGTATATCATCCTAATAAGAGCTGCAATTGCTGCGTCCGGTCTCTTAGTTTATTTAATTTACATTATCAAAAAAATCTACATATTTCTTTTCCGACGAGCAAGTCTTGCTCGGCATGTTTTCTTATAATTGTGCACAAAAAGTACATAAATCTAATAAAATTAATAGTGATTAACTTTATTTGTGCTAAATAACATATCAAGTATATAAAGTTATCTTTTTAAATGATATTTCATAAAACAATTACTTGATCACAACTATCGCACAACAATAAATCGCTATAAATTAAAATATAAAACATTAACATATGGTGTATTACATTTTATTTATTTTTTTACTTAATATAATATGGCACGTTAAACGGATCAAGCCAGACTGAGGAAATAGAAGGCGAGTAGAGCCAACGCATAGAAAGCCCCGCTAAGTGTCAGCAGTACGTGTATGGCGGCACGCTGTCGCGCCGCCGTCCGCCCGCGCGCTACTCGCTTCCGCCTCGCCGTCGCGCCATTGTTGTACCGCGGCGCCGCGTAGCGCTCCGTGTTCAGCACCTTGCGGCGCAAGGCTTTTCCGCCAGTTTTGTCCCCCTCTTCTCGTGCAACATTAGCGCCAAGGGGCGCTGTTTCCTTAGCCAACGCCCCGTACGTGCGCTCGTCACCCGAGTCCGCCGCGCTGGCTCGTCGCAATGCGACTTCCTCATCATTCAGAGCGAATTCGGGGCGTGGTGCTTCTTCCGATGTTGTAGACCTCTCCGGCGAGGGGGCGCGCGCACGTGTTGCGGAATCGCGACGCAGTTGCAGCGCGGCGCCACCCGCGAACGCGCCCACTGCACCGCCAGAAGTTTGCCTATAATTCGGCGTGAGCTCTCGGCGGCAATACTCGTTAGGGATTGTTTCGCCAAAACGCGGCGTCAATGAGATTAAAAACACGCGGGGGATATCGCGCCGACAACGCTTCAAAGGTGCGTATCGTGGGCTTGGAGCTATGATACGAGCGCCTGCCTCGTGCAATATTCCGGCGCCTGGTGCAATTCGTACACCCGCAGTTAAAAGCGGCATATAATGATGAGGTCGGATAGTACGGATATGAGCATACGGGTCGGCCACGCGCGCATGCAAAGATAAACCGTAGCGGAAGTAACGGTCACTATAGACGACAGTAGCGAGCGCGCCGTTGCGGCCCAGGAGGTTGTAAACGGCGCGCGACAGACGGCGCGGGTTGTCGCGGCGCAAGAAGCGGCGTAAAGCGGACGGGCGACCCGGGGTCGGTTCGTAGGGTACGGCGTAGAGCCTGCGCGGGGAGGCGGCGCGTACTGCGTGGCGCAGGCGACGCGCCCGCGCGACGCCTCGTCAGTCCGACAGAGTGCGCACGTTGCGTGAAGCCTCCGCATCGCGCATCGCCTCCAACACCGCGCCCGTACTCCACGCCTGGGTGCGGCACGAGTCTGCGCAGTACGCGCCGCCCGCATTAGTAAGTTCGGGAAGACCGCGCCACGGCGACGACCGCAACTCGGAAACTAGAGGCGCTAAAGCCGCGTATGTCGTTGCGACTGTTTTGGCATATTTTCCATTTTCTTGAGCAAAGGCAAGTCGCGCACGTAGATAGAAGCCGAGCGGCCACATCCACTCCGGACCCTGATGGTAGTTGAAACCATGCGCGACGTTCGGATCATCGCTATTATTAGAATTATCGTAATTACCGCGATATGCCCAATCGGCCGGGTCTAATGTCTTAACTCCTAATGGACCTAGTAGAAGCCGCTCTACATTGTCAAGAGCAAGCCATGCGTGTTTTGGATCAAATATTTCTGGAGCGATTGCCATAGCAACAGGGAAATTACAGCGAAGTTGGTAATCCGCCCAGGGGCGAGTCGCTCCATGCGTATCCTTGTATATAGCTCGACGGTGGACTAAGTCTGGGCGCAGATCGGCGGCACTAGGAGCTGCTGGTACCCAGAAGTAGCGCTCAAAGTTGTGTCGAATGCGCTCCGCCCACTGCGCGTACGTCCAGGCAGTGAGCGAGCCGTCGCGATGGCGCCGTGCGACGCCCGGGTAAGGAAAGCGTCCGGCGCGATGTTGGGCGGCGAGCCACGAGGCGACGCTGTATGCGAGCGCCACCAGCTCTACCGCGCTGCCGTCTCGCGGCGTCGCCGGCTTGCCCCTTGTGCCGGCCGCTTCTGATGATCCCATTTTATCCATCCACGTGCCGCAATTTGCATCGTTACCGCCGAACGGGAAACCTGTCTCTGGATCGATGCCAATCTGCACGTTGAATCCCTTGTCCGACATGTGCGCGTCGATTGCTCGCCCTGCATTCCGCTCGCGGAATACAAGGCCCTGAAATAGTTGAAAACGTTATCTCAGAGCTGAATATAAAACAAAAAGGATTGAAATCTGTGGTATTAAATAACACTTTAATGAGTTATTACATAAACACAAGTGATCTAACATTTATGGCTAAAAGATTTTAGAACATAAAGCGGCGCGATCAACACTTTCCAACCTGTTCCATCAACATTCCTTAAAGTGAACGCGCATGATGCCGCAGGCTAAACTGGTAGAAAGAATTTGAGTAACATCATACCTGGAAGTGCACATCGAGGGCTTCTTGCACGACGTCGTGCAGCGGCTGGTCTGCGGTGCCGGGCGGTGTGGGCTCGCAGTCGTCACGCGGGTATAACCGCGCTACCGCTTCCGTCAGCAGCGCGCAACCCTGAGGTGCTTCGCTGCAGTACTGTGCAATAAACCACACTCTGTACCGATATATTGATACTTATTTATTTATTAACATGAAATATCGCCTGTGACGTTTGTGTTACAAACCAAGCTGTTGTCTCTTAGAGACAGTTAAATATTATTATTGATAGAAGAGAAGGTATTATTTGTATTGTAACCTTAGATATGCATATGATGGAAACACAACTACATGTTACAGGTCACTAGACTTGAAGAATACCTGTTTTATACTCTGCAGCCACCACCAGACTGCATCGCGGCAGTTGTAGCGCGCGTTGCGCCCGCCGTCCAGCAGATTCGGTATGAGCCCGTGGCGTAGGCACGCTCCGAATGCGAGGATGTGAGCGCGGGCGTCCTGGAAGTAAAAGCATGCATTAATAATCTATACAAATTCAAACAAAACTCATGATGTATTATAAAATTCAATTTGCAATAAAACACAGAATTAAAGTGGTTAGTGAAATATGTGAATTAAAATGATACCTGGTAACGTCCTGTAAGAAGAAACAGTCCACGTAACGCGATGAACGTATCTCGTCCCCAGCAACGCATGTAGCCCACTGCGAAGTGCGGCAGCCCGGCCGACAGAGACGCCCGCTCGCGCACGCAAGGCAGAGGCGCCGAACACACCGCGCCGCACAGCTGCACGCCACTCAGTGCGAGTTCGCGTGCCACGCGCCCGCCTCGTGCCCAAGCACTCAGCCGCGACAGCGCTGCGCGCACCACTCCCGCGTACAGCGCCCGCAACACACGCTCAAAGTATGCAGGCACCAGGAAGCGCGGAAGCTCCGTCAAAGGCCGCAACGCTTCACGGTATCGTGTGGCAATTCCTGCTAATCGCGGATCCGCTTCTATACGTTTCCACTGATATTCTATCAGCCAGTCGCCAGCACGTAGGTTGTCGCACAGCGGGTGGCCGAGGTCATCGTTCGGACTCACAACATCGAGCAACGAAATGACACCTTGCAAACCGGCGTAAACTAGCGGGCCGTGCCCGGGCACGTCGTACACCCCGCCGGCGCCGCGGTCGCGCTCCTCCGCGTCGCAGCAATACAATAGGGTGTTGAAGTCGGCAAGGTCGAGGTCGGCAAGAGCAGGCGCTAAATCAGGCGAGCGGCGCAAGGAAGCAAGTGCAGCTGCGTGTGGGGCGCGCGGCGACACGCGCAGTGCCACCACACTGCCAGGGCACAGTGCGCGAAATTCCAGTACAGTATATGAGTCCTCGCGACGCTCGCTCGTGAACACTGATGATTGTGCCAATGGTACTTTCTGCTCAACGGATACTTCATAGTCCGTTAATCCGTTTATATACTGGGGGTGCTTCGTAAACTCACTCGGCGGCTGGAACGGTCGCCCCGTCGATCTGTAGCAATAGACTCGTAATAATATTCTTGAAATTATGAAGAATAAAAAAAAAATCGTAGTTCAGCATTACTTGTAGTCCGCGTGTCGAATGTTCGCTTCTAAAATGATCTCATCCAACTGCCCCTCGAATCGTAAAGGCTTGACGTAGCGACCGCAGAAGGACGGATCAGGTGAACTGAACGCAGTAAACGCAACCAAAATCACCGACTGTGAAACAAATTAAGATATATTAAAAACCGTTAAGTACTACAAAGTTTTAAAAAAGTAAAACTAATAAACACAAGTCTTAAATGTAGGCGTAAACATAACCAACAATAGATTTAACAAATCTTTTGTAGACAGGATAGCAAACAATTTATTTTAACTCAAATTTCAAAATAATTACTTTTTTATATGTGAATTATTTAAGTATTCATACTTGTGAAAACAGTAACAGGATTTTTTAACAATCTGTTGCTAAAAATGTAAAGTACTTGCCTTTCTTGAACGTGGTTCATGCCTAGTAATCGCCACAACGTCCGCATCCATTTGATCAACATATACCTAAGACAAAAAGTTTAACTATAACAGGCGTTAACGAATAATTAATGCAGAGTCCTCCAAATGAATTGATGGCCTTAAAAGAGCAGCCGCACATGGGTGGATGCGAAAAACTGAGACCCGCATTTGGTGGATGACATTTGGGGACCATTTCAGAAGTGGAAAAGCAAAGTTGATCGTGATTCTGATAGCGATAATTGAAATTATATTCCAAAAAAATAAAATGGTGATTAAAGTAATGATCAAATAGAAGTTAATATATGATTGAAGGAAGAGTTTTTTTATGACTATCAAAGTGTGATCAAGTAACCTCATCGTAGCCTTCAGCCGCGAGCTGACTGTGCAGCGCGTTGAGGGCACGCCGCGCTGCCAGTATACCGCTGCGCGCGTCCACACGCCCCGCCGTTTCGCCACCCTCGCCGCCCTCCCCCGCCACGGCCCACTCACTGTATAGTCGCGATTCGTCCACGACGTGGATCTGTGTGCGATTAAAATGAACGTTTTTAGCATTCACCAAAAATACTTAGAAAAATCCTACCACCAACCAAACTCTACAGCATATGGCCCTTAAATTAACTGGGCACTACCGTGTTACAAGGTAAACGATTAGCCACCGTACCGAAGAGCCAGTTCGATTCCTCACCAATATTTTCCAGCGTCGCTGACACTTACGTGATGCGGTACCAACTCATCATAGCCGCGCGTGCTGCCCGTAGCGCAACACGCCATAGCAACCAGAGCAGCTGATGGCAGCATATCGAACACGCATCTACAAAAATTATGCTTTTAGTCCATACTAAAATTTAAACGTTTGAGCTTGTATCTACGTACATTTTTCGAGTGCACAAAGCGGAGACGAGCAAGACGTTTATTTGATGGCAAGTACTTATTTATAAAGAGTAGGCGCCAGTTTGAATACTATACATTGAACCACATTGTGCTCGTGGACACAACCTATTTAGTCTTATTACCCCAGTAATTTCGCTGGCTACAACGCCCTCTAAACCAAAACAATAATGCTTCCTTTCTACCGTTTGGCGGAATAAATATTAGCTGTGGTGTTATCTACTTGTGCTGAACAGTGACGCATCATTAGAAAAAATTAAGCAAAGTTTTACTCTGGGTCTTTTGCGGTTTCATGTCTATACGTTTGTGCGTGCATACCGTTTGTCAATGGGAGATGGGTTGTCGTGTGTGAGATCGAGCAGCATGGCGTGTGCGACTCGGGGCGTGGCCAGACGACGTGCTGCGCGCGCAAACGAACCCACGGCGCGAGCGCCAAACCGGTGCAGCAGCCGGCCCTGCTCGTGCGCGTCCCACGCGCTCAGAGCCTCTGCACACATCATATTATTATCAAATTACGTACCATGAATTCAGAAATAACAAAATGGCGAAATTAAGACGAATCGGGATAATCACCATTTGATTTAACAAATAACTAAAAACCGGAAAAGTTTTTTTTCATTTTAATTTTAAGAAAGCAGAAAAACTCTGATACGTCAGTAATATGATACACATAATTAAGACAAATCATTCTATAATTTGTTATAATACCTACATCACATATACAAAAAAAAAATATGTCTCAAATTTTAGAGACATGTATTTTTTTGTATGTACGTTCCCTCACCGCGAATGAGTGATGTGATGCCGAGACGATTCACAAATATGTTATCCACGTGGTCCGAATTGGTGAACAGCTCAGCAACGACGTACAAATCCGGTTTGACGTTACGCGCGCAATCCAGCATGTACTCCGCCACCTAGAATTTTTGGATTAAATAAAAGCAAGGCAACATATAATAACATTTATATTCGATCAGAGCTAGGATAGATAAGGCTTTGTTGGCAGTGTTATATACTTACACACCAATATTTCGGCCCACTATAATCGAAAATCGTCTAAATCGTCTGCCATAGACAAATTTTATCTAGCTAGGCGCGTTATAAAAGTTCCCTCTACAGATAAACTCCCCACAAGTGGGCCCCAATTGAACCAAGTACAATGTTATAAGCCATTATTCATTTCGCCGCGTATTGCATCTCCATTCACCTCCTCATCAGGAACTAGACAAACTTTATTAGTATTAAGTGTGAAATATCGCTCACGTGTAGCGGGGTAGAGTGACAGTTGTCGAGACGCAGCCCGTCGAACACCTCTGCCGTAAGCTCCACGTACTCGCGCATGTGCGCCCACAAGAACGGGCTGTCCTCCGGCTTCTCGCCGTACCTACACGAATACACATACTCGTATCCCACAGACATTTAGACTACAGAAAGTCTACCTAATTGCGAGTGACACGCCTGCCCATAACAAGGTGCAGATTGATAGAATGTTTATATAGCACCACAAGTGCTCGTCGCTTTGGCAAGTTATTCGTAAATTACATATGTCCTAACTATTGCAATGGCGTACGCTTCATACAACCAAATAAGCACTGCATACCCTGGCTTCCAAAACCTATCGAGTAATAACTCACACAAAAGATACGCACCTTTATAAATATAAACTCGCGCCTAACTACAAACTATGCAGAATTGATCTTAGTAAATTTATTTTGAAGTATAGATTACTGCAAAGATTATATGCATACCCTGCCTGAAATCCAGCGCCAGTACAAATCAATGAGATTTACTAGCATAGTTGCGTATGATTTTAAAAATCAATGCATTTTATGTTTCATTATCCCAAAAAACCAGCTGATAGACATCCACTGCTAGAAATACGCCTCCCCCAAACATTTCCACTTTGTGCGCTCACATAGGCCCTGTGCTGCTTGCATTAAGCTGTTTTAAGTTTCTGTGTTTTTTGGTTAGAAATCTTAAACAATTTATTCCTTAAATTTTTATATAAACTTTTTGTTTCTTTGATGCGCGTAATTCTCTTTCATCTCACCTGAGCTTAACGCTGTCACCCCACGCGATGAGTTCGCGTCGCAGGTACACACGGCCGCCGGCGGCGCGCGCTGCGAAGTCTTGTAGTGGATCAGCTTCCATTACCCAGCCATTGTGCGCCATCACGAAGCGCCCTGCTTCCGAGTAGATCACCGTCTCCATTTCCGCCAGCGACCCCATCGGGCAAGGATATGTGAAATACCTGCGTCACAAACATTTAGATTGACTATGAGGTTTTATTGGTAGAATGTAGATATTGCCGGACACAAAATGGTAAATACCGCCAAGTACCTGGAATTTAATTAGTTATAGCGTTTAAAAAGCGCTATAGCTAATAAAATTGTGTAACGAGACTTAACATCTTGCGTTTCAATGCTCTCAGCTCTCAATGCTATGGACGAGTGAATCACTTACTATCAGGTCAACGTATTGTTTGGTTTCTCGCACGCTTGTATTATTAAAAGTTTTTTTCTATCGTATGTTGTTAGGACACTGCAATCCCGTCTGTATAATATTGATAATATCAACATCAAACTATCCTTTTCATTCACAACTATAACTCTATCTATAACTCTAAACTGTTATTGGTGCTTCATTGAGTCGTAGCTTAAATTTGTTTCTGTATATTGAGTATTGTTTTGTATTTACAAATGCATATTAATTCAAAGCGTACATAAGTACACTATTTACAATAAAATTTTCATTTAAAAAAAAAATAAAACTCAGTAGATATTACCGTGGAACCAAGGGATGTTTTTCGCTAACTTCTTCGATTTTCGGCCCGTCGGACTGTAGCCGGTAATACCTAAATAAAATTCATAGTTATAAATAAAAATAACCCAACATTTAGGTGTTGGGTTTATTTTATAGAAATGTTTGCAATATAATAATTACATATTAAACCATAGGTTCAACAAACCTTATGAACTTTCACAAAATTTAACCAGTGACTGAACATTTATACTCAACATTTATTCACACAAGAAAAAAATATTTAGAAATGGGTTCAGCAGTTACGTAACACTGACGCGTTAAACTTTTACTACACCTCTTTTTTTGTTGGTGGCCAAAAATATGAGTGGGTGGTTGTACCTCATAGCGGCAAGACAGTTGTCAAGTGCGGCGCGTAGGTGCGCGCGCAACTCGTCCGCCGCAGCTGCGTTCAGCTGCTCAAGCCGACGAGCGAACTCCTCACAACAGCGTTTCAAACGCGCTTCCTCATCGTAGCAGTCCGCCCTGAGGTAAGCGATATTTACATAAATTTTATACAATAATGTTAACCGTATCCTCATGTAGAAGTCGGTCACTGCGGAGCATAGACCTTCCTTAATGATCTCCACGCGGACCTTTGCTGTCCGCAATCAGCGAATTCACCATCATTTCCGAAAGTCTGGCAACACTGTGGCTACTGACAAACCAAATTGCGCTTGATGCGTAGAGATATAAGAAGCTCAATGATCCAGTAATTGAATTAAAAACGAAAATGTTTCGTCCACCAGTTAAAAGCTTCACTATTCAGTAACTGAACATGTAAACCCGAATTTAAATAAAATAATGGTTCTTATATAATAAGTATTTAAATATTATTCGTAAGTAACAATAGGAAATGTTATCACTATCTTTAAAATTTAAGATACGGTTGACATATTTTGTTTTTAAGTTAAATAAAATATGGAGTTTACTAAAGCTAGATGGAAACGCACCTGTATACGTTGTACAGTCGTAGCGCAAGGTCCATGTCGACGGTGGCGTGCAGGCGGCGGTACTGAGGGTCCGTCTGCAGCTGCAGTTCAGCGGCTGCCTCGTCCGTGCGCACGGCCGGCACCCTACGTTACAAATAAGAGTGGTTATGCTGTTCACTCTATAGATATAATGCTTAAATAGAACATAATTGAGATCAACGTGGCCAGTAATTACAATGCTAGACCATTTTTTATAATAGCTTAAACATATGCATGTGTTACGTAAGACCTTCATTACACGTCAATGTCTTTAAATATCAAAATGTTTCTATCAAAAAGTTTAATAATAAATAAAAATTTAAAACATATTACTTATAATGTAGGCGAATTTTTATACCATGACGAATAACAGTTTTATATATAATACATGAGTTAAAGGTTAGATCCCAGCTGACCTAATGTTTCCGGTAAAGGAAAACGACTTATTTCAACAACAGCTTTTGATACATACCCGCACTATGCCAGGTCGGTGATTTATGTTTATTAAATAATTTTAAGTAAATTTACACTTCTATACATCAACACGAGAAGTCGAGTCACCTGTGAGGATCCCAAGAAAGCGTGAATTGTGTAATTTGTTGTTACTTGAATTTACAAATAAGTGTCTACAATACACAATGGATTTTTTTAAATGGCAGTACATACTTGTTTCTCGCCAAGCAGTAGAACTGCTGGACAAGTTCATCTACGTTGCAAGTAAACAGCTCGTGCAGACGCGCCTCCGGCAAGCGCTGCGTCTCCAGGATGTGAATAACGGTCTGTAAACAAAAAAACACGATTCTATATCACTGATTGTCTTTGTCAGTATTCGTATGTTAAGTAACTTACTATTATCCTAATTTAATATATATAATTGTATAAAATTAGGTTATAAAATGTATTATTTTTTCAAGTTTGAATAAAGACCTTTCGTGATAAACACCATAATATCCTTGTGTATAACAAATATAAAAAATATAACAATGCAATATACGGTACCTCGAGGTGGTCGAGCTGGGTTAGCCGGCGCGGAGCAAGGTCTGCGGCTAGGCGCGCAAGTATAGCGTCAAGCATAGCGGCGGGTCGCAGGTGGGGGCAGTTGAGGCAGTTATACGTCGCCTCCGGGTGTTCCGCCAGCCATGCAGTTTCGTTCGCAGTGTGGTTCAACACCACGTCGCATATTGACAGCATCTACAAGCAGACGACCTTTGTTATAAAACTCTCAATTGTCAATCCATGTTTATATTATAAAAGAAAATGTGGTGGCATGCGTGCGAACGTAGTACTCTGGTAAGACAAAAACAGTTGTCGCCCCTTTTCTAGAACTGTTTCATAATAGTCGATTTTTAAGACATTCTAAGGATACAGAAATTATCGGAATAATTTACATCAAAGTTTTCTGATTGTGACATTCTGAGGGAGATGTACGAACAGATGCTCTGTTTATTCGAGTTCAATCCAAGGTTCTCTTTTGTGGACATAGATGTATCATTTGTCACTAGGTGATCAGTGTTCCCATTATGTGGTATCTCGTACAAAAGGATATTATTAATACATAATTTTTTTGACTAACTTTTTAAGTAAAATATAATAGCTTACATTCCATTCGTTACGCAGTTTGGCGACGAGATTCTCCACATCAGTGAAGGTGGCATCTCGTGAGCCATCGCCGCTGAAGCGCGGATTCAAACGCAGCTGGTTGGCGATGCTGTAGCTAGAGTTTGATGCACCCAATTCCTGCGTATGAATTATGTGATCATATTACGTTTGTTAGTAAATCTCTATAAACATAAATTAATTATTGAATAAATGGCGAATTAATAATGTATTAAATTAATAGTGAATAACATTATCAATATCATCATTATCATAAAGTGCCTTCTTCGATCTGAATTATCAATATAAATTAGAATAAAAATGGACCTAAAAATGCAAAGATATCTTTTAGGTCGTATATTTTCAATCAACCAAACATACTCTAAACAACGTATGGAAATCAATAACATACCTGTACAGGCGTAAAATGTAATAGATTGTAGCCGGATTCACGAGCGGGACGCAGGGCGCGTTCCCAACGCGACAGAGGTCCCAGACACTTTGCCAACACTGTTTGACACATGAGCGCATCCGGAGTCAGCACACGACTGCCGGCACGAAGAGTCGGCGCCACGTGAAACCAACCAGAACCCTAGGACCGTGGGAGATTTAGAGCCCCTCGCAAGTACTGTGATTGATTACCGAAAGTGGGTAGAAATCCCACGTAACCCTGACTTTCCTCACAAAAGTAGAATATCGTTTCAACGATAACTTTGCCATTTTCTTTATATAAAAATACTTTATAATAACTACATTATTATTACACACCTGCGGACCTAGCCGGGACTCGCCACTGTCGTATACAAAGTAGTAGTGGAAGCAGCCAGCGCGGGATAGGCGCAAAGAGCAGTACGCATCAGTATCAGTGAGCAACAGCCCGCTGCCAAGCGTCTGTGCCTCAACCCCTGCACCGTCATCATCCCCATCCCCACCACTGCGCCATTCCAACTCGTAGTACTGGTTGCGCACGAACTCAGCTTGATCACCCTTCTCATCTTCTGACAAAAACGGATTTCGCATACATTTTCGATGAAGACTAAGGAAAAACTTTCCCAAACTTATTCTCTTTATTGTTCACTTCAAAAATCTTCCATGTATCCCACTATTTTTAACTATAACTCATGTTAAAAATAATATTTACCAACATTATTTGTAACTTAATGTAATAACGTGGCTTTTTTTGCACCATTCTCCATAAGCTCTACAAGACACAGAGATCTCAAGAAATATTATCACCCACAATCGGAATCATTGATCAAATGTATAAAGACCACATTTATAATAGTAAACTAGTTTTCTTGGAATTTACTTTTCCGGATACTATAATAATCTGGATTGAAATATAATAACAAAAATCATATGACAAATAGAATTCCTATAGAATAATGTAGAAACGTAAAGAGGGCTACTCACGGCTATCAGTCACGACGTAGTTTGTATACAGGAAAACTTTCCGTCCAAGTAGACTTGGACCCGGAGAAAAGTGTAATTGGCATCCTTTCTCAAATCTAAAAGGGTTTCACACACGTTATGTAAGTAAAACACAAAGTTCTATGAAAATTAAAGTTATTTCTTATACTGTGATTATAAAATAATCGCATGTGTTTTGGCAATATGTAATTTAAACCATATAATTTATTTTAAGCTTTAGCTTTTAACTTTCATTATAGGAATAACACGGACGGATTTATTGCTTTAAAGCATTTTCTGTCAGGCAACCCACGTACAGGTTAAAAATTATGTCTGCAAAACCTAATCATTATATTAAACAACATAAAAATTTAGGTAGGTATATAGCAGTAGTCCGGTGTAACTCAAGTGATAGATGCTTAGAAATATTAGGTGCTACATCGGTCTAAATGCAAAATCTACAACTTGATAATTCTATATATTTTAACATGAAAAGGTACCGGTAAATCGTGGCATCCTGATGTTCACCGTGGTTGAGGGTGAGCACTCGCACTTCGGGTACCACTTCTGTGCTGTCCCTCGATGCCTGCGCCTCACTAGCGCGCTTCTCTACCGCCATTTGTCTCTAGAATAATTTAATAATTTTCACCAATGATTTTTATTTCTCTCTTACTTACGTTTTCAGAATAATATTCAATTGCTTTTAATGGAACATTAAACCGTTAATAAGTTTGATAACAGCTCAAGATTACAGTCTGATAAAATATAACCTCGGACCACAATAAATAGTCGTTTTATTATATAGTGAAAAGAATAAACTTCTTGTGCATAATCATACTGATAAATGTGATACTCTATAAATTTATTATGATGCAGGTAACATTGGAGATGGACATAAGCAACTCCCACATAGGTACTACAAAATATTAGCCAACAAAATTAAATATAACCTTTTCTATAACTGCTTTCTCGTGCACTTTGCGAGCGTAGTCGCTTTTTTCGCGGGACAACATGCTTAGGGAGGTTTGAGAGTGCTGGCATGCGCGGCGGTGGGCGACGTCGCACGGCGTCGTACGTTGTATAGCGTCCTGTGGTTTCTTATGACGTCGAGTGACTCGCGGCGGCTGACAACGTCACGTTGTGTCGGATAGCGTGACAAAGAGTCGCGTTTCGTACCGCCACTGACGAGACAGTGGCCGCGCCGCCGCACCGCGCAGCCTTATAGCCGCGGAGGCCGCTGAGCATGACGCCACCCGACACCGCACGGATCGCTTTCATCCCTTTGTGCCCGACCGCAAGTTACGTTTGACCTGGTGACAGCACTCTTCTGTGCCTTACACCATTGTCCTTAATAAGACTAAAATACTATAGGACGCATACACCACTGCTTCTTTAACTGAAGCACACGAAATTGACTAATGTATCTAAAGTGTTGAATTAAAAATGTTTATAACACTACTGATTAAAGGTGTGATGTCCTTACTGTAAATATGTAGATATTTTTAAGTAAAAAGAAGTTATAACAAGTCGATAGTTTAAGTAGGAAAAAACGTTGCTACCGATTGACGTGTCTCATTTATAAGCTTCCATACCGATCACTGATCACAGTTTCCTAAATTCTGTATCTGTCGCGCTGAAGTACTATGATATTTGTTATTTTTATTAACATATTATGTTTTATTAAGACCTTTCGTTACCTTTCCCATTAGTCGATAATAACTACCACATCGAAAGCCTTTTTTTTAAACTGCTATGTCCAATTCTCACATATGTCTATTAAATTTTACATGTGAACAAACACTTCCAGGGTTACCCTGATAACGCTTGACCCGACAGATTTATAATTACATTACGACGTACAATCATTATGATTATCTAGGTAACCTCAATGACTCTCGCAATAATTGTAAAGGAAATATACTTTTCTTTGCACTTCCTGTACTCTGTGTGTTGTTTAAAACAATTTGAAGTTTATTAATAAAAAAATCTAATAGAAATTTTCAAATAAGAAATAAAGTATATTTTATACTCAATAGGAATTTTCTATATGCATTGAATACCCGTTCTTGCGTTTGGTTGTTTTATTAAATAACATTCCATGGAATATAATACGCGAAGTGATGTTCCACCAAGCGGTGGATAATAACCAGTATAAAAAGCGACTCCACGTAATAAAAAAACCATGATGATGAACATGAATATGAACATATTTGTTATATTGTTCAAATGGAAATAAAACCACTTGACCGTTAAACTCGTTAGTACTTTAGATGTTAACTATTAACTTAACTTTTCTAATGATGCTTTTGGGTTAATATTATTTCGAATTTTAACAAGCAGTTATTTTTATTTAAAGTACAACTGTTTCTTCTCATTTCACATATTTTAAATGAGAACTAAAACATAAATGATGGAGCATGTACACCCAGAATACACATACAAGAGAATATAAACGTACCCTGGAATTCTTAAAGGCAGCCAGTCGTGATAAGCAAGAAAACATTATACGCAGATGAAAGCCTGTTTACGAACTGAAGGCAGTTATAATGAAATAAACGCTCTGAATGAAATTTAATTAAATTCAAACAATGGTTATTAACTACAAATAATGGCAATTGATCTGGGAATATTAACGACTATTCGGTGATTGCATTACGTTGAAGTGCTAATCTGGATCAAAGGACAATTCTATCGAACTATATACTAAATACACCGTTTAAGCATCTGTCTTACATCATTATCATTATACAATTTAAAAACTAAATACCACTTATGAGGTGGGCGCTGCTATAACCTTTGCGACGTGTTCGCAGTCACTAATTTTGAAACTTTAGTCTCATATCTCCGGTTACTTAAAAAGACGAGGACGCTGATAGCGACAAATTTCAGCTCCAAAATTTGGAGTTCTATTTTAATTGCCGCAATTCTACGCTCAAATTCTACTTTGCTAATTGTCTCTGGATAAAAGCCGACCATGGATCCTACCACATAACTTTTAATTGGGTTTCTGCACAAAGTCAGACTAAACCTTTCAGAATCTATTTTACGTAATAGGATTTATGTCCTCCACTGTCTTTTATCATCAAGTTCCATGTAACTATTTGAAAATGCAATCTGGTGAAGGTCGCGGAAATCTGCTGCATTCGGCCTATGTCCTGCTGTGGACGTCTATCGGCGAATGATCATTATGTTAAACCAGCAGTGTTCAAAAGAGAGATTAGATTCTTAAAAACGGTACGACATGAACTTTACTTCACAAATAACAAGCATGTATAGCGTACAAAAACATATATACAGTTTCACAAAATTTAGCGTGTTTACGTCGTAATTATTTAATTGTGAGGAAGTGTATAATTATGCTAGATTTCTAACAATTCGTACTTTTAATCACAACTCTGCACTTTAACGAGTTAGAAAACCCTGTATCAGTGCACACAATTTGAGAAAAAGAAGAATCAATAATGCATAACTTTTTGTACTTTACTCATATTTACTCTTTTTAACAACAGTGCATATTAGTGTTGGTGTGTGAAAAAAGTTCATCTGTTTTAAGTACATACTTGCATGTTTATCTTGATGATCATCATTAAACATGTAAGCATTCCAATGCCAGAACAAAGTATAAATTAAACTTACTGCCACAGATTGATTTTCTAACAAACTGTTAAGGACCTACCATGTCTGTTAACCTTAGTAGCAGAAGTTATTTGAGTATCAATACTTTCCCAATTAAATTACAAGCATCTTACAAAAAGTTGGCGAGACACAAGTTTATTCTTTTCCAATGATAACAATAGTATTTCAATCAAGTGAGTAAGTGTACATACAATTTATTTATTAGTATTAAAATTTTTTCACTTTAAATAACATTTTGTTTACAAGTTGCTCTGTGACAAGAACTGAAGATAAAAATATTTTATATCTCAATCATTATCAAGTGTGACCTACATTCTTTGAGTTATTTTTAGCTTTCACAATGCTGCCAAAAATTTATTCAAAAAAGTGTAATAAAATGTTTGGATCTTGGATCAAAATCTACTTAACAAAATGCTAAGTAATTTTTTCTAAAATTGATGATATAATAAAAATAGCAAATTTAATAAAAAAACTATCAATGAAAGTTTCATATTAAAGTCTTAAACAAATAAACAACAAATTAATTAACATGTTCATTAACAATTATTCTAACTAATTGTTATTATCTCAAGAATAGTAAATATTTTACAAAACTTTATTTCATTAGCCACTTTTTATTTTAATTAAGTACTTTACCATTTTAAAGTTTGTTACATAAAAAATCTGGTATTTATTTTTATATAAAGATAGTGAACTTTCAACTAACTAAGAATTAACATTTTTGGTTATAATTAAAATCAATTCATATTCTTTACGATTCAACTAAAATTAAAGTATTAAAAATATTTCAACTTCTATAGATTGAAAGTGTACGAAAACAATTTTGACAAGTGAAAATTATTTGTAAAGTAAAACAATGGTCTTGTTAATTTTGATAACGAATAACATAATTTTTGTTGTCATACTGAAAATAAGTACAAGAACAACCCAATAAATTATTACTATTTTCGTTCATAATAATACTTACAAGCTGTTGTATGTAGGTACCAGCGAATCATTAGGGTGGTTTATGGCAATAATTTAATTGTTCACAATATTAAAAATAAACGTTTAAATTGAAAAAGTCCCTGTATTCTGTTCAGATGTTAATTTTATTTTGAATCGAACTCTTTCCCTCCTTGTAAGTAACCCCATTTACTGTTGACAGTTATCACCTCTAGATGACCTTCAATTAAAACATTTTGTTGTGTAAAACTGAAAATATCAAACAAAAAAATATATATACACGCAAGAAATATAAAATAAAATAAATGTAATATATTCTAATATAATAGTTAATATATATTTTTGAATTCAAAACAAGCATATAAATTACTCTTTTTAAAGAGTCACATGTGTTATGCTAAATTTAAATAAGTTATAAAAACAAAAATATACAAAGTTAATTAAATATACAATCAATATTGTATTATTAGTTCATGCGTATCTTTCTTTAAAGTTTTTCTGTAAAATGTAACTATTGTTTTTTAAAAACTCTATTATACTATTATTTAAAACTGGGACACAAAAAAAATACCTTAGTTAATAGGACGATGGGTACGGTAATTAAAATAGTTAATGTTTTTAAACAGTTTAATAAATAAAGTCCGAAAATAAGATTTTAGTTTTTCTTTGGCAGAAGGTTCGTTAGTGTTAAAATCATTAAAAAACATAGATGTCAAGTTTTAAAATTGACTAGTACTTTACTTTTACGTATGCACGTAAACATTTTAGTTTAAAAACTATTGAACATCTTGGTCCATTTATCAGTCCATATAATTTATATGAAGTAAAACTCAACAATATTTATAAACCCAAACGCCACCATATAAATGTCGCAAATAGGTTAGTATGATAAATTTTATATACGTTTTAATAGACTTCATTTATTTGATACTCAGTTTAATTTTCTGAAAAAAAAAATGAGTTCCGTGGTGCCTGTAACTTTACTACCAATCGGTGTCCGTGGTATGAAAGTCCTTAACCGACAGAAATTCTTGCGTAAGATTGTCGTGCCAATACTAAAAGTGTGCGATGAAAAGGTGTCCAAAGTAACTCCAATATGCAAACATTATTTATTGAAACTTGAAAATTTTAAACCTGTTCAGCCTCTGAAAGAAAATAGTGAAAATGTAAATAAAGTTATTCATTTAAACCCAGAGAAAGTAAACAAATGGACAGACATCTTAGAGATTGACCGGCAATCTCTTAGTAATTGTGGTATTACAGAAAAAGAGTTTGACTTGAAGGAAATAGACCTAGCATATGATAACTTTAAATATGAAATGATATTTAAAGCAGTATTACCAGAAAATGAAGAAACTGTCAGTGGATTCTCCCAAATAGGACACATTGTCCATTTGAATTTGCGTGAGCATCTTCTAGAATACAAACAACTCATTGGTCAAGTTTTAATCGATAAAATCAAAACTTGTAATACTGTTGTAAATAAAAACAATGTTATTGATAATACATATAGAAACTTTAGTATGGAAATTATTGCTGGAAATGAAGATTACCTAGTTACAGTTAAAGAAAACTCTTGCAATTTCCGATTTGATTTTTCTAAAGTGTATTGGAATCCACGTCTTGGTAAAGAGCATGAGAGGATATTAGGATTATTGAAAGCAGGTGATGTTTTGTTCGATGTTTTCTGTGGAGTAGGTCCATTTTCAATACCTGCTGCCAAACGTAAGTGTAAAGTATATGCCAATGATTTAAATCCTGATTCATTTACCTGGCTAAACTACAATGCTAAGCAGAATAAAGTAAATATGTCACTTTTCAAATCATATAACTTAGATGGCAAAGATTTTATTTGTACAGTTTTTAAAGATTTTGTTATAGATTTGTGTAATAATAAGTACAACTTGGAAAATAATGCCAAAGTACATATTACAATGAATCTGCCAGCTATGGCAGTAGAGTTTCTTAAATATTTCCATGGATTAGTAACAGATAAATCACTTGTTGATAAATTTTGTTACGATGTCATTGTTTATGTTTACTGTTTTGTTGTTGGAGATGAACCGAATAATATTGCTCAACAATTGGTTAAAGAAAACCTTGGATGTGACATATCAAATGATATTTTAAATATATTTAATGTAAGAAATGTTTCTCCAAAGAAAGAAATGATGCGAGTTACACTTAAACTGTCTAAAGATGTTTTATTTGGATTACAAGATATTGGTTTTAGTGAGCCTCCTACTAAGAAATTATGTTCTATTGACCATTTGTAAAATAGTTTCGAGGTTTTCTAAATTTTACATCTAGATAGTCTTAACATTTTATATAAATATTGTCTTATAATAAAATTGTGTTATATAGATACATGTATTACTAATAATACATTACAAAATAAAACTTATTTTTATATGATATAACAGCATTTTATTTTACACAATATTCATTTTACAACTTAAAAACCAAAGAGGTTTTAGAAAAGATATATTTTTAGCATTAGTTGGCAATCTTTTTAATCTATAGTCAAAATTACCAAAATAATATTAAACATGTTTGATCAGAGATATAATACTCCAGGTCCAACATATATTTTTTTTTATATGGTGTAATACTGCGTGTCTCTCATATGTACTTTGTGACATTAAACCATAACATTTGAAAACAACATTTTTTTTAACATACTTTATTATGAACAATCCATTTTTGTATCTCACAGGTTGGTCATGAACTAAAACCATCTAAAATGTAATTTAACAAAAGTGTCAATTTTTAAAATCAAGTCAGTAACAGATAAAAAGTGAAAAGTTATTGATCTATGTATGTTTACTATAGTGTAATATAAATTTAGTATTTGGAGTTATTTTAGTAAGACAAAATGTTTTTAAAAGTACACAGTTGTTCATTAGTCACAGTTAAATAATAATATTTTATTTAGTTGTTGTTCAAACAAACATCAGCATCCATGAATATTTATAAATATCATTATCTATAAATACAGTACATTGTATTAGTTACATTTGGATATATTACTAGAAGTCATTGACTTAAGCTGAATAAATTAATTTCAAACTGCTAAATAAGTTTTATCCACCAGTTTCTTCTTTTTAACTCTAAATATTGATATAGTAACAGGAAGTATGAGAAATGATAACATTGTTTAAGACCAAAATGCTAAATGAATTTTTTCTTTTATACACTTATCAGAGTAACTCAATTGAAATTAATGATTCTTGTTTCTTTATCAATGAATAAACAGTATAAGTCAATACCCTTAGTGGAATTACACAGTTCTTTTTTAATTAAACACATTGCTAATACAACACTAGTAAAAGTAACATTTGAGGTCTGAAACTGACAATTTTGTAAATAATTATGGCTAGTATTTAGATTCGCTAAGAAACCATAAACTTTTTTTTATTTTACTTATAGACTCATAAATACTTTTTTAAATAATCTTAGTACTCTTTCGGCACGGAGCTCGTTTTGTTTCCGGTAAGTGTTAGTGTTATTCTGATGGTTTCAGAATTTTTATTCCTAATTTCAGATTCATTAAAATAACGTCGCGATGCCACAGAAGTTGGAAAACACTGAAATGAAGATGCCGGATATTGCAGAAGTTTTAAAGGAGAGCGAACAAGTAATTTTTTTGTTTTAGAAAAAGTACTATTTACATAATAATAAAACTAGAGGAAGACGCATTGCTGCCCATATATGTTATTTTTAGTTTATATCATTATAATGCCTAAGGATTTGGTATTTGTTCACAATGTAATGAGCTTTAATATAGCTCATATTATTTTTTTTATCTTCATTTATCTGCCAATGGGAGTTCGGTCAAACAATTTTTTTTTTTTTATTTCCAATGAGCTAATTCTTGATCTGAATTTCACATGGTTTTCAATGACAAGAGGCAGTTGATGGCAAAGCCTGCTCGCCCAGAATACTCAGGCTCTCATATTACAGCTGAAACAGCAATACTTTCATCGCTGCGATTTACAATATTAGGGTAGCAGCAAGCTAAATGGGTTTGAACAAACCTCACCAGGTAAAACAAGCAGCCTTAGTAGAAGTATTAATAGGCAGTAATAAATATTTTTTTTTTGTAGGTAATCCAAAAATGTTTCACGCAGTACCAACTAGAAGAAGTGTTCCTTTCCTTTAACGGCGGCAAAGATTGCACCGTTTTATTAGATCTTACGATTAAGGTGTTACAAAAGATGTACGAAAACGAAGATAAAGGCAAAGATCTGAAGGTACTGTACATACGGACGAATGGACCGTTCAAAGAAATAGAAGATTTTGTTAAGCAAATAGAGTCGCATTATAGTATAAAACTTATAGTTACGGAGGGGGAGTTGAAGCAAGCGTTGGAGAGGATAACAGGAGGTGATGAAAAGTTGAAAGCGTGTTTAATGGGGACGCGAAGAACCGACCCTTATAGCGAAAATTTAAAATTTATGCAGGTAAAATTTATATATTTTTTTTTTAATTAAGCGACGTTGCTGAAATTTAAGCAATCCAAGGTAAATATTGACAGTTATGGTTCATATATGCTGGTGAATATCGACTTCAATTTGACATGATCGTAAGTGACAATGGGGCGGGGGGTGGTGAAGCATGCTCGCCCAAAACACTTTTTCTCTCATATGTTATGGTAGCAGATATATAAAGATGGGAGTTAGACAAACATTTCGAAACAGCCTTACCGCTATAACTCTACGACATATGGCCCTAAATTTGTATAAGGGATCCTCGTGTTACAAGCAAGCGCTTAGCCACCCCGTCACGGAGGCAGATATAATTTTAGATGATTAAATTAGGTTAATGCATTTCATCACAGAACACAGATCCGGACTGGCCTCAGATCTTACGAGTGTCGCCTCTCCTGAATTGGAGCTACCATCAAATATGGAGCTACATCCTGCAACGACGGGTACCGTATTGCAGCCTATATGATATTGGGTAATTTTTTTGTTTTATTTTCTTGTAATCACACTTAATATTCCCAGTATTGGCCTGGACAGAGTCAAGACCATTTGTTTATCACGCTGGCGGTGTGTGCGTGTCATACCAAAAGTTGTTTTTCTTAAGACACTTCGGTTTTTGCACGATGTTTTGCTTCACCGGACGCTTGTGCTGAGTAGGTATCGTACCCGCGATGATGATGAAATAAAACAATCCATTGTGATGTTTCAGCTATACATCGATAGGTAGCACACATAACACGCGACCTAACCAATCGCTGGCATACAATGAGAATGGCCGCGTGCGTTATCGTCCCGCGTGGCAACTCGCTGACGAATCCCTGGAGCGAGCTGGTCGAGGAGCCATTGGTCACAAAAGCTCCAACCACGTCAATGTCAACAACTCTGTACAATTTAGTGAAACTATTCAATCAAACAAAACAAACGACGAAAATAACCATGATAATCATTTAAAAACTGATCAATTAAACAATGGCATATAATGCTAGTGTTAATTATATTTAGTGCAATTAAAACTTAACTATATATACAGTGTTAAACACAAATATAAATATTAAATGTAACTAAACGCCTCTGTGGCGCAATAACCGCTTGCATTGTCACATGGAAGTCTTCAGTTCGATTCCGGTGCCACAGGTGGATTTTGGTTAGTGGAAGGATTTTTTGAACCCGCCTGGCTGGTTACCAGTCTTATATAGTACATCTGCCATCACAAAAGCATTGCTTTATTCCGGCTTTAGATCTGAGTGCCAGAGTATTCTGGGTGAACAAGCTTCGCCATCCACGACCTTGTTGTCATTTAAAACCATGTGAAATTGCTGTTAAGTATTAGCTCGTTGTACAAAAAATAAAATAGTTACCAACTGATGTGATATAGAACCAATCATTCTGTAATATATAAACAACCAAAATTCGATGCAAATAAATGAATGAACTATAATTAAATAATTTTTGCTACTTAAACATGATAGAATTAGCAATAAACATATATTTTGTTTGAAAGCCAATTTTTCAGTAAATCATAATGTTGCCGTGCACTAAAAATGACCACACCGTTTTTTACTCCATAAAATTTCAGTCGAACTAATACATAACTTTAGTCAGACGACGTATTTATATTTATATAAATATTTTAAAACAACAAATTACCACTATCTCAATATTTCAATAGCTATGAGTACTCCTTTGTATAAAAAAAAAATGTGTAGTGTCCTTAAAAACCGTCCATCAGGCTCTGTGTGTAATTCCTCTCATGAGCTATACTTAATTTATTTAAAAAAAATGACTTGATATCCTTTATAAAACTTGACTTACTCGACAAATATGTAAATAACATTAAAAACATTATTTATTTCGACTTAAATCTATGGACAAGTTATTAATTTACTTTGGGCCCTCAACACCACTGTTGTTTGCAAACAGCCCAATATTGCCAATCTATGCAGATTCCGTTTTAATTATTTACAAATTATACACAATGTTAGTAGCGAAGGATTATTTGTAATGTTACTTGCAAAATAAATTATTAACGAAATATTTACTCAGTTTCCATACAAATAATCCTTTGCCTTTTGTTTAACTAATTTGCTCTTTTAAGATCTTGATCTACTAATTTAATAATAAATTCAATAAATTATAGTAATTCCATTAAGATAATTAAATATTAACACCAAATGTTTAAAATTTAATATTTTTGGGAATACTTAATCAATTACGTACTTAAAATATTACTTTACTTTTACTTGATTTATTTCATAAGGCTTAGTTTTTTGAGATCTGCGAAAAAAAATATTGTCTCGATTTTATATGGTCTCTCGTTACATTATAAAAGTTTTGATTGCGCCAATCCGCTCTTATCCAGCTCTGTTTGTGAGTCAAGGCTCCGAGTCTCAATTCTAAAAACGTTGATGGTCTTTTTATTACTTTAATGTGATATACTTTAGAAACTTTATCTTGTATAATATAATTTCACATAGCAACACTAAAGCACATAGGTAATAGATTTTTTCTCAAATCTTGAGAAAGTTATTTCACATATTTCAACACGGAAAATGCACTTAGATCAATTAAGTAAATCAAATATATTTTAAAACCATATTTCTCATAGTTTTATTACTTATTTATGTTTTTATACATTATACATAAATTGTATTTACATTTTGCTAGTGATTCTGTTGCTAGGGTCTCGGTAGGTAGTCTGCAAACATTACTGTGTTCCCGTTTGAATGGTGGTGTAACTAGTGAACTTTCTGGGGGTAAAAACAGTTAACGTTTTGTCTCAAGAAGACGAGCACAATGAGGTGCAATGTTTAACTCCGCTTTATAAAGGGCAGCCTTATCATTTACCATCTGGTCATCGTTAAAATCGAAAACTATTTAGATTTTACCTGCGAAATTTAATTTTACACTTAAATAAATAATCTATGAACATATTAAACAAAGAAACATTTTACTTATATTTAATTAAATACATTTATTAGATACTTGCGATCCGCTAAAAATCTACTAAATTAAATAATTTGACTAAATTCGTGCCAAGTGTTAGAAACGTACTTTTAGTAATCTCTCATATGATGTATCTTTTATTTTTGTAAGTTCTATATTTAATGATACCATTGATAGAAACATACAGACGAAATGAGACTAAAGAGTATTAATCAATAAAATATTTATTAAAAGTTTTAATGTAATTATCACAATTAATCTTATGTAATAACCAAATGTGTTTTTAACAAACTTTTTACACAGCAAATAAACTATTGCGAATAAGTATCAGTTTTTTTAATGTTAAGTATCATTTCCAGTGTTGTTAGGTTTCACGTGTTTCCTTAAAAACTCTTGGAACATGGCAACATCTTCCGGTTTATCATCTGTAAATAAAGTTTAAGGGTAATGAACAAAGAAATCAGTTTTAATATTAAATTGTTTATTGAAGCTTTTGAATAATTATTAGTTTAAATTGCAACAAATTTCCTTATTTCCTAATAGTGGAAACAACAATTGTCTTCTCATACAAAAATATGGTCAAAGTTATTTACCCACAATGTTGGCCAAGTGCAGATTCGCTGAAGTCACATGTACTACGAAACTGACTTGAAATTTATTCTGTTATATATACTTATTAAATTTCACTGGAAAGTTGCTGAGTGGAGATCGAACCTGGACCTCACGAGACGCACAGCGTGTACGACCGCCTTACAAACTGACTTATATATATCACTTACCAATTTCAGACACTCCAGCTTCAGTGCCCTCATCATCACTTGAGCTCTCGTTGGCTGGGTGTTTAAGATACATGTCGCTTATCTCCCTACCTGCAACTACTTCCTCTATAAGATTCTTCTTGTCTATGACTGTATCTGTGGAATCTTCAATGTTAAGATTTCTTTAGTCGAGAGTGGTGAGAAAAGATAACTAATGTTCAATGGTGGACATTAACTTGTTAATCTTACCTAGTTTTTCTTCTTTCATTTCCTTCTCTTTTTTCTGTCTCTCTTCTAATTTCTCTGCTTTCATTTTAAGCCAATCTGCTTTATATTCTCTGTAAGAGCAAAAATGTATTTGGTTTGTACAAATTGCTAATGTTTTGAGCTAGGAACAAGTTTAAGTCATGTAAAAATGGTCAATATATAAATGTACTTTTTGTACCTATTGGTAATTTAGCTACTTTTTAGTTTTGACTTTATTGAACTTAAGAAATGTTAACATAATATTGAAGTAAATGGATATCATACTTCTCATATTCTTCAGCTGCTTCATCTACAAGTTTGAAAAACTCATCTATTCCCTGTATGACAAAAACATAACATTGTTGTATTTAAATAAAAACATGTTTATATTAAAAAATAAAAAGATTTACTAATTCTTAAGGAAAAACATAAACATTACTATTAAGTATTTAATTCATACTGTAATCTACTCTTTTGAGTTCTAAAAGTTACACTCACATCTCCAGTATGTGCGCTCACACCACAGCACTTAAGATCTGTATAAAAACTGTCAAGAGCGAGAGCCATTGATCTCGTTAGGTTACCGGCATATGAACCACCTTCACCATCAACACCGGCATCTAATGCATCTTGGAATGCTTCAAAGTCACGCATCCATTCAACGGCATATGCACAGTCCACTACATCGGTCTAATAAAGAAAACATTAAAAATTAGTATAGATATACAATAATATAGATATATAGAATAGTAAATAGTCATTATTCAATATCAATGTGGTTCATACTTAAATTCCAAAGCTAAATACTTTGGAGTTAGGATAGTTGTAGGGTTTTTTCAAACCCATCTGATGACTACAGCTTCCATTTTACAATTCCACCGTCATAATAGCAGACCTGGTTGTGGCTGGTAACATATAAGTAGCCAGAGTATTTGTCACCACTGACAATCTAATTGTTACTTATCATTGAAATAGTATCATATATATAGTGAAATTGTACTGAACTAATATTATCAGTAAAAGTTAAAGCATCTAGTCTAATGAATTTGAAGTGTGTACAGACAACTTGTAGTCTCTTATTATAATGTTCTAGTTTTAATTAGTGACTAGTATAAATAAAAAGATTTACTTGCCTTATTCATTACCACAATGAATGGCAACCTAGTCTTGTACAATATAGAGCATGCATACAGCATGTTCGACATAAAAGTGACAGGAGATACACTTCTTACTGCATCCATTACATACACTACTACTGTTGGACAGGATGAAGCAAGAGCTTCTGTCACTATTGTTCCTGATGCTGACCAGGTAAAGACTTCAATTTGTCCTGTTGAAAAACAGTTTACTTATATAAATATATAAATCATCTCCATATTAATTATATTGAACAAGACCCTGTTATTAGTGTAGATCATTTTAAAAAAAAATTTAGATTATATTATCTTCCATATTATATCATACACATACAATAAAATCTAACATTTTTTCCTCATTTTACAAATATGTAATTAACATTAATATAATCATATGTGTATAAATGATGATAATACTAAATTTACCTGGAGTATCAATTACACAATATTTATGCTTTTTCCCAGCCTTCTCTATAAGCTCTACAACTTGACCAAACTTTGTTGAAAAAAGGTTCAGAGCAGTCACAATGCCACCATTTGGTCCCAGACCATATTGTTTCATCACCTCCTTGTAGTCTACTGTATCTCTTACATCTAAAAATTTACAATTATTAACATAAATAAATAATATTTTATAATTTTTGGTTATTTAAATGTATATGCCCATAATATTACAGTACCTATATTAGCTGGATACGGTACTTCTCTACAAGCTGGATCTAAATTTAATAAATAAGGCCGAGAGCCGTCTGTGATTTTCCCAGCTAATCGTCTCGTAAATGATGTTTTACCGGCACCGGCCATACCTGAAAAATAAACGTTAATTAATAATTTTCGCAATACTTAATACAAAGTTTGACAATATAAATAAAAAAATAGAAACAAATACGTATTTGTAAAATTAAGAAAAGTTTTCAACATCGAGGACATTACTAATCATAACAAATTACTAACCTAAAATTATAAGGCAAACAGGTTTTCTCGCTTCGTCGTCCATATTAATTATTCTGCTAAGGAGCTATAGGATATTACGTTGCCTGCTTTGTGTGATTGAAGCTTTTTAAATTAATTAAAAGCACGATATGTTTTTCTTCGAAGTAAAACGCACAACACAACTTCATATATCATTGTTTG
This sequence comes from Byasa hedistus, assembly GCA_029286795.1. Classification (NCBI taxonomy): domain Eukaryota; kingdom Metazoa; phylum Arthropoda; class Insecta; order Lepidoptera; family Papilionidae; genus Byasa; species Byasa hedistus. Next base: position 2,386,230 of record JAGSMW010000008.1, read on the forward strand.
GAAACTTGACAACTGTTGTTATTTTCTTTTTTTTTTTTTTGAAAATGTTTTTATGGTTCTGGATACTAGTCCTTTTGAGCCTTCACAACTGTTGTTATTGCCAGCTGTCACATTGTAACACTTCATACTATTCATTTCAAACCAATTGATAAAGTTTAAAGTTGATTTTAATTTACTGTTTGAAGAAAAAGCAACGTAGGACTGCCTTGTTTAATTAATGATATATAGAAACTGCACATTATTATCACGAGGTGCCTTCCTCAAACTGAATTTTGGCAGCCAGATTGAGAAAACTTTTCCGATCTTGGGCTATTATAAAAAAGCGTGTGTTTCAAATTATTATCATGTTCTGAATTATTATTCCACGTTAAGTTTAATACTACTGTTTTATATATTTCGTTTTCTTTTACTCCATTGTTTTTAAATAATGAAATAACATTAAACAGCCATCATTACATTCTCACTACCGAGACTAGGGTCCTTGTCCCAGAAGAAGAGTCACGACCATTTATCCACCTCGATGGCATAGTGCACAACGGCAGAAGTCATGTGTCCGTTTCCTTGATTTATTTTACGGGAAGCTCAACCTTATTGGCGACCGAACTCGCGCCTCTTTTATTGTCATTTTTGTATTTGAAATTAGTTATAACTAAAAAAAAAACGCATGCCAGCCAGTACTAGTAACCATGAGATAGTATCAAACTACTACTTGTATTTATTTTGTTCTTTCTTGGAGAATAATGGTGGACAACTAAAATATAATTAACGAGGCACTTTATTCATTACATAATATTTACAATACATACACAGAATAACGAAATAATTAAAAGTTTAATTTTCTTTATCGAGATTTAAAAACATTATAGGATATAGGTGCCCCAATTTTGATATTCGCTTTTGAATGATTAAACGCAGGGTGTCGGTGTAGGTGGTAGATGGCTTGCACGATGAAGGATCTCGCCAGTGTAGACCTGTTAAAAAAAGTATAGTATAAAATTTCGAAGCGGAACAGTTAGTCGGCCCTTTCGATATTCACTCCCTAATGTTAAATAGTCATGATTTCTGTTTACGACTGCCTCATCAAGATGAGTTGAGTAGCCGTTTGTACCCATAATGCCTAAGCACGTGGCGGATGATACCTTTCTAATTTTAAAGGTCTGCTTAATCGTTATTTATTGTTCAATGGTCAGAATATACCTGATGAGTCGCATGTGAACAATGCAGGAGAAGGCACGTGATCTCTCGTATAATTCCATAGACAATCTCGTAACACTTGCACAAGCTGAAAAATATAAAAATGAGTATTAAACATAGCTATAAGTTATTTCGGTTAGATGGTAAGCCATGTGTCTCTATTATACTGTACGACGTCATGAGTCAAAGAGAATGTTCACCTGATGGTGAGTGACACTCCCACTCACAACAATGTGGTGTTAGTTATAATGAAATACCCTGCAACACATTGTACCCGTTTGCCTTGAGACACAAAGTGTTAAATCACAGTATCTTATCTCTATCTCTCTCAACTATAACTCTATCAACTTGTTACACGTAGTTGCACGTATATGTATGTACGGTATAGATGATTAGCATAGGTTACCTCACTGGCGGTCAGCTCAGGCGCCAGTTCGAGCATATGGCTTAGCGGGTGCGGCAGGAGTTGGCCCAGCGTCATTGTTGCTAGGAGTTCCGTTAGTGCGGCCATCTCGCGCGCCGTCTCAGCGGATTGTGTGTGGCGATCTATTTAATTAAAATTTGTTAAGATTGCGGGTGAGTACCCGTGATGGTTTTAACTAAACGAATGGTGTTTTACCAGTACATATTTTTTTATTTTAAATACAAATGTTGTACAAAATTGTCCGTTATGGAAAAATACACACCATGGCAAGTATTGTCGCCGAAACCTTTTTACGTACCTCCGAAGTGTGCCTATTTCTGCAGCAAAACAAACAATACAAAGCTTACTGTGTCCGTTATTTAGGTAAGGAGGTCTAACATCTTGTGTCACAAAGTGATGAATACAATGAATATTAACGACTTAAGTCTAAAGGCAACAAATATGATATGAATCAGTGTTATCATCCTCACTGTCACCTCATTATTAAAAGCGGGCATATAACATTCCTTATATTGACTGTTCATGTCTCATTGCTTCGCCGAAAAAATACCGAAAATGTCGCATATACTCTTCCATTGAAGTTCTTCAAATATTTGTGTATCGTTTGTAGTGGTCATTAAAATTCTAGTCGGAACGGATTTGAAATTGCGTGGTAGGATCAAGATATAGATTTATCCTTCGCCACCTCAAGGTACAGTATAGTCACCAAGGTGCGCACGTAAGCGGTGCAGAAGAGTGGCGGCGGTGGCGCGCAGCAGGGCGGACGCGAGGCAGAGCGCGGGGCGTGCGCGCGCCACCCTATGGAGAGCAGCGCGCGACACCGCGCACCGCTCCACCGCGCCGCGCATGTACAGCTCGCGCTCGATGCTCACTTGCTGCACACAAACGCAACACTATATCCATAAACCTTCTACTCATTATTAAACATATCAATACAATATTTATTCAAAGCTTTATAAAACACCCAAAAGTGATGCAACATTCGCTGCCATTCAATTTAGGAGGTGTATAACGAGTAAGAAATTTAAATACATGAAAAAAATAAATAAAAAAAGCATAAATAATATGCCTATTAGTGTACATACATTAATAGGCATTTATTTCATATTTTACATAAATAAATTAAAACATACATACCGAACTATTAGACATATATATGTAAATTGTTATTGTGTGATTATAATAACATCAGAATGGCAAAGACCAGGGCACATCGCTCTAAGGACGAACGGCCGATAGAACCGCGAGATCCTCAAGGTTAACCGATTATTGGGGAAGATATATGTCTAACAGTCAAATCAATCAATCAAACGATGACAATAATGAATACCATAAAATCTACTTTAAAACACACCAATATCAGAGTTATTAACACAAAAAAAATGATGAGGTGAGTAAAAAGCTGTCTTGATTGTAAGCTGTTCGAGTCTGGTGGCTAGCTCCCAGGACATATAATAAGAAAATATTCCCACCTTAGTGAAGTCTTCATCCGGCCACGGTAGACCATTGTACATGACGTCAGGGGATACTAGTTCTACAAGCAGCAATGAAACGGATGTTGCACCTTCTACTATTCCACTGTTACCATCCTGGTATAAAACAAAAAAAAATCAGCTCCTCTCTAATAATAACAAGATATTGTTGTAAAAAAAATATTATTGTCTGTGTATGTATATATATAAAAATACGTATATGTAATCGACAAAGCGAGTAGAAGAATGGGACGTTCATTTAATGGTAAGCGATACGCCCGTCCATAATGTAGCGCTAGTTAAGATGGTATCTACTCATTAAGCCGTTGTTAGTTTTAAGCCGTTAGTAAATTTACTAACCACAATGCTCTCCAAAAGGATATTTACTACATAAATACTTGTGTCCATTACTTACCATACAGGACATCAACGCGCCCATGAGAAGTTCATTGTTGGTGGTCAGGATGGGTGGTATCTGCCCGTTGTCCTCTTGCCCGTTACCTTTTCGCACACCCTTGCCAATAATGCCCGCGTGGAACACTGACGTGTGACTCTGTGTGAGCTGAGTTATCGGACCCTGCACGTTTATAACTTTCTTTTTGATTTCACGGAATAACGAGAAGAGCAGGAGGTTCACCTTATGGCGAGTTATAAGCATGCCCATAACAATGTCCGTGCCCGTAACTACTTGGGATTTATCATTCTGCACCACATTGTGCTTCGTCGCCTTGAGACATTAGAAATTAGTCGCATTACTCCAGTAGTTAACTAGTTATAAGACCTTTCGGGCCAGATCTCGGCAATATTTGTAAACTTTTATTTTTGGCTAAATATAGTAGCCACGGTGCTAACGTACAATGTGTAGTTGTTTAGTAACACCGATTTAAGTCCCGATTTTCTTTTTAATATCTTTTTGGAATTAATCATGTTTTACTGTTTAGAGATTTTAATATTTGATTTTTTCTATCATAGAGGAGTATGAATACTAACATGTTGCTGATTGAGATGCATGAGCAAGTGGCGGTGAGGGTGCGCGACGGCTGCGTGCGGGCGGCTACCGAACGCGCGCTCCTCGCGGAACATGCCCGCCTCGAGCAACTCGCGCAGAGCTAGCGCGCGCGCCAGCTTGCTGTGTACGCACAGCTTGCGTAGCAGCCGGCACGCGCTCTGCACACCTGCCGTCTTCTCCATTAAGTCTAAAAAATATACAGTACACACTTGTTAAACAATTAAAAATAATTTTTGTTTTATTATTAAAAACAATACAAAGAAAACTATACCTTCTATGTGAAGGCATCTAAAGAAGTACTTAACCGTAGCCTGAACCACCTTCAGTATGGCTTCTACGCTGGGTGGTGGCGCTTTAGTACCCGTCATGTCCACTCTGTCCAGCACCTGTGAATTGAAATTCACAAAGCAATAAAATATGTACTTCTCTACTTCGTACTTTCCAATCGCATTAAACAAATGCTGTTATGGTTGATGACATGTTTATGAAATAAATAATTGATAAGAACATCGAGGCAATGCAATGATAAATTAATGTCTACATTAACGCTTACCTCGGCTAGCGCGTGACAGGTGGGCATCTCAGGCAACGAATTCATAGTGTAGGGCGTGCGCACGCGCAGCAGGGATGCGTACTCGTGTAACGCACCGCCCACCCGGTGCAAATTCGCCTCGACCGCGCGCCCGATAGGCCGTGTGCGCAAATGCGACACACGATTTGAACCCTCCCACCTACGTGATAAGACACATTGCTCAATGCAGAACACTTATAATACGTTACTATATATTGGAAAGCACAACATGGGTCAACGGCGTGGCATGTAGACAGAATAGCTAGTCAAGATCTCAGGGGGTCATTTAAAGCATGTGTCATCATACAGGTCGCGCATATAATCGACAGGGCCACTTATGCCACTGACCATAATATTAAAATTTATCCACATTTTTTTTTAAATATAATTATTAAATAAAGTAATTTAAATTTTGTGATCTATAATACATAAAATATGTACTTCTCTACTTCGTACTTTCCAATCGCATTAAACAAATGCTGTTATGGTTGATGACATGTTTATGAAATAAATAATTGATAAGAACATCGAGGCAATGCAATGATAAATTAATGTCTACATTAACGCTTACCTCGGCTAGCGCGTGACAGGTGGGCATCTCAGGCAACGAATTCATAGTGTAGGGCGTGCGCACGCGCAGCAGGGATGCGTACTCGTGTAACGCACCGCCCACCCGGTGCAAATTCGCCTCGACCGCGCGCCCGATAGGCCGTGTGCGCAAATGCGACACACGATTTGAACCCTCCCACCTACGTGATAAGACACATTGCTCAATGCAGAACACTTATAATACGTTACTATATATTGGAAAGCACAACATGGGTCAACGGCGTGGCATGTAGACAGAATAGCTAGTCAAGATCTCAGGGAGTCATTTAAAGCATGTGTCATCATACAGGTCGCGCATATAATCGACAGGGCCACTTATGCCACTGACCATAATATTAAAATTTATCCACATTTTTTTTTTTAAATATAATTATTAAATAAAGTAATTAAAATTTTGTGATCTATAATACATAACATATGATAGATCATTTAATATGAACAAAAAGTACCTTAATAGCTTGATGATATTTAAGCAAAAGCAATGTAAATAGGTCTTCTGATCATTAGCCACTTTTTCTTCAATAAAACATTTCTTGATTTCATTGTCTGACATCATGGAATCCCTTAAAGCATATTCAATTCCAATTTTAATAAAATTCTGGTATCTCTCTGTGTCGGTGCTGACGTCTGTAGAGTCATTAGGGGTGTGCATGGTTATAGTACCAGATATTATCCGTACTAGAAGTGCCAGTGTTGTATCATTACGAGAATACTGAAGCAGGTAACTTATTGTAGTAACAAATTCTGATGGCAGGTTGTAACCTAAAAATTTAAAAATTTACATTATATCACAAAAATTATTATTTGTAAGTATCAGTACATGACTCAGATATGTCAAATATGAACATAAAAAATAACCACATACAGTAATAGTCAATGAAATTTCCACTTATTTATGAATGTTTTAAATAAAACAGGTAATAAAAGACCTATGTTATAATCCGTGGGCTACCAAGTGACCAAATGATAACAAAAAATGGTTTGTCAGACCCCTGTTTTTTAAATAGAACATAAATTAATAATACACAGATTTCATTAATAATTTAGGATAGGATTTTATTTAGGATAGTGATTCAATCAATAGACAGTCTTTCATTTAAACCATGAAATACTCACAAACTAAAATCAATATTCTTGCAATAGAGTACTGTTCCAGTTGATTGCCAGTAAGGAGCTTCTCTCTTACTGTATTAATTTCCTCAGCAGCACTTGTCAGCAGCGGAACATTTCTATCAGGAAACAGACATTCATACTCTAACTTCTGCAGAAGGTATTCTGTTAATCATAAAGTTAAACCCCATTGAAAATTAATTATGTAAAAAGGACCATTTTATTAATATTGAATAAATAAGTTCAGAGAATATTTGAAAAAAGACAGGAGAATTATTTACGCACCCTTTTTTTAATTTGCAGAGAGTCTAATGAAATATACTTTACGTACCTAGCAATTGCCTCGAAAATAAATTTTTCTGTGCATGTTTTAACAACAAGAGGAGGCAGTGTATATCGGATCGTAGCAATAAAGCAACGAGTGAAGCTGGGCCGACACCCTCCCACGCCCCGCTGTGCCTATGCGCACTACAGACTGCGCACAAACGCTCGATCACGTCATCTGTCACTGTTTAAAAAAAGGATTCCGACTAAAACCAAAGTAAAGTTACAAAAACTCCAAATTTTTTGAACTTTGTTTTATTTGACGAAGCTAAGAGATGAATAAAATTTAATGACGGTAAGCTTTACGCTTGGTCATAACCATGCAGCGTTAGTTAGGATGATAAACACACACATTGTGTTCATTGCCTTAAGACATCTGACATTAATGTTCTTATTATTCCTAAAGTTTGTACAATACTATTTGGAGGCAATACAACACTGGTCCGGTACCTGCCAGGAAGGTCTCTAGCAGTAGCGCCTACCACAAGTACCATTGTAAACTAAACAACAGCATGATAAAGATTAATTTACTTACATGTTTGTTCAATATCTTGTGTAAGTGCTTTTAAGACTATATCTGACTTTGATGCCAAATTAAGCAGGTATGGTATAACATCACGGTTTTTGTCTGCTTGACTGTCTTCCTTGATCGCTTCCTTAAAAAATTACAAATGTCATGATATTATAAATATTTTAATTTTGCTATTTTTAGTACATTGTATAGATGTAGATACCTGAAATAGCTCTACAATGGCAGCTCTCACATGGAACAAGGCTGGTGGATGATTGGCTAGGTGGGCTAGCACTGCTCGTGCCGCATCAGCTCCTAAAGCGAGAGCTCTTGGAGCCACCAATGCCGGTTCAGCACGGCCCACCCAACCAACTGCCCATGAACAAGCTCTGCAACCTACAATTAAAAATCCAACAAGTAGTAAAATAAGTGAATGCAAAACATGCACTTCTCACACACATTATTTTTTCTATTTGAATAATCAACTTACTAAAATAAACTAAAACCTTCACATTGACAGTAAAACCTTTTCACAAATCTACTTAGCAGTTTTTTGATTAAGAAATGTCCATAAACATCAAGTCTGCCTGTTGTAACTTAGTTTAAAGTATCCAAACATTATATATAAAAAAGAATATGTACATTATCATACCTAACATCATATCAATGCATTTTGCTCTCTCTTCCGAATTTAAAAGAGTTAGATTTTGTGTTGTTATATCAAGAAGCACCCTAACCGGATCTGTTGTTTGTAAAGTTGCATCTGAAAAAGGATATAAATTATGACTATGTTTATCATTTAAAATGTTATGATAATTTTTTTTATTTATAATGGTAAAAAAAAAATCTTACTGGGCAGATTAGCCTTGTCGGTTGCTATATCCATAATCAAATTAATACACCATGGTGCTATAAATGGTGCCCAAGAATCCCCAAGGTTACACAGTTCAGGTCCAATCATGCTTACACTCTCTAGAGATCCATTAACATTGGAATCAGGCTGTAATATATAAATATTATTTAATTTTCATAATCCAAACACCAGTTAGATTTCATATAGTTGGTAAGCTATAAATTTAGGTAGTTTTCCAACAGAGTTTTCTATAGCATATGTTTAATGTACAACGGCTTAACGTTTGTGAATTTAATAAGCCGAAAAAATCATACTACAATAAAAATCTAATTATTACAAATCTATAGCATATATTTACTATATAAGCTATTTTTTTAGTTTATTAAATGTATATTAAAATGATCAGACTCGCCTCATAATCGCCTTGATTGATTGATATATTGACTGCATCATGAAATACCATAGCAAAGTACTCTAAAACAGCATCTCTAGCCGCAGGAAAGTTTTTTAAAAGCGAAATGCCTATTTTGGTTAGTTCTGGTGCGTTTTGAAAATTCCTTCTAGATACACCATATATAAAACTATTAAGATCCGCTGAAAGTGCTGTAGACTTAGTAAGGGAACTCATTTTTATAAATTTTATTAAAAATCCTCAAAACATATTACATTGTCTACTACACAGTACACAACAACTTATTTTGAAACTTGTGACACACGTCACATATGCAATTTGATGAAATGCAGATTATATTTTCAAATTATGTAAAAATGTGATTATGGGCCTACCGACGCATTTAATGTATAAAAATGTTTACCAAGTCCTATTTATATTATTATCTACAATTTACTATAGAGTATACAAAAAATTAAAAGCCGCCATTGGCGTATGTTTGTACAAGACCACCAGAGTTTCATAAAAAAAAAATTTCATCTTTTGTTTCGAGTTTGTTTAGTTTTGGAGTCCTATCCGTAAAATTATTTTAAGATAATTTTTACCCTGATTTTGTTCCACTATGTCAACATTGTATTAAACATGTGTAGTAAACAAGGCGACATCTGTTATTTTTTCATGACAATAATCTATCTGAAATTGTACAAATTATTATATTCATGTCCAACGAACTGTAACTATAGAATTATGATATGATTCTAAGATTATAATATTATTAATTTAATATTTTTTACACAATACGGTAACAAGGCAAGCAAAACTTTTACTTGATTATAAAAGTCCGCCTTTTTTATTATACGTAGGTGATGCCCAGTATCATCAGACTTAGTATATAACTCTGTGGGGATTGCTTCGTGTACCTTCCCTTGTGGTGGCAAAGACAGGTTACGTCGAATTTTACATCGATTAAAAATCCCTTAATTTTCTTTACTGTGGAACCACGGAACACACACGGCACACATCCCGCCAGCGATGGCTACACCGAACAGCCCCATCTCAGTGAAGGTACTTCCCATTTCCTTTTCTGCTAGGGTGCGCTGAAACATACAGCACGGTCTCCTCTCGGTTTCTTATCTTCACATGGAGAAATATCCCCCGAATCTGTTACTCAAAAGTCATGGTAGACATGAAAGCTCTTTTGACTCTCTGCATTGGTTTAGGTTTTAGGATTCCATCGCCAGCCATAACAAGGCTGTGGAGAACAGGGAGAGCGACGAAACGCAATACCGACTTATCTCTGCTCTGGCGACCACTTCGCATTAGTGGTGTGTTACCGATTAGTCGCGGAAGGTAGGAAGAACTGAATAAATCTACATTTCCATCTGTTATAAATTTCCATTTGATAATAAATTTCGTTACGGATACATTTTCTTGTTCGAATACATAAAAGGAAAACGTAAATGTATCCGGCAGGGGATGCAAATAGTCTTATATCTTAGTGACAACGAGTATTAAAGAAAAAAATAATGAATTAATCTGTTTTAATAAAACACTCATTTTAAATACAAAGTTGAGACAATAAGAGGATTTCTATAATTTTTCAGGGAACACAAACAATTATATTTTGAATAAAAAAGTGAAGATTTTGTTATACACGCACATCGGCATCGTCCACATCAATGAAAAAACTGTTATTCATGTGTAAGTTTAATTACGGTAGCTATAAGTCGATATGACTATGTAACTGCACGAAGTGTAGTTATTGTTATAGAGTAGAGGGGGATGAAATGCGTCGACTGTGGGGCGACACAGAAAAAATCAATAATGTCTGCGCACGCGATTGACGCAAGTACAGCCAGCCTGTTTGCAGCTAGACGCTCGTAATACAGACCATGTTGATTTTTTTTTCTAAAATGCTATTACGTTTACTAAACCACTATGTATGGGTACAAAATGAATTGCAACTACCCAACAAAATGGAGATTACACGAAGTTTATGCCGTATATTTTAAAAATAATTTAGCTTATACTATTTAAAACAAAAAGTTCGTGTTGTAAAGAATTTAAATCATAACAAAAAAAATTTCAGCGCTTAAACTAACCACCACATTCTACCTTTGTAATAACGCTGTATAAATGAATATGTTTATTGCTTTTTATTGGATAAATAAATAAGAACATTTTCATAAACCTTTAAAAATGGTTCACTGTGAGTCTTATTTAGACGAAACACATCTACAACCATATTGAATAAAAGTGTTCGAAGTAGTGTCTTTGTTAGTTTTTAAATTATGTTTATTTTTTTGCTTTTCAGTGCGATTAATTGTTAAACAAATTCGTGTCGATTCTGTGAGTAATCACAAAAAAATCTCGAAATTTTTTAAATTACCGCTTTTCTGTTAAGTAACGCTATTTATACGCATATATACGAAAGTAGACGGAATGTATCAACATAATTAAGCCGAGTGATCGAGTCGGAAAGTATGTAAAAGGTACGCATGCGTAGACTACGCATTTGCTTATCTCTCTTGCTCACACACAGAAGATTCGTGGTAAAATTATTGAATCCTGGCAATCCTGATCACGATAATTAAACAAATTTATCTAATTATAGTATAGTCACTGACGCTTGATACGTGTACAAAGTTTAAATTAAATCTGTTATAGCCGCGTTTCCAATAGCGCGGCTTTAAACTAACAAAAAAAAATCTGTCCGCTTAAAGAGGATCAAAATTGAGTTCAATACAAATATTCATACATACATACATACGTGCATACGTACATAAAAATAAGTGAAACTAATACAAAGCGTTTAATTTTTCTCTTGTCACGGAAAGATCGATCTTAATATTTTTGTAGAACATTTAATGTCTGCGTATACAAATAAAGATTCGCGTAAAGCACAGTATTCAGGTAAAATTTTGCGTTATCAGTAAAGAAATAATGATTAATCCTATCGTTTATATTTTGTGGAAAAGTAATAGTAAAATTTCTATATGGAACATTATTTTCCAGAAGCTCTAAAATGTTGAACAATAGCAGTATACATTTCACAGTCCTATCAATACAGAGATTAAAGAGTCGCCTCTTAACTACTAATGCGCTAACCGATGTGGGGTGAAGTGTAGGTTCGATCCCAGCAATGAAATATGTGTCATCGAAATTCCTGTTACAGGATAATTGAGTTTTTTAAAAAATATATAACAGGGCTTTGGGATTAAAAAATATTGACATCAATTCATTATGAAATGTTAAATGTATACAATAAAATTCCACGCTGTAACAATTTATTCGGACCTAGTTGAATCCGACCGCAAACAAATGGAAAAACATAAATAAATTTGTTTGTTATTGTATAAGTATCGTTTCGTTCAAATAAACCAAACAAAACAGCTGTTATATTCATATGGCAAAAAGACCTTCAATTTTGTTTATAGGAATAACTTATAAAATTTGAACTTTCGACTACATTTTCTTTATTAGTTAGTATGTATTATGTTAAGGTAATTTTTTACACAAGTTTCAGTTTTTCGTTAGAAATATACGTTTAAATGGAGTTTACTAAACGGTTTTATTTGAAACTTCAAAACGGTCACACTTGACCTTAATTTCACTTAGTGTTGACTGATAATGAGCCTGTTGATGGCAAAGGGTTCACAATATTCCGTCTCTCATACATTGGCAGTCGTTGAACAAAGAAATGTTGCTATGGCGTTATGCAACATGGTGGTAGGTAGCCAGGTGGATTCAAAAAACTCTACCACCTACTTTGTATATTTATATATAGTATCAAAAAGGCATCATAATTGTAATGATAGTCCTATATGTACGCAATAATGCTATGTTGTAGGTTGGGGGAAGTTCATAGAAAGTAGTAATTTGCGCGTGAACAGGGTGGCATTGCGGCAAGCTAGCAGGGCGGGCGCCGGCAACGACGCTCGCCGCGACGCGCCCCTCGCGCATGGCGCAAGCGCGGCCGACTCCGACCCACGCTCGTCCGCTTGGATCGATGAGATAAACGCGCAACCCCGCTTTTGGAGTTAAATCAATACGAATTCTATCGATTTTCGCAGCCGCAGCCGCTGCACACCAGACTTGAGGGTCGCACGCGGTGGTTGCGCGTACTTTTTTTGGTATACATTTTGAGTCTTTTCTACTTCTATAATTAAAAAAATAATAATTATTAAGGATGTCAAATGTTGTACTTTCGTTTTATATTAATTGCTGAACTTTCCAGGTAATATAGTTAAAAAATATTATAATAAAAAATTGCAGTAAATTTAAACAATAATAGTATATTTTTTCATATATTTATTTAATTTATTTTAGTTCGTTGATAATCAACATTTGTAACTGATTTCCGTTTTTTGTATTTAAACAAATGAAGTGACTTTCTGTGCGCGGCTATAGTTTTCCTTATTAACAGTACATTCCAAAAAAAGTTTTTGCGTATTCAAAAAATAACCATCGGTTTGTTTTCATTGTTAAATATAGTTTTTTTTGTTGTGATATTGAAATAAGATTCTTAAATTGTTCGTAGTCAACGGTAACATTCTGTCGTGCATAAGTTTTGTTTACGTTGTTATAGGTTGTGTGGATATCAAATATGAAATCGAAATGACTTCGTCGGAGACTTATCAATTGAAATGGCACTCGCACAGTTCGCATTTAAACGGCTCTGTAGCGGCTTTGCTCCGCTCCGAGCGTTTTACAGACGTTGTGTTGTGCACAATGGATGGATCACAGATACCTGCCCACAAGTTCGTTCTAAGCTCATGCAGTGTTTACTTGAGCAGCCTGTTGGAGGGGCAACGTTCTGTGACCCGAATGGGCGGGATACTATACGTGGTTCTCCCGTCGGAAATATCAACAAAAGCCCTCAAAATCCTTGTGGAATATATGTACAAAGGTGCGCATTTTTAAAACTATAAAATGTGTCTTCTAACAACATGCTTAGAATAAAACGTTAATATTGTTTGAATTTAATTAAAAAAAATTATAATGTTTTTACAGGAGAAACAACAGTTTCAAATGAGGTTCTAGATACAGTTTTAAAGGCTGGCGAGGTTCTAAAGATCAGAGGTCTTTGGAGGCAAGCTGATGAGGATACTGCTTCAGCTGAGAAAACTACCGCTGTGCCCTCTCCTACAGCTGGCAATAAACAAACAACTGTTGTCAAAAAACCTGAGGAAATGCAAACAAAAATAGCACTTAAGAAAGATGATAAAATTATTAAAGCTTTTAACCCTGTGCAGCAGCAGGGTTCTGTCACAAGGTTTGTTCTATGAAATATCTCAAGGTTATTAATATTGTAAAACAAAAACATCAAAAGAACATAATTTGTGTTTTTATTTATATTATTTAAATAAGGAATTTTCTTTTAATTGGGAAGCAGACTTAAAATATTGGATATCAAATTTATAAATTATACTCTTGTTCTTTTGTGTTATTGATATATGAAGATACAAATAACTTGTGATACTTGGTTCTCATGATAGCACATATGTTTATCAATGTAGTAATATATGTAATAGTTTATAAACATTATCACTTGTGTAAAATTAATGAAATAAAACATGTATTGATTGTTTATAAAAAGCATGAAAATCTTTTTCTAGGCCAATGTTTATAGGACCGCCTAAGCTAGTATTTATAAAAACTAGTGAGGCTGGAGCTTCTAAAGGTCAAACAATTCTAGTAGCACCCGCACCACAGCAGGAAACCCATGTTGCTACCACTGTAGTCACCTCACCTACCCCTGCAGTCACTGTATCGTCTGCTCCAATATCAGATGATTCCCCTGATGAAGCCCCACCATCTAGAAGGCTAAGAAGACATGCTTCTGAAAAGAAATCGGCAAAGAGAGTCAAGATTGATAGTAATGCAGACAATGATGAGGCAAAAGACAGCGAAGACAACACATCTGAAACTTCAAGTATGTTTATTCAAAGTTTTCAATGATGAATGTTTGTATAGTAAGTGAAGCTTTAAATAAATTCTTTTAGTATCTTTTGTGGCTTCTGCAAATGAAAAAAAAATCATTTTTTTTAATGCTTATATACTTATAAACAAAAATGGAGTGTCTGTAACAGTAAAATTATAGCTTTTAACTAAGTGCATTTGTATGTATACACTGTACATATACCAAACCTACATTTTATTTAATTTTGTCTGTTTGTTCTGGCTAATCTCTGAAATGGCTGGACCTATTTTGAAGCGACTTTTACTAGTAGATAGCTGATGTAACAAGGAGTAACTTAGGCTACTTTTAATTGAAAAAACTTTAAAAAAAAAATTAAAGCAATGATTAATTTAATAATATTCGTTTCAATTAAGGAAGTTGTATACATATTCTTTGTGTCTTTTAATTATTTAAACCTATGTAAACTATAAACCATATATATGTCCAAGTGTAGAAGCGCGCGCATAAAATGGCCGCGTCGCCCCCCCCCCCCCCCCCCTCTACGGCCGCGCGGACTCGGCGCGCGCGGGCTGTTGCTAACGTTTGTGTCTCAACAAGTTCGTTAAAAAATTGGTTTCCAGATTACTTTCACGTTTTTATTTTGTTTGGTTAGGTATCTTTTATTTTTGTACTGTTCCCTTCTTAACTCAAATTGAGTGTTCTCTGTTTTCAGTAAGACATTTTTAGTTAGTTTTTTTATTTACTTTGATACTGATAAATTACTTATAGGTTATAATTTTTGTTATATACGTGGGTAGTAATTTTTAAATTAGCTTTTTAGTTTTGACTAAGGTTTTGTCGCAACGGTTTTCTTAAATAATTGTTATCTTGAACTCGTATAATACTTTTTTTTTGTATGATTAGGTATCTTTTTTAATACTCCCGATCCGTTCTTCTTAATTCAAAATATTTTGTTATATCTTTCCTTTTCCATATTTGTCTAAAATTATTCAGTACAATTAATAATTCTGTTTTATTTTAAATGATAGGTCATTTTAGTAAGTAATATAGAAAGTTGATTTTTTTTTTAATTAACATTTTTAATTTGGGTTTTCAGTTTTTTTATAGAAAAGTCAACCCGTTAGTTATGCCTAAAAGAAAGAAATCAAATCTCTCTAGAAACACGAGAAAGGCCATAAGCCAAAGATTACAACGTCAAAATGAATCTCAACAGGATAGGGAAAGACGTCTTTCAAATTGTAGATTACGGATGTCCGAGCGTAGGTCGAAAAAGAGTAGTTCTGAGAAGAACGTACGACTACTGTTAGATAGAGCGCGTTATTCATCGTTAAGGGCACGAGAAAATTTGAAATGTAGAGATCAGCGTCTAGAAATTGTACGTATACGACACCCTATCCCGCAAAGTCTAGTATCGGAAGATTCAAAAGAGCATCGCTTCGAATACTATCGTATGCGATACGCTATCCCACACACTTTAGAATCATATAATTCAATACAGCCTTGCTTCGAAGACTATCGTATACGACACGCTATCGCCCAAAGTCTAGACTCATATGATTCAAGAGAGCATCGCTTAGAAGACGATCGTGTACAACGCGCTATCCTGCAAAGTACATAATTCAATTTATAAAGTAGAACTTCATTAAAACTAACATAAGTAATTCTTTACGCAAAATAAAGAATTAATAAATTTTCGTAAACTCAGCGAAATTAACAATTACTTTTTTTTTTTTTATTAAATACCGCGCGGAAGAAGCGGGTAACAGTTAGTGTTTTAATAAGATTTTAAAATATGTTGCGATGATTTAGACTGACTATTTATGGATTTGCAGAGATTTTTTTTACCGCAAAGGCGGGAAACAAGTGTACAATTCAACTGATGGTTATCATAGCCTATAGACACTTGTAATGCTCATGGAGAAATCGCAATCACAATGCTAACCAGTAAACTGGGCTCCTATGTGTTCATATCAAAAAATAATCTTACATGTTTGATTTATCTACAGAGAAGTCATCACTCAGTGCTGTTGATATTACAACAGAGGTGCATGTTAAGGATGAACCGGACTGGGATGCAAGTAGTATTGAAGAAGAGGAGACCTCCATTGCAGAGATGTTTCACGCAGAGATGACTGTGAAATCGGAGCCTGGAGATGATATGGATATTGAAGAGGAAGGTTTGGTAAGAATATTTCTATTAAAAATGAGGGAATCGATTTTCATTTTAACAAAGACAATTGGAGCAACGTTTACGTACCGGTAAACGCAGTGCTGGCCGGCCTCCTACAAGATGGACTGACGATCTGGTAAGGGTCGCGGGTAACCACTGGATGCGAGTAGCGCAGGACCGATCGGCGTGGAGATCCTTGAGGAAAGCCTATGCCCAGGCGTTATCCGACGGAGCAAAGGATAACAACAAAGCCTGCTTACTAACCCTTTGTTTATTTTCATTCTTGTGCTACACTGTTATGAGCTGGTGCATCACTGACTATCAGTTGTATTTACCTCTTACTTTGTTGCTTCACGGTCCGATGTTAAGTGTATTAGTATGCTGAGTGTAGTAAATGCAATGTGTGATGTGGTGCAACATGTTCGCAGATGTACAGCCCCCTGGCGTGCGAGCTGTGCGCGGAGGTGTTCACGGTGCCGGGCGCGTGGGTGCGGCACGTGCAGGGCCACGCGCACTCGGACCAATCGCAGCTGCGCAAAAGGAAGAGCCGCTCGGCGGTAAGTCTAGTTTTTGATTTCCTACAATTCCTCAGCCAAATTACTCTTGCTCCCGTGTTCACAGTCGGTACGCAGTAATACTGTTATATCGGCAGATGTACGATGGGTAAATGGATGAAAGCGGCGTTAGACAGACAGGATTGAAAAGATCCTACCACCATTCCAATTTCTTGTATACCTGGAGTAGAACCTGGCCATGACCTTCGTGTTATAAAGCAAAAAAAATAACTAAATGGCGTTTTCGCAATATTATTAAAAAAAGACGCAGTGGCGATTATCCGGAAAAACTTTTTTCTCATTAAATGTATATTTTTTTACAACAGAGCGACGACACAGAAGAAACGATGGCTCTGTTGCGCTGCGATTTGTGCCAAAAGCACTTCCCAAACCCTGCGGAATGGGTGCGCCACATACAAAGCACGCACACAGAGTCGGGTCAGTACAGTAAAAAAATTAAATTAAATCATTCGGATATTAAGGTTACTACAGAAAAATACAAATTTTATTAAGAAAATAGAAGATCCTTAAATTGAACTGAAATAATTTTTTTTTGTATTCTTTCTTAATTTAACAGGTTAAGAAGTTACTAATGATCAATTTGCTAACATAGCTGAAAACTGATTGTTATGTATGTGGCTGATTCTCGACAACGACGCCATCTTGTTTTAGATTTTCAAAAATTTCCGCTTTTATACGCAAAAATGTGTACGCTGTTTTTTTTTTGACCTCACAACCTTAACCTCGCTACACTCATGATAATCACTTCAGTTATGTTTCCTTATTAATCTTTTAAAATTTGGAATGCTTTGTTTGATATCGAATTTTCCCGCCTTTTTACTGAATGCACAACCTTTGGTACTTCAATCCGTATCCGGAATTTCGTGACACACGAAGCATTCGCAATTCGTTGTACAGTTAAACGATCTATAGATCCTTTTATCTTAATTACATTCAATGTCGGTTGTCTAGAATTGGCCATATCAAACAACAGTGCCCCACCAAAACGTCACAATCGTTTCACAGAGGGGGCTCAAAACAAGACTTGCTCGCACTGCAAGAAGATATTCCCCTCGCACGCATCTATGCTCATCCACTTGCGTACCCATACGGGTAAGTGTGCTGTAAATTAATCATCATTTTAGAGTGTTAAGTAACAATAGCACAGTGGATGTTGTCAGTCGGAATACAGCAATGCTCTTATGGCAGTAGATTTACATTACGATGCTGTTAGATAGGCGGATCGAGAAAATGCTCCCATCAATAAAACTCGACAACACGTCGCCCTTGAATCGAACCTGGGCTCTCTGTCTTCAAGTCATGGAAATAACAATGCATCGCGAAGGCCTATGAAATACTCAATGTAAATTAATTACAAAATTAAAAAAGACAATTGCAGGTTCATAATAACAACCATTCAAAATAGCTGTAATGTAAGATTTGTTGGTAAAAAAAACAGACAAGATTTGCCTGAATTTTATTAAAAAAAAAAAAGATTGTGTATAGATAATTAAATACCGTTGTTGAATTGCGTGTACAGGGGAGCGTCCGTTCGTGTGCGGGCTGTGCAACAAGGGCTTCAACGTGAAGTCGAACCTGCTGCGGCACCTGCGCACGCTGCACGACCAAATGATGCCGCGCGAAGAGCCTGACGAGCCGGGGCCGTCTGAGGTCAAGCGCGAGTCCTGAGGACGTGGAGGGGGAGCAGGTTGGATCTTTAATTATAGTTGCACAATAAGGCGCGCTTAGTCACTGTACTGCAGAGACTGTTCATAAACTGATTTCACTTCTCGCTATCGTCGAATGTTATGTCTTTACGAATTGTTTGTTCGGTTGCAGGTAGAGGACGCGGGCGGCGCGGCGCGCTCGCGGCGCCTGACAAGAGCAAGGCCGAGGCGGCGAACGCACTCCGGAAGCAGAATTACTCACTCTTCCTGAAGCAGCGCGCCGTACTCTTCTCCGCCAAGAAGTGGAAATAGTACCTGTATTTTGATATGATCTCTGGTTGTTGAAAACTATACTACATTTGGTTACTTAGATTATGGTCCAATAATATATTCTTTTCGCTGGTGAGGTATTACTGTGGTAGAATAGTTTTGATCACTATACGTTTTAACTTTTGTCCCGTTGATATAGGTATGAGTTGATTAAATTTTTTTCAACCTGAGATCAGTTCTCATATGTGGCTGGTACGCGCAAAAATATTTCACTTCTTATAACCTGCCCACCCCTCCTATGTATAACTTTTTATTAAGTAAAATAAGTTTCAATATTAATTATTTTTATATATAATTCTCTTATGTATATTGTTTGGAAACATAATAAGCTAGTACATAAGGTGATTTTAAAGTACTGGCTTCAGTGTGGTTTAAGTCGATAATTGTTTACATGATAAGATATTAATAAAAATGGAGCCTTCGAATTAAATTCTGCAATCGAAAAGCAATGTACAAAAAAGACGTTTTTCCTTACCTTGGCCTATTCTTTAATTATAAAAGCCTTTATAGGATTTAAAAAACCCCCTTCTTTCTTTTTAAGTCTCATATATTATTTATATTAGTTTATAGTATTAGTTGTTGCACATAACCGCTACCGATGACGTGGCATCTTTCGTCAAGAGAGATTGAATAACTGAATAGGAAGCTTAGAATCTGTTAGTTTTGTTATCATCCTCAGACAGTAAAATGTCCACTGATGGACATGGCTTCCCAGTTTTAATTTTTGCTTTGGGGAAATGATTCATCTAGATTTAAAGTTCAAATGAGAACATTTTAGTTAATCACTGAGAGAGAGAGCTCCAGCAGCATTTCCTGTTGTGCTAGGAGATAGTTTAAGTTTTTAATTGAATATAACATAGTCAATACTCATGTGTAACATGAACACGGTTTTGAAAGGTTTATACCATTTGATATGATTGTAAGTGGGGAATAAATATTTTAAAATTTATTACTTGGTTTTACTATATCATGCGAATAAATACTTTGTATTTTCTCTGCGATCAACCATATCCTTGGAAACTATGGATAAAATCCGCCTCCAAAAAGCGTTGCTGGTACGGCTATTAAGGACCACTGCATTAACAAATTCAAATGAAGCATTACTAATTCTTTAGTACTTTGTACTTCTCCCTGATGTCAAAAGACACGCGTTTGAGTGGAAGTTATTTCTTTAAAACAAGTTTAGGAAAAATCACTATATTTTTATCAAAAGTTTATAATATTGTAGCTTTGTATTACATCCAGTACAGATAAGGCACGAAGGCTAACGTAGTTTGTGTAGGCAATAAAAAAACCTTAATAATAATCTAGCTGTCTTCCTCTTCGATCTTCGGCGCGAGATAATAACGGATGTGGCCGATGTCAGGGATGCGGTATTCAACCACCAGCGGTACGTCGGCGGACATAGATAATTGCACCTATGAACAAAATTAAATAATTATTAAAAATCTGTTTAGTCTGTGTGGCTGTGGTTATGTCCATTGGTTGAGATGATGATATACTTTCTAATATCACACAATTATTAGGCAAAATTGTAATAAGTAATGTAAGATGTCTTATCAACTGAATAAAAGATGACCAGAACCCTCTGGTGGTAGATCTCTTTGTGGAACCTAAGTAAATATGACAACAGCTTCAATTTCTGTCCTCAAACATTACTATGCTATGTTTGTGTTCGAAGGGCAGTGTAGCTAGTGAAATTACTGTAACAAGACTTAATGATGAGATGAGCCAGGAGCATGATATTGAGTGTATATAGTTTGTTACAGCTTTTTAGCAAATCTTTTGGGAAAATCGATAGCTCTAGTATTATTGCATTTTGGATTTAAAAATAAAAATAATACCATGAACAAAATCTAGTCACAATTAATCTGGTGGTTAGTAACAATGTATCTGGTGGTTTTCTGCCGAAAAATCGGCATGCTTGTTTGGTCATTCTGACAAGACTGTTGAGTGATATGATTTCTGTGACATCAGTGCTTCAGTAGATATGAATATTAGTCTTATTACTTAAGTAAGAATATGTAAAAGACGTGTTCATATCTAAAAGTTATCAATCACTTAATATGATTCGAAATCAGCAAAAATCAACTGTCTCCATGGTACAACATCAGTAAACAACTTTCCTTGTGACACAGAGGTGCATGATTTGACTCTGTGCCTGCATGTTGTTGCATTTAGGTTTTGGTGATATGGTTATTTTGAACCAGTCTAGCTAGTTACCACACTTGCACTGTAAAACTGCTGTCATAACAGTATCATTGTGTACCAGTGATCAACATTTTTAACCTGGAGTAGTCTCTTAAACATGTGGAATTTTTATATGATACCTGTGGACTAAGTGAAGTCGCCTTGGTGAAGTAGTTAAGGTACTGGCAGGCAAATGTTAATGTAACTGGCTCCTCCATCTCGATGACCACAGCCTCCTCCTCCTTGTCGACGGAGGCGGTTTGTGCAAGCGCGATGTTTGCGGTGCCGATGTCGCCTGACGCCGAGAACCTCACACCTGAGCAATGTAATAATAATAATTCAAAATTTTGTGAAGTCTGATTTAATTTATCGAAAAAAGATCTTTTTTATTTTATGTATTAATATAACTAGTTTAATTGCCTATTTTATTAAATTCTTATTTTAAATATTTCCTTTTTACGATTGTTATTTGTTATTACTGCTGACGCATCAAATAATGTGTTAAGTAATAAAAAGATTTTAAAAGACAATCTTTTTATTACTTTTAAGCAAACACTGCTTGTCAGCATGAAGCAATGTACATGGTATACTGAGATCTCCTAGAATATTCTGGCTCACATATGTTGAGCAGGAATATAGCCATACTCTTATTATGAGAGCAAATTTACAATTTAATGATAGTAGCTCGACAGGTGGATTCAAAAAACACTTCCACTATCCAAACAACTCACATGTGTCCCTGGAAGCCAAATGAGAAACTACATGTTACAAGGCAAACAATCAGCCACTGCGACAAGGAGATAGTTAAAATTAAACTAATTTATAATTTTATAAAGCTTTTCTTTACTTTAGTAAAAATTGTGTTTAATTCAATACCTTCTTTAGTACATGAGATGACCATGGACTCGCCAAATTGAGAAAGATCACGGCATATTCTAGCAAATTCAGCACTGGACAGTCGGATTGTACAGCTGTATTCAGTTTCTGGGATACCTGTGGAACAGCAAACATTATTACCTTAAAAATCAATTTCTTACCTAACATATCTTTTGTAACAACAAATGGTCTAAGATTAGACCTTACTTTGTCATAGTGGTGAAGCACCCAAATACTCTTTCTACCCTCTTATGTTGACAACCAAAACATAGTAATGCTAGGTAGCCAGACTCATGCAAAATAAACCCTATCATCAACCAATCAACACAAAATGTAGCTCTGGACTTAATGTTATTAATCAATGACAACCCCGAACATTAAAAGGAAAGTCTAATTTATTTTATAACCTTAGATAAATTATAAAAACAACTTACCTAGGTGTTCAAGATCTAAATTCATAAGTTTCATTTCATAATCGGACACTTTTTCCTGATTTGGGCTTTCAAAGACAAATGTGACAGTGTCTGCATTATCCTGGGCTTTCATAGTCACTGTGTCTTTGTCTCCAGCACATTTGAGAATTTTCGACATGCTAAAATAATAAATAAATTACTAAAATAATGTAAAAAAGACTATCCAGACATACCCCGCACTAAAGTTTTTGTTTAATAGAAAGTCAATGATTTTTTTTTTATATGTAATTCTAATAGAATTAAAACAACACTACTTATATGCGAAATTTGTACCATGGAAAAGTCACTACAAAGCCAATAATGCTTACTTAATTTTCAGTGAGAAACTTGAAATTATCAATATGGTAATTGTTACAGTTTCTATTGACAAGATTTATTTTTTAATAATTTGATACAGAAAAATTATACAAAAGAAATGAATGCATCAAATTAAGAATTTCTTATAAGTTTTAATGGTATGACTACCACTACCTTAAAGGTTTTTCACTCTGGTTTATAAAATATAGCATAAAGAAATGTGGTTATGACAAAGTTTGTAAATGTTTGCTGACCTGCCTAGATTCATGCCCAGAGAAATGTTTCTGTCACATCTGTACTTATCAAATCCATCTGCTCGTAGAGTAAGTGAAACTAGAGATACATGTGAATTGTCCATTGCCTAGAATTTAATGATATAATTAGTAAATATCGCAACTTTTAATTATCTTTTGTTAATTATGAAAAAGTAACTAAAAGCACTTTGTTTTTTTTTTAAAAAACAACAAAGTAACAAGTCGACATAATGACGACTTCAACAAAAATACCTGCAATTGGATTCCATTATCATCACAATCAAACGTGGCTTGTGTTAAAAGATCCTTAATTGCTTCTAGAACCTTTTTTAAGATGGAGCTGCGAAGTAAACGTGCTTCGAACATTTTGATCTGCAATGAATTAATATGTTGAATTTGTTGGATAAACTTTGTTAAACTTTTCTGCCGCCAAACAGGCAAAAGCAATCATAAGACTAACACTATAAACTATGAATAGTTTATATCGTTTTACTTACTGTTATAAAACCGAATTATAGTATTAAAAGGAGAAAACTATACAAATGTTTCATTAACGTTTTACACGATGGTAATGACCGCTTAAAAACAGGCAGCAAATGACAACAGACACCAGTAAAAAGGCGCGAAAACAAGATACGTCAAGTTTTGTGTTTGTATAAGTAATGTAAAAACAGCAAATAATATTATAATTATGTATGATCGTGTATTTTTACTATGTTTAAACATTAAAAATTTTATAATCTTTCACTAATTATAAAATACTATTTTCTTAAAAAAAAATATTTTTTTAAGTAGATCTATTAAAAGTAAATGACCTACATGTATTCAGCCGAAATATATTTAAATAAAACATTAGTATTTTTTAGACAGCCTTTAATATTTTTTTAATATCATATTAAGCAACCTCCTATTGGTTGTCTTTTCAAGTTTAACTAATTTTTAATATTCTTCTTATAAACATGCTTCTCCAACAGAGGATGGCGGTCAGTTCGCCACTTAATATAACTTATATGACCATTAACATGCAGGTTTGTTTTTAATTAGAATAATAACTCTAATTAAAAGAATACATAATATACTCAACTTTATTAAATGTACAATATAATTTTTCGATAATCATTCAATTGGGAGGTAAGTCCATGTGATCATACTACAACACATAGCAAATAGATATTAGCAATATTTTAGTTTATCATAAACAAACGTCAACTATCTAGGCAATGAATATTCATATGCAGAATTGTATATATTCTTTTTGATTTTAATTATCACATACTGGTGGTACATTTGCTACCGAAGGCCGTCTAGGTAGCTACTACCACAGCATCTTAATAAATGATGTCTCAAGGTGACATGGTGTAGCATTTATCATTTTGACAAACATATTACTATCTGAGGATCTTCTGCTTGTTCTGACCCTTTAACAAAAAGTCTTTTCTGTACAAAAATTTATAAATGGAAGACAAAAAGTACCATGTATAAAATTCTATATATTTTATTTAAAAATATTAACATATTTCTACAATTTGATCCTGGTTTTGATAAGCTGGTAATGTTAAATTATACTTTGCAATTATTCCAGGAGGCAAAAACCGACCTCCTAAAATGTGTTTTGCTGTTCCAATAAATTCTGGCTTTGCACATTGTTTTGGAGCTGACAAAGATATCAGTAGTGCTGGCTTTAAAGCTTTGTCAGAACCGGGCCCTCTTTCAACATCCCATCCACTTGGAATATCAACACTGAAATAACATCAAGATTTTAATATAGTATTTAGTATAACACTGCAATAAAATCAAATCAAAATTGTTTTAAATGTTCAATGTAAACTAGCATTATATATAGCATTCTTCAATCAACCATTATTTAATAATTGTCTGAGACTTGTTTTTAACACACCTGCAAACTGGAAGTCCTCCATCAATTAAAGCATCTAAAGCAGGTTTTAATTCTTCCCTTACAGGTGGTTTAAAACTAAAGCCAAATAGTGCATCTATAAGAACCTTATATTCTCTTTGTAACTCATTGGGTGGAGGCAATTTGTCCAAAACATTGACCCCAAACTGTACACATTGATGTAGCAAGTTGTCATATAAAGGCTTTGGTGTTCGTTTTGGATAATGAATTGAAACTTTGTAACCAAATAATGTCATATGACGAGCTGCAACCAAGCCATCTCCTCCATTATTACCAGGACCGCAAATAATAAGAGCAGAATTGTGCCTGTGAACATAATTGCGAAAAATAATTTATGTTCAGTAAAGAAACAAGTTAATATTATGTAAGTGAAATAATTACGAGGAAGGTGGAAAGGTTTTTGCTACAGCTGCTGCAACACTCAAACCAGCAAGTTCCATCAATTGGTCCACACTGAATTTATATTCATTGAACAATTCTTGATCAAGTGCTGCGGCATCTTTTTGTGATAAATAATGCATATTACAACTGTTTATTAGTTTACCAGTAGGAACAATACTCCTGCAAATGTTTACTAAAGGTAGCTGAAAGTAGTTATGTACATTATTAATTACTTATTATTTATTTAAACATCCATTAACGAAGACATACCAACAACACACTTCGTATTACTTTATTGAGTAACATTGACACTTCAACGTTAAATCTATTACTTTGAAAAGGAAAATGTAAATACTATTATTATTGTAAGTCACTAAAAATGCAATGTTATTATAGTTTTATTATATTTTCGCTTATAGATTCACAGTAGAAAAAAAAGTGAATACAATATTTATTATTACCACCTAAAATAATCTTTCAATATGTTAGTTTATTGACAAGAAAAATCACAAACAAAAACATATTTAGATATAGGTAGTAGAAACTTAAATCATAATTGAAACTATATTTATTACAAACTAATAAAATAAGCAAACCATTTATCGAATATTTTTTCTTGCATTATGTAATTAACATTAAATAACTACAAATATCTCAATTGATATTTAAAAAAAAATAATAAACCGTGCATTGCTTGGAACGTAATATTTTGATTAACATTGACATTGACACTTGACACTATTCTCATCCGTCACAAAAATGGCTGCGCTCCGGGTGTTTAGTCGTAATATACCGTATTTACGACAACAATTTTCAGCATTATTAGGGAACACATCGCCATCAGTAAAATTTATTTGTGTAGTTGTTATTATAGGATACGTATTATCGTATTCGGACTCCGTTGTTAATGTTCTTAGTGTTACGCCAGGCTTTTTGTTGCCACCGTCTTTTCAATTGTGGTCCACTTTCACGTTCTGGTTTCTGGAGATTCATTTGTGGGAGGTGATAATCGATATTGTGACGGTTGGTTTGTGTGGAAAATTAATCGAACCATTATGGGGGCAAATGGAGATGATGAAGTTCTTTTTTCTAACGAATGTTGGTGTTGCGTTTTTGACAACATTTTACTATTTGGTGATTTATGCATGGACACAAGACACGTCGTTATTGTTTGATATCCATGTACACGGACTTGCTGGATACCTCGCAGCAGTTAGTGTGGCGGTAAAGCAGATAATGCCTGATCACTTGTTGATAAAAACACCTCTAGGTATGTCACAAGTTTTATGAATTTATCACGTTTTAACAGTAATTTGCCTTGCTATATATTGTAGTACTATTATTGCATGTAAAATATATGAAAGAGTAATAATAACTATTTCTGATTTTCAAGTATTATATACATATAATAAATAGGCTGAGATTTTGGTTATAACTGTCTGGAGAGCATAGTAAACCTAGGTTTTAGCATACTGTTTGGTCTTTTATAATTACAGAAATTGAAATCAAAGTAAAAATCACCACAGTGGAAATTATTTGCTAAAAATTATGAAAAAGATTAATAACTTTTCAAATGATATATTACAAATCTGCAAAATTAGGTACATACAGTTTCTACGAAATTTATTACGTAGTTGTAAAACTACATACTATGCATTCATATTTTATGTATATATAATCAGTTTACTTAAAAACTAAAATTTTATGATTTTAATAATTTTTATCTCACTTGTATCAGTGTTGATAAGGATAAATTGCTTTTGCATGTTTAATAAAGTTTTTAATGTTGAATTTATGTTTAAATAAAGTCAAAGATCATCTAATGTAAAATTTATGTTACAATAGATGAAAAATAAAATAAATTGGTACAAAATATCCTTTAGATAATATATAGTTCAATTTCACATAAGATAAAGAAAGCAATTTTACTTCTCTGCCCAAATTATAAAGTTCTGGTTGTCAGATATATTCTATCTAATGATATTGAAGTATTGTAATTGTAGAACACACAATGTAATTTTATTACATAAATTTTTGTCGTTATTCAGTATTTCAAAGTGAGTCAATTTAATTTTTTGGTTCTAAAGCAACATTGCAAAAGTTTCACATTTTTGGTCTCCTGCTATTATTCCATAAATTAATTGTCATGTTAAAAGTAAAACAAAATATATAAAAACTTACTTATGGTAAGATTTGATGTACAATTATTTATGTGGCTCTGCTTTTAAAACTGCATTTATAATGCTTATTTAAAAACAATGTGTAGTAGCTGTTTTTTTTCACATACACATTCACATGTACATGTTCTATCACTAATGAGAATTTATTATATTATACCCATTTTTTATTAACTACTCATAAAAGCACTAAAATGATGATCATGATTATTACCAGACAACACATGATTCTTTGATTATAACAAAAATATTGTTGACCCAGTTTTAAACATTTTCTTCAGACATTTACATAGTTACAATTTTAATTTTTTTAGGAAAGTTGACAAATCGCTCTCTGCCACTCTTGATACTGGTAGCCGCTATAATTCTATGGGCAGTTGGAGCCCTGGAAGGCACATACCCTTGTATGTGGGGCAGTGGGACTATACTCTCATGGATATACCTAAGGTTCTGGCAGAGACACAGCAGTGGCTCAAGAGGGGACATGGCTGATAACTTCAGTTTTGATAAGTTAGTAAAAATTACTATAAAATATTACTAAAGTTGTTTGGCTACATTTAATATTTAGTTTCATTGTGTTGATGTAGTAATTTTAGAGCACATGTGTACATCTTATCTTTTATTTAATGATCATTAACATTTTATTGATTTCAGTAATACATTGCATTCCATAAACATTTTACATATAAGTATTTCATACACTGCTTTATGAATTTTAGTGATAAATTGTTTTAATCAAAATTATGCGTCAAGAAGCGTAATAACATACGCAGATGTATGATGTAGTTTTGTATGTTATAAAGTAGTGTAATATGAAAAACTGAAATCTAATCTTGTGATAAAATAAAAAGTTATACTCTTGTTATAGTTTTAAATTATACTATCTTGTAATGATAATTTTGACATAACATTCATGATCATAAATCAAATAACATGTATGATAACTCTGTATGGAGATCTCTGTGGTGTTTTGTTCAGTTGGAGTTTGGCTGATGATAATGATGATGAACATCTTTGAGGATAATGGTTTTCTGTGGATAATATTTTGCAATTAAACTTATAATTAGCAAACAAATTAACTAACTGAGGTGTGGGATGACATCATGAAACTATTCATTACAAAGTAAACTGATAAATGATCTCTTGGCATGTAAAAGTTTTCTGCATTAGTGTTTTAAGTAAATCATGATTGTTTTTGTGGTCCCCGCCATATAGCATTGTGAAATCCATTTGATGGTTTTGTAATGTTAAATGGCATACGGAGCACTTTATTTTATATATAATTTGATCAAATGAATAATCTACTGATTAGTGCTATTTGTGCGTGATCAGTTTCTTTCCGACGGTGCTGCAGCCACTAGTGCGCGGTGTACTAGGCCCGCCCGCGCGCTGCCTCGCCCGCCTCGGCCTGTGCACGCCGGCGCCGCGCCGCGTCACCTTGGCGCTCAGCCCGCGCGGCGTTACCATATCCTTACCCGGCGTCGAACCCCACGATATGGAGAGGCGGAGGTGTGTAGCCACATTTTTACCTAACTACAGCTTTATGTTTTTCTGTATTCAAATCTATTCAAATGTAACTATAAATGATTTAGTTTAATGATTTTCTTTTGGTTTTTCAAATAGTGTAGTAGGCACTGTCTAGGTAGGTACCACCGCAGCTCCTGTTTCTATCGCTAAACAGCAGTGTGCAAACATTACTGTGTTCAGGTTTGTAGGGCGCTGTAAGCTAGAGAAATTACTCGGGTAACGAGACTTAATATCTTATGTCTGGCGAGGAGCGCAATGTGGTGTAGTGTGAAATACCATCAGGTGAACGTTTTATTGGGCTAGTGCCTTCGTAAAATAAAAAAAATAATAGTACATGACTACAGTAATTGTTTAGTTAACTTATTTTGTGATTATCTTTCTTTTTATTAACATCAGCTTATAATATATGTTCAAAACGTTTTATTAAAAATAATTAATTACATGAGAAAAAAAATTAAAAAATTATGTATTATTTAAAGACAAATCGCGCTCAAAGCGCTGAGCGAGAGATTATCGAAGACGTCCGAGCAGACGCGACAAAAGAACCTTTCGACCAAAGTAAACATGGACGCGGTGAGAAAAATGCAAGGCTCCCACGTGATCCCTCAGTTCCCTGCGACAGAAGCGCCAGAGCAGAAGCCACCGTTGGTGCAGGAGACGACTCTTGTCGACATCGGCACAGATACTTCAATCCCAACAACGAAGACCTCATGATCTTCAGGCCCAGTGTTATTCGGTCACTTCACAGAAGCATAGCAGATATGTTCTTCAGGGATTGTTTGTTCTTTTTAGGCAATTATTTAAGTCATTGAGATACTTATGCCGGGTTGTTTTTATATAATTTTGTCTTATATAAATGTAATATATAATGTTCAGCGACGGTGTCTGTGTTTGGCGAAAGGTGAAAACCCACACAAAAAAAAATATGCGAGCAAAAGGAAATGAAACAAAGTGATTTTGTTGTAAAGATATTGCAATTTATTAATGTGTTAAATATTTTATGAAGCGATTATTATACTTGTGTTAATAATTAGCGAAATTATTGTTCATGTTAATAATTATTACATATTAATATTCAATAATAATACATAAATGTTTAATTCCAATAATATACAATAACTATTGTTAAACTGTAAAGTAGTATGCATCGATTATTCAGTTTTTTTTTAAATAGTTTTGTCGTGTTACCGGTCATAAAAGGTTTGGTTTTAATTTTTACATATACATTATTAGTTCAAAATTAATAAAACGTTTGTTTAATTGTGTGGTATGAATATACTAGTAATAACCATAATATAATCTGTATTAACGTATAATCTGCATTTAAGTGTGACCACTAGTTTAATTATTTGCAAAAAGAAAATTTCTTAAAAAAATTTAACTATATATATATTTTTTCTAATCTTGTCAATTTTGTATATTAATAGTGGAACAGGTAGTAGGTTTTTTTTATAGTCTTCATTAATTATTACAGTTATTGTAATTTTCTTGGTACTGTTGAAGTTGTAAATAAAACTAACAGAAAATCACAAGTGTTTAAAAGGGTGACAGTTGGTTTTTCAGCAAAATAATTGTGACGTGAATTTGAAATTTCAGCGGTGTTATCACTGCTAAATGCATTTGTCTTGTCCAAATTTTGTGTGCGAATGGATTTGTGATGTTGTAAATATAAATGTTATTGATTAGTATTAAAATAAACAATTCCCAATATTTTACAAGTGGCTTTTATTATACTTCGATATCTTGAATTCATTACATGAAATCATGTAAAAAAAAGGTAATACCTTATTGATATTCTGTGCAAATGAATATTTATTTAATACATTAAAGTTTCACATAAACAATGAAAATAAAAAAATCAACTGAAAATGCAACAACAACCGGTCCTCCTGTGAATCCTTTCATAAAATTTTTAAAATTACAATCAATGAGAACATTAACAATTAGTTTTTAGACAATTTTGAAGTATTACTATTTTGACTGCCTGTGTGAAATAGCATGTAATTGTTTGTCGGATTTTTGGAAAGTGCACTTCACCATCTACGGGCTCATCTCTTAACACTGGAATTCAGGTTGTTAGTCTATTATAGATAATTTTTTTTAATGATAGTGGTACATTATTTTATTAGTTATTTGGATTATATTTAACAATATTAAATAAACTTAGATATTTAACTTGAAGCATTTAACTTACATAGTAATTTATAAAAAACACACATTTTTGTTTTATAAATATTTATTTGATGATTGTATCAAATCATAAAGAAATTTCAATCGGTACATAACATATAATGTCAGAATATAATAAAGTAATGATACACAGTAAGCACCCTACTGCACAGTTCGTTTTTGTTAAAATATTTACTACACATCCGTTTCACATAAGTGTAAGGTACAGATTATCGTTTTATTAGCTATTAAATAAAGTTCGTTATATAACAGTAGTCCATAATGGTACTCTATTGGTTGTCAGACCAATAGGATGTTTGTTACCGGTAGTAATGGTGCTGGGGCTGCGGCCACGGCTGCACCGACACGGTGGGAGGTTGGTAGCCGTCGGGCCAGCGCGCCTCACCGCCCACCGGTCCCACGTTGCCCACGCTTCCAATGCCCACACTGGTCGCCATGGGAGACACGCCCGCCACATTGGGTGTTAAGTTTCCACCTGTCAATTACTTTTATTATTGAAAACTGTCTATCAGGATGCTACCACAACATTCTGTTACCAATTCTGTTAGACTCCTATCATTAAATATGTTACATGTGCCTGCTTGTTATGAGAATGCCATTTTCTACCGTGTACAGAAATAATTAAATAATAATAATGAACAGCCCCCTAATTTTCCCACATCAACGTTTTCGAACTTTCTCTATTGAGGAAATAGTAAAAATTGTTACTCTTCCACAATGACTAAGTGCAGGTTGGTGATTTCATATCTCACAAACTGAACAAGTTAAGACTAATTTTATTTTGTATGATTTCGCTTTTACTAGGCGTTTTGTGTATAATTACCGGGCGGCGGGTAGGTGGCGGGCGGGGCGGAGTACGCCGGCACGTAGTAAGGTGGCGGTACGCTCATATTGTGCGGCAGGACCTGCACTGACGTAACTGCGGGCATGCTGCCGCCGGCCACCTGCTGTGGGGGCTGCTGCTGTAATAACACAAAGCATTATCATACAGAGCTAGCTTATTGGGTGGTAGAGTTTTTCTGAATCCATCTGTTTAGCTACCACTCTTATGTTATAGATCTGCTGCCATAACAGAACTGTTTTATATGAGAATGAACATTTTGAGCAAGCATGCTTCACCATCCACAACTCCATTGTCACTTAACAGTAATGTGTGAAATAGAGGTCATGTCTTAGTTCAATGTAAAAAAAGACTGCACTCCTCATCAAGTCACAGAACGGCTAAATAATCCAAACTTAAGGTAGTCATTACATAGATTTTAACTTCACCATCATCAACAACTGTCAGATGTCCACTGTTGGCACAGACTCCTTAAGATCTCTACATTGTATAGTCCTGGTTTTCAACTTACTGGGTAATAGTTGTAATAGTTGTGTGACTCAGTCTGATCTTGTATGGGAACTGTGATGAGATTGGTTCTAGCCGTTCGCCTTTCACCGGTGGCATGCGCCGGGTGCGCGGGATGGGCGGAGTGCGGTGCGTGGGCGGGGTGCGCCGCAAGACCCAACGTGTGGGAGCGTGGGTCGCCTGCAGTAGGGGGCATCTGGACGAGAGAAAAAGATTTTCATATAAATATTTATAAATCATAGGTAATTGTTTTAACCTTCAGAATTATTGTCATTTTTTAACACGTAACTAATAGATTACGTCATAAAAAGTAACATTACAAAAAAACTTTAAACTTAAATATGGCAAATAAAAAAAAATTGTAGGGCATGTGAATTGTATTCCAAGTGATTAATAAGTATATGAAAAAAATCACATAACTTAATGTACTGGTATTTGTTATCTGATGATGTAACTAACGGCTTCAATAAGCAATATTGTGTATACTTACAGACATAGGTTTAACAATGGCAACAGTGGCAGTAGGTTCCGGCTCGGGTTTGCCCTCCCCTCCACCAGATGACACATGCCGGTGGTTTATATGTGCTTGAAGGTCTCTCTGAAATTATGAGAGATTCATGATTAATTTTTCGTAACGAAAATATTTGAAAGAATGTACAAAAGAAAAAGAATTCTTTTTTCTTTTAATTCTTGAAGCATTTATTTCATATTAACTTATTGTGGTGTATGAGCCACCCTCATAATGTACTCCTAGGTAACTAACCCGCCAGGTTAAAAAACCTTACTATCCAAACTCCAGTAAAAACTGTACTTAAATAAACTGGGTGACATATTAAGACAACACTAACCAATATTTACGTTATTAATACAAATTTTAATAGCATTTTAATTTCAGTCCAGCCATGTCCAAATTTATGCAATTAAATTTTGATCATTCATAATGACTACAGTTTACCTGTGATAGGTAGGTCCTCCTGCAACCAGTATTTCCATATCTTGTCCCGGAATGTGTGCACATGAAAACAGTACCCAAACCAGTTTGTTCCACACGCAGCACCTTGCATGCAGACAAATTGTATTAAAATTTGTTAATTCCAAACGAATGAAATGTTTTAATGTTAGTAGAAAAATTTCTGTTTGTTACAGTAATTTAATGAATTATTCTTTATACTCTATATACCAGACCTGCTATGCACCAATATTATATCATTTAACCTCTATAACTAGAAAAATATTAATGATCTAATTATGGTCAACATTTAATAATAAAGCTTTTCCACAGGTTTTAATTATACCAGTTTTGGTTAACAAAATAATCTTTATAAAGCCCTCAATAAATAATAAAAGTTTTACAACACACTAGAAGTTAGAGTATAATGTAGACAATAGTTTCTAACTTATGATAATCCAGTTTTTAATTATTCATATAGAATCAATTTACTGGTGTAAAATATAATTAAGCAAATATTATATCTTAACTGTTAATTATATGTAACTTACCTTCTCTCTACACCGAGGACAGTGTGTGTGATCTGATCTGGCACAAGATAAACAAAATACATGCTTGCATGGAATCTGAAACCGAGTAACTTTACATAATTTGCTTTTTTTTAACCAAACAACGAGGTAAGCAAGACATTCACCTGATGGTAAGTAATACACTTGTCTATAATGTCGTTAGTTAAGATGGTATACACTGCACCACATTGGGCTTGATGCCTTGACACATTAGGTGTTATGTATTTTTACCAGTATAGATAAAAACATCAGTTTTAGTTGAAATGATGCTGTGTTTATAAAACTTATTGAAGTTATTAGTTGTACCATCTCAAGTCTTAAAGTGATGAGTGGAAATATTTTTTATGTTAACCTGTTAAGTATCAGCTAGTTCTAACCGGCAAATGTGTTACCATCAGCTGAAAGTCCTGCTCATCTAACACTTTACACATACCATTCTTCCATATATTAGGATCGGTTTTGAGCAAATATCACAGCAGTATATCATAGGATTGAGAACTTTTTCTCCTATAAGAGTCGCTCTATGACTCCAATCCAAACGAAGCATTGGTTCCGGGGGGCCCCGCTGTATAGTAGTGAATACAGGGGCCTCTAGTTGTGAAATATCCGAGGGCACTTCCACTGCGAAGTTAAAGTTAAGCAATTTAATATAATAATAGAATTTAAAATTATTAACTGCTGAAATGTATATGCAACATCGATCATAACCGAATACTCATTATGTTAAATTGTTAGAGTTAGTACTTAGCATTTACATACGTTTTGGAGGTTCAGCAGTGTCTGTTTGTTCTTTAGGCTCCTCTGGCGGAACATCTTCAGGTTCTTGAGTAACCTCTTCTACAGAACATTCTTCTTCATCAGATGACATAACTTTTGGTACTTTTTTGCCTCTTCCGCGACCTCTGCCACGGCCTCTCCCACGGCCCCTTCCACGACCTCTTCCCCGTGAATTTCTCTTTTCATTGTTCATTTAATTTTTTTGTATTCACTAGAAGATGATGTTTTTGGTTGAGTTTTGATAACTATAACCTTAATGGAAAAAATAAAATTCCTTGAATTATTAAAAAACTTGTAACCTTGTTAAAGTTGAAGAAAGTTTTGACTTCGTGAATTCTGGAAGATATAAAGCAATAACTTTAATAATAAAACTAGACACAACAGAATCACAAATACCAATAGTAGTTTTTTAATCAAAGACGAAAAGTCAAAGAACTTTAGCTCATACAGCCTTAAGCAATTACAACGTATAAAATACATTTATAAATAAAAGTAAAGAACTTTCATAATCTTTTAATCGAAATAGGTTTTGTTTATTTTGAATTTTATGTGCCCAAATAATTGATGAGATTATTAAGGTTTGAGGCTGCCACCATTCCCCCAAGTGTTTGTGCTTATAGCACTAAATAATCAAAAATAACAAATATTTTAAACTATTTCCATAAGCAATACAATGTAGTGGTTTCCATTGTAAGAAAATATTGTCGATGCCAAAATATATAATAGTATTATTTTTAGTTTTGATTTTTTAACAAATGCTTTTATTTTTATTTAAACAGGATTGTTTTTAATTTCTTAAAATTAGGGTTTACGTTAATAATTATTTTACAAAGACACAGTTTTTTTTTGTTTCATTTGTTCCAAATAGTTTTTATTCAATATCGAATATAATGTACTTGAAAAAGTATACAAAGCAAACTAATAGAGGCACATTAAACGCTCGCAACTTTTAGAGCGTTTGGTGGGATTACATTGCAAAGGATGAAAATGAAAATTTTGAGCTTCGTAATTTTTTTTTACACGTGTTTTACTGTTTATTTACAACACTGATAACTGCATAACTTTTTTCACTATATAGTAAAATGCATGTCTAGTCTGTCTGCCCTGGTATTGTTATTTTTTTATTCGACGGAGCGAATACACGAGCGGGTGATGTATCTGATGGCGGATGCCGGGCTTATGCCCGTACATGACATATAGCGCTAGTTAGGATGATATACACTGCATCTTAAGGCTCGCTACTTCTGGTATTTTCATTAGCTTCAACGCTATTCAAACCGGCCCATAGTAATGTTTGCACAGTGCTGTTTGGCGGCAGAAATAGGCGACCGTGCCAATCTAAAAGGTCTCGAGCAACAGAGACCTATTTTCACTAAACAATTAGTACTAGTGACTATGTTGTGTGTATTTTGTAATACTCACTTTATTTTACGAATAATGTATTTGTTTCTTGGTTGAATAATGACTTGTTTATTCAGCCTTCTTCCCGGATTTGTAAGTTCAATGTCTTTAACCCCTATTCTAAGTAAAATTTTTATTGCCTTAAAAATGTTTATTAACGTATCGATTTAATTTACATTGAAAAGTAACGTTCAGATCGGTATAAAAACTTTTTTATCCTATATTTCTCTTTAAATAGCTAATTTTAATAACATTAGTTTATGTAATGCAGAAAAAAGTTTCCTCTTCAAAGAATGAATAATAGCGGCGTCAGAGACAGTGTATTTTATATTCATATTTTTAACTTCCGACTGAATAAGAACGGTTACAAGTTTAACGAGTGCTTAATGTGTATCTACATATCTATCTGGAGAACTTATTTGCGTTTCTGTGGCATTATAACTCGCAAACAACTATGATCCATTTTTTACTTTAAAGTCGAAAGTAATTGTAGATATAATTAAATTTTTTTTTGAGATTTATCTTTTTTGATGTAATTTGAGTATTTAATAATTTCATTAAAGGTGAAGTTTTTTTATAATTTCAAGAATTAAACCTAATGGAATTTAATAATACTGTTAATAGATTTTGTAACTGTTTAATTTATAATTTATATAGATACCGCTCATATTTCTTACCTGTATTCGTTATTAATATTTGGTTTAAATTTATCAAACACTCCTATGCACTATATACAGACAGCGATTCTGGTAACTATTAATATACTGTACTATAAAATGCGTAGTAAAAGCTTATGTTTGGTTAATTGTTTACTGGTGAGGTAATAATTTAATTAGTCTCAATATACCATCC
Source organism: Byasa hedistus (assembly GCA_029286795.1). Taxonomy (NCBI): domain Eukaryota; kingdom Metazoa; phylum Arthropoda; class Insecta; order Lepidoptera; family Papilionidae; genus Byasa; species Byasa hedistus. Next base: position 2,423,518 of record JAGSMW010000008.1, read on the forward strand.
ATTAAATACTTAGTCACCATTAATTAGTCTCACTATACACCGTTGTTCGTAAGTAGTAGTAGTCGTAAGTCTCGCTAAAATTAGTTAAGCCATCTCGGAGATTATCAATAATAAATAGACAGGTGGTCAAACATTTTTTAAATTATAGTTTTTGGTATTACAAATTGGCAGGTTTTTATAAATCTACCGCCATAACAGCATAGCTGTCTTCCTGCGATCGACATATGATAGTTAGAGTATCCTGGGCGAGCTTGCTTCAATATCCACGACATCACTTACACTAAACATCAACTAAAATTGAGGTGTTAAAACAATAATACACAAGCCATAAAACTAATTTATAATTAGTGCTAAACCAAGATTACTAATGATATAATTGGTCACCCGATAAGTTGTGATACAATAACAATTGTATAAACTAAGCACAGGGTTACGTAAGTGATGCTGTTAGCGCGGAGGCCGGGGCGGCGACTTACAACGCGGTCACGGCCGGTTGACGATCCTGCCTCGACGGTGGATGTACCTAAGAGGGTGACCATGCATTTACAACGACTGATAACGATCACATCACAAGACACGATGATGATAATGAACAAATTGAATAGGGTCTGCAGCGAACGAGTCAATCAATTTAGCGCGCTCGTGCTGTTCTTTAAAATACCTATATTATAGATTATAGATATTCTACACGGTTTGGTTCAAGGATACTATATCTTGCTTTCCAATTCATATACTCTAACAATAACTGATATGTGGTAAATTAACAATCTAAGAAGAGATGAGCAGTAAGTTTTATCCATAGTATATCGTAAGAAAAACAAATTATTCGTTAAGTTCTTGTTATAATAGTCTTTAGTTTTGTCCGCTAATTCTATGGGTTGTAGATCAATTTACTGATAAAAACGAACCAGCCCTGTATTCTTCTATTCAGGGATCAAACCAAATGAAGCAGTCGTCTTTCGAGAAACCATTAGTCGTACTAAGTATGCAACTTTAAATGGTAACCCTAAACTTGTTTATAACATTCCGTATTGCTTACTATACCTATTTGCGATATTTATGGCTGCGGTTGCATATTGTTCATGCTCTAAGCTTAAATCGTGTACAGCTATGTAGGTTATAGTTTTTACGTATTTATCCTTTCAGTTTCAAATTCATGTATCTTTATAGATGATTATGGTTTTTTTTACGTAAACATTTCCAAAGTTATTTTGTTTTTTTCTGTTTGTTCTTTTTGTTTTTTATTAAAAAAAACTACAACTTTTATGGTAATTGGCCCAAATGTTTCAAATATTAGCTTTGTCAAGCAATTTGTATCGTTAATATTTATGTACATAAATGAGAAGCTACCGGAATTTCAAAGTAATTAGCATAACTACGGCTTATAATGTATTGTAATATTCTACCTTTTTTTTCGTTGATAAGTGTTACTTGTAAAAAGCAACATTATACGGACGGCGACAAAAAGTGCATACTATTTCAAGTGGACTGCCTTAGTAGTGAGTTAGGTTTTCTAAAAAGAGAGCGCATTCTTTTTTTTTTGTTATATAAACTAGCGATTCCAGCAGGTAGTAAATCTTCTCTTAAGGTTCCCCACGTCATAACCGGACGGAAACACTGACGCCGGTAGACTGTTCCAATCCTTCGCCACTCGCATTATGAAGGTTGTAACGAAACGCTTTATCTTTTAACTTACGAAACACAAAACAAATTAAATTTATTTAGTGTTTGGTAAGTTAAATGACGTTAATCCATAGAAAATAGCTCTCTTCATATTCTATTTCAAACATTATATTAGAAAACTCTTCTTGGACGTCGCTAACCAATAACAGGTCAGATACAGAAATAATTTTTGGCAGACACGTTTCACTTCCTTGAACCGCAAAATTTCGCGATGACGCGCCTACTTCGCTCTCCTTGAAAATTTCGATATATTTCTTCTGTCGCTTATAGATATTAGCCACTTTTCCCGTAACTACTTTATTTAGCCGCCAATATCAGGTATCGCATTATATTATTTAAATAATTGTAATTAAAATGCTACAATTGTGCTGCCAGTTCATTGATTAGTATGTGTTTTGAACTATTACTTTGTCATTAACGTATAGATTATGTTGAAGGAAGTAGATTTAATTTGGTATAACAACGTTCTACACTTACATTATTATTTTACCCAAAATACTAGATCATACAACTTCAAGTCAAATAATTAAATTCCACTTCAAATCATTACTGTCTTTATAACGCTTTTTAAAGTTGTAATAGTGTTTTCCATTGAATAGTAAGTAGCTTGGTACAAAATAGTTCATTTGAATTTCAAATGGTTTCTGAGAAGAAGTATGGTTATCTACGGTGCTAGAGGGCCGGCAATGGAGTGCATTGCCCTCCTTTCGCCTCCGATATTTTGCCGTGTACCGCCGGAGCCCTGAACTCGTCGACCGCTCTTTGTAGAGCACCGTTTGCTCTAATTAATTTAACTACAACTTAAATATCAAATTTCATACTATAAATTTATGGACTTTTGTATTATTATTATTTACATGAGTATTAAGTATATTTACAGACCCCTATAATGTCAAATATGTTTTCAATATGTAAGATGTAAACACAAAATGTATAAGTTGAAAGTCATAACAACTTTAAATTTGCACGATTTTGTTTGCTAGTTTTAATAAAATAACAATTGGATGCTGTCTCCCTTCCTGAGTGGTTAATCGGCTTGCTTTGTACCTATGAGATCCCTGACTACGTATACAAGTAAATCGGATGATGAAAAGATTTTTTTGTATACTTTTGGCATGCTACCACAATTATATTGACAGTTTACTGGCATATTTCCATGGTTGTACTATAAGTCGTACGTCTATGAGCCGGAATACTATGAGCGAGTACACGTTGTAGATAATGAAATAAAACATTTATAATAATTTTATTCAACGATTTGGATATTATGGTCGGATGAAGGGTTTGTTAAACAGATTCAGCTAATTATTAGTGTGTTAATAGTCTTTACTAGTTATTAGTAAAGAAAAAAATTTAAATTTTGAAATGTGTAAGAATGAGAACAAATAAGTGACTTTTTAAATACATGTTCGTTGGAAAAAGACAACCTCTTGTATAATGTGTGTAATTGTTCTTGACTTTCAATGTATGCATAGGCATTCGAATATACCTTCAATTTTTTTATGACTACTTTCAATCTAGATGTCGCTGGTAAAAACACGTAGTCGGTATTTATACGGTTTAGTTTAATAAATACTTGTAAAGCGACCGGTATTATTCTAGAGGGCTTCCCTTCCGCGAAGTAACTGCACGTCGTGACTTACATACCTAGTTGTGAGGCTACTGGCGTACGCCTACCTACACGGTATGGCTACTGACATGTAACAAAGTACTGATCCAAATAAAAACTTTGCTAATTAATAAAACCTAGTATACAAATTATTTGTAAATAATTTTAATACACCTTTGTAACTAATTTGTTCGCTGGTTGTTCATTTCCTCCGGAGCACTTACAACATGTGAAGTGTTAGTCTATTGTAGTCAAAAAAAATCCTCATAATAAACCTCCTTTGTCCCACAAAGAGGCGTAAAGGATATACACAGATATTAATTCCGCATACAACGCATATTCAAAGTCACAAAGAAAATATTTTACTCTGTTTAAATCAAAAATATAGATAATATTTTGTTTTGTTTTAATTTATCCCAGATAATTACAGAGATATATCCCGCGATCTTTTTTATTTAAAAGCTTATAATTAGATGAAAAGTAGTGAAAATGCCCGCGATCTTAAGTTGACGTCATTACTATGAATCATGTTGATAGTTGAATTGTTTATAGTTTTTTTATCGACTCCATTACCATTTCGCGTGTTATAGATCGATTATAAAGTATCTAGAGTATAAATTGTTTGTTTGAGAAAGAAGTACTTTCGCAAAATATTATAAGTTAATTGGCAATGAATTAGAATGTTGTATAATCGATTCGGTGTGATTTGCCTTAACTTGATGGATGAAGGGTAATTTGGTGTACGTTCAAAGTTATTATTAAGGATTGGCTCATAAGTATTCAGCAGCCGGCAGGTGAAGGGTTCATGATTTTATTTAAATTAGCGGTTATTTGACCGTCGAAATTCTACAGTAGTTTATTAGTGATTAATTTGTGCATAAGTCTTACTAATTTTTTTAAATTTCCCGCTATTTTTCAAATAAACTTTGCCAAATACTAGGTATCAATATCGTGGGCGTAATGTGTAAAAAATAGGCCCAAAGTGTTTCTTTCGCTTAACAATAACTAAGTATGACTTTACAACTACTGTTTGTTTTATTGTTGTAGATTTTACATAAATATAAATACACTGGCATTCCCAGATAAATCGTTGTGATTACTCTATAGTATATTAGTATTAATATTATAATTTTAAATGAAACAATTGTTCTTGTGTTGTTGCACCAGTTACTACAATCATATATTTTATTAAAGAAATGTGTTATATGAGAATAATATATATTACTCATAGAAGGTAGATAACCTACTTATCGATAATGAAGCGGTTATTGTTAATTATAAATTGAACCAACACGGCTAACGTTTTAGTGCCAGTATACATATATTGATTTTATTTATATTACTGTTATTTTATTGGTGCCAAAGCAACTTAATGTATTAGTAATATTTTTTTATTTAGCATGTATTAGTTAGTACGTTATACAACTCTGGTAAAAGTTCTGTTAAAATCTATTCAGTTATACTGGCGCTTACGCGAAGAAAGAATGATTTTACTAATTTTTTTTTAGTGCAGGTAACGTGTAAACAAACATAGTAATTAAGTGAAATGCTTTAATTATGATATAACAAATAGACGCTTGAATTTTTCGTTGCTGTGTAATTAACAACGAGTACGTAGGTTTTACGGCAGACATTCCCGAAGCTGTGCACCTGTTTAATTTTAGTAAACTGATTGTATCGTAGGCGTAACAATGTATTCGCTTCAAACCGGTTTCGGCGAGGCCATTGCTATACAAGCACAAATTTTGCGGGGATTATTGTCGCTATTAAAGATTGTTTTGAATCGTCGGTAATGAGATGAGAAGATTGCTTGAGTACGATATTTTAAATCGGCGACCAAGACAAGGGAATCCGTGTTTATCCAAATTGGCAGCTGTAGTATGCAAAAATATTTTAGTAGCTTTATAGAGCGGTGGACTAATGTATTGCTATTTTTCTACTAGACACCTGCATTGTTTCTAACAAGTACAAAGTAAGACTGAAAGACATCGTTTTTAGCGATCATACCGATAAAAGTATTGTCAATATATTGCAAATATTATTTAATTGTTAATTTCTACTTACCATACCAAGCAGGTCTATAAAGAGTTATGAAGGGGAGAAGGTAAAACTTCTGCTCGTCTAGTTTTGTTAAAAAAATTTTAATCATAACTAAAACTTCAACTAAAAAATAGCAGTCGGGTGATAACGACAGAATCAATCTGTTAATACCGAATTGACTAAATAAAATATTTTGACTCTGTGTAAGAAAAGTTAAGTGATGATGCAGAGGTAAAGTACTGCCTTTCTTAAAGAACTCGGCGACCTTTAAAACTAGGGCAGTAACCTATTCCCTTCGTTTGAAATTCAAACAGCTTACTGTGACATGCAAACGTGGATATTTTCTACATGCAACCAACGGTTTTTTAACGTTCAATATTTATATTAATGAGCCAGAACGATACAATTGTTAAGGAATATCTGTACAAAAAAAATATTTGATGTCGAATGCTGGACATGCCAAGGAGAATTTACTTATGACAGATATTTCCAGTGTTTATAAAAAAAATTTGGTCAGCAGACGATAGTTTTTCTAAAAAATATCGTCAGTAGAATAGTACGTACAATACACAAACACATTTTTTCCGTTTATTATGCCTTAAAGTATTCCATCATTTGTTCTCTCGTCATTTTGCTTTGTGTAAGCGAAAAATTAAAGAGATTTTTTTTTTATAAACCAAAGTAATCTTTTAATATGAGGTATTAGGTTTAATAAAAAAATATTTAGTCTTTAGTCAAGACTGATAGATTAAAGGACAACTTATAATAAAGATCTGTATCCGTGAGAAAGGGATTTCGATAGAAAATGGACGTATTCAAATTAACAACCATTAATTAAATGCATAACTTTTCCAATTTGTAAATAAAACAATCGGAATGTTGTTTGTAAATGAGAAAAAGGGTGTATTAATAGAAAATTAACTTCAATTAGTAATCACGGTTGATATTATTATAATAAGTTGATCTGAATAAGTCGTTGACTGTTGCAAAAGATCGAGGGATTGCATCAGAAAAGTGCAATTCACCGTAGGTCACACCGTTTTGTCAGGAGAATACCCGTTAACTTGTTATCTTAGGTTAAATGTAAACAGTTCTTTTGTTCGAGACGAATAATTTTAAGGTAACGGTCAATCTTCTACTTATAATAAATAATAATAAAACCTTTATTGCTATTCTCAAGTACACATTACAATTTTTTTTTACATTCATCTTTTTTCTGTGAGTTTCTCTGTTTGACGATTAGCTTGTCTTGTGACACATAGGCCTCTTCCAGTTCTTTCCATTCATCTTGATTGTTAGCTTTTCTTATTTAAAATATCCCTCCTATAACTTTATTATCATTTAACGTCCTTTTAAGTTGTCTATCTCTTTTTCTTTTGCCATCTCGTGGTTGCCATCTCGTTATGATTTTAGTCCATTTCTGTCTCTGCTCATGTGTCCTGTCCATGGCCATTTCAATTGCCTTATTTTCTTTAGAATGTTTTTAACTTAAGTTGTTGATCTAATATCTTCTACTTAAATATGTTTAAATTAGTAACTGCTGCATGTGTGTGGTGCATTGGTTAATGGCTTGGTTGGTGTTAGAAGTTCAGATTGTAAATCGACCATCATTGCAACAGCATTGCTGTGGTCCGGATGTGAAGATATTAAACGTGGACCAATCCCAAGGAGATTGTTCTTTATAAATGTATATACCTTTCTCTATTATACTTTTGCGAATGAACGTCTAGTAGGTTAATAATCCTTAAAGTTTCTGAAAATTAATTAATAGATTTATAATTTATGTTGTGTTTTACATTATGTATAAAGCATTGTAAATACATTAAGTGTATTGTTTTATGCAAAATAATTTAGATAGATTACATCTAAATTGTAGATTATGATAAACTGGATACAAGAATATCTATCATAGTCAAAACAACATTCCTGTTCGTTTCAGCCCAGAAATTTCGGATATAATTGCATTGAAATTAATTGTAATTATTTATATAGAAATATCCATAATAATAACCAAACTTATTAAAATAGGAGTGAAATAAATTTTTGGTTTCCTAATAAGTTCCTTTTTTAGGTAGGTTCTGGTTTCAAAACCTGTGGACGCCGGTAATAGAGAAGGGAACACAGGCATTTTAAAACGTAAAATTAAAAGCACTCTTCATGTTCCCTCTTCTGGGACTGGGGACTTTCTTTTACAAAGGAAGAGTCAAGATAACTGCATATGAACCTTTTGACGACCTCAATCACTTTTTTAATTTCTAATTTACATTGCTTGTAAAGTATAAAACAGTTTGAAACACGACCATAATATAGTGTATTTTATTTTATCCCGCTCTTTCTTAAATAACAATTTCTTTGCAAAAAAGTTAGAATTTTTTATTCAGCAGCGTTTTATAATTCAATTTATACCATATTTAACATTTATCAGCACCTTGGCACCGTTAGATCGCCTTACTTACCTACGCATAATCTCGTTTTCGCAGACACTTTATGAGATCGATTATGTTTGCAAATGTTTTACGTTATCATCTATTTAAATGAAATTTTAATAAAGTCTCGTTGATTTTAGGTATAACTGCCCACAGTAATCTTTTCTGTTTTCCCTGTTATTATATTCTATATTCATTTAACATGTTATAACTATTTAGTCATAGGAAAAATATCTGTTACGTTTTACACGTACACATTATGAACAGAGAAATTACATATATGTCACTGTTAATCATCATTATTATTTCGGCCTATTTAATATTAGTATAGCACACCTTAAATAAGTAACTCAGAACCATTTTCTCTTATTTAGTTACACCCGGAAAACAGGATAAGGCAAAAATATTCTATATCATAACAATAATGTTATTAGTAACCTGTAAAGGTATAACATATTTTCTGCTTTATTCTATTCCCTATATAGATGTAAATAAAAAATACGAAATGATTTTAATATGACTAATATATAATACCAAAATTGGTATGCTGTCAAAATATCGCCGCTGTACTCCTTTTATAAGGATATGATAATGTGGGTGGTTCTCCATCAGTGTCAGTATCAGTGTCGTTATGTTAATCAATAAGTGAGGAAAATCATCACCAAAATATGAGACGAAGTCTAAGAAATGCTGAAGAATGGACGGACGTATTAAAATTTAAACATGAGAGTGGGTCAATGCCACGCCGCTGGCGGACGGACGGGTTCGGGCTGTGACTGGATCTATTTGCACCACATTACCTGTAACGGTATTAAAAACGTCGGAAGCCGCTTATGTACAACCTTATTATAACAGTAAAGACAAAACGTTAAAGGGTTTATGAGAATCATTATTTGTCAGCATACATTACTTAAACATACATAAAACAGCTTTGGTTTTTCTACTTAAGCATTGCAATACTTGTGCCAACAGTCATCGTAATGATGATGTAATGAGTCTGATAATGACAACGTTTTACTTTAGTTTTAAAATCGTTATACTGATATCCTTTAGCGGATTAGTAAGCTGAATTGGTAATGGGTAGCCAGGATGGGCAAAAAGACCCTGAGTGGATACCAGTGGGTCGACCGACGACCTGGGAAGATTCCGAAATCGTTGGAAGAATGTGGCTCCGGACTGATTGCTCTGGAAATTGATTTAGAAGATCTTTGTACATATATTACAGTAGACGGCGTATAGGATAAATGATAATAATGATGATATCGTTTAATTACAACATTTTAAGAATGTAAGGTTGATTAATATTCACACATATTTTATAGTAACAATTTGGTTTTGAACTTAGATATATAAGTTAATTGAAGTGATGCAAATTTTTATGAACTTCGTGTATAGACGACTTGATAATGCTTTTGCACATCATTACAACAATGATGATAATGTACTTCTACGTTTTCTAGATTAATAAAAATTGTAAGGTGCGTTTACTATCGCTGAAAATAATTATACAGAAATCACTGTTATTTTTTGTTAGGTTATTGACATTATTACTTCGAACGAAAATGTTGTTTGTGATTAGCGTACGATACACCGGTGTTAAGATAACCTTCAAGTTATAAGACAATTTCCCAGTAAATAATAATGCAATGTTTCGTCAATCGTACGGTATGTTTTGTTTTTGTTTTTTTGTCATTATATTGACCCCTATCTGACCCAGCAAACTTCGTTTTGGCCTCAAAATCATAAATAAAAAGCTTTTGATAATTCCAGCTGTTTCATTTGCAACTTTGTAAATAATGTGGTGCAAACTTAACTCCGAAAAAAAACATTCGTAATCAAAAGAAATGCCCGTTATTAATTTGGTTTTTCTCTTATAGTTTAAATGCACACGCTGATTGACTTCGACGACCTAAGTCAGCGACGTCTTCTCTTTTGTATTATAATTTTGTAGATAATCCAAGTAGGGAAAGTTCTCGCGACTCACGGTAAATTTGTCACTATCCCAAAAGATCACAAAGTAAAGGTAACACTCAACTACTATTTTGAACCAATCTGAACTCAGACAGCGTGATCCCGGTGGATTCTATAATCGCTGCACCGAACACACTTATTTACTGGCATGATAACACTCACATCGTACATTCAAACGCATTATCACAAAACTAAAAATGATCCGAGCAATTCAACCTTAGCCCATATTCCGCTAAAGTCAATATTCTTCTTTCCTCCCATTGATGCGCAAGGGTTTCTGCGTGAGCCTGGAATACTTAAAAAATGGTCTGCGTGGTCAATTCGTCCGCCATGTTCCTCCCTTTTCTCCTCTTAAAATATTATAGGTTGCCACTCGAAATTGTTGTGTCAATGTCAATGTCTAAATCAAAAATATTTCTTTTAAATTGTATTTGGTTTCTAAATGTACGGGTCGACCTTTCAAATGTTTGACGTTTTATTATTAAGGTAATGTGACCAGCTCCGCTTTTTTGTCACAATTAAATCCCGTCCGCTACGTTTTCAAAATCCCGACTTTTAGAATTAAGTTAAATTTTTTATTTATGAAAAATCATTGTTTTTTGCTTACATATTGCTTTTGCTACCCAGTTACATTGTGTTTGTCTCTCAATGATCACTTTGTGTTCGTACTAGCGCGCTAGCAACTAACTAACAAATAAATATTACAAATCTGCTTCTTACCCCATATAAATTAACTAAGGTAATTTATTTGTAATATTTCATAAATACAAATAATTTTTTCTTAAACTCAGCTTCAAAGTACTCGTAGTCTTAATATTTATATTAATGACAAAAAGTATGTCACCGACCTTAACCCTAAAAGAAATTTAGATAGAATATGTCAAGGAATAAAATATTTGTAGCATTTTATATGTATAAATTGTACTTATTTTGGAACTAAAAAATGTTACGTTATTATTACTCTGTCTGTTTTCACCTTCACTGTCTAAACATCTGGTCACCTTAATGGAAAAGAGAAATTGTTGGTTTCACCACATTCCGGCACTTTTTTCTATATTGTCTCGACCTTTTGTAAACCTTTCCTGGACTTCCACGAATAATTCAAGACTCATTTAAGGAGCCAATCGGTCCAGCGTTCTCGAGTTTTAGCGAGACTAACGAACAGCAATTCATTGTAATTATTTATATAGAAATATCCATAATAATAACCAAACTTATTAAAATAGGAGTGAAATAAATTTTTGGTTTCCTAATAAGTTCCTTTTTTAGGTAGGTTCTGGTTTCAAAACCTGTGGACGCCGGTAATAGAGAAGGGAACACAGGCATTTTAAAACGTAAAATTAAAAGCACTCTTCATGTTCCCTCTTCTGGGACTGGGGACTTTCTTTTACAAAGGAAGAGTCAAGATAACTGCATATGAACCTTTCGACGACCTCAATAACTTTTTTAATTTCTAATTTACATTGCTTGTAAAGTATAAAACAGTTTGAAACACGACCATAATATAGTGTATTTTATTTTATCCCGCTCTTTCTTAAATAACAATTTCTTTGCAAAAAAGTTAGAATTTTTTATTCAGCAGCGTTTTATAATTCAATTTATACCATATTTAACATTTATCAGCACCTTGGCACCGTTAGATCGCCTTACTTACCTACGCATAATCTCGTTTTCGCAGACACTTTATGAGATCGATTATGTTTGCAAATGTTTTACGTTATCATGTACTTAAATGAAATTTTAATAAAGACTCGTTGATTTTAGGTATAACTGCCGACAGTAAACTTTTCTGTTTTCCCTGTTATTATATTATATATTCATTAAACATGTTATAACTATTTAGTCATAGGAAATATATCTGTTACGTTTTACACGTACACATTATGAACAGAGAAATTACATATATGTCACTGTTAATCATCATTATTATTTCGGCCTATTTAATATTAGTATAGCACACCTTAAATAAATAAGTCAGAACCATTTTCTCTTTTTAGTTACACCCGGAAAACAGGATAAGGCAAAGATATTCTATATCATAACAATAATGTTATTAGTAACCTGTAAAGGTATAACATATTTTCTGCTTTATTCTATTCCCTATATAGATGTAAATAAAAAATACGAAATGATTTTAATATGACTAATATATAATACCAAAATTGGTATGCTGTCAAAATATCGCCGCTGTACTCCTTTTATAAGGATATGATAATGTGGGTGGTTCTCCATCAGTGTCAGTATCAGTGTCGTTATGTTAAATCAATAAGTGAGGAAAATCATCACCAAAAATATGAGACGAAGTCTAAGAAATGCTGAAGAATGGACGGACGTATTAAAATTTAAACATGAGAGTGGGTCAATGCCACGCCGCTGGCGGACGGACGGGTTCGGGCTGTGGACTGGATCTATTTGCACCACATTACCTGTAACGGTATTAAAAACGTCGGAAGCCGCTTATGTACAACCTTATTATAACAAGTAAAGACAAAACGTTAAAGGGTTTATGAGAATAATTTATTTGTCAGCATACATTACTTAAACACTACATAAAACAGCTTTGGTTTTTCTACTTAAGCATTGCAATACTTGTGCCAAAAGTCATCGTAATGATGATGTAATGAGTCTGATAATGACAACGTTTTACTTTAGTTTTAAAATCGTTATACTGATATCCTTTAGCGGATTAGTAAGCTGAATTGGTAATGGGTAAGCCAGGATGGGGCAAAAAGACCCTGAAGTGGAGACCAGGTGGATCGACCGACGACCTGGTGAAGAGTTCCGGAAATCGTTGGAAGAATGTGGCTCCGGACTGGTTGCTCTGGAAATTGATTTAGAAGATCTTTGTACATATATTACAGTAAACGGCGTATAGGATAAAATGATAATAATGATGATATCGTTTAATTACAACATTTTAAAGAATCGGAAAGGTTAGATTAATATTCAACATCATATTTTATAGCAACAACTTGGTTTTGAACTTAGATATATATAAGTTAATTGAAGTGATGCAAATTTTATGATCTTCGTGTATAGACGACTTGATAATGCTTTTGCACATCATTACAACAATAATGATAATGTACTTCTACGTTTTTCTATATTAAATAAAATATTGTACGGTTCGTTACTATCGCTGAAAAATAATTATACAGAAATCACTGTTATTTTTGTTAGGTTATTGACATTAATTACTTCGGACGAAAATGTTGTTTGTGATTAGCGTACGATACACCGGTGTTAAGATAACCTTCAAGTTATAATACAATTTCATGAAATAATATATGCAAAGTGTTTCGTCATCGTAACGGTATGTTTTGTTTTTGTTTTTATTGTCAATTATATTGACCACTAGCTGACCCAGCAAACTTCGTTTTGCCTCAAAATCAATAAATAAAAAAGCTTATTGAATAATTCCAGGCTGTTTCAACTTTAGTAAATAATGTGGTGAAAACTTAACCAGAAAAAAACATTCGTAATCAAAAGAAATGCCCGTTATTAATTTGGTTTTTCTCTTATATTTAATGCACACGCTGATTGACTTCGACGACCTAAGTCAGGACGTCTTCTCTTTGGTATTATAAATTGTAGATAATCAAAGTAGGGAAAGTTCTCGCGACCTCAGCGGTAAATAGTGTCACTATCACAAAAGATCAACAAAGTAAAGTTAACACTCAACTACTATTTTGAACCAATCTGAACTCAGGACAGCGGTGATCCCGGTTGGATTCTATAATCGCTGCACACGAACACACTTATTTACTGCATGATACACTCACATCGTACATTCAAACGCATTATGCACAAAAAATAAAAATGAACCGAGACAATTCAACCTTAAGCCAGATTCCCGCTAAAGTAAAATATTCTTCTTCTTCCCAATTAATGGCATGAACACGGTTTCTGCGTGAGCCTGAATACTTATAAAATTGTCTACGTGGTCAATTCGTCCGCCATGTTCCTCCCTTTTCTCTTAAAATATTATAGTTGCATCAGAAATTGTTGGTTGTCAATGTCAATGTCTAAATCAAAAATATTCTTTTAAATTGTATTTGGTTTCTAAATGACGGGTCGAACTTCAAATGTTTGACGTTTTATATATCTAAGGTAAGGTGACCAGACGTTCCGCTTTTTCACAATTAATCCCGAGTCACGCGACGTTTTTCAAAAGTCTCGACTTTTAGAATTAAGTTAAATTTTTTATTTATGAAAATCATTGTTTTGCGTAACATATTGCTTTTGCTACCCAGTTACATTGTGTTTGTCTCTCAAATGATCACTTTGTGTTCGTACTGCGTGCTGCGTGCTAGCAACCTAACTAAACAAATAAATATTACAAATCTGCTTCTTACCATATAAAATTAACGTAAATAATTTATTTATATATTTCATAAATACATAAATTTTAGCTTAAAGTACTCGTAGTCTTAATATTTTATATTAATGACAAAAAGTATGTCACCGACCTTAACCCTAAAAGAAATTTAAATAGAAATATGTCAAGGAATAAAATATTATACATTTTTATATTTATAAATTGTACTTATGTTGGAACTAAAAAAATGTTACGTTATTATTACTCCTGTCTGTTTTCACTGTCTAAAATCTGGTCACCTTAATGGAAAAGAGAAATTGTTGGTTTCACCACATTCCGGGCACTTTTTCTATATTTTCTCACCTTTTAAACCTTTCCTGGACTTCCACGAATAATTCAAGACTACATTTAGCCAAATCGGTCCAGCCGTTCTCGAGTTTTAGCGAGACTAACGAACAGCAATTCATTTTTATTATATAGACTAGCTGACCCAGCAAACTTCGTTTCGCCTCAAAATCAATAAATAAAAAAGTTTATTGATAATTCCAGGCAGTTTCAAGTTCAGTAAATAATGTGGTGAAACTTAACCAGAAAAAATAATTCGTAATCAAAAGAAATGCCCGTTATTAATTTGGTTTTTCTATTATATTTAAATGCACACGTTGATTGACTTCGACGACCTAAGTCAGGACGTCTTCTCCTTGGTATTATAAATTGTAGATAATCAAAGTAAGGAAAGTTCTCGCGCACTCAGCGGTAAATAGTGTCACTATCACAAAAGATCAACAAAGTAAAGTTAACACTTAACTACTATTTTGAACCAATCTGAACTCAGGACAGCGGTGTTCCCGGTTGGATTCTATAATCGCTGCACACGAACACACTTATTTACTGCATGATAACCAATCATCTATCAATTCAACCGCATTATGCACAAAAAAATAAAAATGAACCGAGACAATTCCACCTTAAGCCCAGATTCCCGCTAAAGTAAAATATTCTTCTTCTTCCCAATTAATGGCATGAGCACGGTTTCTGCGTGAGCCAATGTCATGTGTACACGTATAAAACAAAAAATAAAAATCCTTAAAATATTGTCTGCGTGGTCAATTCATCCGCCATGTTCCTTCCTTTTCTCGTAAATATTATAATTGCAATCAGTAATTGTTGGTTGTCAATATCAAATGTCAAAATCAAAAATATTCTTTTAAATTGTATTTGGTTTCTAAATGACGGGACAAACTTCAAATGTTTGACGTTTTATGTATCTAAAGTAAGGTGACCAGACGTTTCGCTTTTTCACAATTAATTCCGCGTCACGCAACGTTTTTCAAAAGTCCTGACTTTTAGAATTAAGTTAATTTTATATTTACGAAAATCATTGTTTTGCGTAAGACGTTGCTTTTGCTACCCAGTTACATTGTATTTGTCTCTCAGATGAAACACTTCGTGTTCTGCTTCTTGCTATAGAAAATTAAGGTATATTTCATATATACATAATTTCTTAAGCTAAGCTTAAAATACTTGTAATCTTAAAATTTTATATTATGGACAAAAAGTATGACACCGAGCTTACCCCTAAAATAAATTTAGATAGAAATATGTCAAAGAATAAAATATTATACATTTTTGTATTTATAAATTGTACTTATGTTAAAACTAAAAAAAAATTACGATATTATTATTCCTTCAGAGTTGTCCCGCTTTGCCTATCTAAAAATCTGGTCACCTCAATGAAAAAGAGAAATTGTTGTTTTTACCATATTCCAGGCACTTTTTCCATATTTTCTCACCTTACTAACCTTCCCTGGACTTCCACGAATAATTCAAGACCACATTTAGCCAAATCGGTCCAGCCGTTCTCGAGTTTTAGCGAGACTAACGAACAGCAATTCATTTTTATTATATAGACTAGCTGACCCAGCAAACTTCGTTTCGCCTCAAAATCAATAAATAAAAAAGCTTATTGATAATTCCAGGCTGTTTCAAGTTCAGTAAATAATGTGGTGAAACTTAACCAGAAAAAATAATTCGTAATCAAAAGAAATCCCCGTTATTATTTGGTTTTTCTCTTATATTTAAATGCACACGTTGATTGACTTCGACGACCTAAGTCAGGACGTCTTCTCCTTGGTATTATAAATTGTAGATAATCAAAGTAAGGAAAGTTCTCGCGCACTCAGCGGTAAATAGTGTCACTATCACAAAAGATCAACAAAGTAAAGTTAACACTTAACTACTATTTTGGACCAATTTGAACTCAGGACAGCGGTGTTCCCGGTTGGATTCTATAATCGCTGCACACGAACACACTTATTTACTGCATGATAACCAATCATCTATCAATTCAACCGCATTATGCACAAAAAAATAAAATTCAACCGAGACAATTCCACCTTAAGCCCAGATTCCCGCTAAAGTAAAATATTCTTCTTCTTCCCAATTAATGGCATGAGCACGATTTCTGCGTTAGCCAATGTCATGTGTACACGTATAAAACAAAAAATAAAAATCCTTAAAATATTGTCTGCGTGGTCAATTCATCCGCCATGTTCCTTCCTTTTCTCGTAAATATTATAATTGCAATCAGTAATTGTTGGTTGTCAATATCAAATGTCAAAATCAAAAATATTCTTTTAAATTGTATTTGGTTTCTAAATGACGGGACAAACTTCAAATGTTTGACGTTTTATGTATCTAAAGTAAGGTGACCAGACGTTTCGCTTTTTCACAATTAATTCCGCGTCACGCAACGTTTTTCAAAAGTCCTGACTTTTAGAATTAAGTTAAATTTTATATTATGGACAAAAAGTATGACACCGAGCTTACCCCTAAAATAAATTTAGATAGAAATATGTCAAAGAATAAAATATTATACATTTTTGTATTTATAAATTGTACTTATGTTAAAACTAAAAAAAAAAAAAAATTACGATATTATTATTCCTTCAGAGTTGTCCCGCTTTGCCTATCTAAAAATCTGGTCACCTCAATGAAAAAGAGAAATTGTTGGTTGTCAATATCAAATGTCAAAATCAAAAATATTCTTTTAAATTGTATTTGGTTTCTAAATGACGGGACAAACTTCAAATGTTTGACGTTTTATGTATCTAAAGTAAGGTGACCAGACGTTTCGCTTTTTCACAATTAATTCCGCGTCACGCAACGTTTTTCAAAAGTCCTGACTTTTTTTTTTTTTTTTTTTTTTTTTTTTTTTTTTTTTTTTTTTTTTTTTTTTTTTTTTTTTTTTTTTTTTTTTTTTTTTTTTTTTTTTTTTTTTTTTTTTTTTTTTTTTTTTTTTTTTTTTTTTTTTTTTTTTTTTTTTTTTTTTTTTTTTTTTTTTTTTTTTTTTTTTTTTTTTTTTTTTTTTTTTTTTTTTTTTTTTTTTTTTTTTTTTTTTTTTTTTTTTTTTTTTTTTTTTTTTTTTTTTTTTTTGTTTTAGCGAGACTAACGAACAGCAATTCATTTTTATTATATAGACTAGTTGATCCCGGCAGACGTTATACTGCCAGTTCATTTTATTTTTGCATAACGTTTATGATAAACTCAAACGCAATCCACTTAAAAAAACTCGTAACATGGTTATACATTTTTGCGCAGCTTCCTAGTAAATATTCTAAGAATATTTCTAGACTATAATAAGTGTTAAGGGCCCTTTTTTCGCCGTATTTCTTCAGTTATTTGCCAGTGAAAGTCCTGTAAAATCAGCTCAGCAATTTTGATAGTTTATCCGGAACAAGTAGACCGAAAAACGTTTTTAAAATTAATCTTTTATTTTAAATAACGTATAAACGATCCTAAGAATTATGTTTGTTTAAACTCAATGCTATTTAATTTTAAATATTATTTATATCTGTACTAATCATTCAAAATTTTATTGATAATCTGCTTTGATATAATCGCGAGCTTAATAAATATAATTAACAATCTCTGGGATTCGCTTGTTTTGAATTTATTTAACAAATAATAAAAAAATATCAATTGGTAGATAATATTAAAATCTGCAACAAAACAGCTCTTCTTGACTTTTTTCTTTTTTTGTTTACATCGTAATTGACTCACTTACATTCTACCACAGAACATGGACATATTCTTTAAAAAGTCACAAGGAAAGCACAGGCGTGGTTGTCCAGCAGATCTGGCGACGTATAGTTACAAACGAGAGAAAGACGGAGACTGGGAAGACCAGGAGTGAAATAAATTGTAAAGGTCAAGTCAGAATCAGATGTATACTCACTGTCAAGGCTCTTTGCCTCATAGGGTACAGAGGATATTAAGTCAATTAAGTCAAACTTCATTTGGTGTTATTTATATAACTTGTTAAAATAATTATGACCTTGTTTGATGCTTCGTCACATTTTGTCCTAATTTGTTTGCCTAAATTCGCTTGCTTTTGCTAAATTGTGTTTACTTCATTACCTTGGCGATAACCCGCCAAGTATATATACGAATAAAATAGACGATTTCATGCTTTTAGCGTAATTAATTGAGTTTACGTCACGGTGATATCTTTTACAGCGCTGACCGCGTTGTCCTTTTGTTAACAATATATTTTCAGCGAAGTACTCAGGTCACAGGGATTAAAGTATTTGCTAACATGAACACTAATCTGCAACGAGCTTTATCGTTATTTATTTATAACAAATACAACACGCACAATCTTTGCTTAAAAGGAAAAACATGTAATTGTTCATTTTGTTTTTTCTTTGTAGCAAAAATCTGTATTCTTGTAAATAACTAAACATTCTTAACGCTCTGTTCTGTAGCCATTCCTGAGTAGGATTATCCTTTTATATACATCAGATTTAAAGTAAAACAGCTCTGAGAATAAATGTACTCTGTTATTAGGGAATTTTATTTGATCCTTACGTTACAATAAAAGGTCTTTACTTAATGTTCACTCTTCTGGGACTTCGGGAAATTTGTCGACTCTGACCAAGTGCAGGTTGGCGGTTGTCGCGTGTTCTAGGTAAGTGTCCATTTCCTTACATTGTTTTCTTTACTGGTCAACCGGTCTTTAATTGTAAAACGCAATGTTCGTTTTTTTGATGACCAAAATTTTTCCAATCACTCGTGAGCACCTAAAGCATTTGCAATTTGATTATTATCTATAAAGGGATTATGTTTATAGTTCACAAGTAACTAAACGTTTTGTATCGAAATGAATGAATTTAAAAACACATTTATAACCTGTGTTCTTTCTCACAGATGATTACTGTCAAATAGACACAGGTTCATTAGTACGTAAATTCAAAATACTAAATATTTATTCACTAAATTATATTTTACATAAACAGTGAAGCCTTCTGCTTTAGCTTACGCTGTGTTGCAGAAAGTAGTGTCTGAAATATTTGCGAGCTCCCACCAGCTCCTGTAATACATGCGTGTTCATGCTTTCCTAGGCGTCGCGTTCTACATTGAAAAGGAAGCCAGAATATTTCGGTAGATTAGCATTGGGTTCTAAATTCGCTTTGTTCCTTGACCCGCTAACCGCGCGACAGAGTTCTTTGCATTTTACTGCCGGTAGGTATTGGCATGAAGAATGATACGTTACACGCGGTATTTATAACATGCGATCTGAAACACTGTCGCTTATACTGAATTTATACATAAGTTCACGTTAGATAGAAACTTTGGTATCACCTAGTTAGTGAATGTTCTGTTATCTTATCGAAACATTTTTTATGCTAATAAACGATGTCAATCTGTAGGTAAGTGATACGCTCGCCCGTAGCAATGAAGCATATAAATGGATAGTTTCTAAATACTTGATTGTGTTCGTTGCCTTGAAATGCGAGATATTTAATGTTATTAGTAATTTCACTAGCGAGGAGCATTCTAAACCGAAACAATGTTATTTTTGAACATTACTTTTTAATGATAAAAACAGAGATTGCGGTGGTGTCTATCTAAACAGTTTTTTAAATGGAAATAAGAGACTAATTAGTAAACGGTGTTAGTAAAGTTCTTCAATGCACTATCTATGCTGAATGCTGTTACTAACATAAGTTTAATTAATATTATAATATATTTTTTTTAAAGTGTAGATCATTAATAGATTGTCTATATAATTTAGTTTTATGTTGCGTAATACGGTCGTAAAATACTGGCATGTTAATAACGGAATTGCGTCTTAGGTTTTTATTACTATAAAATTGTCGAAATTACGGCGTAGAAACATAAATAAGTAGTTGGAGATGTGGTGTCAGAAACTGGTTCCATCGAATGAGCATAGATATAAATTACTTAGCGTAGCCTGTGGCCATAATTAATGTAGTCGGGTGGGGCGGCTTCCGGCACGCCTCGACTTGTTCGCAGGCTGCCCATAGAGCTGTCTTTAAAAAGAGGAATGTTTACACACGGCGAATATTATTATACTAAACCAGGCGATTCTTAATTATTTATATAATAATATACTTTATTGAAATGGTCACGATACGAGCCCATTAACGCATTATTTATATTTTCAATTCAACGTAAACGTCTTCATCCGGTTGAATTGTTTTCAATACGATTAGTCAGCTTAGTATATTGGTAGTCAAAGATACAGCAGTTCTATTATATTACCTGTCTGATACACGAATTAGTTGAATATATTTGGTTATAATCATTTACACATACGTTTATAATTTCCGTAACATGTTAACTTAATCATGATTTACATTTTAGGATTTTTGTCTTAAGTTATCTTTAAAAATATAATTTTCCCATGAGAAGCATATATAAACCAAAAACAAAGGCATTATGACAGGACAAAACCATTAACATAAATTAAACTGAAATACATATACAAAATTGATTGAAATGTAAAACCGAATACTCGTTTACATTTTTGAGTACCTACCAGAAAAAAGTTGTAGTAATTTACTTAATTTTAAACGAAAGAAAAATACTTCGTTTACGAGAAAATGTATTATAAATTAAATCATATAAATACGAACAGTTAGAAACGTTGGAATCGGTTGTTATTGAAGTCGGCTTTTAATGTTATTATCTAAAACAATATTAAAGAGAGCGAAGTAAAATGATCGCGACATGTAAATATACTTAACTCCTTAAACAAAATTAAAAACTCTAATTAGGAATATTCCATTATGATATATAAGTCGGTAACAGCCAAAAAAAAACAGGCAGCTGTAGAATACGAAATGAGCGCATGTTTATTCTCATGATTTGTGTAAATTTGCTTAATTAGCATAGCTAATGTGGTGATAATACACATTTTCGTGAATGTGACCAACAAAATGGACGACTTCGTTTGTGATTGCTAATAATTACTCATTTTTGTTTTTCACCTGCTTCATTTCAGGAGTAGCGATATATTTTAATTCGGATATACTGGAGTTGGGGGAAGTGATAAGATTCGTTATTACAGTATTCTTACTACTACAGCGCTCATCAAATATACAATAGATAATTTAAATAAGCTGCGGTAGCGATTACTTAGCCCCAAAATTGATGTAAGATCTTAGTTACACGTGTAGGTAAGGCGATTATAATATATAATATACATTTACGATGAAGTTTACTATTTTTTTCAAACTATTGACGCAGAAGCGTCTACGGCACAAAACGATTTTAGATTTTCTCATTCGTATAGCTTTTTATTTGTGATCGCGGAAGTTGGTTTGCGAATTTCGCTTCGATTACATAAACACACTGTCGTATAAATATTTCCCGTGACATATTTAACTCAACTCACCCGCGAATGCGGTCGCGGGCAAGGCTAAATCGATTTAGTGGGATCTAGTTTTTGCGAATAAAGAAATACGCTCTAGAATGTCGATAACATAGACATAAATAAAACCTGAGCGTGTTTGCTTTTTTTTTAATATATTCAGCTCTTACTTACTAAAAGTTACCAGGCCTAGTTTTTTCATTGTTGTTTAATTTCTTTTTTGTTTTTATGTGAAAGTAATTTAATAATGTTTGTTTATTGCGAGTCTGTTTATCTACGATAAATGACGAAACTAAAAATATTCCTCGCACTACATGATGCAATATGTTGGCGTTGTTTTCATGAAACGCAATTTAATTATTTTATTCTGTAATTTCCGATCCGCCTCTAGTTTGTTATGATGAAAAATTAAATGATTTAATGAAATGTTTTTTTTTCTACACATCGTCATGCATTTTTCAGTTAATACACTGAGTCAAATGTGTGACTCATGAAACAAAATTACGTGTCTTACTAGCGTGCCGCTTTCCACAGTGCGAATAATTTGTCTGATGCAATATATTTTTACGTTGTAAATACTTATATAATTAATTTTCGTTATTACTTTCATAGTATAAAATATCGCAAGCGAAAAGAATAAGTAAAGCTTGCTTTTAATACTGAAGCTCTTATCGAACGTTTATACAACACCAGATAACCCTCTCTCGCTTAAAGATAGAAGATAATAAATCTCGTAACTCCTGTAACTTTATACTACCTGGTCCAGTAGATAAATTCTAATAATTTATTTTCGTATCATCTACCCTAAAGAATAATTCTTGTTAAGTTAACTGTGAATAGATTGAAATATAAACCATTTCCTTACAAGCAAACTTTTACTTGTAGTGTAACAGGAGTGTTAGTAATGTTGAAACTGAAACGATTGTTATTAAAAAAAATCTGGATTTATTATAAAATTAAATTTATTTCTTTAAAAAATTTTACAGAAGTTATATTTGCCAAGTACGTCGTCGTGTGTTTCATCACATATGATGAACACCACCCTCAGTCATGAGGAAATACGACTTAGAAGAAGAAGTAAAATAAACAAATGAAAGATCCCCTATATCGTTGAATCTCATCGAAATTTTATCCTATTTTATGAATATTAAAATAAAACTGAATAATTTAGCCGGAAATACAAAATATTTTGAGTATAAACACTTTAGTACTTTGAAGATAATATACATGGCTCATGTTTGCTGATAAATCTGAATTGTATTATATTATGCATTACGTGGTTGAAGTCGCGTAAGCAGAAAATGCTTTTAAAAATAAAATGTCGTTGATGAATTGCATGCAAAGATAACTGGCAATGAACGCATTTATCGCCTTCCGAAGAGTAGGTCATTGGCATTTAAAGTTACATGGCTTTTAAGGCCGTTCAGTTATATTTCAGACATTAGGAATATTTTCAAGTTTCATTGAACCTTCAATTTTTATTACATTCGGAGCGGTGTACAGCTGAAAATTTTACAATATATAATGGTACTCGTAGTTTCTAATCATTGTTGTGTTTCAATTTAAAGTTACCGCTGCTAATGAAATACTTGAATAATTACATACAAGGCGAAGAGGTCCTTTGTAAACAAAATTATTTCAGGCAGCAATATTACTTACTTCTTGATGAATGTTCCACTTGTCTTTTCAGTTAAATAACCACAATAATTATCGTATGAACACGCCATCTTTTAAGTTATGATCAAGATACGCTTCAACTAATGAATAAACAGAAACGTAGTTATTAAATCGATGTAATTATACTCATGTTTAACCACATTGATGTCAATGCCTGAAGTTTATCAAAAGCGAAAATTGGAATTGATATTTATGTATATTTATTTAACTACTTGAAGCAAGTGCAATATGACGATAATATTTATGTTTAGATATTTTTAGTTTGCATATTAATTTAATATGAATGAAAAAGTAAATACGTAATGAACGAATATTTAGCTGGCAAATGTTGGTAAAAATTCTTTGTTTTATTTTCAAGTAATGAGCTCGTAGCAGAGACCGGCAAATATTTTCTGCAATAAGGAAACGGTGGGGCGAGGACAGTTTCGATATCCGCATTCAAATACACGGAAGAAGAAAATTTTTACTGAATTTCTTTTTGGTAGCCGTTCATTTTAAATTATTGCGTTCGCTTCTCTCTATTTTCGTTTCTCGAAAAGAAATGTAACAAACTTTCGTTTCAGTTTTTAGTTTAGTAAGAATGTTGCGCTAAATATCCTCATTACAAATTTTATGTCTTGTTTTCTTCCTGTTTGTTGCTGTATTAATTAATGTACAAAAAGTAGTTGTTCATACTAGGACTTTTTTGTAGTTTTGTAGTTAAGATAACTAGCTGACCCTATACACGTTGTTTTACCATATAGATTATATCTTCTGAACATTTTGGATGTTAAATAAAAAACAAGTTACTTATTATGAGTATAAGGGGATGTGGTCTATAACTGAAAGAGGAATGGAGACTATAACCGCATATAAAAATAACAAATCACGTGCCGTTAACTTTTTAAACTTAGTTTACATTTTTAACTTTGGTGGAAGCTCGTGACGCGCTTTGAGTACTATTGATTTATAAAAGATACTAGGTTAACGATAACTGATCGATTGATAACTGAAAGTTGAATATTATTACAGTAATAATATTGTTATTAAAAATGGGGGTCGGTGGTAGAAGGGTGTATATAAGGGGTTGTATTTATATACGTATTTCTAATGGCTAACCATAAAAAAATTGTACTAAAGTAAAAAAAAATATGGGGTGGTACACAGTCATTGCTTAGGGGTTTAAAAAATAGTTTACGACCTATTCTCAGACCTACCAAATATACTTAAAATAAAATCATAAAAATAGGTCGAGCCGTTTCGGAGGGGTTTGGTTATAAACACTGTGACACGAGAATTTTATATGTATTATTGAAATTACTGAGATAACGACACTTAATATCTTGTGTGTCGAGACGACCAGCGCAATGAGCTAGGTGCTGTGTACATCGTTCTGACTAGCACGACATTATTATGGGCGGACGTATCAATTAACATCACGTGATGTCGTTTATTCGCTTCGTGAAATAGAAATCTATTTTTGTATTATATCTTTGTAAAGTGGTGCTTGAATAATTTAACAATGGCTCTTACTAACGTATAGTCGTGATCAGAGAAGCTGTTGTATTATATTTCATGTGTAAAGGTTAGATTTAACAATGTACTGGTGAGCATGTGGCCGCGTTCAGGCGCGGTAAACAGTGGTCCGACCCAGTTTCCGAAGTCGCTGCGCACGCGGCGCCTAGCCAAGATCTATTTCGATTTTTATCTACGTGTACCAGCTTGCGCAGTCTGCTCCATCTCAATTTTTGCAATGTTTACATATATACGCAACCCGAACGCTGCGTGGCCTGAAATACGTCGATCTGCGAGAACCGTTTGCAAACACTTTTCTAGAAATTTCTAACCACGTGGACCAAGTATTAACCTCAAAGTGTTTTTTATAAAATACAATGGGACTTCATTGAAGAAGTGTCGATGTGATTGGAGTTGAAACATGGCGGACGAATTGACCACGCAGACAATTTTTTAAGAATTTGTATCCTTTTATTTTATACGTCTATATATAACTCTCGCCATCATTTGCGAAGATGAAAGATGAGAACATGAACGATTGACCACGCAGACAATTTTTAATGGATTTGTAATCTTTTATTTTGGACGTCTACACATGACATTGGCTCACGCACAAACCGTGCTCATGCCATCAAATGGGAAGAAGAAGAAGAAAATACAATGTTAAATAAATTCTAATAGATGGTGTTAATGTTAAATAAAATCACTTGTCAATTATTTTGAAACCAATTTTTACACTCTAATCGTTATTACCACTAAACTAATGACGTATAACTTTACTTTCTAGAATAACGTAAAAGAAGTTTGGCGCCACTTGCAACCTTCATCGCGACCGCTTTTTCTGCCGATGAGCAAGTTGAAAATATTACTGTAAACTCACTCTGCAGTGGTTCAAAGACAATTAATTACTAATTCAGAACGATAGATTGTCTTAAGAATTAGTTATACTGTTTAGAAACTTTGTGACAGAGCTCATAGGATTTAGATATGAAAAGCTTTACAACCATTTTCTAGTTTTCTTATATTATCTTCGTATTAAACATTAGGTGAATATCTTTGTACGTTTTATAATAATAATACGATACATTATTAAACACAAATACCGCCATATCGGATCGATATAAAAAGTTTAATAATCGGATTAAGTTACTCTGTTCTGGTTTTGTCAATGAAACAATAACATGTCACCGATATGTTTGTTATGATTAATTATTAAAATGTTCATTTATGCATGCCTTCGTCGAAAATTGCTAATCACACTTGGCCGTGTGCCAACTATTATAACTACAGAGAGCGTGATGCTTCTGCTCTAGTTAGCACTTGTATTTTTAATCAATGAAGGCACATGCACAGCGTTGTGTTTTTTTTACTCTACCTTTTAAAAATTTTTGACGATGTAACCTTTTATAAGAATGTATTTACTTTGGTAAAAAACTAAATCTTTTTATTTCCATACGTAACTTTAATGCTTCCCTTTCCAGCGTTCCTCTCTTTCATGAAAATGGAATACTTCGTACTTACTAACATTTTGTTAATGAAAAAATGGCACCAATGCAATTTTTTTACAAATGAAATTATGTAATACATTTGTTATATTTCCCTTTATATTGGACATATTGTTTAGAATGCTTTAAGACTTGAGAAGGTACATTTACTTACACACGTAATTTTATCCTAAAAAATGTACATAATAATATTTGTTCATTACAGTTCACTTACCTAGACAATATCCGACCAGAATAACTATCTAATTTAGACGATGGATTCGCCGGTGCATTTTATGTCAGACAAACATTAATTATGTTGATATTCCAACCAGTCCAAAAGGGACCTTTTTTAATTATGGTTTTACGACACCTTAAGTAACACAGAAATAATTTTAATTTACCATATGAACACTGAACCAGGTTTTACCTGGGCGAAGACTTGGATAGATAAACATTAATTTCAAAACATAAAATTGAAGCACATAAAACTTGTAATAAAACGTACATTAGCACCATATGCATACGGAGAGTGAGATTTTTAATCTTTTTGGAAGTTTGCCCGATCTCGGCTAGAATTTGCGTCAAAACCATTCGACTCCCATTGCGACTTAAAAATAAAACCGACATGTTTCCATAGACACGTCCAAAACTTCAAATTTACTGCTTCCTCTGCCAAAATTTTAACCAGAGTACTTTCCATTTGGATGTTTGAAACTGTTTCAGTAAAAAATGTATAAGAAATTTTTTATTTTTTTATTTTGAATAGACTGGTGCTTGGCTGCGATCCCGCCTGATGTTAAGCGGTGATTTTTTATATTTTTTGTGTACGACCACTACTAGGCCTTTCTTAAAACTTTATCTGCGGCCCAGACCTGCCTTAATTCAGCAGTTTCTGGTTTCGGGTCATCTACCTAGTAAAAAGTCTTCCATGCTGCCATCAGCAGAGTTTTATGTAAACAGAACCAATTAAAAATAGATTAATTTTGTGTGAGTAAAAACATTATGAGTATTTGAGTTGACGACAGAGTAAAATAAAATATGAATCTTGTTTATTTTTTTAACTAGAGACGTCTGAGTTGAGAGAATTCATAACAGATAACATATCGGGTATCATAGACAATACAACTATTTAACTGCCTCTGTAGCGCAGAAACTTGCACAGAAACACAGAAGTTCCTAGTTCGATTCAGAGCCCACATGCAATGTAGTTTGATTGGCGAAATTGTTTTTTCTAACACACCTAGATAGTTACCACACTTCAAAAGCCTTCCTGTGTTCCGACTGCCAACATTTAAGAGCCGGGGTATTTTGGATGAGTACATTTCACTATCCACGGCCTTATTGTCATTTAACACCTTGGGAAATTGAGGTCAAGTGTGAGCATATTGCAGATAAAAAAGACATTATCGTTGCTACTTTCAGCAGTGTTCCACCGACATAGACGCATCACTTTAAGCTAGTTGCATTTGTATGTCATCGGCTGAAAATAATCCTAGATCGTCAACTCTAGCGAGAAAAATGTGTCTACTGTTAGAGATGGGACATTGTCAATCATTGAAATCAACTAATTAAAGATGTAATGGTAATTTTAGGGGTAAAACTACGATGCAAATACGCCGGGTTGTCTTCGTACTGTAAATATTTGGACTACATCTATGATTTTAAAAATTGTTAAACTACACTTTTTGCGGTAGAGAGAAAACATTGAACAAACTATATTTCGATTTTTCTAATAGTTATTTATATTCATATGTTCCAGATTGTCTAAGATTTAGATAAATTTTCATACTGTGGTGGTAGTTCTGTTATGCGGAGATTCTTACATTTTTGTACTTCATAATTTATTTAACGCGTAGGTCAATTTTGTTCAGGTAATATATTTTTCTGTAAGAATCGGAAAAAATGTCAAGTAATTATACAGAAATTTATTCTATTAACTATTGTATCCTTAAAGTGGCACGATTTGAGTTGTATTCGTTAAAAAAGAAAACTAAACCCTCATAGAATTCTATCGGTGCATCACTAGCAACATTACTGTCGTTTCCCAGTTTCCCTGACATGAGCTTGGAATGTTCTAGTCTCGGGCAAAATGAATGTGCCATTTTTTTACGATACTCAAGAGTTATTCTGATGATCCAGACTGAAATCTAATCTGCCTTAAAATAAATGCATTAAAACCATTCACAAACATTGAAATACCATTTTAATGCTCGAAGTATTAAGAAACTTGCCATTCTTATAAAAAATAAAAGAATATTCATTTGCGATTTGTTATGTAGTGTGAAATTTGCATCTAAATAATGTCCATATCTAGATCACAATAAACTATTTAAATAGGGTAATAACCATAATAATTGTAATGAATGCTTAGTATTTTTTTATTTTAGCTTTCTGTATTATTAATATAAATATGTGTAAATACAGACAAACTAGTTTTGAACAAAATTGAAAAAGGTTATATTAGATAATTGACAAAGGTTTTCAAAAGAGATAACTAGACAGTTTTTAGTAGCTCTGTCTTTCATGTTTGACTAGATAGAAATAAAATGTAATAACAATTGAACAAAGTAAGTTTAAGTTATTATGGTAAAGTAAACGATCGGGTAAAACTATTATAAGCAGATAACTTGTTTTCTTAGCAGTTGATCACTAAATATAATTCTAACACGGAATCGAATTTAGGAGTTGTTCTCCTGGAGCGGGTGCCGGTGCCAAAGTACCACGGTGAGGCTATTTCCGTGCGGACAACGTGCGCACGCGCAGGTCATAGCTCCTACTGCTGCCGGTCTATCATCCGTCTAACGACAGATAGGGGCC
Organism: Byasa hedistus; assembly: GCA_029286795.1. Lineage (NCBI taxonomy): Eukaryota > Metazoa > Arthropoda > Insecta > Lepidoptera > Papilionidae > Byasa > Byasa hedistus. Next base: position 2,452,718 of record JAGSMW010000008.1, read on the forward strand.
GAAGGTTACTACATTTACGTACCTCTTGTTGTACTTTACTGCTCAAACATCTAAATTGGCTCGATTCATTTCTATTTATAATAAATGTATAACTATGGTCGTCCGCCATTTGTCTACATGATCTATGTCAATATCTATTGTATAGCTACTTAGTAAGTTTGAATACAATCTTTTGGATTGATTCTTGTCAGACAAAGGAATCGCTATGGTATCTATTCAATCTCCAACAAGGGACATTAAACGCCATATTCTGCTACATTAAAAAAATTTACATATTTACAATAAAATTCAATGCGCGCAAAGTACTGAACACATGTGTTACAACACATACAATTATAGTAAAAGCGGTGTCAATGAACAGTTATCTAAATAGAGCACTTCCTTTGCACACTTTATGTAATATTTACAAGCAGTCAGCATTGGAGTCACTCCAGCTTAACTTATATTAATAATTGCACTCTCCAACTTCCTGTGGTGCGAAAGCTATGCTTTTATGAAAAAGGAACGACGAATGAGAAATCGCACGGATAAACTGTGTCTAAACACAACACTATCCGTTTCCGATCATAATTTTGTATACATAAGTTGGATTAAGTCCTTGAATACGAGATAAGCTTATATTTATATATGCTGGTTGTAACAGCTTTTCTAATTAAAAGAATTATTATTTCAGATAATAGTTTCTTCCCTTACAGTTGTGACGCATGCAACAGGTTTGATATGGAATTATAATAACAGTTTAAAGGCATATTTAAACGGCACACATGACCTTTTCACTATGTACCCTCGCGATATCTGTCAGGGTGCAAACTTTAACTAAAATTAAAAACGTTAGTTCTTATTAAATAATACAATAAAATAATTGATATTTAATTTGACCATTTTATTAGGTTTTAACATCATCATAACAGCGATACTAATAATATCAAATTTAAACCGGGTTAAATATGTATTATATATATATATATTTATATACACAGAAATACTTACATGGGTTGTTTAAAGACTTTTTTTAATCAATTCAACTGAGCCGTCTCTTTCTTATCCGATATTGTCAGAAATTATCAAATGTATTAGTGAATTTGTTTTATACCGTTTTATAGTGAACATATGGACTATGTGACATGTGTTTAAAGGTGAGGTGAAAGGAAGAATTCCTTATGTGAATACATGCTACTCATTCGAGTAACAAGCATTACGCAATTATTCGTTTGCTATGCCACATCGGTTAACGTTGACCATATATTGAAATAATGGACGGAAGTGTACAATAATATTTTATTTACAAAATTTATTCACGTATGGACGTTGGATGGTTAATAGAGGCGTTGTTTTGTAAGTAATATTAAGAAGTTTAGATTCAATGTATACAACGTCGTCGCTTTGTATGTTATGAATACAAAAAGTATAAATATAAAAAAGAAATGTAAAAGTACATAATAATAGGTGAAATAGAACTACTTAATGTTTAAATCACTAATCACTAGGTGGACAGACGACATTAAAAGAATCGCAGGGAGTCACTGGATTCAAAAAGCACAAGACCGTATTTTGTGGAATACATTACAAGAGACCTATGTCCAGCAGTGGACGTCCATCGGTTGAAATGATGATGATGATGATGATGAATGTTTAAATAAGTAAAAGTGACAAATAATGTGTGAATAGAAATAAAATTCCAAATAGTAATAGAAGAAAGTGTGTGTAAAAGAAAAAAGAAAAAAGTTGAGAAAAATGGATAATAAATTAAATGTGGGCTGTGATTAGTGGCATTAGAAGAAAGAGGTATAAAAGAAGGCCTTAGCATTAAACACCTTGCACGATAAAGTAAAAGAAGAAAGCTTTTAAAGGAATGATTTATTCTAGATGTATTCAGTGTTATAGAAATAGGTTTCCGTCGTTTCCCTAATCCAATCTTTGAATAAACGCATTTTTTTTAATATCCCCTATTATTTTACAGCTGACGCTAGTCTATAATTTACCTTTACACTGAAATATAGTTAACATTCACGCGACCGAGCTAATACGATTATATAGTAAACAATCTGTTTATAGCGCGTCGGCATGAAAGTCACCTTATAATGTACTATACGTTAGTCATACTATTTACTGCACACGAATGATATAGCTTTGCAAGGAAATTCATACTTTAATACCAAAACTTAAGATTGATTATAATTTAAATAGTTTTTTCTTATTGTAAATTGTTATTAGTGAGCATCCAACTCATTAATAAAAACGCCAAAGAGTGTTTACATAAAATTCACACCAAAATCTATTTTTAAAGATTTCGTCCAACAGTTTTATGATGACACTGTCACTGGCATATGTTACTTAAAACGAAATTCTGCTATGTTAAAGTAGCTCAATATGTACAAGCTATTACATAAGGTTTTATTTACTGCAATAAAGTAAATCATGAAACAAATGCTTTGTAAACAAAGGGGTTACATGTAGAGGTACATGGACAATGGTTCGTAATAAAATCAGCGGACCTTGAACGAACTATTTAAATATTCATTAGGGGTCCCACCGTTTGGCGTAGGTGAAGGACATATTTGAATATCGCAGAAATAATGTAGTTTGTTTTCAAATACATGTTTAAACTATAAAAAAACTATTTTTATCGCCAATAGCCTGAAAACTTGGCAACAGATTCACATGATGTTAAGTGACAATGAGGCTGTGCGTAAAGTAAATACTCCGGCTCTAATGTATTGAACGCTAGAACACAGCAACGATGTTATGGCTGTAGATTTATATCAGGGTGGTATCTAATCAAATGGTTTTTAAACCCTTCCTCCAAACAAACTCTACATATGTCCCCGGAATCGATCCTTAAATTTCGGGTTACAAATCAAGCATTAAGCCGCTACGCCACAGATGCAATTAAAATACGCTTTATATTTTCACTGCATTCGTGTATGTTAAAAATTATTTGGTACGTCAAAAATACATGAATCATCTTTATTTTTAATAATTTGTAAATATTTTTAGTATTGTTTAGTACAAACATAATTTTTTTTATGATATTTTATATAATTTTTATTAATATTTTAGTAGAAAAATGTTTTGAATGATGGCAACACTCTCTCTCCATTGTGAGCATTCATCCACATTGTGCATGTAATTTAAGTTGTTTTTAAATAAATCATATTAAAAAAATAATTTAAAACGTTTTACTATACAAGTATCAAATCTTTTGCACGTAGGCTTTCGTTGTAACGAGTTATGTTACAAAATTTTTCGATTTAATTTTAAAATAACTAAGCACCTATAATTTCTTGTATCAGGGATTTATTTAGATATCTGTGGTACGGTGTGACCTAAATAAAACAAAATTTATCTGTATTAACTTATCAGTCGTCTTCCTTTTGTTATGTCGCTTTCTTTATCGCACGACTGTTTATCGGCGGTAAAAAAAATTACACTGAATCATGTAATCATTGTTTTCAATTTTATTTTCAATAACAAATATCTGAATTATTATAAAAACATGTTTGTCAATAATGTGTTATCAATCGTATTATAGATATCTATTTATTTTGCATGTATACTTTTTGAATTGTTTTCTAAAACGATGCAAATGTCTTTCGGGTCGTTGTGTGTTGAGCTTAGTCGCCGTAAGTGGTCTAAATTAAGGCCCTTTATTAAAGCTAATTGGTGGTTGACTTTATTGCCTAACACGATTAATCTAGGCACTACTACAGCGGCAATGTCTGCTTTCAAAATTTTGTTAACAATAACTAGTGTTTTGGGTAGAAAGGCTAAAAGTAACAAAATTTTACTTTTTTATGAGAGAGGTAGAACAAAAATTTACCTCACCTCAATTTTAAGGACAGTGATATCGTTTATCATCGTTTTATCGTCGTTATCTTTCGCTTCGTTGAATAAAAAATGTTTCGCTTTTAAGTATTCAAAATTTATTTAAACTCTTTGTTATGATATTTCTGCAAAACTCGATAACCGTTTGCTGTTGCTAATAAAAGTTGATATTTAAATAAATTGCGTTACCTTTGCACGAGTGTATTTTTTTTCGTTAGAATTTATTTTATCATTTCAATTAATATGCTATTTACGGACGCAAAGTTTCTTCGACGATTATAAGTAACTCAAAAACAGATGACGTCACAAGAGACGCGAATGTTCACGCGGCGCGACACGCCGCCATGTCAGCTGTTTTCCCGCCAAATTTACAAACTGCGCAACATGAACACAGCGGCAACGGCTAAATATAAACTATTTACTTTTTATAAGCGTATCTGTGGACGTTCTGAGCATCTTATCTGCAGACGTTTCGGCCAATGCAAAGTATCAACATAACATTTTGTATTAAAGTCCATAGCAAATGATTAATAAAGACGTATAAAATATTAAATTATGTTATTTAAAAACTTTGCCTGTTTTTCTTTTTAATTTTCCAACATTTTTATACTAAACACCATTAGGAATAATTTGAAGTTAATTTGTGTTCAATTGATTTTGTAATTATTAACATAACTGAATAAATTCTTTACTTTTGCATAATGTTTTTGTAAATTTTTATTTTCCATATTAAAATCACAAGATATTAGACTTATACTATAAAACTAATTAAGTGCATAATGGAACCGGATAAATAAATTTTAAACCAACGGCGATAAATTAAAACTATGAGTGGTTGTTACGTAGAGGAAAATTTAAAAAGTAAATAAGTTTTTTCATAAAAATGTTACCTTTTTTTAATGTCGTAATTTTCGTTCTGTACCATCTTATCTATATCATTTAATTTTTACTTACAAACGGCGCAAAGTAAAAAGTCCTGAAATTGATAGTTCACAAATTTGACTTAATAATTCAAAATTTTGCAGACTCAGAAACAAATTTTGGCAGCAAAAATAAAAAAAAAACCAGTTGTACATGTCCTTGAAGATACATAAGAGTTGTTTTCGTAACACGTGTTCTGCCACATGAGTTTTTTTAATGTTGTAACTGGCTTATGTGTATACTTTATTTGTACATACGTGTTTAGTCAGCGACTAAATAAAATTATACGGTTTTTTATTATTATGCAGAAAATAAACATCTAATAAATAACGAAACAAAAAGTTTTGCACACAAAAAAGGTTAAATATGTTAACAGTTTTATGTTAATTAAAAAAAAAATACTTATAAAACCGCAATAGCTGCGGGATACCAATAAAAATAAAATTTTATTAGAGTTGCCACGAAACTAGTTTATTTTAAAATGAAAATGTTGCATTTAAATAGACTGGGTGAATAACAAATGAAGTTGATGTGATTATTACATCATGTTTTATTAATAACCAATAGAATAACTTTACAATAATTCATCTATAGTGTAGCTAACAAACAGTTTCTAAAGAAATGTATATTTTTAGTAAAATAATCTTTTGGTTATATAAAAGTGACATTTATTATTATACTTTGAGTTTCTATAATTTCTTTTTGTAACTTAAATGTAAAATTAAGCCAACATTTTTTTACCTATGAAGAAAAATTATTTGCAATTAATTAGAAAAATATTTTATACGGAACTCTTAACTAAAATAGTTGTAAAAAACTTGTTTTCTTTTACAAACCTGAACTCAAGAGAATTAAAAACTGAAATAAATCATTCTATAATTATCAAACAATACGAAATTAGTGTTGGAATATATTAGCATAACTCCTCGGAATGCAATTAAACGTACACGTTGGTTTGATAAAAAAAACAGTGTACTAAGCGGCTGACGCTGATTGTTTATCAATCGGCCATTAATTTAATAACTAACAATAGTCTACTGCGCAGTAGCGTCGCTCGAGAAAAATAGCACCGTTTGTTGATAAGCGGTTTAAAGCCATGCATACACGAGCGCAAACATTACTGGTGATAGATACGACTTTGTTGCCGGAATCCAATATCATCTATGGTTTATTTTTTTATTTTAAGATCATTTTTGGTTTGTGGTTGAGTTTTCTTCGAACACGCCTGGCTAGCAACCATTATTACTGTTAACATATAAGAGCCGGAGTATTCTGGGCGAGCACGCTTTACTATCCACAGCCTCTTCTTCTTCTAAGTCGTGTTTACTTATAACTCAGGGTTGTGGTCATCATGTGTAATGATGACTCTACAATCCACAGCGTCATTGTCAAGAAGAAAAAGAAATAACAATAAATACTTAATTTTCACATAACGTCCATTCCGATACATCAATAGTGTTTTCCATAGTTGTGTTAGGTGCGTTCATAAATTAAATATCTAAGATTTCAAATCGTCGGTTGGTTGATAAATCGGTATTGATCTCGTCTTTGAAGTGCTTGCTTATACGCGTAAGCAATGCGTTTCTCACACGATTACTTTATCTGGCAGTGCGGATATACTTACTCGATTTGTTTTTCTTTGAATATACCATAATAGGTTAATATATTCAAAAGATTATACTCGGTATTATAATTTTTGAATAAGTATAACTTTTGAACAGATCTTTCGTCAGATTAGTTTGTAAAACAAAAATTAAATACTTTCATTAATTTCTTGGTAAAGGTTGAAGACCTTTTAATTAGTGAACGCGTGCTCACGGAACTCGGCCAAAATGATTCACACTTCAGTATCGAAGGATTCCCGCTGTTTTACGTACAATAACATTATAATTCTTCGTGTAATTATTTCACGCTCACACAGTGCAGTGCACATTAAACTCCATTAAGACGCACAAGTGTTTGTCTTGCCTTACAGTCGACCCACGGCCCACGCACACAAGTACCATGCCCACCGCGCCTTGTTGTCTATTGAATTATGTTTGAAGTTTATAACAATTTATTTGCTACTGCGCCTATCGGAATTTAATTTATAAATTTCTTATGTTTTTTTTAGGCAACCTATTCATGATAAGCTCAGCAATGGTGCTTTCAACTGCTAACCCTTTAAACAGACAAGTTATTTTAAAACACCTAATTTGTTTCATCACTAAAAAAATATATTTTTGTTTTCCGTTTTATAAATGTATAGTTAACAAAATGTACATAGTTATGACTATTTTCGCCATTTCTTTTGACATCAGTTATAAATTAGTATTTTATTAATTTCTAAATATCAAAATATCATTAAATATTAATGACATAAATTTCTGGTTTCTGTCCAATTGACGCAAATAAGCGCACGCGTCAGTAACCTATGATGACATCCACCAGGAAGACAGGAGAATTTCCCGGAAAATGTTTTGGCATATAGTGGAATGTAGGCGAACGCCCGTCTCTGGCTTTTTGTTATGACTATTCACTCAAATTTATACGGTATTTTTGCAGCAATAGGTACTAAATTTGCTTCTCGAAAAGATTTGTATATGTCAGGTTCATTACACGTATTGTTTATAGAAAAGAATAGTACACTTTAATGTGTCTATTTCAATTTATAAATGTTGATTAATCGGGTGCGTGATGATGAAAGACTATGTGGAGAGTATATTTAACACTTATTATATGAAGCCATTAGCCAAACACACGCTCACGCTTTCTTTTTGTTAAATACAGAGTTTAGATCTGATGATATAGACCACGCTTTTGACTCTATAACGGGAATTCTCTTTTTATAAGAAAGAAAAGAAAGGATGTGTCCGATGCGTCTAATCAGCGTTTGACAATAAACCCACCAGAAAGTAAGATGTAAAGCTCACGAGTGTAAAAGGAATCCATTTAGTCTAGAAAAAAGTCCTACATCATATTTGGACGGAAACACTGACACTAACAGAATTCAAATCATAAGTTGTTTTAATGTATTTGTGTTCGTGCAAATACTATTATAATATATATATTACAATATATATTTGTTATCTGTTTTATTAATATGTTGTTAGCAACTTGGCAAGTATCTCAGATCGATAGAGGAGTCCATTCGCGTCCAAATAGTTATTATGTTGCTCCATTTGCGTTTTACGTATTTGTATTTTAAGGTAAAGTTCATTGAACTGTTTAGACGCACATCGATGTGTATTGTATATCCGATTTTTTGTAGTATTTAAAGGTATCAGTTTGTCCCTTCATCTGTCCGTTATGTTATACGACATTAATACCAACCAAATCTAAATTGTTTGGGGAGATTCATTTGATTATCAAACATCTGATTTACAATACTTTTTTTGTACTTTATATATAATTGATAGATTTATTGTCGTCTCTGCTTTATTGGACTTAGGACTTGGTTCATTTTCGCCACATTGTTTTTAAAAAATTATATCACCGTTGCGTTTGATAGATAATTATGAAAACAAACTACTAGGTATTAATGTAATAAAATATAAACAGGACTTTGTATGGATATAAATAAGAAAGGTTTATCGCAAACACTGTATAAGATCATACTTATTTTCGTCTTACACGTCTCAAACAGAATGCCTTGGCAACATTTACAAATTATATTCCTTTATTGTAACGATACGAATCGAGTAGCCCTCTGCAAAGGAAACTTGGCAACGGCCTACAGTTATTTAAAAATGTCGGTCGTAAAGTATTTACGACATCTAAAGGAAATAATAAGTTTGTATTATTTTTTACATTACCTTTTATTAACCCATTAATTTCTACGTATAAAAAATAAAAAAATAACAATGGATAACCACTGCTAGAGTGCCTCGTACATTGTTAACATTCATTGTTAAAATTCGATTAATGTACTAAACATTGTCAAAAGCGTTGTTAAAAAGTTGTGTATAAGTTAAACGACATTTTTACATTATAAATATAATTTTACATATAAAAGTTTTAAAAAATACATGATTTCTCTCCTATAATACATTTTTAATATTTCAGAAAAATATTTGGCGACTACTTGTGCTCCATTATTGACGTCAGTTTATAATGATCATGATAATTACAATAAGTTGACTCAAAAACTATCAGTGTTACTTTAAATGAAATATGATACATGGAGAATATTCTTCGGATGTCACTGTTACGAACTATATGTTTGTAAGCCCCTCCAAACATATGAAAGGTGCATCATCTCGTTTGTTCAGTCGTTACAGCGTCCTTCATATCGAGACATATATTGTTTACACATTTTTCTTGACGTCTTTATTATCCGCTGCGTTAGTATTCTCCAGAGTTTACTATCATAATTTATTTATATGACAATCCGATTCCATGGAGGCTAAGGGATTTACCTGACTCGATTTAATTTGTGGTCCTAAGCAGGAAAACTGGAACAAAGGAAGTAATTTCATATTCAATTACTGCCTGCGATATATTCTAAGCGTGGTTACAATTATCAATGCTCAAATCGTATTAGTACAAGTGTTTACATCTGGTATTTAACCTTTATAAAAGTCTATTTTTAAGCAGTTATATGTGATGGCAAACAAAGGTAAAGTAAGCAGTGTAATTCTGTGACGAAACGATAAATATATGTTCAGGGCATATTACAGTAATTACTGATGAGTTCTTTAATTCAATAACCCCGCTACGAAAAGTTTATGACTGATTTTTGCTATATTTAGGTATTTATGTATACGGAACAATTGGTATATAATACATATTAAGTAATGGTTTCATTTAAAATATCATCTAAATCAAAATCTTTTTAATACTGAACATTTATATGTTGTTTATGATAATGCTCAATCATTGATTTGACCACAATGATGCTATTCAATAGGACTACTGTGAACTGTGATGTATTAAACATCATACAATCGCATGACTCATTGCAATGACATTTAATTCCTAACAATACGTATTAACAATGTATTACTCGTAATTATGCCAAATTTACATAGCGTGAGTGGGCCCGGCTTCGGTTTACGCAGGTGCTGGACACGGCATTACACTTTATCGAAGTTATCTACTGCTGTTTGGATGCACAGTACCCCTGTATCACTAACTGGGAAATGAAATTAAGTTTACACCAGCCCTCGATGATATTAGTCGTTGTTATCTATACATAATTAAATATTTTATGTAACTTCTAACTGTTGTAGCCGTTACGTGATATAATTAACTGAAAACGACAATTGCTGTAATTTCAAAACTTTTCTTTGTTTCTTTGTTTGCATAAATTTCATGTTTCTATTTGGATGGGTGATTAAATTACCAGGCTAAAATATCTATACCATTTTTTTTCATTGTTAAGTGCGCATGCAGACAGTCGAACGTTGAACTAATATTAAACTAGTATTATATCATAATATATATCTATACTAGCTTGCATGCAAATACCCTCGTTTTGGGAGAAGCTTTTTTTCAGCTCTAAACAATAACTGTAACAACGTTTTAGACTTAGTATAAAAAAAGAACATGCATTGTAACTAGAGTATTGGGATCTCTTAATTTTTTCTTTATCGTGACGATAAATGTTGTGAACACATTGAATTTCTCAGAGAATCATGTCGCTCTCTTAAGCAGGTTTCATTGTATAAGTAATATTATTTAATTTAATTAATTCTCATAAATTTTATAGACAGAGTGACGTTCGTTTTATGGGTTGTTTTCGGCTCTCGCTGCCAAGACACGCCGTGAAAGTAGCCTATAATTAAGTATATAAATCAGCTTGTCTAAAATTGGATCTCTAGCTTATATTTTGGATTTCACTGAAGTCGCTGACATACAACATTAATCTACACCATAATTATTGAAATTTGACAGTACAAAGTCCTTACAAAAAGTATTAGGTAAACTCTAAATCAGTACTTTTACAAATAACTCGTCAAAAGCTTTATATAAGTTAAGTTTAACATTGTTACATGCAAGCATATCGCTTATCACCAGGTGAACGTCCTGTTTGTATCGTCGGATCGTTAAATAATAAAATTTTATTGTACAAAGTGAACTACGGTGGCCGGTTGGCCGTGAGTGTATGTATGTTTGTATTAAGTTCACGTAATTAAATTAAAATGCTCGTCGTGACGGAGCGCAGCATAATGAGATCATACAATCTCATATTAATGTGACGTACATTAGAATAAACCTTATGTATGGAGAATTATGTCTCCTTGAAGGACTACATATAAACATTAACATGTGAATAAATAAGAAAACAATTAGGGAAAGGAAGATAAAAACTTATGAACATAACTGAAATGATAATCATAATAATTATAAAGCAGCGCAATATAATATAAACTGTAATATTCCCACCGCTGGGGCTCATGATTGTGTATCACAATACGGTTTATTCACCACGCTGGACAAATGCTGGTTGGTACATGTCAAATTTTAATCAAAGCCGTTTACCCAATATGTCTGTTTCCTCACGAAGTTGTATGAAATATAATTTTCTTTTTCTATAAATAAGCCTTGAAAATCGTTTCCCCGTTTTAAAAATAACTCGACACTAAAAGCCCGTAAAGAAAATTATGACGACATAAAACGGTATACTAATCGACAGTATTAATATTTTAGTGCGAAATAAAATATATTTGTCGTTAAATGGTAATATGACGACTTGTTACTGAAATCAATGAGCACTTAATACTCTGTAGAGTTAAAAAACCTACTCTAATACTGAACGGATTCCTTAAGAGTTATACATTGTCAATTTAAATATACAAACACAAACAGAAATCTTGGAAATATATAGACTATACGCAAATTAAACAACAGTCGTAATTAACTTTACTAAACGAAAGTAACTCTTTTAACTGGCACTTTAATTATCTCAGTTTTTATCAAAGTGTTATTTAAATAATACTTGTTTGGCGTACACTTCTTACTATGTTACCGGCGAAGTGCAAAACCTTAGTAAAAAGTATGCAATGAAATACGTTGAAAAAAAAATCTACAAATTGTCTTGTGTTATAAAATAATGTAAAAAACTTTAAAATGTTTAATTCTTGAAAGTTATAAGTTCGCGTGTATTTGGAACCCAATACCTAGTTTTAAAACCTGGTCGCGTAAATACTTCTCTTCCATAACGTAAATAAATAAGGTTATAGTCATTTGTGTATTATACATATTGTAAGGAAATTCCTTTAAATATACATGAAGATAATAAAAGTTGAAAATACGATATTATTATTTTACACATTTTTGTCATCAAGTTGGGTTATGTTGGTGGTAGACATTTTTCTAATGATCTGCTTAGCTACCATTCTCATATTTTAAATCTATTTCCATAACAGTACAGCTGTGTTCAACTATCAATTTTTGAGAGTGAGCACGCTTTACCATCCGCGGTTTTATTGTCATTTAACACCACGTGTAATTGAGGTTTGTTAACATATTGTTAATAAATATAATCGATGAGACAATAATAAACGTTCATTTATAAACAATCTAGGTTATATATTATTAATTTTATCGTGGGTTAGTTAAACGCGACCTTTATAAGAGGAGCAGTGGGCACAGCTGCATCCCACTTGTGAAACAAACGGCGAAAAAAAAAAGAAAGTTATTGTGTATTAAGTTGTTTGGGTTGACATAACCTCGATATTATAATACAATAACCTGTCCATCATAGCAACACCATAAAATAACGTTTCAAACGAAGTTCAGTTCTTTACGTTGTTATCTTCTACAAATATTAACGGTATGTAAATTTATTGCCGAATCATCATTTTCTACAATTTTGTTCTTTAAAACATTCAATAATTTATTCATAGAGCGGCTAACAGGTAGCGAAGATTCCTAATATATTTCTAGAGTATTAGGAACCTTTTTATTCTTGTTTGGAAACAAGCAATGTTTTTTTGTAATAGATTTTTGTAGCTGCTACCCCCGTATTGTTATTCTGCGGCAATTTCTGATTGTTTCCAACATTATTTGGATTATTATTTAATAAGATTTAGTAATTACTATCATATGCGTTTATTAAAACATTTACTGGAAATTATTCTTATACTATTTGTATACTTAAAATTCGTATACAAATTCAGCACTGACTAGTTAACTGCGGTAGCACAGAAAAACATTTTGTTTAGCGCTTCGCAGCGCACACATTTCTATTTACCTTTCCTTTTAACGTCTCTTTACGGACCCACGTCAATCGATACATCCGAATTATTTGTGTTAACATAACAAGCTCATATTAAATAATACATGAACCTTTACAACATCATAAAGTTGCTGTTAGGGTTGAGAAAAATTTAAAGACAAATAAAATTTTGTTAAGCAAGGAAACAAAACTTTACGTACATTTTCGTGCATAGATCGAATAGAAATGAAAAAAAAAATTAACAAGCTTACAGCTAAAGGCCGTTATATCCATAACACCAGGACACCTACCTTCTCAGTAATCAGTATCATGGGTACTATAAAGCATTCGTTACGTCAGGTAATAAATAGTAAATAAAGAAAAAAAAGCAAAATTACGTTTCAATATTTGATATCGTATAATGGACGAGTCTTAAACACTACCTAATAAATTTATAGTTTATTTGAATCTATTATTTTTAGGTTATTATTTCGATTATATTATAAGTATGTTATGTTTGACGTTATTATAACGGTGTCATAAAATATTATTACATCGTTTCTCTTCTGTTGTTTTTAAAGATAATATAACAAAATTACATAAAAGAATTATTAATATGCCTGCAGTTTTTCTATTCGTAAATGCTATTAAGGTTATGCCTTTGTTATGTTCTGGAATAAAACAGTAAATAAATTATTAAAATATTTTCCTTGTAGGGCCCGATGATATCGTACTGGTTAGGAAGTTTTCACACGTTGCTCTTTTCTAATTTAACTTTTAAAAGGTCCTTTTATTTTTTGGGACTGTTTGGAATGGAATTTGGTTTACCGAAAGTCATGTCTTGTATATTGATATTATGTTTACTGATCAACAACTCCTTTCTGCTCTGTAATTTTACACATCAGCATGTATTCGACATCTATTTTATTGCAAGTGCTTCAATAAGGACATGTATTCTTTTCCATTATATATCTACATAATAGCCGATGTATAATGTCCTGAATTACTCTATTTGCAATTAATAAACCTGGCTAAATGGTCGGTTTAGTATAACTTCATACCAGAGGCTTTTTTGTATGCTACTATCGTCAAAATACTATTTAAATAATGATTCTTTATATTTCCGCAAATATTACACGTTTATTTAAACTAAATTTTTTATTTAACTTAATATATTTATTTAATTCCGTCGTTGATGACATCGGTCACCCCAGTCCTCACGTGGCCATGACTGGTGCAAATCGGCCGAAACGACGGAATTATATAAATATTAAGTTAAATAAACGTGATAAAGTCCGTAATGTTTAGTTTTAATAAATATTCCTTAAACTTCAGTAAAAATGAACTGGCCCTTTGCGTTTTTGCGTCTGTGTGACGGCGGTCTTAGCGTATCGCCTTGGTACAAGGCCAGCCCTTGCCTACGTGCTCTCGACAACGTGCCCGTATTTACTGCCCCGCCATTCAAACAATAATATTTTTTTTTAGGCTCGTACATAATTGAAAATTTCGTAAATAAGTGTCTACATAAAAGCAAAAAAAAACAAGTGCTTGAAGACGACGTTAATTTATTAACTTAGAGATCACATAACACTATTTTACTAGAATGTAGTTAAACTTGATAACATTTATTACATATTTTTTAGTTATGACAAGATTGATCATAAAAGGCCTCGTGGACAAAGACGACCAGGTGAATGAGGCTATAGACACACCTGTCTGTATACATAAGCTAGTGAGCAGAAAGAACTGGAGCGACATTACAGGTTATCATCAAAGAGTTACAACCCTCAGCACTGAGGAAATGACTTGCAAAGAGAGAGACTTAAGTAAATGTTTTAGACAATTGCGTGTTATTATAATAAAAGTAAGTTATTGTAGTAATAATATATTCATTTTATTTTCCAAATAAAATTATAACAATAGTTTTTATAGTCTTGTTGAGGTTAGTACATGATATTAATCTACCAGTAAACTCTTTCAAGATGAACCGATGATAACCAAAGAGCGACTAAAAACTACCCATATCCAGCAATTCAAAGAATTTCAAAACAAACATAAAAATTTTCCAGTTGCTGTTTATCAGTGGAATATTTTTGTGAAAATTTGTTATTACATATAGTGAGCTAACCAATAACCTGACAACTGTGAAACATTCCTCTCCGGGTTGTGCATTAGTCACATAGTCTCGACCAGCTGAACAAATTGAAACATACAGAATTTTATCAAACTTATGATCAGACGTCGGTTTCTGTAACAGATGTAGCGGTTAATGTTTATTTTAAAGCTACGTCAAATTAATGGTTGATTAATTGTTTTCATTGTTATGCTGATGGTTAAAAACTAACTGCACTGATGAATCATGCCTGCTATGTTACAAAGAAACTATGTAACAACAGATTCTAGCTTTACATTTCTTTATTAAATTTGATTTGTAAAATCTTCAATCATTTAAAGATCTCCAATATAAACTCATGTGATAATTACTGGAACTTTGTCTTCGTTTTTAGTGAACATACTCACGTTTACAAAAAAACACAAAGTTCATCATCTCCAAAAGTTATCATGCTGTAAAAAATTTATGTTTTTTTACATACAATGAGTTCACAAAACCTTTAAACTAATTAATGGCTATATTAAGTAATTAGTTATTTTTTATTGTAAAAACCTAAAATGAGTTTGTATTTTTTAAATTGTTGATTTTAATGGTAATTAGCGAATTACACCGGAAACTGAACAACTGATAAAGTAGAATTTAACCGAATGTACAATAACATGTAGTGTGAAGAAATGCAAAGTTTCTTTATCTTCTCGTAAATTGTTCGGTTTTGTTTATAGAACAGTAGTTCCTATAAAAAATATTGAACATGTTCTTCGCCTTGACCCGTATACATTTACGTGTGGTCACCTTGGCCGTTCGTAACCGTTACATTCCCTCTAAATTAGTCTCAACGTAATTCTTATTTAAATTTAGCATTAACATGAGCCGAAACAACTGATAGTAAAAATACGAAGGAAGACAATACTAAATGATACATAATAAGAAAAATGCATGTATTTTTCAATTGACAGTTAAAATCGCTACAAAAGAATAGAAATAGATCAAGTACTACTGAGTTTTTTAAAGTATTTTCAAGATATTTAACCGTTACTTCTACGTCCAATGTTCGCGATTTTAGAGCGTTTGGTGTGACGTCATAAGATAGATTATAACGTCTCAACAAAGTCAATATCCTCACACTAACACGAAAAGTATAGGACAAAGGCGTTTGGACACAAGGTCTATAATTATACATTTGCATTTACCAATAGTGATGTCTTTTAAATATTTCTATTTCGACTTTTTCTAAGAATCACTTGCTTAAGTACAAGGCAATGAAAAAGATATAAATGGAGGTATAATTCTGAAATAATAAGGCTTATTAAGTAATATGTAAATTAATGAAAACAATGAGCAGCTAGCAAGAAATGAATATTTTAAAATTTACACAAGTACAAGTAATGGAAATTCTGAACTATACACAAGCATTTACTACCTTGAGAGTAAAGACCTAATTTTTATTCAGTACTAGTTAATTTACCAATGAAGCCTTGTACTTTACGGCGTAAATGTTTTACTAAATAATTAAATTGCGGTTTAAATATTACTTTAACAGCTACTTATTACAACCACGTATACGCAAGTTTTCTTTCTAACAATAGTATTCGACTTTCTGATAACGTTTCCAAGGTTCGCTTCCACAAATAAAAGCTGTTGTTACGTTTGAAACGACGTTGTAAAATAATATGAAACACCGTCTTCATTTTTCTGAGTAATCATATGTTACTTGTAATAAAATAAAAAAAAAATTGTTATCAATTCTTTAACAAAAAAGTAGTTAAGAACTACTAGTTCGGAAGAAGTAATTATAGTAATTTTTATTAATGAAGAAAACTTAATAATATCTAAAAATATACAATTGACAATTTGGTTATAGTTAGAGTTAGTTACACTGCATCACATTTGTTTATTGTTTAAAACGTAGCTATCTCATTATAATAACTTCACAAACAGATCAGAATTGCAAACATCGACCCTAATGTTTCATCTGCTGTAGTGGGGTGCGGATGAGGGTCGTGGCCCTCGTTACGACAGGGTCAACGAACTCGCGCACATCAGCTGTTGCGCACGGCGATAGGCCTTCTGACCTACTTCGCACACAAGTGCATCGTCGCTTAAATATTCCACTCATTAGTACGTTAAGCCGTAAGCGCCTTTGTATTTAATATAACAATACATAGTATTATATAACACACAGCGCATTTTCGATTCATAATCATCATCATTCGGTAGACACTTATATTGGCTGTATTAGACTCTAAAGTCACAGGTTCTCATTGGACGATAAAACTCCTTAGAGCTAAAAAAATATGTAGAGACAATATATTATAAAATTAAGAATATCATTACAATAATGATTCTTGGGAAGAGGTAAAGTAAGAAATCTGGTAAGAGTTCTCTCAAAGAAAAACTCAGAAGTGTACAAAGTGCATTCTCTGCGAGTGTATCTCACTTCAGTAACTTATTGCATTGAATGTATGTAACATAATTCAGAAAAAATTAAATTAATCATGTCCGAAAACCTAGTATAATATAATGACTTTAGTATACAAATCGTTTAGCTCCATGAAACAAAAACATAAAAGTTATTATAAACATAAAGTGATATGACTATATCAAGTGCTTTGACACTTAAATTTAAGATATTTCAAAAAGTAGATTTAATCGGATGAACGGATCATATAATAATAGTGTTTGTAAGCATGTGCTTATTTTGCATTCTTTGGCTCGTGACATACGAATTTCATCTGAAAATTCAAAGAATGCAAATTGATGCTGTGCAGATATCCTGTGTAACAAACATTAAACAGATGATTGCCTTCTTTGTGTTGCAATATTTGTACAATTAAAGTTCGTTGTGAAATTATTGAAACACGTTTGAGGTTTTAACGCGATGAGTGCTATGTGCGAACATTCTAGATGAAATCTCTGAATCTAAATTAGGGGCAAGCGTATCACATTACCGCGTCAACGATTCGATTATCTCGTTTTATTATTCGAAGAGGCAACGAGACGAGCAAGACGTTCACCCGATGATAAAAACAAAACGTTTACATTATGGTAAGTTATACGCTTGCCTATAACAACGTGGCGCTAGTTGAGATGGTATACACTGCACCACATTGCGCTCGTCGCCTGAAGACATAAGATGTTAATTCTCGTTACCACAATAACTTCACTAGCTTAAAACGCCCTTCAAACTGGAACGCAGTAATGTTTGCACACTACTGTTTCGCAGCAGAAATATGCGCTGCGGCCTACCACCGTTGTTTTTTTTTTTAGTGTAAAAAAAACCTTAATTATAACATAAAATTCTCAATAATTTAAATCAAGAGAACGTTATTAGATCGGTAAGATATTACGCGAAGAATCTTATCACGCGGTAAATCAATCTTATACAGTTATCTTATAAAACTTTATCATACACAATAAGAATCATTGTTTATATTGTATTTCAATACCATGAACTAATATTACGTTATCGGTAGCTTTTAATTTTCAATCATTAAATATATTCTATTAATCTAAAAATTAAAAACTACCTACTTCAAAACAATACGAATACGTGGTATAAAGAGGTTTGGTTAACAGACATCATTTTCTGGTGTCAAACAGGAAAATGTTTATTAAACCTTATATTATAACATTATCTTGTTTACATAAATTTTGACCCATTTTCAATAATATCGTTAATTAAATTTAACTTTTTGTATCAAACACAAAGATTTTGCGCAAATACAGTTCAGTGAAGACTTGTCTCCTGAAATAAGTAGCACATTTTCATTGCACACTATAGACGTATATAATATTAAATAAAAAAAAACTCAATATATAATAAAGAAATACACGAAAAGATATATCATATTTTTGTGATGTTTTTGTTAAAAAAGAATTAAACATGTTGCATATGTTTAAATATTCATAGATTCATGCACCAATAAAGTAAAATAAACACTTAGGTAATGTTTTGAATATTAGATTAATGTTTATGCGGCAGATTAATGAGCATGTAGGACATGGTTGCGAACTAGCCGAGCGACATTAGCGACACGCATATTTATACAATATTAAACAAAAACAATGAATACGTATCACATAAATTACAGATCACAACATTGTTGAGGTTATCATATCCGTGAACCGAATCATATGTTCCTTTTGTAACTAACGATTGTATTTATGAAATGAGATATATGTTTAAAATGATCATTAAGTGTAATTAAATTAAAAATATTGTTGCTAGGAGCGATTCGCTCACCCGTTTCCCTCTTTTATCTATCAGCAAACATGCTTCCTAAATATAACGGTTCGCCGCTAAAGAATGATATCATACCAAATTTATCTCACACGGAACAAGATTGTTTTCATATTCGCCACTTGTGCCCATGTCTGCTCAACGTTCAGGGCCTAATCTTTATACCAATCTCATTAGACTGTCGCTAAAACTGAAAAAGATCTGATAATTTACATAAACTAATTTATACGCGATAAATTTATTGCGAAATGGTAATACTTGAGTATCATTGATTTACATCGTAGATGCAATTGGGTTAGCATATTTAAAAACGTACTGAAAAATTAACATTACTCATGAACTTCTACATTAATTTAGAGAGTTGCATAAAGAAAGCGATTCCTTTTAAATTATTAAGAGACACCGCATGAAAAACATTACTTTAACGCTTAATCCTTCTCCCGACTCGTAACACTTGTTATATGAAAACTTGAGACGCCTTTGCGTCTAAATACATTATTTATACGGTTGTATATAAGATATATACAGAAAATACTTCAGGGTATTGGAAATATTATTAGTTACTGGTTAATTACTGGTGGCAAGTCTCTGTTGCCGCAGACTGTCTAGATAGGTACCGTAGCTGCTATTTCTACCGCCAAAAAGTATGGTGCAAACATTACTGTGTTCCGGTTTAATGGGTGTACATCACCCTTTAAACTTAGTGAAATTACTGAGGTAACGAGAATTAACACCTTATGTCTCAAGGCGACGAGCGCAATGTAAACAATCTTAACTACCACGTTGTTATGGGCAAGCGTATCACTTTCCTTTAGGCCTTGCTAGTCGAGACGCCTTGTCGAATAAAAAAAAAGTGTAGTCTAAGTGTTTCCTAATAAAACAAAATAATTTTCAACACAGTAGTATTTGGAACGTTTCGGTTTACTCCAATAACAATGGGGATCGATCTCTCGTCTCCACGTGTCGCACAGCGCTTACAAACGGAGCCATCACCGCTTCGCAAGTGATGTTTATGAGTGAAATAATATTTTTGTACGTTTTGTAGGCAATGAGTCACCAGTAGACGTGTCTTAGTTGACGTCCTCGCGCGTTTCGCTCATGACTCGCTCGATTATCTATAACGCTGAACAGTTTGTCTAGGTATAATAAAAAGACAACTCTATGTTACACGTTTAAAAATACTTATAATATTCCACTTGGAAAGTATCTTTATCGCATTAAGTGGTCGGATCTTAAGATTTAACTAGAGAGTTGAGAACTCGTGCTGTGATTGATTTTTTATAAATCAATTGTAATGTACTATTTTTTCACACATAACAAAGTGACATAACATAGTAAACAACATATAGTAACATAGTAGTAATAGAAATCTTGATTATACCTTACATGAAATGTATTGTATATACATCATAATAAAGTTACACTTCAACATTATGAGTTAATTAAGTGTTTAAAGCTGATATAAATTATTTTATTATTGTACGGCTTTATTATATAAAACACTTTGCGATTTAATTACTATTATCGCTGTCACGTTTTAGTTTATTTGCCTCGTGTTTTCAACGTTGTTCGTTGTATTAAATAACGATGTTTTGCATTCAATATTATCATTATCACATACGCGGCCTTCAGACAGCTTCGCGAATATAGGCCGGCTAATATTTATTTATTATCTATATTTCTATTTACTTAGCAAATCATATAAAATAAAAAACGCTTTTGAAGAACATATAGGGAACGCCACGCTTATTTTGTATTTTGTGTTATAACAAAATATATTACACAACTTTCGAGACGATGTTAATACTTACGTTTTTCACAAAATTATCTAAACGTTTTAGTTGTTTTCCTTTTTTACTGTTTAATATTGTTCATAAAATATCAACGCTTGTATTTTTGTTCTGCGTTAAAAATCTAATTAAACTTAAAAAAAATGAAATAACTTTGTTTAACTGATTATAAGTCAGTCTCCATAATAATATCGTATTAATAACGAAAACTTCTTATGTCAGTAATTTCTTCTGTCAAACCTGAACACAATAATATTTGGACCTTACTTTTATATGGCAAAAATAGGTGCTTCTGTGTTGCTTAACAAAGCAGTCTCCTTCAACAGATATTTGACTTCAATAAATTATCACTTTTTACTGCTCTAATTACCAATAGAGTTGGAGAAATACATAACATAAGTAGAAATATCCATAAGGCAACGAATTATTAATAACTATGGGGATTACATTTTAGCAACCGCAATTTTGAAAAGTCAGATGGATCAATGACCTGGTGAAATCCGGTAAACCGCAGAGCAGATTTCGTATGAAGGTAGGATAAAACTTTTCTCGTCGTAAAGCGATTTACCAATTTTAAGCATTACCACTAACATTATAATGATTATCCGCCATTTATAAGAGAAGGTGTGTTACACTTATTTGCAAACTCTACAATTTAATATATAAATCTGCATTAAACATTACGATTCACGTTTCGTTCGGTGTAAGCATTTCGACGTGTTTGAAACCTTCGGGCACCTGTTGTTATAAAACCCGATACCTCTCGGTCCGTATGTAAACACTGTTCATTTGTATTTCTCTCAAGTCGATGGAGCTGCTTATTAGTGGCAACCATGACATCATGGCGGGAATGAATTGAACCAATATTTGAATTCAACACGCTCGCTGTTTACAACTTTAAGCGCGTTTAAAGTTTTAATTTAGCGCTGTAGTTTGTTAGCACAAATTAAACAGAGTATTTTTTATCTTAAGTAAATGTTTTAACAGTGATTATAATTTTATGAAATAAAAACAAACTTTTGGTACTTATGTACTGTCAAAACGATTATCGACAGACGAATTGTGTTATTGTCGTAACAGTGTACGGTATTGTTGAATTTTATGTATAATTGATTATTATAGTACTAAATTAAGTTGTATCAATTACTCCATTTTTTTTTTGGTCCAAAAGTATGACTCATAACATAATACAAATAGCGGATTGAAAGTTAAGTAAAAACTTAATATAATCGACCATGAATCAATCAACAACTTCTCTAGTTTTTATGCACAGCGTATAAAAAAAGCTAACGATTATTTGTGTAAGAGAAATAAAAAACACAATCGTAAAAATTTAAATAAAATTTGTGTTACGGTAGTTTTTATGAATAACATTTTATAGTTTTTTTTTAATTCCTACTTTTATTACAATGGTAATAAATATAAACGATGAAAATAAAACATAGGACGTCCCTTAGCGTTCGACTCTGCGGTACTAAATCTGAGCTGGCTTTACGACTGGTTCATATTGAACTTGGAGATTATTCAGCTATGAACCGTATCGTATGACGAACAATGACGCCGGAGCAACATGCCCGATGGAAGCAGGTCACGGTTTGTAAATAAAATAAACGTTAGTTGTTTGACGCACCCGACTTGCACAACATGAGCACACACTCAAGCCTATATATATTTACTACGTAATAAGCTTCATGATTATATCGATGTGCGGGTGTATGTAAACTATCATAGTTGACAGTACAAGATGTTGCATGGAACATGACTGTAGGCGTAATAGTTCACCTTAAGGGGTCACCGGTTTGTAAATTGTAGATAACCCCGCGACGATATCAATTTATCTAATTCTGCTATAATACAAAGTAATATACTCAATATTAATTATATAGTTAAAGTACAAGCATAGAGACATGCTGTATTAATCATTTTTAATCTACGCACACCTTTTTTTTTGGTATGAAGGGAAATCTCCGTAAAGATACCTTGTCCTTGGGAGGAAGTCATGACGATATGGAAATTTTTAGTCTATGAGACTTCCTCGGTAGTCGTCCTGTCTTTAGAAAGATTATTAGGTTTTCATTCGGAGCACAATCGCGATTCCTCTAATGTTATGATTTTATAGCCCGTCCCAAAAACTGCACTGAAATGTCTTCAGTACCATCGCAGGTTCTTCTCAATCTTATACATCTCTTATCATAAGCTGAAGTAGCAATCGCCTATAATGTCTCCAACCATTTGTATGTACAAATACTAAATTTTAACTAAGAGCTACTTTTCTTTCTAATTCTATTTATGTCTAGTATATTTTACATTATTATTTTAAAAAATCTTATAATCTTGCATTAAAGTAATTTTTCTGCTTGTCTGTATTTGTATACTAATAAAAAATATTATTTATCAAATGTTTTGTCTTTAACATAATATATTATTTGATAACACAGGCAATAATACACATAAATGAAAGTCCTTTAATTTATTGCGGTAACTGAACTGACTTCGATGTACAGTATAAAGTACGATTGACATTATGCATATATAATATTTCATGTCATATATACCTTTGTTCTTAATTATTATAAATTTAGTTCTTTTATACGTTTTGATGATTTTTTTATTATGATTATGAATATCAAGATACTTATACAGTACTAGGATATGTAAAAATTAAAAAGTGAACATTGTAACTATAAGGAAAGAAAAAAACAATATTAATTTTGTAACTGGTTATAATTACAATTGAAAACTTGTTTTTGTAGTGTGTATTTATCTCCGGTTTCATCTTTTATTATCTGCATTATAAACAAGAATTTAAAAAATAATAATAAATTATATGACACGTTTCGTATTTTATGATACGGAGACTTCTTATCCGTGAGAAACAATTATTTATTCATGAATTAGTAATATAATATGTTTTGGAAGTGAATTATCTAAGATTTATGATTGGTATTTAATGAGCAACGGTGATGGTGGCACGATGTTGAACTTACGTTACGTAAAGACTAACGGCTAACGAGATCTCCTGCGAACATAAATTGTTATTTTCGAAATGTAGAGATATTCATGTGAAATAAGTTAGATGAAGAAAAGATACTGATAACGGTATATAACTAAATATTATAAGTCCGTGCTATTTGAAAAAAACATGTAAACAACTGTATTATATTTAACTATCTTTTAGGAATATTAACGAATCAAAATAAGCATGTTGCTTGCTATTTGGTAAAATTAAATTAACGTACACAATAACAGGTTTTGTACATTAATCGAATTATCTCTTATTGTTATGGTGCGCTGCGAGATACACTCGAAGGTCGTTGGCGATACGGCGGCGGTGGATGATTAAATCAACAAAATTAAAACCGGTTTGTATTTCTGACGGCATGCTTCTACCTCTGGCGAAGCGATTAAACATTAACTTAATAACACGGAGGTTCCAGGTTTATTCCGTGGCCACTAGTTTGAATTATGGTAGAGATGTTTTCGCAGTTATCTACCTTCATATTGTAATTCTGCCGTCATAACAGCATTGATATCAACATAACTTTAGCCTTATTGTCACTTAAGATCATGTGAAATTCTAAACAAGTACAAAATTTATGCCCCAATATAAGCATCAATCATTTTTATCATTTGTTAAAGGACAACAAACACTTTATGTTACAAAGTTTGTATTGTTTTTAAAAACTTGCTTGAATTTTTTAAAATCATAATAAGACTGTAAATTTATGATGTCTGTGTTAAGAAGAGAATGTTTGTTAAAAACTTCATTTTACGTTTCTCCAGTAAACACTCGTGGTGATATTAAGTCCGCATTTCCGAAACCTGATGGTCATCGCTAAAGTTTACACTCTCAGATAGTAAAAAGTGATAACAACTAGAAACATTTACATGATAATACATTTATATACCTTTTAAAAATGTTACACAAACGTAGCATTTGATAACCTATTGAATAAAAAATGATATGCTATCTTTGAGCCCGGTTATATTTAGGTGTTTACAAACATGTATTATCGCATTGCAAAAGTTTAACTGCGCAACCCGATGTTTAGGTTTTCTTCGTAATCAATTCCGGGTTATCAGGGAACAATCAATCTTCGTTACGTGAAGTTCGTAATATACAGAAACTGAATCGTAAAAAATAAACTAATCTGCAAAAGAAATCTGGAGAAGGTTGCGAGAAATCGCTGGATGATTGATCTTTGGGGTTTAATGCTGGTTCTATGGTCTGATTATGATAATAATTCTCTTAGTAATCATAAATCATCGATCATCTCAAAAATTACTTTTGTTACAACTTACCTCCAAATTAAAACATTTCAACTTCTATGCAATATAGTAGAAAGTAGTAGTAAGTATTTAAAACGAATAGTCTATGAAAAGACTTAATGGAATAATATAAATTACAATACAAATCTTTACTTCTGAACAATGTGTTGGACGATCTTCTTACACATAAAATAGTTAATGAAGCAATTGATTATAATATTGATGGATATAGCAGATACAATAAACATGTAAAAATTTTAATTTAAATTTATTTAAAAATGTCGCGTCCGAAAAACTTGCTGTTGAATAAGTAATGTATTACTTCACGTTTCTTGCTAGTCTAGTATATAGCAACATACCAATTACAATACATGATTTTTACTATGGAAATGTACTAGAATTCAGTATAAAACATTTAATCTTTTTAACTGCATCGTTTAAGACCATACACAAAGCAATCAACGTGTTAAAGCAAAGCAAGGACAATTAACCCACGATCTACGTATATAATATTTGTACAATATACTCTTTATTCCATTCCCATTCCCATTTTAATTTACATGAACTAAATGAACTATGCATACAGTTATCACTATAATTTTTAAATATGTTACAATTACAACATTGTTTGAACTCTTGCTATCATCTTTATCACAAACCGGACCGCACGATTTTGACGCTTTTTATTCTACAACAAAAACATGTTTACTTCGTAAATCAAACAATCACGGGTATCGTAACTTTTGTTTGCTTCCTTCTACCGGTCTATGGTGACTATAAAAAATTCAGTCGGCACGTCGACCTGGCAATTTAAATATTTACAATATCTCGTCAGTTCAAGGTTTAATAGTGTTATTAAAATCAAGCAGTCTTTTAAGGAAGTGTTTCCAATATTTTTCTTTGTGTCCCACATAAATAATTCGGTAATCTATTAGGAGTTTGATGAAAAACCGATCTCACTCAGTTTTGGATTTAATCAAAGATTCATCTTCATTAATTTCTCAATTTATTAAATTTATTGCAATGTCCCAAATAACATGATATTTAATCACAATCCTTATTGTTTATATATTTTATAACGTTATGAATTATAACTTTATAATGGGTACTTAGTTTGTAAGGCAACATGTTAATTTTTCCTTTCAGATAACATTTAAACCGAAATGTAACTCAATTAACCACTTCTAGAATACGGATAAAGCAAACTTAAAACATATTAAACAAGTAAAATGGTATATGGAATATGAACCTGCAATGTTGGTATGTTACTTCAATGGCGACCAAAATCGTATGTATAATACATAATTTTTGTACAAAATTTAGCTACATTATATTGATACTGCTAATGGACCGATCAGATATTGTTTTTTTCACATATTTTACTGTGAACATCTTGAACAATCATTCGTTTAAGGTGTGCGCGCCGTAAATAAACGCCATGTTATCTCAAACAGGTTTACATTATGCGCGTTACGATAAAAAAAATCAGCAAAAAAGTATTATAAATGCGTAGTAGCATAGTAACGTCGGTACACACTATCGATTAAAAACATAATATAAAATTTTTATCATAACAAGCTTTTTTAATTTGAATTTTATGAAGATTAAATATATGTGTGACAGTAACTATAACAGTGCAATGATATTCTTTCGTAAATAGTAGTACTAACAAATAGTTGGTGCTAAAATTTATAATTTTAATTGTTACAAGACTAAAAAATACTCACGTGTTTTAAGTATTTTCATTTGTAATTGAAAATTATTAGCAGGTAAGTTTTTTTGGTAAGAAAGCTCCATGTAATTAATATTGCTTGACCCTGTTACTTTGCCTCGAGAAAAGCTTTGAGTTTTAAACCAAAGAAAACCGATGTAGACATAAACTGTAGTGTTGATACAACAAAGTAAATGTCCGTATATGCTGAATGAGTTTACTTATGTAACACTTGTGACGTCACAGCCGCAGTGTAATCTGGTCGAACTGGTTTGGAGGAGCTAAGCCGCTTTACAAATGAAGCGGGAACGTAAGACCATTGTTTGGTTTCTTATATACAAACATTTATCGTGGATCAGCGATCACTCCAGCTACAGATCAATCAGGAACCTCAGACCTCATTGTAAGTAGAACTTTGGTATAAATATTATAATGCAACTACAATTAGTTTTATTAATATTCTTAAATTAGTTTAATATTTTTTGGCCTAAAAATTTTTGGCATGAGGCAAAGTCATGACTCTAGCATTTGATGTGTCAAACATATCCAAATTGATATAATAACATGTGTTTATTGTTATTACAACAGATATGGATTTCACTAAACACTATAAAAATTGTATTTGTTTGTTATAAGATTTAAATGTTATTGTTAAATACTTTGCTAACTATCGTTTTAGTCATTTATTTAGGAAATTTTGCACATAACCTTTTAACACTGTTTAACATATGTAAAGTAATGAAAATAAAATACAATACGTCGCGATGAAAAATACAAATAAATTTTTTTGGATGTTTTCTTCCGCGTCGCATTCAGTTCGCGGTCAACGCATCGTTTATGTAAAGAGATCATTGATCCCCGTGATATATCACTGAGATTCCCCTCTTGGATAGAAATGGTGATTTTTGTGAATCTGAATTTCCGATCGCGATGTCCTTGACCATCGACTCGGCACGAGGAAGCCTGCAGGTGAAAAATACAATTGTAAACTACGCCTGTCAATAATAAAGTTCCGAAACGATTCGTCAATGACAACAAACTAGAGAAGACAAATGTTAGTACATATTTAATGTATTAGCATTTACGTTTCATGATATTTTAAACTTTTTATTTATTGCTCGGTAATGTAACAACATACTTGTCTAGATAATTCTTAAACTGAATTATTTTAAAATTTTCTCTTCAGAAATATATTAGTTTTGATTTTTATTTCATTGAGCCGTACATTAACATTTCAATTAACTAAATACAATTTAGATTTTTTTGAAAAGAATTAGCATTTCTTATTATATATTTATTTTAGTTGGGTCCGTGATGTAGTAGCTAATCGCTTTGCTAGTAACACGGAAGTACCTGTTTCTATTCCCTAGTTGGATTATCCAAGGCCTCATGTGAGTTTTGCTCGGTATTAGGGTATTGTCGTTAGCTACCACTCCCAAATTGGTAAAACTGTCTGTCAACGTATGATTGCCAGATTATTCTGGATGAATCCGGTTCACCATCTACTGTCACTTAACATCATGTGAAATTGACGCCACGTGTTAGCCAATTGTAGACAAAAAAAGTTAATAGTTTCAAGTGAAAACAAGTACTACGACAATATTATTTTATATATAAGTAAAACATATTTTATTAACTAACCTTTAAGAAGTTATATTATTTGTTTACTTTTCGAATGAGGTCAGGAATATGATATCATTATAAAGTTACATTATCACCTAGAGTTTGACGTAAATGTTAAGGAAAATAAGATAAGTAGCATTTATCCGATATGACATTAAAATTAATTAAGTATTAAGTCTAGACTTTTTTCTTGGGAAAATCCTGAGTTGAATAGTCTTCTGCTGCAAAGTCAACTAGAGGTTAGGTATTAAAACTAAACTTAATATCTACGACTACTGTGTCAAGAGTGATACCGACCAAGAAGAAGAATCTCTGATATTTTTCGAAGTATCGATAATGACAGTGTAACAATAATGTACTGAAGATTACTATTGTAATAAACTTTACTGTTTACTTAACAATTGCTTAATATTTATAAAAGCCGGAGAGAGTATTTTGAGCTAACGCACTTGCACCATTTTAACATCGTATGCAATTGAAATGTAGCCCGTTGTAGATAATGTCTCTACTTCTTTATTATAAACATTTTAAAAAAGTTAGAAAACATAGGGTGTAATGTTCGCAGCATAAATTTTGTTAACATAATACTTTAAAGAGAACGTATTTAAATTCTAGGAAATACTCCAAAGACTCAAACACACAAGTTTAAATTGTGAAATGAATCTT
This sequence comes from Byasa hedistus, assembly GCA_029286795.1. Taxonomy (NCBI): domain Eukaryota; kingdom Metazoa; phylum Arthropoda; class Insecta; order Lepidoptera; family Papilionidae; genus Byasa; species Byasa hedistus. Next base: position 2,482,016 of record JAGSMW010000008.1, read on the forward strand.
AATGCCTTTAGTATTAGAGTATTTTACTAAATCAGTTCAAACTAACTAGTTTTTAAAATATATACAAATATACGTAGCCAATGTAACCCAACACGAATCGTTTCGCATAAAAGAAAAAGTTAATAATAGTTTGATTAACACTGAATCCCTCGAACGGAGTTGGCCTAGTCTAGTTTTAATTTAGGGCAGACTATTGTTGTGGGTACGTTGAAATTAAATATATCTATGAGTTATGTTTCGGGTGTATAAAACGGATCGCTCCAAATTCTAGTATACTGAAATTACAAGATTGATCTTAGTTTCAAACCAATCATAGCTTTCACATTTTACACGTTATAATTAAATGAAAATAGACAGTACTCGATTTTTCCATAAAACTGATTAGTGGTGACTTATTACACAATATTTGATCATAGCCAACGTTACTGTGTTGTGGTTTAAAAGATATTGTAGGTAGTAAAACCACTGGGGATATCGAGAGTGACTATCTTGTGTCGTCGAGCAAATGAAGAATAACCAGTTTCTTAAATTTTATATTTACTGAACAACGTACAACATGCGTGGGTAGTTTAAACATACATGAATATTAAACTACCCACGCTTACGGCTTCCATAAAAGGGATAACTTAAACCTTTTCATAGATTTAGATATTCATAAAGTTATACCGGAATAAATATTTCTTTAACAATAGAATATGTTGTGTAATCCATATTGAAACAATATTTTGTTTAAGCAGATCATTAAGCACTGTTAGCAGTTGGTAGCCCAATTTATGTAGTCGTACGCGCTATACGGCTTAACGAGGTGCCGGTTCGATCGCCACTGAAATTGAACTTCCAGTTTAGGATATGATCGTAAGAAAACCAATATGTTGATGAAAGATAGATTTCGTGGAATCGTCATATCCACCATATAAGTTATATAAGATAAATTTCCTCCCCCCTTGCAAGAGAATGCCTCGAAACCCAGTAGTGGCAACATTAAGCTATTATTAAGCTTGGCTATTAATGTTGACAGTTTTAAATCTAAAAATAATAGAACTTTGTCAGAGTTTGTCGTCGTCCCCTTACCGATCCCCGCATGTATATATAATATATACATTGTAGCGGCGCTCGCGACTCCAGCCACGCAAAAAGTACAAATGACCAATGCAAATATTATATTTTTTTTCCATAACCTTGAAGCTGGTAACAGTACGCCGGTACACAGCGATTTGTTTGATAGAATTATTTTATATTCTAACAGATAAATGTATACATAAGCAAAGAGCTATTAACAATTAAGTAAGGACTATTTGCAAACATAACTGTGTTTCGGTTTGAAGTACATTGTAGCCAGTGCTATTACTGAAGTGAGGAGACTTACCACTGTGTGTTTCAAATGAGCGGAATGTTGTAAAGTGTTTATCATGCTAGTTAGATCCACATCAGGTAAACTTCTCGCCCGTCTCGGTAGTTTGTCGGAAAAAAGTAAATAATGTTCACACTATCAAACACATACAAAGATAATTAGATTTAGCACAACATACTGTACGTATACGAGGCGAAAATAATGAGCTAAGTTTGTAAAGTATGTTAGGTATTAGAAAACATACGACGCAAGTAACGTGGCCTAAGTAAATGGATTTGGTAAATATAATGCATCGTGTTTGCACTTTTTGTACTATAGAAAAATCTGCGATGTGTTAATGAGCAAATATTGTTATTAATAACATTTGTATAATTGACCAAATCAATAACAGCGAATCGAAGCTTATATGTACGTCTCTTTATGTATAAAAGTATTCATCGTTAAAAAGACGTTGGAAGATAAAAGAAAAGTTAAAGCTTTGGATAGAAAATTCATTTATACCTTGTGTAACAAACAGAAAGTATCTTTTTCTCTGTTTAATTTAGACCAAATGTAAGTCTGTTATAAATCTATTAGTCAGTGTATATGTTTTTTCATAAAAAAACTAGGTTTTGCACAATATTCGCAAACAAGGCGAATGGAAAATTCGTTATAATAATTTTATATGCATGTATCAACAAACCTTAAAAATGTTTGTGCTTGATATAATTTTATTTAATTCAACAAATTACTTTATATGTATTGCTATTAAACCATGTATTAACTGCTATTATTACTGTCGATGTTTTTGGTACTAATTGAGTGCTGAAAACACATAACAACTGGATATAAGCAAATAGGCAGTTACTAAGTTAAACTCAGTTAATGATGGGCAAAGTAGAAGGAAAAAGACGTGTTGGACGCCGAAAAATTCCTGGCTACGGAACATAAGGGAGTGGACTGGTATCACCATCGTGGTGCAACTGTTCCGTGTGGCTCAAAATAGGCAGATATTCGCAGAACTGACGGCCAACCTCCAGTAATGGAGAGGCACTTTAAGAAGAAGTTAAACTCAAATTTTATGTATTTACATTAGGGCCTTCAGAGATTTTCAAAGGCCAACATCTTTATATGCCATAAAACTTACCGAACTGAAATGTAATCAATGTCATCATCATCAGCATCACCGGCAGATATACGTCCACAGCTGGACAAACGCATCATTCAAAGACCTCCACGTCAATCGGTTCGCAATGAGTGGTTTTCCCGCGATGTATTATAAAGATTGTAATTATGGTCATGACCAACGAAAAGTGCAGATATTATTTTATACGGATAGAGACAGACTCCAATCTAGACAGATAGGACAATCACGAGCACCGTCAAACAATTGTAGACTATAACATAAATAATATGTATACGAATTTTGTTCACACTCATTCAATTGTGATTGCATTGTTGTATAATTACGAGTCTTTTCGAGCATTATGCGAAGGCGGCCCACAAGCGGCACCGGCGATGAGGTAACTACAAACAAACACAATGCAAAACAAACAATGGATACGCCACTTAAATATTTGCGTTATTAAAGCTTGTTAATATTTAATAAGAATAAGGATGCATCAAAATTATTATTCTTTACAGTGTTTGCAAATACGTAATAAAGCTCTTTCTACTAATAAGATTCTATCGATAAAGGTTGGATTTATATTTTCAGAGATTTCCCGTAAGACTGCAAAGACCAAGATAAGACTACTCTTCAGACACTACTTTGGCTATATTCCTGGGAAGGGGAATTATCTTGAATGGCAGTAACTGGTTAGAATATGGTATAGGATCTTAGCAAAATTCTAAAACCAGAGAGCTAAGCTGACATGTTTCTTTCATTTTTATCATATATGAATCCTAAATTTTGAGAGTGAACGCCAAGACAAATTCGAGATTCCGAAAAAAAATCATATTAAAATGTAAATGAATAAAAAAGTATATGCATAAAATTTTTTTAGAAGTAGACGATGAAAGAATTAAAGCTCTTGTACTGTTGGACTAAATCGATATCCAGACTCTGATTTCAGTTTGAACTTTCTTGGGCCACTCAAAAAACTGGCTTTATCCTAAACAATTGTAACAAGATTAACATAGTGCAAACAACATAATTATTTATGTCACTGTTAGTCTGTTACTGTATATCTTATTAGAAGTAAAACGTGACTCGAACAATGTACAAATGCAACAGTAAACAATATAATAACGGATAGAGCTGAATACCAACGACGTAAACAACAAATAAACATTCATTGAGGGTTTTCTTAACTATTTCATAATCGTACAGTATTATTTAAAAAGCAACGCAACGGATTTGTATAACAACTCTTATATTACAAACTCGTGACTTGTTAAATAATAGAAATTATTAAAGAGCGTCTATCGATGCTTCTTCTTTAGTAAGAACCCAATACTCGTTTGAAAGAAGCAATGCACTAGAACATTTACAATTTACTACCTAGAGGAGATATTCTTTCAATTGCTCGTGACTTGTTTATGGCGCGCCTTCGGGCCTTGGCTTCAATGTTTAACAGATTAACAGAGAGCTTGGGTTCATTTCAAATTTTAAAGCGTGAAGCACCGACTATAAGTCACAATTGTCTAAAATGATTAAAATGTTGAAAAGGTGATAAGTTCAAGCTTATATCTTTTATACATTACTACTTGAGAACTTATAAAAACTTCTCAAAGTAACTTCCACTCTGTGACTGGCTACAAGTGGATCATCATCATCATTTTCTCAATATCAATCAAATTCTTGTAAATAATTAAACACAGATCACAAATAGCCTTGTTCTGTTAACCCATACAAATGTAATTTCTTATCATTCATATTTCCGCAATATAAACAAAGGTTAATTTCAATGATATGAAAATTATACAGTGATAATGTTATTTTCGTATCGTAATAATTCGTTTTGTATAAATTTGTTGGATAAAACTGTTTACTTTATGTTGCTTATCTTAGGCTTAGGCTGGAAATTTTCCAACAGGACTGACTATATTTACCAACCAGAAACTCAATTACATATAGTATGTTATCACTTATTAAATTTAATGTTTGCAATAAACAAATAATGAGTTTTCGGTACTACAGAAATAAAATATTTCAAAATATACTTTTAGGTATTTGACGAGCAAAGTGCTTGCTTAAAAATATTGTAGGTTTTAGATAAGATCATGAACAATGCACTACATTATGATAGCCGCCTCGAGAAGTCCCGTTATTCCTAATAATTTCATTAACCACAGGTTAAACACAGTAAAGCACATAACTGCTTGGCGGCAGAAAAAGGCGTTGCGATGGTATCTAACTAGATAGTCTCCAGCCACATAAATACTGACAAAACAAAAAAATTACTTAATTTCGTTTATCAAAATCCTAAAATATAATTTAAATTCAACATTAAACTGAAAAAAATACACAAAGAAATAATACGCACATTCCACCATCGTCAGGTGTTAGGATTGTATACGTGACCCTCAACGCATCACCCGAATCAAACACAAAGGAGTACAAAAAATTGATCCAAGGGAATACCCCCCTGCAAACCCGTAAACGTGTAACCTACAAACGTCCCTTTTCTTTACGGCGAAAACTAAATATGTGTTTTATTTAACTGAATTAAAGTTTCATTTTGTTCGTTGCTAAACTGCAATAAAATTTTAAATAAGTTAAAGCAGTTTCCAGCCATTGTATTACAGTAGCAGCGGTTATATTTAAGACCATTAGTCAACAATGTTAAGAAAACAAAATATTATTTTAAAAGTGCTTTATATATTTCTGTATAATAGACAATACGCCGTGGTTGAAAGAGTTTTTGTTGATTACGATTTTGTAAGAAAAAAAAGGTGCTAAAAACATTGTCATCAGACATTTATTGTTTTGCATACTAAGTCTGCAATATTCATTATACACTGCTTAATAATTCGATTACGAATTTACGTATAATTCTGGTGTATAGTTTTTACAAGAGGCTGTCGAAACAAAGGCACGCGATTCTCTAAGTACATAGGTTACTATATCCTGAACTTTCATTAATATAACAGAACGATAGCTTTTCGACGCTAATTTATATGCGTACCGTACAAGGTAACAACGTTGTAAGAATAACACATAATTTATTTATTTATCGATTGGATCTTCCCGGGCTTAATTCCTAGGTGGCATTTTATACCAGTCAACCCTTGGAAACAAAGGAGATGGTAGGTGTAAGGGAACAAAGTAATTATGACCCCAAAGGATTATAAGTATATCTCACTGTTCTAACGATGAACATATGCAAAGATGTATATTAGATTTTCTTTGTTTTTTCGTAATAAACAAACATATCGGTGATTCCTAAAGTTTAAAATAGACACATGACAAATGAATTTTCGTTAATTTTTTATTAGAATTTTGATTTGACTGTTACGCAGTTATTTTATTTTAAAATATGCACGTCACTTGTTATGTATGCAAAGTCACCTGTTTTGTATGCTATTCAGCTGTGCTAACCTCAAAACATCCTCTAGTTGCTACATTTTTTTAGTAATGCTATGTGCTAAACACTTGATTTTAGTTTCATATGGTGTTTAGTGATAATGAGGCCGAGGATAGTGCTGGCTCTCTTATGTTGAGAGCCATAACACACTTATGCTGTTATGGCAGCAGATTTACAATATGAGTTTGGTAAACCGGGTGTGAAAAACCATATCACCAACCAAAATCCATAACTTATTGCCTCGGAATTGAAGCAGAATGCTCCGAGTTACATATATGTACGAAGTACGTAACATATATATATGTATATCCTATATTATAACATCTACTGATAAAATTGTTTATTATGGAACCATGTTGCAGAATTGGCCTTAAATACTTCTGAGTTTAAAATACACTATCTTTACGTACAACATAACTATAAACGATATGGTCTAATTTTGTAAGGGTTATGTTATTGCCGGTCACGTAGGCAAACGAGCGAGAGATCCGATGATGGAGTGAGACCGCATCATCGTGCGAGAGTGAAGAGTAATACAGCGTGTAAGTGAGAACGAGACGGCAGGGTGGCGTGACAACATGGCGGCGCCGGTTGCCGGTAGGACCGGTTACCACGTGCGCATTACTCTGTGCAGCCGCTTTCGTACATTGTTTGTCAACAAACGCCCTGTGAAGGTCATTCATAGAAGTGTTACGAAGACTAATATTTTATTTATTCATTAGTTAAAACTATTTTTGCAGACTTTAAGAGACACGAATAAAAATATAATAGAAATAGATAAACAAACTAGCGAACATAAGGCCAGACGGCATTCTCTTTCAAGCAACCTTAGGAGTAGTGAAGAGAAAAAAATAATAAAATAAAACAATCGGGTGTTAAAAAAACATAACAATAGTTCAAACCCAATTAATGATATAGACATAAGAAATATATGATGCACTAACAACATTGTTTTGATCCGGTTGAACATATGAGCGACAGAGTATCCTGTGTCATTTAACACCGTGTGAAATTGAGGTCAACTGTTACGCAATTGCAGATAAAAAATAAATTTTATAGATAACAAGATTTTTTTTCAATATGAAATTCCAATAAAACGCATTTATATAATTAACGTAAATTTATAAAAATTTACAGTGGCAGGTTTGAATGATTTGATTTATTTTTTGTGAGACAGTTAATGTAAATATTTTGTTTCTATTGAGACTTGAGTTAAATAAGAAAACTGACAATTAGCTAACAGTTGTCCTAAATTTTATTTGGGACAACGACGCCCTGTATGGTCAAGGGTGCTTCCTTAAAACACTCTGGCTTTCATATAATGACAGCCGAAACACAGCAATGCTGTTATGGTCGCAGATTTACAATACGAGAGTGTTAGACAGGCTAGTTCGAGAAAATTCTACCACCAACCAAACTCCGTGTTGATTCAGACCGTTGTGTTACTAGGCGTTTAGCTATTGCGCCACGGAGGCGATCGAATTAAAAACTATTAGTTTCTGCGTAGAATATGACACGAAATAAACAGACACGGTGACAAAGAGAAAAAATTAACTACAAAAAATGTAAACGGTTTGAAGGGCTGTAGCTAGTATAATTACTGGGGTAACGAGACTTAACACCTTATGTCTCAAGGCGACGAGCGCAATGTGGTGCAGTGTGTACCATCTTAACTAGCACCGCGTTGTCATGGGCAAGCGTATCACTTACCATCAGGTGAGCGTCTTGCTCGTCTCGTCGCATAGTAGTATTAACTATTTTATATTAATTATAACTAGTATTAATTAACTAGGAGAGGCTGAAAACCAGCGCTGATCGGAAACTATTGTCCCGATCAGCATGAGCTGAGCGGCCTCCTTTTGCCGCTATTATTTTATAAGGAAAATGTTAATTTTACGAAAATATTATTTTTTTTAAGACGGCAATATTATTTCTCTTTATCTTTTATTATTTCATTTTATTAAAAAAAAAAGAAAGGAAAAAAAATGTAAACACGTCAGCGTGTGAGAGAGTGCGCATGCGCGAGGGAGACAACGACGCGCAGTTCTTAGGGAGAGGGGGGGGGGACGAGGCGGGGTGGTGGGGCGGCCGGTAAACTGCGCCGCACCGCCTGTTCGCAACCGGCTGTTCTCGCCAGTTGGATTTCAGAACATCGAACGGGCGGGCGTGTATAGAATGGATCGCTAAAGATACCCCCAAGTAGTTTTTTTTCATTCCGCCTTCTAACAGTGTTTGTTTAATACCTTCCGGCACTATTTCCGCGGATCCTTCTCGACGGTGGTGCTTCTTTAATTATCGTTTTTTTTATAATTTAGGCGTTATTTTCTTTTTGTCTTAAACGCCGTACCGATTTCACGTCGAAAAGACAGCCGCATAAGTTTGAAAGCGGCTTCAACGGAGTAGTAACACCTACTCGTAATATTTTATTATCGTATTTGTATCAAAGCATCAAGCAAAACATCAGAATGGTGAAGAAGATATCTGAAAAGAGTGTAGACAGTGGTAAGTTCATTTTTACAATTACACACGTTAATGTTAGCGGCGTTTACGTTTCATAATTCACAGCTATTGTGTAATTACGTCTTCGGCAACATTTATAATTATTGTCGGTTACTTATTAGAATTAAATTTTCTTAAAGAACAAAAAAGAACAGTCAATCTGGATTGAAATCTTTCTGGTTTACCACTTTAAAATTTACGAAAATAATATACTTCGTTGCTAGTCATTTCTTTGATTTTGTTCATACACTCACTGCATTTAATAATTCTAGTAATTTAAACACACGTTTTTCTGTAAAAAATATTAAAGTTGACTTTTTAGGGTTTCAATTTTTTTTTTTGACCTTAATGTGCCGGTGTAATAAAGTCAATTTCTCTTATAAATCCCATTTCGAAACTAACCATCCTCAACATAAACCGTAATTGTTACAATGGTATAGTGAATGACGTTAGTGCATTCACAATTGGATTTATTATATTTTTATTACACCGCTTTAACTTACTTTGCTATTCCAAGGCTATTAATAAAGTAGTACTTCAAGTGCGAAAGAAAATTATAAAGAATAATTTTAACTCGTTCGATTATAACTTTTCTATTTATATCCTTCCTGTATTGCATAGTCATTGGTGCCTTTCATCAGCCATATTTTTTTGATATATAGGCTAAGATAAAAGACAAAAGAATAAGTTTTAAAAACCATAGACAATTAAACAGTCCTTTTGATGTTCTAGCTTCTGGGATTTAGGACCTTCTCATGGAGAAATCCAAGGTCTTTAATTATCGCAAATTAGTGCGAATCTGCAAATCAGCATAGTCGTTCGTTTGATTTGTTCCGGAGAAAACTTAATCACTAATTAGAAATAATTCTATTAAGAAATTTACTGTGTAGGGATATGATTCAATGAGTTCAAACCCTAGTGTTACTATGTGGCAGCTGAGTTTCAAATGTCATGAGTTTAATTCTCGCCCGGACGATGACCGGTCACAGAACCCTGGTGTTTCATAATACCCTTATTCTGAAATACAGTGATGTTTATAAATATCCGTTTCTAACAGGAAAGACGTTATATTTTACGTCATCACTGTTAGTCCGAATCTGTTCATCGATGAGTTACATAGAAATCATTTTCTTTCAATGTTCTTTCGAATGTGGCGCTGGTTAGGATGACATACACTGCATCATATATTTTTATTTAATATATTGCGAATTAACACCGTAATTTCCGTACAAAGCCATTTACACCAGAACAAGTAATATTTTCACAATACTTTTTCGCGGAACCAACCTAAATGGTTTCCGGAAACGGATCTACCAGGTTGTAGGTGAACAGGCAGATTTGAGTAATTTTCCAAAATGGAAAATTACTGATACCTTAAACTTATAGACCTTTAAATATTTGTATGAGTTATCTTTTCATTAATAAAAACAAAGTGCTACAATTTGTTATTGAATTCCTTTTCGTTGTTTAACACAGTTTATTAAATAAAGGTAGAATCTTGTTTATTGTTTTATATTTTTTTATATGAGAAAAATTACAAAACTTGCTTGGTGAATAAATGTTATGGAGTTGATATAAAAAAAAATCATTCAACTTAAACATACCACGTCAATTGATACCTTAAATATTTCATATTGAGATTTTACCATCTTCACATTTTCTCTATGTTATCTGTTGTTAAATAGCTATAAATGTATAAATCGAAAAATCGATTTCGAATTGAAATCCTATTTACAAACCATCGATTAGTTTTTTATTTTTTAGAAAGAATAAACAAATCTATAAATTAATGATTTGTTTTGTTGGAAATTTGCAAAAAAAATCGACGTAATTTTTTTAGAATTTCGAAGCTAACAACTTATTCTTCATGATATCTATTCTTGTTAATGAAAATACCACCATAATTCTTATAAGAAAAAGCGATGCTTGATTCTTTATTTCCTTCTAGTAAAACATCGACACGGAACAGGAGTTTTCATTTTGAATTGTCTCGATTCCACAACGTTTTCTTCCTGAATGATTAAACATCCACAATACATCAGTTATTGAACAATAGCTTTAAAGTTAACAAATCACTCGCCTTTGTATTCCGCCATATTATTCACAAAAAAAAAAAACAGATGTAAATATATTTGTTACCAGGTTAAAGATAATATATCCGAAAAAAGGTTGAGGAAGTATATTTAAATTTTATGGTATTTTTTGTAACGTCTCGTGCAACATATTTGGTACGAAGAATATTATAAAAAAATCTGTACCACTTTGCTGTATACAGCCGTGTAGGACTACTTACACCATTTACGTGGGAATTACTAGAAATTGTGAATAGTAACAGTTTGCTACTAAAGAAAATGTTATAATTAGCTTTTTATGAAAAAAAAACAGTTTCAGTATTCTTTTGCTATCGAAAATCTAAAACGTATTCATTGTAAAAATTTGTAGTCGCTTGGTCTTAAAAAACTTTTGGTAAGGTTTTTACGAAAACTATATTAACCACCATCGTATTGTATATGATCCACCATTACAGCAATGTATATGACGGTTGTCAATATGAGAGCCTGATTATCCAGAGCGAGTATTTCTTCGAAGACCATCAGGTCAAATTTATATTTTGTAAATAAAAAATGCTCGAAAACGTAAATGTATTTTAGTTGTATAAAAAACTGTTGTCAAGTAATTATTCTCGTGAATATTAATTCTAGCCATACACATTGTTATCGTATGCGGGTTGCTTGACAAATTGTGACTTTATAAAGGAATGCGTTTATAATTTAACACAATTTCATTTATTCTCCGCGATTTCAATCCAACATGGCCGCTGAGGCGAAACGCCCCAGTCCACGGCCAAGGTCACCTCCTAACACTGAACTGCGCACTCGACTTACATTTACACACGGGCACAATCCAATTTTAAATATACAATTTTAGCTCTATTGTTAAAAATAACCGTTGGAGACCTTCGTTTTTTTTCTTCAATTAATTATTACAAAGAACTAATCAAATATAGGCATAATTCAGCATTTAGTCTGTAGTGGACATGGCTTTGTATCTTCTTTGCCTCGAGTCCTGGTAGTGGGAATAATAAGAGGTCTATGTATATACGTTATCAATATGAGATAATAAGAAATTAACGTAATTTTTTTTTAGTTTGATATTTAGCCAATAAACTTCGCCTATTTCTTGTATATGTGTTTGTTATCGAATCGGTGTAACCTTGACCGTGACGGACTTCGCTTATTATCGCGTCATGCAGAGCTCCTCCCACCCTCACCCTCCGGTCCTCCTGCACTGCGTCTGGTTTTGCGAATCGATAGCATTGTATACGTGCACCGTACTCCTGGCTCACCCCACTGTGAAGCTCACCGTTCAATGTAACATTGCCTTAAATATTTTTACTTTCATTTTGTTACATCACCGAGCTGTAAATAATTAAAAAAAACTTAAAAGGTATCGATATCGCAATTTTTTTTTGTCTAAAATAATGTTGTTATTTGGCAATTTTAAAATGTGGTAAGCCCTCATATATTTTGTCAGTCATTCTCGGATTTAATATATGAGTTAAAATTACTTTTTTTTCTTTAATTCCAATGAGTTGCGTCATAGACGAATTAGATTCTGACTTATAACTACATTCAAAACGGCAATTGTTTTATAGCTTAGGTTACAAAATTGTTTTAAGTAATTAGAAAAGTCCCGTAAAATTTACTTCGGCGTTGGTTCCTAACCTGTAATAATATATTTTATAATGTAAGCAGTATTTCAGTATTTTTTCTCAGAACTACCGATTGTCAAGGCATACTCCTTTGGTAATTAGTGTAGCTTTCGACTTAGGTTACATTAGCTAGTCAAATTACTGGAGTAACGAGACTTAACATCAACATGGTGCTGTGTATGGTGTGTGTATTTAGAGTCACGTCGTCATGGTCAGGCGTGTCACTTACCATCAAGTGAATGTTTCGCTTGTTTCGAATATAAAGTTGGAGATAGTTTAGTGGGCGTTTTTGTCAATTGCTTATAAACCAAATAGGTGATTATATATATCGGGTGGGTTACAGCAAGGGCATTAGCATTCAATTAGAAAGTTGCTCGTTAACCGCCTAAGGGTATACAAAAGTATTGGCTTCGCGTTCATCGGTAAACGAGAGTGCATTCAAATGGCGGCCAGATTAGAAAGTAGAAACTCCTCGGTTCAGGGCGCCACGGTGACAATTGGCCAATAAAAGTATCATTTTACAATTTAAATGTCCACAATCTATATAATAGCTTTGTTTTATAATTCGCTGTCTCCGTGCGCAATGCGGTGTACCCCGGTTCGATTCCCGAAGGAAGTAAAGTTTGCTAAAATTCACTTGTTCTTGCTTCACCATCGGTCACGTTGACGAAATTGTAATCAACTGTTATGCTCTCATAAATAAGTTAATTATAAATGTACCCAAAATATAAGAGGAAAACAAAGTTTTTTCATCACAAACATTTGTGTACTATTTTTGTATCTCGACTGTTCTTTTTAGTTGACATTAATCAAATATTTAAAGGACATTTTTAATAAGCGTTTGTAATTATATGATTATGCTGATTATTATTACGTTACAGAATGATATTTTTTTGTAGTTTTTTTTTAAGTCTTTATTACTTGTTTGCATCAGCGCAAAAGAGACTAATACGCTGATTTAAATACTTTGTAATATTTGTAATATTTTTAACCACAAGAGCTACATGGATACTCTTTTACGATAAAATAAAGTACAGGATAAGGAGACGAGAAATCCGAAATTAAAATCATATAGTTCTTCCGGTTGAGGAGATATGAAAGGCCATAGTTAGCACTGTGGGAAAAGAAATAAAGCAGAAAAAAAATAATTGAGAATCGAATTCATGACCTTTGTGTCACATTCCGGCACATTCTAATCTTATAAGGTAATATCTTTCCGGCTGGTTTATTAAAGTTAGAATATGAATTAACAGACAGTATAGCATCGGTTTTACATAGAATTTACAGTAATAGAGTGCTAATGTTGAACAAACCGACCAAACTTTCCCACAGCTGGGACTAAGCTTTCTATGAAAGAGACGCTACGTCCAGCGAATGTGAATTATTAAAAAAATATATATGTATACAGTTGTATTGTATGTCAAGACGTATAAGTTGAGAGATTTATGTTAAATCTGTGAACGCCTGATGCGTTACGTAAACTGCCACGTTATCATGTTGCCACGTGCCCGCCATTGGAAACCTCATTTTGCCATTCGATTGGCCAATTGAATTATTAATACCTTACCTTACAATCGATCTTGAACCAATGCTATTTTTAAAATGTATCTCGGCATGCTTTATATTATTAGATTTTTGCGAATTGACAATCTTAATACATGTGCAATAATAATCTTTTGATGTTTCGCTTTGTACAAAAATATCCAAATGGAAGTTCGTTATAAAAGAATTTTTACACTTTAAAAATATATTTGTTAAGTTTTTTTTTATGAAAGATGATTTAGTTGTCAAGATAGATCTTATGCGTGGCTTTTCTTTCATATATAGACAATTGAAATTCAGCTATCACACAATAAAAGTATCCACTGTCTATACCATCGCATGTGGCCCCGAAATCTAATTAGAGATTTTTATGTTCACTCTCTATTTGCTGATGATGATACTTCCATATTAATATTAACATTGAAAATTAGTATTTTTTTTTCATTCGAATTAGCGACCTGTTCACTTGATGGTAAATGATACGCTTGCCCATAACAACGTGGTACTAGTTAAGATGGTATACACTGCACCACATTGCGATCGTCGTCTTAAGTCTCGTTACCCCAGTAATTGCACTAGTATTACAGCGCCTTTCAAATCGAAACAGTAATGTTTGCACACTACTGTTTGGCGGTAGAAATAGAAACTGCGTTGGTACCTACCTAGCTGGTCTCCGGCAACAGAAACCTACCCACCATGCAAAAAAATATAGCATTAATTTTGCGTCCGTTTCATTATTTTACTAACAAAGTTAAGTTATACTAAAAATTTGTCATGCGGTTAGTTCAATTAATTTTTTAGTGACGGAAGTAAACTAATTAACTACGTACACTATTTACTAATGTGACCTTGTTAGTTTTAAAGTTTTATTGCGACAGTTTTTTTTTTAACGTTTACTTTGGATCAAGTTTCGACTCGAGGGCGGCTCGCTTGGTATAACTTAAATTGGACCTCGCTTAGTAACAACTTTAATGTAGTCCGGATCTCTTTATAATGTTAAAAATGAAATCGGTTATATAGAACAGATATAACAAATTTATCAGCATGTTCAAAAACTACGAGTAGTAAACAAAAATTTATCAATAATTCACAAATTAGGAAAATAAAATCGAACCTATGTCCAGGAATATGATTACCGTTGAACTAGAATCAAGATAACTTTTTTTTAATAAGCAAATGATTTTTTTTAAAGTAAATTTAGCGGCTGAGAAATGATCAATAAACTGGTAATTTTCTAAGATCATTACCAATTATTACAAATTATACCTAAATATATTTATGATTGTATTTTAAATTTAGATTGGAATTGATCGATTGACAAAAAAATCAAAATCATTACAAACGTTGGTCTAAAGGATTATTCCGTAAATACATTATTTTAAGATACAAATGTAAAAAATCTTCTAAATAGTAATTTTCGTTAACTAAAACGATGTTGTTGACCACGGCTACGTACTAAAACAAGTTTTATTATTCCGAAGCGTGTTTTAGATAAATGGAAGTTTCTGGGACGTACGTTATATTACATCGAAACTTCGATTCTATACCATTCGCTTAAGATATAATTTTGAATGATACGTTCGATGCAGTTAAAAGTAGTTATATATGGTATACGTGATACTGGTTCTAATCAATGTATCATTCAACACATCATACATACATACTTGAAGAGTTACACGTTGCAGTGTACGCGGGTATACTTAGTTAATATATTAATATCGATATTTCGTAACTAAGTTTAATATAATGCTGTTCTCGAATTATATAATACATTTCCACTTTAATATATAACACAACCTTAAATATTTAGATGATGAACGTACTCTGCGATATGCTATTTCTTTGTTATAGTTATCTTAGATATAATTTATATAATATAGCTTGTGATTTAACTAATAATATATAAAGAACTTTAGATAATAAATAATAATAATTGTTTCAGTGGTATGTTTGAGTTATATTTGAATATGTTACGTTTGTGAATGGATGTTGAATCCGTTTCAAACTCTCGATTGTTAATTGTATGAATCCGAGAGTCCGAGTAGAATCCGAGACCTCGAGTAGGAACGGTCGCATGTGTGGGCGCGTACGCAGCGCGCAGTGGGCGCGGCAGGCCGTTGACCCCGCTTTGTTTGCCAACTCAGCTGCAGTCACGCCACACGACACAACGTCACAATCGTATTCACAGCGACATGCCCGATGATAAGCCGTCGATATAAAAATATATACACAATACTGTCTTAGTATATTTAAAATTGTATAACACCTTTATATTTAAAAGCTTCGTATGTTTGTTAATTATATAAAACAAATTGATTAATTATCTGTGGTCACTTAAATGTATCCGTGGCGCAGTGGCTAACCGCTTGCTTAGTAACACGGTCTCTATTTCATGATATTTTGTTCGGAGGTAAGGTTTTTCGAACCTGCCTAGTTAGATACTACCATTACATAGTTATTCTACCGCCATAACATATTCACCATCCACGGCCATGTCAGTTAACATCGTGTGAAATTATAGTCACGTGTTATATAGAAAAAAATATTAATAAGCTGAACGGGTTTATAATATTTAAAAAATAACTATCAAATCTATATGTTTAATAATATGTAATAAAAACTATTTGCTGTGTATTCGGTATAGTTTTTTTTTCAAATGTCATGATGAAATTTGTACGTCGAACACGAGCAAAGCAAACAATGGCTTGGCACTGAAAGCGATGTGAGAGCTGCCGACGCGAGATGTTGATAGTATTGTGCCGCTGTGTATTAATCGTGATGTAGGCGATAGGAATATTCATAAAGCAGTGATTATACCAAAACAACAACCCCAACACCACAGCCGCGTCCACAGGGATGACTTGCACACAATGGAAACGTTTAAGTCCTATGTTATCAGCTAGTACTGCAGATATGAGACGAAACTTATTCTCTTATTTAATATGAGACTTTGATTTTGATATTTTAACTTGAACAATCAGTATGTCATGTTTGTAACATGGCGGCCCTTTGCGTAATAATCACGCAACATTGTCAGTAAAGTTGAAACTTTCAGGGGAAAGGTATAAAAGACGTAAGCCTGGCGTACACAGTAAACCTAATGGATAATACTGCAAATGGCCGCCTTATGTTTTACTTAATTTTTATTTGTACTCGATAATTAATTATCAGACTGCGGCAGTCCACTGCTGGACTAACGTGTCTCGCAAGGAATGCCGCTTCGACCGAGCTTCGGCTATAGGCGTCTACTATACCGGTGGTCTTACGACAGATATGACCAGCCTGTTCAGACTTTGATACCAAATGAAACTAACTCTACTCTATTTTGTCCACAGGCGTCGGTCGCTGCAGCAGCCAGTCGGGAAGTGAACGGGAGTCGGACGAGGGCACGCATAGTGCAGAGCCGTCCGCACCGGTAGCCATCGCGGACAGCGAGGAGCTGCAGCGTCTCAAGGAGGAAGCGCGCAGGAAGCGCCGCAGGAAGAAGCGCTCCGGCAGCTCCGTCGTCACCTCCTGCTTCCAAGGTTCGTGATCAGAAAATACATTTGTACTTTATTTTTACTGTTAACTGTTTAATCATCTGAATTATCTGAGGTACTACCTCAGCAAAGTGCTATTATAGTTGATATAGACTAATGTAAATTTTTTTGGGCGTTAATTTAAAATGACGAGAACAATAAAATAGAATATATTTGACCACACACTCGTGGAGGTGGCCGGTTCAGTAAATGTCTCCGCGTATACGGATACGGATACATGAAGTCATCACGTCGCCCACAGTCCGACTAACTCGAAGCCGGCGACTGTTTCCAGACAAACTATTAGTCACCTTACTTCGTCATTGTTTATTTACATTAGTGTCTTTTTTTTTTCTCGGCTTTTGTAACGTTTCACTGCTTCACGTCTGTTACAAATACCTTGACCTAATTAATATCACCATTTTTTTATAATACCGTTTAATGTAATAAAAAATGTAAAGACGTATAAATACGTTCGTAATCACACATTGTAGTGTTTGTCCAAACTGATCCAATACAAATATTTGATTATAATTGTCTTAAATTTTTTCGCTAAGATAGTTTTTTTTTATTTTATCAAAAACAAGTCTATGGTATGTTTTATGTCTTCAGGTATTATTTAGTTAAAACCCCATCTAAGGCAGTCTATTAGATTTGAACATAAAATTAGCCGTTTACAAATTTTTAGATTCGAGGTTATTTTAATTTTAAAATTGTATAAAGCCTATATTGGTTTATGCGAATGATGTTTAGACATATGAAATTATGACATATTAATGTGCTCAGAAAGAATAGATCGATGACCATTCCACATAAACAACTAATTGCGTCAACACAGACATAATGAATACTTAAACCGCTAGGGCTTCGGTTACAATGTTCTGCGGCGATTACCTTTAACAGTTAAATAAGCAATACGTAACACTATTGTTCTAATTCACCGTTCCATTAGTTTGGTAAACATTCTAGATACTTCTACCGGTTTATCGGTAACGAAAGGTTTTGTGTCTATTTGTCTAACAATTTTGTCACAGTTAAAACAATTATGGATGCAATAAATCAAAAAAACAATAGTTACGTCTCAAAACTATAAATGGTTAAGAGGCTATTGAATTTTAATGTAGACCTATGTTTAGTGAAGTATTGCACATAAATACTAAATTAAAAGTAATTAAACATATAGTATTCATGGGGCCCATGTCGAGTGCTCTCTGCGCCCTCTGTGAACTGAAATTGGTTTTACTGTTCCACATGTGTGAGACATATTATAATTATTCCCGTGGAAATTAGGGCGCAGTCCTCTGAGCGATGGTGATTGTTCACGGCTGTACCCTAAGCTTAATATGTATGCTTTTATTGGAAATCAGAATTACAATAAAACTAATTGTTTGGTTTTCTAAATATGCAAAGTAACAATATACAAAAAAGATTTTTTTTTATTTTAGCTATTTAAGTCTCTGGAGTATGTTAACTTAATGATATTTCTTTCGGCTTCTTTCTATCTCGACTATTTATTTAGAAACTACTGCCGGTGTACTTTCTATTTTACTGCTGTAGTATTGTCTTTTATTAAGCATTTCCTCGATTTATTTGTTATTCGGGATTCTTATAATAATGTGTATTAATTTAACAGATCTTTACAAGCTGACTGGCGAGGTGCTAGGAGAGGGCGCGTACGCTTCGGTGCAGGCGTGTGTGAACATCTACACGGGGCGCGAGTTTGCTGTGAAGATCATTGACAAGGTGCCGGGACACGCCCGGGCTAGGGTGTTCCGCGAGGTGGAGACCTTCCACTACTGCCAGGGACACCCGAACATAATCCAGCTCATTGAATTCTTTGAGGACACCGACAAGTTCTATCTTGTCTTTGAAAAGGTTTGTTACACGTTTCACATCTATTTTAAATGTACGTCCTCGATTCGTTGTAAAAGTTAAAGTTCAATGCAAAGGTCAAGAGTTTATTATGGTTTAAATGTGTCTGCTATTTAGATTTTTGATAACAAAATCAATATTTTTTTTCTATAATGCAATTTATGTTGCGTGATATTAACTTATTGTCACATATTTCTTGTATACATGCAGTTTTTATATATTATATAACTATTTACTACCCTAACTGCCTGGACATGGAAAGACTGAAAGATGTTTTGATATCATGGTCGTAAGCTAATACAACTTTTAAATTATTGTCATTTTGCGTTGATATGAATGTAAATAAATGAGCTGTAAGTAGTCCGTGATAAATATAATATCAAAACATCTATCGCTTGAAACTTTATCTTGTGCCATCAACACACTACTTGTCACTAACCTTTGATAATTAACACATAAATTACAATTAGAAAGTGTATGTACACTAGAAGAAACATACATTTAACACTAGCACATTATTATTAACTTTGAAACTACATTTCTAATTGAAGTTCATGAACTTTTTCAATAGGTTCATTCCTTTATAGGCATTTCGACACGGTTTTTGCTTGAACCTGTTTTTCTTTCTCTCACCACACTTTATTACTTAGCCTTTCAATTAATATTAAAACAACTGTTCTAATTGATACTAATAAATTGATATAAACTTTGATAGCAATGAAAGTATTCTTCAACATTTCTAAAACCTTTTAAACAATTTGCAACAGTAAACTGTCTGTCTTGTTAGTTTAACCTTGTAAATACATTTTGTATTTTCATAATTATAATTTGTAATCACTGGAAAATAGGTGTAGATGATTACCAAAAAATTAAATTACATGGGGATTACGGAAATGATGATGGAATTTAAATATGAAGTAGTGAGGTATTTCATGTTTAGTTCTACCACTATCCAAAATTTACTACATGTATATCAAGTTAAAACCAGGGACTCTATGATACAAGGCAAGCGCCTAACCACTGAACAGACAGTAATACGAACCAAAAATATATATTTTTGCCTATCTAATAAAACACTATATGTTATTCAATGTTGATATAAATATTTACAAAGTAGTAACTATATGACACAGATTTAGGTATATAAAACATTTGTGTGCAAATGAGTTAAGTGAGTCACACCGTTACTGGTGATGTTTACTATGTGACATTTAGCATATGATAATGGCTTTTTGTTTGGGGAATGTTCCGTCGATTTACCTCGTGCTGTAAACAAATGTTAGTAAACATCGCCAGTGTCAAGGAGAGGGTGTTGCCATTTTAATGGTCAAGGTGATAATGAGGAAATATTGTTCCATTATAATAATAATTTTGTTTTGACGCTTGTGAACATTGTTACTTTTATCATGTTTTTCGTTTAATTGTATATTATAAGTTTTAATGAAACTACCTCCGTGGCGTAGGGGATTGCCTTGAAACACTGGAAGACTCTAGTTCGATTCCGGGGCCACACGTTGACGAGTTTGAATGGTCATGCATAACATAGTAAAAGAAATTACTTTAACTATAATTGTTTGCTTAACAATTTATATTTTTATGAAAAATCGGTTAGTTTCAACTAAATTACATGCGTTAGGTCTTAAATTTTATTGCAAATGTAGAAATGGGCTTAAGAGCATACTGTATTGTTGCAGATTATCGGAGGGCAACTCCTGTCTCGCATACAAGAGCATCATTATTTCTCGGAGCCGCAGGCGGCTGAGATCGTACGGGAGATTGCCAACGCCCTGCACTTCCTGCACGGCAAGGGCGTGGCCCATCGCGACCTAAAGCCCGAGAACATCTTGTGCGTGTACCGCGATAGACTTTGCCCCGTCAAGATCTGCGACTTTGATCTGGGCAGCGGGATCAGCTTCACCTCCAGCCTGGCCAGCCCGCTCGCTACACCGCAACTTATGACACCGGTAAGTCAATGGGAACTTTTTGCGTTATAACATTTAAAAGATTCCACAACATATTTATGTATGCTAAATTACTGAAGTTCTTTTTGATTTGTTTGATTATGAAACACTTTGGAAATATAACTTCGTAATGAAAGCTTTGAGTATATTATTAGTTTAAAAAGCAATGTTTTAGTAATGTTAAAATCATTACAAAGATTTTAATTTCTCAGAAAGGGTAGTTATAACTACAAGTTCATCATAATATCGACAGCTATAGCAGAACATAAATAATCCGATTTGATTTTAGTAAAACCAAAGTTACTGCATTTTTAAAGCTTACAATTATAATGTTTAATTGTATCTAGGTGGGCAGCGCTGAGTTTATGGCACCGGAAGTGGTATCGCTGTTCGCTGGCTCCGCGGCCACGCACTATGACAAGCGTTGCGACCTGTGGTCGCTCGGTGTTATCGCATACATACTGCTGTGCGGGTACCCGCCATTCCGCGCGGACTGCGGCAACGACTGCGGTTGGGAACACGGCGAGAACTGCCGCGCTTGTCAGGAGTTGCTCTTCACCACCATACAGGTAAGGCTGCAAAAACGTAACCAGCAAATATTTTTTTGAAAATTGTGATTTTTAGCGCGATTAGTCCAATGTATCCAACAATTTCTTTCGGACTTCACCAGGTCGTCGGTCTATCTGTAAAGTGATCATCCTACGATGAGTTTTAGCTTTTTTATTATGGTTATGTAATAAGCAAATTAAAAAAGTTGTCATATTGTTATTGGCGGGTATTTACCATCAAGTGAACGTCTTCGTTGTCTTGTTGCTAAGTAGAATAAAAAGATATATACAAAACTCTAGTTTTTTTACAACGATTTATAAATTATTTAAAATGTATTTTACACATTGTAGGAAGGACGATACTCGTTTCCCGAGGAAGAATGGGGTAACATCTCGTGGGAAGCGAAGGAGCTGATCGGGCAGCTTCTAGTTCGGGAGGCGTCTAACCGTCTTAGTGCCGAAAAAGTGTTGCAGCATCCCTGGCTGCGTCGCGCCAACCCAGCTGACTGCGCCTCTGCACTGCCGTTGAAAACTCCGCGCAATATGCAGCGGTTAGTAGAGCTTTACCTTCAAATAAAAAATGGACTTCAACTGTTCATCGCGATCTAATCTCGTTATTTGTAATTCATTATTTGTCATTTCCTACCAACGGTTAGCGACCATAATAACGACTTTTACTTTTGACGCAGCTCTACGATGTAAAGAACGCGTGCTTTTTTTAAACCATTGATATAGATTTTTCAGCCAAGATGTTGACATGTACCTCATAACACTGTATCTTTCCATGTAACATCACCTAACAGAAATCAGTTAAGTTTCTAATATAACTCATACTAATTTAATATTTTTTATCACAGTAACATGTCAGCACGCAATCTCTCCAACTTTGCGGAGTCTGCAATGGCAGTGAACAGAGTCATCCAGCAGCACTTCTCCATGAACTATTCTTACATGGAGCGCCCAACGGCTGCACTCCGCTCCAGCAAGTCTTGCCACCCGAGCCCGGACATCATCGAAGACGAACTGGAGCGTGCCGGCGTGGCCTTACAAAGGATGTGCGTCGACGAATACAACCCACCGCTGGGGCTCTCGCCGCCCACAGAGTCGACGCTTCTGCGACGTCGTCTGCAGCAACCGACCGAAAAGTCTGTGAAAGTGCACTAATCCCGTGATAAATTATCATTCTACCCTCCAACAACCTTGCTGTATACTAAGATACAAGTGAAACTCCCGTGTTAAAAGACAGTTCAGTTTACACATTAATGAGCGGAATTACTTCAAGTGAACCTTGTAAAGAGTAGTATATTGTATGGTAGATATATTTAGCTGTAAGCTGATCAGTCGGCTTAATGCTTAAAGAGGTCTCTGGTCTCAAATCCGAGGACTTGAATGAAATTAATGATATGGTGCATTAGACACCCGCCGATTTGCCAGTCAATATTGTGCGGTAGTGCTTTTTGGCCTCCCCTGTGACGTCGAGCTAAGGAACAAACGAACACGCAACGATGCAGGCGACAGACGGGAAGACGAGCGTGTGGTTTATTAGTTAGTTCGTCACATTCCATCGAGCGCCGTAGTACAAGGTTCTACCCACCACGATGGATGGACCCTCTTGGGGTACCTTCGCTTGCAACAGCTGCAAAGGATCGTTGGCTGATGATAAAAATACTAATTTCACACTTGACTTGTTCACTTACATTTTGTTAAAAATATGTATGTATGTATATATAGAAATATTATTCGCGAGCTATAGTGTAGCTTGTGAAATTACTGGGATGACGAGACTTAACAGCTTTCTCAATGTGATTAAGTGGTATAAAAAGATATGTAAAATTATTGAGTACAGTTCTATTTGTTATATATAGAGTAGATTATTAAATATTTTTTAAGTAGCAAGCCCAGTGTGATTTTAGCCTGAAAAAAATAAAAAAAATTTGAGAGTGCATTTAAAAGGTCACGATCTGTCGTAGTCGTTGCATGTGATGCAGTTTCCTTCATACAGTGGCGAGGGGACAGTTTCCGACTGTAGCTCTATGGCCAATGGATATTTCCTCCAGTGATATACACGTCCGGTCGCAACTCCACTGTGAACGGTACTTAGAGCTGTAACAGTTTTATTTGAGCCTTTTAAATAATATATTTTTATGAATAAATAAAAAAAAAAACGACTGAATAGTTTTTATCGAAAATGTTAGAGTATTTGTGAGTTTGTTGCGGCGGGGGCCCGCCGAGAGACCTTTGGTCGATAAAATCGTATTATATGAAGATAGTTGTGCTGAACTACAGTTTAACAGATTATGATTTTTTTCGTTTTATATTTCCCGGATTTATGAAATCCGCTGTTTTGTAAAGAGCTTATTGTGTGATGGACTTCCGTTCGTGGCCTATCCTTTGCAGAAAAAAGAAGTAAAACGATGGAATATTATGTTACTTTCGATAGTCTGTTCGGAATACTAGTCTCGTTATGTGATTGTTTTTTTTTTGCATTTTTACCAACAATAGAAGAACCACATCTCATTAATTAAGATTGAATTTGAGCTAAGTTTGTACGAGAGTCGTGGACAGTATGACATTTTGGCCAAGTTATGTTCGATTGTTTCAGTCGGGTACATGTATAACGTCAGAACTATGTAATTATACATTGGTAACAGCGCATATTACTGCCACCGAACAGTAGTGTGTCCATTATTGTTGGCGCTGGAGTGATGAAACTTAACATGTCATGTCTCAAGGTGACGACGGCAACGTAGTGCAATGTATACCATCCTAACTAGCACCACAATATGGACGTATGTATCACTTGCGTTTGGGTGACTGTCCCGTTAATTTTGTCGAATAAAAAATGCCTTCAGTTCGGACGCTGTGTACATGTAGTTGGCTGTATATTTAAAGGTAGCGGCGTTAAAAGTTTTATTATATAAACAGATTTAATTTGTTATATGATGCTATATATCTGAAATATTTGTGAACTGAATTGAATAGAATGTCATATATACTTGAACTGTGTCGGTTAAGTGTTGCATGGTATTCCATGGAGCTGCCATAAAATTGTGATCAGTTTGAATACTTTTATATTGCTGAAAGATTGAAGTGTTGTTATAAAGTTAAGTGTAGACCTGCTAGAATGTAACATGCGTAGAGAGGGTTTGGGGAGAGATTCGCGCGGTTTGCCACCTCTTGTTACACGGTTATAGTTTCTACATTCACAAATTTTATAATTTTTCAGTTTTTGTTGTATAAATTTTATTACAATTTTGTGACCCTTCGTCCCCTCCCTGGTGGCTATATCCAATCGATTCTGAACTTACGCAGTACTTTGTTATAATTGTTTTTCGACTAAATCATTGATTTAAACTGTCATTGAAATACAAATGTTTGAATTAAAAAAAAATGTTTTTCTTATCCACCTACCTCTTACTATATTGCAGACCGTAATTATAGATTTAGGACATGAACGCATATTGATTTTTATTTACTTAAATCAAAAAAATATTTCTTTTTCTAGAATGCAATTCTAAATCTGTTGTTTCTTGTTATGAAAAATAGTATAAAACAGTTCCAACAGCAAAACGAGGAATCTGTTAAATAAAGTTAATAAGAGAATGTTTACACAGTAACATAATGTGCTCAATGCCCTTGAGATATAACATAAGTAAAGTCTGTAAATACATCGCCTTTATAATAAAACAGTAATGTTTGTAAACTACTGTTTGACGGTAAAAAATAGACGCAGCAGTGATACATAAATTTAAATAGTCTTCAAAAAACATTTGTTATTGTCAGAATATAATGGACTCGCTACTATTTAAATATTGTGATCGGTATGCAATGGCCACAATCCCGTGTTAGTCATGGTATTTTAAAAAAAACTGCTTGCATTCAGAGGTTTCTAGTTCGATTCCAGTGCCACAGGTTATGTAGTTTGGTTAGGCTTAAGGCTTTTTCGAATCCGGCTAGCTATCATCCACATGTACTGCTGTGTTTGCAAGGTTAACAGGCTTCACAATCCACGGCTTCATTATTATTTAACGTCGTTTAAGGGGTTTAAGGAAAGCATTCTAGAAGTAAATAGGAAGGCCGAGGATTGCACCTTTGGATCAGATGTTTAAACAGAAAGGTTTATGTACAGGAATTCGCAAAAAGGTTCTTCATTGAGAAGAGCAAAGCCCTCTAATTGTATATATATTAATTTCTGAAACGTCCTGCTCGTCTCGACGCAAACAAAAATTATGAAAGATTTGCTAAAAATATTTTGTAAAAGTTGTTCCAGTGACTGCCGGCGTTATACATCATAAGAGAATTGAGCTAATAAGATGAAATAGGTAAAAATTTGATTCGTACGTATTCATATTTCGTTCTATATATTATAATAATAAAATTACGTTTTTGAAAATTTTTAGTGTTAACTAAGTTGCCATAATATCTAATCTAAATTGAGAGACCGAATTATTATGTAGAAAAATTAAATAGATTATAAAACCTCCAAAGGAAGTGGAAAAAAACTATTTATTTACATCATTTATTTTGCTTTCCATAATCATGAAAATGATAAACATTTTAGGGCGTAAGTCAAATGAGTACTTGAATTTACTTGGTTTTAAAATTAACATGAATTATGGGACTTTAAAAAATCATAGCCCAGATTTAATCATTTGATTTAAAATTGCATTTATTTTAATAAACTTTTAGATATATACATATAAAGTTGTTTCACTGTTAAAAGTAAACGTGTATGGTTATTATTATTTTTCTCATTCGTAGCTGACTTCATAAACAAAATTGGATTGACAACTTAAGTCAAAAATCAATTAAATTTTCCAGTAGAGGGCGCTTTTAATCGCTCAGCCACGTAAGTCAGGGTCGTATTTTCCTTCTCTGTGTTATTTTATTACGTTAATTTTATCTCTAGAGATAATATGTGAGAATGGTATAGGATCACAAATAGTGCTAAACAAATTTCTTGTGTTGTAATCTCGTTTGGACTGCGGTAAGTAATTTTAAAGTTTCGTCCTTCTGTCATTATTCGTGAATTAGCATTAATTAAAAATCCTTGTCGATAACATTTATTTTATCGTAAAATAAACACACATCAAGCATCTTGATGTGTCTCTTTGTCTCATAGTTGTACAAATCCTTGTACTTGCCGTTTACAGATTGACAAATCATGTCAAACTTACAACCAAGTCCGTACAACAATATCTCGGGAGTGCCATCTGCAATTGCGCCTCCGGGGCCACCATATTCAAGCCAGTACAACCAGCCACCACAGCAATCGATATTGAAACAAGATGCAAATTCAAACAGCCCTGTGCCAGGATTTATTAGCCCTACCAACCATGGCCAAATTAATAATCTTAACCAGAGTGCAAGCAGCTCTCCTGCCTTTAATCAAGCAGGAATGATGACTCAACCATTGTCTGGGTATAATTCATCTCCATTGAGGCCACCAATGAAGCCAACAATATCAAGTCAGAATCAAAACATGTCGACAAACATTCCTTCATCTTCTGCTAATTCTAATACTATTAACAACTCTAATTCCTCTCCATACCATCATAAATATCCCAATCAACCTCAAATAAATGATAATGCACCACCCCTCATTCAATCTAGTCAGTTTAATCAACAGCCAATGAATGGTCCACATTCTCAGGCATCATCAATGAGCCAGCCATTATTTCAACATATGGGAGCAACAAGCACTTTCAATGTTGCTGCTAACAGACCTGTGAATTTAACAAACTCAGGGCCAATGAATCCATCGACAGTGTCCCAAAATTTTTCTTCTCTGACACCTGCATCTATAGCTAGTCAACCAAGTGCATTGTATTCTGGCCCACCCAGAAATAGTCCTTTAATACCGGGACCTCCCATGAGTGGTCCTCCTGCAGGGCAATCTACAGGCCAAATGGGACCTCCAAGATCAATCGGAGTTAATGGACCTATGGCTATTGCTGGTCCACCAAGAAGTGTAGTGCCTGGATCTGGATTTTCATCAGGCCCAACATCTCTGCCACCAAATGCTCCGATAAAACCACCACAGACTACAGGACCACAGTTACATAGTCAACAATATCAACAATACCCTGTCCAACAAAATAATGGCCCCTTAGGGCCAGCACCCATGACTAGTTTATCAGGACCACCCCAGGGACCCAATGGACCTTCAAGTTTACCTATAGGACAAATGCTACCTCAGGCTAGTCATCAGAGTATGCCTCGTATGCCTCAACCACTTAATGCCAACTTTGGTTCAAATGCTGCACTTGGACCTCCTAAATCTAACATACAAAATAGATATCCACAAATGACCCCTAGTGGATATGCCAACCATCAACCTTTATCAATGCAACCACAGCCAATTGGTAGGCAATATCAAACACCTTATAATCCACAAGGTTTAACTCAGCAAATGGGTCAGTTGAGCGTTACAAAACAAGGTTTTGACCAACTTTGGGGCCACCAAATGATAGATCTACTTCAATGTCGACATATACTTCCTGAGTACCCAGAAGATCCTCCAGAGATAAGACTTGGTCAGCAGTTTGCAGATGCACCAAATTGCAGTCCTGAGTAAGTTATTTCTTAAATATTGGTTTTAATGTAATATAATTTATTCTTATTTTGTTGAGATGAACCATCAGGAACATTTTAATGAAATTTTATCACTTCCTACATATTGTCAATATACATTAGTAGATTTACTACAAACATAAGGCCAGTAATAAAACAGTTACAAATAACAATTTTTATAAATAATGATAGTATTATGAAAGTAATAGTAGTAAGTAGTAATAGTAGTAAAGTAGTAGTAGTAAGTAAAAAATATTTTATCTAGTATTATTTGCTGACATTCTCTACTGATTATTAAGAGGTTATAAAATGTAAACAATTATTAGTAATGACAATGTTATTGCACCATGATTACTTATGGGTTGGGCCATGTTTTAATTTAAATAATATCTGCTTGGCACAGATAATCAAAATTCAATAATGTTTTTTAAAATATATAAATACTAACAAGATATACTTTATTACATTAACTTATTGTTTTAAGTAAATCTGTCAGGACTTACAACACATCTGCTTTAAAAAAATTGAGATTATGTGATACAGTAAAGGATTTACAGTTTTTAAAATATTTGCTAATAAGCGAAGCAAGTTTTTTTTTTGTACATTAAATTTATTCATTGGTCTTTACCAATGTCATTTGAGGAATAATAAAGAAAGTTGTTTTTATCTGTACTGTACATTTCAATGTTTTTTAATATGAGAATTAAATTATTTTGATGAAAGTTCAACTTGAAGTTTGTTCAATTGAAAGACAAGTACATAAAATAATTTTAGATAACTTATTTTTCTATATATGTGAAAAATAAAAGTAAATATCAAGAAAATACTCATTATTCATGTTTCTTTAGTTGTACACAGAAAATCATCAGCAATATTGAAAGACATGTTAATGAATATGATCTGACTTACAATATACACTTACAACATTACATAATAAAATAAATTTTAGAAGGGAATACTTTGAAACAATTATAACTACATACAAAGTATATATTTGTTCAGATGGTAAGTGATAATTTGCATGTATTCATATCAAAAAGTTATGATAAACTGTTATCTTTTGTATTGCTTAATCAGATATATAATTTTGGTCTTAAAGAATAGGAAGGTTGATCTACAAATGTAGTTTTTTTTTTGTAGCTCTCAACTGATAATGTTTTGTGTGAAATCAAAGTGCATCAAAGTTTATTTAGTTAAAATATACTTATTCAATGAATTTATTAATCTTATAAGAACTAGAACTCTGAATTAAATATGACTGTGGAAACATTTTATTTTAAAGAAAATGTCTATAGAAAATACTTATCCAAATTTAGGGGGCTTTTATTAATTTTTTTTTAGAAACATCTGTCTGGTTGCCTCTGTGCTTTAAACATAAATAAGCTTACTCTGATTTTGACCATGTAGGAAATAAATTAATAGTAATTTTATTGAAAACAACTGGTTAGACCAGTATAAGTGAAGTTGCGATAACAATTTTAAGATTCAAGGTTTTTTTTTAATGGAATAATTCACCAATCTTAAGATAATTATTTATTGATTCCAATTTAATAAAAAAAAAATTATGGTGTATTAGGTATACTTTATTGATCTTCCAATGAAGGAAAATATGTTGAAGAATTCTGCATGTTTCATGGACATCACAACTTTTGGAAGACATGCCTCACCCACTAACTAGTATATAGCTTGTGTAGAGGATAAATGGCCTTGACTCTTCATGTGAGATTAGGTCTCAAGAAGCTGTTTATGCTATTTATATTAAAACTTTATAACATGATTCTGTTATACAAGAAAAAAATTGTTATTATGTTTCATTACTCATACAGTGGTTATTTAAGTTTTTATAAGTTATGACAGAACTAATAATAATTATTCCATGCTTGTTATGCAAAAGTATTACTGGTAATAATGGGGTATTCAAATGCTTACACAATTCAAATGTGTTATACTTAATACCATTTTTTTTATTTTAATACCATTATCTTAATATAACTTATGCATATTCATAGAGTAGTGATTTGAAAGTATAATAATTAGTGAATTAATTATAATTTTTGTTTTCTAACCACCGCATAAAAAGAAATGCTTATTTGTAAAAATTGTTTTTGTATTGTAATATGTTTGCCAGGTTGATTGAGAATTTCAATATTTTGTATATTTTAAAAGTATGAAATGAAGTCATTTATTTTTTTAATAAGTATCTTTTTAACTAAACTTGAATTGATAGTGATTTTTTCTAGTACATTCGAGTTTGATTATAAATGGATATTTGTATGTTTGTGGATTTATAAAATTATTATACATAGACTGTCTACTGAGTTATAATAAAATGTTTTGTGTTTTTGTTGTAATATATAAATTAACTATTTAATAAATTTTTTACAGAATTTTCCGATGTACAATAAATCGCATACCAGATACAAATTCGTTACTTCAAAAGTGCAGACTGCCATTGGGTATTCTTATTCACCCCTTTAAGGATCTTAACGTAAGTTGCATTTAATTTATTAATTTGACTTATTTGATAATTTTGATTCATCACTTTCGCAAAATATAGATGTAACATAAATTATAAGCATTAACTTTCTTCATTATAATAGAACATTCTACAAAGGGTCCAGTTGCGCTTAGTTTCTCATTGTATTACGGCCACGCAGTGATTATGCGCTTGCTTGCTAACATGGATGTCTCTAGTTTGATTACAAGGCCACACGTTTTGGACTTTGCTAGCAGCAGAATTTTTTAGCAAGCTGGGTAACATTCATTGTTCCCTGGATATCAACATATTAAAGCTAGAGTATTCAATGCGAGTGCGCTCCACTGTCCGCAGCCTTACAATATCATCGGAAACGGAGCTCAAGTGTTAGGCCATGACAAGTAAAAAATTTAATAAATAAAATCTGAAAAGTTAAATGAGGCAACTGTATTACAGCATTTGCCAGTGATCCAGTGCACGGCGATAGTGCGTTGCCGGGCGTGTCGCACTTATATCAATCCATTCGTTTACTTTGTGGACGCCAAGCGATGGAAGTGCAACCTGTGCTATCGTGTGAACGATTGTGAGTACTAATCCTAATACATTATTACAAATAAAAAATTTATATTAAAAAATCAGTAATAATAAATAATATTGAATACCTAGCTGTAATAACAGTGGCAGCAGAGCTTGCGAAAGTACGACTAGTAATTATTTAAAAAAAATTATGGCATTGATTATGTCAATTTTTATAAACATTAATAATTAAAAAAAATAATTTAGAATGTTATTTTAAATATAAAATTTATTAATAGTTTGACTTATCCTTTGTTTATCATTTAAAACAGAATTACATGTGAAATTGTTCTTTCTTTAATGGCTCGATGTTATGATTCTTTGTATGTACATTGTAATGGTTTTTTTTTCTATACAATACAGATATTATAAATAATTCTCATTGAAGTATACCTAAGTAATTGATCTTTTATGGTGTTATATCATCATAAAATATCATGATCTCCGTGCCTCCGGGCACAGTATATATATCTCTGTTCCTTCTTTTTTTTCAATACATAACAATTTCCTTTTATCAACCGTCAATTTACAAACCATTCTCTTCACATTTATATTTTCTCTCTCATTATTCATCCATCTCAACTTTGGTCACTCTATTATAAAAGTTATGGTTATGAATAGTAAAGTTTATTTCTTTTTATTTACTCAGTGCCTGACGAGTTCCTCTATGATCCGGTAACCAAGTCATACGGAGAACCCAGCCGTCGTCCAGAGATCAAATCAGCGACGATAGAGTTCATAGCACCCGGTGAATACATGCTCCGGCCGCCCCAGCCGGCGGTTTATCTCTTTCTCTTCGATGTTTCGCAGATTGCGAGGGACTCTGGGTATTTGCAGGTACCAATCATATTCGAACAAATTTATGAAAACAGTTTTTTCCTTACGATTTGTTTTTGCATAAAAATTTAAAAACTTCGTAAATAAATGTCATTATTAATATCGGCTGCTTCTAATGCAAGGCGTTTGTGTCTCATAAAATAAAAGTTACCGGAATACGTGTTTCTAATGTTAGTGTGTTTCGGTTTTATCTATTACCTATGATAACAGAGATGAGCAACGTTATTCACCTGCTGAAATTGATAAGCCTGTCCATTTTTTTTTCGACAAAGCAACGAGACGAACGGAATGTAAAGATGGATAGAGGAGCTAAATGCATTATATTTTGCCATAGATATCACAGATGTGAAGACTATATACAATGCCTTTCTACCAAACCTGTTCTTGACGGCAGAGACATATATATGATGTATGTTATATTTGACGTTATATATATATGAAGGTTTTATGCACAGGTAGTTTGCGATACCCTAAAAGAGAAACTGGAGGAGTTGCCGGGCGATGCGCGCACGCAAGTCGGCTTTATTTGCTATGACGCGCACGTGCACTACTACTTGATGGCGGACGGTCTTACGCGCCCGAAGGAACTCACTGTCCTGGATATTGAAGGTGAGTCAACACTACAACAGGAACACTGTTTCTCCTTGATAACGTTGATGCATTGTTTATAGTCTCATCACTGCATAGTTTACGGGTAGGTACCAACGTAATGCCTATTTTTGTCGCCAAAGAGTAGTGTGCAAAAGTTGCTGTGTACCAATTTGATGGTTGTTGTACCTAGTAAAATTACTGAAGGTAGCAAGATAACTTATAACTCAAGGCAATGAACATAATGTGGTGTAGTGTTTGTCATTGGTAGTATAATGTTATGGATGAGCCCATCACTCACCACCAGGAGAACATCCTGCTAGTTTTATGGCTTCATCTAAAGAAGTTGGAACTAGTCAGATTTGCCGGATTTTGTAAATTATGATA
Source organism: Byasa hedistus (assembly GCA_029286795.1). NCBI lineage: Eukaryota > Metazoa > Arthropoda > Insecta > Lepidoptera > Papilionidae > Byasa > Byasa hedistus. Next base: position 2,514,964 of record JAGSMW010000008.1, read on the forward strand.
AATTTTATTTCAGAGGTGTTTTTGCCATCACCGGAATCTCTGTTAGTGAACCTTGGCGAATGTCGCGAGATGATCAAGGAGTTGCTAACAGTTTTGCCCAAGAGATACTCTACTCCGGGAGTACCTGTATCTGCATTAGGGGCAGCTTTGCAGGCTGCATATAAACTAATGGTTAGTAGAATAATACATTACTTTTAAAGTTGACCTTGCCTTTATCTACTAGTGATAGAAGGCCCAGAGTTCCAGCTGTGGGAATATTAAAAGAGATGTATATGTACGTTATTCTAAAGTTAAGTTTACTATGATTTTCAGGCGCCAACCGGAGGCCGCGTTACCGTTTTCCAAACGTGTCTACCTAACATCGGGCCTGGCGCGTTGACGTCTCGGTAAGACACTAGTTTTTTTTATTTGACGAAATTACAAGCAGGATGTTCATCTGATAGTAAATGATTGTAGTATAAATTGATAACATGATGAAATTTCGTTGCTTAGTCAATTACACAGATTACTTATTAATTTTTAAGTGCCTCCATGGCGCAGTCCATAAACGCTTTCTTGTAATATGGAGCTACCGAATCCGTTTCCAGGCTACATTATGTTTGAGTAGAGGTACAGTTACTTAGAATCCATCTGCTTTGCTACCGCGTATTGTAAATTTGTCATTATAACAGCATTGCTGTGTTTCAGCTGTTAACGACAAGTTACAGTACATGTTACAGTTGAGTACGAAGTTGACTACCAAGTGAGCACACTTCATTGTTAACAGATTCCTAACACATTTAATACCGTATGGATAAAGGCCATGTGATGGCCTGTAGTAGATAAAAATGGATGTTAAAATACGAAACTAGCAAAGATCATGTACTAAGTTTATAAAAGTTATTTTTATTCCGATTATTTTCTTAATCCAGGGAAGATCCGAACAGCCGTTCATCCAAGGAGGTAGCTCACCTGAACCCTGCCAGTGACTTCTACAAGCGGCTGGCGCTTGACTGTAGCGGCGCGCAGATTGCAGTCGACCTGTTCTTGCTCAGTTCGCAGTATTGCGACCTCGCTACTCTCAGTGAGTAAACTTTATTGTACCTGTTTTTTATTCGATGTGACAAGCATGACTTTTAACCGATGGTAAGTGGGGCGTCCCCTAAGCAATATGTCGCTGGGCGACAAACTCCGCGTAACATTTTGTTCACCCCTTTCGAGACATTAGACGTTAAATCTCCTTAGACGTGTATTTCACTAGCTGCACAGCAGTTCAACCTGGGACAATAATATTTGAGCAGTCCTGTTTATCGACAGAAATAAGCGCATTACTTAACAGTTACCATCAACAAAGATCTAACTTGTAAACTATGTCCAAGAGGTATCTGGGGTTGGGAGTTAAAAAAAAGTTTTTTTGTAGCTCCGACGACATTTTTATTGACAACATCGTGATTTTATACAATTCAATAATTCATTCTGTATTATTATATTTGGGGCGAGTGAGATTACCGTTAGGGGTATAAGTATAAGTCGCTAGTTAGCATGTTTATATGCCAACACGTTGCGCCCAACGTCTTAAGATATAAGTGTTATTATCTTGTAATATCAGCATCCATCCCCATAATTTAGTCTACAATATTGTCAGAGACAAGGAAAACTTCAAGTTTTGTAATAGTCATCTGTTTTACTTTCACTGCTGGGCATACACTTTTCCCAAGGGAGACTTACAAAAGTTAATGTATAATATAAATATTGCTATTTATTATCACAATCGTTTTTCTCACTTGTTAGGTGGCATGAGCAAGTTCAGCGCGGGCACGGTGTACCACATCCCATTGTTCCGTGCGGCGCGCTCATGGCAGGCAGACCAGCTCGTTAGGATGCTCACACGCTACCTTACCAGGAAGATTGGTTTCGAGGCAGTTATGCGGGTCAGGTGTACCAGGTATTACCATTTGTTCAAACCTTTACCTTCTAATCAACAATTATGCATTTACCTAACTTATATTGCAAAGTAGCAAGTCGAAGTGCCTTACATATTTCACCATGTTTACCATATTATAGGTGGGTAGCTCTTTGTTGCCAGAGACCATCTAGAGTGCTTATTTCTATCATCAAAAAGAAGTGTGCAAACATTAATATGTTTCGGTTTAAAAAAAAAATATTTTTCAGAGGTATTTCAATTCACACGTTCCACGGTAACTTCTTCGTGCGTTCCACCGACCTGCTGTCGCTGCCTAATGTGTCACCGGACGCCGGCTTCGGCATGCAGCTCACGATAGAGGAGTCGCTCTCCGATCTGCATCAGATATGTTTCCAGGCAGCGTTGTTGTACACCAGTAGTAAAGGTATGTAAATATTTTTTTGTTGTTGTAACTATGTAATAGTCATAAATAGCTTTGACTTTTTTTTGTGAAAGTCAAGGACATTTACATAAGGATGCTGGCTTAGTGCGGGTTGGTGGATGTCACAATGGCCACTAAAAACGTTCTCAGAATGTGATGGTTTTCTGGTGATGTTTTGTTTCACCGGAAGCTAAGCTCAGCGGGGATCAAAAGTGTGCCTCATTGAGACATACAGCTATCATTGATTCCGATTAAATGGTGATAGATGTATAGAGATAATGTCCTTCTCTAACTTCGCTGTATTTTATTTCTTTCATGTTTTTTCTTTCATTTCCAGGAGAAAGAAGAATACGTGTCCATACAATCGCGCTGCCAATAGCGAGCAACTTGACTGACGTATTGCACTCCGCTGACCAGCAGTGTATCATAGGGTTGTTAAGTAAAATGGGTTAGTAAAATAATAGTTAACATTTTGCTATATTTTCATTTATTTTTACCTCGAAACAGTAGTGCGCAAATAAGTTTAGGTACATGTATATTGACTTAAAATAATGTTAAGTGAGTTTAAGTGTTTGCCTGTTGTCGGTATAAAACCGCGTTAAATTTTATACGCTCACTTTAAAAAAAATATATATATTTGTTTGTAGCTGTGGATCGGTGCGCCTCCGCTTCGATGTCTGAGGCGCGAGAGGCTCTTATGAATGTTGCGGTGGACGCGCTTTCTGCGCACAAGCTAGCGCAGAACCTGCCCGCCGGCAACGTCAGCAGCGCGCTGCACGCACCTGCTTCGCTACGACTTCTGCCATTATACCTACTCGCACTGCTCAAGCGGGTTAGTGGTCTCGCGATAATTTCCCATCAGGCGATGGTCTTACATGGCTTAACTCTTCGAGTTATTGAAAAAAAAAAGAAAGTTACATTTTTTACAGTGCCCTACAAACCGAAACACATTTAATTTCTATTGGTTTTCACAGAAAGCTTTCCGCACGGGCACATCGACGAGACTTGACGAGCGCGTTGCAGATATGTGCGACATGAAGACGCTTCCGCTCGCGCAGCTGTTGCGTGCCGTGTACCCGGACCTGTACGCGGTACACGAGCTGCAAGAGCACATGCCGCGCGCCGAAGATGAAGACGATGACCCCGCGCCAGACCCGCCACGGCAGCACCTTTCTGCTGAACGGTGAGGAGTTGTAATGGTCGCTTTACCTGACAATACGACTAAATCCTATAATGAAAATCGGTTCATGGTCAATTCTGAACATTCGTTCAAAGCGTTGATTTGACGAGAGACACAATGTATGATTTAATTCTAACATTAACAACTTTGACAAATTTTTAGTTATATTTCAATTTCTACTGGGGTCTTTAAATATTATCTGACAATAGTAATGTAATGGGGTTAGTTTGAATGTGTCTGTTATCATCATCATCTTCTGAACCAATGAACATCCGTCCACTACTTGACATAGCTCTCTGTATGATCTGTTTACTTTGATATACGACGCAAGTCCATTTTCTCTTATGTTTCTAGTGAAGCAAATGTAAGCATATAATAAAATGTGGTAAATTATTTGAAATCAAGAACCAAAGTTTTTACAGATTCATCAAATTTTTTTTGATTGTATAATTTGTAGTAGCTCTTAAGTAAATATAAATATTGAGTTTTAAATATAAGTCAACACCTTTTTCATCTTATCCTTGCTTCCACGTAGGCTGAACTCCAACGGCGCGTACTTACTGGACGACGGTGAGACGATGATGCTGTACGTGTGCTGCAACGTGAGCGCAGCGTTCCTGACGGAGGTGTTCGGCGCGGCCACGTTTGCGCAACTGCCGGACGAGTCTCGCGCGCTTCCCCGTCGCGACGCGCCCGCCAGCCGCCTGCTGCACGCATTCATAGACAAGCTCAACGACGAAAGGCCGTACCCATCTAACATACTTATACTCAGGTACTCTCCTATATAGATTCTTTTTATTATGTATAAGTTAGGCTTTTTATACTGTAGTGACAATTTCTAGCGTTAAACAACTGTTTACAGCTTGTGGCTCTGGAACACAGTAAACTTTGTTTACAACACTAAGTTTTTGTTCGAAAGTTGTTATGGCCAGTGAAATAACTGGGGTAGCAAGAGTTGTCATTGCATTTCAAAGACGACGAAGACAATGTTGTACAGTGCATATGATCTTCACTAGCGCCTCATTGTTAGTGGCTAACCTAATAATTACAACTCAAGTTCGGTAAACATCAAACCGCGGCTCCTTAAAATTTATAGTGGGTACGATTAGACTTAGACTTTGCCATTATTTTTTTAGTTTGGGGTAACAATTCTCGTCGTTTATTACAGGGACAATTCGCCAACGCGACAGCTGTTCACTGAGCGCCTGGTTGACGACAGGGTCGAGTCCGCATTCTCCTACTACGAGTTCTTGCAGCACGTGAAAAATCAAGTGAAATGAGTCAAGTGTGACTTGTCAGTGACATCACACTTCCGCCTTCTAGATGGACACTTGTATATGTGCTAGCATGGGCGGCAAACATTACAGTGATATACAGTTTATCGCGACACTGCCCTTGATACAGCCACTCGGATATATATGTATACGTTATGTATATATATACATATACACATGTTAGCTTTTGTGATAGGTGGCGCGGCTTTATTGTAAATTGCTTGGAATGAAATCAGAATTGTCAAGATCATGAGTATTGTTGCCGTTTTTTGATAGTCTCATGAGCGTCTTTAAATAAATATATTTTGTCACATAATGACTTTTCGTTTCTATTAAACATTTGTATAAAAATACAAAAAATATACACCAGAGACAACTATATGTATGTAGACTAGATTTAAGTGATTGAGGCTATCAAGAAGTTAGTTTTTACGGTATCGGAAGTTATTTAAATTCGGATATTATGAAATAAATAATAATTAACATTTTATCAAATAAAGTTAAGTTTATTTAAAGGACGATAAAATGTAGAATATATATATGAAGATGTGAAAAAAGTTAAATATATACATATATAATAGTTATTGATGCATGGAAGAAGGGTAGTGTTTACCTTTGGATTAGGATAAATAAACAAAAAATTAATTAAACTTTAATATTTATTACACATAGGGATTTGAACGATGAGTCGCGAAAAAGTTGCAAGTTAATACAGAACAAACGGTACGGGTATGGCTTATAAGAGCTGGCCTAAATACATCTATCGAAAACAGTGTAGCAAGCTACAATGGATTTTTTTTGTTTAAAATATCATTAACTTACACTAGTAAAAATTACTTCTATGAAATTATTTCAAATTGAGGTTATATGCCACGTAATTTAAAAAATATAAAATGGCGTCTGATGCTTTTCAAATTCATCGCAAGATTTTATTTTGCAATTTCTATACACTCTGTTATATATAATGACAAGAGATTTGAAATTAATGGCCAAAAATTTTAGCAAGGATAGGTTATTTTTCCAATTGTAAATCTTTTCATAAAGGTTTGCGTGTTTTATATGTATACAAAAACAAAATATATGTAAGTTAAGTATGCTCGGGTAGGTGAGGCACAATGAAATAGTTTGATACGGCGTGAAGATCTAAACTGACAGTTAACGAAAGCTAACATAAAAAAAATATGTTTTGTATATTTTAAATAAATTTTCAGCCATTTTCATATTTCATTCCATTTTCATTTTGTTACAATTCAAAATATTCCATGACTAAGAGATTTATGAAGACTCGAATTTCATATGGAATACTAGATTTATTATTTTGTAATCTACTCATACAATTCCATGCACCAAAAAAAAGCTAGAATCCTAAAAGTGTTACATGTCTAGAATGTCGAGGACAGACTTGCGTTAGGGGTTATTATTAACTAAATTTGTTAAACTACTTTTTTTCCTACATATTTATTATTTTATATTATATGAATGGAATGACCAAAAAAGTCAAAGATATTTAATAAAACTAAGCTTTGTGGATTTTATCGCATTTATTAACTATTTGTTACCTCACGTTTCTATTTACAGCATCTATGGGTGACCATCGGTGCTGTAAAGCGCTCGAACTTCGGTTTGATAAGTAAACACGATAAAATCTCTTAAATTAGCTTTTATTAAATATACAATATTCGTGTAAACATAAGAAAATGGTTAAGACATAGATAACTTTTTTAAACCCGTATATGTTTTAATTCAGGTTCATAGTGTTGCCAGTAGTTTATCTTATTTCTGGGGCGTGTCGTGAGGACTTAAAACAATTAATATAGACGGAAAAATGTTTGCCATGGAGGATGTTCATTGGTCGAGATGATGACCATCAGATTTTCGTAACAAGTTTTAAATCGATTTTATTTATATCTACTCGACATTATTTCGATTGTAAATTTGATGATTTTCTTGTATTGTTGTGTTGGTATGGATATTATAGGCCCCCCTCACTTATGAACGATTGCGGAGTTCTGCTGTTTGTCAATATTTTTCACGTTCTACCTGTCTGTCTACTTTTACTTTTAAAATGTTTTATTTTTTACAAGTGATGTATCATTCGAGAAAATAATAAAATCTTAAACCTGATATTTGGGAAGGACGTCTATTGACTTGACTAATGATGATGTTTTATAAGTAAATTAGTTTTTCATTGCAAACATGAAACGACTATTAGAATGAAATACGCTCAAAAGGACTTTTCATTAGCACATATTGAATTCACAATAAGATTAGAAAACATTCAGTTAAGTATATAGTATAATGTAAAGAGGGATAAATTTTTAGCGTATATCATAAAAATGTTCCAAATTGAAACATCAGTATGCTATCCACACGTTTTTTTTTTACATAGTATGAAAAGAACTGAAATTATTGTTGTAGTATAATAGTTATCATTAGAGGCGATAAATGTAAAAGTAATGCGATAAAATGGTATTACAGTCAGGCTCTGTTACTCTATAATTGGAATATTTATCACGGAGATTCCCAGTTCGATTCGTGTATATCTTTGATGGGTGGTAGGGTAGTGGTCTTCAAATCCGCCAGGCTAGCTGTCCATCCATGGCCTCATTGACATTTAGCAATATACAGTTTCACAGTACACTGCTAGTACGCTTTGCAAAGTTCGTTACAAACTTTAGAATATAAATCGACTTGTATACAATGAAATATATACAACATAAAATTATTAAAATGTTCAGACACCTTTACACAATATAATTTTTTTTATGTAATACAGAGATGTCTTAATGTTACTGGTGCGTATTCGGGAAAATCAGCGAATAACTTGAACGTATAATTTATTGAAATTTGGGAGTGAAATGTTTCATCGGTGAAATACTATTTGCGCTTGGAGTCAAAGAAGATTATGGTGAGGTTCTAAGTTATGGTTAAATTGTAAATCGTTATTAGCATTATATTGTACAGTTCGTAAGTTGAGCGAGGTTTTCTTTCGCTCCAAGCACTGCGACTTAGCGTACTGAATTTATGACCCAGCCTTGTAATCGGTTTCAATATAAGAAATATAAAACCAATATTGTTTCTTTTACTCTTCTGAAATAATATTACCCTGTAAGTAATATTTGGATTGTAACTAATTCGTTCAAGGTATATGTATGATTGTGTATGAACCTGTAGTAGTTGAAAAGGTAACGATTTTGTTTAACTTATAATAATTATGTAACGAAGTGTAAAGATCACATAAGTTTAACTTTGTTTCGGTTTACTCTTTATCCTTTTTCAAGCTTCCGCAACAAGTCAGGCACTCCATACACGTGTCAAAACTTTCTTTATCCACTTCGAAAGGCCAATGGTCTTTAGGCGCGTACTCGCTCCTCCTGAACAGTTGGTTGTCGATGAGACCCCAGAACCAGAGATAATTCCTCGCCCTCAGGAACCTCGCTGAGGCGTCCACAACCGCATTGACGGCGCGCAAGCAAACCGGGTCCAACTCCGCCGGAGTGTTGAATAGAAGGTTTTGGATATTACACCTAAAAACCTACGGATGTTCGCATTCTTAAAATTTCGTTTTACGGTGTATCTTTTTGTAAACTGAGATCAGAAGGAAGAGGCGTTTACAGAAATGAAATAAACAAAATGCAATTGAAATTTCGGAAAACATCACTACGACGTATCTTATTAAACAAAGATTTAAATGATTTTATTAAAATGTTGGTTGTAATAGATACTAAGTTATTAAAGTAGTACTTAAGATAACAAAAATAAATTAGGTTATGCTGTTTACGCTTTTAATTTACTATTCCGATAATGATAGGAGCAAAACAATAAGCATTGTTTTTTAATTAGACATTTTGACATGCCTTTCAAGACGAAAGACATTTTATTCTTGTGATCTGCATGTTACGTATTAGTAACGTATGTATGAACTTTAGTGATATTCAAATAACTTTCTTTAATCGTAAGGAACTTTATGGTCAGGTACCAGTGGCCAGATTAGACGCGATCCTAATGCTAACTAAGATCTTAAAGATAGGACCGACCTAAGAGAAAAGTGTGTTATTTGTTGCGTTTTATGATTCAAAGATGGCGGTGTAGACGCGAAATATATTTTTACGAAATAATGTTTTGATTCACAAAATATCATCAAAGAAATGCAAATTATACTTTAAATACCTCATGGCCGCACATCTCTAGCATGCAATAGTTAATAAAATCAACTGGGACTAAGTCGATGCGGTAACCGAGTTTATGCAAGCGTTCTGTGAAATAAAAAAAATATAATTTTGTAATTGGTAATAAAAGTACAGTGCTATCGCGCTCGCTTCAAGTTTCAGTAAGAAAATCTTTTGTAACCTTATCAGCTACTGCTCTTATACATGTCACTTTTGGCAAAGTCTAATTTCAGCGGCGGATTCCAACAAACTGAACTAATGAATTCTTTTATTGAGAAAAAATTATGGTAATTATAATATATAACATTAATATATTTGCTATCTGAATAAACGAAAGGTGACTATAGTTTTCTGGTTTGAGATATATTTTCAGAACCTGTTTGTTTTAATTTATTTTATTAATTCAGCTCGTTATTTGTATATTATAATATACGACTACAGGCATTGATTGTTGTCTAAGAAATTGTTACGAACCTCTAAGTCCTTTTAATTTTTGCGGTTTGTGGGAAACTGTATGAAATGCATCGTAAGGTCCATAATATATTCTAACATATAGAAACGACATCACGCCGATAAAAAAAGTACAAAATAAAATTAAACAATATTAAAATTAAAATCTCAAGTATTTTTTGTATACGGTTATAAAAGTAACTATAATTTTTTTGACAAATAGTATACAGACAAAATATAAATTTAAAAGTGACGTTTAGAAACATAAATAACGTTTCAATAATATTTCGTTAGTATCAAATGTATAAAGGTTGTGAATAAAATAGAATTAACAAGAAAAACCATGTATAAAGAATAATGAAAAAGTAATTACGTGAGTTAATAATATCATCCAATGACTTATTTAAGGAATAAATGAACTACGTTTAAGTTGATAGTAGATAACTTTGTATATAAAGTAATGGTGATTACAAATTGGCACGAGACTTGATGAGCATTACCTCACAGAATTCCGCGCTGTTTTCTTGCCGGCTTTAATTTCAATTCACGTGTTTAGTACTCGAATAGTTTCATGTAGATCAAGGTTTATAGCTCACATTTGCAGCTTGCCGTTTGTAATTAACTTCAATTGCTTTAGGAAAAGCAAACAAGACATATTTTATCAGTGTTTTGACAGTTTGATAACCTTGTTAGGAAGTTTTTTCTATTCTATAATAAACGAAATTACGTAAACCTCATTGAAGCGTGAGTTATGATGTTTACTGTGCACGAGTCTAGTCTCGTTTCTCTTATCTTCTACAATTTTACTAGCTACAGCCCCTTTCTAACCGAAACACAGTAATGTTTGCACGTTAAATAATGTTTTAAACAATAATATGTTTCTTTGCATACCCGTTCTACTACACATTCATGTTTATTATTGGTTCAAGTTAATTATATCTTTGCTTTAGGTATTTTTTTATAGAACCGATTACATAAACTTTAGATACTTTAAACAAATTGGTCATAGTAATTGAATTGTTTCCAGGAATCATTCTCGTACAGTATTGTACGAGAGAAAAATAATAATAAATAAAGTTAAGAGAGCTTTAAAATAAATGCGAGAAAATGCGATCAGAAAGTGGGTTTTTATTATACACATTAGGCTACGTATAGACGAAACCAGTGAGATTGAATAATTCGAAAACATGTTAACCATGATAACTTATTACTTAACTATCGTTTAAGGGCAGTTAATAAGCGTCGTCGCTCGTTTATGGTGTAAATTAATAAAGTAACGTAACGTCTTTTATATCAGAACAATTAACGCCGTTTTGTTTATAGCATAAAGCGACGAGATGAACATTACTTACACGTGGTGATCTTTTGCAAACTATTGCTATTTTCGTGTTAATATTTTTGCTGCAACTATCTAATAATTGACCTCCATTTCATTTGATATTAAGTGATACGATCGAGGATAGTACGATGCCCAGAATACTCTAACCTTTTTATTTTGACAGCAGGAACACAGTGTCAATTAAAGACCCAGATTTACAATGGTGGTCAAGTGGTTCCAAACAACTTTACCACCCAAAATGCTTATATAATACATAAGTTTTTATCGCTATGTATTTATAATATACGCTTGTTTACTGCACACGACTGCTTTCGTGTGAAATTGCCTTTGTACCTTTAAATTGTCAAGGAGAAACGGCGGAAGTCACCGACACCTGAGTTATGAGCCGTTTATATTTAAACACATTTTGTTCTGTCGCGATTATTATAAGCAGTACTGCCAGCGTGTTTTCTTCAAAATATATCAGAGCACAATCCTCAAGGTAATTATTTATTTTTCCGTAACGACAGAATTGTGGACAGCGCAGTGATGATGACTTTATCGTGTATTTTTAAACTTACATTAAAAACAATAAAGTTTTTAATAAACTTAAATATATTTTCGCAGATAACTATGTGATCAGGCATTCTTCTTAGATTTTATAGTACCGGTTAGAAGTATAACAGGTAGTTTATCGTTAATCAGTTTGTGAAGTGGATTTTAAGTAAAATTATTGCACTATCGACTATCAAATCTTTTAGTATTTCAAGTTGAAATTTCAAGACCTCTGGATCAAATTCTGTGACAGTAAACATAAAATATTTATTTTCCTTTTATTTCTATTTGTGAAAGCATCGGCTATACATGAAGCAAATTTTTAGCAGAAACATCAAATACACCGCATCCTAACTCGCAAACGAGCAAAGTAGGGCTGTTAATGTCTGCGTAACTCCTTCTTCATCACTGTTTCTCTTTCATAAATGTACAGGAATGTTTACGTGAAACGGCGCCAACGTGTCATGAATTCCGACGTTTGTGTACGAAAAAGTTACACACGACGCGTAGCAAAGTTTTAATTGGGAACGGATCCAGAATGTTATTTGTATAATTTATTATCAGGTTTTAAAGCGAGAAAACATGAGTCGAACTAACTGTTACCTGACTGAAACATCCTCCATATTTAGATGCGGTAATATTAAAGATTATAAAATGAAAAACTTATTCAACATTACATCCATTATCACCGCAATAATTTGAAGTAACTTTTTATGGATATTTTATAACACAGTATTGCCTATATCTGCTACAAATATATAACTATGTATTTAATATGTTTTGAGAAATGTTTGATTTAATTAGTAGTAATGTCTATTACATTGTGCCTTAGTTTTTGTTATGTAAACTTTCCGTGGTTTCAAAATCATTAAAGAATACACTGACTTACTTAAATAGACAATGAATGCTTATAAGGTAGAAATGTATCATAAAATAACATACGTAAAAACACACAAATATCTGCTGGCAGTGACTGCTGCAAGACTTGATAAACATTTATGGACATTATGATATTAATTGTGTGAAAACTTTCTGCACTCATAACCTTAATTCTTCAAAAAACAATGTTTCATATAACTTGTATGTTTTTAATGGAGGTTTAAAAAATTCATGTAGAGTATGACATCAAAAGAAATGACGAATATTTGAAGCAGATGTCTCGTACAAATTATGAGATGTCGGTCGCAGCCAAAATAAGCAAATACATTTTAATGCACTTTGGCTCTGCTGACACCGGTCTTGTAGTAACATTTAAAATTAATTCGTAATTTCACACATTTAACACCGGGAGTAGTTTAAAATAGTAATCGGAACTTTTTGTTAATGTTGTCTTTATTTCTTTGTTCGTACAATACATTTTTTCTTTATCTGTAATAGGCTAACACTTGATCTCAATTGCACATGGTGTTAAACAATAAGTATAATGAAAAAATATTAGTCATTTCTGGCGATTACATCCAAATAGGAACATAAAGACCTTAAATAATTATCAACTACCTCTCCAAACTTTATAGATGCCAACGAGAGAGCTTTGCTAGATATAAATTTCGATATAAATCTTTCTCATAAAAGTCGTGATATTTTCCAAGGAGATCATAGAGTAAAGTACAGAAAATGGTTAGCATACATTTCGAAGGAATTGTAACAAATATTCTATCTTCATCTGATTGTCGGTCTGTCTAACAAGCACTGGTCTCAGGCTGCGCTTGGTTTCGACTCAAAAATGTTCCTGCCCCAGCGGCCGTTCGATCTTGGTCATGTGGTCCTTTGTGGCCTTTACCACCTCAGCTTACTAATCTGCTGGTTTATGTAGGTGGAAATATGTTTTTTTTTATTTTATTTGTGCAACGGAACGCGCCCGGCGCATACCTGCCGCGGTGCGAAGTGGGTCGCCCGCATCCGCCAACCGGGTGAGGAATGCGACTATAAACTTTTTGTCTATTATTTTCCCAACTGAAATACACGACATTGCGCAACTGTTCGCGTGTTCTGTGGCATATTTCGTGGTATGCATTACATTCACACTGTCTTTTATTTTTATATATACATTTTTTTCCGTTAGTTTAGTTGATAGTCTTTAGCGACAGTTACAAAAATTTTAACAGAGACTATGTAACAATACAAAACGAGATCGTTGAAATGTATCAGATCTTAACAATCTACTATATTACGAGTATCTATTATGTATTATCAAATACTAATATCTGTAACAGGTGTTATGTATTTAAGAGCTCGGTCTCTTTAACCAAAATGGGGTTTGTTTCATCTATAGATTGCTAATGCCGAATTCTAAGTGTAAACCCATTACAGAATAGTATTTACAAAAGTGATATTTAAAGTAGAATGTTTTGAAAGAAATCGTTTACGTTAAATCTTCGCGTTGTTTCGCTGCGGCCGTTAATTTATGTGTCCGTTGACCTCTGAGTAATCGAAGCTCACCATCGTGGAAACGAATGCCATGACTACATCGGGAACGACGCAAAACGAACTGACAGATTTTATATTTAGACGATTACGAAGTATTAGCTACACCTCCACATTCCGATGTAAAAATGCTGCGGTCCCAACACAACCATTAAGATTTCAGTGCGCTGTGCCGATGGGCGTGCATTCCCGCTCTGTCATCTGGGCAGTATGCCAACATACCTGTACTATATATAATAAACATATCGTTAGAAATATAATAAATAGTTTTGTGTTTTAGGGAATTTTTCAAATAAACATAATCACGCTTTAAATAGATATAATAATAATACAGACATCACCAATTAACAACTGATGGGATTGTAGTTAAGCGTTAATTTATTAAAATAATGATCGGTTTCTACATTTGCAGTACGCACATGTATTTTTCAACTTTGCATATATTATATTATTAATGACAGTACATGAAAAATATGTATAAAACAATTAATTTGAACACATTCTTGTTCAATCAACATTATTTATATTAATATTTTATCACACAAAAACAAATGTTTTCGTATGGTTAGGTCAGTGAAGGATAAATTAATAAAGACATGAAACAAATCAGACAGACAGCTTGTGTGTGGAATGTTTAAAAAAATGACAGATATAAATATAGTTCTGGCAGGTTCATACTCGTAAGTGTCCGGGGACTATCTCTACGACAGCCGGGATGATTCAAATAAGTGCTGAGATTGCTTTTATAAATAGCAGGAATGCGGCGTGGAATGTTGATTGCCCCAGAATATATTTATATCCCGACATTACACTGATTGATCACTATACCTAATAAATTTAAAGTTGCGTATACATTTTTATGTAAATGCGCGTTTGGTATTTTGTCGCTGATAATCAAAACATTCGGAAATTGGGGAAACTATGATAATATAAGTAACAACGTCGCATTTTTATTTTTGTACAATGTAGACTAGTACCTGACTACTTCATGGTAATAGAAAGTAAAGCACTAGTCTAAAAGAAGCATATTTACACTTATTGTTAGTTTACTCAACGTGAAAGTAGATGGTCTCTGGCACGTAAGTAAAAGAACATGATGTTCCTTAACTTTTTATGAAGTTAATTGGTTTGGCAAATGATATAATTATACAGACATGTGTAAATAATTACATTTTAATATCTTTAACCTGATTGCATCAGCGTAAAAGAGACTAACGCACTGACTTAAATACTCCGTAACGCATGTAAATTCTAAACCGGAAGAGCTACATGGATACTCTTTCAGGATAAAATGAAGTACAGGATAAGTAGACGAGAAATCTAAAATAAAAAGTCTATCGCTTTTCCGTTTAAGGCGATATGGAAGGTCAAAGTTTGCCCTTCGGAAAGGAGGGGAAAAGAAAAAAATCACTGAAAATTGAACTCATGACCTTTGAGATCAAAACATGAAAATTAGCACTTAGACCATTCCGACATATTCTAATCTTATAAGGTAATACAAACTCGGGTAATAGAAGACGCATGCGTCGTCTTTCCAGCTTTTTTATATTTAAAACGAACGGACTATCTGTAGATAGACGTACACAGATAATACTAAACTTTTATACATTTAATGATATGTTTTTAACTGCCTTCTAGACACAGTAGCTAAGCGCTTGTTTAAAAATGGAGACCCTGATTTGGTTCCGAGGCCATTCATTGTGGAATTGGTGGTAAGGTTTCTATCATATTGTAAATACACTCATATTGTCGACACTGAGAGTCAGAATATTCAAGGCGAGCGCTCTATTGGCTACATGGCATTATTGTCACTTAACACTATGTAAAATTGAGGTTAAGTGTTAGCTCATTGTTGATAAAAAGAATATTTTATCTACAATTTACGACTAATTAAGTAGTAATCGATTTGCACCAACCATACAAGAAAAATATCGGTTAGTGTTGTATATAAATTTGAAATACATACCGTAATATGCAATTTACTAAATTATAATAAACGTATCGGATCTATTTATTAGTAAACGTACAGTTTTGAGACTAACCGAAACATACAGGAACTGTTTGTTCAGAATTGAGTCGTGAGTTTAAACAAGCGGTCCTTTGTGTCAGTTCATATTACTCAGTTGATGATTCACAGGCAACGTGGAGTGCTCTAGTTTCACTATTACGTATATTGATTAGCAAAGTTAACGTTCTTAAAAGGTTATAATCAATTTAACCTATAATTATCATCGCGCAAAAATTGCTGTAAGTACGTAATCAGTTCTGGTCGTAAGAAATTATAAATAACTGACTTCTACGTATATTACAAGTGTTTGAAAAAATTGGAGCAAAATCATAACTTCTACAATTTACGTCATACGTTTACTGCGTAAATGAGGTTAAATTAATAATATTAGACGATAGATCTACTGTAAGTATTTTTAGTTGTTTTAACTGTATTAAAATGTTTGATACAAGCATAAATATATAACATAACGTTTGTTTCTTTCTTCGGAATTAACAGGCAAGTTGGCAGTGATATTAAGTGCATTAGCAGATATACATTTCATAAGAACATTACGCAAAGCTTGTCAATCTTGTTGTGTAAAAATAACAGAGGTCAACCATGTCTTTAAAAAGTATTTAAAATTATGACGAGAGGTACGTGTAAGTCCACATATTTTAACATTGAATGCGGATAAGAACCTGGAGCAGGACTTGCTGATAAGGTTAGGGTGATGAGGAACAACCAGAGCTTCAGTACAGCAGATCCTTGGGATTGTTTCGGAACATTCATAAAAATATCAGCGATAATAAAACAGAAGTCGTTTAATTTTGCAGTTTTTTTAAGTAATATAAAAAGAAAAATTTTGATGATGTATATATATAGTTTTGCGTCTCATTGGTTATAATAAATGATGCGAAACAAGGCCAAATCCTTGGGGACAGTCCAAATGCCGCACCGACGTGCCTTATATATCACCCTCGAGGTATTCAGTACCAACGTCTCTACCGCTTTCTAAATTTATTTGGCCGCATTTTGATTATTTTCCTCGTGTGGGCGACGAATTAAAATATCTCTAACCCCCCAAAATCCTGGATTTGTATAAAAGGGAACAGCTTCAGAAGAAGAACAGATCCTTTTAGTGTTACACCCAATATAGTACTAGAAAGACTAGAGCTTACGAATAACAATGAATGAACTTATTACTAGTTTGCTCATTCAATGTGAGATACATTCGTTAGATATTATTTTTTATTCAACAAAGCAACGAGATGAGCTGGTTAATAAGCTGATGGCAAGTTACACGTCTACCCATAACAATAAGGCTCTAGTGATGATGATGTACATTTCACCACATTATATTGATACACAAAAAGTAAAGTCTCATTCCTGTAGTTTTACTAGTTACAGCCTTTCAAACTAGTACAGTGATGTTTCCATTCTGTTGTCGGATGAGACAAATAGAGAAAATCTGGTATTTGTAACTTTATAACAATCGTTACGTAAATTGTTTTCAATGAGATTTGTAAGCAAAACAATCTTAGTACTTTAGATGTAAGAGCGTGGGTGCCCTAATTAGCTTTAGCATTGAACTTGGCAGTTGCTTTTGGCAACAAACATATGCGAACATCAGGTGTTTTGGCAAAACTTTTGACATTGCCGCCAGAGATCATAAAGCAATTAACGACCTTAATACGATCGCCGTAAAGGAAACTATTGAATTACTGCTTCGTCTATTGTTCATACTTAAATTGATCGTTTGTTTTCGCGTGTCGCTCATATTTGTAGATTTGAGTCTTGGCACGAAACCAGGTAACTACAGTATGCTGTCTTACTTCAGCGGTCAGGTGAAAACGTTCCAAGATTGTTGGCTGCTCAGTACTTAAAAAGTATGCTAATTTTACCAGTGAACCTTTAGTTTTTTCTCTAAAATGTTTAGACTATTTCGTCATCAATGTATTTCTGCGATTCTTTTAAAAGCTTCGATATAGATTTTAAATATAAGCAGTGCATATATAACTATACCAAAGGTAGGTATAAACTAAAGTGGACTTTAAAGTAAATAGACTTCTGGATTAGTACGCTTTATCATCAAAAACTACATCATTATTTAATATTAGAAGGAATCGGAGACGTAGATTATATAATTAAAAACAAACACTGAAATTAGAAATGCTTAATTTTGATATACCAATTCGCAGTAATTTTTTATTTTCCCTTCATCCTACTCCGTCCTTTTACCTTTGTATTTGTTTCCAAACATTTTTTCTTAAGATATCGGCTTCCGTGAGATACTTAAGTATCACTATTTATAACTTAAATTTGTTGCATTGTAAAGTTTAACATTCATTTGTCACGTATAAGATTGTAATAAGATTAAATACTACAATTAATATATGGTTTTTAATACAACTTTCCTGAAAGATGAGCTGGCGAAGCTGTAATGGAAATAATATGATCGTGAACAATATATTCTAGATATCTTTTTTTAAAAATAGTAACACTTACTAAACGTGTTTAGTGGACAGAGCAAGGTCGCGTTTTACAGGACGAGATGATGATGATTAATATAATAATGTTTAGTTAAATTTCTGGTGAAAACATTGTTTAGTTATTCAAAACAATAAACTATAGTATGTTATTGCGCAAAATATTCCGCGGAAAGTATTCACAGGAACGATCTCATCGCATCCAGGAAGAGTCGGCGCATTGTCAGCCCGTTGTGATGTTTAACGCTATGGTATAGTAGTGAGCGGAGCGGAAACTCATGTGAGTTATTGTTTAATATTCGTGTTAAACAATAGTATATTCGAGAATATTTGATTCCAAGATTTAAAAGTAACAGTGACAGATTTGGTTTTAACGGCTTTTGGAGCAAATCCTTAGGTACCCGCTATGAATCATCATTGATTTGGTCCCATATAGCTAGGCTAATACTGACATTCATATCATAGAAAACCACTTTGATAAAAAGAAAATATACATTAAATAAAAATTAAGATGTGGTTTCTTTGTTATTTTTTAAGCAACAAAGAGTAAACTATTCTACTATTGAATTAATATTATCTGGCATAACCAACAACTGCTTTTATAGCTTTAACTATAATATATAAAAATAAATATACGGTAGAGAGAAATACCAATAAAATAAAGATTTAAAATATACCAAGAAAACCTTGCGTGAGACCTCTGTTTACCACTGGATGATCTATCGGCTGATGATGATGATAATAACGGATCTGCTGTAGACCATAAGAAAATTAATTCCGTTTCCTTTGTGGGTGTTTTAATTTATTTTAACTTACATTTATGGATTCAATAGCTGCATTCGACCTGGTGAACATATAACAAGTATATAAAATACTTTTGTATAAATAATTAGCGGCGTAACTCGTGTTAAATAAATTACACTCATTTTAGTACCGCCCCCGCTTTGTCCAGTTAAATGGTGCAATCCGAACGGAGATGCGCGATTATTTCTGTACAACGCGTTCAATGCCACGGGGCCAACAACATCTACATCGTGACTCACATAGCATTAGCGCAATTAGGTAACACCTAAATGTCCGTGTAGCAGGACCGATTGGTGTGAAAATCTTTGAGATATACAATATCCAACATTTGATGTCTTTATGATGATGATGAAACGTCCTCACGTTTTCTACGCGACGATATTCGGATTTAAACGATTTCATTTGAGTATACATTGTCTAACACTTTAGTGCATCGTTGAAACTTTAACATATATATTTAATATAATAAATAAAAGATAACAATAATTTCCCATATATTTATTTTGGTCCCATTAGAATACATAGAGATAACTTAAAACTATTTTCACAAACATCTAAAGTACATTATCACAATGATTATAAAACTAATTCACAATCTTTTTCTTTCAAATTATAACATTTTCAAGTAATAGCTA
Organism: Byasa hedistus; assembly: GCA_029286795.1. Lineage (NCBI taxonomy): Eukaryota > Metazoa > Arthropoda > Insecta > Lepidoptera > Papilionidae > Byasa > Byasa hedistus. The sequence goes on from JAGSMW010000008.1 coordinate 2,534,573, forward strand.
CAAAATGATGTTATAGTAGTTTTCATAGTTACTACAGTTTTCGATTTCGTATACTAAATGATTTTTACAAAGTTAAGTTAAATCTTTGATCTTTTAAACATGTTTTAAAATAAGTAAAAACATTTTTTCATAATGTAATCTCTATTTATATACATTAAAAATGTAGTAATAAATGTGTGAATTCTAATTATATATTAAAACAATCTTAAAGGAAAACATATATACATCAGTCTTAAAAAAAATTATAATTATCCGGTCCGGACGTTTATATTCGTTTTCCCTTTTTATATACTACTTTTTATTTCGTATCTCAAAGACCGTTATGGACCGCCTTTATAATATGAAAAAAAAAACCTAAAATTTGCAAGAGTTATACAAACTTTCAAAAATATCTTTCACACATCCCTTTCATACTACGAACATATTTATTTTCTGATACAGAAATTTGAATATCAAAGTTGGCCTAACTAGTAATCGTCAATTAACGAAAATTACTGCTTAAACTAAATTGATTATAACTAAAAAAAATTGCATTATTTTTCTTTTTACATCATAAATCAATAAGTTGAAAAATCGGAAACTTTATCGTAAGCAGTTTTAGTATCTATCAACTGATTGTATGAGCGTAAAAGAAACTAATGCGCTGACTTAAATATACTGTAACGTTTGTAACTTTTAAACCGGAAGATCTGCATGGATACTCTACCAAGGTAAAATGAAGTACAGGATAAGGAGAAGAGAAATCCGAAATAAAAAATCTTTAACTCTTCTGTGGAAGAGGGAAAAAAGAAAAATTTCATTGAAGGAACTCATGGCCTTTGAGTTCAAAGAATGAAAAGGAGCCCGTGTAAGCCTTTCCAGTATATTCTAATCTTATAAGGTAATAGATACCCGGATAATAAGATGACGCAAGCATCGTCTTTTCAGCTTGCTTTATAATTTAAAGCCTAAACATTGTTGTTTACACAAAAATCAAAAAATTATGTCATTTTTCGGATGTGTTTGTTTGTATGTACATAGAACATAAGAGCTTAATGAATTAATGATCTTCGTGAGAATATTTTACTTATATTTATATACTTATACTATCTATATATGTGATCTGTAAATGTAAGTTACTCAGCTATTTTCTATGGGTCCGTACCGCTGCCGGAACCACGTCATGCCGGTGTAGTCCGGCTCGTAAACGTCAGGGATCTCCTTGTCGATGGCCTCGCAGTAAACCATCTTCACTGACGCCTCGTTGAACAGCCTCTCCTCGAACTTAATCAGCTGTTTGAAGAAACCGGTGTTCGGTCGTATCTGTGGTCTGTAAAGAAAATGTTATTTTTAACATGTAATTCACTCTAGAGAACGTCTAGTCCATACAGCACTGCGAAAACATTATTATGTAATACTGTGACTAGTGAACTTACTGGGGTAACCAACCCTAGTGCTGTGTACACCATTTTAATCAGCACCACATTGTTATGGGTATATTTACTATCAAATGAACCTTCATCTCAAGTAGTCGTTTAGTCGAATCAAAACTGTCTGAGTATTTTTCTATATTACTGAACTAAAGTGTAGTTAGACGAATGTTTAGTTAGGACTAACTGCGAAGTTCTTTCAAAATTTTTCTTAGTGCTAAGAGAACGTAAGTCATCACAAATGCAAAACAGTAAAAGTGATAATCATTTATAAATATTTTCTTCCTCATATTAATGCTTTACTCTAAGTATCTTTATTCAAAGGTTTTTTATATGTTCAACTGTTTGAAGGTCAACAAATCTTTGCCAGTTGTTAATCTCTCAGATTCTTTAGAGGTTTGTTAAAAATTTTATTGAGTATAACTTTACCGTCTAAGTTTCATGTGATGGTAGGCGTCTCTGAGCGTCATCCTCTCCCACTTGACCAGGTACGCGAGGCATAGTGTAACCGATCGGGACACGCCAGCGACACAGTGGACCAGCACCACACTTCCACTTTTAATTACCTGTGAAACATATCGTCGCTGTTACAAAATTATGTTATCTAAATATTTAGTAAAAAATATGATAACAATTTCTGTAGTTTTTTTTTTTAAGTGGTTAAAACTTAACCGTAACCTTATCGTAGCGGTAACTCGCTCGTTCCGAAATACGGGTTAAGTTCTGTGGCCATATAAGTGGTGGAATTTGGATGGTAGTTTGATCACGCTTACTTAGACCTCTTGTCATATTATGATTCTCTTGTAATCTCATATGAAAGCTGGAGTATTTTTGGCGAACACACTTAACCGTCTTCAATTAAAATTGAGGTCTAATTTTAGCGAATTATTGATATACTTAGCTAACTGTTATGCTCTTAAATACCTCGTTGATGAGATCGGCTACTCTCTCCATGTAAGGGTGCATGTCTGAATTCGGTGTATCAAGTAACGGTACGAAGTGTCTGGGGGCGCAGTCTTCAGGCGGCGGAGGCAGCTCGGGGGCGGCGTTCACTACGAGGCCGGGGCGGAGCGCCTTTACAGCGCCGGGCAGGGCGTGCGCCCCGCACACGTATAAAGAGTTGGTTACACGGGAGACTCCGAGAGGACATCCTCTGTTAGACAAGAATTAACAAGTTTAGTTAAAGAAGTTAAATGATTGAAATAAAGCCGCTCGATAGTTTACTTTGACCACTGAGCTAAAAAGTAAAGTAACAGGTTAAAGATTTCTTGGAATCGTATCGTAGATCCTAAATAGATTTATGATACAATATTTTATTTTATAAAAATTAAAAACCAAGTATTCTTCTATAGTTATGTTGTTTATCATTTGGGGCAGTTAGGACTAAAAAAAATTATTGACAGCTGAGGTTAGTACAAAGTAATTATGACATCGCAACAACTGTCACCTCAGTGTACCTCCAGCCATTTACAACGCACTCGAAAATTCGGTTAATGAATAGTCAAAACAATCGCGATAAAATCCGTAAAATAATGTCATATGTAATATTTGTAAACATTAGAAAAAGCATAGTGTTTAATTATATTCCGTAGGACAAAACTAGTGAATACAAAACAACGGACTATAATCGTTTGGTGTAACTTCGTACAGCCAATTCACCTCAATGTCAAAGTCTGGGACTACACAAGGTCAGTAATTCAGTTATATTCAATTGAAATAGAAGCGAATGATGTTTATTCAAGGTTAATGATTATTTGAAGAACAGCTTTTGATAAATATAATCTGGATATTTATTTTTTTTTATACTACTTTGCGACGTGGTGCTACTTAAGATGGTATACACTGCACCACATTGCGCTCGTCGCCTTGAGACATAAGATGTTAAGTCTCGTTACCCCAGTGATCTACCTTACAGCGCCATTCCAACCGGAACACAGTAATGTTTGCACACTACTGTTTAGCGGCTGAAATAGAATCTGTGGTAACCTACGTAGACGGTCTCCGGCAACAGAGACCTACCACCAGTAATCATCATCATAAGGTGCCTTCTTCAAACTGAAGTTTGGCGGACAAATTGAGAAAACTTTTCCGATCTTGGGCTATTCTTTTTAATTGATGGTAATTAAGTGGGCTTACTTCAAAGAATGGACTGGGGTCCATTCTTTGATATCGTCGAACCATTTCTTACGTTACCACCAGTAATACAGAAAGCTTACTTACATAAGTAATTTTTTTACAATTCTGATCGTTTTTGGGCGGTATTATACTTCTCAATCTTAGAAGAGACAGAGTTATTACAAAATCGAAAACAAAATTGCGTGACGCAGCGTACAATAAATATTTTATGACGCGAACTTCATCTAGCTACAGCGCCCTTCAAACCGGAACACAGTAAAGTTTGCACACTACTATTAGGCGGTTGAAATAGGAGGTGCGGTGGTACCCATGCAGACGGTCTCCGGCAACAGAGACCTACCACCTGGTATTATATATTTCAAGTACGAGTTAGAATACAGATTAAATATGGTTGTGTCAAAGAGAAAAGTTCGTTTCAACATTTTCCCGCCCGAAATGACGAAAACAAGCGACGCGTCCGCGAGTAAACAAGACATTCCACTTGGTTGTGTCAGCCTGGCTGACGTCCAGCGGCGTCTGACCTAGCGAACTTGCACACCCACCGTTTCCTTAATACGAAAAGATTTGGCAATCCCTTCTGGCTCTCTAAGGACTCTTTGTTACCAAAATAAACAGCCAAATACATATAGCAACACCACAGACAGAGTTCAGTTCAGGCGCCGGCATTTACATTTAAATTATTTTTCAATTATCATTCGTTACAATCGTAAGGAGTAAAGTAAAAGTTATTATCTGTAGATCAATTCTCAGGGATTTTAAGTACATTTAATGTATAATCATAATGCAAATAAAAAAATGTAGTAGTAGTAGTAGTACATCCACATTCTGTAAAGAAATATTGTGTAAACGAGCAAGATCTACCAAGAGACATACATGTGAAAACGTGGAAATGGTGCTAAGTTATTATAATTAGAAGTTTAATAATAGATGTTCATTGTCATTGTTTGTTTTCCAAATAAAGTAAGAAAAAAAAAGCAAGCGTAGCCAGGGACAACTGCCTGTTGTCAAAACACCGGGTGTAGATCGCAGGGTATCACTGGTAATCGATTAAAATGGCCTGTTTTCAGTAGGTGGTAATGATAATAATTTTAATCTAGTTGTGCTTTGTTAGAATTTGATGTTGATGTTTACCTGTTCAATTCCTCTTTGGTTAGTTTCATATCGACCACCTCGACGGTCGGCTCGTCGACGGCAGTATTCTCGTCGACCTTCAGTACCTTCATCGTTTGTTAACTATTGACTGTTGACTAACGTTTCATGCACTGCACAGTAAACACTGAAAGTGGCTACGTATTTGTTATCGCGAAGTTATCAGACGCATAGTACATAAGCGTCGGTCTCCAGCGCTGTGTCAACGCGTACTGAGACCGCTGCGTCCAGGAGCCTGCCACCTGCGGTCCGGTCCTCCCCCCACTCGTGCAATATCCGGCATTCCACGATTATTTTCGTAACACCTCGAGTGTTATTTTGTTTACATCTCCAACGCGTTTCTGTATTTCACTGTAACGCCCCGATATTCCAGTGACATCGGCCATTTTCATTTTGTCATAACAAGGCGTGACAGTATAGTTTTTAGTATAATCGTTTTTTGCAATTGTGCCTATAAATTTTTAAAAAAGCTATCGTTTTTCTGTATAATTCGGCATTATCTTTAAAAAATTGGAAAAAAAATAAAGTAAAAAGTATTAGATGAATTTGAATTAATCAAATCGGAGTGAAGCATTGTTTGTTTGTACTCATAACTTTTTAACGATGCTGTAATATAATTCTTTGATTATAAACGACATGTGTATAAGTACCGACTTCCATTTGTTATTAAATCTTGACGCTGCTTGTTTTTTCATTTGTTTGTTGTATAAATATTATTGCATAAATATCTAATAAAATATTTATAAGCAAACGAACATGCTGACAATTGCTTAGCTGGTATCTCTACGCCGTAGCACTGCTACGTACATAATAAACCTTATCAATAGCTGATAAAACATTTAAAATTTTTGGCTATTTATTATAATTTATATTTGTTTAAATGCTTTAGTAAACATCGTTATAAATTAAAAATCTTCTGTAGTACTACATACTTGATCGTCGCTGAAAGAAAGTTAATAATTCTCCATTTCTTCTAGGTGCAAGTAAATATGATTAAGATGTTTTCCGTTCAAAAAGAAAATGTATTATTTTCAATTTTACAATCAATGTATAATGTCTTCGGCGTAGATACTAAATTGTTTGATAATCACTGAAAGTTATAAGCTGCAATGTGGCCTGAGCAATTTTAGTCACAAAGCGATGTAAATATCATTAAGATGGAGGAACATTATTTAAACAAGTTCAAAAATCTCTACCACCAAGCACAAAACATGTGGTGAAACTTTATCTTTCATCATAAACATAAGTTACTTTAAGTACACATGTATGTGTATATAAGTGTGACAGTAAACGTATTTACATAGTGAAATATTTATTAAAACATGCTAACCAAGTCTTTATATCGCGAAGCTGAAACATAGAAATCTGGTCGAGTTAGTTTTACCATATCCGGTTTATTGTCGCTTAATATTTTGTAAAATTAAAGTCAAATATTCATGAAAAAATTTATATTTTAAAGGTTCTCATGGCATAAATAACTTTTGGCAGAATAACTAGTAAATATTAATAGGCTAAAGGATGAATTTAGTCAAACATACTTTTTGAATAGTTACATTGTTAAAGAACAACAAACAGTTCATTAGGTATTCCCTTGTTGATGTTTTATATATAGAAAAAGATTTGATTAACGTAAGTGTATGGAAACGTGAATGAGTTATACATTGTACCGTTGTGCGCGCAAATAGCATCTATTTTAGCGTTGCTTGTTTATGCCAATGTTTTTTTTTGAAGCGAACTCGTAGGCGCTACGTCATCTTAGTGAGACTGCACACACGCTTTGTAAGTAAATAAGATAAATGAATGAATGAAAAGAATGGACGAATTGTTTCTTTAACTGCTTTTATAGCGTACTGGATAACTGATCCACTACTCACGAAAGTCACTGGAGCCACATGCGAATTTACTGGTGGTAGGTCACTGTTGCTGGAGACCGTCTAAAAAGGAACCACCGTAGTTCCTATTTCGGCCGACAAGACAAATATTACTGTGTGAAGAGCACAGTAAGCTAGAGATGTTACTGGGAGACTTACAGCTTCTCTCAAGGCGAAGTGCGGAATGTAGTGCAGTGTATACCATCTTATCGAACGTCATATATTAGCCCTATGTATTTACAATTAATGTTGAAGGGTTAGCAATTTGTCTAAATCACTACTTGTGGTTTTTAATTTTTTTTTATCAATGTATTATGTCTAAACGTAAAAAAAATATTTTTAATTACATAAATAAGTTGTTTGAAATATAACTAACATTGTTTTCAGTGTAATTCATATTCTGTAAGATATATATTATAAAGCTACGAAGGAGTTTAAAATATGAAAACAAATATATAGCGTATGTTTAAACAGCAATTTCATAATAATTAAATAGCAATTATTTCAATTTAGTCCTGTCATAGAAACAAGTTGTTTAATTAAAAAAAAAGACGGTATGGTTTAAAAACAGCCTTTCAACACCAACTCAGCGAGACGTCAGTAGCATCGAATAACAAGACTCCAATCATGTGACGAAGTGGGAGTTGTAAAACTAAATATATATTTTACGACTAACTTCTTCGTGTTTGCTTGGTGCTTGCTAATGATGAAAATCGTTCAGTTAACTGCCAACTGAAACAATAACACTCGGCCCACGTATCGACACCTTGGTTGACTGAAAATGATGAATCATGTACCGCGCTTAACAGCTGCTAAAACTTCTAGTTTCTTTATTTTATAAGTTTTGTTTAAAAATTTATTTAATGCATGTCAAGAAACTCAATGCCTTTAAGTATTATTTTTCAGACAATCGAAAACTAAAGATGTAGTGATAATTAAAGTAGGAAAGAGAGAATCACATTTTGTAAAAAAATAACCTCAAAGTTGGTCCCGTAATAAAGTCACAAATGAAAGAATATAATATTAATATTATATCTATTGGAAGTGGTGATAACTTAGATTATAAGGGAAAGAAAATTACGCGCTTTACGCCTCGGAGAAGCGAGGGTTTGATCCTCACTGACCTTGAGCTACTGGTGATGAATAATATCAATAGTAAACAGCCAAGCACGTTTTGTGGAGTAGAAAAAACCTAGCCAGGGTGGTGGATAAATGTTTTTGATTCTGTGTGAGAGAATGTCCCGAGTCTCGTCATTAGTAACATTAGGTGGTCTGTTTATTATAGTTAATGTCTATTGATCTTTTCCAAGTTCTATTTATAGAACGGATTAGTTTTGTTTAGTTAGTTTATTAGTGAATATATCTAATTCATGTGATCGCAGCACGTGTAGCTTGAATAACAAGTGCAGGCGGCGTTGTAAATCAGGGGTGCTGTTTATTTTTGCTCATTTTTCAATCGTCGACTTCAAAGACAATAGACGACGTGGTATGTGAACAATGCGCACTTGTTTACTGAGAGTCCCTCTTTAAACTTTTGATGTATCTGTTACTAGTCTTTTATCAAACACCAAATGAAATTGATCTAAATTTCATTTGGTGTTAATTTCAATGAGACCGTGGATGGTGAAGCGTACTCGCTCAAAACAGCTTTTAATACAGTTTATAATATGAAGATGGTAGCATAGTTTAGCAAAGTCTATTTGTGCCCAAGAAACGAATCAGGGATCTCAGTATGAAAAGGACATAGCCACTGTGTCACAGAGATAGTCAACTTAACTTTTTCTTTAGTTAATTTAATGATCTGCATATAGAAATGTTCTTCATTTTCTGTAATTATTTCATACGATTGATGTTTTATATAACAAGTTTTTTTATCATTCATTTACTTTATTATGAACTATATTAGAAGCATGAATATATTATACAATTTCTTTTTGACAAATTTTTTGTTACTTTTACTAAAATAAAGTATAAACGATATTGTGTGTAAGTGCAGGCAACCATCCTTCATTCTTCTGAATTTATTCAAAGATTCTAATTAAAGAAATATCTTTTATATTCATGTACTCACATGACTTTTTAAATAATATCCCATTTAAAGACCGTAATTAATATATTTCATTCATTGATTCATTCTATGTTATGATTGCATTAAAATCCGTAGATCGCTGAACAACTGCATTATACTCAATTTTATGTTAATACATACATATTATGGTGATATACAAAATGCAATTAGTAATAATAAACAACACACATGAATAACGACGAAAACAGTATAGAATATATAATTACAATCATGTCAATAGATATATATATATATATATATATATACATACAGAATGAAATTGATTTATAGAAAGTGATAAAACATTTCCCTTGTTAACTATTATTAATTCAGTACTTTAGCGTTGTTTATTTTTTAATCCATCTTAAGTTTTTGAACAATTTTTCCAGTGTCTATTTGTAAAGTTAACTTAGTAGGTTATAGTTGGTTAAAATATTGTAAAAGTAAAGGTTATTAAAAGAACTTTTCACTTAGCTTCGTTTATGTAATGAATGGCGGTCTCATCGTAAACACAGTTATTTAGTTAGTATAGTTTATACACTTGATATGTAATATATTTTACTCTTAATTGTGTTGTGCTGTGTTAAAGATGAAATTAATGTGATCTACTTGAAATTTATCGCATTGTTTATACCATTTAAATGTAATAAAACTTTTGTTATTACACTATTTTTGAATGTTTTTACGTCCGGTACACCCTTGCCGTGACCGACAAAATATTTACGTGTTTATCGGATTCTTAAGCGTTTTGTATAGAGACGTAGACGTACATGAACGATGCAAATGTATTTTCAGAGCCTAATATACGATACATATAGTAGATGAAGAATGATTCGTACAAAACCGTTTTCTTTAAAACAAGTTTTAATTAGTTTGCGGTATAACATGAGCTGGGACAGAAAAGAATCTGTTGACTGATCTTTTTAAATTTTTTACGCGCTGTCTCGAAGAGTCGCGGATTCGGTCTCCACAGAGTTTGAGTTTCCAATGAATGATAAGATCGTATAACGCGCATTTTCTGACGAACATTTGACATCTAACAACTCGCAATTGGCTAGAGTGATGGATTAGTAGCCTCGACTCTCTCCTTGTTAGAGAAAAACTCAGTTCCAACAGAAAGAACAATAAGAGGGCTGTTTATTATACAGTTTGCCAAGTTATACAGAGCAAGCAGTTCAGAATATATTTCATCATAAGTATAATGTAATAGGTTGTTTAATGTTTAGTTTGTTATCATCAGTAGACGGTTACCGCTGGACAGTAATTGGTAGATACATTATCATAAAGAACTTCTTAAAAAGACGGATGATGCTTCAAAAATAAGGTCATGCGAATGTTGATCAAAATGATGTTTACTTAGTGCCACTGAAATAACAATAACCAGAAAGTTGTTTACCAAAAGACCCAATGACACGAAACTGCTTCGATTCGCCTGAAATTCAGGTCACGTTGAAATATTTACATTGACGTTGCCGGTGACGTTTGCTTTATTGCATTTACTAATATGTTTCAGACACGGCTTTTATATGGAAATAATCGCTGAGATGTTGATAATGAATTCATGTTCATTGTAAACAGAAAAAATTGCTGAATTGGGTTTCTCTGCTTTAATAATAAGATTTATAACTGTTTCTTAATAGATATTAAACTTTAAATATATTTTATTATGAATAACATATAAAATTATGAATAGTAGTAGAGAGTGTGTATTGTTATCAACTTTAATATTTCGGCGCACACTTTCCTATATAAGTTAATTATTGATACTTTTGAATTTATAACTTTTATATACATTTACAACAAGTAAATATTATTATAAATATCTATACATGTTATTTTTTCTTTCTTTCTGTATTCTATTTTAATAACTGCCCATATAAGTTTATTGGTAAGATCAGTTGGAAGAAAGTTTGTGTACGGAGGTTCATAGAATAAAATGTAATGAATTGGATGTTGTTAAAGTTCTAAGAGTTGAATAAAAAATGTGTACTTTTATACAGCCAACGTTGAAGATTGTGGGGTCCTGGCACCATATTTGTCGTTTTCGATAAATAAAGTGAAGAACTGAACGCATTCTCTAGGTCGTACGCTAACTGGCTCAACGCCAGTGTGACACCATCACGTGGAATGTCGACTTTACGCGACTGTATGCTGCATATCTTCGCATTAGCTATTCTGGATAAATACTAAATTGAGAAGAAACATATTACAGTATTAAAGAATCACATAAATTTTGATTTCATCAAATCGTATTTAATACACATATTTGGAAAGAGAGGGATCGTCTTTCGTATAATTCAGAACAAAATGCCAAAATCTAACCGCCATATTGACTTTGAAGATACTTCATAATGATGAGTACAAGAGACTATGTCCCAGCATTGCATCCATCGTTTGAGGTGATGATGATTTATGATTGTGATAAAATAAATCTTGTAGTTTCAAAGGTTACGAGTAATTTTAAATATAATATTTTTATTTAATTATTTAGTCTTAAAATGCCATTTAAAATAGGTTGAATACTGAGAACAGACTCAATCCTAGAACAATTCTATTTTGCTAGTTAACAGGAATATAGACATAAATTCGACTTATATATGTTGATGAATGTATAACTGAATTTAATAATAAGCAAGACATACTATTACATATAAATATTAATAAAATATATATAAAATGAATAACATTACAATACTAAACCGCTGTTAGTTCTGTTATATTCATTTTGAACTTTTTATCATAATTGGTACGTCATTATTCGCAGGAAGTCGTCTAGACGACAAGGCTGAAGAGCCAGTACACAATCCAACTGTTACATCTTGATTGTAGTGAAATAATTGTGTTTCAGGTCAATACGTTTTCCGGTAAATAATTGCTGTCGTTTAGAAAGATAAATATCACAAATTATTTACAGGATGTCGCTATCAACGTCTTTCACTGTACCGAAGCAGTGAACACGGTAGACGTTAAATATTTCATTGTAAATAAGAGACACTTGATATAAAAAAACAGTTAATATTGTATATAAAGGTAACTTATAACAAAGTACTATTACTACAGTCTATAACCATAGGGATTTTTACTTCCGATGGTGTTTGTTACTTAAATGTACGACACAAGTCATAAATTTAAATGCAATTGTTACATTAATCATTTACGTAATGTTTACATTATTTTTGAATAAGTGAGAAGATATTTTTTTATATAAATCAAGACACGCCGTATTAATATCTGTATCCAATATGTTTTATTTGGCTTAAAGGAAAGTCATTTTAAATTGTAAGAGATTTACTTCATCATCGTCATCAGCCGTAAACGTTCACTTGACATGAAAAAATATAAATATAGAACAAAAATTTTCAAGTGTATTAATTGGCAAATTTCATTACATATTTGAATCATAAACATACTTTGATCTCGTCCCTGACATACATGTTGCTAAATCTTCGCCTGAAATGCCGTCCGATATATCAAGGCTAAATATTTGTAAATGGGTAAAGTGTGTACGCCATTAAATAATTTGAAATCATAAATGAATAAAAAAAACTATTGAATTCTAATGCGAAGGTCCCTGGTTCTGTTCCGAGGCAGCACGTTGTGGAATTTGGTCGCAGGGTTTATGAACCGGCTTCGCTAGCTACCAAGCACAAATAATTATATGAGAGCCAGCGTTTTCCGGGCGAGGACACTTCATCATTAGCGGCCTCACTTTCACTTAACATCATATGATAATTAAAGTGTTAGCCTATTGTAGATAAAATAGAAATATCTGTTTTGTAGTTTATTAAATAATACTGAAATAAAATGTGTTTTCATTTCGAAAGTTCGAAGACTATTAATCAATGTGATTATTTTCTTTTGTTATGAGATACAGATTTGTTGAAGACAAACGTTTTCATTAAAGCGATTAAAATTCTCAATAAACAAGTATATGGAATATATTTCATCACTATTTTTCGTAGGAAATCACTGAAGTCCTGTAACTATGAGTTTGTTTGAAATCTCATATAATATGGACTTGTTTCTTGTAAGCATGAAAAATAGAAAATTTCCTCCCTAACGACATACAAAGACTACACAATTATTGCTAAAGAACTATTCAATAGATTTATAGCAATTTTATAATATAATAAACCTTTTGAACATTCATATTGTTTTAAGTATTGTAGATGCTTCTTTGAGGTTAGAACTGCTGTTAGTTTGTTAAGATTTATGCGCCACTAGTGCGTAGGCGCATTTGCGGTCACTTTTGTAGATTAATAGGTGCATTAACTGACAAGAATTTTGTCTCCGCTCGTTGAATATCAATTCTGAGAAAAAAGTATAGTTAATTATATTTACAACGGTTTAAATCGGTACAGCGACTAGTTAAGTGTTATTTGTACATTAGTCATACGTTCCCATTTTGTCGCTGTCTAACTGTAGACCTTGTCTTGCCAGTTGTTAGCTATCGTAATAACTATGTATTTAAATATATTTAGATTGTGTGTATGTATTAATTAGCTTCGTGAAGTTTTTTTAAATATTAAACAAGTAGCGGCATCTGAAAGCAACTAATCTTTTTTTTGCCTAAAAAATACATACATAAAACAAATTTTAGGTTATTTCACTTTTATTGCTTTGTTTTTCTTTTATGGATAAGAACAGGACGTTTATTTGATGGTAAGTGATAAACGCTTATCATTGTACTTACCTTGAAACATAAGATATTAACTCTCATTACACCAGTAATTACACTAGCTAAATCTAAGCAGTCACATAGGAAGTTGTGCGACTACATCGACCTGTAATTTTCATAGAAAAAAACCAACATAACTGATTTTTTTTATTAGCTGAATGTTATCCCGTTGTGAAGTTACGTCTTAAAACAATACGGCCACTGAACGGTTTTAGCCAGAACTACGGGAAGAATTTCGCACACAAACTTAGTCCTGCAATAGAGACTTGATATATACGTACAGTAGATATATCCTACACCTCTCAATACCGTTACTCATCAGTCTATTTGAACTTCAGAATGGCACCTATTCCCGCACTGTGATTCAGAATGCAACCACGCAACGCTCGACTCTTTATAGAACCAGATTGAATATTATTTCTGTACGCTGCGCTACCGTTGCTGCATTCCGCTCGTAGTAAATATTGCAACGAAACTGTTATGTTTCGTGAAATTGGCAAAAACAACGTTTCTAGATAAACAATAAATATCCAAGGTTATTATTAACAAGCACTTTACCTTAAATTGACATGGTGTTTATTAATAGAATACTTTTACTTTATATGTTGATAGGTAGAACACAGCAATGTTATTTAAGCAGCAAATTTAGAATAGCTAGTTAACAACCAAACTCCACAAGGTGTGGCCACGGAATCGAACTAGAAATCTACAAACGTTTAGCCACTGTGCCATTGTAGGAATTAAAAATACCTTTCATTATATAATAACATACAAAACATTGTCGTTTCTAATTAATTAAAATTTTAAGCAAGTGTTGGTAGTTGAAATACAGTCCTGTGTAAATATTGTAACAAATGAATCATTATATAAATATGATATAATTTAAAACAAAAAACATTTTTCTTTTTGATTTTTGATGTTATCTTTTTCGTTAAGAAAATTTTCACATGTTACTAAAGTATAAGAAAATTTCATTGTAAGTTAATCCGCTGAATTATTCACACGAGTCTTGGCACATCATAAACAGCGATTTCTTTTTGGATTTGCGAACGTTATCGTGCCGCATATTTTCTTTTATGGTCGTTTAAAAATGTTAACAGCGTTTAAATCTAAAGTATGTACTGGGGTGATAAAAATTTCGAAAATTTATTTGTAGCAGGTGCGAGTTTCTTCTCCTTTTATTATTATCTTACTGTTCGTAATGTATACGGTGTACACGTATTAAATTTTTTATTTGTATTTCCATTACTATCCAGATGGATACTTCCTACTTCATCTTCTTCGCCCTTCCTTCAACATCTTTTGTTGTCTATTTTTTTTGTCTTACAAAGAATCGAATAATTATTTTTGTCAGGAATAAGGGTTGTTCTAAATTTTGTGCGTGTTTTTATCTCTTCAAAGATTACTTAATCTGAGGCATTTTCATGATGAAAACAATGTGTTTTTCATCTAATGAGACGACACAAGCAGGATGTCAAACCAGTGACATTTCTACCTATAACAGTTTGCCGCTAGATAGAATGATATACACCGCACCACACTGTGTTCGTTACCATGAAACATCTTAGGTCTCATTTCCTAGTAGTTTCAGCGATCTGACAATCATTAGTTCTTTGTCAGTTTTTAATGTATATCAAATTTTCCAAAACAAACATTTAAATTAAAAATTTATTAAAAAATTGCTTTCGTTTCCTTCTACTTCCGCACAGTGGAATCAAATTTTTCCTACTAAAATATGCAACTGTTGAAATAATTAATTCAAGCTATAGGACGGTGACAGTGAAGCATAGTAGCTGTTGTATTAAAAATAGTGTTTTGTACTAACATTTTACTCGTATTATAGTCCATACTTAGCTCACGTAAGTTATAAAGAAGTATCTGTAACCTTTCGTTAATTTCATTCATTCAGTGGCAGTGTGTAATCTAACTAGTACAACGTCACGTGCTTACGTACAAAGAAAAACAAGCGGTACGAAAATAGGTTTTAGTGCGAAAGCAGGTGTATGCGATTCGTAAGCTTTTTTTAACCTTCCATAGTTCAAATACTGAAGTTAAAGTTAGAAAGGCAACAGGTTATTAAAAGAAAAATGTACTGCAATTAACCTTTATAGTTAAACGTGCAAACGTCGACACTTGTTACTAAGTGATACCTTAGTAGTAGAAATATTGTTACCTGCATAGACGGTTACTAGCAAGAACGGCGTCAGAAAAATATGTAAGTTATGTAACCCATATTTCACAAATTAAGTGTTGCCAAATGTATCAATCGTTTCAACAATTTTTTTAGAGGTTTCCTAAAAAAGTAAAGTAAAAACTACTTTAATTAGAAAATTAGTAAAAAGATTAACAAATACAGCACAATTGATAAAGGAAATAAATTAATCTACAAAAACATATTTACGTCATATATTTTTTCAATAATTTTAATCATAATAATTGTTAATGTCTTATGAATACATATAAATGGTAAATACGAACGTAACTTAAAAAATTTCCTTTAATAATATTCAGGAATACTCCAGTGCGCTACATTTGCATCAACTAATTGTATATCAATTGACACAGTGTTGCCATTTGTACTCCAGCCAAATGCCTTACCCGTTCGCTGTCTTATTACTCGTGAAAACCCGCCAATTTCATTTAATAAACGCAGCAAAAAGTTTTTATATATTGTATTTTTAATCTGTTGTAGAAACGAAAACGGCGATTACGTGTCCAGATGAAGCCATTAATCGTGTTGTAAGTGTTGTAAAATTGTAGAAAACTTGTTTGTTACTGTTTTACTAGATCATAAAATTGATTAAAACTGCCTTTACGATATCCGCGTTGCGATGTGTATTAATATTTACTACCTATTTCGTAGTGATAACAAATGTATTGAAGGTTTAACATTTTTATGAATCGTTATATTCATCTGAGCAATTTTACTGTTTTAAGTGTAAAAGTGAATACAAACGAAGCAATTCGCTTCAGTCTAACCTTTTTACAATTTTTAAGGATACTAAACACTTATTCCTGATTTTGAGTTGCTCCTTCATGAACTGTGTTATTTGCGATCAAGTGTGCATAGTAGACTAGCTAATGCTGCTGTAGATATTATTGAACCAACGTGTCTGGCTCCACCCTCAAGACGTCTCCTTGACCTTACTTTTCTTGATTATTAGATAATAGTAATAAAGTAGAGCTATAAAATAACGCACAACTTTGCAAAGAAAACCAGACGTGGTCATTAAACTAAATTATATTTAGTTATACGAAGTACGGAATTCCATGTATAAATAAATAGGACCCTGAATTCTAGGTCGGTGCGATGTGTTTCACTCACTGAGCTTCAAACGCCATGTTTTATTACTTGAGATGACAAAAGAATGATTATTAACGTCTTTTTAAAAGTCGGTCAGTGGAAATTTTTTTGGAACAACGACTGTCATGTTGTATCTTGAAACCAGTAATTTCTTATATTACAGCTTGTTTCTTAGTATACTAAAACTTGACCACTTGACAGCCAAATCACAGCAACGCTGTTATGGTTTATGTTTACAATTATAAGATGCTAGCAAGTAAGGCTGATTTGAAAAAACCATGCCATTAACCAAACTCACGGTACACGGAATTTCAGCATAAAAGAATCTGTTATGTTTTTAACAACTGTAAGGTAAAGGAAAGATAAAAGGTAAAAATCGTTCTTTGTTTAATCTGTCAAAATCAATCTAAATATTTTGATACTTACAGAATTGTAGTAATGATTATTAGATTTTAACTGCCCATTATTGTATATAGAAAATTAAGGAGGTAGTATTATATATCTATTTAATCTACGGTACAACTAATGTCATCTACAAGATTTTTTAAGTTTTGTTAAATTCCGTAGACTTAGTTTCAAAAAAGTAATTTTAACTACTAGCACTAGATGGCGCTTTTATTTAAAAATTGTCTGTTTTATTTTTCGTTACCGTATGTTTCCTCTTTAAACGATTGTTTTTTAACTATCCTTTTATGTACAAAATAGTTTGAGATGTAATATTCTAAACTTCATGTTTATGCTTAATGTTGTGCATAATGTTTTTAAATTCATATCAATCATATTTACGAAATTGTTTTAATCAGATTTTAAACCCTAGTGTTGGGCACACCATAAAAAAATTATTAAATATGTTAACATATATACGAAAGGTATATTATTTATAACCCCACTTATGGCCACTGCCATCGCAGATTTCAAGTCCGACCCAGAGACTGTTCAAGTATCATCGTCTCTCCGGTACAACAGGGAATCTAAGAGGAAGGTAAACTAACCGGATGTCGTGAGAGAACTCAAAGTCTACAGACTCCGCTAGATGGGCCACTTGTTGAGTGATGGTAGACGATCGTACATCGAAACCTCGATTGCCTGTACACCAGACGACCGTAGCACACGAACTGTGCCAGCTTCAAACAACTGACTGAAAAGAGACAAGCTACGTTGTCGTCCTCATATATCGAAGGCTAAAAATAATTTTTGATCGCTGTGCCAGAAGAGTACCTTTGCAGAGGGGAACTTTGTGCTGCTTAGGCAGGTAAATTATTAAAATGAAATGAGTACAAAATGATAGCATTATTTGGGAAAAAAGTATATAATTATTAAAACCTATTAGCAACGCTATTTATAGGCCATCACTATTCTGTCGGAGGCATCAGAGGCAACCGTCAACGCTAAAAATCTCCATAATCGCGCATCCCGGGGGAATTCATTATGTTGTCTGCATAAATAAATATACATAAGGATAATCCGGGCCACGTAACAATGGACAATTTATTATTTAGATTTCGTTCCGGTTGCGGTCGCGAATTTTTTATGCAAATCATTTCGGTTCCATTTCTTGTTTTGTGAGGTTTGTAAAGATGATTAATGTAGGAAACGGTGTAACGTTTTCTGTTAGAAAAATGGAAATTTCATAGAAATACATGCTCTAAGCTCGAAAGTATTCTTTTGTCCACACAGTAGTAAGAATTTACGGTTTGTGAATAACAGGTCTTGTCCTGATATACGCAGCATAATTTGTCTTGAATTGAAAATAGAAATTTTATATAGTATAACGTGGACTACTTTTACACTTAAAACATGTATTCTGATGGTCAGATGTTAGGAGCAGTGTCCATGCAAAGATATCACAGTAAACACTTTTTTATATCTATATAATAAAAATGAATTGCTGTTCGTTAGTCTCGCTAAAACTCGAGAACGGCTGGACCGATTTGGCTAAATGTGGTCTTGAATTATTCGTGGAAGTCCAGGGAAGGTGTAAAAGGTGAGAAAATATGGAAAAAGTGCCCGGAATATAGTAAAAACAACAATTTCTCATTTCCATTAAGGTGACCAGATTTTTAGATGGCAAAGCGGAACAACTTTGAAGGATTAATAATAACGTAACATTTTTTTGGTTCCAACATAAGTAAAATTTATAAATATAAAAATGTCTAAAATCTAAATTTCTTTTAGGGTTAAGGTCGGTGTCATACTTTTTGTCATTAAAATAAAATATTAAAAGTACTTTAAGCAAAGTTTAAGAAAATTTATGTATTTATGAAATATACAAATAAGTTACTTACGTTAATTTTATATGGTAAGAAGCAGATTTATAATATTTATTTGTTTAATTAGGTTGCTAGCACGCAGTACGAACACAAAGGGTATCATTTGAGAGACAAATACAATGTAACTGGGTAGCAAAAGCAATATGTTACGCAAAACAATGATTTTCATAAATAAAAAAATTAACTTAATTCTAAAAGTCGGGACTTTTGAAAAACGTCGCGTGACGCGGAATTAATTGTGAAAAAGCGGAACGTCTGGTCACCTTACCTTAGATACATAAAACGTCAAACATTTGAAGTTCGTCGCGTCATTTAGAAACCAAATACAATTTAAAAGAATATTTTTGATTTAGACATTGACATTGACAACCAACAATTCTGATGCAACTATAATATTTTAAGAGAAAAGGGAGGAACAAGGCGGACGAATTGACCACGCAGACAAATTTTTTAAGATTTTTTTTTTTTATACGTGTACACATGACACTGGCTCACGCAGAAACCGTGCTCATACCATTAATTGGGAAGAAGAAGAATGTTTTACATAAGCGGGAATCTGGGCACAAAGGTGGAATTGTCTCGGTTCATTTTTATTTTTTTGTGCATAATGCGGTTGTATTGATAGATGATTGGTTATCATGCAGTAAATAAGTGTGTTCGTGTGTATCGATTGTAGAATTTAGGCAGGAACACCGCTGTCCTAAGTTCAGATTGGTTCAAAATAGTAGATAAGTCTTAACTTTTACTTTGTTGATCTTTGTGATAGTGACATTATTTACCACTGAAAATTGAAAACTGAAATCTGAAAACAGAAAATTGAAAACGGAAAATGGAAAATTTAAATCTGACATCTGACATCTGACATCTGAAATCTAGAAACCAGAAACCTGTAACCAGAAACCAGAAACCAGAACCCACAATCTAGAAACCAGAATCTAGAAACCAGAAACCAGAATCTAGAAACCAGAATCTAGAACCAGAACCAGAATCTAGAACCAGAAACCAGAACCAGAACCAGAAACCAGTAACCAGAAACCAGAAACTAGAAACCAGAAACTAGAAACCAGAAACAGAAACCAGAAACTAGAAACCAGAATACAGAACCTAGAAACCAGAACCAGAAACCATAAACCATAAACCATAAACCAGAAACCAGAATCTAGAAATCAGAAACCAGAATCTAGAAACCAGAACCAGAATCTAGAACCAGAACCAGAACCAGAAACCTGTAACCAGAAACCAGAAAACTGTAACCAGAAACCAGAAACCTGTAACCAGAAACAGAAACCAGAAACCAGAAACCAGAACCAGAAACCAGAAACCAGAAACCAGAAACCAGAAAACTGTAACCAGAAACCAGAAACCAGAACCAGAAACCAGAAACAGAAACCAGAAACCAGAACCAGAAACCAGAAACCATAAACCAGAAACCAGAAACCAGAAACCAGAATCTAGAAACCAGAATCTAGAAACCAGAATCTAGAAACCAGAAACCTGTAACCAGAAACCAGAATCTAGAAACCAGAATCTAGAAACCAGAATCTAGAAACCAGAATCTAGAAACCAGAAACCAGAATCTAGAAACCAGAATCTAGAAACCAGAAACCTGTAACCAGAAACCAGAATCTAGAAACCAGAATCTAGAAACCAGAATCTAGAAACCAGAAACCTGTAACCAGAAACCAGAATCTAGAAACCAGAATCTAGAAACTAGAAACCAGAAACCAGAAACCAGAAACCAGAATCTAGAAACCAGAAACCATAAACCAGAAACCAGAAACCATAAACCAGAAACCAGAACCAGAAACCAGAATCTAGAAACCAGAATCTAGAAACCAGAATCTAGAAACCAGAATCTAGAAACCAGAATCTAGAAACCAGAATCTAGAAACCAGAAACCAGAAACCAGAAACCAGAAACCAGAAACCAGAATCTAGAAACCAGAATCTAGAAACCAGAAACCGTAACCAGAAACCAGAATCTAGAAACCAGAAACCAGAAACCAGAATCTAGAACCAGAAACCAGAAACCGTAACCAGAAACCAGAATCCAGAAACCAGAAACCTGTAACCAGAAACCAGAAACCATAA
The DNA here is from genome assembly GCA_029286795.1 of Byasa hedistus. NCBI lineage: Eukaryota > Metazoa > Arthropoda > Insecta > Lepidoptera > Papilionidae > Byasa > Byasa hedistus. The sequence goes on from JAGSMW010000008.1 coordinate 2,555,548, forward strand.
ACCAGAAACCATAAACCAGAAACCAGAAAACTGTAACCAGAAACCAGAATCTAGAAACCAGAATCTAGAAACCAGAATCTAGAAACCAGAATCTAGAAACCAGAAACCAGAATCTAGAAACCAGAATCTAGAAACCAGAATCTAGAAACCAGAATCTAGAAACCAGAAACCAGAAACCAGTAACCAGAAACCAGAAACCAGAATCTAGAAACCAGAAACCTGTAACCAGAAACCAGAAACCTGTAACCAGAAACCAGAAACCAGTAACCAGAAACCAGAATCTAGAAACCAGAAACCAGAAACCAGAAACCAGAAACCAGAATCTAGAAACCAGAATCTAGAAACCAGAAACCAGAAACCTGTAACCAGAAACCAGAAACCTGTAACCAGAAACCAGAAACCTGTAACCAGAAACCAGAATCTAGAAACCAGAATCTAGAAACCAGAATCTAGAAACCAGAAACCAGTAACCAGAAACCAGAATCTAGAAACCAGAAACCAGAAACCAGAAACCAGAATCTAGAAACCAGAATCTAGAAACCAGAATCTAGAAACCAGAATCTAGAAACCAGAAACCAGAAACCAGAATCTAGAAACCAGAAACCAGAAACCAGAAACCAGAAACCAGTAACCAGAAACCAGAAACCAGAATCTAGAAACCAGAAACCAGTAACCAGAAACCAGAATCTAGAAACCAGAAACCAGAAACCAGAATCTAGAAACCAGAAACCAGAATCTAGAAACCAGAAACCAGAAACCAGAAACCAGTAACCAGTAACCAGAAACCAGAATCTAGAAACCAGAATCTAGAAACCAGAATCTAGAAACCAGAATCTAGAAACCAGAATCTAGAAACCAGAATCTAGAAACCAGAATCTAGAAACCAGAATCTAGAAACCAGAATCTAGAAACCAGAAACCTGTAACCAGAAACCAGAATCTAGAAACCAGAATCTAGAAACCAGAAGAAACAAAAAAGTAAACCCGTTTTACTAGACTGGGCGTCAATTGGAAAGTGTCTCCTGGGTGTCTGTTTAGAACAAATTTCAGTGGAATTTTAATTAAAAAACCGTCCAACGAGGCAAGGACTTTTTATTGGACTCAAACGAGCCTTTTAATCGCTCTTTGTCTGTCACCGTATCGCTCTACGCCCTTGTAGACTTTGACGCGACTATTTGTTCTCATTATGCAAAACGCTTTACTGTTTACGTTTAGCGTCAAGTTTGTTAATGCTTGTTTTGGAACAAGTTCAGTGTAATACGCTGTTAGTAAAGTCTAGTACTTTTCCACAAAAAATATAACTACATACATATATGAAAACTGAAAAAAGAGAATACTTTTTGTGAAAAATCGATCGATTTTCTTTATTATCCACACTAGATGTTGTAATTATTTTTTACACTCATAAAAAGTCACGATTTTGTCTTTTATATTTCTTGACTTTCACTATTGAGTTCTTTTATGAATATTATATAGGAACAGCCGAGAGTTATAATAATCAAAATCTGAACATCATGTTAAAAAAGAAAATGCAACAGTTAAAATTTTTTTAATCTTTATGTAATGTATATGTAACATGCACAGATATAAAATAGAAGCATACAAACGACCGTTTAAACGTACGTGATGCGAAATTAAGTTGCAGAATATGTGACAGTGTTACAATTAACAAACATTTGTTACGATTTCCACACGAAAACACAGCTTCCATACTAAACAGCTCTGTATTTAACTGAAGATATTTAACTTGTGCTGTATTTTATGCGTCTCGAACTGTTCTGTTACGTCTCGAAGAGTCGTGAGTTCGGTCTCCGGTTATGGAAAATAATCGACATATTCTTAGATTTCTAAGAACGATAAATCTTTTACCAGCGTAGTGGATAAAAGGCCTTGTCTCTCTTGTAAGAGTCAGCCTTATGTTCTAGCAGAGGCATACACGGTGTATATTTAAATTAGTGAAATTCAATAAGACGTCATAGGTATTTCAGTCCTCAATTATGGGACCTACAAAAATATTTACGGCTCGAAGCCGCGGGTACAGCTAGTGAAATAACGTCTACTCTGTTTGTCTGTCTGTAATTTCAGTACAGCGGTGACTGAGACTGTGTAGTATGACACGAAAATAATGTTGTCGCGTCGGTATACTCTGGTAACGCCATCTTGTTACCGACGGGATAAATAACGGGTGCATATCAAAAGACCGCACCGATTACTGTATAACAATTGACAACTGCTGACAATTAAAAGTGTGTCTTTTGCTATTAATTGAAAAATTAGAATTATTTCTTAGAAATACGAATATAACTACTGTGTATTTCAAAATAACTCAGTGAAAATTTTAAGTGTAATCGTTTCAAAGTTCTATTCAATCTAAAACTAAAGATAAGAAAGGTTTTTTTTTTGTTTGTGTGTTGTCATGTTTACAATGAAGTTAAATAAACAGAACCCGTAGAAAAAAAAAATTACAGTCCGCGTTTCTACAACAAACTCATTTGAAAGTCTTTCTAATGAAAAAAAATATGTATTTTCACAGACATCTACACCAAAAAATAGGGGATCGATCCCGCCATACCAATCAAGCTATTACAGCCTTATTTCAGGAGTATTAAATTGATTAAAAAATTTAACTGTTCATTATGTTCTTACATTCTTTTCTTCTATATTCACTACTACGTAAGTACATATTCTTCTGCGTCAGGTTCTGTTTCTTTTTTGTCTGGGCTAGGCTCCAATGAATCGCGCGGATGTGTATGTATATTCTGCTAGTTATTATTGCCATGTCCCGCTATCTAAGCTGCTTACGGAAAAATCGATTTGATTTTGTCGTACCCACTAGGGTAACCAGCTATTACTATTTTTGTCATCATCATCGGTGCCTCCCTGATTGATATCCAGCGCGACTGTTTCGATGCCACTGGCATTTTGTTTGGATACAAATTTTTTAGGAGTATATTATTATTTTAATGAACACAAATCTTTATAAAAGTCGACTAAGGATGGGATCAGTTCAGAAGTATGACAGCAGCTTTTCTGTAACTGTTGCCAATACAACTTGTTTGGCATGCGTAGCGAGTATAGCCTTGAAGAGTATAAGAGAAGTCTAAATTTAACAGTGAAGAATAATAGGCTGTAATGATGTTGATAATTATTGTTTGCTTTATTTAATTAGATGTGACGTCTATTATATGACAATAACTTTAACACATGTATTCATGACAACAGAAATGTATATATGAATAAGATTTTTGAGACTATTTTAATTTATTTACAACGCTAAACCTTTATCGCTAAGCAGTAATGAGCAAATATTATTGTGTTTGTGTAGCTGAACTACAGTGCCTATTCTGTGCCTCCCTGGTCAATTTCCAGAACAACCTTCTAGTGCCACCGGCAAGGATTAAAAATAGTATAGCAAACGTAAAGGAGGTAACGTCAAAATGCCAATACTTAAATATATATCCTTTTGTAATAATAAACTAAGTGTTAACAAGCTAAGTTAATATTTGATTAGATAATAACTTAAAACCGTGAAACCGTTGTCACCGTAGCAGCATCCGCCTAACCCTACTTGCGTCGACAGAATTAATTTCCTAGCCTATAACTCTCGTATATTGGAGGTTCGACGACAGTTGCGAGTGGCTCCAATTTATGGTGGTGGTGTCGCGGCCAGGTGAGGCCGGAAGCATCCCCTTCACCGCGGTCCCGCCTCGAAGGGAAGACTGATATTAAATTGGCTCGACTTTCTTAAATCTCCCGGGATATTCTATTTCTAGGCACTCTTTATTATGTTACATCTATTCGGGATTCCCTTTAACTCGGAATATTTTATTTGTATTCATGGAGAGGAGTATACCGGATGTTGACATTTGTTTCGTTATATTTTTACGGTCTTTTCATTTAATTTAATATATAATGCTTAATATAAAGATACTTACATATTTGTTAAATACGATTAAGCAAGAGAGTAAATAAATTTTCGTTACATTAAGATCGTATTTGGTCTTAACCTATTTTACAAGGTTTAACACAGACAGTTTAAGATAGTATTACTAAATCGCCAATTTCTGCCCTCAAATAATATTATTTGAATTTCACAAGCGTTATAGCTAGTAAAATTACTCGGGTAACAAAATGTATCATATAACGTTTTAAACCGATGAGCAGTAAGCAATGCTATGCATATCTTACTAACTCTACATTGGATGGGCTACATATTAGTTGATTAGTCAATAAGTTTCATCTCCTTATATTATACAATATAACAGTGTTATAATTTTTTTTCTTCCGGAACGACCGTTATTACTAATAATATAAACTTGTAGTACAGATGAGTAAAGTAAGAAGAAAAAATCATTGGTAGTTTTAAATTAGTTTTTGAATGATTTATTTCTTCACATTAAAGTAACCCACGACACAGTTCACGTTGAACAAATAAGATGTTAGTGGCGTTTGTTACAAAGGGGACATCTCCGGCACGCGACCCGCTGGGATACTAAACTATGTTAATTTCCAACTATTCTAAGTTACGATGTAATTAGTAAAAGTGTACTAATGCTGCTTTGTACCTTAATTGCCCCGCCGCAAAGCGGTTTGCGCGGAGGGTACAGATTCCGTCGCGAAGGGCACTTTACTTATGTCTTTGAGTTATCGGAATGTTGGTTCGGTTAGATTGTTGTTTACTTAAATTAATATTCCTGATTACACTGCCACTAGCGTATGTTGGTGTACAGCGAAATAGTGTTCGCATTGTCAATTAAAAACCACTACACCAATGATGAAATTTCCACACAAAATACTAGTTTATTTTTACATTGTACCTTGTGATAATGAAAGAATAACAGCTAAGTATAAACGAAAACTTCATATTTATTGCTATTGTTGAGGAGAGAGAATTGAAAATTCTTACCGAAGAAAGTAGGCATAGCTGCAGTAACTATTTCTACTGCGAAACAGTGTAGTAACATTACTGTGTTCCAGTTATCAGGGCTTGTATCTACTATAATTACTTGTTCAACATCTACTGATCGGATGAGTACATATTTTTGTATATAATTTTATATCTATGTAAATTAAGTATGTTATGATGAAGTGTAAATATTTTAGTTGTCTCATTATCATGAGGAGCTGTATTTATTATTGTTATTATAGATTGACACTATCGATGTCGATATTTTTTGAAGAGTTGCCTAGTTCTTAACTAGGCGCGAAGAACCCGTGGTCCCGTTCACCTATTTGACGCGAAACCAAAGCGTATAACTCAAAGTAATAAATTGAAGTTGCGAGTTCTCAATTAAACGAGTAACGCCGCCTCAAATTTCTGTAATGGAAGCTTCGGGAAGCTCGCGCCGCTGGATGTTTGTTCTTTGAAATATTAATCAACGAATTCGTCGGTTAGGCTGGTGACGTGCTAATGATTCATGCGGCGGTGCCTGTTCCTCTGTTTTACTTGAACAGTTGTAATCGCGGCAAGTGACAAGTTTCCGTGTAATATATATTACATGCAAACTTGTCAAATTTAACTTAGACACATGCCAAGATTTGAAGATAAGGCTGCGGTGTTTAGATGTCATGCGGGCATATAATCAAGATATAGCAGTTTTTGTTTACATTTGGATAGAACTTGACCTCAACTTCGTTTGTTTTAAATGACAAAAAGGCCGAAGATGACAGATAGTTTGAGAAATTCTGCCTATTATAAGTTTACAATCGGAATGCATCGAACGCATTTATGGCAGCAGATTTACAATTTAACAGTGCTAGATAAGAACGGGTCCAAAAATGTTAAACTAATCAAGCTACACATAATGTCCCCGCACTCGAACCAATGACTTCTGTATTAGAAGGCAAACATCCAATGCGCTACGAAGTTAATTAAAGTAGTCCTAGTTTTTCTTTTACGGAGCTTCGTTTCTGATCATTTTTAGTTTTTTAAAGTGGCTATAGTAAGTCTATAAACTTTATATTTATGTAAAGAAATAGTTAATTAATGTAAAGTTAGATTTGAATTTTATGTTTATAATTAACAACATTTGAGTTTCTATTGTTTATCCTAAAATTAATAAATACATAAAAGCTCTTATTATGATAATATTAAAGTACGAGTATAAAGGAAATGCAACAGAACAATTTCTAGTGGCAGGTCTTTATTGCTGACAAGATAGGTACCACCGCAGTGATTATTTCAGCCGCCAAATAGTAGCGTGCAAACATTACTGTGTTCCAGTATGAAGAGCGCTGAAAGCTAGTGAAATTACTGGGGTAACGAGACTTAATGTCTTGTCTTAAGGCGACGAGCGCAATGTGGTGCAGTGTATACCATCTTAAGCGGCACGTTGTTATGTTCGGACGAATCACTTACCATCAGGTGAACGTCTCGCTCGTCGCGTAGTTTCGTAGAATGAAAAAGAAAAGTTACAGCGTTTCGTAAAAGAAAAATCAAGAAAGTGCGAAGTATTACTGGAGCTGTACCACAGTGAGTGGCAGCCACAGCGCGTGTGAGGGTACTCAGGGAACATCTTGTGTGTGTTGTAAGAAACTGCTTTCTTCCCGACGCGTTGAACTGAACCGTGTCTAAGGATGCGACGCGCGTGAAGGACACGAGAGCACTCCGGATGCTGCGGTCGTTATCATGAAGCATGTTTAGATGTAAACTTAAAGCTAAGCAGTTGTTTTTTACTTGTAATATCATATCCCAGTTTTAAAGAACGGATTTGATCTTCACTTAACTTCAGCTTTCGGTGAAGGAAAGCGTGATTAGAAGATATCTGTTGAAAGAACAATGGTTTTCGTGGAAATGTAACATCCGAACTTACTTAGCTTGGTGGTTAACAAACTTGACAGTCTATGATACAAAGTCGAGATTCTTAGCAGTGGAAACATTAAGAAAACTGTTTCATCATCATCAGCCTATAGACGCCCACTGCTAGACAAAGGCCTCCCCCAACGTTCTCCACTCCAAACGGCTCTGCGCTGTCCGCATTATTATAATACTTTATCAAATGCTCGAAAAGAGTAAGACTGATGATGGGAAGATCATTCTGACATTTTTTATTAGTCTATAGTTTTAGTCTGCGCGTTGTTGTGAAATTAGTTGTTTCCATTATGTTTTTAAATAGTTATGCTGTTTTTATTAGTGATGTGGTAAATTGGGTACAATTTAATCAATCCCCGGCTTGAATTGAACCGGATAGAGCCGGGTGTGGTTCACACCGGGCTTAATAACGCCGACAGCGGCTGGGCGGGGCTGCGGCACAGGTAACGATATATTTGAGTCTAACGCCTTACCCGATATGTTCCAATTTAAACTGAATACGCAGCAAATCACGCATCCACTGCTTAATATATTTCAGTTGAACATTGACTGATTTGAATTTTACAAGGCCATTGTTTGAATTAGCCTTTAAAGCCCTTGATTTATTGCCTAGTGTGTTTGGTGAATGAGTTCCTTCATAGCATTAATTCTCAGTGTGTATATCAGTAAGATATAAATACATAAATTAAAACCTGCAATATCGCCGATACATGTTTTTGTATCTAATTATTTATCTCCATTTGAGAAATTCCGTAAAATGTAAAGAGCATATCGCAAATTCATAACATTTTCCACTTTGGTTTATTTGTTAATTAAGATTTGTTAATTCTCTGAAATATATAATATAGCAATTTTTGGAAAACAAACTTAGGCCCCTAATTCTTCTTTTTAAAGTCGAGATTTAAAGATAAGGCTGCGGTGTTTTGATGTCATGCGGGCATATAAACAAGATACAGCGCTTTTTGTTTACAATTGGATAGAACTTGATCTCAACTTCGTATTTTGTTATTTTTTTTTATATTACGAGTCGACGAGACGAATTAGACGTTCACCTGATGGTAAATGACATGCTTGCCCGTAACGTGGCGCTAGTTAAATGGTATCACTACATTGCAGTCGTCGCCTTGAGACATAAGGTGTTAAGTCTCGTTACCCCAGTAATTTCATTATCTTACAGCGCACTTGAAACCGGAACACAGCAATGTTTGCACACTACTTTTATACTATATTCGTTGCGATGCTGTTAATAATTTGTTTCAAAACTTTTTGTGGAAATATTTCAAGTAGTACTATAACTTGATGTCAAAACGACTCACCTATACATTTCGCAAATATCCCTTCTGCGGGGGTTCGGGAGACTGAGGAAATATCAGTCGCGTTAAACTTTGCCCTCCGAGGGGGAGTCGAATGCCAAACTCACAAATTGTCTAATGATGCATTACTCTGATTCACCATTATTCAAATAGATAACTAAAATATACACTTTATTATTATATATAACAACAACTTATAAATAATATGAAGGCCTACAATTTTTATTCAATCAATGAAAGTACCTTCAAACGAAAAAATTTTTGTTATAGTCATTTGCCGATAGATGTCCACTGCTGGACGTAAGTCTCTGAAAAGCTATTTACGATTGGAAATAAGTAAAATTGGAAAAGAAGTAGAAGAAATCACCGCAGGCCAAAGTCTATTCATCTATCAATCGTTTCTAGAATATTGTTCCTTTTATTTTATTGACAAAATAATCTAGTAAACATTTAATACTGGTTAAACTAAATCCTTATAAATATTAGAGCATATGAAAAGCACAGGAAGAATGAAATAACTTTTAAAAAAATTATAATGAAACATCAAATTATAAAGATATTCATTACACTAACATGCACTTATATTTTTAAGTGAAACTTTTTTTTTGTTAACTATATCTATGAAGGTTTTCGAATAGTAAATACTGGACAGTGTGTGGGCGGGTTTGCGGAGCTGGTGCTTCGCAATGTATTGGTTACACTTCCGGATTCAATTTGTTCCAATTTGAATCGGAATCGTTTGGAGTTGTCGCATCGTTTCGTGGTTTACCCTCGGTAAAGGCTTCTATTCCAGATAATTTCAGTATAATGACTGTATCTAATATATTGTTGATAAATATAAAATAATGGTACATACTTTCAAAGAAATTAGTAATGTTTTCGATCTTTTACATTCAACAAGTGTTTCATATTAACTTTTGCTTTGAAACTGGTTCCAGGTAGTTAGGTTGGTGGTTTGGGTTTATGTTCATGTTTTAAATATGCTATTAATAATATAATTTATGTGTACGGGTTGGTCAAAATACAAAACCCAGAGAATTCCTGATCCTGCTACGGCGTAGCAGAAATACCGCTATTTCACATAAAAAGCACAATTGATAGAATGTATTATTGAACAGTAGTTCACTATTATTACCAGTAACTGTAAGGTATCCATTCGCCCTTAATAATTAAAGGGTTTCTATCTAAATTTGTCAAGAATATAAATATCAGTAAGTTAGATATATGTGAATTATATAGTTTGTATTAAAATATTATGTTAAAGTTTGATGGTTGGTGATAAGCTGAGTAGTGATAATTTTTATACCACATGGTAAACTGATACTGTCCGTCTGATAGTAAGCAGACACTCTAGTCTCTGTAGTACCAGAGGCATCATAAACGCGTTTCCGACCCTGGAGTAAGCTTATGATAACTTTTGAACAACTTAATTCTGTAGCTTCTTAGGAAAACCTCGTTGGGAAAATCTAGCGGTTTTTTACTAATTTGTAAACGATGAATATGTTTACATATATTTTCTATAACTTACGAATTGCAATCTTGCATGGATTCAGAATTAATGCCCGTGGAACACAATAATAATAGATAACAGATTGGAACCTTGTTTATTGTCTAGTTAAAGCGATTCCAAAGCATCACTTCGTGTTAACTACATTGTTATCAAATTGTGTGAACTTTACGATCACTGCAACAAAACACGAAAGCTTTTTCGATAGCAGCCGTCTGAAATTGAAGGGATCGGTAAAAACTGAAACGGAAGCAGTAAAATGATTATATAACGGTAGTCCGTTGGTATAAATTGCAAGTAAAGAGCCGGCAGCTTGCTCTTCGTGCTAAAGCGCGAACTCTACAGCAATATACATAAATCAGAGCGGGCGTTATGTATGTTTGTCCGCCCCCACTGCTACGCTCGGGAAACTTTAAGATTTGCTGCAGTTTACTGAATGTATGTAGACAATTTTTAATATATTCACAGAGGTTATGTTATGGTTAATTTTTCTTATACCTTTTTTAACGCCAGTAAAAACCTAATTGTATCTGTAGCAAAGCATTTAATCGTTTGCTCACTCTTAAATAATAGGAATTCACTAAACTCGGTTCGATATTGATAAAATCATAAAAATTGCTTAATTTGTTACGTCTGTGATCAGAGATGACTAAGAGATAATATTGTCAAGAAATACTTAAACTTGACAACGAGTAAGTATAAACAACTAACTAAAAAGATCACGGCAATAGTCTCAACGCTATTCATTATTTTTTAAGACAGGACGAAGTATGTTTATCTAAAATTACTAGAAATAAAAGCAACGGAGAGTGATAGTAGTAAATGGTGGAATTTTGACAGTAGTACTATTTTCGGCTCCCGTCTGGCAGTTACCACAGTCATATTATTAACCTATCACCATATAATCATAGCTGTGTGATACTGTTGGCAAATTATGTAAAGTTTATGTTATTAGCATTGAAGAATAGTAATTAATTACTGAGACGAAAGAAAGGTTTCAAGAAAATTTTAGTTTTATTAAGCCTGAAAAGATATTTGAATATCTGTAAAAGTAACTAGATTAGAATATAGACTTTTCCTTGTTATTGCTGCTACATAAAATTAGTGATTTATCTTCGCTTATTTTCCGTATATTTTTTCTTAATACTGAATATCATTAATGTTCCTTATAACCCAGCCAGGATTCTAAGTGAAACTTTGTATAACATAAAACTAAAAGCATTTAAGGCTTAGTTTTGTATGTGTAGATATACGTTTCTTTCACTTAAAGTTATGTCACCGAACAACCCTTTCTGAAGAACCATCAAGATCGTCGTGGGGCTGTGAGCCGAATGTAAACAGCATCAAAGGGCCGCGTCTCACAATTTGTCGACCCTTGATTGGGCACGCAACGCCGGCGCACCTGTCACCTTCGACTAAGTGCAGACCTCAAAACAAAGGGCACGATTTAGGCCCAAGCAACAAGAACACACGAGAACATTTATAGCATTTATATATATTACTTTTTCTCTAAGGTATTTACTTTTACTATCTAGAACAGTGGTTCAATAATAGTAAACTATAAGTGTATGTTTACTGTTAGCAGGGCTCTTTTTCTGGAGACCGTTTAAGTAGGTACCACCGTCGCTATCATTTCTTCGGTCAAACAGTAGTGTGATAAAATTAATGTGTTCAGGTTTGAAGGTAATTCTAGCTAGTAAAATATCTGAGGTAACGACATTTAATAAGTCTCAAGGCGACGAAAACATTGTGGGTTAGTTTATACCATCCTTACCATCAAGTGAACGTCTTGTCGCTTCGAGGGAAACGAATTCTTGATGTTGTATTTACTTATTTAATCTGGATGATTTTTTTTGCATTTCTTGTTTATGAATTTCGGATACTGAAAGTAATGGAGTTTTTGCACCACACACCACGTTGGCAGGTGTGTACGATTGTCGATGTCGACGCTTGAATGGCTGAAGCAGGGGATCGAGTTGTGAGCTTTTACCGTCGAGTGTCTCGAGCTCTAATCCAGTAAGAAGTACGCACGGTGACGAGAACCATTTTTTAAACATTCCTCCACTCACAATTATTAATAGTATACAAAAAGCCGATTCACTGGAGCCTGAAAATGTTTTGTTTCGTTCGGTTCCATTATCACAGTTTACTTGAATTCCATTATACGCTTGTGTTTTAAAGTTTATATACTTTTTCTGCCTTTGATTTTTTTTTAACTACTAAGCGTCGAGACAAGCAAGACATTCACCTGATGGTAAGTAATACGCTTGCCCATAACAATGCGGTGCTAGTTAAGATGGTACACACTGCACCACATTGCGCTCGTCGCCTTGAGACATAAGGTGTTAAGTCTCGTTACCCCAGTAATTACACTAGCTACAGCGCCCTTCAAACCGGAACACAGTAATGTTTGCACACTACTATTTGGCGGTTGCAATAGGAGCTGCGGTGGTACCCACCCAGACGGTCTCCGGCAACAGAGACCTACCACCTGGTAAATTTAATTCTCGTTATTTTTAAACAAGTACTTAAAGTTTCGTTGACGGTACTTTAATAGTTGAAACTGAATTTGATTTGCGGTCACACAATAGTAAGTTAAACTCCTGTAGATAGCAATGTAGTGCTAGCTAGGAATTTTATATAACGTAGATTAAGACATCGTATAGTATTACGTCAGTCATTTCTAAAGAGCTTTAATATATCGGAGCACAATCTTCGCGTTGAAAAATATGTCTGTGTATTAGTTAGTAGTTTTGAAAACGATTTAACCCACAAGTAAAATGCCTTCTTTTTCTATAAACTATTCGTATATACAGTCTTTCGTGAACTTCAGTTTTCCTGTATACTCCGGCTGCGTTACCGATTTATTATGCAGGTAATTCGTAGCGTTATTCTCGCTGAGATTGCGATTATATATCACGCGTATTAGGGCACACTGTGGCCCATTTGAAGCGAAGATGTTCAAAGAATATTATTAAATATATACCAGACTGGATATTATTAAATAAATAATAAACCTGTTACTATACGAGGTACACTAAAAATGGTCACCGGAAGCTTGAGCTGATGATGAAGTGAATTTAAGGCGTTTTTTGAAAATTAGCTTACATAAATTAATAGAACCATAAAAGAATAGTAATAAGTATAATATGTATGTCTTTTAAACTTATTGTAAGCTATGCCTCATGTAGGCTTTATTATTAATTATTACTATTCTTTAAGAGTGTTTTAAGGTTTTAACTAAATCTTTAATATCCTTCTGGTTTTTTTAGATACTTTTGTTGAGATACTGAAAGTGTATTATAAATTCGCAAACCGTTATTTATGTCATCTAAAATTAAGTTGTTTAACTACCTTCGTGGCAGCTACCACTAGGTCTTTAATTTGGTTTAGGGCACATTTATGGTAGACTTTGGGTTCTCAATATATGACAGCTATTAAATGATGCTGTGTTAACTTATCTTTGATAAAAAATATGTGTTTTTTAAGTTCATAACATTAATTTGAAGATGTGTATAGATATTTTATATACGTCTGTTTATTTATATATTCTTTGACACCGTTGTACACTACTGCGCGCTTTTATGGTAATTGTTTGGAACAACGCAGATGGTTTACATTCCTTAATACAAATGAACCCTTTCAGTATATATTAACTTGAGAGGTTTTAATTTACAAATGTCTTAGCGAGACACGAGAAGAGGGTTATTATGTTAATCTATTACCACTGATTTTAAATAACTGTTAAAACTAATTTTTGGACTTCTAAAAATAGCTACACTTAAAGATTACGTCAGAAAAAAAAATTGTAATTGTTTTTAGTAACAGTGGAGGCTTAGTTGAATTAATTAGTTTGTATAATTGTTTCTTATTATACAATGTATTACTTGCCTAGATATGTTTACTAGCTACATCCTCCTTTAAACTTCAAAACAGTGATGTTGACTTATACTTTAGTGGTAAGTAGAGATCTGGCCATAATATTTAATTTGATGGTCTTAAAAAGTATAACTATTAAAGACCAGGTGGTAGGTCTCTGTTGCCGGAGACCGTCTGGATGGGTACCACCGCAGCTCCTATTTCAACCGCCAAATAGTAGTGTGCAAACATTACTGTGTTCCGGTCTGAAGGGCGCTGTAGCTAGTGTAATTACTGGGGCAACGAGACTTAACACTTTATGTCTCAAGGCGACGAGCGCAATGTGGTGCAGTGTGTACCATCTTAACTAGCACCGCATTGTTATGGGTAAGCGTATCACTTACCATCAGGTGAACGTCTTGCTCGTCACGTCGCTTAGTAGTATAAAAAAAAAGAGATATTAATAAGAATAAAGATAAAACTTTCACAAGGGGGAAATAAGCACCTCGTATAAACAAAATATGATGTTGTTTATGTATAGCGATTGGCTTTTAGTTTTATTGCGCTGACCGGAGGTTATTGTCTCCGGATGAGATTGCCCACGAAATTGAACGCGAAATGGGATTTACTGAATATTATGCATCAAGTTATAACATAAACTTATATATAAAATAATTTATAAACGGTCCGTATAATAGTTAATATTGTTACCCGTTCTAATGTGTTTAGTAAAATTGATAATACTTTTTTATATTTTTCCTAAATAAATACGCTGTTTACGAAATAGGTTGCACTCGAAACGCGAGAGATTTTCATGCACTCTGAACCGCGACAAATGGCGTCCTGTGATGAAAAACGAAAAAAGGGCATTCAAATTAAAGACTAGATATATGTATAGTGAACTGTAGACACATAAATCAGTGAGCATCGAACATAAAGCTATCCCCACTGTGAGCGGGCAACAATGCTCTCTTGCGCCCCGCTTGTCACCAGCAATGTGCGTTTTCATTGTACCAGTACCAAATTTATAACGCTCCACACTTTAATACTAGATACCTGTCTATACAGTACGATAACTATTATTCACGATAAAATTATTATCTATAATATCGTGATAAAATTTTAATATGCTTCTGAATTGATATCAAATTTTTAACGAAGATTCGTCTTGATTTATTCTAAATTATTATCACATGAACTTTAGAGACTAATGATAGTGATGATTATATTCTTAATCTCCATATGTATAAATAACAGAAAACAATAATGCTGTTATGATGTAGTGATGGGTGTATTAGCGAGTATGAAAACCCTGCCACAATTCGAATTACCATTTATGAGAATCGAATCAGCGATTTCTAGCACAAAGCAAGCGGGTTAACCACTAAGCCACTAGGACAGTCCTATCTATATATATTACGTATGAAATCGTTACCACGTAACCGAGACGCAAGATACAGTTATAATACAATGGAAACCGTACAAACGCAAAGCGCTAATACTTTCAGCAAATATTCCGACGTCTATGAGACAAACCTCATACAAACCCGAGGGGTGGATTGGACGGGGGTGACTTGAGACTTGTTGAGGTCTCCTCGTTGTACATCAATACTTAAGCAACTGTGTATTTAAGGAACTTGATCTTTAAGTGTTGGCGGTATAGGATCATTTGAGAGTTTGCGAACGCACGATGAATTTGTATTATGCTTGAAATATGATAATCGTCGCGTCTGATGATGGTATTCATAGTTTGCAGGGCTAGAAGCCTTAGATGTACAAGGGGAAGAAATTACTGCACATTTCATGCGATGCTAAGTTCTCGTAAGCTTTCCTCGGTTTTATGTACCAACTTTGCTTTATAAACACATAAGTTACTATAAATAATGTATTGGAAAACAGCTATTAATATGCAAAGACAAAAATATGGGAAAGCGTTTTTAGTTTAGACTATTTGCTTAATTATATTTCTTTCAATGTATTGTCTACTGAAATATCAGTTACACAAATGTTTTTTAATGTACTTAAGAAATTTTTAATTGAAAATTAATATGTAATACTATTTTATCACCTTTCTTAACTTTATGTATTGTTGTTTAATTATGCAAATGTCGTGTGTAGATAAATCGCTGTAAACGGATCATGTAACGATGTTAACGGTTGCACGTAACAAAATTATATTTTTCTAATCACTAATCATAATCCTTTACATTCGTAGTTAAGTTATTAAAATTACGACACAATCCGGGCACCCTTCCTTGTAAGTTTATTATACCATAAAGTTCTTAAACATAATCCGTCTGCATAATCCGATTTCACGGTTGCGTCGTTATGTGAAAGCGATATGATATTGTTTTCGCTGTTTTATTTTTCTAACCGATATTTATGATTTAATTTTACTAATAATAATCTAATATATAAAATTCTCTTGTCACAATGTTCGTTCCCATACTCCTCCGAAACGGCTTTACCGATTCTTATGAAATTTTTTGTGCATATTCAGTAGGTCTGAGAATCGGTTACTATCTATTTTTCAAACCTCTAAGTGATCAGGGTTGCCCACACCAAAAAATTTTTTTTTATTTTTTGGGATTTTTTTTTCTATTTTATTTTATTATTGTGTGGCATCAAAAACTACATACAACCCTAAATTTTCACTTTTCTATCACCAACCCCTGCTTTTTAATAGACATTTTAAAATTTTTGTCTCGCTCGATATCATCAATTGTACATGGCCACGTATCAAACCGCGTGGCTGTAAACTCCAAAAAAAAAATATTATCACTTGGTAAGTGATCCCCTCCACGTGTGTACCGGTGTCACCTCTCACCAGTACACAGCACGGAGTGGGGATGACAACGAATTCTTTATCTCTCAAACATTATGCCTTTTGTCACTCCCTCTACATATAAATATATTCTCAAGCAACTTTATTATTTATTATTAATAACTAATGTTATTGAATATAATTTATTATTAATCTATAATACAAATATGTGTCGGTAAGCGCATCACTCTACAACGCCAGGACCAATTTGGCCAATTTGAGAAAAATTCGAATAATCGCCGGGAAGCCCCTAAAAACAGCGCTTTTCTTTTTCCTATACAAACGTTCTCTAACTAAAATGTAGGGTCAATTTGAACTTTATTGCTATTTCATAAAGTTCATATTAAATTACAAGCTTTCACTGCTGTCTAAGCAATGTAGGTGCGTTCGTAACGCTAAAGAGTCAATTTTAACTTTATTGCAGCTGCTCAAAGTTCAAATTAGATCATTCTTTCAAAAGTGTGCGTATGCGCGTCGGAGGATCTAACGCCGCGTGGCGAAATTAAAACGAATGAAATAATAACATAAATAGTCACAAAATGTAAGAGCTAAAGATCATTACTGCTGATTTTCAATTAGGTCGGCTTCGCGGTATTATTTATTTTGTTTTAGTTTCTTTTTCACGACATCACATCAGTCCAGCACAAACCGCGTTACCGTCTGGCGGACCTAACAGACTTCATTCCGTCAAAAAGATTTGGAATGAGGCAGTTATTGGAAAATGGAACATGGAAAACGGAAAATGGAAAATGGAAAATGGAAAATGGAAAAAGGAAAATGGATTATTGGAATATTGGAATATTGGAATATTGGAATGTTGGAATGTTGGAATGTTGGAATGTTGGAATGTGGAATGTTGGAATGTTGGAATGTTGGAATGTTGGAATGTGGAATGTTGGAATGTGGAATGTTGGAATGTTGGAATGTTGGAATGTTGGAATGTTGAATGTTGGAATGTTGGAAGTTGGAATGTTGGAATGTGGAATGTTGGAATGTTGGAATGTTGGAATATTGAATATTGAAAATGGAAAATGGAAAATGGAAAATGGAAAATGGAAAATGGAAAATGGAAAATGGAAAATGGAAAATGGAAAAAGGAAAATGGAAAAAGGAAAATGGAAAATGGAAAATGGAAAATGGAAAATGGAAAATGGAAAATGGAAAAGGAAAATGGAAAATGGAACATGGAAAACGGAAAATGGAAAATGGAAAATGGAAAATGGAAAATGGAAAATGGAAAATGAAAAATTGAAATCTGACATCTGAAATCTAGAAACCAGAAACCAGAAACCAGAAACCAGTAAACCAGTAAAACCAGGAAACCAGTAAACCGTAAACCAGTAAAACCAGTAAACCAGTAAACAGTAAACCAGTAAACCAGTAAACCAGTAACCAGTAACCAGTAAGCCAGTAAGGCCAGTAAGCCAGTAAGCCAGTAAGCCAGTAAGCCAGTAAGCCAGTAAGCCAGTAAGACAGTAAGCCAGTAAGCCAGAAGCCAGTAAGCCAGTTAAGCCAGTAAGCAGTAAGCCAGTAAGCCAGTAAGCCAGTAAGCCAGTAAGCCAGTAAGCCAGGTAAGCCAGTAAGACAGTAAGCCAGTAAGACAGTAAGCCAGTAAGCCAGTAAGCCAGTAAGCCAGGTAAGCCAGTAAGCAGTAAGCCAGTAAGCCAGTAGCCAGTAGCCAGTAAGCCAGTACGCCAGTAAGCCAGTAAGCCATAAGCCAGTAAGCCAGTAAGCCAGTAAGCCAGTAAGCCAGTAAGCCAGTAAGCCAGTAAGCCAGTAAGCCAGTAAGCCAGTAAGCCAGTAAGCCAGTAAGCCAGTAACCAGTAAACCATTAAACCAGTAAACCAGTAAACCGTAAACCAGTAAACCAGTAACCAGTAAACCAGTAAACCAGTAAACCATAAACCATAAACCATAAACCAGTAACCAGTAAACCAGTAACAGTAAACCAGTAACCAGTAAACCAGTAAACCATTAAACCATAAACCATTAAACCATAAACCATAAACCAGTAACCAGTAAACCAGTAAACCAGTAAACCGTAAACCAGTAAACCAGTAACCAGTAAACCAGTAACCATAAACCAGTAAACCAGTAAACCAGTAAACCAGTAAACCAGTAAACCAGTAAACCAGTAACCAGTAAACCAGTAACCAGAAACCAGTAAACCAGAAACCAGAAACCAGTAAACCAGTAAACCAGTACACCAGTACACCAGTACACCAGTACACCAGTACACCAGTACACCAGTACACCAGTACACCAGTACACCAGTACACCAGTACACCAGTAAACCAGTAAACCAGTAAACCAGTAAACCAGTAAACCAGTAAACCAGTAAACCAGTAAACCAGTAAACCAGTAAACCAGTAAACCAGTAAACCAGTAAACCAGTAAACCAGTAACCAGTAAACCAGTAAACCAGTAAACCAGTAAACCAGTAAACCAGTAAACCAGTAAACCAGAAACCAGTAAACCAGTAAACCAGTAAACCAGTAAACCAGTAAACCGTAAACCAGTAAACCAGTAACCAGTAACCATTAAACCATAAACCAGTAACCAGTAAACCAGTAAACAGTAACCAGTAAACCAGTAACCAGTAAACCAGTAAACCAGTAAACCAGTAAACCAGTAAACCAGAAACCAGTAACCAGAAACAAACAAAAGTTCATATTAAATAACAAGCTTTCACTGCTGTCTAAGCAATGTAGGTGCGTTCGTAACGCTAAAGAGTCAATTTGCACTTTAAATCAGCTGCACAAAGTTCAAATTCAATTATTCTATCAAAATGGTGTGCGTATGCGCGTCGGAAGATCGCCGCGAGCCGAAATTAAAACGAATGAAATAATAACATAAATAGTCACAAAATGTAATAGCTAAAGATCATTTTTACTGATTTTCAATTTGGTCGGCTTCGCGGTATTATTTCTTTTGTTTTAGTTTCGGCACGCGACATAAAATGCATTCGTTTTCACGACATTACATCAGTCGAGCAAAAAGATTTGGAATGTGACAGTTATTTGTTCCTAATAAAATAATAATAGTAAATATAATTTATGTACTATAATTATAACTTTGGCCACTCTTCTGGAACCCACTAATATTTAAATATTAGTTATTAGATGAACATATATAGAGCTGAACCCCACACACCGCCCTATCACCAGAGTGACGGTTCAGTCCAGATTTTTTTGCGCTGGCTATAAAATAGATAAGAACAAAAAACTGCCACATTCCAATTTTTTTGACAGAACGAAGTCTGTCGGGTGCTGACCCGACAGACTTCGTTCTGTAGTATAGTATTTATATATTAAGAAAATGCATATTTGTTAGTTTTTTACTTAAAACATATATAGAAAAGCCTCACTGGGTATGAAACGTATTACGTAACGTGAAAACGTAGTACGTAACCTGTTATTTACTTACTAGTACGCGCACCAGGTTCCAGTCAGAAAAACTCAAGTATTTAATACTTTGAAGTTTTTTGTACTATTTAAAATGGCATTATTATTTCTAGATAACTACATTTATGTTATATATTGCTTATCTTTCACTATGCCTATATTCTTTGTCGTGTACATAGCGCCATAATGTACGTAATACGAGTTAAATTTATGTAGTATTGTAATTTAAAAGAAAACTGAGAAAATTTAATTATATTTTCCAGTTTTCTATGCCGAATATTGTAAATTTTTTAAAGTATTTTGAATACCTTATCGACTTTCTAGTTTTATATTTAATAAAAGTTGTATCAGTGCCGTGGTGTCAACTCCTGTACCTCACCATGAGTCATAAAACATACGTATTTCTTTTTAGTAATTATCCTAGTCACAGTTCTTTTATTAAAACCGGATACTGTATGTAGTCTTGGGGCAGAAAAGTTAAGTAATTTAGAAAAGATGTATATGTATAAGATGTTTGTTTTTAAATTTAACTTTTTCAAAACCTGTATATGGGCGCAGCGTTAAGGTTAATTACGATAGTTTATCACCTTCGGGAATCCTTATGAGCGCACTTCCGCAACTGCTCAAGTCGCTTCTACGTGTAACATAAAAAACTGTGGCGACGCTCCCATTTGTTAAATCAACAAATATTTTACGCACCAAAATAATAAAAATTATTTGATAATGGCATTTTTTCCAGTATTTAAGCTTTAATAATTTCAGTTTATATAATTTTTCGATGACGATATTTTTTTTGATTTTCCAATTCATATTTACAACGCCTAAGTTAGAATCCAGAGGTTTCTTAGTCTTTAGCTTTGAATTATGTAATTTTTATCAAGTTTATTCGGCATCGATGAAAATTTCTGTAAATTTCTTATAAAAACAATGAAATACTGAAAAATGCTTAAAATTACACGTAAAAGTATCAGAAAAGGATGATTATTATCGTGGACTGCTTTATACATAACTGAACTACTTTTAAAATTTTATATAAATAAAAATCCTTTTTAGTCAGTTTCAAGCACCGCGGAGGATTAAGTCTCAGTTCTTTTTCATAAACATATCCGGGTCTTTATACTCTATTTTTAATTCAGTACAAAGTATTTTTTTTTTTACTCTAATAACGTCTCTATTCACAGGACATAGGTAAGCTGTGTAATTCAATTACAACTCCTTCCGAGCACACGACGTTCGAAGGGGGAGCGGGTGGGTGAAGGGGAGTGGTACATGAAACACAAAACACGAGCAGAAAAAAGGTTTCATAACTTATTGAAAGAACGGAAATGTACGGGGAGGAACTGAAATACTTTTTTTTGATATAGATACGCGACATTTTATGTGCATTCATCGCTTCTAGTGGAATGTTCTTAAATATATTTCCAATTTGCGCTTGAAATATTCGCATTAGTATGGCCACGGGCTACCAAATGGATTTCTTTGTAATTGTACCATGATGAAAAGATTTTCGATGCGTTTTGACATTAATGAAAAACGTTTTTTTGCTACTATTTAGAGAATAGGTTTAACCGTTTCCTGTTCTTATATAATCGTAGTGTATCATTTGTTATAAATATATTGCATTAATATTAGTTAACAGATACGATTGGTAAATCACGTGACGGGTCTAAAATTGGAAATATAGGTTACTGAAAAGTAGAATCATCGTTTGATTTACTTTAGATCTCTTTGTTAACTATAATTAGATTCAAACCAATAAGATGTGCGGTGAATGACAGCTGCAAAATCTGAAATTATCGCTAAGTCTTGTTCAAGTATACAATATTTTACATATGAAAAGAAATGTGAATATCATCCATATAGTGAACCAGTTGGACTTAAGGCGTGTACACAATAGCTTCACTGTCACGCTATGACGTTTTTATAAAGATTTACGAGTTTATTCCTTTATGGTGGTTGTTCGGTTTCTGGATTTATAACGCAAATTCTATCCGAATGTTGTATGCAAGGTCATTGTTTGTGCGGTACATTTTTTTGTTTCATGTATATTGGACTATTTCAGTTTTGTATTAGATAAAGTATATAAGTTCTATTTATTTTGACAAGGGTAAGTTAAGTTATATGTAATCATCATCATCACTATTTCATTTAATTATAACTAACTGCATTTTTGATTCTACACAAAGTCGTGAAAATAATGAATCAACTTCTTTCTTATTAAGACTGTTCAGGATATTGAGCTCAGCTCGACGCTTTGAAGCAAATTTTCTTAGATATCGCTTTAATAAATAGAAGTCATGGTTTTATACTACTGCTTAATGGTCAGAGTTACCTTTAAGCAGTTACTTAACTTTACCTGTGGCGTGCAACAGCAGTCACAGGTAAAGTTGATCTAATAATCGTTCTACTCACTTCGTAATGTATTTTACTTTAGTTTTTCGTATTTGTAAAATAAAAAACATTTAATAATACACAAACTTGAAGTTAAAATAAGCGCACTTTATATCTATACTCGTAAGTATTCTTTACATGATAATCTG
The DNA here is from genome assembly GCA_029286795.1 of Byasa hedistus. Lineage (NCBI taxonomy): Eukaryota > Metazoa > Arthropoda > Insecta > Lepidoptera > Papilionidae > Byasa > Byasa hedistus. The sequence continues at coordinate 2,577,804 of JAGSMW010000008.1, forward strand.
GGACGTTGGGGAGATACAGTGATGAAGTTAAGCAATTTGGTTCAAGTTGAACATTTGGTATCAATTTAATTTGTTGCAATGAATTTGTGAAGTACGAAAATGAAAGCAAGGGCGATAAGAGTCATATAGACGTCATTTTAATTAATAAACAACGAGGTTCACGTGACGTCACTTACCCTACATCTGGCCGCGTTTGTGTATTGGTACCATAAACTCTGTATAATGGAGACACGAAGTTCGCGTCATAAAATATTTATTGTACGCTGCGTCACGCAATTTTGTTTTCGATTTTGTAATAACTCGGTCTCTTCTAAGATTGAGAAGTATAATACCGATAAACGATCAGAATAGTAAAAAAAATACTTATGTAAGTAAGCTTTCAGTATTACTGGAAGTAACGTAAGAAAAAAATCAAAGAATGGACTGGGCTTAATTACCATCAATTAAAAAGAAGAGCCCAAGATCGGAAAAGTTTTCTCAATTTGACCGCCAAACTTCAGTTTGAAGAAGGCACCTTATGATGATGATTACTGGTGGTCTCTGTTGCCGGAGACCATCTACGTAGGTTACCACAGATTCTGTTTCAGCCGCTAAACAGTAATGTGCAAACATTACTGTGTTCCGGTTGGAATGGCGCTGTAAGGTAGATTACAGGGGTAACGAGACTTAATATCTTGTGTCTCAAGGCGACGAGCGTACGTGGTGCAGTGTATATTATCTTAACTAGCGCCGCGTTGTTATTGGCAAGCGACTTATCATCAGATGAACGTCTTGCTCTCGTCGCTTAGTTGAATAAAAAACAGTTGAAATTGTCATTATATACATGAGATAATTCATCATAATTATACCTAGCGAAGGCCGGCGCAGATGTTAAAGTGCGAGCGAATGAGTTTTTTTTTTCTTTTCAGTCGACTTTAATATTCTAATTTGGCATGCTTCACGACGAGGGGGCGCTATCAAAGGATACAATTATGCGGGGCCGTCGGGGACCTAAACTGTGCGCAGGAGATGCACAGTTTTGAAATGATCCGGAGCTCGTACCAATGATGAATGAATTACAAAGCTTTTATACTTAACATTTTAATACACTTTTGTTTAATCGTTTTTATCTCTTTCAGTTAACGAACGACGAGCTAGTGCACAATACGTCTCATTTAGTTTTTGATTATTTTCCTATTTATGTATTATACTTTCAGTTCGATCCAGTTTCTTTTTATCGTTTATGTTTTAATGAAATCTTAACGAGTTTATTACGTGTAGACAGACATCTTACAGGTAAATATGGAATTGTTAATTTGTTATACTAACTTTTTTAAACGTTTAGTAAACTTTGTGTTTGTTTATTATTCTAAGTCGTCGTACTAGTCCGAGCACGGATAGTCATGATATAGATATGAAGGTTTCCTCACGATGTTTTCCTTCACCGTCAAAGCACGTGATATTAATTGGTGTTATACTAACTGCACATAAATTGAAAAGTTCATTGGTGCAGGTCGGATTCCAACCAGATACCTCTGCAGTGGGAGGCGGCCGTTCAAACCACTAGGCTATCACGGCTCAATTGTTGCTTTTTTATTATATTTCATTGGAAAAATAAGATATGACAAAGAAAAGTCGGCGATTGGAATAAATTTCCATTTTACAGCTTTCTTTACAGAATAACTATTTATGTTATTCACCTGACATAAAATAACAGCCAAGGGTTTGTGTATTCCGGTGTGAATGGAAATGCTTAAACAGCGAAATTCAATTTCGCTTAATAATCACTTCTAATTGTACTTTACTGAAGAGCTGAATTTGCATAATTTTTGCGCTGTAACCGCGGGGGATCCGTCTATAGAGAGGCTGCATAAATAAATATAAATGCGGTAAACTGTTACGGGCTCCACGAGAAATGATCTCGAGTGGTCTTATTTCTCGTTTGGAACGAAATTGTGAATAAAAAGGGGAAAAAAGTTTAGTTGCGACACATTTTTTTTTTAACTGACGAAAAGGAAGCGGTTCTTAATTAAACTTTTAACGTTTTCACAAAGTGATCTGATTTCGAAGATGTTGTTACAGTTTGTGACATTGTGTCTGTGTAGTCATGTAAGCCGTGATAGCCTAGTGGTTTGAACGCCGGCTTTTCACTGCGAAGGTACCGGGTTCGAATCCGGCCTGCACCAATCAATTCTCCAATTTATGTGCAGTTAGTATAACACCAACTAATATCACGCACTTTGACGGTGAAGGAAAACATCGCGAGGAAACCTTCATATCTATATCATGACCATCCGTGGTGGGACTAGTATGTGAAATGGAGAAGGCAATTACAAACCACTCCATTATAACTGCCAAGTAAGTCGTCGTGTGTTTCATCACTCATGATGGGCACGACCCTAGGTCATGAGGAAATACGACATAGAAGAAGAAGTCTGTTTAGTAGTACTTGTGTGGCAGCTAAATATGATATCATTAAAAAGTGAAAATGTTACACAAATCCCGGAACACTTTTTGGTTGTGGGTCAACCAAAATATATGTAGTGAAGAGGCGTGGGGTTTTCTACTTCTTACTATAAGTTATCTTGTGAAGAATGCATTTAGACATTAAGTACACCTTATGTACCATCAGCACAGCAGTGGGCGTTATCCGGCTGATAATGATGATGATGATGTACCATCAATTCGTTGTTTACGCTATTGTCTTTAAAAAAACTGGAAACAGACAGGTATACAGGTTTTTTTTTTTTTTTTTTATAATACTATGCGACGAGACGAGCAAGACGTTCACCTGATGGTAAGTGATACGCTTGCCCATGACAACGCGGTGCTAGTTAAGATGGTACACACTGCACCATATTGTGCTCGTCGCCTGGAGACATAAGGTGTTAAGTCTCGTTACCCCAGTAATTACACTAGCTACAGCGCCCTTCAAACCGGAACACAGTAATGTTTGCGCACTACTATTTGGCGGCTGAAATAGGAGCTGCGGTGGCACCCTCCCAGACGGTCGCCGGCAACAGAGACCTACCACCTGGTAAAGGTATTATTTTATAACAGAAATCGAATCTTCTTAAACAATTTTTGTGTAATATTTGCTTTACAATCGAGCTTAAGTTTTCTATTCTTATTATTGCAATACTTTGACACCCTCAATCCAAAGCTTATTTTGCGATAATAATAACATGACACGAAACATTAATGAGTATTGTGAGGGGAATTAAGATGTACTATAAAGTGTAAAGAAAAAAGGCAGCACTGCAAATTGCGAAGCTTCCAAAGAGAGCCCTCTTATTTGCGGTGCGTCCTTCACTGTTAATGTGATTCCCGGTAATGTTACAATAATTGACCTTAAACATTTTTATCTTGGTCGTATTTACTGTTGGAAAACAAACCAACTGCTTTCATGATATTGAACATATCTTTATTTTCATCGACACTTAATTTAAATTCTAAATTATATTAAGTGATAATTACAAAAAAGATTGACAGCCGGAACTGAGAAATGTTGTATTGGCAATACGTTTAAATAATGAAGATGATATCCAGCTGGATGATATCCTACCACCAATCAAATTCTAGTATACATGGTCACGGAATGAAAATAGAGACCTGAATTTTAAGAGTCTAATATGCTTTCGTGATATGATTATTATGTAGACAGATTTTAAGTAATTCATTAAAGTCATAGTTATAAATAAACACATTTATAATTTTTAAAAAGCTCTAAGTGTAGTATGTGATATATTTCTAGTATTTATTAAAATTAGGATAAAACAAATTTAATTTTTTTAAGACTAATTAATTATTTTTTTATAGAAATACAAAAGAGTAGTTTACTTTGACCTAACTTATTTTTATAATAAACTACTCTATAGCCGTTAGTTTGTTGTACGCTTGGAATATAGGTTATTTTTAACAGTTGCATCCTATCGGAATAAGTGATTCTTGTAATTTCCTTTTCTGTGGTTTTATAAAAATCCTTACAGAGAAGGTCGGCTTAATCGTCGATTGTTTGCTGTCGGCATAAAAGCAGCGAATTGTCAATATTTGCCATCGACTCCCCGAAGGCCGGGGGCTGTAATCCCGGTAACATCCGCAAACAACACAGAATTCCATTGCTTTAGCACAATTCTGTGCAAAGTATAGTTTTGTTACAGTTAAATGACTAATTAGATCAACAACACTGCTTTATGTATCAAACTTAATATAATATATATGCGTATATTAATATTTGATTTACCTAATGTTTTTGTTAAACTTGTTTAGAACGGCTGTGAATATTATGATATAATAGATATAATAGTGAGGGATATAATAGTTCTAAATAAGTATAGACTACATTTTGGTTGTGTTTTTTTAACAAAAGGAAAATCCTGAAAAAAATATGTTTCCCAACAGCAAATACCAGCGACTATCAATTTCGCCGCAAACTCCCGTCCCTCTAATATATCCCCGATGTGACCTATTACTCATACTTCACCACCAGGGGCCCCCTTTGTTCGTTGTTCCCGTGATATATAGCCAACGCTTTAGAGGTGGGAATTACGTAAATTTCAAAAAGAACCAAAGGGTATTTGTCAATACATTTTTTTTTAGTTTACATGAGTTTAAAGAGAAGAGAAATACTGTGATAAATTTGTATGAATAAAAAATTTATGAACTACAATTTATTATTAATGAAACTCTTTACCTATTTATTAAGTAACAATCTTCTTCTAAGTAGTATTTCCTCATGACTGAGGGTCGTGGTCATCATGTGAATAGGAAACACACGGCGACTTTCATGGCGGTTACAATGGAGTGGTTTGCCATTGCCTTCTCCATTTCACATATTAGTCGATCATGACATAGCTATGTAGGTTTCCTCACGATGTTTTCCTCCACCGTCAAAGCATCTGATATTAGTTGGTTATACTAACTGCATATAAATTGAAAAATTCATTGGTGCAGGCCGGTTTCGAACCCGGTACCTACGGATTGAAAGGCCGGCGTTCAAACCACTAAGCTATCACGGTTCACATAAGTAAATTTAATGTCATAAATCATGAACGAACAGATACTGGTGGTTGGTATCTCTCTGGTGAGTTTCTGAGTAGGTTACCACCCCAGTGCTTATTTCTACTCATAACAAGTAGTTTTTTTATTCCATGGTCTAACACATGATAATAATTTCACGTGGTGTTAGAAGACAATGAGGCCGTGGAGGTTCGAAGATTATTTACTACCATATGTGACCTTGTAATTGATCTAAGGATCGCAGTGCAATTATACACTGCGCTACGGTACGAGTCTAATAATTTAACAGTTATAAACGAAACGCGCAAATTGCGCTACAGTTTTATTTGTGAAAATTTTATAACTTAGCATTTTTTCAATTTAATTTGCACAATGAAAATTGTAACTAAATATATGTATTACAACTTCTAGTTATTACACGAACTTTTTGAACGTGACAAAATGTTACAAAGACATTTCAAAATTAAGTTTTTGCGTAAAAATTATCAAAAGCATGATTTTTAGAAAACACAAATTTTTTCGAATACACAAATTCTGTTTTAAACTAAACTTTTTTTACATTTTTTGATTGACTAAAATTAACAAAAAAAAAATTGATTGCAGGTTATTTTTAAATTTTTTAAGCTGGACCCATATTTAAAGTATTAAATTTTTTTCTGTGTTCAAATTATAGGAAAAACACTTGATAACATGTCCTTCGAGGCAAAAATCCCAAAACTAAAATAAATAAAAAAAAACAATGTTTACTTAATCAAAGTCAAAATGAAAAAAGGCGAAAAGAGCAACCCACAAACATACCCGTTCGTTTAGTCTTATATTAGTGATTTAAAAACCTTTCTAGCTAGTATATAAAATAATTTAATGTGAGAAGTATACAGGACTTTATTTGCAAGGCTGAATAAACTAATTAGGGTTTAAAATGATGCTCAGTAACGAAGCGGTCAAGTTATAGCAGGAGCCCATAAACAAGGCGGAGCATGCAGCCCCGTCGCAGACAGTCCGGCGTCGGGTTCCGCACGCGCTCTAGTGGAAGCAACGTTGAAATATTACGGGCACACCACATTTAACGTGATAACCGACGCATGAGAACGTTCTGACGTTAGTTATGGCGCCGTTGAGGTCACTAGATATTCAATAACTTATCCAAGTTATCTTAAAATGAACGATGAACATTTTCCAGTTTCGCATTAGTTTTGGGAAATTATCTTCATAACTACGAGACGAAAACTGATTTAATCCTGCATTGATTCTAACGACCAGTCAAGAATATGATACGTATAGTGTCATTTGTAGGTTTTCTATTAAGAAGGGCTTACCGTTTCTATTAGAAGAACTTTTTCAATTATTCAAAGCCGGCGAACGAACCGACACGGCGACTTCTAAGACTGCAGTCGCGTAAGGTAATTAAAAATAAATATTAACAGTGTCTACCGCATCCGTTCAGTCGCTCTTTGTTAAATTCAACAAAGGACTTTCTCTGTCACATTCGCCATTCATTCGCTATTCTCCTTGACTTTTATTACTAATAAATTAACATTCCAATTTGAACTTAAACTGTTACGAAATAAGTCCTTTTGATAATTGTGATAGTAAAGCCGTCAATACATTTTGTGACTGGAATGAGGTGTATTATATTTCTAGAAATTTTCTAACATGGAAAAGGTTGGATATAGTCTTGGTTAAATTATTCAGGTATGAATAATATGGATGGCTGTACGGTTTTCGAACAGCGGCCATGTAACCAGTAGATGTAGTGCTGAAAGGTCTTTGATAAGTAGACCCATGATTTGGTGAAGTTTTGTTGGAAGCTGCTGGATGGAGGGAGCATCAGCATGGGGATCTTAAGGAGAGGCCTATCTCAGATAGTGGACGTCTATCAACTGATGATGATGTGAACAAGGAGTATACAGTATAAACTATTGTTTATGAATCTTATGTACGGGTACATATTACATCTTTTAACAGTAGTTAAACTTTTTGGTGGTTGAAGGTTTTGTAATCAGAAACGATTACTCAATCGCATAGGTTTATACTACCATAGCACCTTTTTCCGCTGCCAAAATTTTAAGGGAACTGTGACAAGTAGAAATTAGTAATGAAACAAAACTCGGAGATTTTCTCGCAACGAGCTCATCGCATTATTGGTAAAACTGCCACTTACCATCAGGTTAAAGTCAAATCGATGTACATAAAGCTGAAAAAATATTAGATTTTGGAATGACTTGAATGTGTTTCAGGTTTTTTAGTTACCTGGGGTTTGCTTTTTAGCTGGTTTCTCTGAAAAATCTGTATTTAGTTCCGTTAACGGTTTATTTTTTTATTGGGAGAGTGGGCAAACGAGCAAACAGTACACGTGATGTAAAGTGATCACTTACGCCCATAGACAGTCATTACTATAGCTAAAGTATTATATATATATCAATGTATCAATTACAATCAATCACAACTGTATATTGCAGGCCGTAAATTACAGTGCTGCGATAATAAAGAGACGTCGCTGTCACTCGACCGGAATTATTACGGACAAACAGTTGAAATGTTTCAATATTGAATCGAAAAAAATTCTTTTAAACGATTCATCGAGATATAACTGTTCGTGAATTCCTTTTTTTTTTAATATAGCGAACGTTACGAGCTTTTCGTCACATAATTTAGTGAACTTCGTTTGACGAATGAAAGTCTCTTTGTTTTGGTCGCTTTGATTCCTATTTGTCAAATGAATTTGTAACTGTCTCAAGATAATTTTTATTTCAAAGAAAAATATTTTAAAATCCCTTTTTTATATTACAAATACGTAATCTAAGAATTAAACATAATTAGATTTTCTAACGAATGTTATTTGCCGATTTTTAACTGACACGGTAGATGTTTTTGTTTAACAACATAATGACAGAAGCGTTGCTGTTTAAATACCCAATTACGTTATATTAAGTATTTACGGTAAGAATGTGTATTCAGTCGTACTGTTTGTGTTTTAAATAAATAATTTGGCTTTTACACCGCATGAAACGCCTTGAAAAACTGTTTCGCAGAAGCCTATTATTAAAAAGTTAAATGTCGTAAAGTGTCCTGACACCGACGTCGGGTGCTGGAGTTCCCTCATTATTTATTTAAAGCCCGATCCGATTGTCGTATGTACATTTTTAGTATCTGTGCCAAGGAATGAGCGGAACGACCATCTATAATAATTTAGTAATCACGGTAGCTTTTACCATCATATTAGCTTTTTAATGTCCTCTGCTAAACAAAGAGTTTCCAAAGAAAGATTTTTAAAGTTCACAGCAACGTCTTTCGTTGTAATTATTCTTCGAGTGAGTTAAAAAAAAATTACACAATTTCACCAAAAATTAGACGTATGAGAGCAAATATTTTCTTTTTCTTCCCTTTGAGTTAAAGCATTTTTTTTGGTGCAATCAACATCAAGATGCAATCGAATTTCTGTGCAAGTGAGAATATGCAAGCAATCTTAAAAATAGAATCCTTATAAAATTGTCCTGTCTCCTCCTAAACAGGATGTCGTTTACTGTATTAATTATTAGACTGTCATAACATGATTGCTATGTTCAGCTTTCAAAACATTAGAACCAGAATATTCTGGACAAGCACGCTTTATAATCTTCGGCATTATTGTTACTTGTAATCATGTCAAATGTTATCGTCTAATATAGAAATATCCGCTTCAAATTTGCACCACGCGCTATTTCGGACAAAGTGCTTTTAAAACTTAACCCTTATTTGCCGGCTTTGAGCACTTTAAAAGATTACAAGAGTCCCGTCCTCCTTCGGAGAAGCGGAAGAATGTGTCTAATTCCCGTCGACACCCACTAAGTTTTAACTTATATTTCACAGCTGGATTCGTATAGTCTTCGGAAATCTTAGATATTTAACACATTTTAATATTAAAAAACTTTAAAAGTTTTTTTAAACTGAAGTGCCGGTTAAACACTAAAAAAAATTTTAAATTTTTTGACGTCAAACAGCAATGTAGAAATTTTTAACGTTAAACTATAAATTAAATTGTTAATTTTAAACTATAATAATTCTTAATCAAGACCCAAAACACTAACAAATTCTAAAAAAAAACCTAACTTAGTTTAAATATTATTAGTAAATTATATCCATAAAGTAATGAGACGAGTAAATTAAAACATCAGACCTCTAATCTATTTCGCGTATAACACTGAGGTAAGATTTTACGCAATAACTTTGATTTTTTTATCTACAACAAGCTAACAATTGACCTCAATTTTACGTCGAGTTCACACGATAAGCTGGTAAGTTCTCATGTTAAGTGATAACTAAGCCTGAGATAGTGAAGCGTGCTCTACTAATCTGGCTCCAATATGACTGCCGCAACTCAATGCTATTGTGGCGATAGATTGACATTATCTGGGTGATAACTAATCGAGTAAGATTGGCAAAATCTTACCAATATGATCCATTTCTCTGATGAGTGAAGACGCTAGTCGTCCAAATTCTTGGAATATTGTGAAGGAGTTATAGCCGATACCATCAAACGCAATAAAACACTGGACACAGGAGTAACCGAATTCGACATAAACTGTGATACTAGAATAAGGCTATAGCATAAGGAAAATAATGTAATGCAATGAGAGAGCTGTTATATTAGAATAAGTAGTGATAGGAATAGCAATAGTAAGTAATAAAGAAGATAGATAGACTAGGATAAGTAAAAGAAAAATTTTAAGTATAGAGCAAAAACAGAGAAAGAAGAAGAGAAGGAGAAATATGGGATGTTTAATTTTTCAGAAAGATGCAATAAAGTATGCTCCAAAGCTCTCCAGGTAGCAAAGAAAAAATGTAGAGACGACGGAGTCTTCACTCCACAGAGCGCGATGTATGGTAGAAAGATGAAAATTAGCGGGATGATAGTAAGCAAAACTGAATGAAAGCGATAACTCGAATAGAAGAACTAGGCCCTAACCCAAACACGCAGGGGGATGAGTACAAAAAAAAATATAATCCATTATGTGGCTCCGGAAACGAATCATAGACTGTTATATTATAAAGCAAAGAGCTCCATACAGTTCGGTCTTGCTCTTCTCGCATCCAGCGGCTTCTCCTTCACCAGATCAACAATTAACCTTGTTAAGAGTCATCCTATCTTAAAAGTACACGTTATTTTAACATTATGATACGGCGGCACGCTTCGAGATTTATGATTCATACTCGTACATAATAGTAACGACACTTGCTTGCCCCAATAAGGTGTACCTCGAATCTGGTCTTTGTTATCAAGGTATGCGACTGTCCCATTATACCCTTAACAGGTTAATAAATGGTGCACAAAGGGTAACTTATCCCGGGCCTTGAGCATTGTTTACCTGGTCTACACGGTACACACGGGAATGCTTTCACAGTGCCAATTAACGATTTCCCTGGATACGTTTTATATAATTGAACTGCCTTCGGTTTGTTCTAACAGACAAGTAGGTACCACTGCATCTATTTTACCAGCAACTGCATAAAAAAATAAAAAAACACAATATAACTAAATAAACAAAAAGCGGTTATATACCACAAGGCATTATCCTTCAATCTTTTGGGTTATGTAATGTTCTTTAAATATCTTAACTTTCAGTACATTGCTATAATAAGAATTTACCATTATCTCAACGTTATCAAGAAGTATATTCTAGTTGTACTTTATAACTTAAAAGATAATTTTTTGAACCTTTAAAACGATAGGCCACTGTGATTTAATCTCACTGACCATATTTGATATCGTTTTAAAATTTGCGATCACATCCAGCGTCTCTATATTGATGTACGACTGTTCTGGGCACGTGAAGTGGACTATAAATTCTGTCCTTTGTGTTCTTCAACAGTATTCCGGAGGTTTTTTTTTCGGATGCTTTTATAAATGTCCGGATGCAGTAACTTATAAATTACGCTTCGGTTGGTGATGACGTTTCGCGTTATACTCGGGCATTAATCACGATGAAAACTCTGTGATAGAATTGAACCTGCGAAATTAGTCGCCTTGTGGGTTTCTTAGCATATAATTATTATAAATTACTTTAATTTTCGTACTTATAATTTATATTTCAAGTATTGTTAGTGTTTTAGTTGATTAGTAGTTAGTTTATTTTTATAGTTATGTTAAATATTTAGTTTTGGTTAGTGTAAGAACCCTTTTAGGGTAAAAGCCTCCTCCGTCTTCTTTCATTCGGTTTTGTTTTTGGTGGTGTCCATCCAGTCTACTCCAGTAGTTTCTATTATGTTCTTAGCATCTAAAACAATATAACTTTTAAAAAGTTTTATGAAGAAAAAGGTTGAATGAATTTTTAATTAATCGTAGCGAAATGGACATTATTTTTTTCATTTCCCGCTTAACTATAAAAGGCGAAATCCAGACTTCAATTAATAACATTGACTTTTTTCACTTAACATGTATAACTTTTTTCAACCTCGTTTAAGTGATAGGTAGATTTTTATAAATAAGATCGACGGTCCCTCGTTTTTCCAAACGGGAACGTTTCCATCGATGTCTTATTGAGTGGTGTCAAACTCAGCACTCAGTATTACTGTCACGTTCTAAATGAATGTAGCGGGAAGTAAAATGAGAAAATTCCTCTTTGTTTGTGAAAGATTTTATTTTACTTAATCTGCATTCAGCAGTAGGTACGTTAAAGGAAGTTCTGTTTCATAACATCCGCTATTGGAATCCAATCGGAACGAGTCGGCAATTTTAGTTTAAAATAATATGGAATTCAAATGCAGACTGATCCTGACTCAGGAGTAATCAACAAACGCATTCTGGTTCTAAAAAAAATGTCTGTTAATAATCTCGTGTACAAGATGGAAAACTTCCGTCTCTATACCTTAAGATGATTGGAGTATAAACCCCTCCTTCGGAATTATCCGGTCTGCAGACGCTTGTAATGTAGCTCATTGCAACGGCTTTGATGTCAGACCTCCGCGGAGCGTCGTTTACGGGGGTACAGCTAATAAAAAGTACGTAAAAGAGGGTATTAACAAAAGTTAAGAATTTGTAGCTTCTTTAATATCTCCTTTATTCGCTTTTCTGTTGATAGAAGAGAGATATAACGTTCAATTTCAATTTTTAATTCATTCTTCGGAAAAGTTAATTATTTACTACGGCAGATCGTTGCACATGTAGTCACTTTTTATGTACCTGTATTTTTGCATCAGTTTAATACTTCCTCGTTAAGAATTATTTTAACAAGTTACTGGTGCCATTTTTTATATTATCACTTCGTTATAATCACTACAATTTTGATGTTAGTGTTTAAACGAAGTTTTTGTTAGACATACGAACTATTACAGTTTTTAGGTCAACAACAGATCAAATACATAATGGCCATCCAAATATATAGATTAAAGAAAAATACAATATATCATATCGTTAATGAAATGTTTTTTTATCTGCAGTATTCTTGAGGTCAATTGGAGGATAGTGAAGTGTTAGCGTTTTCACAAACAATAGTAAAATTATTATATTTTATATCATTGGCAACACTACGGTGGCACATCACCGCGCCAACAAGCCCCGTCCCCCAAAGTTAATTAAAGTATAAGTTTTAATCTCTGTTTTCCGGTCCAAGTTATCAGAAGCGTGTTCCCGCAGAATATTCCGGCTCTGATATATTCACAGCCGTAACGCTGTCACGTTGTTATGGCTGATTAACAACATGAGGTTATCCTCGTATTGTAAATCAGACAACCTAGACAGAAATAAGAGGTTTAAACAAAACAAATAGCTATAACAACCGGCAATAAAACGTTTGAGTATTAACAATAAAAATGTCCTCTCGCTGCTCGCTGCGGAAGTTGTAATGAAAACAAATTGAATAAATCATTAAAGCAAACACCAAGATACCATTAAGCCGCATTCACAGTATACTGTAATTTAAATTGAGTAATAAAGAAATAGGTTATATACTTAGAAAGTCGATTTAGATGTCTATTGATCTTGTCTATAATTATAAAAAGTTTCGATGGTATTTTTACTTTCGTTAAGAGCAACACATAAAAATAAGTCCATTCATGTATTAATTGTATAAAAAGGTTATTGTGTTGTATCCTTTGCTCCTTCTTCAAAATCTCCGTCGTAAAGTATCAACTGGCAACAAATTGTATCAAGTAAAGCAACGCCATTGTTTCTTTTTTCTAAATTGTTTCAGTCTGTTCATAAGTTCGTCTCTGAAATAGATTAATGTTCGCCTTTTGTGGAGGAAATGGAGATAGACTAACAAACAGTTCTCTAAAGTTTAAGTGATTCTTGAGATCTCCTGATGCCAGGTATTAAATCTTTGTTTTAATAACTTAGAGAAAGAAAACGTAAAATAAATATATTGAAGAGTGAACAGGCTTCTTCTAGACTAGTGCGCTTTACCACCTAGATTACATCGCCGCTTACCATCAGGTGGGATCGCAGTCAAGCACTAGTCTATCCTAAATAAAAAAAAAAATTGATTTAAAATTCTTTTCGAAATCTATAACTTTATAAGAGTAAACTTATTTTCGGCACTTTATGATCATTAAATATTCTTGTCTTGCGAAGGCAATCCAGTTTCACACTTAAGACTCTCAACTGTCAAATATTATCATAAAATAATAGGAAGTAGTTCAGTATATTATTTGATAAATCTCTTTTAAAAAAGGTATGAAAACTAAGCGGCTATTAATTGGTACTAAACAATTTATTGTTACAACACCGATTCGAACTTGGTACCTCACCGGCACGCCCTTCGCCATTTTGCCCTCTTGACAAATTAATTCTATTAGGAAACTCGCCCGTTGTTAGCAAACTGTAAATGTGGCCCATTTGTTCAATTCCAGCTGACTTTTTATTCCTACCGCTTTGTGTTGGTGACAGCCACTTTCTGAAGCGGCATTTCTTGTTGTTTAATGATACTTCTAAAATTTAATAATGATTTAAATTAAACGTGAAAATGCTTTTGAAATTTCAGACATAATTATTCGCTGAGACAATCTGGCGGCGGTAAGTCTCTCTGGTTCGAACAAATTTTTGCTAAAATTATGCCAAGCTATATTTCAATAGTATGGGAGATAAAAATAATATAAACATGACCACCATTATCACATATATGGTTCACAGGCCATTCTCAAACATCTCCTTATAGATAAACCTTGCGAAGTCTGCTCCGGTTGATTTCCGCGATCTATAATATCATATAAAAATATAGTTATTACTGCTTTCCATGAATTAATAGATTAACTTTAATAGTGAATTATGTTAAACAAATGATATAGGAATGTTTATATGTAACTTTAAATCGTCACCATCATTTCAGTCTTACTTTTACCTCATTGATTTCCAACGCGATTAGTCACCAATTTTCTCGGTTAATTTTAACTGTTGCTAGTTGAAAACATTCAAATAATTTTGTCTTTGTTTTTCGTTTTATAAATCAGAAGTGAGAGTAATATTAAGTTGTGTACTTTTCTCTCCAATCATTGAGAGACGCCGATAAAAGCAATTTCATTTAGATCCGCAGACGAGGACCTTCTGCTGAAAAAACAATTCACGGACTTATTGAAAATTTGATACAATGAAAGATTTTTTTATTAGATTGTATATCAGTTCTTACATACAAATAAACAAGTATCAGGATTAGATATATTGTTTTCACATCTTGTATAAAATGATATTCTTTAATATAAAATGTTAAGTTACAAGCGCCTGTTGGCTTAACTTAACGGAAGTGTTTTTGAATTAAAGGAAATACAAAATGTAAATCAGAAAACAACAATCGGAGGGTAAAAGTAACAGATGTTTTTGAATTTCGCGAAGTTTAAAAAAAAAGTCGTATTAGCTTAATGTACATTATATTCGTTAACAGAATATTAATATTTTTTTATTATATACAGTTCTTTTTGTATATAAGTTCTTACATTTAAATAAACAAGTATCAGGATTAGATATATTGTTTTCACATCTTGTGTAAAATGATATTCTTTATATAAAATGTTAAGTTACAAGTTGGCTGAACTTAACGGAAGTGTTTTGGAATTAAAGGAAATACAAAATGTAAATCAGAAAACAACAATCGGAGGGTGAAAGTAACAGATGTTTTTGAATTTCGCGAACTTTAAAAAAAAAGTCGTATTAGCTTAATGTACATTATATTCGTTAACAGAATATTAATATTTTTTTTATTATGGAAATTATCGTTTTGAATGTAATAAAAATATCTTTGTTATAAACTGTAAGTCTATTGTCTACTTTTGTAACAGCATTTTTTTCGATTCTAAGTATAACATTGTTCATTAGATTTGTGTACCACTATCTAGCCTTATCGTCGATTTATGTGCATGATATATCACAACAAATGCATGCACTTTTATGTTTTGGAAGATCTTTGTCGAACTTTGTATTTAAAAAGGGTCTAGAATATTCTCTCGACGTCTTGTCGTAAAGAAAGATTAGCTATAGAATTATTTCTGAGAAAGATTAGAAGCTTTCCGTGTGACATATACCAATCTATTAAGTAATGGTATCCATTTTCGTTTACGAAGCGATGAAACGTTCAACTGATGGTAAGTGATACGCTTGCCTATTACTACGTGGCGCTAGTTAAGACGGTATACACCACATTGCGCTCGTCGCTTTGAGACAAATGTGTTAAGTCTCGTTACCTCAGTAATTTCACTAGCTTACAATACCCTACAAATCGGAACATATTAATGTTTGCACACTTGTTTGGCTGCTACTATAAGTACTACCAATCATCATTTTAAAGGAGACCGTGGAGGCTTATCGTCAACAGTGAATATAAATAGACTAAAAAAGGAATAGAGACACAAAACACGATTCAATCATTCTATTGGAAAATTTAATACAAAAAAAAAATCCTTAAAAATACTAAAGCGGTTACTTTAAATTTATTATGTTACCGCTTTATCCTTCGCATCTCCACTTTTTTGGTTTGGACAAATTGAATCAATTAAGGGCGAGCGTGCCAATGTTGCTATGGTATCCTTTCTCTTTTTAGTCTTACTTTACATTTGTGGCAACGTTGACATTTCTGGTTTGTTGTGATGACAAAAATTTCACAGCACTGATTTAAGCATGATATCTGTACTTTTTGTTTCTAGCTATTTAAATTGAAATCTTTATGAAATTGTTTTCAGTTAACTATTACAATTGATACTTATAAACAAATAAGTTTGGGTTTAATACACAAGGATAAAAGTAGAACTATTTTTTTCCACTTTCCTCTTCTCTGAGAATTGAAGTATATAATAACCTAAACAATATTTGCTCTTTTATTTAAGTAAATTTCATCAGAATCGCTTTGTGCCCAGATTATTAAAGTCAATAAAGTCAAAGAAGTTTAAGCGGAATTCACAAATTGTTTTGCGGTCTGTCTAGTTACCGCTTGAAGATTGGAAGTAGGCTTTCGTACAACGGTAGAATTATCGAAAATTTACTTTAGTAATTTTGGGGCTTTTAATGCTATAAAGGAAACAACAAAACATTCAAAATGAAAGGTTTGCTTTTTTGGCTGTGGTCCTGATCCTGTTTATCAACTAAGTTACTAAATAATTGTATATTTAAAGTTAAAAATATTTTCATTTTTTTGCGACTGTCCCCAGATTTTGGTAATTTGTTATAATATACTTGAATGATTTTTAACTTGGAAAGCCAAAGTGCACAATTCACGATCTATTATTAATTTACTGCTGTCAAAAATTTAGCGTGCTCGAGGTAAAATATATAAGAATAATACATTTTTCTTAATATTACGATGACTATAAAGTTTTTTTCTAAAATATTCTTTAATCCACGGACGTGGATCCGCAGCAGGCAGCAAGTGTGCAAACAACTCTCGCGTTGGTGACGTGACCGCACAAAACAAAGCACTACGCGAATGCCATCTGCTAATGGTGGGTTGGTATCAATAGACCAAATGCGATACGAATTCCCTGCCGAATTCGCCTGCTTCAAATCAGATACCAACTGTGCACAGTATTGTGAACGCACAAACAAACATACATTGCGAAACGTATCCAGCTCGCTTTGTCACAAATTACTTATTTTATAATTTTTTATTAGATAATTACTTATGCATCTCGTATATATATGGTAAGCCATTGTAGTCAGTGTTTCAGTTTGAACGGAGTTTGATGAGCGTAATAAGTTGTAGTGTATATCGTGCTAGTTAACGCAAAATAGTTATAGAGGTAGATACGTAATATTAGGTATGTTTTTAATACGTAATTTAAAACATAACGGTCGTTTACCCCGCAAATGTGATGCAGTAAATCTCGCTGCCAACTAATACCAACAAACGCACGCTACAAGCGTGCAAACAATCAAACATTGCACGCAACTAACAGACGCTTTTTGCTAATCAGTAGTCTAACAAAGCATCACGGGAAGCTTGAGTTATTGCACTGCATGCAGATTTAGTCGTATACTATTTGTTAACAGGCATTTATGCACTAATTGCGGATAAGATTTATTGCCACGCCATTACTCCTGCGCTACAAGAGATTAGGCAGTCTACATTCAAATTAATATATTACCTTCAGATATTAACTTTTAACTATCACAATGGCTCAGTGGACCAAATTGATTGTTGGTAAGGTTTCTTAACCCTTAAATGGACGATTTTTTTTTTACGTTTTAAAAAAATATATTTGTATAATAGACATGTATTACTGTCTAGGAAAAATGAGTAAAAAAATCTAGACATGAATTTACTATTTTTTTTTTGCAATAATGTGAGTGTTGTTTATAAACTACATTGCGCATTCAATGACATTTTGCAAGTATGGGTAAAATAAGAGTGGATATTGTTTTTGAAATGTGTTTATTTATTCTAAATTATGATATTTATAAAAACAATTGCTTTTTTTCGTATCACATAAAGATACACGACATTTTTGGCACATTTTGAACGTAAATCCTGAACATTTCGGGAATTTGCACCTCTGCTGCTTATCCAGCCAAACTGCCCAATGACATGTCTGATCCAATCTGACGTCTTTCAAAGGAATTGCTTGAGCTGGTCCTCGGAACTTCTTCATTACAAGTTCTCTTTGTATTGTGCTCCCACTAGGTCGACCACGTTTAGCGCCATTTGCAGGTAGACCCAATTTGCAGAGGGTTTCGGCAAGTTCTAGTCTAAATGTACCCAAATTGAGAAGTTGATCATTTCCTTTTATATTATTTACCTTCTTGAACATAACCCATGAATTTATAACTGCGAGGTCCAGGAAATGATAAAATAAGCGCATGGTCCACTTGCGGCTCTTTATTGTGATGTGATAACGACCTATAAATGAATCTAATAAGTCCACGCCCCCCATGTGAGCATTGTACTCCTTGATGACTTTGGGGCATGGAATAGCAACTCTCTCTTTCTTCGATTTATCAAAGCGCGTGACTGTGGTTGCTGGTTCTGCTCCTACGTAAGTGGAAAGAAGGTTAACGGGCTTGTTATCTTTCCACACAACAGCACTTACGTCAATATCATCCACAGTCGCCACGTTTTCCTCATAGAATCCTCTGGGTACGTTCTTTTTCATTATAGTGTTTTTGTCAGGCAATTTGCAGTTTCTCAATCGGTTTACTCTTACTGTTCCCAGTGAGAAAATTCCTTCCTTAGCTAAATAGGTGACGAGAGGCACAGAAGTATAGAAGTTGTCGAAGTATATAATGTGATTCACATTGCGTGGTACCATTCTAGCTAACCTGACGACTGTATTTCCAGACTCTCCCAAATCTGGCTCACCAGGTAAGATGTTATTTTTGGAGCCCCCTCCACTGTAAACCTCAAATCTATGAGCATATCCTTGTAGACTGCAGATGAGATATAATTTGAACCCCCACTTGTGGGGTTTATTGGGCATGTATTGTTTTATGTAATGGCTCATTTTGGTTGCACACATCTGCTCGTCTATGGAAAGCCTTTGGTCTAAGGGAACCTTTCCAAACTGGCAGTTGAGCATTTCCTCAAGAGGTCTTATTTTGAATAGCCTGTCATAGTCTGGATGATCTTTGGGTAAGCATAGCGTATTGTCGGCAAAATGGAGAGTGGATCTTATTTTTTCAAATTTTTTTAACGGCATCGTATTTTTTATGTGATCATAACCAAATTTATCACTCCAGTAAGCCCTGGTGTTTGGAAATTTTATGACTGAGGTGTAAATCAGAATGCCTAGGAATTTATTTAGGATATTTTCATTTATAATTTCAGGATTGGATATTTGTTTCTGGGCCGCGTATAAGTTACTTTGTTCTACAATTTGCTTTTTTAGATCTGATGTAAAATAAAATGAAAAAAAATCATACGGCGTGTTACAAGACATCAATGCTTCCGTTATCTGAGTTTCTCCCCTAAAAATAAGGCTGTCTTCAGCAGTAACAAGATTCCGTTTTCGCCAAACCAGAGGTCGCTTAGAAATCCCTTGTGATCTACTCTGGGGTACTGCTTCTCCGGCTTCCAAAATAGGAGGGTCTGGCATATTTTGATCGTTGTCAATTACGAGAGGAGGATCAGCATCCACTTCATCAGACTGGGCATTCTCACCTTCATCACTATTTTCAAGGTCCCGAAAAACATCTCGAGCTGTTTGATAATAGTGACCTTCATCCTCTACTTCGGAGTCCGAGCCGTCTAAGCCATCTTCTGAATCTTCAAGAGTTTCTAAATACTTTGTAATTTCGCTTTCTAGTAATCGCGGCATGCTGAAAAGCAAAATAAAAACCCTTCACCAAACATGCATTTATTTAGCAGGCAATGCGCATTGTAGTTTTCCTACAACATACCAGATTTCGCGTAATTCGACAGTAGCATCAAGTACTTTTCAATGTTTTACAACATGAACATGTAATTGAAGATATAATCAAGCAAATAAAAATATGTTATATACTTACATTATATTTTATCAAAGTCCGAACACAGCTTCAAAACTTAGTTTCGCGCCACTAGAAAAGTTTTCTTCAAAGTGACATTTGACATTCATTTATTTTTAATGCATAAAAATATTGGATAGTGCCAACATTAAAAAAAGTACAAAAGTCGTTCAGAAATAAGAACTAGTTGTCAAAATTAACAAAAAAATAAAATAAAGATAATTTTATCTGTGATGTTTAGTATGTTGTTTAAAAACAACATTGTCCATTTAAGGGTTAAATTATCCTGGCTGCCAACCTCATATTATAAATCTTAAAACACAATACAATCGCTGTGTTTTAACTATCAATACGAGTATAGCTATGAGAGCCAGAGTATTTTGGCGAGAATACTTCATTCACGGCAACATTATCACTTAACATCATGTGAAATTAAGGTCAAATGTAGACAAAAGACATATATAACACAGCATGCTATTTGTATTTACAATCTGCTATTTAAATCTCTTATTACTTTTCTCGTACAAAGTAATATTGTGATGAAAACTGTGAGAAAAGACGTACGGATGTTTGAAACTCACCACAATAAACGAATTTCAAATTCAAACTTGGACATTATCAAAGTGTGGTGAATGTACGTATGAATCTTTTAAAATGGTGGCATCCAAGGGCTCACAATGAGGCTGCATAAATAGGTAATGCATTTTGCAGGAGAGGCGAGGAATCCGCTTCCCGATACTGCATAATATGAAATATTCAGATTTGTGCTTTTATGGGAGTTATTTGAAATGCTTTTTGTTGTGACGTCTATCTTTATAGTTCTTGTATATAATTTGAATTTTTTATAGATGTCACATTTTTTATTACGTTGCCGGAGATCGTTTAATCAGCTACCATCACAACACTTATTTCTACTGCCTTAAAATACCGTGTCCGATTTTTAGGGCCTTCAACTCTCTTAGTTATTAAGAAAACCAATTAATACTAACCACTTAATAATCTATGTACACACCTCACCATAATTTATAAAAAGGAAATTAAAGAGTTGTTCCATTAAAGCGTGGAGTATTCAAACAACTAAAAGGCATTTACGGTAGAAGCGCAGCGCGAGCGGTGAAACGCTTTTTTTTGTGCTGACCAAAAAACCGGCGACGTCCGGCGAGAGGGAAACAAAACCGCGACGAAAACTTCCGGTGAAATAACGCGACGACGAGGCCCGACTACAAAGCAAAGTTAGCGTAGCAAAATGAGAAGAACACGAGAACAGATATTATTTTTAGTATTAGCTTTTTAATGTGCTGAATTTGCACAAAGTTTTGAATAAACCGAAAAAGGTTTTCAGTATTATTTATTTGTAATAGTCTCCGCTTTTTTTTTTGCAAATTTCTTTGTAATCTCTCAAAGGTTAGAGAGGTACTGTTTCCTTTATTAATTGCTATCTGATCTTTTTTATTTTTAATCACATCAACACCTAATTTTTATATGTTATATTTATTAATGACTTGTTTATCATTATTAATTACTTTTCTAGCTACATGTTCATTATTTTTTCTGTCATTTCTCTTCTCCGGCAACAAAGTTCGTCTAGATAAAATAACAGCAGTATTTATTTCTACTGCCAGATATTAATGTACAATGATCACCGCTTATCGGTTTGAAAATATGTTAATAATCTTAATATTACTCTCGGAAAGGAGTTTATTTCAAAGTTACCTTATAAGCATCTTCCTCGGCTGATGATTACACGAATTCCACTTGGCGTGCGCTGTGCAAGTAATGCACTTTATTAGATTAACTAAAGCTTTGAAGTCTGCCATCGCGGAGACTTATTTTCAACGCCTTTAAGTAAATTGATGAAGTAGACATATTGGATAACAAGAAATTCTTTCTATAATGCTTTTAATATCTTTCCTTGTTAATGTCGTTGCAGTCTTTAAATTTTTGTTGTAATTTGTTTAAATAAAACTCTGAATACACAATGAAATTTTGACAATATTTGAATTTTGCATATTCATGATATAAATAACGAGAATGTAGTTTCGTTAGTATAATGCGAAATGTAAGATCAATAAATATATACAAAAAAAAAACGGTATAAGTCAGAGTACTAACTTTGAAAAGACTCAAATATATCACGTTTATAAAAAAAAACTTTGGAGCAAGTAATTGGTCTGTCCACTTCTTTCTTCTCAGTAAATTATCCGAATTCTCTTGGACGTTGGAAAGGTTCCCTTTAAAGAATTAGGAGCGTTTTATTGCCTCGAACGCACTGTAAACGATCCGCCTTCGCTGACATCAAAGCCCCCAGTTAATTCAATAAGCTGTAATACTAGTCTACAGCGAGGGAATCTGTCTAATCAAGGGCGAACGAAGGAAGATTTTTTTTCTCTTCAGTCTAATAACGTTAAAATGTGTCGAGCGATTGGCAGGCGGATCAATCTTGATAATGAAACTGGAAAGTGGCGTAAGTCTTATGAAAGAACTGGCATTAAAAAGGTAACTTTAATATAAAAGTTGTATGACGTTATTGAATTTGTGGTTGAAGTAGATTATTTAAATATATCTAGTCAGTAAACAATCAACAAATAATTAAATATTCTTTATAATTACTAAAAAAATATTAATATAAACTTATAAGACAAAAGTATGACCATAGACTCACAACAGATTTTAACTTGAGCAATCATTTTACGCTGTAATTTTTTCGTGGTTCAAAATACTATTATATTAAGAGTACAAATTTTTTTTAACTTTTGAGTCAACATTGAAACTTCATTTTAAGCGTATGTTCGTTATATGAAATTAACAGTTATTTATTATGTTAACTTTAAAAAACTTTTAATTAAAATTAGCAATGTTGCTAAAGAGTCTATTGAGCGAATTTGCTTCTCCACTTTCTACCTCATTTTCAGTATATGTTACATGAAACGGAAGTTATGCATATTCTCTAAAAAAACATGTTTGATAGATTTCATATCGAAAATATTTCCATTCTTATTATGATTTCATTTCATAATTCTAAAGGTATCATTTCAAACAGGCACTTGCGGCTGTTAACATCAGTATGAAAACATATTTTCCCCGTCAATGGCGCTGAAAATTACTGGAATTATATCCTAACGGGCGACAACGTTTCGCGGCGCTGCTTCACTCAAATATTGGTGTGAGGGCAATCATTGCTGTGGGGACAAACACAATGATTGCATTTGTGTATATTAAAACAATATCTTTTTACATATTTAATAAAAAAATCCATAATTTTGCTAATAAGAGATTCTGAATATAATTCTTGATTTTGTTGGTATTTTATAAGCTTCATTAATAATAATTTCACTTAATACTTGACTTGCTTTATTTTAATTTTCTTTGTTTATAGGCGAAAGAGAGGTACTTTAATAGTCGTGTTCTTATTGTTCTCATGTTCGCGATTTCAATAGACTTTTCTAAGTCTGGCTCATTGCCTAGTCATTACTCGGCTTTACAAAAATCACTCGCATTCCCAACGGAGAGGGGCTGGACTCCCGCGCGTGCAAATTGCTCCCTCAGAGGGACACGTGACATTAGCTGCTCTGTTCGTCTATTCAAACTCATTCGCCCGCTGCTAGTGTTGACACTTTGTTATATTATCGATAGTTCATTCTACTAACATTAATGTATATAACAGAAACTTTCTTCATAATGAGGACATAGAAGGATTGGAATGACCGACTAAAAGGAATGAGGGTAGAGAGAAGTGTTGCTCAATAGGAGCTTGAGAGGGACAACAAATGCAAAGTGGTCTTGTATTTACTTTACTACAGAGAAGGTGTTATGAAGTGCTGTGCTTGATCTTCCTTGAGATAAGCTAAGCCAGAGGTATCAGCGTGTTCCGTTAGGGTACTCAGGGTACCACCCAAGGCAGGCAAGACTTAGCGGTAACTGTTAAGGAATACATCCACAAATATGTTAAATATTAATTAACTGTTAAGTATCTTATTTTGTTTTTGATCATCGATAGCATGTCACTATACGAGCTAGTAGCTCGTTATCGCTGACTGACTGGTCCCACGCCGCGCGGATGACGCCTGAGAGAACTCCAAAGCCAAAGGTCGAAATTCGCGTTCCACATTGCTATTTGTTCGATGGCGCGTAGATTGACTGTACTTTATAACAACGCAAAGTGTTTTATACATAAACTATCTAAAAACCGCAGACCGTCCTACCAGTTCATCAGATCCAGCATCTCTTTTTAACTTAAAGCAGAAATACTAGTAATTAAATTGAAATTCTCTAACGCCTGTGACACTGAAAAGGATAAAAATAATTTGCATTTAATAGTAGAATGTCCTGTATATTTCAAAGAAAAATATAATTTTGTGATAGAGAAAGAAGAGATAGTGAATAACATTAACAGAGGCATAATAGTAAAGCAATAAGAGACAAAATCATGAAACTTTGTACAAAAAGCTGGTTAGGTTTGAAAGCAAAATAAATAAATAGAAATAAACTGTATACAACTATAAATGATATAGAATATATAAAAAGTGTAATAAGTATGAGATATATAACTAATTTGGAATAATAAATAGAATTAGAAAAAAATTAGAAGTAAATTTGAAATTTTTCTGTATTATGACTTAATCCTTTTAAGTATAAAGTGTGCTAACTTTGAACTTGCAATAGCGGTTAAATATAAACATTCCTGAGTTCAGACAGTGTAAAGCTTTAATACATCGCCCCTTCAATGTTTAAGTGCAACAAAATGCCATCAAAGCAACGTCAAAGGTGTTCCGGCTCCAGGCGTAGGTAATTTAGGCTTAGTATCTTTTGATACGTGGGATTTTTTTTAAATGACGTCACGTTGATCACAAGGACTTGTTAGATCGGCGCGTGCGGTCCACGCGCCATCACCGAACACACTAATTGGTTATAATAACCCCCTCAACCCCTCATTTTTTCTCTCCGTTCGTAAAAGGGGAATGTATTGCGTACTAATTGATGGGTATTATTTTAGTATGAGTGTGCACACGATTTCGCGCTCTACAGTGCATTGTTTTTTTCATTGTGTAGTTAACACTTTTGAGTGACTTTTAGCTTTGTTATGAAAATTGGAAAAAGTAGAAAAGATTTTGGAGTGTTTCGCGTTTTTAATTTGATGATTTTAATGACGGATTCCATTTATATTTCGTGTATGTACAAAATATATATGTTTCCAGCGTTTGCGTTGTTAAAATGATTTTTTTTTTAAATGAAACTTGTAAAGTATAATGTATGTAATATAACAGTACAAATACATAGATATAGCTTATAAGAAATATTTTATTTGTAACAATATAACGTATATATGTACATAAATATTATAAAAAAATTTATCACGAAAATTGTTTAAGTACTTTTTAAAAAATGTTTCGTATATTATGACTAGTTTAAAAGTTGAATTTCTAGTATATTTTTGGCTGTAATGTGGTAATATATAAAACACATACAAAACAGGCAAGAACTATTATTTAGATTTAATAGATAGACACTCCGATTTGATTTATAATGTTAGTATGATTTCACATATTTCTAATTACGTCAAATTCATGTTCTATGAGAATGCCTAAACTATAAGATATTTCTTATTATTATATTTGAAAACCAGAGACTGATTCAACAGCTAAACTTAGTCATAAGGTTCGTATAAATTATTTATTATCATTTACTGTAAGTCTGTTTTCACATTCCGCCGACCGCAGCGCCATCGCCGTAGAAAATAGGATTTACATCGCGGGCCCCGAACCAACTGGCCATCTGTGCCCGAATCTTCTGCATACTACATACTACCAATAAGAACAAACACACAACATTTAATAAACATTTTAAATAATATGCATAAAATTTATAATTCAATTGTATTCGTACAAAATTCTCTTTTAAACTCTCTCCGCAATTTACGTCTTTTAAATCCATGATATATCTCTTTCACTTCGCGTAAAAAAGTATCAATTTGTAATGAAATATTAAGATATAATTTTTTGTTACTCTGGTATTTTACATATATCTATGTATACTTAATTGTATTTGCATCAAGAAACCGACTATAAATCGCTTTAATAACCATATGAAATTATCTCATAGTCAACTCTGGGCGTGCAATAAACTTGAGGGTAGGTAGTAGAAAAACCGTTCAGGAATTTTAACAGAAGACGTATCTGTTGTAATTATTAAATCTTCAGAACTAATTTCATAAACTAAAAGCTTCAAAATTGATAAAGAAGATGAAATTAATTTTATAATTTGATTTAGATCTTTATTTGCTATAGTGTCATCAAAATCGGACTGATATGAAAAAAGTAGGACATTTCTATAATTTACATTAAAAACTGTGTGTTAAAAACTAATGGTACTGCGGCTAGCAGCATTCCAAGGTGATGGTCTTAAGTTTGATTACGAAGCCATAATTGTGATGTTTGGATTGGGGTCGCATTTTAAAAATTCCATCAGATGTGTTCCAGTCTGTTAACATATAAAAGCCATAGTAGAGTATTGATAGTTTCTGGCTTCGTTGTCACTTAACATTACGTGATATAATGTTAGTCCATAGTGGATAAATAGAGAATTTAAAGAGGTGTTAAGCCGTTACGTCTGTATGTTCGTAGTATTATAATGGTCGTTAAAATTCAATTGTTGCCGGCCACCCCGCCGGGCTCATCTCAAGAGACCCCCTGTATTGCTGTAATAAGTCTATAGAGACTGCATAATTGCAAATCATTTGCGGGTTTTTGTCGTCACACAACGAGGGTACCACTATTCATTGAGAACGTGTTTCCTCTTCATTGTATTTAGTTTTGTGTAAAACTTTAAGTTAAATCGCTTTCCGATTGCTGAATATTTACATACTTCAACTAACCTTTACAGGCGGAAGAATAATCTGGCGATGATTTACTGAAGCTAGTGATTATAACTTCAATAGTTCTGTTGCCATCCAGATTTTTACTTTGATCAGTAGATGGTATTACTTGTTTAAATCAAAATAATTCTACCGCGATATAGAGATCTGTGTATATTAGGTTAAGTTGTACCTGGTGAATTCAGTCCAAATAATATATATGCAGTGCTATAGTGAAAATCTAGTATCCTCTGCCGGAACGATCAGTTGTGAACAAGAAAAAAGATTGGACAAAGAATTACAGTTTAGTTTTGGTATTGTTTATTATAATTAAGTTCATCGTGTTTACGAATTTATGAAACTTTTTCCATGGTTTTCACTTTAATATTCTTGTTTTAACACTAAACACATTTACCGAAATATTTGTAATATGCATTACATGATTCGTTATTTGTCAATTTAAATTATAACGTTAGTTACTTTTACATTTGACCAAATGGTTAGATAGTGTATACATCTGACTTCGGTAAATAATTTTCTGTGGTACTCCGTTGAAGTGGATTTGAAAAAATTGTGCAAACTCAATTTCAGTTTGTCCTTTTAACTGGCTATTCAACTCTTTCCTTGCAACTCGCGGTAAGTTGGTTGGAGTGGTTATAAAATAAAGTGATTCTGCCGTAACAAAGAGCACCCGCTGCTTAAGTAATAAAAATTGTAATTGTCCCGTTTTACTGCTCACGGATACGACTTGTGATTACTATTCACAGCAGTTTTATTCTCTGTCTATACACCCCGTACATGGCGCGTTATGTTAAAACAGAAATGTCTCTTCGGCGATTAAGTCTTTAAATATCAACTTTTAATATTATTTTCTTGTCATATGTGGTTCTCGTTTAAATAAGTTTTGGAAAGTAAAATGAATGATTAATAAAACTTCTTACGTTTTCAGGCGATGAACATTATTCGGCGTGGTGTAAATATAATAAATAGTAACGTCTCGTTATAATTAATTGTATTGTTTATCATTGTCCTGAAAGTTCCGTTTGATTTGTCTGTTCATAAATTATGAAGAAACCTAAAACTGAAACACAAGAAAGTTAGGAACTAAAAAGTTACTAATCTTCGTTCTAGTATTTCTTTATCGTATAGTAGGTGCGTATTGTTTATCAGTTTACTATTGAGTATAGTAAATATTCCTGTATTAGACATTTAGGTATAGAATCTGTTTTTGAAAGAAAAAATTCCGATCAAAATTTCTTAACTTAGTAAGAGACTCATACCAGCGATTATCAAGGAAGCAAGTATAGGAAAATATTTTCCTGAAAAAGCAATTATATTCTATAGATGATGGATCGAAATATCTCAAAATTGGGTTTAATTATTTTCATCTTAAACATTACTAACATATTTCAGGTTTATAAAATTCTATTTCATTTCAAGTTTACTTTGCTACGAATGTCATATTAGTTGTAAATAGATCTCTTACTTTGTTAACAAATA
The DNA here is from genome assembly GCA_029286795.1 of Byasa hedistus. Classification (NCBI taxonomy): domain Eukaryota; kingdom Metazoa; phylum Arthropoda; class Insecta; order Lepidoptera; family Papilionidae; genus Byasa; species Byasa hedistus. The sequence continues at coordinate 2,606,027 of JAGSMW010000008.1, forward strand.
TTACTAATGTTAATCCACTGCAGTGTAAATAAAAAAGTTTACCAATTAAAATGTATTATTAGGTAAAAAAAAAGTCATTTGAACACTATCGTATATTGTATTTTGTTAATATAGATATGTTTAGCAATTTATAAACGTAGTCATACAATTTCCCTTAATAGATGAGTCATTCCGTCCCCCAAACGCGGGTCAATGTCACATGATCGTAAGCTGATGTACATAAGTATAAAATCTCCGTCGAGTTCCGACACAAAAATACTACAATAGTCTCAATTCAGTTTGGGTAAAAGTACATTTTTGTCTGTAGATCTATACGAAGTGTTTTTAGAAGTAAACTATTAGAATACCTAATACGGTGAATGACTAACTTATTCACTAAGGGGAAGGTATATAACTATATGTTGAGTATATCTTGTTTGTCAGATGTGGCGTAGAAATTATCACATAATATATTATAACTATAACTAATAAAAAAGTTATTAATAAGATTAAACATTGAACTTCTATTCAGTAATGAGACTCAAAATAGTTAAATGCTATGTTAAGCTACAAAGAGACTAGCAACTAAGTTAATAGACCGTGTACTTTAAACATCAGTCTAAACTAAGTATAGTGGTGGAAGCCAAAGCTGGTTGGTTCACTTGCTGTGGATATGAGACGATTTAACATTAAGAGTTGATAAAGGTCGACTTATTGGACGGCCCAGGTAATTACTTATGTCCCAGGTTAAGCTTACTTCACCTCGCTGCGCTAAAGTAGTAAGTTTATGCTTTAAACTTATATCATCACCTCGTAATACATAAAATTTTGTTAAAGAAATAAGCAAATCAGTTAAAATAGGTTTCGTAACACAGTCGGAAGTAGTTGTAGTAAACACTCGCAATGGGACTATCAATAAAACGGTAACGTAAAATCTGAACAGAGTTCACTCCCCCAACGCGAGGGGCTGGTGCTGCCATTATCCAGGGGTCCCGCTAATTCTTCACGTGCTTAACGCCATTAGAGCGGCTTATTCAACGCTACAGCTGTGTGATTGGCTTGATTAACAAGTCTTAAGCTTGTACTCTGACACTATTGTGCAATTCGTCTGTATATTTACGAAACGAAAAGATATTGCCTGCTATAACTATGCTGTGCATTAATCTCTTTCGCTTCATTACAGAATATCTTTGAAGGCTAATACTAATTTGTTAGTGTTTAAAAAATTATTAATCTAAGTATCTTAGTACTACTTGCTATATTTTAAACATGTTGGAGAAAACTGGTGCCACAGTGTTCTCTAAATAGCTCCCAATACGTTCAGCGACTGTTTTTGTTTACTATATTTTATGTCAAGAAAGACTAAAATAGTACATTTGTTGGTAAGTAATAGTTCACCTGGTAAGTGCGCATGATAAAGTAACCTTTATTTTTTTATTTTACTAGGCGACAAGATGAGTAATTTCACTAGCTAACAGCGCCCTTCAAACCGGAACACAGTAATGTTTGCACACTACTGTGTTGCGGTGGTACCTACCTAGATGGTTTCCGGCAGCAGAGACCTACCACCAATGACGTACGTCATTAATTTTACTAGCCATGGTGTTTGACTGTACCATTAATATCTGAAAACAGAATTGTTATTGATTTTTTAATAGAAATAGATCTGAAAAACGAAGAAAATCTATTATGAAGACATAAAACAGATGTTTGCTTTATTGTCAGTACCATATCGCATAGTAGTTCATAGTATTATTTCTATTTGTAGTTACTTATATTTTAGAACCTCTCATTATTTAGATTAAGGATCTCATTATTTATATGATATATATCAGTTGCTTGATAAAATTATTGCTGATGAAATTAATTTTTTAAACAGTCCAAGTCTAATTGTTGTTGAATCTGTTCAGCGACCTTACCGCAGTTAATCGATGTATTTTTCTCGTAACTCAGTCGTACAAGCGCACTATCTTATATCAGCAACTAGCAGAACTGTGTATCAAGCGAGTCGGTAAATCTGCTGGGTCGGAGCCGGCCCGTTCAGATCGTATCTCCATCCCTCGGCGGAGGGGTGCGCCGCCGTAATTGGTCCCGATGCCGGCGAGATAGCGCACCGACGCTAGATTGAATGTGCAGATGCATATTTGCAGATTTTCGATCTATGACCATTCGTAGGTTTTACCCTATCGGCTAATTTTTTTTATTGAAATAAGGAATATTATATTTCTGTTCAGGTTTTTTAATTTTTTTTATTCAACGAGTTGAGCGTGACGTTCTCCTGATGGTAAGTTGTACGCTTGCCCACAACAACGTGGCGCTAGTTATCTCTGGGTATATCGTATGAAGTTGAAGTCATGTGTTTCTATTGTAAACTAAAATATGTCGGAAAGACCTCGCATGTGTTATTTTTACCTTATAAGATTAGAATGTGCCGGAATGATCCAGGAGCTAATTATCATGCCTTGGACACAAAGTTCATGAGTATGATTCTAAGTGAATTATTTAATTTTTGCTTTTTCTCTCCTTCCACAGTGCTAACTTTGACCTTGCATATCTCCTCAGCCGGTATAGCTAAAGACTTTTTATTTCTCGAATTTCCCGTTTCCTTACACTCTATTTAATTTTATCCTGAAAGAGTATCCATGTAGATCTTCCGGTTTAAGAGTTACAAGCGTTACGGAGTATTTAAGTAAGAGCATTAGTCTCTTACGCCGATGCAATCAGGTTAGACACTAAAACTGTAATTTTCATTATATACATAAAACTATATATGATAAGTAGAATAAACCTTTATATTTTTAACAACAGATTTGCTTTACGTACTGTGTCAACTTAATCCGAAAGTAAAAACCCAGCTGTTAATGCTTTTAGTCTTAATGTAGACTTAATCACTGGCCCTTTCAGACTTCAAACAATTTTGCTTACACTAATGACGTCACGATGACATAGTGTTTGGGATGGGGTTGCGGATCTGTAATTAAACGAAATCAGGGTAATTCGGGACGCTGCGTACGCCGAGGTTTTTGCTCGTTAGGCTTAAAGTTGAGCTACAGTTGCCGCGGATTTTACTTGAGGTGAATGTGAAAACATCTCCCCCACCTTGTAATAAAAAAAATCTATTCTTATGTTTATTCATTTAAAGAGTTTAACTAAGAACAATACAAATTCTTAAAAGATTACTAATCAGCGTGTGCTTTTTAATTTGATATAATTGAATAATTCGATATTACTATATAATTTATAATGATATCAAACTGTCGCAGAAACAATATTTGTATATCGAAAGAAGAATTTAATTCCGATTGGAGAAGAGAAAGAAAAACCGCGCTACTGTTTATAATTTTTAGGCTTGTATTATAACTGTTTTAAAATGTTAAGAACGTAAACTTGATAAATTAAATAAAATACATTTGAGATGTATAATATATCCAAAATATAATATATTGGATTAGTTTAGCGATGAAATGATTTGACCACAATTAACAGACAAGTAACAGATTAAAATATTATAATTATTGTCAGAAGGTATTACATGTGTTAGTCAAACAAATATTAGTAAAACTATAATAATTAAGCTGAATCGAAATCTGCTAATAATTTTAGTATTTATAGAAGCAGCGAATGTAGGCGGTTCATCTGAATCATCAAACAAATAAGAAAACTTTTTTTCATCACGCAATCGTTAGTGTTGAAGCAGCACCCCTCAAGTGTTTTAAAAAACGCATTGTTATGGCAACAATGACATAATTTTGGGGATAGCTCATTGTCCAATAAAATGTAATTCTGCAGAATTTTCTTACAAGAATTCTCTTCAGAGGTCTGTACAGTCCGGCGGACGGAGCGCGACTGAGTCAGCACCGCCGGCACGTTTTTATTTACACCCGCACAAGAATTACAAAAACATACTTGTAATTAAGAAATCATTTTTAAATTATACTTAAAATCATGACTATCTAAATTTTAACGAATATATTTTAAAAAACATTTGCGCTGATATTTAACAAATTTTCACATTCAAATGATTTTATAACGCGATTACGACGATTTATGATATATTTAAATTAAAAGCGATAATTATGTTATTATACATATAGCGTCTGACTGTTTTTTTTTATAAATGTTAGATTTTGAGAAAAATAATTGTGATTACCAACATTTTGTTAGTAAAATAGTAGGTGTATCGACTTTTTTAAAAGACTGAAAAGAAAAAGGTGGGTATGACATAACATCCTTTCACTATAAAAGACAGATGCCTGTAATTTTAAAAACATTCGTGTTTGGGTAATATACGAAGTGAGAGCTCTCTGGCTGGTCACGTGTGAATGTGAGATGTATGGCAGATTAAATTTATATTTGAAATGATGTTTCTAATATCAGAAGTGGGATAAACAGCGCCTATGTAAGTATTTATTCTGACGGCTTTATGATGTAATGCTATCTGGAAGACGGACACGGTACCATGTTCTGAGGTACGAGGGGTTCGTTGCAGATGCTTATAAATTTAGCTGGAAGTCGGAAGTGACGCTTCTGTAGCGAAACTTGCTAAAAGACTGAAATAAAAAGTCGGGTATGACATAACATCCTTTGACTACAAAAGACAGATGACTGTATGTCTTGACACATTCGTGTTTGGGCAGTGTGCGAGCTCTTTGACTGGTGACGTGTGAATATGGCAGATTTAATTTATATTTGAATTGATGTTTTTAATGTAATTGAATATTTTTAGTGAGTCGCTGCGTTAGTGGCCCAACTATCGTGCTCCATTGAGCAGGAAACCGCTGCGTCACCGCCGCTCAGATTGCCGCTGGAGCCATCTCGCACGTAAGGACCCTGCGGTCCCTAACAGTGTTTGTATCGCCCAAGCGGACGGATATTACGTTATTATTGTTCAATATAATCCAAATGAATATGTGAACTGGCTCATATCCATCCCATTGTACCGTTTCATTGTTCCGCTAACATTTTCCTTACATTAATTTTGATTTCCTCTTTCGTCCACGCAAAATTAATTCATTTCTAACTACCATTGTTATAAAAGGCTTATGTATAGACGGACGAGGCTTTTTGTTGTGACAAATGTATTAACTGGTTTAATTTAAACACAACCTATTATGTTATTTAGAAAAGTTGAATACCCGTTGTAGAAAATAACAAAAATTATTGAAACTTACTTCATAAACAATATTATGAAATAAGAAAAAACAGAAATTTTTAAATGATCTAAATAATAGTAAAGTATAGATGTATTTGTCTGTTTTAAAATTTTCATAATTTAGTTGTTCTCAGTTTTTTTAAAGGCATGTTGTGATTGTTGGTAAAAAAAGAATTGTTTGCTTATGCAACAATCTCATTTAGACACGTTATAAGTTTTTATTCGATTTACAACTTTTATATTGACTGCATTTAGTTTTTTTAATTGGTTATCGATTTATTATCTATGGCATCAATCAAATATAAGTTTTAACATTTAATAAATATTATTTAGTGTGCTAATTTAATTATTGTTTGATAAAATCAAGTTTTAAAGTATTATTTAAATAATAAAGGATTAATCCTTAATTTAAATTATATACAAAACATTAACATAAAATTTTTAGAAAAGTTATACGAAGATTATAGTTTTAAAAGTAAAAGAAAATAAAGAATTGAAAGGACAATTTACTGATAACTCACTAATCAGAATATTCTGTACTAGTTTTGCTGAATATATACACAATCAAAAGGTTAGGTAACGAAAAAGGAGTACCAAAAAATTCCATAAGCCAGCGGCTACGGAAATATATTCATAGACATGTCCACCGGTTCGCAAAGAGGCTGCGGGCTGGGGCGTAATAGTCTGCGCTCCGAGCTTTCTTATTATACAAAGAGGTGTATACAAAAATAAAATGCATGTCTCTAACTATAGCAATACTATCTTTATTAGTACTATTAAAAATACTATAACAAATTTCCTTTTAACTAACAATTCAGGTTCATGTTTCGATTATCAGATTTCACTTTGGAAAATGTTTGGCGAGATTAAAACACGAAATTAACAATGAAAAATTGAAGTAAAATTTTTGTTAAACAATTTTTATACGTTATAGAAAGATGTATGTTTGTTAATCATATGATAAAAAATTATAAAAGAAATTTAAAAGTAAACACTTCTAACAATAATACATAACGATGTAAACAAAAATTATTCTGTCATAACCAAAACTTACTTTAACAAATAGTATATTAATTTCAAGTTTCAAACAACTATAGTTATTTTCTTTTGTTCATATTAAAGCGGTAAGAGTTCAGTGGTAAGTGATATGGAACTTCGTGCTATACTATTCGAAAATGCGCAGGTTTAATTCCCAATGTGGGGCTTTCGGTGGTGGAAAATCTCAAACAGAGATCGACATGGCCCAAGAATAAAACTTTTCGAAATTATCAGCGTACCCACTTTCGATTATTTTCTGTATATAAGTTCACTCTTTAAGTATATAAAAGTCTACATCTCTCAACAGTGGAAACAAAATCGAACGGATAATGATATGTTATTTTCTCTTTCTAATAAACACAGTGATCTACGACAAGCAATGTACATGGAAATAATAAAATTAAAAAGTAAAATTAGAATTTAAGTAATTAAGTTAGATATGTTTTCAATCTGAAGAAATTAATATCGATTAAAACACAACTGTAACTAAAGCAGATGGAGATTCCATTAATATCCTTGTATGATAAAAATATATAATTATTGATACATTCATTAAGTTTATAAGTAAATTTGTTAAATTAAATGATTAATTATACATAAGCAGCATCAAGCTTATATGCAGTCCGGATAAATATCTTATGTTCAAGTTGTTTTTCAGTATAATGCGGGCGTATCAGTACGCCCTGCCCCCGCCTGAAGTCTGCTGAACAATGCGACAATTAGACAATGACGCTGGCACGTGAATGCCTTAATCTACAAGCAAACGCTGTTAACATTTCCTACTTTTTGTTACGGGTAATTCAAACCGGCGTTAAAACGCTCACCATTTATTGTTTACTAAAGTCAAATTATTTAAATTTTAAGCCTCTTGTAAATATTCCACAAGATACAGTCTTGTGCTGGTTGAAAGCAGTAGCTTTCGGGTATTTTTTTAAAACACAATTTTCAGTAGTGGACGTCCATCGATTGAGGTGATGATGAAGATAAAAATACATATTCACTTATTAAACATCAAACCCAATCAGCCGTTAGCAAAAGAACGTTCACGAAAGACCTGAGATTAGTTTAAAAATGTCTATCTTACTGTTAAAGACTGGACGCATTTTATTTCGTCATATTTAAAAATAGCGCATTTTTCATTAGTAATTTTTCTTCATCATTATAATAATTTCAGTCTACGTTCAGTACTGAATATATATTTACCCAAAAGAAAGAAGTTATCATGCCTCTCAGCCTAATGAGAAATACTTTCACGCCATTTTGTTTACGTTGTGAGTCATTTGTTGTAAAAAGTATTTATATAAAAATTTGCAAATGAAATAATATTTTTGAAGAATACCACCGAGGCTGAAGAGGAAAGATGGCGTTTTTTTCATAAATTCGTGTACAGTAACGCTCGTGTGCTGAGGGTCCATTGTGTTGGCGTCTCCGCGACCTGTTTTCGCGTCAGATCTCGGCAAGCGTCATTTGCACTTTTCTTACAGCGGGAAAACATCGCAGCGGAATGAAAAATGAAATTTCACCGGCAGCCGGCCGCACAATACCATTGTGAACCAGAACCACCGCCCTCCATTCATGCTCTGAAATAACGATTAAACTCTTAATCATTGAATTTCTTTAATATTTTTTATATTTCCTGTATTATTCTAAGACGTTTAGGAGATATAAGTCTGGATAACAGAAACGCATTCCTAGTATCTTGAATTTTTTTAATAATTTGCAATATACAAAGGTTGTACAAGATAACCAAAAGATTCCAATAAGAAAATAAGCAAAACTTTAAAAAAGTTGTAGAAAAGTGTTGCTCAAATCTTCTATTATCGGACAAAAAATAAAAGATTTTCAAATTTAAGTAACTTCTGACAATTTATTTTATTTTGATGGTTATAATTTTTTAAAAGTAACAATTCGTGTTACATAAATTTAAAATTTAATTAAATAATATAGATATTGTTACTGAAAAAGATGAATTTGCTGTTTGAATTGGTATTTACCAAAATAATTCAAATTTAACAGATATCAATATGTATGAATATTTATTCATATCTTATGAAATTGAGTGCGGTTACAGTTTATTCCCAAAATTTCTCTGATTTTTGGTTTAAGTATTTATAATTTTTGGAGCTAAACTTTTCAATTTTAAAATCCAAAAACTTAAACTTGTGATTGAAAAATTGCTGTTGAATACTGCTTAATTGAGTTATTTGGTCTAAAATACTTTTTTTATTTTAAATTAATTATTATTTGCTTGCCTTCTTTGCCGCTGAATGCATTTTTCAAACTGCACCATTATGTTTTTGATTAAACGCGCCGCGGGCCTCGGAACTGCTGCAATTTCTCTTCTTGTCTTATAAACACGGGAGACAAATCGCGGCTGTTGATTCTGACTTAAAAGAGACCGACGAAAAATAGTTCATTATTAAGTAAACTCACTGACGGCGTGAGAAAAAACTTCTTTTCAAATTGCTATAATATATTGGGAATATTATCATAATGAATGTATTATTTTCTTAATGTATGTTTTTGCTGTCTAATGTATGTTAAAGTTTTCAACCACTGCACAGCGATTCAGTTTAATGGACTTAGTAGTAAATGCGTTGATATGAATTATAAATAAAGCGGTTACATTAAAAAACTAGTTTAACACAACAACATTGTAAGTTTCGCGACGCACCCTCTGCATTTGAGACGTCGGACATGACTCTGCTTTCTCATCACCCTCCTTTAACTGTCATGACCTAATGAGCCCATTTGCCATTTCCGAAGCTTTCTGTTCCTAACTATAAAGTAACTATACGACATAGCTTTGTAGTAAAAGTATCCACGGTTTAAGTGGCAGGGGAGCACAAAGTTTAATAAATGAAGACTGGTCTCACATAACAATGTAGATTCATCCATTTTTTTTAATCTACTTACCGAGAATTGATTTAGAGACTTTCGAATTTGCTTTTATAAAATAATTTGAAGTTAAAGTTAGTTTAGAAAGAAAAAGAAATCGAAAATTTTATGAGTGATATTCAGGTTATAAGGTCTGATATATTTAGGGTTCACAGGGCTTCTGGACCTCTCGTTTTATAAATGACGTACTTTAAATGTTTAGATAAGTTTGTAAAGATTTTAACATAATAAACCGGAGACACTCAAATTCGTTTTAACGGAGTTTGCTACCAGTGAACTAAATAAGTTGTTTTCGATAATATGTATTGCTTGTGTTTGTTTGTGTGACTATTACGTGATGTGGATTAAAGCAATGAGCTTCATTCTCGCACAGTTAAAGGTACGGAGCCGTTCCGGCGCCGCAGTGCTATATTTGCTATAAATTGTTGTTTCGTGCTATTGGTGGTTGTTTATGCGGCGGCCGGGCGACTCTCAGACGCATAAATACAGTTCAGAGTCTTAGCTTTTACCGTTACAATCGGTTAAAGCTGCGAACACGTATACCGTTTAAGCGAATGGACGATATCGCTTAACATTCAAGCGTACAAAGCACGGAAACTAGAAACGTTCATAATAAAGACAGTTGTCTTTATGTATCAAACTTGGAGCTGAGGTGCCGCTTAGTTTAGTACGGAGATATGAATAATGAATTCATCATCAACATCAGTTTAAACACGATCATTGCTGGACACTGGAACACAGTAAAAAAATCTTTAGTAAACTGATTTAACCTACTTAACAATACTAAGTTTCTTTTTTAGATAGTACAATACATTTTTGATATAGGTAAAACATATTTTAACTTTCATATTCGTCTCACGTTTCAAGATGGTTTAAATTACTCCATTGAATTTACTGGTCATCGTAAAATTTGATAATGCTGTTAAATTTTATTGTGGAGAGATGCGGTTATATTGGCCGTGAGCTTTTATTTCTATTTCATTGATTTACCAGACACGGCATTAATCTGTAATATAAAACCTTGCTTCAACCTTTTCGTTTTATAGATCGGTCATTGGTACAATAAAATAATCGGATTACAAAAGCTTAACTAATTTCTAGTATTTTCTTAAAAACCCTCTTAATTTGAAAAGGCTGTAACGTTTGACTATAGAGAAACTTCTAAGAGACAGTTTACAAAAGGGACAAAATTAAAAATGATGCTTGAGAAATAATCAGAGAACCTTATGTATTTCTTTTAAAAGTAATAATTGTTCTAACGTTAGACATAAAGAACCTAATGAACGTCATTTAGTCCGACATTTCACAAAATCTATAATTGTACGTACATCTATAAATGTAGCTTCTCGCCATATTGAAATTTACAAATTAAAAAACCTCTCCTTTGTTGAAAAGCATTTCCTGCTGCTCATGACTATTTCTAATCAAACGCTCCTCCAATTTTGTGTCATAAATCACAAGGAAATTCTCGCAGAAATTATCATGCCTCAAAACGGTCCCACGCAAAAGGGCCCGCGTAAGCAACATTATTAAAGTAGGTGATCGCAAAGTTTTTGTACAAAATCCGGAGGCCCGAACTCTTCGCAAAAACTTACCCGGCGTCTATTGAAAACCTTATCACCTTATAGACGCGTCCCTACCTCTGGTGATTGATATTAATGTTGGGCGGTCCGTGGGCCTTATCGCGGCTTTGTGTCGCAAATAAATCCGTCCGCGGACGCCCTTTGGAAAACCAGCCGATGATCCATATAGTTGAATAGTCCGCAGGTTTCAGTTGCCGAATCACTGAACAGGGATCGAAGTCAGCTTTTTGTGTTAACGATCTCATAGAATTAGTTTGCAATATTATGTGTTTCTTATTGAAACTGTGATAGCTTTCATTGTAAGGTTCCCAGCTTTCTTCTTCGTCTTTGTCGTATTTCCTCATAACTGATGGTCGTGGTCATCATGAAAAAATGAAACATACGACGACTTTCTTGGCAGTTGTAATGGAGTGATTTGCCATTTCCTTTCACTATTTCACATACTAGTGCGAGCACGGATGGTCATGACATAGATATGCAGGTTTCCTCACGATGTATTTTCCTTCACCGTTAAAGCACGTGATATTAGTTGGTGTTATACTAACTGCACATAAATTGGAAAATTCATTGGTGCAGGGCGGATTCGAACCCGTTACTTCCGGAGTGAAAAGCGACCGCTTAAACCACTAGCCTATCCCAGCTTAAGGTAAAGGAAATCATGTGAACATGTATCATCCGTCAAACCGCTTAAGGCCAGAATAAAGGATAAATGGTCCTGATTCGCTCAGTTCCAACTGTAGACAAATTAATTGAGCTTTATATTTATTTATTTTTATTCTTTAGTTTTGTTTTATACATTTAAGACTGCCTTAAAAAATTCCATTGCTTTGGCTATTTTGCCTTTAACATAACATTTTTAGTTGCTACATATAGTAATTATTTTGTCTAGCTTCAGTTATTTTCAATTTATTAAAAATGTGTAAATATTATATAAATCCCATTTTTCACTATGTATCTTTAATTTGACAAACATTTTTGTTCGTTATCTGTATTTTATACTTACAAAGAAGTTGTTATAATCTATTATAAATCTCAATTATAATACAGAACCTAACCCGACAATCAGCGTGACCTAAATAACGTGCTCTCTTAAGTCATTAGTTAAGTTCATACACTAGAATTTTATATAACGAGATTCTAGATCTCGGGACATTAATGCCTGGATGGATAAACTGTTACATTTGTGTTTTAATTTTTATGATGCTTATTTAAACACATTACTGTAGATCTGTTGGATATTCGTGTTGTAGGTTTGCTTATTCGAATCTGCAGCACACCTTTCCCGAATTGATTATCAGATCAATTCCCGCTACGGTTGTCTGACAATCATATTTTCATATCACACCTCTTTGGTTTTATTGCGATAATAAATTTAATTTCTTCGCGACTTGGAGACACGATACGGGAAGTGGGAATGTTCGTACACAAATGTTTTATTTTCATCATAGAATTCGGTATTAGTGTTGCGGCGGACGCATGTGAGTCGGAACGGCGTACGTTCGGAGGCGTTTCCGATACATAACAATAAATAACACGACTCCCAGTAAAACCATATCCGGCTCCTTATTCCTTGTAACGTTCATTCCTTGCTTATCAAAGCTTAAGTTAATGGATAAGACATTTCATTTGTTATTACTAATACATAAGCAAACTTCTAATACACTAAGCGTTTTTGTGTCGCAATATTTCAACCATTATTCCCATTTAAAGTTAGGCGTCTAGGTAGTGTAAACATCTTAAATATCACCACGCTTTGAAACGTAGGCACACAGCATTAATCATCAGATGAACAACCAATTGTTGTCAGTGTAAAAAAATTTGAATTTTATTTCTCATGTTTTTTGTGTAGCTCTGCAGTTTGAAGATTTAAAATCGCAGAAATGTTATGCAATTCTCTTTAATTACTTTCTGTAAGTAAGATATGAAAACTTGAACCATTAAAGCCACATCTAGAACGGAATCTGACCTGTGTGCCCATTAATTGCGCTAGTCGAGCGACATTTCGGCGCCGCTGTTCCTGCGACATTGTTCTTACAAGTTCAAACGACGAGAGCTACATTTATTTCCTTGTAATGCTTCCAATACAAATCTTAATAGAGGAAAAGACCAACTGAATGAGATCGGGAAAGGGGAGCCTGCTTTGATAAGTCCGGCAGATATAAAAGAGTCTTTCAACATCTACCAACATCGTTAAAGATTGGAAAAATAGTTTTCGGTTTCCATTTACGTTTTTACAATGCACGATTGCTGTAAGAAAAATTAAATTATTTTATATCCGATTCATTTCTTTCGAGAAGAATTTGTTTTTTGTTTGCATCAAATGACTGGTATATTAAAACTTTTAGTATATTGACTGTTTATATTATTTACGATATTATATGTCAGATTTAAATAGTATAAACAATTTGACGATGAAAGTTCTTCCTTTTAGTCTCTATTACCTGATTCCTACAGCGTAAAAGGGACTAATATACTGACTTAAATACTCCATAACTCTTGTAACTTTTAAACCGGAAGAGCTACATGGATACTCTTTAAGGATAAGATGAAGTAGAGGATAAGAAAACGAGACATGCGAAATAAAAAGTCTATAGCTTAATTATATTCACAATGTTTAATAATATTATTTAATTGAATTTCATTTATTCTGTATACTTGATTAAGAGAGTAGGATACCAGACGAAAGATATCAAAAAGGGATAACAGCTGAGAATATAATATATAATGTAATAAAATACAGAGACGTATAGACCCGAACAGCGAAGGGAGAACTTCAACTTAACTTTTATTAAGATTTGACGCAAACCTTGAGGGTGTTTTCACATTACAGCGTTAGCACTGTTTAGTAATAGTGTACAAACTAACTAAAGTAGTATCCTAAAAATCCTCAAATTAGATGATATTTAATAGACTACCCGCAATTACGAGCTGTACGACTCAAAGAAACTTAGTTTCAAAACAACATGTTTTCACTTCTTATATAAAAGGATATTCTGTACATCGACGGTATTCTGCGATCTTTTCAAGCACTGTAACTCTTTTATTTTGCTGTAGTATATGTGATGGTGGCAGGATATTAAATCTCTCGATTTAATATTCAAATACCCTAACTCCAGTGGTAATTAATCCTCGCGAACTTGGCCGTAAAGTTTCTCAGTCACAACTCAAACACGCGCAAGCTGCTGATGTCAATTCATTTAATTTAAAACGACTTTCAGCTTAAAAATATTCCGTAAAGCATCGAGCGAGATATTCACACTTAACTGCTTGAACATATAAAATTGTACGTACTCTTAACTTGATCCCGTTGTGAAGTTTAACGGTGGACTGATTTTGTTGGATATTTAAACTTTTCATTATGGAAATTGATGCTATATTCTTGAATAACCAGCGACGGAGTTCACATCGATTTCCGATAGAATTATGCACAGTTTTGTCTCAAGTCGAGAACATAGAATATTCATAATTTTTATAGAAATAGTTTCTTCTTCTGCTAATAAATAGTCTTCTTATAAATAAATCAAAATAATATTTATACTTTTTGTTTTCTGTATTCAGAATCACATCAAGATTTCGCTAAGTAGTTACGATAAAACAATTTAAGTTAATTATGAATTCACGTAATTCAACTTTAACTGTCTTTTGCTTTATGTACGGAAGATAACAGTCTCGTTAATCTTAAATTACTATTATACGTGTTCTAATTAATTCGTGTAGCGAAGTTACACGCATTATAGCGGGTCACTTGTCACGTGTTCCGGCCAGTAATCGCAGGTTGTTGAAGGAACTTGGACTTCCAAGTCATTAGTTGGTTAGCGCCGCCTCCGCAAACTAATTGCGGTCCCGCGGACTCACCCTTCACGGACCGCTCTCGTTCTGTTAACAATTAGCTTTGTGTGAATTTTGTTGTTTATATTAATCGCGAAATAATGTTCCCTTAACTTGAAATCTAAAATACCGAATTTCTTATTGAAAAACTTATTAATTTTGCTTACAACGAAACTTACAGCTTCGAATTACATGTAGTTAAAAATCCAACACAAGATTTTATATTTATTTAGACACAATATTAAAGTAAATGTTAAGGACGCCTACTTACAATAAGTTAAATAAAAATTACATAAGTACTGAATAAAGTGGTTAATAACTTACATATAGAGTCAAGTTATAAAAAGAAAATTTCATCGCAGTCACTGCATACATCATTAAAACGAATTATCGACTAACATAGTTATAAAGATGTCTTCATTTAACTTTGATCGTGTATGTAAAACTTTAATAAACAAACGGTAAAGTTGATATTATTCTGGTTGCAAGACACATTGTACTATTTAGTGACAAACTCATATTTACATTAACTCGTGGTAGATTACTTTACGGATAACAATTATGTATCACCGTAGCGCCTATTAGTATCGCCAAACTGTAATTAGCAAATATTACAGCGTTACCGTTTGAAGTACAACTGTGAATGTAATTATTGGTGTAACGAGAATTATTGTCTTAAATCTCTGTAAATATCTTACTTAGCTTTTATTTTTTTATTCAACGAGGCGACGAGACGAGCAAAGCGTTTACCTGGTGGTAAATGATACGCTTACCCATAAAAACGTCGCGTTGGTTAAGATGGTATACACTGCACCACATCACGCTCGTCCTCTTGAGACATTAGGTATCATTACCCCAGTAATATCACTAGCTTATAGTTCCCTTCAAACCGAAACACAGTAATGTTTTCACACTACTGTTTGAGAACGTTGGGGGAGGCCTTTGTCCAGCAGTGGGCGTCTATAGGCTGATGATGATGACTACTGTTTGGCGGCTGAAATAGGAGCTGCGGTGTTACCTATGTAGATGGACTTCGGCAAAAGAGACCTGCCAGTGAATTATCATTATTGTATAGATAAATATCATTTACTGTATATAAAGTATAGTAAAACTTTATATCTTCCTCTTCCTCTTTTTTAATAAGAACAGCAACAGAGTGGAACAATTTGCCGGCGTCAGTGTTCCCGTCCAATTACGACGTGGGTGTCTTCAAAAGAAGAGTGAATAGGCTCATACAAAGTTAATGCGCTTTACCACCACAGATCGCATCACCACTTAACATCAGATGGGATCGCGGTCAAGTATTAACTTTTTTCAATAATAAAAAAATCTTACTCTGTTAGTAAAACATCATACGCGAACTCTTTTTTTAAGTCACTAGACGTACATCATTTCGTATTATAAACTTTGCAGTGTCTTGGTAAATATATTGCTCTATGTAAGTGTGAGGGACGTGATAGCCTAGTGGTTTGAACGCCCGCCTTAAAATCCGAAGGTACCGAGTTCAAATCCGGCCTGCACCAATGAATTTTTAAATTTATGTGCATTTAGTATAACACCAACTAATATCACGTGCTTTGACGGTGAAGGAGAACATCGTGAGGAAACCTGCATATCTATGTCATGACCATCCGTGCTCGCACTAGTATGTGAAATGGAGAAGGCAATGGCAAACCACTCCATTATAACTGCCGGGAAAGTCGTCGTGTGTTTCATCACACATGATGACCACGACCCTCACTTATGAGTAAATACGAATATAGAAAAAGAAGAATGTAAGTGTGATATTAACAATTACAATACGGACTTATAAGTCCTTATTGCAATTGCCCTTATAGTATATATACTAAATGCATTTAGATAGTAAATAGTATACGAATGTTGTACGAATGATCCATTAAATTTTGGGGTTAACACACACAAAGCCACATCTCTGTTGCAGTGTTTCAATTAGATTTTGCTTTATCTCGCGTCCGGTATCTTGCTGGCCCCGCACACCCCTCATTGTGTGGTCCTGCGATCTTTCCACTTGATAAACTCGCCTCTGCACATGTTAATAAATTAATGTGACGTCTATTCGCACAAGCCTTAACTTAGTTAGACTTTAAGTGAAGCGGAGATATTGTCATAGGAAGTTTGCTTTATTTCATCTCTGTATTATGATGCGGTGATAGTTTATTTCATTACAAAAATGATACACAAGTATATAGAGTTTCGTATTTTTTACTGGTTTGCCAGCGGTGTTTAAAGGGCGTTGTAGCTAGTGTAATTACTAGTATAACATCTTAAGATAGAACACACTTTACTAAATCTATTTTTCCAATATAATGTTGTATAAATGTTATTGGCATTTAACTTCACAACAGAAGAACATATAGCTCTGTGCTTCGTTAAGTTGTATGAAAAAGTATAAGAACATGCTATAAGAAGCAACCTCTCTCTTTGTTTAGTCTAAGTAAAATAAATTAATATATCAATGAGCAGTAACCTTATGGTTATAATTAAAGTCTATATTTCTATAGTCTTTACTGTTTTACAATATATAATGACTGTAATTTTGAATTGCCAACAAAAAATATATTTTAAAAGGAATTCGCTGTCACAAAGTACGTCGTTTGATATATTATGGTATGCGCAACCAAAAGAGCAATGGTATGCACCAACATTTATGCTTTGTTGTACCAAAATGTTAATGTTGCGTGAAAAATTTTACCCTTTTTTTATTTTGAAATTGTCCAACGCTTCCGTTTTTAGCGTTTTAACGGTTTTCACGAAGTACTTGAACATCGCGTTTTTATTAGTACCATGGTTTCGCTAATTAGTATTTAACCTAACTTTACTTAGTACTACAGTATAGCAAACTATCGATAATTTTCTTTACTGTAGCGCCAAATTTGACGAATACATCAAATAATACCTTGTCCATATTTTTTAGATTGATCTCTTGAAAAGAACTTCAGAGAGAAATTAATATTATTCATAACAAAATGTTAAAACGAATAAATCTTGTAAATATAATAAATAAGAAACAGTTTTACTAATTCGATAATAGAGATAACAAATTATGTTAGATGATGAATAGATACTATTCAAACTGACTGACTTGGTTATGTGGCAGAGCTAACCGCTTCCATTGTAACACGAAGACCTCAGTTCGATGATTGGTGATTTTGGATGATGGTGTAGTTTTTCAAACCCGTCTGGCTATCTACCACCCTCGCTCGTATTGTAAACTTTATCGTATGTAATTGTAAATCGTATTGTTCCGAATGCTAAATGTTTTTTAAGCTAGTGTTTTAAATATAGTAAACGTTATACAAATTTGAGTTCAAACGTTTACCACATTTGTAAATGGGAAAACCAAATAAGATTAGAACCACTTTCCAATTAAAAAAAAAACACAATCAGTACATCTTTGATTGTTACTATACAATAGCTCGAAATATTTATATGCTTAATATCAAGTAGTATCTGTGCTTATTACTTACAATAAGACCATCTCCATTTTGAGACTTGTGTGATATTTGATTGTGCGTCTAATTTAAAAATAACTAAAACATTGTATTCCCGTTATAATTAACTGATGCTAAATACCAAATGCAACATTTTCATCAGGCATTTGATAAATGCGGAGAGTTAATCTTCCCCCGGGACGTTTCTCGGACCACTTAAGCGGCCCGGAACTCCTTGCAACTCGCTAATTACTTCGCCAAATATTTACTTTGCTGAGATTCTCCTTTCTGCAACTAGTTCAGTTGTGCACACAGCTGCTAAGATTAAGCGGAACAGCAAGCGTTTTATAATTTTTTAACACAAAACATGAATAAGTGAACGGAAAGTCAATCAAAAAAAAAAGTTATGAAGTTATCTCTAAATTAAGATTTTTGCTTTTTAGCTTTGGGATATAGTCACTAGCTTCTTTACCTTCTTGCAACCTTTTCAAAGATCTGGATATAATAATATAAATTGATAAAGCACATATTTTTTAATATCTCCCAAAATTTTATACATCAAGATATGATAAGTAAAAAAACTCTTTAAAAAGAACTATTTTCTAACACTGTGACAACCACGATAATTTTGTCTTTCATTACTATCGCTAAACAATAGTAAATTTTTATACGTTTTGTACATTATTTAGCACATCAATAACAAAACACAAAATTATCGATATTGCAAGCTATTTTTATACTTATGAACAATGAGGAAATTTCTAGTCATTTGGAATAAAAAAATAAAAAACTTTCATATATTGCTTTAACTATAACCTCATCCTTACGCATAGAGAGAGCGCCTTCGCTACTTCAGTCAGGAGTTAGGACATTCTTGACTAGTTGCCGAGGAGATTAAAATGAGATAAGATGAATACCATGACAGGGAACGAGATGAGGAGTCTGCATAAGTAAAATTGTATTTATCCAATTGGTACACAAAATTGTTATAATAACAAGTTTAATATTTAGATTTGTATTTATTATGGCTAAAGACACTTCTGTGTATGGGCAAGGTAGATTGAAAATTTATTATAGAATTAAGTAATGTTTTGTTAACTATTTAAGTATACCGATGTTAGATGATGGTAAAATATACTTATGACCCTGATTGACGACTTGTATATAATCATATTGAATAAATTGATTCTACTATGTTAATTATTTTTAAAACAGAGCTTGTATTATTAGAGATGAAATTACCTTCTTAAAACTAGTAAAATTTAAAGCTTAGAAGCAAAAATTAAAAAGGAAAGTTTTATGAAGTTTTCGTGCAGTTCTTTATCGCAGTTGTAAATACAGTTGCACGTGAAACTATTCACGTAGAAATGTCCCCTCCGCCGCATCCATCACGGGTCTTAATTGAGTAATGGCCGATGTGGCAGACCCTGATTGATCGTCACACACACCGCTAAATATGATTTATTACTGCCAAGCTCCTTGGACTGAAATACAACAAACTTTACCTTAAACTAAGCGGATCATAATAAGTTGTACAGGCAGCGGCCATTTTATCTAAATCTTTTAAAAAACAATAAGTGAACATGCATACATAAATATTCTACTCGCTTCTGTTTGATAGAAAGCTCTTACAGTTTTCAGCTCCTATTTATACATTCACTATATAGTCATTGTCAATATTATACTGTGATAATAGAAAAAATAAATAAACTTTATAAAATATGAAACTTATAACAAAAATCTTAACAAAACTAAACTGTGTAATGTTTGTTGTTAACTTAAAATGTTTATCTGATATCTTGGTATTATTCAACAACATCACTTCGCCGTTAAAAATATGCAGAATGACAAAATATGTATAACGTTTTGTATAATAGTAACAAAATAATGATTTGTTTATCGAAAGCTCAAGATAATAATAGAACCTCCTTCGGAGATGTACTATAGCCAATTCCACGACTTCTCTTTTCTTTCTTTTTTGCGCTAACCAAAGTAAGTTATAATAACAGGAAAGTGAACTGTTTTTCTTTCTGATTTACTTTAAAAAAAGTCCACAATGATAATACAATAATCAAAACAATTTATCTATAGCCGGGAGCATGGGCCCGAGCGTGCTTCCAACAAATTGTGCCAATCAGCACACCTTTTGTACTCGGATGCGGGAGTTTGATCAAATATTTGCTGCTTCAGGGCAGTTGTATGTTTGTAGTAGAATGTAACGATCCAACTTTTGCATTACGCAAAGCAAGTAGTCGGTTTGTTTTTAACCGAATGCTTAATTCCATTGAAGTTCGGTTAAAACTATTACGTTTAATTTCTGAAAAAAAAAAATATCTGAAAATTTTCTATACTTTTTAATTGCTGAATTCTTTTGTAGACTTTGATTTGGTGGTAACCACCAACAGTTATTTTTTTGTTGCAAATTTTAATGTAAATACAAAGTCTTATAGTAAGTATAATATTAGTAATAATTTTGTATTAACTTTAATTTTAAAATTCCTTGGGTCGGTTGACTATACTAGATATATTATGTAGACTAATCATGGAGACAGTTTAATAACATTCCAGGCTTAACATATGATTCAAGAAGAATGAAATGCTGCCAGGAAAAGTACGTAAATTTAAACGTATGTTACCTATATCTTTTTCTTCACTTAATAGGTTTACTCTCGGAAATAGTTTTGTCTTCCGCAGCGGGAGAAGTAAAGAATATAGTGTATGCTAAAGGATTGAATAGCTATTTACCAATACATTCACTCGTATTCATGTGGCCACTAAATAAACCCACGTGTTCCAGGTAACCCCGTAAACTGTATTAATGCAAAGCTTGCAGACGACGTTACATCGTTGCCATGGCGAAGCGATCCCTCATTACCGACGGATAAGCCTAAAAGCGTTCCCGTAATACGCGGTTTATTTTAACCAACAAAATAACTATGTACCTAAACAAATGTTTGTTTTGGATATTGTTGCAAAGTTGTGACCGAATTATGTATCACGAGACACCTCGAAAATCAAATTCATCAATTCAGTGTTCCGTTTGATGATTGCATAAGTTCGTATTTTTGTTAGCAATGAAATTTTTATGAAATTTTAATTCACGTCTCATCCCATAAATATAAATCATCTACTTCTTTCCATCTAATATCTCAAATAGCTAATATTCTAGTAATTGCAGAGCTTCGCTAGGATACTACTCCGATAATGGCAAACATTTACTTTAACAGATCGCCAGTTCAAATCGTTGAATTTATTATTAATGTTCACTAGACTGTCTGACTGACAATTACTCATCTTCAATAGTACAAGAAAACAACTTTGAAATGTCTATTGTCGATACAATGCAAAAGTGAAAAGTTTTATAATGATTAATGCCACAAAATAGATTAACAAGTTTATTGTTTTGTTTTTAGGAAATGGACCACTAACACAATGGCATCGCTTTCTATGGACAAACGTAAGTGTAAATCATAAATCTATCCACAGTTATAAACATAAGCATTAGATATACACAAAACTAGGATACATTAAAATCTCAACTCGAGCAAAGTACCGCAGTCACAACAATAATATTTGAGTTTTATTCTTGGCAATAAAAGTGTGAATCGTTCTTTAAGAACAGCTTTAAAAGTTCAAGTCGTTTGCGGCTGTATAAAGTTATAGCTTGATACGTGTGGATTTTGTTTGTCATTTCACATTAACGCGAGGTTCACTTTTCAGTTTTATTTCAGTGTTGTTCTGGACGATACCAATTCACACAAACACAAATTCAAAATTAATTAATTCAAACAGATATACAATCGTCATCTCTTACAAAGAATCATGGAAACGGCAAGTTGTGAATAACTTTGTATTCACTTTGTATATGTTTTAGGTGAGATTTGTTCTCGGTCCAAACAGGTCATGCAACACGGTACTGATTCAATTACCAGCAGATTTCTTGAAACAGTTAAATCCGAGAGCAAACTCGGAGCATGCCTTTAACGCCGAGTTGTTTCTACGTTTATACAATTTACGCGACGTAATCGCTTCAACGTTAACATTGTTACATTCAGACTTGTTACGTTGTTGTGATATTAAACAAAGATTTCAACGGACAATGTTGTTGGGTTTTGTCACTAAAATTAACTTAATTGTGTCCCATATACCTTATAATGGCCCAGGTTAATCTTATTTGGCGTGGTTTTTTAAATCGGCTTCGTTATCATCATATTTAAAATTTTGTTGCCACAACAATCCTTTATTCATCTGGTAATATTAGCTATAGTATTTTGGTCGACTAAAAAATTATGAATAATTAAAAAGTTCGTAAACAGAGACTACAAGGTAAAAGTATTCAATTTCGTAGTAAAGTTTACCTAGCTTATTGACAGAGAGATAACTGTTGCAGTCTTCATAACTTAATTTATTTGTTTCAAGTTATGGCTTGCATTTATTACTTCGAAAGTTAAGTTTAAATCAACCTGTTTTCGTACTTGTTGTAGATTTTTTTACCAAAGTATTTTTTTATACTTTCTTTGAATACGTGGGAGTATCTTAAAGCAGTTTATAGAACTCTTGAGGAATGTTCTTCTACGATAGTTTTAAGCTATGAATTCGAGTAAATAATATGGAAATGTGATTTGTAAGATGTCGGGATACAATGAGCATTACTCTCTCGGCCCATTGCGGTAGGAAATTGCTCTCAAATTGATACGTCTCAGAGGCCCGCGCGGAAACAATTAGACCATCGAGAGGGTACGTAATGATGCAATAATCCCTCCGACGATCCAGCCGGAGCTGCCACCCGACCTTTGAATGTGGGCTTATAGGATTGCGTAACAAAAAAATATTAAAATCACCAAATACTTTTATTCATTCTTTAATATAGACAAATGCTTGATCATGTTTCCATCTGATAGTAAGCGGAGATGAAGCTTTCGGTCGCAAAGCGTAGTGGTTTAAAAGATGCCCCTCTTCTCTTAATGGCAGCTAGTATAGACGTATAATAAAACTTAAACGTTAACGAGTTTGTAATATATGCTCCTATTTCAACCGCCAAACAGTACTGTGCAAAACATTACTGTGTTCCGGTTTGAAGGGTGCTGTAGCTAGTGTAATTACTGGGGTAACGAGACTTAACACCTTATGTCTCAAGGCGACGAGCGCAATGTGGTGCAGTGTGTACCATCTTAACTAGCACCGCGTTGTCATGAGCAAGCTTATCACTTACCATCAGGTGAACGTCTTGCTCGTCTCGTCGCATAGTAAAATTAAAAAAAAAAATAGTTAGTTGTAAAAAAGTGCTACAGTTACAGAAGTAAACAGATCTATATAAAATGTTTTGGAAAATTTACTTTTAGTGTAAACATCTTGCAATGAAATGTACTTTGTTCCTCAAAACTATTATTAGTAATTGCTCTGTTGTTAGTATTACGTATAAACGTTAAAAATTTGTTTTAGTTTATGTTACATATATTTAATCGAGACATTCACTATTGGGATATAATACAAGACATTTCATAAACATATTCAAGATTTACAAACATACATATTCTTTGTTTAGGATTAAAAAATATTATACTGAATTCATGGAAGATAAAAGAGTTCAGTCTTCACTGTAATGACATATATGTAAAAGGGTCTACATATGTAACGATTTCCTTTGTACAGCGAACATTGGTTCTTTGAATCAGATTTTGCTTGTAAAAAAGGCTGTTTTTGAGGAAACAAAACTTTTTTGTACAGAAGATAATCGACGATTAAATACGTTTATATCTGCGGCTGATAAAACATCCATCGAAATACAGTTTACGTAACTATGCTTATCCGTTCGAATCCGTCAATCTTCTTTCTTTATTGCAGGTTAGTTGACATTCTACAAGATTAATAGTAAAGAAGTGTAAATAAGTAATATTTTATTAAGAGATACTAAGCGGAATGAAATAGAAATGTATTAGAAATTTTATGTGCATTTGATGTTATGTCACCCAGTAAGAACAAATGATAATTACGTTTTACGTATGTATAATTCAAAATAATCAGTGGCTACAATCACCGGTGTGGTATTTGAAAAGTGTCAGTCGTTCTCTACGAGAAAATTAACCAGTGAACTTTATTTAATTGAAATCACTTAAAATTTAATATGTAAGTAAAGTGTAATTTGAAATATAAAAATGTTTATACTGCAACCACAATATTTCGGCTACACGAAATCGGTTCTTTTCATACGTTAGGTAAAAAAAAATATTTGGTAAAAGTGAGTGAAAAATGAAAACATCACAAACACGTCGCCTCTCCCCTCCCCCTTACGACCTCATGCCCCGCAACGCATTGTCACACTACCCACCCGCCGAGCACGAAAATGACAATCGACATAGATCATGAAACGTGTGTATTCGATTATTACATCAAACTTTTAATACTTAAAATTATTGTAACGATCATAGTCAAGACAATTCTATTCAAATATATAATTAATATGTCACAATTTTTATATACACACTTCACAAACATGAATGGTACGAGACCTACCGTTGTCCGCCGTTTAAACCAAAATGACGCCATCTTTGTAATAATCATACAACTACTTTATTATTATCTATTTTGTAAAAATTATAGATCAATAATATTGTCAAAATTTAAATTACACTTGAAGAAAAATAGATACAATTTATGTTAATGATTTAATGTGAAATGTAACAGTATAATAGTATGAATAAATTTATTCGTGTAACATTCCAGTTTGTTACCAAGTCAATAGAATTACTGTTTTTCTAACAAAATATTTGTTTGTAAACACTAAATTTCAACATATATCTCACAGTATAACTGATAGTTATACGTTTACAGTAAAACATATAATAAAGTCAATAATAAAAAGCAACACTGGCTATATGATCTATCTAAAGTACTGCCAATCTAAGTAGTTTCCGCTTTAGCTACAAATACACATAACTAATATTAGTAGCAAAGGATAAGTTTTTGATGTTACTAAATATACTTATTTTTATGTAGCTAATATATTTTAGGTAGAATGTCATAAGTAACAGTCTTTTTTGCTCGTGATTCTATGTAGACTCGCGACTGCCGGATATGGCGGAAATTTTTCAAAAGTTTGTCGTTTCCTGCTTGTTGATTGTATGCATCCAAGTGAGAGAGCGATTCTTTGTGCGTCCTCCTTTCAAAAGAATTATTTCATACATTTTAAAATATACAGATATTCTTCTTGAATGTTATTAAAAACGCCGCCAGTGAAAGAGAGATTCAAGAAAAATCTAAATCATTTTTCACGTCCGCGGAAGTTGTTGTTCACTTGATACCACTTTTGGCGGGAGTGATGATTACATAGCCCTGTCTCCTTTTCTTCTGAAAGAAATGGGCTGTTTATATTATATATACCAAATTAAACTTTCAAAATACCTACAGAAGGAACTAGAAAATATTTCATTACCTTCTACTGATTAAATGATAGCTAAGTACACTATCAATCGAGCCGTCTTTCAAACAAAATACATTGATATCGCATCGATTTACATACGCTTGTTAAATATATAACACTCCTTCTTTTATTGGTGTATTAAAGCAGAGTTAAATGAAACTAAATTTGTTCATTTTATCTATATAACAATTCAGCAGCAGTTTGTCGGCACGTATCATCCGGAGCCGGAAACTTGGACGGATGTTTTCCTCCGCGAATTGTTTCTGCGAAAGGGGTGACGTCCAGCTGTTAGGACGTCGCCAAGTTTCCTCCTAACTTAAACTTGGAACATGGCAAAATAATGAAAACCTTTTTTTAAGCTAACGATATGAATATTAAATACATTATCACTTACGTAGATAATCTATGTTCAACGTAGTAATGCGAATATTTTATAAGCCTTTTTTTACACGTTTGTGAAAAAAGACATACATCAAGAATATTATTATTTTTAACAGAATTCAGTATCACGGTAATGTATATTAAATCATACTAAATAATATAATACCACCATAATAATAGTTTTAGTGAAATCATACAAAAAGCTTTGAATTTTTCTTAGTTCACTAAGTTAATTGTCGTGTAAATTTTTAAACTTAATGTTTGGAATTATAATGTTTTTATTGTTGCAATAAACTATTATAGTATCAAAGCACAAGTAAACTTTAGAGAAGTATCGATGCTTTAGAAAGTGTATTTAATTCGTTCAGTTCAAGTCATGCATCAAACATTAAAGTGCCGGCGTAACTTTCAACGCGTAAGTCATGGACGTCTTGTCTCCCCTACAGACGTTTTCTATAATCCATTAAGTTGTCAGAAGGGAGATTGATATAACGAGATCAGTATCAAGTTACGTGGATGCATCTTTAACAGAATTCCTTGATCATAGTCGTCCGAAAGCAAATTGACAAGGGAATATTCTCTTTCAAAGAAGTGCACAGGCTTAAATTTTATAACAACGGATTTATTACAAGGAAATATTACAGATACTTTGCATCATTATAGTCGTATTAAAAATATTATATTGATAGAAAAGCCTTATATCGAAATTCAGTTGGCGAACGTTTCGCTATAGGTGAAAAGTTTTTGGCCGCATGTGAAACAAACAAAAGTATAATTCATATGTCTTCATTAAAACACTAACAAAGTTCCTCTCGATGTCTAATTTCATTTCAGATTTATGGTCTGTTCGATCTAGAATCGAAATTCCCACATAAATCCGAACAGGCGCCGCAGCGGCGTCACCGCAACTCATGCCTTGGGGTATTTGTTCGGTATCCACAAACCTAGAAGGATATAACTATTTCCTTACCTTTTCTTTTGTCATAAACAGTCACATAAACATATGCTATGTATAATAGACGTAAATTAAATTAGTACCCAACATAATAATATATAGACTTAAGAAACAGAACAATGCTAAAATAAAAAAATTTAGTCTAATATTTGAAAGACACAATTTTAGATATTAACACGACGATTGTTAATTTAAAACTTTCTAAAGAGTTATCAAAACCATTACTTTATTTATTAATACATTCATATTAGATTCTCGAAGTTATAAAACCAATATGGCCCTACACATGATCTTTGCATAACTAGCTTTTGAAATTCTCTTTAAAAATACAGAGAAATTAAAAATAAAATAAGAGTTTCATCGAAAATATTAAATGAAAAAAAAAAACTCTTCAAATTTCCGATATTTCTTCGACAAACAAATACTTTTCATATAAATATGGTCACCCTGGATAACTTCGGAATTTATAACCAAGGAATATCTAGGTACAAATAGAACTAGACCCTGCACAGTTTGCAAACAAACGAGTGCACATTTCAGTAATGATATAATAATGAGTCGGGATTGCGACTCGGAAAACGGAAATGTACGTAAAAGTTTTGGCGCCGAAGACATGATTCGCCAAAAAATACTTGTTACATTTAACAACGGTATATAACAGTGCTGAATGTATACGTAAAGGAAAGCATAAACGTTAATTTTAATTTGCAATGGGATAAAACTTAACCTTAATATCATATGAAGTTAAGTAACAACGAGGTAAATGATGGTTTTTTTGGATTTTGATTAAATAGCTACCGACCCATATAGAAAGTCTTGAAGATATGAGAGCCAGGATATTCTGGAAAAACACGCTTTAATATCTACTGCCTCATTGTCTATATTGGAATCTTAAGATGAAATAAGATGTGTTCATAAAACTTACGAGTATTTAACGTTTATCATAAAACACCATCTTTTTTAATCTGTATCATATTGCTATTAAAAATATATATTTAGTAGAAAAGACACTAGATCGAGCGAGTGTCAAACGGCTAAGACTAAAAAACCATTTATTATGTATGAACCCTGTCTGTCACACGAGATGAAATTCAGATGAGCGAAAATAAATTTTTATGCATTTGATGTTAACCCTCTGAAAAACCCGGAATATATTAAGGGAGGAGATAAAAGTTTACGCAGTATATTATACAGTATATTTATGTTTAGTATGAAATAAAAAATATATCGTAAAACATAAATTATTATGTTTAACAGATACAATGGCAGTTATGTGTGTGTAGCGGCTGTGTAGTTTGATTCTTTGCTGAAACAATATTTTCTTATAAACATATTTATAATTTTTTATCGGGTCTACTATTATATTTAGTATAGCTGTAAAACCATCATCTTCTTATTCATAATTTCACTCCTATTAGAGTGATCAAGGTCCAAACCATGTTGTAGTAGATACGAAAGTTCATAGTACTGCACGACGTCTCGTCACCTCTTCTTACTGATCGTTAATCAGACAAACTGATACACGGGAGTGACCACCGCAGTCTTTACTTGATCTGTCCATCTCAGGAATAGTCTTCGTGGTATGCCTCCGAATTTACATTCCTCGACGAGACTGGAGTTGCTTCATCGATTAATATGTCCAAAAAAGGGATCAGTTTGCGCACTTGAATGGACAGACGCTTTGATGCCAAGCTGATCAAGGATGGAATCATTTGTTTGGAATTCAGTCCAAGACACTCAGAATATCTTCCTTTAACACTACACATCCAGATCGTCTATCTTGTTACATACAAAAATATTGGAAACAACCTGAACCTACGCAGCGTTTGTTTTGTTTCAGTACCTCCATTTTTGCTTTTAGCTGTCCATATTTATCATCATCATGAGGTGCCTTCTTCAAAATAAAGTTCGGCGGTCAGATTGAAAAAACTTTATATATTTATACTTCGTCTTTACAATAATTATATAAATAGATAGACAGCTAAGGAAAACCTTTTTAACTTTATATCTTAATTCAATGATATTGATATAAATCCGTCAAGATTTTGTCTATCAGATATAATATAAACTTTGCGAAGCGCCCGCCGCTTCACTTTCCGCGGCATAAAATACTAGCTATAAATTATAATTATTTTATTGTTCCAGTATTACAATGGAGTCGTGGAAATTATATAGACTATATTAAGAAGGTCCAAGTGATAGCCGAGAGAGGATCAGAGGTACACAAGAAAAAGTATTGATACATAATAATTATATCAAAAGATTTGATGAAGTGAATAGAACCTTCACTTGATTATATGTGATACATCAGAGATATGGTGTAGCTAGTTAAGATCACACTGCACGATATTAGACTATTTATGTTCTCTATCAGTCTAAATGAAATGAATGTGTATGATTTTAAAAATACTACAGCATTTTAGTATTATACAATTTTTAGTACATTTTTTATTTCCTAGATTTTTATGTTATGTGGAAGTACCGCCGCAGCGAATACTGCCGAACAGTAAAGTGCAAACATTACCGTGATTCGAATTGGATATATAATAACAAGGGCGATTAGATGTTGTGTAAACTAGCGTCTTATTTTTATATGTTGATATATAATTTACCATCAGGAGAATATAGTTATTGTAGTGCAAAAAATATTAAAAAGTACTATCGCTTGTACTAGGTTTTGTCCATGCGCTTCAATGAACACGAAATAGACAGGGCAGGGTTGGAGAGGGGAGGAGGAATATTTTAAGGGGAGGCAGGACGATTTTGGACAGTTTAATGCGAGTTTTGACGTTTAATGTGAATATCAAGAAGTTTCGCGACTAGTCATTGAATGTACGCCGCCGACCGCCGATCAAATACGACCGATAACTTTTAACACCGTAATTAATATCTTATTCAATGAACAAATTCGTTGATGAGCGTAATTTTTGGCGAGGAAAATGAAAAGTTAAAGTGGCCGCCCCCCCCTCTCAACCACTTGGCACGGAAATTATTAATGATGAGTATTTCATCGATTTACGATGGTGATTTAAGCGATATCGTTATTTGGCAAGCGATTTTAAGTGATCATTAAAGGTTGTCGTTATAAAGTATTAAAGTTTACGTTAATAAATTTCAACCGCATTGTGGTTATTGAATATCTATCTTTTTACTGCTGCTATTTTTTCATTTTGCGACCAAAGTCTGATGTGTAAATGAATAGTCCGTTAATATATAAATATACTTATTCAAAAATACCATTTTGATGCGTTTTTCGTCTAAAGTTAGAATTATAAATTGAATAAATAATTGTATGTCAATGTGTATTTGTTGCCAACTTCTTATGAAACCAATAAGAAACATTGCGCTATCGCCAAAATAATAAAGATATAAACCTTTTAAATGCATAGAAATTAAAGTATTTTTACAGTCATTGATATGTAAGTATCGTATGTTAATTGTCTATCAAAAATATATTCATAAACAAATTGATATTTATCTGCAATTAAAAATCGGGACACTTGGTATCTCTTCGTTCACATTTGATATTTTTTTTAATATAAAGTTACAAATAATTTGTTAAACTATACTTAAAAAAATTAAGTTTTAATTTTTAGAATCAAAACAACACTTTTTATTAGTACATGTACCTTATATCTGATAAACAAGAATAAAAGTTTCATCCGTCTGTTTTAGCTAATCTTAAAAACGGCTAGACCGATTTCGAAAAGATTTTTATTGACATATAATATTAGAAATAAAATATTTAACTGATATTATAAGGCATAACAAAATCTTTTATTTTAGTAAAAGAAATAAAGAGTTTCGCAAAAATATTGTAGCTAAAAAAAATAACATACACTCTTTCTATCAAAACTGCTAGACGGGCTACGACAAAAGTTATTATAAAAGAATAAACAATATTTAAGAATAAGAATCCGAATTATTCCTAGAAATATTAAAAATCAAAAACTACTCTAGATCTTCTTTAGATCATGATACTTGTGGTAAATTAACATCTTTCTCTTATGTGTTAGATAATGAGGAAAAATAATTGTGGTTACAAGATTTTTTAAGAAAAATAATTTTTTGACTTGAAATAAACTAAAATTAATTGAGAATAAAAATATCCATATTATTGTACTATAATGTTTCACACTAATATTTATTTATTGATTATCATTATTTTTCATCAATATTAATTCTAACGTTGAGAATTTGCAATAACGAAGCAGTTGTATGATTATTGTAAAAATGGCGTAGCTGTCATGTTGGAATAAAAGCGGACAACTGTAGGTCGCACTATTCACGTTTGTGCAGTGTAAAATGTGTGGATATAGAAACTGGGACTGATTATATATATATGCGTAGAGAAGTGTCTATTATAAGGGTTAGTGACAAAGTTGTACAGGAAGTATCGCCGTGAAATCGCTGCAATCGGAGTTCGTTACGCGGAAGTGCACACGCGTCACGCAGCGACGTCCCGCCAGCCGCCCGTCTGCTTGTGCTTTTGTCTCCGCCGGGGGGATCCTTCCCGTTGAGCACTGAGCCGTTAACTTGCCGGGAGACCGACGATACCTACCTACCATCAAATGTCAAAGTATTCAATTCACGCATTCTATCTTCTAAATCAATCTTACATTGAGAACTCTTAGTAAGTCTGCATGTGTAATCACATGAAACAGAAAAAAATTATGCTAATAAAGATACAATGCTGAATTATAATATATTATATATATTATACGATATGGTAGTGAAGGAAATTTACTAATAAATAAGTATTTATTACCATCACGTAATTTATTTCATGTTTTTTATGTACATAAGACTTAAGTATCTCTATTTATAAAACATTGATAGCAAACTTCTAACTTTCGCTTTTAATGATACTATATCACAGCTCGAGAACATATCTCCACCGATTAAGTGAAAGACACAAATACTATATAGATTTAAATAAGTGTATGTATTATGTTATATATATGTATTAAAATGAAAAGCTTTAGCAGCAGTCGCAGAAATGAGAGATAAATCCACGATGAATTTACAATGAAACGCATATACATTTTATTTCGATTATTAGAGTTCGTAAAAATAATAGTTTACAATGTAAACTATTCACAAAACCATCTAAAAATATTGATTTACTTGCATTTATAATTAACTACGAATAAGTAATGAAACCTTGAACGATATGTTAAAAGAACAAAAGTACAAGCACAATGACGGCGGAAGACGAATCAAGCGACATCGAATTTATCAAACGCTTCTGACAGTTCTGAGCGTTTGAAACGGTTTTTGTTTTTGTGTACTGTGAAGTTTGTACGCGTCGTTTCCGTGTGTGGGTGAGACGAAAGCGAACAAGTGTATCATTGAATCTAGTGATATCAGGGTGAAAATGCCCATGACAATCAGTGCTGGGGGAGCGGTAAAGTGCGTTGTCGTGTTGAGTCCACTGAGCCGCATTTTCGATCATTGATAATACACGTTCATGTCTTATAACGATCCGCTTGATGATTTTTTTTAATTCGCAAATGGATTTACAATGCGGATTTCGATAATGGCCCGCATAAATACAATATTGTTAAAACTGTATAACGTTCATTATAATTAGCAACTCGCCAAAAATTTTTGTTAGGCTTTGAAAAAGGGAAGACAAGTAACGTATCGACTTAAATGAAGTAAACAGAATTATTTTAGTTTAAATTTATATTTTATTAGCTAATGTTTAAGTAACAATAACCCCTAATGTTAGTATAGTTCACTCTAATCGGGTTTATGATATACTTTTAAAAGAAACGTAAAAAGGTAGATGTATGTTTCTAAAATTAGTCTAAGTTTTGATAATATCGAGTGTTCTTTTTGTTAAAATGTTAACAAAGCTGTAAAAAACGAAAAATTCCACGAACCTCTCAACATCAAAGTGTGTTTCGATTTCATCAAAACTTGGAAAATTGGATTCTCTACTAAAATTCGAAACGAAATGTACTTCAATCGGTCCCCGAAGTAAACATAAAGTTTCCAACGCCCGCTAAGTATGCTGTTAAGAGGTTTTTAAATTTATTCACCCTTCGATTTTGGAAGTTACTTCCCGCAAGTTTAAGGAAACTCGAGCGATTAAGCCGAACTAAGTGCACAAAGTTAAGGGTTGAATTTGCATAAAGATCGACCGGAGGAATGTGTTGTGCCTCAGCTTCTATCCAATATTAGTGCAAGAGCTTACCCTAGAGTTGCTGTGGGCAACTTATTGGCACATCTGCCCCGCAATCCACTTAGGTAGCAGAGAAAACATATTCAGTTTTATGAATACATTTAAACCAACGAGATTTTTCTTTGTATTCCCACAACAATAACTTTTAACTGTATTCATTAAATATAAAACACGTCCTAACCTACCCGTTTTATTAATGACGAGTTGAATGTAATACAATATAATACTTAAATCTCGAAACAGATTTTGCCATAAATTGATGATGAATTAAAAACCCAATTGGAAAAAAGATGTACCGCAAATTTGGATAAAATAAATGAACAGTCCTCATAATATTTCTGGATCTTCTCTCACAAAGAATAGGTCAAGTAGTTATTTATACAACACACTGTTCGTGTGCGATGTGACATGTCCTTAAAGGCTGTTGTTTTTGAAACATATCGAATTCTTCTCTACCTTTTCTAACATCGGAATGTTAAACTCAAAGAGGATCGAATCAACGCCTTAAGTTTACAATTAATTTAATTCTAATAAATAACCTGATCATTATCTGCGATTTTTGAAATAGCGTATATCTGTGTATCTACATAATACTTCACATTTATTTATTTCACGCTCGAATCCTCTGTTCTTATCCATCACACAACATTGATCTGATGGTCTGATATAAATCAACGCGGTCCTAACCTCGGTCACAAAAGTACTCCCTAATGGGGCAGAACAAGGTGTTAAAAGCGTGATTTGTTACCTCTTTGTACCGTTTGTATGGGAAATGATCACATTTTGTCTGAAAAGGTCTAAGATGATCCAAAAATTCTTGATGTTTTCGGTAAACTTGTTTCTGACGTGCCTTGTAATGTCTTTAATCAATTTTGTGTACCTTTTCTTTAGATTCATCGAGATATAAATAAATTACCGTGTTGTTATTTACTCGTGTTGTATACATTGAGAGAAATCACACTAAACTTATCTATTTAGATATTTTAGTAAAGATGCTGTTAATTTCAATGTCAAAGTACATCACGATTTTTGAAAAGTAAATAGGTTGTTGTGTAAAAGTTTTGTTTTGAATAACACAGGGAATCAGGACGAGGACAAAATAGCATACACACATGATCATTACCATCGCAGTTTTATGAACAGACTTACCATTTCGGTCGTCTCCTCGCTTCATATTAGATTTACAATATGAGGGTCGAATTTAGACAGGATGTAGAAAAAGGCTACCTCTGTAAGAGTAAGGTGGTAAATTAATAAAAGAAATAGTACATGTGGGCCTCGAATCGAACCCACGTACAAGCTAAGTGTGCAGCCGCTACGCCACTTAGGTGGTTAAATAATAACAACATTTGGAATGTTTAATCTGAAATATTGTTTTTGAAACTATTGTTCAGAACTGATTTGTAATATTGTTGAACAAATAGGGAGCGTTAGGAAAAAATGCAGCTTTAAGGTGTTCCCACATTACAGTGATTTACGGTAAAGTGTGACTGCATAATTAAACAACAGTTTCCGTGTTATAAAGTTAGCAAAGGTAAGACTACTGTTTAATTAAAAAAAGGATGAGTAAAGATGATATAAAAACATCCTTATTTATTATTTATTAAATATTTTTTTTGTGCTACTTTGCGACGAGACGAGCAAGACGTTCACCTGATGGTAAGTGATACGCTTGCCCATGACAACGTGCTGCTAGTTAAGATGGTACACACTGCACCACATTGCGCTCGTCACCTTGAGACATAAGGTGTTAAGTCTCGTTACCCCCAGTAATTAGCACAACAATTACACTAGCTACAGCACCCTTCAATCCGGAACACAGTAATGTTTGCACACTACTATTTGGCGGTCGAAATAGGAGCTGCGGTGGTTCCCACCCAGACGGTCTCTGGCAACGGAGACCTACCACCTGGTAAAATTCATTCATGTGTATATTTCTCATATAAAATTTAATTTTTAATATCACCCTTATAACAATGAAATAAAAGGGACCCTAAGTAAAGTACAGATGAGTAAACATTTTTCTGAATTACAGATACAACCACTCCCGATGGAATCACTAAAAATGTATGTAAACAATGTCTCGTACAGACAGACATAAAACACTTGTTAGATAATTGAGAAAAGTGTTGAAGATTCAAACTTCTGGGTTCTTCAAGTTAGTATTATTAATTTGTTCATCACACATAAAACCTTTATTTACTACAAATTAACAATATTAATAAATATAACCTAATTCTTAGTTAAGTCAATAAAGCAGAACAATTCTCATGGAATGATAAATGCATTTGTTAGTGTGATTTAGTGTATTGAACCCTTAGCGGGATCACAGCCACAGCTGCCTTATAAGGAGTGGAGGGCTCGTGAACTAAGCGCCCTCCAATTAGAGGCATCCTCGAGGCACTCCTGCTAACTGGAGGGTTTTTTAAATCGCGCCGCAGTCGACCGGTCAACGCGCCGACACCTCGCTTTTACACGGAAACTGTTTGTCTCGTTGAAACACTCATACGTTTGTTACATTTTCATTGTTGAAGGTAGAACGGAAATTCTTCAGTGTTCATGTAAACTTAAATACAAATTGGAAGCGTGCATATACTGAACCATATTTTGAAATAGCTTTCTTCATTTACCATCTTTAGAGTAACAGACAAACTTAAACAAGAGCAACTTAAAGAAAAAAGGAATGAAGAATGTTTGAGAAAAATTAATAATTAATTACTTAATAATTAATAAATTAATTCATTCAGTCATTCATGCAATCATTCATTCACTTATCAGATCAATAAAAACCTTAAATAAAAATAAGCGACTTTAACAATTGAAGTACAACGATTAAAGTAGTCTTATCATTTGTAAACAATATTAGTTTGTAAACAATATATGTTTGTAGAACAATATTAAATAATAAACAGCCATCTTAAGGATTCCTCTGCTGCTATTCAAGATCTTCTCCAAATGCAGAAACAAGGCAAGTCACACGTCCACCAAAGTTAGTTGCTTTTAAAACATGTTACTACCTTACGAAACTTGAGCTCAGAGGATCGAACCCGCGATTATATCTGCGTTTAATTTTTAGACTAAAACCAGGCTTGGAGTATGTGAGAAAATGAAAAAGTAACTAAGTAGGTTAAGGCCCTACATAGGTAAGTAAACGAAGCAAACCTAGTGGAAAGTAATAAAACAAACTAAAGCTGCACATTGCGCTCATAGAACAAAACGCTATTGTTCCGCATGGTTTTTTTTTATTGTTTTCAATGCAGCAATTATTTAGGTACTCATAACCTACTTTTGTTTTTAAATACAAGTACATATTAAGTACTCGCGAACGCACCGTCACCAAGCGCCGGAGTATGTGACATGTGAAACAAAAGGATTTGCAGAGTGCATAGCAAATATATAAAACATTACATTCATATTATATTCTTTTTCCCTCGAGAACAGAATAATTGGCTACCATTCTAAGCGAATAACGATTTATGTATATACAGTCTACATCAAAATAAAAATATTGATGTATACACAATTTACGTCAATATTGATATAAATCACTAAGTACAATTGGTAATTTAGTGTGATCAACCATTCTAATTACCAACAGTTTCTTTATATATAAAATGAAAAAGTACAATAAACATTATTTGCAAATATAATGTGAATGTTTAAGAAAAAAGAGAATAGGTTTCTTCTAGAAATTTCTTCTTAATAATTATTATACGACTCGCTACGTTGTAATCTGTACATACATTACTTTCTTTTACTCTGTCTTTGACTTTAAATGGTTTCTCTTAAATGAATTCTTACTCGTCTTTGTTTCATTTCATTAGTTTCCATTTGTCAACTAACCTACCGCTTCAAATTAACTTAAACCGGATATCCTGTTAAGAACAAAATGATCCACTGACTGAGTCCCCGTTTAAATTAGAAACTGATAATTTTAACTGTTTCATACTGTTACTATTTCAATTAAAATACTGATCGATGTTTTTGAAATATATCGATAACTTATCAGGATATTACAGTTAAGATAACATAACTTTAGTTAAATACAAAATTATTTTGATGTTGCGGCAAATTACGATTTGATTAATTTCTTTCGCTAGTACTACGTCAGTAAACTTTAGCAAAGCACTGCAAATTTTCGTTACAATTAAAAGTATATATTACCTCTGTTGTTCTATGTTTTTACTGTTAATACAAAAGTTATCACTTTTAATAGTTGTTATAATTATGATTAAAGTTTTCAAATCTTTTCCACGGAAGTCCCTGATCCTGACCTAATTTATGTGCGGAAAGAATGTTATTCTAAACTACCTAGCTAGCTACTACTCTTATTGTAAACCGGTTAACATAACAGCACATAACCTTCTCATTATACTTCACAGAATTAATGAGAAGGTTATGTCACGAAATAACATAGCAATGAAGAGTACTCAACGGGAATGAATATTACAAATATTCTATTCGGCACCAAACTCCCAGTTAGGGCATCGGCGTAACACCCTCATCTTTATTAAGGGCATTCTTTACTGAAACGAAAGGAAACACCTGAAACCGTTGTCGCGGGTGCGAACTGTAAGCGGTAGCGGTACTGGCAGCAAGCCTTTCTTGACTATCTTCCAATACATCTTTGGCTCAGGGAACATACAATACATTTGGACATACATTTAATTGAACGTAATACGTCATTTAAGATCCTGGATTATAAAAACACAATCCAAATTAGTATTGGCATTACTTACACTGTTTACTGCAGCGCCATAACACAGAAACTCCGAAAAAATAATTAAAGAAAGTTTGAGTTTACTTAGCACGTGACCATGATTGATATATAAGGTTATATAAGTAGCTCCTTCACTTCCTTTACTTATGTTTCAATTTATAAACTTATTCATTTATTTATTTTTTATATTAACTTAGACGTGATTTCATAGTATAAGAGAGTAGTATCAATTCGAAAATATGTTACAAAAAGAAACAAATAGTGTTGTAATGATTGTTTGTTAAAAATTGAAAATTATTTCGTATACTTGTTAAATAATAATTTGAAAACAATCTAAAATATTCGGTTTGCTTGTTACTTGTGAAGGTTTTATATAAAGTAATGCAGGAGCGAGGTCTCAATTATTAAGCGATGCAATCGCCGCGCTCGCACAGCCCTAACGTTAATACTTGAATACCTAGTATTTGGGTCAGGGCACGTGGGAATATTATAGTATGTTACCTCAGAAAATATTATTGAGCGCTCTGTATGTTTATATCTTTTCACTCTAGATGATATGAACGAATATATCCTATCCTTAGAAGCAAAAGATAACATAATGTTCTATATTTACATCTACGTATTTCTTTTCATCTTTGAATACCTTTAATAAGAATATGTATTACCAAATGATAGATAGTCAAAAATGAAATTGCTCTCGTAACGTTTAAAACTGGGGCACGGGATCTTCTCTCACAAAGAGAGCGTTAAGAGTTAATCACTACACAGATGCAAAGTGATGCGTTTCTTAACCATGAATATCTTCACCAAAAGTAAGAGTCTAGGGGATCGAACCCTAGTCTTTTCGAGACGTATAGATAGTGTTACTATCTTACAAAATGAGCCATAGCTTCATAAGTTAACTTTGTAGTTAGAAGACTTTCACATCTCCATTGCAATAGCTATACTATTAAGTTTTATTATAAACCATTTTAAAAGGGGAAGTGTTTTTTAAAATGCGCATAAAAGAAAAACAGTTAAATAGTTAATTATAGATTTACTTCCAAAAACTTTAAATCACTACTAAAATCATTTTCAATTCTCTTAATTAAACAATACATTGGTTCTTAACGGTACAACGCTAATGTTTTACAAACATATTATGTACCCTTCTTAGTTAATATAAAATAATAAGATCTAAAGTTCAGCGTGTTAGAAAATTACCAGTGGAATGAGCGAAATGTGACGGATTCATTCTACTTGATTTTTTAACTATCGAAAGAAATATATCATTAAAACTTTTCAGCTTTAAAATATTTGGTATAAAAAAACAAAAACACTAAACTCCGGTGTTTCCATATCCGTAATCACCATGTTACATCAGCGAAGAAAAAATTATTCAAAATGCTTTAACGTATTTTAATATACACTCTCGGACACATCTATCAGTCCACCTAGTGTTTAAAGTTTTAACGGTGCCTAGCTAAAAATAAATGTTAGGTGGAGCAATAAGTTTTAATGCAGTTTTAAAACTGATTTTTTGGGCAACCTTTATGTGTTTTTTTTTTATTTCGAATTCAGGATAATGAAATAAACGAAAATTCGAGTCTGTTCATTGTTTTCAACGACCCAGTAATGCAGAAAACTTTTTTTTTTTCGCACAAGGTGGTTTTTTTTTGATGTTTCCGATTATTGGTTCCATAAAAAGGCAAATCTAAACTAAGAGCCAGTTTTGACCAAAAAATATGGATACTCGGCCTGAAATTGTCGCCCAAGCTGTAAAACTTCTGCTGGCTAAATCAATTCGAAATTACAAAAAAAAAAAAACATACTTAAGGGTTGACCAATAAATTAGCTTCAAAACTGCATTAAAACTTATTGCTCCACCTAACATTTCTTTTTAACTAGACTCCGTCGAAACTTTAAACACTGGGTGGTGGGCCGATAGATGTGTCCGGGAGTATATAACCGCTAACTATTGTGCAGTAAAGAATGAATTTTTTTAACATGTGAACATAGTTCAGAGAATTCATATCATCGTGTTTGAGTAACGAGTTTTTCGTTTAATAAAAGTTGTTCTCTATGAAATCTAATCATCAAATTAAGTCTCAACATTATTTCTTAAATATTTACAGCATAATATTCATTAGTGTTTAAACATTTATCATTATTAATATTTACGTTATGCCTTTATGAAATTATTAGTAACTACATTTTTTAGATATTAAATTAATCACCACTGATAGTAACATGGTGTATGGATTTTTACTATATTGTGAACCTTACATATAATTGTATTAAATAAATCTAGAAAAAGCATTTCGATCGTTAAAAAATAGACTGTTTCTTATTCATATAGAGCTTTTCTATTCGCAAAGGTCTATCATCTGTTTCTCTAATACTTAAAAGCATTTATAAAACTTGTAATAGTTCTGGTTATGCATTTTAAATAATACTATATTTAAACATTTCTATAATATTACGATTAAGCATCGCATTACAAACAGTTATATTTTTATACAAACATCGAACATTTGGTTTATAAAAATCAATACAGTTATCATTTTTCATTATTCATTATTGTTGTATTCTAAATTGACAAACAAAAAATAACTTTTGTCACATTGGTGTTTTTTTAAATACAAACATATAATAAACTTTTAGCACACGTTTACATGCACTTTTCTGGAGATGAACTTACGTTTGAATTATTTCACAATTCATTTGAAACTAACAACAAAAGTACAGGTGATTTCTGTCTAAAATTAAAATGTGGGTATTAATTTGGAAAGCAACGCCTTTCTACGACGGTAGCACAATCGATTCTAGACATCTCTCTAAATATTCTAGATAAATTGACGAGCATATTCACATCGTTGTTCCTGCACAGCCAGAGATTGAGAATGTTCTCAGTGGGGGAGCAAGTGTTGGAGAAATAATAATAATATGACGACAGTTTCAACTTCTCCGCGAGCAGTCTCCAATCATTTCCCTTCGATGATTGTGAATCGAGGAGTTTACACAATATCACTCTGTCAGATTTCGTTAATACATTACACCTATAATAATTATTGTCAACGTGAAAGTTGTTCTTAAGGATGCTGTTATTCTTGTAGACAAAATCGTAACGACCTTCTTTCTTAGACAGCGATGAATAGTTAAAAGGATTCTCAACAATATTAACCGTATATCCGGTTTCCAGTCCCGAATAACTGAACCGCTTGTTACAATTGGAGTTCGAATTCAAATCGTTTGTTTTTAGATTAAAATTAATGGAATTAGACTGTTTCTGTTTTTGATAAATTGAAATATTTAATTCCAAACAATTGACCGAGTCGAGTTGCTGTAAAACAAACATACTGTGCAAAGACCTAGCGGTCATATTCCATATATGGGTGTATGATATTTCTTGATACGTACCCCCCGACTGAATCTTCCATCCAACTCCCACATCTCTTACATTCAAACAAAGATCGGAGGCGTTTTCTTGGAATGCAATGACCTTAGGTTCGCAGAGTAAATAACCACCAGAACGTCTCTCACTTTCAACGCATTCGTAGAAAGCGTAAGGAGTGTCGTTGAATACGTGAATGTTCAAATTAAAAAAGCTGTCGTCGGCTCTTTTTGCGATGAAAAGACCCAATCTAAGTAACTTCGCGTCGAGGCCGTTAAAACTTTGCCCGATCAGAACGAAATCAGTCAAGAATTCACACACTAAATAAACTTTCGTTGGGTCAACTTGGGCGAATATCGGCGTCCCGGGTGTTTCTTGGCCGAGAGTCAAAACTTTCCTCCACTCCCTCGCACTGGTGTCTTCGGGCTTCTGCAGAATCGATAGCAGCCAGCTGGTGTTCTTTAGTGAAGCACAATGCGGGAACGACAATATAACACTCTTGCGGAAGTGGAAGTTCTTCGGACAGCATGTTATAACTGGGCTCAGCTGTGTCTCACCTGATAAAGAAAAGTATTCAGTAATATTTGATCGTAATTTAAATTTAAACGGAGATAAATTAATAATTATAATGAATACAATTCGTTAATAAAACAAACAGAATAGATTTAAATGTTTCGATGTCGGCATCAACAGCTTCTCAGAATTAATCTAAAATATGAAAGTTTTAAAAAATCTTTGGGAAGTGTTATTTATTTAGGCTTGCTTTTAAAAAAATATATTTTCACTCAATAACTATGTGTTCAAGAAACGACATTTAAAATTTAGGTCACAACGTCCGCTCACAGCCTCGCCGAGAGTCCGACGTCTAACTTAACAATGGACAAGAATACATAGAAATTTTATAGCAGATCAAACTATTCCAACTTATAAAATATCATTTTGAAAATAAATTTCCTACATTTCAAAGTTTCTGTTGTACAGCAAATTCAATATTACTTTGCATCGTAACTTCAAACACAAATTAAATTAAAAAGTTTTAGACGGAATTACTCTTGGAACATGTTAGAAATTGTTCGGCCGATTAAATAGATACATCACTTAATAATAGATGTAAAATAATAATATACCTCAACATATTTAAAATATATTCAAATTACTTTAAAGTTGGTTAGATAACTTTATCAAGAACAAATCCTACAGCGTATCTCCATTCAGCTTGCTTCGAAACTCGAGCACAGTATATTATTAAATCGAAATCTTTCAACAATGCGTCATCATATTGCAACCCGGCGTTCTCATCTGTGCTGTTGCAAAATATAATGCAGTCGGCATTGAATGAAGACGAAACTGCACATATTTGTTCACAAGTGCAGACCCCTGAACAAACACTTGCCCATAACGGGAGCACTGCCATTCACTTCAGATGTGAAAAGACATTGCACAAACAGATGTCTGCGTCCAACATTTTTTTTTCTACAATCCCTATTTTCCTTTTTCTTTAAAAGCTAATGAAATTTTATTCAATGAAACAAAAATCTAATGAAAACAAAATGAGAAGAGTTAAAAGAATAATCTGTGCACTTATCACAACGCCTATATTTTCCAAATATTTAAAATTCTTACATAATACAAACAAATTTGTGATAGCATACTTATTTCGAGGCGATTGAAAACCTGGACATAAATATTAAACTATTGTACATTTAATTTATTTATATTATAATTTACCTTCTTGCAATATAGGCCGATTCCATTCCTCATCTGTTACCTCTAAAGAAAATAATTCTTCTCCCTTATCGACTACTCCATCAGGTACGAACAAACTAACGCCACATTTCTCCAAATTTAACCAGTCGCCATCACTTGTGATCATTTTCGATGTAGCCGTTTCCAAATAGTTTACATCAAGAAATTTAGAGTCCACTGAAGCATTGATTTTTAACGATGGCGACATTTCTATACTCTCATTGCCATACGAGGAACCGGCTGAAATTAAATGCTTTATAGAGTATTATATATTTAGAAGTACTTTAAAGCTTTATTTAAGCGGTTAGGTAGACAAAACACCAAA
This sequence comes from Byasa hedistus, assembly GCA_029286795.1. Lineage (NCBI taxonomy): Eukaryota > Metazoa > Arthropoda > Insecta > Lepidoptera > Papilionidae > Byasa > Byasa hedistus. The sequence goes on from JAGSMW010000008.1 coordinate 2,649,067, forward strand.
TATGGTTAGACTAAATCGATCTATAAAAATACGAGTACACTTTAGCAGTGTTTAGAATTATAATTACTGAAAAGATATGTTTTTGGTATTAACTCTACCAATGCATTGCCGGTGCAAAATATAAAACTCACAGCTTAAAAAGCAGCTGGAATCAGATCTATCTGACTCCACATTATCCTTGCAAGCGTAATTCCTTTCGCTGCCAGTTCGTTCTGTTCTTACCTCTTGGTCGATCGGCGTAATATAGCTAGAAAAAAGGCATTATCTTTAATAATATATTCCCTCTTTATTATACAATATAACACCTACTTTTAACTTTTAGTATACTACTGTTTAAATTAGCTAATCTTTTTATCAGGTATCCCAAAGCAAGAAGTATTTGAATGCGTCTCAAGGTTTATTTTAATTATTTTAAAATGTTTAGGGATTGATAGGAAAACTGCTATTCTTTACTATTTTGTGTTACTACATAGCCTGTATGTAATAATAAAAGTCGCCGAGAATTTAACTTACAGAGAACCTCGCGACGAAAACTTTTAACATAATAAACCCAGACAGTATTCGTTGTAATATTCATTCGAACACGTCTATTTAACTTTAAACAACCATTTCATTAACATTTAAACAAGTTGCAATAAAATAAATCCGTCATTACGGCACATTGAAATTGCTACAGCGGTTACATCAGAGATCCTCATCTGATGAATAAACCCGTATTCAGTAATTAATTAATATCGGTGTCCGATCATCATTTGCATATGGAAACATGAATATTGAGAGGCATTTGAATTCGCCGTATCAAGATAGTAATATGATGCAAATGTTCAATTGTATTCGTCAATAACTCAATGCTTTACATTTCGCATATCAAAATTTGAATGCGCGAATACAATGCTAATGTATCGGACATTATCTATATTAAATCTAACATATTTGTGATGAATATTACAAAAATATGGTATGGAAATCTTTTAGTTATGATTAACAGAAGGTTTTTTAGTTTATAAATCATACATTTCTTTGAAATTCGAGTTTTATCAATAGATTGTATACTAGAAATAAAATAGATTTCAAAACGTTTTGCCCTATATATTCTATGCAGATGTTTCAACTATTATTAAATACGTTTTAGTTTGTTTATTCGGAGACACAAATGATGATAGTCCAGTGATTTCACTACGGAATCCTTCAAAAGAACAATATAATGTCTGCACACTACTGGTGGTAAAGATAGTTAATGTGGTGGTACACCTAGACCGTCATAGACAACAGAGATCTGCCACCAGTTTTGTGATGCTTTTTAATTTCTAGTTCCAAAAAGGCTTAGTAATGATTATACTAAAACATTTGTATATGTGCAGCATTTTTTTAAGTAAGGAAGAATCTTAACGTAAATAGAAAATATATAATCACCTGTTAGCTAACTGTGGTACTTCATACAAATGCTCATTCCGTGGGTTACTCGAAGCACTTGTATGACGTCGTGTCCTTCTAGAGTCTATTGTATGAAACTCTTCATGTATAGTCAAGTCTGGTTGATTGGTTAAAGTCCTTTTTAAGACACTTCCAAAGTATTGCGTACCTTTTCAAAAGAATAAATAATTAAAGACTTTCTAAAGCGTTATACAAAGATTTTCAGCATTTCATTCAAATGTTTGTTGTAATTATTTGACTTCAGTTAAACATTAAACGGAATCATACCTGGCGGTGGTTTAACGTATGGTGAATTCTCAGTCATTTTAAGCTTCATATACTTTATACCCAATATAACAACTATTACAAAAATAAGAAACGCTATTGACAGTGCTATTAGTAACGGCCAATACGACGACCCTGTAAAAATAATACTTGTTAAATACACTTAATATAAAAATAACTTGACTTAAGTTCTAATCGATCAAGAAAAAACTAACCGTCTGTTATAATTTCAGATTTTGACGTTCGCACGCAATGTGGACATTGAGCCACTTGGTAATCTTTTCCGAGACAGGCCGTGCTGGTGAGACAACGTCGTCTCCTCGTCTGCAGGCAGTCTGTATCACATCTCGACCACTCCGACCATTGTGACCAACGTCCTGAAAAAGCACTTGCTTGTCAGCTTTTTTAATAGATTTAATTAAGACAAAGCGAAGACATGCGCAAGATGTTCATCTGTTATCAAATTTAAGATATTAAGTTTTTCACTTGCTTAGAAACTCAAATATGTTTTCAAACTTTGAATTTCACATCGTTATAAAACTATTTACTAACAGATTAATATCTTATCTACCTCTATGTCAAACTCACTTACTTTTAGATAATAATCTAAAATAAATATATAAACAAACATTTGTTTTTCTTGATAATTATTCTTAAAGATATTCACTATAATAACAACAGCATTATTAACAATCCCAATTACCTTACCTAGTACAACGTCTGAAGACTCGTCAGCTAACTCATCCAATCCATCGACGTAAACATCTAAAAAGCAATACACATGTTAAATGTTGAATTAAGATTTTTCATTGCGTTTTTGCGTACTTCGTTTCTTTGCTGAACAATTTCACCGACCCAAATAGCCACAAAGTTGCGTGGCACCGGCTTTCTGGGCTAAAATCGTCGAGTTCCATTTCCCCATCGTAAATACTGTGCTCACTGAAACTGTTTCCTTTATACGTTGCGATATCATGCGCTGTTGTAACATTTACAACGATCAAAAGGTTGTTTGTGTGCATTACCAACATTGGAAATGTACTAACAATATCCATCTAACAACTTCATGATAATATACAAAATATGATTTACCAAATTAATATGATAATAACGATTTAGAATCTTTAGAAAATCATATACAGCATAAACTAACGACTATTATTGAAAGAATACATATCTTAAAAAGATAAATACAACTTGAAAACATTAGAATGAGATGGGAAATAATTAATTTGAAACAGTAGATTAGTTTCCTTAAGTTTTTGTTTCAGCGTCACTTTATCGATGTCTTTTAAAACGTTTATTATGTATTCATAAACAATTTAGCATATTTTAAAGTGTTTGGTATACCTAAATCACAGTCCACACAATCTTGGGTCTTTTGCACGCTGGGTCCTATACACGGCTGGCCACCGTTCAGAGGTCTCGGTGCTGTGCAAGTCCTCTCCCTTTTCCGGCCACTCCGACCTTCACGTCTTTCTCTAGACTGTCCAGAACAGTAGCAATCAGCCCAAGTAGACCACGCCGTCCAGCCGCCGTTAACTATTCACATATAAAAATATATTAAGCATTTATGGTTAGTATGTTTTCATAAGTAATTCTCTTAAATATTCTATTTCAGTACAGAAAAGTGAATGAGAGAGGGAATTTAAGTAAATATTTAAGAGTGAAAAGGAATACATTTTAGTTTTATTACAAAACATCTTCTGCGTAAACGTTGAGTTGCAGTTTAAATTTATTTGTATGGAAAGTACGGATAAGCTCGGGAAACATGAAAATTATTAAATTCACAAAATATTTCCCTTTTAAAATTTCTACTCCCTCACCGAAAACAGTTAGCAGCGCTGGCTCCGACATCCTTTTCCCGGCTAAATTTTCGGCGACGCAGGTGTAGTTCGCCATATCCTGAAAGTAGTCTTTAGTCTAGACGGGACGTAGGTACTTCTCGCGTTCGTACATTATGAGGGTCGCTCTTTAAGTGTCAATTCTCCAAGCTCTATGGTTACTTTGCACGGTAAAGTAGACGTAGTACTTATTTACTAACTAAACGTAAGATAACAGTTTTATTTTTATGAAATAATTAAAAGATTCAGAATGTAATACATGTATGTAACTGGATAATATTATTAATTGTATGTGTGTGGGTAACTAGTGAAGAAATCAGTATTGATCGTAATGGCGTTTCAATATACAGAATATATGTCATTTTATAAGTGCCTGTATACTATGTTAATATAAATGAAAGAGCAGACTAAAAATATTTTTTTTAATAATTAGAAGTAGACATTAATATATGTAACAAATAAATTCTTGATAATGGTTATACTAGTTGATATTAAATGAGAATTTTCAATTAGTATATTATTTAATGTTATAATAATATTTGTAATGCTGTTTTGTATCACGTTGGTACTTCGTTTTATTCCGAGGCCACATGATATGGTTTGGTACCATTCATATAATGTAAATCTGCAGCCATGACTGTTGTGTTTCAACTGTGAACACAACAGCCTCAATATTCTGGACGAGAACGCGTCGCTATCCACGACTTTCTTATCAGTAAACTTAATGTGAAACTGAAGTCAAACGTTATCTTTTTTTAAATAAGTCAAAGGACTGGACTTTGGTGAGGGATATTAATGTCAGATAAAAGCATAAACATGAAACAATTTGAAAAATTTAACACAAACATACAAGCGAAAGTGGCAATAAAAAAAAACTTTTATTAATTTAAGATTTAAAGGCCTCAGTGCTTCTAACTGAAGCTCGGCAAGGTTTTATAAATAAAATATTCAGATTTGAAATAAATAGGGGTATGAGACGAGAGGGAACTCAATGAAATCGGGAGCATTCATTTCATTGTATCGCGCACCAGATATTCGTTTCGGTGACCGAAAACGTCGGATGGTTCACATATTTGTGTAAGCAATCTGTGCACAATGGCACAAGGAGAATGCGGGCTTTAAAAATGCGGCCTAATTAAAATTTAAAAAATACGTATCACATACTGATAAATTAAAACCTTTGTTTCACTGAAATTTACGAGTTGACATATATTTTTTTTTTATAAAAACTGATACAGTATAATTAATACTTTCTCGTTGATTAACTGTTTTTATATATATAATTGTTATATAATTTTTTTAATCTACGAAATTACGAGAAATGGATGTTTCGTCCGCCCGTAACTAGATGGCGCTAATTACGATAATATACACTGCACCAAATTGTGGTCTTTTATTTTTGATAGTATACTTGATGCTCACATTTGTTGTAATCTTTTTTAACTTGTTATTATTGATGTTTTTATAACCACAAAGTATACATAGGGTACATAAAGGATAAGTGGTCTGTCTGTAAAGGAGCAGCGATTAACGTTATGCGGTAGTGTGTGAATGTGTATCCGTAAATTCGACCAGAGGTGTTAAACACCGCAGCGGTTTCCCCGGATTGAGTTAAACATAAACGCTTTTGTTACCCTTTGAAGCTGAAAAGCATCCTATGAAGGAAATGCTTCGAAAATTATAGTGCATAAACGTGGCTATACTGAAGACGTTCTGATAACTATTGAGTAGTAAAGTGATTCACAAATTTGCTGTCACTTACCAGTAAAGACGCTTGTTTAATAACAAGGTCGCCTTCTTTGCTGATTTGTACATTGTCGTCCACTACTACCGGGGCACCGTTTTTCAGCCAATACAGTTGAGCGAACGGCGCTGCTGGTGGTGGTTCGCAGCGAAACGTTACTGGGGAGTACTGCTTCACCAGTTGGGATTGGGGTGCCACTGAGAAATGCTTCTTTATATCTAAGAATAATTTTCTTATTATTTATTACATTTTTCGTAAGGTTTCACAATATTTTAATGAAATGTCAAAACAATTTCATATTTTTTCTATCAGAGGATTTTACTTCAAAAATTAAAAAATATATAAAAACTACAGTTTAATACTTTTTCGCTAGTACTAAAATTCATTTAGAAGCTTTTAATTACTTATATAAATATATATTTTGAATGATGTAATCTGTTATTTTCATAGAAAATTTTACTTCGGACTTCGGACTGTATACCAAATATGAGAAAATAATGAAATAAAATTGTTTCATTATTTTGATAACAGAGTACATATAAATAAGTTCACCAAAAAGTCGATTTTTATTATCGGCTAAGCTGTATAATATGGAGTAGAATGATAACATTTCTACATGTACACATAAATTAGACAACTTCTACGGTACTTAACTATGAAAAAAAATTATTTATTAATTGTTTATTAATTGAAAAAATATTGCTCCTTAAAGATCATGACTAAAACTAAATAGTAGATTAGTATCTGTAATCTCATTTTCATAAGTTTTTCTTTAACTAAACGACGCGGTTTTGTAGCTATAAAGTTGTAGTTGTTATTCATAACCATTTCTACATTTATAGCATCCAGTAGTATGTTTATGTTTGCGTGAATTAATTTTCATACTTACTGAAGATTCCAACATAAACATATAATATTACAACAAAATAACAACCTGTATTATAAAAATCAATCAACAAATTATATTTTTCGTATTAAACATGTAAACGAATCAAATATGAGAACTGTATATTTCTAAATATAAGTAATATCTCTTAATGATATTGATTAATTGATAAAGCCTATTAAGATTATTTACGTTATGGACTTTATTTGTACTTGTTTGGAGTTTAGTTACTTTACTCACAAGCTAACTCGATAGTTGCGGGCTGACTTCTAATATGTCCCTGACTGGTCCAAGCGAAGCAAGAGCACTGATATTTCTCACTTCCAAAATATTCCTCGACTTGTTCCCTGGTCACTTTGTATTCACCCTCGATTATTCTTACCCCCGTTTGTGGATCAACAAACTCGAAATTTACCGCTGGTGTTTTCTCACCGTTGCATTTGAAATATACCTTAAAAAGAATTTGGGTTTACAAATAATTGATAAAAGAAAGTCTCGTGAGGTAAACTTTGTAATCACTCTACTCTAGGCTTGACTTATTAGGTGACTAAAAGTTCATTTTAGTAAAAAGAGCAACGCTTTGAGGACCTCTGAAATGATGGTAAAAGATCCGCCATAAACATACTTGTGGTTACAATATGGTACCACACAAACTATTCACAGATCACCATTTTGAATTGGTTGTCTTTTAAATGATAACTTTCACTACTGAGATGGTCTTCAGAAGAGTTTGTTATTGAACATACTTTTATGCTTTAATAGGACTTTACTATATCTATGGCGAAGCAGTTAACTTGTAACACGGAATACCTGGTCCGATGCATATTCCTGGTCCTATGGTATTGATGATGGTATCTGACTAACTAGTATCCTGACATTATAAAACTTTGTCTAACGCTCAAATTTGTGTCTTGTTTTAAGTTTGTGAAGTTCAATATCAGTAAAATTACTACTAGCTATTACTTTTTAATTTTTACTCACATCTAAAGCATTAGCAGCGCGACATTTTAATGTTGCAGCTTTATTTTTGACTACGTAAGTATTTTCGGGTTCCAAAAGAAATATAGGAAGGTTATCTTTTGTTGTGTGCAAAGGTATTTTGTCGTCTACGTGTAGAGCATCTTGCGAGCTGGGCACTTGTGCTGTGTCCGACGTGTCTTTATAATTGGCATCTTTATTTTCATAATCATAATCTAAGTATGAATGTTCGTCATCATCTTCATCTTCTTCGTCGATTTCTTCATTATTTGGGAATACCGGTGGCAGGAAATAGTCTCTGGCTTCGTTACTGGGATGATTTGACAGCTCTAAAGGTTTTCGATTTACGTTGTCTTTAATAATTGTTTCCGCTACACCGTCATCTTGTTGATGAAAGTCTATAAGAGAAATCTTATCATATTTAGCTAATGATTTATAATAACAACTAATAATTCATGTACATGTAATTTTGAGATTATTATTTATTACAAATTTATGGCTATATATACATAGAACAGTGAACTTAAAATTTTGGGTGTTTGTTTAAAGGTAACATTAAAAACATTTTTTTCGGTAAATCGTCTCTAATTTTGTAATGTATTATTGGCTATAAATAAAAAATTTTAATCTAAATTATCATATATTTTTCTTACTGTTTTAAATCCTTATAATTTTATATTATCATAAATTTATAGCTATTTTAAAACGTTTTGCGGCAAGACTATTAGTAGATGTTTATTAATCAATATATCAATCAAAACAACCTAATTGATAAGTAATAATAAGATCGATTTTAAAATTACACTGGTTTATATTATAATGTTAAGCTAGTTATAGTTTGTACCAATGTGTGTAACGTAACAATCTATTACAGCTTATCATGTAAAGTATGGCGAATAGTATTATAATAAGAAATTTAATGAGTTGTAAAATTTAATCGTTTCTTGCCCTTACCTTTTGCCGCGTTCTGTCCATTTACGTAAAACTTGTAATTTGTATAAATAACAAAGATCAATGTCCACAACTTTACTTCCATTTATACACTTATACCTTACGGAATCATTTAACAAATGGTCGAACGCTTTAACGAAGCCATAATGTTCCATCACTTAGTTCTCCATCACATTTTTTTGGATATCAGAAATAAAATGTTGCAGAAAGTTATTTATTTATATCTAAGTTACGTAGCTGTATTCATAATTTTTTAAGTGATCAAATTTCATCGAATGCCTCAGTTTTAAAGCGCAAACAAATAAAACAATTGTTTTGTGTCGCGTCGCGAAAGTTTCCGCAATTCAACCCCCAAAGCGATAGGTGTCGACCCCACCACGATTCCGGTTCAACTAAACACTAGGGGATGAATGAATATGTTTCCAACTCTGATGAACTTTACTGCGCATGCTCCAAAAAGTTGTGAAATGTCCAACTGTAAGTTTTACATGTTGATTATATTTTTAACCTTTTCATTATGATTATTAACACGAGCTCTATTCTATTGAAGCGCTGAAGTTAGAATTTTTTGATTTATGACTAATCGAAACGTACAAAAGTTCTACTAGGATATTGCCTTTAATTTTGCAAAGATTTGCTTTGAAAATATAAGTTGGAGATCACAAATAAAAATAACAGTATATAATGTGAATAATTTATTATAATTTATATTTGATTTATTAAATACAAGTTACAGCTATGATGGTTATGCAAGAATTCCCGAAAATAGTTGTTGATTGGACGCAAGGACATAAAACAAGAAAGGTCTATCAGCAATAACTTCCGGTGGTTTCACTAAAGAAAGGCTTACAAATATCAAAGCTGAAACATACACAATACGTTTTAATAAAAAATGCCACTTCTGCATAAAAAACCATATCTTTTTTAAGTAAAAATGATTAAATTTCAAAAATAATATAACAAAAACTCATTCCGATTAAAACCAAAAAGTATATAATGAAATAAGTGAAATAACATAAGTAAACTAAAATGAAGCTTTAAATATATAAAAACTTAAATATTTTGTTTTTATATTATTTTAGAAACCATTATAGATTGGTCAAGAATTATTAAGAAAAGATAAAAGGCAAAATACAAGACAGAATATAGTATAGTCATTATAAATAAATTTGTCAGATTATAGGAGAAACACCATGTAAAGATAGTAACTAAAATAAAAAAAAAGTTATAATACAAATGAAGTCCAATATGAAATCAGACGTAAACCAAAACTAACTTGTATGTAATAAATTTTTCAATCATATTTTATTTAAAAATAATATAAAAGTTGGTGCATTTTAATCTACAAATATTAATAAAACCGGATACGTTTTGGTTAGTAAAAGAAATGATAGTCGACCAGTATTACCTTAGGCACAAGTTTTAAACAAACGTTCCCATAAACAGCTGTTGTGATTTTGCTATAACGTAAAACAAAAACGGATGGTCCGCAGTGAAATCTATGTTTGTCAGCGCGGAACTTAATAACGTGATCACTGAAATATTAAATATACAATTTATTTTTCATAAAATTAAAATAGGGATTTTGTGTTTAAAGCAAACCTTGTAACAGGTCTCTATTTCGATTCTAGATCACATATTGTGCCGTTTGGTTGGTAGCAGGGTTTTCCGACTACACCTTGTTAGCTACCAACCTCATATTATTAATTTGCCGCCATAACAGCTGTCAACATGTGAGTGCCGGAGTATTCTGAACGAGTTTACTTCATCATCCACAACCTCATTATTACGTTACACCGTGTGAAATAGAAGTGTTAGCAAATTTAAAAAAAAAGTGTTAGCTCATTGAAGATAAAAAACGTATAATATATAAAAAAATTTACGATATTTGTATTAATATAACGCATGCTTAAAATTTTAACAATACTATATCACAATTAAATATTATTATATATAAGTTCCATTTAAATACAAAATTTACAGTAGAGAAGAGAGCTAAGCTCTTCCTAAATGGATCTTACAATAATTACTATATACATGTAAGAAATAATTATTAACTGCTTTAATAATTTGAATTGTGTAGAAGTTAGCTTTGGTTTACAATAATTAGCAGCAGAAGTCTCTAAAGAAAGCTTAGAGTTATATTTTGTTTCTTACCGGAACTTGCTGATGCCTCAGTTCCTAATTCGTTGACATCAATGACGGCTTTCTGTATCCCTGCCGTCACATAAATGGTTTCATTGCGAACTATGCCTTTTAATTCTGATTTACGAAGTTTGAATATTGATTTTAGTCCTATCTGAAAATAGTGTTAATATATTGCACTTGATAGTGTTATGGAATTGTGAGTATTTTACCAAACGATGTAAAATGAAACGAATCTTATATGTCATATGTTTTAGATTCATGAAATTTTAAATAGTTTGTTAACTATAGATATGGCGTCTTACCGTATTCATGTTATAAATTACATACCTTTTTATACAGCGGGACAAGATTCCATTGTGATTCGATCTTGAATTTTGGCATGGTTAATTTTATTTTTGTCTTTTTCAACTGTTGTATTGCTTTTGCTAGCAAATGCGGTTTTTCATTCAGCTGCATCAATAAGTGTTTCAGACTGCTCGTGTCCCTCGGAAGCACTATTAAGAAGGAAGCTTCTTCGCCTTCATATGGTATTCTTACTATCTGTTGAAAGTACATCTTAGCTATCGCTTCCAAAATATTTTCTTTTGTTAAAAATATTGCAAGTGTTGAAATTGGTATTACACATACATTTCATGTAAATTTAAGAAAAAAAAAACACTTGCCTTTAGCAATAATATACTTAAAATCAAACTTAAATATTTTTTTTTAATTCTTTTGAAGATTAGTATTTAAAATAGTTTAAGACATCTAATGACATCTTAATAATATTACCCAATAAAGCAAAAGTGGCGATGCCAATTAAGCAATAATAGAAATAAAATACCATTTATACTTTTTTATTACACCATTACACTACAAGCAATAGTTAGAAGAAAGAACTTATTAAAATGAGAAAAGAGATAGAAAGACAGGCGGACTCTTGTGTTAAAAAGCCAGTTTGGGTCGCTGCGATAAAGTAATAGTAATATGTAAAAACCTGTGATGATAAAACTTCACTCTCGCCGTATTCGTATACACGCGTGTCGCTCATCATGGGCATATTTCTGTCGCCGGTAGGTGAATGGAATGTTCCCATCGACAATGACTTGAAAGGCCGTTTCCATTTGCCCTAAAAATTTAAACAGTCAATCCACAAAACTTTGATAACGATATCGATAATTATATTTAATGTTGATACTTAAATATCATTAGTAAGTCTCTACTTTTTAACAGATTTTACTAGATGGTAGTCCTGGTATAGTTATCACTTACAATTACAGTAAATCTATTAAAGAAGACTGAACAACATCTATTTTTACTATACTCATATCTATCATCCCTCAGTAGTTACACCATTTTCGCTCATATCATTCGCCACGTAGGCAAAAATGTTGTAAAGTACTCACCGCGAAATAGACTGCATTGACAATTATCAAAGAAGTGCTGGAAGCTACATCACCAGGTTCAACAATGCTAGGTATCATACCGTGAGTTTCTGACGCGACCTTAAAATCATTTGTCACATTCACTCTTAAGTGAATTTTGTAAATAACTTAAACTTAAACATTGCTGAACTTTGTAAATAACTTATTATTTACAAAGTTCAGCAATATTTAGTTTGATCGTTTTTTGTATGTACAGTATGTAAAGGTGCAAAGCGAATATTATTGAGCTTCACCTCCAGTTTCGTTTGAGTATTTTTTTGTAGATAGATAAAGAAAGGGCTGGTCTGGAATTACTGCAAGTTGAGAAAGTTTTATAAATACATAAGTTACTAAAAAGAATAATTTGTGCTGTCGATTGGATTTGTTGCGCTAGGTAAATCACATCAATCCTTTTAGCAGATTAACATATTCAGTGCCGAAATATTATTGGAAGATTTTCTATTCAATGTTACTAGGCAAATAACAATGTTAAAACAAATACATTTTCGATTTTTTAAACGATCTTTAACATCGTAATAGGAAATCGGAAATCAGTAAACTTACCCAATTGTTAATACTTTCCGCTACTCTATTTGGATCATCAAAGTTAACCTTCTTAACTGAAGTCTTAAAGATACTTTTTGCTAATTTACTGTAGTTACTATAAAGGTGATGTTTATCAGAAACGTACAGCCTGTTTGCCACATCTAAAATAACTCCCGGTAATCTTTTGAGACTCCTCACGAGGCTCTTTAGATGCTTTTTTAGCTAAGAAATAACACGTTAGAATTTAGTATCATATTTATAAATAACTGTATTTTATAGCAGGGAACACGTGTAATGAATAAAATAAAATCTGTATTTTTCACAATTTTCTGTGTAATTACAGATGTGCTAGTTAAAATACCATATAATTTGAATTTTTTACAGCGCAGTATATTGTGACGCCATTTTACTTGACGTTTAATCTTAGCGTCCTCATTCCCACAAAGGGTTCACAATTTTAATTATGAGCACGCGCTCCATTTTGAAAGCGGTATTTAGAAGAAAGACAAAGTGTTTTTCTACTTTTCTCTTGTCATTTCTTTGTGCAGCTTATGTCACGTACATTCATACTCCCACGGTGCTCAAGTTTAATATTAAGTTGAAAATAAGTAATCGCAATGAGTAAACTAGATTTATAGGTACACTTCCTTTGTTGATAACCTTTCGTCGTTTTTTTCTGTAAAGTATAACTATAGAATAGATCACAATCTTACCTCTTTTGACGGGCCATCTTCATCAGATGATAATTCAGATGATACACCGATAGCTTTGCTAAGTTCTCTAAGAGATTTACCTTGAGCTCCCAATGCCAATTTACCAAGTGGCAGCAGTGCAGATATCGGCGAGCATATGTCGCTTCCATCTGGGTTCATTAAAAAAGCTTCCTAATAAGACCAATGAAAATACATAGCTTTTATTTACATGTAATTTAAACGATATACAAAAGGATAATTACAGTAAAATTAGTTTAGCGAATTACTAATTCATTCATAACTTTGATTTGTGTTAAGTCAATTTTTAATATAAATATATGCCGCGGTGTTCCTTTTTTCGGGTTGGTGGGTTAAGTTGAACTTTCAACCACTAAAACCACAGTGGTCTCCTTTAGAGTATAAGGAGGAACCCCGTGACCAAATTCAATAAGCACCGATTCTTCTATGCACTATGCCTAAACTTTTCCCAGGGAGAAGCTGAAACCTAGCTAATCTCGTAAGCATTTTCTCTGTACAAACAGGAGAACACTTGCTTTTTACCGTACTACCCAAGCTTGTTGAGCCTAATAGCGTTTTACAATAGCATAGGTTATCTCAGTCCTATTATTTTAAGTTCTAGACTTAAGCCAAGTCACTCATGTGGTCTAGTTGTGCCTGATAATTTTTTACAGTTCGCATAAGTCTTATGTGTTTATCTTATTTATTACACTAAAATAATTTAGATTAAGGTTATACGGTTTGAGATCTTTTTGAATTATATATTCTTTTATTCATCGTTTCGATTCAAGCATCATTATCGTAAAAACATAATTGAGTTAAATTATAAACCACTTACAAGTGCGAACGTTTGTCTTATACTTCCTCTCAAGTCAAAGACATTTGTGTATTTTTCCCCTGATAATGTAGTAAGGATGATCGCAAAAACTAAAAGCAAATATTAAACAGTACTTATACACAAATATCAAAAATAATGCCCTGATTATCTTCTCACTACCATTAATAAACCTTTTTCCCCCGCGCTGAAATATGTCAATCTTCACATGAAGCTTGCAATTAAGTTAACTGTGCAATGTTAAAATCGCTTTTATATTCCAATACAACAGGGTATTAAATAGTGTAATATAAAATTACTCTTAATCTTATGTTGACGATGGTTATAGACATCAATTGACACAATCATAAAAATAAGTCCTTTAGTTTCTGGTCAGCTCTGAAAGACCGTGTTGCGAATTGACTTTAATAATAATATGGTTAAAATTGCTATTAATTATTTTTTTTGGACTAATGCAAACTATCAAAGACATTTCAAGTTTTAGCTTATTTTATATTTCGCCTATTTTGTTTTAAAACACTCACCTGTAATAAATATTCTCACATCTAGGTAACCCATACTGCAGGAGTAATCAGGCTACGTTTGAAAAATTAAGTTTTAAGCAAAGATATTAAAGCCATGGTAAGATTAAGTCTGCATGACAAAAAGCCGCGTTAATAATTTTTCAATTACGTTCTTTATCTTCGATTTTCACGCTCACTTGATTCCTATATAAAATGATTTCATTTTCATCCAATACTCTAGTAATAATACAGTAATAACCTTTATTTCAATCATTTACAAGATTTATTTAATGTTACATCTTGATTATTGTTATTAACTATAATAGAATCCAACTACTACTATTAATAGGATTCTATCCTATTAAAAACAACATGTAGATAAAATAAGAAACATTGTATTTTACACGGTTAGATTTCTTAAAGAAGTCTAATCACCATTCGCAATGAGAGTTGTTAACGTAACTTATTATAAAGAATTTAACGTAATTTACGTAATGTAAAACGTCTGTTTTCATTTATCATATTTATAAAAGCCTTAGAAATTAAAGAGATAATAATTTAGTGTGTAACTATTCAATAAATCTCTTTTTTAATAAATAAATTAAAAAAAGTTAAATATATTCTGAAAAGTATGTAGAAGCAGAGCACCGTGTGTATAATGTAGTATTGTAAACTCTCTTTAAAGCATCTCTTTGTTATGACAGGCATATATCATTTACGACTACGTCATTATTTTGCTTTATTCATCGCTTCATTGTAAAAGATATACTTTGATATGTAAAAAGGTAATGAAACAAAAATTTATTAATTACCTTTTTAAATAAATATCGCATATTGTCTGTTGTTTGAAGTATATAAAACATATTTATTTAGATCTAAGAATTATACTCAAGTTGAGTACAAACATTTTAAACTTGCAATGACAACACCGCTAAGTGTCATTCGTCGATTATCGATCGATGTTTTAAAGTATCAGTTCCCAATACTAAGCATGGCCCTGATTTTTTTTTTAAATACCAAGACCAAAAACCTAGTACAAATTACTTAAAATCATTTTTAAAACATCTTCGTCTCGACCGATGGACGTCCACTGCTCAACAAAGGTTTCTTATAATGTGTTCAACAGAAATGGGATTGCGCTATTTGATTCCAGTGACTCCCAGCGATTCTTTTGATATCGACGGTCCACCTACTTCGAAGTTAGACAACATAGCAACGGAATGGCTATTCAGCACCGAACAGATGCAGATGTGCCATTTCAGCACTGTAACTCCTCAACGTCTATACATTCTTTGAGCTATGTGCCCTAACCATTATCACTTCAGCCTCCCGACTCATAGGGCTATGTCGGTATCTTTAGTTTTTCGTCTCGCCACAGGATTTTTTTAAATTTTCATACTTTACTAGGAATTATTACATTAATTTAATTCGTAATTTACATACTATATTAAAAAGTACGTAATGTACATAAGAAAAAATCTTTTGAAAATAGCCCATTCTTGTAAAGTATAAAAACTTAAGCATTTTAAGCTTTAGGCTTAGGCACGTACTTAGTTGAAAATACCTAATTTTAATACCTGGTCGTGTCTATACATCTATCCCTCAATATAGTATCACTAGCACGTATTGAGTAAGGTCAGTCTTGTTCTCTTTATTGTAACTTTTTGCTCACTTGTGTATTTTAAAATAATAATTTGCAACTAAATAATTTAATTACGAAAAAGATATGCATGCGGTTTTATGTAATTTTGTTCTAACGTTACAGAATCAGTTCTAATCATAGAGACAAGTAACAATCGAAACTATTAAGCGGTTTTTGACGTTCAAAATGATTCCTAACGAAATATTTGCTGAAGACCTGATGAGTACAGTAATTAGATATGGATTATATGTCGGTGCTGCATTTCAGTTAGTATGTCTACTTGCTTGCGTGACCCTTACGGATGAACAAAGCGACTCCTATCCTTACGAAAAAGTAAGTATTCCTCTTTATTTTTACTATTGATTATTAGAAACATGTACCAATTGTTATCGTTTTTATAAAAATCAAAGTTCATCCTTTACCCAATATGTAAAAGGCGTGTACCTCAGTATCTTCACACAAACTCAAAATATTTTACATAAAGTCCATCCAATGACCAACAACATAATTTGGAAGTTTGTTGTATAATACAACTTTACCATAAATTCAAAATAATATCATCATCATCAACAGCCCACTGCAGTCCATAATTTTTAATAAAGTGATCTTCCTGCTCATCTTATTGATTTGTTGGATTAAAAACAACCATATTTACTACAAAAATGTTATGATTTACAAATATGTTCTAATTGTGATCATGGAAAATCTTAACAAGAGAGGAGAGGTTACTAGTATCATTTGATTCTTCAATTTCATCATACTTAAACAATATAATAACAAATGCCTTTCTAGCTGAATTGCTAACAGCATATCTTGTTATCTCAAGTGAAAAGGAAGTCTTAATCAATCCCAAATTATGACACAGAGAGGAACATTTAGTTAACTTTTTGTAATTTTTTATTATTTACTCTTTTAGGCTTACACAGATAGCGATGAGTGTAGCTCTGAACAATCCTCGCCAGGTCATCGTGCAACCATATCTCGCGCACGGCGTCATGACAAAAAGAAACGTCGCTAACTGAAAAATAAAATGAGATGATAAACTTCCCATTGATATCTTAGTTTTAAAATGTAGAAATAATGACAATTTTTGTTTACAAATAGTTTAAAGTGTTATAGTTACGTTAATTAGACAACTGCCATTGGGGCTGATCGATTTATAACTCATGTTTTAACGTAGAAGTCCCTGGACCTAGGTCACATAAATGTTAGAGTTTGAATAAAATTTTCTTGAACCTATCTTAGTAATCTATTCCTTATTGTTAATCTTTACCATAAAAGCTTGTCTATGTTCTAGTATATACATCAGAGTAATCTGGAATGTCTTAGCGTTATGAGAACTTGAGGTATCAGGAAATGGAGAGGTGGTAGGATTGTATACAAAAATGACATTAGTTTTTAAATAATGTAGTTTTAAGGACAAAGGTTTCCCGGACACCCATTCCAATGAGTAGAGTACATTAATATGTAAAAAATTAGGAGTCAATCTAATACATTTGAAATTTTTAATTATTTATAACATCTATTCATAAATTGTAACAATTTTTTACATTTATGTGTATGAACAAAAAAAAATTTAGTATTTATTCATTTTGATGAATAATGTGAAATTTTTTTAATTGTATGAACTGCTTTTAATATGTATATTGTCTTCTGTATGTTATTAATTACTGCTTATATGATAAAATATGAACTTTATATAGTCATTGAAATAATTCAGTTTTCTATGTAGATGATGTTTTTATGAATGTAGATGATTGTACTATTTGACAATTAAGTTTGTAATTTTATATTATGCAACTTGTTTCTGATTACAATGAATAATCAAATTAGTACATTTAAATAATGTAGAAATAATAATACATTTTACATTCAGGCAGTATACTGATCAATTTATTGTAATACAGATTTAGAAAATTACATAAAGTAAATTTGAGCACGAGTTAAATATTAATATGAATAAGAAAGTATGTGTGTTGTCTCTACATTTGTGTGATAGAGATAAAAAAAAATTAATGAGTGTAATAGTCTATTTCTTTTTAAACTGCTAGTGTAATGAGATTTAACACTCAAGGTGATAAGTGCTTTGTGGTGTATATTGCTAATCAACAAGTGAATGTCCTACTTGACTTGTCTGAATAAAACATCTAGTAATTAATTAATCCAGATTTTACCCAAAATTTTAATGCTTAGATTTTAAACTATTTCAGCTGTATAGTATATATACTCTTATATGCTTAGATTATTATGAACTGTATTGATCTCAATTTATATTCTTTTAATCTTTATGTTTTATATCTTCCTAACATGTAAATGTATGGTTTAATAAATAGACTGGAATATGAAAAAGCGTTTATTTGTTATTTTTATATCAGACTAGAAACTTACAGCATTCATTATTGCTCACTTATGTAATAATTAAACAATCTTGTATAAAATTATTTAACAATTTGTACATTTCGAAGCCCCTTATGTAAGTACATCAGTAACATTGCGAGAATATATATTTTTTTCACATTATTTATAGCACCAAGTTTGTATTATCACAATTTATATGTACATAGAACCTCTAAATGTAAATAAATATAAATTCATATGTTTTAAGTATATGGCAACATTTAGCATGTAAACTTTTGTACTACATTTTTACACCTAAAATTTTACAAAGTTGTAAACAAGTGTCATCAACATGTTTAATATTATAACAGGATATAAACATTATGATAAACAGACCTCTTAACGATCCCTCTGCTGGGACTGGGAGCCTCCTCTCACATTTAGAATGTCATAATGTTGTTTTTTTTTTAATTGGTTATTGAAATTCATAGTAATATCAAAACATTCGAAAGTCGTTAAAATTTAATCCTCGTCAGTTTTTTTTAAATATTAAATCTTCCTCCATGGGATTATAAATACTTTATTATAATTATGGAATCATTATAATAATGCCATTATTTCGAATTTAGGTTTTAAAATTTCCCACTACCACTGCTTAATTAGTACAAATTGTAAAACAGAACTATAAGATAAATCATATTACACGTTTCTAATACAAAATATCTAGAAGGTCCATCTTGAAACAAAGGACGAAAATTGTTTCTAAAAAATATTAAGAAAACGATATAGCCATATAACAATGTGCATCACCAAAAATGATAAATCATTATTTTGTTTGATAATAATTAAAATTGGCATATATACAAATTTTTAAGAAAAGTTTAATATTGTTTTCTGTTTCTTATAACTCACCACCAGACAGCGCTGCAGCTAACGCCTGTACTATTCTATCTAGGGTTTATTGGTATAATGAAGAGCTGGTAGGAGTGTCCCACAGTACACGTTCAACAACACTAAATGCAACATTAAAGCAACTACTTAAAGACCGGTTAAGCTAAAATTATGCGTTTTAAGAGCATGCACCAAGTTGTTATCAGACAAGAACTGTTTGAAAGCCTCTAACTTTTTAAAGCATATTGTTACGCAACACGACTTTTTATTATTATTAGCACAGCAGTTATCATCGGATGCCTCCGTTGCCGCGTTGTTTTTCTTACAGCAACTTCCGGCATCGCCAGTTTGACAGGAACAGAGCAAATTGTCTATGTTGATTGTCGGTGAGTTCTCGTCACACTCGTGCAAAGTATAAACTCCTAGATCTTCCAAATTAGTGTTATTGTGTCGCCTGTGATAGTGTAAAAACGTGTTGTGGTTCGTGTCGGTCGCTCTGCCGCAACCGACGGCGCATTTCATTTCGGCATGGTTACATTTACAATCTGTGCAAGAACATTTATCGTCTGAAAAATTGGTTTTAACTGTATTGTTCAAATCGTGTTGCGAACAGTCTGTTCTGCATTCACCATTCGAGGGATCACACTGACAATTTGTACAAGAACAGATGCCGGCATCCGACGCCAACTGCTCCAATGGATTTTTCTTAGCATATTTCTTTCCAAATATATTTTCTGTACGCACAACGTACATATCAGATGGTGGTTCATTGTCAAATAGAAGTGTATCTTCTAAAGCCAAATCGGTATTGAACAGTACTGAATTCGCGGGATTAATTTCAATTTGTTGCTGTACTTTGGATGGAGGTGGAGTGCTTAAAAATGAGTCATCAGAAGAATCTTTAAGAAATACATCTAAATCCGATTCCAGTTTACCTTCAATATTGAGTTCAAGATTTGAAACTAATTCACTGTCATTGAATACTTTATCGCTTACATCGAGTATTGTAGGAGTATCAAGATCAAATGAATTTTGAGATACAACATTGGCAGTAGGCGCATTTTCTGATGTGAGATCTATGTAACTCTGCATATGAGTCGGGACGAAAGTCGCAAGTGTGAATATGCTTTCAGGAGTTTTCTCTTTTATGCTTACTGGAGTGTCTAATATTGAATCAGCTAATGCACTAACATCAACCCACGGGGATTGTACTTCAATTTCATTGGCTAAGGCAAGTTCCATTGCTTTAGATTTTATTTTTAGATTCTCGATAGGTGGTACTGACATTGAAACTATGGGTTGTAACTCGTCTACCCAAGCAGATTCATTAGAACTTTTAGTAACGTTAGGCAGAGTTACATCTAAGGCATTCAAATCGTAATCTACTGATATATTATTATTAGTTTCGTCAAATTTAGTGGGATTAGTGGCATGATCAAAAAGCAAATCTGTTATATCAACGTTATCACTTGGTAGTGAACTTCCAACAGATATTTCATTAAAGCTGCCATCCGTCGAATTCGACTCTGTTGTTATCCTTCCAAAAGATTCTAAAAGACCCTCCCAGTTCATACCATCGTTTGTCGTTTTTGATGTTTCGTTGTTTTCGATGACTTCTATAACCGCGGTTTCGGCTTCGATCTGCAGAATAAACTCATTTATAGCCATTTCGAATTAATTTTCACTGGTCAATATTTTTATTAACGGGACTCTTACAATAATTTAAAGTAACATCTTTAGAAAGCAAGTAAAGTTATTATGAAAACCAAAAAATGGGAACCTATAAAATAAATAAATAGCTCTTATTTCTTTTATTAACAAAACACTGTACACATACAAGCACATTAAAACTTGTTTAATTTGATTAATCAAGAAAATATTTCAAGTTCGCTAAAGTTTCATAAACAATAATATTTCTTTTAAGTTATTAATACATAGCCCAAAAAAACCATATAATCATTTGTTAATGATCCATTTTAAATCAACGTTATGTCAAGACGAATTGGACGGTCACCTTATGGTGAGTGACACGTCCGTCCGCCCACACATTTCTCGTCATTTTGAAACGTAAGATGTTAAGTCTCGTTACCCCAGTAATTTCACTAGCTTACAGTGCCCTTCAAATCGAAACGCACTAATGTTTGCACACAACTATTTGTTTAGAAATAGGAGCTATGTCATGATACCTACCTATCACCCACCGGGAATAGAGACCTACTATCAGTACAATGATATTAAAAGTAGATTGTATTGTTTCCAGAAGATTGTATTGTGGCTTAAACAGGCTCTGCAGTAGTATCTACTACCAGTAAATATGTTATATTACAAGTTATAAAAGGATTTTTTGTTTATAAGGAAAAGAATGAATAGATGAACGAACATTTTATTAAGCATGAAAAAATAACAGAAAGAGTACAGAATATCACTAGACGTTTATAATGTTTTAAAAAAAATGTTAACTGGTAAAGAAAAATGCTGTTAAGAAACTGATGTGTTCCAAGAACAATAGCTTACGTAGAAATGTATCTTCCACCGACCCACATTTGCAACGTGGTGGATCAATGGCTTTGATTCTTTGTGAGAGAAGGCCCGAATTCCCCATAGTGATAACAATACTGTTCCCATGACGATGTTTATAGAGATAGATATTCATTTTATAATGATGATAGTTTTGTTTTTCATGTAGACTGATTTGACAGTTTTAATACGTACTTGTTGGTTTTGCGCATGCGTTCTAAAGGTTGTCGTCGCGGCGAAATTTTTGCCACTTCCGATAGTTGACACTTGCGTTCGTGTGCTAGAGTGCGTCCGTCCGTGTGCTTTTAAATGGTGCGAGGCAGTAAACGATTTCCCGCAACCATCTGTCCTACATCTAATAAAATTTTTAAAATAATTAAATGCTCGCCGCTTGGCAATTTAAGGTTCTGTAAGGTCTAAAATTATATTCAAGACAGATTTGTATGGTAGTTTTGTTTTAATGGCTCTTTAAAAACTTTACAATAGTTAAAAAAAAGTACAATAGAAATAGATTGCCAAGACGGCTGATCTATTGCCACAAGGCATTCTCTTCCAACCTCTTGAACAAAAAATTTGGAGCGTGCAAAAAAACTAATAATGAAAAATACAGACATTGTCATAAATATTAAATAAAATACAAGGAAATGACATGTCAATTTGTGTACACCTGAACATGTAAATATACATAAATTATCCTAATGACGAAATAAACGTATTTGGTAAAAACTTTTTGAGAATATGTAAGTAAAACAATATTTATGTTTAGAGTTTCTCAGTTCTGTTAGTCTCGGATTAAATTAACATATGAGAATATCCTGCTTTTAAGTAGCGATCGACATAGGAAGATATTGTAGATTGACCTTTGAATAAACAATACTAACTTGTATGGCCTCTCCTGTGTATGAGTGCGAATGTGTTTCTTTAGATCACTTAGTGTTGTAAAGAATTTTGTGCATTTTTCTACTTGACAGTTGAATGTGTCGCCGCTGTGAAGTCTTTGGTGTGCCTTTAGCCTGAAATTAAAAATCAGGAAATGTAAAAAGATGGTTCTATAATTTTATAATGAATATACAAGGTAGGGATCAAATTCCCATTTTACTTAATAGTGTTTTTTTTTCTCTTTATGGGAGCCCATCGAACAGTTTACACATGTATATTACAAATATAGTAAGGAGAAATAAATTAAAGTGTGAGCAACACAATTATCCAATTGTTTACTTAAATTTTTGAGTACCCGAATAATAAAGTTTATAATATTTTTTTAGGAATTGAATATAATTTGAATCACTAGACCAGTTTGATGACAAATAATGTTTTATTTTTGTTCACAATTAAAATATTCAAATGTCTAAATTCCGTAAATCATATCCTGTACATAAAAAAGTTGAATACTATAAATAGTTTTTTAGTATAGTATTAACAATCGTCTCCATAAAAAAATCCATTTATACGTAAATTAAGTTATGGTAACAATGTTAAATAAATTTTGTAATTTGCACTATTTTTGAAAACAGTTGGTATTTGTTAATTATTCACATTAAACAAAGTTGATTGAGAATATTTACGTTAAATATTCATATATGGTTTACAAAATGTACATCTCAAAGTCGTGCAGTGACTGAAACATTTTGTATATATCAATCAACTAGTCACGATGTAACTAAGTGCTTTTGTTTCACTGCCAATAGACTTTGTTGTGACAATTTTTGACGTTTGGCGTATGTATTAATAGTAATAATATTTTGGAATGACATTTAATATTAAATTCCTATATTAGTATGATGTAGGAAAAATCCATAGC
Source organism: Byasa hedistus (assembly GCA_029286795.1). Classification (NCBI taxonomy): domain Eukaryota; kingdom Metazoa; phylum Arthropoda; class Insecta; order Lepidoptera; family Papilionidae; genus Byasa; species Byasa hedistus. Next base: position 2,672,498 of record JAGSMW010000008.1, read on the forward strand.
TATTGTCAGATTGACAACGTTTACACAAAAAAGTGGGGAAAAGCTTACTTAGTAACTAAATGAAAAAAAAATCAAGTACAATGTTGTAGTAGCAAATACTTGCTTTGTGTAGTCATTAAAGAATACCTAAAAGGTTTTTATATGTAATTGTGGATGTAGCATATAAAATTTGTTTATCTTAAGTATCCTAATTGGTACTGAAAAATCTGACAACTTTTTCTTTTGTTAAAGAAATCTCCGTCCATTATATTAAAATATAACATTCAATTTAATAAACTTATTAATTTATTAGATTATTGAATCAATAAACCATTATCTTTAATACTTTGTTCTGATTATATACTGATAACCTGCCATAAACAGCACTTGAAATAGTCCTGATAATATTTTTTTAATAAGCAAATAAAATCACAGAAACTAAACAAGCTAAAATAGCATTTCTAATGTGCGAGATGAATATGTTTTTTGGACAAAATGCATAAGCAGTTTGTTAAACAAATAACACTCTTTAAAGTTATGAAGTATTCACAATGATTATTTCCAAAAATTACAGTGTAAATGTTCCTTTTTCCGTTTATAATAAACAGATTTTAGATAACATTGAACTTAACTGATCAAAGATTATATCTTTTGAAATATATCATATGTAATATTGTTTATACATAAAAAAATGATAAGTAATAATTTTAATGTCATATTCTTCTAGTTATATTTGTGTGGTTCATGCTTTCATTTACTAGTTAACTACACTGGAATATGTTCCAGTACTTTGAGTTTAAAACCATAAGTAAATAAACATGAAAATATGTAATATAGATTATATATTCCCAGTGGTGTAACAATATTTTGTAATACTTGTAGTTATGAAACTTAAAATAAAGAAAAACGAATGAAGTAGGTGACTGGATAATTTCAACATGAAAGGTATGTAGTACATGCAATAAATGAATTGGCAGACCTCCAAACTAACATAAATCACTATGTAAACTCGAGGCATGTGATAGTTACTGTTTGAAATACAGAGATTTATGTAATAAAACAACTGTACTAACAGGGGTATCTACAGATATTTATATGCTATATATTTCACTTGGTGGAAGAAGAGTAAGAGTAATATCATTGTATACTTATGAATAAAGAAATCATTGAAAGATTTAGTAAAAAAAAATGTATAAATCCCTCTATAAACTTGTAATGTAAGGAATAACCTGGATTCCAATAATTCAACAGAAAAATTGATTTTATGTATAACTTGTTTAATTACCTCAGAAAAAGTGTTTTTGATATTGCATGTGTATTCACATCTTTTGTTTATTTCTAACATCATTACAAGTAATTAAAACTGAATATTATTCTCAATTATAAAGAACTAACCTGTAAAGTGTATTGAAGGCTTTATTACAATTTCCAATACTGCAGACAAAAGGTTTCGCTTTAGTGTGCGCTCGGACATGTATCTTGAGACTGTATGAAGTTAAGAAGGCCTTGTTACAAGATTGAACTGGACACACAAATCTGTAATCACCTGGAATTTTAAAACAAAATCTTTGTCATAAGAACGTATTTTAATACAAAAGTACAGTTATACATGCTGCTTATTAGAGGTATATACTTATGATTACACATGCCTAATTGTATTATTTAAAACAAATATATTATTGTGCATTGGGTAACAAAACAACATATGAATACATACCTTTATGGGTTTTCATGTGTGTCCTGAGATTACCAACTGTGCTGTAAGTTCTCTCACATCCATCATATTCACATTTATATCTTGCACCATTGTCTTCCACTTTTCTCTTATTTTTATCCACTGATATTTCCACATTCTGTTTATCTGATGCTGGTTTATCATGACTATGAAAAATTTATTAAATTATTGTTATGAATATCATAATATGCAAATCTTATGGATATAGACTCCTATCCTTTGATTCTTATGAGGTAAAAAAGACATTTTATAGTAACACCCATATTATTATGAAAACAGACAATTTTTGAAGAATTAGTCACAACAAAAAAGCATGACTACATTTTAGTGAATATGTTTGTAGTTTAATTTTTTATATTCCATATCTAATTTGCCTAATTTTAAAGTAATGCACTCGTTGCAATTGTTTTAATAGCTATTAGCAGAAACAATATAGCAATAGCAACTGATGTCTAAATTTTAAAAAGATTTACACAATAACATAGTAAGTTAGTCTAATAATTATATGAAATACATATTTTTGTTATGTCAATAAGGTGGTTATTAGACCTTTATAATATGAAAGTTGATTATATTACGGTTACCTTTTCATCATCATTTAAAATCGTATTTTAGTCATTATAAAACACAAAATTAGGATATTCACATCGCTTCGTGATGGTAATGTACAAAAATAGACTGCCCAAAAATATACAATTCTACGTATAGAAGAGAGCAACAAACGTATTGACAAACAGCTTATTGAAAGGTACAAATAATATTTATACAAGTTTTAACAGCTGTATTAAGCTTAGTAATTCCATCAGAAATAATATATCTGTTTGTAATTATAACTTACGACGATAACTCCGATATTTTTTGACAATCGGATACATAAACATTATTTTCCGATTCTAAACTATCGACTTCTTTTTTACTGCATCCCTGTACTTGTAACTCGGCAATATTTTTAACAAAACACTTATAATTATCGTTTAAATTAATATTCAAACTAAGGTCTTCCAATAAAAAATTATTACTTTTTACGAGGTTATTGGAGGAGCCACTGTGTCCGGGCCATGCGGCCATGTTTGTTTCGTTTATGTCATCTGACGACAGTTCATATTTTTTTATTTGACGAAGCGACGAAACAAGCAGGACGTCACCTAATGAGCTACATGAGTTACATGAAATTGTGTCGCTAGTTAAGATGACATACACTACATCATATCGCGTTCGTCACCTGGAGATAAATACCTTGTCACAGTTATTTCACTATCTACAGCGTCCTAACCGGAGCATAATAATGTTGTTTCGAGCCAGGAATGAAGCCGCGGTGGTACCTACGGTAACAGAAAGCTACCATCAGTAACTTCATGACGAATCGGTAGATGTTAAAACCGCTACCAGTATTGATAATGCGGCTTTAGTAACAGATGGCGCTTAATTTAAAATTGTTAAAGGAGAGAGCGACCGGTGCGGAAGTAGGCGCCCGCAGTGAGGACTCCTGGCCGAACTCCCGTTATAATGAATATCACTTGTTGTCTGCGCGGGCAGTGCGCCGACCGCACGCCCTTGTTATAGCGCGAATGTTGCATCTTCACACGAACCAAAATTCGCATTTAGTAGTGAGATAAATATAAATTATTACATAGTGCAATAAAAACAATATAACCAAAATGTGCTCAAAAAGTTTAACTTATTACGTTTATTTGGTAAGTATTTAATAAATTTAACTATCACTTAATAAAGTGCGAAAGTCTATTATTAAAATAAATTGTAAATTTTTATTAGATTAAAAATAAAAATATCATAAATTAAAAAAAAATGTACAGAAATGGTAAATTTTATCATACGTGTTTCTCAATTTGAAATTCTACTCTTTTTATAATGCCTACAATCGGAATTTTTAGGTTTATTACAAAATACATTACAAAGTGAGTGTAAAGAGTGTCAAATCTTTTGAATATTCTATTACAAAAATATAACGACTTAAATTAAAAACACTTTTTTTAATTACTTGCGTAATTTTAAGCATCATAAAAATCCTATAACAGAAACATAGAAAGTTTAAAAATAGATTACGGTATTACAGTAATCGCCAGTAACTTTCTTACTGGACCTATAACTCAGCATGGTTGACTGAGTCATTGCCTATGCATTCGGAGCACACCGTTCAGGGAGATAGCAAAAAATATGAAACTGTGGATGAAGTTATCATCGCTTTACTGTTATGTTCAGAGCAATCTTCACCGTGTAAACGCATTATCGTCTCATTAGTTGAAGGTTGCTAACGGAGATTGTCTCACGATGTTGTGTTAACGGAAATACGGACGTTTCACATTTTAAGGACACAGGCTAAAAACGAGATTGTAAAAGATAAAAACGCGCATAAATTCCTAAAACAATAAATAATAACATTTTCCAATATTTTATATTATTTAAATAGGTTAGCGGAGGTCAAAATTTCCATCTGGTTTTAAGTGGCGGAATGGTCTTAAACAATGACGGTATTATTTGTATTGAAAAAGATTGGTTAAATAGATAATTATTAAATTAAATACATATGACATTTGATGGTTTATTAGGAAGACTTGTTTAACCAAAAAAAAAACGGTGATTACAAAAACGTTCTTGGAAACAGATACGATAAGTATTAGCATTAGAAGGTCCGTTAAAACATTCCTTCGCGTCCAGTCAATAGTACAATATTAAATTTGGACGCGAGATATAGTATCCAATTTTTCTTTACCTAAAATATTTCGACAGGAAAATAGTATGTATCCTTCGCCAAACAAAGAGTGAAACTTGCATAAATAATTTATCCAGGCTTTTGCAGATACATTCCGAATGCTATTCGGAAAACAAGCATCGAAATGCTACTTGCAACGTGCCTCTCATACAATCGATCTAAGAATCCGCAACGCACTTTCGCTTGCTCTTCATTCTATTTTCACTTTTCTATAAATTTCATTAATCCACCAAAACTTAAACGATGTGCTTTCTTTAAAACAGCATTTTTTTTTATTGTAAACTCACTAGATGTAGTTTTTCGTTTTTATTATGAAGATCTGTTGCAATGTACACAGATAATTTTTGCTGTAATTTAGTCGTTGGCCAATAATTGGTAACTTTTCTGTAATACTACGATCGGTGAATGTTCTACTGACCATTAAGTTGCTAGTGTAAAGATTCTAAATGGATTTTATTTTGTTTTAGTGATCCCTGAAATTTACAAATTGAATATTATTTATTATTCTTTTAAGTAAATATTTCCATGGGTAAATAAAATTTATCTATATATCTTACAGGATTATGGACGTAATCGGATCTTAAAAATTCTATTAAGTGCCATTTTTTTTTATATAATTAACTTGATTTTAGATTGTGGTGGGAAATTCGTATTGGTTATCATGCTTGTTGGAGATTTGGTACAACGCCCATCCCAAATAGCGGAATTAATGCATATAAATTAATTTTTATTCTACAATATGGCCTCATTTCTTAAATACTCTAAATTTATATCTAAACTTATAGATTATAATTTTAAGCAAATATTCATTTTCTGTTTCGTTTTAATTACAAACAAACAATAATAATCTGCAAAACTATGCAAAGGAATGCAACTCTTCTGACGCATAATTCGATGTTTGATATAGTTCTTTTCTTCTTTATTGGTCATCCGATTTAATCATGTTTCAATTATTCACGAAGTATTATTTACAAAAATTACTAAGCATAACGTGTTAGTAGTGTGGTGTTTCTAGGTTTTATTTTTGGGCTCTTTTGAAGTGGTATTTCAGTTCGCTAAATAAAGAAGATTTAAGCAATAGTATTGTTATCGTTTAAAATTATGTAGTTATTGTTTTACAATACTCTTCTTGTTCAATTAAGCACCTACAGTGTAGCGCTTACGACCTCTTTACTTTAATTGAGCCATCACCGTTTCGTCAAACTTACCTACCAGAAAAAAAAGTTAAGAAAACTGTATAAAAAATAAGGATCCATTTATAAGGATGTACTAATTTTTATAATTTTGCTGAGTAACTTCAACTTATAACGTGTCTTTGTAACGGGACCAACTGAAACGTTAAAGAGAATCGTTATCACGATATTGGTTCAACCTGTTACATATTACGGTTAATAGCATATTTTGCAATGTTCAAAGTAACATTACTTTTGTCAGGTGAATATTTTCAATGTCAGTTCATTGACATGTTACACACTTGACCCAGAAATCGGACACTGGCGCTTTCTTTCCTGCGAGTCTTTACGATTCGCCGCACAACGCCGATGTAAAAATTCAACCAGATTTTAGATTATTTGTTCAGAGGTTTCAACTTGTTTGAACTTTAGTCTTTTTCTCTATTTTCAGAAAAATCTATTTCATTAAAGTAGGAATTTTTCCACATAAAAAATAAACAGCCTTTTTAATATTCCCGCTATTAAGACTCGCGACCTTCTCTCACAAGTGACTAGACCATTTATTCAGCTACAAAGCTTCGTCACTTTTTTAATTTGGCGCACGAACTTTGTTTTAGATAAACATCATGTTAACCCGAAAAATCCATTAAAAGAAAAAAGAGATCATCAACTATTTTGTAGAACAACGCAGTTGTTCTACAAAATAGTTACAAGGAAATTTAATAGAGAAGATGGTTGTTTACTAATACTTGCTGGTGGCCCGATTATTAATAAAATTAAATCAAATAAAGCGTATACCACTAGAACGCATAAAATTAAATTTTCTTAACGCAAATTTTTGTATTAGAGATTACTTTTTCTCTTTGCCTAGCAAAGCGTCTCTCCACTTCCTGGGTTGACTGGCAGAGAATGCCCATAATGCTTATGGGCAGTCTGCCTTTTGTAACTTAATTTTAGGTGTATTAATATAGATTGTAAATAAAATAACACTACAAGACACGGTGCGGTCATTCCGCGTAGATCAGACTACTATCGATAATTATAAAGCTGTAAGTAGTCCGAGAAGATTATCTGGTCAGGACTTAACAGCTCAGACGCATTGCCATAGGTGCTGTAAATAACACGAAACTTCGAAGATATATAACAAATAACTGCCATGAAATCCGTAAAATATAAAAGTTTATTACAATTAAACAATGCAACGTTAGTTTCTTCTAAGTTACACCGCTATGAAACAAGATAATCGTGAAAATGGATGCGTTAACTTTGAACAAGAAAGGACAGGTTTTGTTTGCTGTTCGCCGGCGGGAACTGTGTCATCCGGCCACGGCACACATACCGCGACAGCCGCTCACGTCCCACCGGCAATTTCGTTTGACGATCGATAATTTTTAACTATATTACTATAGCAAACGAAACGTTATTACTGGTGGCAGCTGCCCGTTGCTGGGGACCGTCTAGGTACGTACCGCCGCACTCCGTGTTCCGGTTTAAAGAGTAGTACAGCTAGTGAAATTACTGGTTTAACGAGACTTGTCTCTAGGCGACGAGCGCAATATGATGCTGTGTATATCATCCTCACTAGCACCACATTGTTACATAGCTGAACGTTTAGCTGGTCATGTCGCTTCGTGGATGAAAAAAGTAACCAATTTCCCAATTTTGTAACGTGATCAGCTCTTTCTTACTTTGATCGCATACCAGAAAATCACGGTTTTCTTCCGATAATCGGCGATGCTCGGTAAGTAAACATTCTAAAAGTTTTCGCGTGATCAGAGCACGAATGACAGTGAGGAATGAAAAGAAAACGGATGTTTGCTTTCAATGTCTAACATTACTACTTTTACAATTTTTTTACTGGTTTATAGAGGAACAAAAATATTGTATTTATTTATACATTTTATGTATTTGTACAATTGTACTGTTGATTTGTTTTTAAGTGTAAATTGTTTCCATTCACCTACCACAGAAAATGTCAACTTCCTAGGTTGACTGGCAGAATAGGCCTATAGGCATTAAGTCTGTCTTATGTAACCTAAATTTAGTTATGTAAATAAAGATTTTAAATCAATAATATGTTAAGTCCTGTGATGTTTTTGCCACTCATGCCGACTTGTCTTATTATTCCTTTTTATAATAATTAAATGCCCTTCATAAAGGCTATGTAATAATAGAACTAGGTGTTGCATGCAAGTTTAATCTTAATCAAACAAATTAATGAATCTTAATGTATAATAGTATTGGGTAATGTATAATATATATGAGTAATGTATAATATACTTAGTGTGGGGTGGGAAGTCGGGGTATGGTCTTGGTGGGAATCGCTGACTCAGTGACGTCAGCATTGCCTATAAAACGCTAAGTAGCCGTCTGCGGTGTTTGTCGTGGAACACCAATGGTAGCAGAACCCCGGCCAGTCCGCGTCATCCACGTCCAAGTCGTCCACCCCGGGACCTGCTGCAGCCACGCACTCGCGTGTCCACTATCTAGTGCTGTAGCTGAGCTGAGGATGCAGGGCAAAAGGCGAGCATTCTGCGCCTTAAAACAGAATCTTATCACTAGGGAGGATACCCGTTAAAAAACCGAGCTGGTTTGGAAGCTCTAAGGTGGCAACCCCACCACCAGACTAAGGCACAGTGGGCTAATCACTCGCTTGCTCAAAAACCTATTGATTAAAGAAACCGAAACAGTGACAAACCGGACCGATTATTCACCAACGACTTTTGGCTTGAAATCACGGACACGAATTGCTTTTTGGAACGTACGTACGCTCACCGATGGCAGCCGACTAGCCCAAGCAGAAGTTGAAATGCTTAGATACAACCTGCAGATACTCGGTCTTAGCGAAGTGCGTAGAAATGGTTTCGGCGAACTGAGAACATCCAAAGGCTTAACTTTACTGTACTCTGGCAAGGAAAATGAGAATGATATCCTGGAATACGGCGTTGGATTTCTTCTTTCTGACAGTGCCAAAAAGAGCCTTTTGGATTGGAAACCGATCTCAGACCGAATTATTTGGGCCCGTTTTAACTCAAGAGCCCGGAAGATCTCCATTGTACAGTGCTACGCTCCCACCAATACCTCTACAGAGGAGATCAAGGACGACTTTTACAACGCTCTTAACTCCACCTTAAAGAGTATTAAGAAACAGGACATTGTAATCGTCATGGGTGATCTGAACGCAAAAGTTGGTGGCGAGAACTCTAACTGCGAACGGCATATGGGAACACAGGGCCTTGGACTGCGCAATGAGAATGGCGAAAGGTTTATTGAGTTTTGTCAGAACCACGATCTGACCATCGGCGGAACTTTATTCATTCACAGAGATGTACATAAGTACACTTGGACCTCACCCGATGGCACCACTAAAAACCAAATAGATCACCTTGCCATCAGTACTAAGTGGCGCTCATCGTTGCTTGATGTCCGAAACCGAAGAGGAGCCGATATTGACAGCGATCACCACCTAGTTGTTGCCGAAATGCGACTTAAAGTTGCAGTAGCACGACGAGCCGGAAGACCTGGCAGAGTAGGTAGACGATTTGACGTGACAAAACTCGGAGACCCTAATATCGGCAACAAATTCAAGCTGGAACTCCGAAACCGCTTCTCTGGACTCAAAGCCGACGTTAACACTATAGATGATGAGTGGAATTACATCAAAATGGCCTATACAGAGACCAGCTCCACCGTCTTAGGCTATACAGCACATACACGCGAGGACTGGATGTCGCAATCCACATGGAAGCTTATTAACGACCGCAGGGAACTTCACTTAAAACTGCTACAAACTAACGATGAAGCCACAACATGCCGATCTCAAGCAGCAGTATCGTCAGATTCGCAAGAAGATCTACCGCAGTTCGCGGAGAGATAAGAGGATCTGGGCCGATGGTATTGCTGATAAAGCCCAGCTCGCTGCTAACTCTGGCAACCTGAGAGAACTGTATAAATCTACTAAAATCTTGGCAGGAGATAGCAGTTCACATAAAAGGCCTCTAAAGTCAAAAGAAGGACAGCTTATTGTGACATCAGAAGGGCAGCTGCAACGCTGGCAAGAACATTTTGAGGAGGTCTTCCGCACCACAGCATCACCCATGCCTGATATACCGCAAACTACACCTTCATCATCAAGGCTTCTTGACATCAATGTCAATCCACCTACGCACGACGAAGTAGCGAAAGCAGTTTGCTCCCTAAAAACTGGCAAAGCACCAGGTCTCGACCTCATAACCGCGGAAATGCTAAAAGCTGACCTAACAACCGCCGTCGAGATGCTAACACCTTTAATTGAAAAAATCTGGATGACTGAGGAGCTTCCAGACGACTGGAACAAAGGGCTTCTTATAACTGTGCCCAAAAAAGGTGATCTAAGCCAGTGTAGCAACTGGAGAGGTATTACTTTGCTCTCGATACCTTCCAAAGTTTTCTGCAAAATTATTTTGGACAGGTTGACGGGGGCTATTGAACCACTTCTACGCAAAGAGCAGGCAGGCTTCCGCCCGAACCGTTCGTGTATAGATCAAACCAACACTCTGCGTATCATTCTTGAACAGGCATCAGAATGGCAAAGAGAGGTTTATCTTACCTTTGTAGACTTTGAAAAAGCCTTCGATACGTTAAAATGGACAAGCATATGGGCACAACTCGCTGACATTGGTGTTCCAACAAAAATAATTAATCTGTTAAAGGCGATATACAGGAAATACTCATGTAGAGTTACTCACAACGGCCTCCTTTCCGATGATATTAAGGTGAATGCTGGCGTTCGGCAGGGATGTTTGCTCTCGCCTCTCCTGTTCCTAGTAGTTCTTAACGGGATAATGAATCGCACACACCTCAACAAGCAACGCGGATAGAGTGGGGGGCAACCAACGTTCTAGAGGACTTGGATTACGCCGACGATCTGTGCCTGCTGAGTCATACACACCGCGACATGCAATCCAAGTTGGACGATCTTTGTAGGGAGGCAGATGTTGTGGGGCTTAAGATTAACTCACGAAAGACACAAGAAATGCGATCAGGAGTAAGGGACCGCACACCATTGCGGATTGGTACAGAAGACGTGCAGCGTGTCGTCCAATTCACATATCTCGGTAGTGTTGTGACAGAAACTGGAGGTACTGAGGAGGACATCACCTCACGTATTGCCAAAGCCCGAGCGACTTTCGCGAGACTCCGGCCGGTGTGGCAGTCACGGAAATTATCACGTAGAGTTAAATTAAAGATATTCCAGTCCAACGTTAAATCCGTACTGTTGTATGGCTGTGAGACGTGGAAGGTCACCAAACTCATCTCACACCAGCTCCAAGTCTTCGTCAATCGCTGTCTCCGCCGAATTCTCGGTATTCACTGGCCCGAGATAATCTCCAACGAAAATCTCCTGAGCGCTGCCACGAATCCCCGATTGATTTACAAATCAGGCGTCGCAAATGGAAGTGGATAGGCCATACACTTCGAAGAGATCCCTGTCATATACCCAAGCAGGCATACCCAAGCATTTTAACCAGATATAGTATATATATCTGGTTAAAATAAACATAGCTGCAATTTTGTAATTAATCCACTTTTCATGCAACTCGATATTTCAAAATAATCAATAATTTTTTGTGATCATACATATACAAAATTGTTATATACATTTATTTTAATTTTATTCGTTGTTGAGTATTTTTACATTACTATAAATTCTGAGAGTTAACAAACGTTTTGCAGTGAATGGTTCGTTGGCTCTCAAAATAACCAGAAACGTTTTTCCCTGGTTGAGAAGATCTGATATTGCTGAGTCGACGGCGGTGCCAAAGACCTGTTTAAGAAAAACTTGTTTAATTGCATTGTTTTTAATATAAGTTATTTGTTTGTCGGCGAAAGTTCGTTGACCTTTTTTTACAATACAACTTCTTGATATTTGTGAGTTCCGTACGATACAAAACCTTACAGTACAACGGTTTATATGTGAGAACTTACTGACTTATGTTTGTGAAAATATTTTTTTCTGTATATAATTAAGCTACAATTTTTTTATTTTCTTATGAAATACATTTCCTACACCTGTAAAGTTTCTGTACTAAATGCATGTTTATAATAATGTTATACATATTTTTTACTGAACACGTTCACATTTCCTGCTAATAAGTTAATTAAATACTGATTAAAAAATACAAATTTTTACAGCGTAATAAATTTAAGTTATCAATTAATATTAATTAAGCGATATAACAGAAAAGGTTAATAATTATAAGACAAATTTTTAACTACCGCAGCAGACGATGACTGTCTGACTGTTGAGAATTACAATCCTGATTGCACCGGTTTATCCCGAGACGTTATGAATACTGTTATTTGTGCATACGGTTATTTTATATTTCTTACAATATTACCAGTAACAAACTGGTTATTTTTCGCTTCATTGTAAAACAAATATTATCGATTTTAATCTTAACTTCACGTTACAGAAATCGTTTTGAAATTTTGAAGTTAACCATTGTCTTATATACTGTTACATCGTTAACCAATAATATTGAATTATTGGTACATGTATTGCGTGAGATATATTCCATTACCGTATTAACTTAGACCCTATTTTAACTACTCGGATATAAATCCAATACGACCAGTGAATGATGTAAATGTTTCCCAATCATAGAAATTTGATCACATCAGCAATGATCTGTCAATAAATTGATGTAAAAGGGATCGATATAATAAATATTCGAGTCATTCGTAGTAAGACAAGAGAAAAGATTTTTTATATACAATTAGTCTCAATTTCCCATGGTGTTTGTAACAACGAGACTTGCACAGCCAATACTCTGAGTATCATAAATTAACAGTCAAAACACATCAATGCTCCACAACACGAAGCCTTGGAATTGAAACAGAGAACCCGTGTTACAAGGCAAGCAATTAGCCACTGCGCAATAGTGGTAGTTTGTTTATTCCCACATAATATGTTACAAAAACCTAATTGCAACAGGGTACTAAAAAACCTTACTCTGGAAGTTGCAGCGCGAGTCGGGCAAAACACCGTTAATTCCTCATCATCATCATTATAATCATTACTATCGCAGGTCGTTACCGCACCAACAAAAAGCATCCTTTAAATTAAACTAATGAAGTTCTTCTTCATTGCATCTTTGCTATAAATACTTTGTTGAGTAGTTATAAGCTCCCGTTAAATGCAACTCGATTTTTAATATCTTTCATAATTTACGTATCCATCCAACACTGTATAATAATAATGTCGACTAAAAAGTAATTATTAGTATATAAAAAAAATACTTCCAGACGTCTTACAATCTATCCTTACTTTTGTTACTTTGAATTTTTATAACTAATGGCGTCGCTTTACAAATATATAAAAACCCAGTTAAAAAATTTATTGTCTGAAAGTAAAAATATGAGAAGACGTAACATAAAAGTAACAGTTTATTAAATAATAGTATTTCATGCGTATACTCAATTTTTACATTTCATTGAGTTGAGTTTTTTTTTATGAATGCTTTTTTCTCCAATATTGAAAAAAGACAATGCGCTTTATGCCTTACGGAATTTTTGGTAGAGACTCGGCCGAGCACCAGTCCTTTGCCGGTAAAATAGTACCGATGGTAGATGGCAAAAAAACTTTTGGATTAGAGAAATATATACAGTTAAAAATTTTATGTACACATATAGATAATATAATCCATTAGTTAATTATTATAATACACATAAAAGACCAAAGTAAAAAATATCCAAGGAGTCGTCGAATTTGGCATTGCATAGTTTTGTCTGATGTTTACTAAAGCTTTTGTGTTTTTCGATGATTTTGTAAGTGAGTGAGGCTTACTTTATTTATTATTACGTTTTAAATTTCAGACTCTTCTAGCAAGTTGTCTGGCAACCGAATGTGGACCAACGTTGAAGTACGCGTGGGGCGACGCACTCCAGGACTCAGACTGTCCAGGTCCAGACGGCTCACCATATCCACGGTAATTACCAAACACACAAATGTCAGTCAACTAATTCATCAATACATATATAAATCATAGTCATGGTGATTCTTTAAATTCAACTCCGCGATGAGACGTTTAACTAATGGTAATTAGTCTGTCTATAACAATGTGGTTCTAGACAGGTTTAATCTGAACGGAATTGTACAATTCCAGTAACACTACTACAGAGCTCTTCAAATCGAAAAACAGTAATGTTAGCTTATTCTGGCAGTAGAGATTTATCACCAGTGAAATAATCTCTACTGCCAGAGTATGATTAGTTATTTGACGGTATTATTTCATGCCTGGTATGCAAAGAGGATTTAGGATCTACAGTTAACAAAGAAAAAGACGATTATTGTGTTATCGTCTCTACATTCATTGTTAAGAGTACCGTTAATGGTTTTGAACCCTCGAGATCCTCGTCTCGGCGACGCGTGGGAAATTTCTCATGAAGCCGTGAACTCGGAGCGTGTGCTTAACACTTACAACATAATTTACAAATTGTAGCCATTATTTCTCTGTAATCGCTTGGCGGAACAGAGTGGATTTAATTTAATACCATCTAGTTGTTATTATGTTCTGTTATCTGTTAACGACAAAGAAAATGATTATAAATGATTACGATTATTTCAAAAACAATCTTCGATTTGTTTTTGGATTTGGATAATAGTAGTTAATAAGAATTGTACGTTGTTTATGCTAAAATATATAAGTTAATATAATTGCGAGTTAAGTATGTCCCCAGCACTTTTTTATAACAAAATGTAGTTAAATCATCATAAGTAATACTTTTTTAAACAAAAGTAAGATTACTTATATATTAATGAAATTATTCGACTATAACTAGAAACTATATTAAATGCTAAAGTCTCAACAAAAATTGTTAACAGGTGCAAAATGAATGTTTCACTTTTGGGGTTGACATTTTTTTTTTAAATTCTTTGCACCAAAAAGAAACTACAATCGGACTACTCTGGGAGGTGTTCTCTATTATCAAAGAAGAATCTCGGCACTTATGTAGTATTATAAAATAACTGTATTGTTGTTATAATAACTTTTTTTTCTTCTAAAAAAATCATTGCTTGTCGTCGTCTTGTTGAGATCATAACAAAGTTCAGCAACTCAGCAATAAGTTTAATGCTTTAGTAAGATAAAAATGGGATAAGATGTAAATAGATCAAAGTAGTCACATAGTTGATACAGATAAAGAGAGATATTTTTTTTACTTTTCGTTAAGTACTTCTCTTAATACGCTTGAAAACGGTATAAATAAGATGTTTATGAACCCCTGCATATAATGTGCACAATGTTTAGAAACAAACCGCAAAAGAACGAAGATATTGTCAACATTAAATTTGTTTATAAAACACAACGTCCTTAAAAGTATTGAATTATCTCATGACACATTGTTAGATCAGTTCATGTATTGTACATATATTCATAATACACAAGCAAATGTTATCTAGAAGATAATTCGGTGGTGATTGTTTTGACAACACCTGCAATCGACAAATTGCAACCAACCGTCGCGTTAAAAGGTATTAACAAAGTAATATAGATTTTCTGGTAAAAAATTAAATTTTCGATGCAGTTTACGACTCAGAATTGATTCTTATTTAAGACAGACTGTTTTTAAGTCTTCTAACAACAAATTGAAGATCACCACAGAGGTGGTTTTGGTCTGTAGAACTCCTTTCTTATAAACTTTGAAACGTTAGAATTAAAATATTTTTATTTTTAACCTGACCTCAGTTATGTTGTGCTACTATATTTTATATAATAAAATGTTTATGCTTTCAGACATCTGGTGAACAGGGCGTTAAAATCAGGTCCATGGGGTCAGTCGAACAGGCAGGGGAGAGGGTTGAGGACCTTAGACCCCACCGTGATGAGAAGAGCGTTGCTAGAAGCACACGTTGGCTACGGTGAAGGTCCTATGAAAATACAAAGCGGTAATCGGACGGGTAATATACCTTTTACGATTTTTCAATTTTGTTTCTACACTCTACTCTTACATTTGATATTATTACTAAGAAACATCTAATATTATATTAAATAATCGGTTTACTTCTAATCAGCTCCTATAAGTTAGCACTCGATCATCAATCCACGGGCTTTCCTGTATTACATGTACCGCATCTAATGGATTTACATCGGCTGATGATTATGATGATGGCGATTAATATAACATTGAACACATTCACTCACAACACTTGAATCTCTAGATTTTTACTTCACTGAGAAACACAAGATAAAGCGCCTGTATACATTAAAATAACTTACCAGTCGTTAGACCTCTTTTCAAGTTCGCGTTTATCATTGAAGCACTGGTGGAACTAGTAAGGTTTGTTTTAAAAAAAGCCTATAGGTATTATTAGCAAAGAGAAAGGCTGAAGTTTTTATCTAGGGCAAAGAGACAGCAGTAAATCTTATAAGTTACAAGAGAACTGTATTTAAATTCAGAAAATACGGTTTAAATTTATTTCTATTATTTTAGACGAATTACTTTCCATGTACTAATTAATCTAACTCAGTAATATGAGATGATTAATAAAATATACAATTTTATAGATTTAGAAGAAGCTAGACATCCTGATATTACCCATAACATTGGCGATAGTTCTTCCAAAATATAAGATGTTGTCTCATTAACCCAGTAATTACGAGTCAGTAAACAGATACGTAATTTTCAAAGAGCAAAACATAAGCGCAATTTAGGAAATCAAAATAGTTGCAACAGCAGGCGGGTTGTTTTTTTTTTATATTGCGGTCAAATGATGAATAATTCATACCACAAGTTGTATTGTGAGTCATCGGTAGCTTTCACTGTGAATTGTATATAACTAGAAACTGTTGCTTGTTATTGTTTTACTTAGGAGATTCGCTATAAATTTATTTATATATTTTTTTAAATACAATTGAAATATACCTAAATGAGGTTACAGCAGGCATACTTGATGCCTTTTGGCACCAATCCACCACCAATCAACTAACTACCAAGTGTGAATGTATAAGGTAAAGTTAAAAGTACAGTTTACAAAATTTTATTATTATATTAAAAATGTATACTGACTTATATAAATGTTTACCAAAACTAGTCTGTTATAGTTAAATTGTAGTACTCTCATTGTATTTAAGACAGCCTCGATCGCGGGATCTTTTGCTTAATTTTAAATCAAATCAAATTATCACAGAAGATGACTCTTATGATAGCTTACGAGCTTGTTTATTGTATCTGTATTTAGTACCATATGACAAATGAAATCGCAACGAAACCGTAAAATTTCTGTAGCAGTTACTCACTTAGTTGGACACTTTCTCGGAGAAAAGTTTTGATCTCTGTGGTGACTTATATTGAAACTTCCTTACCAATAATTATCTAATAAAAATCCTTTATCAACACTTTTTATTCTGTTTCATATTAGTACATTGTATCTATTTATAACATAATGTACATTAAATAAACATAAAATGATTCCTGGCTTATATACATAGGCGAGCTTAATCGTGACAAAGAAAGTTTTTTTTATGACATTATAACTGGCAATAACCCGACTTAAGCTGATTTAGTGAGTAGTGCACGTTTATTTGTTTGTAAATATATTTATGCTAATCTAAATCCATTCAACGTGCTCAGTAAGCCGGCCAATAGACTTACTTTCACTTATTTAAATAGAATCAACTTCATAATGCAAGACATGGCCCTTTACCATTGTTAGTATAATGCTTGGAAGCTTATTCTTTGTGCCACTCGATGACGTTAGCTTATCATTTTCCAATTTTATCTGATATTTGCGTTGGTCAGACGGATAATAGAAGACAAAGTGAATTTCATCTATATTTAAATGATAAATATGAATACAACAAACCGCTTAAATATTGTTTAAAACACTTAAATAACTTTACCATTTATATATACACAGAAAAACTTAATCCTTAAAAAGCCATTGTGAGACAGCTATCTCGTTCAAATCACATTCCCATTGTCTATTCTCTCCACTCTTACTTTATTTTCTATATCTTGGGTATCAACTGGTAATTATTTATGTCCGTTTAATATTTACAGTTTAACCTAATGCGAATATTACATGTGGTTATTATCAATCCGCAGCGCGGGCCAGCAATCTGCCGCCGGGGCTGTCGGCGGGTAACAATGGTGCCTGCGGTAGCACCCGTCTGTGCCGCACAAGGTACAACACCACCGCGCCCATGTACGGCGTCTCCCTCACCTCCGGACAGCCGGTCACCATCGTACAGAAGTTCCCTGATCTGCTGCAGCAAGTAGTATTTGAAGTTTGCGAGTAAGTGCCTAAAGAAGTCTTCTTATTACAGCCACTGAAGTGATCTCATTATACAGTTAACTGGTCGTAGCTCTCTAATGCCGGAGACCGTTCAGACAGTCAATACCACAGCGCCCGTTTCTATTTCCAAACAGTACTGTGGAAATTTGAAGTTGTAGCTATTGAAATTAATGGAGTAACGAACGTCTCAAAACAACGTGCACAATGTTAACTAATGTCACATTGCTACAGGCAAGTCTTATAAATTATTAAGTGGACGTTCTGCTCGCATTGTCACTTTGTGAAATAATAAAAAAATACTTTCTTGTGTTGTTGTATGTTTGTATAACAATTAAAATACTTTTTCGAAGATGTCCATAACATACTTTCTTAGACTGTCTCTAACAAGGTTGATCTACTGTTTGAGAATTAACCACTAGTTTATTAGACTTATGAAGCATACCATCGTGTTACTGTTTAAAATACTATCTGTTAATGTTGTCAATGATCCATTTTTATTTTGTTTATTTTTCAGAACTAGCGAGTGCTCGCTGCTTCGGGGCACTTGCACGCAGACCTACGTACCTTATCTATTCTTAGTGTTGCCCCTGGGACCGGTAACGTTAACCGGTCAGGACTACGTGCTGGTAGAGTCCGGTTGCGTCTGCAAACCGGATCCGATGTTTTAGACTAGGTTTTTATAGGTTAATTTTTAGGCAAACAGTTATGACATTTTCAGTCTTTAAATTCCGCGATAAGCTATTGCTTCGGATAATCTGATGGTTTTCGAATTGCATTTCAGATAATACAGTATTATACTTCAATTGTAATTTTGCTATACATTTTAAATGTTAGATTCGCCTTGATGCACATAACATGGTAATACTTTTAAATGGCATTTAAAAATATTACTTGGACTTTCACGAATTATCTGCTATATTAATAATATAGCATTTAATTACTTTCTGATCTCTTTTTAGTAATTACAAATGAACTAAAATTTTTCTCTTCGTAGTTTAATCAACACCTAAAAAAATAATGAAACCTTTAATGTAACTGTTGGAAATAGTTTAAAAGCCTAACAAAAATAACATTACACTTTTTTTAAAGAAAATACGATATTTTATGTGGTAATTAACTTTAAGGTGAATCTTACTGTAAAAAGAACATTTGTAGGTTCTGATGTCATAAATGCATTTACATAGTTTAATATTTTAAAGCTGTATTTAGTTTAGTTATATAATAATAGAAAGGGTCTTAAAGGTTATAATGCAAAGGTAAAAACATCTAAAACGAGACCATGAAAAGAAAAAGAGTTTTTTATTAACTCAAAAGAACAATACTAATAAAAAATTGAGTCTGTTTGTATATGAATTTAAAAAGCTGCATTTTTATTCACTATAAAAGAAGCAATTCGTGTAATGATCCAAATATTTTTACACAAACTGTAAAATCGCCTAAAATCCTTGGTTAGATTTGACGGCCATTTTGTGGTGTTGCTATATTATAAATATATTATAGACTGAATATGGTATTGTTAAATTATTATTAGATATTTATTAATAAGCACCATTACGGTACTGTCCAGATATTTATTTATTTAAGATATATGAGAATGTTATTATTGATAATAAATATATTGCGCAACGAATGTATCAAAGATATGAATTAAATTAAATACCGTTTTGTAATTGCTTTGTTTAATTTTTTTTAAGAATATCATCGTTATCCGATAGAGTTCAATAGCTCTGATTTACTTTTTAGGATAAAGAAAATGGTAAATCAGGCAGTTCTTATTTATCTTTTTTTTACTGAGTAGTCAGCATTAAGTTTTTGCTGTAAAATTTGATTTTTAGCAAAACACAGCTTGGAGTTTTAAAATTTTTTTCAGCAAACGTGTCTGCTTTTTAACATTATCTGTAAGTGAGCTCACTAAAAAATCTGTCGTCATTGCTCTCATTAATTAGCCAATATTATTCAAATACAATAATTCGGATACTGTATTGGATCTCTGAAAAAGTATTAATTATATTGAAGCATTGTGTCGATTTCTATACACTTTAGAGTTAACAATTATTGCAATAAAAGCTATAGTATTACGCAGGTACAAATTGTACCATAAATTTTATTTAATATGACAATAGTACAAATTTCAATACAAAATTCATATTTACAGACTTCATAAAGAGTTGTCGATATCTTACAAAATAAATTCATTAAAAATTTTCATGACTCAATTCTTAATCTTCTAGTCTACTACATCCTAAGTTTTATTATAAACGATAAATTCTACTTATACTATATAATAATGTCTTTAATTGTTATACAGGAACATTTTGAAATGGTTAATAACATCCTAGAAAATATTGCCATACATACGCTTTAGCTTGTCTATTTAAGAGAAGATAATTTAATTTCAGTTTGTTTGTAAATGTCATCAGTTATTAACTTTTTACCTTTAGATTATAATTTGCGATAATTTTACACATTATTAAATTTTTTTCATTGATGGCACTTTTTTTAAAATACCCATTTCCATGAACAATTTTCATGTCATCTTAATGAATTTAATCACATTGAAGTAGAAAAGATAGCTTATAGCTTGGCAAACAAAATTGCCTTGTTATTTTTACTCGCAAAACAAATGGAAATAACTTTTAAAAAAATGATAAACTAATTGCAGACATTATTATTTCTCATGATTAAATGTATACTTCTACTGTTCATAACGTTGGTAGTACTGTGGAGCAGCTTGGTGTTGATGTTGGTGTTGGGGCTGCGGCTGCACCTGCTGGTGGGAGATCTGCGGCTGAAGGGTCTGGGGCTTGGGTGTTGGAATTTTGACCACAATGTCGGTTGGTTGTCGCGAGACCTGCGAAATTTCATCGTTAGATTACTTGGACTGTATATTTACACTAAAAGTTGTAACGATAAAACTGAAATCGCTGAAAGTGATTTTTTCTGAAACTAAAATTTAGCGAGGTCTTTAAACGAATGTGTTCTGGACTCTCTATTTATATTCTTTTAATAAATTATTATAAGTTTTGCTTAAAACTAAAGTAATCCTTTCCACAAAAAATATAGGACAGGGCACCTTTGGTTTTCTTCCGTTTGTATGAACTCTTAAACAAATGGATACATATACTATGATCATTGTTTTATAACTTACCTCAGCCTTGAACCCTTCTTTAGGGTCGGCAGTATAGGTGACTGTCCTCACGAAGCCGTCGCTGTCGACGACGGAGTATGAACCCTTGATAACGTCACCGTCTCTCTGCTCCTTGCGGTTCTGGTAGTTCGTGTACTGGTCGTCGTTTACATCGAATCCGAACTGGTAAGATGGATGAGGCTGCAAGAAGAAACATTTTACCCTACATAATCGGTTACGAAGTAATAAAACCGATAACTGTTATTCGCTAATCTAACCTCTAATTACACGAATAATTAAGTCTTAGCTCGCTTTATGTAATGGCGGTAGTGTTAGAAATAATATCTACCTTCCGTAACAGAGGAATCAAAGTAATTGATATCAAAGAGAAAGCTGGTTTAACTAAGCCAGCTTCTGATGGTTAGTTAACGATATAAACAGGTGAATTGGTAGTGCAAATAATACAAGTTGGAAGTGAAAGTTGTAATAGCAAACCCGCTTTAGCAAGTGATCCAATTGAAGATAACGTTATATACACAGATTGTACTAGCAAAATTTATTTATGCTAACATTAACTTTTATTGAAACCGAACTAAACTGCATATTCAGTAGTATCATATACGAGTTAAAACGAAACAAATTGAACCATATATTGTTACGGAAATATTTGACATTACGAAAGTTAAATTTAAACTGAAGCTCATATCGCAAACTATTTTTAAATTATAAATATTAGAATTAATGCAGAATATTAAAGTTAATAAATTTAAAATTACTCGCTGACAAACTCGGTATTTGTGTTAAATTACATACGTCGTAGTCTTCAGGAGTACGTTGAGGTTGCTCCTGGGCGTATTGCTGACGGTATTGTTGTTGGGGCTGGGGCTGTGGCTGAGGCTGCGGCTGGTACTGGGGACGGGGCTGGTATTGGTTTTCAGTCTGCACTTGATACGGCTGGTGAGAAAAAACACATAAAAATATTTTAATTTATATATTACTAATGTTAATATATGTAAACAACAATATCGATGGCTGGATTATTAAGAAACTTAAAATGACTAAAAATAGAAAAACGATAAGTCCAATACACGTTTTGTTTATATTTTACTTCGTATAAATATTTTATATAGTAGCCAATTGGTTTGTCTATATAACATTATTTACCACGAAGGCATTCCTTCTGCAATGAACTAAATATCAAGTTCTTTTTAAGTTGTAATATAAAATATTCGTTATACTTACAAGTCTCGCGGGACCTTGGCCAGGGGCACCTCCAAGATGGGCTGGCCGGGGAATGATCTGGGTCTGCGCTTGGGCCGGCTGCTGAGCGCCGATGTACTCCCTCAAAAGATGTGGAGGTATACCCTCATCCTGCTGTAAGGGACAAAATAGTTTTTATAACGATTTTTTACACATACTCGTAACTCCATTATTGTTGATCAAACTTTGAAGTGCCAACAAAGAAACCGGGTATAATGAGGTAAATGAGTGTTTTGTTAAGGTTTTAAAGTAATAATATTTATCAACTGTTTACAGGAAGTTAAAATATGTACTTAAGAACATTTTAAAGCGTTAGAACTCTGCGCTGAGATACTCGGCAAGTGAGAGCTTTTTCATTTTGGTAATCAAATATGCGAACGATACTTTTATTACTACCGTCCACTTCGTATGGTGAGGTCGTCCGATGTTATTTCGGATAACAATCTAATCTCTTATCATTAGTGCTTGCGGATAATATATTCACAAACTGATAATTTTGGCGATTGTAAACGTGTAAGCGTAACACAAATATTACGCGAAGGGGTAATCAATAAAAAGCGCCGACGTCAGCAATTCGATACGAGTTCGGACGTGAAATGAGCAATTATCTCGTTACGTTACGAAAAATCGGTTCAATTCGGCCGCAGTTAACCGTTGAACAAAATGGTGCAACGTTGCGACACCGACGCCGCCGTAACGCGACGCAACGCGACGCAACCCGGACCGGTTACGTCGCGCTCGATCTGTGCACTCGCTGAAAACGTAACGCGCTCGTTGTTATGCTAATGCTCTTTTTACTTGCTTTATTTTCTCTATTGCACATTGACGATGGCTCATCTTCATTATTACTTCTGTCTGCTTGCAATTCAACACATAGCATTTACTTTTATCTATTAAACAATCCTGTCTCCAGATTTACCAATTTCAGTAAGCTCTTCTACTGAAATCTTTTATGACGAGCAATGGTACAATTGTCATAATTATTCTGTTTTAAATATCTCCAATTATAACTTTGGAAGTTGAATTGTTTTTTTTATATTCATATTTGATAAAGCATACTATGGAATTTTAGATTTTGTTTATGTCTGCCGATGCCTGATAGATTTGAATAGAAAAATAAATATCTATGTAAATATGTAGAAAGTGAAATTAAAATAACATAAAAATTATTGATAATTTACTGATGTACTGTTACAAAAATATTTAGATGTGATTATTAGTGAAATTGAAGGACAAACATGTAAAATGTTTCCGGACATTTAAATTGTCGTCAGTGACGTATAGTTTTCTTCCTATTATATAATTCAAAATTATTATGCAAGAACTGTAATTGAAAGTCTGAAATTATCAGAACTTGCGATCGAACTGTGTCCGGCGTACTTAAAAGCAAAGAAACAAAGAAAGAATTGAAATGGAGCTTACGAGAACTATTCATATAACTGCATGCATTAACAAACCACGCGAATCTTGATATTAGAGGAACTCGTTTGGCATATCATAATGTGAAAAGAACCTTTAAATAACAGATTGTAAATTTTATGAACAACGAGCTAACGCCTAAACAGTCATTAAAGTAATTTTTAAATTTTTAACATTATTGTTATCTACTAAACATATTATAAATAATTAAGCTATCTTATTTGAATATTAATATTTAGTAAGTTATTTTCTTGATCTTATAATTTACTTTGTTATCAAAGTTTTTCATTAAGATAATAAAAAAAAATAAACATAATAAGATAGAGAATGCCAAAATGCATTAATTGATTGTAACTAATAAAAAAAATACACGCAAGAAAATTATTCACAAATTTCAAAGGATTTAGTATATGTTAAAGAAAGAAAAATTTAATATTATAACTAATCGCTTATAACGACGGCTGATTGCCAAGTACCTAAAAAGCTACAAAATGCACTACAAATTTAGGTTGCTTTCTTAATTACATTACTAGTTTAAATTTATATCTACACTGTACATAACTGAGACAGAAATCTAGTATCCTTGCATTAAACTATTTGAATGGATTTAATATTCTCGTCGGTTAATTTATATAATTAATAAAGTTTAATCACGTCATTGTAATATTTCTATAATACAGCATTAATACAAGTATAGTGAAAGGTGAGGAACTCCGTTGATGGTTTCAGATTTCGTTGCAATTTAATCCGGCATGACCGGCTACATAATTTCTTGGTTATGATCTCTTTTCAAATACAACTTGAAAATATAAAACCAAAATCCTGTGTCCTGTTTACTAGTAAATCTGTAGTAAAAATTAAAAGAGTTTATATTTATCGTTCGTATTTATGTATTTGATTTTGTCTATTAAAGTTTTTTTCTAATAAACTTTCTACTGCGGAGCTAGCAACTCGTCTGTAAATAGCTAGTAGAGTACTCATAATTAGAGAAACAAATTGATAATACGCCTACCACAGTTCGTTAACTTTTGCGTTTGAATGTTCCTTGATATTGTTTAATGCAAATGATTAAAACAAATAGATCGACAAAGTAATTATCCAACCATTATTGATTGTATTTAGTCGTCCCGTGAACATTACTAAAGTTGCCGAAACGAACAGGATTAAATAAAATAAGTTAAACGGACGCGGTAAAATATAATTTTAATAAATGTGTAATATTCGCGGAAATTCAAGAAAACATTAAATAGTATGAATTATGTAGAATAATAAATATAAAGTAAGGTAAATAAAAGTAAAGTAAGGCATAGTCATGAGGAATTATTTATGTAATTGTAAAATATACTAACTTGGGGCTGAGTTTGATATTGATGCTGGGGCGCCGCCATAACACACCCCAGTACTGCCAACGTGATGCACTGACCAAACATTGTTACCACACAACGTTGGCTGAATTTAAAAAAGTTAAATTATTATAACAGATAATTAAAGTCCACCACACACGCGTCGCACAGGTCGTATGAAGCGTGCAAGTAGCACTCACTTTATATAGCTGCATCCCTTCTAGCTCGTGCTGATTGAAGGCGGGAGTGGAACATTTGGGAGTGTGTGCGTGGTACGAAGTCGTAGCATATGTCTGTACAATTCATGAAAAAAAAAATTGTCATAATTGGTATTTTGCCTACACATAAACTGAAACAAAACGGTCAACATAAATCAAAATAGGTTTTACTTCATGTATAACATAAACAATCATATTTGTGTGACTATAATGGCTTGCCTTGTGATACATAGGTGCCTTGTTCGATTCCAGGGCCACATGTTATGGAATTCGTGTGCTTAGGTACTACTCCATTGTAAATCAGCAGTAACAGCAATACTGAGTTCGGGCTTTCAAAATATGAGAGCTAGAAGATTCTTGGCAAGTCTTTACCATCCACGGTCTGATTGTCATTTAATATCCCATGAAATAGTGGTCAAATGTAAATCAGTTATAGAATAGAAAAAGAATTTTGAATGATTCCACTGCTGGGACTCTGAGCTTTCAATCAAGATTATGTATCCACCTTTGTGGCTTATTGTCAGTTAGCGGATGTCGCTTGTCCACAAAAGCTCTTGGAACGTACTGGTTTCCTCACGAGGATTGGACTTATACGTTTACGAATTTTACAAACTGAACTACGACCGGTTTATAATAACATAAATATTATTAAAACTGTGTAATTACTCTGTAGTTAGGCTTTTAGGACAAGGCTCTGTAGGTCACAAAATTTACCACGGGCACGGTCAGCACTAGCATCGAATATACAACCCTGAACACTCTGGCATTAACTAAACAATCGAATCGCGGAGCTTTCATGCAGTTGACATTATATTCTTTTAGATTGACATAGACAAAGAACAAAGCGCTCGCTAACCTACACTTAGATAATTCAAAGTACTTATGATTCAAGTTTGACATTAGGCTAAGATCGTGAACTATACTGTAGAGCTTTAACTGATTTAGTGGCGCAGAGGCTAGCCGCTAGTAACAAGAAGGGTTCCTGGTTCATTACCGGGCCCAAGTTTGCTGGAATTTGGATAGTTGTAAGCTTTTTATAACCGCTTGGCTTTCTAGCTTTGCTGTATGTTGATCTACGTATGAGAGCTAAAGTAGTTACGTAAACTTAGGTCAAGTTACCAACAATTAAAGGATACATTCATTAGTAAATTGAAACCTCCGAAAAGATTATTTCGTTATATTATGACATATATAGGCTTTGGTCTCCCAGAAAATATTCAGTTTACTTCGATGTACTTTTGGGGAGAGATGTAAAAGAAATTTTGTTTAAAAAAAAACGTCCATTACAGAAGCTAACATTATTATTAACATTCTTAAAGAAATACAAATGCTTTATTCGTAACATCTCTAACAAATAAATACGTAATGTTAAGTTACAAAACGTTTTGTTTTTATTTCTCACGACAAGGTAAGACGAGGGAAAAGTAAGGTTAAAGTTTACTAAACGTAATTGCTAAGTACCGTTAAACCACGCAAGGCAAGCTAAGCTGGAGCCAAGCGTGTGCAATGGGAAATATGCATTTTTTATTCTCTTGTTTACATTGTAGTAATGGACATCCAGCGGTTGAGATTAAGAAGATGATGATAACAATAAAAATATAAAGAGCGTATAGAAAGTAAATAATAATTTAAAATGTTAAAGATAACTAATCGATGGAATATCACACTTGACTTTACAGTATGGACTGGCGTCCTGGGGCCGTTACTTACATGAACTTTGACGTCACCACCTTCACTCCGACAATTTGCTTTCGTAGCTTTAGAAATAATATAAAACACATTTTAATTTCTTCTCAGTTTTAAATATAATATATCATGCATGTATTTATAATATTTGTATTTATATTTCACATGTATTTATTATAATAAGATGTTATGTTTATTTTAAATGTTTTCTTTTTTTAACCTTTTTATGCATCCTACTTCATAAGTTCTTTGCACCACCCAAGGTAGACTGGCAAATAATGCCAAAGGCATTTAATCGACCTGTACACTATTAGTGTATAAATAAATTAAAAAAGAAAAGTAAATCAAAATGAAAATCAATTTTTGTAGACATAAATCTGAAGTGAAGTTTTTAAAAAATGTTTGTCCCTTATTAAAATAACATTCGTATTCTCCCTATTGATATTAAGTCCTGAATTCAAATACACAATTATCAATTGTATGGTTATCGACCTAATTACTAAATGACCACCGTTCATTAACATAGAGTTACCTCTCTTTGCAGTTGGATGAAATCTTTTCTTAAACCCTAAATATGGTATAAATCCTTAACTACTGCTAGAAACAATGTTTTTATTATGTGTTATCTGTTTTCATTATTTTATTATACGATGAGAGGTAAATACATTTGAATACCAAAACAATGAGCAAAAATGTTTTGAAGAAATGATTTGTTTATTAGTTATATTACTTCAGTAAAGATTCAAAGTACTAACGTTCCCAGTTTTTAAGGTTAAGTTAAAGGTAAAGTTACGATTAACAATCTAGATTCTATCTAGATCTAGATTCTGCGAAAATAATGAAAGTACGATTGTATCATTTTACCATAATAAATTTAAAAGTAAATTATAACGCAGTTTCAAGGGCGATGAATAAAAACAAAACCACTATCAAATGTAGATATGCTTCGGCTGTATTACGTTTCGCAGAAGTAACATGAGCCGTGAAAACTTGTAACTTTATAAATATATCGATAAAGAAAATTATAAACAGTTTGTTTGTTCTATTTTTGTTATTTTCGAAGGTAATTTTTGCTGAAGATGCCACCAAGTGCATTCGTTTTGATGAATGCTTTAGCTATTGTTTTTGATTAGAACTTATTTCTGTTTATTAATAATTACTCTGCATGTTGAATCATTTTTTACATTATTAGTAATGTGTCTGTATCTTTGATTTATCACTAACTAAAATGTAAATCCATAAATGCATATCGAGTAGTATGTATAAACGCGTGTGAATCTTGTTAACTACATATCATAAATATCAGCTACGTTAGTACGGGTGTGATATACATATATTAGTTAACCAAAATTAATGATATATATATATATAGTAAAGACATAGACATGTCACTTATGGTCATTCATCTCTATGTTTTCAATATTCGCGCTTTAGGACAGAACGTTTAAAAGCTATCTAACTTTCTAATTTCATATTTTGTTCGTATATAAAATTGTTTATGTATGGTCTATTTTATTTAAAGAATTGAATTTTTATTTTAGGTGTATGGTTTAGGTTTAAGCATGCCTTTGACCACACATTCTGACTTATTTCTAAAAAAATTATGTTATTTTACGTGTATGTAAGAATAATATTTTTTACCTTATTAGCCTGTTATTTACAGAGTAAGACCTATCTCATTGAATCACAAAGTAAAGGTTTGTAGTATAAGTAACTTAAGTTTGTAATTCCTAATTTCCAGCTATAAATCACTATATACAATTTAAAAGGGAAAGTATGTACGTTTTGTAATACCGCACAGATTGATATTTTAATAATTATTAACACTTGTATTTTAAAATATCGCATGTTTGACCGGGTCTCAATTAACCGGTCCTGTACTTTGTTGATGTAACAGACCCGAACTCCTTGCTGCAAACACCAAAAAGAAATGCACCTTGTTATGGGTAAGTTGTATTCCTTCCAAATTATCCACTAGGTAAGACTATTGACTGTAGGTTTCTTTTATCTAAAAAAAAATACGGTTCGACGCTTTAAAAGTTAGTTTTAAATCCAACAAAAATTTTTCGGTAAATGGCAAACTCAATTTGAAAGATTTGACATGAAAGTAATTAAATTTAAGATTTTTTGTACTAATAAATTTTTGGTGCTTATATAAATAAAAAGACACTGACAAATCCGCGTATACCTGGTATAACAATAATTCTCTTCAGATGCTTTGTAAGAAAGACATTTAAATGAAACTTTCCAACGGTGATGACATAAACAAATAAGCTTAATGCTAGAAAGAAGTTAATACTCTTTTAATGGCACACTAAACTTAACAGGCTTGAATCTCTTAACTAAGTTACACAAAAAATTTGGTTCAAAATTGGTAAAAGCTTTAAAGAGCAATGATGTAAATAAATTACTATTCGCCGATTAAAAGCAATAGAACATCTATGACATAAATACGATTTTGCAAGTTTACAAAATATATGGCTTTCGCCATTATAAAATGATAACTTCATGATCGAAATAATTGATGTGAAAGGGAACAACTTATCACAAACGAACCGGAATGGCCACGGCGGCAACTCGAAAATTATATCACACTTGACTGTCCTAGTGACGGCGAAAGATACGGACAAGTGTGAGACAGTCACCACAAGTTTCCCCAACAGCACACGACCTCTGTAAGCTGTATCAACCCTTATTACTACCAAGTAATAGTTGCTTTTGCGTGTACACTAAATTGTATAACATATTTGATGTGGGTAATTGTACATATTTCATAACACACACGACCGAGTGAGCAGGCGTGGTCGCTTTATTGGGTCAGTCAACTAAAATACTTGCCCAGAAAGACAATATTTAAATTAGATCTAGTACTTATACACACTAAGTAGTAAAGCGGGACATTTCTAGATTTTTTGCGTTTGATACTTAAAAATACCTGGAGTTTTAGTTTATTTTAATATTTTTGGCAGACTTACAGGAAAAAAAACATAAAAACTACGGAAGGTCCATTACAAGTCCACACGAATATAACAAGAAAAGGTGTACATTGACAGAAAATAATAAAGGAGTGTGTATAAAGACGAAAAAGTTAATTTAATAATAAGAAGGGTTAAAAAAAATTGCCTAAGTAGAGTTATCATTATTTAAAAAAAAAGAGTATTCAATTTCTTTTTCATTTGTGCAGATATTTTTATTAAAATGTTTGAATACAAGTCAAAACGCGCATGCTGTGGTTTAAAGGTGGAGATAAGGTATTTTTATAGATCATATAAGTATACTGTGTTATAATATCCCTTTTGGTATTTGCCTTCGGCGTGTCGTAAAAGGCGACTAAATAAGCTTTCCATTTGGTTTACATGTTAGTATCTTACTGCACTGGCCGATCCCCATACCAAGAGTAGCATTTCGCAACAAAAGGCTGTATAGATAAAAGATTTGGTGTCTATAGTATATATAGTTTAGTATATAAACGAGGACACTTTCAATTAAACCGGATCTAACGACATCGTACTCCTTATTGAAAAAAAAAAAATAAGTTGCATCATCACACTGACAAAATTGACAAATTTATATTGCAGACACGTGCCGGTTTACTCTCAATTAAATATTTCAACATCTCGATAGAAAAAAAAAGTTTCTTGTTCCATAGTTAAAGGATGTTGCTTTTAGATTACAATGGTCTAACTAGACCATAATTACCACACATAATGAGGTCTTTTCGCACAGAATACACTGACTCTCATTAGTTCATAGCCGGAAAATACCAAAACGTTTATGTCGACAGATTTACAATATAAAGGTGGTAACCAGATATGAGAGTTCGAAAAACCCAACTATTTTAATGGTGGTAGGTCTCTGTATCCGGAGACCGTCTAGATAAGTACTATTGTAGCTCCTATTTCTGCGGCCAAAAAGTAATGTGTAAACATTACTGTGTTCGGATTTGACGGGTGCTGTAAGCTAGTGAAATTACTGGGGTAACGAGACTTAACACCTTATATCTTACTACAAGCGCAAAGTGGTGCAGTGTATACCATATCTTAACTAGCACCGCGTTGTTATGGGCAAGCGTATCACTTATCATCAGATTCACCTTGCTCGTCTCGTAGAACAGTACAATAAAAAAGCCACAAATCTAAGTCTAACTTGGGACCATAGAATAAAAGCAGAATACCTCGGAGTAAATGTTAAAAATTAATCATGAAAGTTACAGTATTCATGATAATTTGCATTCGCGGTCAATGTAAATAATATTTTTATTTCAATTACATTATAATTTATTAAACTAAAGAAAAGCGAATACAACAATTAAGTCTATTACTAGAACTAAATAAATAACGTAACCATAATCCCAAAGAGGCCTTAGGAAGCGTATTTGTTTCCCACGTGGTGTCGGACACCCCACTTGTAGTTGGCGTTCTTGTCGGTCTTCACGAAAGTGTGGACCGGACCGGTGACGCCGCTGGTACCGCGGTGGTCATGATCGTGATCGTGGTCTCCGTAGTCTCTCTTGGGCCTCTGCCGTTGGGGCTCCTCTTGGTGGATCAAAGCTGAAGATTATAAAGCATTTAGTTACTCAACTTATTAAAAAAACAGAATTAATGAGTTGTGCAACATTGTTATATAGCTTTTTGAAAAACCTACATGGTTCTCTGTGATGTGGGTGAGACGCATGTGGTGGTGGGGCGAACCTGGTCACTCTGACCGGCGCTCTGACTCTATGGACCGGGTAGAAAGGTCGTGACCACGCCGCCGCACACATCACCATACAAGACAGTAGCAACTGAAATTAGACAATCTTAAAATTACTATGATTAGTACAAACAATGGCTACGGGCGATCTACTGCCGAATAATTAGTGTCCATAATCAGCAAAGGTCTTTCACCTGAATTTTTACATTATTTAAGATACAGCACCTCTTTACACTCTTCATTACAGGACCTTGAGATGAGATGAAAACTATAAAGATTTTTAAAACCATAAAAAAGTACACCACAAACCTATCAAAGTCTAAGTCAATAACACTTGTTGGTTACGTTTATAAACTTTTAGATAAAGTATTAATTTTCTAAGTATATTCACACTTTTGTTAAATGATTTGCAACTTGAAATATTTTTTGCTTAAAACATTTAAAAAATACTTTATATAAATGTATTTATAACTGTAGCTTTACCAATAATATATTTATGAAACTTATAACTATGAAGAAACTTTTATTATATATGAACTTTTTAACATTTGTCGTTTAAAAAATAAATAATATTGCTGTTTATTATTCCGAACAAGATATTATAACATTAGCTGGGTTATCAAGGAGAGAAAGCCTTTAAATTCTTTTCGAAGCTAGTTAAATTTAATAAAATATAAATAAATTTTAGTCGAGTTATATATAGAAAGTTGGATACATAAAAGGGTTATTTAGTTACAAGGTCACTTTTACATTCTCGTACAATAAAATAATTATTGGTGCAATTCATAACGAAGCGGAATGTTGTTGATTGAGAGAATTGGTACATTGTTGCGTTAGCACTGCTCCGAAAAAAAGATATATGTATGTAATGTTCAAAAGGTAATTAAACAACGTTAATGTAGAGCATTTCGTAAATACACTTAAATTATTTTCATGCCTTTTACTACTTTTTCAGTAAGTTTGCTTCGCGAGTCTTAGGTTAGTTTAATATAGATAAGTAATATTATCCGACAAGCGGTTTTAACTATATTTTTATACCAAACGAAACAGTTTTTATTGGTGGTAGGTTACTGTTGATGAATCTCTATACTCTACATGTTTCTCTTTCATGATAAATCTTTGTAAGGAACGTACATAATGTATGTAAAGCTATGAACATTGACCATTTAATTACTACAATACAAAAAGCAAGTGAAAATTGTACTAATTATACAAAAGTATTAGTTATATAGGTAATATAGAGTTATGAAGTAGATATCATCTTGTAATGATATTAGGAAATATGGTAAAGAGGCCAAAAAAAATTAGACATTTCATACAGTATCTAGCTTCCTTATTCCGCAATGGATGCATCTGTATCATTGCATGCGAAATAACAAACTGAATTAGCTCTTTTTTTTATTATTAACATCATTACCAACAGAACGAGGCCTGCTGCTGGACGTGGTATTTTCTGAGGGTCTCTAGTGCGTTCGATTCTGGACTACTCGCATTAAGGAGCTTTCAGTAAGTGCAAGAAATCTACAGTACATCTTGCCTATTATTATTGCGGACTTAAAGACTTTAACGGCTTGCATACCTTTTTTCTATAATAGAAACCTCAATATCACGTAGTGATAAGTAACAAAAAGTCTTGGATAGCCAAGCGTGCTCGCCCAGTACTCTAGCTCACATATATTGGAAGCGGAAATATAGCAATGCTGTTAACGTGGTAAATTTACAATATAAGAGTATGGTAACTAGCAAAGCGAATTCAAAAAAACTTCACCATAAAACCATTGTCCACATATGTCGCTGCGAAATCGAAACTAAGTCTGTCGTAGAAAATAAGTGTTTAGCTACGGCTGTGTAACTAAAGTAAACTTAATCGAGTTCTCCCATAATTTCCTTTTTGAATTTAATTAAATAAATAGCTTTTTTCTTTCTACTAACTATAATGTTGATATATAAAAATAAACAAACAATAACTTACCAAAGCGTAGCGATCCATATTTGGGTAGCAGTTGAGTTTTAATTCAATAGTGCAATGGCGGCCACGGTGTCGATCACTCTCTTATAAACAAGAAAGAAAACTAATTTTGAACACTTTCTAACCGTCGATTTAACGCTTCAAAGCGTAACGATGCGACTACAATGCTGCGGCGTATTTAATCTAGGCTTTAAACTGTACCATATTATTAACGATTTATAACACTATAATGTACTTTTAAAGTTTTCAATACGACGCAACAACGAGACGAGTAAAACTTCATTGATGTGATAACAATGCGGCGGTTGTTAGGGTGATAAATACTACAACACCATATTGTGCTCGTTGGTTTAATGTATAAGTTGATAAGTCTCATTACCTCAGTAATTTTACATTCACTAGTTACAACTTACATCAAACTGGGACACTGTAAACTTTCCACAATATCTTAGCGACAGAAATAGGCGCTACTTATGTACCTAAACTGTATCCGTTTAGATAAAGATCTAGTGAATCACTAATAAAATATATCTATAATATAGAAGATAATAGACAAAATTTCAACCCCATTAAATACCTCATCGAGTTTACTATTCTTTATACTAAAAGTGACAGACAAAAGCACATTTGTATTTGTATTCGTCATCATTATCAGCTGATAAACATCCACTACTGTGCTACGTCTTCCTGCATCCAAAACATTATTATATACTACTGGGTTTAAATTTTTTTATGACAATCAATGTACAATGGATGTCTATTAGCTGATGATGATGTTGGCTAATATATGAGAGAGTATTTATGTTAAAAACGAAGATGTAAAATATATAGTTAAGCGCCCTCTGTTCATAATCGCCCTCATTTCAATAAATTTACTAATTAAATGACAACTTAACGCTGAATATCATGTAGGCTATTGACAGGTATGTGAATATTGTTTGATTGCGATTTAAATCTTTAAGAATTCTCATCGCTTAAGGAAAATGAAGAAAACCTACGTATACTAACCATTGCCACTAGTTTTTAAGTTCAACTATCGCCAAGTGAGAATCTATAACTTAATCATGATCCTTGTCCTTTTCACCTGATGAAGTTGTCGTTTTACACATAAGTAATAACAGCATACGTTTATATAAAGTACGACTAAAAACAATTAATAATATATATCTGTTATGTTTCATATGTAATAAACACATACATTTGTGACCGAAATATTTGGTAACTTATTTTGTAATTTTGGTTGTAATTCGTCGATATAAATGTCACATGTCATAAAATTAAATTAAAAGTTGTCCAAATGGATTACATGTAATTCTTTCGATATTATAGTTGATGACATATTTATAGTGAGGTCCCTAGTGGCCTGTTGGTCACAGTTGTGGTCGGATGCCTTAGGTTCGATAACGTCCAGCATTAAATATTTTTTATATAAAAACCAACGCAAATGTGTTTCGTTATAAATTAAATACAACTTGTTTTTTCTTCTTTTGCCGAGTTTTGATCTTTTAGAGTAATGTCAGTCTATATCTCTTTTTAAAACATTAGTAATAGTTTTAAAACTATTAATAATGTTCCTTCTCATAGAGATGA
This sequence comes from Byasa hedistus, assembly GCA_029286795.1. Classification (NCBI taxonomy): domain Eukaryota; kingdom Metazoa; phylum Arthropoda; class Insecta; order Lepidoptera; family Papilionidae; genus Byasa; species Byasa hedistus. Next base: position 2,707,696 of record JAGSMW010000008.1, read on the forward strand.
TTTAAATATTCTTGTCTTAACGACTGTACTCTGTATTGTTTTGGTCCCCGCTTGTACCAGTCTGACATACTTTCTCATTGGGCAGTTTCACAACACTTATTGTTCGACGCAGCCTAATTTGATTCGGCGACGATTGTGTGAAAGTCCTACCGTGATGTTATAGATACACCAATGATTTCTGAATTATTCAATAATAGATAACAGTAATGAACTATTGATATTCTCAAATTAGACTTAGTCATAATCAACCGTCTGACTTCCTCTGCTGGTATAGCATAGTAATAAACTTCTTTGGAGACCGCCGATGCTGAGGACGACGTAAAGGAGGCTGTGATTAAATTTACTTCTTCACTCTTAAACAGACAAAATTTAAAGTCGTTTCTAGTAAAATTAAGAGCTAACGGCTTGCTTTGTAACACGACCTTGGTTCGAATCCGGGGCCAAATGTTGAGGAGTTCGGTTGTCGGTACTATTTTAGATTATTACATTGAAATCTGCCGCCGTAACAGCATTGTTGTGTTCTAGCTTTGAACATCTGAGAGTCAGGGTATTCTGATCGAACTTCACGTTCCACAGCTTCGTTATCACTTAAAACCATGTGAAATTGAGATTGAGTATTAGCCCATAATAGTGGAAAAAAAACTATGAACCGACGTTCATGGTTATTTTAAGTCCGCGATGTCAATATATTGAATACTTATCCAGAGTATATTCAAATCAGGCAATCAAAAATTTTATGTAAGAACCCCAAACAGGTAATCTTCATTAGGTAATAAAAACAATGATCATCATCGTTTTAGCAAATCGTAATTATCTACTGAAGACATGCCTTCCTAACCGATATCCAGCGCGACCGGTCCGAATAAAAACAATACGTCGATCAAATTAAAAAATGTTCCTGCTTTACGTCGCGTAATAGCCAGCGAAGCGTCAGTAATTTCTGTTTATATAATTCGGAAGCAATTGAAAACAAATGGAGCAATCAGATCTTAAGTTGGCGTTATCGAGAGGTTGAGAGGAAAGTGACTAATTATGCCCGGTCGGCGCGTAATAGAGGGAGAGGTATTATGCAATTATTACGCCTTCTAATTTTGTTTAATTCGATATACTACAATTACATTATTGCGTTGGAATTATATAATTGAAATTATAAGGTACAAAACTTTATTACGTGCGAAAAGATATACTAAATTTACGTACATATATTACTGTACTGGTGATAACTCTTTTGTCGGAGACCGTCTGAAGATACCTCCGCAGCAGATGCTTCTGCCGCCTAAACATTACCCAGTGAAATGACAGGGGTAATGAGACTTTATATCTTATCTCACAAAGAAACTAGCACAAAGCGCTGCTGTGTACCCTGAATCTTAACTAGCACTAATTTGTTATGGACAGGCGTGTGTGTAACTTACTATTACCGTGGCCTCGATGAAAAAAAAAAGAATCTTATAGAATTTTGTTACAAAAAAAAATCACACTATTTCGGATCAAAATTGGCTAAAAGTAAGACTAAGTTGATGACCACTTTTGATTGTAATAATTTTTTTTTATACTACTATGCGACGAGACGAGCAAGGCGTTCACCTGATGGTAAGTGATACGCTTGCCCATGACAACGTGGTGCTAGTTAAAATGGTATACACTGCACCACATTGCGCTCGTCGCCTTGAGACATAAGGTGTTAAGTCTCGTTACCCCAGTAATTATACTAGCTACAGCGCCTTTCAAACCGGAACACAGTAATGTTTGCACACTACTATTTGGCGGTTGGCTCAATGAGACACGGTGGTCAGGCACTAGAGTAAACAGACTTATCATCGTATTTTTGAAGAGCACATAATGCGCAATGAATGTCCAGCCGATGGCAGCGTCCTTTAAAAGTAAGTAGAGCCGTGTGTACATGTATACTAACAGTCTTTTCTTATTCGCCTAGTGTACGGAAATTCATTTCATCATTATCATCATCGTCATCATCATCTTCGTCGTCATCGTTATTGTTATAATCATTATCGTCGTTGTTGCCGTCCTCGTCATTATCATCGCCGTCATCATTATTGTCGTCAACACTATCGTCGTTGTTGTCGTCATCATCACTATCATCATAATCATTGTTACCATCGTCGTCGTAGTAATCATCATCCTCATGAGCCGATGGGCGACCACTGCTGAACACATACCTTTCCCAAAGACGTAGATTTCTTCACCTATTGATTAACCACCAATCGGGCTGTCATTTGTAACTTGTAACTCTAATATTTATTACGGTCGGTATTGATCCAATAAATAGCATTTGTTATTTCCATTGGCATTTTCACAAACTACAAAACCTTTTTATGGGCGTTTGTATTTAGCACAAACGAAAAAAGCACCAACACAGTTTGAGAAGCACGACGGGGGCCATTCCGCCATTTCAACAGCCTCTATAAATGAACTTACAGTTTCCAATTCCTCTCATCCACTGTCAACAACTCAAGATGACACAACGTCTCCTTGACAATATGGTAAAATCATTATTGATCGGAATAAATTTTTTTCAATAACAATTTATCGATCTAAATAATATAATTAGAGATCGGCATCGCATAGTGTTATAGAGTGAAAGTGTTGTTCTAGTTTTTTAGTGTGCTATTTGGGAAGAAAAAAGTGCTATTCCGGCTATACAATTTTTTTCCTCGTTGTTTTTTCGTGACTGTAAATTCGCTTGACCTCAAGTCAAGCATGTTTTTACATTTAAATCAAATTTAAAATCAATATAATTTAGAAGTATAAAATTTTTTGTTGATCGTTTGATTTGAAATCATTATAATGAAGTTGCAATTAGCTTAATACTAATTGTTCTAGTACGATTGATTTATTAGCTTATTTAAATAAAATAAAGTTTCTTCTGCGAGATCTCTTTTTGGTAAGAATAGAAAAATTATGAGATGAAAAAATAATGTAGTGACCATCCGTGGTAAAAAGGAATTAATGATCTATTGCGCAAAAACTGTAAACTCTTAATTTAAAATTACAGTAATAATATTTAAAATGAAAATTATAATATATTTTCTCTAGTCGACTAATTACACTATAATCCTTAGTATACAATAGGCGCTCGGTTATATTACTACAATTAATTATAATCTTTTTTCAGAAATGGCTGTGGTGCCTATTGATTATTTATTCGGGACCCGTATGGAATCCAGTAAGATGTATTACAGTAAGAAATCCACCAAAGAATCCGACTACTGTTGAAGCGCAAGCAAAATTTTTCCAGTGAGTAGTTCTGTTAAAATTTAGAACGTCAAACTATTAAAAGAAAACCATAATACAATGAAATACATAACAATATGACCTAAAAGACCTAGATGCAAAACTTTAATGACTAGTATATTCATTTTTCGAGTAAGAAGTTGCTAAATTTGTCTTATAAGTAATGAAAATACCGTTACAAGCACCATTTCACTTGTACATTATTCGTTGTACTGATTTCGTTTGTTGAAAAAAAATGTTTTCTATGAAGCTTTTGATATCGTGTAACTAGATTGTTCTAAATTAAAGCTAAACATACAAAACAAATAATACACAAAAACGGCATTATTAAGATTTGAATGGTTTTTTATATTAATTAACTTAGTCACTGATGACAATCAAATTATCAGCATCCCGTTAATCACGTAAGCTGCTTTTTGTTTTAATAAGCGTAGCTTAAGCTATTCTCACAAATTAAGAAAAAAATGTATAACGTAGTTTTATATCAATCTTATAAGATTTTTGGCAAGTTTTTTTTCTACTAGTAATTCAAAAATTAATGTTCTAAGTACTCATCTGGTCCAGAACACTTTACTTCCGCATATTAGTCGCATGATCAACGATATTTTTTTAAATATGGAGTAATGGAGGAAAAGTGTAGGAAAAGCAAGAGATTAGTTTAAATAATATGGAATATAACTAGTCGTGTTGTTGTTATTCCTGTTGAAATGGAAATATCGTTAATTGGATGATGCTATATGATAAAATATCATTTACTTTATAGGGATTTTTTCTCAGTACAGTTGAGCCCATACAAGATTGAGTTCGGTCATGTATGCGAAGACCCGAATACATGGGAGCAGCGTTATGAGAAGAAAGATTTTAAGAACCACAGGGATATGGGAAAAGTAAAGGATTTTATGTTTCGCTTTGTGTCTAATTTCTTTGTTTCTTTCCCTGTCGCGCTTCGCTTGGCTTGGCTGCAGATATAAGCATTTGCCGACGCACGAGGACTACGATCAAGGTCATCGTTTGGGCAATGAACGTCACTTCACTGAGAGGCACGAGCGAGCTCGGCCATCGTCGGGACTGTTCTCTGCTAAAGTACGCTTGCCTATTCTCTGCTTATCTTCATCTTTTATTTCTTTACTAAATTTACGCTTCCCTTTCTCTATGCTTAACAATAATTTAACAGTTTTGACAGTTCTTTTGTAATTCTGACTTTTTTCTGATTCAAAGTTTAAAATTTGTTATCAATCTGTGTGAATGCTTTCTAATTACACTTTTGGTTTTGTACCTGTCATTCGTGTCATCAAAAAACTAGGTCTAATAATATAACATATATTGTATTGATAAAATCCGCGCTTTTGCTTTCTCTAAATTTTATGCATTGTCTTTATAATTAGGTCCGTTGGGGAGACAAAAAGGGGGGATATGGTGAACATTACTGGGATCTAAATCACGCAGGACATGCAGGTAATCATGGCAATGATGGTTATTCAGACGATGGTTCATACCATGAAGATGATGGAGACGATTCCTACGATGAACCAAGCGAACAAGCTCCTAACTATCAAACGGATGAATATGACCCCGAAACAGCATCCAAATACGATGAAAATAACAGAGCCAAAAGAGCCCACGCTAAAACAAGAGTAAATAAACAAGACAATAAGAAAAGTCATCGCCTGGCGTCACAAAAACCATCAAATGAAAATGAACAGTTATCAGATGAAGAAATTGTTGATGAATACGTAGCAGAGGCAAGTGACGAAAAGGAAACATTTCAAAAGTTTCCAAAACAAAAAGGATCTAAACAAGAGGCTGAAAAAACAGAAGAAGGGCAGCCAAAACAGAGGAACCACATAGTTTTAGTAGTAGATAAAAAAGAGAGAGAAAATAAAGAAACAAGCAATCGTAACGTTCCTCGGCAGGTAGAGCCAAAGCATTACGTACCCTACGAGGGCGGTGCTGGGATACGACAGCACCAACATCCTGAAATAACGGCCGCTTCTGCTTCCAGACTCTTCTTGGAACCTTCTACTGGAAGAGTTATAGATAGAACCACGGGGCAGGCATATGTTTTGCAACCCCTTGTGCAAAACACTAATTATAGTTAATTATTCAGTTTCAATATGTAATTTGACATAAGTTTTTCTCTAAGCGTTATTTATTTATAGATTAAAAGGTTGGTTGTTAATTATTAGTTTTACTTTACTAAATCAAAATATTAACTGCTTCAACGTACAATGCTGCGTTTTTATATAAAATAGCTCACATATAATCACTGACGAACATTATTCATACAATGTTTAAGTACATAATAATACTTGCGACAACATTGTTTTTTTCTAATATGCAGACGGTAATCCAATATTCTAACTCGAATATGTCTGTAGTCGCTAATTACTTAGTTGGAAAAGTTATCACAAATTTTGGAAATGCAGATACGCATTTTATTACTATTTTTAAATAAAAACAAAACCCGTCAGATGAAGGTTAAAGCCTCATCACCAAACCCTCTGATGTTAAGTGGTGGTGTAGTTTGGGAAGACCTTGCATACCTGCTACTAAACTTAATACAGTGATAAATATTTATATTGCTTAATTAGGGAGATTTACATCGTAAAACTGCGATAGCAATGTAATTTACGAAAATCATAGTCAAAAATTTAATAAACACTGGCTGCGAACGATGTGCTCGTTGGTTACAGACTTAAGATATTATGTCTCATCATACTAGTAATATCTCTAGCTACAGTGCCTTAGCAAAGCAGGACTAAGCAAAAAAAATTGGTAATGCGTTTGTAGTTTAAAATAATACTAATAAATATCGAGGTAGAATGAATAGTGATGGGTCATCAGCGCCCGTTCCCACCGGACCAGTCTTCCTTTAATCAAACAATTTGAAGAACAATGAAACGAAAAACTTATCTGGATTGAAATCGTACGCGCCGTCTAACAGTCGCATTCCGTTAGATGCGGGCCCGGGCCCCTTTCCCTCACCTTGTGTGAGTCACGACTGACACCCTAATGCCTTTTGTTTGAAGCAAATCGACCGAAAACGTAAGGTCTAAGCTGTATCGCTTCTAATCACTACATAATTTATTTGTTCGACTAATATTTTTATTACAAATAGCATATTTTCTATTAATAATTTTTATTGAAACACCCAAAAGTGAGGTTATAATTGGCGGATATGACTATGTTCATTCTCTTCCAGTCAACCTAGAAAGTGGGGGAGATTAGTATACACAAACATAAGCTTTGAGTATCTAAATAATGCGTTCTTAACATATGGTTATCATTTTTAAACACTCACCTTAAAATCGTATAAAAAAAGATATAAAAACATGATTTACATTTCCCAAAGCTATTTATATTTTCATAACAATATATTCATCAATTTGACGTTTAATTTATTTATTTGTTTATTTTAATAATCTCGTTATTAAAAGTATTTGTTTTCCATTATTACAAATATTTTACGCTTTATATTAATAATATTATATTGTGTGTATTTTTTTTTCAATATCTATTAATGAATCTTGTGGTGCTTTTAAATAACTTTCACTTTCGTTTAAATGTTAATAAATCACAACAATTGTCAATGGCAATCATAGACAATACATGATATAATCCTTGCAAAATAACCGTTAGCACGTAACATTCGTACGGTCAAAATGTTCGCAGACAGACAGACCTCAATTGTGTAAGGAACTGGTTTGTCCAGTTTGTAGCCGTGGGAAACGTGTCCACTACTACACCCCTCATAAGTATCCTTTGGGCGCCGCTTCTTATTGTTAGTTCAGTCCATTGACAAAAGGTCCTTTTTGCACTTGCTCCTGTGAGTATAAACTTGTGCATGAATTAATGGCAAATGTGAAATACGGACATCTGCTTCGTCGCCAAATGAAATTTTATTAAATATTTATCTTTATGTGATTATTGTAAAGTCACTGGTCATAACAATTATTTAATGTTATAATATTATAAATAAATAACTGATTGATCTAATTCTAATTGTTTACAGATTTTTTTTTAAGTTAATTTTTAGTTTCATACATACCTACGAAATTAGTTTTTAAAGATATTAATAAAAGTTTCTTTACAGGTCATGTGTTTAAAACTGAATAAAATAATAATTATGTATAAGGAAATTTTCGTGTAAATTATTTTTGTAATAAAATGCTTATTTTCAGTTATGCATACCCTCAAATACCGTATTTTAAATTTTTCTACATAAAAAATTCAATTATAACGTACCACATCACTGTATCACTAATGTTTATAGTTGTAGTAATGATATAATTTTTACCTTTTAGCCATTACTCACAATCCGAGAGATCCGTGTGTCAGATTGACAAGACTACATGCAAATAAAGGGTCACTTGAATAACTGTCCTTTCTCACACGGCGATGTGGTCAAACTGGTTTTTGGACGAGCCTTTAACCCTTTGAAAGGGAACAGAAGAAAATTCGCAGTCTTCCTTAACGGACTGTATTGTCCAAAACTCGTTTGACCTCTTTACTATGAGAAAGTGATTTTTTTTGCACTTCGTGTCTGTGGCCATTGACATTCTTAAAGACAGAAGGGCACTTACTATTAAATTTAGACGAATTCGTTCCCATTACAAACATTTGCTTTATTAATTTAGGTTGACATTTATGTGTTTAAATGAAAAAAAAAATCTAGTAACACAAAAATATAGAAAAAAACATGGCTGTAATTATTTATTTCATTTATGTAGTCAAGAAATTATTATTCATAACTGTATAACGTAAATATTCTTTATTGTATGTATGTAAATAAGTAATTTGTCTTTGTGAAAATAATCATCATCACCATCACGTTTGCTAGGAACTTGGCGAGTTTATTGTTGTGATGGGGAAATTGTAATAAAACAATCTCAACTTATTACGTTTATTTAATTTGACTGCTCGATTTAAAATAAAGTGTTACAGTCAATGTTAAAGTCATAAATTAAGTCTAAATTCTGTCAATATTGCTATTGGTATTTCTTTAGTTATTAAGTAGTTAAGATGAAACAATTACAGTTAACGCGAAATACCAATTGCACATTGTTTTTCTTTTTTTTTTAACGTTGAATTTCGTTATAAAAGCCTTCAAACTTAATTGACTTGTTGGCGTCTATTTATCGCAGGTTTTTTACGATTCGACTGAGTTTGCGCAACATCTTTTTCAGGTTTCCTAAATAGTTTTTCGACGAATTACCAAATTGGGTCAGTTAAAACGGTTTAAATGTTTTACTTAATAATGCGTGCGAATTGATAAGTTAAGAGAACAGTCGGTTAAATTATGTTTTATTTTCTTTCATTGCACAAAACTCTGTAAAGCGTTTGTCAAACAGCAAACCAAGCGTAGTATTGGCAAGCGAAAAAACGCAGGTGGACTTAAATGCGACCAAGACTGATTTTTTTCTATCGTCCATCGCCATTAATTTTCATAACATCATCATCATCATTTCAACCGATGTACGTCTATTGCTGGATATATCATAACATACATATTTATTATTTTCTGCAAACACTATCAACATTTAATTTAATAGAAAATCATATTTAATAAAATATTGTATAATTTTTTTATTTCGATTATGTATAGGGCGGACTAAAACTCTCCATCCCTCAAAGATCGTCTATTGTTATGAAGATATAGACACGCGACTGGGATAAAAAACAGCAAAGGGCGAGTCCAAAGGAGAAACCCATTATGTGACATAATAATGATGCTGTTTATTCTTCATTTCATCGCCTCCAGTGTGAGAGTGAATTTATCTTAAACTTTTTGTTCACAAAAGGCTATATCATAATCTATAAGCAAATCTTAAATTAATAATTCTTGATTTATTTATAACATTTATTTGATATTTTTTGTAATATTAATATAATTATTCTGACAATTTACCTTACAAATTTACCTGTTAATTTTATATTACTACATATTTTTTTTTTTTTTTTTTTTTTTTTTTTTTTTTTTTTAACGTTGAATTTCGTTATAAAAGCCTTCAAACTTAATTGACTTGTTGGCGTCTATTTATCGCAGGTTTTTTACGATTCGACTGAGTTTGCGCAACATCTTTTTCAGGTTTCCTAAATAGTTTTTCGACGAATTACCAAATTGGGTCAGTTAAAACGGTTTAAATGTTTTACTTAATAATGCGTGCGAATTGATAAGTTAAGAGAACAGTCGGTTAAATTATGTTTTATTTTCTTTCATTGCACAAAACTCTGTAAAGCGTTTGTCAAACAGCAAACCAAGCGTAGTATTGGCAAGCGAAAAAACGCAGGTGGACTTAAATGCGACCAAGACTGATTTTTTTCTATCGTCCATCGCCATTAATTTTCATAACATCATCATCATCATTTCAACCGATGTACGTCTATTGCTGGATATATCATAACATACATATTTATTATTTTCTGCAAACACTATCAACATTTAATTTAATAGAAAATCATATTTAATAAAATATTGTATAATTTTTTTATTTCGATTATGTATAGGGCGGACTAAAACTCTTCATCCCTCAAAGATCGTCTATTGTTATGAAGATATAGACACGCGACTGGGATAAAAAACAGCAAAGGGCGAGTCCAAAGGAGAAACCCATTATGTGACATAATAATGATGCTGTTTATTCTTCATTTCATCGCCTCCAGTGTGAGAGTGAATTTATCTTAAACTTTTTGTTCACAAAAGGCTATATCATAATCTATAAGCAAATCTTAAATTAATAATTCTTGATTTATTTATAACATTTATTTGATATTTTTTGTAATATTAATATAATTATTCTGACAATTTACCTTACAAATTTACCTGTTAATTTTATATTACTACATATTTTTTTTTTTTTACCATCGTCCCCCTACGTGGATGGTCAGGGCCTAGTTCTACCATACTTAATTCTCGCTTTCATTCATCCTCTCAATCATTCCGCTAATTTTCTTTCTCCTTTCATACCTCGCGCTCTCGGAGTGAAGACTCCCGCCGTCATACATTTTGCAGCCTTTATTCGGAGAGACCTGTGGAGCATCCCATTTAACAACATTTTTTCCCTGTAACAAAGCATTCCACTTATAATCTACTTTTCTTTTTTCTGTTTTTCCTATATCTATACTTACTACTAATATCACAGCTTGTCTCTCCTTATTATCTACTTTTAATAAATTTCTTAACTATAGCCTTATCCTAATATCACAATATATTTCCTGTTTCAATCTTAGTCTTTATTTCTCTTTGCTATGTCGGCTATAGCTTCCCTGCAAAATTTTAAAAACCTTGGACGACTAGCGTCTTCACTCATCAGAGAGGCGAAGCTGCCAGCGCATATCCTTTTCCCTATCTCTATTTCACACTCCATGCGCTCCCTGCCGTATAAGGGACAGGAAGCGATCACATGCACCGCGGTCTGGTCCTCCGCAGGGTCACAAAGGCACGAGGGACTCTCCCAGAGTTTAAATCGGGCTAGATACTCCACTACATATATTTAGGTACATGTAGTCTTCAGAAGAAATACGTTCCGTAATAAAGAAAGAAAATAGAAGTTAAAAAATAGGTATGAATGTATAGGGTCGTTTGTGTCTATTGTAAACAAAAGATATACTGTTGATATGATATTTCGTACGTATTTAAATCAACTTTTATGTTACGCGAAAACAGTCGAAATTTTTCTACTTTTGAAGTTTTGGACGATCGTCCCATTCCAATTGTGTTTTTTATTATGAATCATGTCATTATTTAAATTGTTAAAATGTCAATCATAACGTTTTAAGATACTGCATATAAAGTCTTCGGATACAGTAGTTATAACATAAGATTAGTTTAAGAACATTTGAACCACAACCTGGCAATGTCAAAATTTAAACTTAAATCAGATTTCGTTGCATATAATGAATTGTGTATACACAATAGTAACAATGTAATCGTTTCATTTACTTAGTGATTCTTTTCTCTTAAGAAATGTTGAATTAACTCTTTAGAAAAATTGTCATTGCAATATTTCTTTAAAACATTTATTGCGGCACAACTTCAGTGGTCAATTTAATTGTAAGCCAGTGGACTAATAAATAAATGGATATTGTCAAGCGTAACTAAATCAAAGTAAAAAAAGACCGATAAAATTTTAAGTAGACTCTCCTATTAACCAATTATAAGCGGAATAAAAAACCTTCAGTTAAAGAGTAATAAACAGTTCAGCTTATTTATTGGACGTAGCCATTTACATTCCTTGTTCATAGCGTTATAAATCGATTACATAATAGGGTGAGCAATTAACTTTTAAAAGAAGGGGATGCTCTTTCACTCCTCTGGAAAATGCATTTATAATTTTCATTAAAAATTATTAATTCCTATAAATTTATTTATTTAAAAATAGCCTTTAAAAGCCAAGTTGCATAGCATATCCTCTATACTTTTGAGGATATGTTTACATGAACTTTAAGCCAATTTCGCTTTTATCTATAGTGCTGCTTTTCATATATTTGATTTTCTAGCTTATCTGGAACTAAATTATATCATCGCATAGGAAATTCAATAAAAATATTGATGGTTACATAATTCTGAAGTTATAAAAGAATTGTTAATTAATATTTGTCATACATTTGAATAATGCTTTTACTATTTCGTGTTATTTTGTGAGATGCCGTCGTATGTGACTGATCAAACCGATTTATTTGTGTTAGAACAAAATTTTAGTTACGCATAATTTTTTTTTTTGTATATGTAGTATATAAAATGAACTGTTTTGTTACTTTACTTAATTTAAAGTTCATCATGTGACCTGTTGTTGCTTAAATTTTCTATATGATATCAATTTTTTGAAGTTTACTTCTATCTGTGTTTTTAAGTATGTGGACATTTGATACTGGTTCCTTTTCAAGTTACAATAACCATAGCAAGTGCGCGCGACGAGGGTTTTGTTGAAAAGACCACCGAGCTTCAAACCCTTTTTTATATTTATCAAACCCAACAGAATATGCAAATAAGGTCATGACTTTTGATGGGTTCTTTAATGTTGTCAGTAGTGCACAAGCTGTCCTAGAGAACACTTCAAGTTAATAAATTTGATTATAAAACATTCTGTGATCTGTTAACATACAAAAATACATAGTATTTGGGGTTCTAAATAAAATTCATTTAATCTGGTGAAGAATATTTTAATTAATTTTTTAAGTTCTACTACAGGACACGGAAAGAAGGTAATTTTATAATTTTTGCGTTCATTAGCTGTTTATATAATTTTATGATTAACTACCGAATAAGCATCACACTATATGTTGGTTAATTTTAACGTTTACAATATATTTGCAGTAATTACATAATTATTAGGTTAAAATAAGGTGGTGATGGTAGACTACTAGATTAACATGTTCAAGATAATTAAAATATTCTATAGGCCCTAATAAGATGATGGAAGGATGTTGTTTGTGGTCACGTCGCTTGCTTGATTAGATTTTTTTTACGGTTTTTGATGTATTTTTTTCTTTTTTTTTGTATTTTAATATGATGTTTATTTATTCCGGCTCGTTCATCCTGAGGCGGGCAAAGTCCTCGAATACGATGTTGTCTTCCTCCTCGTTGGCATACAGAGAGTTCTCGTAGCGGTGTCTCTCGATGGACTGCATCTTTTTCATTGCGTTAAAGCGCTGGCGTTCGACGGTGCCTAACAAAAATAATTGCGTTAAAATCAATATGTTCTTTTTAAATTTATACGACAATATATTATCGAAAGATGTGTTACCTTCGGCGGGATGCAAGAGCTTGAATGGTACATCGGTCACCAGTTCACCGCCAAGAGTTCCACAGTTAAGCTTGACGCGGACGGAGTAAGATACGACAATACCAATAGCATCAGCAGGACATTTGCCCTCGCAGACCAGGGTCGAGCTAGCCAAGTTGACGTCGTCTTCCTTCAGGTGACCATCCAGAGCGACTCCTGTTTAGTAATATGCATATGTGATGTACAATATATCACTAAATGCGCGACAGTATATTATGTAAAATAAATATGTTAGGGATTACAAACCGCGGATGTCCTTGTTGCTGCGGGCCAATGGAACTAGGTAGAAAGTCTTGGACAAGCTAGCTCCAGGTGTTACAGGGCAGCCCTCGCGGCTTTCCAAGGAGGCAACATGACGGCTGAACTGCGAGTTGATCATCGTGATTTCTACATGCTGCACGACCATGCAACGGATGTTTCGTACTGATTTGCGAGAGTTGTTAGAGACAATCAGGTTGGCTGCGATCTTCTCGCCGTGGTAGTAGATTTCCTTGTCCAAAGTGACCTCAAGGCTAATCTTTCCATTGCTAAAAGTGAAGCCCTTGCTCACAAGGGAGCTGGGAAGACGGCGACCACGAGATGCAGGGGCATGTTGCAGCTGTAACAAATATTAATTGTGTTGTATTTCGTATTAGGTTATATTTGTATAATGTACTGTATCCGCAATTCCACATCCAGGCGCGTATTTTATGTATAAGCAATAAACTGGTTTATTTGAACCCAACCAATTCAGCTCTCTAGAAAACCCTTAGCAGTCCTGCAGTGTATCTCGCGATGTTGCATTGATGTTAATGTCTTTAGTGGAGCACTAAATGTTTTTACTATTTTGTTACCTTTTTGATAGCAAGAGTCACGGAGCTCCTCTTGTGGCTCTTCTGGTCTTCGCTTTCAGCCACGTAGGTACGAACGCAGTACTCAACACCCATTGGTTTACCCTGATCTTCCTCAGCGGGTTGGAGTGTAACCTGATGATGTTACAATATTCCATTAGAGCGATTATTATGAGAAGGATATTATTAACAGAGTATGATACTTACTGAGCTGGGTGACATCTCAGGGAAAGTGAAAGTGAATGGGAAGGCATTTGGTCCAAGTTTCTTCAACAATTTCTCTTGCACAGGTGTTAATTCCATCTTCGAATTGATCAGAGGTACAACTTGTTCTTGGCCGACCACCATTTCCTTGGAAAACTTCACACCCATGACTTCATCTTCCTCCCTACCGAAGCGATAGGTAGTGACGAGCTAAGAAGAAAGATGACAATTACTTCCATTGTCAAGTTTGGTCCACCATTATTAAAATTCACAGTATCACTTCACTTTTTACCTGGCTGTAAACTTTTCTTCCTTTCAGATATTCCGTGTCGACAACCACAACTCCGTCGATAGGATCGCAGTAATCCACATGATCAATGAAGTCGCGCTTACCGAGGTAAACCGTAACCTTTCCATTCGGAGTAGTTTTCTTAAAAACTTTTACCGCGACCACAAGGATTAAAGACAGGCAGTCAAGCATTTTGCTTGTTTAAAGTTACTGGAAGAGGGCGAAATAAAAAGGAAAAATTGTTTAAAAGGATGTTTTGATTTCTCTAATAGAAGTGATGGTTTTGAGGCCCTCACCAGAAATGCTGATGGGCGGAAAATATTGCGTTTATATAGGCGTTCATGTAAGGTTTCCTGCAGAATTAAATAAGATTCTAATAGGATTTCGACCGTAGCAGTACAAATAGGATTAAAATCGCGTGATACTTGCTCGCAATAATTGAATCGATTATTTAGTATCGATATTTTCAAACTTACCCGAAAGTATAAGCGAATCGCAAATTTGACGTTTTGTTTTGACAATTACTAAAAAACTGAAATAGGTTAGAAAATTGTAAAAAATAGCTTTCAGTTGCAGAGACTTTTAAACGCATTATGTGAAAATTTACTTGTTTCATATAAGTTAAAATCGTATTGGTAATTTAAGCAAGAGATGTAACATTGTCTAAGTGCGAGAAAGTGTTAGTACAATAAACTATACATTTGAATTCACTAGGGAGCTTAGTTGTTATAACTTCCATTTCATGAATAACTCTTACTGTTCATTTTACTTAACGAATACTCTACAGCTATTTTTTTGCTAAAGAAACTGTGGTAAAAAAATACGTAGTATGTGAATCTATTGAGTAAATAATGAGTTACTTATTATCAAATTGAACATAAGACTTTGATATAAATAAATGGTCTAATTTACATATTAACTATTTTGTTCCTTTTTTAATTTAAAAGATTATAATTTTCGTTTTTCTACTTACTTTCGTTTTGATAAAAGTTTTATATAGCTTGTTGTATTTATATTTCTAATGTTTATTTGCTGTTGTACTAATTTTAAACAGAAAATAATTTTCCAATAAGAATCATGTAACTGTTTATCTGTGTGATATTTGTTAAAAGAAAGTACTATGTAGTAACAAAAGTGGTTGCCTTATTTTCATTCATATTTAAATGCTTATAGAAATCAGTTAATCTTTTACATTTTAAAAATTACAACTAAAAAAGTACTTTGTATGATTAAAATTATTATCACTAACAATTATCTAACGTAAGGATATTCAGTTGTGACAGATCGTCAAATAAATGTTTTCTTTGGTAATTGCTACAAGTTTTTTAATTAAAAAGTTAATAATATAGCAAAACAAAATTTTACATTGTTTATAATATTTTATTGATTATAAAATATTTAGTTTGTTAAAGAAATAAAGGAAATAAGGCATATGTCTAATTTGTAATAATATTGTTTCAGTTATACCCTCAGCATGCCCACCTTCCTGACACCAGGCAGGCATGGGTACAGTGTGCGATTCTCCCGCACACGGCCAGATTCCCTAGCAGTGGCTACTAGCCAATATTATGGGCTTGCGGGTGGCGGTACATTGTTCTTCCTAGAACTTGCTCCGGATGGCACAACATTGTTGGAATTGCAGAAACTGGAATGGAGTGATGGCCTTTTTGATGTGGTAGGTATCTCCTTCCTATTGCCTAATACTTCATATTTTTAATGAAGTTGCATAAAAGTAACTATTATTAGAATATAAAATTAACTTATTTTTTTCTATAATTACCTCAACGGACACATAAAATATTATAAATATGTGTATTAAGGTGTCTTTTTATCCCACATGCATAGGTATTCAATTTCAAAACATCTATGCATGATTCTTAAAAATGCAATGATCATTGTCATTATTTACTCTTCTATTTATGATTGAATACATAACTAAATTGCTACAGAATTTAAATTGTCTTTAAGTACATTAGTTGTTTGATTTCAATTCAAAATAATTTAAATGAAGTATAAGTATCATTAATAGAGTTATTACATTTTACAGAGTAGATGTAAAAATAATACAAATCTATTTTAAAGTTTTATTGCAATATTATCATGTTTCAAACTATTTAATGTCTTTTATGTTATTGGTTTGTTATAAGTTACACACAAAAGTTATAAATACATATTTTAGTATATTAACAGAAGTAAAGGTGGTAGGTATAGCAATATAAACTGTAAAGTACAAGACCATATTATGAAGCCTTACATAAGCTGTTATGTGTGCATTCTTTACATCAGCATTTAAGAGGCTTATTTGTTTCTTGCGTGTACATAATATGTTATATTTACTTGAATTACCAAGAAGTATTGTTACATTCAGGTAATTTATTGGATTAAAAGATTGGCAATCGCAGTCAATGACTGAATTATTTTATTTTTAACTTAAACATGTAACAATACTCAGTATATTTTTAATTCATAACTTTTTTAAAGGACATAATTTTTTTATCAACAACTACATAATTCACTATAATTTCACATGATATTAAGTCGTTCTGGGTGTCAGATTTTGACAGTTGGAACAATAATACTTTTATGGCTGCAAATGTAAAATATAGTGAAGTAGCTAGTCACTCGTCAAAAGCTACAACTAAACTGCACAACATGTGAATCCAGAATTGAGCCTGGGGTCTTTTTGTTACTAGGCTAGGAGTGCATCCTGTTATATGCAGTAAAACAAGGTTCTTTTCTTACAGACATGGTCAGGTACAACTGATGGTGTAGCAGCTTGTGGGGCTGGTGATGGTGCGGTAGTGGTGTGGAGGAGTGGATGCGCGGCGCCCTTGCGCGTTCTTAGAGCCCATTGCAGCGAAGTCTGCTCTGTTGATTGGCCTAGAGCCCATTTACTAAGTGCTAGCTGGGATACAAGTATAAAACTGGTAAGTTATTAAAACAACAACAGAGACCATGTTGTTTAGTGTCAATGAGAAAATTGAAGGGAATTGGAGGAATGTACCTCAGGCAGTAATTACTAGATCCAGAATTTGTAGAAAGACAATTATGAATTTATAGATGTACAGAATTATGAAGAGCCAATTTGAAGATTAATTTTAATTTTGCCAGAAACCAGCTGTTCTATCTTAAGGGTTAATTGTGTATTTTGTTTCATGATTTTATTGTTTTTCAATCTAGTGGGACCCTGAATCGGAGGCATGTCTCAGCACATTCTCTGGTCACTCACAGCTGGTCTATACTGCTGCATTTTCCCCCCACTCGCCAGCGACCTTCGCCTCGGTGTCAGGAGATGGGCACCTTAAGCTCTGGACCTGTTCGGAGCCGTCGAGGCCCGCGGCAGCCGTGAAGGCACACGATGCCGAGGTGTGTATTATTTGTAGGTTTCGCATATAAGTCAGTTATTAATTTTTAACATAAAAATTGTTAATATTAGGGATATTATCAATTTAAAGACATACAATCCTTTGCAACATAATTTTAAAAAAATTTCCTCTAGGAATCATTAACCAATCAATCTTATTTATTAATTTTTTTTTCTTTCTATGCATGCTATTTTTTTAGAATTAAACATTAAAGTATTGTTCCTATGTTTCATTTTTTATGTAACATAATAAAATGCATATAATTTTTCTGCCTCATCCTCTAGAAGAATAATTAGAGAAACTGACTGACTTCAACCTTGAAGCAGTGGCTAAGCCTTTATCCTGTAATACAGAGGTTCTTAGTCTGAGCCTAAGACTACATTTATTGGAGTTTATTTGGTGTTACGGCTTTTATCGAACTCGTTTAGCTAGCCTACCGGTCATGCCGCCGCAACAGCGTTGCTGTGTTTCAGCTGCCAACATATGAGAAAAATATTATTCTGGACGAGCTGCTTCGGTATCCACTATCTCATTCTCAATTAACATCTTGAGAAATTGAATTAAAAAAACCAAAACATTGATTTCCTTTTTCAGGTGTTGTCATGCGACTGGAGCAGAACAGAGAGTCATGCACTAGCTACAGCAGGCTCAGATGGTCTGGTCAGAGGCTGGGATTTGAGAAGATTGACAACGCCCATGTTCACACTCAAAGGTAGTTGTGCTTCTAGTTACCACTTAGTTTTTGCAACATGTCTAGAGTGCCTTTTAGTCATTTAGAATAATTGTAGCAGAAACTCATTTACTAAAACTTTTGCATGCGTTTATTATAATATACAGATACTTTAAATATAAAACCAACCATGATTTATGAATAAAAATATTATTTTTTTTTCAAAAACAATTACTTTGTTTCCATATCCTTCTTATAGGTTGCGAGTGCGCAGTTAGAAGAGTGCAGTTCTCCCCTCACGCGCCCTCTGTCGTCGCTGCTGTATCATACGATTTCACAACCAGGTATGCACGGGAGTTTCATTAATACTAACAAGTTCATCTTCCGGTGACAGAAAACGTTGTGGGGTAACCAACATGTTGTAAGAATGACAGTTTTCGCAGACATGTGTCTTCATCAACTTGCATTTGGCATACCCTGAAAGATAAATACTCTTGTTTCCCACCTTTAGAAGATCATGAGCTCCAACAATGGAAACACTAAGGGGTTGTTTATTATTCACATTGTATCTCTCTCTATGTCCAATAGTGAACATCAATGAGTTAATATAATGATGATTGTATCTCATTATAAGTAGGACAATTTTCTTATGAAAAATATATCTCTTTTTTTAGGATATGGGACTTGAAACGCGGCTGCGAACCACTGGAAACGATTCGGCACCATTCGGAATTCACGTACGGATTGGACTGGAATAACCTGAGGCCACACCAGCTCGCGGATTGCGGATGGGACTCACTGGTGCACGTGTTCATACCACGCTCTCTCGCCTGAGGACTGCACGGTGAGTTACATGAGTATATAGAGAATAGACTTAATCCTCATCTGATGATAACTGATAGGGGTTATAAAATTACTAGGATTTAACCTTACATAATACTTATTATATAACAGAAACCGTAACAGCTCAGTTTGTAAGGCGGTCATACGCACTCACATCTGCTAATCTGTACGTGCTGGCTCCTGGTCGTTAACTGGCCTTTTCTATCTATATGTTAGAGAAGTCCTCTCCCCCCGCCACAGAAGCAGGATAAGTCTTGAAGATCTCCCCTCGATAACAACAAATTAACTAACACAATCACGTTTTCAGATATTTACACACTGCAACGTTGGTTATAGTGGATTCAGACGTTGGGGGTGGTTGTGTCGCGCATCGTTAGTGCCAAATGTGATGAATTATTGGTATTAGTGACGCTTATTGCAATTGCGTTTGGTACAATGTCGCACGCCCGATCGGTTTTGGATACGAAACAGGGATTACTTAGGATTTGTATGGACTGTTGCAACGCGCTGTTGTATTATTTAAAATTATTATAAAAGTTGTTTGTATGTTGATGTGCTGTGCTACTGATTGATATTTGCTTGGAAAGTTTGCAGTATATTTCAGTAACATTTTGTTTATAAATTTTTTGGTATGTCTTTACCACAGATGTGTACATGAACATTTTTTTCAAAGCAAATCTTCTACTAGATATTACACTTTTTTCAGGACATTGTAATTTATGATTAAAGATGTATCTATGGTACATAATTGCAAAAATCAATTTCTACGCCTGGTCATATAGAAATAATTTTTAATTACAAGGTGATGGTAGTTTTATGGCAATAGGTAATATGCTCAGAGAACATGATACCGATCATCTTTCATCACTGTTATCACTTCTTGTCGTTGGTCATAAAGCCATTATTCATATTTGGCACCATATTACACACACTTGGGAAATATTCCTTAAACAAATATTAAAAAAAAAACCATGAACCGTAATGGGGACGTTTGCATAGGAGTACGTGTTAATAAAAGGAACAAAGATTTGTTGGTACGTTATAGTCTATGGTATGACGTCACACGAATCGCGCTGGGATGGCGGTCGTTACTACCGATGTCGGTTATTAGAACTAAAGCTAAATCATTTGATTTTTAATATATTAATATCGGTGGTAGATCTCTGTTGTCAGAGACTATCCCGGCTGGTACCACCGCAGCGACCAATACTCCCGTTTAACAGTAGTGTGCAAACAATACTGTGTTGTACTTTAAAGGTGATGATATTGTGGTGCAGTGTATATCATTCTCACTAGCTTTTGTTATGGGTATCACTTACTATTAGGTGAACAGGCAGTTCGTCTCGTCTACAAACAAAACTTTTAAAGCGTCCATTATTTTTTTGCTATCATCTTACTACGTATACTGTTTATACATATTCCTTATTGTATTTTTTTATTTAAATCATATTGTTAATGGTATTTTTAAAGTTAATTCATAAGTTTAAGAATTTAATACATTTTCCTTATCTTTAAAGATTGTATTATTTAATTGTGATATTCTTCGTCATGTACAGTTACTTTAGTGGCGATCGGCTTGTGTTGTGTTGTAAATAAGATTCAACTTTATTTATTTGGTTTTATGCATTAAATTGCAGTATCCGTAAACAGTCATTTGTATCATTGGTACTGATGGTGTAAATCTATTGATATTGTATACATTTTCTAATCCTGTTATCTTAAAAAATACAACTCTAATGCTTGTTAGTAAAATAATACATTTCGGCGATTGATATTAATTTTAAGTTTACTTAAGACATAGAGTCAAGGCTATTATTCTAGTATTACTCTTATTACCGAGTCTTTTTTTTTCACACTGAATGGTTTTGATTTCTATTATTTAGTATATGTTTCTTCCGGTAGTAGGTCAGAACATTAACGTCGATTTCATAAATTGGCGTTGAAGAAGTATATTACGATGCTATCCTAAAAGCTTCAACAAATAAATATTTTCCTGAGACACTTAGTTATAAACAAATAATTTTCATTTGCTGGTGATTATAGAAATGTGTGTATGAACATTCCATTATTTAATAATAACTATATAAGAACCAGAGTATTATGGGCGAGTAAGCGTCGCCATCCACGGCTTCAAATTGTGGTCAATAATAACGCATTGTTGATAAAAAAATCACTTATTCTTAGTAAGCAAACATTCCGCAGACTCTGTATAAATACTATGGACTTGTAAATAAAATGTATTCACGCTTTACCATTGAATGTTATTCAACTTTGTAATCTGTTATAATAGTTACTACATTATTAGTGTAAGGTAAAGGTTAAATAATTTATATATGTGTCAACACATTTTCATACATATATTAACCATTTTTATTTTAGAGAAATTAAGAATTTCTTCGTTATTCATACTGTGTAACGAAATTTCTCATATTTATTTCATTATTCTTCCTTTGCCTCCTAGTTTTCCTTCTACAAGGTAGAAAGGTATAGAATGACATTAAGGTATTAAACCCTGTACGACTTACTTTGATGTAATACAATACTTAATATATTTTTTTTAATTTTTCATTTTATTTCTTTAAATTTATCAAATTGTTACTTTAAAATCATAGTTAATTTATATTTATCATCAGTTTTATTAAATCCTTACATCATATGTGGGTAGTTTAATAAACTAAGAAATTTCGATTTACCGTAATTCTAATAACATTCTACCGATTCTCTTAACTTGTCTGAACTAGTCAAACTGTCAATTATATTCGTTTTTCGTATCTTATTAACTTTGTATCCATATTCTGTAATGTAATCAAGAAATGTTATCTGTGAATACGTTTAACTATAAAAATTTGTTTAAGAAAAACTTGTTTGATCTTTTATTCACCAGAGGTTCGAGTGATGCTGTCTCTGAACTACGAATTCTAGTTATTATGAAAGAAGTTTTTACAAACATAGTGTTCTTTGAAGATCGCTGTAGCTTGTATTTACTAAACAATAATGTCCATAAATATCACGTATAGATAAAGTATTATCAGTCCCATCCATTCTTTAGAGGTCTGTACGACTCACTCTTTAAAATTTGTTAAAAAGTGGAAAAGTCCCACAATTTGTTATTTTTTTGTTATTCTGCCCCCAGAAAAAAAATATCTCAAGCATTATGGTTATGAAAAAATAATTATTTGGATGTTTTTGTTTTCATACTTTTATTTTCTAAAGGCTTATACATTACTATTTCACTTATAACATTCGTAACATCACAAAATACAAAAATTTCTAGTAATTGAGTTAAAAAAACAATTTATAACAAAAATGTTGGGCAATTTAAACAGCGACATCTATGATCATCTATTTGAACTAACGTGCGCGAACATTTCGTTTTATCCTCTTTATTCTTCCTTCAATGGCAGTAAGCATGTAATACAAAGACTTTAAATCTTCTTTATCCCTATCTCTACATATTACCGTACGACTTATTGTCGGCGAAAGATCACAGGCAGAGGTACTTGCTAATTTTACTTTTGGTTTAACGTTTAATGTCTGGCAACAAGCGTTGCGGAATCCGCTTGGTTTCATTGTGCAAGCTTCTAAGTAAAATACGCTCGAGTTTATAAAGCGGTTTTGAATAACGTCGATAGAGGGCAGACATTTCAATTCTGAAAAAAATTGCCTATTGTTCAAAAGATATTTATATGAAAAATTATTAGGTATTTAGGTAAATTGCTATTAGCAAACAAGCAAACTTAGTTATAAGATTAATATTGATATTAATCACTGACTGTTATTGACTTCTTTCTTGTTTACTGAATATATTACGTCTATCAATTCAATCTACTTTTATCATTTAAATGGTCACCTGTATGAAAGTACATTTATCAATTTTGAACAAAACACATTTTTTTAAAAGCGTCGAATTTAACAAAATTTATATTCGTTTGTAAAAGTTATAATAAACTTGGAATAACGTCCTGGTTGTCGTTTGTTGAAGGGTTACAGAAAAAATTAAACTAACCTTTAGATTTTTTGGATCTATTCGTAACGGGTTGGTGTTTTAAGTACGGTTCATAAATACTCTTATTTGTAGATCCTAGAAGATTGTTTACACATGAAAGACAAAAGTTATAGAATATTCAAAGATTTATTTACTGTAACGGTACCTCGATTACAGGTACTTATTTCTTTTTTTTTATGAAACAAAGTTATGAAGAACATAACTTGATGTATTTAAATCTTATACACAAAAATCAAAGTGAATATAATTTGTTGTTTATTCACATAAAAAAAAATAAAAGAACAGAAAATTAGCCAGGTGTCAAGTGGCACACCTTAAAGGTTATATTACTGAATTGCTCCATATTTGGATTATTAAGGATCTGTAGTTGATACGTAGCTTGTACTTAAATTACCTGTGTTTAAGCCAATTTCTTCGTTAAAATTTATTCTATCATTGGAGGAGGCTTGCGTAGCGGCATCCATTTTGACTCCAAAGTATTGCTCGTACATATAATCTTGCGTTCAAAAATTTTAAAGATAATATTAGGAATAAAAATTTGTGCGTTTTTTACATAATTAGTAGCACAAATAATTCTTATTGATTGAAATCATTCTAAAAAAAATAACTAGTTTTATACAGAGATTATTTTACAAAATTAGAAAAGAACGATGATTAAATAGTTTTCAACGCGGTTTTAATTATTTATTTGTTTTATTGTAGTCTTGTGTTTTACTTTTTGCATTTGGCTAATCCGGCGCTAAGAATGTCGGGTGAAATATCCGATCAATTGCTGTACTAGTGCCATATCATAAAAGTATACTATATTTAACTTACTTGTTTTAATATTTTGTTTTCTTCGGTCTTTGTGGTCATTATGTGCATTGAATTTGAATATTTTATCTTTCGTTGCCATCTTTGATAATTTCGCTCCGATCTTTGTCTGGTCTATTGATGTCTGTTTCATGATTGTTTCTTTGTACATTTTATCATCATCATTACCTAATCGGAATTATTTTGCAGTTTTTTTTAAATAATTTCTTCTATTTTCTCATCATCAGAGTAGAACTGTTATATCGTTTATAAAACAAAAGTGATGGAAACAAGAAAAGAAGAAGAGGATAAAAACTAGTAGGAAGTACGTTAGGTGAACGTAAATAAGAACTTAAGTAAATTCAGTTATATGTATTAAATAAATAAACAGTTTTGCTCACCTCTCGGTTGCAATGTTTTATATAATGAATCCGAACAGAAACCGTTACATGAGTCGGAGGTCTCCTGTACCAGTGCGGACAGTCCCGCAGTGCGAACTTTCTTTCGTCCCGGTTTGTTTGTCTCGTTATCTGAAACAAAAGATGGCCTTTTAAAAGAAATATATAACATTTAAAACTAATTCTACGTTATGTATTGAATATTGCTATAGCACCCATGAGTATCCAAAGCTTAACCCAAAACATCGCTAAGCTGTTAAAAACTTTCAGATTATGACATTTCAGATTTGAAATGTATATTTTTGTATCTTCTATTCATTGAGGCAGTTCATTGAATCACTTTATAATAAGAAAATAAATACTGGCTACAGTTATCTGCTTACTTGGTTCTCTTGAAAGTAAAGCTTGGGCAGACGCATCCGTTTTGGGCTTGCGAATCATAAATCTTGGAGTGTTGTAGACGAATAGGCAATCTAAACAAGATGAAGATACGTCTAAATGTGCAGTTTAAAATATTTATAGACTTAAAAAACAATTACGTCGAAAATAGTTTGCGTTTGTGCTGTAAAGAATAGGATTTATCACTGGTAATTTATATTTAATGAGGAAACCGGCATATACTGAAAACGACATGTGATATCAAGCAACTCGCACTTGGCCAGTTTGGTCTCTGTAGTAAGGACATAAACTGGACTGTTTATTTTTTAATTTCAATTTATTACTTGTTCAGTGAGCAACACGAAAGCGTAAAATTATAAGAAAAATGAGGAGAAGATAGAAAATATTACTTTGTGCATACATATGTACCTTTTGCGGTTCCTCCGCCATATTGGTGATTATTTCTATGCTGTAATGGTCTAAGTGGAATAGGAGGTGATTTTTCTGCCGTGTTTATTTTGTTTTTCTTGACGTTTAAATTCATAGTCGTCGCTGAAAGGTAAACACGAAGTCATTGATTTCCATATTGTAATGTATTGTAATAGTTCAGATAATCCACTGTTCATAGGCGTACCTATCTTTACATCTAGAATTTATATTTATCAGTACAGTGTACTGTTTTTTATGATCCATTACGAATGCGATATTGGTTTTTGAACAGCGTTTTGTTGTGCTCGATGCCGCTAAAGCAGAAATTGACTAAAATGACATTTTCGCAACTAAAAATTTTTAAATGTTCAGTAAATAAATAAACATCGTTACCTATGTTACGAATGTTCGAGTTTAGTTCTTGTTTTATGCATTTTAGTTCTCTGTCTGTAATGAAATAATCTTTCCGTTATAATAGAAAGTAAATAATTATAAGATGTTTGCAATTTTCATTCTTACCGGTTGTGGTAATTTTGTCTATCATTGTGCTCAAAGTATTTGGGTTATTCATATTGCAAATTTTAACCCGCTTGCATTCCGCTACGAGATTTTCATTTGATGCACTCTTTAACTGTTTTGGTGTTGTAACTGGAATTTTAATTAAAATTGTCGAGTTATTAATTTCGAGGTTAGAAACATTACCGAGTTTTTTCTACTACAAAACATTCAAGGCTACAGACATATGAAGCTTCTTTATTTGTTTCAAATTAATTTTTCCGGTTATGATAATGGAATATTAAAATGGTATAAGTAAAAAAAGGTTATTAATTATACCTGTATGACATTGTATAATAGTTTGTTTTTTCATAGCATGAGTTGATTTCTTGGTATTTATAGCTTTCCCATCTAACGGTTCTTCCACTTTTGTCAGCTCTAAAGAATCCGTACCGGATAGTACATCCGACGATTGTATACCTTAACAAATTTTGTAAATTTAACAAAAAAAGACTAGTAACTAGATTTCTTATAAAACTTCGAGTTGTTAATAAGTGATTCGTCTATCTATAAAAGTAGAGAATTTTTTATAGCGTCAAATTGTTCACGACGATGTAAGACATAACTCTCGTCATCCCAGTAATTCCACTACAAACCATTTCAACCAGAATAGAACAATATTTACACACATTAAATCTGTAAAAAAGGATGCTTGGGCGGTAGTAAACTAATCTATAATAGTTTAAGTAAACTCTAGAAGCCATCTGGTCTCTATAAAGATTTTTTTATATCGCAAAGATGGCACAAGCATACGGTACGCCTGATGGTAAACAGTTACAGTAGCCTATGTACGCCTGTAGTATCGGAGGTATCTCTGGCCCGTTGCCGACCATGGAAGAACCTTATAAGGCCCTATTTGTAGAACCCCATTCTCTAGCTATCTGAGAATATCCCGGCAGTGAGTTCATTCCATAACATGATGGTTATTGGACGAAAATTCCTCTCAAATCAGAGTATTTTTTTTTAAACTTATATGCGACGAGACGAGCAAGACGTTCACCTGATGGTAAGTGATACGCTTGCCCATGACAACGCGGTGCTAGTTAAGATGGTACACACTGCACCACATTGCGCACGTCGCCTTGAGACATAAGGTGTTAAGTCTCGTTACCCCAGTAATTACACTAGCTACAGCGCCCTTCAAACCGGAACACAATAATGTTTGCCACTACTATTTGGCGGTTGAAATAGTAGCTACGGTGGTGCCCATCTAGACGGTCTCCGGCAACAGAGACCTACCACCTGGTAAATACATATCACCATTGCGATTCTAAAGTATGAGTGAGAATTTCTTTCTAAACTAACGATGTAAAATTATATTCTCGACATACTTGTATCTTTTTTCAATAGCATGATGGGTGTTTGTATGGATACGGCTGCCACGTGGTACGACGTGACTGTACCAGTGGACGCAGGCGGTGCTAGACTCGTACCAGTTTCTGGAACAATAAGACGCTTATTGAAATTACATTTCAACATACCTCTTCAAACACAACTCATACATGATCCTAAAACCGATACTCACCAGCATCCTTTTCTAGGATTCCATATGCAGTCTGAACGGACTGACAAGCGGCCTGAATCGAAGTGAATACCCCCACGGAAGAACTTGGCATTCTCTTAGGTTTCATGTCTGTTTGTAAATTAAAATATTTACTTTAATTTATAGTACGTTGGATATTATGGAAGTGTAAATGCTTTGTTTCCAGAAATCATTTTAAAATAACGATATTCCCTAAACAAACATCAACAGCTTTAGAAGTTCTGTCATAAAAAATTTGTTAAGTTTGTTTAATATAACCTTAATCAGCGTTTTCAATTATAAATTCATTGCGAGGTAGGTTTTTTTGGATTATTTAGCATATCGACTGAACCCTTAAAAACTCAATTAAATTGGAACTGATTCTACAGCAAAGAAATCAAGAAATTTCTATAGAATGTATAGAGACATTTAAAAAAAGCTTGTTAATTATAAATCATGAAAAGTACATATATCTATAACTATAACACATAATTTTTCTTTTCACCTTAACTCTTAAACTAAATACATGTTTTGTGTGTATTTGTTTAGCAAGATAATTGTTCATTGTTTTTTTCAACTTTTCTTACCTCGGTCTATCAATCGGGGGTAGAGGGAACTGTCTATAACTTTCACCACCAATGAATAAATAGCGGCCAGCTCACCTGCCCGTCGCCCGATCTATCTTTCCGACCCATTTCGCGGGATTGTATGAGATTTCATGAATAAAGCTCAGAAAAATGGATAACAATTTACCCGCGTCAGGGAGGCGGTGTAATTACATTGTACTTAATGCGCCTTCCTTGTTCATTTATCGTAACCGCTTCTCGAATATGTTCACGGTAAAAATGGCGATAAATTAATCTAATACCAATTTAAAACGCTTATTTTTCTTCCGTTTAAACGTTTTGTATTAAAAAAATCGGATTATCACCTGCATCTATGATTGCCTGTGTTCCTGTATCTTTGCAAGTACTTGGCGCAACATCGGATCGCCTCCGATCAGTTGACCTTTCTTCAATACCTAAAAGAAATGCAGATGTTAATTTCTTTACATCATGAATTTAGAAAGTGTTGTTGTAAACATTTGAAAATAGCTGAAGAGAGACTAGAAGGTATGCAAGGGTTGCATTTTGCAACGGTGCTATCGTCTAATGCAATCTGCTTTCACAAGCTGATACTGCTTTTAGGAGCGCTTCGATGAAGCTATAACAATCTTAAAGAACGTATTTTTATTGCTATTGGTGTGAACCATCAAATATAACAGAAAATCTTTCCAGCACCTTGAAACTGCCAATTTAATTAATGATTTATATGCATTTAGATACTTGTAGATGGGAACGTAATTTTATGATAACAGCTTTGATTTCAAATATTAGTTTTGTGTCTAATTGTTAAAACGATTAATTTACTATCTCGGTTCCTTGTCATTTTACATGTGTAATAAATTAAATATATTAAAAACACGAAATATATGGTTTACTCTCGTTTTGTGTCTTCTCTTCATGCCGGTCGACCAACGAGCACTTGATTCCAGCGCACTTGCTCATCACCTGCTGCACCATGCTGGTGCACACATTCACGTATTCCGGTCTTGTATCTGTAAATATACATGAATACATTTAAATGATATATTACGATTATATGCAAAAAATAAGTAGCATGTTGTCGGTTGCAGATCGATATAAGTATATTGTCGTAGAACATGACTTAGTTCAATGGAAATAACGAAAACGTGTTATGTTAACTAGATTATATTATTAATAAATTTATATTAGGTTATTATTTGAAATTCAATTATTAATTGTACGAAGCTTTGATTGTTAGGTCCAAATATTTAACGAAATTATGAAGTGCTGAATTGTTATATATGTGATGTGTGAAGGTTACTTGTCTACGACCTTAAGGTTTATAGACTTTACCGCAAATTCCTTAACATTGCTCTAAAGTTTCAACTTGAATATGATAGGTTAAGTAAAGTATTTACATAGTACGTATACCTTATTTTATAAATATTGAATAAAAGTAACATTTTAAAGTGAACAAATTGAGTAGCAGATAACATCACTTGATATGCAAAACATAAGGGAAACAATATTTCTTTACTTAATTTATGACTCGAAACCTCGCCAACATTTCTGCTGACCATGCAAAGTCAGGAAAAAGTTAAAATGAACAATAACTTCATACTGCTTTGGTAGTGTCAGTACTTTGAAATACAGTCTAGACAAATATCGATCCAATAATATCTTAATGTATTTAGATTGAGGTAAAAAACCATAAAAATAATTATTGAAAATTTGCATATAGAAAAGATCTAAAATAGATGTGCAAAATTAAACTTTTTTTTAGTTTTTCTTAAGATCTTTGCTCCAATAGGAGCATATTTACCGTAATTTTTACAAACTTATGTCTAAAACAACTTTTAAAACATCGAAAACTAGAAAAAAAATATTGTCATTCAAATTAGCTGAAGACATACAAAGGTTTAAAGATACATTTTCAAAGATTCCAAAGATGTCTTTGGATTTTGGATGATCCATGATAATCCTTTACTAATTGGTTCTGCTTACAGTCCATCACTAAATTGTTTATTTCTTATATTACGTGTTTCAAATGAATATCATTATTAAATGTTCTTTTTAAGTACACAATGCACGATATCTAAAACACCATGTTTCGTACAATCTATCCCTTTTCCAAATGTGAGCATAATAACGTACATTTAATGAACTTCTACTCTTTATTACATTTATAAATAAATACATATTTCATTCACATACGCTGCATACATTAACAAAACATACACGGGTCATCGGTCGTTTTACATTACACGTTTTTGTCATTACTTACGCTCTGATGAGAGAATAAATTGTCAAGGGAGAGGCGTCTATGAACGAGGACAGCGGCCTCATCACAACCAACACACGTTATTGAATACGTCTATACATATTAATTTATTTAGACTGGCTCTTAAATAAAATAGTAATGAAATATTACTCGTCGACTCAAGTATTGAAATTACTTTTTTACCAACATTTAAATTAATCACTACTATATCCTAATAACAGTTATCTTAGATTTAATCCCTTGGATATTTTCCTTTTGCTTTTATTCCAAACACGCTGTTCATACTAATGTAATGTCGTATCCAATTTTCATACTATTCATAATTATGTATAGTATTCTGGTTTTATAATATTCCATTCCCATAGACCCTTA
Source organism: Byasa hedistus (assembly GCA_029286795.1). Classification (NCBI taxonomy): domain Eukaryota; kingdom Metazoa; phylum Arthropoda; class Insecta; order Lepidoptera; family Papilionidae; genus Byasa; species Byasa hedistus. The sequence goes on from JAGSMW010000008.1 coordinate 2,738,236, forward strand.
CAGAGACTTACATTCACACAAAACAAGACGCAGTCCCTCAATAATTTCTGTAAAAACTATGCATTGGATCTTTAATAAAGTCAATCTTTAATCAAAAAGGTAATAGTAATGAAGCACATTTAGTACAGGGTTTTAAACTATTAAGTCGTTGCTGTTTGAAACATTCGTCATCACCATCAGCATCAGTCTTTATCCATCTTATCTTACTTGATATAATATTATATATTTTATTAATCAAACACTGACAAGTACCACACAGTTTACGATTCTCTTAAATATCTTTTTTGATTTTACTGATGTTAACTCCTCGATGAATATGGGAGGCAGTAATCACTTAGTACTTCTTACCTTGCCTAAAAAATGCATGTTTATTAAAAACCTACCTGCTGTGAAGCTGCACTGTGAATGATGTGAGCCGCAGCTAAAAGAGTAACGTTTTATCAAACCTTCTGTTGAAACTCCTGAAAGACAACAATCCGTTATATTAATCGTTATTGTTAAACAATTTAATGTTTGTAATGAGTTATATTAATAAGTACTGCAGTAAATAAGAAATATTTCAGATAGATTTGTTTTTTGAGGCATTTATCATATTTTACTTTAATTATGAATTTGTTTATAATGCTACTATTATACACATTGATCTTTCTTGCCACAGCATTTCATTCGGTTGTTAGTTTCTTTAGTTACTTAATTTAAGAATTGTAGTTGCAAAATTTAATTATCTCCTCGTCGCTTTGTATTTAGAAAATATATGTTATTTAGAAAATATACCCATGTGCACTACATAACGGCTGGCGGGACCTCCTTTGAAAGTTGTATTTTCAGGTAGATTTGGTGCAGAGAGAGCTAAAAGAGATTAAATCATGTAATAGAAGTAATTGTAGCTCATTGCCAGTACTCTTCCCTTTTTTTGAGGCAAATAGAAATTAGTTGTTCAACGAAAAATCAATAATAGTTCATATAATTAAATAGATACTAATTTATCATAGGCTTAGTGATTAAGTGAATCAAAACTTATCTTACGTCTGTTAAGGAATAACTTTAGTATAAAGAAAAAGATCCTGACCGACTCTTGTCAATTACATACCAGCTTAAGAATAAATAGACAGAAAAACTTATAGGCATTGTGTTTTAAGTTACGATTTAAGCAACAAATTGTTATATAAGAAATTGAAAATTAAATTTGATTTATTTCTGTCGACGACGTAGACAAATAAAAACTAAAACTAATGTCGTTTTAAATAAAAATCCTACTGATAATTATGTAACTGAAGAAGTGTCTGTTCTTTAAATTATAGTACAGAAAACTATCGTATCTGTTGATATGAAAATATACAATAATTGTGTAGAATTTTTGATTTCACACACACTTATTACAATTTTAGTCTGAGGTTAAAAACGTAAAACTTACCGATATCAGTATTGGGGTCGGATCCGTTCGTACTCGTATTCCTATCGACGCCTACAACCAGGAAAGAACTTCCGGTTATAGTACCTGCGTAAAAATATATGTCAAAGTTAAATCATGACTTGGAATGTTTTTCATCAAAAGCATTTTCTTACTCGTTTCATAAATAAACCGAGAAATCGAACTGCGTACTAGTAAAAGTACTACAAAGTCCTTTTCTCGTGGCTTTCTGACCTATAAGTCGAGAGTATACAGAATTCCTTTTTCCGTCTGAGAATCAAATTTTTAAAAATTTTATTTATTAGATGAGCGATTGATTTAAATTTTATCTATCTTCATTATCACCATTTTTTCCAAGTAAAAGTTTTAATATGTTAGTAGATTTTTATCCAAACGAATTGTTTACCGTTGGTTGATGTATCGTACTGTCGACAGCAGAGATATTTAGAGGTTTCTTTATCCAGGTCTTTCGAAGGTTTCTCTGTGAAAAAATTACAATTATAGTAGTACATAAGCTTAGTTTTTTTCTCACATATTTTTTTATTACAGTAGTTTTAATGCCGTCTAAACTAATACTGGGTGTAATTTGTTCAAAACGTACCTTTGCTTTTATTGTTTGTTTGCGGTTCCTCCTGTTTGATGGACGTTGCGGAGATCAACTTGTTAGCTGTAATAATAATGTGTTAAATTGATTTTTCGGATTTTAAGATCTCCGGCGACTATTTAGGGTACGGATATTTAAAGAGTTTTGATTAAATTTTTTTCAATACGTAGGGTATGCATTGTCTCTTGCTGGGGGCTTTCCAGGTAAGCAAACACCGCAGAGCCTATTTCTGGCATCAAGCAGTGTTGGATTTAAAGGGCATTGTCTCAAATCAAAACATCGGAACTTAGTATTTTATTTGTTGGAATGACGAGCGCAACTTGGTGTGGACATCCTGCTTTAATCGGGTCAGGTAAACGACCTGCTCGCGTCAATAAAGTAGATGAAGATACTGTGTTTAAAAATATTATTTCCCTAAAAAGTTAATAGACGTCTTACAACAATTATTACCTGAATGAGAAAGGACGGAGAAAATAATTGTATCATCAGATTTTACAGGAGAAGTGTTTCCGGATTTCTCTTGCTTAGCCAAAATATTCGTATCAGCTGAAAATTATATAACTAATGTAGACTACTAAGTATTTTCACAAAAACTCTTCTCAATTATCCTCGTACTCTATGGGATAAATATTGCTTTGAGTGATAGTCTATGAAAAGTAGCTAGCAAAGTCGGCAGTAGATTGGAGAAGACAGATAGAGGATTTACTTCTGATGTTGATGGATGTGTCGGAAAATAATTTCAATTGTGTTTATTAAAAGGAAAACTTATTTTCGTTTAGCCTTATATTTTCAAACGACAAACGTGAAATAGAGGTCAAATGTTAAACTATTGTAGATCATTAAATAAATATTAAATAACATAACTGCAGCATCTAGCTGTGGATAACCCACAGGAGCTATAAATATAATAAACCTTTAAAATATAACTTTGTTTAATAATGTCTCTATGATGTACGCAGGTATTGATTGACATAAAATTTTGCTACTTTTATTCCGTATTTGAAGTAGTTTAATCGATTTGCAGAATTCTATAGTTAATTGGTAATTTCTGCGCAAAAAAAAACACTGAACAAGGGGAATAATATTCAGAATAAGTATAAACTAAATTATTTATTATTAATTCAATTGTTATAATCGAAGAATATTCATAAACAATCTGTTCTTTGTATTGGAGTAAAAAGAGAAGTAAGTTTGTGTATTTAGCACAATGTATATTCATATAAATGTATGGTTATACAGCATGCCCATGGATATGAATGACCACCCATTAAAGGTCCATTAACATGTAATACTAATAAATAATCCCCCCACCGGGGATTACGATCGGGCGAGCGGTTTGCGGTGCCAAGTTATAGGCTATGAGTGTTAACGTCTACACAAAATGTCGCTCAACATATGTCCGTCTATTAAATAAATGAATAAATATTGCCAAACGACACTTCTATGTATATTAACGACTAGTAAGAGATTTCATTTCGACGTGTATCTACAATGATTTTATATAAATTTATGAAAATACCACGAAGTAATGTAATGGATTACAGTGTCAAAGATACCGTGGAGTTCCATAGGATATTCTGAGACCTATTGGGACACACTAAGTGTGACCACAGAGGGTGTTCTAGTGTTTAAAAATCCAACATGACCTTGTCTTCTCCATCCCAGAATCACGATATTTTTATAAAATTCTTTAGATAAAAAAGTTGGGTACAAACTGGTACAAACAAAACATTGATCATGCATATGTTAATTTCTGATGTTACTTCTGAGTTTTTCTTTACGAGAGAATTTAAGTTAAGAATAATAAAAATAAAAAAAAACACCTTAAAGGATAATAAAAATAAAGAAAATGGTCATTTTGCACCTATTCATAGTTTGTAATGTATTACGAGTAATAATAAAAACGTACCCGTAACAAAAGTGGGTGAGACGTCATCGGTAATTTCTGACGAGGATCTCATTTCGCAAACTTTGTTCAATGACGACTTGTTATTCAGTTGTGTTCCTGCTTGTTACATAAATATATTAATATGGATAACTTATAATATATAGGTATAACTACAATAGTAAAATAACTGTGGGATTCCGCGAGTTATATTAGATTTATACATTCTGTAAATGTATTACTGTTGTAAGGCTTTGTTGGATTTATGAGCAAGACTCCCCGGGGTTGCCTTACCATTAAGCTCGTACTTTAACTATTTAAACTAATACATGTCCTTTGACCTATACTTCATAAAGTTAAACATTATTTCTAACGTTCATTTTGTAACACATCTTATTATAAATGAACCATAAAATTAATAATGATCATCTGTGTTTTCATTATGAAAATACACTAAATTTTAAGATAATGATGAAACATTAGAACATGATAAAAAAATTATTCAGCTATGCATGTTGGTCCATTAGCTAAGCTAGCTATAATGTGTATATAAAAGTCACCTCTTGTTTGTACGGACGTATGTATGTTTGAGGTCATTCTTCCACTTGCTTTTGATAATGCAGAAAGGTCTGTAAATTTATATATCAATAAAAATAAAAAAAAACATCATTTTCGGTTTCAGATGAATTCAAAAGTTTTATATGAAGTTAGTAAAATGTAATGTAAATGTAAAATAGGCTGAAATTCGCAGAACTGACGGCCAACCTCCAGTAATGGAGGGGCACTTTAAGAAGACGAAGTAAAATGTTCCGTTGAGTGTAAATGCATATTACAACTTATTTAAGTGTGCGTTAACCTTCGCTAATTAAATATAACTAATGTATCTATAGTGTAGTGTGTTATAACGGACTATTTCTTGTAGGAAAAAAAGTTGCAGTTGTTTTTAAATGACCTTTTTAGCTACTTTGGGCCCCACAGATTAAACGTAAAAAGTAAAAGTAAAAATTTGGTTTAAACATAGAGTATCCTTTATTAATATTATTTATTTATGGATGTGATATGTTTTACTCTGTATCGTGTCTCCCGCCTGGTTGTAGGGCTGAAGACGGTGCCTTGTTTATAAAAATAAAAGCATAAACATCAATTTACATACAAATTAAGTCCAGCCATTTAAGTGTATATTAAGAAGTCAGCTTTGTGTTTGTTTTATATCTTTAACTGCTTACCTGATAGGGTGAGCCGCACGGGTAATATGTTAGATGTGTTCACACCCACATTTCGCTGCGTTACCAGAATTGAATCTGAAAAAGACCTTAATTACAATATCTTATATTTATAGTAAAAAATAAATAATATCAATTGAAAGGAAATTATTATTAACTAAAAGAAAATTTTACTACCACCGACTGAAACTAGAAAAGAGTTGGTCTTTTCTTCGACCAACAATGAATAGTTTTTTTTTTCATTTACAGTTAGTACCGTGACTATTCCAGTTTAAAATATCAAGTAAAATATGATCAAGTCAAACTCTAACTATTTAAATAAGTAAATAAACAGAAGTCTTTGAAAATATATTAAACTTACCAGTGTTTGTTCCGCAAGGTTTGTAGAAATTGATGTCACAACTAGACGAAGAACTGCTACAATCGATCTCCATTGATTGATTGTAATTTACGTAAGTATCTGAAATATTATTAAATACTATTATTATATTTATAAAATCAAATATTTCTTAATTTTTTTTTATTAACGAAACGTTGAGACACGCTAGACTAGAGCTAGGCTATGACTAGATCTGATGGTAAGTGATACGCCTGCTAAGACAATAAGGCGCTGGTTAAATTGTTATAAATTGCACCATATTGTACAAGTCTTGAGAATTAGATATTACGTCTCGTTACCACAGTAACTTACTAGTTACAACTCCATTCTAACCGGAACACAGTAATACTTACAAACTATGTGTGGCGTTAGAAATAGGCGATCCGTTGGTACCTAGACAATCACCACCAGTATTATTTAAACAGACTACCGAAGTAATAAAAACACTACCAAATGTATCGATAATTTAAAAAAATATGGTTTTAGCAAGAAAAATAAAGAAATTTTTAATCTGTTTTTTAGACATAAAAAGACGTAACAACAATTTATCATAATTAGTTTACTGTTATATTTGTGAAGTACTTTTTGGTGATCTCCAACCAGTGAAGTTATACCAGCAATAAAAGAATTCATAAATCTTGCTCACGTGTTTCGACGCTTGTCACTTCGTCTGTTTGTATACCTTCGTTTAGTAAATTTAAGCTCATTATCCTTGCCAAATCTGATGTTGTCGACATAGATGATCTGTTTTTAGTGATCAGTATAAGGGATCCGTCGGTTTCTTTAACAAATCATAAACATTTAAATAATGACAAAATGATTATTTTACAAAAGAACATAAAAGAATAAACAAAATTGTATTGTAGAAAAGAAATAATAATATATTACAGGGACACCATAAAATTCCGTTAACGGTCACGCGAACGAGGAAACTTTGATTGTAACTTTTTACGTTCGATTAAACAACATTTATGATTCATATTTTAATGTTAGGGTCTGTTGAGTTTCAATAATGGATTTACTTATCTGATTTTACTTCTGAATTTACGGTACGAATCTAATATACATATATACAATAAATGTAATAACTTTTTACAAGCCGCAATAGCTGAACCGGTTTACATGTTTCGTGGAGGCGCGACTTTGATCTTCACTGAGTTAGAGCATCCGGCGAAGAAGAACATCGCAAAGAAAACCACATTTTAAGAAAAATAGCTTCCTGACATATACTAACCCGCATTTGTCAAACGTTGTGGATTAATGGCTCTGATTTTTTCATGAGAGAATGTCACGAGTCCCAGCAGTTGAACGTTAAAAGGGTTGATAAAAAAATAATTAGTTACCTATGGCTCGGTCGACTTGAGATCTATATATTTTCTTCCAGTTATACATTTCAAGAGTTTTATGATTTCCTGTAAAAAATTAGTTATAAAAAATTATGATTTTGACAGAAAAATTGTTTAAAAATAACTGACGGCATTATACAATGTCTACGATGATTTTATTCTGCGATGTTTTGTATGCAAACCTGTTCAAATTGGAAAGCACTAAGTAAGACATTTATCTATTGGATCTAATTGTCAGGTAACTTATTTACATTATACAATCAAACAAGTTCGACAACCAGGCCACCAAAATATTTAAATTTAGGCTACTTTACCTTTTCCTTCATTTTCCTTTGTTTCTAAAAGTGCCGCCAAAGGCGCTATACTTGTAGTGATATTGTTTTTGTTTATCTTCAATTGATTAGAAATAAAAGGATTGAATGCAGTTAAGTTATGTTTGGTGGAGTATTTTTTAGTAGCCACTAGATTACTTCCTGTAAATATAAACTTCATTATTTTATCCTGTAATGGGTTACAAGGGTCCAGGCTTATTTAATTAAACGTGCAATTAGTTTTATTGGAAAGTTGTCTTTTTATGGTATTCCGTAAATCTACTCATTATAGACGGAGTATACAGATTATTTAATTTATACAGATTTCAGAACCGGACTCGATCGATAGGACAATTACGATGGACGTAAATGGTGACATCAGCGATAGATGTCACATGCTAATCGAACAATTTTCAGCTTTGTTACACCAAAACGGTATTTTAATTAGTTTCCTTATTATCGAAATGAAATATTTAAATAAAAGTCTCAGACTTAATAGTCCTTTTACCTGGATATTGGTGTTATAGTCACTACTAGCATTTAAATTATTAATTTCAATCGATAAGCCCGGAGGTAGAGAGGCTACAGTTAAAAAAATATTAGCAAGCGATAGTCAAAATCTAAACTATTTAGTATAAATAAAAAGAAAAATGATTACTTATGTTTTCAGCAAATAGAAACATCGACGGACCCACGTTGGATTGATTGTTTCTAAACTTGTTTATCTTATTCTTTGTTCCTGTAACAACAAATTTATACGTAAGTTTTTAGATATATAACCTAAACTGTCGTTTCAATTCATCCAATATTAAATACAGCAAATGAAATATGCCGATTTCATTTCTATTTATCGCGAGGCAAATTTGTTTACCAGGAATTTAATAAATTTCTTACTACACCGTAAGATTTAGGTATCCTGCTTAGTTTAATTTCGGCTCAGTTGTAATCTACTACGGCGATGATATTTAACTAAACGTTCATTAATGACTAAGTAAAAATAATATAAGTATTTTTTTATTAAGTGGATCACAGTTTAACTGTACTGAATACATAAAAAATACGTTTATGCAAAAACCTGATTCAATTTTAGTGCAGGCCTCGGAGAGCAGATTTACAGGGGCTTCAATTCCAGCAGATTTCTGCTCCTTCGCGACGGCGTCCGTCCCTAAAAAGTAGAAGCACGTCACGGGACCGCAAAAAGGAAATGGCCTCCGCGATTTACGCAGTAAAGTACTTTAATTTAGGCCACAGCTACATGAAAGTCCGCGCAACCGGTTGGGAGATTGGCACATAAAATTCAACCATTTGCCAGATTCATTGACACTTGCCGTTTGTATCCTCGCTTAATGCTGTTCCAAGAAATTATTATGTAGATATAAATATGCTGGATTTAATAAGGGTACGATCAATATTGATTTTCAGGGATGATATAAGTTGTACATTGTGTTGGTGATGTATTGTGCTCTTTGCAACACAGCGAAAGCAGAAAGCTGGAATTCTACTGTTGATGTTTGATGAAATTTAGTGAGTAAAGGTTTTGAATTTGTAATTATCGAGGTATGTGAGACAGTTCAACAGTAAGAGCAGTAAACTTTCAAACAGTTAAGTCTATGTTTTTATTAAAAAGTTATTCCACCCTTCCATCAATATTGTGTGTAACACAACCTTTAGTGATTTTACAGATGGATGGATCGTGGAGGATGAAATATGAGATATTTTATTACTTATCGGATTACGAACTGTTCCCATTACATCTGAGAGAGAATGGCAGCAATTTATTTAGATTACATCAATTTTGCGTACTTTGTTTCGCTATTATTTTGCTGTACGAGTAAAATACGAATTGTGGTAATCGATGTACGTTTGACAGAGCGCGATAATAATCGACTTTGTTGTGGGAGAAACGAAAAGAAAATATATAAAAGAACGTATTTGGAATTTTGTTCAAAAATATATCATGTCTTTGTTGAGTTGCTTTCTCATATATACAATAACGTCTTTCTCTAGATTTCTTAAAATGAAGAAAAGGTGTTGTCTTTTCCAACTTTGTTCTTTTATCTTAAAATCACATATGGCCCTTAAATTATATTTTACCGCTACTTGGCTTAAAGAAGCGTTGAAGGAAAAAGGGGCTTAATATTTATCTAATATCAGTCCAGCTGTGATCGAGTTCCCAAAGCATTAAGGCCCTTTCACACATCATTTACCTGCTTCATGATATAGCAGCACGGTCGTTTGCGCGTCGGCATTCTCCCAGAAAATGGAGCGTTGCAAATCCAGTAGTGTTGTTACTGTAAAAAGTATCCAAGTTTATCACTCTTCCCTTTTCCGGTTGTAATAATGAGGGTTACAGCTAAAAATCGGCTGAGTTTTAAACAGACTACGGACTGAAGAATAGAACATAACTACAGTGTAGAAGAATATTCATATAAATTACTCTGGAATAATACAATGATGTAAGTTCAAGATATTGTTTTCATTAAGACCATAAATAAACAGAATTTAGTTTCTTGGAAATAATACACCACTTCGGCAGACGATGAAATATACAAGTCATACTGCATTTCAAAACATTTCACTTGATATGTTGTTTAATTTACTTTGCACTCAGACAAATACTACACCCACAATCTACCCGCGGCAAAAGCTTTCTTGTTTGAAGACAATGTTTATGTAGAATTGGGAATTTCGACATGCAAAGACAAGTATTTCTTTGAAAAAACTGCCGATTATCTTTACCATTGTAAAATTGCATCCACACCGGTTTTTTGTGTTTATTTGAATGATATTGAACATGAATTACCTACCTAACAAAAATTGTAGATAAAAGAAACGCATTACCCAGATCTGCTATTCGTGCGATAAAAGTAACAATTCCACTAACACTTTTTCAACTTCGATTGTAATTTGGGTTTGCTCGCCCATCTTTCTGTTGTGCTCTTCCACATAATATTCCAACGCCTACGGCATATCCGCCCCACCGATATGCGTTTAGTGAAGGTAACGAAAGTTTTTGGATCTGTTAAATTATAAAAAAAATAACACTTAACGGATGCTAACGATGGTGCTCGCCCAAAAATCACTGGTTCCTATATTTTGCCTGCCAGAATATAGCAATGCTGTTTGTCAACAGATTTGTAATATGGGGTTGATAACTGGCTAAGTTTTTAAAAATACTGTAAGTTTGTAAAAACCTCAAACACAGTTGAAGCCGGAATTGAATTACAGACATCCGTATTTAAAAGGTAAGTTATTCGTTTAGCAGCGGAAGTAGTAAACATATAATAACGGTGCGTTAGAAAAAGTTTTGAGTCTGTCCAAACACTACTTGCCTCGATTTTGTTTGTTTCTAGTTTTCTGACATTTCCTACATCGACCTGTACAATCCCATAGATTTCTGCTGTACTGTCTCGCAACTTCGCGTCTCCAGCAATAGTGGTGATGATAATCACGCGAATCACACACATCTGAAATGCATGAAGTTCTTAGTAACATTTATTTTATTTGGATAAGAGATTAGTAAATTTTTAATGCAGATTAAATCTGACACGATTAGTTTCTGACCACAACTAGATTTCGTAATGTAAACACTGTACTAAGAAATCACTTATAGGGAAAGTAGTTTGCCTCTCCGTAATTAATTTTCGAAGTTTCTGCTTACCTTTAAAACAATTTCGATTTTCTATACGAGATGAGCAAAGTTTGAAAGCGTATCGGTCAGGGAGCCGCTTTCTGTCGACAGATGATAAACTACCAATACAGCTATCAAAATGTGTCCAGTTATCGCTGCGGCTTTCAATTAAACTAGAGTCAATTTGTTCTGTATTATAATTGCTTGAGAAGTCTTCGGTAAATTCAATATCTGTTTCGGTTACGCTGCTTATAACATCATAACCTGAAATTAATTTAAGTCTTAAGAAAACAACTTTTTGCTTTAAACATCACATTTTGATGACTGTAATAACTACCAAAACTTCACAGACATTACGATGATAGTATATATTTGTTTTATTCCTTTATATTTAAAAATAAATGATTAGTGCTCAAACTAATTATTGAAATGAAATTGGTTTGTGATATGTAGTTTATTATTTTTAGAGAGATTAGTCGATTAGTTTGAGAGACAGAAAGTGTACTAGAAATAAAATAAAAAGACGACAAATATTCGGAAAAAACACGAAATGTTCATATCAAAAAATGTATAATGTACAATAATAATTACCTTCCAAATTAGTCATTCTTTGTAGAATTTCAGACGGACACTCAATGTATGACGATTGCGGTATTTTATCATTTACTTTCGTTACTATTTGTGTTACAGTATTATTTTGTGTTTCTGAAAGATTATCAGAAACATTTTAAAAATTTGTAGAAATATTATTCCGAAAGAGAGGTTAGTTTGTCTTATTCTACATTTAACTTTTAAATTATATGCGACTTTTGAAGTAAGTTATTAAACAACATTTTAGTCGGGATACTATATAACAACAATGGATTTTTCTATTTTAACTATTATTATCAACGTATTTATTATTATCAACGTAAATACGGCATCCAATAAAATAAATCCAAAATATAGTTTGGTATAAATTAAGACGAGTTATTTCATAACTATTTTGATTAAATTATCTTCTTCTTATAAGTAATGTTACAATTAATTCGTATACTTTTATAATGATTTCAATAATACCTGTGTTTGTAACATTGTATTGAGCATTGTCCCTCTTATCGTTCGTGTTAGTTGAAGTTTTGAATGTTTGCCTATGATCTGTTTTCTGCACCTGTTTCCCTGTATGAATTGATATCAAAAGTATATAATAGTTTTTTTTTATTTAATGAGACTTGTTACGGTTTAAATTGTGTTCATTACACGAAGTATCTAGTGCTTTACACCCATGGTCATGTTTCTTTTTCTTTAATGTCCAAATGGTTAATCTGTATGTTTATTCTCTGCACATTTTTATTTTTTAAATTTCATATCATTATCTTTATCATTCATATGAAATATGAAAAATACCTGTTTCAATTTTATTTCGCGGCGACTTCGCTTTCAAATACTCTTTGGTTCTCAATTTACAGTTTTCAAATATTTGATTAATAGTACTAACGCCTGTTGGTTTCTTCGATTTGTTTATTTCATTTTGATGTTCTAAAAATCGCTCTAAAATAGTTAAAATCACGTTAAATAAATAAACGAGTTCAAAATACTTTAGATTTGGTTAGCTTCGGAGGTAAGTGTACGTATGTGTTGCAAGTTTTAAAGGATTTGTTAAAATTTTGTTGTTTTAATAAATTTATCAAAAAGTTCTTACATGATTTATTAAATTTCTTTAAAAGCTGATAGAAAGTAATTATTTATTGCTTTTCTTAGTCAAAAAGATATTTTTACCTGCTACTTTATCATTTGGTTGAAGATTCCGTTCAGTTTCTTGGTCTGTTTCCAACTCGATGGATTCAATATCTACTATCGTAGGTTTTTGTACGTAAGCTCTAACAAAAATATTATCACCTTCATGTTGAGGTTGCTTAGGGTTCATGATTTTTTTTTCTAAAATAAAAAATACAGAATTTTTAAATAGAAACGTATTAAAACGAAAAGCTTATAATGTGTAAAAAATTAAGTTATTGATTATTTACCTGTCGTAGTCCTTTTTATTATATGACATGGGCTTCCACTAATTTGTGGAACGATTGTGTTTGATAAATTTGTAGCGAAGGAATTTGCTGGTGGCTTCAAATGTTCTGCTGTATATTCCGTTAGCCATTCTGCAACATTGAAACCGAATAAACCATGTTTTTTTTTTTAAATAAACGACGAAATTAAAAATTAAAACCTTCCCGACCTTTCAATCGGTCACTGCCCATATTATTGCGGAGTCGAATTTTTTCTAAAAGCACTTTAGTTTTCGTCGCCGAATTTGATTCAATTTGAAGTTTAGAATTATTATCTGCTAAAATAAATCTAATTAAGTACATGTATTATAAACAGAAAATATTTAAACAATACAAATAAAGAAAAATCTAGTGACCTTGCTTATCATGACTCATCAATTGCATTTTTCTTGATGGATTCATTAAAAGTTTACGATATTGTTTTTGTGGTTTGAAAGATATTTGTAATGTTTCTATTAGGTCTGGTTCATTAGACTTCAATTTATCTTTATTTTCATTTCTGTTATATGTGTGATTGGATTTTAATCTATCTTTATCTTCAAAAATAAATAATATTATTATAATTTACATTACATTATATTATATTTTACAAAAATACGTTAATAATGTAAGTATATAAGTACCTAATACTTTACTACTCTTTACAATAGTCTTTTTGAATGGTTTACTGGGTCCTGCTGTCTTATCGCCTTGGAAAGGAATTTAAATTTAGTGTAATTTTTAATAATGGAAAAGTAAATCAAAAATTCAATTTAATTTGTTTTATACCAGATTGCAATTTGTTGCTGAAACCTTTATTATGTTTGATATTTATGTGTTTGGTAGGTAAATGTAGATTTTCATTATACATTTTTGGTTTCGTTTCATCATTATTAGCAATTGTTGTACCGTGTTCTGAAACTAATAGTTTTTTTTTAGATTCAAGTTAAAAATTATACTTCACGTTTATTATAAGTTACATAAGGAGGCCATGAATCTTCACGCTGGCTACGGTTTGGCAGGTATCTCACTTCCTCGAAAAGTTGTTTTTAGAACATGTTCACTTCCTTATGTTGTTTTATTTAGAGGAAAGCTTTAGCTCGGTGAGGTTCGAACCCATGCATTTTCAGGTCGCAAAGTGCGAAGTTCTACCGCGTTTAAGATAAAACGTAGCTGGAGTAAAATGAAAATATTTTTTGTTTCGGTAAATTATTTATACTTGTGATAAAGTTTTAATTTGTACTTCATTACATATTAGCCTTTTTAAACTATCATTGCTTTCCGATAACATAGCTTTAGCTAGATCAAAATGTGTAATAATGAAATGTAATGCAGGGCCTCTCACCTGTAATGCATTTAGTCTTGTTAAACTTCATCTGTCCGAAACCGACAATGTAATCGTTTGTTATGAAAAATTCCTGCTGTGGTTTTTCTATTGTATCCATATCAAATAATGAATCAAAAACTACGGCAATACAAACACGTTAATATAAATATACGAGTGAGATATAATTATCTAGAATTATTTTTGCAGCCCAATCAGACTGTTATAATTAATATTTCGAATAAGATAACATTATTATAATGTTTACTTACGCATTATTGTGCAATTTTAGAAGAAAAGATTGATTTGCTTTATAATTTGATTTACTAAACGCCACTGACAAACGGAATGTACATATTGAAACATTACTATCACCAAATCCAGTTTCAACGGATATCAGTATATTAATATATATATAAAAAAATAAACCTCTGTTATTGTTTTTATTGGTTTTAATATTTTACATAGAATTTATGAATGCTAGTTGTTACATTTTATCTCTGACATGTTAATTTGACTCGGCTTGTATTTGACAGGTTTAAACTTCTTCGTTTTGATTTGTCGGGTCTTGTAATTTTTTCATTCTGTATTGACTTTACGGTTTTTGCGAAGGTTCCACATTTTTGGACGATTCTAATGCTTGCTCCGCTTGAATAATTTCCAATTTCTTGATTAGCTCTTCTTGCACGCTATCGACAATTTCTTTAAGGTTTTTAGCTGTAATATGTGAAATTTATTAATGCAGAATATCAATTGCGAGCTTCATTGTTTTCGGAAATTTGCAATTCTTTGAAGTCAAGACCAAATAAACTAGGTATATACCTATCTTATTTGTATACGTAAAAAATTAATGCAAATCCCATAAGTAATTTCTTCGTTAAATAAATTTACTTTAAAGAAAGTGTTAATTTTTTTATTTTCTATTAGGTGAACTTATACAATATCTTAGTGAGATTTCAGAAACCCTTCCATAAGTAATGATTTCAATTAAAATATTTAAAATCCCGAAATAATACAATAAATTTCGATGCAATACAAAAAAATTACTTCTGTCGAACTATAATCAATAACAAAGTAACAAGGCATAGATTTTCTGACAATATTTTACTTCGTTTTCTCGAAGCACAGAATTTTACCTTACCAGTTTTTTTGTTGAATTCCTCAGCAATCAGTGATATTTTTTTCAAAGTGTTTACATGTTTGGCTAATTCCATCGCAACATCATTACTGGCTCCAGTGTTTACGCCTGCGTCTTCTTTTACCGTTTTTTTACTTTTTTCAGCGGCAATTTTTAGCACTTCGCTATTGACGACGGGCATTTTAGGAGCTTTGAATACTGGTTTTCGCACAATTTCTTCTAATTCTTGTTGTTGCAATTCAATATCATTGTTGTTTCCAGTTTTTATTTCAACATTCAACACTTCAACTTTATCATTTGGTACAAGTTCAGGTGCATAATTTTGAAGATTTTCTAAGACAACCGGTGGTTCTTGAATTTCAATTCGTTTTTTAAAGAATCTTATCGGTAGAGCATTTGTAATGCTATCTATTATAGTCTCTGAAAAAGCTAAAAGCATAAATCAACTTCTTACACATCGTTACACGGACTGAGGCTAGCTTTACTTACGTACTATGTTTTTAGGAGATTCTTCCTCTTGTTTCTTTTTTGATGCTAGTTTTCTAGTTAATTCTGCTAAAAACATTGAACACGTTGGACCTAAAATTTTGGAAAGTCATTTTAAAAATAAGTTTTAAATTTTTTCTTCAACTTATCAATACAAAGATTGAACATGAACCCTCGCTTTTCCGTTTCTTCGGAGTTTTCGGTTTGCCGGTGGTTTTTTTATTCTTGGCTTTGTAGCGCGATGTCTTTTCCATGCCTTTAAACAGAAGAAAGTTTCGAGTTTAAATTCATATTACTTATTTATTTAAGAAAATGTTTCTATTATTTGATTTTGTTATAAATATTTTATGTATTTATTAAACATTTAAATAACAATAACAGTAAAGCTTTAGGAACAGTTTCAACTGAGTTTGATTTAGCACCTCTCTATCAAAGTAAGGTTAAAAAATAAAAGGTTTGTTTTTGTGCTCAATGAAACGATTACAAATATAAAAAAAGATAATTCCCATATATACTCGTAGCTTAATGTTGCCAATAAATATTTGATGCCTCGTAAAACCCATAGATACTTCTTTTCTTGGCAACAAATATCAAACGTGCACAAATTGTTTTTGCGGTTGTGCGTCAAATGTTTAATACAACTGCTTAACATTTTTATGGCTTGTTTTTGTAATCAGTTTGCAATTAATCATAATTTTTATTTTTGTTCATTTTTATAGAATAGGCTTCGTTTTCATTTAGAAAATATGCAATTTTATTCATCCTTATAAATCTATCTAAAAACTATGTTTTATTCTGTGACTTTAAATTAATTCAGAAAAAAATAATAGCTACAGTCATAAAACATTTTAGGTCTCTAAGGATAAGTTAATAAAAAACGAATTCGTAAGTTTTCATTAATTTAGGAATATTTGCTACTTTATATCGAAGTAATCGAATTTATAGCGGTTAAAGTAAATTACTTGAAAAGCCATTCATAGATAAAATCATTATTACTGACAGTATTATAAAAAAAAAGGGAAGCAGAACCGATATTTGGTGGAGGCTCATGTCTAGCGATGGACGTTTGTGTGCTGATGTTAATTAAAAAAAGGAACGACGTTTAGCTTTAGTTTACATACCAAAATTATTATTATAGAAGTCCCGATTTGTATCGAGACTTCAAAATCAAAGATATTTATTATTCTTCAAAAAAAAAAACCTGAAACTGTTAATTTAAATTGCACTGAACAAAATAACGCAACACTGTCAATGTCTCATGATGAAAGGAAATATCAGTGTAGAGATTAGACATAACATTATTTATGGAACAGTTTGTAAATAAATATGTTTATGGTTAACATATTCCGCCACTTTTTAATATAATATTATTTATTTGTTCCCGTTGGTGATAATACGATTAATAACATGAGAAATGAACATGGAAAACATTAAAATTTTTGGTTTGTTTAATTGACATGCAAATTTTATTTCTTCCATTGGGTTGACTAGGAGATAAAGACTATGGCAATAAGGTCGTCTCTATTGTAATAAAGACTCTGTGGTAATGAGATGTTAAGAAAAAAAATTATAAATAAATAGAAGAACTGCTATGTGATCTTATTTCTTCTTCTACGAGAGCATTATTTACATTTCTCAATTCATCTATATCATATATATTCGTAATATCACTTTCCACATGGTCAATTTAAACTCTTTCAGTATTTTTTATTATTGTCTTTGTATCAAATACTTTTTACGTAGTTAACATCCCTTCTCATACCATGTCCACTTTATTTATTGTTTATTAACTATTATTGTTTTTATATTCAAACTATCCCCTATATACCGTTTTAGGACAAACATTAGATTGTCATATCATTAGAAATTGTAGTGTTTTAATTATTGTTTAAGAGAGCAGATGTATCAGGTATCAGTTCCAATTTTAGTCTGGCTCGTATTTTTAAATGAAGATATGGGATGAGCATTTACCTAATGATGATCCATAACAATGTGGGGTTTGTAGGCTGTTTAAAAATATACTGCAGGAATCACCGCTTTGAACTCGATATTAAATTATGCTTGGGGAAATAGACGCTGCAGTTAACCTCATAGGTTAGTTACTAAACAATATTATAATACAGAATACTACAGTAAAACAACATTGTGTTTGAAATTATATTCCAGCTTATTAAAAAACATATTAGAAACTTTAACCCGTCTTTTGGCAATTTACAATTCTCATGTTTATTGTAAAAATCGGGTTTCTCTCAGTAACCGACTTCATCGTAATCTATTAATTGAGTATCTTTGGATAGTTGGCTATTTGCTGAAACAAAATAATGTGATAGATTTTACTTATTATGTAGTCAGCTATAAAATTTGTATGCATCCGTCAATTAAATACGTTATTAAACGATTTTTTATTAAAGAAAATTGATTATTAAGGTAATTTTGTATCAAAAATTTTGTTAAGACCTAGTAGTATGTAAATTTAATTTTCTTACATCCAATGATGTTGGTAGACTTGGAACACCCACAGCTTGTTCTTTCAATAGCTTGATTTCCTGTAATAAATCAATTACATTCTTTATACATTGTAAAATCAATCACTTTATATGACTTGATTTTGATTAATTGCTTTCATATCAATCATTTCGAAAATAGCGTAAATTAATTTATATTTTTTAAGAGAATATAACAGTTAACATATCCCTTAATTAAAAAACGTTAGCTAAATTCATTTATAAATAATTATGGATAGTATTATCTTTTTAGTGTGAGTGAACGCCTTTTTTGATTATTTAGCACAAACTAAATAAATTAGTAATAGTCGAAGTAGTTGTTTTCATGCAAATAGTTTGCTGTATCCAAATAAACAGATATCATTTGTATATTCCATAATCTTACAATTGCCAAGATATCTGTGGAAAAGGCAACGTTTTTACTACTACTAAATAAGTTAAAATGAATATGTAATCGATGAAAGTGGTTGTTGCTGTAATAAAAATGGAAAGAAAATTAATTAGTTGAAACCTTACTACTGTTGTTTGTTCCGACGCGTTAACGGGACTACGACGATCAACGGGCCGTTCCTTCAAAACAATTTACATGTTACTTTCATAGTAAACTAATTTTAACACTTCCTCCTTTCGTTCTGTTGGAGTCTACTTTCCGATTTCTGTAATATCAAAGTAAAACTAAACGCTTTAATAAAGGAAAAAGTTATAAAAGCAAGCAGGATATTAATTATTGTTAACTATTCAAGATATGTTTGGTTATGACTATGACGATTCAGTTGACATGTTTAAACAGGTTCGTATCGATGAGTCGAAAAAAGACTACTTCCCAGTGTAAGAAAAAAGCGACAAAAGCTCTTAAAATATATTGTATACAACAGATAAGCATATTAAAATATTTTGAGGTTATGTTGTCTTCAGTTATTAGTGATTAAAATTAGATACATTGTTTATATTAAAAGTAGTAAAGTTCTTACTGTAAATGGCGGTGAAGGTTGAAGTGTAAACCTCTCCATTGGTGGGTCTTTTGTTACCTTTGGTTCCTGTATAAATATTATGTAATTAGTATAAACTAATTGATAATAAGTTTTGACGTTAAGTTATCAATCATTTATTTAATTAAAGTTCAATGAAGCACAAAATCCAATTTCCGCACAATTTGTAAATGTCTATGTGAAATACACAAAAATGTTGACGTGTAAAATGGCTGTTCGTCAATATTGATTTTTTTTTCATTGATTGCCATGAATGAAATCCTTCATGAAATAAAAAAAATAACATTTTAAGAAATACATCTTTTCAGAGTTTTAACTATTGGTAGTAAAATCGTTAGAATACACTTTTTTTTTAAAAGAATTGTTGTTATGAAAAACTCATTATTTGAAAACCTACGCCATTGATTTGAAATTAGCTGAAAATAAAAGATTTATATTTACTAATACTTCAGCTAATGGTACAGTGTTACAGCTTTCCAATTCTTCTTCCATTGTGTCTTTTTGTTTCTGCAAACAAATTTAAATAAACGTAAACCTCAATTCTTATAAATTCACCGCCTTTCAAAAATATACAAGTAACAAGGTTACTTTCATTGTTTTAAATTTTCTCTAAGGAAAATTGAAAATTCGCTTTGACAATATTTCATTTTGTTACAAGTATTTTATATCGGACGTTGTTTTGAAAGGAAATAGGACCGTTAAGCTTAATACTTTTTCAAAAATACATGTTGTGCTTTTCGGATTCTTATTTTCTATTACTTAATAAGAGCTTATCAGAATTTTTCTGTAAATAAGTTTTTTGCATGTCTATGCAATTTATTATCTTTCTTTAATTGTGAAATATCTTTTCTTGTATTTCATGTAACTATTTTTGTAAGGTTAAGAGAAACGTTATAATCTTATTTGAAAATTATACTGGTATAATTAAAACTAAATATAACGATGATGTTTCCTAAAATTATTTATTAACACTTGTTACCTCTGCTGGTGACGAAAGATTACATCTCTCTTCTAGATTATCACTTCCTGGCTTCAAATCCTGTAAATCATTAAAATTATTTCTTTAAATCTAACAACGTGGGTTGTGTTTCTCTGTATTTTTCTAGTTGTGATTGGTTTTTGATAAACGAATGACTTTTTGGAAAAGTTATTTTTTCGCCATTCGAGTCAATGAGACCTGTGCTTAGTATAACCCTTTCGAATTACCAACGCGACTGAGATGTCAAAACTAGCAGCCATTTACTTATCAATTTCATTAAACATTGTCTATAACCTGATGATTTTGAATGATGCTAGTCGTTGACTAACTGATACAGCACATCGAGAGCAGGGCTTGACTGAAAAACTGCGGCTAAAAACGTAACTTTGCACGAATTGTCTTTGGCTGAAAATTTTGATAATAAAGACTTCACTCACTAACACTTCGTTTAAGGAGAAGGTTGTAGTCATATTTTAAAACTTTTTAAAATGTTGTTTAGATTCGAATACCCGTGCCCTGATATTTAAAGCCATAATAGTTCAGCTTATAATCAGTCAAGTCGCATGAAGTAAATATAACCTCAAAAGATTTGTAGTTAATACTTTTATTTTGAAAAATAATTAAGAATTCTAGTTGTTACCTCTATTACACGGCCGTGTTTGTCCGTCCCAGGCCGTTCCAGAAACAGTTTCATACCTCGTAATTTTTCAATCTCTTGTATAATTCTGTCATCTACTGACGCTATAGTTTCATTTCCTGTTTATTAATGAAGCGATGTTAGATTCTAGATTCAGGGAGAAGAACGAAGTATTGTAAAAGATGCCAAAGAATGTATTGGAATAAAGTATCTATTACCTATGATCTAACGACCGCGAGTTGAATTTTTTGAAGAATTAACCTTTTTTATAAAATTTGTTCTGATATAAGGCATTCAAAAATTACTGAGCTAATTTGGATTACACATTTAAAAGATCTCTTTTAATTTTTAAGGAAGGCATCGCAATCTATTTAAATATCTATCCAATATATCCAATGCATACAACGTCGCTGAAGTTTCGTTGTAATATTTTTCCAAAAGTAAATAATCATGTAATTAAGATAAAAATGCGTTCGTAAGATAACTGTATTATATTTCAAATACCCGAAACACCGTAATAGTTCTCGTTTGCATCAAAGAATTGTTCGGGGGCGATCTCATTAATATGAGACGGTGAAAACGAGGCATTCTCAGTTTCGCTAGAATCGCTACTCTTAGATCCCTTGCTTACTGCTGAACCTTTCATCTTCTTTTTAAGCTTTTTTACTTTATATTTCGCTCGCATGTGTACTACCGGATCGTCTTTCTGTAACTCGTGAAGTTCTAGTACAAAGTTTTTGTTTTTCCAACGTACGCGATGCTATGCTCGATGCCGTTGACGATCTTGAAAGCGAAGTATCTGTGCCGCTTCCATCAATAATGTCGTCTATTTCATCTCGTTCTTTAACAAAAGTATAATTGGAGGTCTATATAATTTGTCTTGTTTGCAAGCTCTTAGCTTCAAATGAAAAAATAACTACAATATGCTTTCTAGTGTAAAAATCGCGTTCATTCATGGAATGTGATTACTATTATGTAAAGTGATCTGGATTTTGTGTTAAAATAGAAATCAATAGACAAAATTTCTGTTATATATATACATGTTAGATATATGTATATGTGCACATATATATAAATATATACACATAAATGAAAGGAAGCATAAATATTGAAAAGATTCTGGATAATTTTACCATAGCCATCGCTGTCGTCCATCTTGAATATTCCGATTACACCAATCCAGTGAAGAATCAAACGGAAGTTTTCAGTTCCTTGTTTTTAATTCTGGTCATGATTATGAAGGTTGTTACATCATTTATCAAACTGCTTTATGTTCATATGTTGGTTAATGGTCTTTTGTGTTGCATTTTGTATGTTTATTCACTGACATGAACTGCCATCTCGATAGAAGACATTGATGACATGAAATATTGAAATACGAACATCAATGTAACCATATCTAAAAGCTACAAATACAATATAATTTTGTTGTATAAGATCATCATTAATTTTCATTGTTAAGATAGATAGACAATATCAAATTTAATAATATTTGTGTTTAATTATTAACTTTGGTCATATCAAATCAATGAGCAGCTGTATCGAGATAAATTCTTGCAAAGTTTGAACGTCGATAGATCATTAATCGTTTTACAGGTTTAAAGGTCACGTTAATCTGTTGATCCCGTCAATTGGCCATAACAGATAATCGAGAAGTTACGTTATTAAATTTTGGTTTAAATCAATAGTGATTATATCTGGTCTTTCACCGCTACTAAAGCAGTAAGATTAACTTTGATTCGAGATTGTTATAGTTCATTATTAAGTTGTTTATATAAAAAAAAATTAAAATAACGTATTAAGCTGTTTGCATGTATAGTTAAAGAAATGTTTGATGATGCTTCGGTAATTTTCAATGTACAATCTCTGTAATGTTTCTTAATAAAACATATAAATAATATTTAAATACGTTGCGCTAATAAAATGGAAGCTCATTACACAAGTTCCAAAAATGTCCCTCGGGGGAAGTGGTTTCAACATGATAGCGAATAAACGCGCTATTAGGACCTCAGGGTATTTCAAAGTAACGCAATTTGTGGTCGTTTTCTTCTATTGAAAGAGATTTTGAAAAATCACTTCAATAAATTTAACGTATTACAATAAGATTTATTTTCAGCAATAACAATTATTTCTTATCTAAACGAAAAAATAAAAACAATCATTAAAATTTTATTACCAAGTTACATTCAGAGTGAGGGAATTCGTGAAAAAGAAAATCAATTATGAAAGTTGTGAATTGGCAAGTGTAGAAAGTTTATATAATTCTCCATAGCTTACAAGTTAAGAAAACGATAAAATAAAGCTTGCCAACTCAAATATTGAGTTTTGCTGGAATTTTATTATCCAACTTGGACAATTGATACGTACAAAATGCGTTCCGCCGAAAGCATTACTCACAACGGCTGCTGGTCAGTTTAAATAAACCAAAAAAGTTACAAGTTTTAATAATACTGTAATAAATAAAAATGTGTATAATAGTATTTGGTATGTGTATGTAATATTTACTGTTTTTCAGTCTACTTCTAATTCTCAACAATCTTTAGGTTCATGTATAGGTAATAAGGCACTTAATCCTTAATTTTTATTTCAATTTAAACAAATAAGTTTGATTACAGAAATC
This sequence comes from Byasa hedistus, assembly GCA_029286795.1. Classification (NCBI taxonomy): domain Eukaryota; kingdom Metazoa; phylum Arthropoda; class Insecta; order Lepidoptera; family Papilionidae; genus Byasa; species Byasa hedistus. Next base: position 2,761,724 of record JAGSMW010000008.1, read on the forward strand.
GTATTCAATTCTAAAACATGTTTACGAATATGATGAGTCAACCTAAAGATTTATATGTTTTCGTGGTAATATATAAATAGATCGATGATCACTATGACATTAATGAAAAAGAACGCAGTCTTTCACCATTTATCGCAACTCAACCGATCATGATATATTGGTATGGACTGACAATTCATTTTTCTCCTAGATTCCGTTTGACATATTTATTCGAGTTTGCATTTTCAGTTGTTAGCAAAAAAAAAACTAATATCTCAACGATGAGTAGTATCCATGGTTCAAAAACATTCTTTCATTTAATAAATATGTTGTATGTATGTACACCAAAGCTACACGTCAAGTTCTCACTATTTCTAGCTGAGAATGTATTTTAGTATGAACTTGATTAACCTTGCTTACGTACTCGTTAAACTTTAGTATAAGTACAATATAATGATTATGAACTTTTATCACCACGTGCAAAAGAGATTTTATAAGTTTAAAGCTGTGACATTACTGTTTAATACCGAAATTAGTTTATATTTTGATTTAATATTGATTCGATCTAGAGAGGTATTCTGACAGTTGTTCACTGAATCTATTTAGCTTCATAGAAGCAATACTTGTTACTTTCCAATAAAACTAAGTAAACTTTTACCAATCTAATATTATTACAACTCACGTATTAAAGTTCATTAATAAACTATACACTTTATAAAGAAGTGTTTAAAATTTTTATGGAGAAGGTTACAAAGGATGCTGTTAAAAGAAATAGAAGTAATTAGGAGTAACAACAGATAATATATACATATGTAATAAAAAAAAATATGGCTAATAAGATCTCGGACTCCGAGGAAAAAGCAAAAACATACAAAAAAAAAATATTCCTTATTCTTTAGTTCACTAGTTTATTTCTAACAAATCCGTCTAAAGGTTGTAAAGAATAAATCGCTTTTAACGAAAATAACTTTCGAATTAATGTTGTTATTCTAATAATTTACCAGTGTGCATAAAGTTTATTCCTCTCTTTTATATCTTAATTTGGTTTAAGTAACCTTATCTCTATTATAATATATAAACTTTCTATTTAACAAGTTATAATTCGTTAATTTTATTTTCTCTGGTAGTTGGTCTATGGAACCTGAAATCAGCTCAATCACAGTGCTTATTTCTGCTATCAAACAGTAGTATACAGAGTTTACTGCATTCTGATTAGAAGGGCGTTGTATTGTAGCTGGTGAATTCACTAGTGTGATCTTGTCTCGAAGTGTTTTCATCACCTTAACTGACGGTGCATTATTACAAGCACTTACCTTCTGATAAACGTCGTGCTCGTCTCGCAGCTTCATGGCATAAAGAGAGAAGAAAAGGTATTTTTTAATATATTTTGTTTTTACTGAATCATTTAAACTTTTTATTGTCTATTAATTTTATTTCGAATCATTAAAAAGTTTTAACGAGCTCATTTAAAGCAGACAGTTTTCTTCTCTCTGCAAGTTGTCTCGGGCTCTTCTGTTTTGTAAAAAGTTTCCCTTATAGGCGAATGATTCAAACTTCGGCGTTTGTCTCAGTATACGCCTTCAATGCGAAGTTTCCATGAGTATTGTCTTACGTTACGTTAATTAACGATCTCTACCTCGGCATCATTGTTTTATTTGTTGTATCGTGTAGACAGGGATAATTGCAAACTTTCTCTTATAAATATTATCTGTAGAAAAAGTTTTAATAATTTCTTAATACCACATAAATACTCAGAATTCTCGTAAGAGATATTTCTCATTGTTGTTAATAATGAATACAGTATTTGACTGGAACTATATGTTCTAGTCGAATTATAGTATAAGTGGTTTCATGATTATGTCACTCCAAAAGACGAGGTTTCCACCATTATTTACATAAACATACATACACATAATACATATATACATTTACATACTATGAAAAATTCTGCTAAAGTTTTTAATGATTTCATTAACTTGTAATCATTTGGATAAGCTCGCGTTATTAAATCATTAATAATTAACCGTTGTACACTATTTTGTTCTTAAAGCTAGAACGCGAATGATGAAGGACTTGTAGAATTAATTGCAATCAGTATTTCCAGGTGGATACTTTGATACCTTAAGGAAGAGAGCTAATTCCTTTCTCATGAAGGTGACGTATCTACAATTATGGTTAGTCAAAATCATTTATCAGGTCAGACGTTAATTTTAGTAGTTAAAAAAAATATTGGTAATTTTACATGCGTGCTACCGCTAATCTCTTACAAGTAAAGCTAAATAATTCCAGTTGCTTATACGCTTTGCTGCGAAAATTGTTGTGTAATAACTTCAACTAAAAAGCAACGTTTTCCACGGTATGTATTAAGCGTAATCACGGTGCCCGATCTTTGCGTACATAATCTCTGTTTACTCCGTTCACATCAGCTCAATCAAAAGGCAACGTAATTGGAGGATCAAACAAAAGACCCTTTCCGGTCCTTCATTAAGACGTCATTGTTTGGTCGGCGGCGTAACTGTGAAAGATTTTTCAATTAAGCAGACTTTCCGGTGCAGATACTTTTTGAACGATTGCGTTCAAAAGAGCCAAATGTCATTTCATATGTCAGCTACATTAAAGTAAGTATCTAAATGTATCAAATATATAAAATTCTCTTGTCACAATATTCGTTCGCATACTCCTCCGAAACTGCTTGACCGATTCTGATGAAATTTTTTATGCATTTTCAGTAGGTCTGAGAATCGGCTACTATCTATTTTTAAAACCCCTAAGTGATCAGGGTTGCCCACTCCAAAAAAAAAAAAAACATTTATTGGATATTTTTTTTTCTATTTTATATTTTTATTATGTGGCATCAAAAATGCATACAACCCTAAATTTTCACTTTTCTGTCACCAACTTCTGCTTCTTAATAGTCATTTTAATATGTTTTTGTCCCGCTCGATAACATCAATTATACATGGCCACGTATCAAATCGCGTGGCTATAAACTCGAAAAAAAAACTTTAATTAATATCACTTGGTAAGTGATCCCCTCCACGTGTGTACCGGTGTCACCTCTCACCAGTACACAGCACGGAGTGGGGATGACAACGAATTCTATTTCTGTCAAACATTATGCCTTCTGTCACTCCCTCTGCATATAAATATATTCTCAAGCAACTTTGTTATTTATTTATTAATAATAAATATTATTTAATTTATTTTTTATTGAATTATTACTTGAATACTATAAGAATGATAAGAATTTTACTTGAATTATTCGTGGAAGCCTAGAGAAGGTTTAAAAGGTGAGAAAATATGGAACAAGTGCCCGGAATATAGTAAAAACAACAATTTCACTTTTCCATTAAGGTGGCCAGATTTTTAGATGGGCAAAGCGGGACAGCTCTGAAGGAGTAATAAATAAGGAAAATGAAAATGGAAAATTGAAATCTGAAATCTGAAATTTGACATCTGGAATCTAGAAACCAGTAACCAGAAACCAGAAACCAGACACCAGAAACCAGAAACCAGAACCCAGACACCAGTAACCAGAAACCAAAAACCTGAAACTAGAAACCAGAAACCAGAAACCAGAAACCAGAAACCAGAAACCAGAAACCAGAGACCAGAGACCAGAAACCAGAAACCAGAAACCAGAAACCAGAAACCAGAAACCAGAAACCAGAAACCAGAAACCAGAAACCAGAAACCAGAAACCATAAACCAGAAACCAAAAACAAACAAATAAAAAGTTCATATTAAATTACAAGCTTTCACTGCTGTCTATGCGATGTTCTTCTAAGTCGTGTTTCCTCATGACGGAGGGTCGTGGTCATCATGTTTTTATTGAAACACACGACGACTTTCTTAGCAGTTATAATGGAGTGGTATGCCATTGCCTTCTCCATTTCACATACTAGTGCGTGCACGGATGCTCATCACATAGATATGCAGGTTTCCTCACGATGTTTTCCTTCACCGTCAAAGCACGTGATATTAGTTGGTGTTTTTATGCTAACTGCACATAAATTGAAAAATTCATTGGTGCAGGCCGGATTCGAACCCGGTACCTTCGCATTGGAAGGCCGGCGTTCAAACCACTAGGCTATCACGGCTATGCGATGCAGGTGCGTTCGTAACGCTAAAGAGTCAATTTGCACTTTATTCCAGCTGCACAAAGTTCAAATTCAATTATTCTATCAAACAGTGTGCGAATGCGCGTCGGAGGATCTAACGCCGCGTGCCGAAATTAAAACGAATGAAATAATAACATAAATAGTCACAAAATGTAAGAGCTAAAGATCCACCATACTGATTTTCAATTTGGTCGGCTTCGCGATATTATTTCTTTCGTTTTAGTTTCGGCGCGCGACATACAATGCATTCGTTTTCACGTCAATACATCTGTCGAGCACAAACCGCGTTACCATCTGGCGGACCTGACAGACTACATTCTGTCAAAAAGATTTGGAATGTGACAGTTATTTGTTTCTAAAAAATTATTATAGTAAATATAACTTATGTACTTTAATTATAACTTTGGCCACTCTTCTGGAACCCACTAATATTTAAATATTAGTTATTAGATGAATATATATAGTGCTGAACCCCACACACCGCCTATAACCAGGGTGACGGTTCTGTTCAGGAGATTTTTTTGCCCCGGCTATAAAATAGGCAGGAACAAAGATCATTCCAATTTTTTTTGACAGAACGATGTCTGTCGAGTCAGCTAGTTGTTTCATAAATTGATCAAATTACTATGAAATAGTAACCATACGTTTTCATAGTAATAGTTATTGATATACACATATTGATAATATTTTTCTTTTTTACAGTATAATTGAAAATATGACAAAAGTTGCCTTTTTAATAGACGAAAACAGATTCGCAATTAGACAATTTTTTAATTGAGTATTTAGTGCTTATTTTTGTTATAGAGTTTGTAGCTAAGTCTTTAAAAATTTAAAAAACCTTTTTCAGATTCTAGGACAAAAAAATAGAAATATTTCAATTTGCTGTTGGTATTTATTTCAATTCATATTTTGGGTTTTATTTTTAGCTATCGTCTGTTAATTTGTGTTATGAATCATCATTATTATACCAAGCATGTCGAAATCGTACTCTTACAATACATTGGTTTTCATCGACACTAAATTTCGAAACCTTCCGGCGTTTCTTGTTTCCTGTTAAATGCCAACGGAGTATTTCAGTGGGTTTTAACGGTATCAGAAATTGTTGAAATATGTTTATTAAATCGTGAAAGTCAGCGTTGTGGAATGACTAAACGTGTCACTAAACACAAATATCCATTTGTTATTTGTCACCGCCTTTATAGACGACGGAATTATAGCTTTTTAGCACTATAAAACATAATATTAAATAATTAGAGGATAGTTATAAGCCATTTGATACATTTTATCTTACATTTTTTTAAGAAATACACAAGTTCTATTATTAAGTAATAACCCTTATAAAAATCTTTCTCGGGGACCAAGTAGAAGATCCTTATAAATTGATTTTTATTTCAGTTCTACAGTTCATCTATTTTCCTATTTATACTTAAGCTCTCATATTTCTCCTCTCATTATTTATAAATGTTTCTTCATGCAAACATTTTCCTTTAGTTTAAGTTATGGATTCCGGATCCGCCAAACCTACCTCCGATGAGGTTGTAAAAGCCATCAATGAGAATAACATTACTAACTTCCTTCGAAAAAAAAAGATTTGCTTGTTACTTAGATTCGATAGCTACCTTTATAAGGTATAAGTGTTTTATACAAATAATTACTTTCATAATTGCTTTTTTCAAACTAAATTTTTGTTACCGAAAAATATTTCGTTGTTTAGATTTACTTTTCAACTGATGGTATTTAAGCTAAGTCCATTCCTTTGTGTTTTCAAACTATTTCCTTCGCTGTCTACCAGGAATACATTACTCGGATTTTTGCCCTCCAAAATCCACCTTGGGAAGTCATATGAAGATCGTCTGGGATATATTAGAAACATGTTTAGCCTTTTCATTAAGATCATACCACAATGTGGTTGTTATGTGACGTTCTAAAATGTAATGATTTAAAACTTTGGGACTTCACTGCGAATGACTTTGATTGAGTAAGGTTAATTAAACATCGATTTAAACCTTTGTATGACAAATAAAGCGTTTGAACTTAAGTTCATACATTAATAACAATTCGAGTAGGTAAATATCTCACTTAATTTTGTTTTCTTAATTATTATATCCCTTAACCCGCATTACAAAGTGTCGAGACTAACATAATGTTGTTAGTGTACATGCCGATGATATTCCGTTAAGACGGCGAAATTTATTTTAATATACTGTCAATGTACTTCTTAAGTATTATTGTTACTGAGATGACTTGTTTGTTTTTACTTAAATCTTATATATATTTTGAGCGCATGTATATCGAATAATTTGTCTGTAATTCTTACTAATAGACAACAGACAAATATATTTATTCCGTCACAGTTTCTATATCCACATTTTAAGAGTTACTGATTCCACACAGTTATCAACAGACCTACAGTTTGTTTGCGTTTTATACTATATATATATACTATATATTATATGCGTATTTTATTTTGAATGTTGTGTGTATTTGTCATAGGTATGCATGCTAGAATTAGTTAGTCATAAGATGTTTTTATTTCCTATTACTATTGTACACTTTAAATACACCTAATAAATAATAAATAAATAAATACCAAAATGAAAGCTATGAAATGTACAAATACTTCATTATTATAAACTTTCTAAAAATTATAGTTTAATAATATTCTCAACATTTGAATCACACTTGAAGAATAATAGATACAATTATTATTAATAACATTATTGTGCAATATAATAGTACAATTGTAAGGAGATATTTATTCTCGTTTCATTCCGGTTTCTTACAAGTCAATAGAATTTCTATTTTTCTAACCAAATTTTTGTAACCACAATTATTTTTCGTCAATATCTAACACTACTGAGCTTTTAATTCTTTTAGCAGGAACTAAAAGGAACAGAGAGTTTGGTTTCACCGCGCCACAATAATCGCAGGTATAAATTATACTTTCAAAGTTTACAACACGTTTGGGACTTACGGACAAGAATTAATAGTTTGGAAAGTTTTTAATAGTTGCTCTCCGTCTCTCTGTGATGTAATTTAGTGCACCTGACTCTGGCAAATTCGAGAATCGCCTTCAGATCGTAGATGTGGTAACCTAAGTCGTGATTCAGAACCTGCAATAGTTAAAAACAAAATTAAAAAAAATCACAAGTCACTAGAATAAGATAATGAATGTATGAAAAAGTTTAACCTTTCTTCTTCTTTCTTCTAACAGTAAATTATGCAAAGATTTTCGAAATACATCTTATACAATCATTAATTTTAAAATGTTTCTATCTGATAATTTAAGCTGATCTAATAGCTTATCATGCTACGATAAAACGTATGAAAGATTTACCTATAACAAATAGCTAAATCTTAAATTCGTAATTCTCTTAAATTTGCTAATTCGTAAATTAATGATTGTATGAGATGTATTTCGAAAATCTTTGGATAATTTACTGTCAAAAAACGTACGCACTCTTTAAAATTATATCCGTTTCCGTATTCGTTTTTATTGAAAAAAAAAATCTAATTTTCATTTAATATGTGTCCATTAGACCCGTTCAAGTAACCTTTAAGTGCCGCTAAGGCTTTACTTCCTTTTCTTGCGATAATGTTAAAAACGGTGCAACTTACGTGACGTGTGAAAACTGCTAAGACCCAAGTGTGATGCAGGTCGACGGCGGGGTCCCGGGGGTGCTTTAAAAGTTTTCTTTTGTAACGGAAACGTGCTTACGACTCCGCGGTGTTTATGTGGCCCATAACTTGGTGTTAGTACTCACTTATGTACCACGGCGTCATTGTTACGTAGAACTGCTGCATTCACGACGACAGCTAATGGATAATCGGATGTTTAAGATCACTTAAAGGCTTCCATCGATTATTTGTACTTTTTATTATTATACGAAACGATGAAACGAGTGAGACGTTCACCTGATGGTAAGTAATACGCTTGCCCATAACAACGTGGTGCTGGTTCAGATGGTATTGCAGTACATTGTTTGTCGCTTTGAGACATAAGATGTTAAGTCTCGTTACTCCAGTAATTTCACTAACTTACAGCGCCCTTCAAACCGGAACAGAGTAATATTTGTACATTATTAATTGGCAGTAGAAAAAGGAGGTGCGGTGGTACCTACCTAGACCGTCTTTGGCTACAGAGACCTACCACCAGTGAGTATTATACAAGGTGGTAAAGAAATCACTATTGGGAGCCCTAATTGAATCACTAAATCGTGGCGGCGCCCATTTGGCCGATATCATCTTCTCGACTTGACCAATAACATTCTAAAGGTTCAAATGAACATAATCAAAAAACAGAATCAAAGTTTTTCATTTAGAAAAATAAATGAGAGCCAAACAACATCGGATGACTTCTTTTGGCCCACCTTATAGTATCATCGTTGAATATTAACTAGTACGTAAATATATTTTTCTGCCGTGACAGCCTAGTGGTTTGAACGCCTGCCTTCCACTCCGAAGATACAGAGTTCGAATCCGGCCTGCATGAATTTTTCAATTTATGTGCAGTTAGTGTAACACCAACTAATATCACGTGCTTTGATGGTGAAGGAAAACATCGCGAGGAAACCTACATATCTATGTCATGACCATCCGTGCTCGGACTAGTATGTGAAATGGAGAAGGCAATGGCAAACCATTATAACTGCCATGTAAGTCGTGTGTTTCATTACACATGATGACCACGACTCTTAATCATGAGGAAATACGACTTAGGAGAAGAAGAAATAGGTTTTTCTACAAATTTTGAATACAATGTAGCGAATTATCTTGTTTTCACACAACTTAACGAACTTACATAAAACATCTCTCTCAGAAATCGAATAATAATCATTCACCTAAATCTAGAATGGACGTCAACAAAACATATAAAAGCTTATTTTTATTATAAAATCGATAGTAAATTCCGAGATAAATCTCTCTACTAACTCGGTTTATTGTCAATTACGAAGTTGTAAGTAACCTAAAGCTACATTTACTTTCTTTATTTTAATCAATTTGAAACGCTTTTGCTGTTTTACTTAGGAATTTTTACGTTTCCGAACGAATAAATAAATTTTAGTATTTGTAATACCTAATTATAGTTATAATTTACTCTATAATTGTTTACAAGACTCCTAAAAGGTACTAATCAAAATTTTATTGTCTCTTTCGGGTAATCTACGAAACGACTGGAAATATTTTCACTGGCACTAAGTTGAAAGGTACATTATATGTTTGTTTGTGTGTTGTTAATGTATTATATGTAGACATAAACATTTTAGTCGTATCGTATCTTAACAATGCTATAGTAAGATAAAGCTGAAAATATATCAACGATTATTAGTAGATTTTTTTTAATATCCAAGTTATTTTATAAAAATACACTGATGAAAAAGTAAGTTAGATTAAAGGAAATTTACGACTCTCTCATACCTCACGGGGTAGTTAAAGCTAGGAAGGTATTTCCTAATAGCTAATTCGCTCTCGCTTATTGTAGTCGTAAATCTTAACACTTCGATTACATTTTGTAGCGTTTGCGATATCTATCGCCATTAGCGTTTAATAATTTCCGTTAAAACGTTTGTGTCTTTCCATTATTATTAGCCGAATCAAAACTTTGTATTTAAAGTAATACTTACGGGTTGTTAGGACTAATAATATGAGTTCTAGCTATTAAAAGGGTTATTGTATCGCATATTTAGTAATTAAAATCTAATTTTGTAGTCTAGACTTTATTATTAATAAGCCTTACTGCGATTTAAGCTAAGTTAGAAGCGAATTAATAACGTGTGTATGAGGAGATTTAACCGCAAGGTTTACACTGCTTATAGCAAATTACATTTTAATGTTATTAATCGACGATCAGAAGTAAGTAATCAATTCGTAGAGTATAATTACTTTTGAAATATCATTGAGTCAACGTTTATTGAAGAAGTTTAATATGAAACGTATTAGAATCGGATTTGTGATAAGTGGTATCTGACAGACGTTGACTTCGTTGACTTTTTGTGTGGTCACGCTATTTCCGTTCAGAACCTGTCTTCTTCTTCAGCTTAACTAACGTTTACATAGCCATTGAACCAATGAGCAAACAGTTGTTCACACTCAACTATAATCTGCACATTCAAATATGAAGCCGAATGAAAGGCACGAGGATGAATTGTCAGTCCATAGTAATAAATCATGATCGCTTCGGTTGCGGTAAATGGCGGCAAATTGCGTCCTTCTTTATTTGCCCCGCTATGGGTTTCTCCCTCTTTCTCTTCTGTTTTTACCCGGGGCGATAATTTTAGTACAATAAAAAAAACTTACATGGGTTCATTATTATATTTTTTAATAACTTGTCACGAAATTAACTTCAAGTATCTACTTTGTGCTTCAAAGGCTGTGCCTTAATAAAATTTTGAATAATTTGAAGATCATGTAACTTACCTTCTTTCTTTTATCTATCATTTACTTGCTTTTAAGGTTAACATTCACAATTAAATTTTAAATGTTATTTATTATTTTATATATGTGTACTTATACAAAAATATTTACTATGGATAATACTTAGTAGTTTACGTTTTTTAATCAGTTGTGGAGTGCTTACTTAACCTCAATTTGAGATGTTACGTGTGGTCTTATATTAGTCCCTGTAATGTTTCTGGAATCGAACCGGAGACCTCAGTCGTACTAAGCCGAGGTTTAAGACCACGCGAAGAAGGTAGTTAATGAAAACTATTCAAATGGCTGCGTATACATAAAACGTTGTTCTAACCCATTGTCAGGATTTGCGTTCATCGTGTTAGAAGCTCAAGGTTTTTCGCTTCACGTATTCCGCGTTATAAATTAAGAATGAAGTAATTTATTCGCTTAAAACTTCGCTTTAAGAGATTCATTGCTTTAGTACGTAGCAATTTACTTAATATTAATGCGAAGTTAGAGGTAGTGGAGTACCACAATTACTCGTACATCTCGCGCGCCGAACTTAATAACTTAGCTAAATTAAAATGTAAATGTTATAGACAAACATGATCATGTACATATTAAAAATTAAAGCATTTTTAAATTTGTGCTCATTTAGTGTGCACAAGAAGAACTAAATTTTATAATGCTAACATAAGATTTAATCGATTAAGAATCGAACCTTGGACTTAATCAAGAAGTTAATCATTGCGCCAAGAAGCAGAACCATGAAGCAGTATTATGAAAGTGTTGTAGACTTATTACTAGTAATAAGAGAACTTAATGAAAAATATTTTAAATAGTTAAGTTAAAAAAAAAAATTACTAGCTTAAAAACAATCGATAATGAATAATCGATGTTTAATCGTTGTGTATTATATTTACTTATCAATAACACAACTAAGAAATGGCGGACGTTGATTACTATCAAATGACAATATACTCGTAGATTATGTTTGTGTATGTTGTGTATATTGATTATAAAAAGAAAGTCGCTGATGGAAATATTTCTACGTTAACCTGTACATTATTCATGGCGGTGATAAGTTTGGACGGGTATTGATCGATATTTTATTTATTACCTTGTCGGAACAAACAGTGGCCCATACAAACGAATACACGCGTGCCTCCTACATAATTGAACCTTGGGTGTACTTACACAACAATTTTTAATATTTATTGAATTTATATATTTACGGGTGGTAGAACATCGCAGCTCCTATTTCTACCGCCAAATAGTAGTGTGAAAACATTACTGTGTTCCGGTTTGCAGGGCGCTGTAAGTTAGTGAAATTACTGGGGTAACGAAACTTAACAACTTATGTCTGAAGGCGACGAGCGCAATGTGGTGCAGTGTATGCCATCTTAACTAGCGTGAACGTCTCACTCATCTCTTCGCTTCGTAGAATATAAATAAACACAACTTCTAGTAGAAGCTTCATATATAAAGCTTCTACAAGATATTTGCTTTGATTCATTCAACGATTTCTTTCATTAACAAAAATATAAACAAAAGGTTTAAAAGTTGAATTCTTTCAATTTGATATTCAGAGTTTTACACAAGATAATAATTGTGTACATTCTGTTATTATTTATTTTTTATTTATTTATTTAAGCTTTTCGTAACACCTTAAGCTAAGAGTACAAGGGCGGACTTAACGCCGTAAGGCATTTTCTGCCAGTCAACCCAGGGGAAAAAGTAAAGTTGGAAAGTAAGTGAAAAAACGGCAAAAAAAGAAAATTATCGACTGAAAACAAATAATAAATATATATATTATTCATTGATAATTTGTGTTTGTAATGAGACATTGTTGTGGTTTTGCGAAGGAATGATATAAAGTGCTTAAAGTGATGACTGAAAACGCGGCAGGAGCTCATCTGCAAAGGACTTTGATGGAGTAAGGTTGATTACACTTCAATCTTTGTCCTTAAGCATCCTAATTACATTTCACCTAAATTTATTCTGATCTTTTAGGTAAAAGATAAAAGTATAGCTCGTTATATATTGTACGAAAACCATCTATCGTTTTGAATTTTTTAACGGTATAATTTGAGAAATATTTGTAACAAGTAGGTGTATGATCTAGGTAGATAAACTTGCAGTTGCGTCTAAGATATGGAAATCTTTAAAGACTACATTAACAGGTAGAATCGTAGTCAAAGTTTAGACTATATAATCATGAAAGAAAGATAAAATTAAAATTTACTTTAACTGAAAAATGCTAATGTAAATTAAAATAAATATATTGTATTATTTTAGTTAGTGTTTTTACTCTAATCATCAGAAACCGGCTTCATTTGATTGTTTTCGATCTAGTGATTTCCCAACGTTTTCAATTATGTTCCATCATAACACAATAATGAGCAACAAACTGGAATATTTAGTCTATATAATGAAGAACAATATGAACCACAGCAGTTCATCATACAAGGGAAGATTCAAGGAAAACAAAGTAATGAAAAATATGCTGGTTTAAAAAGAAGAGCACTTGTTAGTGTTTCAGAGCTGCGGTAATGAGAGTGAAAGGGTGCCTTAACGATCGTTGATTCTTTGAAGAAGTTGTGCATAAATTGAATTTACTACAATAAAATATATTCTAGGTTAATACTCTTTAAAAACCGCACAGTGATGACAACTAAAAACTTTTATGACGAAGACATTCAATTTTATTCTTGGACGCTGTTGTAAACATTCACGATGTTTCAATTTGAAAAAAATGTTACATTACTAAAAGTTTGTCATTCATTTTGTAAATTCGTATAATATTTCAGTTTATTACTAAGAAGTATGGCATGTAATAACAAAAAAAGGAATTCGTTTTCGCTTCTGTTACAAGTAAACGGTGATAATGAAACATTGTTTTATGTTTTATAGCGGAGAAAGCAATAGGATCATGTGTAAACATCCCAACTAACATTATTGTTATCGGCAAAAAGATTTTTTTTATTTAAATGAAAATGCATTTTTGTGGATAGTACCACATAAATTGATAATCAAAATGTAGGTCAAATAATTTAATACACTTTCCTGTAAAGTCGCTGAAGATAATCTTAGTAGGTACTATCGCAATGTCTTTTTCAGCTGACTAATAGTAATGTGCAAACATTACTGTGATCTAGTTTGAAGGGCGCTGTAACTAGTGAAATTACTGCGGTAACGATACAACATCGTATGTCTTAAATCGATGAGCACAATATGGTGCAGTGTACACCATTCTTAGTGACGTCACATTGTTATGGGCAGGCGTATCATTTAAGACCATAGTGATTTATTATCCTTTCCTTACTTATGATTACAGTAACAGTCAACTTAGATTTAAAAATCGTATTTTAACTAATCTATACAAATGAGGATATGCACATTTTCTTCTTTTTACGTTTGTTATCTGTCAATGAAATTTACGATCGTGTCTCGGTTAATAAATGTTTTGTATGTAGAGCAGAGGGTCCAACCCCTACGGTTCGGAATGCGGGGTTGATTTGGGTTTAACGTTCTTGAACATACTGATAAATCTTCTGTTCTTGATTTCGTTTTATTGAATTTTTGCGTGACTCTTTTATTGGATGCGTCCATTAAAGTTTAAAGGGCTTTCTGTCTACTTTAAAAATAATGTTTTTCATTTTCAAGATGTACATAACTATCAGTAATTAAGCGTTAGAAAGAGAAGAATGTTGTAACCGATCAATTTAAATGCAAGGTTTATTATTGGTTACAATATACAGAATTTCGTAATGGAAATGTTTCTAATTTCTGCGGTCGATTTAACATCAAAATATACAGTAGAGAGCGGGCTGTTTGTAGCTATCGCTACAGTAACTCCTGGAACAATGACGTCACGGAACATTAGGAAGTATTAACTTAAGGCTGAAAGCTTTCGTAACATCCCAACTCCGTCGTCACGTCTCCGTTACAATGGAAAACTTTTAAAGGCCTTTCTTGTCCTTTTATATGCGCCTGCATCGTATTTGCGGAGTGGTTTTCGGCAATAAATTGGCATAACACGTCCAGTGACGTTAAGAATCATTAAGCACGAAATGTGTTACTTGTAATTCTTCAGTAGAAAACTTTTACCATCGCCCTTAGAATAAACTGAAACTTTTAACAATTTTTCTTCATTTATGTATTCCGTTTTATGTAAATATTACACCGCTGACTTTATAGAGCGAAATTAAACTAGACACAACTATTCTTTTCCTTTACAGGAGAAGTATCCAAAGATATTAATACCATGTAATACGATAACATTGTTCTCGTCGGATAAACATAAGGTACTGTATTGTTACTCTAGTAATTTCTCTAGCAACAGCCTTCGAATCAAAGCTTATTAATATTTGCTGTGTGAAGCTGCAGTGGTACTTATATACATGGTATCCGGTAATGGTTCTACTACCGGTAATTTGATACCGTTAAGTCCAGGACAATTCGTGTATTATCAGATTATCATCTCAAAGTATACATCATCCCTGTGATGTATAAAATATATAAAAAGACTACCAGATAAAAATTTGTATAAACAGTATATTTCAGCAATGGCCAACTATTTTAATCTGATTTGTTTGTAATATATTTGGGTTTTATTTCAAATTCGTTTAATTTAATGTGTTTACTCGAAAACAATTGCAGCTTTAAGTGCTATTGGTTCAAATAGTGTTGGCGTTGATTCTTAGGCAAACTTCCAAAATGGGTATTTTTAAAATGTGACAACTGTCTATTTGTCCTGTTTCCACAATAATACCATTTGCTGATGTACTACCCTAAAACGAGCACTTTTATAAATTTAAAAAGTAAATATACGTAATTGGACGTCTTTAACCTAATTTTTTTTACAGGGTCAGTAACCTCTAACCCTTTGGTTTCATGACCCATTTGATAATTACAAGTGTTATTTTTAAATATAATTTGAAAAACCATTTCTAAAATTAACTAAAGATTTTCAGATTTTTGTTCATGATATAGTTATAAAGTTTCGTAATAATAAATACACAGTTATAAATATTTATCTGATTTGGTATGATTATGGTTACTAAATTATAATCAAGACAGGACTAACTTTATACATTATAAAAGGTCTTTTTATCAAATAACAAAAACCTAAATATTCATAAATGTGTAAATAATAGTTTTTTTATATATGAAACTGATTAACATTTTATTTCCCGTTCCCTTTAAGTTTAAATTAAAAATAACTTTAGAGCTTTTGATACGCCATTATTACTGCTAAATGCGTTTTATGTCATCGAAGCTTAATTTCTTCATGTACATTGTAAGACGATACCTTTGAAATACTTTCACCAAATTTCAATACAAAACCTTATAATACATTTCAGCTGTAAATAATCTAAGTTTCTTTATACATTAGTTATCAAAACTAACAACAAAAATATTCTTTGTAAAATATTTATTTTCCTTTATAACGTTAAAAATTAAACGAATTCAGAAAGTGTAAAGAGAAATGATCGATTGGTGTACGTTTCAATGTTTTCACTTTTAATTTGGAAATGTCGTGATTCGTATTTTTCGTTTTACTTTTTTGTTAATAGGAAATATCATTATTATTGTTATGCGGTAGTTTTTTTTATTCAGAACGTTCACCTGAAGATAAGTCAGAAAATATTACACCAGAGGATATTCGTATACGTTTTAGTTTAATATTGGTTCGATTATTTGTGAATAAAATAATTTTTCATTAACATGTACGTCTACAAACAATATGGATTACTTCGGCAAGCTAATTTTCAATGAGCTATGTAAATTGTGGGACGTTTGTACTCCCGTCACGTGTTCGTTATTAAACCCCTCCCCAGACGGAAACCTGCCTGCTTGCTAGACGTACTCCAATTAAGTCAAGACTACAACATCATTAGTTATAAACCTACATAATTAATTAACCTTTTCCTACTTTTAAATATTATGATTTAACGAAATTTCTAATATCTTATACAAATAATAAACTTTATATGCAAATACTAAATCAGTAACTTTGCTGTACTAGGAAACTGTTTAAAGAACTTAAGCCTAGCTTTCTGCGACTCAAGATAAAGGAACTTTCTTAAGTTTTAAATAACCTAAGGCACAATGTTTTAAAGACAATTTACCCGTAAGAAAAATTTCAACTTATTTTATTAGAAGCTTTTCATTCTAAGTTTCTGTTTTCAATAAAGATACCTTACTACTACTTTATCTTTTTCTAAAATTAGTTATCAGTTAGAATAGTAACGTTGATATAGTGAGTAGATGAACCCAAAAACAATATTGAAAAGTATCCAGTATTTTAAATATCTACATTCATATATTTATGTATAATTGATTAATGTAATACGAAATAGTTACCCCAGAAGAACTTGATAGGTGTTTATGATGATGCCTGATCATTATCACCAGTTGTCAACCAGCTGTCAACTTCTGGAGATAGATCTCTTCAAAAGGTCGTTTAGACTGATTTTCAGCTGCTAATGAATCATTCTCTGTCAGCCATTATTACTCCTTCTAATCAAGGTGCGTCCAGTAAGATATTTCCAGACTCCATTCTATATTATTATATGTTTATTTAATCTAATAAAATCAAAATCAAAAATGAATACGCTTTATTATGTTACGAAGTGAAAATTCTGTCTCAAATTTCCGTTTACATTCTGATTTTATTCAATATGCGTTACCTTTAAAGGTCCTGCGCGAACATAATATCCGCTTATTAAATTTCAGTACACTCAAGCAATCAGAATCTTAAAATTTAACGAAAATTACCTATTGAACATAAGATAAGGAGGAGATATAAGAAATTCTTTTATAGGTAATTATATAAAAGGTACAAATTTATATTTCAATACATAAACAGATGTATACTTACATAGTTTGTTTCATTAAGTGTATTCTAATAAAGCATTAGCTGGTTAGTATGTTTTATTCGCTTAGAAAAAGCTTTCTAATTATTACCTAATAGCCACAGCTTCTGAAATTAAACATAAAAGTAGCTAACAAAGGGTGAACTTAATATTCAATTGGTATTCTTTTTCAATCACTTTCAGAACGCGGTGTGAAATTGGAATCTGGTGGAGGATAAAGATTAGAAGCAGAAGACATTCTATACATCTTTATTCTCTTATACTCGTATAAGTCTTTGGCCTGTCTGTCTTGGCGGATCTCTTTCATTTCATTTAGATCTATTATTGTTCTCTATTTTTTATCTAAGTTGTATAATTACGAAGGCAGCAAAACGTATATAATATTTTATTAACGTTTTTTTAGTAAAAGTAGAAGTAATTAAGTAATATACTTCATCATAATAACAGCTCGATATTAAAGGGTACCAATATGTTTCTTTTTAATAACTGTGTGATTATGCATGTTACAAGATTGGAAATATAACATAAGCTATAAATATACAAAAAGAATTGTCTTGACAGAATGTTAAGTAACGTAAAATGATTTACAAGAACATAACGATCCTGAAATAACGGTTTTTATACATGTAATAAAATATCGCATTTAAAAAAAGCCAGGCACTTCTATCACTGTGCAACTGCTTAGGTTGATAATAAAATGCAACTATTACAGTTTTAAACTACGTACAAGTTGGAACATTGCCCGTAAGTGACAATTGGCCACTCAAGTACTATTCGCATAAAGTTAAGTAAAACTGCATTAGTTTCCAAGTGCCCGAGCTCATGTTAAAATTACGATCTAAAGATATGCCAAATATCTTTAACATAGTTGATGTTTTTGGAAACGCTTTCCGAATTTTTGGTGGCAGAAAATATATTCCTTTTATTAAAAATCATTTACACTAGCTAAAGATAGTATTGGTGCTGAATAGTTTATATTTTCATATCTGTAAAGAAGTTTCTTGACCACAAATTGTAAATTGTCTTGTTAAGCTCTATTATTATTTAGATTAATATAAACAAAATACAATACTTACTGAAATTAACGGAAGTTTTACTTAAAAGTTTAATGATAACAGTTTTATTTTTATGTATTGCTCAAAGCGATTTTTAACTGAAACTATCTCAAAAGTTATGAAATAAAAAAAACACATTTGTATATTATATTTTTATAAACAGGCGTTTATTAACCATCGAGTGAACGTTCTGATAGTCTCATTACTTCGCCAAAGAAAGTCCTAGGAGTCAAGAGTGGATAGGATTCTGTAAGATTATTGTTCTTTACCATCAAAAACTCTACTTGTGATCATTATCGTGTAAGATCATGGTCCGTTTTATTATAAGAAAGCTCGAAGATTACTCAGAGAAGTAGTATATTATAATGAATGCAAAGAAAGCATTTAAGAAATTTAAGACTCCTTCAAAACTTACTTCGCACTTTCAGACAGTTTTTTACTGATCCAAGGATTTTTTTGCGAGGGTCCCTTGAACATCTCGCTTAGCGTTTATTACTTTGAGCTTGTTCTCATAGTGAGTCGTAAAATCAGCGTAAAACATAAAATGTCGCTGCAAGAATTTTATTATGAGCGGAGATCATGTCTCAAGGGTGGTTTTATATCTCGCGGTCTCAGTCATTTAAATATTAAAAATTCCACTTCGACATAAATTATTATCGACGAATTGTTCTCGCCGACGACTTCTTACACGCCTCCATATTAAAATAATAAATATTATAATTTAATACCATATATAAATTGCAAACTGAAATGCTAGTGCCCTGTCCACATATTTCGTGTAAATGACTGGAGATGTAGGAAAGTTTTAGAGTGGTGGAACGTGAAGGAAGTAAGGGTGTGGACCACGCTCTCCACTTGGACCCACGACATTTAGACCTACCTGAAATAAGTGGACACAAAAAAGGACAGATCTAGAAGTTGATTAAAAAATAAATATGATGAATGCTTAATATTTATATTACGTTATTCAGATTTTCTGAAAAGACTGCCTAGCTAAAGATGTGATGTTCCAAGTTTCATCTAAGTTCCGTCGAGTAAATCTATACTTAACCTATTTCTAAGACTCCATTACAGAAGCTCTGCTAAGGCAAGTGTGTAAACAACTAATTAAAAATTTAACGGTTAATTTAATAAAAATATTGTACTTTGGCTAGTAAATGTTAGCACATAATATTCTTTATGGTAATCATGGCTGTAGAAGGGGCAATGATAATCATAACGCCGGTGTTAATGATGTTAGCAATCATGATAATATTGATTATTTCGTTGACATAATTTTTTCATTATAAAGCTTCAAGGAATCATAATGTAATAAGGAAAATAAAACAATCTGAGAAACTTGATTAACAATTGAAAAAGTTCGTCGAGTGATTGATTGTTGAAACTTCGTCGCCGCCTATTTCTTTGTCGATTGTATAAAGCAAAAT
Source organism: Byasa hedistus (assembly GCA_029286795.1). Taxonomy (NCBI): domain Eukaryota; kingdom Metazoa; phylum Arthropoda; class Insecta; order Lepidoptera; family Papilionidae; genus Byasa; species Byasa hedistus. The sequence continues at coordinate 2,781,580 of JAGSMW010000008.1, forward strand.
AACTTCACGAAGTTACTTGAAATATTAATTATCTGCTTATGAAAGTAATGAAAATTATCAGGTTTTTTTTTGGTTTGTTGACGTAAAACTTTTGTGTAAAATTTTACATTAAAAATTAAAAAATAATTATTAGTTTCAAACTAGATATTAGTCTAAATAAATTAATAATCCTATTTACAAACCTATTTTTTTTTCCCCATTTACAAGTTTATGCCTTACAAGTAAATACCCATTAAAAAAATATATTATCAGGTAAATATTGTGAAGTTAAAATCACTTTAGAAAAACGGATAACTTAGTAAGCATTTGTCAATTATTTTAGGAATTTTGTTCACGTTTGCAGGAGGTAGTAAAGTATATAAATTACCAACTGGCCGAGTTGCCAACTACCCCATATGGTCCAATATAAATTATAACTTAGTCCCAACTGTAATATGACGCGTATATTCGAAGACAGCCGATCTTTTGGTCACAACTAAAAGTAAACCTCTCATCTTTTATCACCATTATCTTCTAAATAGAGAATATCGACTTCAGGATACATCTCCCTTTACTTAACTACACAAAAGACTTTTTTAAGTAGTTCACAAAGAGCTATTCATGTGTTGCTACATGTTAAAAATGAAAATTTTAGTCGAGTCACGATAAAAATTGAGTTCTCGCGATCTCCGCGCCAAGTAGGTCACCGTGCTTACACATTGTGTATAGAATAACTTAACCACATACTTTTACGTACATGTTAAATTCTAATAAATGAATCATGAACACGAAATGAGCTATTTATTACGTGCAAATACAGAATAAATTGAAGATCAGGTACAAAGTTACTTACGGCAGTCATTACATATTTTTTATGGAGAAGCTGCTTCCCGTTTTAAACCCACATTCGATAACAACTCATGTATTCGCATAACTTACACGCTAAAATTATTAAAAAAGAGTAATTAGAATATGTATTTACAAAATATGCTTTTCTTCCAAATATATATTTAGTCAGACAATTGTTTTTGTATCCACAATTCGCGAGTTACTTTCACACTTAACTCTGCATAAGCTGAAATTATGCGTTACTTGCCTCATCTTTCAAACAATCAATACAGCTACTTTATTATTATTCATTTAGTTACATTTATAGATTAATAATGTATTTAAAACATTAATTACTCTAGAAGAAAAATAGATACAATTTCGCGTATTAAAAAATTATAGAGTGAAACAATAGTACATTAGTATGTAGAAATTTATTCTCGAATCGTTCCAGTTACTTACAATTCAATGCTATTAATATTTTTCTAATAAAAAGTTTGTAAATAGAATTATTTTTACATTTATAAACATATAAACAGTGTAAGAGTTATCTAGCAGAATGTATATACATACATAAATATATATACATACATATTTCAATTCGGTCAAGTTAAACAAAATCATAAGATTGTTTAACAATCGCCTCACGTTTCATTCTCGTCGGATTGTTTTGCTTACAATAGTCGAGATATTTCCACTGGCAAAGAAAATATCGACTCTTTTCTAAGTAAACATCATATTTACTTCATTCGTAGATTGAGTAAATCAATTACTTACTGGGTTAAGACTAGTCCTTTCTTATACAGTTTGAACAGTAGTTTCCGAGCTTTTAAACGCTTTAACTGCTATAGTTACTAGATCAACGAATCCAACTTATTGTTTCAATGAAAAACTTTAATTTGGTACTCTAAGTATGAATGAACATGTGATATCTTTGAACTCAAACAGCTCAATATCGTCTTTTGTGAAAAACTAAAACGGAACTAAATCCGGCAATCAACGTCTGTCGTTTAAGGTGATGATGATGTGATAACTGTATTTTAATTTCGCGTGATGTTTAAGTATAACGAAGAAGAAAGAAGTTTAAGTATAAGTTCAGTCAGCTTTAGAAACATAAATCGGATTGCTTTTTATAATTGTAGTTGATAACATGATTTAGGAGTTTTATGTATTGTATTGTTTTAAATAATGTTGAATGAATGAATATGTTAAGGTAATTTTATAAACATTCTTGTGGATCTTCAGCGTAGTTGCTCTGGATGTAGAACTTGAGTCAAGAAAAGAATTTTAATTAGTCCCATAAACACTTTACAATGATTAAAACTTTAATTCAAAATCATTCCTGTTTTTATTCCAATGGTTACTTAGGATGAAAAATAGATATTTTTTTACATAGCCTATCAAAATATACAGGAAAAGAATATTAAAGTTGGATCACTTAAAATCCTTCTCTTTTAAACATAAAAGTCTACATCCAGCTAACACTGCAATTTTACTACCAAAGTCTTTCATCATTTTAAAATTTTAATGTAGCACACTTCTGTTTGAAGCTGGAATTATGAGAAACAAATACAACTTATAGCCTCTTTCAGGTGAAACTATTAATACATATAAAAATAAATAAAACCCATGGTACATATTAAATACATTTATTACTCCAACTTATGACACAGTATAAAATTACCGTTAAAATCGTACATACTTGTTGTATATGTATTGAACATCGATTTGATTAAACCAAACGACAAGAGTTTCACTCGAATCACCTTTGGCACTTTAAACTAAGCACTTAAACATTTAACCTTAATCATTTAAACAGTTAGACGTACAGTTTTTAAATTAAATGCTATAACAATGGCGTGATGACAAACACACAAACTATCAAGTGACTTAAAGTATATTCCGTAAGATTGTGTTGTTTGTTTTAGTTAAATAATTGAAATTTATAAAACACAGATGATGTAGTAATAATGCGTTAACTATCTGTAATTACGTACACACACACGCGGGTTAAAGTACACAGTGAATTATTCAGAACAATGGATTATAAAGGTATAACATATTATGTAACGAATCGTCTCTATATAAAAAATGTAGAAATACAGTCCGATCCATTCTCTAAGTAATCCCTGTATCTTGTTTTATTATAATAAAACACTTAGGTATACCAGGATATACCCGATGGTAATACTACAACGCGATAAAGGTTTTACGCAAATATTTTTAATTATAGTTAAAAGATTCTCTTCGATGATATTCAATAAAGAAATTAATACAAACAGCCTCTGTACTACGGCTATGTCTCACAAGAAGAGTATCAAATGCTTTTGAAAGCTGTTATTCTTGGAACTTCTCGGTTTGGACATGATGTATTTTCCTTGAATGAAAACTTTACCTCAATAGGAATCGAATTCAAGTCTCGAAACGTACAGGATTTACAACCGCCAAATAAACTTTCATGGTTTCTTCGACGTTGATATTTATTTGCATATAATTTAAAACCGACGGATGTTCATATTCCTCAAAATATAATACACAAAATATAGTTTCACAGAAATAAAACATGCTTCAAGAAGTTATGACAAAGATGTTCATTAACATTTACGTAATAAACTTTGTGAATATGCTATGAAAGCGACTGAAAAGTTCTCTCCTTCTCTCGTTATTTTATTATGTAGTGTAGAGTGTGTGCTTAACATCGACATTTACAAAATATTAAGCTAACATTCAGAGTATACAAAAATTCAGGGTCACATAAACCCTATCACACAACGACATCAATTTTTTTTTTAAATTTGGTCTTTTACAATCGTAGTTTTAAATCGAATACATATTTAACACATTATTACTGTGACAGATAATTTGCGTTCTCGTTGAAAATTATTTATCGTCGTAAATTACCAGTTGATGTTAGAATTCTGAATTGTTGTAGATGTTGTTTGCTACAAAAACGTGTCTTCCCTTACCCTGGCCGGCTGCTGGTGGCTGTTGTTGTTCGTCTGGTTTTGAGCATCTGGGATGTGGAGCCGGACCTTGCGGGAGTTGCTGTTGCATTGGTGGATACGTTGCTTCGATGATTTGATACTGTCGTCCTTGAGCTGTGAATGAATAATTTTTTAAAACCACAAAAATGTGTCGACTTCGGCTTAGCTTACTGGAAAAAAATGTAATCGCGTATATTACTATGTTTACTACAAGTTTACTGTGTTCCAGATAGAAGAGAGTTGTAGTTAATAAAGCTACAGGCTTGAAGAGATTTACAACTTATACCCCATGCCGTATATCACTTTGTGGTGTTATGTAAACCATTATTCACAAGTGTTAGTTCTGTGTTCCGTCGCTTCATCGTATATCAAAAAGTATTAAGCTTCTGCCAGTAAGATCTATTTAACTATTACTCAAGACAAAACTTTGTATAATAAATAGAGTGTGCTCGCATGTCAGGGTTGAATTTACACTGGGGAACAGTAAATTTAACCATTGCATAGCTAAATGGAAGCTGAGGGGGTGGAGCTCTCGTATTTATCATAGTCGATACGGATGACCGTGATATACTAAAGTAATGGAAGCGTTGACCCGGCCCCGGATACTTCTTGGAACTTCTATCTGTAGAATTTGTGAAGTAATTCCGTCAAATATTGCGAACTGTAAAATTTGTTCGTTCCCGCTTTCATTGTTTTGTTAGAATTAAAAGCTGCGTTTAGGTTTGACCTTTTTCAGAAATGGCACTGTGTATATTTGAATACAATAATGTTAATACCAGTCTATGAATTTTCATGCATTTTCAGAATAAATGAACAAGTTTTTGGGCGTGCGTCTTAAGTTGAATTCTTAACAGTCAAAGTACAGTACATTAGAGTATAATCTTTATTTACGAAAATAGTGTTATTAATAATTTGAGGAAAATTTGTGAAATTTTGTATTGAATTCGTAGTATTTTTTTTAACTGCTTACAAAGTGTCAACCTAATGTGATATATTTCATATAAATTAACATAAACATACGACAAGGATACTTCTGGAAAGTTCTTCGATTCGTTATAAACTGTAAATAATAACTTTTCTTTTTCATTAGATAAATTGTAAGAAGCTTTTGAACAATCTGAACAACATATGAATTTTAAACTTTTGGGTAATTTATACGTACTCTAATGGTTAGTTCATGTCTTGTTCTTCTGTGGGAGGACGTGAGCAGTTCCGTATGAGCTCTGGATTCGTTTACAGTTGGACTGCCCGTGTTCTTCATCCAACACCAGAACCATTTGTACGGTGGGATATTTCTGAAAAATGCATTACGTGTAAATTAAAATTGTAAACGCTCGTAATAAATCCTAAACATTTTGTTTATTTTAAACAGAATACAATAAATACTAACCTAAGACTAATGAATATTCTGTTGGAAAATATGAAGTAGATGACCGGATTGGCGGCGGAGTTGAGCGGTGCTAGGCTCTGGATGAGCGATGCGATGGCGATGTTCACTTGAGTGTCGGGTACGTATCCATAAACTTGCAGCAGATCGAAGATCATATACGGCGACCAACACAGAACGAACACTAGAATCATATTAACAAATTAAAGCTAGCAAATATTATCACAAAAATAGCACTACCAAATTTAAACAGGTCAGTGTTTAAAAAGTAAATCAATTATCCAAAAAATATTATAATTGCGAATAGAGTAACTTAATGTCTTACTCAAATTTATGTAATTTATTGAAGACCAATAATCAGTATTTAGCATGGAGACTACTGAAGGGATTTTAGTGATTAGAAATCTCAGGCAATCCTTTCCTTAGAAGCAGAGGTACCTGTTAAGATTTCTCCTCAACATTATGTTATGATATACTATATAAGGTTATTATAATAATCTTCAAACACTAAGCATGTTTTCTTAAAACTTAGAGAATGCCGTAAATAAAATCTTTAATAATTATGATGAACGTAAGATTGAGACCAAATAATTTAATTTCATTTACGCCTAAATGAAAAGGGCGTGTGAGAGTTTTATTTTATGCCTCATAAATTAATTTATAGCGGTCTCTTATGGCCACTTAAGAATACCGATTTTTCCACCCTGCTTAAGTATTATCGATGCGGACATAAAGAGCTGTCGTAGTGTCAAATTGTTACGGCTAGACTTCCAGAATTTTAGTAATAATAGTCATGAAAGTATTCTAAAGTAAGGCATCTGATTTACTTACAATGCTTCTGCTTTACCATAACATATAATTCAAACAAATCATTATAACTATAACGCATGAAAAAAACAAAGTTCATAGAAAGTTTGATTTTGCGATTTATGTTAACAGTTTCTGTTTTTTTTTTAAGTTTCTATTAAATTATGTTAATCATATATTATTAAATTATATGTAATCATTTCCATTAAAGTATATTAGTTGGACATTCATCTTGTTTCTTACCAAACACGATAACGAAGGTCATCTTGACAGTTTTGATTTTCGCCTTCGGTATTATTCCGCGACTGCTCGCTCTGCGACTGTCTAAGTCGTCGCTATCTGCCAATTAAGTTCTAATAAGTAAAATGATTGAATTTTTATTAATTCTAGCGTCTACAAACGAATAATAAGAAATAACTTGAACTGAAACACAGTAAAAGTATTTAATTTTTTTGTCTATCTGTTTGCTTTAGGTAACTGCCGAAACGCAGGACCAATTCTAACAAGACTCACAGGCAGACAGATTAAGCTTTTAAGTTAAAAACAAGTTATTTGTATTAAAAATAATAATAAGTGTTTCATCTATAAAAATTTTTGTTAAATTATAATAAGTAGATGAATTTGTGAGAAATATTTCTTTAATTTGAAATTAAACATTTGTGAAGTTATTGCGACGAATGTTAGGGTTCACGTACATTGTTAATTATAAATAATAATAAAAGAATGTTACAACTTAATTCAAAACTTTCTTACTTATCAATGAGGTGTTTGTATTCACGAACAGTTGCTGTAAAAGCTGAAGTCGGCACTTATCCAACAATCCTCGCACTAACATTTGCAAAGCATTTTACAATGCTCTTATAGTTCTAATTAGTAAGGTCTGCTCATAAATATTTATGAGATTTCCCACTTTAATGCGAATTTATGCAATTATTCTGAAGCTAGATTTAATTTTCCCTCCTTGCTTCGTAAACAAGTCACGTTTCAATTAATTTGTTACTATACTCCTTCACAGAAGTTCACTTCGTGTTAATGAAGAAACAAACTGTTCAGGGATTACTTCGTGTACTGTTGAAATATTTTTGCTTTTCAGTAATTTAAAATTTATTCAAAATAAGTGCTCTTCAGCCTTTATAAATAGATATATTTTTGTATTCTGTATTAGCACTTTGTCTCAATTTTTTATTAGTAACAATAAGACTGAAAATGGCAAAGCGTGCTCGCCTTAACCAATCTTGCTGCAATGTTAGACAGAATATCAGGGGTTCGTTTTACTTAATTCTGTTTTTAAGCTTATGTACAATCTTAAGTTTTAGACAAAAAAATAATAATTTTATTATTATTCAAGATAGTTATCTTCTAGTTAGAATGCTGTTACGGCATCAAATAGCCAAAAGGAAGTTAGTAAGCCAGAGGCTTGAAAATCGTTACTAACTAATGTTGCCCAGAATGTAATGAAATATGATGAAAAGAAGAATGTAATTTGAAAGTATTTTTTTAGATTTATATCTGTACTTACATTGTCTAGTTGCAGCAGCCCTTTTACCCAAAACCCTTCTGCTTTTCTGTCGTATTGTTACTACGATGACCCCGTAACAGGCGGATATAGTTAGAGCAGGTGCTACAAACAGGGAGACGAACACGCTCGTCATCCATATCTGCCATTGCAGCTCATTGATACTTGACCAGCATTGTAGTGTACCTACGATTAAAAGATCAGTAGAATATTGTCTAACGACAACGGTAGAACTTTTACATAAGACTTTCAACACTTTCATGAGGTAGCAGATCTCTTAGATGTTTACCACTGTTTAAAGTACTTTTGGTTTGTAATAAAAATATCTTTGTCCAACAATTTGACGTAAATTGTTAGTTGTAAGAACAGTTCTTCTTTTAAGGAAGCATTTATTTTTTTTACCTTAGCACAAGTCATAGAAAAAAGTTTATCTTGCTTACCCTCAATATCGGCCTCGTCAAAGAGGAACAGCATCGGAGTGCAGAATAAGAAGCTGATCAACCAAGCGCCCAATATAAGAGCTCTAGCGCGGCGCCCTTTGAAAATATCACATGAAATTAAATGATAATCACTTCGCCAATCCAATAACAATGAGAATCAATGACACATTTCACTTTTAAGATGGCAATAAAACAAATGATATATTTCTCTAACTTAGATATCATTTTCAACGTAATCTTTATATTGACATTCCTTACATTTTATTAGAAAACACGATTAATCTATGTGATTCGAATCAAAGTTTATAGTTTAATGTCTTTGTTTACTTAAAGTCAGAAAATAAAATCTATCTCAAACTCACAGCTTCCCGTGAAGTTCATTGGATGGGTTATCGCGTCGCATCTATCAACGCTCAGTGCAACTAGAACGTATGTAGACGAATATGTAACTACACCCTGAAAAAAAGTACAGATATATGAATAAAAACATTCACCTTTATGGATACATAAAAAATAAAAAACGTTTTAAAACATAAATCTTTAAAAAACTTCTATCAACAAATCCGCTGAATTAATTTTAAACACGTCAAAACAATTCAGTTTGTTTATTATAAGCTATCAATCTGACTGTTAAGATAATAAATAAAATATTAGGTATATGTAATAGCTTCCTTACCTGTAAATACTTCATCAACTTGCATGCGATCGATCCAGCTAACCATGATATAGTTATTCTTTGAATCAAATCCGGGAGTACACTAATCAACCCAACCCATAGATCTGGAACAATTCATTATTTTTAATCACAGTAATAAAATACTGTGACTTCATACGAGAATTAAATATTTTTAACTGAATTAAAGTAATCAAAAAAGGGTATATATAAAAGAATTGATTGTTTTAAAAAAATCTTTAAAATAATAAACATTACATAATAATAGTAATAAAACAATAGGAAAGTCTAAATTAAATTGAAGAGCTGTCATCAAAATATTCAATGAAATGAAGATTGAACGATAATTTGTGGAAAGGGATTTTAAAATGTATTACCGGCTATAGCAAGTTGCATTATGAAGAAGTTCATCCGGCTCTTCCTTGATTTGGTGAGGAGCAGTGCAAGCACCACGGTGGCGTTCCCAGCGACGATCGCCACCAAAAGCACCCACAGTATTGCCAACTGTGCAGTCTAGAAAAATGTTTCCCACAAACGATTGTTGCAGCGGAATTTATAAAAATGTAAACGCAGTACGTTTCACTGACATTATTACAAAAAAAATATGTCAGTTTCTAGAACGTATTATCGTTTATCAATTGTTCATAAATACAATAACACTTGTTCACTAAAAAAATATTTGATCATATATAATTAGAAACTGAAAAACGAAAATCTCTTTCCCCTTTCTTCTTTGACTTTATTCTGGGATACGTGATAATAAAAATAGGTACAAAACTTTGTTATACTTCGAACTGAGTTGAAATCAGTTAATAAAAATAATATAAACTTCATATTCATATTAACTCTACACTAGAACTTCTAAAATGTTTAAGTAAATAGCTACTTAAACTAGTATTAAACTATTTAACCTTTGAGCGTGTAGCAAGACATCACCATAAAATATTCTTTAAGTTAACGTTGTGCAAAATGTAACGCTTGAATCCTTTTAAATGAGACACTTAATGGCGTCCGTGGAGAGGGCAAAGAATTTAAATAACATAGCACCACTAATGGTGCTACGGTTCAAGTGATAATAATACGGCGATATTAAATATAAAAAAAGCTTATACATTATTTTTAACTTAAGATGTTTATTCAACGAAGCAATGAAATGAGAAGAATTTTACTTGACGCGATACTTATTCTTATTAATCAGGTGGTAGTTATATTTTCGCCACAATACATTATAATAAGTTTTATTACCTTAATAATTTAACTAGACACAGCTCAATAAGAAATTTAACTGATACGCACTTGGCTATATAAACGAAACTACTGTAGTTCTCATATGTTGTTATGATAGCAGATTTAAGGATAGTAGGCTATCTGGAAGACTTCGAAAAAATCCATATAACTATTCAAAATGATAATTGATTTACTAACGAAAATTTATCTAGGATAGCAACTGCTTTATTAGCTTCAAACACGTTTGATTATGTATTATAATATATAATAGATTTATACTGATGAAAGTCTTTTGAAAAAAGTTCATTAAATTCCTCCAGACTCTACGAGCTGCAGAAAAATTATTAAGCAAAACAAAAACGTTCCCGTCGACAGGCGTTCATTGAATACGCCAAATTCCGAATGAGATTAGAATACAGAACAAGTGTCTAGACCCATACTTCAGGAGGGTAATACTTTCAAGCAATTAACCCTTACCCCTAACACGCCGTCAGTTCACATAATCAGCCGCCATTTGTGTGATGCAACTTTACGGTGACGTGTCCTCGTTAAATGTTAATCAAGTTGAACAATTAATTGTTATAAGCACTATTCTCACCCTTGTTAACTTTATTACATTATTATATTTAATAACTACACGATTAAGTGAATTACTCGCTACTTAAACACCTTAAAGTCTTGAACGTTGAGAAATCTGAATCGTTATACACTTGACTTACCGTTAAACGAGGTCATTCAATAAAATTAACTTTAGCGTTAATAAAGCTGTATTTTAAACTTATAACATTCTTAAGGCTTAGACGAAAAATTGGAACCTTGTATAGAGTATATCTGTATTTCATTGTCAGCTTAAGAACGGCTAAGTCGAAACTGAACTAGTTTCTTGTTAGAAGTAGATTTCCTATAGTGTTCTTATTTATCATTTAGAGAAAACTGTATAACTTTCGGAATAGTTTCAATTCTTATTATCAAGTGATTTTTTCTTTGTGCCGGAAAAGTTATTGTACTTATACTTAAAAATTGATTAATCGATATGGCAAAGAATTATTTATATCCTTTATAGCAAATAATTAATAAACAGTACAACATTTATTTTACCTCTACATCTTAAATCTATATTAAAATATAATATGAGATAGTTAAACACGATTGTAATTGTATTTATTAGTAATAATATTATTAAAAGAATATAACTTACCTGGTAGAAATAGAATTTGTTAATAGCAGTGCCATTTCGAATGGAATTGTTGACGAATGTATTATTCGAATCTAAATAGTGCGTACAGTTGTAGCAGCCTACTTCTTCCATGATCGTAATCTTCACATCTTGCCTCCAACGCCACTGTAAATAAAATAAAACAGTTATATACTTCAAGAATAGCAATTGAGATGACACAATAAGCTAATCAAAAGCTGTGCACATAAAGATTATCAGAAATATTCGTAGTTAAGGATTTTTATTTATTTTGAAGGTTATATAGAAAACTCCAAATTATCTTTTGCTCGTTTATGTCATAAAGAAGTATTTCCTCAACCAATCTTTATAAGATGTGGTCCCGGGTATAATACAGGGACCTTGGTGTTACAAGGTCAGCGTTTACCCACTACATCCCAGTTAAACCTACATAAATGGCTCCACACAAAGGGTAATCATTACTAGTTTATTAAATGTTAAATATCATTTTTAACATTTAAAAAGCATGACTTCTGAAGGATGAAGTTTAACACCACAACAATGTAGATTTTACTACGACAGTATGATTAACGATCTCACATCAGATGTAATTAAATTACTGTTCAAACCAAGGGTTAGTCTCAAAGTTGAATTTGTTCACCCGCGGCCTTTTTAATAAATATTAAGTTAAAATTTTAACCATACGGCCTTTGATAAAATCATACGAAAGGCACAGATAAGTTTTTGTGATGAAGGTTTTCGCTTTTATAATTACGCAATTAAAAATTTTAAATGAATTTGTTTATTATGTGAATGATAAAGCTTTGATTCGGATGGTAAATGCGATGTTTGAAAAAAGTTAAAAAGGATATCATGTAATATTGATAACATAATAAAGTCAGTTGTCAGATGTAAAATATAATGTCTATAGGCAATGTCCGCATTTGCTCAAGGCTAGAAAGTCATGTCTTCCTTTCACTCTTTATAGAAAAATATGAACATTCCGTGAAATGGACTTGCTGTGAATGAAAAATCTCTCTTTCATACCCCACTAATATTAATAAAAACTCTTTAATAATACATCCCTGTAGATATTAAAAAAAATGCTGGAAATATTGAAACAGGTGAAATCTTTTAACGAAATAACTTGTAATCATTGCCTATACCTTAACAATAATAGTCTTCGTGATCAATTTGTCAATATTAATAAACATGTTCATGAAGACCATTATGTGACCAGATGCGATTCACAATATTGGACAACGGAATTTATTTTTAATGTACCTGAAATTGGAAATCATTCCAGACGTCTAATGGCAATACTTTATCGCTGGATCGAGGCCAAGACAATGAGACTAACATCACACGATTTAGATAGCCGTATATTAAGTTTCATTTTATTATATGGTCATTACTCATGTGCTCAAATCATATGAGAAAACGGATATGTTTTAAGAACAACAGTTTGGCCATGACCCTACCTTTGTCGCACGAAGTCCAAGTAGAACATTAATTAGGCCGTTAATTATTATCATAAGAAATATTTTTTACAAAAATAACAAAAATATAACTTGTTTATTTGCTCTCTACATATTTAAGACGCGGTTGGAACAGATTAGCTTCCTCTTCTATACGACATCCGATCAATCACATTCGACAGCAATTCAATCTCAAGAGTATAGAAGTTTATTATTTGTTCGTATGCTGTGTTATATTTATTTTTAAAAAATCAGATTTCTTATTAAAAGTTAATTTATATCGAACTGGGAATTAAACCCTAAAGAAGTTGAGCAAAAAATGTTAATATTGGATCGATAATTAATAAAGCTAAGGTTCAAAGGCAGGCGCTCAAAAACTAGATACTTTAACTTCTTAGCCGACATATATAACTGCTATGTCTTTAGCTATTATGGTTTTTATCGACTACTAGAACCAGAAGAACTAGAAGAACAGAAAATGCCAAAGTAATCTCATCTTTGACGTAGAGAGATCTTTACATCTCCATGGATCTCATTGAAGTAAGAAGTAGAAATCTCCGTAGTAAATATACTAATACAAACCAACGAAAGTTTTAGGGAGTACAAATATCCGTCTTCGAGAAGAAATTCAGTCGAATCTTTTCCCCGAAAAAATGCCGTAGCGCAAATACTTTAACATAGTACAATATGACTACGATAACACGAATAAGAATATGAATAGAGTGAAATACTATTTCAGGCAAAAAAAAATCTTTCAGCGCGAGGCTGAAGCTTCCGAGTATTTTGTCTTTCATATATTTTTTGTATTCGTTTAACACTCGCAAGGAATTTATCAACGTCAGATTCAATATTTATCCTTGCGGGGACGAAAATGAGTTTCTTTGACACGAGAAAAATCATTTTCGGACCGGTTTTATGACCGTCTGCGGCTTATTGAATTAATTTACAGAACTTTAATTTGTTTCTAGATTTACTTATACGTATAGCCTTAGATTTTTTAAGCGTAAGATAGCCCAGATTCTGAAAGCTGATGATGATAACGAAATCTTTGTGTGTGAAAACAGATCAATTGATTTGAATATACGATAATGTGTCTACTCTGTGCTGTTGTTAGTAGTACTAGAATAATTAGGATAAAACAAAACCTGGAATTTATGAATGTCATAAAAGAAACATCGCGTAGCATAGCTACAGTTCGTGCTACGCTTCCTGTAATATCCAGTAGTGGTGATAATGTATAAATTAATGTACAAAAAGCTTTAGTTATACTTATTGTAAAGTATAACTAAAGCATTTTAATGTCATCGTTTTACAAAATATTAAAGTTAATCTAATAACGATTTTGTTTCTAACAATTAAGCATGAATTTTAAATTTTTGGCGAATAAAAGAATTTTCCTAATATATTTATATTCCTATAAGCCTAACAAGAATCTAGCCATATTTCAGTTCAGATTTTGTCGAAATCTAAACCTTCTCTTTGACGTCGGTTAGTTATAAAAATTAAGTGTAGATCGAAGTTGTTAAAACCTTTTTGCGGTACATACTAAAAAAATTAAAAATAATTTAAAAACAATTTCAACAGAACTTTTCACTAATTTATATGTTTTTCAGTAATGGTGAAGTGAATATGAAATAAGTTAGTGTAGAATTGGACCTGGGAAAAACTTATAAATTAAATCTGAATAGCTGCAGGAAATATTGTCAAAGCCCGGGATTAAGTGCAATGGCGTAGTTGCGCTTTCAACCGCAATAAACGTTAAAAAGTTTAGCTTCGCGTAAATATGAATTTTCATCGCTTTACCTCGGAAACCATTAGTCTGAAATTTGTGAATATTATCATTATCAACCTTCTATACTTTTACTGTTGGATATAGGCATTCTCCAAAGATCTATTCAACGATCGATCTTGTCCCGGAACTCGCGATTTCTCGAAAAATTTTATGTTATTCTTTTAAAGCGATTCTCTTCTACGCTTGGCATGAGTGTTGAAGAGCATACTAAGGTAACGATCAAAGAGTAAACTGCTTCTCTTTCTTTGGAGTTATTGCTTCTTTAGCATCTATTAATGTTGGTATGTAAATTAAAATTATGTTCGCTTTCTTAATGTAGTATAAAAAGAACTTTAATACAAAAAATTTTTAGGTATGAATTAGTAGCAACTACTTCATTGGTTTCATTTACAATAGTTGTTGATTTCTCCTTTTCTTTTATTACATATAACACATGGTCATTGACTTATTGTCAAATTATATAATCCGACAATCTTAAATTTTGTAATAAAAATCCTTACTCTATTCTAGTACTTAGCATTATGTGTAGTGTTTAACAGATGAGGTCGATTAATTGTAAGTTCAAATTGTAAAATAAAATAACAAACAGACATCTTCAAGCTAGCAAAGGTATAATGTAAGTATTTTTAGAAAGATTCATTTACAAAATTTAATTACTGACATATAAGAAAGATGTATTTGTCATAATATAAATAATGCATATAAAGATCATTTTGTGTTCCCATCTTCAAAACGAGGCATGTAGCGAGAAGAAAATCTTAAATGATAATTGTTTTCAGATTTCTCGTAAGTTTTCTTTGAAGTCTACAGAAATTAAAGTAATTAATATTTATGCATATAGCTCGAAGTTATAACTTATAACTGAGTTAACAGTCACTGTTAACATTGGTCAATAGAAATTTTAATATCGCCGATTGTAATAAACTTGTTTATTGAAAATAACTGCAACCTTCATTTCATTAAATCTTGTACAATTTTAGCTATTTATAAATAACGTATAAACCTAATATTAGAACAAAAGAAATGAAACAAGTCGGATGGAGAATGCTTATTTTTGGTAAGGGTACAAAGACAAATATTGGATCTGACGTTGATAAATTCGTTTGAAGTGCTAAAAAGGGAATAAAAAAAAAGGGCGGACGACCCGAAAACCGTTCGCTGGGCCCGAACGTTTAACATGAAACAATATCTTTAATCCGCATATTATTTATAACTCCAAAGATTTAATGAAATGAAAACTTTCTGCTTCAATTTTGGGGCCACATGTGGTGGAGTTTGGATGGTGACAGGCTTTTATCGCAACTCGGTTAGCTTACCGCACTCATATCGTAAATCTGCCGCCGTAATAGCTTTACTGTGTTCCGATTGTCAACATATGATAACCAGAACATCCACTGATTCATTGACATTTAATGTAAAATTTCAAATATAAGCTCTTTGTAAACAAAAAAAACCTAAAATTGTAACTGAAAATTTAAAACTGATGTTCAGTTATAAGATCAAAACTAATCCATTTAAAATATAACTTAATTTTTTTAAGAATTTCAATGATACTAAAGATACTATGTTCGTTAAAGAAATTAGAAATCCTGGATTTGTTGTTATTTTTCATTTTTTAGTATCCAAAACGAAGGAAATATTTACAGCATTAAAATTATTTCGCTTCAGTTAAGCCGTGTGTATGGTTACGACGTTGTAAATACAGGTAAATGAGAGTGTACCATAAACTTTAATCAAGTTAACCGTTTACACTCGGCTTCCGTAACTAACCTTTAGCTCGATGCAGTTGTAAACGTATATTTGTTACTTACGTTTCTCCCATTTTTATCTGCAGTACGTAGATAAAAATACTTTTTAAAACACTATTATATTCGAAAAAATCGCTTTGTCTTTATTAAATCTTTATACAATGAGGCGGTAGTAAGGATGTTTTCTCTGCATCATAAGATTATCATCATGCTACTTAAGATGTTAAGTTTAATTGGCTCACTAGCGCCATTCAATCCGAAAAATATTATTATTTTCACATTACTGCTGAACGGTGAAAAAAATCCTGCGGTAGTCAACTTTTAACAACTTCTTTACATAGATTAAAGTTTAATTGCTTCAATTATAAATTTCATGATTTTGAGTAAAAATTTCTAATTACTTAAAAAGGCGAAAATCTAAATCAACTTTTGAAATGGTTTTGACACAATTTTTCTTAATTGAAATATTGTCAAAGATATTTGACCAACTCTTAGTTTTTCAAAAAAACCGATTCATCGTTTTAAAGTTTTTATGACTTCAATTTCGTGGTTTTTACAAAAACCTTTCTACGTGATAGGAGGTAGAAGAGATAAATCAACTATTTAAAACTATGCTTAATCTTATAAATAAATACTAAAGATGATAGTGGTATAATTATTATACAATACATAACGTAATCAAAATAATGATTTTGTAAGTAAACAATACAAAACCTTTATAATGATGAGAAACATGAGATTTTCGCTACATTTAGGACAAACGATAAATAGAAATAATAACAATGTTTCTCAGTGTATTACGTTTCAATCATTATAAATGTAACTTTATAGTCTAAAACAATTTCTACAATTGCAGATATTCGATATTTAATTATCGGAGAGTTTTTCCCCATCGTGCTTATACACCTTAGTTTATTTAAACGCGATCATTCCGAGGACAATATAATTTTACAGAAACACACAGATTCTTTCATACATTTCGCTGACACAGACGGTTTTAACATAATACGATAAAATTTTCTCGGGTAACAAATTTTCATTCAGACAAAATTTTCACCTGGATTGGGTAAGGTTATTAGGTTTTATTTTCTCTTGCAATAAAAAGATTTTACTGCTCATATATAAATGTAGACATGACCAGATCTAGACTAGAGATTTTCAAGATGAGAATTGTAGAGAATTCGTTTTGATTTTTGTATAAATGTTTGTTCTTATTGTTGACATTGATCTGTATCACTATACTACATAAAATTGATTATGAATTAATGTTAACAATCCATTTTGTGATTGTGACCAATACAAACATATTCTTGGGAAACAGTTGTTCTTGGAAAATGTTGGTTTCATCACGATTTTTCACCATCACAATCTTAGAGTCGTATATCAAGAAGTTCTACCTTACAGTTGAGCTTTCATGACTTCTTGCTATTATTATTACATAGCTAAATTTTGTATTTAACAATTTATATTTATAGAAACCAATACTTCATTGATTTTTTAAATGAAAACAATGGCTATTAGTTTCTTATTCTTTGTGTATTATTTACTAGCTACTACTTCTGGCGATATCCCAAAATAGGTCATTTGTTCGTATATAGATGGCAATAATTAAGTTTATTCTCCCATACAACTAACACACGACACGCCGGAAAGTTATGATTGAACATGTTATTGCAATACATTGAGAAAATATTTGCTATACGCAGAAAAAAGTTTTTATTAGTATAGAGAATATTTTTCCTCTAACGAGAAGATTATTTTCTTTTTCGATTCTTCATTATAAGAAAAATGATGCTGCTATTTTAACAAACAGACAAATAGACATTATATCGTCATTGTTAATTCCGTTGTTATTATATAACTGTAAATGATTTACTGACCTGTTAATTTGTAATTTGCTAAGTCACTTCAGTAAGTCACCATCATTCGACGTCTTTCTTTTAACGTCTTGAAAGCTTATCATGTTTAGATAATGTTAATTAAACCTTTAACTATTTTAATACTTTAATCGTATTTATTTTGAGTGTAAAGAACCACCAATGTATACATAATTACTGTATTTTTAGTAAAAAGAAATCTATGTATTTATTATAAGACTAAAACTAGGAACAGTTATTAGATTTCAGAGTTTGCGTTCAGACAACCGATACTGAAAAAGTTATTTCAGAATATAAAAAGAGACTGTCAACACCAAATAAACAACTCTTTAGTGTTTTAACATAAAAAAGTTGGCTCATTATTTACAATAAAAGCAAATATAATATTACAAAGTTCAACACATCAGAGATGGGAAAAAAATTACAGCAACATTAAAATAAGTAGTCAAATGAATATAAAATAGCAAATAAGTGAATCAATTGATTGGTTTACATTTTTTTATGGTTATAAAATTTGTAACAAATGATTAAATAACTTATTACCATTACAAATATTTATTCGCGACTAATATTGTTTATAAGTAAATAAAGCGGAAAATGATTAAATTGTCAACGCTTTAGATAGATGGCAGCACTGTTATACTAATGTTGACAGAAGCAGAGCTCATGGAATGTGCATTGATGTAATAAAAAATAACTGATGTGAGTATTCAGTTCATTATTTGTAGTTTTTGTAAACGTTTAACTATCTACGATTTAACACTGTGTGATATTGTATATATACCAGATAAAAAAACAGGGTCTATAAGTTTATTCCCGTTAATAACAGTAAAATATAAATGTAACTTCTATCAATAATTCACAATAGATGTAATATAAATGACTAAAGTAATAAACTGATAAATGAAAGCATAAGTAATAAGTTACATATATTTGTACTCATTTCAACGGGTTTGTAGTTAAAATAATAAATGCGAGCATTTCGTATAAAGCGTAATGTAAAATGTCACCGACAGGGAACTGCAGTCGCAATAAACCACTTCCGAGGAGCAATCCTCTTATTTTCAATGAAAATTTCACCAAGTATTCCGTTTGCAACGTTTCGAATAGTTTCATTCAACGATATAATAAATGCTTCGGTTTTAACAAGATCGTAACAAATTCAGCGATATCGATTCGCAACATTTCATTCGCTTGCTCCTTATTATTATTTTTGTTTTTTGTAAAAAGAAAATTCGTTGAATATTTCTCATACACGAATCATTCTAGTCCTTAAGTTATATATTGTAAGCTACAGTAGCGTCCAAACAAATTTTGTTTAATACTTAAGTTAAAATTGAAAAAATACAATGTCATTATTATGTTCCTTTACGTAAATATCCAAAAACATATTTTTTTTAACTTTGTATTTCTAAATTGTTATAATATGTTATGTTTATCAACAGTTTCTTTCATGGTAAACCAAAACGTAGTAAATTTATCGGCTAATTTTATGGTTTCCTTCCGGAGATGATTTACCTCCGATTCCCTGCTCACCGAATTTATACTCTTTTCATTGTTGCCAATTTTACCTCGGGACGTTTTACGAGTGAAATGTACTTGGCAGTGAAGTTATTGGCATAGTTTTTTGCTTTATCGGAATTTGTCGGCACTTAATTATTTTTACTTAGTACAGTCATATTCTGTTTATATTCACCCATTCATATTCTTCCAACGAAACTATTTTTACAGTATTTATAAAAGAAGTTATTTGACCATCCTTTTAATTAAATACTAAATTTATTTTGAATTCGAGTCAAGGTAAAGTTTGATAGAGAAAAATTTTACTTAACTATATAAGATTTACTAACAATTAATTTAGATACAGATTTTTGTTTTTGTAATTGTTTTTCTTTTGAAGACTATAATTTAACATTAACAAAATCAGTACACATTCGGTTCTTCTACTATGCTTTACCGTTTTCTATCAACGAAAGGAACTCTATTGTGTTTACAGCTATTTTCAGTGTATACATAATAACTGTAACACACGTAATACACTGTACTATCACTTCCACAGTCTTATATTCATATGTTGTTGTCGCATTTTATCCAGAGATTATGTAAAGTTGTACGCATTCCCTTGTTATTCAGGTCGTGTGTTTTGTGTGTTGCTTCGTAAATATGCTTTTATATATAGCGCTGCTATTTAGTTTCCTTTTAATACATAAACACACTACCGTATTTTCTTACGGAAGTAAAAGATGTAGCATAACAATTTTTTTTATCTGTTTATATATTTTTCAACGCTTACTGTTTGTCTCCTGGTTCCTCACTTTGAAAAAGATTGAAAATTATTTCAAAATGAGGAAAATTTGTTATTAATTATTAAAATTTAATTATGGAAAGTTTGTCATTTTGAAATAAATCCTATGTTTGTCTATTTTTATACCTATTTATGAATTTTAAATTAAAACAACTACAGCTTAAAATATAAATTGTACTATTTATGAAAGCTAATGACAAATACAAATGTTTATTTATTGAACATAAGGATTTGTAATATGTAATTCACATTTAGCAAAGCGGGGAGATGTGTGTAACTTTAAGTTCTAGATTATTTGAATAATAAATCCATGAATTAGCCGGTAGCCCACTTTAATTATGAACTCGCATCGTATTTTATGTTCTTTATCATGCTAATCCTTTCATTATCATGTCAAAGTAATAAAATACGTTAAATTATTCGCACCTACAATACATACATATCGATGAAGTGTATCCAATATTAATTCCTAAAATAATAATATCATGTTATCGATACTCACTATAAATACAATACTAGTAAAAAAAGGTGAAAATAGAAAATGTTTCCTTTAAAAGTTATTGTATTTAATACAAAGATTCATAACTAAAGCATATATGTGAAGCTGTTAGTAATGCAGTTCAGGTTTTAACTTACAGTATGTAAATTCACAAAATCAACTTAGGTCAGCTTAACAAAATTTAAACGTTTCGAAGTATTTACTTAATAGTATTTCTGATTTAATATTTTCTTTTACAGATCAACGTTCTATTTAATTATGAAAGTGTTTATAAAGCCTTATTCTAGCTTATTCTTGAATTATTCTATGATTTAAAAGAGTATATGAAGCGAAAAAGATTCCTACTTCTCCTTTTTTATACTTTATCGATAATTTCCAAGAGTTAATGTTAATTGAAAAATTCTGTTCTTGGGAATATTTGCATTTGTAAACGTAACACGTATTTATACTCGTACATTTGAACGAAGTATCTTCAAATATCATATTTTATTACAGATAACCACAGCAGGTTAAGAGAAAACCAATTTCTATAGGTATTTCCAACATATTTCCACGAAGTACTGAGATGTTTACAGAATATACAGTTATATCATTTTAAGTATTATACAAAAAGGATAAGGTTCAAATTTGTGAAGCAACTCTGTCATGTTTCATTGTTGCGGTAACGAGAGCCGTTTTCCTTTCATTCATACAACACTTCGTATACGAAGTACATTCGTAATCTGATATTTTTTACACGTCATATGTACTCTTTACTTTCGATTGGAGTTATGTTTTCTATTAAAAATTTCTTTGTTAGATTCGGCTGAATGATAACATTCATAACATGAAGATGGAGATTTAAAAGTAAGCAAATATTTCGGATGTGGTCAACGAAATCATTGTCGCAATAAACCATTTCATTATAATCTTTAAAAATATTTTAATCTTAGATGTTCATGAACAGGTAAATACATTATTTTTTTAATTTTTCTTTTATACACTTTACATTGTTTTGTGTTAATATTTTTAACTTCTTCTCTCTTCAATAATAACAAATACAATTTTTTTTAAAACAAATATGTAACTACAATATTACTAAAAATTAATTTTAAACCATCGAAAATACATATGAAGCTTGGTAACAACTTGAATAAGCACCTGTATAAAGCATATGACAGAAGTATTTGTCTAATATTAAGCATAAGCCTGATATTAAATAGATAAATTTATCGTAATGATCTTTACTGTGAATCATTAACGAATTCACAATTACACAGAAAAGAATCTCGTAATGTAGACAATCTTTAGCAAACAATATAAGATAAGAAGCGACAGTCTCGCATAAGACAAATATTTGAGTTGGAGGGAAGCCACATAATACATGCCACGGGGATCTTGGACTTACTTCCGTCAAAGCCTCCGCGAACCGAGTTAAATTTCATGACACGTTTTCCTTTAGCATTATGGTTATACCTACAGTAATTGGATTAATAATATGATAAAATAATTTATTTTTTCTCTTTACAAAAGTCTACGCAAACAACTCCGTTTCTAGCACAGGTGTAATCAAAGTTAAATGATTTACTAGTTCATAAATTTTATCACTCACCAATAAAAATACAATGAAATTGTATATTTTATAGCACTAGGTTTAATTTACTGTCTGAAAGTAATTTCAAATAGAGTAAAAATATGTTATAGATAGATATATAATATAGAGAGATAAATATAGAGAGATAAATATAGAGAGATAAATATAGAGAGATAAATATAGAGAGATAAATATAGAGAGATAAATATAGAGAGATAAATATAGAGAGATAAATATAGAGAGATAAATATAGAGAGATAAATATAGAGAGATAAATATAGAGAGATAAATATAGAGAGATAAATATAGAGAGATAAATATAGAGAGATAAATATAGAGAGATAAATATAGAGAGATAAATATAGAGAGATAAATATAGAGAGATAAATATAGAGAGATAAATATAGAGAGATAAATATAGAGAGATAAATATAGAGAGATAAATATAGAGAGATAAATATAGAGAGATAAATATAGAGAGATAAATATAGAGAGATAAATATAGAGAGATAAATATAGAGAGATAAATATAGAGAGATAAATATAGAGAGATAAATATAGAGAGATAAATATAGAGAGATAAATATAGAGAGATAAATATAGAGAGATAAATATAGAGAGATAAATATAGAGAGATAAATATAGAGAGATAAATATAGAGAGATAAATATAGAGAGATAAATATAGAGAGATAAATATAGAGAGATAAATATAGAGAGATAAATATAGAGAGATAAATATAGAGAGATAAATATAGAGAGATAAATATAGAGAGATAAATATAGAGAGATAAATATAGAGAGATAAATATAGAGAGATAAATATAGAGAGATAAATATAGAGAGATAAATATAGAGAGATAAATATAGAGAGATAAATATAGAGAGATAAATATAGAGAGATAAATATAGAGAGATAAATATAGAGAGATAAATATAGAGAGATAAATATAGAGAGATAAATATAGAGAGATAAATATAGAGAGATAAATATAGAGAGATAAATATAGAGAGATAAATATAGAGAGATAATATGTTATAGAAACATAGATAACAGATATTTAGTAATTATTACAATTTAAGTTGAAACAATATGCTGCTGTAAACATCATATATTTAAATATGGCAAAGATCTCATTCGATGGGACGGTTTATTCAATTTGTCTAAGACCCTTTGTTCAGGGCTCAAAATTGGATACTCAAAGCACTGAAATCTAATCTCCGGCAGCGTATCCAGAAAAATCCTTTTCTTGACATTGAGAATTATCATTTGGGTTTAGTCCTTAGTAAGTCTCAAAAGAATAAAAGCGAATATAGAATTCTTCCATAACAAAAATTGGAATTTTATTATTTGTAAACCGATTTGTAAAGAGCTCATTTATTCCTTTTCAAAATCGTGACGATATCCATTAGTTATTATATTTATGCACATTTCTTCATCTGTATTGGGTCGGTATTGGTTTAAACCGAAAAAAAATACAAGAGTTTACGTATTTTTGTACCAAAAAAGGATAACGGGCTTTTAACTTGATTTTAATTAACAACAGGTAACTAAAACATCTTTGCTAATAACTTTGAGAATAGTATTTACGAATTTTAAAAATATGTTAGTAATTTCTCTAATGTACTCTGTAATAACAATAGTTGCTATGCTTTATTTTTAACTAAGAAAAAGATCATCATCATCATCATTTCAACCGATGGACGTCCACTGCTGGACATAGGTCTCTTGTAATGTATTCCACAAAATACGGTCTTGTGCTGTTTGAATCCAGTGACTCCCTGCGATTCGTTTTATGTCGTCTGTCCACCTAGTTGGAGGTCTGCCAACGCTACGCTTTCCTGTGCGGGGTCGCCATTCCAGCACCAGAAAAAGATATTGTTAATTAAAACTAACCAAAGTCAGTGGAAGCAGAGCAAGAACTAAAAAAAAATAACTAGAATTATAAATTTGAAACCTGTAACGTAGTATTTTTTAATTTTAAACATTTTTCCGTGAAGGTGTTTAAAAAACAATTAGACGAGGCGTAGTGAGAAATCGTGAGCTATTTTTACTGTAGCATCGAAGAAGTAAGGCTTAACTTAATTATTTCTTTACTTGGATAATTATAACTTGTTTGAGAGAAAGAATTTTAAATCAAAACAATGCTCTGTAACTCGAGCCACGAGCTATAAACCTTACCAAAATATATCATCGAAGTATTTCCTCTAGAAATTCTCTCATGGGTGAAATAGGTGACGTTCCTTCGCATAAACCGTTTATGCTTATTTTATAGGACATTCTGACAACTGTGAAATGGAGATGAATGGTAGTAAAACAGCCGACAAACGCTGAATGCTTTTGAAATGGTACCTTTACTATTATTCGCGTATCCTATATGTCGGCATTCGGACATTATTTAGTGAATTGGAAGTGCTTGTAGCGAATTTGGAAATAAACAAAGGTTTAGAGGTTAATTTTAAAACCTATGTAAATATCTCCGAAAGCTGCGAATACCCAGGATTTTACTAAATGTCAAAAATGATATACATCCTTGCTACAGAAATCGATATGATTATTACAGCCTTTACAAAATTATAACAATCAAACGATAACGGTAAATATATATTTTTGTGTAGTAAAAATAGAAAAATAGCCATTAAATTGTATTTTAAGTTTATTCATACACTTCCAAATGGTAAGAAAAGATTTTAGCAAATATTTTAAGGGTGTTATTAGATCACTATTCAAAAGTCCAAGTATAAATACTAGGTTGCAGTATTATATACCGTGAATGTATTTTTGAGAAAGATCGATAGATAAATAGTAATCTTCATGAAAATACAATAGATCTCCATCGGAACTAGCAAATATATATCATATTAATAACTCAAAGTTTCATGTCGTAAACTACGAGTTATAGTAGGGAATTGAACTGAAAGTGTTTGTGAGAACATTTTTCGTGTTAGCGGCTATTATTTCAAGAAAAGACGAAATTTTTACGTGAACTTGTCTAACAGCGAAGTCTGTATTTTTATCTCTTAAATGTGAGATATGATTGCCTTGGTTATGAAAGATATTTTTATTTGTCTATTTCGTAAATTGTACTTGTGGGGAATGTCTATTTTATAAATCGTACCGTTGCCCTCTCAGCTTACATAAGGGACTGACATCTGTACAACATCGTGTCTCGAAGCTCTAACAAAAAATGAAAACTCCAGAATCTAGATACCGAAAACAATAAGTAAAGTTCAAATAAAAAAGGATCTAGAATCGGTATTGATAATTCTTTTGAATTTTTATTAAACTCTTGCATATTTGCAATGCTTTGAACATGATTTCAGTGTCTCGTGATTTCTTATATTTAAGCAAATATTAAACATTGATTAAGACTACATTTTTACTAAATCTTACGGATTTCATTGAGTTTATTTAATTCATTTTGTTATCCTTTTTCTTCATACAGCTTCTCATCATGTTACAATGAGGTTTTAATATGTTCAAAGCCAAATCACTGAGGTTTTAAAATGATGTTATAACGGTAGATTTACTATACGAGGATGGTAACTAGCTCTAGCTAGAAAACCCCTACACACTTCCAAACCGTGTAACTTATATGGCCAAGGATCGAACTTGGAGCTTCAGTATTACGAATTCACTTAACTTCTGCAAGAGAGGCGAGTTTGTTTATAAAATTTAGTGTATTTAGTTAAAATGATATTAGTTATTAAGTCTTATAAACGTGTTTGATAACGGACGGAGTCCATCATAAAAAGTTTTATGCATTTTTTATAGGTGAATCTCACTGCGAAATGGTGATGAATTGTTTATGGAAATGTCGATACTCTGAACGAGGTCTAACCTCAAAAGTGAGTGTTTGTCAAATGTCGAAGTTACAAGTAATTGCGACTAAGATTATTAATATCATCTTACTGGATACTTAGTATTAGCAAAGGTCAAAAAGCGATGAAAGCATAGCATTATAATCTTGCAGCTTTCTCCATGAGATTAATATCGATTTGACAGATTTCAATCTAACGTTTCGCGTTTCATAACCTTTGTTTAATTAAAACAAATTACACTTCTTGATTTTAAAGTAATAGAAATGTGTCAGCTGCGTCCTGTTCACGAGACCTTTCGTCCGTTCACATGGGTTATCCCAAGCAGAGACAACCGCAATATGAAAAGGCGCTTGGTTTTTACGAGTAGGGTCCACTAGAAAAAGCCTCTCGTGTAAGTTTGATTACTTCCATTTCCCACAACGCTTATGTAAGAATATATAAAACCTACATGTTATCTATACATTGTTATAGTCTGTGAGTATTAATAAATAAAAACAAATTATTATACAACGAAGCGCTATTTACGAAGCTTTGATTTTTCTTAACTTATTTTCTTATTATTTCTAAGAAAAGAATCCATCCAACCATCTTTAAACTGACGAATAAATTTAAAAATTATTTAACATTGGGAAAGGTGAAGCGAGCTCTTCTAGAGTTTTAAGACTTCGATGATGTTATATCGTCAGATTTACAATATGTAGATCAAACTTACATGAGTCGAAACCCGGAAACGAAACAAGGACCTCTGTTACTAAACAAGCTCTTAGTCACAGCGCCATAGTGAATACGAATATCAATTTATTTTTCTTTTTAAAAAATAACCTTTTATTACAAAATCTTATTTCATGAAATGTTTTCAGCTTGATTTTTTTATATTATTACTACTTTTTTTATTCAGCTGAAACTATTTTATGAATTGGAAAAGTTAAGCAAAGATAAAGTGACCAAATATTTTACAAGTGTATTGTAATGTGATGCCTTTCTCATGTTAGTTAGTTAAATAACTTTTTCAGTTAAATGACTTCTTCAGTTAAATGACTTTGTAGGTCAGTGTGTATCATTCTTCAGTATAATTTATTCATTGTCACGAATGTGCATGAATGATTTTATTCATTCCTTAAATGGAAACGATATAAAGATGCACTGTTTCATATGCAACTGAAATGCATAGTAACTATCATTACTGCATATCAACTATCACCAGATATCTATATTTATCAATGACTTAAATAAGTTGTCTTTATACATTATTCGCAGTTCCTTTTGTATATATACCTATTGCTTAGTAAAGTGTATTAATATTTATATCATTGTATTAAATTTGATTGTATCCTAAAGGTTTATTAATTCAGTCGTTCGACACAGCGCGTTGTTATAGAGAATAAATCAAATGTTTCAGATTTACTTCGCGCATAATTTTACAGTTTGTTCCGTGAATATTTATACGACACAGCGGCGGCATAAGATGAGTATGATATTAGTTTGTAAATCAACTTAGTAAATAAACGACAAAAGTTACTTAATGTATATATAACATATGTAAGTCTGTGTCACGTTGTACTAAGTTGATTTAAAACTAAATTCCATTTCGTTTATCGGCAACTAAATGCAGATCACGTTTCAGAAGAGCAAGAATAACTTTATTGTAACAGAGTATCCGGTACCGGACGTAACAAACTTAAGTCGAGGGCAAATTTGATCTAGCACTCGTTACACGTAATCTAACATATTTCTCTTATATAATCTAATACAACATATTTTCAAAGCTCTGTAGAAGTCGAAATAATCTTTAAGGTTTTTTATTATTGTCTTATGAAAGCTGGAGTGACGTCGCATACGTCGTCTTATCCGAGTCTCTATTACCTAATAAGATTGGAATATGCCGGAATAGCTCAGGGGCTAATTTTCATGCTTTGGACATTACTTCAATTCTGAGCGAAATTTTTCTTTTCTTTTTCCTTCCTTTTACAGTGCTAACTTTGTATCTCCTTAACCGGAAGAGCTATAGACTATTTATTTCGGATTTCTCGTCTCCTTAACCTGTACTTTATTTTATGCTGAAAAAGTATTCATATAGCTCTTGCGGTTTAAAAGTTACAAATGTTACAGAGTTTAAAGTCAGCGTATTAGCCTCTTTTACGCCGATGCAATCACGTAATACAGATATAGTTAGTGAAATTACTATACTATTTTATGAACACGCGTTTACAGACCACCATTCTTTTTAGTATCATCACTTGTTGATAAAAACAAAAGTATTATACTTAACTATTAAAAAAGTAAAGCATATCTTTGTATAATAAATCTTCAGTAGTTTATTTAAAATGGACCTCTTATATTTTGTGATTAAAATTGTACTATCAAAATATAGTAAAAAACAAAATATGCAAATTTATTTTTAATAAACTTAAGATAGACGATATCTTACTCAAGTTATACATAACACTTAAGCAAGAAAATTACGACTCGGTAAGCAAGCAATTAAGTATGATTAAGTTTGAATCATATATTGCAATTAATTCGTAAACCACCAACTAACGAATACATTCCTCCCCCAAATTGATAGGATTTGCTGTAATCCTACGCTTCGTGGTTTAATTATCAGACGAATTATTAAATTGTTAGTATATTTACAATATAGCTCGGAAGCCTGCTTACATGGTAATTACTTAAACCAGATACCAATAATGTTATTATTATTATTAGTGGCAAATTATATCTAAAATATTTCTTAATAAAATCAAACACTCATCAATGTAACTGAAACGTTTGTTCATATTTTTTAATGATTTAATTTTTTAGCTGTAAACGATTTCAGGATAATAAAATAATAAATATATTTCAGTACTTCATTGAAATAAATTACGTATATATAAAACATTATAAGGTTATGTTTAAATAAATAATATTAAACAGCTTTCTACCAAAACGAGAGAATCAAAGCCACCTAACAGCTAACATGTCCAAGAAAGCTTCATGGTTTCCTCGTGATGTTTTCCTTCGGTAGTTCAAGCTCAGCGAGAATCGAACTCGCGCCTTTTATAAAATTTGCTATAACAGCTTTATTTTGTTTCAAGCATTTCATTATACTCATATTAATAACATTATTTTATATCACGACCAAATAAACTATTTTGAATTCATTTGTCAATCAGTTACGAAAGAAAAATTATGTATGTATTACTCTATTTACGAATTTTTAGAAAATATTATACTTTTGTAAAGGAAAAGAAAAACATTCTGTATAAAAGATTTTGCGAAGTAAAAATAACAAAAAATAATTCACAATGAAGAGCTTTTCACTTGGAAGGATACCTAATTACCCGTAATAAATGAAAACTGTTATTAATGTGAGGAGTGACCCGTAATTATCCGGTAGTATAATAACCGAAGATGAACACCAAAAAGAAGAAGCTAAACAATTACCTTCATTCAACCACAAGGTCGTTGACTATTATAGGTGATTAGGATTACCAGTGACCACCTTTTGATTAACATAACCAATTTTCAGAGTCCTTAGACATACACAAGATATGAATTCGCGTTACTCCAGTAATTTCATTAGCTACAACGCCGGCCAAGCCATATATAAGAACTGACCTATCTAGTTTCTGGTTATCTAGATTATCTCTGAGAGTACCAGATCTACGACTTTAAAATTTTGAAATAAATATTTTAAATATTTAATTTTAATAATACTTAAGGACTAAAAGTTACTCTAGACTATTCTGCAGTGGACATTATCGGTTGCGATGATGATGAACTGCCGCAGAGAATAAGTATTAAACATTACTTTGTTACAGTTTGAAGAGCGCTGTAGTAAAGATATCAAAGTACCCGAATTCACCTTTCATCTCTGCCTAAGATAATCTTCAGCGCAAACAGTTCACAAGCACTTTAAGCGAAGCAGCCATTTCTAAGCTAGTTCAAATTTTAACCTACAACATTATATCCTTCGCGATTTATGTAGGTATTCGGTGATCCTTAA
Organism: Byasa hedistus; assembly: GCA_029286795.1. Classification (NCBI taxonomy): domain Eukaryota; kingdom Metazoa; phylum Arthropoda; class Insecta; order Lepidoptera; family Papilionidae; genus Byasa; species Byasa hedistus. Next base: position 2,811,676 of record JAGSMW010000008.1, read on the forward strand.
ATTAAACTTTGTAATCCTTTCAAAATTGAACTTGTTATGAAGTTTTCAAATTTGCAATTAAAACTCGAATTCAGATTGTCATATATTCATAAAATATTGTGTATTCTCATTATTTATTTGTATGACAAAAAATGTAACAAAATTACAAATTAGTTCAGAAATTTTTTTTTTGGCCAAATTATGACCCGTAACTATAATATTAAAATACTATGTAGTTATAATTTTTTTACAAAAGTTGAAACAGACTTTTTTTTTTATACTACTATGCGACGAGACGAGCAAGACGTCACCTGATGGCAAGTGATACGCTTGCCCATGACATCGCAGTGCTAGTAAGATGTTACACACTGCACCACATTGCGCTCGTCGCCTTGAGACATAAGGTGTTAAGTCTCGTTACCCCAGTAATTACACTAGCTACAGCGCCCTTCCAACCGGAACACAGTAATGTCTGCACACTACTATTTGGCGGTTGAAATAGGAGCTGCGGTGGTACCCATCCAGACGGTCTCCGGCCACAAAACCTACCACCGGTAAAAGACCAGTAAGTGGGGGGGGGGGGGGTAGTAAGACTATAAATAGTAAGCCAAAAAATATAAACCTTCAACAGAGTTTATCAATATTTTCAAAATTAAATAATCCAGGTTAAAGCTTTTTTCGTTTTTCGAAGTATGGTTTAATAGAACTTAAAAATAAGACAAAATTTTCCAAAAAACTATAAGCTTAGGTTCATCCCATAAACAAATTTTTGAATGAAAATAATTCTGGTGATCTTAATGAAAATTTAAATTATTTTAAAATTAGCTACCATAGTTTATTACTAAATATTTTATGAGGAAAAAAAAAGTTACTATGAATTAAACTTTCAACTTAGTTACTTTGTTAATAAGGTTAACATTTTATCAGGGTATGGGTGAGATGGTTTATAATAAAAGACAAGTTGTCATTGAAGTCAAAAGCCGAGAAATTTTTGTAATGTCGAAAGATTGGAACGATCTTAAAACAATTATAACGGACGTGAAAGTTGACAAAAGTTTTCAAGAACAGACGGGAATATGGAAATTATTGAATTTAACAAAGAGGTGATTGATTGCGTTCTCGTGAGATTTGAAACCAATCACCGGGTAGTCTGAGTTTCTGGAGACCTTCGAACAGTAGTGTGAAATTATACTACGTTCTGTACGAAAGTCTAGTTACATTAGTAATTTCTTGATGTGCCTTCTTCAAACTGATATTTGACGGTCAGATTAAGAAAACTTTTCCGGTCTTGGGCTATTCTTTTTAACTGATGGTATTTAAACCCGGTCCATTCTCTAATGTTGTAATTTCTCTAAGTTCTCCATCTGAATACATCGCTTACACAATATTTAATGATGATTCATGATATCATCATAATGAGTCTCTCTAACCTTTTAAATTTACTAGCACCTTCAAACAAGTACACGATAACGTTTTTACTATGATTGTTTGTCGACAGAAACAAGTCTCTCTTTGGATATGCTAGATCGTGTTACAATTAGTAAAATGAATATAATTTTAACAACTATATCTAAATACAACGAATGGATTTCCTAGAATTATCAACTGACTACACCCAGCGTCCATGATTCTTCGGAAATCACTATCTTATCGACATCCTATTGGAATTTGCTGTTAATACACAGAAAAATGGTACTGCAGGATGTTATAAAAACTTCGTAATATTTTGTGTGCATCCGTTATTTAAGTGTCACTTTTATACGAACAGGATAAATGTATCTAATATTTTATGTCTCTTCGAATTTGAAAAATTCCATTGCATTTCACAAACTCTGTACGGATATATACCTCAAAGAGAGTTAATGAAATCTAACTTTTTTTTAAAAGTTGTGTTTGTATTAAAAAACCTTTAAGAAAATTCGTAATTAATCTCTTGGCTATAATGCAGACAATCGGCATATCACTTACTTACTTCTAATTAAATACAATATGCTAAAGCCATAACCGTAACCCTCAATCCGCAAACAAAATTACGTAGCTATAAACACTAAAAGCGAGTTCTCGTAACAAGCAAAAACTTTCATAACACTTGTTTATTAGTTAGACACAAACAAAAATTATAATATTTAAAGTAAACTAATGTATAATTTTGTGCCGAATCAAATTACTACTATTTATAATAGTTAAAACTATTTTCTTTACTATTGTATCACTAACTCAAATGTGACACTATTTTAAATTAGGATATAAGCTTTGATCTATTTTTAGGTTAATACTAAGTAATGATCTCCTCATATTAAGTAACTGTACATTAACGATAGAAAAAAATCGATAGCCTAGTAATAATTTGTAGTTTTCCGTTGCAAAGTACAAGGTGGGCCAAAAGAAATCACCCTATTGGAAGCCCAAATTGAATCACTAAATTTTAGCGACGCCCATTTGTCCGATATCATCTTCTCGACTCGACCAATAAAATTCTAAAGGTTTAAATAAACATAATCAAAAAACAGAATCAAAGTTTTTCATTTAGAAAAAAAATTAGAGCCTAACAACATCGAAGGGCTTCTTTTGGCCCGCCTTGTACCTGAACCATCATTAACTACGAGGTAGTTATTATCATTACATAGTTATACATGCCATTATGATCTAAATTACTTGGCAATAGATAGACTACGTATACAAGAAAAGTTTTGTGTTAATTCGGTAACTATAAATAGCAAACTTATTAGATAAGCTAACAGTTAAACCTTACAAAAAAGTGTTGCACAACTTCTGTTAAATACAGCATAGATAAAAAACAATCTTTTTCAAAAGAGAAAACTGATATTAATGTAAAAAAAAACCCGCACGTTTAATTTAAGAGTTTAAAAAGTTTACGTTTTGGTATATTAAATAAATGAAACTTCTTGAGCTCTTTTAATCATCATTTACGTTTTATCTGAATTTATACCAAAAATTACTAAATCAATTTGTAAAGTAAATAATTTTGAAAAGTTCCAAGGGTCTGTTATAGATTGGGCTAGACGCTAGTTAAAGCCTACTTGACATTGATTAGTTAGACTGACTCACAGGTACGTAATTAAAAATATTGTATAATTTCCACGAGAAATGTATATCTATAAATCCTACTAAATTTGTATATTAACAATTTAAGTAATCCAGAAGCTTGTTTCCCGACGAAAATCCCAACTTATTAAGGTTATCTCGTGTTTCTCTACAGCACTAATCTAGGATCAACCTCTGATCTCGTTTTAGCGATAACTTTGCTCGAAGGAGGTTTTACGCGGCAACGTTAATTTTTGTTGCGGTCCATTTATATAGTTTGCTACTTACTTCAGTAATTTAGTGCGACTGAGGCACTTCACAAACGAACCTTGGTATTTAAGACTAAAGTTATATATGTTTTTAATTTATTTTTAGCTATGACAATAGTTACACGATTATTACTTATAGAAAGCAGTAGTGTAAGAAGTGTTTATAAAAACTAAATCTCAAAAGTGATTTGTAGTAAGTTACTAATACAAAATTAACAATTACGAATACTTTTTTTTTTGCCTTTTTAACAGAAATTTTTACCGGACAATATTTAAATCATTCATCAGTCTAATATTTGAAAAGAAAACTATATGAATTTTGGCAAACGTTTCTGAATCTATCCGATTCAGATGAAACACAGTATTAATTATGTTTAATGTTTAAATGCTAAAGATTATTTTGTTAGATCCTTTTAAATACATCCATCGAAGACCTTAAAAATATCTCATGTAATAGTCACAAAGGATTGTTGCTCATTATTCTCACCTCTATGAATGAAGCCTTTATTATTCTATAAACTTAAAGTTGGATCTTAAGAGCAATGTGATGTTTATTGTAAAGCTATCCATAGATATTTTAATATGAATGCATTAAATGTTTAACAACTTTGTATCTTTAAATCCAGTTTCACATCAGTCCGATGTGAAGAGAGAAACAAACATCCTTTATTCTAAGCTCATATAGAACTCAACACTTAGAATATAACAATTGTTGAACAAAGAAAACATGGAATCGATTTATAGACTTCTAATGTAAGAGTATCATAAAAACGTAATAATAAATTATACTTTTATGTTGTTCAAATGAACAATATAACATAGTGGCTTTCACTGGGAAATATAATATTTATTTATGCCTTCACTACGCGATATCGTTACAAAAATATAATGTATCTTACTGTACTAATATAATGTAACATAAGCACAGGACAGAAAATCAATGAAACGAATTCATAGTTGTAAACAGTGTTGCTAGTGGGATTTTTTTTTATAATGATTTCATGTTTCCGCGAATATTACACACTTATTAAAACTAAATTTTACGGATTTTATCTCGTTTATTTATCATATTTTATTTAGTCCTGACGTTACTGCCGATTTGCAGCAGTCATGATCACGAGATGACAAGAATCACTGATGTCCTGACCACACAGCTATCACGGGGTACCTATAACTATTTAATTATTGTTTATGGGCCGATCTACGCAGAATGAGCTCACTGAAGTGGTTTACTTGGGATTTGGTTTAAGCCGGTGATATTACCCCAGTATCTTCTCTATTGAAATTAGGATATTTTTTTTATTAATAGCCTCGCGAATCATCTTTAGCAGGAATCGGTGTTCTGTTGCGATTATTTGTGGTTTATCAAATCTCATATAATGGTCGAAATAATCCATAAGACGGTCACAGATTGCAGACTTCTTACAACGTTGATGTTTCAAATCAGTCTGCAATGATGCAATCTGATATAATTTGCAATGTCTTATACTTACTAAGTTATTACATATAATACAGTTTATTACGTATGATCAATAAATAGTTTCAGTAATTAGATACGATGTTCTAAGTATTTAGCTTTGTGGTTAATTATCCTGTTTAAACTTCTGTGTTAAATGAATCGTTGGAAAAAAGACATTTGTGTCTAATCTTTTTCACGTAAATTAGATGTAGAGGTCTTTTGCCTGGGTATGTAGGACCAGAGGACCTACTTCTATAGCACAAAGGGTATGATGCAAACATTACTATATTCGGGTTGTAGCTGGTTTTACATTTTGTTGTATTGTCAATATTTTTATTATGAATATATTATTATGGGCAGGCGTATCATTAACTATCGAGTTGATGTCTTTCCGTTGATTCAGTCTTCGTGAAAACGCTGTTCTTGATATAAGCTTCAAAAGTACAGAAACAACTATCATCAAGAGTGTAACATACTTTAAAAAGTATGTACATAAAAGTGACATTACACAGGCAAACATACTTTGACATTTCATTCAAATAGCACCTTTAATTTCGGTCTGACTTTAAAGAAATGTAAAACGCGTAGGCATTTCACAAGACGAATTTTTTCTTATCCTTTTATAATCGTCGTGTTTTTTGACTTCTCTCAAAGAGATCTCAATGCCGTTTGAACTTTAAAAAATTAAGTCTTGATTAAACAGGTCTAATATTATAACCATTTATAAATAAATCATTTTAATTTATATGTCATGTCCTCTCTAAAACACTGAATTTAGAAATAAGTCTCACTTTAAAAAAGGCAGTTAATTCCAAATACATGTTTTCCCGCTTTCTAGTTTTTAGCAGAATCTATTGCTCCGTTATCCCTTTATGGTTATTTTATAATATTCCATAATAATATAGTTTTGCGATGTAATATGAATATGGTGGAAAATAGGCACGCGGGCAATGGCTACTTTTTTTAGAGTCTTCAAAATTTTGTCGTGTAAAGGTTCTATGTAGACGCATAAAATAATAAGTGATTTAATTTCAGATATTTCTTGTGGTTTATGGTCAATTACTATTTCACTTTAAAAATAATCGTGTTTTTTTTTTTAATTGCACCTCCCATTAAAGTTTTACGTAAACCTTGTATTAAAAATAAAAACTGCTGATTTATAGAAGTTTAACACTAAATTTTAATACGTTATCATTTTAATCTAAAATAGTGATCTCGGAGCAGATATAAAGCCCAAAGCCATTCCTACACTGAGCAAGGTGAGAACAATGTCGTTATTTGTAAGTGTAGATATATAATAGACATACAGATATTTACTAACTTATTATATAAGAGAAAAAGTCCTTAACTAAAGTTTTTAAATTTGGACTCTTCTCAAAAGTCACTCATAACAAATGAGTTCAGTTTAAAGTTTCCTACAATTACAATGATATAAGGAAAGTAACAGGTTTAAAAACAACGTAGTTGAAATTAAAATGAAACGTATAGGCTATATGTGTATCAAGCCTGAGCTTTCTCGAATGCAAGATCACTAGAAAGGAAATAAGCGGAGGCCCTTCACATTCAAAATGAACATGAAATATGCAAACTAGAAATATTACAAATAGTGTAACTTTGTAAAATTCTTTTACTTTTCTACGCTTAACCGTCTTCTTCGGATTTGCAATTTTCATATTCTTTTTCAGAATATTGAAATTTTAACAAATTTGTGTAGTTTTTTTTACTATTTTTTTTAACTTTATTTACCAATACGACTGCTAACTTCCTTTTATGATGGATAAATTGTATCTCGAGTCGAAAATATTCAAACATGTTCTGTTTAAAAAATGTAGTTTGGTCTTTTAGCGATTAGTCTAAAAATACTTTATTATTAGTGTCTTTATGTCATCGCGACCAATGTTACCAGCTTTCAACGTAATACAGTATTATGATCTCGATTAATAATGCTTGAGAATCGAAGTAGAACTCGTAATTTAACAGCCGTACTCTGTAACCACTAGTCCTTCAAATCGCCAATAGGTTTTAAATTTTGAATACCCAATTAAATCAATTTGTCTTCTAATTAAAAACAAGGTTAAGATGTATGACCTATTGCTGCCTACTTAAACACTATGGACGTCTCGGTAGCTGGTGATTATCTTCAAGGATAATCAAACGCCTTTAATGATGTGTTTATTTAAAATGTTTTTGTGTTAAGCAGAAAATTAATTTTTTTTAACTTTATTTACCAATACGACTGCTAACTTCCTTTTATGATGGATAAATTGTATCTCGAGTCGAAAATATTCAAACATGTTCTGTTTAAAAAATGTAGTTTGGTCTTTTAGCGATTAGTCTAAAAATACTTTATTATTAGTGTCTTTATGTCATCGCGACCAATGTTACCAGCTTTCAACGTAATACAGTATTATGATCTCGATTAATAATGCTTGAGAATCGAAGTAGAACTCGTAATTTAACAGCCGTACTCTGTAACCACTAGTCCTTCAAATCGCCAATAGGTTTTAAATTTTGAATACCCAATTAAATCAATTTGTCTTCTAATTAAAAACAAGGTTAAGATGTATGACCTATTGCTGCCTACTTAAACACTATGGACGTCTCGGTAGCTGGTGATTATCTTCAAGGATAATCAAACGTCTTTAATGATGTGTTTAATTAAAATGAATTTTTTTTTATGTTTTCTTAAATAACAAAAACAAAAATAAATGATGATGATGAGAATGATCCCTGTTTCTTTCACTTTCAAACATTCTCCCGGGGTTGACTGGTAGAGAATGCCCCTAGGCATTAAGTCCGCCCATTGTAACGTTTTTGGCATATACAATAAAGTTTTTAAATTTGGACTCTTCTCAAAAGTCACTCATAACAAATGAGTTCAGTTTAAAGTTTCCTACAATTACAATGATATAAGGAAAGTAACAGGTTTAAAAACAACGTAGTTGAAATTAAAATGAAACGTATAGGCTATATGTGTATCAAGCCTGAGCTTTCTCAAATGTAAGATCACTAGAAAGGAAATAAGCGGAGGCCCTTCACATTCAAAATGAACATGAAATATGCAAACTAGAAATATTACAAATAGTGTAACTTTGTAAAATTCTTTTACTTCACGCTTAACCGTCTTCTTCGGATTTGCAATTTTCATATTCTTTTTCAGAATATTGAAATTTTAACAAATTTGTGTAGTTTTTTTTACTATTTTTTTAACTTTATTTACCAATACGACTGCTAACTTCCTTTTATGATGGATAAATTGTATCTCGAGTCGAAAATACAAACATGTTCTGTTTAAAAAATGTAGTTTGGTCTTTTAGCGATTAGTCTAAAAATACTTTATTATTAGTGTCTTTATGTCATCGCGACCAATGTTACCAGCTTTCAACGTAATACAGTATTATGATCTCGATTAATAATGCTTGAGAATCGAAGTAGAACTCGTAATTTAACAGCCGTACTCTGTAACCACTAGTCCTTTAAATCGCCAATAGGTTTTCAATTTTGAATACCCAATTAAATCAATTTGTCTTCTAATTAAAAACAAGGTTAAGATGTATGACCTATTGCTGCCTACTTAAACACTATGGACGTCTCGGTAGCTGGTGATTATCTTCAAGGATAATCAAACGCCTTTAATGATGTGTTTATTTAAAATGTTTTTGTGTTAAGCAGAAAAATGAATTTTTTTTTATGTTTTCTTAAATAACAAAAACAAAAATAAATGATGATGATGAGATTGATCCCTGTTTCTTTCACTTTCAAACATTCTCCCGGGGTTGACTGGTAGAGAATGCCCCTAGGCATTAAGTCCGCCCATTGTAACGTTTTGGCGTATACAATAAAGTTTATAAAATAAAACATACTTCTATTTAAGTGTTTATTTCTTTTTTTACGTATATGAAAACAAACGTAAAACTTTCGCGTCGATTCGAACCCTTTTTTTACGTCGGTGAAACATTACTAGATCGAAAATAGTCTAAAATTCCATACAAATTGAAAACTAATATTTTCTTTCGATGGTGTTTAAATCAATAAAAAAAAGATCTCCCTGATTTTGCTTTAAATGTTATAAAGTTATGAACAAATCTTTAAAGCAGTCAAATGCTTCACTATTTTTTTAATAATTTGAACCAAATAATTTTGAGTAACTTAAGTAATCCATATGACGAAAAGAAATGCTTAATTCGTATATACGTCAGTATAATAACTTGTAATATAAATACAGAAACTTACCTAGTTAGAAAATTTCTTGCGTCATTACACTATAATAAATTGTTATTATAATACTTCTAGAAGCACTTAAAGTTTATATTGTACATTACACACTAAAAAATTAATAATAATGGTAGTCTTCTAATTATTAACGGAATTTCTTATCTATTCTCTTAACTAATGTAACAATAAATCGTTTATGATATTAGTTCAACACATTTTGTAGGATTCGCACTAGGTATAGTTAAACGAATTGCTAAAAGAACTTTTGGCCAACACAAAAGTTTCGCACGAGAGGCACCGAATGTATGGGCGAGCGTGCGTCTGGCTTCGGAGCTGGCTTCCGAATCACTTGGGCGGTGAAAGCTCGGGAGACGATTGCGTAGCGCAAAGGACTCCAGCCTTTATAAAAATCCACACGCAACATACAGACATGGCAGCTACATTAAATACTTTATACCACTTGCCACTTCTCCGCGTTCTTAAGTGCGCGTCGTAAAATTATGAGTTATATTAACTACAAAACTCGTTAAAGTATCGGGGTTTTGAGGATTCCTTGGTAGTACAAAAATTAAAAAAAGGTCTTTTTTTACTACTTGGCGACGTGGCGAGCAAGACGTTCACCTGATGGTAAGTGATACACTTGCCCATTACAACGTGGCGATAGTTAAGATGGTACACTGCACCACATTGCGCTCGTCGCCTTGAGATATAAGGTGTTAATTCTCGTTACACCAGTAAATACACTAGCTACAGAACCCTTCAAACCGGAACACAGTAATGTTTGCACACTACTATTTGGCGGTTGAAATAGGAGCTGCGGTGGTACCCACCCAGACGGTCTCCGGCAACAGAGACCTACCACCTGGTAACCTTTATTGAAATCATGATACATTTTTATCGAATAAGCTAACAGTAGACTGAAATTTCACATTTTAAGTGAATACTCGCTTAGAATATTTTAACTCTTATATGCTGACAGCCGAAATAGAGAATCTGCTATAGCTTCAGATTTGCAATACAATGATGAACTAAACTTAACGCGTAGCTCGAGAATCAAGGCAAGGACCTTCGCGTTAAAAGATAAGGAGTTATTAATTCAATTCATATAATTTTGTAATTTTAGTGTCGAATATTAGTTTAAGAATTCTTTAAACTATTCAACGGTGGTGTTAAGGTAAATAAGACGGTATAGGGTGCTTATTAACATAATTTAGCTTCCTGGCCTAGTCTTAATCAATTTATATATAATTCTACTAACATTGACACTATAACCATTTACAAATTTTTAATGTATACGAAATTTTCATTATTTTGATGCGATGACTATACTAAAGCTGACCTCGTATCTCCCGAGACAAGTAACTTAAATATAGTGCGATTAAACTCTGCATACTGTCCTATAAACGAATATTTAAGTTCACAGAAGCGCAGGGATCGTTACCCAAGTAACTTCTGTAACTACAACATCCTTCAAACGGGAAGATAGTTGTTTGCACACTACTCGAACAGAAATAAAAGCTGCGGCGATACCTTCCTAGTGGGTCTCCGGCAAAATCGTCCTGCTATCAAAAATATATATTAATGTATATAAAATTGGAAGTGATTAAAACTTCGTCAAATTATTTCGCATATATAGATTTATAAGTACTTAGTACGCCGAAGGCAATCAAAATCAATCATGTTACAAACAAAGTAAATACTATCGAAAATCACAAAATAACTTACAAACGACCCATGTCAGAGGAAATATAGTAATACGTTCCAGGGACGTTATTCGCGCGTTCATTGCTGAGAATCGAACCTATAGAATTGTGAATTGACAGACAGACGTCCGGTTGTCGCGTCTTATCAACTCGTAATACGTTTTTAATGAAAATCTTCGCAAATTTCCGTTAACGTTTTGTATTAAGCCATGTCCGGTTTGTGCCAAGACCATAAACTTTGAAACGTAATATTGTTGCGGTAATAGTGGTAAAGATGATTTCTTAACCGGAAATATTTAGCGAAAAGGAAATAGAATATTTTTATATTATCAATAATATATAATAATATTAACAAAATTAAATAATATTTATGTGTAAATAAAGAGGGAATGAAGTTATGCATAAAATTAGTGTAATACGGAAATTAAAGGGATCATTTAAATAGCAGTTAAAGGGAAGAGCAGAATTTCTGTCTGATGGTAAATGATATGCCTAAGAAAGGCAATCTTGCTTCTCTTCTAAGTTTCTCGCGAGTTTTGGCTTAAGGCCAATTGGAATGCTGAAAAGTTTTTCTCTTATTAGAATTGCAAGTAGACTGTAAGTTGCAGGCATCTTTATGTGAGCGTGCCTTCATGATAAGATTTCGTTCGTATTCTATTACGTTCGGCACCTCCTTCATCACTAGTAACTAGAATATCCCAAAAATAACTTTCGCACATTTACATTATTTATTATATTCATTATTTCATTCATTATTTTATACGTACTTTAGCTATTTTGGCTTTTAAAAGAAATCATGCTTCTTAATTTAGTTGTGAGTGTTAAAGTGCCTTTGAGTGAATTTTCTGTTACGAAGTTTTTTGCAAAAAACTAAAATTTAAGAAAAGCTAATATTGATAATAAAATTAACTAAACATTTCGATTATATTTCTTATTTTAAAAGGTTTTTCATAGTATTAGAATAATAGTGACATACCCTACGTCCTTGTCTTTAAAATTAATATTTTGGTTAACCACTACTATGATGTTTGTGTCTATGCGACCTCACGTTCTCGTTATATATACATAATTAAGGCAAATACCGTAGTAATTCGAATATGAAAACAGTTTTTTTTCCTTCTTTAATAGTAGAACAACGTATTCATAAATTTATTACACATTGCATTTACTTTAACACGAAAATACGTTCACTTAGTTTAAAATTATATTTATTCCCATTTTATCAACTGTTCAAGTAAAGTAATTATGATTATGTTATAAAGAGCATTTCTACATGAAGTTTTTAAATATTAAAAAGTAAATTGTTCTGTAAAAACAAATTTATGGTATTATGGATAAGAAGCATTTAAATAACTTCATTATTTGGTGCTATTAACACTGATATGGAAACATTGAGCAATAAGTCAGCAGTAAAAAGGGAGATTATCATTAAAAAGTATAAAATTTTTATCAAGCTCCACACGCGAATATTTATAACTAATCTCCGACTAATAAAGGTTTATTGACACCAGAATTTGAGGTCAAAAAAGATTAAGCGGCCATAAATCTAATAACATTGGGGTTTGTTTTCATAGCTGTTATGTGCGACAAGTTTTATCTTTTCGCAGCCTTCCCTTGCCCTTGACTGACCTTCTTTCAATGCGTTTCCTCGGAACCCGGCGACCTCTCTCATAGAACAAAGGAAATGGGGCGACGTCTCTTTACATACTTCGAGAGGAATCTGTATAGATTTGTATTGTTATCGAATAACGATCGGTGTCTTTTATCAGCGTTGTGTTTAATTAAGTGATAATGTTTCAGGGTTAATTATCTCAGCATTATAGTGTTTTGTGGGCAGGTTAACCAAGCAGCGGTAGTAGCAGATATTTGCAACCAAATAGTTGTTTTCAAACATTACTTTATTCTGGTTTTGGTAGTACTGTAGCAAGTGAAGTTCATGCGATATTACTTCTACGTAAAGTACGTAAATATCGGATCATTAACTCTTTACCTTCACTGCCTAATCGGTTTTCAGTTCCACCAATAATGTATTTGCATTTTCTTATGATTCTTGTGTATGATTTACCTGGGTATTTGGGATTACCTGGTGATTTACCTGGGTATTTGGGATTACCTGGTAAATTATTACCCCTGTAATAATTTACCTGGGGGCGGAAGCTTTCCTTATAGTTACTTACCAAATTGGAGAGACTTGCGTTCAGCGGTGGATATGTACAGGCTGAAATATAACATAGTCTGTTAAATTTTGTTATAAAAAATATAAAATAATCGTAAACACAACCATGAACATAATTTACTTGATGAAAATCAACTCATAAATTCTAATGTGGCTTACAATGTTCTCATAAGTACTGCGTTATGGCGTAACATCAGGGAGCTCGTGGAAAACATCCATAAATATAATAAAACAACGGATAGGAGTCTTAGGTTCCGTTGGTTCGGTTATTCAGCTCTTGATAGCTAATATTTACCTCCTGTAGTGATGGATACGGAATATACTATATTCCGTATGTACGTGAATGACTATGAAATAATATTAGAACGATATTGTTTGCGAGAAGTTATAAAATATATTATGCGTGTCAAAAATTATAACAGCAAACACAACCTAATAAACATGTAAACAACTCTTCGATGAAATGTTTCTTTTTAATTAATTCGTGTTAGCAAGCTTTATGAGGATATATAATATGTTATCCTGAAACCGAGAAAATCTCATTCATAACTAGTTGGTTTATTTGGCTGTTAAAGTTGGCTACGTTCCAGTACAACAATTTGTTATTTCACTGTCGTATTTACGGTGAAATACAGAAAAAAAATCAAGAAGCGTCTTGGTAATACAAATATTAGTTATTTTTTTTTTGTAATGTAAATATATTTAAATTTGCTGTCGTAACAGATGAGTCTCCTCTGTTCACATAACAGCTGAAGTATTCTTTTTTTTTTTTTTTTTTATAGATACATTCCCCCTGCGTGTAATGGGTCAGGGCCTAGTGCTTCCATACCAGTTCTCGCATGCATACCGTTCTACTAACATTTATTCCTATAATTTACTTCTTTCTTTCATACATCTCGCTAATGGGTGTAGACATTGTCATCGCTTCAACATAATTTCTTTTCTTTCTCTGCTTGTTCCTGAAAGCATGAATTGCTGGAAAGGGTACACATTTGAAACTACCATTAACAATAAAAAGGGTACAATAAAACAAACAAACTTAACACTTTTAAAAAACAATCCAACAATTTAAAACTTACTCTCCTAACTTAATATTTATTTATCACAGTTTGTTTTTTACCCTGTTCCAGCTTACAATTTTTGTTTACAATTCTTATTTTTATTTTTGTTATATTACACTTGTTCCTCCAGTCTCTTTCGTTTTATTTCTATCAATTACTTTTGCTATTATCTTCTTGCAGTATTTCAGGAATATTCGACGACTAGCGTCTACACTCATCAGAGAGGCGATCATACCCGCGCTAATCTCCTGCCCCAGCTCCATCTGGCAGTCATAGCGCTCTCTGCAAAATAAAGGACAGTAAGCCACTACATGGAGCACGGTCTAGTCCTCCGTCGGGTCACAGAGGCACGAGAGACTGTCCTTGAGTTTAAACCTGTGTAGGTACTCGGAGAATCCCCCGTGCCCCGTGAACATCTGGACCAGTACCGTGTCCAGCTCTACACGGCGCAGGATCCGGTAGGCCGCCACGGCGTCCGGGAAAAATATCCGCGATGTTGAAGCCGTCTTCCCTTCCTTATACCGTCTATTCCATTCGTCAAGCGTCTCCAAACGGAGTTGACGCTTGACGAAGGAAATAGGACAGTCCTCATATTCCGGTCTCCTTTTACTCTTCAGGGCCGCATCCTTGGCCAGCTGGTCCGCCCTTTCGTTACCCTCCCTCCCCGCGTGCGCTTTCACCCAATATAATCTGACATCCTTCCCTTTCTCTCGTGCTTTCATAATATTTCCTTTCACTCTTAACGCTAAGGGATGGAGGGTGTCAGGTCTTCGGACTATATCGAGGGCGGACCTGGAGTCACTCATTATCGCGATGGTCTGCGATGACTCGCTGGCCGCGTACCCTGTCGCTTCCGCTAATGCCAGCAGCTCTGCCTGGAAAACGGTGCAGAATCCGCCCAACTTGAGCTTTTTGGTCTTGAACTCCGCGGCGCCCCGCATGACGCAGAACGCCGCGCCCACCTTATCGTCGATGCGGCTGCCGTCGGTAAAGATGTTGATTTCGGCAGCCGAGGTGGCAAGTTGGTCTTCCTCCGCACTATTCCCCAGGCAGGAGTACTCCACACCAACCTGACCAGACGGGTGTGGGAGACTCTTATAGCATGCCGGTACCTCCAGCTGTCGGTCTCCTATTACTTGCCGGGAGTATCCACGCTTTACCTCAAATAAGGTGGCTGCTTCTTGGACACGGAGGTCCAGCGGAAGCAGCCCGGCAAGTAATAGGGCCGAATGCAACGACGCGGTCCGGTGGGTCCGCGCGATCTTCTGCGCGAATCCCCTCTGAACCGCGCCGAGCTGCCTTCGGACCGACAGCTTTTTAGCTGCCGGCGCCCATGCACTCGCCGCATACAACACGATAGGCTCCAACACCGCCAGGTACATCGTCCTGATCACCTCGGAGTTCAGCCCCCACGACACTTTCGCGGTCCTGCACAGTTGACGATAGAGTCCTTGGACCTTGTTGCTCACGTTCCGCACATGCGTGTTGAACGTGAGCCTATCGTCAACTGTGAGGCCGAGTATCCGGACCTCCCGGGCCCGCTCGATGGCCTCCCCCCCATCTTCAATATTGGGGTGTCATACTTGAGCTTCCGGCTCAGCACCATCATCTTCGTTTTGTGTGGTGCGAACCGGAGCTTATTCTTGACACCCCAATCGTGAACATGGGAGAGTGCCTCATTGGCCTTACGCTGGATGTCCCCGGCCTCTTGCCCCGAGAAGATCAGTACGACGTCATCTGCGAACGCCTGGCAGTGTGTCCCGTTCTTGGCCAGTTCCTCCAGGAGCGGATTGAGGAGGAGGGTCCAGAAGGTTGGGCCTCCGATGGAGCCCTGCACGCACCCTTTGGTGGTCTCTCTGGCCCACTCCGCCCCCGCGTACCGTACGGTCACCCTGCGATTGCTCAAGTAGCTGTCGGCAAGGCGCCGCACGTTCGCGGGGCAGCGAGTTTCAGCCAGTCTGCACCGTATCGCAGGCCACCAGGCATTATCAAAGGCTCCCTCTATGTCCAATGATACCAGCACTACGATCTCCTTCTCCTCCAACCGAGTCCGTAGATGCTGGATCAGGACATACAGGGAGTCCTCGGTGCTTCGCTGAGGCACGAAGCCGTACTGGTGGCAACTGATATACGGTGCAGAGTACCACCTAATCCTCCGCACCATCATTTTTTCTAAAATTTTTCCTAAAATGGGCAGGAGCCCGATGGGGCGGTAGGATTTCGGATGCGTGTAGTCCTCCTTGTCGGGTTTCCTCAACACTACGACCGCTGCCCCCTTCCATCTCGTGGGGAAGTGGCCAAGAGCGAGACACCGGTTAGAGAGCGCGAGAAACAGTCCGGCGTCCACGGCAATGGCCGCGCGACAGATGTCCGCGGTGAGGCCGTCAGCGCCAGGTGCTTTTTTGGCACTGAAGGTCGACACGGACCATCGGAGCTCCTCCATCGTAAACGGGGGGTCACAAGGATCATCTTGCCCCCCCGCATTGATATCATCGGCTAATGCTCTTACAGAACTGTGGCCCGCATTGTCCTCCCCGGGGTTATCCTCCGGGAAGAAAACCTCCGCCAGCAACCTGGCTGATCCCGCTGCGTCCAGTACAGAGCCCGACTGGACGAGGGGGACGTCCTCTCGCCTCACCTGCGCGCGTCGCATCACACGATAGACGCCGTCCCACATGGTCTCGCGGTCCTGCTTCTCACAGAACCGCTTCCAGCTTTCGGTCTGAGCGCGTTTCACCTCGAGGCGATAGGCCTCCTTCGCGTCGGCGTACTCGCGCAAGACCAACTCCTTACGGGCCGGCCGCGCGTTCGGTATCCTCCTCTTCTTCCTCAGGGCGTCTGCCTTGAGGCTTCCGAGTTTGTCAGACCACCAAGGCAATTCTGCCCGCGTCCTCCCTGATGCCTTCGGCAGGACCGCATCGCAGGCGTCCCCCACGGTTTCCACGTACCGATCGACAATGCTGTCCAACGCACCCTTTTCGGTGACACTGTCTACCTCGGTGAGCGTTGGGCCGCGGTCTAGGAGCAGCTGGCGAAAGTGCGATGGAACTCGCACCAGTCTGCCCTGTGGGTACTGTACTTCCGCGTGGAACTCCTGAGATCCGTACCGCGAGACTTTTTCAGGCACAACTCGAACAGAATTGCCCTGTGGTACTGTACTTCCGCGTGGAACTCCTGAGATCCGTACCGCGTGACTTTTTCAGGCACAACTCGAACAGAATTGCCCTGTGGTCCGACGAGGACACGTCATCGGCAAGACGCCAGCCCTCCACCCGATCGAGCAGAGTGGTCGAGCAAGCAGTAACGTCGACGCGGCTGGAATAGCACTTACCGCCCCTCAGCGTGAAGAACGTCGGCTCAGACCCCTGGTTCAGCACGTGCAACCCCAGCTCGTCGAGTGCGGCTGCAAGCTCAATCCCGCGTTGGTCAGCAGACTGGCTGCCCCACTCGGTGTTATGGGCGTTCACGTCGCCACCCAGTATCACGTTGTCAGTCCCCAAACCCTGTACGGCCTCGCCGATTTGATCCAGGTACGGCGAGAGCGGCTTGTTAGGCTCCAGGTAGACGGATACCACCCCTATCTCCCAAGCCCGGGTTCTCAGACGGACCGCAGTAATGTTGCCCGTCGTGAGATCGGGACATTGAGTGATATCGATGGTATCGTCGAACAGCACAACGGCGGCCTTGACCACCTCCGAGGCGCCCCGACCGACGCATTGTACCACCCTTGTCCCCGGGTAGTGTCGCATCTCACCGCAGTTGCCGATGTAAGGCTCCTGGACCATGGCGAACGCCCACCCTCTCTTCGGCGCCTCGCGAATCAGCTCAGCCGTAGCGAGCTCGGACCTTTGCAGATTTGACTGACAAGCGCGATACTGGTGGTGCCCCACCCGGTTATTGCAGTCCGCCCCCGGGACGCCCTTAGCAATACGCTACGGACGCCCGAGATATGGCGTCCCACCGTCTCCGGACAGGGCAGACCTCGTCGAACGCCCCGTGGTCCCACCGGTCCGCCTTACACTTACGGCAGTTCCGGCAGGCGGGAGGTTTCCCTGCTTGCCAGTCTGGGCACTCGGCTCTCAGGTGAAGGCCACCACAATGTCCGCACCGGTCCTCAGTCTCGGTGCAGAACTTTTTAGTGTGGCCATACCCCAAGCACCGAGTGCATTGGACCAAAGGGGATTGGTCTTGCACACGCACCCGCTGGAGATCCACGTGCATCATGCCCGCGGCTGTGAAGCGGCCCCAGAGTATGGGCGAGACACGCATGACCACATGGGTCATAAGTGGGTTCCGCGCCCTCCGCCTGAACCTCACTTCCATCCTAATATCGTTCTCAGGGACGTCCCCCAACAGATGTGCGTTTTGGGTCCTGACAGCCTTGACAATGTCCTCGTCTTTATTATAGGACATGACGTCCCTGAGAACGATCATCGGATCGCGATTTCGCACCTCCTCTAGGTTCAGGCCCTTACCTGCGTTAGCAAGCTTCTCCTTCACCCGCGCCAATTCCACTTGTGTGCTACAACCTATAATGACCTTACCGTCCCTTATTTTGCGCATTCTGTCGACCCTGAAACCCTCTTCCTTGGCATTAAGTGCCTCCCTTATCTTACTCACAACTTGCTCCCCGGTATCATTCCCCGACGAGATCGCCACCGCGTGCGTCAGCTCGCTCACCGGTGGCGAACTTTTTGCCGGTCCAGCCGCTACAACCGCGTAGGTACCCTTGGGTTTGTCCTCCCAGGACTTCAGAGACTCCCTTAGCCTCTCCACCTCCCTGGAGTTGGCCTCCAGGAGTCTCGCATGATCTTCTAACCTTTTTAGGAGCTCTCTACTTACGTCGCTTGTTCCGGCGGGCGAGGGGGCTGCAGGGACTTCCACTATACTTTCCTCCCCGCGCCTCTCCTTCGCCTGCTCGGCTGGTCCATCCTTAGGGTCCCTAGCCCGCTTCCTATCGAGCTCCGATTCCTTGACCAGCTGGTACATCCTATCAATAGCGCCGGTCACCTCTAACTTAATTTCACTTTTAAGGTTGCGCGAGTTGCCCAAATAAAGCTTAGCTTTATTTAGGCAAGCTCGCGCCTCCTTTACGCGGTCCACGGGCGCCGGCCTAGTCCCCTTCGGGGAGCCCCCAGCGCTCGCCGGCTTGGCCCCCTTGGGGGAGCCCCCGGCGCTCGCCGGCTTGGCCCCCTTCGGGGACCCCCCGGCGCCCGCCGCCGCAGGTGACCGGTCCTCCACCAGCTTGGCCTCCTGGGTGGACCCTACGCGCGACTTACCCTTGGGTACTGCTGGCAGGACTTTCCGGGGAGAAATCCTCTTCTTTTCTTTAGCTGAAGTATTCTGTGTAAGCTCGCTTGAGGTCACTTAAAATTATGTAAAATTAGGATTAAGTTTTTCATCATCATCGAAAAATTACGATGAGGGAACAAGTGATCATGAGACAATTAGACAACAATATATTTACACATTTCTAATTGATTAATATTTTAAGGCGGATTATCAGAGAAGTTTAAAATGGTATACTTTTAAAACAAGCTGCATAAATTTACAAGGATATTAATATTTTACTTTTTTATTCGGTTCTAAGAAGCACAGTTATTTCCTTGATATTTTCAGTGAAAGGAAGCGAGTGAATAAACGAACACGTTCCAAAAACAACAGCTTTTGTGGGGATGTATCCACCAACTCGCTCTTGGATCTTGTTGATTAATGAACTATCTCCTTTCAATAGGAACATTAACTGTTTATATTTACAATTAAAACGAAACAAGCGTATAATTAACCTTATAGAATACCTATATATATGTGTAACTGATAAACAACAGGCTGCGTAACCTTGTTCGGCCTTGAACCGTGATTAAATTGTTCGGCAGCTCACAGGTTTTACGATCGACTTTATTAGGCAATCCGGCGAAATGCATGCGCTCCATTAATTACCGATGTACAAAATTAGTATTAAACCATGTTAAGGAAACGGTATATTACAGGTAATAATATCAATATGTAAATAAACTAGAATAAATGAAATAGACAAGTTTATTGCTTGAAAAACCACCCTGTTACTTTTATGTAACGTTAACTGTTTTGATCTTAAACAAGATGACATTTTCATGATATATTCACAATGGTACACAGATTTTTGATTTACAGAGAGCACTGATGATATATTGACCTGGTATATCCTCATCAATATAATTATAATTGTTAATCTAACCAATTCATCACTGTGTCGGCAATCTAGACGAAATATACTTTTTTATGGTAAGAGATATTCGCTTATAACAACTGCTAGAATGATTCTCAAATGCCGCACCTGATCAGAAATCATTTAATGTTTACTTTATAGTATAATTTAGAATGAACGTTGCAAGATAGTATATTTTAGTTAATTTTTTCTTACTTCAGTGGATATCTTACGGGGCTGCAAAAGAAACAGCACTGCTCGCCAGACAGTACTGCTTTGACTTTCACCTTAATCTGTAAGCTCTACTGAGACCTTGACGAACTGAAGGAGTTTTGCAAGCGATGGAATATGGCGGTAAGTAACAACACGTAGTTTTCAAAACTTATTTCGCAGGCTCCTGAACTCTCATCACTCGCCACATTTACGGTAAACGATCTGATCAATCATTTTTCAAATACGTTAAAGTAATGTATTATTTTCAAATAAAACTTATACTGCTATTAAAAGTGTTAAATTGTTCTTAGACTACATATTCTATTGATGTACAATACAGAGCTCTTGAATTCCGTATGCACAAGTTAATAAAGTTAAAAATTATTTCAAGTGCCTTGCGTTCTCTTTGATTTTGTGTTGGTTATTTTCAAGTTTTATTTAATTTTTCAGTAATTGATTACCCCGGCTTATTCTTAACTCTTAAACTCTTTCTCTCAAATCTCAATTTTCATCATAACCTTAAAATTAATACAAAAAAAACTGCCGCTCTATCAATAAGTTTGCGATTATAAAAATGAATTCATCAATAAGTACTTAGTCTAGGAAAACATGAATTTATAACGCCAAACGTTAAAGTGCTTACGATACTGTATACAAAACTGAAAGGAACTGTAACTAATGCAATTATAACTATTTGATGATTTGGAAACATCCTATTACCTCATTGATATGTGCAAAAGTATAGCTTTCCATGCGGTGAAATTTATTACGAATCAGTACTCTAAGATATTTGTAAAGTTTTAAAAAAATACTTTAATATCTTAGAGCAAACATGTGCTTACCGTGAATGATATGAAATAAGTTTTCAGACATATTTTTTTAAACGACAAACCTATCTAAAAGTATCAAAAAACTTTTTTCATTATTTCAAAAGAAGTATTGAACGATTTTAAATCATAGTAATATCATCACTATATGTTATGAACTTCCTGGTCCGCAGAGACTGTTAGATAAATAAAGTTTTAGTAGTACATTGACCTTTCCCTTAGCAAGTAGTAATAGTTGTCTCCATCAAATTTAGTAGCCTTTTATCACTAAGTAACAGAAAATCACCCGAAAGTCCCTAAGGATTACTGTAATAACTTTAATAACATCCTTATATGAGTTTACGGCGTGAGGCATTTTTTCCGTTTACCCTTATATACTTTTATCTACATTGGCTAAGACTTGTTCTCAATTTCACATGGTGACAATGATGCCTTAAATGGTAAAGTTTCCTCGCCCAGGAGACTCTGGCTCTCATTCGTTGACAGCCGGAACACAGCGATGTTGTTATGACGGCAGATTTAGAATTTCAAAATCTTCTCTGCAACCAATCAAATTAATATATTCTTATCCAAAAGTTCGTTTCACGTCAAAATCATTTTAAAGCTTAATTTTATCTTCGTTCTTTTTTAATTAATTTCTCTTCGTATATGCCTCTCCAAGAAGAGTATACGTCGTGCTCGTCTCGCTTGGCGTATGGTCGGAAACTATACACAATTTAGTCGACTTTTATTACACAACAATGACTGTTCGAAAAGAGATGTACTAAGTTAAAACAATCTAAAATATGGTAAATATATATTCAAAAATAGAGATTAGTCTAAGATAAAATTTATTTTGTATATTGATCAATATTAAAAGGTTTGGAAGTCATTCATAAAATTTAATAAAAATATCTATCAGTGCATATAAATATTAAAAGCAAAAAAAAAAGCAGAGGCATAATTAAGATGGGTTCGATGAAACGTCTAAATTTTATTTGCGAAGGCGATTTAATTGAGATCGTAAAATTTTCACTTCTTCAAAACGATTCCGCGAAATTACTTCGTATTTCATGACGAGTGTTTTCCTGTACTCCGTCCCTTTCAGAAGATTTGATTAATTTCATCCATAAATTCTGTTCAACGATTATTCGAGAAAAAACTACAACAAATATTGTTGTTATTCTTAACAAAATTTAACATTTTTGTTTTGTATATATATATTATAGGTTCTATTGAATTTTCTCCTTAATATTTTAATTATCTTTTCGAGAGTTTTAATTAGCCATCAGAAACTAACGACAAAATTACTAAAAGTATTCTCAAATGGATGTTTAGTTAGTGTATACCAATCGCTAATCTACCTTCAAGGTAAGAAATGATCAGACCTTTTTCATACCTCGCTCGCCAACCCGCTAACAAATACCCAGTTTGTAAATAACGTAATTTATATAATTAATTTCTATTAAAAAAAAATAATCAAGTGAAAAATAATATTGTAAATCACAATGTAAACATTCAATATCGACACAAGAAATAGTATTCGTAATACGCTTACCAAACGTGATGAGACTCCAACATCGGCTCCGAAGAAAAGGGTCAGATGAAATTGAATTACAGCACGATCGGCTGCCACTTACATACAGAAACGTAACTTAAAATACTAAAACATGAAGTTTACACGTTTTTGTCCATATTTCATACATTCACAACTTTCCATAATGTCATTTCATTGTTACAAAAATGATATTAGTTACCACGTTCTGATTCCGCTTGAACTTGGATTTTTCTCTACACATACTTTATATTTTTTTTTAGTATTTCTACACTTCTTATAAATGTCATTAAAGTAATAAATATATAATTTTCAAGGAAGCCTGAATTTTAATTAAAGACAATCTTAGTTAAAATTAAGCTAATATTCTAGCAATTAGAACGAACGAAAGCAGGAAGGTAGCTCTGCTTAATGTCCTCGCTTAGCTTTACATCGATAAATTTAAAGATACCTCTTGATAAACTTCTTCCGTAGGTTTTTGATTATAAACGGATTTTTTTTCTAGATTATTAGATTTAAAGATTATCTTTTAAGTGTTCATTACAGTCGTTCGTTTAATATCAGTTGATTTTTTATCATTTAACTGGTAGTGTAAATTCTTTTTTGGAAATCGTCGTGGTATCTAACAATTTCTATTTCTGCAACCAGGCAACTGAACTTAATAAGGAGAGTGTCGTTAAATGCTATGTGACGTTGTGTAAACATCTTAACTAACTTCGGCAGGCATACCAATTACAAAAGATTGAATTAACCGTGTAGTCACCAATTCGATATGTTAACATATATTCATATAAATCAGTACTAACGGTATTTGTTTCGGAACAAAAGCCGATTTCTATTTCTATTAGCTGATCCCGTCCAGAAGTCTGCATCAATGAACAATTCCATTTGGTTAATTGATCCGGAATACCACAGGAAATTACTAAACATGTATTAATTGGACCGATTCGTTACAGAACTGGACTATTAGGAAACCAATGATTGGTTATCAGGAGACCTCCTGTGTTTGATCGAGTGACGCTAACTTTGTTATTTCTTTGTTTTTAAGCAGTTCAGATCTTTTCAGTTCATAATAACGTAAAGACTTAAGGATTAATTTATATGTTTTATGTATTATAATAATAAATAAGATATCCTTCAACACAAAAAAAAAATATAACTGAAAGGAGCTAACTGAATACACAGCGTAGTAACTGTTTCTGTATATGGAGTCTCAAAGTCACACCAGATATTAAAAATATAAGACTTTTAGACTTATTACTAGATTTAACAATTTTTAGTTAGTTAACATACCAGCTAAGTACCCTTTTGTTAAGTAGATATTACTTAACAAAAGGGCCCAACCCAAAAACACATCCCCACGGCCACGTGTGTGTTTTATTTAATATAGCCGTTACTTACCTCTCAAGATCGTCAAATTAACGCAATTATAGACGCTTTATATGTCTACACAGCTGCCGAGACTTTTACGAATACGCAAAATCTCATTTTGAATCGTAAAAACTAATTCAAGAAATATAACTTCTTTTCGTATAAACACATAAATACGAAATTCGTTGGTTATAAACACTTCATAAAAACAATACGAATCTATAGCATAATATCTATGTTTACTGTCTGAAGCACTTTTTAGTTTAGTTTTGTTAGTACAGTTCTCAAAATTATATAAAAACTGAGCACAGAATAAAATTAATTCATATAAATATTGTATCATTTAGTACCACACTCTGAACATACAGGAAAAGAAACTATTGTTTGATATTCCATTGCACAACAACAGCTTTCCCTTGAGAAGAAAAACTTATCCTGTCCTGAACTTGTTCAATAACAATACGGAAAGTTAAAAAGTTCGACGCGATAATACAATTCTTATTTTCACTAACATTGAATCTGTGATATTGAAACTCTTAATACTTTTAACCGTTTAAAATTAAATGAAGCGGTATAAAAGTATTTAAATAAATATGAAAATTTATAGCACTTAAAAGAAATTTCATGTACATTGCGAAAACATGATAAAAGCATAAGGTTGAGGCTAAAAGCCTGTGTTGCTTATAATAGTACATTTTAAAAGATTTCACCGCTAAGCGCCGGCTTTACGAGGCGGGATGATGAAAACGCCCGTAAAATCTTTTGATGGAGTAATTTCGTGTCCAGTCAAGAACGACCGAGTTCAACGGTTTATATTCACTTCATATTATATTACAATTATAATATATGGATTGTTCTTAACCAAAATACTCACTGTCACTAACCGAACAGTTGTAGTAATAAGTTTTAGGTAAATTATCATAAACTTCTTTCTCTCGGTTAGTTGGAAATTTATTCCGTACCCTCAGCAATCTGTTACGATTTGTGACATTTTTTCATTCTTTCTTTACGTTATTCTGTCACAGCTCGTGTATGAAGCGTATACTTTTACAAAATAAAATAAACAACTTTTGTAATGGTAACTAATCGTAAAAATTCTTTTAAACGCCAGTTTGTTAATTTCTACCACAAATTATCAAAAATTATTATCTTTTCAATGAATTAATATCTAGTTAAGCGTATTTTAGCAAAAACTACATTATAGTTAAGAATATTATTTATATATGACACACGTTCGGAAGTTAATATTCCTTATTCCTTGATCTTCTATGAAACAAACCGGTATTAACACCCAAAAGAGGGTACCTATATATTTCGATAGTAAACGGCAACTAATACACAAGTTTAAATACACATATTTAAATTTAAAAACTTAGTAATAATAAGAAATATCTAAACTGCTATAAATTATTTAACTAATATAATAACAGTTTACGAAAATAATTTCCTTAATATCGGATCGGCAAACGTTTTAATTAATACAGAGGCTTTCCAAGAATTTCTCATCTTAATTTCAGGCATCCAAAACATTCTATATGTTAAGTTGTGTGGTAAGTTCTCCGTAATAAATTTACTCTTACTTGATGTTTAAGATGTACGTTGTAAATAATTTACCTGAAAAGTACTCTAATACATGTGTAAAGTAAATTTATATTATATTATATAAGTGTTTAGATTTATTTCTAGAGATGTGATATGACGTCATATGTTTTCCTTTTATTCAAGTGTCCCTGTTGAGTGGACTGATGATTACAATGATAATGATGTTTTAAGCAACGTAGAAAGAGACGGCAACCAATTTAAAATAATTAATATTTTTAGTTAAAAGGAACTTTTTATGAAATTGTATAATTCAGCAAATATTCAAGACATAAGAAATATATAAAAGAAAAAGAGATAAAGTAACGTTATAATGCAACGACATGAATTATCTTCTTAAACTAATGCCTTAAAATCTTTAGACAGCGTATATTATAACTATTACATCCTAGTAGGTGTTAACGTACAAATAACTTGTGCAACTTTGTACATAGATACTCGTGTTTTATTATTGTCGTCCCTTACATTGGACATGCTCATAAAGGATAAAACGATAATCCGTTTGCCCAATGGAAAGGCAACGAACGGATCCCGTTTGTGAGGAAACTTTCTGCGCCATTACGAAATACAGAAAAGGAAGACATGGTTCAAAGCTTCATGTGTTTTCTTCGCTACATTCGCATTTGTAACTGTGTAGTATTTGTATTATTAATCAGAAGATGCGATACTCACGATAAGTGTTTTTCAGTTACGATAATCGAATTAATAACTCTTAATAATATAATATACGTATTCTTTTGTGTATTCTATGTATCTATAGAAAATCTAAAACATCCAACAAGAATCAGTTCTGCTAGAGTTTCATCCTATTTTTGAGATTAAATAATATAAATATGTTAAACATATTTCTTATTCCCTTGATCCTCGAAACCTAAGGTCCGATAAATGTAGACAAAATTAATAAAAATGCATTCATAAAGGAAAGAGCTTTTTTTCAGTCATGGAATAGTCAGCAGCGCTTCTCTTTGCTACCAAGCAGTAGTTTACTATCATTAATATAATAGGATCAGAAAACACACCTGGTAATAAGCTCTGTTTTTATATAAACAACACTATGATTACATTATATATGGTACATGATATAAAACTAAATTAGTATGAACATAGTCAATCACTTACCAACACAAAAATCTGCTTAGCCTTTTAGATTGTTATAATCTACAAAAAAAGCAATATTGAAATTCATATCGGGACATACACCTAGCACCAGATATATGTATCAAGACCAGCCGCAAACCAAATGCCTTTCGAAATGTGATCCGACTAATGTGAAAGTCGTCTTTTATTAAGAAATTGTATACGAGAATTTTTTATTACGTAGCTATAAAAGGAAAATTTCATAGACTGACCTTGCCCGCCCTTGACTCGTGATGAAAGAAGCCTACGGATAGTATCAGAGCAGGTTTTATGGGCGATTTTGTTAATGGCTCACAGAAAACTGTACATTTTGTAAATCCATGGTGCTGAAGAATAAAAATGAAAAATTAGGAAGGAGATAATAAAGCTTAATTAGCTACACCAAGCGATTATGAAAAGTTTACCAGCAGACAGGATCTATAAATACATACGTATATTTCAGTTGAATTTCAATTCAAGTCAATCCTGAAGGTAACAATGAATTTACGTTAAACAAATTCTCTTCTCTGATTTCAAACTCGAGTTAAACGTAACAATGTTATTTTAATTACGTTTCCTTAAACTCCTCTCATCAAGTTCCCGCAAATGTTACTACGGTTAATACTGATTATTCTTTAATCTAGTTATTTATATTAACAATCGTCTAAAAGTTTAAAACTTTAAATTAAATCACACACCATGTACAATTTCTATAAGAAAAATACTTCGTTGCAACGATAAGTGGAGGCAATTTTTAAAAAAGAAATACAATCAGAACGTTTGATTAAAAAAAAATGAAAAATTCACACAAGTAAACGTAATATCATTACAAGACTTGATTTGACTCTGTCATTTGCTGAAGTAGAAAAGGGTCGGGTCAAATTAAATAAGCGCTTGACGAGATTCAACTTTTTTTCGCGAAGTATTCGTTAAGAATAAGTCTGCTTATGAGTCTGTTACACCTACAACTAAATTGATTCAACGTAACAAAATCAAAATTGATTATTTGAAGAGATTTTTATGTTGAATTAAATCAATTCGAATATTTGTGAAGTTAACTATATACCCTTCGATAGGTTAATACGTAATATTTTCAAATTTATTATATATATACAAGCTGACCCGACAGACTTCGTTCTGTCAAAAAAATTGGAATGTGGCAGTTTTTTGTTCTTACCTATTTTATAGCCAGCGCAAAAAAATCTGAACTGAACCGTCACTCTGGTGATAGGGCGGTGTGTGGGGTTCAGCTCTATATATGTTCATCTAATAACTATTATTTAAATATTAGTGGGTTCCAGAAGAGTGGCCAAAGTTATAATTATGGTACATAAATTATATTTACTATTATTATTTTATAAGGAACAAATAACTGTCATATTCCAAATCTTTTTGACAGAATGTAGTCTATCAAGTCCGCCAGATGGTAACGCGGATTGTGCTCGACTGATGTAATGTCGTGAAAACGAATGCATTTTATGTCGCGTGCCGAAACTAAAACAAAAGAAATAATACCGCGAAGCCGACCAAATTGAAAATCAGTAAAAATGATCTTTAGCTATTACATTTTGTGACTATTTATGTTATTATTTCATTCGTTTTAATTTCGGCACGCGGCGATCTTCCGACGCGCATACGCACACCATTTTGATAGAATAATTGAATTTGAACTTTGTGCAGCTGTAATAAAGTGCAAATTGACTCTTTAGCGTTACGAACGCACCTACATCGCTTAGACAGCAGTGAAAGCTTGTTATTTAATATGAACGTTTGTTTTTTTGTTTCTGGTTACTGGTTTCTGGTTTCGGGTTTCTGGTTTCTGGTTTCTGGTTCTGGTTTCTGGTTCTGGTTTCTGGTTTCTGGTTTCTGGTTTCTGGTTTCTGGTTCCTGGTTCCTGGTTTCTGGTTCTGGTTTACTGGTTATGGTTTACTGGTTTACTGGTTTATGGTTTACTGGTGTACTGGTTTACTGTTACTGGTTTACGGTTTACTGGTTTACTGGTTTATGGTTTACTGGTTACTGGTTTACTGGTTTATGTTTACTGGTTACTGGTTACTGGTTTTACTGCGTTTACTGGTTTACGGTTTACTGGTTTACTGGTTACTGGTGTACTGGTTTACTGGTTTACTGGTTTACTGGTTTATGTTTACTGGTTTACTGGTTTAATGGTTTACTGGTTACTGGTGTACTGTTGTACTGGTGTACTGGTGTACTGGTGTTACTGGTGTACTGGTGTACTGGTTTACTGGTGTACTGGGTACTGGTGTACTGGTTTACTGGTTTACTGGTTTATGGTTTACTGGTTTATGGTTTACTGGTTTACTGGTTTACTGGTTTACTGGTTAACTGGTTTACTGGTTGACTGGTTTACTGGTTTACTGGTTTACTGGTTTAACTGGTTTACTGGTTACTGGTTTACTGGTTAACTGGTTTACTGGTTGACTGGTTTACTGGTTTACTGGTTTAACTGGTTTACTGGTTAACTGGTTTACTGGTTGACTGGTTTACTGGTTGACTGGTTTACTGGTTACTGGTTTACTGGTTACTGGTGTACTGGTTTACTGGTTTACTGGTTTACTGGTTTACTGGTTTAACTGGTTTACTGGTTTACTGGTTTACTGGTTTACTGTTTTACTGTTTACTGGTTTAACTGGTTTACTGGTTTACTGGTTTACGGTTTACTGGTTTACTGGTTTACTGGTTTCTGGTTTACTGGTTTAACTGGTTACTGGTTTACTGGTTTACTGGTTTACTGGTTTACTGTTTACTGGTTTACTGGTTTCTGGTTTACTGGTTTACTGGTTTACCTGGTTTACTGGTTTACTGGTTTACTGGTTTAACTGTTTACTGGTTTACTGGTTTACTGGTTTACTGGTTTACTGGTTTACTGGTTTATGGTTTACTGGTTTAACTGGTTTACTGGTTTACTGTTACTGGTTTACTGGTTTACTGGTTACTGGTTTACTGGTTTACTGTTTACTGGTTTACTGGTTTACTGGTTTACTGGTTTACTGGTTTACTGGTTTACTGGTTTACTGGTTACTGGTTTACTGGTTACTGGTTACTGGTTTACTGGTTTATGGTTTACTGGTTTATGGTTTACTGGTTTCTGGTTTCTAGATTTCGGATGTCAGATTTCAATTTTCCATTTTCCATTTTCCGTTTTCCATTTTCCATTTTCCAATAACTGCTTCATTCCAAATCATTTTGACGGAATGAAGTCTGTTAGGTCCGCCAGACGATAACGCGGTTTGTGCTGGAATGATGTGATGTCGTGAAAAAGAAACTAAAACAAAATAAATAATACCGCGAAGCCGACCTAATTGAAAATCAGCAGTAATGATCTTTAGCTCTTACATTTTGTGACTATTTATGTTATTATTTCATTCGTTTTAATTTCGGCACGCGGCGTTAGATCCTCCGACGCGCATACGCACACTTTTGAAAGAATGATCTAATTTGAACTTTGAGCAGCTGTAATAAAGTGCAAATTGACTCTTTAGCGTTACGAACGCACCTACATTGCTTAGACAGCAGTGTAAGCTTGTAATTTAATATGAACTTTATGAAATAGCAATAAAGTTCAAATTGACTCTACATTTTAGTTAGAGAACGTTTGTATAGGAAAAAGAAAAGCGCTGTTTTTAGGGGCTTCCCGGCGATTATTCGAATTTTTCTCAAATTGGCCAAATTGGTCCTGGCGTTGTAGAGTGATGCGCTTACCGACACATATTTGTATTATAGATTAATAATAAATTATATTCAATGACATTAGTTATTAATAAAAAAATAATAAAGTTGCTTAAGAATATATTTATATGTAGAGGGAGTGACAAAAGGCATAATGTTTGAGAGATAAAGAATTCGTTGTCATCCCCACTCACCAGTACACGTGCTGTGTACTGGTGAGAGGTGACACCGGTACACACGTGGAGGGGATCACTTACCAAGTGATAATATTTTTTTTTTGGAGTTTACAGCCACGCGGTTTGATACGTGGCCATGTACAATTGATGATATCGAGCGAGACAAAAATATTAAAATGTCTATTAAAAAGCAGGGGTTGGTGATAGAAAAGTGAAAATTTAGGGTTGTATGTAGTTTTTGATGCCACACAATAATAAAATAAAATAGAAAAAAAAATCCCAAAAAATAAAAAAAAATTTTTGGTGTGGGCAACCCTGATCACTTAGAGGTTTGAAAAATAGATAGTAACCTATTCTCAGACCTGCTGAATATGCACAAAAAATTTCATAAGAATCGGTAAAGCCGTTTCGGAGGAGTATGGGAACGAACATTGTGACAAGAGAATTTTATATATTAGATTTGTAACTGAAATAATGAATATGTTACAACAATTTTTATTACAGATACATTTTACTTTATGGTTTATTTATTTATTATTATTTAACTGCCTCCATGACACAGGCAGCTAAGCGCTTGCTACCTGATATGATTTGTGACCACATTTTGTGGAGTCGGATGGTGCTAAAGTTTTTCCGAACCCACCCAGTGAGATACCACTTTCATGTTGTAAATCTGCCACGACAGCAGCATTTCCATATTCCAGCTGTCAATATATGAGAGCGAAAGTTTTCTTGGCGAGCATGTTAAAATACAACAAATAAAATTGATATCAAGTGTTAGCCCATTGTAGATAAAAATTATATTTATTTGCCTAGTTTTGTTGTGTACTAATGTTTTGTAAACATCTATATCTAAATATAGCCTAGTGGTTTGAACGCCCGCCTACCATTCCAGACGTATCGGGTTCGAATACGGCCTGCACCAATGAATTTTTCAATTTATGTGCAGTTAGTATAACACCAACCAATATCACGTGATTTGACGTTGAAGGAAAACTTCACGAGGAAACCTGCATATCTATGTCATGACCGTCCGTGCTCGGACTAGTATGTGGAATGGAGAAGGCAATGGCAAACCACTCTATTATAACTGCCAAGTAAGTCGTCGTGTGTTTCTTGACACACGATGACCACGGCCCTCAGTCATGAGGAAATACGACTTAGAAGAAAAAGAATGTCTAAATATAAAATTTCATTCCAATACAAATAAAATAGGTGCTTTATTATTTAGTTTTCTTTAGACCAAAATATCGATGTCTTTGCCTAATCCTTAAGTGTATTGGATCTATCACTTTAATTGCTTCGTCAAATATTTTATGTAATTGTACGTTTCATGCTCTACTTATATGTATTTTCATGTTGTTTTAGTTTCCCTTCATTATTCTCTTCTCATTACATTTTTCCATGTATCCGTAGTACGGACCAAACCTTTGCGTACAAACTCTATTTTTTTCGTGGGGCCTCTACATAACTCATATTTGTATGCTAATGGGATAGTATTCGGGGACAATGTGCGAACTTCAAGCAAAAGTAAGATGAATTATTACAAACATCCTCCCCACAACACAAGTGCCAACCACATCCTATGCAGAGTGCGTAATTCGTATTCTGGTAAGGAAAAAAAATCTTTGTGTTTGTCCTCAGAATTTGAATGTAACCATGTCTATACAGTCAACACTGTTGTTATGTAATTTAAATAAAGCCAAAGGATAAAAAAGACAACTTTTAACCAGTTTCCTTCACACGCGATGATAAATTAGTAGATAGAGTTAGAGCTTTGACCAGTTGCCATATTTTCAAGAAATTCATTACTCGAATTCAACCGTATTAACATAATGCAGCAATTTCCGTCAACCGCATAATAAAACGGGGTCGTAAAAGCTGTTGTGACACTATTCCTAGCAAGATTGATTTGATTACAAGTTGAGGGCGGACAAGGTCACTGACCGTCTTTTATAGCTGTATTTAACAATTTACAGGAGGTAAATTTCCAGAATAACAACCTCCGACAGCATCATGGATTGGGTTGCGAAATCTAGCCGGACTATACTTAGAAGTCCTGCTTTTATATCTATATAATGATAAAATTGAAACTACATCATAAAAGATCCATGACCCACTTGTCTATTACTACAGGAAATCAATACTCTAAAATTATAGATGATGAAGTAATATAAATATTTAAAGTATCATCTCTGTCAGAAATGCGGAAAAACCTTTAAAAAGAGATTGAATCATTGACGCTAGTCCACGGGGAATCTTGTTTCAATGAAACTCTAATTACTTGATTACAGTTAGCAAATAAACGAAGGAATAAAGAGAGAAATAAAATGTGAATTGACTTAATTAAATTGCTGAGGTGTGTTAGGTTTAGTGATTGATTTCGTTAAGTACTAACGATTAGGTACTTACTGCTCCTAATCTAAAAGATGAATTGTAAACTGTATTATTAGCTTTATCAAAATTTAACGTTAAAATCTTGCTTAGTTTAGGGATAAAGTATACTATAGAATTTTGCATAATATTCATTACAGTATTAGTCGCTTTAGGTAAGTTTTTAAATCTTAGTCCAGTGATATTACTAGCAATAGCGATATTCAAATCAAAAAGTTTGCAGCTCACATTTCTGTCACCAAACAGTAGTGTGCAAACATTATTGTGTTCCGGTTTGGAGGGTGTTGTATCTAGTAAAGTTACTGGGGTAACGAGACTCAACATCTCATGTCTAAAAGCGACGAGCGCGATGTGGTGCAGTGTATACCATCTTAACTAGCACCACGTTGTTATGGACAAGCGTATCACTTACCATTGAATCTTAAGAAAGTATATCAATCTTTAGTATGGATAGATAATCACTAAGAATTATATTTTCGATTAATTTATAAACAAATTTATAAATTTTCAGACGCTGGTAATTCGTTCCTTGGTTCTCTTAACTACTTTAAAACAATTTTATTATTCCATGCCGGCAAAGCTTACGTCGACGAATTCTGCTTGATTACTCCAAAATAAGACGTTTACCATCCTAAAACGTGATTCGGAATAATAAACAAAAAATTCTCCGAAACCTTGCAAAGTTTAACTTTTATTTATTTATAGTTTGTCAAAAATTTATCTCTAGTCTTTTTTTTAGACCTTGAAACGAAATCTAATTAATGAAATGTTAGGTCTATCATTTGTGAGATAATTTGGGCTATAACATAAAAGTAAATACACGGATTTTGTATATATTATCATTAGAAAAAGCTGCATTAAGTTAATTTGTACTTTATGTGTATAAAAGAATGCTAGACTTAATTTTCCATCACCATCATTGAATGCCACATCCAAATTGAAGTTGGGAGGTTAGTTGGAGAAAACATTTCGATTCTTTGCCAAAATAATGCTTTTTACTGAAGACTGCTTAAAGTGTGTATCTCTCTTACTGACACTCTCTTTTTCTCCTTCTCTTTCTCACTTTTACAGTGTTGGTGAGATTATAAATCGACTAGTACAAAGCAAATGTTTCATAGTCATCTGTAAGTTTATATAAGATGACTGTGTAGACTGTGACTATGTTCTACATAGATTATACAGGAAGCAATGATTAAAAGAATTATTTTGTTGCAGTTGTTCAATTGTTTAACAAGTGTTAAAGTATACCACGTATTACAGATCCAATAATCTCATATTATATGAAATGAAATCGATGAGGAGCGAGATAAGATATTCGTAAATCATGCAACGTCAAAGCTCTTTTAAAGAACTTTCGTCGGAACGAGTTTTATCCGGTCGTAATCTTTCCTTTTGTTCTTGGATGACCTTCTTTCGGTTTGAGTGTACTCTGACGTTGACAAACGAATTGTTCTCCTTTGAAGTTCCTCACATGTGACCTTATTTATTTCTTTTTAAAAGGTATTACAATATATGTAAATTATTGATTGAAAATGGCGTACATCGAATTTTTTCACTTATATTATAGTTATGTACATCATCAACAGCATTAATGACTAGTGATAATGAACATGACTTGGTTTTTCCAAATTCATGTATATTTTTTTTGTTTAGTTCATTAAATACTCAAAAGTTTAAGTTATTATAGTTCACTGCCGCCAATTTTCAGCAATCCACTACTAGAGATTTTTTTTTTTGATGAAAGGGATATACCTTTTTGTTCTTTGACCTTCCATTGTCGTAGACCGTTCTTAAGGATATGTTCCTTTCAGTACTAGTTCAACAGTTTCTTTCAACTATTTCATTATACTTCTAATATTGTCTCCGTGTAATTCTAGAAATTACGAAATTAATTAAAGTTAAATTCATCTTTGTTATCATTACAAGTTTGGATACTAATCATATCACATACAATTCAAAAGGATCTTTTTTGACATTAATAATAACATTGGTAATAAATTAAATATAGTCTTATATTTTTCTTTATTTATCACCATTTTACAATTACATTAAAAAAAGCGTTTAAACAAGTTCCAATAGATGAGGTTTTCATCGCGGTAAAATCAATGTAACGTTGATAAAGTCAGTGAAATAAAACGTTGTGGTCGAACCGCGATAACTGTGCGATCCGAGACGAGATGCTGTTCACAGACAATTCTCAGTAACATATATATCTCAGAACAATTTCGATTGAAAACAAAGCTATACGTTTTTGTTTTCACTATCATTTTTATAGTCTTGTTCGAATGGGAAAATGTCTTCGTTGATAATTGACGAGAATAACAAACTTGCATGAATTTCGCTTAATGTTTTTTTTATTAACAAATGTGAAAATGTCAAAAGGGAAACGTATTTGAAATTTGAATTTTATGCCTAACTGAAATCTAATTCTTGGAGTTATTACTGCTGGATTTACGGACTTTAATAACTTAAAATTATTTAAAAATCGTCGCATAAATATTTGCATACATTGAAAGTACTCTGTTCCCTTGGCAGTGCTTTATTTACAGTTAATTCCTGATACAAATTTTACTAAATTGTACTAGTGACATCTATTGAAAAGCTTTTGTTTTAAGACCTAGTAGATATTCAGATACATTTAACGAACGATTTATTGTACTAAAAGTCTTCTAGAGGGCACTGTCAAATTTTCTTAGAAAAACGGCAGCGCCATTTTAAACAAATTTTATGTATTGTTTCTATTATAGCTTCTGTAGCTAAAACACGAATACTATTTCAGAAAAAAAACTGATTATTGACAGACTAACATAGATAAAGATTTTCTTTAATAAATTGTTTAGTCCGTCATATTATAATAATGTTTTCCGAAGTTACAAAACTCCCTCTTTTGATCGCCACTAACATATTAAACCTTTGTAGCGCACCGATAATATTAAAGGTTGGAACGTTCTTTACGCACAATTATCAAATTTCTTTTACCTTTTACAAATTGATCGTTAAAATAGGCAAAAGATAAAATAACTCCAACTAAAGCCTTTTTAATAGTTGAATATAATATTTTAAAGGAAAGCCAACATGAATTTATTCGAACAAAGCATTTAATAACTTATCTTTTACTAAAAACAGAACAAGAAATAACCTTTTTTGATATTTCATAGTGTTTATATAGCTTTGAGGTTTGATATAAATAAAACTCAATTTGAAATAAAATATTTACGTTACAATTATTTATATAATCTCCCATTAAACATATCTTAGTCGCTACATTTTTAATACAGTACAAAAATACTTGTACATACATTTATTCGTGTGTAAGTAATACTATAATAAGTACAAATTAATAATATACATGTTTTGTACATTTATCGTCAACATAAAGTGTAGTACATAATTGCTGAACATCCATTGTTTAAAAATTTACTTCTTTTAAATTAGTCTTTGGTATTAAAGAATACGTAACTTTATAAAGTTGTTCTGTAAGACCTAAATTTATTCAAACTGGCTATAAATTGGAAAGTTGAAATAACTTCTCGCCTTATAAACTATTTAAAATTTTAAAAACTTAGCCTAAACAAGCCTTTTATAATAGACAAATAAATGCATGACAACAGTAAGGTGTCATTTTTTTAACCCAAAAACGTTTATACGGCTGTTCGTTTATAATCTGTGTCCATTGATTTTATAATACCTTAATACTTTAATATTGAAATTTGTGTAATTTTTAATTTTATTAGCACAAAATACACCAAGGTGTGTCAGTTAAATATAAAAATATCAAGGATAAATGTTATTAATCCGTCTTAATTTATTTTATTCAGCAAATAAGTAATCATTTATACAATTTAAATCAGACCACACTTTAGAAAGCTGTGTGGCCATACATAAGATATAAACAAAAAACAATGCCTATTTGTATTGAAATGAATTATTAGTTAAAGAGTTGTTAAAGTTCAATAGCAATATTATATGTTCATGATTAGTACTTATTAAGTTCACAATTGTTTGTTTACAATATCAAATTTAAAAAGTAACTTCTTAGCGCATGTGGACATAAGAATTCAAGCACAATTAATTGCTTTAAACTTATGATCATTGAACATTTAAAAAATACTATGTAATAGTTTCAACCATATATCTAAAGTATCTTTTATAAGCTCCTCAAAAGAATAAATAATTTTTTGTTCAGAAATTAATTATTTCAAAGCCTTATTTACTTTTTGAATAAATCTTAAGATTCTATTTACTTTTATTATATAATAAGATCTATAAAATTAATCAAGGTTTGTCCATCTTTCTATATGATCACTTTGAACGTTCTGTTTCTAATATAACAGTACATATCATAGTTAGTAGCATTATATAAAATATTAACGAATTGAGATATGCGTTTAATCTCACCAGTATTTTGGCAAGACGCACAAATCTATGTGATACCAAACTACCGTTTTCTACACTTAAAACCTATACGAAAGTGTTATTTCTAAAACTATCTAAGTATCGACTCGAATGATACCAATATTAGTTCCACCGACAAACAGTAAAGTCTAAATATTATTGTGATCCAGTTTGAAACGTATTGTAGCTAGAGAAACGAATCTTAAAAAGTTTTATATCAAATCTACGTTTGAACATTGGTTCATAACAATTTATAGATAAGCATATGCTTGAAATAACTTTCATCGTTATCATTTAAAAAGCTTGAGAAAAGTTTTATATATTATAATACTAAATACTTCACATAAAACTACAAAACATCATAATAATAAGTAAGAATACAGTGGAGTTGTAAGAGAAAAGATTTACAATGATACTGGTGCGAAAAACCTTATCACCATATCACACTACTAGTGCCATAAAGAGTTAAGAATTTAAATGCATGAAACATTCTATTCACAGAAGAATAATTTTATTATTTCCATTTGTTATGAATTTTGTTAGCAAATATTGTTTTTAATTAAAAATAAAAAGAAATAGCATGTAGTTACATTGAATAAATAAATTTCACTTTATCATAGGACACCATTGAAGTGTAAATAAATGAAATATTTGTTGCCTGTTCATAACGATAAAAATGTCTATGGTTTTATTATCATAGATTATATGAATATATTCTTACTAATAAGGAGACTAAAAGCTAAAATTCTTCGCCCGAACCAAATGCGAGTTGTGATTTAAATGTAATTAAATAAATAATACCACTACACCTATTTCTCCCAAGCAATATTTTGCAAATATTACTATCAGGTATGAAGACAGATGTATCTGATGATCGATCTGATGTAAAGATCGAAAGCTTCCTATTGTTGGCTCAAAAATTTATTATAATAACATTAGAATTACATTTAGAAATAGAAAAGTTTAGGTGAAAGTTCATCACCGGTGCCGGTACTACAGTCTAATCTAAACCTATTTCTAGTTAAAACACTTCCGTTTCCGAGCCCGTTTCGTTCCCGTGTAGTCGCGTGTGTTCGGTTCTTTACAGCATGACGTCATCAGCGGGCACATAAGCGGGCATCCGCTGTCAGTCCCTAGATGAGATCAGAACGAGGAGCTGGGTGCGTCGGTTTTCAGGTTGAGCTCGCGATATGCTGCTGCTCCGTGTGCGATTTAAGACCTGGAATATTATAAATCATAACTATACCTCATGTTTAAAGCTTCGGCATGCAAGTGAAGATCGAAAGGAACGATTAGATATAAGAGGCGTTGAAGCGATCGTTTTGGAAATCGGTCGGGTGGAGAAGTGATGACTACGAATGTTCATTTTCATAACATAGGGTACAACTGAATTTTATTACTATTACATATCAAAAAATGTTTTTTATTAATATAATGCACCACTGTCTTCTCTTTATTCCTTTACTATTTATCTCCTATTTTCCAGTGGGTTGTCTGGAAGAGATTGCTTTAAAGCAATAAGGCCGCCCATTGTACATTGTCATTTTATAAATTTGTATGTTTTTTACTTAACTTTGTGTGCAATAAAGAGTATTTATCTTATCTTATCTTATCATATAAAAACAAACAGTTCTTTTGATGCTTGATTAATTTCTAAAATTACTTTCTACCAGAAAATCTTTGGAACAAACAACAAAAATATACTAAAAACTGTTTTAAAAACCATGCGTCCATATTTTATCTTGGCTTAAATTTTATTGCCGCCAACTGATTTTCTATTCCGTTATGGTTTTCGTCCATTTTGATTTGTTATCTCTGTTCATGTGTACAGTTAATTAATCTTATGGAGCTAGTAGATATAATTTACGTACAGTTTCTATTGTTATTTTATTCAAATCTACGATAGTTACCGTAGCTACAGAATGTGAGCGGCGCGCATGCGTTGAACTGAGAAGATCCGAGTTCGCGGTGGAGTCGGAGCGGGAGCGCAGTGTACCGCGCGCGTGGTGCTTGTGTTGCTTACCACACCACAACCAGCGGTAAGGTGGGACCCGTCTACAATGTTTAGCATGAGGTTATGAGAAGTATTTTCTATAGATCTACGAGAGTTTTGTGATCGAGAAATTAACATTATAAATCGCAACAGTTCTTTCAAATCATGTGTCAGTTACCGTTGCCCTAAACATTCCTTTAAAAATTCTTGAAAAAAAAGACGTGTAATCTTTTCTAAGGTATAAATTTTCACGGAAAACTAATTTGCTTATTCCGCTATCTTTATGACTAGTACGACGGCAGATTTAGAAACTGTTATCAAGTTTTTTTTTTTATATATACTACTATGCGACGAGACGAGCAAGACGTTCACCTGATAGTAAGTGATACGCTTGCCCATGACAAAGTGGTGCTAGTTAAGATGGTACACACTGCACCACATTGCGCTTGTCGCCTGGAGACATAAGATGTTAAGTCTCGTTACCCCAGTAATTACACTAGCTACAGCATCTCTGTGAAGTTAGAAGTCTGACAAGACGAGGAGACAGTAAATTTGCCTAAAAATAAATGGACTAAAAGCAATATCATTTATATGATTAACATTAATAAATATTTTATTACCTTAGGCTAGTGTAAATATGTGGTGAAAACATGCAGCATATTAAGGGGTTTGCGGCTGAATTCAACGGAGCCAGGCTCTGGATGAGAGTGGCGATCGCTAAATTTGTCTGCGTCGGCGGGATGTGGTTGTAGACTTGCAGCAGATCGAACACGATGTACGGAGACCAGCACAGCACGAATACTGTTCCATGATAATACTTTTAATTACCAAACCAAATAAATAACTAATACGCTAAATTTTAACGTTTTATCAAACCTATTTCACACACAAGAAATATACCGATCAAAAGATAATTTGAAAGATGATAACGTTTAGAAATTAATAGGTTTTTAATTTATTTACTCTGTATTAGTATATTATTGATAGTTACACAAATTTATGATTTCCTTGCAAGCTTTTCTCTGAAGATGACGCTTTTGCTGCAGACTTTAATAATAAACGATTGACGATTAAAGATTATTATAAAATCCAGTTTAATAAACACATTTTAAGTTTAAGTTCTAATATATTTTTAGTTTAGCTTTAGACTTTGCTTCGAATTCAAACAATGCGATGCATTTTTGCATGGGAATGGGAGACGATAAATATTTTTTTGGTACTGCGGTAAGTTGATCAATTAAAAATTACTTAAATTACTATTCAACAAACACACAAAGTGATAATTTATTTAATACCGAAAGAATATACGTGAGCTTTAATAATCAAGAAATAATTTATTACTCGTATGAATTTTAATGTTTTATTTTTGTCAAGAAAATAAGAGAAAGTCCTTCGCCCATCCTATCTTTAGATCAAAGCTAATAAAAAGTTTCTATATATTAAGTTATTATTTTCAAAGTAAAAGGTAGAAATAAAATCCATGTGCTACCTCTTAATTGCCATTTCCTTATCATGTCTGAACTTAGACAACTGATTATAAATTGCCATTTTAAATTTGAAACAATTTTGATATACCCAAATGTAATTTTTATACAATTTTAATTTTAAAATATATGATTATTGTGTAACATATCCATACTAATATTATAAATGTGAAAGTAACTCTGTCTGTCTGTCTGTCTGTCTGTCTGTCTGTTACTCTTTCACGCCTAAACGGCTGAACGGATTTTGATGAAATTTGGTATGGTGATAGATGATAACCTAGAAATGGTCATAGGCTATAAATAATCACGCCATCGTTCTTAGGGGGTAGGCAGTAGGCAGATAACTAAATTGAGTTAGTGATTTTTAGTCGTTTTTGTTGGGACTTTTGCTCTTTCACGTATAAAAGGCTGAACAGATCTTGATGAAATTTAGTAAGGTAATAGATGGTTACCTAAAAACGGATATAAGATCAAAATGATCACGTCATAGTACTTAGGGGGTAGGAAGTAGGCAGAAAACTGAATTGAGTTAGTTAATTTTTTATGGTTTTTGGTGGGAGTTTTGCTCTATCATGCCTAAACGGCTGAACGGATTTTGATGAAATTTAGTTAGGTGATAGATAGTAACCTAGAAAAGGATATGGGCTATTAATATTCATGCTATCGTACTTAAGGCGTAGGCAGTAGGCAGATAACTAAATTGAGTTAGTGATTTTTAATAGTTTGGTTTAAAAGTTTACCTCATTCACGCCTTAACGTCTGAACGGATTTTTATAAGACTTGGTTAATATAAAGATAGGATCCTAGGCACGGACACAGGCTACTTCTTACGGCGGGAAAATACCTCATTCCCGCGGAAATCTAGCGTGATCGTGTCAAGAAGCGAATGACGCCATAGCTACTGAAATGATTTTGATGTTTTTTTTTTTAAATGAGTGTTACTAAGACTTAAAGTTAGTATTTGATCACTTTTCTAACTTAGAGGGTCGGTAGGCGCCATAATTTAGGGAATTTATTATAAAATTTTGGTGCATCTGTCTTTATTTAACAGTTTTACTTGGATCGAAACTTACGCGACATACCATCACACTACTTAACTTATAGGGTAGGAAGGTACCAAAATTCAGACTACTTTTTACTTCGGGAAAATATCTCATTCCCACAGGAACCTATACACAGCTACCTATCTACAACATTAAAACTCTGTCTAGAATCACATTACGCCATAGCTATTGATCTGATTTGTATACGATTTTTTATTCAACTGACTGTTAAATTACATACAGATAAAATCTAATTACCTACACCACAGACTTAATATAGTACTACATAACTAGCTACGCTTTAAACTTGAGGAGGTAATTAGATAGACATTTATACGAACTTTATGCTCAGTAATCAATCATAGTGATAAGTTAATACTCATTTTAGACAAAGAAACGGATAGGTAATCAGTTCATCACCGAAATTATAACACCGACACTTAGTTTCTTTATTGAATAGTAAATTATACTACTTACATTAAGTTAGTACTTCCTACGCAGACGATGTTACGGATGTCACACTGTCTAACATCGGGGGTTGGCAGGTAGGTAGTTAGTAGTATTTTAAACCGATTTACATTATTTACTTTTTATATTTACTAAGGAAACATTCGGAGCTATCCATTATGTAGCTTAGGTTGCTTTTGAACAAATTTTGATGTGAAGTTGAGGACTGGAACACGATAGTGGGACATTGTTGCAGGGGGACTTATAGCCGGGAGAAAACAAAAAAACTTATGCGGACGAAGTCGCGGGTAAAAGCTAGTTGCTCTATAAATAAAAGATCAAAGATTTTTCACGAACATTAAACATAATAAATATTTCACAGATTATTACTACCGAAAGTTATAAACGTCGAAAATAAATTTCTATTCGAATGAAACGGAACGCAAGCAAAATATCATAAAGAAGTTTACGACTTGTACAAAAGAAACTAAATACAAGTTAAATAACAGAACGGGAAATCAGACGTGAAGTAGGTCTAAAAATATTTTGTTCTTGAGCTGAAATATCGCGGAGTAATATTTTCATAAAAATAATATATTACAGACACGTTTTTTATACAACTTCACGTAATAGCTATCGTAAAAAACGAAATTGTTTTCGGTAACAAGGAATAGGTAATACTTCATACAGTCGATGTAACAATCAAACTCGCAGAGCCTACTGTTAGGCTGTATAAAACCTCAAGTTTAAGGTGACACCGTGTTTTATTAAAACCGAATTATTGTTTAGTATATTATTTAAATAATAATCGATTATACAGTTTAAAAAAAAATGCTTTGTTTTAAATACTAAACTTAGTATTATTATATAAAACTCTCTCAAACTCCTCGAGTTTCTTGACAATCTTGTCATTGGGAGTCTTATATAAATTAATGACTATTAAAAGATTGTACAAATTCTAATAATTCTTAGCAAGTTTCATTTTCTATAAGATTTTAACATAATGTACGCATATTTAAGATATCGTAAAATTCTAAATTTCATTGTCGACGAGACAACAACGAAACATTGAATCAAGGCGGAAAAAACAGTAAATATAGTAATAGTTGAAAAATAAATTGGATACACGAAGTACTCGAATTATTTTAATATATAATCAATTAATGAATGGTGCTTACCAAATACAATGACAAAAGT
Organism: Byasa hedistus; assembly: GCA_029286795.1. Lineage (NCBI taxonomy): Eukaryota > Metazoa > Arthropoda > Insecta > Lepidoptera > Papilionidae > Byasa > Byasa hedistus. The sequence continues at coordinate 2,855,249 of JAGSMW010000008.1, forward strand.
CATTTTGACACTTTTTATTTTAGCCCTCGGTATCAGCCCTCTGGAGCTGGCGCGTCTCGAATCAGGATCACACTCGACTTGACCTGTAGAGCAAACAAACAGACAAACTCAATCACTATGTTATTAATTTTTGCTTGTTATATATTAAACATTCGAAGTATAAATACGTTACTTGTGTAAAACTTTCATATAACATTTAAAGTCGAATTTAACTGAATTAATCTACCGCACTATGGTTATGCAATTAATGTAAAGGTTTAAAATCTTTCAAATGTTTGACTAAAATAAATCTGAAAATCTTTAAAACGTCTGAACCGATTTTCAGAATTATAGCTGATGACACTTTTCAGTTATTTTCTAAGCAAATACATCAACCGTGCTTTTAAAAATTACGGTGCGACCAATACGTATAGTATTTTTAATAATTTTTCTTCGTTTTTATCCTACGAAGGTTACACAAGTCACTTACCGTTCCTCATGGTCTTCGTCCTACGAGAATTGACTGGAGGGCTCATCACGACAGCCTTGCTCTTGGTCCAGATCGTTAAAACAATGACCGCGTAACAAGCAGCTATAGCCAGGGCAGGCAGCACAAATATCATCACCGACACCATTGACATCCAAATCTGCCACCGCCGAGGAGTGCCTAAATCTATCCAACACTGAAGTTGTCCTAAAATGTTTACAAAAACATGAAGAAATTTAGTACAAACGTATTTGCTTATTTGTATTTTGAATAATTTATATTTTATTATAAGACTTCAATGAAATCAACAAAATACACAAATACCTTGAACTTCTTTAACTTCATATAAAATGAGAAGCGGTATTGAGAAAATGATGCTTATGAGCCAAGCCGATACAATCAGACCTCTAGCACGATTCCCTGAAAAAAAATTTAAACATCACAGTCATCAACAAAGCTCCAGCAAAACGATTGAAAAAGCATTAGATACGGTTTGATTATAAAATGATCATAACGATCTCGATATTAATAATATTCTATAGCACAACATAGGCCAGTAAATGGATCTGTGAAATAATAGAATTAATCTAAGTTTAAGACAGCAGATACTAAACTAAGATATAATAATCTTAAATAGCATCAGGTGAACTCTGTTCTTAATTTACGATATATAAAAAAGTCTTAACTGCTTAATTACTTTCTTTCATTTAAAGAAGTGCCCTAAAACTCCGTCGTTTAATGGTCCTATTCAGAATTTCTATAAGGTTTTTAATTCTCATTGTTAAATTGTTACGACTGGAAGTAAAAAAAAACATGGCCAATTTTATTATAGATGTTATTAACCAATTGCTGCTTCTTTTCAGGAATCCAATAAATTTTTAAAATGTTCCTTTCTTTGTTAATATTTCTGATGTTCATTTAGATATAACAACGTATTATTTAATTATAATGTTTATTAGTTAAAAAAAATATTTTGTTGAAATATTTCTTAATAACTTAGCGACTTACTAAAATTTTTGACTAAACAACAATTTAGATGTATTTTATAATAACATATATGGACAGTGACGAAAAAATTACGTATATTTTTAGTTCAAACGCAAACAAATCAGGTTATAAAAGTCTTGAGTAAAATTATTGGTGAAAAAAATAAATATAAGAATAATACTTACAGCTTCCGGAGAAGTTCATAGGATTTGTTATAGCATCACATCGGTCTATACTTAAAGCGACTAATACATAGGTGGAAGCATACATAACCACAGCCTGGAAGTAATACAATAGCACATTTTATATTCTTACAAAATAACTGAAACAATATTATATAAATAATAAGGTAGGTCTCTGTTGTCGGATATGTCTGGGTGACATCAAATAAACTATTTCTGTCACCAAACAGTTGTGAGCAGATATTACTGTGTTTAAATTTAATCGGCACTGCAGCTAGTAATATTACTGTTTATTATTTTTGCGTTTTAATGTCCACAAAAAAGGTTTCCCCAAAAAATGAGTGACATTATTCGCATCTCAAGGCATACACATGAAAAGCCCATGCTCTTTCCCTGAAAATACTCCCTTACTCTTCTTTAAATACAAAGAGATACTTTCACTTAGCGAAATATTTAATAAAACATTTAAGAATATTGTTTGTACAGTCAATATTATTTTTTAATCACTAAGTTAAAGTTACATTCAAAAAGAGAATTTACAATACAAAAGCTAGTAACTTACAGTTTATATTCAATATACTTTTTCTTCAAATACAATGTTTGCATATGTAACATATTGAAATGGTTGAAAAATATACTGTCTTTAATATTACAAGTTATATTTATGTATTAATTGCATAACTTTTCAACATTTAAAATCTTAAAAAGTTTAAAACTGTCCCGTGTCGCGAAATCTCTCTGGAATCTTTCGAGTACTCGGGTAACTAAACTTACGATAAGTATTTTCCAATATCAGCATTAAGTGAAATCAATTTCCGATTCAAAAAACTTGAAGCGCGGTAATCGCTGCTTATAAAAATTTTATCTCGGAAAAGATGAGCGAAACGACCCCTTAGCGCAGCGGTTGAACCTTTTAAGACAGTGGTCTTTGGTTCGATTACAAGGTCCCAAGTGGAGGTTGTGTTTAATTTTTAAAGCGAATAACTTTATATAAAAAATGTATTATGTTAGTGAAGCTTTAGTATTTGCGAAGAGTTAACATAAGCAGTCTGAATAAGTTCCCACAGCTGAGATGTCTTATCTCAGAAGTAGAGTCAAAACCGTTTATCCACCACACTGACCATGCGGGTTGGTGGATATGATATGTCTAAGAAAGTTATTCTTGGTACATGTGAATTTCCCCATGATGTTTTTCTTAACCGGAAACTCTTACAGCGCATAGTATCATCAAAGATATTTTTTTTAAATACATTCAAATTGTTTAAAATTATCGAAAAGTTACTGACTATTCTTTGAATTTTACGAAATCAAACTAATTTTAACTATTTAATGGCGGAATTGGTTGAAATCTCAGAGCGTATACCGGACGTAAATAGTAATCAAACGAAAACTTGTGTCATCGTTATATATAACCTCCAAATTAAACTTTGAACGGAAACGCGACTAATTGACATTCACCCTCCTGTTGTTACAGTGTAACTGTTGCTTTGTATGTGGTTTTTGCGTGGGTGTTGTTTGTTCCCGCTCTAAAGATTTTAATCAAATCTCGTATGTCGACTAAAGATAGTATGTTTGTAAACAGTAATGAAATTGGTTGATTATTAACAACAAATATATATAAGAGACTTTCTTAGAAGAGTGTAAAGCACATTGCAAAACTGTCATTGTAAGAAACCTATCTAATCGGCTTCAGATAATTCTATCCACAGCCATTTTAAAAACTTTACAACTTTACTTTACTTTAATATACACTACTACATACACTACTTAACAAAGGCCCCTAAAAAGCTGGTAACTGTTATATGAAAAGCTGAAAGTCTTTTCCCTGGAATTATTTCTTATTAACTCGCCTTTTAAAACGAACGTAGTGTAGCGATGAGAATATCCTAAACCCGATACCCAGACGAGAAAATTGAAATGTACATGAAACAATATTTATCCGTCGACTTCTTTCTTAAATAAAATGTAGCAAAAACTTGAGATTTTATAGTTTTAATATCAATTCAGAAAAAGGTTAATGAATGGTACGCAAACTTAGTTCAGTTAATTACGTATTAATCTCATCTCAAGTTGACAAGCATTCAATACACGTTGTTAAGTAGAAATGAGTTTGGAGTTAACCATTAAGATGTTAAGAGTAATTATTTGCGAAATTTATTTTCTGCATTGTGCTTACCTGTAAAAACTTCACTATCTTGCACATAAACTCTCCCGCCAGCCACGCAATCGTTATCTTCTGGACGATGTCAACAAATACATACACCAATCCGACAAATAAATCTGGAACAATGAAAAAATCTATTATTAAACCTTTAAGTTCACTTAATTATATATAATATTAAATCCTTTAGTTTGTGTCAACGAAATTAGCTGTTTCAAGACCCTAACAGCATTATTTACATGAACACGACACGAGCAGAGCAGTACCAATCGATATGGAAATCTTTGTAGAAAGCCTATGTCAAACAGTTCGCTTTTATCTGATTATGATTAACAAAATGGATATCGTCTTTTTAAATTTCATTTGTAGTTTACCAATGTTATAAGTTTCGAAAGAAATTTAATATAGTTACGCTGTCGTACGAATCTATAGTTCTAAATATAAACACACAACCGGGACTAAGTTATTCGAAACACATCTTAAGCTGATCCTAAAGTATTTTAGTTTAGTTGTATGAAATAATTTTCTTCTAGATCTATCGTTTGTTTTTAGCATGAATAAATTTTGTTTAGTAAATCTCGAAAATCGATATTTTAAAGACGGTAAAATATTATTTCTAAAATACTAATATATACGGATACGTCGATTAAATTTATTTTATTGAAATTTTATAATAATCAATGTGAAGTTTAATAAAGTCTACTTCGGGTAGAGATTCGCGAGTAACTTTTTAATTTCTCCCGCTTAATAGATTAAGTTCACCCTGAAGCTGTAATTTCATTAACTCGGCGAACTTTAATGGACCATAATCATTTCGTTCGTATAATAGAGGTGAACGGTCCACCATAAATATCCTGCTAACAAGACAGTTTCAAATAGAATTAGCTCGGCCTATGCGAGACATTTTTATAGCGCTAAAACTGCATAGAGGCAATAAAGCAGACGTTAACGATTCTTAAAATATTATTTTCAGAGAACATGAGAATCAAATATATCTATAATTTGCAAAGTATACTTATTTTAGTTTATATTCTATTTGATCTTCGTATTAGTCCTAGTTATATTAAAATAATAGAAAGTGTTCGAACCTTTTTGACAAATTATATCCTGGAAGATCTTAAATTCTAAACAAGAATTTTAGCAAAAAGAACTAGACACAAACACGGGAGAAGGTCACAAATTCTATGTAACTCTAGAAGTATTTACATAGCCCGTGAAATATAAATCTTCTCTATAATATAATCAAAAACGTTTAATTTTTATCTTTACTGACATACGATCTTTTAATTTCTGCTTAAAATATAAATTTCATAGCATTTTGAAATTAATTTGTACTTTAGTTTATTTAGTAAAGTATTATTTAAAGATATTATTAATGGAGAAACTAACTGTTGTGTTAAAAAAATGTTTAATCATACTCACTTACGTTGATCAAAGTTTTGTGATATTCAATTTAAAAAATATACCAGCAATTATTTATTTACCCAATAGACATATAGAAACCCACATAAAATCGTTTCAATACAGAGCTACGCTTGTTAATTACTAAACAGAATTAGAGGAAATCTTTATAAACGATAAATTGAATAAAAGATGAGGCAACATTCCGACAAGCTATAAATATTATTATACAAACCTCACCCCTTAAGAAATTCTGTTAAGGAAAATACTGTCAGGACTTTGACCCCCTGTTTGCTGTAATCAACCAGCTGAATAAATATTGCTATGGTTATTCGGGCATAAGCTGTCAATAGAATTATTCTTTGCGTAAGCGATATAGTTTCGTTCAAAGGAATCAAATCACGTACACCGCGAAGTTACTCGGTATAAGAAATCGTAACATATAATTTTTCTTGCAAAAAAATTTTTCATTTTCATTAAGAATATCACCATAAATTAAAAATTTACATAACTCTGTACGTTATAGTTTGTTTCAGTCAATATTCCATAGATGGCGCTACTTGTAATACAACCAGTTTCGTAGTAGACAAACTCCGTTTTATCGGTTGGTACTAATTAACAAATTAGTTTTGTTTTGAAAGATTACGTGTATAATAATAATAAACAGACATCTTAATGTTCCTGCTGCTTGAGACCTCTTACAAGGAGAGTCAAGGCGATTTATCCAAGACACTTGTGTAAGTTGGTATATTTAAGTGAAAGCAGTTCTTGGAACATGTCGTTCTCATCATGATATTATCCTCCACCTCTCAGTAGGTATCAAACCCGGAACTCTTCGAGATGTATAGCAAGAAATTACAGTTAATTTTTTTAATATGCCTCTCTTACTAGGGGAGATCGACAGTTAACTTTGCATAAAAATACAAAACCAATATAAGAAATAACAGAATTTTCTTTAGGTCTTACATTAGACCGTGCAGATCGCTTTTTCAGTATTAACCAGTGGGATTATATTATTACAATTAATAGAAACTAAATTTACAGGTAGTGAGATGAAAGTTTAACTATAATCAGATCTTTGAACTCGCACAGATTTTCAAAAGGTTGAGAGCAAACATTACCTAAAGCCTATTCCTTTTCAGTGAATACGAAACTACTATAAAGAGATAGGATAAAATTACATACATTTCAGATGGTAATGATTTACTTTGAACTATTATTTCGTACTAATATTGCCTAGGAGCTATTTAACCCATCGTCTAACGCAGTACATTTAACTTAACGCATTTATATCACACTCCGTAGCTTTTGTGATTTTCGATATAAAAAATACAAAAAGGTTTTCTAGTGTTTCATGATATGTCTCTTAGCTCTTAATTTCTTGAGAGTCTCGTAAAACGAAGTGATTTGCATCTACAGAGACATCCACATTTTATCTATAGACTAGATAAGAATAATAGATCCAGATAGTCTAAATTGAAATAGATTTTACATATAATTATGAAACACTCGAAGTAATTGTATAAAAAGAGTTATGTTACAAGTTAAAAGGTTGAAGATCATTTTTGTCTCCCTCTTCAGATTAAATCTTAATTTAAAAGAAAACTTTTAAGCGAATAAGTAATTAAAATAAATGGTCGATTGCAGTAAATAAATGGTCGATTGCAGTAAATACTTATCTGTGATCGTATATTAAAAGGTATTAACTACTACCGCCTTCTTGTCTCTTACTGAAAGAGTGTGGGCTTTTACTTTCCTAATTAATATTTCCTTTTAATTTTAATAAACTTCAATAGCACAAAATGTCTTATTAAGATGAAACCCTGACGCGAAAATCTTTGAACGGTTTACTCATTATACCTCTGGGCCTTCTCTTACACTAGTCTTGCGAAAAGATAATGAATTCAGTAAATACTGAGCTGAAATAAAGTGCTGACGAGTATCAATCAGTGGAGAGGCCGTAAATAAGTTACGAATTTCTTCTGTAATTCAATCTCACTTAGCTAAATAGCTGAGAAAGGAATTAAATGACAAAGGCGAAGTATTATTATATAAAATATGATATAAAAGGAGGGAAAATCTTGGAGCCACTATGATGGAATCAATTTTATATCCTGCTACGATAATATGAAGTTAATATTAAAATTATTACTACGTTAAAATTAAAATTTTCAGTATCCAGTACTATACTCAGCTTACGAGGGCCACGTGAAATACAAATTCATTACATTACAATATGTTTAAAATGTAATGTATATATAATAAGCGTATAATTTTTTTTGAAAATAAAAATATAGGTCGTGGTTAGTCTTGTGCCTAATCGGACATCTACAAGTTCGCACTGTACTAGTACAATTCGTACAACGTACTAGTACGCGCTATTAGTACTATTAGTACTAATAGTACAGCTTTGTGTGAACAAAATAACATGAACAGAACATAAAGGGTTACGCGTGTTTTTACTTTTAAATGTCGGTTTTTCGATTACTTCACATTAAATTTGAGCAGGGACCAACATATATTATTAGCGAAAATAAATTAAACATAAACATTATATCATAACAACATTACATAAAATAACATTCGAATCGCCACGCTATATTAATCGTTACTGCAAAGGTTTTAAATTTAAAATTCTAAACCGAACGCACCGTATATCGCTGTCCCTTTTACTCTCACACTGTTTACTTACGCAGTTTTGGTTCACACTCACAGTACGTCGCACTCGCACGCCACGACGACTATACAAAACGAAGGACACCGTACCGTGTACGACTGTCCGAATAGTCCGAAATGTCCGATTAGCAGCAGCCGTTCGGAAACGTTACTATTAGTACAGTACCGAGTAACGTTACCTATTAGTACATCGTACGTGTACTACCCAAGACTAGTCGTGATAGCTAATCCTCGGAAAAACATGCGTCCAATAAACTTATTTTATTTCCGAAACCGGCACTGTTCCCAAGGGTCGACTAAAAATGTTAACGTTGAATAGCCTGTAACAAGTTTGACACACTCATAAATCTCACGATATTTATTTCTGAAATATGTAATTTCTAGGAAACTACGATGAAAAGATAAAAGATTTCATTACGTTGTGAAAAAATAATTAAAAACTTAAAAATTCCTGTTTTCTTTTTGATGAGATTCGCACCGGAAACTGCATCAGTTACACATGAGACGTCAATATTCCTAAAATCTAAACATGATAAATAAATTGAAAAAAGCGCCATCTATCATCAAGAAAAAGAATTAAAGTTAACGAATACATTAAAACGTTCAAAGGAGTAACACAGATGAATTAAATGCGATATAAACTGTAAATAAATTAGTGTTAAACATACCTGCAATTGCTAGTTGCATAATAAAGAAGTTCATACGACTCTTCCTCGCATTGGTGCAAAGTAGCGCTGCGATCACCGACGCGTTGAGCACCACTATAGACACGAACAGAACCCACATCACCGTAAACTGAACAGACTGAAACAAAAGAGAATTTACTCTTACAAACGTCTGCCGTTTGTCTTCATACTTAAGTTAAGAACATACTAAAGTAGTGTGTAAACATTGCTGTGCTCCATCGAGACTAAAGATGTATGTTTTAAGACAAAGATTGTTTTCAACATTTTACTGTGTGTTTTAAAATATTCTGACTACGATTTGCCCGATTCGTGATACCTTATCTCGAGATATGTATGTGTTAAATAAAAAAAAAATAGATACTAAAACATCAATAATTAAAAAAAGCAAACATTTAGGTTTCATAAATCCTTTGAACTGTTCAAATTTTCAATGGAAAGGATTCAGAAATTTTATTTTAATCATCGTAATAATCTTTGTTAATGTTGATATTTTTAATTTCAAAACTTGGTAATATTTGAACTTATTATCTAATATATAAAATTCTCTTGTCACAATGTTCGTTCCCATACTCCTCCGAAACGGCTTCACCGATTCTTATGAAATTTTTTGTGCATATTCAGTAGGTTTTAAAATCGGTTACTATCTATTTTTCAAACCTCTAAGTGATCAGGGTTGCCCACAGCAAAATTTTTTTTTTATTTTTTGGGATTTTTTTTTCTATTTTATTTTATTATTGTGTGGCATCAAAAACTACATACAACCCTAAATTTTCACTTTTCTATCACCAACCCCTGCTTTTTAATAGACATTTTAATATTTTTGTCTCGCTCGATATCATCAATTGTACATGGCCACGTATCAAACCGCGTGGCTGTAAACTCCAAAAAAAAAAATATTATCACTTGGTAAGTGATCCCCTCCACGTGTGTACCGGTGTCACCTCTCACCAGTACACAGCACGGAGTGGGGATGACAACGAATTCTTTATCTCTCAAACATTATGCCTTTTGTCACTCCCTCTACATATAAATATATTCTCAAGCAACTTTATTATTTATTATTAATAACTAATGTCATTGAATATAATTTATTATTAATCTATAATACAAATATGTGTCGGTAAGCGCATCACTCTACAACGCCAGGACCAATTTGGCCAATTTGAGAAAAATTCGAATAATCGCCGGGAAGCCCCTAAAGACAGCGCTTTTCTTTTTCCTATACAAACGTTCTCTAACTAAAATGTAGGGTCAATTTGAACTTTATTGCTATTTCATAAAGTTCATATTAAATTACAAGCTTTCACTGCTGTCTAAGCAATGTAGGTGCGTTCGTAACGCTAAAGAGTCAATTTTAACTTTATTACAGCTGCACAAAGTTCAAATTAGATCATTCTTTCAAAAGTGTGCGTATGCGCGTCGGAGGATCTAACGCCGCGTGCCGAAATTAAAACGAATGAAACAATAACATAAATAGTCACAAAATGTAAGAGCTAAAGATCATTACTGCTGATTTTCAATTAGGTCGGCTTCGCGGTATTATTTATTTTGTTTTAGTTTCTTTTTCACGACATCACATCAGTCCAGCACAAACCGCGTTACCGTCTGGCGGACCTAACAGACTTCATTCCGTCAAAAAGATTTGGAATGAGGCAGTTATTGGAAAATGGAAAAGGGAAAAGGGAAAAGGGAAAAGGGAAAAGGGAAAAGGGAAAGGGAAAATGGATTATTGGAATATTGGAATATTGGAACATTGGAACATTGGAACAATGGAATATTGGAATGTTGGAATGTTGGAATGTTGGAATGTTGGAATGTTGGAATGTTGGAATGTTGGAATGTTGGAATGTTGGAATGTTGGAATGTTGGAATGTTGGAATGTTGGAATGTTCGAATGTTGGAATGTTGGAATGTTGGAATGTTGGAATGTTGGAATGTTGGAATGTTGGAATGTTGGAATGTTGGAATGTTGGAATGTTGGAATGTTGGAATGTTGGAATGTTGGAATGTTGGAATGTTGGAATGTTGGAATGTTGGAATGTTGGAATGTTGGAATGTTGGAATGTTGGAATGTTGGAATGTTGGAATGTTGGAATGTTGGAATGTTGGAATGTTGGAATGTTGGAATGTTGGAATGTTGGAATGTTGGAATGTTGGAATGTTGGAATGTTGGAATGTTGGAATGTTGGAATGTTGGAATGTTGGAATGTTGGAATGTTGGAATGTTGGAATGTTGGAATGTTGGAATGTTGGAATGTTGGAATGTTGGAATGTTGGAATGTTGGAATGTTGGAATGTTGGAATGTTGGAATGTTGGAATGTTGGAATGTTGGAATGTTGGAATGTTGGAATGTTGGAATGTTGGAATGTTGGAATGTTGGAATGTTGGAATGTTGGAATGTTGGAATGTTGGAATGTTGGAATGTTGGAATGTTGGAATGTTGGAATGTTGGAATGTTGGAATGTTGGAATGTTGGAATGTTGGAATGTTGGAATGTTGGAATGTTGGAATGTTGGAATGTTGGAATGTTGGAATGTTGGAATGTTGGAATGTTGGAATGTTGGAATGTTGGAATGTTGGAATGTTGGAATGTTGGAATGTTGGAATGTTGGAATGTTGGAATGTTGGAATGTTGGAATGTTGGAATGTTGGAATGTTGGAATGTTGGAATGTTGGAATGTTGGAATGTTGGAATGTTGGAATGTTGGAATGTTGGAATGTTGGAATGTTGGAATGTTGGAATGTTGGAATGTTGGAATGTTGGAATGTTGGAATGTTGGAATGTTGGAATGTTGGAATGTTGGAATGTTGGAATGTTGGAATGTTGGAATGTTGGAATGTTGGAATGTTGGAATGTTGGAATGTTGGAATGTTGGAATGTTGGAATGTTGGAATGTTGGAATGTTGGAATGTTGGAATGTTGGAATGTTGGAATGTTGGAATGTTGGAATGTTGGAATGTTGGAATGTTGGAATGTTGGAATGTTGGAATGTTGGAATGTTGGAATGTTGGAATGTTGGAATGTTGGAATGTTGGAATGTTGGAATGTTGGAATGTTGGAATGTTGGAATGTTGGAATGTTGGAATGTTGGAATGTTGGAATGTTGGAATGTTGGAATGTTGGAATGTTGGAATGTTGGAATGTTGGAATGTTGGAATGTTGGAATGTTGGAATGTTGGAATGTTGGAATGTTGGAATGTTGGAATGTTGGAATGTTGGAATGTTGGAATGTTGGAATGTTGGAATGTTGGAATGTTGGAATGTTGGAATGTTGGAATGTTGGAATGTTGGAATGTTGGAATGTTGGAATGTTGGAATGTTGGAATGTTGGAATGTTGGAATGTTGGAATGTTGGAATGTTGGAATGTTGGAATGTTGGAATGTTGGAATGTTGGAATGTTGGAATGTTGGAATGTTGGAATGTTGGAATGTTGGAATGTTGGAATGTTGGAATGTTGGAATGTTGGAATGTTGGAATGTTGGAATGTTGGAATGTTGGAATGTTGGAATGTTGGAATGTTGGAATGTTGGAATGTTGGAATGTTGGAATGTTGGAATGTTGGAATGTTGGAATGTTGGAATGTTGGAATGTTGGAATGTTGGAATGTTGGAATGTTGGAATGTTGGAATGTTGGAATGTTGGAATGTTGGAATGTTGGAATGTTGGAATGTTGGAATGTTGGAATGTTGGAATGTTGGAATGTTGGAATGTTGGAATGTTGGAATGTTGGAATGTTGGAATGTTGGAATGTTGGAATGTTGGAATGTTGGAATGTTGGAATGTTGGAATGTTGGAATGTTGGAATGTTGGAATGTTGGAATGTTGGAATGTTGGAATGTTGGAATGTTGGAATGTTGGAATGTTGGAATGTTGGAATGTTGGAATGTTGGAATGTTGGAATGTTGGAATGTTGGAATGTTGGAATGTTGGAATGTTGGAATGTTGGAATGTTGGAATGTTGGAATGTTGGAATGTTGGAATGTTGGAATGTTGGAATGTTGGAATGTTGGAATGTTGGAATGTTGGAATGTTGGAATGTTGGAATGTTGGAATGTTGGAATGTTGGAATGTTGGAATGTTGGAATGTTGGAATGTTGGAATGTTGGAATGTTGGAATGTTGGAATGTTGGAATGTTGGAATGTTGGAATGTTGGAATGTTGGAATGTTGGAATGTTGGAATGTTGGAATGTTGGAATGTTGGAATGTTGGAATGTTGGAATGTTGGAATGTTGGAATGTTGGAATGTTGGAATGTTGGAATGTTGGAATGTTGGAATGTTGGAATGTTGGAATGTTGGAATGTTGGAATGTTGGAATGTTGGAATGTTGGAATGTTGGAATGTTGGAATGTTGGAATGTTGGAATGTTGGAATGTTGGAATGTTGGAATGTTGGAATGTTGGAATGTTGGAATGTTGGAATGTTGGAATGTTGGAATGTTGGAATGTTGGAATGTTGGAATGTTGGAATGTTGGAATGTTGGAATGTTGGAATGTTGGAATGTTGGAATGTTGGAATGTTGGAATGTTGGAATGTTGGAATGTTGGAATGTTGGAATGTTGGAATGTTGGAATGTTGGAATGTTGGAATGTTGGAATGTTGGAATGTTGGAATGTTGGAATGTTGGAATGTTGGAATGTTGGAATGTTGGAATGTTGGAATGTTGGAATGTTGGAATGTTGGAATGTTGGAATGTTGGAATGTTGGAATGTTGGAATGTTGGAATGTTGGAATGTTGGAATGTTGGAATGTTGGAATGTTGGAATGTTGGAATGTTGGAATGTTGGAATGTTGGAATGTTGGAATGTTGGAATGTTGGAATGTTGGAATGTTGGAATGTTGGAATGTTGGAATGTTGGAATGTTGGAATGTTGGAATGTTGGAATGTTGGAATGTTGGAATGTTGGAATGTTGGAATGTTGGAATGTTGGAATGTTGGAATGTTGGAATGTTGGAATGTTGGAATGTTGGAATGTTGGAATGTTGGAATGTTGGAATGTTGGAATGTTGGAATGTTGGAATGTTGGAATGTTGGAATGTTGGAATGTTGGAATGTTGGAATGTTGGAATGTTGGAATGTTGGAATGTTGGAATGTTGGAATGTTGGAATGTTGGAATGTTGGAATGTTGGAATGTTGGAATGTTGGAATGTTGGAATGTTGGAATGTTGGAATGTTGGAAGTAAACCAGTAACAGTAAACCAGTAAACCAGTAAACCAGTAAAACCAGGTAAACCAGTAAACCAGTTAAACAGTAAACCAGAAACCAGTAAACAGTAAACCAGTAGTAAACCAGTAAACAGTAAACCAGTAACCAGTAAACCAAGTAAACCAGTAACCAGTAAACCAGTAACCAGTAACCAGTAAACCAGTAACCATAAACCAGTAAACCAGTAAACCAGTAAACCGTAAACCAGTAAACCAGTAACCAGTAAACCAGTACACCAGTAAAACCAGAAACCAGTAAACCAGTAAACCAGTAAACCAGTAACCATAAACCAGTAAACCATTAAACCAGTAAACCGTAAACCAGTAAACCGTAAACCAGTAACCAGTAAACCAGTAAACAGTAAACCAGTAAACCAGTAAACCAGTAAACAGTAAACCAGTAAACCAGTAAAACCAGTAAACCAGTAACAGTAAACCAGTAAACCGTAAACCAGTAAAACAGTTAAACCAGTAAACCAGTAACCATAAACCAGTAAACCGTAAACCAGTAAACCAGTAAACCATAAACCAGTAAACCAGTAAACAGTAAACCAGTAAACCGTAAACCAGTAAACCAGTAAACCAGTAAAACCAGTAAACCATTAAACCAGTAACCAGTAAACCAGTAAAACCAGGAAACCAGAAACCAGAACCAGAAACCAGAAACCAGTAACCAGAAACAAACAAACAAAAGTTCATATTAAATAACAAGCTTTCACTGCTGTCTAAGCGATGTAGGTGCGTTCGTAACGCTAAAGAGTCAATTTGCACTTTATTACAGCTGCACAAAGTTCAAATTCAATTATTCTATCAAAATGGTGTGCGTATGCGCGTCGGAAGATCGCCGCGAGCCGAAATTAAAACGAATGAAATAATAACATAAATAGTCACAAAATGTAATAGCTAAAGATCATTCTTACTGATTTTCAATTTGGTCGGCTTCGCGGTATTATTTCTTTTGTTTTAGTTTCGGCACGCGACATAAAATGCATTCGTTTTCACGACATTACATCAGTCGAGCACAATCCGCGTTACCATCTGGCGGACTTGATAGACTACATTCTGTCAAAAAGATTTGGAATGTGACAGTTATTTGTTCCTAATAAAATAATAATAGTAAATATAATTTATGTACTATAATTATAACTTTGGCCACTCTTCTGGAACCCACTAATATTTAAATATTAGTTATTAGATGAACATATATAGAGCTGAACCCCACACACCGCCCTATCACCAGAGTGACGGTTCAGTCCAGATTTTTTTGCGCTGGCTATAAAATAGGTAAGAACAAAAAACTGCCACATTCCAATTTTTTTGACAGAACGAAGTCTGTCGGGTCAGCTAGTTTATATAGATAAGATAGTACATTATACATAGCGCATGTTTTATATAAACGTTGCAATTTCAATTATAAGAATAACGAAAATTTTAATAGATAATTGAGAAAGTGAAACCTAGATAATTCTATATATTAAATCATGTTCTAACACTTTATTTGTCATACAAAGGTATGACTCGATGTTTAATCAACCTTACTCAATCAAAGTCATTCGCAGTGAACTCTTGATGTTTTTAATCGCCTAACTTTTGGTCGCATAATTCCCACATTGGGGTAATGCTTAATTACGTAATAAAAAGATAGACATTATAAAATAGTTTGATAACTTAAAAAAAAATCAAACATATGAATGAATTTTAATTTAAAGCGTAAAATACTTTTAAACAGTTTATCTTACAGTAAAAAAAATTTGTTGTCTGATTCGGAAGTACTTTAACCAGCAGACACTCAGATAAAAGTGGGAATCTTATTACAACTACACAACTGGTGGTAGGTCTCTGTTACTTGACCGTCTGGGTGGGTGCCACCGCAGCTCCTATTTCAACCGCCAAACAGTAGTGTGCAAACGTTACTGTGTTCCGGTTTGAAGGGCGCTGTAGCTAGTGTAATTACTGGGGTAACGAGACTTAACACCTTATGTATCAATGCAACGAGCGCAATGTGGTGCAGTGTATACCATCTTAACTAGCACCACGTTGTTATGGGCAAGTGTATCACTTACCATCAGGTGAACGTCTTACTCGTCTCGTCGAATCGGACTTAAGTTAGATACATGGTTATACTATAAAATTGATATTCAGCTCATAATATATAATACCTCATCTAACACAAACCCATTTATTATCTAGATGTAAATATCTTTTTAATTAATTGTTATAAACGATTTTCTTGAAAGTCTCTTTATGACATACATTTGTTATTAAATTAAGTAGTAGGTTATAATTATAGAATCACTGATTAAGAAATGCCATATTAAGTACTAGTATACCTTGAACATGAATTTAACAGCAATGATCCTATGATAAAAAATATTATAATTTCTTGGAATTGCAATTGGTTTAATTAAGTAACAGCTAGTGTGTAAAAATAACTAGGAAATGTATTTGTTTCACACTTTTTTAAACTAAAATTAATAGATTTTAGGACGGTTTAACAAACAGTTAAATGAAAGCTATGAAATCTGTAGTTTAGTTTTGTTATTTGTGTATTATAAGTTTAAATAAGAATCGTTACGATTTTCACTTTTCCGCAGCGGAAATGTCAAGTTCCGAATACTCAGCGTGTGCGCCGCCATTTGCATTTGCGTCGCGCACAAAATAATAACATTATTCATTTTAGTTACGCTGCGTGTTTCCTCTTATAAACTACAAATTTCCTTCACTTTCTTCGTTAGTTTCTTATCAAGAATCGGTAATGGAATGCTATTTGAACAGCGTTACATTTTCTCTTTTCAAAAATAACACGGTTTTGTATTATATACAAACGACTGAATCAAAACTTTCTTCGTTTCATCAACATCATTGAATGCCGTCTTCAAAATGAAGCTGGCCGGTCAGTTGGATATTTCCTTCGGGAATCATCCTTTGGAAATGGAAAATGCCTTCGTCTGTATGACTGTTGTCATTAATGTTCATAATTCGTTAAAATATTGTTTTAATATCAATTAGGTATGAAGCCGACTATTTATTGATTTTTCGTCACATTTAAGAAATCGTAAAAGAATTTTTCTTCCTGAAATCAATGTAAATATATTTCAAGCCTATCACCTCTTACAGGTAGGCGACAATCACCAGTTTTATTGTTTTGCAATTTTGTACAGCGACAGTGGGTGTATTCCGATAACACTATCAATGTCGTCGCACGATAGCGTCCATTACGCGATTAAATCCTTTCACGTTTTACTGCCTACTTAATCCACCTGAAAATGTAGTGGGTGTGACGGGATTGAGTCGCTTTTACATGATTCGATCCGTACCTGCTTCAAGGGCATTCGAAGTTACAGCCAAGACATATCGCTGAGGTCACACCTATGATGTATTAATAACGTTAAGATTGCACAAACTTTTTCTATATACTTAAATAATAAAATGTACGAAATTTCACGGAAAGAAAGCTGTATAATTACATTTACCTGAAATATTGAAAAAGTAAACAGTTTCTGCTTTACATGCAAATGCACATAACTAATATAACACGTGAAATATTATAAATTCTATTTTCATACAAAGATTCATTCGTCAGTCATTTTACAAACATATTTAACTAACAATTTATTTAATTTTTATATAGTTAGTAACATACATCGTAAAAAAGTTTAATTTGAGTACTAAATATTTCCCCTCTCATGGCTAATATTATTTTTTCAGAATTCATTAAAAATAAACTGTTAAGTATAATGCAGAAGAGGAGTTCTAAGTAAATAAACCTCTTTTTTATTCAACTAAAAAATGTTATGAGCAGGATGAGAGAAGTTAAATTTCGTTACTTAGTAATTTCAAGTTTGGTTAGTCAATAGAAATTAAGCTCTTTTACTATACACATATATCAAATATTAAAAATAATATAATACTTACGTCGTAAAAGTAATATATGTTAAGACTCTGCCCGTTGACGTCGGTTATGTTGCTCCATGAACTTCCGTTTTCGTATGCCGGGTAGATTGTGGTGAAAGAGGTACTCTGCGTGGTCTGCAGGTCCATCTCTTCGATTATCAATTCGGGATCCATGATTCTGTAACCAATTAATTATGATTATTATCCGAAGAAAATATATAAGTTCTCAGTTAGACGCAGGTCGATTTTGATGATTTTTTTATTTAGGTAAAAGGATGAAAATTAAAAAAGTAGGTATTTGCATAATTATTAAACTCCAACGTTTGTAAATTCAGTTGCTTCTTACAATTGAAATTAAGTTAAATCCAAATTAGTTTTCACTTTATCATTTGATACGTTGTTTTTTATTTATTTCACTATTCCATGAAGTCGTAAGACTACAAGAACATTTACTTGACCCTTGCTCATAATATTGTGGTGCTAGTTAGGATGATACTACACTACTCGCCTCAAGACATGAGATGTTACTTTAACAATTTCATTAACTACAAAACGTTCAAACTGGAGCACAGTAATGTTTCCACATTACTGTTTGGCGGTAGAGACTGGAGCTGCCCATACTGTCTCTGGCAACAGAGACCTTCCACCAGTGACAAGGTATGTAGTAACTTCGTGTTTAAGTGAATTACTAACGAGTATTCAAGTGAAATGTAAATGCAATCTGTGTTTTTTTTTAGTAAAATTTTCTATTTTTTTCTTAATTTGAGTTTAGACTTTTTTAGACACAAGTAGAGTATTTTCTATTAGTAATGAAACTTGTACAAACATACATTACTAAATTTTGATGTTTTAGCTATAGTATAATAAAATTAAAATTGTTGTGTCTGTTGTAAATACTAATTTACCTTCGGATTGACATAAACACGAAATCTAAACAAAGTTTCAATAATTTCTAACCTTAAAGTAAGAGTTAAGTACCATTGGTAAAATTCGCATAATTTTATAAAGTCCATTAAACATTGTGACAAACGACGCGAGTCAACTTTCGCATTTTTTGTCTGAAATTTCCAAGCGCAAAAACCAAGTTAAATATTTAAATACCGCGTCAGCCACTTTTATAAATAAACGTCCCCTTTCGCACCGTTGCTAATTTTGATTTATATTGATTGAAACACGTCAGTCTTCCAACCATTACCCTGAGTGACGAAGGCAAAATGATTTTACGTATCGAGTTACATTTTCAGTTGAAGTTTTAATGTGAATTTTAAATATAGGTCGCACTTGAAAATATCAAAGGTCAAGCCATTTTTTTTTCAATAAAAACACTTCAAAATAAACGATAAAATGATAACCTAACTATATATATAATTTAGTTAAATTTGAAGAAAGTAATTAGATTAATATTTTCAATAAAACTGAAATCGGAATTCAACTCTTTAATTAAACAAAAACTCTTTAAAAACTCATCATCATGGGAGTAATATTATTAAAAGAAATTATATTACTCTCATGATCTTTAATTATTGACATACATTATTTTTATTCTGTATATATATGTAATATACCAAGAGCAACTTGGGACCACGTAAATAGTTCATACCGAAAGCACAATCATTTGAAATCTATGATGCTCTTAGTTTTAAGCATTTAAATATACAAATTTATTTAAATAAGTTACGTCAATTGTTTAATGAAATAAATGCAAAGTAGTAAATGATTCAAGTTGACTTGACAGCGAAAAGAAATAAAGGGCATTGTTGTGTTAAGTAGAGGCCTAACTTTCACAATAAATGGAATATTTTTTTTTGATGCAAATTCCTGTATATAATTCGGTTTTCTTAAATAAACTTAAAAAAATGCTAAATAATGTAACTGTAAGCTAACTTATACGGATAATCAATCAGTAAATATTTAAAAGAACTTAGAAGATGGTGAAAGAAATTTGTATATATTACTTTCAATACTAATTAAAATATTGATTAGATATAATATAACTTGTGAAACGGAGAGGATAAAGTTAACAACATTAACATTCTACAACAATCAATTAAACCTTTAACTATATTGTTTCACGATATTAAATTCATGTTATTTACCATTAACCTTACGATTTCATTACTGTAATAAAGATTATATAGTAACGTAAAGAGTTTACTAAAACAGTACAATAGAGGTGTTATTGGCAAACTAAAAAACGTTGCAAATCAAAAACATAACAATAGGTATTAATATAACTCTAAATATTTGCTAAGACCTGAAGTAATGAATTACCATAATCTCAATCGATGGATGTTCACAGCTGGACATAGATTTCTAGTATTCAAAACACGGTCTAGCGCTATTTTTTTTTTTTTTGATTAGACTAGTGCTCGACTGCGATCCCACCTATGGTAAGCGGCGATGTAATCGATTGTAATATAATCTATTCGAGTCCGGTGGCCCCAAAAATATTCTACTTAAAAAAACGTAAAGAAATATGTAAAAACAAGTAAATAATCTATGTTATGAGCATATATTATGTAATACCTCCCATAAAACATATTAACTTTAAATAGTAGTCTGAAAACGGTTACATTAAAAATTACTTTAGATATAAATAAAAACAGTTTTGAAATGTATACCCGAAATCAAAAATCCATTCGAGAATGTATGTTACATTTATCAAAATTTTCGACTATTTTCGCCACTATAATATCGTGCAATGGCCACTTTACTAAGATAAAGTATAACGTTTATTGAATAATTATGTTAATCTGTAAGGGATTCACATAGGAAAGGTAACATTTAATCAGGTCGTTAGATATAAAAGGTATATGATACACGCAACTGTTATTTTATTCATATCACCATTAAAAAATTCGATGTTTTTAAGCGTAAGTGGAAACAGAAAAAGCGTGGATTGATTATGTGGCTGATATTATAGTAATGACGAAATAATAAAAAGTAGAGATGAATGAAAGAAAAATCCGTGTTTTGCTGAATCTATGCAAAGATTATAACAAAACTGTAAAAATTGATTATATTGAAGTCAAACGCCATATGTTTGCTTTTAAACTTTTTATTCACTTTATTTATGAGTTGTAGTTAAAGAAATATTCTCGAAAATTTTATACTTTTTGATACAGAATCAGTTTCTTTAGTCGTTGTTCACATTGTCATCGAATATTTTATTACTGTTCATACGGCTTTGTAACTATTTTATTAATTCCTAGTCTTTAAATCTTGTGTGCATCGGTCCCAAAAGAAATAAATTTCTTATAAGAAGCATTGAAATTGCTTTTGCTATGCGGTATTTTATATTGTACCTCCAGTATGGTTGTAAACATAAATCGTTGCAGCATTATATATAATTCTATACGATATTCGATACACAACGACAATTGTTTGAATATAAATAATGTTACTCGTTCATCCAGCAACAAGTTGTTATACTCCTATTTGGCTGTGATCCCATTCATTTTTTGTTTGACAACGGATCATCTCCTCTTCCATTATACTTCATTCTCGAGCGAAAATGTGAATTATATCTATATCATTGTTTTTTTATAAGACCAAGCGACGAAACAAACACTAAATACACCAGCATCACATTACATTTAACACTAGATAAATTGTTGCGTTTCTTTACCTAAGCAACTTTACCAGTTTAAACATCTTCAAATTTTAGCGGCAATACTAAGTTGATACTAAATACACACTGAATATAAATGCAGAGTTATATGAGAATTACACTTATTAAAACTCTTATAACGAAGGCTCTTTTTACAACTCTCAATGTGATATAATAAACACTAGACCACTTTGTACTTGTTGCCTCAGTAAGGCTTGTTTCTCGAATAATAGTTGCCTTCTACTACTTGCTGGACTTAACTTAGTCATAATTTACTATCCCGAAAACTACCTTCTGTCTCTGGAGAAGAAGTCTACCATCCATAACCATAAAACAAATTTAGTATCATTTACCAATTGTAAGCAACACATAAAAACGAAATCGATCATTTATTAATCACTACTAACCGAACGTCTCCTTAGAGATGATTGATTGTCACTGTTACAAAAAAATATTGTTGCTATTTACTCTCGTGTTATATAAAGGAAGTACTACGTATTTTTCTTTAGAATATAATATATGTATGGCGGAGCAATAAATAATTCTAGACTTGTTGTTGTTTACCTATGACTAACATAACTTAATGTCTAGCCTCGTGCCGAATACAACGGAAACTTTCAGGAGATATTATTCACCGTAATTCAGTTAAACAAACATATTTTTTACAACAAACCGGTTAAATAATGAAATATGCGTTATTTAGTTAACTAACGACCGATAACAATTTAAGTTTATTGTTAATTTTCAATATAAGTTAATTATTTATGTTTTCTCTAAGATAACATTTTGTATAAAAAATCCTTCAATTATTTTTTTACATTTATAAAATGCACAAATTCAATTTTGTTATATTCTTTTGGTACAATATTATACAACATTACTAGTAAATACTAGTGTTATTATCGCCGTTTTCATAATTTCAAGTTTTTTGTGTACCAACACATTTTATAAGGTTGATTGTTACTAAAAAACTTTTAAAGCTACTTTCTAATATCTGATAATAGATGACGACCTGTACCCATAACCCTCTGAATTATAGGTCTAGATGTAGGCCTAGGTAATACTTTATAAATAATCTGGTATATTCATAACATCCACCGTATCACTTGTAAACTTTTTATAGAGATCAAAATTATTGATACATTTTGACTTTTCGTTACAGACACTTAAATAGTAATAAATATTATTTATTTGGCATCAACCCAATACGCTGATATATAGAAGTAAAGACTAGACGTTAAGTGTGATTTATTAATGAGAAACCCTGGAGTGAACCTGGATTTATTACAAATTCTTTTGAATACATTCAAGCCGAGTGAATGGTGAATTTAGATCTTCTAACACAGGCTTATGTCCTGATGAGGAATAAAAATTACACAAGAGTGGTGCACGAAATATTAAATTTTTTAATATTCGCTTGCGTTAATTAAAGGTATAATGATGTTAGTAAATTAATTCACTGTCTATAGATCGCATTAATAACTTTTTTATTATCCATCGCACCTTTTAAGGACTATCAAAATTTATACTATCTAGAGAAAAGCAGAAAACAATGTACCATTATCATACAAACTGTCAGACGTCAGGTCTTTGATGAATTAAACGTCCGATCCTTTTTAATACATAAGAAATAATATATATGATAATAATAAAAGCGACTGTAGTACGAAAAGCCATTTCTAATCCATTTCTTATTTCACCTTACGATCTGTAGCTTATGACCTTTTATTTTGATACCTCTGGTTCCTATTATACGAAAATTGAGAATTTCTTATTCAGGTCTTTCAATCCCGACTTTGTTAGCTACGCTTCGTCGAAAAATAAGAATGGCACCCCAGACGATTTGGAAAGACACACCTGATTGATACTCTTTCCAAATCTCTAAATAGAATATTCTACATATTCAAATTCTTTGCGTTATAAGGATAATAATATTTGCTACATATATTGTAGCTAAGTTTTTCTTAGTCGTCGGAGACTTGCTTTAGTTTTTTCTAACATGTTTTTTAATCTTGTCCGTGTATAGAATTCGCCTGAACTTCTTAACGACTCTGCTAACTTTTATAACTATGGCACATGTTAATAAAAAAACTATATTAAAAAGGCACAGAATAAATAAAGCTAAATATAAAATATATATATTAGAAACATTTCTTCAAATATATATTTAATCTGCTATCGTTTTTACATTCACATTTCTCCAACCACAGAGTTCACACTTCGTACACTGCCCAAACATGAATGTAGCGAGATTTACATCATCACTATTACAGTAATCTGTCTTTTATAGCGAATCGACGATATGCCATACCCTCTCTTTTTTCTATTTCAGTCTTTTAAAAAGTCAATACAATTACTATTCTACTAACACATGTAAATATATTAAAAGTACAGCTGTACTTTCATATATAACTTAAATAGATATTGGTATCATAAATAAGCAAAGATAATTTACGAATTTTACAAAAGTAAACTTATCACAAAAACCGTATAATTTTTAAAGCTGTAACAGTTTACTGTAACAAAAACACAGATATAGTTTATATAATTTAATGGCTTAAACATTAATACGCAACAAAAATATAACCATGTCTTTAAAATTGCGGAATAGACAAAGAACTTGAATTTTGTTATGTTACTACTAAGATAATTATTAGTAAGAAATTTACAAAGTTCTCGTTTTAGAAATGTTACAAAGCCAGTTCTCCATCAACCACAAGATTACAAAACATCAATGACAGCTTTATTCGAAACATCTTTACCCTTAGAGAGCTTTTAGACGGGCTTTGTTTCAGGAGTTCTATTTTAAGTAACGTTTTTACATTAAGCCTGTCACGCGGGTGATTATGTTTGTTCATTTATTTCTAAAGTCAGTTAATGGGGAAACGATAATACTATTTACGAATTTTATATAGAAACTTTGATAACAAAAAATCACAATTACTCTTTTAATATACTGACCACAAAAAATATTTATTAACAGCACACAAAGCTACGCGAGTCTACGTATATGTAATGCGTGGAATTTTATATCGCCCGTTAAAATGTTCATCGTATTAACCTTGACCGATGTTAAAGTTATCACTTCAATCAATTCCAGTGATATTAGTAACGTTTAACGGAATACCCGCCGTTGAACCATAAAACCCTCCCATAAAATAAGGGTAGATTATAGCGTAATCGTAACACGGCATAACCTTCAAGGCCTTGATCATAACCTAACAAAATCTTTTACAACCAAGAAAATAAAACGTAAGAGCAGGTTCTTTATTCGACGAGTAAGATATTATCAGAGCTAAGTAAATTTTTGTGGCATAAAAAATATATTAAGTAATAAGTTTTCACGTTGGGTTATTTATGAAATAACTTTAATATCATCAGAGAGCAGATTAAATAACTAAATAGATAACACCTGTTACTTCTTTCAGAAAACTTTACAAAGTTTTCGTATAAACATAACATAACTTATAAGCAAATAGATAATTTATACATATTTGACTTCAGACTTTATCTGTATGATATCTGCTTTGAATCATATTCGGTTTTACATACAAAAGTAGTTTTGCTTTTAGTATTATATAATATTTGAAAAAAATATTACTTAACCTTACAGTTGGATCAGAAAGCGGATTTGTGAGATGTTACTTGAATTTCATTAAAGGATCTTAAATTCCTTTTGAAGACCTACAACGTTAGTGATATCAAGATATCTTGTTATAGATTTGTAAAGATAGAAAGCGAAATACTGCTATTAACTAATACAATTGTACCTTATTCTCTAATAGAATATATAAACGTCTTCCAATACATCTAATCCATTTTCTTTATTAAGCATCCTAATATTTTTTTAACGAAAACATCATAAATGGCTACGACTTTTAATGATAAGATTTTTCATTTTACAATTTTAGTTTATCATATATTTTCAGACCTCAACCAACATTAAAAATGTATGTAGATGTCTATAAAAGTTCGGCTTCTAAAGTTTTCAAAGAATTACTAAATCAGGGTTTCTAAGTGTAATTATAAAAAAAAAATATTTTTGCAGTAATACTCTTTATCGGTATAAAATTTTTTAATTTGTATTTATTCTTACAAGACTGTTTTGTTGCATTATGATATTTTACAATCTCAATTTCATTATTACTTAAACCTCTCAAATTTAACTGACCTTTATTTATACGTGTAAATACTAGTTAAATGACATAACAAATAGAGTAAACAACTTTACACTTAACAAAATTTACAATGAAAAAGTATATTTAAATTAAAAAAATATGATTTGAAAGGATTTCTTTAAAACGTTTTATAAAAGTAGATAGTCTTAATGTTTTAAAGTTACTTTTAGTTTTATCTCCGTTATATAGGAATGGAGATACATATATAATATACACAGCAAATATATGAATATATCTATAAACCGCGAAAGCTCGTGTACGGTACAAGAATAGTTTACTTTACTACCACACAATCTTGTTTATGGAATCAGGTAAGCTTTACATAGCACGTGATTTGGTAAATTGTTTACAGTAAGCACTAATGTAATTTACAACCTGTTAAAATATATACGTTTCTATATTTTTATAGATACCTTAAATGTTTTGAATTTTTTTATAACATTATAGAGATATATAAATCTACACTCCCGGACACATCTATCGGCCCACCTAGTGTTTAAAGTTTTAATGGTGCCTAGCTAAAAATAAATGTTAGGTGGAGCAATAAGTTTAAATGCAGTTTTAAAGCTGATTTTTTGGTCAATCTTTATGTATGTTTTTTTTTTAATTGCGAATTCAGGATTATGGAAAAAAACGGAAATTCGAGTCTGTTCATTGTTTTCAACGACCCAGGAATGAAAAAAACTTTTTATTTCGCACATGTTGGATTTTTTTTTTGATGTTTCCCATTATTGGTTCCATAAAAAGGCAAATATAAACTTAGAGCCAATTTTGACCAAAAAATATGGATACTCTGCCTGAAATTGTCGCCCAAGCTGTAAAACTTCTGCCGGCCAAAACAATTCGAAATTACAAAAAAAAACATACACAGGGGTTGACCAATAAATCAGCTTCAAAACTGCATTAAAACTTATTGCTCCACCTAACATTTATTTTTAACTAGACACCGTCGAAACTTTAAACACTCAGTGGTGGGCCGATAGATGTGTCCGGGAATATATTTCACGGATATATTTGTATTATTTTATATGCAAACGTTACTACGTCAAGGAACTGCATATTAACAGTGCTTGGCACGGCTATAACAAATACTCTTGGATGATAGTTAAAATGTTTACACACTTCTTAATGTGATAGTGAAAGTACTAACTTTTATCTACAATGGCAACAACTTGGCTTCTATTTAACATAGTGTTAAGTGACAAAAACATCAAGTATGATAAAGAATTCTTACTTAAGATATACAGCTGAAATAATGCAATGCTGTTACGACGGCAGGATTAAAATAACCTACCACCAACAAAACTCCTAACCATGTTTCCGTTTTTAAACCAGCGACGACATTATAAGATTTTTTATTAACTGCTGAGTAAATTTTATACACAAAAAGTCCAACTAGAGCAACAACATGTTTGTATATTCATCTGTACGGTAGTCCTATTAATATACATAATTTTTAATATGAATAAAAATAACCAGTAATGAACGAGGACGACGTAATAAATAATAACTAAAAAAAACTGTGGCACCGTGTCAAAACTAACATATTTCTTGCTTTCCACGAACGACAATACGATAAAATTTGTTTTTTCTATTTTTATAAATTTAATAAGACACAGTTTTTATAAATAACTCGTTTTTATAAACACCGGACTCTAATATTAACTAGAGTTAAAGAAAATTATATTTTAGAACTACAGCTATATTAAATTGCCAGAAGAAGAAATATTTATCTTTCTTGCTAAACTAAAAAGTTCATGGTTTTTTGGTTGGCAGTTCTTATGCTAGATTAGCTTATACACAGAAACGGTTATACCGCTGTTTTCCATAAGAAAAGAAAGAAGACAGAGAGGTTCTATTAAACATTTGTTAACCACAAAAACATATAGATCTAGTACTTTCTTAAGATCCAAAAGAAAACATATGTAACAAATATCAAACTCCTGAAACTTCGAATCGTATGTCTAAATATTATACTTGGTACAGTCGTTGGCCACTTTCACGGATAGGTCCCGTATGTAATTTAACACGCGTAAAAGTTTACGGAACGCTAAAACAACTATAAAAAAGTCTGATAAAGGTTAATTTTCCGCGTTTATTTACCACTCCACTGCATTGTGTTACAACAAAAGCGTCCAATCTTAATCCCAGCGGTAACAAGGGTGCAGTAAATCTAAGTTAATTTCGTTCCTCGTACAGTAATCTGGTTATAAAGAGATCTTTGTAGTATAACAAAATGAACAGAAGCCACGCTAACTTACGACTATGAGGTCTTTAGTAAAAGAATTTACAAAATCTTTTGTACGTATCAAACTTTTTCTTTTCTAATTATTGTTACAAAATACCAACTCATCATTTCTGTTTTTTCATGTACGAGTAAGATCGCAACTACTTCTGTTAAGTAATAATTTCCAACATTATAGTATACCAAATCATAACCAAATATCATTGCAGTACGTATAAAATTTTCTTTAAAACTCTGCTTAATCTTATCGCGTATTTTTACGTGAAATTAATTAAAATTAACTATACTGAATCTCTTATATAATATAATTAAATCAATAATCACCATATCTCTTAGAGAAATTGGAGAAAGTTTTCTTATCCGAGGACCTAGTATCCGTAACAAGTTTGTTACGCATACTAGTTTCTTGGTAGAATCTGTCATTTATTATTGTTTTCACTGGATTTGAATACTCATATAATAGTTACAATCATTTATACAATCATTGGACATGGTCATGATCGATACAGTCTTCAGCTGATCATGATTGACTAAATAGAAGACAAAAGGCGTGCTGGTGGACGGAAGAAATCGTGGTTAAGTAACAAACAAAGGTTTAAAAAGAGGCGTTACTATTTTTGATATTAAATGCCAACTTTCCGACATGAATATACATGAGAAATGGAAAGAGATGTAACTATCTAATATTTATTATAATATAACCTAGAGAATAAGGTCAAAACTACAACTGGAGGAGTATCGAATTGATAATGAAAACTAATTTAAATTCAACGAACGGATATATTTACGAACCGAATTCCGGGGACTTTCCTCTATATTTATCGTTATCAAAAGCTACTATAGCTTATCGCTTAGCATTCGATTTATACAAAAGGTCTGTTATCTGTTTGATACGAAATCGAATAAAAGTTAGGCACTAACATATATTCACGGAGCGAATTGAATGTCCTCCGATAACAATGCCGACATAAATAACGAAACATTACTGTTACGGAGTCTGCAGGAACAGTACATAAAACACATTTTAAATCCATAGATATTACATTTAGTTCCAAGTAATTTACTACAAAATATGCAGTTGATTTGTTAACTCAAATTCTATATTACTAATAACAATCAGTCATCATACAATTAGTTAATTCACTCTGTAATTTAAATCGTAATAAGATTTATTTAGTTAAATTTCTTATAATATTACTGTGGATTTAAAAAATGCTTACCTTTTATAAAGAAACATCATGAATAATAGACAAACGATGGAACTTATTAGCTGCTATATTTGACAAGCTCTTTTATTTGGTTTTGTTCACACACCAAACACAATATTAAATATCAACATCTCAATTTGTTATTTTATCATATTTTCTAACTCCGCCATTCGCGAATAGGACTTAAAGAATGAACTACTGGGTAGTAGTTAGTTAATAACAAACCAGCTCAACTCGGCACTTGTTAGTACCGTATTTATACACAGAGATAAATTCCCGGGATATAAATAGATCCCGGGATACGATCGTGCTCACTAAAACTATCCAGATCGGCAGGTGTAAATGAATTTAGGTTTCTCCGATACATTGGCTCGTTAGTATTCTTTAAAGCTATCATACATCATGCTCGAATGAATCAGATCTTTATTTCTTACGCCACTGAGATAATATTACGTATGTTTAAGAGTTTTAGTATAAGGAATACTTTTCAGTATTCATGAGCGTATACTCTTTAAAACAAAACAGCTTGTTGTAGTTCTTTTCTTTTTCAGTGGCATTTTTTGATCGAAATAATTGTTTAAACATGGGTAAACTATTAACTATGTTATCGTCGTAGTAGCTAACTTATTATTTTAGTAGCGTACTTTAATAGCATATTTGAGTGAAACTTCCCATTTAAATGTTTTCATGATCTCCATATATGTAGAATAATTAGAGTATATAAATAAGATTTATGCTATGACTATAAAAAATCATCATCTTCACCTTAGCTACTTGATTTAAAGATATATTGCTAAATTATCAAATCGTAAAATATATCATGTATTTAAAGTAAAAACTACTAGTTTAAAACAGGTTAAATAACATATACTATACAAGAATATTACACCGAATTCTTTGTATATACAACTATATGCACGCATTTTCAATAATATTAAAGCGGCGAAATAAACAATTTGCGTAAGTCCGATAATATTAATCAATACATTACTAAGGACATTTAAGACAGTTGGCGTAAATAGTTAAGAAAAAGTAATGATTCAAAAGTCAAAAATAAATGCAGCTGATTACGCATAATTTTCATTTCTACCGCATTAAATTGTAAAAATGGCGCCGTTCGCGAATAAATAATACGATTATTTGGCACACGCATATTACATGTGACATACACAATTGCTTTCGGAAATAAGGGGATGTTCACGGCTGGAGGCGAGTACGATGCGATGACCCACTTACTGTCATTGGAAACTATAACTCATACGAAATTCTGCTCACGGGCAAATCTGACAATTGATTTGATTGAATGAAATATTGCTTTTAAAAGTTTGCACCGTACGCACCCAAAAGTAGCACGAATTTCAAAAGTCCTAAAAAATTTTCTCAACAGAACATGAGCAACAGACGAGTAATTTTATTACTGGATATTATAAACCTTTTTGACCTCATAAAGTATCCATAATCTACAGTAAATTTTATGGAAGAGAACTATGGAAAAATAAATAAGTTAAGTTTTTAATTCTAACCTTATTCATTCCATACAAAAAAACAGATTAAAACATATGTGTAAGTAGTACTAAAGATGAATTAACAAAAGAAACTGTATCATTTCTAACGTTTAAACTGATGTAATGATTGTTTCCAGAAAATGGTCACAGATTGCAAATCAGAACACGAAACTTCGGATTAAATCTGCAAAATTTAGTTTACATTGTTAACCTAAATTAATAAAAGAGTTTGACATTTATCAAACTTATTTATTAATATTACTTTCATCGAATACTTCGATCTTTTTGGCATTTGCGAGCAGTACACGAGCAGCAGCAGTACATACTTAGTGCTGTCTAGATAACAAATTGTTATACAACGAAATGTCAAAGTAATATTTTAAATAATTTCACATCTCTTTATAAAATCAGGTCAAGTAGTCTGCTGTTAAAATTAATGTAACAAAACATACATTAACTATCTATATAAAAAAATAACTCCTGCATTCTTCATTGTTCACCAATCATTTATATATAGTATGTATATAGAAGGTATACATTTTATGACAAATACAATATTCATGGTAACGAATGGTGTAGATTATCACTACGATTTTTCAGATTTAAATAAACAATTTTGTAGACCTTAAGACATTGTCTTAATGGTCATCGACCTTCGAAAGAAGATAACACCTTAAGATGATAGGCAATGTCTGCAGATTTCGGCTTTTCATATATAAATAATGCACATAAATTTAACTCATAGATTCAAAATGGTCGTACAAGCGAAATTCAACTACGCCAATATACGAACAAAGTGAACTACTAACAAAAGAAAAATCATTTTTGATATTTTTAGCCGGTATCCCCACAAAATCCAATCTTGTCACAGATCGTTGGTCCCCAGACTGAAGTCCTTCGGACCCGGAGTTAATACAAACACTCGAACAAGCATTGGCTGCCTTTACACAAATAAAGGGATGCGAAGTGTCTCATGTCTATTTTAATAGAAGTCAGTGCCCGCATTACAAAAGATAGCACATTTATTTAGTATAGTCTTGTAAAAAGCCTAGAAGAATCTAACTCACTCATGTTTTAAAGACCACGACGGATCTAGACGGAGAATTTGATGCTGACAAGATACTCCAATATTTTGCTGTCCGCATTGTAAAGGACGAAGCAAAACGCTTTATCCTAATGCTCGGAATAACAACAAAGAGATGAATGCTCACCGCACGTCCACAACTATGGCAAAATGGCGAAATTAAATCATGCAGATCATTTGAAATATATTGCTTTTACAGCAAAACATAAAAGCGACTTCAACGATAAAATTCGCACCACTAACCATCAAAGCACATACAATCTCTATTCACAAACAAGTACTTTTCATTTAGGTATTTGTAGATTATTGTAATATCATTTAGACCTACAAATGACATACGATAGAGAGAGGAGTCCAAAAGCTGGTGGTGGTAACTCTTTGTTGCCAGAGACAAGTAGGTACCACTGCTGTTAATATTTCAGACGCCAAACAGTGAGCAATCAAACATTACTGTGTTCCGATTTAAATGGCGTTTCATCTAATAAAATTAATATATATTAAAAATACATAAACCTAAATCACAACGAAACATTTTAAACCATTTCTTAGCTCTTTACTATGCTATTAAAAATATGCCCCGAAAAAGGCGGTCCCTCAGCATCATTACCATAAATGTATGTCCTCGACAACAAACCTCTTTGTTATTTAAATAACAGCTCAAGAAAAATAATGCAGCTTTTATCTACTTTTGTGTCCTTTAGAGTTATTCATAAGAATATTTTCGTTTCATTTGTTTTAAGGACTTTTGTAATGACCTTTCACTCGTGCTACGGGATGGTATAAGTTAACAGCACAAATGATGATTCTCGAAGTTTAATGGTTCCGGGGCCGAGTGTGTGGTATTTGAAATGCACCAGGATTTATACGAATAAGCTATACTGTGTTTCTGCTGTCAACATATCTAGTGACAAACTATTCAGGCTTACTTCATCATCGTGAACCTTCCTATCTCTTAACATCATTTGAAATCGTATTTGCTCTCATTGTTTATAAAAAATTGTACATTATGAACGGCGGCTTTAGATTTTCTAGACGTACCTTAAATTGTTAAGCTTTACACGCTTCACATGTTAATAACATATAAATATATAAAACAGGTATTCCATTCACAATACAATAAAGGTTTCCTTCCTACGAATTGTTTTGAATTAAGCACAAAGTTCGCAGTTTAAAACAAACGGAAAGGTGCGCTGTAAACAACAATTACTAATAACACAGTTGTACAGACGAAACTTTTCTAATCGAATCTTTCATAAACATTTCTTGGAGTGAAAAGAAAAAAAAAAGGATCAAACAAATTGTGATTTCGTTTTTTCGATTGATTGCGTACATTTCGACGACCGCGATTGCTTTGTATTTACAAAAACCAAAAGTTACGCGTTTCTCATCTCCGTTTATTTACTCCAATTGTTTTAACGCTTTTACATGGAACAGTTATTCATGTGCCTACCTGAAGGCTAGTTATCTAATTATCACTGGAACGCCGATTACCGCCACAAGGTAACCATATGCAGATATTATTATATTTAGATGGAAAAGATAATAAAACTAAACATTATTCAGCGACACTCTAGACATTAAGAAGCACGAAAAGAAATCAGATATTCAC
This sequence comes from Byasa hedistus, assembly GCA_029286795.1. Lineage (NCBI taxonomy): Eukaryota > Metazoa > Arthropoda > Insecta > Lepidoptera > Papilionidae > Byasa > Byasa hedistus. The sequence continues at coordinate 2,888,350 of JAGSMW010000008.1, forward strand.
AGTCTAACGTTTGTACGTAGCGTTGTCTACCTTCTTAAACTTTCTATTGATATTAATAATAAGTAAGTAGCGAAGGCAGCGGAATAGATATTTCGAAATCGAAAGTAGTTTTCAACTTATTCTTTTTCTATTTCGTGTTATTGTAAAGGTTTTTTTTTTTTTTTTTTTATCTTTATTTTTTTTTTTTAAAAGGGGTTTTGTCACATAGTGACGATGCCACCCCCATAGAGGTTTACAATTATGCTCTTCTTCTTAAATTTTTAATTACAATTTTGTACAGTGTTCTGGCCTGGTCCGATTTGGGATAGGCCAGAACACTGTTAAAAATTCCGGTGTCCATTACATTTTGTGGAACTTGTAAAAGGAATTGCAATCTCTCATAACTTGTTCTAACGCACTCCACTAAGATATGGTACACGTCTTCTAACGTCCCACATTCTGTGCAATTTGGAGAATCCTTTTTTTTCATTAAGAATGCGAAGTTGTTTATTGGCGCGTGTCCTGATCGGAGTCTGTGAGCTATGACGACTTCGTCCCTATTCAAATTAGCATCACTGAACCACGGATTGCGTGGTAAACTGTTTTGTATAGTTTTGTACCATATACCTTTGCTTAATGATCTTTCATCAAAATGTTCACTCCAGCTGTTTCTAGATGTCTCCCGCACCGTGCCCAATAATTCTGTAAAGTATGGTCGACAAAATGACTCCTCTCCGTCCGAAACAGCCTCTTTAGCTAAAGCATCTACCATATCGTTTCCTGGCACACCAATATGAGAAGGTATCCATTGTAGCACCACTTTCCTTCCTTGAGCACTCAGTTCATACAACGACTTAATAATGTCGTAAGCTATCGGTGCTCCTCGGGTGTTCGAGGAGCATCGAGCCACATGCTGGAGTCCACTCTTTGAATCGGACAGTATCACCACATTCTCGTTTTCGATATCGTAAGTGTATGCCAGGGCCTCAGCAATGGCTATCAACTCCGCGTGCATAATGGATATGTTTGTTGACACACGTAATTTAACGTAATTTCCATTCTGGATATCAAAAAAGGCTATCCCTGTACCATCCTTACCCTTTGATCCATCCGTGTAGATTTTATATGTTTCGCGATATCGATCTTGTATGAAATGATTGCATATTTGACCTAAATCTTCTCTTGAGTAATTATTTTTATGGCCTGACAAAGTTTCTATGTGTGATTGCACATGGTTACAAAGATCCATATTGCTGACCCATGACGACATCGAAAACATTTCTAGCATGTTACTTTCGTAAATAGATGCGCTTTTTAGTTGATCGTGCATCTGTAATAGCAACGGTTTTTTGTTTCTTTGCCAATATGAACTGCACCCAGTATCTGTTAACTTATTTAATAACTTGTTTACATTTTTGTTAACTAGTGACTTACATGATAGATAAAATTTGCCTGCTAAATACTGTCTCCTTATGTATAATGGGGGTATAAATAATTCACATTCCATCACATGTATTGGCGTAGTTTTGACAAAACCTCCTATGATACGCATACATTGGTTCTGGATTATATCTAATTTTTTTAATTGCGTTTTGCAACTAGAATTATATAAAAAACTACCATAATCCATTCTACTTCGTATTGTGGCTATATAAAAACGTCGTAAATTTTGTGGATGAACGCCCCATCGCGTCCCTGTTAAGATTTTGAGAATATTAATATATTTTTCTACATTTTCACGAATATCTTTAATATGCTTAGACCACCTTAAGGATGAATCTAGCCTCATACCTAAATATTTTACATTATTTACCGTTTGTAAGGAGCTACCATTTAACTTAAGTTGTAAATGAGTCAATGCAGAGATGCCCTTTTTGAACACACAAACTTTGCTCTTGTTGGTTGAAATATGTAGTCCGATATCCAAAAGCTGTTCCGCGAGCTTATTCAAAGCTGCTTGCATTGTCGCTCTGCCTTGCTCCGTAGATGAACATTGGGTATATATTACGAAATCATCGGCATATTGTGACACACAGACATTTTTAAATAATTTACAGATATTCATGGTGGCTATATTAAAAAGAAGGGGGGAACATGGGTCTCCCTGTGCCAAACCTCGACCAGTAGTACGGCAAATGAACGTATTATTAATTTCGATTTTGAGAGATCTTTCTTTCAAAAAGTTCCAAAAATATGTACATATATTTTTACCTACTCCGAGTTTATCCATTGTGTTAATAAGTATACAGATATCTACATTATTATAAGCGTTTTCAATGTCTATAAAACACGCTATTGTAATCAGTTTGTTTGCAAAACCTAGCTGAATTTTGGTTGTAAGATCAGCTAAGTTATCTATCGTTGAATGACCCTTACGGAATCCTGTTATATTTGTCGGAAAAAATTTATTATGTTCACAATACCATTCTAATCTCTTATTAATCAGGACGTGATAAATTTTGCATAAACATGACATTAACGCTATGGGCCGAACTGATGATATAGACTTAGGATCTCTCCCCGGTTTAGGAATAGGAACAACTTTAATTTCCCTCCATTGGCTCGGAACAAATCCTGTCATATAAAACCGATTAAATAAATAAAGCATTACAGCCCTACCACTTTCAGGAATTTGTTTGATCATAGAATATGTAATTGCGTCACAGCCCGGTGATGAGTCACTTTTTTCCCCGATGCTTTGTTTTAATTCGGTCATGGTAAAAGGCATGTCCAAATCTCTATTTATCGATTTTATTGACGGCTGGTTTGGAGATACGTAATCGGGTGTTAAGTTCTGCAGTAATTCCTTACCTAGATTATCAGGCACAGTATTTCTACTTAGCTGAAATCCTTTGGCCCATCTCATTTGTCTCCACATATCTTTGGCGGGTACTGACTGGTCAAGGGAGGAACAGAATCTCTGCCAATGAATATTTTTTTCTTTACGTATACAATTTTGTGCATATTTAATTTTATTCTTTAATATTTCGTAATTACTAGGAGTAGGGTTTCGCCGAAATTTTGTTAAGGCTAACCTTCGTTGAGCTACTACTTCCGAAAGGGCTGGAGTCCAGTAATGTTTGGGTGCGAAGCTATTACCGATGTTTTGGTTTACTTTAATATAAGGAATAAATAACCCCGCGGCAGTGTTTAAATGGTTAACAAACTGATCGTAAGCTATCTGTAAGTTAATAGAGGACTTAGGGAATTTTTTGTATAATTTATCTAAAGTGTTATTGAATGACTCCCAATCCGCCTTTTTAAAATTTCTTTTTAATGCTGTTGGTTTGTCAATATGTATAAATGTTGATAAAATAATGATCTTATGATCACTACCCAATGTTTCATTTGATACTGACCAATTGATTTCTAAAGCTATGTCGGTTGTCGCTAATGATATATCCGGAGAGGATTGTTGTAATTGTCCGTTGACTAATTTTATTCGCGTTGGTCTATTATCATTCAAAGGGATAAACGGGGAGTCAATTAAAGCATCGAATATTTGATATCCTCTCTGGTTACTTTTTATGGACCAATTAGGGTGGTGGCCGTTGAAATCGCCTAACATAATGGATTTGTTATTAACGCTTGAAAACAATCTATACCAATCTTGTGTCGAAGTACGCGCTGAAGGGGCACAGTAAACTGATAACACGTTCTCTATTGAGACGCAATTCAAGATCTTAACATGTAAAATTTCTATATGTCCGCCAATATCAATATCAGGAGCTAACTGAGATTTAATGGATTTGTGTACTATAATGGCAACACCCCCATAGCGATCATTACGGTCGTGCCTATAGACGTTATAAACTGAAAATTTTAGGAAACTACCTGGTACTAACCATGTTTCGCAGAGGGCAGCAATGTGGATCTTTTCTTGTAGTAAAAAATTTTCTAACGCCAACACTTTAGGTCTCAAACTTTGGCAATTCCATTGGACAATCTTAACTTTACTTTTTTTACACTCCATTGTGGTTTAAATAATTTAGTAATAATTGTAATATGGGCCAATCGGAAATATTTTCAACGATTACTAATACTAACCACTCTAAACAAAGTTTTATCCCTTCTTTTACTTTTTCGTATGTAGCTATGTTTCTAAAGAAGATTAAGTCTTGTAATTTCGTCAACAATTCTTTAAAAGTAATTTCTCGTTGTTTGGGCTGGTTATTACTTTTTTGATAGGTTTTTTCTCTCATTGGCTCTACGGGACTTATAATCTCCTCGCCTGGCCATGGATTGAACCAGTCTTTTTGAATCCTTCTTTTTTGCGTCTTCTGTTTGTCGCTTTTATTATTTTCCTTAGATTTCTGTACGAAGGGTTGTTCAGTGCTTTTCTCGGGTATGTATACAGTCTCTTTAAAATCATTATGTGACGTGGAGCTATGGGCAGGAATAGACACAGACTGTACTTTACGATTATTGTCTGACGAATTCTCTGGGTTGACATACATTTTAATAGCCATTCTATAAGTGCATCTAAACTCTGACATAAGTTCTCTTAATTTTTTTTCTTTACGTATACAATTTTGTGCATATTTATTTTTATTCTTTAATATTTCGTAATTACTAGGAGTAGGGTTTCGCCGAAATTTTGTTAAGGCTAACCTTCGTTGAGCTACTACTTCCGAAAGGGCTGGAGTCCAGTAATGTTTGGGTGCGAAGCTATTACCGATGTTTTGGTTTACTTTAATATAAGGAATAAATAACCCCGCGGCAGTGTTTAAATGGTTAACAAACTGATCGTAAGCTATCTGTAAGTTAATAGAGGACTTAGGGAATTTTTTGTATAATTTATCTAAAGTGTTATTGAATGACTCCCAATCCGCCTTTTTAAAATTTCTTTTTAATGCTGTTGGTTTGTCAATATATATAAATGTTGATAAAATAATGATCTTATGATCACTACCCAATGTTTCATTTGATACTGACCAATTGATTTCTAAAGCTATGTCGGTTGTCGCTAATGATATATCCGGAGAGGATTGTTGTAATTGTCCGTTGACTAATTTTATTCGCGTTGGTCTATTATCATTCAAAGGGATAAACGGGGAGTCAATTAAAGCATCGAATATTTGATATCCTCTCTGGTTACTTTTTATGGACCAATTAGGGTGGTGGCCGTTGAAATCGCCTAACATAATGGATTTGTTATTAACGCTTGAAAACAATCTATACCAATCTTGTGTCGAAGTACGCGCTGAAGGGGCACAGTAAACTGATAACACGTTCTCTATTGAGACGCAATTCAAGATCTTAACATGTAAAATTTCTATATGTCCGCCAATATCAATATCAGGAGCTAACTGAGATTTAATGGATTTGTGTACTATAATGGCAACACCCCCATAGCGATCATTACGGTCGTGCCTATAGACGTTATAAACTGAAAATTTTAGGAAACTACCTGGTACTAACCATGTTTCGCAGAGGGCAGCAATGTGGATCTTTTCTTGTAGTAAAAAATTTTCTAACGCCAACACTTTAGGTCTCAAACTTTGGCAATTCCATTGGACAATCTTAACTTTACTTTTTTTACACTCCATTGTGGTTTAAATAATTTAGTAATAATTGTAATATGGGCCAATCGGAAATATTTTCAACGATTACTAATACTAACCACTCTAAACAAAGTTTTATCCCTTCTTTTACTTTTTCGTATGTAGCTATGTTTCTAAAGAAGATTAAGTCTTGTAATTTCGTCAACAATTCTTTAAAAGTAATTTCTCGTTGTTTGGGCTGGTTATTACTTTTTTGATAGGTTTTTTCTCTCATTGGCTCTACGGGGCTTATAATCTCCTCGCCTGGCCATGGATTGAACCAGTCTTTTTGAATCCTTCTTTTTTGCGTCTTCTGTTTGTCGCTTTTATTATTTTCCTTAGATTTCTGTACGAAGGGTTGTTCAGTGCTTTTCTCGGGTATGTATACAGTCTCTTTAAAATCATTATGTGACGTGGAGCTATGGGCAGGAATAGACACAGACTGTACTTTACGATTATTGTCTGACGAATTCTCTGGGTTGACATACATTTTAATAGCCATTCTATAAGTGCATCTAAACTCTGACATAAGTTCTCTTAATTTTTTTTCTTTAAGAAATACAGGACATTTTAATTTTTCGAGAGCCATATGATTCTGCAGACAGTTCGCACATTTAAATGTTGTGGCATTACAGTTTTCATGGCTACCGCCACACTTTGGACAAGTTATACTTTTAGCTGAACATCTTTTATATGTATGGCCTATCTTCCAGCACCTTGAACACTGCGTTACCGGAAATACAAATGGCACAACTGCTATTCTAAGTTGATCGACGTATACATAAGCTGGCATTATTGTTCCCTTGAAGCCTAATCTAACAACTTCACATGGAATCCACTTTCCGTTCTCACTCCGTCTCAGAAGTCGTTTAGCTGAAACTAAAAAAGCTGGGGACAGACATTTAATGTTTCTGAAAATCTCTTCGTCGGTCAACTCAATATCTACATTCCTTATTACTCCATAACATACATTCACTTCGCTTACTCTCTGGAAAGACCACTCCTTTTCTTTAAAACTTTTACAGTCTGTTATTTGTCTTGCAATTACTTCGTCGTTAGTCTCTACACGTATTTTGTACGCATTTAAATATTTAATTTTCTTAATCCCTGATATGCCCGCCTCCTTGAATATTTTGGCTAAGGCAAATTGTTTCGGCATTTTGTTTTTACAGTAAATATATAACTCCACAGAATCCTGTGATTTCTGCTTTTTTTTTTTTCTTTTTTATTTGTAACTAACTCAAAACCGGTCTCGTCGGAATCTTCGTCTCTTGCTCTTTTGCTAACCGGTCTTTCTAATGTTTCTATTATGGCATGTGTTGAGCTAGATAAAGTCATTACTTCCTGCGCCAGCATCAACTCCTCATCTTCATCCCAGCTGTCATATTCACGGTTTTTATTTTCTTCTCTGGATACTTCTTGTTCCTTCCCTCTATCTTCCTCATCTTGTAGTCGCTCTTTCATTTGATAAGAATCACTCATTTCGTTTTCTTAACTATCGCGAATTAATAGTTAATCACGGTAAGTGTGTTTGATGTAGGTAATTCGAAAAAAAAATAAATAAAAGAAAAACCAAACGGCTGGCGGGCCGCGCCGTGGGCGCCCCGTTCCGTTCGTTAGATACGTAACTGACTCGCTTAGTTAAACAAATATCACGACCGCCTCGTGCGAATGCCGCGACGAGAATCCATTGTAAAGGTTAATCTGCCTAATAATTTCATTTGTCTAACTATAGTAAAGTTTAATAAGTTTCTCCTTCCACAGCAAAGAATTTACTTTGGGTAATATCCAACAAAGGACAACAGTTATTAGAATAGATCAACTGTTTAGACTTGCTGCGGGAAAAACAAATACTTGGAACTTAGTGCAAACCTTTATTTGATAATAAGAAACTGAAAAAGTACAATTGCGTTGCGTAGTCGAAAATAGTAGGTTTGTTTTTACAGAAGTTTTTCAGTCTTAGTAAAGACATTGTTTAACAACTTTAGTAATAAATAACAATCTTTTTTAAAAATTACTTTATAGCGTGCGGTTCTTTAGGTAAATAATATCTCACTGAAACTCGCTATTTTCATTGCATAAAATAAAGCATTAGTATAAAACTGTAATAATAACAAAGTTAACTATTAGTTTAACTAAAATGTTTTATCAAATTTAAAGTATATTACAATTTGATATAACTAGATTGGATTTTAATTAAGCCATAACTTCTCGGGTACTAAATTTCATTATTTATAATATGTTTAGTAGTGCCGAACTCGGAGAAGTGATTTAATTATTATAATTAATAAAGATTAAAATTTTCATTGTTGAACATTTAATATATGTGAAAAGTTTCAAAATTTATTAAATTATTGAAGTTAAGGACGTTTACTATTGGATTTTATCGAATTACCTCTGTGTTTGAGTATATGAAAAAGTTCTATCATCAATTAAAGATTATTAAGAAATCTAAATAAACTTTTTTATTTAATAATATAAATGGCAACATACACAATTTGTTTAAGCTTTGTCTATTAGAGTATATACTTCTGGAATCCGGTAGTATTAGACGAAAATATAAAAGCCTTTGTTCTAAGCATATATCTATACATTATAAAAGTTTTTAACGTAAGGATCAAGAGAAAGATGCAATTTATTTGTCTCATAAAAATATATAACACTCAAAACCAATTTTAAACTCTTTATGTGTAGTCAAAAAAAATCATTAAAAGAATTTTCCTCTGATATCAAATGTTTTTATTAAAATTAGCTACGATGAAACCTTTTTGCTTTACATACGTTATTATCTTTAGTCCAAACAAAAATCACATAATATAATTCTAAGGATCGGGGAAGAGATCTGGGTCTGAAACGGAAAGTAACAGACTTCGCAAACAAACAGCATTCCAAAAAGAAAGGTGATGGAGAGTGAAGGATTGTATGTTTACTCAAATATACTCTGGTTATTATATGCTTGTGATGTAAAGTAGTCACAAGATCTATCGACACATGATATCCGTACAGCTGGCGCGATCTGGTAATCTCTATTAGTTGTCGAAGACGGAATCGTTCGGAGAGACATCGTCAATATCTGAAATGTGGAGAATTTCGAGTTCTGAAACGCGTTGACCTAGTTTAATCACATATGTGCACTATAACTCATCTGAAATTTCGCCGACAGTCGCATGCCTGAAAATTTATTGCATGCAATGTACTGGTTCTCATTTTGTAATGAAGCTTGCATTGACCTTTTCAGCCGCTACTTTTTGTGGAGAGTTAAAATGTATTTAATTCAATCCTTTTAAAAATACTAAAAGTATCAATTTTAAGAAATTAAACAATCTGAAAATGTAGCGGAATTTCAGATAAAAGTATTAGAGGTTTAATCAATTTTACGGTTAATTCTTCTTCTTCTAAGTCATATTTCCTCATGACTGAGGGTCGTGGTCATCATGTTTTATTGAAACACACGACGACTCTCTTGGCAGTTATAATGGAGTGGTTTGCCATTGCTTATTATGCCTTACGGTTAATTGTAATATTATAATCATTTATTTCTTCATCCATGTAAGTTGATAATGAAGCTTGTTTAGGACAACAGTCGACCTGGAGAATCGAACATTAAATTTGGCAGTTAACAAAACTTTTGGGAATACTGTGGGTCTGTTAATAATAATATATATTAATTAGAAGACCTAAATTATCAAATTTATTTCTTTCGTGTTTTATATGCTAAATTTTAAGCTGATTTGGTAAATTCTGCTTACGGAGATTTGGAGAAAAATACTTAAAATTACATTACTTATTATAGGCTTTAATTAGAATTGTTTTACAAAAATAAAGACAAAATTATAAAAAATCTATGAGTAGTGATGATGATGATGACTAATAAAACAATCTGGACTATATATTCGTATCGTTGTAGAGATATTTGAAGGAGACGCTCATTCTGCGTAGAATGGACTATATTAATGTAATAAATTAAAAAACTTGTAGGTACTTCGTGATAGCTATGACATCGGGTCACCCCAGTCTTCCCGTGGCCGTAGGTGTTATAAATCACTTGAGGTGAAAGTGTAGAGAAATCATAATCGTAAAAGAAAATTCTTAATGCAATAAATCTTTTTAGTCCTCGTTTACATCGCCGTCAACGTTCGTGCCATATCAATGCCCTTTTCATTGTCTTTGTTGCTTTGCCAAAACTATTTATAACGAATTAAAAATAAAATCTCGCGCAGGTCGCAAATACTGAACGGTATAATAAAGGAAATAATAATTTACGATAAAAACTGAGACTTTATTTTAATGAACGAGCTTCTCGATGACGGTGATGATCAATATGATAATGATGACAAAATTGTTTTTGAACTGGAATTAACACTTGGTTTCAATTTGATGTGGTGTCACCATTAGGTTGTGTATGGTTAACCGTGCTCGCCTAGAATATTCTGAATTTCATATGCCAACAACCGAAATATATCGATGCTATAATAGTGGCAGATTTATAATATAAAGTTGAAACTACCCAGGGTCCAGAAAACCTATCCATAAACCATTTGGTCCGACGAACAATTCGGAAACCTACGTTACAAGTCGACTAATACCAAATTTTGTTACGAAATTTCTTGCTAAATTATTCATACGGCGATTTTCACTTGTATCCAGTAATTAATAAAGTAACAGTTATTATTATTTTAACTAGAAAGATATCTGCTAAAGTTTTATTCTTATAAGAGTATTATAGATCTCTTCAAAATTTATATAAGTTTTAATTGTAAATATAAACAAAACTATATATCTTTTGGTTATGCCTGTAGATTCAGTTACTGCTATATTTTAGCAGTAATATCATAAATGCTTCAAATTCTTTTAAACAGCTCGCTCGAACATTGACCTTTATATTTATTATTAGTTGCGTTCAGTTGTGTCAGTGCCAATAATCAAATCATCGATAACCACATACTATTAATAGAAAAGTTAGTAATGGTTAAAAGTCAACACTGTCCTCATTTCTTTATTACACGGGATATAGATAAGTTCTTGACTTCATTTGATGTAGCATTGGTTAGTTAGGATGTTTAAACAGTCCAAATCACATTACCATTGTAAAGTAATACTATATGTGTCAAGGGCGCTACGGTTATTTAATTAGTTGCACCCTTGACACAAGGTATACAGCAATCTCCGCACATTACTACTTGGTAAAGTTAAAGTGCTGCAGTAGTTAATACAGTCTTCAATTCTTAAGATCATTTATTAAATGTAATCATAGTTTCTTCAGAAAACCTTTTCATCTCTTCTTACTCTGCTTCCTTTCTTATAATTTACTGCAACTTGTAGTTTCTTACGAAATAGTCTTTTAACGATCTGAGAAGAAGGTCATGCTTTGGGTTTTTTTTAGTGGTCGCATCAGAAATGACGGGATCAATAGAAGAAAAAGAAACACTCATATACCTCAAAGGATTAGTGAGCTGAAGATAAGCAACAAGCTGACCTTAAAGTTTGATATGTAAATTGAGGTTACAATTAACAAATTATTCCGAATACAGATGTGTTGGATTAACTAAGCAGTCCTTAATGCCGCTATTTGTAGTCGAAACATTATGTTACTTATGCTAAAACTTTAATAAATATTAACTTTAACTGCTACAGTTACAATTGAACTAAAACAGGTGCGAAGGATGTGTTTTGCCAGACAGATAAACTCGACTCAAAGACCGCACCTGTTAAAAAATACAACAGAAGATTTTAACATGATTTTGTTATCTAGTATTATAAGTCACAGATAATACGCCGCCTGTTTGTAATGAGAGAAGTTATTTCTGTTTTAAATCTGATTTCTGAAACTGTCAAACGATGAAATAACTCACGAAAAAATTAATTTTCACAAATGATGTAATATAATTTTGTTATGTAGTTATTTTAAAAGAAATCTTGCGTAGCAAAAATAGCGCGCAATATCAAAAGACGACTCCATTTTGATTCGTTCTAAAATTACAGATTTCAATCTCATTGAATGAAGACGACTTCATAAATCGGAGGAAGAAGTTATATAAGGTATTTAGTTTATAAACTATAAATAATTAACATTCATTGTATGGTTTTTCATTTCATAAATTAATTTTGTAAACATATACAATTTCTTATTCTAACTGAAGCGGTTGTAATTTTATTATGATTTAGTTATCGCTTATTTAAAGGCATTAACTCATATTTTTGAAAGAGTTACAACAAAATAGAAACAAAAACACATTTAATTGACAGTTAGGGAACTTGTTAATAATTTATACTAGAAATCTTAACGATAAATTACAAAAGCGTTGTTTGTAAAATATACGGAAGCGATATCTAGCTCATTATATATTTTAGTCTCGCGCCGGTCGTTCGTTACAATTATTGGATCTGTTTCCGATCGTATAACGTCTTCAGTGTATTTATGCGATCGCACATGGTCTTTATTACTTTACATCGCCACAAAGTTACCATTGTTATTAATAACATTACCGTGTAACTATTACTAAATATATTTACTATTAATCACCTACAGTTTCATCGCAAGTTTTCTCATTTAGCCTCTTGGGTTCGGGATATACTTCATTATTCAACGAAACGATCAAGATGCTTGTTGATAACAACGCAGCTCATTTTGCGATCTATTCATTAAGACTACATAAGGTATTCATTACACGAGTTTAATAGTGCTTCAAACCGGAACTTAATAATGTATGCATACTACTGCATAACGATATGACTTTTCACCATTACTTAAGGTCCAACTAAGAACGCAGCTGAAAGTCAAAATATATTACAAATATACAATTTTTTCTCAACAATAAGTATCATTACACCAAATTGTATCTGCCTCCATAGTGATTGATCTTTTTATATTGACGAAACATAAAATTAATCAACACTTAATTTAACATTAACTTACCGCACTGTCATTATCCGATGACAGCTTCTGTTAATAAACGTAACATGTCATCATGGTGTAATACGATCAGAACAGGACATCAATCATCATATACTTTCACGAGTTTAATGTAAAAAAATCTTGAAAAACTCGTCAAGAGCTCGATCAAAACTAAGTGACAAAAAGCGTATCCAAAATTTTCGATCTTCCTTCCAAGTATATTATAAAGTATTATACATATACTGCTTTAAAAGTATAAAACATTTAAATTTCTGTGAATTTGAATAAGTTTATATGAATGTTTTAGATAACCTAATTCAACAAAAAAAATATAAACTATATCTTTCAGCTGCTTTAGTAATAAACAACAATATAAAAAATTAAGATTGTTAACTCTTTAATTAAAAAGATTTTTTTGTATAATTGTAGGAACACATTGCGATAAAACCAACATGTTCCAAGAACCTACACTTGCCCAGAGTAATGGATTATAGTCTCAACTCTCATCTTGTAAGAGACTCCAGCAAGACATTAAGAATGCTGTTTGTGGTATAATTATTTACGTACAATAGCCGTTAAATATTTAAGAGTATTTTGAAAATTTCTTAAAATAATAATATATACAATGTATTAACTTGTCATTTCATCAAACTTTTCTAGTATATTGATCATACACAACATTAAAAATTCACTTTACGCTATAACGCCCATTTCCATTGATCAAGTGAATATATAATAACATATAACAAACTCATAACACGCATTATATCCCATAAATAAACACCAGCATAATTTTTTAAATATATCGCCAAGTGAATAATGCCGGTTGTTGTTTTAACATAATTGTAATTCACTTGAAAGTACGTTTCACTAAAACGAAACGGTGCGCGGTAACGACCCCCATAATGTTATAATCACTTAGGTTTTTTAAAATATTAAATTTCCTAATGGATGAATATTCATTCTAATACTAAAACCTTTTTCCTTTAAAGGAAATTAAAAAAATAACGTTTTTACATACAAAGTTTTTGGTAATAGAAAACTTTTAAAAAATATGAAAATGAAAATGCAACAATCGTATAGTAAAGGACACGATTTGGGACCCTAAGATCGCAGATAGTTATTTGTTGTTCGGCTGTTGTTGCCCAAGAAGTACATAATAGATAAAACAAATTACTAACAAAAAAAAAAACTCTTAAAAGCAAAAATCTCTTTAAAACTGTTGTTAATTTATAAGCAAGTAAACATTTATTTTTAAAAACTAAAGAATTAAACACATCTTCCATATCCGGTCTGACGTTTTAGAGACTTGTTAAACTATATCGCTTTGAAGTAGGTATTTAGAAGAACAGAATAATTCATCGCCGGATATACGTATCTCGTATACACAAACAACTTTGAACGAGTAAAAAGTAATCACAGTTATGTGATAATTTACGAAGAATTTGATGAATCATTAAAAAAGTACTGTGATTGTGTTTAGTGGGAAATAACGTTGGTAGACCTTGAATAGTTTATATCTAACTGCTATCTAATTGAATGAACTGTAAAGTTTATTTCCACGAGATTTCTTTTTCCAAAGAAATGATTCATTTTTTTTTAAATACACCAATGTTTTCGTCCATTCTAGCTTTTTATTGGTAACCTCTAAAATTGTGGTGTAAACGTACCAAGAAACAGATCAGTAAACAGACTCAATTTTACGATTTTTAGGTGGAACAAAACGGAAAAACACAGCGTAGCTGTAATATAGCAGAAATAGCTGTGGGTTAAATAGGCACGCTGTAAAATGAACTGCTCTGTGATATTAACTGAAATTAATATCGTAGTGCAGTTAAACTCTAATTGATTTCGAAATTTTAGTGTTATAATGACGATATTAAAAGCACTTTAAAATAAAGGTGAAGAAAGAGACTAGAACGTCTCCTACCTGTAGATGTAGTGAAGAGCCATCGAAAATGAACTTATAGTCTGAAGACCATGAAATATTCTGAACGTAGGCAGCACGGAACCGATGGAGAAATAGAAGACATCTAATAATTATGATGATGCATTCATCCAGATATCTCTAAATAGACTTGTTTTAGACTTATGCTTTACTAAAGAATTGATATCAGCTTGCCACCACGATCAAGCACAAGTTACTTGTAAGCAATTATTAACGAGAACCGATACCATGAATACTAATAATATCAACCGTTATTTTACTATTAACAAAAAAAAAACTTATGTATATAATACATCCCATTGTCAATTTCGGCTTTAATCGAAAGTGTAGTACGAATGTAGTCATATCACCTAAAAGAATATACAATAAGACAGTTTCTAACTCGTACATTATTATTGCATTCACATAAATCATTTGCCGAAATCCAAAGTACATACGTGCGATAATTTTCGAGATTTCTCGATATATACGGACTTTGTGAATCGTATTTCGTATGAAAATTGATGGATCCGTCAAAGTTTTTGATTCTAACCAAATTACGTGCTATTTTAAGACGGCGCTGAATAAATATAAGTCGTTAATCATATTCATACATCAGCATTTTTACGAGCGAATCGATCTCTTATATGATACCCGCATGCTATTCAAAAATAGATCATTACACGTTCATAACAGAGTAATAAATCACGTGTGTACTTAAATATATAAATAATAGGCACTGCTTTTTTTTTAATACTCTGTAAAACATTTCATGGACTGTTACTCAGTGTTCTCACTATAGAACATTTGCGTCTACGATTTTCTTACTGAACAGTTTTACATCATACCACCAATACAATTCTCATCTAATTTTTAAAGTATATTTCACGTGTTATATACGTAAAATTAATGAAAAATATAGACAGAAAAGACCTTCAACTTTTGATTAAGCGATTTAAGTTTTAATTTAAGTTCTTCTTCTTCTTCTAAGTCGTATTTCCTCATGACTGAGGGTCGTGGTCATCATGTTTTTATTGAAACACACGACGACTCTCTTGGCAGTTATAATAGAGTGGTTTGCCATTGCCTTCTCCATTTCACATACTAGTCTGACCACTGATGGTCATGACATAGATATGCAGGTTTCCTCACGATGTTTTCCTTCACCGTCAAAGCACGTGATATTAGTTGGTGTTTTATGCTAACTGCACATAAATTGAAAAATTCATTGGTGCAGGCCGGATTCGAACCCAGTACCTTCGCATTGGAAGGCCGGCGTTCAAACCACTTGGCTATCACGGCTCCTTATCCTCCTTATCCTGGCAATTTAAGTTATCTACTCACAAATATCTCTTTTTTTTTATTCAACGAGGCGACGAGACGAGTAAAACGTTCACCTGGTGGTAAGTGATACGCTTGCACATAACAACATGCCGCTAGTTAAGATGGTATACCCTGCACCACATTGCGATAGTCGACATAAGATATTAAATCTTGTTACCCCAGTAATTTCAGTAGCTTAAAGCACCCTTCAAACCGGAACACAATAATGTGAAAGAGTGATTTTAATAGTCCTCTTACTGTAATATTAAATAAATGAAAGTATTTATAATTATATCATTATCATCTTCAGTCGATAGATGCCCAATTATGAACATAGGCCTTATAATTTATTTAGTACTGCAAATGGTACTTAAAACAATTGTATATTTAATATTTATAAACAGCTGTTTTAGTGTACTCACAACTGGGATTTGAGTACTTGTTTCTTAAGGAGAGAGTTAACGCCGTTTACCCATAATTTCAGCCAAGTGAGGGTAAGTCGACGTATGCCACTGTTCTTGGAGCAAGCCGTATCCCTTGCGATTTTTTTCACCACAAACTGTGTAAACTATCTCAGTTTAATTTCAATTATAGAAGATAAAGGGATTCATCGGCTTAAAATCGTATAACAAATGAAGACTGAAGCGTAACTTGGAAACCTATTATTGGAAACAGTTCCACGCACAGCGGTTTGTCTGGACGCATTGAACCTGCCAAATGCTATTATAAACAACCGCTTCCCGCAGAATTCGTCGTTCTATCCAACTTATTATTCCAACCAATGGCCCGTGAACGAACAGCCGGAACGATTTGTGTCCATATTGTGTTATTATTGCGTATTTCCGGTCCCCCTTCTATTATTAGCGCCATTAATCTCGCCATCGATGTATTCTATAAATATTGCTGTTTATTTTCGACTAATAAAAATAAATTGAATAACGCTTTTATTTTTAATAATAGAAAAGCGATAAAAAGGGTAGTGCGTGCAACTAGTGTTAAATACGTCATATTTATAACAATGATTTATAACTGCTCATCATGTTTATAACACTTATCGCTCTGATAAGATGAAGAATCTTGTTTGATCGGTATTATTATACCCGACCGATGATAAATACCACATAAAGTGCTTATGAACAATACTAAATTCCAGAAGCCGGTGACAATTACCAGATTAATTAAACCTAATTTTTTATGTCAAAATACTGTTCTTGATAAACATAAATTAAATAGTTATGTACAAGAATAACTTAAGAATATTTCATACGACGATGTACCAATTTTTAAATATCTGTTACATCAATATTGTTTACTTTCGACACTAAAACGTTTACAAAGTTTATATATAAAAAACATTAAATGGTTTAAATAAGTTAAAATTAGTTTTTAATAGTTACCATTGTTTAAAGTTTTTTTATGTTGGCATCACTAACTGTAGCTTATCGCAAGACTGTTAGTATCGTTGTTGTAAAAAAAGCAACTTTGCAAATGCTTAACTTAGACTTTAATAGTTAAATCTCGTTACTCCAGTATTTTCACTAGCTCCATCTTCAGTCTATACATAAATAAATTTTGTACAACTTTAGTCTCGTTACCTTCATATATTAGTTCCAGATAACCTGGACCGGTGGTAGGTTTCTACCGCAGGATACCAACTCGACTATTTCTACCGCCAAATTGTAATGTGAAAACATTGCGGTCTTTCGATTTCAAGGGATCTGTAGCTAGTGATATTACTGTGGTAACGAGACATAACTTATGTATCAACGAGCACAATGTGCTGTGTTTGCCATCGTAATTAACACTACATTGTTAGGAACAGGCGCTTACCACCAGGTGAACGTCCTTCTCGTCGCGTCGAATAACAAAATTACATAAATAATAATTAAAACAGACCGGAAAGATTTTTACAATAAAAAACTTATATTGTGTATATATATCACAGCCTTTTAATTTCGCTGCCTTCATTCACCTTTATGAAGATTTAGTTACAGAGTAATTTGTTTAAGTCTCACGTTTGTACTAAACGTGGCGTCGACTTCATAACACGCAGACTCCATAACTTATCGCTTATGCCGTTAAAAATTATTATTAAAACACGTAACCAGTTAAGAAACGTGTAATATTTATTAATGTACAATAAGAAGGAAGTTTATTATAAGTCAAAACCATATTCGATTCATTATTAAACGTGATTGATTCGTACCATCACTTTTCATCGTACTATTTCGCAATGAGCTTTCTACTAAATGATAAGAAAAGAAGTTTTAAAACATGCTAATTTATTACAGTTAGATATGTTTTTAAAATTATCGTTGATAATTTTCACGTTTTTATAGCAGTACAATGATTTTGTTAGATCTTTTGAATGATGCGTCATGAAACATGGTACCTGTAGATGTTCCACCGCAGTCACCATGTAGTGAAACGCCATTTCGATTAATAATTCTTTATTCATCCGTCACTCGCATACGTATAATTAATAACCAGTGCGCTACTACATACATATACTACTACATCAACAGGTAAAAGTCTTACACACAAACTTACAAGTAAATCTTAATTTATAAAGCGTAGCTGACACTTACAATAAGTGAGTGTGAATGAATAAATTAAATTAGGAAGACATTAATATCCATCAGTTTCATTATGCAGTCTACTTCTCGACGATGTTTATATTGTAGTGTATTATCATATACATACCTCGTAGTAGGTCTTATAATTATTTTAAAAAGCATTAAACGCTGCAATTGATAACGTGGAGGTCTGATTTTGTGTCTTTCAGAATTTCAATTAAAAGTCTTCTTTTTTAATTTATTTCAATTCTAATTCTGATAGATAATTTAGACAAAAAAGGCACCGAACACCTCATGCTCAAAAATTGTGGAGCAAATAAAAATATTTCATTTAATATCCTAATGAGTTTTTCTAGTTCTATTTAAGCTAAAATTCACAACAGTATTGAACAGATTCTTACCGACGACATAAAATTAACAAGTCAGTCCTTAAACCGTTTAACTATTAGAGATGCACTCAAATAGTTTAATAATAATTGACTACGTCGCTCGTTAACATCAGCAACACCATCGAAGTCGCAATTATATTGCCGACTTTTAATTATGTAAGTTTTCATGCAAACATATTCACTGTTTTACATTCCTACTTCTTTAATAATCTTAATAAGAGTAGGAGAAGAATTAAACGTACAAAAATAATTACAACTAAAACGAAGATCGTATTAATTTCCGTGTCTTACGAATATTAGAGTTTGTACGGAATTGTTCCACAAACTGAAATTACCGCATCCACTACAATCGAGGATTTCTCAGAAAAGCGGAGCAATTTCGCCATCTAAATTGAATCCAAGGAAATTTCGCTAATTAAAATTAAAAATTTACATATAAAGATGAACTTGCGTGTCGTGTAACAGCCAATTAAATTTAATGCCGCGTAAACAATTGATATTTTTAATTAAACTACTGTTTCCAAAGAAATTAATTTAATGGCGTCGTGCCTTTGTAAATATGATTCGCTAGCTAGATAAATCCCGATCTCATTTAGCACAGTTTTCCATCTATGTAACTAATAGAAAGATTCCTCAATTACTAGTAAAAGAACTTTTCAGTGAAATAAAAAAAATCTCTCCATATTTTTTGCCGATCTTGGCTAAAAGAAAAAGTTCATCTAATATTCAATACTAAATAGTTCAGATATACATTTATATACTGGTATTGTCAATAAAAAAGATTATCTTTTGGTAATCCTACTTAATTCAATTTGATTTTTGTGACATATTGTGTGTTCGTCGTATTGTATGAATCATAACAATTCATGTATAAAAATTATTATGACATATCATTTTCTGAACGAAGCTCCTTCTTTGCGTATTTAATCGGTTTACCGCCAAAACCATGGCATGAACATTTTTAATTTCTCATAACGAGACTTTGACATCCAAATATAGAGATGAGACCTTGTGTCCCTTTAAGCTTCACTAAAGAGGATAAGTTTATATTACAAGTGAAGGAGTAATCCGTAAATAATTATAGGTCTTCGAAACCGTACACTGTTTATGTACAATTACCGTCAAAACAGTTGAAATATTGTTTTTTAATGAAATAATAAAACGACTAAATACCCGTTATCACTTTTATAGACACGCACATAATTAGAGCTTTATGAAGTTATTACGCAGCTTTTCAACAAGATACAAGTAATTTAATAATAACAGGCGATGTATAATTAAATGCAATTACTTACAATTTGATTGGTATATCTCCTTGAGTCGCGTATTTGGGCGAAGGTGAAATCTTGTAAATTCTATGTTTACACTAAGAAAGTTGTCAACGTCGAAAGAACACTATCAGAATTTATTTTTTTAATAATGATGACCAAAAAGGTTTTATGTCGCATCGTCTGTGCACGTTGTCAAAGTTTTTTTTTTTTTATTCATACGCGTACGCGGCCTGTACTCGAGAGCGGCGGGGGTCGCGCGCGCCCGCTGTCGAGTTTGGAGTGGAAATGAAAAGAAGCGTTCCCGCCTAACTACTATCAGAGTTTATCCCGTCTGAGTATTTTCGACGAAAAATCCGTGACGTCCAATTAAAGAGGATCACACTGTGATTGAACAGTAGCTAAATTAACATGCGAATAACTTTATGTACAGACAGAATTATTTTTTGTGAAAAACACAAAACAAAAGTCATAAGTCACAAGATTCATTTTTAACGTTTCAATTTCAGCGAAGTTAATTTTCGGTGAAAACTGCTATATTGATATTTGTTACAACGATATTACTTTTTATAATTTAAAATCGAAAAAACGATTTAATTATTTTTTATTCGTATTAAATGTAGCTTAATGTGAAATTCATAAACCAAATAATTAATTCATCCACTTCATAAATTAGCCTTATTATTACTATATAAAATTAACAAGTACGTTACTGTTTTTTTTGGTTACATTTGCTCTGTAATAATTTTGATGGTTTTTTATGTCAATTAAATTAAAGAAAGTAAATTAATTTCAACAAAAATACATTAATAATTTATTAAATTTCATTTGAATAAGAGAATTTTATAGAGATAAAATAACATGCGTTTAAATGAGGTGCAATTAATTGAAAGCAATAATTAATCGTTTTAAGGTATATTAGGTTCGATTGTAGTATCGGAAACATTTGCAATCTATCCTGTAACATTTATACTTGTCTTCAGATATGCAAAGACCTCATGGTTCGTATCAATCACCTTGATCCGGACCTTGACTTTTTAGCGAATTTATTGTTTTAACTGTGCTATTTATACACAAAGATAAGTTTCAGTGCGACAAATTTATTTTTCATGGGATTGTCAGTAGTTAGAGGTTATAATAAAAGGTTTATTGAAATCATGACTTATGAGTCAAGCTAGAAATTTACCTTGTGTTATATATCTTCGATTTTAGATCCTGCTATTAATGCTGGATGAATACATAGCATAGTGTCGCTCTCATCGAAATATAAGGCTTTGGATGAGTCTTTTGAGCGCATGATTTATATCGAGTGTTCAGAAGAATATCTATCAAATACGTCAACGAGAGTGATATGGGTATGTAACTAGTGTTCTATTATACTTTGCTATGAAATATTGAAAGAATGAGACGTTGATTTTATACCCTCGTTACTTTACTCCGAATACGTTTGTTCAAGGGTGTTAATTTTAATAAACTTGATCTGTCTATTTGTGCGTCAGTCAATGGTCTCCAAATTAATAGAAACTCAACTGCGAAACTTCTTGCTTTGAAATGAAATCTAATGTGTCTTTGTATGGTACATTTTCAAATTTTTAATTAAAACAAAAATGCGGCTGAGTTCAATTACAAGAGACCTGGTTGTACCGCCAAACACTTGTATTAATATTTTACAATAAATTGGAGGGAGCTGTTAGCTAGTTAAATTACTGGGGTGATACTTAACATCATATGTTAAGGAACGAGTGTAATGTGGCGCTGTATAAACATTTTTACTTGTGTCATTGGCGTGTCACATACCTTTAGTAAAACTTCTTGCCCGTGTTCTGGTTAAGTTGTATGTAACAAATGATAACTTTCATCAATTATGGAACTTATTTGTACTAAATATCATATGAAAGGTCAAATGTTCGCCCATTGATGATAAAAAGTTGATAGTGTCACATATTACGCAATGGTATATTTCATAATCTCAATAATGGCGACATACACCATTTTCTCGATCATAACATTCATGTTTGGACTTAGATAAATTTGTCCTCTAAGTTTATAGATCACTAAACCTCGTTACTGAGATGTGATCCGCTTATAACCTTCATCAAAAACCTAACCTTAGTTACATTTTAATTTGATTAACGATACAACAGCAAGATCAACAAGCCGTGGTTCGATGTACTTGACAAACGAGCGTCAAAATTAAAATATTTTTTAAAGAAGATTTTTTTTAACTTAATTAACTTCGGCGTCTTCATTAATTAACTTAACAAGTCTCATGATAGCAACGTTACTTTATATAACGCTTTCGTATATTTTACAATATAAATAAAAAGTGGGAGATTTTGAATATTCTGTATTTGTCTCCTAGCTTTAAGCAGTTTGCAATATAGCTTTGGAGTTAAGCGTCTCTGTATAAGATAAGAGTAGAAAGTTCTCATTTCACTATTTAGAAGCAAGAACCATTTCACGGTCTAGCCATCAGAGTTTATGGTGATAAGAGGGGAAGAAGCACCATCGTGAGGTTTTTTCTGATAAAAGTCCCGCAAAATCCTTTTGTTGCAAGGCAACGTTTGCAAGTTTTCAGGACGAAAAAAACGCAATGTTTAATTTTTTGAGAATAAAACCTCTGAAAAATTTATGTTCGCCTTTAAGCATTTTTAAAGAATTTTCTAACAAGTTAAGATAATTAAGTTAGTCTTACGCAAATCTTAATAAAGCCTGTACAGTACGAATTGATAATAAGGAAGTAAATACGAAATGTTTAAGCAAATACCATAGGGATGTCATTAAACTGGCTTAAGTGAAATTTAAGTAACTTACTTAACAAACTCTTCTTAGAAGGCTTATTACAAATTACAACGATACTTTGAAACGATACGTGAAAATTAATTTATGCGTAATGTACGATTGACAAAATGAAGAATTATTTTAGTTTCAAATATATTGTAAAAGTTTATAAATGAAATGTGCTCATAATATAAATATTAAAATATACTAGAATTATTAATAAGTTTAAAATCAATCTAGTCAATTATAAATATGTAGAAAAAAATATGATTATTATTATAAACAAAACCGACCTTTTTCCCACGTTTGGGACTTAGGACTTTCTCTAGCAAGGATAGTCAAGGCGACATGCATTGTACTAGCCAAGTGTTCCAAGTGTTCTTAGACCATGTTAGTTTCCATGCGATATTTCTTTTTTTATTTAAAAATTTAGCTCATTGGGAATCGAACCCGCGTTTCTTT
Organism: Byasa hedistus; assembly: GCA_029286795.1. Lineage (NCBI taxonomy): Eukaryota > Metazoa > Arthropoda > Insecta > Lepidoptera > Papilionidae > Byasa > Byasa hedistus. The sequence goes on from JAGSMW010000008.1 coordinate 2,911,493, forward strand.
GATTTATATAACGCGTACGTCCAACTTCTATTTGTTTATGACAATAAATATACATTTTCTTTTGGCATGAAACTGGCATTACAACGTCTGCCGGGTTCATAATGTTCTCGACGGTTCACAGAACTATAACTAATGCTTTTGATTACATGGACACGAAATTTCAAAATCATGAATCATTAATCATCAGGCTTTGCGTTCGACGTTTCCATGGCGAATATCTAATGCAAGGCAAAGGATATTAAGAGTTAATTATCGACATCAAACATTTACAAAATACAAATTGGATGGTATTGGTATTGAAATTAGGTAATAAATATCTTATTCACTTTAACTAACATATCATGAATAACAAACCGAAAATAATAACACGTGTTACATTTTAAATGTAACAGAAATTACAATATTTCAATGAATACTAAATTTCATTTTAATACGGAATATAGTCTAAGCGTGATTATTTTTTTGAATGTAATACACGTATTCATAAATTTATTAAGGTGTAGTATCAAGAATTATTCTAATAAATTCCAATCGTCCTTAATCCGACTGCGATATGAATATTAATTGCAACTATTGATTGGATAAACCTTTCCTTATTGGGTATCGTTGTTGTTTAATCATAATTATCTTCCGTAAATTTCAATCAATTTCATTAATTTTGATCTCAACGGGAATAATGAATTATATCAATATTTCGCTAAACACAAAACTGATTGTAATCATATTTTATAATAGTTACTGTTATAATCAAAGCTAATTATCAACATGTATGTTACATAAGACAAAATATCAATTTTGGAAATGTTGTTGTATTTTTTTTTGTTTTATCTTTAAAGATTATTTAAATCGTAGAATATTTTGTTTTGTATATTTATATAATGTTTTTTTAATTTCCTTTTTTGAGGTATTTATTTTATTTTATTTAAGCATACGTATCTTTTTGAATATGATCATTATAAGGAAGACACTGCCTTCTGCAACACAGCGAAAGCTAAAGCAAGAAGGCAGGGACTTCACTGCTTATGTAAAATGTAATTTGGTGAATAAATATTTTGAACTAGATGACCCGACAGACTTCGTTCTGTCAAAAAAAATTGGAATGTTTTTGTTCCTCTGCCATTATATAGCCGAGGCAAAAAAATCTCCTGAACAGAACCGTCACTCTGGTTATGGGCGGTGTGTGGGGTTCAGCACTATATATTCATCTAATAACTAATATTTAGATATTAGTGAGTTCCAGAAGAGTGACCAAAGTTATATTAAGGTACATAAGTTATATTTACTATAATAATTTTCTAGGAACAAATAACTGTCACATTCCAAATCTTTTTGACAGAATGTAGTCTCTCAGGTCTGCCAGATGGTAACGCGGTTTGTGCTCGACTGATGTATTGACGTGAAAACGTATGCATTTTATGTCGCGCGCCGAAACTAAAACAAAAGAAATAATATCGCGAAGCAGACCCCAAATTGAAAATCAGTATGGTGGATCTTTAGCCCTTACATTTTGTGACTATTTATGTTATTATTTCATTCGTTTTAATAGTATACTCTTTAGCGTTACGAACGCGCCTACATTGCTTAGACAGCAGTGAAAGCTTGTAATTTAATATGAACTTTTGTTAGTTAGTTTCTGGTTTCTGGTTCTGGTTTCTGGTTTCTGGTTTCTGTTTCTGGTTACTGTTTCTGGTTACTGGTTTCTGGTTCTGGTTTCTGGTTCTGGTTTCTGGTTACTGGTTTCTGGTTTCTGGTTACTGGTTTCTGGTTCTGGTTACTGGTTACTGGTTATGGTTTCTGGTTTCTGGTTCTGGTTTCTGGTTACTGGTTTTTGGTAACTGGTTTCTGGTTTCTAGTTTCTAGTTTCTAGTTTCTAGTTTCTAGTTTCTAGTTCTAGTTTCTGGTTTCTGGTTACTGGTACTGGTTTCTGGTTCTGGTTTCTGGTTACTGGTTACTGGTTACTGTTACTGGTTTCTGGTTTCTGGTTACTGTTACTGGTTACTGGTTACTGGTTACTGGTTACTGGTTACTGTTACTGGTTACTGGTTACTGGTTACTGGTTACTGGTTCTGGTTACTGGTTACTGGTTACTGTTACTGTTACTGGTTACTGGTTACTGGTTACTGGTTACTGGTTTCTGGTTACTGGTTAACTGGTTACTGTTTACTGGTTACTGGTTACTGGTTACGGTTACTGGTTACTGGTTACTGTTACTGGTTACTGGTTACTGGTTACTGTTCTGGTTACTGGTTACTGTTACTGGTTACTGTTACTGTTTCTGGTTACTGGTTACTGGTTACTGGTTACTGGTTACTGGTACTGGTTACTGGTTACTGTTTACTGGTTACTGGTTACTGGTTACTGTTACTGGTTTCTGGTTCTGGTTACTGGTTACTGGTTACTGGTTACTGGTTACGTTTACTGGTTACTGGTTACTGTTACTGGTTTCTGGTTTCTGGTTACTGTTTCTGGTTTCTGGTTACTGTTTCTGGTTTCTAGATTTCAGATGTCACATGTCAGATTTCAATTTTTCATTTTCAATATCCAATATCAATATCCAATATCCATATCCAATATCCAATATCCATATCCAATATCCATTATCCAATATCCAATATCCAATATCCAATATCCAATAATCCAATATCCAATAATCCAATATCCAATATCCAATATCCATATCCAATATCCATATCCAATATCCAATATCCAATATCCATATCCAATATCCAATATCCAATATCCAATATCCAATATCCAATATCCAATATCCAATATCCAATATCCAATAATCCAATATCCAATATCCATATCCAATATCCAATATCCATATCCAATATCCATATCCAATATCCATATCCAATATCCAATATCCATTATCCAATATCCAATATCCATTATCCAATATCCATTATCCAATATCCATTATCCAATATCCAATATCCATTATCCAATATCCATATCCAATATCCATATCCAATATCCAATATCCAATATCCATTATCCAATATCCATTATCCAATATCCAATATCCATATCCAATATCCATTATCCAATATCCATTATCCAATATCCATTATCCAATATCCAATATCAATATCCAATATCCATTATCCAATATCCATTATCCAATATCCATTATCCAATATCCAATATCCATTATCCAATATCCATTATCCAATATCCATTATCCAATATCCAATATCCATTATCCAATATCCAATATCCAATATCCAATATCCATTATCCAATATCCATATCCAATATCCAATATCAATATCCAATATCCAATATCAATATCCAATATCCATATCCAATATCCAATATCAATATCCAATATCCATTATCCAATATCCATATCCAATATCCAATATCAATATCCAATATCAATATCCAATATCAATATCCAATATCAATATCCAATATCAATATCCAATATCCATATCCAATATCCAATATCCATATCCAATATCCAATATCCATATCCAATATCCATATCCAATATCCATATCCAATATCCATTATCCAATATCCAATATCCAATATCAATATCCAATATCAATATCCAATATCCATATCCAATATCCAATATCAATATCCAATATCCATATCCAATATCCAATATCCAATATCAATATCCAATATCCATTATCCAATATCCATATCCAATATCCAATATCAATATCCAATATCCAATATCCATATCCAATATCCAATATCAATATCCAATATCAATATCCAATATCCATATCCAATATCCATTATCCAATATCCATTATCCAATATCCATATCCAATATCCATTATCCAATATCCATTATCCAATATCCAATAATCCAATATCCAATATCAATATCCAATATCCAATATCCAATATCCATTATCCAATATCCAATATCAATATCCAATATCAATATCCAATATCCATTATCCAATATCCAATATCCAATATCCAATATCAATATCCAATATCCAATATCAATATCCAATATCCATTATCCAATATCCATATCCAATATCCATATCCAATATCCATATCCAATATCCATATCCAATATCCATATCCAATATCCATTATCCAATATCCAATATCCAATATCAATATCCAATATCCAATATCCAATAATCCAATATCCAATATCAATATCCAATATCAATATCCAATATCAATATCCAATATCAATATCCAATATCCATTATCCAATATCCATATCCAATATCCATTATCCAATATCCAATATCCATTATCCAATATCCATATCCAATATCCAATATCCAATATCCATTATCCAATATCCAATATCAATATCCAATATCAATATCCAATATCAATATCCAATATCCATTATCCAATATCCATTATCCAATATCCATATCCAATATCCAATATCAATATCCAATATCCATTATCCAATATCCAATATCCATATCCAATATCCATATCCAATATCCATATCCAATATCCATTATCCAATATCCAATATCCATATCCAATATCCATATCCAATATCCAATATCAATATCCAATATCCATATCCAATATCCATATCCAATATCCAATATCAATATCCAATATCCAATATCAATATCCAATATCAATATCCAATATCCAATATCCATTATCCAATATCCAATATCAATATCCAATATCAATATCCAATATCCAATATCAATATCCAATATCCATTATCCAATATCCATTATCCAATATCCAATATCCAATATCAATATCCAATATCCAATATCAATATCCAATATCAATATCCAATATCAATATCCAATATCCATTATCCAATATCCAATAATCCAATATCCAATATCAATATCCAATATCAATATCCAATATCCAATATCAATATCCAATATCCATATCCAATATCCAATATCCATATCCAATATCCAATATCAATATCCAATATCAATATCCAATATCCAATATCAATATCCAATATCCATTATCCAATATCCATATCCAATATCCATATCCAATATCCAATATCCATATCCAATATCCATATCCAATATCCATATCCAATATCCAATATCAATATCCAATATCCAATAATCCAATATCCAATATCCATATCCAATATCCAATATCCAATATCCAATATCCATTATCCAATATCCAATATCAATATCCAATATCAATATCCAATATCAATATCCAATATCCATTATCCAATATCCAATATCAATATCCAATATCCAATATCCATTATCCAATATCCAATATCAATATCCAATATCAATATCCAATATCAATATCCAATATCAATATCCAATATCCATTATCCAATATCCAATATCCAATATTCTTTTAAATGTCTGGTGTCTAAATGACGGGACGAACTTCAAATTTTTGACGTTTTATGTATCTGAAGTAAGGAGACCAGACATCTCGCTTTTAGCGGGACAGTCTGATTTCTTTACTATTAATCCCGCGTCACGCGACCGTTTTTCAAAAGTCCCGACTTTTAGAATTAAGTAAAATTTTAAATTTATGAAAATCATTGTTTTGCGTAACATATTGCTTTTGCTACCCAGTTACATTGTATTTGTCTCTCAAATGATACACTTTATATCCGTACTGCGTGCTAGCAAGATAATTAACAAATAAATATTACAAATCTGTTTCTTACCATAGAAAAATAAAGTAAGTAATTTATTTAAATATTTCATAAATGCATAAATTTTCTTAAACTTAGCTTAAAATACTCGTAGTCTTCATATTTTATATTGATGACAAAACGTGTATCACCCACCTTAACCTCGAAAGAAATTTAGAAAGTAATATACGAATAAAATTTTGCAAATATTTCAAGTCAATCAAACTAATTTATCAAATTCTTGTGAAGATTTTTACAATATTTTACAAAATTACTACAATCTACTCAAACAAATTCACTTATATAAAAAAACATTTATAAACTGTACTTATGTTAAAACTAAAAAAAAATTACGTATATTATTCCTTCAGAGTTGTCCCGCTTTGCCTATCTAAAAAATCTGGTCACCTCAATGAAAAAGAGAAATTGCTGTTTTTACCATATTCCAGACACTTTTTCCATATTTTCTCACCTAACTAACCTTCCCTGGACTTGCACGAATAATTCAAGACCACATTTAGCCAAATCGGTCCAGCCGTTCTCGAGTTTTAGCGAGACTAACGAACAGCAATTCATTTTTATTATATAGATTTGAATAAATATTTGTTATAATAATAAACAGTGCGATGTTTAAAGCAAAAAATTGGTTACGTTTAGTTGAAGTACCGAAATCGAGAATTGACTTCTATTAACATTTTTACTACATTAACAAATAAATGTATTCATCTATGTATCTATCTTCGTATGTATAAAGCCTACAGTTAAATTCATGTAATGCAACGTGATAGACGACCAACATTATTATGCGATTGTACGACGTAATGTGTTGAGCATCGCCGCTAAGCGTTTTAAGCTGTAAACATAAACAGAGCTTTAAATGGCACGCTTTCGGATTTATTTTATGCAACTGATAATTTACTGCAAACCATAATTTACTGCATGGTAAATGTACAAACGATTAGGTAAGTTGGAGAAGTGCATTTTTTACTGGTGGTAGGTCTCTGTAGTTCTCTGTCGGTGACCGTCTAGTCAAGTACCACCTCAGCTCATATTTCTGCCGCTAAACAGGAGTGTGCTAACATTACTGTGTTCCGGTATAAACGGCGCTGTAAGCTAGTTAAATTACTGGGATAACGAGACAATCTTTTCCGTTTCAAGACGACAATTACAATGTGGTGTTGTTTAAATAATCCTCTCTGGAGCCATTTTATTATAAGTAGAGACTTTGACCTCGCCTATTTAAAAGCTATTTACTTAGTCATTAACGTAGTAATTTAATAAGTTAAAGCGTTTTTCTAACCAAACACAGCAATGCTTGCACGCTACTGTTTAGCAACAGAAACAGGAGTCACTGTTACATACCATAATAATAAATAATAAGATGACAGACCACCAGTTAAAACACAGCCTAAATGTTACTCTGTGCATACAATGGAGATATTAGTTTCACAGTGAATAACGTATGATCTAAGTTTACCACCCGATAAACCATTTCAGCTATTAACGGATATATCAATGACGCAAATCAATCAGTACAAAAAAAAAGCTCGTTGAACCCTGTTAAAACAATTCCATTAAGATAGCCGGTATCTAAAAAGGTATTTTGGCAAAGCTGAAAGGAATACTTGACATGCCAAACAAACTGGCGCCGCGGCCATTTAGTTCTTTATAGCATTCTATTTTCTATTGTGATAATAGAATAGAATAGAATGTAATGTAAATATCCGCCTCTATTTCATTTGTTGTAGTACACACTCAAGTGTTTACTATTAGGCTTTAACTTTCTGTAATTAACTAGATATTATAACAGATGCAAACGTGTTGGAAATATTTAGCTTTTTAATGCTACAGATCAGCAAGACGACCTCATTGACCTATATTTCACAGGAATTTAACAGTAAAAGCATAGATGGTGAGGCATTTTCACCGAGAATACTCTGGCTCTCATATTTTAACATTCGGAACATAACAATGCTGTTATGGCGTATGAAGGTAGTAGTTAACCAAGTGGGTTCGAAAAAGTTATCAATGTAACTCCACATGTTACGCCGGAATCGAACTAGAGACCTCCGTTACTAAACTGCGCAATAGAGGTAGTTAAAAGCCTTAGCATGACATAAGAGCTATACGGGAAATTATTACAAGGAAAGACTAACAGTTTTCCTTGTGAACATCACCATCACCGTTCACACGTAAAACTGCATACAAAGCAATTTTTTAAAAATTATTTACAATGCATTTAAAAAATAATGCATAGTAATATATATACGATTTTGTAATTAATGTACAAATTGTTTAAAGTAACTAATATATTATAAATTGAATAAAGTTTCACATTTTACTTTTGTTCAAACCTGGTTAAAAAATTCTATGAAAACAAACTCGCTTCATTACCAAAATAAAATCTTTCAACTGTCAATTTGATCTCTTCGTTTACAGAGTAAATATTGTACATTATCTTATACAAACAGCTTGTAATTTGAATCTTGATTTGATTTCTTCTTTGAAGATAATATATCCGATAGCTTTTTCAGAAATACGAATGCGAAATACATATTAAATTGAAACCATTATGTATACCTTATGTTTTAAGCGTAAATATTTTGAACAATCTTTAAAAAGAGTCCAACGTCAATGACTGTTAAAAAAAGAGGTTAAAATGAAATTCAAAACTTTTTAATCAGCACTAAATTGTTTATTGACTAATAGTTAAGAAGGCCGACCGAAAAAGTTAGAAGATTTGAGTCCGCTTTCACCTACTATCATAAACCAGCATCTTAGACGATAAATACAAATTTTGGCTGAGTTAGCCATTATATATAACCTACTTGTAATAAATAAGTAAAAAACTAGTGTACACTCCATTATGTCGGATTGTTTATAAAACTTTCACCTACTGAGAGTAGAAGTTGTAAACATCTTACAAAATATTCTTTGCAGCAAGTTATTTGGGTTAAGAGCGTTATGCTTAAAGCGAATTGTTCTCATTATTTAGTGACGCGATCGGATCCGGGCGGTTTATATCCATTCAAATCAACACAATCAAAAAGAAATTCGTTATTTTTGGCCCCGAAACAAATTACTCCCCGCTCGTGCGGCACCAACTTCTCTGATTTATTCCAACAGCGTAAATCTGGCGAATAACAAGAAAGGATGCCGCTGTCATTGATACGAGATTTTAAATTTCCAACGCCTCCAGAACATCGCCGGAAAAATGAGGAAATGTTTGCTTTTGGGACAAGAAAGTTTTATGTTCAATGAAATATGAATGCTTCGCTCGTGTTTTGGTTAATATTGCGTTATTTATATAGATGAGTGTGCAACAATAAGGTAAACATAGAAATCCTCTGTTTTTTTTTTAAATATCCATACCACTAAATAAAATTAGAGTGTCTGTTTTAAATATTACAATAATCGATTTTTATTAAGTGCATTTGGAGGATACACGGTACATATACCAAAACAAGATTATTTTTAATTTTTGACTGTCTGTCTGTTTGTTCCAGCTAATCTCTGAAATAGCTACACCGATTTTGACGGGACTTTCACTGGCAGATAGCTAATGTAACGAGGACTAATCAAGGCTACCTTTACTTTAACAAAAATAAAAGAATCTCACGAAAAAAATTAAAACCCAGGAAAAATTTTATATTCTTCGATTTAAATAGTGAAGCTATATCGTATAATACATATTTTTCTGTATTTATTTTACTTTAATACCTCGCAGACAAGTCGCGGGTAATAGGTAGTTTATTAGAAAAATACTGAAGATTCATAAGCTACAGTTTATTACCTACAACACAATCTGATTATTAGATTTAATTTCCTTTTTAATTGCAATACAGAATACTATATTAGAATGTTTACTATATTTAACCTGCGATTACTGTAATACTAACTATAAATCTGACATCAACACTTTCTATAATAGCGGGAATAGGTGAGGAAACGGCTATCAAGATATCTTAAGTACAGACCTTCGTGCGAACGGAGCCATATAGATGTGATAACGGCTACCCCAAATATTCACGCTGCACGGAATCTACATACTCGTATCATCAATAGATTTGGTGTAACACTTGCATTACAACTATAAAAGTAATCATTGAGGATTATAAAACTTGTAAGTTTAGTAGATATCCCGGTACCCGTCTTTCGGGAGCATTGACTAAATAAAAAACCAAAACAAGTAAATTCTACATTTTTTAAAAATTGTATTGGTTTACATGAAATGAATAGTTCAATAATATAGACAGTAAATATGAAACGATTCGTGATGTAATCCATATAGATATATCGGACGCCAAGATCAGAAATGCACGCTGCATTACTTTCCTTTATAAAATATACAGAAATAATCAAATATATTAAAATCGACATTGACATGATTTTTATACTACTATGCGACGAGACGAGCAAGACGTTACGTATCTCTTTTTTTTATTCAACGAGGCGAAGTGACGAGTAAAATGTACACCTGATGGTAAGTGATACGCTTGCCCATGACAACGTGGTGCTAGTTAAGATGGTACACACTGCATCACATTGTGCTCGTCGCCTTGAGACATAAGGTGTTGAGTCTCGTTACCCCAGTAATTACACTAGCTACAGCGCCCTTCAGACCGGAACACAGTAATGTTTGCACACTACTATTTGGCGGTTGAAATAGGAGCTGCGGTGGTACCCATCCAGACGGTCTCCGGCAACAGAGACCTACCACCAGTAGTGTGTTATAAGTATCAAATCTGTATATACCGGGTAATCTATAATGAGTTTATCGGCAAATAATTTAAGGTAATAAAGTAAAACATATGCTTCTTTCAATTAAAATGAACGAGGGGCCCGAGTAGAAACTTAAACTAGAATATTATATACAAATTCTGATCATGTTTTGATGAATTTTACTGGAAAGTATTTTAATTATTTTCCTTTGGCACCGTAAATAATAGTTATTTAAACAAATAGATACTACGACGACGTCTCCCGGGTTCAGTCAACTAGTTTTTATTATAAGTACTAGGCTCTGTTAACTTAATATACCAGGGCTGTCATTATTATGTTTGAATTCATAAATACACCTCTACCTTTGATTATTCAACCGACATCTACAAATATTTAGTAAGAGCGAAATAGAAAATAAACGAAAAGTAATTTCGTAGACATCGTTAAAGCTGTTGTAAAAATATTTTTTCGTCAACATGATTTAACATTTAACCACAGTTTCACACAAATATGGCTATACATAAATTTTCATCACAGTTGCAAAAAAATTACTTGTTATCTTTATGTTCAGTCCTTTCGATCCTTCGCATAGTGGTATAATAAATTTACTCCTTGCTTAACAATCGCTTCTTAATAATAATTGACGTTTTGATTTAGTGTTTAAACTATTATTCTTGGAAGTTTAACAGAACAAAAGACAATGTGCTGATCCGGCATGAACAAAACTTTCATTTGTTCATATTGAAACAAATCAAAAACGGCAACCGTAGTTATTAAGAGGAGAATCAAAGATGGGTACATGGAATTATTTTGGAAAACATAGATATTATATATATCTATGTTTTCCAAAATACACACAGAAATTTCGCAGGAAAATAAAAGAACTCGAAAATTGTACAAACGTCTCAGGGCGATTAGAGAGGATATTGGCTCACGCTACCGTCATAACTAGCTTCTGTTATTATCCGACCTTTTTACACTCAACATTACTTTAGTTATATTGCTCCAATTTAATAATAATAACTAGGAAATAGTGGTTAAAAATAATCACATAACATTAATAACAATGACTACTAATTGCTTTCGGCGTTAGAAACTTTTGCCCCTAGACAAAAATAGAACTCTACGATAGAACACTCATAAAAAAAGTAATTAATTTACTTGTACAAGGAGAGACTGAAGCAGCAGCATATTTTATAAAAATTAACTATCGCTCCTTTTTTCCTTCTATCCTTTGATAATATAAAAGGCGAAAATTTACGAAACGCGTAATTATTTCATAACAAAAAGGAAAATTAATGTTAAACTTCGTACTTAATAATAACATAATATATAAAGTATATTAGTACATTTTCGATAAAAAAGCCCTGAAAATCCAAGCACCATAAATTTAGTATCACTTCATTCGTTCCCATAAGAATCGTAACTACGTTTGCGTAATTACATTAGAGTTTCTAGAAAGGTCCCCAGCCACAGATGGCTATGATGTTTGAATTCGTAATAAAATTTGTATTATTCATCTGGGATTCCAATTTATTTCGTTGTTATATAATATACATATACCACTTGCAAGATTTTACGACAAAAATTGATTCTTTGTTTAAGTAGTTATTCTGACGGCAGGTCTCTCATGCCAAAGATTGTCTTAGTTACATTAATATGCAAATATTACCGTGCTCCGAATTTCAGAGAGCTAATAAAATTACCAGGATAACGATACGTGCGAATGACTCAATAACGAAGGATATCTTCAGGCCAAAATAATCAAGTTTACATGACATGAAATGATTACTGAAATTCAAATAATAGACGAAATATATTGCTGTGAAAATATCAACGAGCAATGGAGAGAGCTATTCTTAATATTTCTCTAAGGGATTATATACGAAACGAAAAAATACGACGTAGAAGAAAAATGGACGACGTAGCTTTTAAACTAAACAAGTTAAAGTGGCAGCGAGCCTCATCTCCCAAGTTACTTATAATAGCAAGCAAAATCTTGGGAATGGAGGTCGAGTATAAGAAGGAGCGTAAAGTACGAATTGTTTAGATCATCTCAGACAAGCATTACAATGTAATAAACTGTGTATGTGGCCTTTATAAATTTAGATATATTTATAATAAATTAAAAAATAACAAAAATGGTCTACGCTGGGCGTAGACCTCAAAACTGATTTTCGGCAGTGTTATTATCTTCGTATACACCGCCAAAGTCAACCAAAATATACGCTTAACATTATTATTAGTTTTCCACTCTTTATGGTAGATAACATATTTTAAGAAAAAAACTTCTTCAGAGAGTTACGTAATCACAACATGGAATAAGTGTAACTTAAGTACTGTACACTTAGCGATAACATTCATTCTGTAACATAAAGCCCTTATTGTATTTCATTGTGTATTTAAGAAATAAGTTACATGTAAAGTTTAATCCGCTTGCCAGTGTACTACAGAGCGGTTGTCTGCCTGTAGAATAAAGTATTATTTTATAAAAAGCTTCTTTATTGGTTGCACAACATAACTAGTTCTCTCTACATCATTACATGGGACAGTAGTCCCAGAGTTTTATTTACAAAAACTCATCCGCCCGATCGCCCAACATAACTAGAGCTAAAAGAAAAACGGAAAAATAAAGTCTAAAACGACATAAATAAACAAAAACTACACATAAACTAATAACTACATACACTAGTAAGTATGTACTATACACTAGGGAGAGTCTTTGTTCAACAGTGAAAAGAGGTTCATTATGATAATGAGGATGTTGAAAAATCCAACCTCTTCGTTAGGGGTAAGTATCAGAGGTACGTCCCACTTCCCACACCGCTTCATGTTATAAAAAGGGAGTACCTGAAACGGATTCTGGTAAACAAAAAACGAAGCAACGATTCCACTTTAATTAATTTTATTTAATTCGCGGCATCATTAAATCGGGGGTCGGGATACCTCACGAGTAATGCGACGAAATGGTGCAAAGAAAAAGGCGAGTAGTTAAAAAATGCGTTCAGTAGTAATTGCGAACGAGATTCCGCTAAGATGTAAGTAATTAACTTCACTTTTTACGTGCAACTCAGATTACAATCATTTCGGACTTCTCAGAATATTTAGACCACCCAAAAATGTTTAACAGTGCTATAAAAAAGCATATTAACCGCCCTCAGAAAAGAAGTTAAAATGTATATTAAAAGGCCTCGTTTCGTTAGATACTTCAAGTGAGCAACATTTTTGGAGCAACAAACATATTTTTCTCTTAGGTATCGCTGGTAGGTTTACTATTTAAATGTTATTACCTTTCATTGTTTTAACACAGTAATTAGATTAAAATTTTTGTAACACCTTTAAACAGACTGTGGTTAACGTCCTGCCTTGGATATTCTTCTGCTGCAGAAGGAATATAAGTGTAATTATTAATATATTTGATATAAAACCTTACGGAACATCTTGACGGAATACCGTCAAGATGTTCCGTGTTCCGTAATAGTCAGAGTTTTTAGAAAGCAGATACAAGTACCAATACTCATTGACGTCGCTTTTTAGTCAGCGGTTAAAATATGTTATAATATAAAATATACTGAAATCATTCGAGAATTACAAACGCAGACGTAGGCCAGTGGTTTCCGGTGAAAATATTACGACTTTATTCTAATTTAAACAGGAAAGATATAACATACAGAGCATTCTGCATTTCAAATACGTTAATTTATAAAACGGAAATACATAATATGAAATACATAAGTGTTATTTTCAACTATCCAATCTGATATTAAATAATATTTTGTTACAAAAAATAACATTCAACGTTTGGCTATGAACTGAGAAGTATAAAGTTTCAAGAAAAATTAGAGAAAGCGAAAAATTCACTACAAAGCTCTCTTTACATGCTTACAAAGCTTTCATTTTTGTTTTGACTTATGTATTTCTTTCTTTTGTTAAATTTGTTACTGGTGTACAATAAAGAATATTTATCTTATCTTATCTTATCTCTCTTTGAGACAAAACGGTGTCTTATTACTTCAGTAATGCTAATAATAGCTACAGCTACGGTTCAAAAGGAAACAAGTATTACCTGTCGAGACAGTTACATACCGCTAACATCGATTGCGGATACCGGAGCCTTTTTTGATAGCCTCATATACATTAGTACCCTAATTTATAAATACAGACTCGAATTGTGAGTAATAAAGTAATATAAGCATTGCCCCTTAATTGTCTCAAACAGGGACAGTAATTGAAGAAAAGTACCCGTCGCCCTAAATGCGTATACAATCATAACAGATAAGTTTACAACCAATTAGCAGGATTAACGGCCGCACAGGATGGTGGATGGTATAACGGCTATTAATATCAGAACCAAGTGCAAACTTTACGACTTAGAAAGTGAGGTAATAACTTTGTTTTATTACTCGATAGCTATTTCTCTATTAAGTCTAAATTAATCCCTATAACGTTTTACTCTATCTACTTTTGTCCTCGAATGACAAGTTTGAACCGCTAACCAAAAAAAATTTAATTTTATAACTTTTAAACAATCAGGTAGTTCTGCTGAGGGTAAGTGATACGTTCGCATAATAATGTGGTGGTAGTGAAGATTATACACACTGCACAAAGTTGTGCTCGTCGACTAGAGACATACAATTTTAAATCTCGTTAACGCTAATATTACTAACCAACCTGAAAATTGGGACAGAGTAATTAACAGGAACAATGCATATGAAATCATCTATAGTATTATATAATCATAGGAAGGTTTATTACGATTATGCTATTGATATTCATTGCAAAAATTAATACCTGTAGCTTTTTTAATATCTTATCATTAGTTGAGAACGTGGACAAGCACTAGATTATATTATCTTATAATAGCTAACTAACAGCATTAACAACAGTTAAATCCATTGTCGACAGAGTCAATTTATCAAATAAGAAATTAGATACATTTCATATTTGCACCTTTTTTAATGGTCTTGTTAAAAACCAGAGCACTGCGCTTGCGCATGATACTAAAGGAAGCGGTTGATTACTCGTCAATGTTTATTTGGATCCAAACATATATACAATCTGTTATAACGTTCACATCCGAAAGCAACTAAATATTTCATGTTGTATTTTATTAGCGTTGTGAGAAATTCCTGCATTTTAACATTTATATATTTACACGCAGTGATAGCTAAGTGTTTTGAACGCCCGCCTTACACTCCGCAGGTACTGGGTTCGTATCCGGCTTGCACCAATGAATTTTTCAATTTATGTGAAGTTAATATAACACCAACTAATATCACGTGCTTTGACGGTGAAGACAAACATCGTGAGGAAACCTACATATCTATGTCATGACCAACCGTGCTCGCACTAGTATGTGAAATGGAGAAGGCAATGGCAAACCACTCCATTATAACTGCCAAGTAAATCGTCGTGTGTTTCATCACACAAGATGACCACGACTCTCAGTCATGAGGGAATACGACTTAGAAGAAGAAGATTTACACGATTTCTATTTAAAAAGTAAATAAACTAATCCACCATAAAATGTGTCTGTATATATGTACCGATTTCTAATTACAGACATCTAACGCAGTTAGATAGATACAAAAGTTTATATGACTTTATGGTAAAAAATTAAAAGTTTTGCTTACGTACCTCTAAATACAGACTCTATATTGTGTAAAACGGAATTAACTCATGTGTAAGAACGTTATTGTTAAACTACATGTTAATCCTTTTACTTATATAATATGTAACCTTAGGCGTTGGCTGTAATATCCGTTAAGCTGTGTATGAAAACAGCGCTAAATTGCCCACGTTTATTACTCCACGCGAAAATTGGGAAGCTAATAGAGAAAATACACTTTCTTTGCGATTCCTGACCCAACATCCCCATGGTTGTCGGGAGCATACTTTGATAGTCCTTTTGTTATAGTTTAATAATTATGAAGCAAGTAATATGTTCCGAATATCATGTTTTACGAAAAACTAATTATAATACCCGTTTATAATAACTACAGAATTTTTTTACTAAAATCTTGCTTAATTTAAGTTACGTATATAAAACTATAAAAACATGTAATATATTAATTTTAGATGTGATAAGATTTATGTTAAATCGCATCTGCAGTTAATTAAATATATTATGAGTCGTTAACTTTTAATATTTGGACTTTTAATCTATAAACTGTATTACACAGAATCTTAAAATGTTTTAATGTGTCGTCAGCATCTGTATAGTGTAGTGTGTCACCGATTTCACTTTCTCGAAAACAATTTATTTATCCGTCTTTAAGTTATGTTCTGTGTAACAAAACGCTAAATAAACTTTCGAATAAAAATGTGTGAAAACCGCATTTGAAAAATGTAGTACTATTTTTACAGTAGCAAGTGCTTACTGTATAATTCAACTAGTAAACTTTAGGTTGATCCTTGCAGTTTTACGACGACCATCCCTTCTCCCTCCCACCGCCGTCCAATGAACTCTTATTTTTCTACCATTAACCTTAACAATAACTTGAGCCAACGAGTCCTTTTTCCTTGAACGCAGGACCTCCATTAGCGGCAAGGGTTTTAGTAATACGAGCACTATTACAAGTAAAGTAGATCTTGCTTTGATGAAGGAATTATGAACGGTAAAGTAAATTTACCTTTCCACATACTATCGAATTGCGAATAGTTCATTGCTCGGACACTTAACGCCAGTTTGCTGCCATTTTGCTTATACAGGAAAATAGTATCTTTTATATCAATCTATCACTCGGCGTCAATTTTTCGCAGTGTTGTTAATCTTATTTAATCATAAGTATTGTAGTAACAAGCAGACGACCAGAGTAAATTATTTGGTGTACAAAAAGTAATACAATGTTAAGCTACGTTTTGTAATCATTTCCTGAATGCAACGTCGTTAAAGTACTGCATATTCAACAAAGGGTATATAAATAAATTCAGCATTCAAACACACGAGAGCAAACCATTTCACCGAGTCTATTTAGATAACCGCAATACAGAAAAGATTTTTTGGCGCGTCCGAAACAGACACTCGACAAAGCTTTCAGGCGCCATTGTAAATTTATCGGTTTCACTTAGCTCTTATCCGACAGTTCAAAGCGGTGATAAGTGAAGTTTGACATCGAGTGAATGCGAGCATATAATCAATAATATTTCGTTGTCACCTGACATCTATATCCAGTATATTGTACATTAAAAAAAATCTTAGGATTCCTATTTGTTTCTTGCTCCTGGAGAAAGTTAGCTAGTTAATTAGTTAGTTTACTTTAGGTTAGTTTACAAACCGGAACACAGTAAAGTTTTCGCAGTAATGTTTAGCGACAGAAGTAGGAACTGCGGTGGTAACCTACCTAGACGGTCTCTGTCAACAGTGACCTACTAGCAGTATAAAAGAAAATAATAGTTTCATGCACTATCTGCGTTTATGAATGAAGGTACCATATTCTAGAGTTCGCGTTGGTGGTGATACGAATATCGAAAACATAGCAAATATCATATAAGCATACACTCACTAAGTTTTACTCTAAGCTTTGTCCTAGTATTTCCTTTTCAAAGTAAAGTTTCGAGGAGCAGTTCGCGAACTACATTTCCTTGAAAAGAATTGTCGTGTTAGAAATTTGAAGCATAACTCTGACAATTTACTTACTTTGCATATGAGGATCTATTTACGTACATTTCATTCATTTGTATATAAATACAAAATTGAATATATAATCATTAGATAACTGTTATTTTTCTAATAAGATATATTGACAAAATCTACTAGTCACTAACTTGACGATGACAATGTTTATTTATTTAGAATGTTTACAATTCTCATATGAAGATATTGAAAATATTTAAGAATTTCTATTCAACTGGTCTATGGTAATATATAATTTTCATTTACTTTCAAGTTTACACATTTTTTATCAGAAACCTTAATTTTTCTGTTGGTAAAATCTTAGAAAGACAATGCTTTCTAGCGAGAAGACAATCAACTTGATTTGTACTCATAGCATCGGTGGTCGACCTGGGTATATTACTCTCGGCTTCAAAACTCTCTTTTTTCTTTCTTTAACACAGTGTTCTCCTTCTCACCTTTTACTAAACGGTCGCAAATTTTTCCAGAAAAACAGACGAATGTTTATTTATATGCATGATGTATCACCAACAGATCATACATCGTCGAAATTAAAAAAACTGTATACCATTGATATATTACGTTAATTACAAAATTCCGAAACGGCGTCGACAATAACATTGCGTTAACAAATCGTGTCATCATTCGTTATGGCGTGGTATGACCGTTATTAATTTTTTTTTTATTCAAACAAGGCTGTTCGTACATCAATTATTCTTTTACCATCTGTATCATTGTACCTTTACGAGTATATTCCTCTTTTATACATTTAGGAGCAATTTTATATCAGAAAAAGTTTTCGTATGTGTTTTAAAAAATTATGAATTTCGGACGATGACAATTTAGTTATTTTTGTTTAATAATTAATTAATATTTTTTCATAACTATCATGAAAGTTTAAATTTATGTACAAACTAAAAAAGAACATTTAGTGTCCAATATCAAAAGTTTTTCTACGACCTTCATACTAGATTAGAGACTACATAAAAGTAGAAATTCAGATTCAATAACAGGCGTATATTATTTATGTTGGTTTCCAATGTTTCTAACAATGTTGAAATCTTTTCCAACTTTAAATAACTTAAACTTATTTTACATAGACCAACAAGTAGAATAAAAGTAATGGGAATCCTGTTTATTCAAAATTTGGTCCCTGAATTCCTTAAAGAGTATCTCACAACTATTAGCGCTTAATTATTACTTGTAAATTAATTAATTTAACTTTATGAACGCCCTTTACTTGATTCTTAACTTAAAATTACATTAGTAACGAGGGTTGGCGATGACCCTTCTGCTAAATAAACGTTAACGGAATCTCGGTAATGCAAGCAGCCCGTTATTCATCCTTGGCCCCTCCTTCATATTCTTATTCTTCCGGTGGAATGTATAAATGGAAATTGTAGCCTACTTATTAAAAAATCTTTACAAAATTTATTATCAATAGAATTTTACATGCAAATGTGTTCAATCGTTTATATACATAACATTTTCTTTGTTTTTCTTGGAGGAAATAAAGTCGAGAGCTCGCACATTCCAATCGCAAGCGAAGGCTCTCGGGGGCAAGGACAGGTTATGTCGGGCTTACACCGATTTAACCCTAACAAAACGAATAATCGATCATTGTAAAATTAATGTATGGAAATTGAATTCACGATTGATAAGTCAAGGATTATCTTTGCACTGAAATTTTGTTTTGACATGTATTATGTTGTAAAAATTATTATTGTGCATACACATGTATACATTAAAGAATAGTAATGCAAGTATCTTTAGTTGGATGCATCCAATTTCGTCATTGAACAATTAGAGGGCGAGTTCAATTAAAAGGAATGTTTTCCACTTGTCTAAGTCACAAGGAACATTACTCTGATCATCTACCGTCCTGTGAATAACGGGGTCATTCGCTGAGAATGATAATTTATATCTTTACTTTTGTATTATAATAGCAGAAGTATAATAATAACATATTGTAAAATAAATTTTATTTATTAATAACATCAGATTTCGTAAATATCTCTAGATTTCTCGGTACTCCCCGGACAGTACTATATACTCCCTTAAAATACTAGTATTTCATATTATATCACATTTATTCTACGAAGTAGAAAAAAATTTGTGGCATATTTCTAGATAAATTTCTGTGTATTTTTTTTACCAAATTAACGTAATTAAATATGGCAGTGTTAAGCTATTAGTTTTAAGTAATTTTATGGATGTTCCAATTGATATTTCAACAGGATCTAATAATATCTATACCTTATCAAATATAGTAGCGCACTATCATGAGACTCTTCCACAAAATTTGTCACGTTCGGACATACAACCACTAGTAAGTTCTAAAATCCTATAAGCTCTTTAAGTTGTATTTCCCACTGGTACACCTTTAAAGGTCAGAAGAAGTCACACGGTACAATTTGTAGGGATTACAGTAATTTAGAATAGTGTCGGTGGTTACTTTATTTTTTATACTTATAACTTCCAAACTACTATTTTCTAGCTAAGCCGAGTTCATGTGAATTTTCATAATGTTTTTCCTATTATTAAGGCTGAAGGTTTTACAACAAAAAACCGCATTTCACACCCTTCGATTTGTAAACATGATAAGTAATAATCCCTTTGTTGTGTTTAACAATGGACTCTTTTGAGCGTTGTAAATCAAGTATGAAAGAATACAGAATGAAAACGCGAATGATAGCCAAAAAAATCTAGGCAAATAAAAAGTCTAATAAAACAGCTTTCTTCGTACCAGATTGCGAGCAAAATTGGAAGTACTGTTGGGCGTACCAGCCGTTTGCCAGTTGTCGGGTGAAACTACACAATCTAACCCGCACCAGGCCGAGATTCGTCCCTTGTATCGGCAATAAAGTAAATAAAGCTTGAAATATTGTAGTCAGGCCGGGACATAGCGAGAAACTTGAAGATTTACGAGTACATGTAATTATTTGTTTATCTATACAACATATGCAATGAGAAACGTTATATTTTATACATAATAATAAACATAACGTTAAAATAATACTTCATAACATAAAGGAAATAATATCTTTCACTTATTTTCATATTAGTTATTTAACAATATGTTAGTTTTAAATAAGCATTAATTAGTGTAATTAAGTAATTTGAACAGGCAAACGGAATAGGCTCATAGCATCAACTTTTACGAAGCTTAATTTGTGTATTTAAATTGCTCAGTCACGAACAGGTAAAGTCAAGGAGCCAACCTTGATTCGAAGGGAAGGAAGAAAATTTAGAACCTGATCGTTTTGTTTACCAATGGATTCAATTTGAAGCGATATCTTCAACCTTTATAAATAAGTACTCCATTCACAGATCCTACGGAAGTTCGAATATTTTAAGTGGATTGGTTCAAAATAGAACCGGAAATCGTTTTATGTAAACCGATCGCAATTGACAATTCAATACTTTAAATTGACAAAAGAGTTAAATTAATGAACCTTTAGTAGTCACCCTCCACAGAAAATAAGTTATAACTTAGTAATTTGTTTCGGAAACAAGTTTAAGTTATCTAATAATAGCTATGACACTTTTACAGTAAATAAAGAATATTGTAGACACATTAGCAAGCACAGCGTGGGAAAACTTCCTACCAGCTAGACCGGTGATGAAAATTCAGAAGGCATCGGTGACAACAGCCTGAAAAAGTGATGATGAAAGAATAGTATTAGTTTAAACATTGTAAAACAAGCGATTTTCTTTACAACCAAACGACGATACGGACAGGATGTTCGCTTCCAGGAAAGTGATATACTTAAATAAAACAATAAGTTGTCAATAAAAATATTTATACTAGTAGTCATTAGTAACAGCGCGACACAGTAATATTTGCTATCTATTAGCATCTATCTAGTAACCAGTAAATAATTTTTGAATATAATAATTAGTGTTGTATCATACAACCTCTGTGGTTCAACATTTATTACTTGTGTACAACAAGACAAATATGGATTATATGTTAGTTATTCATACTAAATTTATTTATTAAAACATGATTTTATCATAACAGCCTCCTCTTGTTTTCCTTTACCGACATGAAAGTGGTAAATCATCACTTGAAAAATTCCAATTAACAATTTCTTGCCCGCTGATACCTCGCTACTTTCATTTAACTGTTGAAGCATCCCCATTGTGTAGTTTTTATTCATTACCTGAATAATTCAGCCGTCCATAAACATTATTAACGATGCCTTATCATTAATCAATTATGAATATATTCACTAGAAAAACTGGCACCAGACAAAGCCGAACTGAAGTGTAAGAACCTTGATCGTTTAGTTCTCGTATACAAAGCCTCCTCACTCAGTACATGTTAGTAATAATGGCATATATTTGAATACATACATTTATGTACTACATTATGTTTATTTAAAAATATGTACCACTTTTAAAATGATGTTAAGCGACGAAAGGAAAAAGACTTCAGATGATGTTAAGCCAAAAGTTCTGTCTATACTAATGCAATGTTTTCCTTGTATCACGAAAGTCCTGTAAATAGAGGAATTTAAATAATTATATATTTGTAAACAGAAGAAAGTACTTTCTGTAACTCAAAAATAAATTTTTAAAATAACGTAATTATATCTTTTAAGCAAACAACAATTTAATCAAAATGTTTTTGGTACTTTTATTTAAATATATATATTTGAGACAAAAATTACGAGCTCTGTTTAAAACAGTAGTTAAACATGCATACCCACACAAAGTCAACATGTATGAAGATTAAACACTGTTCTTAAATAATCCTAAATCTTTATTATTAATAGTAACAGCCAGGTATTCATTTCATTTAAATAATTCTGTCATTATCTTTGTTCGCAAAGGTATGATTGTATTCTCAAACAGCAATGTTCTGAATTGGTAATGTTATTCAAATACAGCTTAGCAATTGTCTGAATTTGTACTGTTTTAACCTTGAATATGCTATAAATCCATACTTAACATTTAATATTTTATAACATCTTAACAATCTGCAGGTTAATTTCTATTGAAGCAAGCAAGTTTTAAATCCCACAGTATACCTCTTAACATCTCTGATTGAATTTAGAAATATTTATAGTAGAATTAAGGCGTTAGCTTAAATCTTAATTCTGGGCATTATTTGTTGTTTAATTTTATACAATCGCTTAATATTTATATAATTTAATATAAACAAATTTTAAGCTTGTTAGTTTATTATCAAAATTATACAAACAACGTCAATATCAAATTATGTAAAATGACAATTTGGCGGTTGATGGTAAAACGGATTTGCGTAGAATACTCTGACTTAAAACTACTTTCAATAATTACTGCAATGTACATATTATTAGTCATTATCATCGACATCTATATATAAACAATATATAAAATTTTTAAACAAAGACTGGGTTTTATTTATATCTCTTGATTGCGGATGTATGATAAGAATGTGTTTCGTTTAGTTTTGCGGATCATGTTGTCTTGGATGATTTGGATCGGAAAATAAACAATGCATCTCGTAGAACCGCTTGTCCGAATCGTTACCCCATCCAACAGTTCGTAAATACTAAGCCAAAACAGTTTATGTTTAGAGTATATTATGAAACTAATTTCTGTTGCACTGTTAACCTTCAATTGATATATCCTGAAAACATCGAGCTGCTTTTCACCCTATTCAGATTGCATCGTAAATAAGTTTAAAACAATATAATAAAATTTTAATGATAAAATTTTTTGTAATCTTTCTTTAACAAGTGTGTACATACATACACTTTAAATAATTAAAAAACTGAGTAAACCTAAATAGAGCAAGACAAGCAAGCTTAACTCTCATCGAGTTTTCTATCAGCTACTGTTAGTGAGAGTAAGTTTATACAAACATTTATAAGTAAAAAAGTATAATTCGTTAGAAGTCGTTCTGTAAATAAATAAAATAGTTATTAATAAATTGACAAAATAATTTATTAGAAAATCCTATAATATTGCCAGTCCCCAACCCAAATAAAAGGGGATAGCTCATCTTGGGCTAACCTACCTTACATAGCGAAAACACAGCCGGTTCTGAATTCCTACACAATTAATGAAATCGGATCGTCTAAAATTGGAAAGCCACAACCATACATAATACATATATCCAACTAATGGGTAGGGGTCTACCCCTACTCTGCTTTGCTTTGCTTTGCGTTTATTAGAATAAACATGAATAGAATAAATAAAAGAAGACCTGAAAAGCATCGGCAAAATCTGCTAGTTTTAGAAACAAAGCAGAGTTGCAACGTTGTCAAATATTAGTAAGGAAATCAATACATACAATTGTCATACCGCCATCAATTGAAGTAAAGTTTTCTGAATGAAAAAATTGTATAAATAACAAATGCAGTTTTTAAAATCATTACACATGTATGTATTTTTGTCTATGATCTTTTTACTCAAAACAATATCCGTTATAATACCTCTCACCTCAATTAATAACATAATTAATGCACAAGTTCTTGAGTGAGCTTAAATTATTTTCATTCATCCAAACATAATCATACAGCTTAACTTTGTCTTACTACTTAGGAAATATTATTAAAGTTTGATAAGAAGCCGCAAGGAATATTATCATAGGTACATTGAGTCTTAATGAAAATTACTTTGATTTAGTTTCATAGTCGTACTCTTCCTTATATTATTCCTTATATTAAGGTAAACATTTAACGTAAAACATTCTATCTTACTTATTAAGACTCAAACGTTTATTTGTGTGATGGAATACACAAAGTTTACTGGTGGAAAGTCTCTGATAGACTTTGTGTAGATAGTTACCACCGCTAGTACTTCTGTGGCTAAACAACAAAATGCAAACATTTTATACGCTGTATCTTCTCGAACTACTAATGTAACGAGTATAACATATTTTTACTTATTTTGGGAATTTTGTTGGTATTTTGTGTTAATTTTGTTTGTGTTTATCATATATAATTTGTTTCCTGTACTGTAATAAAATAAAATAACAAATTCTTCTATCCCAAGGCGACGATTGTAATGTATAAACATATTTACTAACATCTTTTCTCATGGAACATTACTCTATACATGTTATATATAAATGAACAATTTACCGAAGTAATGTTGCTCTATGAAGAAAAGGCAATAAAATATATTAATAATTCATTGAAGAATAGACCTTATAAAAAATAGTAAAATAAAAATTTATTATATTACATAACATTAAGATCAAATTTATACGACTGACTCCCACTCACTGTCCCAACCCCATGTTACATGAAAACGATAAGGGAAAAAAGGACGAAGTTTTGTTTTATTATAATCTTTATAAAACCTTTCTTGGACTACACTTAAATAAATATCAAAAAAAGAAATTACTTTAAAGGTATTTGCACTACATTTGAGACGAAGTATTTAAATTGCTGTAAAAAAATGCGCACTCAATGCCGTCCGCGTAACGATTAGCAAAACGCAAAAGGAGTTTTAATTTGCATATTCCTCACTGGCTTTGTAACTGAGACCGAAGACACAGTTACCGGTAATGAAGTAAATGCTTTATTCTTGTTACCTGAATTCTGATTAAATCCTTTATCGCCGCAAAAGACTGGAAATTAACTAAAATTGTTTTTAAATAAAGGCTCGCCTTGTTTGTGATTAACCCATAACAATTAGATGAGTTTAAACATGGTTTCTAATATAAAATTGAGGTGACCAATACTTACTTGGGCATTTATACGATGTAATAGTTATAACAGGTCATTAATAGACCTACTAATTTAACTCTCTTTCGTCACACAGCCTATGATGAAGCTATGGCCATATCTATATCTATGAACCACATACATGCTTCGATGCTCATAGATTGTTTTATAAGTGGAAATGCAGAACTTATTACATGTTCTAAATAGTAGTAGGTCTTACTTGACATTAAAGATTCAAGTACATTTTTAATAAGTCAAGTAACATAACTATACTTAACTGGTAAGAGATCTCTGTTGCTAGATACATATATATTATTTTCTTTATTTACACTTGACCTTAATTTCACGTGGTGTTAAGAAATAACGAGACCAAAAATTATCGCCTAAAATATTCGTAAATTCATATTTTTTCAGCGGAAACGCAGCAATACTGTTATGGCGGCTGATATACAATATAAAAGCAGTGGTTATTAGGTTCAAAAGATATTAGTCAGGCAGTAGAACTGTCAACATCAGGACTGTCATAGTAGACCATAGCTTCTAAATATAACTCTAAGCAGTAGTATTCTATTGTCATTGGGTTCCTAAATTCAATATGTCAAAGTAGGTTAGAACGTAATTGTTAACAGAACCTGTTAAGAACATAATATCTATCAAGTTATTAGAATCTATTATTTCAAAAGGCAATTATGTGAAGAAGCAAAGATTATACGATAAAATCATTAACGGAGCGTCTCTCTAAGTCCTTTCACGTCAAGTTCACCAGCAACTTATTTAGAGCGTGAATTTACTTCACTGCCTAG
Organism: Byasa hedistus; assembly: GCA_029286795.1. NCBI lineage: Eukaryota > Metazoa > Arthropoda > Insecta > Lepidoptera > Papilionidae > Byasa > Byasa hedistus. The sequence goes on from JAGSMW010000008.1 coordinate 2,937,905, forward strand.
GTTTAAAAGGCGTTGTAGCTAGTGAAATTACTGAAGTAACTAGTCTTAACATCTCATGTCTCTAGTCGGCGTGTTATGGGCAGGTGGTCACTTAACATCAGGTGAACGTTTTACTCGTCTAGTCGCTATGTAATATAAAAAATAATATGCTAGTTGTCTAGTACAGTTGGTGAAGTTTTTCATGATGGAATTTTTTCCTTTCTTTTTCGTTTCTCATTACTCAAAGCAATATTCTAAACACAGTGAGTACAATTTAAATTTTTTGTGTATATCCTAATATTCGAAACAAAATACTGTATAGTCGAAGGTGATGTTAAAAAATCATTTATTTTTCATTTTGTTTTGAGATCGCGCATCTCGCCTGTTTTGTTGACGCAGCCGGCCCGCACTAGAAATATACTCAAACGGAATATTTGAACCTCAATTTATATTGTCCCATGTTAAATACTGTAGAATGTATAGATAGCATGTCTAGGTAATGGAGTAGAATACCTTCTCCGCCACCATCAACGTGTCTTAAAAGGCAACTAAAAAGGATGTAATTCCAGGGAAAAATTCTTGCACTTTTTTTTTCGTTCGATTGTGAAAATGTTAGAATAAACATATCTCCATAACACACATCAGCTATGGATTTCCAGCGGCTTCCTGTGACTTTCATCAGACATTTCTCCATTCATTCATCTCAGCATGTTTATCTCAACTAAGCGTTTATGTCCCGTATTTTGAGGTTAAATTTTTTCATGACACAAGATTTTTGTCGATACACAAAAAAATTAAATTAAATGCCTCGTAAAGTTAGGGAAAACGCCTCAATCTTGTCCACAAAGACTGCTAATTGTTCATTAATAAGAGTGTAGGCGATGAACTAATATTAGAGGATGATACCATTGACGGCTTCTTGATAAATTATCTATTTACATTAACCCAGAAGTTTGCCAAAACTAAACTTCAAGTTAATTCAATTATTTGATGCAAGGTTATTTAATGTAATAATCGTATTTATGTTATATCCTTTTTTAGCTTAACTTTTACATAAAGTGATCCATAATTTTGTCTAGTTGAAATAACAGTTACTCCTAACTTGATGGTAATGATCAATAAATCGCCTGTTCGTGACAAAGTGGCGATAGTAAAGACATAAAGTTATGTCTCGTTCGTAAGTAACACGATAGTTATAAAGCCCTTTAAATAAATTAACAGTAATGCTTGTACTAAGGTTTGGCAATAAACATAGACGATGTGGTGTTTGAAAAATTAAAAGCATAATTTTGTACAACGTTTATACCCAAATAACGTATTGTTTGATGAAAATTGTTAAAAAAAAACCCTTTTAACTAAACATTAAAATAACGTTTTTGTAATACGAAACAAATTTAAAATATGTTGAAACAGCAACGGGTATGCGTTGACTAACTTTATGAAACTCGTTATGAACGACATGAACGAGGACAAAGACTGTTATAGTTAGTGCTGTTACTATAATATAAATTCTCGTAATTTTTTTATATAAAACAGTGGCCATACTTTTATATAAAAAAACAAAATTATTCTATGTTTAAAGATAATATTAATAAATAATGATAATATTATGCTTCTTTAACTGCCCTTGTGACACAGCGATAATCCACATGTTTATGTAATGGAGGTCCACGGTTTGATTCCGAGACTACATATGGAGGTAAGGTTTTTCGAACTAACCTAACCGACGTAATTTGCAGTCAGCATCAGCGTCTCATATGAATTTAAGAGGCAACGTTAGCCCATTATCAGTAAAAAAAACTCACCAGCACAACTCCCTTCAAGTATTTGTATTTGTTTGCATGTGCAAAATAACACAAGTTTGTTTATGAGTAGAAGAAGTAAAGTTTGACGGATTCCAGCAAGTACACATATCGCTAAAAAATATATAAGAAAACATAGTAAAAGGATGTCATAAAAAATAGTGCTTGCTGCTACAACTTGCCTAAATTAAGTAATACTCAATAAATAGTTCTGTTATATTTAATAACGAGCTGTATGATCTTTATTATTCATAACTAAACATCTAAATCTGTAACTCCTTTAATGATAAATTACATAATATCATTAAATTATTAATTTCAATATAAAGTAATTAGACAAACGCACTTCAATTAAATATATTCTAGTATGTTTACACAAAACTACGATTAGTGTTCAAGGCACATGCATAAAAACTTGGCTTTTGATTAACATTTCTTTTTATTTAGATGTTATTAACAAAATATTTAATTTACCGTTACGTCACTTCTAACACAAATAATTTTGTCATTAAATTTATAGTAATAATGAATAATTGAGTCTTGACATTATATTGGCCCGTTATAATAAACGGATAATAAATACCAAAAGGTTTTAAAATTCACGAACACTCGCCAAAAGTTATTCAAGAGCACAGGAACCTGTGAATCATTTAAACAATTGCCACAGCTATAAATCTGATGACAGATAAGCATAAGTGACGTTATTTTATGAAAGAATGAAACCAATAAAATCTTAGTGCCATTATACATTTCGTCAGCGAGTACCGACGCATCCAATGCGATATTAAAAAATAACATCAACCGCCGCAATATATCCTTCACAGATTGCACTTAATAAGGTTTTTATCACATAATTAAACCAGCTGTGCGGTCCAAGGAGTTTTACTAAATGAACTGTTAATTAATAAAAAGGCAATACCTATATTTTAAAAGACTGTACACTATGAAGTATAATTACTTACAATTCGCTATCCTCTGCTTTATCTGCTTGACTAATGAATTTGGGCGAAGGTGAAAAGTGTTTATAAATTCATTGTCGGTAAAGTTGTCACTTGTTTATCACTTTGGTAACAAAATTTCACCGTCATTATGGCCGTTGTGTTTTTTAGGTAATATCGCGTTTACACATTCTAAAGTTTATCGTTGTTAGTTTAGTTCGGATGATATCGCGAACGAAGGCGACCGCTGCAGGGCTCGCGGCCGTTCGCAGCGGGCTTTACTGTGGAAATGAAAAGAACAAGAAACGATCCCGCCTGCCTTTCTGTTAGGAATCAACCCGCCTTCGTTTTTGCCACCCCGATCTGTGACCGCCATCTGAACAGCATTAAACTGAGAGTTAAACAAGCGGTTGTCCGAAACGTTCTATATCTAATTCACACTTCACTATGAAGAGGCACAGTTAAAAGAAACTCAATGTACATTTCAAATCGCAAATCGTCCAGAGAAACTATCACAATATGTCTTTATAAAATTTATGAGAGAGTTAATTATTTTGAAGGTATAGCAACAAACTCTTTTAACTTTATGATGTCGCGTATATTGTTAATTGAAATGAAACATTACCATTAACCTGCTGTGGAAAATTTACTGATAATTCTATACGTAACACCGAGACAAGGTGATGGCGCCAAAAACGTCATTACCATGAAACAATTAGTTGGAATTTCAAATAACAAAACTCAAACCAAATTTACAGTTCGCACCATATGTTATGATCCGGTCATAATCGTTTGATAAAATGTTACCATACTCCATCTCTTTTATGAGAAGTCTGGATATAGATTTAATTTTACAGAAAATATGTTTTTCAGTAAAATTTTAACTCAAACCTTTGGCAGATGACTCATAGCATTACGTTGAGGAGATTACTGATTCCTTCAGTGAATATTATTTATAATATGCATTCGTAGTTATTAAATGTAAATTATTATTAATAGACTATATTTCACAGAGAAATTATTAAGGTATTTATAAAGGTTTATCTATAAATTTCAAAGTCATAAATTGCAATATCCTTTGTTAATGTTTAGATAAGATCGCACCAGAATTGTAATTGCCTAAGAGATCAGTGTTCGTGTCTTGAAGTGAACACAATAGGAGCGGGAAATCAAACGGCATTGCGAATGTTACAAAGTAATTAACTAGACTTAAAATAATGTATTACTTCCATTATTAACTTCAAACAATCAAAAATTTATGAACATGTTGGAAGATATACTTAGGTATATATGGTTTACATAATGATTTCTTATATTTCCGCGAATGTTACACATTTATTAAAACTCAATTTTACGGATTTTATCGCGTTTATTACTTAATTTGTTTATTCCCGACGTTTCGACCGCTTTGCAGCAATCATGGTCACGGGAGGACTGAGTCCTTCCGTGACCTCCGATCTGAAATCTGAAATCCGTAAAATTGAGTTTTAATAAATATATATGGTTTATCAATTGTTAAAAAAATAAACGATATTGTGATTGATAGAAGACGAAGTGAACTCCATGAGGCGGAGGTTTGATCCTTACTCAGCAGTGCATGCAGTGAAGATACATCATAAAAAAAACATGTCCCGATAACAACTGTTTCCGAGGACACATTGGCTAAACTTAGACAAAGTTGGATTCGAATGAATCTTAACAGTAAACAGCCGTCTTTATATTTATAAAGATAGCTGTTTATGTTATTTTAAATTAAATCACACGACAAATCAATTCGTCTATAGGGTAGAAGGACCTTAATTTCATACCGAGTTCATGATAATGATGTTCCGATAACAAGGATCGACTTGACCGGTTTTTAATGGATTTCCGTTTTCATAGAGTTGAAGATACAAAGCATATATTTAGTTATCTAAATTAAAAACAAAAAGTTTTACCGCAAAAACACCTTAATGTTGTGAACAAATTATGATTCAGTTTGAGAGAGATACTTTTATTTAGACTTGAAGAACGACGCTTTATTACTATCTACATTGAAAACCATTTTGTTCACATTTAAATATTAACTTTGCCATTTACGTGAAAATGTATTGTGAAATGTTACTAAACATGCGACTACAGGTAAACCACATTGTTTTAACAAATTTTATGCTCGTGTATGTCGCAGATGGATGTTAACCTCAAACTCGGAGTAATATACTGTAGGCAATATAAACATCGCTTACAGATTTATATACTGGCCGTAGTTTTCCACTACAGCGCTTATTTCTGCCGCTCAAAAGTAGTGTGTAAACATGGTGGTTATCAGCGAACTGTAGCTAGTGAAATTACTAGGGGAATTTGACTTAACATCTTACGTCTCATCGCGTCCAGCGCAAGGCGGTGCAGTTAATATAGCTTAAACAAGAAAAAGTAGGCTTTAGTACCACTCCTATATCTGAACTTTACAAGAAGGGACCTATAAGAGCCAATCACCGTCGGAACTCGTTGTTATGACAAATCGATCAAACACGAGAAGGAAACCTTGGGGTTTTAACCAGTAAGAGTACGCCATAAATAATGTCCTTGCCCCAGCAGTGTAAAAGTATTCCGTGAAGTATTCTCCTACGAAAAGAAAAGACTCCATTACACAAAACGTTTTTATACATTTACTACTTTAAAATTTATGCATCACCCTTTCTCGTGGCAGTTCTATTCTTATCGTGGCATGAGACAGTAAGACGTACAACCACAATTTAAGTTTTAATATTCAGCACTCATGAATAATGCTGTTTGCAAGTTGACAAATTTTTCTATTCGCGATATTCTTTTAGGAATTAGAAATGCACCTGATACGTCCCTACAACGGCGCTAGTGATTAACCTAGGTTAACATCTAGATTATAACAAACAACTAACTTTAACATAATAGAAAATTATAGATATACCTACTTTACGAAACAGTTGAAGCGGTATACAAACAAATTACGCAGCGATCTTTCCGGTTCTCAGTTGTAATAAACAATGCGGTACGTACATTACATCCCCGGCAAGCGAATCCACTTATGATTAGAGTAAGCATGTTAACTTTTACTTGTCCTGAAATATATTACAATAAAACAATAAACTTGGATAACTAAATGCACTTATTTAAAAAATGTGTACCTGAACCATATAAAAATAATAAAAGATAGAACTATCAAAAACCACTACTTGTTTGATATAAAAACTGTTAATCATCACTACCTTCACCTATCAAATACCAAATCTAGACCTCCACCAATTTCTTACGATATGCACTCCTCTTCATAAAGAATTCTAACCTTTTGGAACATCCAGGGCGTCCAAAGAGTGAAAATTCGAGGTCAAGAATTATCGGTACGCCTAAACTTTAAGAAGAAACTGACTGCGAATGATTTAGTCCACGTCCATGTTTAGGATCCACATCTAATAAAGGATGTTCTTTGACCTGGAGGAGGAACGTTGAAGATCTAATAAAACTATCTTTTATATCAACAGTAAAATAATTATATCCATTACTTGAAAAATTTAAGATGATTATCGAAATGGTTTTATTAAACCGATTGCCAAACTTCAGTTTAACGAACTTATAATATAACCCAATGGAATATAACCTAATGGTGATACCAACAGGTAAATACCAAATTCAGTGTCACCCTACACGTGTATTTAAGGCTGTGTGATTTATACGCGAAATTTGCAAATGCTCTCAGTGCAGGCGTGCGATTTTGAGGGCAGTGCTCTTATAAAACAGACACCGTACTTAATCAACACATTCTACGTTTAGATCAGTACAATGGCTTATAAAATCTATTTACTATTTTATTATAATACATTTATTAGCTGTTATTAGACAGAGATGCATTGTTCTTCTGCTTCTACAACGGTTTAACACTTGTCCGTAACTTCATATGATATTAGATGAAGATGAAGCCGAGAATGGTGATGAATGCTTGTCCAGAAGACACTTGCTCTTCTACTGCCTTTGTTGATGTTAAAAAAGATTGCGCAATTCATAAAGTAATAGTTTTTTCATAACCAATATAAATAGAGTGATAAAAATGTGTTAATTTCATTTACTGGTAAAAAGGCAGAGTATTTTTCGAGCATCGCCTCTCTGTTCCCAGTAACCTCTTAATACTGACATTTCATGAAGCCATGATCTTTAGAACCATAATGAGTGTTAACGATATTGAAACCTTAAGTAAACACTAAGTGGATAAGTTATTGTCTCGAAAATTCAGTTGTGTTATTATTTTTGATAAGCAACTCAATTCTTGTAAACTTAGCTTATTCGTCCTAAAATAAATTAATGAAAATTTAAAGCTGATTATTACGAATCTATCAACAATACCAAAGCTTTAATTATAAACCCATTACGTTCTAAATTTTAAATGTGGTTAACCCGGTTTACAAAGGAGGTTTTCATTTAGATCACGAGCCTTTGAAATGTTTAATTATAAGTACGCTTTATTGCGTCTGATAGATCAATTACCCATTCATATATAAGATAACAGTCTTTTAAATACTTTAGTACAGAGTATTATTGCCTTTTTTCTATTTCTTGTAACGAAATGAAATAGCATGCAGTTTAAAGTAGATCTTCACATAGAAACAGAGACAAATCTACAGTATTATAATTTTGCATTTAAAACACAAATATGAACATCACCAAGTTACTAAATACGTCATAAAATCTTACGAAATATATAAAATATCTCTAAAATTTGTTGCCTACTGAAAAAGGTATTGATTGTGCTCCTACTAACTGTCATTTTCCCTGAAGGGTGTCTAGATAGTAATAACAAAAGCAGTAGCGAATATATGTTCAGAACTCCATCCAATAATATTGAATGAATGGTTTTTCATATCTCCGGCGACTGACCACACTTTGATGTATTTTTCACAAAAGTTTTATTCGTAACCAATTTTGAGCTATTTACGTTGACCTTTGGTATTCATTGGACATGATATTCATTCTAATAAATATACATACTTTGATCTTCAAAGGCGCGATAAGTATTTATTTAATTATTTCTCTTTTTGATATTGCTCTATTTAACAAAAAGAGTACTAACATTATATTTGCCAAATTATTTAGTTAGTTTTATGGACAAGTAGTAAATATCTGCACATTATAGTGTTTTGTTAATATGACGCAGTTCCTACTGAATCAATCATCAAATAAAGCGAAGACAATGATATTTTGTAAAAATCCCTACCAGCGGCATATTCTTATTGAAGTACGAGCAGGTGAATATCAAACTCGTCGCAGCAATTTTAATTTTAATAACTATTTTAAAATCATATTACATTTTTTTTTTATGATTACCCAGCCGTCATTAAAGTAAGATTCACATATCAAAGGTTAATAAAACGAAACTATGAAATGAAGTAAATCCAATTCGAGCAAACTAAATTAAAGATTTTTCATCTAACGGCGACAGTTGTTTGCAACTTTTCTTTATTTATAGCGTTGCCAATAGCTTTGGGAATAAAATGTGAATAGTTTGAATTTTTACTTCACAAGATTTTTTTTATTCTTTTTCACTTCGGAGATTTTAATTCGACAGAAAATAAAAAAATAGAACTTATTTTTTTAAGAAAAAAATACTTATTATAACAATAATGGAGATATTAGAGACAATTATAATTGTCGTTAATGCCTAATAGCAAAAATATTTCGCGCTTCTCTTGACTATAGTTAGTCATTATTTGCAAAACGTCTATGACATCTAAACAGCTTTGAAAATTTTGCGTAAAATTCTTATTTTCTTAGTTTTTATCATCGTGTCATGACATTTCTTATGATTTTTTTAATACATAATTAACATCAGTGTTTTAGTAAGAAACTTGATATTTCAGTTTGTTTTATAATACCGCCCCTAGCTTCAGCACATAAACTTCAATATCGTTAATCCTATTTTCATGGCGATAATTCCTACATCAAACCATTCATTCTATGATATCTTCGTCTGCGAAGTTCAACCGGTCTAGTTAGTTAGGTACCCTTTTATTTATCGTCAGTCTAATATACTTTCCCGTCTAATACATTTCTTCAATGTAGAATTTATTTACATTTAAAATAACTTTTCGAGTAGATATATCAATTAAAACTGTTGTCTTCCATTTAATGTTATGGCTTTATTCGTTTACATGAAAGTAAACTTGTGTAAATGAAATGTTCGTATGCTGAACTTAACTCCATTAAAACTTAGATACGATTTAGACGTTTCATTTAAAAAATATCAAAACCGTATATAATTTTAAACTATGTACATAATGATGATATTTATAAAAAATTATTTTAATTGTGAACATTTTGAAAAAATATTTCTGCTTCGTTTCTCTTTTCATTTCTAGACATAGTTTATACTAATAGCACAAAACTATGTTACAAAATATTATTCAAACTTCATTTAACAGTCCAATAATGAAATAAATACATGTTGACATTTTTTTTAACTATTAGTAGCCTTTGTTTACTAAGGAATGTTACACAAATTAATAAAAATAATGTTTTATTTATTACTTACTCCAAAAGTTAAATTAAGATTTTTGGGGATTAGCTTTGTTTACCCACAATAAAATTGCTCTCATTTAATGACAATGACCGTAATGACCTAAGTTTTATACTCCGTTTAAGTTATTAAAAGGGTTCTTTATTAAACTTATGAAGCCTTTCAAACAATTCACATTTTTTGCTCTTTACGAATTTAGTTGATTATATTACAATAACTTTTTTTTTACTTTTTAGTAACAAACTTTCGTACGATTAAAACTTTTCGTCTACTGGTAAAACAGTTATATAACAAAGTATTAACAGTTTGTTTTAAACAGAGTGCTATAGCTATATAAGCAAATTAAACTTTTCCGTAACCAAACAGTTATTATTATTTAATTTTTACGAATTACCTTTACACAATAGTATTTACTGTTTCAATAAAAAATCGGACAAATCTTAAAAGTTGTGCGTTTTCATACGTAAACAAAGGGAACTAAAACAACTACCATTAACGTCATGTACGTAGGGCAGGTAAGAATAAACTTTATACGAGTATAACTTAGCCAAAACGCGAAGCACTCCATTTGGTTCAACATAACGAGGTATACCGAAGTACTACGAAAATAGCATACCGATAAGTGCAATTGCGTGCAGTGTAATCAACTTCCGGCGATCGGCTACAATTGCTCTGTGTTATTTTCCTCGAAACGATTTCACAATATATCTTATTTATTGGTTACAGTTATCCTGTCCTAACATTGTATGCAAATTTTATTTGTTCAAAGCTAAATCAAAACGATCTCATAAATCATTAGCCGCGATGTAAAATTGCAAATCTTTGATGTTTTTGCAAGTTTTATTCACATCTTTAATCAATTATACGTTAACTGCTTTATAGTAAAAAAAACTCGATGCTATTCCCAAATTACGCACAATTTATATTTTACGTTCAAATATCTAAAACAAATCTTGTTTAAAGAACAGAACGTAAGTTTTAGTTTACTTAACAATTGATTCAAATAACAGAACAAAACTTAAAATTACTTCTAGTAAAATTGTAAAAGTTTTAACATAGTCATAAGAAATTATAATTTAGTATAAAGTCTTTGGGAATCAAACGTTACTTATTCATCCGTCGATTGGAATTATGTGTAATAGTGGTGATTTGAAACCTTTATAAACATAAATCAAGAATGTCTTGCTTTAATTGCTTGCTTATAAATACATATGTCAGCTAAGTAAGTTATAATAAACTTTAACAGAGTTTAGTGCCTATGATATAAGTTGGATCAAAATAAGTAGTTGACGATGAGGCATTGGAAGTCGTGGTTAAGTTTTCGATCATTGACGCCTTTACAAACACCTTGAGGAGGATAAGGATAGGACGTGGTCTTCAGCTACCGTGGTAGTACTCACGAGGGTGCTATGAATTATTTTAAGCAGTCCCCAGCACAGGCTATAAAAGCGTAGTGTTACAGAATCCCCGGTTAAGTTCCTATCGGAAATCCGTGACCTCTCCAAACGCCGAGGAAGATATCCGAGACGGTTGTATTGCCTAAAATCTTCAAATAACCCTGGAATCTTGTAAGAATACTAAGTACTTTTACAAAGATCCCCTCCTCTCCCATTATAAAAAAAAACATTAGTTATAAGTTAAAAAGGTAATAGTGCTACGATACGCCATTGAACGACTCCATGAGTGAGTGCTGGTGAGGATGGTCCGCATATTCTCTGATGATGTATAATATCGTTCAACTGACTTATACAGCAACATTGTATAACTATGACGAGGATCACGCCTAAATTTTAATAAGCCAATGTTTACTAATTTATCTTATAATACGTTTACATGTTGCTGATAAATATCAAAGACAGTTTCTCCCACAAATTTCCATCATACCTCGACTTGATCCACGTCACATCCGATTTATGTTACGTCATGCAAATTCATATAAACTAGACGAAGAATATCTCTTTGATCAAGGGATCATCCCTGTAAGATGGCTGTCAACCGTACTATCTATTGATAGTTATGATCTAGGCCAAGTGATGAGAAGAATTAGTCTAAATTCAATTTAGATAAATTGAAAATGTTATACGGAAGACAAAATAATTTTAGTTGTGCTATTTCATTAAAGTAGATTTATTATCATTGTTTATGTTTCCCTATGCCGTATTATATTATTTTCATTGATTTATAATCGTATTCATTGTGAATCTAACTCGATAGCAATAAATTATCGATAAATGTAACAACATAAATATATGAAATGCAATTCCAACGACCATAAACGTTTTGAACTGTCTGATTCATTGATTCTATTTTTGTAAAAGCACTTAAAACGCCGGTAGCAGATCTTTACTCTATTTGGCACCGGTTTGACTTATTTGCCAATTGCGTGACTAAAACGATTAAGTCGATGAAGTGCATTTAATTATCTTGGCTGTGTAATAAAAAATAGACGTTTGTTTTTTAGTGATTTCGTTCTTGTGTCATGTTACTAAGATAGATAAGACGTTTATTCGATTGAAACAGAACGCACAAATACAAAAATGCACTAATTATGGTCAAAACCACAACTGGTAAATCATAACATACTCTTCGGTAGAGCTAGCACAATGATAGAGAAAGTATTAACATAGTAAATGTCTGAGCAGACACAAACAGCAATTTTTTTGCTTGAAAGAAGGCGATAATAAAATGGGGTACTTTTACGAATACACTACCAAGGTCTAGTGCTTTTTACCATTAAAGTCTTCAGCACTGTTTTATATCAGACAGGAATGTAACAAAGCGGTTTTTTTTTTAATTAAATTGGAATTAGTAACCGGAAGGCAAAGGAAGTAAATTCCTAAGAAAGATATAATTAAATAAAGTCTTCTGTTTCCACTTAATCGAGAATGATATTTCAAAGGTTTTTTTTCTTTTGCTCTAAAATGAATAAGGTAAAGAACATGAAAATTTAATTAGGGCTATCTAATTAATAATTAATATTACTGAAAAATCATCTGACTAATACAGTGTAGTGGACATGTAGCGGGAATATTAAGAGGACTGTTCATTTCAAATTTATTTTTGTAAAAGGTTAAATAGTTTAGGTAGAGTACACTAAACGAAAAACTTTTGTGGTATACCTTTAAGAAGCTTAAGACGTAAGTCTAATGAAACGGTAAGTAGAAACTGTAAAGTAACCCCATATCATAATGAACGAGATAGGGCAAAGCTTTAGTATCGTTTAGTGGCTTCAAGTTTACTAAGTCACATTAGGTCAACATCTCTAGTGACTAATTAAACATGTAATATATAGCGTTAGACTAAACATGTTTGCGCACTGGTATTTGGTCACATATAATAAATTAATTGAGGAGATGGAGATTAATATTTAATGAAGTGTTAGTTTGTGTCCTAAATTTACTTTATCTAGCAAAGCGTATTTTATCTTAGTGGCCATATTCAGCAATTCGTAACAATGTATATTACTTTGTAAGTAATTTTAATTTTAGTTTAAACACGTGTTAAATTTTCAATCGTTTAAATTTGCCTGAAATGGACTCTAGGTTTATTAAATCTCTAACGAGTCTGCTTGTTCCTGACAGCGTAGGGTTGGCCACGTAGACGATGTACACTAATCGATAGTCGCTTTCCTCATGCATCGTTCCGTGTATACACTTAATATATCCAGTGTATAATATATGGCTATTTTTACATAATAACTTAATAGGATTTCTTCAAACACGCAAATTTAGTGCAAATTCGCTTAATTTCAAAATTTTGGTAGCATCAAGATTTATGACATTAGGAAATATATAAACAGCTAAGTAAAATCGTTGTGCGAAAGCTTGCTTGTAATACCGACTAGAGATCTTGAGATGGACACTTAGGAATTTTAGTTGGTAAAACTCCATAATAAAACCTACATGGCCCCTCTAGCGGAAGAGTACTGAAGGATTTTAATATGGATAAAAAAGTTGTGGCCTCTATAAGGAATACTTTTATTTACTATATTTCAGAAACGGCTCTGTAAATTAATAACAAATCTATAATATTATTAAGGATCTTACTCCGTAGCTACAACAGAGCAAAATTTCTGCCTTAGTCAGCAATAAGCTTACAAATTTGTTTTCATGTTTTTATAACTCTATAGCTAGTGTATTTACAGCGGAGTCTGGATATTTCTGATTAAATTCATATTGATTATGAAAACATAGAAATAATGGTTTATTTACTAAAACTATACCAATTCTACAAATGTGTATTCACTTGTATATTCAAATGATTTTCATGTTTTTGTTACATGTAACACATTATTAAACGTGTTTATTTACTTTCATGTATCTAGAATTATTCTATCACTATCCTCATTTCATTTAACACGAGTACTTTGAAACGGTCTTCATCTGGTTAAAAGTAAAACTGGTTTTTATCTGAATATAAACAACTATCTGTAAACTTTAGTATTGTAATACTTCTGTACCCTACAAACATGATGCATTACAGAAATATATATTGTAAGTCTTTACCTAAAAATATACAACTACATCAAATATTTTGTTTTCTAACACTCTACACACAGTGTATGTAGTTCGATTCCAAAGCCACATATTACTGAGTTGGTTTTCGGTACGGTTTTTTCGTTTGGGTATTTACCATGCTCGTATTGAAAATCTACTTGCTTCCTTGCGTTCCTGCTGTGAACATATGAGAGCTAGGGTATTCTGGGCGAGCACGCTTTACCATCAACGGTTTTTTTGTAACATAACACCATGTAAAAATGCGGTAAATTTTACTAGCCCATTGTAGATAACAAAGTTACTTGCCGAAATTACAATGATCAGGTTTATATTCTGTTTAATTTCTACTTACTTCACGTTTTAATAAAAAAATTATGAACACGTAAGCCATTTATATAAACAATTTTAAAATTTAACACCCTTCCTTATCGCTGCCTTTGGCTTTAATTAAGTAAATGTTACTTAAAATACCAAAAGATCTGTACACGGAGAGGAAGCACGTAACGTATTAAAATAAAAAAAGGTGATAAAAGAGGACCAGTATCATGTTAAAAGTGGAACTTGACCCGCCGTGCAATACACGACTGTAAACATGGTAGCAAGCATCTTATCATCGAGATGGAGAGGAGAGAGAATAAGCAAATAACGCCTGGCTTCATTTGATACGCAATTCGCAGAAACATAAAATGGAGATTTTACTTCAAAAGTTATACTTCTAAAGTTTATACACAAAAATCTTGAAATGAGATTAACATATAAGAGAATTAATAGATTATTTAGAACTGAGAATTTAAAAAGAATCATAAGATTATTTACAAATAATTGCCTCATGTCAAAACAGCTTACCGCGGCCATGAAACACATCTTCAATTCGATTCTATGGCCATATAAGCGCTGCAGTTTGGTTCATGGTATGGTTTTTTCCTACTAGCCACTATCTTTATATTGTCAGCCCACCGCTATAACAGTATTGATGCGTTACGGTAGCCCTTATTAAAATTTAAAAATTGCAAAGTATGTAACACACAAACAATTTTTAATGCTGTGGCTAAATTTGTTAATATGTTATAAACAAATAAGCAAACAGTTGAAATAGAATTTAAACCAAGCTGACGGTAAATTTAATAAACAAAGTAATTACTTTGTTAATATTCCTGTCTGGGGCGAGGCAGAACTTTCTGCCTTACAATTAATATGTGAACCGTTTTAGTTCAAACACAATGGAGTACCCAAAGCGTTTGTCGGGTTTATTCTAATAAAAACTATGGAAAATATTATTACACATAAAGTTCACTAAAAAATTTACTTTATACATTAATTTATTAAATAATAACTCTTTTTTTAATAAAAATCGGAGAACTTTTGTGTGAATGTTATTTATATGAATACTATTTGTAACTCACAGTCAATAAGTACAGGAGTTTAATTGAGAGTATACTAAGTAATTTTTGTAAATATTTGTTAAAATGTGATATATATCAATGAGTAATTGAATAAAAATTATATTACAGCAACATTTCATTGCACTCGTCACATTTGGCAGGAGGGCACATTGTTGGTGAAGGCTACAGGACATACTGTATACAACTTCCACGAAATATACTGTCACTTTAAAACAAAATACTTATTAAACGGTACACAATTTAATAAGCTGCAGTTAATGAAATGTACAGTAATCATTTTTTTATAATAAATACACATATCTCAATAAAGACAAATTTACTCTGCCTTCCTTCTTTTTAATTCACCCGCCGACATGAAAGTTGAATAAGTCGTGCATATTATATAACTTCCTTAATAAAAACCACAAGGAAAATGTTGACGTAAGAAAGACGAAAAATTTATTGTTGTAGATAAAAATTTCTTTGGAACCATTGTTTTTGGCCAACAATATATATAAATAAAAACAATAAATCAATCTAAAAATATGTATGTAACGACAATTTTTTTTTTTTTTTTTATACTACTAAGCGACGAGACGAGCAAGACGTTCACCTGATGGTAAGTGATACGCTTGCCCATGACAACGTGGTGCTAGTTAAGATGGTACACACTGCACCACATTGCGCTCGTCGCATGGAGACATAAGGTGTTAAGTCTCGTTACCCCAGTAATTACACTAGCTACAGCGCCCTTCAAACCGGAACACAGTAATGTTCGCACACTACTATTTGGCGGTTGCAATAGTCACTGCGGTGGTACCCATCCAGACGGTCTCCGGCAACAGAGACCTACCACCTGGTAAAATGTAGAATTTGAAGTTGAATTTTTCACTCGTAAGAAATAATTACATATTCCTCCTTAATTTAAAC
Organism: Byasa hedistus; assembly: GCA_029286795.1. Classification (NCBI taxonomy): domain Eukaryota; kingdom Metazoa; phylum Arthropoda; class Insecta; order Lepidoptera; family Papilionidae; genus Byasa; species Byasa hedistus. The sequence continues at coordinate 2,953,952 of JAGSMW010000008.1, forward strand.
GAAGAAAATTTTACTTTAATTAGTAATGTAGGAACTATGTATATTCTCTTCAACATAACTAAAGTTCGTTCGGAAAACTTTACACAAAAGGACAAAAAGGCCACACAATGCCAAAAAAACTACAAAGAGAAAAGTAGAGCAATTATAATCACGAAGTAAGAAAGTGTTTTAAAAGAAATAGTTCCGGACCCTCTAGTAATCTGATATTACTTAGGGACGTAATAAATACGGCTAATGCTGTTCAGAACTTTGAGAAGGATTTATTGCTTAACGTGCTCAGAGTTGAAATATAGTATATTTATTCAAGTTGATTTTCATAAAGCGCAATATATGCAATTTTGTTTTATTATTTTAAATAGGTTACTGCAAATTAGACGAACTACATTTAATGTGATTTACAAACAGGTTCATTGATATTTAATAATTTTAGAAAAGCAATATTGCTGTTTCGTACTCCCATAAATATTCTGATCAGATAGCACAGTTAGTGGCTCTTCTTTTGCAGGAGTCCATCTAGGTAGATAATATTATTGTGTACCGGTTTAAAGAACTCTTTAGTTACTTATATTACTATGCAACTAAACTTAACTTCCTATGTCTCGGTGATTTATAACCTAAACGGTTTTTCTGTCGAATAATTGTTACGGGCAAGCACATTAAATATTATCAGGTGAACGTCTAGTCGATTTGTCATATAAAAAAATGCATTTCGCAATCTAGACAACACTTTCACCGTCCACTCGTACCAGTAACGTGGCAATATTAAAAGCATTGTTTATGACGTTAGGTTTAATTAATTGTTCTACATAACGCACAAATATGTTTCTGTTTTATTATTATTTTTTAAAGTGGTAATTTAATAATGAAGTATATTAATTAAGTGAACAAAAACTTTTCGTATTTCCTTACTCTCTAAGTGGTACCGTATGGTCTCTAGTTATATAATACGATGACAAGTTTATACGACAAACGACGGACACGCTGTAACGAATTCAAACCTTTTCAAAGTCCACGGGATTCGTTATTAAAAGATGTATTGTGCTATATAAAGTAAAACCTTAAAAAAGTTGTTCCTAAATTTTATTTTCAAAGACATGTATCACCGGTTTTTAGTTTATAGATAACATAATAAAAAAATATTGTAGCAGATACGCAAAACATAAAAGCATCAAAATTATAAAGAAATCACAAAATAAGTAATAAAACTTTTTAAATAATTTATGAAAACTGTAGCCAGTGTATTTTTAAATATTAAACAATAAGAATAATAACTAAAATAGAAGTCAAGAATAACTAGCTTTTATATTTTATTTTACCAGTAAACCCTCGAGACACTAAAATTACGAGTTACTTTCCTTCCCAGCGGTAATCAAAAACCCTCGAAAACCTTATGACGATACTTCATTTTGGTAGTAACAACAAAATTGCTTAAAATAAACATGATTTTCGGATGTTATTTAAATTCACCTTTGTTATCAAAATCGACCTGTCTTTTTTGTGATTTTAAACACAGAAATCATTCAGAGTTTATTGATTCTATTATTTCGAAATTAACGTAATTTTTTTTTGTACAATGGACTAACACTCGGTTTCAGTTGTTATTTAAAGATTGACTTTTTGGAAAAATAGTATACATCACTTCGTCCCAAGGATCCAAAGACGAAACCTTATCTCAAAGGAGCGCGATATATATATTCCGCCTGACGTCATATCGATGAAATAAGTTTCCTTCCTTTGGTACGTAAAAGTTTCGTGTTACTTTGTCGTCGCGAATCCTTCATCTTATCAACTTTTCGCATTACAAATCTGACCAGGCAGTGTCATTCGTTTCTTTATTCTGTAATATTAAAAAGAAACTATTTTACTAATATTTCCGTTCCAGAAACTAATAACTATTGAATGCGTGGTTATGGTGTGATCTAACAACTACATCCGCATTAAGAAAATAGATACGTAGTTCTTATAATAAATGAAAATAATGATACAGAAGAAAATACATACAAATGGTAGTCATTTTATTAAATGGTACCTTTCGTAAACAATATAAATTGAAATAGAGATCGCATTAATTAAACGGATTGGGTAAACTTTTGTTTTGTCTTCAGACAAGGGAGCTAAACATATTATTGAAGGCGTTCAAATTAATTAGTACTTTTGTATTTATGATTCAGTTAATTAAGTTGTATTTGCGTTTTGTGATTACAAGGAAATCGTTGTCTTCTATTTAGTACCGTAGTAGCAGTAGTAGTAGAAGGACGTTAAAAATTTTATGCTTTTGGATAAGTAAAACAAAACGTACGTTCCTTGGTTTAAGTAGATAGAATTTTACAATTTACCAATGAGCGATACTGCTTGATAGCAAAATTATTTGCTGTACTGAAAAAAATGACTCCGGCAAGAAAAACGATCATTTGACCCAAAATCAAGAACATTATTATGCATTTTATAACCTTAACACCATAATATTTATACACGAATGCAATTTAATGTTAACAATTTAAGATAACATTTGTCATGGAAATGTATGTCATGGAAAACACTGGAAATTTATATTTATTTTAATAACCAGCTTCAGACAAATGCACAAGAAATAAAGATTAGATTGAACATTGTAAATGTGTAAAATCTGATCTAAACCTCCATACGTAGTTCAGGATTGTTACAAGTTATTTTTAGTTACAATCCAAATCTTTCTCCGGCAGAATAATTTAAAGAAAAGATTTCATATATAAATCTGTTTCCATAAAATAACATCGACGTACAAATATGGAACGAAGGAAAGATCAAGATAAATTCGATCATACACTTTATTGGACAAACCGCCACAGAGGCAAAGGGACCGCTTCGAAACCCTGTTTTCTCTAATTCAAAACATCGATATCAAAGACTATAAATTCAATAGCATGATATGAATTGGAAAATTTTTCACTAAATCAACATCAATTTAAAAAAATTAAATGAATAAATGTATGAACCAATATCCCCTTAAATAGATTTGGAGATTTGCATTGAGTAATTTATGATTTTGTCTAAGGTAGTTTGAGCAAAGCATATTTTGAAAATAAGTATAAAGATATAACTTATGAAAATGAACGTACACCGGACAGGATGACAGCATTTTCATGAATAATATAAAAGCAATTGCATAATATTCAGTTGCTTGACTGCTCAGTGTATGCATGAACCGTCATCGTTCTCGTTTATATTTAAGTAATAGATTTATTTTATTATTACCATATTTCCGGAAACGTTTTATTTTATAAAGGTGCTACCAAATGGCGCTAACGGATTAAAATATATTTATTAAAGTTAAGGAGACGGTTATACATCAATAAATAGAAATATATAATAAGCGTTGTGGTACTAATGTTGGCGATAATTAACCTATAAAAAAGTTTTCTTTTAGTTCCTCTAATATTTTAAAGTAATTACGTAAAAATTATAGTCCTGCATATTAAATTGGAAGTATTTATTTTTTATCGATATTATGAAGTGATATTAAATAAACACAAGTATCGCCACAATTTATTCAAATTAAATTCCCACTAATGATTCAAAGTAAAACTTATGTGACAAGTAAGTATTAAAGATTACGGGGAGCGTTCGGCCCTGAGAACGAGGAGTATGTTACCGTAAATCTTGATAACTCAATTTAAATATATTTTGTAAGTAGTGACAAAATACACTATAAAAATTTATTCGCAAAAAGTGATCAGAAATTATGATGAAATCTACCGACGAATTTAATTAGATAGCGATTATTGTTTTTAAAGTTTTCTTCTGAGGTCTTGAAGGCTTAATACAAAGATGAGACACATACATTATTCCTATGTATTAGTAAAAAGTAAAAAGACGATGTAGCCATTTCACATACTGTATATATATCTAAAAACTGTTTTGTCTTTGATCTCCAACCTAATTTTAATGTAATGGCAACAACGTTTATTTTTTCAGCTATTATTATAAATTTATTACATACGTAAATATAAAGCAAGTAACCTGTGGTAAACCAGTACACAATAAAATAGAAAACAGACTCTGAAATATCTACAAAAAACATTTCTGACACATACTTGTCCCATTTTACATTCTTATGGTATGGTATTACCTATGAGAAAAATATAAATATGATAGAAGATAGCTCAATGAATGTAATAAATCAATGCTGGATTTAGTTCGACGCGTATTGATAAAGGCCGAAGTGAAATTGTAGACATTTTTGTATACATTCTCTCCTTTTTTAAAGCAAACAACTGATTGTTTTATGATAAATACTTTTATTATAAAGTCTGTAAAAATGTTTAGTAATCTTGTAACAATAAATACATTTAAAATCTGAACGAACAACTCATCTGAAGGTTTTTCAGGGATCATCATCATTATTTCAGCCTACTGTCGTCACTTCCTCGCCAAGCGTAGCATACAGGTTGGCGAAGGTAGTACGCTAATAACATTCTTAGCATCAGCTGTTGCTTTCTCTAGAATTATTTTTGCCTTAGTCGCCTTTTACGACCTGTCATAGGCATAGTAACGGAGGTGATACTCTAACTCGATTCGTTTACAAATCAAGGTGTTCGTAAGTAAATATCTTTTGTTATTATTTGTAAGAAAACTTTCAAACATAATATGTTATACTGTTGTTGGGATAATTTATTCACTGAACGATTAATGAAGAAGTATATGAAGGAAGGAAGGAATGGAAAACAGAACATATGGAGTATTGTTAACAGCCCACTACAGAGTTAGGATAAATCTTGTTCTCTTCCATATTATTATACTTAGCACGTATTACATTACGACACTTATAGTTGCTTTTTTAAATTTTGATCAGCAACGTTTTATTTAAGTTCAGTTTTCAAAGTTCAAGCATCAAGAGAACCGCTTAACTTATTAACAATAAAATGCTTTTTAATTTTAGCGATTCACTCAAGACTTTAAAAGCTTAGGCAAGAGTAATCATAATTGTTGTCCGATCAATGAAAAGTATTCAGGGAGTTTATAATTAAATTGTAATAGAAATTTCGTCTCACCTTTACCTGTCTGTGACAATTTCAAAATACTTAAAATTTCTCGTGACAAAGCTCAACTGTCTCTGAAAAGTGGTTAAATTAATAAATTCGATGAATGAGAGGAGACCTTTATCGATTAGTTTAATAGAGTAATAAATCATATGGATTATAATGTTATAATTTTTTTAAAGGAAAGGAGCACACCACGAACGGATGTTCCTTACAAAGAAATAATTGTTTATGCATATGGGCCGCATTGTCCACGATCACTTATGACTAAACTATGTTGCACATTGCCTTTTATCAAAAACCGCAGCATCAGATTTACTTAAGAAATACTACTACTACTACTTACATGTATAAAAGTAACATAATCAGCGTTATTTCAGTTTTCACAGAAAATTTGATCAGTTTTTTTTATTAAGTATGTAGTGGTGTATTTACATTAGCAGGACAAAGATAAATATGTTTTAATATTTCCAGGATATTTTTTAAAAAAATTTAAATCTCAATTAAAAAAGGGTTTATTTTTATTCATACATAATTTCCTGGTCATTAAAAAAAACTGCTTTTATGCCCATAATATAAGCAAGGTTTTCACATCAACCCTTTGCACAAAAATATGATAATGAATACGAAAAAAAAACACAAGACGCAATTTATTTTTAGACATAACTGAAAAAGTAGGTCAGTTATGCCAACGAAACCTTGAAAAGTATTAATTAAAAGAAGGACTAAATTGCATCAATTAAGTTTTAGGTACTTTAAGATTATTGGATGACCTTCGTTATCAGGGCTAAATTGATAATAGCTGAGTGCTTTAAGTCAAAAAGTTTTTGTTTTTTTGACGTAAATTTTAATAATCTAACGGAAAATAGCTATTACTCTGTTGGAAATAGTTTTGTAAGTTTATACATAAAAATTGTTAAAAAATCGAAATGCCAGTAGTCTTGGTTGGCCATCCATTTACTAACGTTTGTAGATTATTTTTGATGCAATACAATATTGCTTTATTCTAATTTTAAAGCTTCTGAAACGAATGAAGATTTAATGTAGTACTTCTACGCAATTTGCGAGTGTAATTTAGTGCTGTAAACATTATAACTAGCTCCTCATAGGTGTTACTACGATTCTCTCATTCCTTTGGTGTTTAATATGTTTGCACACAATTTTATCGTCATTTACAATATATCTTTTTATTCCTCCTATGAAATCTTTATAGTTTAAAACTTGAGTCATATAAAAGAAAGCCTAAAAACTTTATTCAACCTTTTTTCTTTTTGTGTTCAACGAAACCAATACTCCGCTAAAAGTAACTACTCTGTCATAGTAAGTTTTAATACGCCATGAGCAATGGGACTTCGCCGCAATCGATCGTAACTCTCAACATCTTACCAACAACGATAAATTTTAGCTTCCTTAACTTCTGGGTGGATTCCTTTATTATTATTACTTCTGCATTTTACTTTAAATACAACTATTATTCTATAAATTTCACATTAAATAAAAAATTGCTTAATGATTTTTTTAATATAACAGTTGAAAATTAATAATGTTCAACATAGTATTTTAAACGAAAAGAAATTACTTGCAAAACTTAATTTTAAATTTTTTAAGTAAACTACTGAAAGTTCAACTGGCGGTAGAATTCTGTTGTTGAAGGTCGTGTAGGACTACCAAGGTAGACCGTCTAGGTATATACCACCGCAGCGCTTATTTCTGTCTATTATGCAAAAATTATGTTTATCATAATAATAAAAAGGTGGACGTCCTGCTCGTTTTATTAATTCATTTATTTAAAAAACCAGTAACATTTCAATAATTTGTTAACAAAGTATATGACACGGAATAAATAAATGAATCAATATACTTTTATTTCATTTAAACAAAATAACATTTTTATGAATAACCTACATAAACACCTTTTTACTAAAAAATAAGATATATTTTATATAACAATTTAATGTTAGAGCAACAACGGCCATCAATGTCACCTAGTTCTGACACGAGCAACCATAATACAAACATTGAAGTGACAGGTGAACACTTCAAAATTTGTTTACCTTAGAATAACTATATTTATGTATACAAAATAATGGAAACCGTTATTAAATAGAATCGTTATTTATGATTACACAACGATAACAATGAGTAAAAATAGATCTTACAGTTACAATTATGCTCCTTTATTGACTGAAAATAGGTAAGTGATTTTTTATACTGAACTAATTAAAATATTTAGCATTAAACATAATTACAAATTATACCGTATAGGTAACACAAAGAATCAATGTAATGTAAAATCAAAGGTCAATGTAATGTTTCTATAGAAAATAAGATAGTGTGGGGGCGATAGCTTGTATGGTTATAGCCTTCGGGAGCGCAGAGAACTTCGTTAGCTAGGAATGATACGAGAACGTAAATGGATCAAAAGTGAATTTATTTTTACAAACGTATTGGAATTTATACAAAATTGATTTTGACAGAATTAACAACATTTTTCAATTTTTGACAAATATTTAAAAATTAATAGAATACTGCATACAAAGAGTTTTTACTATTTACAATATATACACAACACGTCGCTACATCACTTCCCCCCAATGACGCTGTCGCAGAAGCGAACCGGAAGTCGGATGTGCCGTCCTCGTCGTGTCTTGTTGTGCGACGAGGGTTGATCAGCTTCTGAGATGGGGGCATTATCATCTGTAGCAGGTAGCGCTGGTTGTGAAGTCTGCGAATAAGGTGGCGATGCAGTTGTTGTAGTTGTACCAGTGTTGTCTTCTTGCATAAGGAATGCTGGCTTGAGGCGATCAATGGTAAACAGGAGATCGCGAGTTCAGATCTCGCCGGGGCCTCCAGATGTGGGGGCGATAGCTTGTATAGTTAAAACCTTCGGGAGCGCAGAGAACTTCGTTAGCTAGGAATGATACGAGAACGTAAATGGATCAAAAGTGAATTTATTTTTACAAACATATTGGAATTTATACAAAATTGATTTTGACAGAATTAACAACATTTTTCAATTTTTGACAAATATTTAAAAATTAATAGAATACTGCATACAAAGAGTTTTTACTATTTACAATATATACACAACACGTCGCTAAAATAGTATTTTTTGAATGAATACAGTAGTTATTATTACGGAAAAAATACTTAACTATTTCTTATGGTTTTTACCTTTCATCATTCATTATAGTAAACAAATAGTTCTGTGAAAGCATCTTCATAATTAATAAGCTACTTATCTATGTAGACAAAGTTAGTGTGAGAACTGGAAATTTATACAAATATTAGATTACACTGAAAATAAACACATATGTGAATGAATTATCTTTATTAGCACAAGTGTTTTTAATCCTTTGATAAGAAAATGTTATTTTATAAATGTTATCAAATTTCCTGTTACACACAATAAAAAATCTTTGGCAAAATATTGTAGACAGGTGAATACTTCTAACATTGTTAACATAAAAATTATTTATTTATTTATTCAAATTATTATGTGTAAAAATAGATCTAATACTCACACCATCTTATTATCTACCATTACAGAACTCTTGTACATACATGTATAAATAATTACATATTTACTAGTTCTTAATTCTAGACAATCTTTGATGTACTTATTTATAACTAATATTTTTCTATTGTTTACGTCAACTATCCCTATCTATACTTAATTATAGTTACAACTATGCTCCTTTTATGGATGAGTGTTTTATTAAATATTATAAAATATTTAAAATATACAGTATAGCACTATAATAAAACCCGTCAATTGAATATATTAACTATAAGTAATATGTGAAAACAAAGTGAAGTAAAAACTACACTGATGGATGGAGGTAATCTTGACCCCCAGATATGAAGAATACAATTTAAGGAGGAAAATATAAATCTTTGTGAAACAGAAGTAGTTTAATATTCTGTTTCAAAAATCATCGCAAATCTAATCTTATACTATGCTAGTGTTATCAAAACAAATAAGTTCTGCCTAAGAGATCTTTATTAAAGAAACATAAAATAACGAAGTGCCATAGAAGTGATAGAAAATTATCCTTTTAGCGAATTAGTTGATTAATGTTTACTTAACATCTTTAAATGCAGTAAGCTATTAGATAACTTACTTTTGTCTTTCACTACATTAAGCTCTCTTAACCTCACATGTTATATATGCAAAGCTAAAAACATTCTCCACTTCAGGTAGAATTTAGTAGTTCTAGTCACTATATCTTTATTGGCTTTACTAAACCATACATAAACGTAACATACAAACAGAAGTGAACTGAACATATATAAAGCTATCCATTTTAAATAAACCTTGAAACTGGTAATATGAGCATAATGACACAACTACTGACTACTAGAGCAAGTAAATGTTGTTAAAAATCAAATTGGAATGGCAATAGCCATCTAAACAAGTTTCTAATTTAATTAAAATTTCAATTTTTTTTTTAATGCATAGTGCATATGTATAATAATAGTTGTTTAGTAAAATTGTTGCACTATGTTCTATATATCGTTGTAATTTAGTTATCATTTAAAACGAGATTTATCTGTGATTTTAAGTACCCCGCTATAAAATTCTAACATCTATTTCAGCCACTATACAGAAGAATGCGTTAAGATTTTATATATCTGATGACAAGAGCTGTAGTGTTATTCGCCTTGTGTTTATGCATTATTTAGGTAGTAAAAACGAACATTAGCTTATCATTTGGATCTATTATTTTAAGTTGAATAATTTAGGAATAACAGTGGACATGAAACACTAATATTTTACCACTGAAAGTGTTACGTCAAGAGTTTAACACTTCCATGCTGGTAGACTATAAAATCTTATCGCGCTTAACATGCGTTTGTTAAACTACCCGACTCAAGGTTTAGTTCGCAATTCCCTACGACGCGCACACTACAATTTCAAACGAGAAACTATTTAGTCGAATAATTGGAAGTAAGCTTAACAATTAGTAAACGGCAAGGCTTAGGAAATACATAAAAAATATTCCGTATTCCGTACTAATCTATTTTTAATTTTCATTTCGTTTAATAAAGACGTCTAATATGATACAAATATTTTCTCTAAGTGACCTGGCAACACTAATTATCATCTTTATATCAACCGATGGACGTCCACTGCTAGACATAGTCCCTTGTAATTTATTCCACATATCCTTTGTCGAAAGTATAATGTAAAAAAAGCGGTTTTGTTTAAGTAATTTTTGAAATCTTTGATGGGATTAATTTTAAGTTTTATGGGGAAGAGTATATTCCGATGAAAGATAATCATCAAAGTCTCAATGTCATTAGAAATTTAGTTTCCTTTTTTTAAGGTTTACTATGAATCTTTCGTATTTTTTACCACATATATTTTTTAAATGTATTCAAGCGTTCACATATTTTCTCTTATACAACGAATCAACAAAAGTAATAGGACGTTCACGTGATGGTAAGTAATACAACAATTGTGATTGCGATTGTTTAAGTCGTAAGTAATGTCATTATCTACAAGCACCTTTCAAACCGGACTTTAATAATGCTCGGCGGTAGAAATAGTTGCAGCGATTATAGCTACAAAGACGGTGTTTTGCAACTACCACCTGTACTATTAAATAACTCCTAGAAATATTATTAAAAACTCAAAAATATGAGACTACACATAGTTGAGTACGAAATATCTGTGATCACATGTAAAGTTAATAAATAATCTATGTACGCCTGGAATTTAGAAACTCTGCTTTGTGGTGAACGAAAAATATTAACTCATTTTAATTTCTAATCAAGTCTCTGGATTACAGTTACGTAATTAAAATGGCGACGCGCAATTCGCACTTTTTTTTTCCATTTCTACATAGGTAACTTTCATATCTGTCGAATTGTAGTGATGATAAAAAACATCCATTCGCCTATCGATTCTTATCAGTAAAAGCTACGTTTATTTACACATTCAGAATTGAGAAATTGTTAGTTTTTATAGAAACTAAATAATAACGGATTAATATATCTTGATACGCGATTCCGATTGGGAAGCGATTTAAAACAAATCCATTTTTTTACAATGATTCGTCTGACCAAAGTGAACAAAACCTTAAGCCATCAAACCGGATTTTGTACCTTTGCAATGAGTTTAAAAAAGCATCGTACAGCGTTCAAAGGTTTTTTTTTTAACAATACACTTCCTGAACTTGTCTACAGTTAACTTTGATTAATTTTCAGGCAACAACCGAATGGACTTGAACTCTCGCGTTATGTCAACAGCAAACAGTGAGTTCGACTAACAGTAACATTGAGTTGCATTCCCATTGTTGTACTTCCTTCGAAACGTTTAAGTTTTCACGTGTCGCCAGTTACAATGTCAACATGCATGCTTAGGGGGGGTTCTGGTCGCGTGAGTGGGTGATCAGTCGGCAGCGGCGAGTGAGAGGCGCGGGCGTCATACACCGATTTGCCGGCCTCGGAATATTTCGCTTAATATTCACACAAATTAAAAATCCACTTTATGCCACGGCTATAAAGTTGAGTTTCGTTAGTGTAATAAAATCGCCGAACAGTGACCCTAGTGTAGATTTGTGATTGCGCTTATAAAATGACCGAGGACAACCCAGTGAGTGATGATCTGAAACGCCAGGCTGCCATGTTCTACAACTCCACAGAGAGGTTAGTTGGCGAGTATCCCGTGACAGACAGGAAATGAAATCGGCCACGTATGATAATATCTAACACTTACATACAGAATTCTGAACCGAAAGTATTAATAAGCAAAAGCCTGTTTTGTACGGAAATAAAAAATTGCAGCGCGTATTTTTTAAATGTTGAATAATTCAAATGAATGCTTAGTTATGAAAACGTATAATGTTCTTATACATAATACAGATAATTTTAATATTTAAAAATAACAATTATATAATTGTTAAGAAATAAATGTAAGGATGAACAAACGGCGTTTATAAACTTAAGTGTCATTGTACGAATATATTCACTCGACAACATTGAACATTGCTGTTTTTAATAACACTAACTTAAACCTGCTTACCGTTTTTTTTACAAGGGTTAGCATTTGATCAATAAGGAAATTTTATATAACTGCAGAAGTAATTGATTTGGTTTAACCTATGCAAAATTCTTTGTCGTTTATTTCCAAATTTTGAAGCTTATTTTTTAAAATTGTCTTAAATTGCTAATATCATGTTAAAGCAATGGCGAAATTTAAACGGACGCTATCGTATTGATTAGGAATTTTTACAATATTACAAATTCTTCAGTTTAATCGTAGTGTCAAGTGTGCATTGCCATAAAACAACAACGTCCGATCGTTTCACACGTCATAAAATTTAATATTTCGTTACAATTGCTAAACCACGTTTCTAGCTTATACCTTATAGCTTATCCATTAGTCTATATGTTTAAACCACCTGTAATCTCTTTCTAAGTTTTAAATAAATTTAAGTAAAGGAAGCAATTATCTCATTAGATCGACTATGCGATAATAACATACCTGTTTGTTCACTGTTAATATTATTCCAAGCTTAACAATAAGTTTTTTTTAAGGAAAACTATTTATTAAAGTCATATATCAGAGACAATGAGAATTAATGATAATGAAGAAAAATTCGTTTAAATCAACAAGTATATTGCATTATAGTGCAAATTGTTGGTAAACGATCAGGTATGTGCTTAAAAACGGTTTAAGTTTCTTACTTAAAACCTTACGAAAATAATTTATCCAATTTTTATATGTACTTATAGATATCACACTCCTATCGTCTTTGTTGCCTTTTCAATATTCGTATATTATCTGTCGTTTTTGTATAAGCTTTATAAGTAAATGATATTTGAGAACAACGTGTATATATATATGATGACAAATATATATATATTTACTTAAGTCCACCGACACGAAGTGGGCCCGCTCTGATTCCCTCTAGAGAAATCTCCCGTATAAATTGTTACTATACCGTCACATTTTATGATAGCTAGTAAGTGATATAATAAGAAAATATTTGTAAACAGTATTTTATGCGTTATCTTATACAGTTTGAATCACTAAAAATATAATTTTTAAATAATAATTGTCACCGTTAAACGACTAGGAAAAATATTGTCGATTTTAAGTAATGTTTAGAGTACTACTCTATATATTTGGAATTATATGAATGTATTAATTTTGCTTATCTATTAATATAATAAGGTAAAAATGTTTTCGGATGGTTTTATGATACTATCACTGTATATTTGTTATGTATTTCAACGAAATGAATATACATTATTTTTATGATGGGATTAATTAATGTGCTCAACGAAGGCTGGAATAGCTTTCCGCTTTAGCAATTCCGTCCTAACATGACGTGGGTGCCTTTGTGTGAAGAGATAATACGCCATACATTACTGCATCATTAAAGTCTACATCAGTATGAAATAGTTAATTGTAGACTTCAAGTTGAATACGAGTGGTAAACTTCATTTAAAAAATATAAGTTTAAAGCATGTGTCCGAGGCGTTTATCTTCCTACTTATTAATAGTTATTAAGTAGAAAGATACACTTAGTACGTTTGCATAGACCTTGGATGTTCAACCTCGTTACTCCAGTAATCTAGCCTACAAACAATGTAATGATTACTTATAATAAGTTACTACTTGGCGGTAAAAATAGAGAGCAAAAGCTAGACTAATAAATTTATTTGTTTGCTAAAGAGGACCGATCGTGAATCTCAAGACATAATTCAAAGACAGTCATTATTCATGCTGTGCTATTACTATATTATCTCCATATAAAATTGAAAATAATATTGTACTGCATTGAGATTAGTTTACATTTATTTATAAACAAAACTAAACATTCATAAGTTTACAATCAGGGGACTTTCCTTCAGTTATTAAACTACCTTTCAAACTTGGACATGGTGAGATGCGGTGGTGGGTGAGACAGAAGTACATGAAAGTAAATTCATAATTTACTATTGTAATATTTACTAACATTCGCATAATTATATACGCACATAACAATGCCAGTTAAAGCAGTTGGAACATTTGCGCAATGCGAACGATTATTTCGTTCAACTCTTAACCTTTTACTCCTGCCTGTTAAATTGAGTATGCTTGTTATTTAGACCTAGTCATTTTCATAATATAAGTGCTTTATAATATTTTGAATCGCTTATAATGTATATTTCATCATTACATACTCACAATCGGTCACTCTAAGCAACAAACCTTTGTAACTACATGCTTATGAGATTTAGTATCTTTTTTATTGCATTGGTCTAACATTGACCACAATTACACATCATCTTTTTGGTAAAATCTGCCCGTATTGACTCTTATAGTTATGGATGCCAGCACAGCAATGTTTTTATTACGGCATATTGATAATAAGAAGATGGAACTAGCCAGGTGGATTCAGATAATTCCTCAAACTCGACAAATGATTTATCATTGATTAAAGCATGATTGCTATGTTTAGACATTGTCCCTTTCCTTCACGAATTTTTTCTACTTATAGTCATGAATATCATTTTCGTTTGTTCGTGAAAGTAAATCGATAGGACATAAAATGTTTCATACAGCGCTAAAAAAAATTGTCAGCTCGATTCGATCTCAATGCTATACGTCATTTATCAAATGTCTTCTTTGATACATAGATGGTGTTTGAACAAAATAAAACCTCGTTTAAATAGTCAGTGTGCCATTTTGTTCCTTTATCCGTTTTTAATTTGTATTACGACGTCAGGTTATATAAAAAAACTAATAAATAAATATACAGCATACTACTCGATACTGTCCATTCCATAGATACGTCTTATTCAGACAGTATGTTAAAAACTGTTCTGAACCTGTCCTCATAAATTATGCTGTACAAATACTAAACCTTCACTTTTATGTAAATTATTACAGTAGTTCCCAATTGTGCTAAATCCAGTTCAACTTGAGATAAATTTTCTGTATAATTATTGTGAGTTATAGCTTTTATTTATATGTAGAACAAGCTATTCAAAAGTCGGTGTCCACCAGTACTACTGCGTAGTAAAACTAATTGTTGACTCGTATACTCTACATGTGGTAGGTTTCCATTGCCAGTGATCATCTTGTTACCGCAGCAACTAGTTTTGCCGCTAAACAGTAGTATGACAATCATTACTTTATTTCGGTTTAAAGCCCGCTATAGCAAGTGAAATTACTGGGGTAACGAGACTTAACATCCAATGTCTCTTTGTGTAGTGTAATGTATGCCATTCTAACTGGCGCTTCATTGTTATAAGTAAGCATATCACTACCAGTGGGAGTTCTTCTTCTAAGTCGTATTTCCTCATGACAGGGTCGTGGTCATCACGTGTAATGAAACACACGTCTTACTTGGCAGTTATAATAGAGTGGTGTTGCCATTGCCTTCTCCATTTCACATACTAGTGCGAGCACGGATGGTCATGACGTAGATATGCAGGTTTCCTCACGATGTTGATCAGTGATCAGTGAGCATATGCAAAACTGTAGAAGTGTGTCATAAATTAATATTGACAGCACATATTCTTAATGTATTAAACAAATTGTCCAACGTTCAAGATGCAATTTCAAGACTGTCAACGTTATTTCTCACTCCGTATTCAGCGGGTAAAATCAATAATAAAACAACTAGCGATGGCGTCACCTCTTTACACAATAATGTTTATTACTAGAAATTTCAGTTGAATAATACTAAACTTAATAGTACTTTCCTAATGCGGCGTATACTCCTTTTGCTAACGATAATCAAATTCTAAACAAAGGGTTAAAAGAAATAAGGCATCAAGTTTAAACGTTCAGTGATCTCTCTACGATGATAAAAATAAAGGCCATTACGGGTCATTTGATACGGTTCACTACCAGGATTAAAAGCTTCCTGTAATAAGTGCACTATTTATCACTTATAGTGGGTCAAAGGTTCTCCTTGTTGTGTTTGTCTTTATCTTTCTATACACCTAAGTATTGTTCCGAGTTATAAATAACATTACTATCATCTTCAGAATGAGATAAGAGTGAGGTTCAAGTACAAAATTTTCGGTTAATAATTTTGTAACACGGAGGTCACTGATTCGATTTCGTGGCCACATGTAATTAGGAGAGCTAGGTAGCTACTATCCTCATATTGTAAATTTTGTATTTAGTCATATGTGAGCCGGAATATTATCCGGGCATGCTTCACCATTAACGTCCTGATTGTCACAAAACCATGATATATCAATAATTTACCCTTTCAAATTGTTTACTTATCAATAGGTCTTTGTCAACACTAGTGGTAGTTCTCTGTTACCGGAGACCGTGTAGGTACGTACCACCGCAGCTCCTATTTCAGCCGCCAAACAGTAATGTGCAAACATTACTGTTTCGGTTTGAAGGGCGCTGTAAGCTAGTGAAATTACTGGGGTAACGAGACTTAACATCCAATGTCTCTTTGTGTAGTGTAATGTATGCCATTCTAACTGGCGCTTCATTGTTATAAGTAAGCATATCACTACCAGTGGGAGTTCTTCTTCTAAGTCGTATTTCCTCATGACTGGGGGTCGTGGTCATCACGTGTGATGAAACACACGACGACTTACTCGGCAGTTATAATGGAGTGGTTTGCCATTGCCTTCTCCAGGTTAATAGTATAGTGACTAAATAAACTGAAAAGATGTTCGCACGTTTGCATAAATATATTTATAAAAACACACGAGTTCCCAGACGATGACAACTCTTCCGGTTGCTTATTACGGCAGCATTCTCGTTAGCGATGCGTTTCATCACAGTTTAAAATGTTTCCATGCAAAAACTATTCGTAATTTCGTTGTGAATCCAAGAAATTAAAAGTTTCTTACCAAACGCGAAATCATTAAAGCTATGCGAGTATATTGTATTACAGTTTGTATCGTAAGGCCTCAAAGATAGCCTTTTTTTTAAATTAGCATTGTTTACTCATTTCTGACTTTATTTTCGTGTCGCAAGGTTATAAGGTGCCCTTATTGAGACAATTTATAAATATCGTTCTAAAGATTGTTAAGTTGTTAATCCCTACATCTATTTTTTGTCATTAAGTATATAACGAACTACTTGTCATATCAATAATGAAGGAAATCGATGTTGATGTTGAATTCTACTATAGGTCGAATCAAAAATAAGCCAGTACCGTATTTTTAAGTAGTCATGTACCAGACTTAGCTCTGATATTGGTTGAAGGGAGTATAATAATCTTGTGTTAATTTACTAATCAAATCATAGATTTTGTACTTTTGAACTCTGATAATTGGTGATAGATTCATGTTGACGGAGACAAACTGGGTACCATCGCAACGCCTGTTTCTGCCTTGAAATTACTGAGGTAATTAGATTTAACATCTTGTCTCTTATGACGACGAGCACAATGTGGTGCGGTGTATATCAAACTAACACCACATTGTTATAGGCATGTGCATAAGTACCCATTAAGTGAACAAAAAAAGTAGTGAAGTAATTCACCAAACATAGACGAATGATTATGAATATACATAAGATACAATTTTTTTTTTCCCAAAAATCCTTGAGACGTTAGGGCATACACGTGCCATAACAGATTATATTACTTTATCTTGTTCTTTTTATATATTATTTGTCAATATTGTATCAGATATTGTAAAAAAAAATTATGAACAATCTGAGTTAAAACACGTGGACCCTCAAAAGTTAAACAAGTAACGCGTACATTGCTTGATTTACAAAATGTTTTTGAGTGGAAAAATACGTACGCATAACTTTCATAAATTCTAAGAGAGGAATTACTTTAAATGTGTTTAAAGTAGTAAGAATAATGTATGGAAAGTTTATTTCATGATATGCGAAGGAAAATCATCAAAAGTGAAACGCTATCGGGGATCAAATATCGTGGGGGATACAATTTCAGTTTTCTCACAACATTTACGGATTAGCAGTCGAAACACATTCTCTGAGAATAGTGTAACTTAGTACTTCACATTTTCTCCATCCCTTTCAATGGCTGAAAATTATGAAAATACGTAATAAATTCTCGATTTTTCTACAGTGAAGTATTTTTGTGTAGTCTTCATTTAGAAGATAATATAAGACATTATCTGTAGCCTAACTATAAATAACTTAAACATGTCGATTCCTATTGACTATACTCGAAAAGAAGTTTTAAACATTTGCACGGGTAACAAGATACCTTAAAATTCACTGTCACGTCTTCATCAAAGAGAAAGTAATAAAAAGAATGTGTTTTTTTTTGTTTTGTTACTCCTATTTCTTTAAGTAAATTTGTTAAGAAGTTGTAAAATGTCGCTAAGATGGGCGGCCATTCTGCCCGCTGTACAACCAAGTTGCACGGATTTTAATCAAATTACTGTTGGAAAGTTTCGCGCGATCCTTCAGACAAATCAGATTGAGGAAAAAATAATAAACAAAGTTATCTAAGTTAAAGAGGGCTACTTTTTCGCCGTTTTAATAGTTTTAAACACCTAAAAATATTCAACAGTGATTCGTTCGAAAGCATTCTCAGCTTTAATAAAAAAAAATTCTAACTATCGGAAAGCTTTGAGTTTTACTTTTTACAAATTTAAGATTTCACGATAATGTAAATTATAGCGCAGTAGCTTTTAACACGATACGAGGTCCCTTGTTCGGTTCTGGGATCAGATCTAGCTCAATAGTAACAGGTACAAATTGATGTACAACGCAATAAAATAACTAATATTGTTATTTCGATTTCAATAAGATTGCTGCAGAATTTGTTTCACCGTTTCTTCTTTGATCGTTCAAAAACATTTCTTTTAAGTCTATTTTGAATAAATGAATTTAACTTTGACACGTAGATAGTACGGAGTTTGAGTAGGTACAAATAACACTAGTGAGAGAACAGAGAATATTAAGGAAACTACTCTTGATAATCAACTTTATGAAACTCAATTTGATTACATTATCTGTCGATTGTTAAAGAACACTTGCGAGTAAAATATTGTTTTTAAAAGGAAACGCTAACCTGCTTTATATGCTTTTTGTTATCTACCCATGTCAGTAAATAATACGATAACCTCTTGTATTCGTTCTGTATCCTGTATACGTAAGCGATTATTTTTGCTATAGTCAATTATTACCTTACTACAGTATCATTTACCATATAACAATAATTGTATCAATAGATGATAATTATAATTATTATTTAACGTCGTTGGTTATTAGCAATATTATTGAGTATATATTTAATTTTTGTTAAAGCATTATAATTTTATGAAATAGATAATAACTTCCTTAGTTCGTAATTGATTTCTCTTGTATGAACGTACTGTATTTATCGTCAGACAGTAATAAATAAATATTAGTAAAATGTTTACAGCAAGGACGTACGTTTGTTATCATTTTAAACACGACAATATTGAAAGGACTAACACCGAAATATTTTTTTTTCTGACATTTCCATTTTATATAAATCATTATGATATTTCCAACACTTATCAACAAGCTTCAGCTATTATTGGTATAACTTTGCAGGAAGAAAAACTTTAATATGGCTAAGAAATAAAAAAAATACCGTTACTAAAGCCTTTTCATAAAGTAGGCTTACTACACTAGACCCTTTTATCCTGTTTTTGTTAGTGACAGTTCTAATCTACAATAACGTAAGAATTAGGTCAAGCAATCGTGACAGCGAGCCTTTGCAAGACGTTGAAATAACTGCAAAGGAATTTCTTATAGGAAAAGGTTGGAATGACTTTCGCAAAAATGTTAACGAAGGTCATTTTAACGCTACACTTATACGAGTATTTCCTTGGATTAATTCTTCTAATGAAATTTATAAGGTCTCGTAAATTCCTAATATTGATAAATTTGCAAACGGACACACATTACATAAATTTTTTAGAACTGTCTTGACTAGATCTTAACGTATGATCTAGTTTGAGAAAAAGGTTCTTACGAAATGTCAAGGTCTAGTATGAACGGGTATTGGTCTTAATACATATGCGCTATGTTTAATAAATAGTTTCTGGTTATATGTATAGAATATAGAAAAACAATTTAAGTAATTTTTCACCCTTCGATAGTATAAATATATTTATCGTAATACTTAGGATCTAGAACGTGGTAGAAATTCTGTAATTTTTGGGCTAACAAAACTGTCTTTTTTTGAAAGATTTCTAATAAAAATCAGTTCAATGATTATACTAGAACAGTTATTAGCTTCATATATAACTACAAAATCGTTAACAATAAATGGACGACTGAAAATTCCCAGAATAGATCATACAATCTGTATACTTTATCATTCTTAGCCTTGTATGCTGTCTTTCAATTCAATAATAAACTGGTTATAATTCTAAAGCGACCAAATATTTCGAAAACAATTCAGTAACATTCAATTACGTTACTTTACGTGTAAGAATGTGTTGCCGGCAGCCAGACTGTCCAACCTTGAATATGAAAGGGTTCCTACAAATATAACGACTGGTATGTAGGAACTTAAATGTCCTCTATCATCAATCAAGTGTCTAGTGACGTATTTACTGCTCGCCATTTATATCATATAACGTTGATAAATCACAATGATGAATTTATTTAAAACTTCTATTATCGGTAACGAGCTTAAACTTGACGTTAATTTCAAATGTTATCAAATGACTATAAAACCGAAAATGGAGAAGCGTGCTCTCTTAAAATACTCAGGCTCTCATATATTGATAATGGTAACACAGAAATGCTGTCATGTCAGTAGATTTTATGGGGTTGTAACTAAGCCGGCAGATTTGTGAAAACCATCCAAATTCCATCACAATTGACCACGGATTTAATTAGTCGCTGTGCTACGTCGTTAGTTTAAAAAACTTATTAAAATCCAATGCGTGTATGGAATATGAACTAATTCAGCTTTAATTTACTAATTAATAAACTAAAATTTTACTTATCGCTATAGAATTTTTAAAAACAAAACTTATGTGATTATTTAATAAGATATAGTACGAAAAGATTAATAAAAGATTCCTTCCGTTGCCTGACAATTAGCGTTCCTTTGACCACTCCTGCATAATGGAAACTTCCGATTGAATGATTAAATTGAAGGATGAGGCGGAAGTGAGATTTAAAAGTGTAATTGGGTCACAACCTAATTAGGTTGTCCGACACCATTGACAAGCATCTCACAGAAGCACAATTGATTGCACCATCGGGGATTTGCTTAACGACTTCCTTAGAGGGGAGGCGGCAGTGAAGTGATATCTCCTCTAATGGCTGTTTACAAATGATTGTCACTTCCCTCCCGTTTCATTGTTTTAGTGACTCTTTGCCTGCTACGTTTAATTATTTTGGTATCTTCTACGAACCGTGATTTAGTTTATAACATTTTGAAAAGTTTATTGGGGTAATATTTAAATATTCTCTCTTTTTTTACTAGTTTTAGTTTTCCGTTGCCGAAAACCGTTTAGGTTGGTTTGAAAGGAGTTGTATCTGGTGAAATTTCTGAGATAACGAAAATTAATAAACATCTCAAGGTGACAAGCACATGATACTGTGTATATAATCCTAACTAGCTAATTTATAAAATCAATGATTTTTATTTGCCACGTTGTTATGGACGGGCGATCACCTTCAGGTGAACGTCGCGAAAAGAAAAAAGATAACTACGTAATGTAATAATCACATATACATACATCTTTGTATGTATACCAAAAATTTTAGCGTAAATAGAAAGCTGTTACGATTATATAAACTAAATAGTTTTTTTTTTTTTAATAATAAATCGGAAATAACCTTTTCCTCATTTAAACATAATGATTTGACAAGTTATAACTTCAGCTATTGTAAATTTTATTCTCAAGCATTTCATTTCGCGGTGTTTTTATGTACGAGTTAAAAAGTCGAAGTGACATTATCGATAGTAAGCAATAATTTGTTAATGACTATGGAGAACAAACGCTTTTTATGTCTCAATTATTATCAATACATAATGTAACATAATTGTAAAACAACAATTGCTTATCAATATTCGCTGTTTATAATTAAAATTTGTTTTACGTAAGATACGTAATAACTCAGTCGAAGTATCTTTTATGTTATAAGAAACCCACAAAATTAAGTAATTGCAAATGTGTAACTTTAAGTCTGTTATATTACCACATAAGAGCTTTAGCAGCGCACTCGTATGAAGTTAAACCATTATCACATAATGATCGTTATACGTTACGTTAACGACACGATGGAGAACACGCCGAATTTTAAGTAACTTAGTATTATAAGGATCATTAAATGTATTCGACAATCTCCGCCGAATTTTTTTTTGTATTCTACAAAGCCACGAGACGAGCAAGGCGTTCACCTGATGGTAAGTGATGCGCTTGCTCATAATGTGGCGGTAGTTAAGATGGTACACACTGCACCACATTGCGCTCGACGCCTTGATACATAAGGTGTTGTCTCGTTACCCCAGTAATTTCACTAGCTTACAGCGCCCTTCATACCGGAACACAGTAATGTTTACAAACTACTGTTTGGCGGTTAAAATAGGAGCTGCGGTGGTACCTACCTAGACGGTCTCCGGCAACAGAAACCTACCACCAGTAAATGAATTGCTCGTGAATTCGTGTGGAATTCGACACATGGAGATGTGACATCCACCAACCCGCACTTGGCCAGCTTGATAGATTAATAGCCTTGTATCTCACCTAAGAGAAAACTCCGAGTCCCAGCATTGGGAACATTAAGAGGGCTGTTAATTATTATTAAAAAGAGTTTCGTATATGCAAAGTAAATGTTTACATTTCTTCGGTTTGAGATTTTCTTAGTAACTGAAGGTTACCGGTTACCTTTGAGTGTTCAAGATTATTATTATTTTTTATTTATTATCGATTTACAGTATACTAATGATTAATAGTTTTTAACATCTAAATGATATAGGATATTAAATGACATGTTATTTACGTATACCTATATATATATACAAGTAATGCTTGCTGTCTCCTTAGATTTAAGATTGCTTAATGTGTTATAATAGTATTAAAGTATTGTATTATCTTATGCGGAGAATATACGAATAAATAAATAAATAAATTTCGAATACAAAAGGGCAAAGCACTAATACTGCATCTTATAAACATAAAATCTGAGTAAATATATGATTGTACTGCATAAACTGGGAAATACTACTTCATCTTAGCGGACAGTTAACTCAATGTCGAAGTTTAGTTTACAATTACGAGATCGACAACAATCATTTGCTATTGTATTAAATCATTAGCTATCATGTTTATGTGCTCTTAAAAGTCGTTATAATGTTTCGCTTTTCTTTCTACTTGCTCTATTTAACGGCTCTCTATCGCGGCCTAATAAACAAGCCACTTTTCACTCTCACCGAACTGCCCGGATGTAATCTCAACACAACGATACTTTTCGAGAATTTACTCTTTAGTTTATCACCTGACTATCAGTCAACCAAATATTGTATATCTGGCGCCATAAAAGCATTACTGTGTTCCCGCTGTCAATATATATGAGCTATAATATTCTATATTTACGACCTCATTGTTATATAACACCATTTGAAATTGAAATCAAGTGTTAGCCTATTCCATTATTTAAATTAAAACTGACCCCTTGTAAGAAAAGCTTACGAATCCCGGCAATGGTAATATTACTACTGCACTTAAAATTGTAACAATAATTCTTACTTTACACTGGAACTTACATAAACTATTAAGATGCGTTAATACGTATTTATTAACATGGAGTAGTATGTGATAGCGTACCTCTCATCTATCCTTATTTAAAGAAATAAATTATCCGGATATGCTGTCATTGAACCCTGGAAGATATTAGATATTATTTTCTTTGTGCTAGAAGTAATATGATCATAATGAAACATTAATCAACTTCAGTGAAGCAAAAACGCATACAACATTGACGTCATTACACATCCAAACGAGAGAGAAAATTAAACAAGATTTTAACATTCATTATAAACAAATTTCACGGCAATCAACTTTTCAACAGCCCACCGATTTCAGGCATTCAGCTGCCACTGAAATTTCAAATGCAAATTAAGATTTTCCATTCGATTTTTTTTATTTCAAATGTAGATTTTATGCGCTGTTGATAATGTATTCTCTGTGCGTACTGTAATAACGATATTCTTCTATTAGGTATCAAATTAGGATCATTATACTTTATAGTAACGATCTTTAAGAGAACGTTAAACAAATATCAGAGTTTTTACAAACATAAAAATAAAAATAAACTCAGCTGTAAGAATTCTACATAAAATAGCTTGAACGTTCAGTGTAACTATATTTCTAGACCTTTTATTTTATACAATAGCGATTTAAACAACATTGTTTCAAGTCCAAGAAGCAAACCTTATGTTGTAAAATCTTAGCGATCGTTGGCCCTATAAACGTTTCAGTAAAACTTACGAGAAGTTCCAGATCCGCTGACCTTTAGGAATTAATGTGTAATAGCTCATTTATCGGGAATCGGGGTCTACAAGACGACCACATGCCTACGACAGTGTTTCAGTACGAGTTTAATGAGAGCGTGTTCCAGAAAATATATTCGTTCCTAATCAAGTAGTTAAATAAAGTAAAAAGAACATTTAATATTAGTTTTTAAACTACTTAACCTCACTTGTCTATAGTTTACTATACTTTAATGTACTATAAGTTAACTACTGTACTTCGTTATAGTCTGTAATGAACGGATACATAAAAAAAACGTTATTATTTACTAAAACTAAATTCGCTGTATAACCTAATTTCGTAACTTCACGCTTCATGCCGCGGTAATAATATTGAACACGTTACGCCGGTATAAAAAGTAATTCGCGAAACTGTTAAACCAGTAACCTCGCCTCTTATTAGTTACACTATCTTATGAAAATAATCTTAACCGATGTTTTTGCATGCTAAAAAGCGATCGAACGTAAACGACGCTCACCTGATGGTAACTAACGCTTACTCATGATTACCGTTTATTTAACATACTTAGTAATTTCACTAGTTAGGGAAACACAGATTTTATAATAAAATATAGCGGGTTATAGCCAGTCAACCTATTGTGGAAACAAACATTAACATCTAAGATAATTATCACACCCGCACCAGTGGTACCACATAGGTATATCTTGGGGTGATGTGAGGTGTGGATTTCTCGCAATCGGAAAATCTTTCGAAAACAACAGTTTTGGGTTGTTTTTTATAAAAGAACTTGTCGTTCTCCAACTGGCGACTTAACAGTGGGAACATTAAAAGGACTGTGCATGTTTTGTCAGATATATAACAGAACATACACTGGCTAGACTTGCTCTTCTCGGTGCTTTGTATTATAGAAATCTGTAATACTAAAAATATCTAATAATATTCAATTTATGTTCTAGAGAAAAATCAAAAGAGCAAACGTCATGGCGCTTCTGGAGGAAGCGGAGGCTGCTGGTGGCGCTCCTGGCGTTTTTCGGCTTCTTCAACTGCTACGCCCTTCGTGTGAACTTGTCCGTTGCAGTGGTCGCTATGACAGAACCGGTTGAGACCGAATTAGAGAATGGGACCATAGTTTATGTAAGTTTGAGCTTTATGTTTGTCTTCCACATAGTCGAAATTACTATTCGCTGAAAACATACCGCAAAAGGCGACTATGAATAAGATTGTTCCAGAGAAAAGCTCAGTTTTCCCTGGATCGTTTCCAATAGGCATGCCAAGCGAGCTGAGTAAAGAAAGTACTCTTTAGGCTAAGTCTATGTTAAGCAGTGATCGGGAATCGAAATGATTATGATTCTACTTGTATTTTTAAGCTTATGTGGTTTATTAAAAAAAGAATTTCTTTACTCACTTATATGTTACAACTATGCTGTAAAGAAAATACAAAATATAAGTTTGATGTGACAGACCATAAAATCTCTATCCTTATCACACGCATATTAAGTCTGCAAAGGTTCCCTCGTTTTAACTGCCACCCCAACTTTATTACGGTTGTCGCATCATATTATACGAGACGAAAAACCTAGATACGAAGGATTATGGTAATGGAATTGTATGTGCCCTAGGACTTCGCATTTTAGGAGACTATAAAAAGTTAACTGACAGATTGCTCTGTAATTTTTTACTTGGTTAAGCCTTAAAAATGGGTAACCAAATTATTAAGGGAAGGAAAATTATTTTTTCTGAAATTGGGGTAACATTTGAATTGAGTTTCACAATGGAGCCGTAAATGAATATTCTGGTTTTCAAATCATTAACTACCACAATCAAACTACATCACATACGGCTCCGTAAATGAAGCAGGACTTGCTTGTTACGAGGCAAAACGTTATCACTAGCGAGAACGAAGCATTTTACTTTATTCCTTATAATATTTTTTAATATTTAATTAATAGATACCCGAGTTCGAATGGACCTCTCAAACTAAAGGGTTAGTGCTGAGCTCGTTCTTCTACGGTTATCTGGTGACGCAGCTACCGGGCGGTTGGCTCGCAGCTTAAATAGGAGGTAACAGGTTCGTTCCATTCTTTAAAACGCCATTAGTTTAAAATTACCGACCCTAAATCATAATATAAAATTTTTAGCTTAAGACTCGGAAAAATATCTTAAAGTGGCTTGATAAAAGAAATTCGTAGAAATAAATGCTAATTTTATAATCATGCAAATAAAGTTTTATTTATATAAAAAAATATATGAATTATAATTTTTATTGTATATTTTTACAGGGTGTTCGCAATTGGCATCGGCGCCACTTCTCTGCTTACCTTATTCACACCTCCACTCGCTCACACAAGCACAGCGCTACTGATTGCCGTCAGGATCGTCGAAGGACTTTTTGAGGTTAGAAAATTATTTTTACAAAAATACGTGACAATTTTACACATGGGAATCAAAGCATATACTGAAAGACGCGTTAGAAACATTTTTTTTTAACTTGTATAAATCTAATAAACATTTCTTGCCAAAAGATGGCGCTGCTGTGTATAAACTGTTTGTGTGATGTTCACCAAATTCTTGATATTATTTGGTGTTCACTGTTTGTCTATTTTCAAATATTATATAAAAATCATAATATACACTACAGAAAAAAGTAGAGAGAGAACCTTTTTTTAATTGTAGAGCGCTGTAACTAATGAAATTACTGGTATAAAGATACTTAACTTATTATTTCTCTTTGCGAGAATTTAACGAAGCTTTAACTTTAAAGTTAATTTTTATAAGCTGGTTAGCAAGCGTCATTTGTCGCTTCCTTAAATAAATAATATAATTGTAGGGGGTAACATACCCATGCATCCACGCGTTGTGGTCGCGGTGGGCGCCCAGCGAGGAGCGCGCTCGGCTGGCGACCTTCGCGTTCAGTGGCAGTTACGCCGGAACCGTGGTCTCTATGCCCATCTGCTCCATGCTTGCACACTACACCGGCTGGCCCGGCATATTCTATGTCTTTGGTGAGATCTACATATAATCTGGCCTCTTTGCCATTTATGAACTTCGAGGTATAAGTAACTAATATTTATCCACTGCTGGTTGATTGACCAGTGACAGTTCAGGTACCTAAGAAGTTTATTTTATCCGGTATATTGGACACCGTGATCAAAAATGCGGTTCCACTAGGTCCCAGGCCCTGCATTGCACCCAAGTAGTTCCATGCAAACATTACCGTGTCTTATTTGTAAAGACGCCGTTACTATTTATAGAAAAAAAAACATGGAAACGTATAAAGCATAACATTTGGTCTGTTATCATTTAAATTCTGATTTTTCAGGTATCGTAGGACTGGTATGGACGACGATTTGGTGGTTGGTAGTCAAAGAATCGCCCGAAAAAGATCCCCATATAACAGCGGCCGAACTTAAATACATACAGGTTAAATTTAAAATTCTGTCTTTTTAATATTTATGTCCTATATTTTTAACTGCGGATACATATAGAATAGGTCTGCTTAAATAAATCTTATAAGTGTCAAGTTATGACAAAATTTTAACATTCCAGGAGACCCGTGGCACGCAGACAGTAGAGGGGTCGAGACTGCGTCACCCCTGGTGCGCCATGCTCACATCAGGCCCGGTCTGGGCGATCGTCATGGCGCATTTCAGTGAGAATTGGGGCTTCTACACACTCCTCACCTTCCTGCCCACATTCATGCAGGGTTAGTCTGGTGTTGGATAACCTAAAACTACACATATTATATTACACACAATACATACGGCCCAAAAACAAGTTTCCAATATAAGTGATGTGTACTCATCACTCTCAGAATCTCAAGGCATGGTTTACAGAAGCTACAGCGTCATTTGAACTATAACACAGCAGTATTTCTACTGCTAAACTGCACAGTAAATTAGTTTAAACTTCTATAAACATTATCGTCATAGGAATATTTGGAAAGATATATATGGATGTTTAAAATTTTATATTATTTAAACCTTCGTTTGATATTTCCAAAAAATCTAAATATGTTATCATAAATATAAACGTGGTAACTTGTTTTTATTTGTAATCGTATAGAATGTTAATTATCCTTTCTATTTCTACATATTATTAAAAATACAGATGTATTCAAGTTTGAAACTTCGCAAACCGGCTGGCTGTCGGCGGTGCCATACTTGGCTATGGCCATAGTATTGCAATTTGCTGGCCACCTCGCCGATTGGCTGCTTAAACGTGGCACCTTCACCAGGACCAACATAAGGAAGATATTCAATTGTGGCGCGTTTTTATCACAGGTACAATTAAATATGTGATATTTCAGCTTTGAAAAAGGATTTTGTTATTCAATAAAGCTATGCGACGAGCACAATTGTACCTAATGGGAAATAATGCCCATAACAACCCCTGCATATAACAATGTGGTGCAAATTTAGATTATATACACTGCACCACGCACTGTTACTACATACAACATCAGAAATAGGCGTTGTGTTGGTACCTACCTAGACGTTGTCTGGCAACAGAGCCCTACCAGTAGCACCAGCCTTCTTTTACTTATATAATTTGTTACCTTTCAGTACCAACCCTACTTAAAACATCAACCACCATTTGATTTCAGACAATATTCATGGTGGCCGCTGCCTATTCGACCAACGTTGTAGGTTGCGTTGTTTTTCTGACCATCGCCGTGGGTTTGGGAGGATTTGCTTGGTCCGGATTCAGGTACCCTGCAAAACACTTATTTTACAATTTTTTCACACAAAAAAATTTATTGTATTCTCACAAACTTTGACATCAGTGCTATCTAGTATCGATTTTCAACAATCATACCTTAACAAAAAAATTGTGTATTGTTATAGTAATTGATCAAATGGTGTTAGATATATAGAGAAATATCTACTTAGCAGTTATCTTTTTTAATGTCTGTTAATCGTGTGCAAAAACTTACAATTTCAAATATAAACTTGTGCACATTTCGACAAAGTTCAAGTAGTGATTCAATGTACATTAAAGTAGAACTATAGAGAAGAGCTATTTGTTGAAATGAAAAACTAGTTATACGGCATTTGTACAGGATTTCTTGTCACAGTCACAATGTAATTTAGAATTGATATTGTCTTATTAAAAAATATATGTTTTCAGCGTTAACCATTTGGACATTGCTCCACCCCATGCGAGCGTCCTTATGGGACTATCCAACACGGTTGCAACACTACCCGGGATTATAAGTCCACCACTAGCAGGCTCTATTGTCACAGAAAAGGTAAAACTTGAAGTATTTTAGCTGCCTCCGTGGCGCAGTGGGTAACCTTTTTAAGACGGAGATTCCTGGTTCGATTCCAAGGTAAGGTTTTTGCAACCCCTCTGAATTCTATCGGCTTCATATTAGAAATCTACCGTAGTAACAGGATTGCTGTGTGCCAACATATGAGAGGGCGAGTATTCAGGTTGAGCACGGTTCATTATCCTTACTAGTGCTACGTTATTGTCTGCGGATAAAAGCGCTTTGTAAAAAGATAGGCCCGCTACCATTGTCATCTAAACCGATGGATGCCTACTGTTTTTAACATCTTGTTCTTGTATTATATTTTACCAAACACGATCTTGCGTGGTGTGGATGGTTTATTTAAATTTATTACTATTATTTGAAAATAAAACAATTTCAGACTGCAGAGCAATGGCGCGTGGTGTTCTTCATATCGAGCGCAATTTACCTGGTCGGTGCAATTGTGTACGGTTGGCTTTGCTCCGCCGAGAAACAGCCCTGGGTCGTTGAAATCGACAGTGACGCGAGCTTCGACACAGATGGCGCCTCCGTCACCACCGCCAGGGGCTACGACAACAAGGCGATGGACCACAGTGAAATGTAAACGGTCTGATTATCGTATAAATAAATTACTTCACTTCGCAATGTTTGCAAACCAATTGAGTTGGTTTGCCAAGATATGGCTAATTAGTATACTTATGGAAATTGATATTTAAAACAGTACTGCTTCTTACTTGTAATATAATCTTTAACTTTTGACACAACGGCATAAACAATCATAATATTGACTAACCATCGCAGATGTTCGACCACAGTATAATTCATTAATTTGGTAAATAAACATAGAATCTTTTGTCTTATAGCGACAAGCGCAATGTGGTGAAGTACGTCTTAAATAGCGCCTCGTTATTATGAACAGGCCTATTACTTATAATAAGGTAAACATTCTGCTAGTCTCGTCGCTTCGAGGAAAAAAATCTCTTTATCTGAAAATAAACAGTTTGTTGATACCAAATATGGTCATTTACGAATTATGTTGCCATACCAGGTAGATAATTACAACACGATGGACATACGTACATGAAATTTGACTATAGCTTAAGCAGTAAGAAGTTTTAAAAGTTACAGCGCCATCTATTAACACGGTATAAATTTTTTTGGCTATTTTTCATAATAATCTGTCCAATGGTATTGAAAATTAATTGACTCCGTAGTGGCGGAGGGTCTAATCGCTTGCCTGGCAACACGGAAGTCCTTGGTCTGATTCCAAGTTCAAATATCTATTCGGATGCTGGTAGGATGTTTCCATATCTACTAGTTTAGCTACCACCCTTTAATTTTAAATCTGCCGCACGTTACTGTGTTTTAGTTGAACCAGAGTAAACTGTGCGAGCACGTTTCACCATCTTTGGCCTAATTGTCACTTAACACCATGAGAAAATGAAGTCAAATGTAAGATAAAAATATGTGAGCCAGAATGTTTTGGGCGTGCACGCTTCAATGTCTTCGGCCATATTGTATTTGTATTAACACATTGTCAATAACGAATTACATTCTTAAACAATTTATCTTATACATTTTTATTAACAAGATGTTATAAAGTTCCTACATAAATTATAAAATTTTTATTTGTTATTCAGCCTTAACTGAGAAAGGTAGAGGCTTCAACAAGCCAGTTATTTGTCTCTTCACGTCTCATCTTTGTTCTACTTGGTGTCAGCTCTATTAATTCCTTTCTGCAATAACTTTTTATTTGATTTTCGTCACCTTTCCGTTGGTGACGAAACACTGGTAGATATTTTTTTTATGTAAAAATTTTCAATGTCTCGCAATTAGGGGACGTTGCATCGCATGGATTTCAAATCCGCTTCAGCGTCCATTGTCAGATACACTATAATAGACACAGTTAAAAAAAAAAGTCGATTCAGTTAAAATCGTAAATATCTTATTCTTATTATCATCTTCACGGACTTCAACGGAACCGATAGATTTCCGTTGCTGAACATTATCCTCCTTTAAAGATCTCCAAGCCGTTCCATATTCTTAAAATGTATTTCCTTAGTATTGCTTATATATTATATTCAGTATTTTGTAATGCAATTTAAACCACCTTAGAAGCTACAGTTACAGTTGTAGCGGTGGGAATATAATTTAAAACAAAACTTGATCTTTTTTAACATATTTGTTTACGTTGTCCGTCTGTTGACATGTAAAAAATAAATATTTTTTAATTTTTTTATTTTTAGAGCCTTTATTTCTACAATGTTCACAAACAACAATCAATATTATTGTATTGAATAGAGAGAGTTGTATTAAAATGGCATGTACCATTACAATGATTTTCAATAGTTGCACAAAACATAATTTGTTAAAATCCATGTGGTAGAGTAGGCACTAAATAACGGCACATGTCCTAGACCATAGAAAATTTAATATTATTACTTTAGACGTTTTTAATAAACAGTGACATTTTTTGTATTATGTTAACTGCGAAAAATATTCTTCACTTGTAAAATATGCAGACAATGATTGCGCTGATTGCGATCCTAACTTCTATTATAAATTAACATCATAGTAAGGCTATAATTCGCTTATGAATTCTCATAACAGCCTATGTATTGAATTGATGTGATAATTAATTTGTAAGTAAATGTTCTGAACATAGTGATCTGTGTATTGATTTTGAGATACTGTTTATTTCTAAGTGTATTGAATTAAAAATATATACAAAAGGTGTGTTTTATTTTTGACTACAATGGTCTAACACTAGACTTTAATTTCACATGGTGTTAGGTGGCAATAAGGTTAAAGATAAGAGGTGTTGATAGATACACCACAACAATTCTGTGATAGCGACAAATTTACAATATAAGAGATAGTTGGAAAAAATGGACCCCAACTAACCGTTTGGAGAAATTTTAAAGTTAATTTACCTATAACCTTTCCCCTGTTTACAAAATCTTCGCGCGATTCTAAAATATAATAATAATCTAAACCTATATTATATTGTTGCCATAAAGCTCTTGGTTTCACTTATTTATCTTTTTACTTTCAATATTAAAATGTAGAAATTAGTATTGCTGCAATTATAGTCAGTTTGAACTTTAATAAAATGTTACACTCGATTAGACTATAAAATAATTTAGTGTTTCCTCTCTTCTTCCTTTAAAATATGATCATATCATTTAATTAGTACATAACGTTTCTGAAAGTATTAAATTTAACTATTTTATCTAAATAATATTTATCACCACAATTTTATAATAGCGCCATCTCTGAAACACAAAAGAATAATCACATAGAACTTTGTTACTACGAAATTTAAATAAATGCTTTCAATGTATGTGATTTTGGTAACTTACTATTTTAATGCTTTTCTTCTATCGCCATAATTCTACTTTTTTCCTTTAATAAACATTCTGTGGAATTCTAGTAAAATTATAGCAAAATATTAGCATTTTGCTATAATGTGCCGGGAATATCTATTGACTATTGATATACTTATTTTCCATAAATTAGCAATTCAAACAAATATTTATTGAGATAAATAAATATTAGTATATACAAACAGCTACAATTTTTCTATTTTGTAAGTTGAATTGCTTTAATTATTTCGAAACTATTTTGACTACAAAAAAAAACGTTTATGAATAATTAAAAGTACTTAAAGAATAATTAACTTACAAACAATTTTACTTTTTGGCCTATATAATTCTTTTATTACCCAATAAGATTATTTAAATTAATAGATGTATAAAAAGTTTCTTAATACAATTTATTTATACTTTTTTTAGTGATACAAAAAGCAACTAAAATTTGATTTGACTTAATAAAAAAAAAGGATTTTTATTTTATATCAGAGATATATTAAAATGAAGCTGTTTTTAGGGCTAGTTTAAAGATATAAAGCTATACAGTTATTGTAATTTTGTATGTTCAATTTAGTGTAATTTTTACCTTCAATTTAATATTCTTTTATATAAAAAGAAACTAAATGTTTATAAACAATGTTGTATTAAAATGAGACGTCATAACCGCCGTGTATGTTTGTCGGCAAAACTATAAAAGAAGCCGCCACTTTGAAATGCCGCTTCGTCGTTGATAGTCAACCAGTTGATTTCTTTCGTGCAAGAATCGTGTTGATTTTAGAATCTAGCCGATTTTTTAAGAAATAATGGATCAAGGTAGTAATTTAACACATAAATTGTTAGAACTTATGCAGAAAACGGGGTATCCCATCGTTCAACAGAATGGCCAGAGAAAATATGGGCCACCGCACGACTGGACAGGACCTCCCCCGCCGAAAGGATGCGAAGTTTTTGTTGGAAAACTACCTCGAGAGATTTTCGAAGATGAGCTGGTTCCTTTATTCTCTAAAATCGGAAAAATATACGAAATGAGGCTGATGATGGACTTTTCCGGCTCCAACCGGGGGTACGCTTTCGTGACTTTTTCTAAAAAAATCGAAGCTGCTGTCGCAGTTAAACGCCTCGACGGCTACGAGATAAGACCCAGACGAAACATAGGAGTCGTTAAATCGGTCGACAACTGCAGACTATTCGTAGGAGGTTTACCGAAATGTAAGACGAAAGAAGATATTATTGAAGAACTTTCCAAACGGGTGTTTGGAATAGTCGACGTAATTTTGTATAAGAATTGCTATGACAAGCGGTTCAACAGGGGTTTCGCTTTCGTGGAATTCGTTTCCCATAAGGCAGCAGCCATGGCGAGGAGAGCTTTGATACCTGGTTGTGTAAAGCTCTGGGAACGAGAGGTGATGGTAGACTGGGCGGAACCCGAACCTGACATTGACGACGAACAGATGAAAAAGGTAAGTTTTTTTTTCATATTACCTACTTGTGCTTATTATATTCGGTTACAGCTCTTGCGAATGATTAATAAAAATGTACGCGATGTCGAGATAGTTTTGAAATGTAGCGTATGATTACACGTGTCGAGTGTCTATTAGTTTTTCGAATAGTTTGTTTAAATTAAGCTATTTGAAACTTACAGGTGAAAGTGTTATATGCACGTAACTTTCAAATAAGTACCACACCAGACACAATTAAATCGGTTTTTGAATGTGCCATAAATAATGGTATTGAGCGAGTTAAAAAAATTTATGATTACGCGTTTATTCATTTTTATGAACGGGCACACGCTGAGCTTGCTATGAAGAAATTGCAAAATACAGATATTGATGGGACTGCTATAGAAATTAGGTGGGCGAAACCAGTAGATAGAGAACTGTATAAGATACAGAAGTTGAGTAAAGGCAATGCGAAATTTAATAAAAGTTTTGATCATTCTCAAACACTTCTGCTTTATAAACAGCATGTTGAGAAAATGGACTATGAAAAATCTCTGAAAGAAGATAAAAGTATTGAATCTGCTTGTGCAGAAGAGTCGCAATGTAGTTCACCAAACTGCAAGGTCTCTGGATATTCTTATACTGCACCACAACAGAATTACTTATTGCCTCCAGCTAGACTTGATGCTATATGTAAAAGGTATTTATTTTTTCTTTTAAACAATGTATCCGTTTAATGTTTACCTTTCAGTATATTTTCTAAAATACATTGTAACGATTTTATATATTTTTAGGTATATGTGGATGCCGCCAATATACAGTTACCAAAAATACATTGATGCTGTCCATGTAGAAGTGTGGATATGTTCAGTAGAACTACCGCAAATAGGAAAACCTTTAATGCCAACCAATTGCAGACTTGGGCCTTTTGTGACCAGAGCTTGTTACTCTATTCAGCAAGCACAAATTGAAGCTGCTGAATTGGCGCTGAGCTCTATCATGGTACATTTTTATTAATGTAACTTTTGTGTTAAGATTGTCATGAAGTTGTGCTTAACTACCCTTTTCATTTTTCAGACATTACATAAAGATGCTCAATCAGTTTTCCCCGCACCAATTCAACCAGCATTTGCTCCAGTCATACCTGCAGTTTCGCCTAACATTAACTACACTTTTGACTACATGAATTCTTTGTGCCAAAGACCGCCTGTGCCTCTTTCGTTGTCGCCAATGTGGAGAACTGTTTAATTTCGACAAATATGACTTTAAAGACTTTTAAGGTTGGATAGAAAAACTAGTTGCTAAAAGATTATATTTACCACAAATAGTTTGATACATTATTATAATTGTATTGAACTATTTAAACTTTCCTTTGCTATTTTATAAACTTTCAGTGGAATCTTTCATTCATTATCAGATGCAATTGTTGGTTTTAGTTAATTTAATTTGACTTATTAGAATAATTTAATACAATAATTCAATTGTCTTCAATTATTCAGGAGTCTTGCACATTAGTGTTGTTTTGACAACTTTCTTTTGACTATTTATTACTCGTAATATTTTGTTTTTGACAATTATATCAATAACACTATTGACAATTTAATTTGTTACATTTGATACCAAATCTAGAATTACTATAATAACAATGTTGATTGTAAAATGACTTCATATTATAGTGCCATTAGCTAATTCTAAAAGCCACTTTAATTTCGGGTGCTACCTTGTGTTTATAATAAGTATATTCAGAGAGTAAGTACTTGTGAAGTTTTAATTGTAGATGCAATGGCTACTTTTATTTTAATAAATACAAGCAAAATACCTACGGTTTTTATTTTCCTCAACATCATATTTGTAAGTTAACATTGATATTTTCATGATCTCAGTAAAATGATTACTACCTGTTGTTTAGTTTATTAACTTTGAACTACTTGTGAACTATTTGTGTTCAGTCTCATTTTTGATAAAACTGACCAATAATTTAATTGAAAGTAGCGAGGATATGCAAGAAATAATTGAACGTTTACGCTCTTCCATTTGGTGGCAGGAATTAAGTGGTGATAATTAAGTGTTGAACTCTGAACGGCAGACCTCTTACTCACAAATACATAGAATAATTACTTGTAAAATTTTTATAAAAAGAAATTTAACAGCAGAAATTGTAACGGCTAACTTTGCATTTGTTTTTTTAATTAATACGCCTGCCCGTCTGTTTAGGAAAAGCCGTTTTACAAATTCTACATTACGGATATCCGTGTCTCAAGTCGAATGGGAGGAACGAATATAGTTAGAACGCGGCATTCGTCGTTGATCACTTTAATTTGGAATCTAGAAATCGGCGTCTAGAAAATGATGGTATACTAGACGTTATCTCGCGAAGTTTAATGAAGTGAATCAACTGATTCTAGTTATAAAAAATATAAATTTTTCAGATTTTTAATAAAATTGATGACGAAGTTATTTTATTAAATCAACGAAACGAGGGTATATGGCGGTTCTTATATTTCAGAGCCGGAATTAAGATTTTTCACAATTTTATATTTGTCAGGGTATAAAGCAGTACCTTCTAATCAGTGTCTTCAGGAAGTAAGGGTAGTTACAGGAAATGAGCTTGCTATCAGAATAAGGGTTGTTAACGCCATAAGACGAGACAGTTTTTTGGTACTCTTTAGATTCATACCTTTGCAGATAACACCAAACGTAGACAAGTAGTGGTTATTAATTGGATTTAAGATATTCCAGGGAAAAATCCGAATGCCAACAAACCATATGACATTAGAGTTTGGAATAGCGGCAGTATCTTTAGTGGACCATGTTTATTCGTGTAATTTTTCAGGAAAATTATTTTCATATTTTCTTTAAGTACGTACATTGTTTTTTGTTTATTTTTTTTGTGGCTTTTATTTATGTGAACATCACTTTCAAAAAGTTTTGAAAAATTAAAAAAAAATATTCCGGCAAAAAAATTTAGACAATGATGCTGTAGATGGTCCGTCGAGCAGCGTGTTGTACTTGACAGCCTCTAACGATGTTTCTGAAGAATTGCAGCTTGTGGGAGATCTTGAGTTGGAGAGAAGTAACTTAGTCGACGTTTGTAGTGGAACTCCTTTATTTTGTGAAAAGTATGCTCTATTTATAGGAAAAGTATCCATAACATTAGTGATCGTTAGAGCGCGTTAGCCTCTCGCCAGGTATGTGTTGCGGCGAAATATGGCCGCCAGATGTGCGGCCGTGGCGTCCGAGCGGCGCCGAACAAAAGCGCAACGGCGTCCTTTGTCGGCGTGTATACAATGGCGCTCGGTGCGAGGCGGGTTTATTTGGTGCGCGGTATTGTGCAGCGAGTGTTGGCTACGAGCGCTGCGCAATATCGATACGATATTATAACGCTCTTGTTTCTATACCAAACGTCTCTTGTTTCTACACAAAACGTCACGTTGGTAAATGCGTAAATGCGATAAATATATATAATTAGGTATAGGTAGCGCGCAGCTACACATGTAAGCATTGCATACCATAGCTCCCCTAACATAATAATCTCATAACTGACTCAAAACGTATACAACTTTAAACATTGTGGTTGTTTGTAATTGAACATTTTAAAACCGATGTTGTGAACTATAGCGCCTGCTATTTATATCGCAGCAAACATAGTAATTAGTTACCAGATCTCAACAATGTCTATTTACCAAAAATATAAGTTGATATGGTTATTCTTAATATTCAAAAACACAACGACACTTTAATCGTAGTTTCTGATGGTCTTTACATTATGCTATAAAAACTATACGATAGCCATAGAAAATTTAAACGAAAGGGAGTAACGTATTCATAAAAAATTTTATTGTTTGCTTTATACTTTGTTATCTATTTTTTTGAGCAAGCAATGAACAAGCGATAAATTTTGAAAACGGCTGAAAATTTATTTTTCAATTGCTTTAAGTACTGTTCGAGCTCTAGCATTACTCAAGGATGTCGCTAAAAGAAACAACGACTCTCATGAATGACGAAACGTTGGCAAGGGCATGTATGCCAAAGCATTTCCCTCACGTTAAAAAAGTACAAAGAATCTAATGACTATTTCAAAGCTGGGGTTATACGCGCTAACAAGTATTATAATTATATTGTGTTATGTAATATAAGCGATTTTTTTTATTTTATTAAATTACGAATTTATATCATTATATTTAATTTTGAATGATCACGCGCAAAACGAGGATTAGGTTTTATTATTACTTAATTAAGATACTTGATTAATGATTTGTGTACTGTGCGTGACCTAACCATGTAGAGTTTTTGACACGCTTTTTCATTATTATGTTACGTCTGTTTCCTTTATATTAGGTCTGTGAATCTATGTAAAAAAATTATGTTTAATATTTGTCACAAATATTATTTATAAACAATATTTCTATTGCGTGTAACTAAGTTTAACTATAATTTACAAAAGCTTTTGACAATTGCTATTATAGCATAAACAAATGTCAAATTGTTAATTTTAATTATCTGTGCAAGTGAGAGAGAGAGAGTTGCGGTGTTTTGTTGTTATTTGCTAAAATTCCCATGATAGTTTAAAAGAGAGTGCACTTATTTATTGTATTTGTACCAAAGAATTAGGTTTATCCATATTTTTTAATTTAGACATAGTAAGTATTCATGTGTTAAATAGTTTACAATGTTAAGACGAAGATTTTTAAATGTATTTACTTATTATAACTATTCTTATGAAACATTCAATGTGGGCTTTGGAGTGAGATTTGGAAATGTACATAATCCTGGCTGTGAACAATTGTCAATTAAACATAAACACACACTTTTAATTAATGAAAATCATTATGAAATTAATAAAATTCAGGAAGAAAAAGTTTACAACTCGTTTACGTACAGGACTCACACGTGTGGTGAGCTTCGATCTAAGCATAATGGAGAGAAAGTAACACTTTGTGGGTGGGTACAGTATTTACGTTTGTCTAAATTTCTTCTACTTAGAGACTCTTATGGTATGGTACAATGTATAGTTAAAAACACAAACATTAAATTTAATGATATCCCTATAGAGTCTGTTGTATTAATAGATGGTTATGTTGCATTAAGGCCAGAAAATATGGTTAACAGTAAATTGGATACAGGTGAAATAGAAATTGTTATAAACAATTTAAAAATACTCAACATTGCTCGTAAAGTACCATTCAATTTAAGAGATCACCAAAAACCCAAGGAACAACTACGATTGCAACATCGCTTTGTCGATTTAAGGTTTCCTGAAATGCAAAACAACTTGCGAAAAAGATCTTCAATGCTCCATAACATGAGAAGATTTCTAATTGAAAAAAATGGCTTTGTGGAAATTGAAACTCCAACTCTTTTTTGTCGGACTCCTGGTGGGGCAAGGGAATTTGTTGTCCCTACTCACCACCCAGGATTATTTTACTCTTTAGTTCAAAGTCCACAGCAGTTTAAACAAATGTTAATGGCTGGAGGAATTGACAGATATTTTCAAGTTGCAAGATGCTATAGGGATGAAACAACAAGACCAGACAGACAGCCTGAGTTCACACAGCTGGATATAGAAATGTCATTTTCAAATCTAGATAATGTTCTGGGCATAATTGAGCAATTACTTTATGAGACATTTACTAAACAACTTCCAAACCCACCTTTTAGAAGGATAACATACAAGTATGCCCTAGAAAACTATGGCACTGATAAACCTAATCTAACTTATGACTTGCGATTAGAAAACATTTCTTTCCTATTTAATGAAGGTAATAAAGCAGATGTTAGCGCTTTTGCATTACCTTATCCTATTGAAGTAGGAAAATTGTCTGCAAAGTACAAAGAAAAAATTAAAGCACTGAAACTAAAGTATAATGTTAAAATTATTTTTGATGAATATGTTGTCAAAGAACTCACCAGTGAAATCAGAAATAATATACAAAGTATTGTAGGTAAAAAGTCATTGATTATAGCTATGGGTGATAAAGAAAATGTTTGCTGTTGTTTAGGAGACATTAGACAACTAATGGCATCTATTTTACAATCAAATGGTATTATAAAGATTAATGAACAAATAGAGCCATTATGGGTTATAGATTTTCCCTTATTTGTAAAAGGTGAAAATGGATTAGAAACCTGCCACCATCCATTTACAGCACCCCATCCCAATGATTTGCACATTTTAGATACAGATCCTTTAAATGTTAGATCTCTTGCTTACGACATTGTTATGAATGGGAATGAAATAGGAGGTGGGTCTGTGAGAGTACATGATCCGGATCTGCAAGAAAAGTTATTGCAAATGCTTAATATAGATGGATTTAAATTGGCACATTTTATAAATGCATTAAGAAGTGGATGTCCTCCTCATGCAGGAATAGCGCTAGGAATTGATCGATTAGCAACTTTAGCTTGTGGAGCAGACTCAATCAGAGATGTCATTGCATTTCCTAAATCACATGAAGGCAAAGATCCCCTGTCTGGTGCACCGAATGTTCTAACAGAAGACGATAAAAATTATTATCATATAAGTGTTGCAAAATAATGTACAAAATATTTGTTACCTGTAAATATAGAAAATTTAAAAAGATGTGTTAATGAAAATTTATTTAGCCTCTGGTTTGTGGTTCCTCTTTTTATTTTTACTATAAAGGGATTACTAGACCTGCTGGAGCACACAAGCATGTTGTACCAAATTCTTGTACAAGAATCTCACTTATTTGCCCAGCAAAGCGTCTTTAGACTAATATAATAGTTTTCTTACTACTGCTAGTGGCCAGATATAAACCATGTGTGTTACTTACCTAAATAATCTCTGGGAATAACAGACCTGCAAACAACAAAGCAGTTATATGTGGAATTAAAAGTATTACAAATTACCAATAATGTATTAAGATCATACATTAAAATGTAAAAAGAACCAGTTTGAGCATTACCATTAATTACAATGTTGATACCCTAGAAAATTCCCATTTGATAAATTTTTAAATCAAAAAAGTAGGTTAATAAGATGTTATATAAGTGTTTTGATGTGCAAAATTGTAACAAATGGTTGACAATTTTAAAATGTTTAAGTTGCTTATATTGTCTATTGTCTGCTTAGTTTGTTTTACTAAGTATGGTAAGAAATTTGACATCATGATATATTTTCTTGTATGTTATATAACAACTATGTGTTTAATGTTTTATTTATTGATGCATCTAATGTGGATAGATACAAATTCCATTTTATATAAAAAAATACTGTTTGTATTAGATAACCATTGATTTTTTGCTCTTTACTCAAGTGCCTATGATTAAATTTTGTTGCATATATATATATATATCCCGGTTAAACACGAGATAGAAATCTGTATGTAATTACAGTAATTCATTGTATTTATATAGGCCACCTCGTAATTTTAAAATATCACAACCAACGGGAGAAGACTTTGTCTTAACTGAAATTAATAATTTAGAAAAAAATACTGTGTGAAGATATCACTTCTATTTAGCAGATAACTTTCAGCTTCTATATGCATAAGAGATAATTTATTTAAATCTGAATATAATACACATTTTTATGAAGCCTATTAGAATGTGCTGTCTCAAGTATCAAATTCATATTTGTTACAGCTTGCTTAGATGTTATTTACAATATTTACAATAATAAAATTTTATAAGTTAATGTATTATTAACAAATTAGATTCCAATAAATTTTAGACAACATAAATGTGGGTATTAAAAATTAGTTGTTTGAAGAGAATATTATATAGCAATTGTGGGTAATAATTGTCTGGAAGTGATGAGACCTGATTTAGTTTTTAAAAACTTTGTAAACACAATTATGGACCCAATTGGTTATGTAACTCCAAGGTTGCTGACAGGTCAGTATTCCAAGAATGAGCTACTTTAGGTATACATAAAAGTAGTGAAATTTTATACATATTATGAGAGACAGATTACGAGTACTTCAGTTTCAGAAGTAGTAAATTATTTTGTTCCTTTGCCAATTTCTTGAACTAGTGCCTTGAGTTCTTCTGTTTTCATGGCAGAATCATTACTTAACGATTATTTCCCTGTATGTTTAGTTAGCTTACATTTTATACAAATAGCCAACATTTATTTAAATGAAACTTAGACATTAAATATTTTTCCCCATATTAAATGTCTTAAAGACTCATTGCAGATTTTTCTGAAATTTTAGTTATCATATTTTGTTTATTATAGAGTATTTCCAGACTTAATGATATGCAATAAAATAACTTCTCTATTCAAATCTCGCTGTACATTAGACACCAATCATTTCAGGACAATAAATCAGTATTACCCTCTATTAGTAATGTTTGAAAAGGTATCCCTTGGGTAGTGGATAAATAATTTTCACAAGAATCATTTCATGTACAGTAACCAATATGGTTTCGCGCTAAGTAGGAAGACAAACTACAGAAGTTTAATAAATTATTGATTCTCTGGAGGATCCACTGGATGTGTAGGGTGTTTGACCAAGGTATTTGATTGTTTCAAGCACGATTATCTAGATAGATCCGTCAAGTACATCACTACAAAGTTACTTCATATTGTAAAAGGATTCCAAAGGTAGGCGTGAACGGAAATCGGACTCATGGAACACTACTGGCGAAAATACTATTTTAGAAGCATAGTAAGAGAGTCATCGTGGAAAAGAATGACGGGTGGTGGCACCAGCGCGTATATAAGCTCGCACGCGTTGCATTCGAGGCGATTCCCGTGCACTGTTAACTTGTATAAGCTTTGTCCGTTTGAATAGTCAACCTGCCTATTTTTGTAAATTAGAACTCTAAATAACTTGTAACGATATTTCTTAAGATTGTTAATACGTTAGGACTCTTTTAATTTTGTAACAGTATTTTCATGTAAATCCTTATTAAAAATATTTGTATGTAAGTGACCGTTACAGTTTTTCTTATTTTTATTTAAATTTCACCTATGGTTTCTAAAATCAGAAGTGGGATATGAAATTTTCACGTGACCTAATTCGCTTTGCATTCCTGTAATACAGCAGTTTGACTATTCAAATTACTTAACGATTTTTTTTTTTCTCTTGTGGCGTTTAAAAAGTGTAGTTAATTCATATTCTTTGCTGTTATGCAAGTAGTGTGCACATTACATATCCAAACATCCACTATGTAGTCGTTAATCATGTTTTTGTGACCGACCCTTGTGCTTATGTAAATCTTAACTATTTTAAGTGCACCACTTCACTAACTCAACGCTCAACTTAGCCCTTGTTCAAAACTTATCAATGTTATTGTAACGAATTCTTGGGTCGAGTTTTTTGTTCAACTTACACCCCTACTTTCCTGCAACCTTGCATTGTGTGAACTCACTGATGTCAAGGATCAGGACATTCTAACTTTGGCCCTCATTCGGAACACACTTCCAAATTTTTAAATTTCAAAAATAAAAAAAAAAAATTTATAGTGTTTGTAACATGCAGTCTGCGTGACTATGTGGTAAAGTATACGACATTTAAACTGGTGAGTACGTTCCAATTATTATTATCTTTTTTGTTTGCTATCTACAGTGATTTTGAATATCATTGTGTATGATCGCAAATAGATTTGTGAATTCAAATTAAGAACCTTTCGTGATCTATTTTTGCTGTTTTTATATACAAGCCTACCTACCAACATAAAGCATTCCTTTTTTGCGCTTACTTAATTCTTGTTGCCTTTAATAAAGAAAATGCCTAACCAAAATCGTAAAAGTAGATGTCGCTCTAGAAACCGCAGCTCGCGTCGTGGGCACACTGTTACACACTCCAGTGACAGTGATTCTGGTTCTATGCGCCGCAAGTCGTATGCTAGGCGTACTTCAAAACGTAATGATTCCCCTGATAACGTGGTAATCGAACATATGCAACAAATTCTAAATCGTTTAACTGCATTGGAAGGGCAACGCCGCTCCTCGCCGCCGCAGCCACACGAACCGAGCGCCGGTGCGCCTGCGCTGACGCCACCGCGCCTGCGACCTACAGCTGCTGCTGTAACTGAACATCGGAGATCGGTGGTGGGAGATCGGGAGTTCGCTGTGCCATCTTCACCGGGGCGTTCCGTGAGTGCCGTTACGGACCGTGAAGTCAGCGGGACCGATCGTATCATCGACGCGATACGTTCAATCAACACGACGGTGAGATCTAACCAATCTTATTACATATCCAATTTCGATCCTAGCATTCACGATATAGATACCTGGTGTGAGGAAGTTGACCGTGCTAAGAGTATAAACTATTGGAATGATAACGAGTGTCTGTCTCGCATCGGTAACTGTCTTAAAGGGGATGCTAGGACCTGGCTCAATGAATGGGTAACCAATGATCGTAGTTGGAGCAATTTTAAGAAAGAGTTTAAACCATTGT
This sequence comes from Byasa hedistus, assembly GCA_029286795.1. Taxonomy (NCBI): domain Eukaryota; kingdom Metazoa; phylum Arthropoda; class Insecta; order Lepidoptera; family Papilionidae; genus Byasa; species Byasa hedistus. Next base: position 2,998,796 of record JAGSMW010000008.1, read on the forward strand.
GCCCTAGGAAGCCGGATATAACAAATATTTTGTATGAGGTAATGAGTACTAACTCTGACAAATACCAGACATATGCTGATTATGCTCGCCGGTCCTTATTAAAGCTGCGCATAGTGAAGGGGTTGAGTGATGAGCTTATTTCAGCGATAGTCATAAGGGGCATTGCAGACCCACAAATTCGTGCTTCGGCTACCAATGCAAAGTTATTGCCAAACGAGTTAGTAGAATTCTTCTCTATTTATGTCAAATCAAATACATCAACTTTCAATAAGAAATCTAGTAATAGCATGTATAATGACCGTTTTCTTAAATCGAATCATGATGCAATCGTTCGCAAACGAAGGTTTGAGGAGGGCAAATGTTTTTTATGTGGGCAACGTGGCCATACCCAGTCTTATTGTTTCAAGGAGTCCAAAATCATTTCTAATAATAGTAACAATGATGAAAACAATAAGAAAGAAAATTCTACTCAGAAATTAAATAAACCCGAACTTTGTATTTTTTGTAAAAAACCGGGTCACAAAATTGAAACTTGTTTTGCAAAGCTTAAGTGTGATTCTCGTAACGCGAATAATATAAATTTTTGCCTAGAAAACTCCTATAATAAAAACAAAGATATAATAGTAGCAGTCATACAGGGAATACCTGTCGATATTCTTATAGATAGCGGTTCAAGTATATCTTTGATTTCTTCTTCGCTGCTTAAACATTTCAAATGTGTGCATAAGCCCGCCTTCAGAGTTTTAAGAGGTATAGGCGGTAATGAAATTGAGTCAACTTATTTTGTCACTTTACCAATAGAGTTTAATGAGATTACTTTAGATGTAGACTTGCACGCTGTTTCTCCCGAACTTATGAACACTCCTGTTATTGTTGGTACCGACGTATTAAACCGCGAAGGTGTTACCTATGTACGTACACGTGACCAGCAATACCTTACTTGCAAGCCTCGTCTTACATACGACGTTATGCGTACTACGCCGACTACGCCGACTACGCCGACTACGCAGACTACGCAGATTCCGATAAAGACGTCTTTAACTGATCAAAACTTAAATAAGCTGTTAGATCTAATTGAGAAATTTTCTCATTTTTTTATCTCTGGGACGGCGACGTCCACGGTTAACACTGGCAGCATGTCAATTAAATTAAATAATGCTACGCCTATTAATTACAGGCCTTACAGGCTTTCATATCCCGAAATTTTAAAAGTTCGCGAAATAATTAATGATCTTCTTGATAAAAATATAATTCGAGAGTCTGAATCGGAATATGCGAGCCCTATTTTATTAGTGAAAAAGAAAGATGGATCTAATCGCATGTGTGTCGACTATCGCAAGCTTAACGAAGTTACAGTTAAGGATCGCTTTCCGTTACCGTTAATCGATGATCATATTGATCGATTGGGCCGACATAAATTTTTCACCAGTCTTGATATGGCCACAGGATTCCACCAGATACCTATGGATAACGCCTCAATACCGCTCACAGGTTTTGTTACTCCAGAGGGGCACTATGAATATATGAAAATGCCTTATGGTTTAGCAAACGCACCTGTTGTTTACCAGCGGATAATGTCGAAAACTCTTCGCCCATATCTAGAGTCTGGTGAGGTCCTGGTGTATATCGATGATGTACTTATACTAAGCCATACGATTGATGACGGGCTGTTGACTCTTCGTAAGGTGCTTCAGACTTTGACTGAGTCAGGATTTTCTATTAACCTAAAGAAATGCTCTTTTTTGTCTACTAAAATTGAATATTTGGGACGAACTATCAGTCAGGGTCAGGTGCAGCCGAGCGAAGAAAAGGTTCAGGTTTTAATCAAGGCTCCCATTCCAAAGACCGTTAAGCAGGTTCGTCAGTTTTTGGGCCTAGCGAGTTACTTCCGTCGCTACATAGCTGGATTTGCTACTAAGACTGCTCCTATTACTAGGCTTACCAGAAAAGGTGTTTCTTTTGTGTGGGGAAGTGAACAAGAAGAAGCACGGCAAGATATTATCTCGCAACTTACAAGCGAACCCGTCTTAGCTATCTACGATCCCGCTTTGCCTACCGAGGTCCACACGGACGCAAGTTCTATTGGTTACGGTGCAGTACTTCTTCAGGTTCATGAAAAGGGGTATAAACGAGCAGTAGCCTACTTCAGTAAACGTACCCAGGGTGCCGAGCCAAGGTATCATTCCTATGAGCTTGAGACTCTGGCCGTAGTTAAAGCTTTGCAAAATTATAGACACTATCTAGTCGGTATTAACTTTACTATCGTCACAGATTGTAACGCATTGAAAGCCACACAACAAAAGAAAGACCTGTTGCCTCGTGTAGCTAGATGGTGGATATATTTGCAGGACTTTAATTTTTCCTTAGAATATCGTAAGGGTACCTCCATGTCGCACGCTGATTATTTGAGTCGCAATCCAGTTAATGTTTGTGAAATACGTAAACAGCAGAATTGGGCTCAAATGGCACAAGCTGCAGATGAAGAGTCCCAGCAGTTACTTGAAAAACTAGCAGATGGGCTTTTAGATTCTAGTCACTATGTCCAAAAGAATGGCCTTCTATATTATAAGTATACTCCAGTAGGAGGAGACCCTAGACTTTTGTGTTTTGTGCCTAAAGGCCATAGGCTCAGCTTGCTTAGAATTTTTCACGACGAACACGATCACCTGGGGGTTGATAAAACATTAGAACTTATTAGAAAACATTTTTGGTTTCCTTCCCTTAAATCATTTGTTAAAAAATATGTCAGTCATTGTCTTATTTGTATAACGCATAAAAAGATCCCAAGGGCTCCCCATCAGCCCATACATTCATGGGAAAAACCAGGTATTCCCTTTGAAGTGACACACATAGATGTATTAGGACCTCTACCCCAGTCTAATGGTTTTAGATACGTGCTAATTGTAATTGATGCGTTTTCTAAATATTGTCTTTTATACCCCATGTTTGGTCAAGATGCTGTAGAATTAAGAAGAATTGTTACAAATGTTATTTCTTTATTCGGTACCCCAAAATTAATTGTAGCAGATCGTGGTCGTATGTTTTTAAGTACAGAATTTACAAAACTTTTATCAGAATTAGGCGTTGACTTGCATCTAATTACTCCTGGGATGCATCACTCCAACGGACAAGTCGAACGTTACTGTCGGACCTTGCTAAACATGCTTCGCATAGAGTGTAACCACCGACAGAACGAATGGTCAGATGTAATGTGGCGCCTACAGTTGGTTTTAAATATAACGAAGCAGAAAACCACCAGTTTATCACCATTGAACTTATTGGTGGGCATCGAAGCAGCTACGCCACTCATTCGTCATCTTGTTCGAGACATTGCCTTAGAGAACTCTCATCCCAACCGTCAAGCACTAAGAGAGTTGCATAGGCAAAGGGTATCTGGACGATTGGAAATGAATCAACATCAACAAGATTCAACTGTAAATGCTGACCGAAGACCTCCTCGTGTATTTGAAATTAATTCATTTGTTTTCGTAGTTAAGCCCGCACAGGCGACTGGCAAGCTTGACTCGGGCATGCGCGGGCCATATCGTGTGGTCAAGGCGTTTCCCCACGGTCGCTACGAACTGCAATTGCTGGCAGGCTCGTACGGAAAGGCGACCCAGGCTGCGGCAGAGTTTATGGTGCCATGGCGAGGGGAGTGGACTCCTGATACGTGTGCTGCCTTCTTCGAGTGTAAGCTTATGTGGTACTTGTGTGGACAAGCTATCATAGTGCTACTGTCACACAGTGATGAAGACCCCATGGTAAGCTAACGTCGTGCCTATGCCATTTGACTGACTTGTAAATGGTATGCTAACGTCGTGCCTATGCCATTTGACTGACTTGAATATGGTATGCTAACGTAGTGCCTATGCCATTTGACTGACTTGAATATGGTATGCTAACGTAGTGCCTATGCCATTCGTGCGAGCCTCATAGTATGCTAACGTCGTGCCTATGCTATGTAGGTGAGCCGATGTAAGAAATAAGCGAACGTCGTGCCTATGTTTCTTACGGTCAGAGATAGCGAACGTCGTGCTTCCTCTCTGGCGTTTGTAAATGCAACCAACTATGGATCGATGTGTCCTTGGTAATTACCGAGGTCCCGATCCAAAATCATCATAAGGTGTCTTCTTCAAACTGAAGTTTGGCGGACAGATTGAAAAAACTTTGCGATGTTTTATGTTATCAGGTGCAGACGACGATGACAAATTGGAGTCCACGCCTGATTATGCTGCCAGCAGTAACGATGAGCCTCGCGAGCTTACTACGGAGCCCGTGCCCTCCTGCCCAGAAGACATGCAGCAGCATGAGTTACAGGAGCACGAGGACGTCCTCCAGTCAGGAGAGGCCGTGTTAGAAGCATAGTAAGAAGAAGTCATCGTGGAAAAGAATGACGGGTGGTGGCACCAGCGCGTATATAAGCTCGCACGCGTTGCATTCGAGGCGATTCCCGTGCACTGTTAACTTGTATAAGCTTTGTCCGTTTGAATAGTCAACCTGCCTATTTTTGTAAATTAGAACTCTAAATAACTTGTAACGATATTTCTTAAGATTGTTAATACGTTAGGACTCTTTTAATTTTGTAACAGTATTTTCATGTAAATCCTTATTAAAAATATTTGTATGTAAGTGACCGTTACAGTTTTTCTTATTTTTATTTAAATTTCACCTATGGTTTCTAAAACTATCATATTAATTCCATCTCTTTGTTAGAGCCGTTTCTATTTCTCTTTTAATTGGACTATGTTAACCATAATACCACTAATGGTAATTAAACTTTATGTTTTTTATGTACGAAGTATAATAATTATTTGATTTCAGCTTCAACTACTGCCTCTGAAGAAGCAAATGACTCTAGAAGATTGCATGAGACCAGCAAAGGAAAAGAAAACGGAAATAATACGACTCCAGAGCCAAGTCGAGAAAAGGATAACACAGAAAATACAGAATGTATGAGTTTGTCAGAAAGTGGTACAAAGATGCCTTGCTGCAAGGTTGTGGCCAAGCCTATGCCTTCTCTTTGCTCTTGTTGTGAAAAACAAAGGTGTCTATATTAAGATGGCTTTTCATATTTCATCCAAGTATACAATTTAATATATTCTTTTGTTTATCTATGTGTATTCTGTACAGATAATGCCAAAAATTTATTTTGAATTTTTTGTCTGTCTGTCCCTTCAACATGCTAGATGTTATTAGTTTTAACTCAATAATTTGAAAACACAAATTAAAAATACAATTAATTATTGATTACTACCGGGAAACCAGTTTCGTATGGTTAGTCTGAGTCTGGAAACCAGTTTCGTATGCGGATAAATACATACAATATATCAAATTCTATTATTGAATTTCTATGACGGTAATTGATGAAATAAATTGTTTAGTTTACCAATAAAAGTATACTTTATTAGAAGTACATTATATGCGATAAATATTTTCGTTTTTATCATATATATTTGAAAACACACAAATAGAATTTTAGAGGTACCTAAATTTAACTTATTTTTTTGTTAAGATTTAACAATATGGTTGTATGTTTAACGTAAATCGAAGGTAAAAATTAAACACATTAACGGGTGTTGAGGTAAATATTATTAGAACTACATATTTTATAAAATGGTTTCTGACGTATTTATTTCCTATTTATAAAAAATAATAATTTAACTATATATAGAAAAATAATGTTTATTGTATAAGTTAAGTTTTGCTATTTACGTTATAGTAGGCGTTACAATATAATGTCTTAAATAATATTTGTGGTATAAATTGCAAGCAGGAAATAAAGAGCGTACAATAATTGGAATATATTTTATTATATGTCTCGTCGCAAAGTAGTATAAAAAAAAAAAAATATTTGTAGCCGAAGTCGAAATTAGATAAATAAAATTATAAGCTACATTAATTATTCAAAGTTACATACAAGTTTCTCTCTTTTTCAAATCATGTTTCCTTTTATTGTATGTACCTACCTGCTTTATACTTTTCATTAATTTACTTTCTTCACAGGTCTGCTGGAAGAAAACTCTTTTAGGGTTAAGCTCGCCTATATACTTTTCTCTTACCTATTTACTTATATTTTGTCTTTTTGTGTGTACAATAAAGAATAAAGCATCTATTAATTTCTGTAATAATAATAATTTTCACAAAGTCCTTTAAAAAATCCGTGTTGGAATAATTTAAACATTAAATTATGTTGAATATGATTTACTACAAATATTTAGCTGATGGTTGGCCTCTTCTGACGGTAAGGTCAGCCTTTGTGGCGATAATTTCGGCCGGCAAAAAACGGTAATGTATTAATATTCCCATGTCCTGGTGATGGTGTGTAAACATCTTTCTAAATAGTGTATATATTTAAATGGTGTGTATATAGTTATGATAGTATCTCCAACGATCAAGTGAATGCCCGCTCGTACCAGCGCCACATTTAATTTAAAATGTGTATATATTTTATTAAAAAATTATACTTACATTAGAATTAACATAAAATTTCTTATGGGTAATTTATTTGCTCAGCATTCGAAACAATATGACAGAGTGTTTAAACTTTATGCCACAGTTATGCATACATTGCTGTACATTGGATGACGATTTTTACATATACATCGCTATTCGCGTGGGTAAGCCCTTGTTATAAAATATTTGAATTAATTTAATCAGAATTCAGTTTCCTGTCCGCCATAGATATTTAAGGCAACGTTGTCCAATATTGTAGAAAGCATTATTTTATTCCATTGTGTTCACACGATGTGGAGTGACAATGAGGCCTGGATGGTGAAGCGTACTCGCTCAGAATACTCCGGCTGTCATATGTTGGCAACAAAGCTATTATGGCGGCAAATTTACAATATCATGATAGTAGCTAGCCTGTCGTGCAGACTAAAAAACTATTATAAGCAGTAGGAAATAATTTTTCAGATAAAATTCATAAAAAATATCCGTTTCTAAAACATTTACATTCAGACAGATTTTTCGTCTAGGCATGTATATATTGTGCTATGTGTGGTTATTGTTAAATCGGTATAAAAGCGCACGAACAAGTTTAATTGTCGGCAGACGGTCTTCGTGTTTACGCCATGGCTAAGTTTTTTTTGTTATTCTTTATTGCTTACGTATTCAACGGATCGAGCGCAGGTGATTAAATATATTTTATTATAAATACATTGTTAAAGTTTAGTTCACTGTCAATATTTGGTGTTTTGGTATTAAAAAAAATACGCTGTATTAAATTATGAATATTATCCGAGCAAGTTTTTACTTTTATATTGTTTCACCGAATCCTATAGTGATTAGGCGTTTTTGTTATTTTGCACTTCTGTTAAGGATAGGTAAATGTAATGTATTAAGAAGTTCTATAAAAAATCTCTGAAGGCTTTATAATTTATTTAAGATGAGGTTTTAATCCCTGTAGGTTGTTTTTACTTAAATATGATATTCTTGTTACCTTTCGGGCCATAAATAATAGTAACAAATCCCAAGTGCCCCAAATTTTTACTATATTGATACAATAGTTGACTTTAAACGAAGATCGAATATATTATTTTGTCAGCCAAAGCTTTTTGCTCTTTGTTAAAGGCAAACCTTATGATAAATAGGCAACTAAAATATTTATTTGTTATGACATGCAAATTATATAAAGCGAATATGATAGATAATTTATACTTGGTATTAGGGTATTTACTTTACGGTATCCAGTATCAAGAATGTTAATTGTGGTGGAGCCTACTCAATTTTTTCGTTTTCGAACATACCTGTCACTCGTAACTGTACTAGTTGTTTTACTCGTTGTCGTACGTTAATGACTAGAAACCAAAACATTTTTTACTTTTATACGCCGCAAAAACTGCAAAAATATCATGTAAAAGGACACAAAAAAGTAGGCGAGTTCTCCGTTCTGTTTTTGCGAATTACACAACGTTAAATATACCAATCTGTAGAGCTCAAAAAACTAAGTAACACTGCATTTAAAAGTCATTTTCGTAATAATATGGCTTTTATGTGTATATGACGTCGCTTAAGTCGTTTCAACCCAGAGATGTCGATGTTATACTTTTTGTTTTTTTCCTCTCCTAGACATTTGCTTTTTCTTATGTAAACTTTACCCAGTGTGTGGCTTTAAGACGCACAGCTAAAGCGGAAGATAAAAAGTACACTTACAAAAACCATTTGTTATTACTTTGAAATATTTTTAAAAGAACTATGTTGCGTGCGTGGACTTGACCATAACATTGTTATGAATGTTGTTTATCTTTAGTCCTCACGACCTTAATGTCCACACGATCAATGTGTTATTTTCTTTTAATACTGCTGAAGTACGATATGTAAACAAAATTTTTAATTAGTCAAATATTGCATTTTAAATTGGTATAATATTTTAGATTAACATAAAAACAAGCATACTACGCATTTAAAAAAGTTTATTAACAGTGTTTTACTCATTATTTAGTCTTCAAATATAGATAAATGGTCATCTATCATTATAAAAGAAAGAACTTTAATGTTTAATTTCGGATCGGAGAAAATTTTGAAAAGGAACAAAACATTTAAATATACATTTGCTTATACAAATACTAAATGGATTAAAATTTTAGATAAAATTTGTTCTGATCCTAATGAAGAATACAAATCAAACATAAAAAAATGCCAAAAGGATTTATGTAGTTCTATTGTATCGAAGTTCGCCTGCGACCCGAAGGACGAGGGTCAGCCAGGATGCTTTTGTAAACCAGGCTTTTTAAGGCTTACGAAGAATTCTGGCTGCATTCCTACGAAACAGTGCCCTGAAATAGCTAACTCACCGGGACATCGTGAGTTTTTATATTTTATAACGGAAATATTATTGTACAGGTTATTATTTTCTGATTTGCAAGATATCTAGAGAAATTGCTAGGCGTATAAGCCGTTTGATTTAGTCTTAAGGAGACACGGCTTATTGCCTCTGGAAATGATGAAGATAAGTTGAAATTGAGACATCATTGTGTTCTTTAAAATCCTCTGTAGTAACGTGTAGTTACATATTCCATAATTTGTTTCTAATATAGACCTCGTTAAGATATTTGTTATACTTGCAACTTTTGATATGAGGGTTAGCAAGCGCAGAGTGTTTTACATTTAACGAATGCAGGAAGAGTCACGGTGAGGATATTCTTATCTATATGCAAAGCAGATTAAGCTGATCAGTCTACATAAAATACTTGAAAGGAATCATCGTGCTGCGTATAAAATCCATAACAAATATATAACTACTAACCGCGATCAATGTATTAAACATTACAGAAATTCCGACTTGTGGCGAAAACGAAGTTATGAATCCATGTCCTTCTGAAAAATGCGAATACTGTCCCACTTGTGATGAAGACGCACGAGCATGTCTGTCTGCCTCCCAGGACTCGTGCCCGTCGCCCAAATGCACTTGTCGGAACAATTACAGGCGGATACTAAACGGCACATGTATTCCAACAAGAGAATGTCGTAAGTATCCTATATAGAGTTTTTTGACCGTTTGTGAGTACACGAACTGATTTTCACTGGACTTTTACAAAAACCTTAATTATGTACCTCCATATAAAATAACTTTTTCTTGTGTTTGAATTTGTAATAAACACTTTACAATTTCTTTACACAGTACGTCTATAAGGTTAAAATAAAAAGGTATTATCAAGTTTACTAAACCAGAAACAATTTTTTTTCGCAGCTTCCATCCACTGTCCACGACCAAATGAAGTATTCGAACCTTGTCCACTGTGTCCAAGTGATAACTGCAGTCGTGCCACGCCTGACGGTAGCTGCAAATTTATTGGCCGAATTGGCATACCGTTACAATGCCGGCCATCTTGTCGCTGCAAGAAGAACTATTGGCGGGATGGCGAACGCTGCGTACCTTACGAGAGCTGTCCCAACGTTCAAAGTAATAATCCAAAACATTTAACTAAACATTAAACATAAAATATTCGTACAGTATTTTTTATCACGGCCTATATAAATAATAAAACATCTACCATTAACTTTTTAAATTCAGTTTACTTTAACTTTGGCGAAGGCTCGTGACGCGTGTTGAATACTATTGATTTATATAAGATACTAAATTAACGTTAACTGATTGATTGATAACTAAAAGTTGAAGATAGTTACAGTACTAATATCGCTATTAAAAAGGGGGGTTGGTGAAAATTATGGGTTATTTGTATTTCTAATGCTTAATCATAAAAAAATTATGGGGCGGGCCCCCCTTGTTAATTACTTATGGGTTTAAAAAATATTTTACGACCTATTCTCAGACCTGCCCAATTTACAAAAAAAATATCACAAAACCTGCCGACCCGTTTCAGAGGAGTTTCGTTATAAACACTGTGACACGAGTATTTTATATGTATAAATAGATACATATAGTCCTGAAATTTGATTTTGTTTAACTGTTCGGTATATCCTCAATAGTTAATTGAAATAGATTTTAGAATGAAACATTCTAAGTATTACAACACTGCTTTTAGTATCATAACTAATAAATAGGCATGAAGTATGACTTTTAACCATTACAGTACCAGACTTATTTTTAAAACTACTTTACTTCATGTAATAAATTTCTACAGGCAACCTGCAATGTAATCAACCACACGAATCATTAAAATGTGTAAAGCAATGTCCACCGATGAGAACTTGTCAGAACCGACGTATACAGTTCAACTGTTATAATATTGAAGAAGAAGTATGCAAACACAAATGCGTCTGTGACGTCGGCTACTATAGAAATGAAAACGGACATTGCGTTACTAGCAGTCTTTGTGGTAAACCAATAACATATTTAAAAGTAATAATTTGAATTTCATTGCTTATATTAACAGCTGCACCGTCTGGGAGGAAACAATAAAATGATAGTTTTATTTCAGTACTCATACTAAATATTTTGTTACACATTAACTGTTAAACGTTAACCAACGATTTTAGCTCCATTTTAATTCACTGCTAGAGGCTTTTTATTTTATTCGTAATTTTTTTTCTACTAATTTACAGTACTTCCCATAAAAATTTTAAAAAATGGGAATAAGTATTGGAAATAAAGGTTTTGCTTCTGTAGCCTTCTTGTTGTTACTTTATTTTTTTCGATTTCTTTGACGGTACTTATTCTTTTGTGAAATAGTATTATTACGATTTAAATATATATTATTCTTGCAATGTATATGTGGATGTGTAAAAAAGTTATGTACTTAGTAAAAGTCCTGCACACTAAGTAAATAATGATAACGTAGTGAAGCGTATTGTTTTTGTAAACGTATTTTTTTTAAGAAACGACGTCACGAGCAGGACGTTCAACTGAATGTCATTGATACTGCTGGTGACATTATGGGGCAACAGAAATGATTACTTTTTACATTTCTTAATTTCAGATAAGAACTGTACAGGCCCTAATGAAGTGTACATACCAGATAAAAGAAGTTGTTCTCCCGATATATGCAAATCTATTGTGTCAAGATATGCGTGCAGTCCAAACGATAAGGGTCAGCCGGGATGCGTCTGCAAACCAGGCTTTTTGAGACTTACCTTAAATTCAACTTGTATTCCGATGGAGCAGTGTCCTGAGCTGGCAAATTCACCAGATTATCGTAAGTCATAAATTATTTATAGTCTTCTTATCTTTTATGTCTTAACTAAACAATATAACATTAAAAATGTAATTATGTTGCATTTTGTATGTTCGACAGATAAACCGAAGTGCGATCTACCAAACGAGTCTTTAAAATGCTTGAAGAGGTGTCCTCCGCTAAAAACTTGCAAAAATCGTAATATACAAGTTAAATGTGCATACAACGAAACAGATTTTTGTAAAGATCAGTGCGTTTGCGATGAAGGATTTTATAGAAATGAGGATGGTTACTGCGTTACAAGTGCTCTGTGTGGTAAATCATCTTTAAACTGATTATAATTTAGAATAAACAAATAGTAACATGATTTCTTGTGAAATAAATACTAATAATTATAAAGCTCCTTAATTCTTTTTTTTTAATTTATTTTTTAAGTCATGTATACTAATAATAACGTTTAAGTTTATAATCGCAGAGGTCTAACCGCCAAGTTGAAGTGTACAAACATTACTGTATCACTATTTCTAGGGCCCCGTAGATAATATAATCACTGCATACAGTTCAACAGTTTTAGATTATATAAAGTTAACAATTCGCTACAAGTATTTTTGTTTTAAGATAAAAATTGTTCTGGACCTAACGAGATGTACAAGCCTAACAAGACATTGTGTCCTCCTCAAACTTGTCAATCCAAACTTGCCTTTTATAAATGTGACTCTAAAGAAAAACCTCAACCGGGATGCGTTTGCAAACCTGGTTATTTAAGATCGAATGTAAATTCAATCTGTATACCGTCGGAAGAGTGTCCGGATTCAAACAACTCTACAGGTAAATACAAAAAGAAATAATTTCCAATTATCTTACTTAAAGATAAATATCAACAGCAAAGTTGCTTATTCGTGTTTATGTTTTTATTATCATGGATGTTTATTAAATAATATTTTTTACTTGTAGCAAATTTGAAATGTTCTCTGCCCGACGAAAGCCTACAATGCGTTAGATCGTGTCCACCATTGAGTACGTGTGAAAACCGTAACAAGATTTTCCATTGTCCAATGTTTAATTCGAGCACACCGTGTAAAAATGTATGCGCTTGTAACAAAGGATTCTATAGAAATTCGGATGGACTTTGCGTGACCAGTAAATCATGCGGTAAGTAAAGGGTATTTTTATAAATATTATTACTAAAGTAGAAAGTAACATTCGGGCTTTTGATGTCTTTTGATATTTACTGGTGGTAGGTCTCTGTCGCCGGAGACCGTCTAGGTACCACCGCAGCTCCTATTTATATCGCCAAATAATAGTGTGCAAGCATTATTGTGTTCCGGTTTTAAGGGTGCTGTAAGCTAGTGAAATTACTGGGGTAACGATACTTAACACCTTATGTCTTAAGGCGACGAGCGCAATGTAGTGCAGTGTGTACCATCTTAACTAGCGCCACGTTGTCATGGGCAAGCGTATCATTTACCATCAGGTGAACGACCTCCTCGACTCGTCGATAGTTTTTTAAGATCTTTTATAGTCGGTTACAAATTAAATAATATTATTTATCACTTTCTTCCCTAACATGAGGTAAAACATCATTTTTGATCAGTGTTTGATAGAAAATAAGAAACTTGTAAATAAATAATTACCTAGAACTTGACAACTTTCAATTTGCTGTATTGGTAATCTGTTCAACAAGATAGTGTTATTTTAACTTTAAGGTTTTATTGTAATATTTATTTGTACTTTAGGTTTTTCTTAAAATAATTTTCTTCAAACCATTTAATTTTACAGAGGAATGCACCAAACCTAACGAGAGTTTGAAATGTGTTACGTCATGCCCTCGACCAAGAACTTGCATAAGTCGTTATTTCCGATACAAATGTTTTAATACAAACGAGACATGCAAAAACGAATGCGTCTGTAATGATGGATTTTACAGAAACTACGACGGATATTGCGTCACAAGCGAATTATGTGGTAAGTTTGATATAAAATCCGAGAATACATCATACGCGGAGCGTAATCAAGTTTTCGAACATGCTGAAGTTAGGAATCCTTCGGGGACCCTGGGATTTGGAGTGGTGAAAGTCACAAGTGCTATCCGAGGTTAAGCCCGTAGATGAAAAGTTGCGAAGTAAGATATAATATTATAAAAGTAATATCATATAACATAAATAAACTTTTTTGAGTTTACAGATATTTGCTTAAATTATTATGTAACAATACTATTTAAATATAACAAGTTACAATACATGGAACTCCTTTTTTATCATTTTCAGATAAAAAATGTCTGGGTTTGCATGAAGAATATACACCAAATAGAAAGTTATGCTCCCCCGATATATGTCATTCTCTTGTAACAAACTATAAATGCGGACCAAAGGAACAGGGCCAACCTGGTTGTGTGTGCAAATCGGGATTTCTGAGGATGACCTTAAATTCACCTTGTATCCCAAAAGAGGAATGCTCCGAATTTGGAACTACACCCGATTCTGGTAAAGTCTTTTTCATAGAATTGTTTAAATAGTGAGTTCTAACTATTTTATAATACTGAGAGTTGTAAATACATCCGTGACGCGGGGAATAACCCTCGTGCCTAGTGAGGTCAACTAAGGTCCTTGGTTTAAAGTTTCCGGAGCCTCATATTGTGTGACTTGATTAGTGTTTTTTTGGAACTCGTCTGGCCACTTACCATCTACATCAAAATCTGCTGACATAAGAGCTTTGAATTCCGGTTGTCAACATATGACAGCCAGAGTATTCTCGATGAAATTTTCTACCTCATTATCTCCTAACATTGTGTAAAACTGAGGTCACGTGTTAGTCCATTGCAGATGTACAACAACGTATCAGTATTAGGAGTAAAAAAAATAATACGGATTTCTTCAAATAACAACTCTTGGCCCAATAATCTTCTATACCCGTACAGTCTTTGCCACCAGGATAGGAAGCTGCTTCCGCTTAGAGAGAATACACTATAATGTACTTGTATTATAGTATTCTTTAATAAATACTATGTTTTTAAGAAACGAACGGAACGGTGATAATCATTAAAGTACTTTTGTTGTAATCGGGGGATGGCTTCAAAACATGCTTCAGGGGAGAACTTAGGGTTATGTAGGATTTATATTTACTTAAACTTGTCAGTGGTCACCCCAGAGCATTGCGAGAGGTACCTGGATCTCCTACAGAACCCAACGTTGGCCCTCGCTACTTGTGAACACATCTCAGAGAGGGCCACAGTTTAATATTACTGTTATTAAACTTGCTTTGTAACAGGCAAATAAATTTTTACAAATGATTTAAAATATCTCATATATTGTTATTCCTTGTTTAGGTGGAAAGTGTGTCGACTCTGATGAGGATTCAGACGTTCGTCCAGGTGGGTTCGATCTGGAATATTGGTACGTCATAGATGCTTCCCCTAGGGAGCAGATCGACAAGGATACACCTGCAGGAACTTAAGGCTTTACTTTCCATGGCCTACCTACTTTTGTCCTATAAAAAACTTATTATTTACTCTTTTTTTTTCTCTGCTCAATAAACAGTTTGAAGTAATGTTTGTTTTATTAAAAAGATAGAAGCTGTTTGGATGGTAACGGTGATTAAATATATAGTGTTTTTCAATCGCACTGCATTTAATTCGTATATCAAAAGAAATATCTTGTTTTTTGAAGCTTGAATACTAACGTTGATAATTTTTGTCGCCGGAAATCGTATTTAAACGAGTAATTAAGACAGCCTCGCCCGGAACCCAACGGTAGTAAAATGTATGATTTACCTTATATATAAAACGTTCAATACCAACTGTGATAACCTAACGTTTATTATTTGTCTGAGAAACAACACACAATGCGGACATCTTTAGCAATGTTATTTTGCTTAACATTCTTCGTCACGGTGCAGTACAGCAAGTCAGGTTAGAATTTAATTTTGTTTAAAAATTCTATTATAAATGATGTATTTCGCGCTGTAGGATATAAAAAAAATCAATTCGTTTTAATAATCAATTTAAATGTCTCCGTGGCACAGCGGCAACTACCTTGTTACAAAGATTTTTAAGTTTCCATTCCGCAGTCTACCATTCACATATCATAAGAAGGCATATGATGTAGTTTTAGCGGTTCATACGGGATAGATAAACTCGCCAAAAATCGAGGTTATGTCGATTTAGAAACAAATAAATTTTTTTTGAAACTTAACTATTACTGCTGATTTGTGTCCGATAACTTATGCAATCTCTCCTTGGTAATATAATTCCCTTTCTACGTAAAATTAAGCAGTATTGGAAAGGCAGACCCTAACACCTACTCCCTATCACCGCGTACACTCTTAACACGTTCAGTGCCGGTGACACAACTGTTGTGTCCACCAAAATTTTTCTCCAGTGCCGGCGACACAAACGGTGTGTCCACTGTTTTTGGTTAATATTTCTAAAATGCATGCGTATATTCGGTTCAAAATTACAGTGTAGACCTAATATGGTGTTATTTTACATACTCCCTTCGTGGTTTGAGTGTGACGCGATATTTTTATTTTTTTAAAAAAAGTTATTATGCCACTGTTTGTCAAACTTTTGATGCATAAATATTGGACGATTACGTCAATACAAAAATTTGTATAGTACGTATACCTAGAACATAATGAATGTAACACAAACGTGGTTTTTGCCGCGGTTGATATAGCGTTCAAATCGACAAGTATAGTGATTTACTAATATGAACAAATTAGATAATGAGGGAAAGGTAATAAAAACATTATTATTTAGTACTTTAGCATACGGTTTATAGACTCGAGTGCTTTCTCGACTACTTTGTCAAATATTAAAGTACTTTGGATGGGAAAAATTATCTTGGTTCTTCTTCATCAAGTGACTCTCCATTACTGGAGGTTGGCCGACAGTTTTGCGAATTTTGCCTATCATGAGCCACATGGAACAGTTGCTCTACGTTAGTGATATCAGTCCACTCCTTTATGTTTCTCTTGGTTAGTGTCTGAAATTTTTTGATAAATATTGATGGCTGCAACGACCTTTAAATCCGGTAAGTACTATCAACTACAGTCTTTTTTACTAAAATGCCACCGATATTGATGTAAGAACTAAAGCGGGAGTTATGTCGATATAATGACAATAACAGCACCTGTGATGGGTTGTCATTGTTTCGGCGGGCCGCGTAGTAACTCAAGCGATTATCGACGGGCGTTAAATAGTTATTTTAATAGCCGCAATAAACCTAAGTATCGTAAACCTCGCTGTGTCGCTATTGTTCGGCGGTGCACCTGCGCGGGTAACGCCAGTGGCTAGTTTCAAGTCGGCTATTATCTCCAGATGCGTAATTGAAAATATGGCTTCAAAAATGGTAATGCAATTAGGAAGTAGATTTAGGGAGAAATTAAGTAATGCTATGTCAAGAAATAGATTTCTTTTAATTTTACGTATGTTATGTGTTCATGTAGGACAAGTATAATAACATCTAGTTATTTTAAAGTTAAAAATATTATTGATTATTTTAATACTAAAATGTTATCCGATTATTATCCAACTAAAGAAATCACTGTCGACGAATCGATGATGTTATGGAGAGGACGATTAGGATTTAGACAATATATGCAGAGGAAACATTACAAATACGGTCTTAAATTCTACGCATTGGCTGACCAACTCGGGGTTATTATGAAATTGCATTTATACGGTGGTGCCTCTGATGTTCTTATAGGGAGCAAAAATCATGTCCAAAAAGTGGTGGACTATTTGCTCCATGATTTTATTAAGGCAGGACATCATTTGTTTATAGACAATTTTTACGCTAGTGTTAACACTGTTGAAAGGTTATATTTGAATAAAACTTATTGTACTGGAACGCTCTGGCAGAGGAGGCAAAATAATCCGAAAGAAATAGAATCGACAAAACTTAAAAAAGGAGAATTATGCATAGTTCATAAAAATCCAAAGGGAAGTACGAGCGATTTCAAGTAAATATGGCGGCGATTTAAAACATACGCGAAACTGACAAGGCATTTTAAAAACAAAGCCGCAAATGATATTAAAATATAACAAATATATGAAAGCAATAGATCGTCATGACCAAATGTTGTCTTACTATTCATGCGAACACAAAACTTTGAGGTGGTATAAAAAAGTTATTATACATATAATGCAAGTCTTATTGGTCAACTCTTATTAATTATATAATAAATATAGCAATATAACTATCACCTTATTCGATTTCCGTTTAAATGTTATTAAGACAATAATAGAACCTCATCTGCCTTGCCAATTACAAACACCTTTAGTAAATAAAATCCATTGCTTGATTAAACTATCCAAAAACAATAAGAGCAAAATAAAACGAAAGCGTTGTAATCAATGCTGGCGCACATTAAAAAAAAGGTGTCAATCCCCTTTCGCATGCGAAGATTGTCCCGGTCAGCCAGGATTGTGCGTTGAATGTTTTAGACCGTACCACACATATTAAGACTGTTTATGTTATATAGTTGATATGAAAATGGGAATAATAAATGTTCAATTATGTTTAAAATTCTTGTTTTAGTTATTCATAAAAGATTTACTAAAAAATAGTGTATTTTCTCTCGACTAAAGAAACCGTCTCACGGATTATTAATAATTTGGGATATAAAACTAAATTAGTTACTTTATGTGAAAAAATAATATCAACTCTATTTAAATTATTGTCCTAGAAGCGTTACAGGAACGTGGAACTGAAAAAAAGTCAAATGTTAAAACATGTAAACAAATAATTAGATTTACAAAATATTCTTTTCAATATCCTCTGTTGTTCATTTTAATACAATAATGTTTTGGACTACTGAATGGTTCACATTTTCTCAAATTCAGTCTGACTAGCAGATACCACTAATCATATTATCTTTTATAATCTACCGCTATTTAAAGTTTGTCAACGCTGTTAAGATTGTGACTCCTCTTCACATACCATCACGTAAGTCACATCCTCGCTTGCTTATCTGTCTTTAAAATGTAACTGCATGCTAACAAGGGAATGTGTTGCTCTACAATCTTTCATTAGCGTTTTATTGTTGTAGGATAGGCATAATGTATCACAAAGTAAAGGGCATCTTATTCGTTTCAATCATCATCCTGACATATGGTTGCAAAATTGTTATCTAGTTTTGCGGATTGTCCCAGATGTTAATCAATTATCAAACACTGACGAGGAAAACAACATGTTATTTACAAATCATTTTAATTAATAATCATACATGTATGGATATTCACCAATCAATATACTGCGCACGTAATTATAAATAAGGAAAATCTCTACATTTCTTGTTATATAGTATTGATTTCCAGAATTATGATAAATAAAGTTTTTTATTGCTGTTACCCACAGATGTTGATAACAATAGCTTTGATATAGTTTTATATATTCTATAGTTTTCATTTCCAGATCCAATGCGATGTCTCAAATCTAACGAAATACTAGATTGTATGTCACCTTGTCCGGAAAAAACTTGTGAAACACGAGATATTAAGTGTGCCGTGAAAAATGTTGATTTCTGCAGAGTTAAATGCGTTTGTAAAAACGGATACTACAGAGACACAAACGATAATTGTGTTTCGGCAAAGGAATGTGGTTAGTAATACAAAACATTCGGATCAAAGAATTTTTTTATTGAATCTAAGTTTATCATATTAAATAATAATTTTTGCTTTTAATTTTCAGATTCTTAAGTAAAACAGTGGTAATACCTGCGACGAGCTAATCCTTTAAACATTAGTTCATTGTAATAACAGATTATCCAGTGCACGTTTGTAGATTAAAATATAGATGTTATATACTTCCTCGAGTTTACTTTTTTAATTATTATCTTATTTATATGCACAGAAAATTAAATATTTTCTTTTAAATCTCAGGCGCAAACGAATTTTAGATAAATATACATAATTATTTTAGATAAGATTAATTAGATTTATTAAAAAATAGTGTATTTTCTCTCGACTAAAGAAACCGTCTCACGGATTATTAATAATTTGGGATATAATACAAAATTAGTTACTTTATGTGGAAAAAATAATATCAACTCTATTTAAATTATTGTCCTAGAAGCGTTACAGGAACGTGGAACTGAAAAAAAGTCAAATGTTAAAAACATGTAAACAAATAATTAGATTTACAAAATATTCTTTTCAATATCCTCTGTTGTTCATTTTAATACAATAATGTTTTGGACTACTGAATGGTTCACATTTTCTCAAATTCAGTCTGACTAGCAGATACCACTAATCATATTATCTTTTATAATCTACCGCTATTTAAAGTTTGTCAACGCTGTTAAGATTGTGACTCCTCTTCACATACCATCACGTAAGTCACATCCTCGCTTGCTTATCTGTCTTTAAAATGTAACTGCATGCTAACAAGGGAATGTGTTGCTCTACAATCTTTCATTAGCGTTTTATTGTTGTAGATTAGGCATAATGTATCACAAAGTAAAGGGCATCTTATTCGTTTCATCATCATCATCACCTGCAGCAAATAGACGTCCATTTTGTTTCTATCCGCACTTGAAAATAAAATTCTTTTCTCATCACATTAATTTCAAAATAATTATTATCATTCAAGTTAATAACTATTCAGTCTTACCGGGTTGAATGGGTTGTGCTGAAATGAAAAATTAGATTATATAAGATCGACAGAAAGCGACTGCACATCAGTCCTATGTTTATTTATCAGTCCAAGTCGAAGATTTTTCCTAACAGAAGAATGAATAATGAAGTATAACGAAATAAGAAGAATCAAGTATTTAACTAATAGAAAAGCCAAAATCTTAAAATTGCACATAGAGATTAGCCTACCTGACTAGTAGAAATCAACGATCCATTTGCATTTTAATGCAACAAAAAATAATGTATATTTATTGATCTGGATATACAAAGCTAGCTCTCTTTTTTCAAATGAAAAGTTTTTTTGGCTATGAAAAAACATCCAAAAAGTAATTGAAGAAGTACTAGTTTTTAATAAGTAACATTTTCAAATTGAAAACAGTATTATTTGTGCCTTTTTGATAAAACAGATAGTTAATAGATGGCTATACCTGTAACTCTTTAGTTTAATATTTCCTCAACAGATGGCGTTTAGCTTAAGTTTTTATTCTTTTTGTGGAGCTCTTAGTTAATACTCACTTGGACATTCATCGTATGGAACACAGACATTGTTGTTGCGCCAGTAGTGCGGCTTGCACCGGCACTGAGGATGACACTGTACTACAATGCCAATTCGGCCTATCCTAGGACATGTCCAGGGTTGTTTTGCATGGCTGCAATCATCACTGAGACATTGCGACGGGCAAACGTCAAATACTTCGTTGAGGCCACAGCGAATCGGCGCTGTGGAATTATACTTACTTATAAATGAAAAGGTATTAAAGAGTAGCTTTATGTATAGGTTTGATAAAAGTATTTCATTTTGTAAAGGAAAAATTACATGTCCATAACTGCACCACATTGCCGGCATTCGTCTTTTAAGACACGATGAATTGTTTACCTTAACTGTTAAAGTTGGAATACGTACTAAGTTTAAGCGTTTAATAAAATAACCCAGAGCGTCGGAATTGATATTGAATGGATGTTCTAGAAAGAGGCATCATTATATCATCTGTTCCAGAGATTTCACGCTTAAAAAGGATGTTAGATTGTACAAGGTTGTAAATATACATCTTAAAGTTATAATTACGACAGGATCGTGTGGGGATGCATTTCCCCCTTCTGTTGCGGCTGTAATTGAACCTGCATACGCATCGCGGAGGCAGTTTCATGCGCGGTTCGATTATGCATTGTGGATGCAGCGACGCCTTATCTCGAGGACAAAAGCGATCCGCACACGGTGCCGCATTCATCACGAGCACTTCCTTTTCACGGCATTTCAAGTTAGCTGTGTAATAAACATTATTTTTGATTTTAAACTTCCACAAGACACTCAAAAATGAACCAAAAAGGCGGTAGATGGCATTCTCTTCCGGTCAATCAAACACTTAAGCAGAAGAAATAATTAAGAATACTGTTTGCAGAGGTAAGAGTTAAGTTAACAAAAAATAAATCATAATTATAGTAATTATTAAACAATAAAAATAATAACCATCGTTGGCAAATAAACAGTAAAATGAAAAAAAAACCAATATGCATATGTAATATTTTCATTGTAATTTTTTGTCCATAAATACATAAATGAAATTCGTATAATCAATAACAATTAGGAAAATTTAAATTACAGAGTAAAAAGATTCCAGAGCAGACTTACAACGGCCTTAGTTTGTAAATGGTAATAAACACAGATTGATCAATTTCACTACAAAATTTGTTTTCTTTTTATTTAAAAAAGTCTGCATATTGTGTACACGTATTATTTTATATGCAAATAACACTAAATTTTTATGCATTTTGACGAGTAATGTGATGGAACAAAGAAGACGAAGTTTTACTCGTGCCAGTAACTAAGAACTGCCATTTAGGATGTTTATACTAGTTTCCTTGAGATGTAAATTAAATTTCGTTAATCCAATAATCTCGTTATGAAAACGAATTCCAGTAATGTTTACACACTACTGCTTTTAGGCAGAAATAGTTTCTGTGGCGGTCGGTCTCCACCAATAGAATTACTAGCAGTGTACATTTTTAATTAAAATTTCACTCTGTCTTGCTGTACAAGACTTGTAGTCTAACAAAAATAACAAAAATACCTGTAGCTGTTGCCGCTTGCAAAATTAAATATAATGTTAAAGTTATGAAACAATTATGTTGAAGCATTTTGACTAAACATTATCAATTGATGTAGCAGGCTATTTATAGCTTCACATTTATTATAGAATATAATTTTTATGTATCATTCGTGTGATACTTATTTATGTATAAATGTTTAAAATTGATAAAAAACACATTATTACATCAGGCTTTGTGTTTTACGATTTATTTTTGTCGTAATTCCGCGCGATAGCACATAATGCTCGTCGTTCGTCCTTCATCATCAGTGAAGAATTGGAACAGTCTGCTGGCGTCAGTGTAGGGAACACCAGGTATAAGCTCGCGGTGCCTTTTTTTTTGTCTGCACAAAATTAATGTAACCTTTGTGTGGGCTCGGTATCCGAATCTATAATAAGGTTCCACAAACTGTTTTAGATTTACCACTTACTAGATTTAAAAATAAAATTAAAAATGTATTAACAAGTAAATCATATTATAGTGTTGATGATTATTTAATGGATAAAGATGTGTGGAAATAAATGGCGCTGGTTCTCGAGCAGTATATGTCAGTACATGTAGGACATGTTAAAATGTAGAAGACAAAAAAATGTATACATATACAGCCCGCTGAGTTTCTTGCCCATTCTTCTCAGGTCCGTGGCATTTCTTTTGCGAATGGGTGGTAGATTTTGACGTTCAATAAGTGAACTATTGTTCCCATGTTGAATAAAAATGTTGACTTTCACTTATATTGAAGAAATTTTAGTAACGACCAGGCTTTTTTGCGACTAGTACGCTATACCGCCAAAGACTACATCGCCGCTTACAGTAGTTAAGAGTTAGTCTTTACACACAAATAAACAATTTAACACTAAATGTAGTTTAATAAAACGTTATTATTACCGTAAAATATCGTACATGAATTCTATACTCTGTATATTATTTATCTTGATAATACATAATGACATTTTCCTGTACAAGTTTTCTATTGTTCGTAATTTTACAATAGTTACAGTTTTAATGTATGTATGTACACGTGTTACAGTAAATAAATGTTTTCTACTTATATATAATATTTTAATATGGTTATGGATTATCAGTATACCTCATTTTCTTATACGATCTCTGGGTTGTACAAATTATTTTTTTTACAAAACTAAATTTGTAGTAACAAATAGTTAATCCAAAGTGATTTCACTTGACTTGTTTAAGTAACAATGAATCTGTATTTTCTCCATAAATAATAGGAATTAGGAACAGCTTTATTAACAATGTATATTACTTACGTATAATACTGTCTAAAAGGATAGTAACATATTTTTTTAACGTCTTTGCAAAATGTATTTATGTAATACTAATATTTAATTTGCTTCTTATTTAAGTCTGAATAGGAAAAAGCAATATTTGTAGATTAATGCATCGAGTCTGCGCTTTCTTGCCATGTTTTAGCTTTTACAATTATACAACAAAAATATGTAAAGACAGTCAGTCTGTTATATTTGAGAATATCTATTAGGAGGTCAATAACTAAAAGTGTATTTTTCTAATCTTCTTCAATATTGCATTCTTGATACGGTACACACACTCCATCTTTTCTCCAGTAGGTAGGTTTGCATCGGCAAGTAGGTGCACACTCGACAATTATTAACATTATACCAAACGTGGGACATTCCCCATTAGGTGTTGCTTGGCTGCAGTCGTCGGTGGGGCAGTAAGGCGGACACGGGTTGTACTCTTCGTTAGGCCCGTCACATTCAAATGCGGCTGTAGAATCAAAATCATACATATTACGACAAAATTAAACATTTTGAAACATAACCAACAGAACAAAATGTAAATTGAAGTCTAGTTAGAGATTATAAAATACCCGAGCTAAACAGATTAACCTCTTTGATCATAACATTTCCGCAGAATAAATTTGTATTTTTTATATAACATAAAAGCTAGACGAGCAGGAAAATCATCCCTTACAAAGACGTCCACCTTCACAAAGCACCACTAAGAGCCTTTTGTTTTAAACATGAGATGTTAAGTCTATTTAACCCTACTTTACTCTATTAATTCTCCAGCTACAGCACCTAGCAATAAGACAGAAAGGATCACACATTCCTTGATGGTAGTATCAACTGAGAAGGCCATTGATAAGAGAAACAGAGAGCAACTATGATCATTTAAGCAACTATGATGAAGAAGTAAATAAAAATCTGTATAATATTATATATTTTGCAATACATGATTGAATGCTAAAAAAGGTTACTCTAAAAAATGCTGTTAATCAACACAAGGCAAATAGTATTTTCGTATGCAAAAATCCAATGTTTTATTTGCAATTATTTTATATGAAACGCTTGAATTGTAAAAAAAACCGAAAAACATTAAATAAATTTAGCGTGAAATAGAAACATAAGTTGTTAGCATAAACATGAATTTTATTATCGGGGGGAAAAAAAAATCATTTTCACGGTTTATATTTAACAAGTCCCATTGCTGTAGTACTATTTACGTGTTTCGATGACGTTTCGTTTTATAAACATTAAGTTAACTGCCGTATTTACCTGTAAATTATTACTTGTTGGAAACGTAAGTATCTTCGTTAGCAGTTACACTGTAACGCAATCACAAAAGGATTTTTTTTTAAATTGATGTAAAAACATTATTTTGTCTCAAGGTTATTTCTCTTCCTACAGTTTTTGTATTGATCTTTTTATAACTGTCTAGATTCACTGTTCTTTGATTTTTTATTATATTTTTAGATTATTTAACAGCATAGTTGCTTTTGAATAACTTAGTCGATATTCACCAATGTAGGCACAGTAGCTTGCTAAACCAAAGGACTTATAATATATAAAAGATACTATTGTAAAATTTGCGTGGACCTGGATATTATTATTGGCCTTGACTATAGTGTAGTTATTGTTAGTGAATGCTATCCTGCTTTTTATATAATCGTTTCCTATATTAAATACTACATAACATTTAAAAGCCCGACTCTTAATATGAACTGTGGTAAAGATACTTACGGCACTGCCTTGTAGGTATACAGGTTCCATTCTCAGCCCGTCGATGGTTGAACCGGCACACGCATTTCGGTTCGGGGCAATGGTTCCGATTTGGACGTCTGCAGTTTTGGAACTCTCCGTTTGTTGTAGGACAGGAATCCGTGCAGTTAGACGCACATTCGTCAAACACTTCGTTCGGTCCACATTTGACTACACCTTGAAAATAAACGAAATGAAATCGACCAGTTCTTCTTCTTTGTATTCAGTCCTGTAGAACTACAGTGTGGGCCAAAAGAAATCACTCTATTGGAAGCCCAAATTGAATCACCAAATTGTAGCGGCGTCCATTTGACCGATATGATCTTTTCAAATAAACATAATCAAAAAACAGAATCAATGTTTATCATTCAGAAAAAAAATGAGAGCCAAACACCTTGTAGTACTAACTAGAACTAGTAGTTTCGATCGTTTCAGGTTTAACAACAAGTGATCAATATTATGCATACATGTATAGCCAATTAGATTAATGAACTTTGTTATTAGGTTTTTGCTTAAATACAAAATTAACAAAATCAGTATTAAATTAAGGATTGAACAAACATTGAACTTAATTTTAGCTTGATGAAACGATAGCAGTAAAGTTTTGAGTAATGTTAGTTCTCCTCTAATAATTTTTCGGGGCTGTTCTGGTTCTCTAGTCTTTTGTTACTGGAGAATATTTACATAATTAGACTATTAGAAAGTACACGCAATTACACCAATAAAATTTTATACCGGTTTTGCTGCCACATATCGTTAGCCGACTATAGTTTCTTTAAATATATTTATAAAAATATACCATCGCAGAATATAGACGAGTGAAACAAACGGTTTATAAATTAAAATATGCTCTGGCCTTATATTCAAATATAACAAAAGATAAAAGCTTCACTTAAATACCTGCATACACTGCGTAAGATGCGACAATGGTGAAAAATAGAAATAATTTCAACATTTTGTGAGTCGAATATAAAACTAAAATCTAATGTTATTCGGTAATATCAAAATTGTTACTAAAAGTCGAGGTAACTAGCTCATTGGACACTGTGTTGCCGATTGAAAAATATTCACCACACTCGCGTGTATATGTACACGCTTTAACTGTCGCAGGGAATCCCTCGCTCCTGTTACTGACGCGGCTCCCTCGGACACGGAAATTTGTTTGAACCCGTTTAATTTTGGGGAAACTCACAATTGATTGAAGTACGTTGATCCCAAATTATAGAAGGATTTGTCAGTTTCCCTATGATTATAATAGTTACCTTATTTTCTACAGTATAATAAATTTAAACACAATTGTAACACTATTTATATCATCCTTTTTGTAATACAAATGATACTGTATTATGAATTCACACAGATTATAAATAAAGTTTGATTTGATGAAGTCCTTTTTCATATCAAATGTTACAATAAAAATTATCATCATTATTACTCGTATATTTTAATTTAGTTTACTAAACAACTTTGTTGGCGTTCCTGATTGTTAATCAATTTCTAAAGAGCTAAAATACTTTATTTACTTCTTTTCTCTGTATGAAATTTAAAACATATTTGGTTTCGTAATCTGCAATATTATGTAGTCACACAATTTCTTGGTTGACTTCGAGAAGGTGCTTTATATGTAGCTTAATATCATTACCAAAATCTAAGTAAGTTTATTTTACATTTACTGAACTAATTGGAATGTTGCAAACCATTTTTTTTTGTTCATAAAATAAATACGGTTTCTGTTAAAAATATTCAACAACATTAATCTCGGCGACATGGAGGGGTCACCTTCCTGATAGTTGAGAATAATCATGATATTTTTAAAACACATTATAAAGTCAACTTGTTTTTTAGACGACAAAACTTGTTAAAATGTGAAAAAATAATATTATTCTCCGCATGACCGCGAAATACACAACAGTGTTACTGTAAAGAGAATAATGACCATTCGTTAGTTACCCGATGGGATCTATGAAAATACATCGCTGTAGAGAAAACCTGATCAGTAAGAGCATTTGATCACAACAAAACTTACCACATAATCTCAACATCTTGCTTGTTACTAAACTAGAAATTTACTTTAAGGCTAACTTATTGTTAGAAATAAGATAAAAAAGCGTAACTGAAACCAGAATTTGTTTGTTAAAATTCAGTTTGTAGAAAGCACCTCACGTAGATGACGATAGTCCTTTATTGGAACATGAGTCATAAAAATAGGTGATTTTTAGCACGTATCCAATTTGTTTGTTGTAAAGCGATAACTCATTGGTAAAGCCATTACAACAAGAACAGATTATAAATATATAATAATGTTTGTATCCTGTTATTTATGTAAAGTCAAAAAACACAAACAATATTGGAATAGCGTATGGTTGAACTCTATTATAAAATTCTCAGTTCAATTGCATCAGTCCAATGGTGACCGCTTAGTGACAATTAATTAGACGCGATCGTTGTGTTATCGCCGTTTATTGTGTATATTTCATTGGAAATGGCTAAACCTTTCTATTAGCAATCTCTTACATTGAAAGAGAAACATTTCTTATAATTTTTAACGAAGAAAATTTTGTTATAAAAAAACTAATATTTCTAGAGCATTTCAAAAATGAGGTATATTATCGTTTTTACCCGTTCTGATGCGAAGACGATTTCACGTGCACAGGCCAATTCTATCGTCACTAAATTGGTAGTGACGTGAGAATTATGGTCAAGGACAGTACAATAAGTGTATCGGCGTTTTCTGCTACAAAACCGGTTTAATCTCTAACAGTCGTCAGAAATAAATAAATAATAAGCGTCATACCTGGGACTAGATATTTTTTTTAATTCATACATTTATTATTCATACATCAACTGTCATACAATATTTCCCCGGGCCATTTATCTATGGGAGAACCCTACATTTAAATCATGTTAAGACGGGTAAGTACTTTTTCCCAAAAAAATTTATGTCGTCATATAACTGTTTTGAAGTAACAACAAATATTTTCAACTTATTTAAATGTTTTTCTGTACTGTGTGTTGTATAAGCATTTTAATAAAACTTTTAACTTTAGATGAATACCAACTTAAATATATTTTACCTTGCATTACTTATCTGATTATCTTAAAGATTATTCTAAGCAACTATATGAAACTCTAGGAGGTTTAATGAGAAAATAACAAAAAATTGTCGCAGTTAAATGTCCATTACAATTTGAGTTATTGCTTTATAGGTGGATATACCACAAAAAATATAATAAGAATTATTATGAAAATATGAAATTCCGAAGACGGTAATGAAGTCACTAGTGGCCGACATAAATCTGATGTTACATTTATTATCACTAATAACACGTTTCGATTCAGGGGCCACCTGTTGTCAACTTTATTTCGTGGCAAGATTTCTTCGAACCCGCCTGGTTAGATTCCAATTACGTAACATAATTCTGCTGTCATATATGCTGTATACATACTTTTACATAAACACAAAAAAGAATTAAGTATGTAATTATTTATAACGCCATCTAGTACTTTTTAACAAAAACTATTGTATATTTCTGAAATAAGTTTCTGTACTATATATTTTCTTTCACATTTTACTCGATAGATGACGCTGTCCTTTTTTACTCTGTTATTGCACATTTGTATAAAAATTGTAATCAGTTTTTTTCATGCATTAATTCAATGTAAATAAAGATTTTTATTTCATATTTATTTATTGTTCGTGTTTATGATGTGGTAACAAAAAAATTCAAGCAGTCTAGTTTTTCGTTTTTTTAGAACACATCATACGTATTGTTTGTATTCATCCAAAAACATAATTTACATATCTTTTAAATTTTTGTGCTCCTGAAAACTAACGTTATTTGACAAATTTTTCAATATACCGCATTTCCCTGCTACGAGCAAAGATTTTTTATTGTCTGGATCGTCTTTTGTATCCTGTGTATCTCGTAACTGTATGTATCCGGGTGCGGAGCAATATTCAGAGACCTTTCGTCGAAATGAGAAATATTCGGAAAGTTTGCCATGTACCCACACTTTATCCAATCAATCGAAGAGGACGAGTTTTTCGCACTTATTTTGGTTGGCTCCCGATTGCTTTCAGTGAAGGCTTTCTGTCAAAGTTATTTCATGACACTAGTCCAATCGCTATGTTACAGTTGCTTTATTTGAATGACCTATAACCAAAACGATGTTTTATTTCAGACAATAAATCCTTTTCTGTGAAAGTAAATAAAGGACTCATTATAATATAACGTAAATTTTAAGCAATATTTATATTGTTTCTGATTTATTAATTGTAACAAGCACTACTTTATGCATGTTTTCTCAAATTTCGCATGAAATTAAATTACAATGATGTCCACGATGATAAAGCAAGCTCACGTAACTATTATAGTCCGAAGTTTGTACTGACGTAATGTAAATACGTTTTAATTTACGTGCGTAAACAAAAATTTATAAAGAGTTTATACTGAAAAAGACTGTATGCTCAGCTTTTGTGACGAAGTATTTACATTACTGTTTCAATTAATATGTAGGTCTACAAATTGACAGTATTGTTCGAAGTCTGAACTAAATCGTCGTTTCTAAAAATGTACGTTAAACTCGTTATATTTTACTCAGTAGTGATTTATTCACAAGGAGTTGGTAAGTAAAATACTTCATTACTTTTAATCGCAAACTTTTTAAGTATTTGTGATGTAAATTAAGAGTAAAATAGCCTATAAAAGAATGTTATATGGACTTTATTTACAGCGTTTGAATTAGGTTATTTATAACTATAAAAAAGTTGTAATTGTAAGTGAATTAACATAACGTTATGAGTAAAAAAATCTTTTTTGCTTAGAATATGTTTTGATATAATAAGTACATTTTGTTACAGTGTCTGGGATTAATATTGGTACTATTACTAATGCACAGAATAAACATGGACAACTATTCATTGGGAATCCTAATACGCATAACTTAAAAAATCCATTTCTTTTAATATCGACAACTAAAATGATACCTCAACTTTCACCTTTCCAAATACAACAACAAAATGTAATAGATTCGGCTCGAGCTCAACTACCACTAAATCAAAATTTGAAGCAACAATCTATAATTTATAGACGAAATAATTTAGTACCAAATGAGCAGTCAATTGTAAATAAATATAGGGAAAGTTCTCATCAAAATTTACAACAATTAGGTCAAGAAATAAATAATTTTCCTGTGAAGAGGTTCATAAACGGAGTAGATTTACACAGAAATGAACATATACTCGCAAAAACCTTCGATGCCAGGCACTTAGTACGTAACACTGATATAAGAAGCGATAATCTAAATAGAAAAGAATCAACTACTTTCTCAAATAAACAGCCCGTGTCAATTGCTGTTTACAAAGATGAACAGCCAGAAAAAATTATACCCATACTAAAGCAAAGTAATATCGTAACAAATTTTGGTACAGGAATTAAAAATAATTTCCCCGGAATAAATCACCAAGGAAGTTCAAATAATCGAGGTGCGTATTTATGAAATGTTTTACAAAAACAATACATTACAATACTTAAATAATTACATTTTTGTTACTTGTTTCAGGAAATGATCCGCCGTTAAGAACAGAATCAATTGAGAACAAAAACAATATTCAGCCTGCACCAAAAACCCGCTATGTCTTTATTCGCAAAAGTGGAAATGTTGAGTACTATGATAATCTTGAAACTATTTTAAAGAAATATCCATACCTTAATTTAACAAAGAACGTTCCTCATTTGGTCCCAAATAGTTTACCACAAAAAATCATAAAACAAACAGTAAATAGTAACGTATTTAACACTAAAACAAATGAGTCTGTTATACAATATAACAAAGTGCAAGCCCAGGACGTATCACTGCAAAAAAGTTTTGAAGTAAACAATTTTCCAAATTATGGAATACAAAATAATAGTGAACCATTAAGTAATTTACAGAAGATTGAAAGAGAATTTAAAAATAGTCAATTGTCCACTCATCCGACTATAACAACTCACGACCAAGGAATTAAAGTGAAAATGCCTATAGTAGAGGAGAACCCAAATATTTTAAAGATAAATCAGAATACTCAACAAAAATCCAACATTAAAGAAACTCCTGAAACGGAGCAATTGATTGATGTACCTATAGCCAAGACACATATTGTGGATCTAAAAAATTTTACAGAGATTGCTAACATTACTGAAGAAGTTAAAACTAAAACTAGTCAAATTGATAAAATGAAAGAAGCTCCAGCTTCACTTTCTGCCTTAAATAATCATGTTAACTTATCATATCAGGAAAAGTTAAGTAACAACCAAACAGAAAATATAGGCAACTTAAACGAAAAAACAAAAGAAGTTTCTTCTGTTCAAGATCTAAGTAATTTAAATGATCGCCAAGTCGTTGATAAACCAGCTCCGGATGAATCAAAAAAAATTGTAAACGAACATTCGTTAAATACATCTAAACAATCCATGGTCACAGAGAAAATTACATATAAAGAAGAGAACAGTAATTCTGCTTTGAAAACCCAAGAAAGAAATGTCAAATTTGAAACGAACCAAGCAAAAACGACCGAAAATGTTAAAGCTATAACAATAATGAATACACAAGACGATATATCCTTTGATCACATAGTAGATATTTCTAAAAGCGAAGATTCTGAAGAAGGTAAATATTTTTGTTTTATTAATTGCTACAATTTTATTGCACGCTTTCTTCTATCCATCATCATCAATAGCATCATCTAACATAATACTAGTAACACCTAAATCAATCAGTATTTATGCTAAAATTGTTCATATCATTTATTAATTATGTTGTATATCTATTGTTATTATTTAATTTACATATACTGGTGTCTGAGAACGAAAGCATGCATGGCAAGATAAACGTTCCGCTATGTCCAACAGTGGACTTCCATCGGTTGATGGATGTAATGATGATACTATTTTTTTAATCATTCTTTTTGTATACATATGACGAAACATGGAGAGCTTAAAATGTACATACAAGCGAGATTAACTCTAAAACAGTTTTTATGCTAAAAATTTAAGTATTATTACAGGTAATTCTACTATTAGCAAACCAATACTATGGGTTAGAACAAACGATCCTGAATTTTGGAACAAACTTGTAGACGCTAACGACGCCTACAGTTTTGTTTATATTATAAATGTACAATCTCAACCTAAAATCGAAAGAGAGAAGAATAAAACTGTTTATGCAAACGGCACTGTTGTCGAAGAGCTAACCGAAACTGTTTGGGAAAACGGTGATGGTAAGCATTAAATTAGTAATTAATCGGCGGATCATTGGTATTCTGATAGGTTCGCTTAGATTAACTGAACCTTTAAGAAGGCTAGTTTGTATTTATATTACTGTTCTTTGCTTTGAAGGGATTTTAAAAAATTAAATTACTGATATAACAAGTTTTATATCACATGGCCATAAGTTAAATGTAGTGCTGTGCAAATATCCTTAGTTTATTTTTCTTATTAGATATACGCTTATCGGCAGTTTGTCACTTTACTTGTGTTTGATATACACTAATATTAAGCCACATTGATAAACTCTGTTATTAAAAAGGTGTGTAACTTACTTAAAATACGCTTTAAAAATAATAATAATTTTCTAATGATTACAATTTTCTTTTTCAGAGAAACCAAAAGTCATGAAAACTGTTAAAGTAACATCTAACGCAGTGAATGGTTAAAGATTTCTATGAGTATACTTTATGATACCTGTTAAAATACCTGATACATTTATTCCTCATAATAAAAAGTTATGCAATTATTGAATTTTGATAACTTATTTTTATGACAATTATTGTATATTTCTTAGGTATAAATAATAAGTTATTGAGATTTCTGCATTGTTTAATGTGCTTCAAAATCCATTAGCATAATGCTAAAATAATCCAAAAAAAGTTAAAAACGCAGTAATATAAGATAATTAATATTATTTTGATAAGTAAACCGTTTTCAATTATACTACTATAAAATAACTTATGTTTTTATGAGGAAACTCATTCTGGTAGAGGATTGTTAAAGTTTTGTCCCAATCCCGTTTATTTTGCTATCAGTAAGGCTTGTATTGATACTGTATTCCGGTGTTATATAAAGGCATATATAAACGTAAACACAGTACTGCATATAACTTTAATATTTTAGTAAGCACGTTTTGGTTAAGAAAATCTTTCAGCGACTTCCCATTTTGTTATAACTTACCATCAGGTTCACATGCGCCAACCCGCACTTTGCTCGCGTGGTGAATTAATAGCGTGGACCCTTTCCTTGCGATTGGAGGCTCCGTGTAATGGTAACAATTTAAGGGGTTATTTATTACCAACAGGAGGCTCTGTTTTGCCTTTTGTACCATTCAACTACTTGATATATAAACTAAATATACACTAGCAGGATGACGATTTAGTATAGTCGTACTACTATTATAGTATAACCTATTTTAAGTTTTTATTCATAATTAGCTCCCACGTGTTCTTTCGAATAAAACCGTTGCACGTTAGAGTATTTTGAGAGCAGTAATTAAGCTGGATGAAAGCTTGTTCATTAGCCTTCTACATGGCACAGCGTGCCGTTTGCCATAGTTCTGGTAACAGCTAGTTAAGCTTCGTCAAAGCAAGAGTTTTTATTTCACGTGGCGAAATGCCTTCGCATGCCTTACGTTGCGTTGGAAAATACAGGCCATGTTGGATTTGTGCGAATTACAATCACCACGATGTTCATCTTTTGCTGATTTAATAGCGGTACTTCTTTATTCCTCTGTAAGGGTGCGTCGGGATATACAGCCTTCCTCTCAGTATTTTAACTTGGACAACGGACTCGCTGGAATCCGTCGCTCTGTGTCAATCTATTTTATTTCTAAATTAACTGCGGCAATTTTCATCGGTCTTCACAACAGTCCTGGATACAGTGATTGTTGGTATTATATTACTATATTGTATATATTACATATGTGTAATAATATATTCTTGTCCTACCAAGTTTACCCTTGTAGCAAATAAATTACTAATTTGCAACTTAAATGTGACGATGCAAAGTATGCAGACTATTTAATTGTTTTTGACTTGTTGTCGTTTTTGAATACAGATGGTGAATTATAGTTGTAATGGCGGCGTACAAACATGTATCAGCTATGATATTTGCTTAGGACATACCTTATGTTTTTAAATTAATCATTGTCTGTCAAGTGTTTTTTTATCGTCGGATTTATAATTTTTTTATTAAAATGAATCCTTTTGGACTATCAATCTTCGTTTAGAATCATCTGAATTAATGAACTGTAGTCCCTCTACTGAGAAAAACCTAAAGGAAACTCAGGCGAGTTTATCTTTTTTGTCATTTTTTTTTAAATTACTAGATAGAAATTGTAAAATTTCCTGACGCAAGTTAGATTATAATCTTTATATAATTTGCTTTCTAACACAATACTTGTTTAACAAATCTGTTGAATTTGTTTACAGGAAGCCACATTACATGTTGATTTAAATTTGTTGATAATGTAATAATGAAATAAGATAAATATATTAAATAAATAAAAAGCAGGCGTAAGCTTTTTATTTCTATTACCAAGAGGTTTTGTTATAATGTTATTCTAAATACTTAGTACTTAATAATAAATACACATGAGGGTGGACAAATTTTTGCTACTGATCATAGCAGAAATAAATTAATTATTTTTAATACTCTTCATTGAATTAAAATTTGCCTCCACACTATTGTACACACAAAGAATATACAAAAACTTCTAAAATATATTCCATAAAATAAAAGAATTATATTGAAAAAAGCACAGGAAAACATTAAGAATGCAAAATGAAGTACCTGTGGGAAACGTGAATAATGTTTTAGACCACCAACCGTCAAAGCCATCTCTAGGAAATCGTTCATGATAGAAATTTGTGAGAACAATTTCAATACAAAGAGCCTACTAGGACACAATCACGATTACAAACAAGCACGCACACAATCAGTCTACGTAATTGTTCACAATTATATTTATTATATCTCTTTTAGTCTAGTAATACTGTATAGATATCGCGACGGCTAATGATAACCGTCCAACTTATATTCACACTACGTACTTTAATATTAGTCAGCTCAGAACTTCGAAAATATAAGGTTAGTTATTCTAATTTTTATTAAAAAATCAGTTCAATTGAAATCAGAAAAATTGTATTTTACAAAATGATCCCATTATTGTTTTTTGTGGCGCTGTCTTAATAAGATATAACCGATTACTTAGAGAGACTATAAAGTATGCTAAGAGAATTTTAAAAGTATTTTATATTCTTATCTAACATGAGTTTAACAAATATGCTTTATGCATTCGTAGGAGCGGAATACTCGCAGATGCGATCGGGGAATGTTTCATACCAACGAATAGTCCGTGTCATTCCTAACATATACACTCCTAATAGAAGTTCTATACATGAATTAGATGTACAGCGCTTGTTATAAAAGAACTACATCTATAAAATCATTTACTTTATATAGACATATAGATAACCACTCTTTAATATCTACGAACAAACACGAAAAAGTTTGTGTTATAACGACTTATAAATGTCACATAATACTAGTTCAAATCGATTAAACTAACAAAACAAAATAATTAAACAGGTATACTGTGATACAAAGTAATGACTTAATCAGTGTATTGGAATGAATTAATTATTGAGTGTATAACTAGAAATGATTTGTAGTTTACGATACTGAAGCGAATAAAGATAACACCAAGATTACATTCACGATGCGAGTGACCAACTTTTAGATCTATTTCCTTATTATATAAATTAATTATTTAATTCATAGAAACAGACTAACTATGGTACGGATAGCCATTTTTATATAGATAAGAAAGTGAGTATTGATAGAATGTTCAATGTTATAGAATGTTAGCAACAAAACAACATAACCTATTAACAAAAAAAATCCGTTGATGGGAGTTTATAGAGCAAAAAATATTTATACAAAAACATCCAATAATGGACAGTTTGATTACGATGACAAAAACAATGTATTTGTTTTAGTATGAATCGGAAATAATGTTGTTAATTCCAGTAAGAAATGTATTTGAAAATTAATTGTTCCACCAGATTCGTAGTGAAGAGGAGCTGGAAAATTCATCTAATAATTAGTGTTGGACTTAAACGGAGTTTAATCATTGTAAAATGTTTCCATTCAAACCTATAACAGAAGGCAATACAGCATCAGAAGCTGTGCGTGAGGTTACACAGCCTGGTATGAAAATTGAGATTAAAACGAAAAGAAATTCCCAAAATTCTGCAACAAACTGCTTCCGGTATTGTTGGACCTTCAATAATATCGTAAGCCGTGATAGCCTAGTGGTTTGAACGCCGGCCTTCCAATGCGAAGGTACCGGGTTCGAATCCGGCCTGCACCAATGAATTTTTCAATTTATGTGCAGTTAGCATAAAACACCAACTAATATCACGTGCTTTGACGGTGAAGGAAAACATCGTGAGGAAACCTGCATATCTATGTCGTGACCATCCGTGGTCGGACTAGTGTGTGAAATGGAGAAGGCAATGGCAAACCACTCCATAATAACTGTCAAGAGAGTCGTCGTGTGTTTCACGACACATGATGACCACGACCCTCAGTCATGAGGAAATACGACTAAGAAGAAGAAGAATACAGCACCTTACCACGTGATAAGATTATGGCAACACCTTCACATAGCAGCGGACTACTCTAATGCCATATACATCTGCGTGCCAAATGCCAAAGAGTATACCTAAACACAACGTATTGACGTGTTATAAATTTGTTTCTGAAATAAACGCGCTGCGCACTTTGCGAAGCTGAAAAATAAATATTTACATTCGCGGAAACCATGTTGCTTGTGTTCAGTTCGGCTTTCTTGGTTGGTCGAATGGTTTATTAATTTCAGACATTTTATTAAGTTATATAGTTATGAGAGTTAAAGCATTTTATTTGCCAGTTATCTGATATGCTGCAAATGTCGTCCTGCCATTTGATATTCATTCTATTTCTGTATTTCTGTACATGTTTAATATAGTCATCAAAATTTGAAAAAAGAATATGGAAATTGATGTATTGTAAAGCAGTTTAGCGATCTCAAACAATTTAAATCATTTATTTTTATATGTGTAGTAGAACATTATTTTTAAAACATAGCCAATGTGCGTCTAACATTTGCCAGGGAAAGTTCCATCAAAATTGGGTCCAGCCGTTTCATTTATTTGCATAGATAAATTTTACCAAAACAATGTCTAGTTAATATACGTTGAACTATTATTTTATTATTAACGTTCTTATTGACCTTTTTCAAATTTAGTCTAATTCGTTACATTTTAATACAAATTATTTTAATCGTTCACAAATATTGTATATATAGTCGTCCTTATAGTTATGAAAACAAACTGACGGGGCTCGTGACCGTCTCTCAAGGAGAACCACGGTAATTTATCCACCACTCTATCCCTGTTCAGTTTGTCGGATGTTCTTTCTCCTCCAAATGATGTCTGAATGGTTATTGGTACATGACGATTTTCTTACGACTTTTTCCTTTACCGGAAGCTCAAGGTCAGACGATATCGAACCAACGCCTCTTTAAGTTATAGCGCGTAGTTCCAATACAAAATTAATCTAAACTATTACTATTAGTATCACATATTACTTATCAGTCCTTTTACCAATTGTGTGTCATGAAACGAGGGGCACACCGACGGGAAGACGATTCATTTTATATACATTCATATATGTAAGCTTTAAAAAGCCAGATATAGAACAGCTGCCGATGGTATAAATGCAGAATGTTTATTTACATAAGCGCTTGCGAAGCGAAACACAAAGTACTACAATATATGCGAATATACAACACGGCGATAGCAGCTGCATATATAAGCGGTTACAACGGTTTAATCCCTCAGTAAACTCTAGGTTGCAGAGCTGTCATATGGTAAGGACATACATTTTATGTATTCTTATTAACAATAATAAATATTATCGAATCTAAACAAACAAAACATTTATCATACAACTCAAATACCTTTTGCTTTTATGTCTTTCTGTTAAGCCACATTTCATAGAAACTAGATCGAAATAAATTTAAGTGCATGCATTTTAGAAATATTTACCAAAAACAGTGGACACACCATTAGAGTCGCCGGCACTGGAGAAAAATTTTGGTGGACACAACAGTTGTGTCACCGGCACTAAACGTGTTTAGAGTTATGTCTCAAAATCGCTCTATCTTCTTATAGGCCAGGTTAAAATACTGACCCAATTTTATTTTGTAGAAGCTTATCAACGCGATACATATCGTAAACCTCTAAAGAGATTATCCTTTTCAGATTTTTCATCAACTGCCTACTAAATAAGCTGAAGGTAATGGATTTTATCGCGAATGTTTTGAACCCTGTGAGCCGTGCGGCCACAACCGTTGTGCGTGCGAAGCAAATAACTTCAGATGAAGGCAAACGAGAATCTGCAGTTGCAGCTTCTGTCCATCAAGCTGTAGTTAAGGCAGTTACCGGTATTCCACCTGGAGCCGTTATCCAAACTTGCATGCCTTATAAGAAAAATTAATTTTTGTCTTGTCATAATGTACTAATAATATCTTTTGTTTTCTTTTCCATGTCATAAATATTTAAAAAAATGTTTTCAGTAACAATCCACTTGGATTTATTATAATTTTTTTCGGGATTAAAATGTGAGTTAGATGTTTGTTTTTGTTTCCTAAAGAATTATGGATGTAATGTGAACGGATGTTTTCTGTGTATTCCACACAATGTGTTCTTTCATCGGAAGCTCAAGCTTGAATGGCGAGTACCTTACAAAGCTACCACACACACATCACAATCTATTTATAATGTTGTCTGTGCCTCTAAAATGATTATAACAACTTATTAATTTACATTATATGCGGAAATAGGTTTAGTAAAATACATATTTTGTGTATTAATGCCGTAATTTTATAAATAACAGGATGTAAAAATTGCAAATGTATCTTCGTATGTTTGTTTCCACTTGTCTCCAAAACGGACTGATTTTGATGGAACTTTTACTAGTATACTGCTGATATTGTAACCCTTAACTATCAACTATTTTTTGCTTTAAATTAAACTACAATCTTAGATCTTTGGTCAATGCAACAATTAAACGTATAACTATCATAATTGTAGAATGTACATGTCTTTTCTTTCATATATGATTTTATTGTATATAACTTATACCCAGCGCGTATTTTAACTCCTCCGTTCAAACAAGACGATGATTAATGAAATTCTCAGACATATTCCGATATATAAAGATAATAAATGGAGGTAAGGCTCAGGTAGTAAAATATAATTGTGACGTCTCTACCCGTAGACCCATATGTTTCATAATCCATAACGGGCACATATGGCACCAAATGTAACATACCTAGGATTTGTTGTTGGAGCCCGTTAAATAATAGCCACTAGGGGATAAGTAACCGAGTTTGTTGGTGCGAGAGAAATGAATTATTGTGTCGCATTGGAAAACATAAAGCAGACGCGACAGAACTTTGTAGTTTGTTGTAAATAGGAGATCGCATTTCAGTTTACGTTTGCAAGAGGATTTAATACCACTTCAATTCCCACCACCACTTCTTGTTACTAATCTTTAGAGCTACGTCGACTAATTTAAGCCCTCATCGGGTATCTTCGTTGTCGGTTAGATCCCTTTGATAACGCCGAGTACAGATTACTTCCCGTGTCACCGACTAGCTGAAAATCAGCGCTGCAATTTATGTATCAACATATAGCTAAGCTTGTATCCACAGTATTACATTTCTAATTATTTCGTTTTCTATGCTTTATCCTTCATATTTCACCTGTTAAATTGTCATTTACGATTATTTCGCTATTATCGTTGTGCTATATTTGTCAAAAACTATGTAAACATAAATGTTACTATTTTCTGACGTTTATTACAATAGATATTAATACCTTAATACCATTAAAAAATTTATTGCATTTTAAATAGTTTATACTAAATAATGTAACTAAGTTTTTTTAGGTTTAAAAAACCGAAGAATTGTTGAATTTTGTATTTTCTTTTTTAAACAAAATAAATGATAATAAAATGTAATGGAAAAGTATTATATATGTTCGTACTAAGATACTTTCAGTACCGCTGTGCATATCACAGCAACGCTAATTAGCCTTGGATTCTTTACTGAAGAAAATTCTTTTGCTATTCATTGCTATAGCGCCTTAAGAAATGAAGGTCTCGTAGTATCAAGATTGTTAGAAATGAGTCTGACAAGAAAAAGTTTTGATAATGATTTTACCGGTGTCATGAATTTGAAAATTTGTCATTTTAACTATGTTTCTATACTGTAATGCTTTAACGCAGATCTATACTTAATACCTATAAATAGTGTCTCGAAATGTAATTAGTGATAGATCTGTATATTCATACCGCTGATTACAAATGGTGATGCAGTTTTATAAGCGCCGTCCAGAACATTAGCCATTATGGTTTATTATGTAACGATTCGACCTCTTTGCAGCAGCGATAGTCGTAGGGAGACTTAGATGGCCAATACCCCGATGTCATCGACGTGATACTAAACTTTATTAAATATGTATTAATCTCGTAAAATAAAAAAAATCGTTAGTTTTATTTTAACTGTTTTCTGATCAGTACGTCCCTGATGAAATCTTAAGTAAAACTAGGAGAGATCTCGTAAAGTGTAGACGGTAAACTCGTTATTAGTAAACCAACAAAATAGTATATTTTCGGTGATACGTAAACGATTTTAGAATATGGAATAAGGTCTGTTAATCTATAAGAAGTTTAGTATGAACGTGTGTAAAATTATGAGTAACAGTGTTTCCAAATACAATGCTATACTACTGTAGTTATTAAAAAATATGAAGCATTTTATAAAGTAGTATGGAAATAATTACGTTGAAAGCTTTTGTTCTTAGCTTGTGAAAAAAGTTTCATAATTGCGTTCCTTTGTTTTAAAATACTGAAAATGCTCCTAATGATTTCCCCAAGGCACTTCTTATAAATGCTCTAGAAGAATATGTAACTGACCCCTATGTCTAACAAATAATTAAACATTGTAAAATAATATTAGTTTTGATGTTTGGTGATAAACTAATATTGTATTTTTAAATGTATCTTATTCATGATCACCGTTGATTTAGTTTTTTTAAATTTTAAAAGAAATCGACATAGTTTGAGTATGCTATAATTAGTTGGATGTTGAAAATGAAGTCGTTAAGTAGATATAGATAATAAAAAATGACAGAATTCCGGCAAATCCTAACGGTGTGAATCCTATAAAGGAGTAAAATTTTAACGAGTGCAGACGTCGGACGTTGCCGATTTTTTACGACCTAATTAAAAATTTAATTTGCTCCACTTTCTAGAAATGAAGTTGCGTAGGTATGCTATGATTTTCATCTTTTTAATTTTTATATTAAAAAAAAAAATAGTCAATTTAAAAATGTGTGAAAACAATAAAACATTTTTGAAAATTTTCAATTCCTGCGGCTTCTGAACTAAAAAATTGTGCAAAAACGCTAAAATTGACGATCTATATAAATAGCAGTTGTTTTTAGCGATCTTTAGTCAAATTTAAGTAAAATTTTAAATTGGAAAATAGATAGATACAGCGTTTATTACAACTAAATAAAATATACACATGGACAATTATATATAATATGGTTTAAGTATCTACATAGAGAACTCTATTCAATTAAAACACCCACACAATGAACACTTACGAACCGGTAAACTGTCTGTAATATGAAATACTTTGATTGAGGTTTATTTTATCTAGTCTTATACTACGGGAACAAATTTGTAACCGACACAAAAATAGTGTTGTTGATTAATACTAAATTTTACGCAATTTATCGCGGTTTATTTAACTTTATATATTTAATCCCGACGTTTCGGCCGCTTTGCAGCAGTCCTGGTCACGGGAGGACTTTGATGACAGATGACGATGAAAACAGACATGTTCTGACTTCACAGCTGTCACAATGCACCTGTAACTTATACAAATACATAAAAAATAGTTTTAATTAATGTGTAACTTTCGCGGAAATATAAGATATCGGTATAGTGTGATTTAATCATATTTTATTCCGTTGAAATGTAATGTAAATATTAAGTTAAAAATTATTCAACCAATATGACTGCAATCCAATTTGTTAATGAAATCTCTTTTGCTCCCGTTAATCCGTACCGGGTCTGAGGTTGCATTAAAATAATCTACAACCTGTGTTTAACCTCGTGATATATGGTTCCCCACACATTGAAATAAATTTTTAGGTAATATATTCATATCAACATCGTGGAATTGATGTGTTCTTATTGAATATTACACTTTCTTGTTATAATCCTCAAAGAGATATCTTCGTTAAATACAATAATAATACAAAAACAAACATAATTCTACCAGTAATCACGTGAACAAAAAAAATCTTTGAAACGTCTAACAACGTAAAAAACAGAAAAATCTAATTTTCACCCAATTAATTCCTGGTA
Organism: Byasa hedistus; assembly: GCA_029286795.1. NCBI lineage: Eukaryota > Metazoa > Arthropoda > Insecta > Lepidoptera > Papilionidae > Byasa > Byasa hedistus. Next base: position 3,041,637 of record JAGSMW010000008.1, read on the forward strand.
AAACTTTTGCGAGTTTCATCATCCTTTTTTTATTGGAAAGAATACACCTCGAAGTCCGTCCTGAAATAATTTTTAGCTCATTAATTTCTGTTTAAACTTTTTATTTGTTCCATTCTCTATTTATCATTGATTTGAATTATCATGAAAAAGTTTTATGCTCGTGACCATGCGACCATGCTTAGTAAGCACACCCCATCGCCATATATTATCTGTTTTAATTTGCCGCGTATTTTCACGAGCATGGCGTAATTTTTCAACTCGACGGATGTTCCAAAAATTTAACTTTAATTAAATTTTATACGTACAAAGCCGTGGTGGTAAAAGCGTTATAAATATCACTGGAATCCGGTAAGTAAGAATTATTTGAAAACATTACCATTTATTTTTTACATAAAATATAAACGGTTAAAATAGAAAATGTTAAATTCAAAATCTATTATTTTCTGTTTCACTACTTTTAGAAGATTGAATATTGATTTTGTTAAGTTATTTCTTTTTGTTACAAAATTAAAGTTTGTAACGAAAACCTATTAAAAAAGAGACTTAAAATATATCTCTAAGAGACGCGTCACAATAAAAAGCTAATCGTGGAGTGAAAATTTTAATTATTGTATATGTAACATAAGTGAACTATTATATTATACAGAATGATTGGAATTATAAATTTTACTGAAGAGCTGAGGGTAATCTCATAAAGATAATATGTGAAATTAATAAATTAGTTTACTCCAACGCAGCACTAAATAACTAAGAGGAGTGTAGTTTTTTTTCCGTTTTGATTTTATAGTTATGTTTTGCATGTCCCTAAAAGATAAAAGCCCAAAAAAAAACAGAAAAAAAATTTGTTACAGCTTAAAATTTAAGAGATGCAATAAGAATTTTAACTACTTGAAAGATATAACATCTTATTGAAATAAATGAGTCTATAGTTTAGATACCTTTTTAATTGAGTAGTATGTTCACTTAAAGGTAAGTGCCCGTTTATTACAATGTAATGTTATGATAATATACACTTCACCATGTTGCGCTCGTTGCCTTACGACAACGTGTTAGGCCTCGTTACTACAGTTTTTTCACTAAATACAGCACTCTTCGATATGGTACACAGCAATATTTACACATTTGTTCAGCTGTAGTAATAGACACTGTAGTAGTACTTATTTAGACGGTCTACACCGTTAAAGACCTACCATCCAGATCAAAGTACACCAAAATTTCTCTTGAGAAGAAGACAGTTCGTAGAATTATTAACATCGAAGCACTTCTCGATTTATATTACTTGTCTTATAATAAAGTTAATAGTTTTTACTCTAACTTCATAAATAGTACAAACGTAAAAATTGCTAAGAAAAAAAATTATCATTCTACAGTCGTTTCCTAAATTACCATCAATTTCGCATGAGCGTGAAATAAACGGCAATTGACTGCGTAATAACGTTTATCCAAGCGCGTTTAAAGTAACCGCAATTGAACTGCTGGATGAATACTTTACCTGAATTACCTCCAGTTGTTACGAGTTTCAGAAGTTCCTCTTGTTGCTTATAATCCACTCTTAATAATATATATACCACAATATACACCACAGGGAAAGAGAGATATTGATGTGAATTACTTTGTCATAAACTGTATATAAGTCAACAACATGTTTAAGACATGAAATAGTGTAGTGCTATTATTTTTAACATTAGATTACTAATTCGTAGTTTCAATAAACTCTTAATCCCTGTATTAAATATAAAATAACTAGATCAAGGCGTTAATGAAGGAACACGAGCCACTATTAAATGTTCATAACTTAGTTTCACTGGTCAATACAGTAATTAGTTTTACGCCAATTAGTTCTAAATTTACGAAATAGTTACACAATTATTTATATGTATAATAGTTATATGAAGAAGGCAATGGCAAACCACTCCATTATACCTGCCAAGTAAGTCGTCGTGTGTTTCATTACACATGATGACCACGACCCTCAGTCATGAGGAAATACGCTTTAGAAGAAGAAGAAGATAATATTTGAATTTTGTTACAATAATTAGTATTAGTTTTTTAAGCATAGTATCGATAGAACTGGATTTTTTATAGGCCCTTGTTCACAATTTGTCGATAAATATCTGTAGAAAAAATATTGACAAATCAAAAAAAAAAATATAGTATTGGTAACAAGTGTGACGTTTTCTTTCGGACAATACATTGTTTCTTTAAAAAATACCTAATCTAAAAAAATATGTACAAATATTAATTTAATATACTCGTCCATATAAAGTAGGACAAATTCTTTATTTTAAAAATATGTGTAAGTCGTAATGTAAAAAACAGAATGATGTACCCAATGATTGAACGAGATAACTGTTATCGAATGGAATTTCAGCTGAACAAAAATGCGAATGGCTCTGATCAATAGTTGTCGTTGAAAAACAAATGCACGCAGAATAATCGCTTGGCACACAAAACGTTTGTTTTGGCCGGCTGCCAAAATAAAGCAGTGTTAGTGAACCCCCATTGAAATTATACTAAGGTTAGAATAATAAAGCACAACGTTTGCTTTCACGACGTCACTGTTATAAAATGCTTCTTTTCCAGTCTTCCAATGCATGCAATGTGCCCTGTCCAATGACACTTAAGTCTATCAATTCTTTAGGCTTTTATTTCTTCAACAGTTCTCCTTATTTCTGATTCATGAGTGACTGAGCTTGAGGCCCTGGCAATGCTTTTGAAGAAATTGGTCTTCAGACAAAGAGGCAAAATAAGAAATTATACGTAACCTTACAATACTATGTATTAAATACAAACCAAAGCTGTAAAGATCATGTAAAAAATTTAAATACACTGTTGGCAATAATTTTTATCAATAAATCAAGTTTGGTAAACTAACGGAATCTGTATGTCGTTTTAAATTATGTTCTCGAGGAATCACATCATCATCATGATGGTTCAAATGTGAACAAAATGATACACAAAGCTGTTTCGTTATAATAAAAATGAGACAAAAAATAGTTTTGTTTATAGTTTTTATTTTAAAATTTGCTTTTATGATCTTTTTTTTAAGAACACAACTTTAGTTTGCCGATTGTTTAATTTACAATCATACATTGTTTATAATATTTACATTCAATTGTATACAAAGACGGTTTAATTAACCTGTTTTATTAACATTTCTCCCTATTTATCTTACTTGTTTTATTATATAATGGCATAAATTCACAATTATTTATTAAATAAATCATCCTAATATGTAATCTTACAAGAATCGATTATTTAAAAATAGTAAACATTCCTGTAATTTAGTATTAAACATATTTGTGTACTGGTAGTGCATGTTGCTAAGGTGCCTTAAACATATGTTTAAATTTAACTAACTTTTTAAGGTTACAATGTGATTTAAATATAAACAAATAAATCGTTTGGATTTCTCGAAATTACAGCCATGAAATAACAAAAAGTTAATGTCGTTTATCTATCTATAATACGTTACTTAACCTAATTGAAACTTATAAAGTAATATTAAAGTATATTGGAGGGCACAACGTCTTGCAACGTATAAGGTTAAGGTCTATTATAAATTGGGCAGTTGTCGCAAAAAATTATTATTTTGTGAATTTCCTAAATTAAAAAAAAATTATATTCATCTTTTCACATTGTACGGATATTCTGTTTTTTTAAAATGGTATCAAAATTATTTTTACTATAACAAAAATTTAAACGAGAAACATTGATATTCTCTTTAAATATTTTAACATTTACTAAAAAAAAAATCTTATTACTTAATTGAACCTTTAGTTGAATAGGCGGATAACGAAAAGTTTTTTATCTTTGTATTTTTCCGTAGGTATAACTTTAAAAGAACATTATTTTCTGTATGAGTTGCGTTATTATTTATAACACGAGAAATTATTAATTATTAATATAATATTCTCTATTAAATGAATTAAACAAATTTTCACAGCACATAAATGAGAAAAAAAAAAAAGTTGAAGGTCATAGAGACCGAGTAGTACTAAGAAGAAATTCTTTTCTATCAGGAGGTGAAAGATAATGTAAATTCTTCTCAAGTAATTAAAACAAATTTAGTAATGGCAGAGAAGTTTTCCCGAGAAACGTGTGTTTTCTTTATATTCGAAGACAAGTGACAGTCCCAAATTTCAAATAATGTGAATTGATAATGATGTCCAAGATAATGAAGAGTTTGCGACTAGAATACTCCGGTTCTTATACGTATAAATGTCTACAAGTATAACATTGAATACTAACAGACTATTTTAAGCAAATACTTAAAGATCCAAAGCGTCTTCTTAAGAAAATAGGTAAAATCAATAAGTCCTAAGAAAATATAATAAATTTTCCTCAATATTTAATTTTTTATGGTGTTTAATTATTTTTATATTATAATAATTTCGTTTTAGTTGTAGTTACATTTGTTGATATTTAATAATTTTTCTATTATTTCACAGTTTATATATAAAAGAAATCATAATCTGTATTTTTAAATACAATCTTGTTACATATACGTTCATAATAAGTTTTCCTTACATTTTATCGTTGATTAACTTAAATTTGTCACACTTATAATTTTTATTTAATAGAAATATTCATTAGGATTTTACTTACAATTTAAACGTATATTACTATTTGACTAATACACATTGACAAAATATTTATATTCTAGGAGAGTTTTCTTATATCTAAGAAGAGATTTTGTCGTTGATTGGAATATAACTAATAGGTAGAGCACGGATATGTTTGGCAAGTTGTTGGCGTGGCGTGGAGGTGCGTGGGCTGGGTGGGCCTTGTACTCATATCGCGGGCAGCAACGGGCTGGGCGAGCGCGACGACCGCAGGGAGCGCGGGGAGCGCGCCTGGCGCCGTAAGCTGCCACTCCACTCCATCATATCCTCGTCTCCCTGCACACGCGCACTCGACATACTCTCAGCATCATACTCCTCAACTTCCCAACTCTGAGATCGAGATTTTGAGTTTGTTTAGAGGAGGGCAACATGATGCTGTCTGTATTTTTTATATCACCGCGTCAGTTATTTACCGCATACGTTAATTACCACAAAACATCGGTATTTAGTTTTTAATATATTGATTTCAGACAATATTATTAAAAGATTAAAAAAAAAATCAAACGTTAACGTATACAAAAATTAACTAAAAAAATCATAACATTGTACATGTTTCGATCCATGCATTTCTAAGGAGACGTAAATAAATAAATACTATTTACTTTTGTATAAGGTCGTGATGATTCTGATTTATAGAAAGGTACACGCAATACTATTCTAGTGATACGCGTGCAGGTTTGGGGGCCAGAAATTTAAATCACGTATTACGGTGTTAACACTTACATATAAGAGGTAATTACCATCATCGTGTGTGGCGCTGTCGTAACCGGATGCGAGGAAGGCGGCGCTGGTGGCACCAGGGGTGGTGGAGGAGCCGGCGGCGGTTCCGGGGATGCGGCAGCTGGTGAAAACGAGGATGGAGCGAGAGGCGATTGAGCTGCAGATGAATTTATTGAGTTATTTATATAGTATATATTTTATAATTTCGAGAAAAACGTGAAACTGCTTTGTTTGCTAAATGATCAAATACCAAAAAAGTTGAATAACATACTTTCAAGTTGCAAGGATATGTACATAACAATTTTAATCCAAATTATGTATAGTTCCGCGATTGAAAAACCAGCGAGAAGTTTTTTTTTTTTAGTTCATGAGGTTTTTTTATATTAATAAGTAAATTACCTGCCGCTGTGAGAGCAAGCACAAATTGGCTCCAATGGACGCAACACCCACAGCAAAGTTGTAGTGCCGCTCGTCGAAGCGCTCGATGTAGTGCCATGAATAGAAGTGGATTTACCGCTGCGTGGACGTACGAGATGTGCAATGTTATTTGAAAGTACATCTGGGAAAAGAATAAAAAGAGTCAGTTACATGTGGACGTACGTACGTTTTATTACTTAAATTTCACACGGTGTGAAGTAACAATGAGACCGTGGATGGATGAATAATCTGGCTTTCATATTTTGATTGACAGAACACAACTATACTGTTATCTAAGGGCTCCGATCTACCTACATGTGGCACCAGAATAGTACCAGAAAGCTACATGTTATAAGGCATGCGATTAGTAATATTCGGAAACACTATTTGTTACATAACAATGTTAAATTTAAAAAGATTTTTAATAAGTGATCAGATAAATCAAAAATAATAATTACATTGTGTTTCTGTTATATTATGTTAAGGGATTTCCTTCTATCAGCCACAAACTTTTAGTACGTTGTTAAGAATAAATATGGAAAACTAGTAATAAATTATAAAATTTAATAAGAACTTACTTCATAAGCTACATGCGATGTTAAGGCCGGATGATGCAGTAAGGTTATAATAAACAATGGACCCCAGAAAAGAACATAAGCAGCGGTGATGACAAGGAACATGCGGACACGCCGCACACCTTCTCTTTCCACACGCGCGAGATACCCTCGCAGGCGACGACCACCACCCAATGGTAAATTGGCACTTCCAGTGGGACCACATTGGCCATCAGCCATAGCGCCGTCTACAGTCTAAAATTTTGTTAATCATAAAAAGCAATATATTAGTCGAAAGTAATATTTAAGATTTCAGAAGCATGAAAGCCTTTTTCTCAGCATCACTACGTATCGTTTAATAAAAAAGCCTGCAAAATTTTTCCATAATTTTATAATTTTCGTCATTAAAACCAAGCTACAGATTCAGTGCTTCACAGCGTAGTTAAGTGTGTTCTCTTTTTCTTATAATTAGCAGGTATCTAATGACCTTATAAAACAAAAATTAAATAATATGCAAAAAATCCTGTTTTATACTGCAAGAATCCTGGAAATTTAAGTAAGGAAGAGGGGATTAGAGTGCAAACAAACGTTTCTACGGTGATATTACAACAGTAAAAGAATTATGATTACTTTCAGCATGCAAAGTACTTACTCTTGGTCCAACGCTGTTTGGTAGTGAATCCATGCGCCTGTTGTCTCCTGCCATGCTGACAAGCGTGGTCACTAAACCAGCTACTCGAACAGCTTCTACGTTAGCCTGCATGCCATAAGATTTAAATTATCGATACCTAAATTCCCTCGTTCCTACGTACGGCATACCGGCGTACTTTTGCCGAGGACAGTTTGATTTTGTACATTTTTTTATACCACAACAACCCAATCACATTATAACGATAGCCGAAAATTTAAATCTTATTTGCTGTATACGTGGCGAGATCGGCAAACTGCCAACGGGGGTGTAGATTTTAAAGTTGTACTTTTTTGTAAAACATGGACATTTTTAAAACTGCACAACACATCTTTGATGGTCCTATATAATCGATGTATATTTATTTCTGCGATACCTGTGCGCTAGAAAACTTTACTACGATACGTCTGTAACACACATTACTTCATCTACGTCTATTGTATTCTTCGGATCAAGCGATGTGATACATGGTTTACACATGTTAGTCATTTCGATTAAATGTTTATGGAGAAGTGGCAGGTCGATGGATGCGTTGAGTCTAAGCCAAAACACAAATTAATGCAATAGCAAGTTATTCAACGAAGCGCCATTTATACACATTATATCAAACTTTCCGTGCTATAGTACTCGACAACGATAAACTAGAGAACCAACTAACCTTTGTGAGATCTCGGTGAAGTTTTCTCAGATGAAATAGGGTCAATCCAACACAGACAGCATTAACACCAATCCAAAGAGCATTGAGCACATAATGTCGAAAAGGTCCTCGGACTAATGGACACGACGGTGATGGACCGTAGGAACTATAAGATCCTGCACTTGCTGCCAGGGCTCCGGATAAAAATGTTGGTCCGAGGTTTATAGTGATAGACGCAAACCATATCATAAATGTTCCAAAAAGTACACACTGAAAATAAAATGATAAATGTGAACAGAAATCTTCAAATTATACACTTCTAAATCGACAAGTTAAGTGTTAAGCACATTAAAAATAAAAAAAAAGCTATTAGAACCTACTTGTGGGCTATCCATCAGTAAGGGAGCAGATAGATCGGCTTGCTCTTCTTCATTCTCTGGGAATATGGGACTATCGTTTAAAACCGTAGTTAACATGTTAACTGTCGACACAGTCACCTGTAAATTACAATTTATATCAAGCAAAAACAAAACGGCGCCCTCGATGAGAAAACTAAACTAGTTAATAATGTATCGTTTTATTAAAACAAATACAAAAAATACAAACGAAATTAACTTACGAGTAGTAAGAATGCCGTTTCTACTAAAGAGCATTTGTAGACTGGTTGACAACGAAACACAGCAATGCCTAGAGGTAAAAGAATTGCAGCGCGGGCGCAGTCAACAACCGCTTGATGGAAGAGGAGCCCATGGGACCACCTGTAATTTGCTGACATGAATAAAAGCCTTAAAGTATTTAATGAATTTGAAGTAAACAAAAAAAAATGATAACAACAATAGATGCGGTGACGAAGTCAGATTTTTGTATACATGGATGTATCACATTGAGAACGCCAAAACGTCCTCATATCTTATCCTCATTTTCGTCTAATTATAATAAATATTTAAAAATAAATTAACAAATAAACTGATTCTCAAACAGGTAAGCAATATTATCTGATATTAATTTTCACAGAACTTTCTGCGGTATCAGTTTTCGAAGCGAAAATAAACATGGACTAATTAATTTCTGCTATTTAATTACGTTACGATATTTCCATAAAAAATACAACGATCAAAAGATATTATGTAGCGAGATAAAGAGTTTCATAAGTTGAAACTAGATATAAATACCTTATATAATAGATAAGCGGAATCAAATAAGGTATCTCTATTTAAAACGAAAGTTGAATTAAAGTTCATTTATAGCCCGATGAAGTATTTTTAACAACGATCAATGATTCCATGTATTCCGCGTTCCACTTAAAACGGATCGCAGACGGTCTTCCACTTTACAACTACGAAAATAGTTTATCTAAAAATTATTTTCTTTGCTCCGCCAAATGTTAAACCGCCGGTTCTCAATAAAGACGGACAATAGCTTTTAAATTTTATTTCTAGAGGCTACTTTTAATAATGGCAATCCGAATTTAGTCTTATGTTATGCATGTTATAATAATATAAACGACATCTACAAAAACTCCACTTTAGGCAACGTATTTTGTTAGAGATTCAGATTAATATAAAGCTACAGAAATCAATGTCTAAATATATATACACATTTTCATTACAGTTTCTTTATCTTTAGCTCTAACAGTTGGAATTAACTGCTTCCAATCACCGCTGTTGTTAAGCAGGAGTTAGGAAGGTATTATTAATACGAACGCTGCGGTAACTAGTTTAACTATATAATTTTTTCTTCGTTAGCTCGTCTGCTATCTATATATCTATTATAAATAAGTTTTTATGTCCTTTCCTTATGTAAATTATATTAATTATAAATAATTTCATTAAAATATTTCTGTTCAACTGAATTAGACTGAAGAAGAAAGTTCTGTCATTAAAGTTATTTAAAAAAAAAAACTTTTAAAATACACGTGTTAATATTACTAGGTTGTTTCTTATTAGTCAACCTCACTTACCTTCTTAATTGTTTTTTACTCAGTATAACAGTCATAAGTGCGATGTTTGCGGAGATTCCTAAACCTGAGAGCACTAAGAGTGCTGCAGCGCTAGCAGCGCCACCCGGAGGGCAATGTCTCGTGTTGTTGAGAATGGTAGCATTGTTCGCTCCAGATGAACCGAAGCGAAGATTAGCCCCTATCATAGCAACCGCTGAGCCCGCTTAAATTTAAAACAGAAATTACTTCATGAAGAAAAAAAATTCAAAGCTGTATATCACATTTCAACTAACCTAAAAACCCAGATACCGTTACATCGGTTGGTGACAAAAGTCAATATAAATGCAAAAATGCCCAACTAACAGGAAATGTGGAAAGTGAAAATAGCATTACAGAGAAATAAAATAGATGTGTATTGACTTTTTGTTTGGTCTGAAAAATACTAAATTTACTCCTTTTATTGAGTTTATTCAATTATTTATAACCCCGGGGCTTTACAGCACTCGTGTTTATGGGAGGACTGAGGTGACAGATGACTTGACGTCATACTTATCACAGGGTACTCGCAGTTTGTTAGCTTACAATGCCAGTCACTGAGTCTTGAAGCCTTCTAATATTCGGCTTGGTATTTGATCCTTGCAAAAGAATATCTTCACCAAGGATGATGCACAGGGGTATTCAAATTACTCAGACACTACCCGATAAAAGAAACCTCAAAGAATCGCAAGGAAAAACTTCAATATTAACTAGTTGTTTCGCATGCTTTTGATTAATTTTACGATGGAGTTATTATTGCGGGGTTCTAAGTTATTGTAATTGTGTTGTGCTAGTCTATTCACTATAGTAATAAAGATAATGAACACTATCTACTAGTTTAAACTACTCGACTAATTCACTTATGTCAACGTCGTTTCGTCAGCTTAAACATATTTCAAAGTTTCCACGGCAATAATGAAGAACATTCAAACTATTCCAGGTTTGCTGATGGAGATACAAAGTTTTTAATTGACAAAGACGCATTTGACTTGTTAAAGTTGTGCTCATTTTATTACATTGTTGGTGATTGTGAACAGTGATCGTAATTAAGTAAATATGTTATGTGCTTCTACGACTACGATCGATTTACCTGCACTTTCTCTAGATATGTCATTGAGCGATATATATTGATCCTTAAAATAATCACATAACCATTCTATAAATATAACACATACACATATAGAAGTTTAACATAAAATAAAGCATTTTACCTGCTGACATGGTTGCTCCGTTGTATTGGATTAACAGTATAAAACGGAAGTCAAAAGTATATCCACTTAGGGACTAATATAAGTTCATACTGCCATTTCATCGCAACTTTCCAATAACTACATTCAGCAACTTGGACTATGTGACTGTGTCAATAATTTGCATATTGATTGGCAAATTAAACTTCCTTCCGGTTTAATGGTCCTATATTGAACCGCTGAATTGTTGCAAAATATCACCAAAAATAAGAAGAAAACGTTGTCACCTGTAACAAAATAAAACTATTAAGTATTAAATATTTGTGACATTACGCATAAAAACCTTACTTATAATTTCTTTCAATCAATCGAGATCAGGATTTGAAAAATACACAAATTTTAAGCCTTTCCCAATTAGGTTGTTAGAAAAATGTGGTGCCAAGTTTTCATCCTAACATACACCACATCGCCGTTATTTCATAAAATCATACATACGCGTTAAACTTACTGCACTATTCTTGTAGTATCTGTGGTTGAAAAGGTAAAGAGCAGTTTATATAATATTTTTGCTTAATTCTCGTTTAACATTCGCCGGTCTTTTGGCCTACATTAGTTTTGAACACGGGTGAATTACAAAAGGACACCCTCATTATTCATTAAATAAAACAAATTTGCGCTCCGTCTTTAACGCTTTGAATTGTCTCAAAAGGCGCACAAAGAAATCTACGTAAAACGCGAGAGGGACCAACCAGCTCCTTTAAAATGTTAATGAGGTCGTCGAGCACCAGGTGTTTCTTTGATTTTTTTATGAAACAGATTCTAAGTCTCGTATATGGGTTACAAAGGATTTTTAACATTTTTTGCAATGCGGACTTACTAAAATTTTTATTGTGAACTCAGGAACTGATAACTTGAAAATCGTTAAATAGGATTATAGATGAACTGTTGTTATTGAAAACTTGTCAATATTCTTACTCTTCTTCCTTAAAACGACATATCTTTTTTACAATGACGCTACTCATCACCAGTCCTTATCCTCATGATGGCTTGATGTCAATAGTATAACTGAAGACGGGTTTCTTTAACAAATAGGATAAGAAATGTAAGTCATTAATTCTAATGTGTGATTTAAAAGGTGAAAACCACATTTCATTCCTTAGTCAGTGAAAAAGGCAATCGTGTAGAGTCAGTTCACGAGAGCAATGGAAGTAATTTATTAATTAGAAAGAAATGTTCCAGTTCTCTACAATGTGAGGCGGAAGTGAAAAAGTAAAGTTGAGTTGTGATTTCTATTTAATCTATAATGAAATAATTAGCATTCATATAGTATACATATTTATAATGAACCGTAGTGATAATAATTTTTAAATACACATTTTGGTAATTAAATAATCTACATAATAAACTATTTTATCTTGCAAACTGTGACATTTAATGTCTTTACCCCCATTATTATAATATAACAATATCTACCTTCATAACACCGCTTATTTAACATTTTAACTTAATGAATTTAGTGTGTGGAAATGCTTATGACCAAGAGTCACAATATGATAAATATAATCCAAAAATTATTTTAAAATTTAACTCACACATTCATTACTCACGAGATTCAATTAACTATAAGAGAAGAGAGAGATTATGATTTTTTTATCTATCTTTTCATGTGTACAGAACCTTTTATTTTGTAAAAAATATATTAATGAACTTGTTTATACATATAAACTTCAACCTTCAAATCCCGTTGATAATAAAATATACATAGACATCTTACAATAGTATGAAACCTGAAGTGTATCGTATTTCCCAATTATTTATAACAAAGCCAAATGGAATATCCTTGGACAATTCTCAAATACTTTCTTTTATTTCCATTGTAATATTTAGTCGTATCTTTCTTTTCTTTTGTAGTAACACCAAAATGTATAAAGGAGAACAGAATACGAATCATTAACCGAAGATGGGTTTCTCAATTCATCGCGTATATATTATTAAGTACTGTATGCTTAACATTATAAATAATTTCAATTTATCAATGACCACTACCGAACAGACACCCCTCTAAAAGTGGGGATATTTACGTAATCAATACGTTTGGTTTACAGTAACGGTTACAGGGATATTTATCTCTGTCAGGTAGACAACCACTATCACTATCAGTTTTAACAAAGTGGCTAGAATTGGGGATTTTTTTATTAGTTAAACCAGTTCAAACTTTTAATAAACTTGTTTTCAAAGATTTATGATTACACAATAAACTTTTTAATGCAACTGTTTATAATATTTTATGCTTGTACATCTTCTAAAGCATCTCACGACTTTTTAATTCTTTAGAAACGTAATAAGTATGGTGGTGCCCACAATTTCCTAACAAACCCGTTTATCTGGTTATCATTTATAAGGAAGTAATTTTTTCGTAATTATATTTCGAATAATTAGAATCTAGGTCAATTACAATGGAGTTGGGCATTTTAAGTGTAAGTACTTCACTGTGTGAGAACAGCCTGCCGCCGGTAGGCGAAATTGCGGTTTTGGAGCACGGGCCAGCACAGCAGCAGCTCTCGTTCGCCTCGACGTGAAAAAAACTAGCATCTGACTAATAAAAGTAAAGTACACACGCTAGATTGTAGAAGTTTTATATTGTTTATTAAACTTCTTATAACTTCTTAAGATTTAGCAAATACTTTAGCAAACTACATAACTAGTTTATAATAACGTTGCTACAAAACATGCTAGAGTTTTCTTAACAAATTTATATAATGAATTTTTTTAATGAATCTAAAAGCGATTCCTGTAACCAAAAATAATTTAATTCTCATTTGCCTGTGTGTTCCTTCCGGTTAATTATCAAAACGTCAACTTTGTTGGTAATTTTGCTAGTGGACGATATAGAGATGAATATAAAATAATTCTGTTTAAAAATATTAACACACAATCCGATTTATGTTTAGCAGTTTTTATCGTCAAAGTTTGTCAGCAAGACGCTTTAATGTTGAACTTTTTTGGAAGCCGCTTGAATAGCTGACAATCTGTCGCCATAAGCGGCGAGGTGAAATGTTTGCTCATTTTATACATATAATAAACAAAAGTGTTTTCGCGAAAGTGCTTAAGAATATGATCTCATGGACTTCAGACAGCCAAAATACAAAGAGAATAAGTAAGTAAGGTTAATGGATACTTCTGTAAAACAAGACGGCACTACAGTTTAACAAATGTAACCTGTAAAGAAGATCAGCGTCCTATTATGTTCTTTGTGTGTCTTTCAAGGAAATTTCTTTGACGTGGAAATTCAAAGAAAATTTCATGTTACAACTTGAAAAACGTAGTTCCGGTGCTCGTTTAATGTATTTTTTTACAGATTTTTCCTAAGTTAATTTTTAAATGTAAAGTTACGAGGCATGTTATTTTTATTTTAGAGCCGTGATAGCCAAGTGGTTTAAATGCCGGCCTCCCACGCCGAAGGTACCGGGTTCGAATTAATTTGTTATGTAATTTATTTGTTAGAGTTTAAGGTAGGCTTATCCTCAATAAGAAAGTTGTCAAATGGAGTATTACTGTTGGATAATACTACTATTAATTAAGTAAGATAGATATTATAGATTATCAAAGCCAGTTTCGTGTTGTAAGTTTAAATTGTAAACTCGCAAACTATTAAGCAACAAGTAAATTTAGTAAAAAAAATACGGTTAAGTTATGGTTAAAAGTTAATAAAGGCCTTACAACATCACGATTGTAAAATTATTATCCTATACGACAAACTAAAATTACATAAACCTATACAAGTAAATAAAGTTTTAACTTAATTTATACGAAAATTTACACACATCTATTTTTAAAAACATTTGTCCCACTCACTCTCACTTGTTGTTAGCTGAAGGTATAAAAGATAACTTAGATCACATAATTAAAATAAATATATTGTAGGTTCAAGAAATATTCCTATTTAGTGAAATCATTTTTATTGCTGATTGTTATAATATGTGAAAAACACTAGGTTTGCTGTAGCATCAATAAACACATGAATTAAAATGAATACTTTGGCAATAAGTCACAAATCTAATCACTTGGGATATAGTATTATAAATTTCAACGTAGTAATATAAATATATTAATTTATTTATGATTATTTTGTAATTATTAGTGTTTTACGGTTTCACATACGTGAAAGCTTGGAAATAGTAAAAGACTAAAGGTAAAAGTTGGAAAGAACGCTTCATGAGAAAAATTGGTTTATGAACGGGGGCGGGGGAGAATTATTTATGTCTGTGTAGTGTTAACACCTTTACAGCTAGATCTTGACTTCTTACAGCTTGATATATGCAATTGTAATAACAGATATTCTAAAACACTAGAGCTGAAATCACTATTATATCTATTCTAAAATCTCAAATGCAATATTTGCTTTGTGCCAGTCTACCATCTTTCCAACTTGTGTCCTCATGACTGAGGGTCGTGGTCATCATGTGTAATGAAACACATGACGACTTTCTTTGGCAGTTATAATGGAATGGTTTGCCATTGCCTTCTCCATTTCACATACTAGTCCGACCACGGATGGTCATGACGTAGATATGTGGGTTTCCTTCACTGTCAAAGCACGTGATATTAGTTGGTTATACTAGCTGCACATAAATTGGAAATTTCATTGGTGCAGGCCGGATTCGAACCCGGGTACCTCCGGAAAGGAATGCGGGCGTTACCCACTTTAAACCACTAGGCTATCACGGCTTGTGCCAGTCTACCATAGGGTTAAGTAAAGATAAATACGAGTGTGTAAGGAAATAATTTAAAGTAAGAGAGATAAAATAAGAAAACACGTGAAATAATTAATGAAAAGAAAAATGTAATAATGAAAAAATGCCGTTGAGCAGAGTTTATAAGTATCATTATACATTAGTTGTAGCTCCGAGTCAACAAGCATTCCTTGTTATATGTTCGGGGATAATCTTAATACACAGTTCGCGCTTCAACATTTGTATAAGTAGGCTTAAAATCCAATAATCCTTTCTCATCCCCGTTTCTCTTGCCCTTACCCCCATAATCGAAACGGAGCACTTAGGATATTAAAAACAGCTGACGTTCCTCAAGTCAGTTTTTATCTTGGAGATTATCTTGTACTTTAGCCAAATATTTTCGGTTTGTGATACACGCTTCTAAAAAAATATTGAAATTTCGTTATTTGCTTTTTAAACAAAGAGTTCCAAATGACGTATTGATTTTTATAATATTTATCTCTATATTAATGTTATATCGTCTGTAAGAATTATTCTTAGTGGAGTCATTGTAATGTATTTATTCGTCACAACTCGTTTCCTTTCTCAATTAAAAATTCCTTGGACTGCGCCCTACAGAGGGTCTCATTCAGCTGATAATGGTGATGATGCTGATGATATACTGTATTAAATGTGAAATAGATATTTATGAATCAGTGAATAACAAACAATGGTTTTGATGGCCGTTACATACGATAAATTGGTAAATTAATTATCGCTTTATCATTTCCTATACCAATGGTTATTTATTATAAAAATTTCCTATCAAATTCTGATTGGATCCCTCTTCTCCACATAACTCTAATATCGTTATGCTACAAAAAACCATTATGAAGGAAATGTAGGCGGAATATTTAACACTCTTATTTTAATCGGATTATAAAAGCAATTAAGACCGAGATGCTCGGCAAACGAATTGAAAATGTATATACAAAATATAATAAATTCAAACTTCTTTTAGAACAAAACAGGAAAGACTAAAATATTGTTCTACAAATGAAGTAAAAAATTAATTTTTTCTCGACAAGTACTCGAGACGACCAGGACAATTACCGGGTGGTAAATACGTATAACAAGCAAGGTGGAATATTTTAACATCACCGTTATGAAGGTTAACGAGGTTAGTCGTTACACCAGCACAATTCAAATCAGTCATTTTTGTAGTCAGCTAAAACTCAACAATAGTAATACAATATATAGACTATCAGAGACCTACCACAAGTCCTCAGTAGGTTGCAGCTATCGTCAATTTCAGAGCATCGGCCCCTAAATCATTTTTAAAAAATATCAGCATCAGCGGTGATGGCACCTCTATTATAATTTTGAGAATTGCCCATTTTGCAATTAAACTTAATTACGCAATCTTCTTATATTTCTCCAAGTAATGATTTCTATGGAGGTCTGTACAATTTAGAGGATTGAGCGAGACTGTTATGTGTTCTTATTTATACCCTCCCAAGATTTACAAAAACATGTTTTTGAATTTAAGAAATCATTTGTATATTGAACTTTAATTTATAATTAATAAAATTATTAGGAAGAGATGAATTTAAAACGTATTAGCTGTGATATTTAATAAATTTTAACAATAAAATGGTTTTATGCCCCGGTCGCTTCGATATATACAAAAATTGAAAACAAAAAAAAACTGTCAGGCGAAAAAGGGCTGGATATACTTTTTGAATAATAAATATGCACATCTTGATCAAATGACTTTACTAAGAAAAAGCAAAATGAACATACTTATGTTAATAAGAAAGCCTCGATGCCACAGGTAAATAGGTACTCCTATTAAACTTGAATCTCCTTGCCAACTTATTTGTAAATTTATGGAAAATGTTCAAGTGCCAAATTAATTCTCATTGACAGTCGTTCCCTGCTTTCCTTATATTGAAACTTTGTGATATTTTTGTTTCTGATAATGCCTCTATTTTCGTTCATCGCCGATTGAACACCGAGCAAAGGAAGTTTGAAGTTATATTTGTAACTAAATTGAAAGTATCATGTTTAAAAATATTATTATTGCTGGAGAAGTGTTTAATTTGTTGTGAAAAATTGAAATTAATGGCATGAAATGAGTTTTTTTTTACTTGTAGCGGCTCGGTCAGAGACCTCGGCCAGTGCTTAAGTAAAATAACAATGCCTTCCGAAACAATAAAGACAAAGCGTCGTATTATGACTTCAGAATGCGCGCGTCCCGGAAACTCTCTCCTCCCTGTTTCTTTTCAGTTACGACGCATAAACTGGCAAAAAACTGGTACAACTGGCACCACGGCAAGAATTGGGGATAACGCTAAAGAAATTTAGGTCCCATTCACAAGGACTATATAAAGTTACAACGAAATAAATATGAGGTCCCGAAAGATAATGCACCTAGCTCGTTGTTCCGAGATGTAATATGTTAAATATCGTTATCCTGCAACTGATCCATTCGCGTAATGACTGTGTATGATATTTGTAGACGTTGCGAGATACATAACTACAAAGGTTTCATTAAATAGGCTACAGCGCCTTTTACTATGTTTGCACCTTATATCTTATAGTCAGGAAAAGCTAACTAATCAATGAAGAGAGTTAAAACACCGCTCCTATTTTTTATTACTGACGATTTTTAAATTGAAAAAAAAATTAAGTAGGATTTAACAAGTTTCGTTTTGCAGTTGTTGAGTGTTGGAGTAACGGGGCGGAAGAGATCCTCTATAAATTCATTTAGTAATTAAACGATTAAAGCTCTCGTGAAGCAAAATATTTTATCGAAATGTAAATGCGAAATTTTGGAGCGACTCGAGTTGGATAAGTGTTATTTTTATTAAGTGCCTCTTAGTAAAATTTAAATAGAAGTGTTTTCTCTTTACGATACCAAATTTTAACCAATAATAACTATTTTTATTTGAATCAACGACGAAGACGTTGACACATTGTAAGTGAGACGCTTGCTCTAAGCCATGTAGTATTTGTGATGTTTATACTACACAACATTATAGCTTTCGCCTTGACATATAAAATCTTAATACGTCAGTAATTTCACCAGCGGGAGCATATTTAACTAAGATGCAGTGATATTTAAACAAATACTAATACCCTGATGTATAAATAGACTACCTACACGTTCACCCAATTGCAAATAATATACCGCTGTGCCCACGACAATGCAAAACTTCTCTGGACTCGCCTTTACACTTTTCGCTCGATGCTTTGATAAAATAGAAAAAAAGAGAAAAGAAGAAGAAAATTACACTAGCTACTGCAAAACACCTATGTTTACTACAGTTTACTACAAAACAACTAAATCATTGGCAAATGCTTGTCCACCAATCAATTTAGCGATGAACAATACAAATATCCAATTAATTGACTCAAACTCTGCATATTTATTACACAAGTATGATTTAATGTAACTAATATTTATGGTACGAAAAAGTCAAATCTTTATTAACTAAAGTATTAATATAGCAAATCTAAGCCTTGATATAATGGATGTGATAAAAACAGATAAGTTCATGCGAAAAGCAACCGCTATTTAGTAGGAGGTCTTATACCAACATGGAATTAAGCCATATCATTAGACAAGAAGATGTCCAAATAGATACTTCAGAATGAATACCGACAGATAGGAAGAGACGATAAAAGAAGGGATTAGATATATATATTTAAAGACGGACTAGACTGAATGGAAGACGAACAGATCAATGAAGAGTTTTAGACAAGATCTACGCTCCGGTAGTGACTATGATGTAATGGTAATAACAATAGACATTAATTATTAACTGTTAAATTATAAAGATACAATTATTTCTTTATCTGTGAAAGCTTTCTTCTGATAGCAATTATGAATACAGTATGTACGGTTTCAAATTTATTTCAAGGTACATTAGTGTTGAATCATAGTAAACTTAAAGAAAAACCGATAATTTAAAAGATTCCGAACAGAAATTCGGTATAAAATCGTTATATGTTCCTGTACTAGATATGAAACGATAAATGAGATTCAATGGAGGACAATCTAGTCGAATGAACACCGAAAATGTAAGCCATTTAGGGAAACATTTCGCAGACTCGAGGGATATTTTTAGCGCCTAACAAATTTCCAAAAGGAGAAAATGTTTGATGGTGATGAACACACAATTGTTTATGTCGATAACTTTTAGATAATACATTATAAACTTAAAATTGCCACCTGAGATGCATGTTCTAGATCTAAAAGAATGCTCTAATTTGTTCGCTTGGCTGGAAATGGTTCCTGCTGTTAGTTACAACTACTCTACTTGAAACACTGCCAAAAGTAGTTTAAGTCCACCGTTTTTCACGTGCTGTACAAATGTAACTGGAGTTCTGAATAATAATTGCATAACAGATATTATAATTGTAACCAGTATTGTAAAAAAAAAACAGTAAGTTACTGGAATAAGCATTACCGTTATTTAATAAGGATGGAAAAAAATTATAGGTATTTTATAGAATGAACTTAAAAGTTCAGTTTCTTATCGAAATCGAAATGTTGTTTAAAAAGTTATGTATATATATATGTATTTATATACATAACTTGCGTTGTAGAAATTACATGTAAGTCTCTAATCTTAACTTTTAGAAGTCACATTGCACAAGCAAGCATTGGCAATGAAGAACAGAAGCAGAATAATATTCTGTTATCTATTTTGAAAATAACTTTAAATACAACTATTTATAGCATATTTAACAGTTGAAATAGCAAACATAAAAAAATCTAGAAATATCTTTTACATAGTAATATACATATTAATATATACTCATACTATTATATTCATATACCAACGCTACACGTTTCTAAAAGGTCACATATATATGATATTTTTAGAATGAGTGAGATTTTACATGCTGTTAACAGAAATTATCCGCATTAAGCTAAATACATTAACGGTCATTCAGGTTAAGTTATTTTTAAAACCACATTAAAAAATATTTCTAGAAGCAAATTTTAAACATCTGAATAAGTTTTTATAAAACACAAAAAGTTTACAAGTCTTATCAAATAGTAACGTAACATTATCACTTACAATGCGACATGTATAAGCATCTCCAAAAACAGGAACGTAGATGAAAAATCAGAGAAAATTAAAAACTTAGCACACAAAAAAAAACAGACAAATTAAAAATTCACAAATGTCACTGTGTAAACTCTGGAAAACTTACGAAATTGTTTATCGCAAAAAATTGTGTTTACAGAGAGTTTTAATAAAGAATTGTGAGTTTATAAAAATAAAATAACGTGTGATTCACTGACTGGATGTTATGGGTGCAAGGTTTTTTGGTTTTCGTTGACCGAGAGGTTTGTGATAAGCTCGTGCGACCGTTTCGACTATGCGATCCAGTACCGCGCGAGCAGGCGAGCAGCCGCGGAGGCTGTAGGGCGGGCACTGCCTTTGCGGCAGGAGTCTGCGTCACAGCTACTGGACCCCAACACCTTTTTGTGGGACCCCAATTAATAACAGAACGTTATGCGGACGCGTTCGATATTAAATCCTTGATAAACTTTGAAAGACGTTTGTAGCACTGCAATGACAACTTGCGAATATATCTGAGTCTCTTGCTACGAACTTATGCTACTACGTTATTAGTATGAAAATTTGTATCAATGTTTATAAACAAGAATAATTTACTTAACTTATTGGATGATTTACACCTGTTAAACTACCAAAACTAAAGCGATATTTGTATAATGAAACAATTTATAACAACTGTAAATCTGTGGACTTGGATCTAGATCTTGTTTCGTAATACTTGTAATTAAACTCTTCACACACTCCGTTAGTTTAAGACTTCTGTTGTGTGTAAAAGTTTGTATAAACTTTTATAATTGTGAAGAATAACGATAATAACTCGTATACTTGTAACTGGGTAGTAAGAATATGCATTTAAACAGAATTGTAGAAAAATCAGTGTTAGTATTGGAAGATATTTAAAATTTATTACCTCAATTTATTCAAGAACTAAAAAAACTGTTAAATAATTAATTTAGAACATAACAAATGAAGTTATATGTGAAATCTGA
This sequence comes from Byasa hedistus, assembly GCA_029286795.1. Taxonomy (NCBI): domain Eukaryota; kingdom Metazoa; phylum Arthropoda; class Insecta; order Lepidoptera; family Papilionidae; genus Byasa; species Byasa hedistus. The sequence goes on from JAGSMW010000008.1 coordinate 3,063,240, forward strand.
AATACAATGAAATGAAAGTTCAACAATTAATAGATAGTTCAATTAAGTGAATGAGACAGCTTAATAAACACACAGTTTTTTAGTTAAGAAATAAACGTCTGGGTAAATGACCTTTACACCACGTGTTATATTTTTTTTTATCTACAATGGGCTAACTCTTAACCTCAATTTCACGTGATGTTAAGTTACAATTAGCCCGGAGATGGTAAAGCGTTTTCGCTCCGAATACTGACTAAAATTTTCTACAACCTGTACATAGCCGATTTACTTATTAACTTCTTATTTCGTCTACAATTGGTTATCAATGGTGAAGCGCGATCGTTCCGGATAATCAAGCTCTACAAAGTGAACAACAATCTTTTATGGTGACAGTTTAATAAGATTGTGACGGAATTGGCCAGCCGGGTTAAAAACTCTTACTATCATATCAGCTGTATAACTTCCGAACCGTTTAGCCACTGTGCTACGAAGAAGCTACATTCTTTTGCACGCCTTTGATGACCTATTTTTATATTTACAGACGAAGTAAACCTAATTTTCTTTTACATCGTCTTTAAATCTAGTAATCAGATCGTTATGATTTGGAAAAACGCTCGTAGGTCGGCGAGTATATTTTTATAACCAAAATATAATGTTCACATAAACATTTTTTTATTACGATGAAATACATTATCTGAACATAAAATATCTGCGCTTAATGCGCGGAAGTAAATCCATTTTTATTAATCGCAAAAAATGTATTTATCGGCTGTTTCAGGTTTTTACAACATACGTTTCTTTCGCATGAAGAATCTCGTTACTTCCATGCTTTAAACGTCTTTCTTATTTAACGTAGGCGAGACATAAACTAGACTAGGCTAGTATGTAAACATATAAGAATTAGATTTTGTGTAGGAAACAATGAACATTGAATATTATTGTATACCTCCATTAATAAAGAATCTCTTTGAACTACTATCATCATCTTAGCTTCTAAAAGTCCACTTCTAAACATAGCTTTCTTCATCGATTTCCTGAGCGACCGATCTAGTACAATCTGCATTCAACGATTTTCAACAATCTTCACTAGATCGAGACTATCCAGACTTACTTGTTTAATACGAACGAATATAGAGGTAATTTATAATTACAAGAAATTCTTTAATGCTACCCAATTTGTATAGATAACAGGCAATTATAAGTTGCTGAAAGGCGGAATATTGTAGCATTAGGAGATGACTTACCAAAATAGAAAGCGTTTATAACAAATTTCAGTTATATTCCGTCGGATATAGATACTATTTTACTCTACTTGCCCGCTTGACGTAATGGGGCTATTTACGAACACACATTTCGACAGTCCAGTTATGCGATAAGATGAAACTCAGTAATGGTTTTGTAAACATGAGGATGGCAGGCTCCATTAAAGGATAACAGATATTTTAAAATACAAACCATTATTATGATTCAATACATATTTTGCCATTGACTATAGTTTGTTTGATTTATGAAGACACACGGACCAAAGCAGTAGATTGATTTAAAATAATTTCTAGTGAACATAGTGGACAAATAAACATGTAATGAGCGGTTTTGTGTGACTATCAAAAAACATACATAATAAATTTCTTAATCATATTATTTCTTCATGTAAAATAAATTACCTCTTTTAAAAAAACACAAAATCAAATGTTCGGAGCTCCCACACGATATATCGATTATAAATTCATTACATCCAGAACTTTCGCCTATCAAAGTAACAGAGTACAGTGCAACAGCAATATTAAGCGAAGTGATATACATCTAAAACTACATCATCTCAACAACTATATTTTACTTTCATGTAAGTAGCTAATAGTGTTGAGAGCAGGCCTTCCTGCGGCACATTAGGGAAGTCGTTACAACTTCTTCAGCTGCGCCATTCACAAGCGTCCCATTGTGGTTGTGATTTCATTGTGTTGATTTATTACGTACGGAACACTGTGCTACATAAGGTTGATTAGTGTAATTGTGAAGACAGCTTATATATTAATTGTAAAGTGTCAAAATTGAAAACTGCAAAATATCCATTGAGATCGTGCCATAATCACAAAGTAACTATGATCATATAAAGTAAAACAAAAAGTGTTTTTGAAAATGTTCAATAATTCATTACCTCGCATAAAAACTGATTAATTGAATTTAATCTAAGCTTTTTTCTTAGTCTTGTATCTTTGATCTATTTATTATAATTGTACATTACGGGAGAATATTTAAAATAATTTTAAGCAATCGTTAGTTTATACATAATACGAAATTCTTGTTAATTTTTAGTTTAATCTGAAAGGGGTTCTGAAAGGGATATTTTCGAAAAAGTTAAATAAATATACTGTGCGAATTTACAATGAATTATTTATTTATGATTCTTAATGCATTGAATAAGTCTAAACATCTAACATTCTCATAAGGTTAGAATCTATTATGGTGTGGTTAGAAATTCCCATCGCCAACGGATGTCCGTTATGAACCCTGTTACGAAGGAAATTGTAACAACTTCCTTCTTACCGGCCACTTTATTTCCTGTATTGGTTCATTTATAACGGAGAACTGACGTGTAGTTCATTAATCATGTAAATATAATAGTAAAATATTCTCTCTCGTCTATTAAACTATTATTTACATTTCATCAATTACACATTGCTTCCATTGAGGAATATTATAATCGTTTCATTATTTTAAAAATTCTCTAAATATAAAATTACTTTTTAACTATCTATAAATAGTAGTACGTAGTAAATTCAACAATGAACTCTAATTTGTCTTAAACAAACTTTGATGTTTACGCCAACCATTTAATCTGTCACCATTTAAACCATTGCCATTCTACTCGCGTGCCGTGAAAGAGGGAGGACAATTCCCAAGAAAAACGTGGCAAGTACATCAAGTACCTCTAAATTGAGGAGGCTTATGTTCAGCAGAAAAAATACATTGCACTGACATCGTCTGCGAGGTATATCGAGAACATAAATTCTTATTTATTATCACGATAGAACTACTGAATCGATTTATGTTGCGGTTATGCGGTAAGGTACACAATTCATTAATTGCTTAGTTCATAATGAGCTCACTACATAACTACATATTAATTATAATTAGTATTACATATTATTATTAATATACATATTACAAATACTCCAATTAAACGTAGGCTTTCCATTAACCGACATGTTGTAATTACGTAAAAACGAATTCAAACCCGCTATTCTAGTTTCCTGTAATCCATATACTGATTTATGCAGACACAATAATAATAAGAATTTCATAAATTTCAGTAGTATTGTAATAGACCACGCTGATAACGATTCAATGATAAAGGACCGACCATAGAGAGAGTAATAACGTACAACAAAGTTACAAGATGTTCACAAATTATTATTTCATATTAATTTGTGTAATACTAAAATGCGGACGAGAGTTCAACAACTTGCTCTGGACGATTTCCTCACTGCATCGCCTTCAGACGTCTTCTTTTCCTTTACACCAGCAAAATATCTGCATAAGAGCTTTTGGGTACCACCAAAGATAATTTCATAAGGGATCTACTTTTATGTAGATTTTTAATTAACCAAAGCGTAAAAAAAAGTTAAATTCTGTGCACAACAAAAAGTTATTTCTTAAGAAATTTTCACACAATTCAGGCTTACCATAAAGAGTACCTGACGATGACGATGATCTAAAGTGTAACACAGAAGTTGTTACTAATTCACATGCAATTGGTATAACCAATAGAATTCAATAAATTTTTGATAACTTTCAAAGCGTTACATCTTATCTCTAAAAATTGATCGCGTAAGAGTAATATTATTGATGATCCAGTATCGTAATCATGCTTATAAGGCATATCTGAAATGTGTCTTCAGCAAGGGTATTACGTGAATGCATGTTGATTACGAATATCGCCGGAAGACATTACTGGCAGCTATCTGGGTCAGACACATTTGTCCTCGTTTTTCGGCGTCATTGTCTTGGCCTCTATAAAGAAAAGTATCTCTAACAGTATAATACTTGTATCTTAGATAGCAACCACTATCGGCCATTGGGTAAAATTGTATCTACAAAAACTACCGCTTGAATTATATACCTTTATAAATAAACAGTAGTAATTTTATGTAAAAGTCGCGTTATGAACAGGCGATAAAAAATTTACAGCACTGTAGTACCAAATTCAGTATGTTATAATTTATTTATTAGGCGTATTTATAGCGTACAATGGTAATAGAAAAAAAAATATTGGCTAACTAATTCTAGCATGTACACTTACGACAAGTACACGTGACGTTCAAAATTTAATACACAACAAAATGAGAAACTTAAACATGAAAAGAAAAGGAAAATATCATAAAAATCAACTATTATAACATAAAGCAAGAGTTATCTATAAAAAAAGGACAAAAAAATATGTATAAAAGAATCTATTACAGTGTAAATTCTAGGACCATTCGTCTACAAAGACCTACCATTAAAGAGTCCAGAGAGTCCTCGTTTTATTTGGGAACCACATAAGTTATAGTTTAGATGGTAGTAAGGTTTTTCGAGTACCTACCGACCATTTATTACTATATTGCCGCTAGCGTTGGTAATCAAACATATTTTGTTTTTGAGGGAACATTGTCTATGTACGGCCTAATTGTTTCTTAACATCATAATTAGGTCGATCGTTAGCGGGCTACAAATAAAAAGAAATGAGTTGCAAAGTAAGATAAAATAATGCAATATCTTCAGTGTTCTAAATCCGACTATATATTTATAAATTAAAATCTTCGCCAGCAGCCTGTTTATGAAAAAAAGTATCCTTGTATACGATAAAAGTCTATTCAAAATGCAAATGTCAACCCAGAAGCCTAACATTGAACGAAGCTCTCGGCCTTACGTTGCTTAATTAAATCTTGTCTCGCGCTTTGACAACGTTCCGTTACTCTTTAGATGTGCTTAAGTGAACAGCGGAAATTAAGTTAACCCCGATAGTATTAATCGAGTTAATTCAAATGGAAAATAAGTAATTGAATTGGAGCACATTCAATGTTATGGGGAGAGAGTTACATTTACTTAACTGTCTCCTGCTTATTAAGTAACCTAATAAGATAAAGAATAGCTGTGAACAGTAATATATAGTGATGATAGGAATGGAGATATTTGTGGGAGGCCTACGGATAGATGATGACGATGTTATTGATTTTTTTTAACATAGTTCAAAATCATTTCAATCATTTCAAGCTTCATAATAAAAGCTGTTTTAAGTAAAATTTCCACTGTTCTATAAGATACTAAGCAAATGAAGTCGCCTTTAAATTAAACCTGGTTATTACCACTACGTTGCGGCGCTGGTTAATTCATGTTTGAGGTTTAAGGGTAACTTGAAAATCCTTAAGACAGTACTGGTTCTCTTAATACATTACAAGTACGAGCCGTAATCTCGAGATTATAATAAACTTTCACTCTGCGCTTACTCTCACATAAAATTAAATGAAGAAGGGAAATGAGAGTTCAGTTTACTTAAAGATTTTTTCACCGTTAAGTTATGAAATAAAACATGATCTTCGATGTTTAATAAATAAACGATTACAATAAATACGCTATATATACTACTTTCTATATCTTTGTACATTTATCATATCAATATTATAAATAAATGTAACACATATGAATACAGGAACTTTTTTCTGTGTCTTGTAAATATAAAACACTAACACCAAATGAAATGTGAGAAAAGAACTCGCTTCTTAATTAAATACATAAAAGAACGAGGCGCGTTCAAGCGGCGTTTTGTAACAAAGATATTTGTTCATTTAACTGGCATATTTTTCAACATTACTTTATACTCAGGAAACAGAATACACGTAGACTGGACTTATAGATTAAATTCACAATGAACAACAATTATCTATTAACAGACATCAACACATTAATATAATAAGTTAGATATGATGATATCCTGCTGGCTGTTTACATACATTTACCTCAACATGTCTTTAGATGGATGTTTAATGTTGGCGTCGCTAATATTTCATAATATTTTATATTATATTTATCATCTATTATATTAAAACAAATATGTTGTTTTGCTAAACATTCACCTAGATTAGCTACAAAAGTTATATTATGTATAACGTAAGTTATATATCAACTATTGCTAATAACATTTATTAAATGAAATAGAAATTGATAAAATGCAGCACCATCCGGTCGTGAGTTCTTCTAAAGCGGATAATATCTATTAAGATAGTTCGTATACATGCCAATTTTTATACTCCTCAGTCTAATAGCTACGGAGATTAGATACAAACAATTCAAAACATTAATAATTGTGCATTAGCTATACAAGCCTAATTTACACTTTCAACTATTTGCAAGCGAAATCCGCATCAAAAACTGATTAGGCGTTTTAGGGATTATCCAAAAATAAACAGACTAATTACAGAGTCAAGTACATTACACATTAAATAAAAACCAGATATTCTTGTTATTATATTATAAGTATTCCTAAAAATTTCTCCTCGAATTGTTTTACTTTATTTTGATTTTGTTAAAGAGAAAAAGAAAATGAGGGATGTGAATTATATATATATCTTTGACATTTATCCAAGTGAAGAAATAAAATAAAGAGAACTAGATCTAAAAGTTAGTTACTACGAATACTTACTAGCAAAAAAAACAAGGTATGTTATATAAGTATATAAGCAAATTATTAGTAGAGAAGTGTAAGAAAAAATTGTTATGCTAATTCTTGAAATAAACCTACGGATCTGCAATAAAAATATTGAAATATGGTTTTCTTGATTTGTTTTCTTCAGTAACAATTTTCTGTGTTTAAGCAGCTGCGTTTGTACTCGGTTCGATTTTCCTGTTATGAAATTGTAAATGAAATTCTATTGAAATGCTCACCGTGATTTATGATGATGGATCCAGAAGTTCATTGCACAAAATATAAAAACAATCAGAACGTTGTTTTCTTCATTAACAAATTTCGCAACACATAAATCCATCTTAAAATTGCGAAGATTTAACCCACTTAAGAAAAGTTGCGAGACCTCTTTGCGAAACGAACCAAGAATATTAAACTCGTTGCCAGTTACAAAATAATACTATATAATTGTAACAAACAACATTTTAACTTGAAAGTAAAATGTTTAGTATTCAAAAAACTTACACACACTTTACGTAAAACATATTGGGATTGTTGATTCTATCATCAGAAAAACAAAGAAAGTTATTAGTTTTAGTCCATTAACTATTACGTTTTATGTCGTTACTTATATAGTTGAACATAATTCACATTGCGTGTGAATGCTGTGTTCCTGTATTCGTAATTGATGTGACCGTGCTCGAAACAAAGGAAAATGATACCTCATTTCAGAGGAAATAGGATTCTCAGGTACAACATTTAAGAGATCCATTTAAGTCTTCAGTTTAAATAGCCTAAAATTTTGTTAAAGGTCGGCAACACAGCTGTGAGTTCACAGGTGGTGCGTCTGTCCATAGGCGACAGTGATCACTTCCCTGCACGTGAACTGTTTGCGCGTTTGCCCCCATTCCTTATAAAGAAAAAAAAAGGCAGCGACTGTGAATTCATTGCCAGCTTGCCTCATCATCATCATCAGCCGATAGACTGGACAAAAACCTCTCTCAAAGATCTCCTCACTCATCGATCCAAAGCTTAAATAAAATAGAAAACTCTTAAAGAGTAATAGGATAAAAAATTAAATCAATTAGCCGGATGTATGTGCAAAATTAAATATTCATAACAGGACGGTTTGCCAAAAACCTCAAAATTAATTCTAAGAGACCGCCTTTCAACAGACCGGCGCCGAATTGATCGTCTCTTCAACTTTTTCAAGAAGCACCAAACGACTGTCCGATATTTTCATTTATGGCGGTGAAATGGGTAATCAAGATCACAGTGTACTATTTTATCTACAGTTTCTTTCAAAGATTTCTGAGAAAGAACTCTTTCCTTTCCTCTAAAGAGACATTTAATTTTTTTCGTTGAAAATATAATGGAATAACTAATTACAAAATGTTATTCAAATATTATCTGTAAATTTATGAATAATGTTTAATTTAATATGTTTATACGTATACATTAAAATACATTTTGGGATTAATGTGTCCGATGTCATGTTTTAAGTTCTTGAATATTGAAGTGTGTATAAGAAAGACTTGTTTTTTTTTATATATAATCGACTATCACTTGACATCAATTTCACATAATGTGAAGCGACATAGAGACCATAAATAATGAAGAGTGCTTGTTTAAATTACTCTTTACTTCCATATTTTTTATGACGATGGATCTACAATATGAGGATGATTAAAGGCTCTGGAAGCAAACCAGGGCACTCAATATTACAAGTGCATTATTATGTCATTAAGTCAGTTAAAATTGTTCAAACAAATAGTTTTTCGTTAAGCGATGTTTTTATTTATTTTAAAAGTGGTTTATTCAAATTTTGACTTCAATACTGTAAACTCCGACGCCAAACGTAATTTGGCAGTCGTACTGCTTATTATGTAAAATTTTCAAAGAACTCCATTAAATTGAGAATAAGCATAACTTTTTTTGATATTAACATAATTTTTATACACATTGAAAGCAATTATCGTCGCTTAAATATCTTTTATTGTAATAAGTTTGAATGATGTAAAATATTATATGTATTACTAATATTTTTTAATTTAAGTGGCAGTTAAGACATACCAGGTAATGTAATACTTGGTTATTGGAGATAGGAAAAAGTTTATGACAATAAATTCAGATCTCAATTGTAACTTGCTAAGGGAAGCCACGACAGATAATAAATCAATACTAAGTATACTTACGGACTTTTAGCTATGAAAGTTTTGTATTAATTAGAAGCGAACTAGACCTGCTTAAGATTTTCTATATATTTCTTACAAATAGCAGAGATAATTTCTTTACAAATTCTAACAACAGAAAATATAAAACTCTTACAGTAAAAAATGTTGTTATTATAAAGGAGACAAGTTTTCTAAAGTCTTGTTTTAACGTAACGCTGGATTACGCTACAACTTGTAAAGACACAATATTATAATTGTAATTTTTAGATTATCGTGAAGTCTTTTCTCTGATGACATTTAATGCTGCTAGTTGTTTAATCGTCGCAAGTTACGAGCTGACGGATCTGAACTCCGCGGTCTAAGAGTGTTCAGTGTGCTCCAACATAAGTTTTGTTACTATACACACAAGTAGGACTATACACCGGGTTCAGCTAGTTAGACTTTTATTATGGGTACTACAATATATACACTATAATAATTTATAGATATAAGCCTTCTTTGTAATCAAAACATGCGCGCAAAGGCACACTTGCCATTCAGTGTTAAGGTACGTTAGCAGACTATATACATGCCCGAAGTGTATTTCTTTTAAAAGAAATAAGTTAGTGGATACACGTGTTGAATATCTAGAAGGACCCGCGTGCTATATAATAAAAATAACTCTATAACATTTTGGAAGATGAATTACTGTAGTACTACTTTATTACACCTAAAAGAAAAGTGGAGAAAGAACAAATTAGTCTACTTGTTTCCTTGTTTAATAAACTTTTAATTTCATAACGGACAGGTATATTTGTCACATTATAACAATTTTAAATGTCTTACTATTGTAATATTCCATTTACTTTTGAACTCAAGACCTATATTTAGCAAGTTTAGTAAGTGTTTTTCTGACGGAGGTAGTATAAAGTTATTTATGTTTTTTTCTGTCATATTACAAATTTTAAATGTTATATAATATAATTGTACAACTTGACGTAACAACGAACAAGAGTTTACGCTTTAAGCAGATTATAAGAAGTGCTTAAAAGATTAATTCTTTGGCCGGAGGCCTCTTCGATGCACAAAGAAGATTCTCCGTATCAGCTGATATAACGAGATGTAGGTTAAAGAGATGTTGGCACTCCGCCAATTCATCTATATTTCGTTTTTTGTCGTTACTATAACGTTTTCGAAGAAATATGTTGTTTTGTATTTTGAATGGTAATTAATTAAATTTTAAGCTATTTTTAATAACAACGAGAAATTAAACATAGCTATCAGTTTATACCATAGAGAATATCGATAACAGATCTACATTTGATGTTTACGTTAAAAGATTGTGAAGTTAATGAAAAAGATTTATAATAGTCTGTATATTTATACCATAACTACCCACCGAAATATACTTATTATAGGCAACAGATTAAAAACAGGAATATAGCGAAATAAATCCGCTCTTTGTAAGATACTATTGTAAGAAATAACTATGGAATTAAGAACAAAACGTGGTTACTATTGTTCTTGCTAACTTTAAGAATCACCCGAGTGAGCACAATAACATTTTGGATGGGAAATAGGTAGTATGCAAAACTGTGTGGAAAATTAGATCGCTATACCTTTTATAGCTTCTGCGCAATATAAATTTTCGCCACATTTGCCCGTGTAAGTAAAATACTAAATTTACATAGTACACTGTTAGTATAAACATTTAAGAACTGTTAGTTGGCAAAACCCAAGCTGTACATTGCATAATTTGACTATGACTATAGTTTTTTTAAAAGAAATACAATCTTGCTAAATAAAATTCTCAGGTAATATTAAACGTTAGTACCATGAATCTCCCTTCTTTGGATATTAGTTATAAAAATAGAAATTTCGTTTTAGTATCTTATCGCGGAATATCTTTACTTATCGCCGAAAATTCAATACATTTAATAAAGGAAACCCTGACGCATAAAGTAGCGAAGTAAAACCCTTGTCAAGAGCTTTTAACATTTATATTAAATTTAGAAACACCTATTTCCAATATCCTACTTCAATATTATCTATAAAAATTGGGTATAATATCAAAAAAAATTGTTAAACCTAATTTTGTATACATTTTTTAAAAGTCAACAACGTACTTAGGTTCTGATTATTACTACATAACATAATTCCTTCGCGTATACAATTTGAAACGCTTTCCGACTAAGAAAGTAATAGGATTTATAAATAGCTTAACTTTATGGCCCATAAATAAGAAAAGTAATTCATCGTTATGATTGTAATGGTTCAATAGTTTAAGTTCATTTACATTAAGAACTTAAAACCGTATATCGCCATAGTATTGTCTAGTTGGAATGGAAAGCCTATACGTATAAAACATTTGCTCTGTTATATATAATATTATTGTTACCTATTTATAAGCCTAACAGTATACGACTTTCAGCTGTTGTTGATAATGATGTAATCCAGTAATTAAAAAAATATGGAACTTAAGAAAAAATATTAATCATTTAACAAACAGTTTTCTTCTCTACAAGTCTTATGGAAAAACATATACAGAAAGAAAGCTTTCTCCCGTGTGCACATCAGATACCAAATAGAATAAGATTCAAACAATATCTTTATTTAATAATGAAGGTAATACAAAATACAATATGTATTTGGCGAATATAAATATTTTATCTTTTAGAAACTAGAAAAATCTATATTAATCGTTGAAAGTAACTATATGAAACGAGTCGCATGGACTACATAAGATGTTTAAAGCTCACAAGCTGCTACAGAATTAAGTTGCACATAATCCGTTCTGAATTTCAAGGATTTTCTACCATAAACCTTCACACTTCTGCCGACGTCCCTTTTTAAATTGGCGCTATAAACACATCGTGTTTACGGCTTGGACATAAAAATATATAAAATATACGGTGTAGTGTATTGGCACCTCGACATCGTTGTTATATGTCCCTTGGGACGGCCCTTAAGGAGAGGATAGCCATCTTGTAACTGTCAAATGTACATGAATGTAAAACAAATATAAAAATTTAACATTTACTCAATTCATATATGTAAAAAATTGTTTTGAAAAATGTTAAAAATGTGTAAATGTAGTAAAAAAATAAAAATGTGTTCAATAAATCAAGTAGATTACCTACCACAAACCACAACCTCTCACCTCACCAAGGTTGGCAGGTAGAGAATACCTTCAGGCATTAAGCCCGCCTTTTGTATTCCAATTTTTGGTTGTATAATAAACAATAAATAAATAAAATAATTAGATTGATAAAAAACATTCTTCCAGTTGAACATTATAAAGACTATGAAAGCAAAAAAGCGGTAACTTGTTCGTCTAACTTTGTTTTTGCTATAGTGTGATATCCTGGCTTGGTGGTTAAAGTAACAGTACCATGTTTATACTAAATAGTAATAATAGAGTACATGTTCTTATACCGTGATACAAATCATTGTGTAATCCTCATTGATATAAAGTTGTCAACCATTATCTCTCTCAAAAATCATTCTTGATCTGTTTTTAATAACGAAAGCTTAAATAAAACAAAAATTTTATAATAGCTGTAAAAAACATGAAATATCACTGTGTAACAGCGGTTATCCGTTAGGTAAGAAGCGAAGGATAGACGCCAATATAATCTTATTACAAGGAATTACAGCGTGGGCGGCATTGTTACCTTTCGGGAGTCGAATGTATCGTTAGCGACAATTGGATTCCCTGGTCTAGTCACACGGCATACTAAACGTACCAACGCTGAATGCATACTAAGTTAAAACGCGATACTGTAACGACCTACTTTCTAATATTTTTTTGTATTTCACTACACTATACGTTTTTTTAAGAAACAAACTCGTAATTAATCTAACAACCCCCGATATCTGTAATAAATACGGATCATTAATAATGTTATCTTAATTAACATCTTGAGTTTGCATTGAACTAGTTAACATTATTAACCCGACATGCCATTTGAAGTAATTTATTTTAAATTAGATTTGAACTGTATATGTCAAGATTATGTATGCAAAAAAGATAATACATGAATAACCATCCACCACCTTTATACTTGTTCCATCACAGCACTATTCTTACTGTCAATATACCGCTTGAATACAGTAAAATTATTTAAAAAATGCGAGCCCTCATCTCGTATCAAAGTGGCAACACTTATTTGCCTAAAACATCCGGAAATGTGAAAAAAAAGGCAAGCATAACTTAAAGTCGGAAAGGCGACGTATCTCAGCGTAACAGATCGTGAATTATTGATAAAGTTCTCAACTTCGGCTACTGAACAACATATATTTTAGTCTCGCGTGTGCATTTTTGTATTCCACTAATCCTTAACTGGAAATATAACTTGGACAGTTCAACAAGTAGGCAACGAGCTCACCAATAGCCAACAATAAGAATGTAAAAAAATTAATGACTTTTATGATTTCCTGAACGTTACATTTTAATGTAATTACCTTTATAATAATATTTAGTCGCAGTGCGTTTGTGTCTATTTAAAAAAAAACTATTTAACGGCGGTAGATGTTACAACGAGATTGTCACATCCAGATAATCGACGATGAAAATAATCTCTTCAGATATTACAATTAAAAAGAGCTAGAAAAGCGTGAAAATTTAAAGCGACTATAATATTTGTATGTGGATACTTTTAATGGCAAAAAATTTTTTTTACGGTAAATGAATTAATGTCTTCACAGCAAAGGACATTCCTCCGAATCCGTCTCGGACACTGTCGCGCATCCAGAATTTGACCACAAATTGGAGTAAGGCGACAGATATTAGAGCTGACATCTTGAGCCAGTCCTATACCATGGGTCAGCGGTTTAAGTTACTCTGCTTATTCATGGGTAACCACCACCTCCACCACAACGACTGGGATACTGGTTTGGCGGTGAATTTAATACACCAAACAATCCAACTAATCTAAAACAACCTGCGCAATTACCTTGAAGAGAAAAGATACGTAGAAGAAAAAAAATCTTTACGTCATAAATGTATGTCACTTTAAATTATTTTCTATTTTTATTCATAGGCTAAGATTACTATCCATGAAGATTAATAAACATTAGGGAGCGGTCGTAAATCTCGCTGTGGGGATAGCTTAAATAAAACCTACATCACTTGGAACGCGATGCCGGAGGCGGCCGCATAGTTGCGAAGGCATTTTTTCGTTTTTCCTTAACAACTCTGGTTCGAACATTACACACATATTTCAAAATATTTGCAGTATCAGAAAAACTACATTGCCTGAAAATATCAAATATAAGTTTCCATAAAAATGATAAATGTAATTCATCATTAACAATCATTTATATTTATTATTCCAAGTTCCCCATCCTTCATCATTTACCATATTTATATAAATGAAAGTGTTATTACATATATTGTTAAAAAAAGACATCCAAAGTTTATTCTTTCTGTTTTATATCTTTTCCTTTGACATTTGTTTCACCTTTGTCAGCGTTAAAGTGCTACGAACGTTTTACCGGTCTGTCAAGCACAGTATACACAGAAATATATATTTTCTTTACACATATAACGTATTTTCAAGCAGACAGTATACTAACTTAATGGACAGTGTCAAAATGCCATGCTAAACGGAATTTCGCAGCGCAAAATTCACTACTGCACTACGCTCAATACCTAGATAACATGTCCTGTTAACTAAGTAATTTCACTAACTACAACGCCTCTCGCTACAGTAACTTTTAAACTATATTGGCGATGTTAACAGGTACGAACTGTGATAGTATCGTTTATAATAAAACGCAATATTTGATGAATCGATCGGTAATGTTCTTCACTACCAAGTTATAGAAAAACTTCCGCGTTTACGTGAAACAGTTGCCGTGTGCAAAACGGATCCGCTTTAAACAAGGTAACGAGAGCAGACATTTGTATTCCCTTTATTTCCCCAGCGGGGCCGCTGAAGTAATTTCAACTTTTTAACTGACTTTTAACATGTTCAAATAAAATGTGAAAGGAAATTCTCGACGTCGATGGCGCTACCATTTTTGAAATGAACAATGAGTACGTTTCCTGTCCGGATGCTTGTTTGTGTGATGAATTCAATATATTGTTAGTAAATATTATGTAAGAATATTATAGAAGTTTTATGACAACATTTACAATATTACAATAACATTCTTTAACGATAGGTGTTTGATGTTAAAATTAATTAAAAATCATATCTTTAACAAGGCTCTGCTATGTACCGCACCCAGACAACTAATAACTTATCTCTTGAAAGTTCGACTCGATAAGTAAAGTTAATTACTTGATTTTTAGTTTTAAGATCCATTAATTGTAGTTTAAATCGTAAACCTAAATTAAAATTGTATTTTCTTCAAATTAATATTCATCAAACTTCTTGAACATATTTTATTACGCTTACATTGCTCTTGTTTCTATAGAAAACTACATGGTATTATATTACATGTGATCGATGATTGATATAGATCTTAGCATTTTTAACAAATCTTTGTGATTTTTTCAATGCTTTCTAGAGTGTTTTTGTTATATGTGATTATTTTGTAAACATGATAAATGAATTGAAAAAAAAGTTATGATTGCTGTTCATAAATACAAACTTGAGGCTATTGTCGATATACAAAAAAGCAATAACGCGAGTCGTAGAGGCCATATGTTTGAAACATTTTTGTTCTCCGCATGTTCGAATATCGTATAGTAATTTGTTGTAAAAAAACCAAGTATTTTTCTCTTTACTTTCGTACAAATTAAAATTTTCGATGCAAATTCGGCTGATGATATCGACGAGTATATTTAATGTTACAGAAACTTTTCTTTAATAGAAATATAGGTAATATTTTCTTTCCAATATGGCAGCGACATTTCGACAGATATCCTTGTCTCGAACTTGAATTTTCATTGCACCAACTTTATACTACTATCTATAAAGATCTATACACGTAGTATAGTTATGAATATTTAACTTGTGAATTCATGTGAAACTGTTACAACCGTCATGTTTATCTCGAACAGCCTTCAAACATGTTCAACGGACCGTCGTTAAACTAAATAGTCGCTACGAGTGTATCTTGTTGTATTTGAATATAATAGAATAATTACAATATACTTAAGAGGCTATTAAAGCTTTTATAATGTAACGAAAATAATTTTTTACAGTTATCTTCTATATTCATCACCTGGAGGTGAGATGTTTTGTTTAATGAACATAAATAAATTGCATAATATATAGCGCAATTCAGATCTAAATACAGTCATATTTTAAAAATTACTGCTGTGTGTTTAATATTAGATGAAACTGCAATAAATAATAGCTAATTGAATAGTACTTCTTTTATCTGATACGCAACCTTTTTAAAATTACCTGATCGTTGTAATATGAAGTCACATTGCTGGAGGATCATCATCATTATTTCCACGTACAGCTGATGGTATCTTTTGCATACTGCTTCGCACTGCAAAAAAGTTATTTACAAGTTAATAATGATACCTACCTAAAAAAAAGTGTCTAAACGCATAATTTATATAATAAAATGAATGTTTCTATTATAACAGCTATCAATAAAGTAAAAAATCGCTTCAACTTTTTGTTTGCTGGTAAAATACAAAGCTCTCTGCTCTGTTGTGTATAAGCGACTGTAGCGTTTGCCTGCCAAATTTGTTGCGGAATTTTGTAGAACTAAACCGAATAATATTCGTTTGACGCGGCTATTGCTCCCCTTTGAGCTCGTTTATCTAGCACAATTGACAACATGAAAACATGAGTTTCACATTAATTTTAGATAACTGTGCAATAATGAAGTGACGCAGTTGCATCGCCTTTTCTTTTTACTAACATCATTATATTATTATTCTGTTTATTAATTTACGTATGAGTATTATCATCATGATCGTCAACAATAGTAGGTAGTGACAGATTTTGGTACATACGTTTGTGACATTATAGATTACCACGATTAATTTCGTAATGTGTATTAATTAATTTATTTTAGTATGTTCCTTAAAAACCGCATACAATAACAATTACGAATTCAGCTGCGAAACTTTTTGTTGATTCCCACCGACTGTTTTAAATTAAAATAGTTGAAGTTGAAGGCCGACAGCTGTTCTTGTTTTTGTTAATTCTAATTAAAACTTTCGCGGCAATTTTAATTTACTTTATTACCAAATGATAGACTAAAACAAAAAATAGATTACACTAATTGTTGTATGTTTTACGAAACTTGCAGGCGTTAATGTATGCGGCTAAATACGATTTCTTCAAGTCTTGTTGATTCAAGAGAAGAATCATTACGGCTTTCTCCTTTACCTCCGAAGACCAAACCACCTCTTAACACTAGGTAATATCAGCACAGCATGAGCAAGATGTGCACTTGATGTTAAGTTATACAAGAAAATCGTGACAAGGTGCCGCTAGTTAGGATGTTGGCAACCCAATTTGTACTCATCATCTGGAGACATAAGACGGATTCAGTTTACCCTACTACATCACAATTTTACACAAGGTAGAAATAGGCGTTGAATTCGACACTAGACTTATAATAACAAAAAATTTCACAACAGACCTATTTCTACTGCTAAACAGTAGTGTTGTTAATAAAAAAAATACTTCGGATGTATGTTGCTTACAGAGATAAACACTAACAATTTCATTTGAGTACATCGATTATTAAACTCGAATACGAAATATATAGTTTCTAAACCAACAGTTTTAACCTCATGAAAATCTTAAATGTTGAAATTTTATTAACTGAAATAGTTATTGAAATTCCTGAATTTTTATATAACCATCTGAAAATAAACTATTATTATATTAAATGGTTCACTGAGTACTTACCGTGCGGCAGATTATTCGATGAACTGTTTGTATTGAATTCGTCCTCGTTCCTGGAGTAGTAATATTTGAAACGTGTACCAGCAAATAGTGTTACGGAATTTTTTCGTTATTTCCGCCGTTTCCAACAGTACAATTTGTTTGAAGATTAATTGAGTTAAAGTTAAAATTTAATTACAAAAGAGTACCATGGCTCATTATTCTGGTAATTATTTGAGACACCTTGGTATTTTTTCACTGAAATTAACTTTCCGTTTTGTTATTGTTTTTTCTTGTCTACAATAGACTAAGTGATGGCTTCAAGTTAATATAGTATCAATAAGCAGTAAGCCGTTCGTCACTACGCTACGGAAGCAGTTAAATATTAGCAATAATACAAATATAAAACATCATTAATTTCAGAGGCTAAACCTTAAGTTTTAATACTTAAAATATTACATCAAGAAATTAAAGTGATTTGCGCGTGCTTTTATATTTCCATTATCATTATTAAAAATGTAAAACCAACAGTCCACAATAAAATTTCTAATGAAAGTCTGAAAGTGGATATCTTGCTCAATTCTATTTTTCACAAGTAAAATAATTTTTATCACTAAGCCCAAAACAAACTTTATACTTTATTCATGACTAAAAGTGTCTCATGTGGGAGAGAGGTATGAATATCGCCACCACCACTCTAAAAAAGCTTCAGCAACTTTCCCTGAAACCGTTTGTGTTGACAAAGCTTATGTCAAACATAGCGTATATAACAAATACTCTCAAAAAATTTGTGAGATTTCAACGAGTATTAATGAATTTCGAGCATAAATGAATATGAATAGATTCCAAAAAAATATAAATTTACCTCAGCAACAAAACGATCAAGCAGAAATTGTCTCCGCAAATTGTCTCTCCAAGGACTACAATTATTCAACCTATTCAAATTCCGACCTCTCTAATTTGAATAATCGTACCACGGCTGTTATGAGATTCTTTTAACTGTTTTAACTTCAAAATATTATCGTAAGAAAATTGAGGACCAACAAAATTTTAATAATTATTTTAACGTAAAGAATAACAATACTCTGTGGTAAACATTATAAAGTTGTATGCAATAACGGCCGAGTAAAGGTTTGAAGTATGCAGCTAGTGAAAATGCTTAATTGTTACCAAACTTATGCTATCATCAAATTCTTAAATATACTGCTCTATAATATCAAAGTTAACTTCTTCACTTATACAGAGGACAGTAACCATTGCATCCTGCCTCCGAACCTCTGTACGTCCTGTCGAAGTTTCTTAGCTCGCTGATAAAGTTCGACATTGACTTTGCCAACGAACTAATAAACTTCGTGACTTTGATAACTTGACAACATCAACAAGCAAAATGAACCCGACTTTTTTATAAATTTTGCTTCTCCACCGTAATCTGTTAAAACAATTACTGTCCAAGTCTCATTAAAAGAAACTTTTGATATTATTTTTTATAACAAATTATTGTGTAGGTTCAATATAAAAAAAAATTGGTCATATTTCAGGAGTAAAAATTTGTATGGAATTTAGAGGCGGAACTATATCACCTGATCGTTCATCACACACATTACTATGCATTATTACTGTGCTCTAATTTAAAGAGCGCTGTACTGTGGTAACAAGA
Source organism: Byasa hedistus (assembly GCA_029286795.1). Lineage (NCBI taxonomy): Eukaryota > Metazoa > Arthropoda > Insecta > Lepidoptera > Papilionidae > Byasa > Byasa hedistus. Next base: position 3,082,500 of record JAGSMW010000008.1, read on the forward strand.
ACATAATACTTCTCAAAACGTATCGTTGTATTATATTTAAAAAAATGTTTCTAGAGCGTGTCAAATAGAATATATACTTCCATATCATTTTCATAATCATTCGTCAGATACTGGACTATTGGATTAAGCCTCTCCCAAAGATCTCACTGATCGACTTTGGACATCCAGCCCACGACCTTCACCAGATCGTCAGTCTGATTTGTGGAAGACCTACCAGTACCGGGTCTACCGTTATGCGGCTGCTTCTTATAGGCTCATCTGCTCCAGCAGCTGTAAGTCCTCCGAATAACATGTCCTGCTCATTGCCATTTAAACATAATTACGAATAACATAATAATGCTTTGAATTGTAAGTGAAAATAAAAATCCAAACAGTAGCAAAAGATTTCACTTTTTTCAAATATTCGAAGAGTCAATAGAGTGGTTGTCTAAAAAAACATCTGATGCCCCTTATCTTATTACGTCGACCTTACCGCAGCTCGATTCAATTTCATTATTATTACATTGAATAAGCACTATCCTCTCTCCGCCATTTAAATATAACCCTCACGTAACTTGAACGATGGACCACGAGTCTGACGTCGTGTCTACGTGAAGCAATCAGCCTTTTACGGTATCACGAACGCGTCGGCGATATTTCGTACAAATATTCATTTAGGTTACAGAAATATAGGATACACCAAAGTTAAATAAACGTTATGTAACACTCGTTATGAAGAATATAAGCCAAAGTAATAAAGAGAAAAAAGAAACTGTTAATTCGTTACTATAAATTTTAAATACAATCACATAAAATATACATTACATCGTCACAAGTAGCAATAAAATGGCCGCTATCTCTGCAACATGCTGCTAAACCCTTTTATTCCTTTTCATGTGATTACCATAAATATTTTTGATTTAGTTTTAATTTTTTAACCATGCGTAACTTTTTATACAGTCCGTTTATATTTCTTTTTTTTTTTCATAAAAAAGTATTCTACCAACGTACTTTTTTTTAAATAACGTCTTCCTCAGACATTCGTGCGAGGGTCGTTGTCTATCCATTATTTTTTTAAATGTATTTTCATTTGACTTCTTTTGCTAAACGAGTAACTTACGAATATATATTTACAATTTTTTGAAAATGGTTCTCTGGTCTCCTTATTTTATTTTAATATTCAAATATTACTAGTACTTACTTCCACATCTAATTCTATTTTTACATCATACCTTTCTCTTCCGTACATGGCGCATTCTGTTAACACGCGCTGGGCTTTAATTTAAATTTGATTAAATACTCATACTGTAAATGTCAGCATACGTAGGTCAGAACTTGAAAACAGGAAATCAATTCTTAAAGATAGAAAATTGGAAAAAAAAAATTTTTTCATCCGGTAATAGCTATAGAAACTTTGAAAACTAATTAAGCATCAACATAACTCCTTTTTTCAATGTGTTATATAAAGGAATAAGTAAATATGTGAGTATTGAAAGACCTCTAGTAAAGAATTTTCGCTTAAATTTTTCCCTATGAAACAATGACTATTTTTATAATAAAACAGTTATGAAATATTTTATAATGTTATACATTCAATATTCAATGTATATCATTTAGTAAGTGAAATATATTCTGAAATATTCCTCTTTGCTCTTTTAAGATACGGAGCCTTTTACAGACTGTCACATGTTCCGTAAAATGAAATCTTTTCATCCATTTAAAAGCAATTTCTATACACAATTATTTTGTGGATCCGAATATATAAGATTCAAACTGCCCATTACTTTCAATATTATACCATATACCATACATACAATAGTAGTAGTATGGTAAATGTAGTAAGTATGGGTATAATATTGTATACCATATATACAATATTATACCCATACTTTCCTTACTACAAATAGGTAATAACTCTTATGCAACTTTATAGATGCCCTTGAATATTATTAATAATCCACACCCATAATTTAATATTTGTAACTTCAAACGTGGTTCGAACCCTTTCTTACCCAACCCGAATCCTATTAGTGCAAATTATACCCGGCAATAAATCCCCAGGATTGCCCGTAGTCGCGAAATATCAAAATCTTGAAGTACTTTTTAACTTAGTTTTAAATTCTCCCCTCTGTTCGTGGTACGTGGACAACTCTTGTACACTTGTTTTTAAAACAAATTACAAACGAGTTTGAGTGTTTACAATAAATAATAGAAATTTTTACTTTATTACTATTTCACATCATATATATAATAATATTTCGCGATTGGTAAAATTTATTACATTGTAAAACTTAAATTTTAATAACAAATAAATTCCTATTTTGTTGCATATCGGATGAGCTAGGGAGGATCCCGAAGCTGATGATATAAAAGTGCGATTAAGTAAATAATTAACCGCCAAATGTATTCAAATTGTGACAAGTATTATGTTTGAATCATTATAAGTCATTGTATTCATTGACCTTGTAAATACACGTCCGTTTCCTCCCAACGTTTCTTTATAACTCACTTTATATTCATTTTAAATTTCAACGTTCATCTTAAAACTATGTTATAATCTAATATTAGAATTTAACGTTCCTAAACACAACTTTAACACTATTTATTACAAAATATGAGCTTAATTAGTTTTCGTGTGAAGCTATGTTTTAGCTGTCTCTGGGGTGTTTCCCCGTTCGCTACGATAGTAAAGACAGTTTTTGAAAGATTAATGAGCAGTATTAGAGAACCGTTAGAGAGAACAAAGGATTTCATTTGCTTGGTTTTCCCTATAGAATTCAAAATACATAGAACTTTAACAAATTTCTCTTTTATCTATAAACATTAAGTAATTACGCTCACTCACAAAATGTATGCTCACAATGTTTTTAATGATCAGCATTCATTGCCTTTGCTTTAGAGAACTTTATTAAATATATTTAACAAATGTATAATGTCTGTTTACCGACCTCATGTTTTTCTATGGGTTGATGAGTTAAAAAACAAGAGTGCATCATTACCTCCAGTGTCGTTTAAAAGCAACGTCTGTCGAGTCATATCCTGAATGGAAGATTAACGAAGCTCTTAGTGAAGAATGACTAACACATTTTATGCGCGTATACTACTTCTCCAGTATTTCTACACGAAAAAAAATATCTTCAGAAACAAACATCAGAATTGGAAACAGATTTCGAAAACATGAGCATTTTAATATAACATCCATTTGTGTTATCCATATCGAATCTGGAACAAACTGAAATAAGATTTTCAAGCGTGTCTTGATTATCTACGGCAGGTCTTCAATAATATTAGTATATAAACATGGATATGATAATAAAACAAATAATATATTTGACGGCGCGTCTATAAAAGCTGTCAACCGTTGACAGTTGACGTAACACCGGGCGCTGGGGAGGCGGCCATTTGCTCGTAGGGCAATCATCTTTGAGCGGTTGTGAAGTAAAGACGTTGCGCACGCGCCCCACGTGTTCCGGTGGAACGTCATTTATAGTGATTGTTAATTGTCAAATTAATAAAGAAGTGTCCTTTCTACTCAAAACATATTTCATCAATCTTATCTCCTCGCCCGTTTACCCATATAAAAGATGGAACAGTCCGGTGAAAATAACCACGTGCCTTTATCAGAAGTGGGATCGAGAGGGCTTAACACTGAGGAGACAAGATATAACACCGCTGGCCCGTCATCAAATACAGGCATCGAGGCGTCAGGCTTCTTTACCAACATGGAGGCGCTTTTTACTCGCCTACTAGCAGCAAATCAAAATTCACCGTCGAGTCATGCGACGCCTCATCTCATCAAGTTCGACCCGGATGAAGCCGATTCAGATATCGAAGGTTGGTGTAATATCACTGAAATAATAGTAAACAGTCGAAAATTAGAGGGACCCGAGTTGCTGCTCGCTCTCACGCATGCCCTAAAGGGGCGAGCCGCCAAGTGCCTGACTAAGCTATGTAATACAAAGATAACATGGGCACACGTCAAAGAAGTCTTACTTGCGAAGTGTGGATGTCCTATGTTAATGCAGGAATATTTTGAGGACATAATAAGGTTTCAAATAGACAATAAAAAAACTGCGAGTGAAGCCGCCGTGAAGCTCTGGAACCTCATTGAACGTGTCCCGAGGCTCGAAATGGATGAAGACATCGCCACCGGCTTCGCCATTTCAGTGCTGTCTCAAAGGACCCATTGCTAAGAAGAGAGTTAAACTCGCACGTGGTGACTACAAGGTCTCAACTCTTCAGGGTTCTCAACGGAATTCCACTCAAGCGACGCCAGGATGAACCTGAGACTTGCGAGACAGAAAACAAACGTGCGCGTCTGGTGGACTACAAATTCACTGGGAGTTGCCATTTCTGTGGCAATAGAGGCCACAAAATAGAAGACTGCCGCAAACGTCGTGACACCATGAAACCAAAGTCATCGGATAAAGAAAAGGAGAAAACTGTGACCTGTTTCACCTGCGGAAAAGCAGGGCATCTCAGCACCAGCTGCCCCGACAAGAAGCCAGCAGCGGCGCCAGCAACGCGCAAGGAGGTTCAGATCTGCACGAGGCGCACAGTGAGAGGTACCCTGTCAACATCAGCTGGTGAGGTCATTTTGTTCCTTTTCGATAGCGGATCGGCGTGTTCCCTAGTTAAACTTTGCTATGCCACGAAACTTGCGGGTTCTGAACGCGATGACATTGTTTATTTAACTGGGATCGGTGGGGAAGACGTTAAATGCACTAAACAAATTCTTAGTTTAATAACTATTCAAGGTATTCCTCTTTCGGTACTATTCCATGTCGTACCCGACAATGCTATCTCTGAAGCAACTATAATTGGAAGGGACGTTCTTGAGCAGGGTATTCACGTCGAAATTAATTGTAACCATCTTGTTTTTACTTTGCGTAAAGAGATAAATGTATGTAAAAGCACAAGCGGATTTGACTTTAGTCCTATTGATACTGACTTAGTAGGCGCGGAAAAGCACGCTTTGCTAAATTTATTACAAAAATACAGCGAGTTCTTTATAGAGGGCGTACCATTAGGCGTGTTTCGACAGGAAGTCTCAAAATTGATTTGCTTGATCCTCATAAAACGGTGCAACGCCGTCCATATCGACTATCTCCAGTCGAGAAAGAAATCGTAAAAGATATAGTTCAGTCTCTTCTTGAAGCAGGTGTTATACGTGAAAGCTCTTCACCATTCGCGAGCCCCATCCTGTTAGTCAAAAAAAAGGACGGTACAGACCGGATGTGCGTTGATTATAGGGAACTTAACGCAAACACACGTCCTGAACATTACCCGCTACCTAGAATAGACGAGCAAGTGGATGGCGACGGGAAGCACACTTCTTTTCCTCACTTGATATGGCGTCCGGGTATCACCAGATTGCTGTAGAATCCAGTTCGGTGGAACGAACGGCCTTCGTGACACCGGATGGACATATGAATACCTTGCCATGCCGTTTGGGTTAAGGAACGCAGCCTCCGTATACCAGCGCTGCATCAATAAAGCGCTAAAACCCCTTAAGGATACTGTGGCTCTCGCATATATGGACGATGTGCTGTGCTTTTCATCGCAGGTAGCCGAAGGATTACGGCGTTTAGATGAAGTGCTTGGGGCTCTTTCTGAAGCTGGGTTCTCTTTTAATATTCGCAAATGTAAATTCTTAAAGAAAGAGATGACTATCTTGGGTACGCGATTCGGGCCGGTGAGGTTAGACCAAACCCGCGGAAAATTCAGGCCCTCATAGATGCCCCAGAACCAGCCACAGCTACTCAAGTTAGGCAATTCCTCGGTTTAGCCTCCTACTTTCGTCGATTTATCCCTAACTTTGCTACACTTGCCGGCCATTATATTCCACTCACGAAGCTAAAAGGGCCCATTACCTGGTCCGACAAACATCGCGAAGTTCATAGCAAGATAATTGCCATTTTGACCTCTGAACCGATTTTAACGATCTTCAATCCCGAAGTACCAATAGAACTTCACACAGACGCGAGTTCTGATGGATACGGGCCATTTTAATACAACGAGACAATAATATGCCGCGTGTTGTAGCGTACTTTAGCCGACGCACCACTAACGCAGAGTCCAGTACCACTCTTATGAGTTGGAGACATTGGCTGTGGTTCGTGCGGTTGAAAACTTTCGCCACTATCTCTATGGCCAACACTTCACCGTTTTCACAGATTGCAATTCCCTAAAGGCTTCAAAAGCTAAAGTAGATCTCTCACCGCGTGTCCATCGCTGGTGGGCATACCTCCAAGCTCACGATTTTGATATTGTCTATAAAGAGGGCCGTAGTATGGAACATGCTGACTATTTGTCAAGAAATCCGCTTCCTTCCTCGACTGTGACCTCGGTAGAACAGGTAGAAAACAAATTAGAGCTATCACTACACACAAAGTGGTAAATTTTGTTGAACTACATGATAGCTGGCTTCAAGTCGAGCAAAAGAGAGACCCCGAAATCCTTGATCTCATCAATAAGCACACTAAAAATGAACTTCCGGAAGGTACGTCACATACATACGACGTCCGTGACGGTGTTCTCTATAGGAAAGTTGAGCGCAACAAAACCAGCTTTTGGTTACCGATCGTACCGCGATCTCTAATTTGGACCCTGATTAATCATGTCCATAGCGAAATTAAACATTTAGGCTGCGAGAAGACACTCGATAAAATTTACGAGCAATACTGGTTCCCACAAATGTCACGGAACGTTCGAAAATTCGTCAACTCTTGTATAGTTTGTACGGCTTCAAAGGGCGCTTCGGGAGCCCAGCAACTACGGTTGCATCCTATTGCCAGGTCTCGGTGCCTTGGCATACTATTCATATCGATTTGACAGGTAAGCTTAGTGGCAAAAGCGACCGAAAAGAATACGCGTCGGTTATAGTAGACGGATTCACCAAATACGTATTATTAGAATACACTCAGTCGCTAGATGCTGCATGTGCGGTGAAAGCCTTGAGAAAGGCAGTCTCGCTATTTGGGGCACCTAGAAGAGTCATAGCTGATCAGGGAAGATGCTATATCAGTTCAAGTTTTAAAGATTTTTGTAAAGAACATAATATTGAACTACACCTGATCGCCACTGGCTCTTCTAGAGCGAACGGGCAAGTCGAGCGCGTCATGCGTACCCTAAAAAGCCTTCTCACCATCATAGAGAACGACTCGAATAAAGTTTGGCGCGAAGAACTTGACAATGTCCAATTAGCATTAAACAGTACGAGGTCTAGAGTTACTGGGTACACTCCAACCGAACTAATGTTCGGCATTCGCTCGCAATCGTAGGTCTGTCAAGATATCGCCGAACGTAAATTCTCCCCAACGTGCCGATTTAGACTACATTCGAAGCGAAGCATCAGGTAGCATTCAAAAGGCAGCTATATCCGAAGCCAAGCGTTTTGATAGCGGCAGGGCGAAAGTTAGACCTTTTTCACACGGGGACTACGTTTTTACAAAATCTAGTGAACGAAATCAAACCAAGTTGTCTAGAAAGTTCCGTGGACCTTTTGTTATAACCAAAGTTCTCCCTAACGACCGATACGAGTTAAAATCTCTCTCAGGTGGTAGCCGCGTCTATAAATACTCACACGAAAACTTGCGTTTAGTACCGAGAGGTTTCGAGGGCCTTACTGTAGTTGCAACAAGTATGCTTGATAGTCAGGAAACCGAGACGGCGATCGACGGGGAACAAATTAAACCTACATCATTAGTTGATAGCGATAGCGATACTGTCTCGATTTCAAGTGAGGGCACCTTGACTGCCGGATCCGAGACTCTTTCAGTCGTTTCTGAAATAGAAGGTCACGTAAACGAAAGTTAGTATTAGGAAGACATTTACCTTATTGATACCTGTGACATTATTTACTTACTGTACTTCGTAAAGCATTGTTACAGGAACATGACATGAACGTGGGTTCGCAAGGCTTATAGTGAACACTTAGAAGAACCTCTTGAGTTTGCTGATACGAGTCGATACTATAGTTAGCTGAGCTTATGTTACACTGGTCAATGAGACCTGGTGCGCCATGTGCGCTTGCTTTGACTGGATATGGCTGGTCGAAAAGGCCCAGTATGCCTGGCCCACGCCTCCCGGTTCGGTACGGCTGGTCGAAAAGGCCCAGTATGCCTGGTCCACGCCCCATAGCTCTGTACGGCTGGTCGAAAAGGCCCAGTATGCCTGGTCCACGCCCCCTAGTTCTGTACGGCTGGTCGAAAAGGCCCAGTACGCCTGGTCCACGCCCTGTAGTTGTGTATGGCTGGTCGAAAGGGCCTAGTATGCTCGGGCTACGCCTTAACTTTTACTGAGAATCTTGTACGGCAAGGGTTGAAAGGGCCTTGTATGCCCGGGCCAAGTCCGAAAGCAATGGTAAGCTGGTCGAAGGGGCCACGTATGCCCGGTCCACGCTGAAACTATAGAAATCATAGGTCGTAGGGGCTTGTACGCCCGGGCCTATCTTTCAGTTCATGACTGCATAATTGTCAGGAATGGTCGAGCGAATACTAACGTCTTCATTTTTCAGATGACTCTCATCAGGACGACTAAGCGCACGAGGTCGTGCGACAGTCAGGGTTGGCCGTGACGGCGCGTCTATAAAAGCTGTCAACCGTTGACAGTTGACGTAACACCGGGCGCTGGGGAGGCGGCCATTTGCTCGTAGGGGCAATCATCTTTGAGCGGTTGTGAAGTAAAGACGTTGCGCACGCGCCCCACGTGTTCCGGTGGAACGTCATTTATAGTGATTGTTAATTGTCAAATTAATAAAGAAGTGTCCTTTCTACTCAAAACATATTTCATCAATCTATCTCCTCGCCCGTTTACCCATATAAAAGATGGAACAGTCCGGTGAAAATAACCACGTGCCTTTATATTCATCAATAAACTTGCTACAGCAATGAGTTGCAATATACATATTATTTTAGTTTAGTAGTTTAGTTTTAAATATACCAAATACCAATAAAATGTGAATTTTCAACAGTGCCAACAAAAAACAAATGCTCATTGTTATAATGTGGGTAGAAGCTAGCTAGGTTATCGAAAAAACAACATTACGGGTTACACTAGTGTGTGAAAGTGATATGGAAGATATAACGTTTGAAAATTTGAGAAAACAAACACACGTTGAAAATACACAGAAATTTGACTTATATAACTCAATAGCGCATTACGTCAGCTCCAAAATATACAAAGTGCATGTTAAATAAAAATGGGACACATCGCTCCACAATGCATACACGCCTTACAATATTATATTCGCTGCATCTTGTTCTGCTGCTATACAAAATATATTAAAAACTTGTTTATTCTTCTCGGCATATTCTTTTAAATTTTTTGTAATAAAATCAGAGAAAACCTAACAAGCATCAAATACGCTTTGATAGAAAGTTTTAAAATTGATTATACAGCAACAGAGCTGTTATTTACGGTTAAATTTATTCTCAGTTGGTGTGGTGCTTTACAAAGATTATGTTTTCCAATACAAACAATAAACAATCGCCGTTAATACCCGCTTCGTCTTGATACAAGAATTTATCGGAAATATTAAAAACTTGCTTTACTAGACAGATGTTGTTTGGTTAGTGTATTTTATTTATTTACTATTATTGGTAACAAACAAAATCATACAATTTGTTTGCTTATTCTCACAAATTGTTAAGTAATTTTATAACTTTTTACTTACGCAAATACTTAACCAGTGATTGACAACTCACCATATGTCAGTTAAATGAACACTTGTGATCGTATAATTAAAAGTAGAAATATGCCGCATTTATCCTCCACTAATCAGTGTAACAACTGTACTCATATATCGTTTCTGACAAAATATATAATATTAGTAACTTACTAATTCAGAATAATACATATTATTTGCAAATTTACCAACATTAATTTAGTATAATAATTTTAGGCTTGGTTGCTGATACAATGTCTTCAGCTATCTTCCTGTGAAATTCTCGTGAGAGTCGGTACAGCTGCTCCTTTCAATTTTCTATTAATATTATCGGTTAGTATAATAAACAGTTATATTCTTTGTATAGATGTAATTGAAACAAGGTAGCACACCAGCAAGTAAACATCGGCATGGTTCAACAATTATATTTACACAAATAGTAATATCAGTTTTATAATATTACAAACATCTAGCAATTTGTCTTTAAAAACAATGTGCATTACGTACATGTATAAGCAAAGTTTAACGATCTCTTTTTGCGGTTAAACTTACTTGAAAAGTTAAAATTAGCTCTCCGGTCCCGGTGGAAATTAGAGAAAAGTTCAACCCGCATCTACGTCATTCAGTTTTCGGCGACACGGTTTAAGTTGTACAGAGTCGGATTCGAAAAGTATATTATAGTCTTAACTTTCTAATTCGATGAAGCGACGAGCAGAAACTTCACTATATGATAAGTGATACGCCTGAACAATAATTTTTGCACACTACTGTTTAACGTCAGAAATACGATGGTATCTATATAGACGGTTTCTAATTTCATCATTAGTTTAATAACCTTAAAAAAATATAAAGTAAAAAAAGTCTGTTTCTCTTTTCCTCTGCTAAAATAAAATATTGATTACATTATACTTTCCAATGAATATTCACATAGAAAAATATTTCTATCACAGGACAGACATATCCTTTTGACACGAGCTCTTAAATAGATGAGAATGAAAAATATTTGCATAATTTACGTGAATATTTTTACATATTTGAAAATGTATAGCAAAAACTTGCAGTCATTAGCAAATTTAAAACTAGTTATAAGAAGTAATTAAGTAACTACTAATTTAAGTTAAAATTAAAGCTTTTCACTCAAAAAACTTTCTAAAAGTTTCTAAAGTTTACTGATGGCAGTAAAATAATTACTTATATGTTCTAATATTTTTGTGTTGGAATTTATGTATAAACGAAATAACTGATTTATTTCTTGTAATGTGTAAAACGATATTAAGATAATTTCACTATTTTAAAATGAAATTTCGCCAATGGTCTTGGTATTCAAACAAAGTCTTGCTTATTTTGCTGTTTACATGTAAATCTGTAGTGTATGCTTCGTTATGCATTCACGGAGCAAGTTATGGCCGCCGAGTTGTTATGACTAATTTGCATTTCGGACGCGGAAATGGCCGACAGTTTAAAAAGAAATCCAAATATAATAATGTTTTAACTTCCGTTTGAATTTCAGCCTCCTAAATAATAAGAATTGACGTCATTATTTATAAATACTTTTTGACTTTTATGTCACGAGACGAGCAGAATGTTCATCTGATGGTAAGTGATAAGTCAGCCCATAATAAAGTGACGTTGGTTATGATGACATAGCACCACATTTTACTTATTAACTTGAAACATAATAAGTCCCTCTATCTTAGTAATTTCACTAGATACAGCGCCATTAATGAAGCGCCTGAACTCAGTTATGAGTTGTGGTGTGTATCAGCGTACATAATGTGGCTTTAGTTTTAATAAAACCCAATTTAGTTTACTTTTTACGAAACTGTTTATTCATATATTTTTTATCGAATTATGTTGTAATGTCAAATTTAAATTATATTCTAAAACGTCATTTAATGGCATACAATGAAATAATCTAAAAATAGTATTAACATTAAATCCTCCTTGATCGGCCGCTCTTATAGGCCGAACATCCTCCCGCCTCGTTGAAAGACTCTTTCAACCAAGCAGGTCTTCTGCCGTTGGTAGAGGGCACAAACGGACAAAGGGTCGCCGCACACAGCCTCGCCCGGTATTAATGTCCGCCACTCTGGAGACTCCGTCGGCTCCAGGGAACAATTTTGTTACTCGACCAAGGCGCCAGCACAAGGGCGGGATGTTATCCTCCTGAATGAGAACTAAATCGCCGATGTTTAATTTAGCTGTGTTGCTCCTCCATTTGGAGCGCTGCTGCATTCAGCTATATATTCCTTTTGCCAGCGTTGCCAGAAGTGCTGGCGAATTTTTTCGACTCTGGCGTATCTTTGCAGTGAGCTCTCATTGCGGCTCTGCAGGTTAGGTGTAGGCAATGCAGTTAATGCTCTCCCGATGAGAAAGTGCCCTGGGGCGAGGGAAAGAAAGTCGTTGGGTGATGACGATAGTGGGTACAAAGGACGACTGTTAAGAATCGCCTCAACTTGTGTAAATAACGTTGATAATTCTTCAAACGTTAAATGACTATTTCCCATAACACGATTCAAATGGTATTTAGCCGATTTAATACCGGCCTCGAAAATGCCACCGAAATGAGGAGCGTAAGCCGGACTAAAGAAAAATCGGATACGCTCTTGATTAGCAAAAATCAGATATGGATTCAATATTTTGTTGTAAAAAACTACCCAGCTCCTTTGCGGCTGCGACAAAATTGCGTCCATTGTCACAGAAAATTTCCGTTGGCTTGCCTCTCCGAGATACAAAACGTCGTAAGGTCATGATAAACGCGTTTTTGGTTAAATCGCTAACACATTCTAGGTGCACACATTTAAACCTCAAACAGACAAACAAGCACATATAGCATTTTATAAGCTTGCTCCCGCGACCCTTCTTATTTAAAATATAAAATGGTCCAGCGAAATCTAATCCGACAGACAGAAATGGAAAGTCAGGAACTACTCTTTGAGGAGGTAAATTTCCCATTTTTGGGTATAGTGTTGCACCTCGATATCTTCTACAACACACACATCTATTTACAGTGCGCCTCGCCAATATCCTACCGTTAATCGGCCAAACAGTTTCTCTAACCGAAGCTAACAATAACTGAGGGCCTGCATGCATTCTTTGAACATGTTCTCGTTCAAATATAAGTCTAGTCAAGTGATGTTTAGAATGTAATAAAATAGGATGTTTTTTTTCAAACGGATAGTTGGATGCCTCGAGCCGGCTCAAACTCGATAATTTATTATCATCTAAAAAGGGTGAAAGAGATAATAATTTGGACCTTGAACTTAAATCCTTACCTTTTATTAATAAGTCATACTCATCTGGAAACAATTGACGCTGAGCTATTACACACAGCGTATTGAATGACTCAGCCAGTTCATCGCATGTGAGTATACCTAATTTTTTATTATTAGCATTTTTTAAATTAAATATAATCGTTTATTATGCAACACTCTTTCTAGTCTTGTAAGCTTAGAATAATGTTCAAAGATTAATAAAGGTTGGGTAATTAATGCCGTATAAGCCTTTACTGTTTCAGGTAACTCATCGAACAACGGTTTGACCTTCAACACCGGCCAGCAAGATTCATTCTCTGACAGGAAACCAGGCCCAGACCACCACAGATCCGAGTTCCGTAAGCGGCCAGCATTGACACCACGCGATATTAGATCTGCTGGATTGTCTGCAGTAGGTACATACCTCCAGTCAGCTGATTCAGTGGTCTCTAATATTTCGCTTATCCGATTCGCTACAAATGACTTTAATTTCCTACCGTTATTATTGATCCAAGCCAATACCACACTTGAATCGCTCCAGTGCACCATTCGATCCGGCTTGTATCTGAGGGAGTCTAATACTGCCTTACACAGTCTGGCGGAGAGCAGGGCGGCGCAGAGCTCAAGTCGAGGTATCGTTGTGTGCTTGAGAGGCGCAACCTTGGACTTGGCACATAACAACCTTACTGTAATTTCGTTGTTATCATCTATAGACCTTACATACACACAAGCTCCAAGGGCAATGCGAAGCATCGCTAAATGTATGCAATTCGATATATTTAGGCGAGTCACAGATTACACGCCTATTAATTTTAAAATCTTGTATATGTGGTAAATTTTCAGAAAAATCAAGCCATTCTTGTTTATATTTTTGTGGAACAGGCTGATCCCAGTCAATTTTTTCCAACCATAGTTTCTGTAGTAACCTTTTAGGCTGTATTGTACATGGACTTAAAATTCCTAAAGGATCGAAAATTTTAAAAGCAGTTGACATAATAAATCTTTTGTTATTATTTTGTCATTGTCATTTGATGAATTCTTTAATGGGAATGTAAGTGATCGTCAGACGGACTCCACCCCACTCCGAGTGTGCTCGTCGACTCACTTAGTGTTAAGTTTTCATGTGTATTTATTTCTGAATTTTCAAACAAAGTAGGCGAATTACTTTTATATTTGCCGTAAATTGAAACAACGCGATTTCAACTCATTTGCTACCGTTTGTTGTATATAGCGTAATTCGTGTTCAGTGTCCGCGCCTGTAATTAGATCATCGACGTAAAAATCTCTTTTAATTATGTCTCTAATAAGCTTGTCGTCCTGCTCCTCCGCGATTTGAGCCAGGCAGCGCGTGCTGAGGTAACTCGCGCTAGCCGTGCCATACGTTAGCGTGTTTAATTGAAAGGTTTGGATGGGCTGGGACTCGCTCTCTCTCCAAAGAATAAGTTGTAAATTTCTGTTGTCTTCATTAACCAGAACTTGACGGTACATCTTTTCAATATCTCCAGCAAGAATATATTTTATACTGCCGAGCTCTGATAAGAATTGAGAAAAGCGAGTCCTGGACATTTGGACCAACCATAAGTATATCATTTAATGACATCCTGAGGAAGATGAGGCTGACCCATCGAACACGACTCGGAGAGCGGTAGACTCACTGTCCACTTTAAAAACAGCGTGATGACATAAACAATAGCCAGGGCTAGGCTTGCTTTCATTCGATTTGGACATATGTCCTAAATTAATATATTCGTTAATGAACTTAACATACTCTGTTTAAGAGCTGGATTACGATTAAATTTTTTCTCTAAATTTAGTAGCCGTTTTTTAGCTAAGTGATAAGAATCTCCAAGCATTTCTGGATCTTTTTTTAATGGAAGTTTTACACAGAATCTTCCCGTTTCCAATTGAAACGTATGTGCGGCGAAGTGTTTTTCACACATTTTCTCCTTTTCTGTCATAAAAAGCGTTTTACTATTTTTATTAGGAATGTCTTCTAACTCCCAAAATAGAGGTAGCAACTGGTTCACATCAGTTTCGTGTGACCCCATTATATTTGCGTGATAACAATTTATTGGTTTTCGCATGTTTACTTTATTAATTGGACCGGATATTAACCAACCAACACAGAATTTCTCAATTTTGGGTAATAAGGGCCAAGAGATCTTTGCTCAGTGCCTATTATATCCCAAAACAGATCTGCACCTATAAGCATATCTATGGGCGCTGATTGGTTAAAATTTGGATCCGCTAATTTTATATTTTCAGGCAGCTTAAGCCTTCGACGTTTATTGTCGCCTTAGGAATGTTACTTGTCAATTCCTTTATGACCAGGCACTGTAATGTAACTTTGAATGAACTATTTAATGATATTATTTGAACATTAGCCCTTTCTATAACGTTTTTGTAGTGCTGTTGCCTATTCCTATGACTTTCAGAAGGTCAATAGGCCTTGATTGAAGACACAATTTGTCCTTTAATGCCTTTGTTATAAAGGAGGCCTCACTGCCACTATCCAGGAGAGCCCGGACCGTGTGAGTTTCTTTACTCGCAGGGTTTTCTGCCTTTATGAGCACAGTGGATAGAAGCACCGAGCCACATGAGTTATTTACAGTCATCATTGCTGACTGGCTGAGCACTGCCGCGATGTTTGCATCGCATGGCACAGGCTCGTGGAGCAGGCTATTGTGCATTTTGTTGCACTCCGGACAAGGACCTCCACGACAATCGTTGATGCGATGGCCTTGCCGTAAACAATTAGCGCATAGCTTGTACAAAGCTACATCAGCTAATCTTTCTTGAATAGACCTAGACTTGAACGTTGAACACTCATGTACTTTGTGATTTCCTTCACAAATTATACAAACGCGCACATAAGGTTTATTTTGATTTTTAAACGATACCGACTTCGTTTTAGTGGTACTAGGAAACGATTTTATAAATGCTGGTTGCTTGTGAGTTTGTTGAGGTGCCGGAGTTGAGTTACGCGGTACCGAGGGAGGGGGTCGCCACTGCGGGAGCGTATGCTTGGAGCTATCGTTTTCATATTTTCCGCGATTTAAGGCTTCGAGGACATCCGCGCGGTCAGTTAAGAATTTTTTAAATTGGTCAAACGATGGGATGTCTTCGAGCGTGTTGCGATACTCCTCCCACTTGACAAGTGTGCTACGATCCAGTTTAGGACACAGCATAAAAATAAGCAACAAATCCCATTGGTCAGTTGGTTGGCCTAAGCTGGCTAGCGCTCGTAAATTTTTTGTGACATGATCAACCAAATAACGCAATGACCTTTCTGACTCGCGAGTGTGCACGTTAATATTAAGCAAAGAGCTCAGGTGATGATTAAGGAGCATGCGTTTATTGTTATAGCGTTCGCAGATCATCTGCCAAGCCTCCGCGTAGTTTGCTGAAGACACTTCTAAATTCGAAATTATGCGAGAGGCATCACCCTCGAGATAAGAAATGAGATATTGGAATTTGTGCACCGGTTTAATACGATTGTTGTTATGAATTAAGCTTTCAATGTATCCCGGAACTCAAGCCAACGGAAATATGCCCCATCAAACTTCGCAATTTCTATTAAAGGTAATTTAAAACCTTGATCATGATGATCGTGGCAACACAGACTCTGTCGCGTTCGAGTGACACCGCTGTTTTACTTCGGTTTTACTATAACTTTCTATCAGATTCTTAGCTGATGCAATATTCATAATAAATCTGTTCTCAATGCTTTCACGTTCGTCTATCTCATGCGGTAAATTATACGGACTTAGAACCTCAATCTGACCTTGCAAAGTATCAAATCTCACCGATAATGCCTCAAATCTATCAAGCCGAGGTTAATTCCGCAAGCTGGACTTGTGTGAGTTCCTTCGACTCAATTACATTATTTAAATAATTTTGAAACTTTGTTATTTGCCCTTTAATTGAGCTACGCATTGTAAATAAGTTTTTTAGTTCCCTTGCGGGACTCGCAGTACTAAGAGGATCATCGGTAGGATTAGACATATTGAGCGTAAACTTACCTGAACGTTAATTATTAGACAAATGAAACTTATAAAAAACAAATACGCTCACGCTCCTCAAACGTTGTGCAGCTGCCCTTTGACTTCGAAACCCAGTGCGAGCGCTCAGCTGATCTTCGTATCTGCTTATTAGCCTTTGAAGCGCGCGATTAGGGCCTAGAATAGTCGGCAAAATATACGGGAGTAACACTGCTAAAAGTACGTGGTTTGAGAACTCATGAGCTTCTAAATAGCTAAAAGATTAACTGTATTTAGTTGAAATAGATATGTTATTGTAATTAATCATGGGCCACCGTAATTTGATAAGAAATGAATTTAAAATTTTGTTCTTTGTTATTAAAATATGTATGTAAACGAAGAAATATTAGTTAACAAAGAAAGATTGCAATTTTAACAAATATGCTAGTATATCAACGAATTTACCCAAGTTCAGGCGATTATTTATCAAGTAAATAGAAAATAGTTTGCTATTTTGACTATTTAAACCAAATTGACGCGATGAGTTAGGGAGCCGGGAGGGAAGAGCATGGGAAGAGCACTTATCTCGAGAATTACGCTGCGCTGCACGGTGTGATACTTTAGACATGCCACTGCCGATCTTCAGACACGAGCCTTGGTACCAGTTCAGTATGGACCTTCTTCTCAAACGTTTTTCTTCCTCCTCTTTGGCGTTCTTCAAAACTGCATATGCGCCTTCCGTACTTAGAGCCGTTATTTAACTTGAGTTTACGCTGATTTCTTTCTTCTTTTTATGTTCCCCTCATGGGCCACCAATTTATGTATCAGCGTACATAATGTGGCTTTAGTTTTAATAAAACCCAATTTAGTTTACTTTTTACGAAACTGTTTATTCATATATTTTTATCGAATTATGTTGTAATGTCAAATTTAAATTATATTCTAAAACGTCATTTAATGGCATACAATGAAATAATCTAAAAATAGTATTAACATTAAATCCTCCTTGATCGGCCGCTCTTATAGGCCGAAACAGGTGATACCTACCTAGACGGTTTGTGGTAACAGTAACCTACCACCATTTTTTCTCTCACGAGTTAACAATAAGTTTACTGATACAGTTTCTCCATTATTCATATACTACCGCGTATATATTGGTTGGGAGAAGTAGGTCAAGGATGAGAATTATAAACGTCGAAGTGCGGAGGCTTCGAGGAAAACGGTTAGCACGAATGGAGCACATCATCGATCAATTATTGCAGCCTTCCCACTATTAAACATTTGTAGGCAAAGATCAATACCAACTGATGTGTAAGTGTCCGTGGAAATACATAACAAGTGTACTCTCTTCTAAAATTGTGTTAACAATATGATATTTAGTGAAACAAGTAGTAATTAATATTTTACGAGTAAAGCCAGACAACTTCTAGGGAGAAATCTTCATAAGATACTCTGCTTCAGGAGAGAAGACAGATTTATGTGAGATTTGTGTTCACTAAAACCCCAACGCTGGTCATTCTCTGTGCACTACAGGTGCCCACGGGATCTCTTGAAGAATGCACTTGTACCTCTCTGCATTACGCCTAAGCAACCGTATCTTCGCTAAGGGGGAACCCGCTTTGCTACGAGACCTTGTCACCTCGTGCTTGTCGCCCACGCCGGGCTCGCTTAGTGAAAGGCCCCAGCTTTAAAGCCTGCGAACCCAAAAATCCTGTTAGTCGATTTCTATAACAGGTTGGGCTGACCTTAGTCCTATTATTGATAGCCCGTAACTACAGGGCTTTTCCAACCCATCACCAAAAGCACCATCATCCTTAGAACATTCAGGCCACACCGCGTCTCTCGTAGCGAGTTTACGCAAATAATTGACCGTTTGAATTGATACCATAACAGTCCCCTCTGTCTGTCTACCTACATGCTTTAGCTTAAATACATTACAGTTTTCCAGTTAACTGCATCATAGCTAGTGAAGGGACTGTAATAATGACCATGCAAACATGATAAACAACAAACAATGTTAAGGACAAGATGAGATACGACGAAGAGAGGAGGTTTAACTCTTCATTTCCGGTATCAAAGGGGATGTACGCAAGGGCTAATGCTGAAAGGTTCTTCTATGTGTGAAAGCTTTTATAAGATAGCAAAGATGGGACATCGTAGGAGAATTAGTCAGTGTAAATTCCATATAACCTCTCGTTGTATCTGAGGACATACATGCGAAAGCATTTTTCCCACGACTTTAATCACAAAAAGGAAACACCAATGATTTGTAACTAAAATATACATTGGGGTTATATAACTTAGTAATAACCTAAATTATTTATATTTAGATGTCTGTGTTTACATAATTAAAATTTTTGGTAAACATTCCTTAATAAAATGAAAAAAAATACGGCAACAATTTCTACAGCAATTTCAAAAGTAACAGCGCACTTTCATCCGGCAAACGGCTATGTTTCCGCATTAATGCTTGGCGACAGAAATAGACACGTCTGAAAACGAGGCCCGAATTAAAAGATCTGAAAATCATAGACATTAAATAGACCCAGGCGTATATGCATATAGTAGTGTGCATGTATTATAATACGCATATACGTTAGCTATTTGATGTAAGCATTCAGGGCCGTTAGATGTCACGTCACGAATTAGATAGTAATCCCTAACAGAGCGGGTTAATTATTGTTGAATTACGCTAAAACACGTTCAACTTAATACACAGTAACATCAGTTAAATGTTATAAAATAATTAGGAAACATTTTACCGGTATAATTACGGTAAATCCTGTAATTTTTATTAAACGTTTATGATATCACAAAAACAACAATGTTTTGTAGCTATTTTCTAACATTAGATTTTCGTACACAGATTAAAATTACAAAATAGACATTTTAACGGTTATATCACGGAGTCTAAAATTTGTAATGAAACACTTTCATTGCCAATTCTATTATAAAACTCAAAACTTAAAAGAAAAAATGTCTGTTACCAACATAAAATTTAAACCACACTCCAAATAGGATGATATAAACATTTTTATGTGTAATGAAATTTTTGTAACAATACTTAACATCCCATGTCTCAAAGCGCATGCGCAATATGGAGCTGTGTAAATATCCTAACTAGACCAAAATGATAGGTGATACAATAAGGTAAGTGTCTCATTGCTACGGTTATAAAAGTTTCAGAGCATTTAAACTCGATTCCTTACTATCAAAAGTTACTATCACAATACTAATCCTGAATTTATGGTCAGAGCATTCACCAAAACATTCGTCCTCGATGTTTTACCACATAAGCCGGGTGATTGCTTGTTGTTTGTTTTAATTAAATTTCCGGATCTACATCTTATCCGTACGTAATGAATGGGACAGAACTCGTCAGTCGAGGTTTAATAATTATAAATACATACGAAATTAATTAAATGAGTTTTTCAACAATAAACAATCAGGAGTTTTGATATTAAATTGAATATTACACCTTCCTCTTTTATATTAACTCTGCTAAAAAGCTTAAATAAATAAAAATACATCTTGAACTATAAAAGAAAATGGACTGTTGTTTAACTGCAAACATATTCGCTGTTAAGTAAAAGAAAATAATTTGATAATTTGACTAAAATAAATAACCAAATCAAGATATAAAGAACAGTCAAAAAAATACTTTAAAAAAAATCATGATTTGTGGATTGATAGCTGTTTCGAAAGGCATTTAATACAGCAATCTAGTGCTAGATAAATATAAGCTACTAAGAAATACTACCCATTATAATACAAGCTATAAAATTGTAGCCGCGTTATAAGCAATGCTTCCATTCGATGGCAAATAATGTGATCGACTAATTTATTTTAGATCTGTTTTTTATTAAAAAAAAGTCTCAATACTAAAGAAAAACTAATCAAATTTTATAATATTTATTCACTGAGTTCTGTATATTGACTTTATACTCGAGCGTGAGTCAATAAGCATCAATGTTTGCACAGGACTGCCAACAAATGAGAATTCGAGTTTTCGTTCACTGAATAATAATTGAATTTTTGTACCAACTTACATATGTTCAAGTAGTATAAACTAGAACAGTGTATCTAATAGTTAAATATGAGAAGAGTATTAATATCCAATATGAAAAAAAATTACGATTTTTAATAGTAAGCCAAATATTGTTGCCTTCAGATTGCGATTAGTTCAGGATTATGGAGGATGGTGGTGAGTTACCATACTAGTGAGATTTAATGCTTTCAAAACACATGTGTGTCTATTCACCGCTAAAAGAAGTCAGTTCACTAGCCACTATTATTCGAGGTGTGTCTTTGGAGTTCACCGACTGTCTTAAGATGTTAGTGATCGAAATGTCGTAAAGCCCAAAGTTAAGACAGCTACAAAACTAGAGGTGAGTGCCAATATGCGGCAGTTTTTTCATACTGGAGCAGCTTTTATTATTAAACAATGTGCAGGTCCGCTATAAAGCTCTTTAGCCTATATATAAGGAAAGCCTATGTGTGACAGTGAATGTTTATCATCTATTTTGGATAATGTTTTCTGATATTCGCCTGTACTTTATCCTTACTAAATCAACACACAAAATTCGCAACTTTTTTAAAGTATTCCATATTACATATTTAACTTGTATTAGGTACACTGTTCTAGTAGATACTATTTAAAAAATGCAAAACCATACAAAAATTCAATGAATATATTTGTGGTCAAAATAACAGTTCATTTCCAAAAAAAACGGGCTTATAAAGACACGACATCAAGACGGCATTTCGTTACAGCCGAATATCGTTGATAGTGGATCATTAAGAAGGTTCGCTCAGCCGCCAAATCGATAACGAGATGTTTTCCATCACGGATCCGCAAGTCATGATGTTGGAAACGATTAAGTTGATTTGAAAAACACAAATAATTCTATTGGTACTTTGTACTTAAAAAAATGTATTAACTGCCTGAAATTTATACAATTCATTCCGCTTATAAAGATTGTGCAGAAACAAATATAAATTAAAATATAACGTTTTACACTACCGTCCGCTATTCGGAAAGACACCTTAAGAAGAAAAAAATTCTTTATTAGTACCAAAGAGCTGTCTCGACGTTAAAGTTTAATTGAAACTAGTGGTTTGTCTCTGTTGCTGAAGGCCAACCACAAAAGTACGAACACAGCGCCTATTTCTGTTCCAGATTAAAGAAAACAACTCTATATTAGTTATGCATAGTCACAAAAACGAAGTGAGATACATCATAGTAACACAATAACTACACTGACGAGTACCCCAACAAGAATATTCAGTTAGTGACATCTATTAGATCAAATATCTTTAAAACATATCATACTAATGAAATCTTCTGGCTTGATCAGCACTTTGATCAGGGAATAACCAATGAGTTTCTTTTTAAAATCATCTCCCACAACCTCACCCGTGAGCCGTAGGTTAAAGCAGGCATCAATTTATTTGCACGCAAGGTAAAGAGAGTTAATATTAATAGGAATACTGAAGAAATTGTTGTTGTTATAAATCTTTACTTTAATGTATTTATTATAATAGCTTTTTCGAGTAATATATTATAAAAAGAGAAAGCATAAAAGCGGTTTTTATACCTAACATAATTTCGGTTAGTTGTGCTTAAAACATTTTTAACAGAAAAATGTTTACTAGCGCTGTGATCCAATGACGTGAATATGTTAAAAATATTTTCAGACGGGCATTTCGTTTATTTAACAACGCTAAATGCATTTTTCAACCTTCAATACATTCGGAGTATTAAAATGGAGCAGCACGTCGCGCCGCAGCGTCGTATCTGCGGTACATTGCCGCGTCTCATTTTTATGCCGCAACGTGAATATAATAAAGCTTTGGAATATATGCACCGAAAGGTAGAAAGAACTTGTATCTGACCTGACTATATTAAAACTTACTAAATTTTAGAGAGAGGGATTCCCATAGTGGCTAACCTACAAGGTATTGTAAAATTAAAAGAAAGGAAAAAAGGAAATGTAAGTAGAATATGCGGCGGTAGTCTGAGAGGTGATGCCTGAAAGAGGAAATGGAAATGGAAAAACTGGTAAAAGAATGAAAGAGTGAAGAATAAAAGAAGAAAGATAAAATGTATAAATGTTAGGGAAAGAAAAGAATATCAAATAAAAAAGAAAGGAAAAGAAAGAAATGACAAAGCTCTGCCCACCTTTATAGGGGAACGAATAAAAAAAATCTACAAGGTATAAATATCTCTCAGAAAGTTCGTCAATGGTTAAAGACTTGAAAAAAATAAGAGATTGGCGTTACGATAGTGTCACTAAAACTACCTATGGCAATAGAGATCTTTCGCCAATATCTTATTTATAGTCAATTTAATATAAAATTACTTTTTTGTTTACCAAACATAACAGAGCTTAATCCTACAGGGCAATATTTTCTTAGTTTCCAAAATATATTATATACAGAAATAAAATTACTCATCGTTTCCTTCACTTTTATTTGGCACATTATTGTATATGATATCATTCGGTCAACAAACCAGTGGTGAGCAGACTGAACTCCCCAAGTCGATCTGCATACCAAGGGGATGTGATGTCATTTTGGAATCTCAAACCCTTTAACTAAATCGATAAGTTTTATTAAGCGAATCCTTAAGTCTGTAACTTTACTCGTTACCTAGACAGCAATCAAATAACCGACTAAAAGTTTCACTACGCTGCAATGCTTGAATTGCTCTAATTTTTGGCAATTTTCCACAAAAGTCGTCGAGAACTCCAAAATTGATATCTAATAGTATCCGTTGTAAAATGTTTTCGTTCAAAATTTTCTAAAAAGTTATTTAGTATGGAAGCTTTTAATAATAACGTATTTATACTTATGTATGCAAGCCCATGATAAATTATAAGTAGTTCTTTGGTACGATTAATTAACCAAGACTTGCAGTAAAGAAAATTGAATAATGTCAATAAATTATTTCATAAACTGTTTCGAAATTTTGAAAACCTTACAATCGTTTATAAACACAATGCGAATTATAGATGCAAATCACTTTGGAAGTTTTACTTACTTGCACACAATATGTGAGCAAATACTTCATTCAATTGTTAAAGCATTAAAAGCAAAGGGGAAAGCTATTTAAAATATTTCCTCTTTAAAGTGTTCAGAAAGTTTTTCTTGTTGCAAGTAAAGCTGTTTAAAACTTACAACGAAACTTAATACATCTTCATGAACAAGAATAAACCATCTCAAAACATTTCACAAACTTATTTTGTTTGCAGCTAATGGATTTTTAACTTAAATTACCTGTACTTCCTGCTGCATTTATTTATTACGGTTCCTGTGATAAAACATATTTCTAGCAATAGTTATTTATTTATTTTTACACTCAAAGTGTACAGGTCGACTTAATGCCTTTGGCATTATCTGCCAGTCTACCTTAGGTGGTGCAGAGAATTTATGAGGTAGGTGCAAAACAACGTTTAAAAAAAAAAGAAACATACACACAAATACAATACAGATATTATAATACACATATGATATATTATAAATATAAATAGTTATATATAATAGTTATTATAATTCGATTATCGAATTATAAATAAATTAACGTTCAATATACATATAATATAATGGTGTAAATAAGTCTAGGATAGACGTTTCTCTCAGAAATAACGGAAAGTTCTAAATTATTTGGCGCCGTTCCACTTTACTTATTCAACTTTGAATAACAGTCATGAACGAATTCTCATGAGAAAGTATTTGATTTCGGACGTAATTGCGTAGAATGTATACATGCCACAAAAATAATAAAAAATGTAGCTACTTGTTGCTCGAACTAATCGACGATAAAGTATATAAAACATTGTACTTAAACGGGAATAAATTTAGCTGTTTATTATAATTAGAAACATTCAACAGTATTATCCACAACAAAATGTTGTATGAAACAGAATATTGACATAATTTCGGCTGCAGTATTTCAGAGTTAACAGGATTAGCCCGGGCTCGTTGGGGGCGACGGATACAACGTATTTAAGTCCTGACTAATTTTCGAGGCCGTGTTTCGAATCCACTCAGCGCTTACTACATAGATAGGTGCTGAATTATATACGACATAAGAAAAAAAACTTCGACTCTTTATTTGTTACAATCAACGCTATATAACGCAAAAACTTCAACAAATGTTTATCTGCCCCATGCAAATTACAGTCGTTGTCACACATCTCTTTCATTGTGTTACTTACTACCAAGTCGTTAAGTATCAAAGCAACGTAAAGTTACAAAAATAAATTTACATTCAAGAAAAGTTCGACACTTTGGCGTCTTTGTTAACGTGTTTGCCAAAATTTTCAGAGGAAGCGTGGGCGGACACAGCTTTAGTTTGTTTTTCGACTTTATGTAACGAAGGTATAATTAATCATCTCGCAATTTATCTAATACTTTGAGGGGCTATTTACATTGTCAATAAGTTATTTACAACGAAAGACGAACAATATTTAAGTATTTAATTATATTGATTGAGACGAAGCGATAGAAGTTTACTACAGTGTATAATAATATATCAGTAACTCATCCTTTCTTCAGTTTATACACCATAATGTTGAAAAATAAATATTGTAAGTAAACACAAAGAATATCACTTAAAATAAATCATGATCTTTCCCCATACGTTAGTGAAGGTCAGTCTTCAGGGACTTCATCTTAACCAAACTTATAAAAGAAAAAGCTATGCTTACATTTGAGTAACGTAACTTACATACATATAAATGCTCATTTAAAATTTTTGGTTTCTATAAATCGTAGAGGACATCACATTTACGAAAACTACAAAAACTTTGCTATTATACAACTTGATTACTTTGAATGGAATAGAAAGCTCCGGTAGTTAAACGATAACAGAGCAATTCATTTCAATTCGGTGACAAAGTATCTAACGGCGGCACTTCAATCAGAGAACCGTCATCGTAAACATATCAATCGCAGGGGATTGATGTAGAGATTTCGTGGATGGCAGAGACTGCACTCAGAATCAGTCAAGCCAAATTTATTTTCAAATCATTTAATAACTCCTTTAAAGTCTGTGTATTGATTAGCAACGACTTTATAAATTCGTTCGTATAAAGTGAAACACAATTTCTTTGTTCGTCTATTTTTCTAATTTTAGAAACCCAACAAAAAATTATTTATTTAAATTTACAAAATAAATTAATAAAGTCTGAGTGAACCTGTTATGTGAGTGCGACTGTTAATCTTAATGGAGAATGTTTGTTACCATGCGATACGCAAAAAGAGTAAGCTTACTCAAAGCACCGTTAAGTTTTTAATCTTGTGAAAGCTGTAACTATTGTTATCGAACTACTAATTAAAACGGATAGAAAACTATCAGGGATGATTTTGCTCAGCAGATATGATACGTAATATCACCTGCTGCCTCCATACCTATACATGTATACGTACAGCAGCGGTCGATGATATATCGGGGAACCGCAACCGCGTGTCTAATGCAGTACTTTATCAGCAGCTGGTTGCGAAATATGTTTTTATTATAACAATAGTGAAAATGCATGTATTTTTACCAACAATTGGCTAGCAGTTGACCTCAGTTTTGTATAATACTAAACGAGGTCGAAAATTCTGTAATATACTTACCCGGATTACATCATCACATTTACTATTAGTCCATGTCCACTGCTTCGGTTGTGCGTGGCCTGCATCCAGCAGTTTCTCGTGACCTTTACTACATCATTGTTATTCCTTATGAAGAACCTTCTAGCTGCACCTCTACGGATACAGCTTGACGATCTTACTGCCCCTTCAGCCATCAGCCCTTCAAACTATATTTACTGCGCATTGCCACTTAATACCATTATTTTGTTCTATGTCCATGACGTACATTTAGCAAACTACCGCTTTCACTTTGATGTCGAAAAGATGCGCGATAGTATAATATATAAATAGTAAACTAGTTTAAAATCTTCCGCCAATAGTACATAAGAAATAATTAAAAGCCAAATTAACCGAACCCATATGTACATTTGTTACAGAAAAAAAAAATGATCTTGTTAACCTAAAATACTCCAACAAATCAATCGGTAGGCGCCATTTTGAATGCTTGATTATTCAAATATATTCAAACGGAGTACATGGGATTTGAATATCTTAAATGTAAAATGGACTCGTCATAATTAAATTGAACCTGATGATTTACTGTTGGATAAAAGTAGTTACTTAAAAGGTAGCGCAAATATTTTTCATTAACGATGTCATAGTTATTATTATAATAATATTCAGCTAACAGAAATACGAGGGTGGATTGAAAAGTACTCGGTCTAACCAAGAAAATAAACACATACTAAATCAGTTATATTTTTATTTTTCTACATAATCACCATCAAGTTCAATACACTTTTGCCACGCATTTAGACCGTTGAAAAAAAATTATTCTTCCTTAGAGTCAAAATATGCGTGTACAGCTGCTTTGACCTCGTCGTTTGTCGAAAATCTTTGATCTCCCAAGTGCTTTTTTAGGTTAGGGAACAGAAAGAAGTCTGATGGTGCCAGATCAGGTGAATACGGCGGATGCGGTAACATTTCAAAGCCACAGTTGTGAATTTCAGCCATTGACTGTGCTGACGTGTGAACACGGGCGTTATCTTGATGAAACAGGACTTTTCTTCTGAGCATTCCTCGACGTTTTTCTTTTATTTCCTCTCGTAAACGACGTAGTAAGGTGCAGTAGTAATCAGAGTTTATAGTCTGACCCCTTTCAAGATAATCAATCATAATCACACCTTTCGAGTCCCAGAATACTGAAGCCATCACCTTATTTGCCGACAAAATCGACTTAGCCTTTTTAGGGGGTGGTGAACCAGGTCTTCTCCACTGTTTTGATTGTTGTTTTGTTTCCGGTGTACAGTAATGAACCCATGTTTCGTCCATAGTAACAAAACGATTCAAAAAATCATCTGCATCGGCTTCAAATAACTCCAAGCAGTCGCGTGAAATAGTCAATCGCGTCCTTTTTTATTCAACTGAAAGCAGTCGCCGAACCCACCTCGCAGACACCTTGTGGAAACCCAACTCGTTGACAATGATGTTTTGAGTTCGTTCATAAGAGATGCCTATAATCTCGGCTATCTCTCTAATTTTTAATCTGCGGTCTCCCATTATTAAATCAAGTACTTTTTTTAATATTTTCGTCAGTAGTTGACGACGAAGGCCTTCCAGAGCGGGGTTCATCTTTCACACTCTCTCTACCACGCTTAAATTCTGCTATCCATTTTTTGTCGGTTGAATATGACAGAGCACAATCGCCTAATGTACTGACCATGTCATCATGGATGGCTTTTGATGATAGCCCCTTCTTATGGAGGTACTTAATGACGGCACGCTGCTCGATTTGCTCCATTCGCGGAAATTATGTCCGATTACTTTGTTAATAAATTTATAAAATCACAACTAATTATCGCACACGTTTCGAACTTCACACAATGAACTAGTCTGAACTGAACTAAATAATGTGGGTAGATTTGATTTTTAGAATTGAATGGATCTGTGTTAGGCCGAGTACTTTTCAATCCACCATCGTAGTAAATAGTTAGATTGATTTAAAAAAAGGCTTTCCCATGGCCATATGAATGATTTTTATATAATATAAATAGTTTCTACCATTTAAAAGCCATTTATTTTTAATAATTATGACGTATAAATATTCTTCACTTAAATTTTATGCTTAGTAATATTCGTTTCTACTAATCAATCAAGTATTGTTTACGATTGAAAAAATTCTTATGATTATGATGATTACATTGATCATAACATAAGTTGAACTTGCTTTATATATTATTGCGAATGAATCTTAATCATGTTTTATTTTCAATTTCAGTTTCCATTACAGACTGTAATCAAGAGATATGGGTCTACGCTGTCAATTTTGTTAAAGATTCAACGAGGCGCGCAAAAACCTTGTTTATTTTTGTATATTTTATTTATATTGTACAAAAGATTTTTTTACGTTACTCAACAGGGATAAAACATAAATTTAAATGTATTACATATAAATTTAATACTGGTCGCTTCTAAAACATTACGTTAGTAGTAATTCTTTGTATATGTTTCACGTCCTATCTGGTGTAGAAATATCCTAACTTCTTAATTTGTTTATATTAACACAAAATATATTATATATTAAAAATTGCTATTTTATATTTATATAATTTTTTATCTGACAGGTTATCGCGATAAAAATATTGTGAATGTAAGAGACATCAGTATAGTAACTGACAACGAACAGTTCGTAGTAATAGCTGAACACTACCGAATTGTAATTCGATATTTCCTCGCTGTCGCTCACACTAAGTGATTGATGTATTTGCCAAAGAATTACCCGACAGGCGCAACCTTTATCGGCGATTCAGGTTTCGAAAATGAATTCCTTTATAAATTAACCACAGTGATATTCATCACAAAGCATCAGCTCTCCATGAGTTGGTAATTCCATTTTTCTTTTAACAATGATATTTAAAATATGTTGATCATGTATCGTAATGACAAATGTAATTGTTTATATCAAATCAAACCACATCGCCCATACATTTGAGTTGAGTATACACATTTGTTTTACGCTCTGATAACGAAAATAACTAGACCCAAAACGTAAAGGCAGAGTTGCCATTTTTTTATAAGAGAACATACGAAAGAGTTCCCTTAGTTCCCATCACCGTGGGGTTTTGTTGATAAGAATCCGGCATAACCTTTTCACCATACTCGGAGTACAAGATTGTCCAATTTCTCCACGATCTCTTCAATTTCGCATCACCAATTTAAAAACATTTTTTTTAATTATATTACCAATTTTAATTTCTTATGTTGTATTTTGAACTCCGAACAACTTTTTTTGTACTCCACTATGGCGCTCATAAACTTATAAATATCAAACAGAAACTTTAGTAACACCTTAAATTTAACTCTTCCCATTAAGAATATTTTAATGCAAACAAAATTATTTATAACAATGGCTACATTATTCATTGTTGTTCTATGTTCAATATCTTTTTTTATTTCAGGAAGCAACAAGACAAGCAAGACGTTGGCCCATAACAATATGGCGCCGGTTAGAATGATAAACACTTCACATCATTTCGCTTTTCGTCTTTAAACATAAGATGTGAAGTTTCATCCCCAGTAATTTCACTTGATTTAATGTCCTTTAAACATTGAAGTAGTTTCTCAAAAATATTGTATAAGCAAGCCTTCACAGCCAAAAGGTCATTAAAATAAATGGTGCGAACGTAACACGGTCACGTTGTTGGATTGGATGCTACAACTGCTATAAATGTTGGCGGACGCATCAGCTTTTACGAGAACGATCATTCGACGTTACATCGTTAGTACATTAAAACAGGGTCCGCTGCGATATTATATACGGCTACCACGATATCCTCTTGAGAGATATAAATCGGAAAAAAAATTAAAATAATAATTTCAAAATCAATCCGTTTGTATGCATGTTTTCTATAGACAACAAACAAGTAGGAAATATAACTTGTACAAATAGCCTTACATTTCGTTGATGGTTTTTTATTGAAGAATTTATTTCAAAACAGACCTGGTAAAATTCTGGAAGAGACAACAATAATTTACTTACAAATTACTTATTTTCCCGATCATAATTTTTTGATGATTTGGAGAATGAAAATTTACGGTCATTATTCAATTCCGTTTAAAATCCTTTGTTTTTAATTAAATTTTTTTGGTAAAATTATTGTTACTGCACTAAAACTTTTGTAAATATAAATCTTAGTATTTTTTGCTATTAATATAAACGTAAAAGATATAAAAATATGTTAATTAGGAAAATTTAAACCAAACCAAAATTTTGAAGATTTATGTTTTCTCTTTATAATGTATCTGGAATAAGAATTTGTGGTTATCTCGCATAAGTCACTAATATAAGAAAACCAATATGCACTAAAAATTTAGCTATCTTCAAGTTTTATTTAAAATCACTTTATCGATAACATCGTAAATGCTACGCTAAAGCTTGATCGCAGACAATAGCAAATAAATTCTTTTCAAGCTTTTTCTTAAACAAACAAAACTTGATGTCTAATTAATATCTATTAATGTAAGTGAAATTGCTTAATTATTGCGAAAGCGTAACACAGAGCCTAATTAACAAAGAATTACGCTGGAAGATTAAAATAACAATAATTTGAGTTTAAAATTACTTGAAAGGATAAGTCAGTTAGTTTTACATTTTTTATAATAAGTAATGTTTAAGTTATAATAATAAACTAGATTCGGCTATCGATTTTCAAAATTGCTCGAAACAAAAGTAATAATAAACAGTTCAAATATTTCTTACTCCATTATGAAACTGTCTTTGTACAGAAGCGAAAAACTATTCAACCATACACCGTCTATATCCAGCTTCAAAAGGAATCGCTAACGATAAAGATTTCTCACGCCATTGTTTGGATCCTATTCTATTTCTATCGACTAGAAATTCATTGAGTTTCTTTTCTCCATAAAATTGAACATTCTTTCTTTGTTTAAGGTTTTTAACTAACAGGACCGCTATATCCAACATAATGCTTGAAATGATGCTTAAAAATACCTATCACAAGTATTCTTTGCAGTATAACCGAAATAGTAGGATGCAAAATATATTAATACTAAACCCATTGTTAAGTTTTTTAGTGCCTTTGTAGATGTATAAAATAAGGGAATTAAGTAATTACGGAGGAATTTCACCAAACATCTCATAATTAGATCTGACAATATCTGTAGATGTTTTTATGACAAATGGCTAAAATCTTGTTAAAATGACGAAGCTAAATAAAGAACATTACACTCATGATCTATTTATTTACGTGAATGCTATTGGTTTTATATCAAAGTGATAATTAAGAAGATGACAGACAGCTTTCAACCTAATCATTTGCTTTGCTTCTTGTTTACGAAGACCATTAATACTAGATTTAGACAAACTTAGGTGAATTTCAGATATAATTACAAATCAAACATTTTAATCATTAGGCCCGATGATAAATCTGCAATCACACTAACAAATCCGAATTCATTGCACGTTGTTCATATTTTATGTAAATTACATTCATTTCAGTTTACAATTTAACGCATTGAGGTATCACAAAATATAAATTGCAGATTAGGTTTAAATTTTCACAGCTCATAGTTAATATAACTTCGGTGTTGACAGCAGAATTTCAGATTAACAGTTTTTGTTAATAAAATGTATAACCTATAATCTCATATAACATAAATAGGCGAAACTTTGTTAGTTTTATATTAAAAGTTGAATCAATATACATTAAAGTATTAGCATTAAACTATTATTAGTTTATATTAAACTGAAAACGCTAAATGAATTTCAGGTTAATGCAAATTAATACCTACCTGTCCCTCTTAATTCAATAAAATTTAAACTAAGATTAACCCAGCGAAGGCTCATGTTCAGTGGGCGTTAATATGTTCAAATAATAATGACGATATTACAGGAGAAACTATAAATTGATTTAGAGATGCCCAAAATAATATTTAAAAAGTGACTAAGGAGATCTCAGAAAAATTAAAGTACATCGAAACTATTTGTTTTAATTTTAAAATATAGCTTATGGTTATTAAAAAAAAACTAAATTCAACGGCATATTTTCATCGATTGCATTCACCCAAAATAGATTTTTTTCTGTTGTACGTGGAACGTTCCATAAATCCTCAGTGGATGAATAAGGATTATGAAACAACAAAACTCATTATAAAAGAAGTCATTTATTTTGTGATTTTAACTGTTCGTTTCATAATTTCCTTTTAAAAAATGGAAACGGAAATATAAAAGACTGCTTAATTAATTTATTATTTTATAACGCAAAGGATATCCAGTACGTTTAAAATCACAAAAAAGGGACATTAATGGTATAATCCTTACAAAAAAGACACGGCTTAACAGATGGAGATATTTTTGTCCACAAATAAAAATATTTTCACAACAATGCCGCGTACCTTTTGCAGAAAACACAAAACTCCTTTGTAAAGGAAAATACTCTCTGATGTTTTGTATCACTTTCCTTCCTTTTAGTAAGTGTACTACAAAAGTCTTACATTACAAATATTTTTTACAAGCATACGTATTTTGTATGACCAGAATCCTACCTGTTTGTAATAAATAATATATATATAACCTAACCAAAAACAATCACATTGTACAAGTCCAATCATTTACGATCAAATAAATATCTTTGTGTTCTCATCTGAAAGTATATTTATATGTATAGAAAATAAGTTTCATTTAATAAAAATCTATTATATAATCTGCAATATTGAGTTTCACAAATTACTAAACAATACATCTAGTTACAAACAAAGCCGGAGAGACATAAGTTGTGCAATCGTTTCCATAAAAGCTTCCAACAAAAGTTTTATTATTGGCTCTTCGATACCGTTTCCGATTGCTGCTAATCTTGAACTTATATTTAACTATTTCTTTAAATATCAAGATCTTTTTAATAAAAATTATATTTATTTATGACGCAATAGTGATATGGTTACAGCGCGATTTTTGGTTTAAGTCTTTCTTATAACAAATCTTAAACATCAATCGCAAAATATTATCTTGTTTTTCTCCTCTCTTATACTTGAGCCATCACTATCTATTGTAAATATATATATTTTTTAGATTTGCATATTTTTAACTAAAATAACCTCAGTAAAAACTACCCACTTCTCCAGCATATGTTAAAAAGGGACCGAGCTGCCGTTACGTGCCATACCCAGTTAAGAAAAAATATGTCACCTTTTTCGTGTAGATACTTGACTATCAATTGAATTAGCACCATAAAAACCTTTGCAGAGCGCTGAAACAATCTTCATGTAAAAATATTTTCTTTCAATTTGGTTGATGCTCTTATAAAATGGTTCAACAGAATTACATCTTCGCTTTAAATGAATTTCGAAATTTTATTTCATTCTGAACTATATATATAAATTTCTTTTTATATAGTTTATATATATCTTTTTATATACTTTATATAGTTTTCGTCGGACCAACTTAACCGATGTAGGTCTTCTATGTTTATAAGTGTTTACTTACGGTTAATATCTTAATTGATTTAACTTTTGCAAATGAATAACACGTAAACATGCAATCAGCAATATCTTTGTAAAAATCGCGAGATATTCATCTTAGTTATCATTGAAATTGAGGTCATTGATAAAAAAAACTTTATGAATGAATACGTCATACATACGCAAGCCTTTGTACATTAATATGAGTACAAAAAAATAATAACTTGGTAAAGGATGGAAAGCCCAAATATCTCAAACCTTTCTCAAAGGAGGTTATAAATTGACTTCTGATTGAATCTCCATTACGATTTCAGACACGCCTGAGAAGTAATCCTGAAATGTTTTATGTATTATACAAATAATGATTGGGTGGAATAAATTGCTTTGTTATATTTATAACGTGCTTTTTTAACGAGCTTGCAAAAAATTTAAAAGTCAATAAGCTATGCTGACTGTTATATAACTTTTTCTTATTTTAGGCGGGGAATATGCCTTCGTATGGGGGAAAAATATTAATTATCTAGGCTAACTCTTAAGATGTATATTCGTACAAAGACAAATGCTATTAAAGCTTAAAAGTAGTTCCCTTGAATCAATGGTGTCATTCACAAAGTAAGAAAATTTATCACACTTGAGAAAGTAGGGTACAAACCCCCCCACAGGATCGGCGATCAAGAATATCGGATGATAAGAATATTGTCCTAGTAAAAAAGTTTTGTTTTCTCATAAACGAACTTTCAGTTGGAGACGACATACGTTACCGAATGACTTTTCTTTTTGGTCATGACATGCGGGTTGGCGGCCTTTCTCCCAAAATAATTTCCGCCCTAGACGGCTATTACGATAATGTCAATGGGTATATTCTTATCCTCATCACACAGAAATTAACTGTATAAATTCCTAACAAATATTTCTTTTTATAAAAAAAATCGTATTCAAATTTAAGTTTGTAGCTCGTTTCTTATAATAAACTATATTTCCAAATGACAGCTGTTATTTTTGTTCTTCTATGTTTTAAGTACGCAAGAACTTTGATAGGTTAAGTGTTTTACGTATTTTTTAATTTCACTGAATTCTTATTTTTCCTCGACTTATTTTTTTACTATTTTCCTTAAAGTTATAAGAGGGTTCACATCAAAAGAAAAACATCGCGCGCCGAGCAAAGTGGCTTACTAAAATGAGACTGCCAAAAAACGAAACGCTTACAGTGACACCAGAGATAAGTTTCAACATTACCGCTTACCTACAAATATACCTGTTACGTCGTATATCTCGCTGAAATAGTGCTGTGACCCGAGATGGAAAAAGCTTATCTTAAATCAAATTATTAAAGGTAATAAATAAATTTTAATGTATACAAACTTTAGGATGCTAACCTAACAACTTAGCAAACTTTCTCTTCCACCCAGAAGTGGGATTCTTATGATTATTACAACCGATGCTAATAAAAATTAAGTCCTATTAATACATTTAGCAAAAATAAAAAAAAAAGCATATGAAGTGGATAAAAAAAAATCTCTTTATTGTAAAACGATACATTTCTTCATTCACTACCTTCACAGTTTTAGTATTATTTGTGGAACCGTTTCCGGAGAATGAATGGAAAAACCAATTCAATTTCTGTATTGAAAATACACACGAAGGTAATAAATTAATAATATTTGTATAACAAATCTCGGTTTTGAGCATCACTTCAATAATTCTGCCCGATTTCATACAGATATAATTAATTACTCCATTAAATTGAAATGAAATTTTCGTTTTTTTGTAGTAACGCATATATATAGAAATAAATATCGTCTACATGGGTATTTCTGCCATGAAACAAAAGTGTGCAAAAATTACTGTGTTACAGTTTGAAAAGTATTGTAACTACTAAAATTAAAGGTAACGAGACTTAACACTGTATGTCTTTTATTTAATTTATTGATTTTATTTTTCTCATGTAAATGTCGAAATATCTCCGTGGGAAAATAGAGTTCTTTAAACCGAGAGCAATATTAGTATATTAGCAGTATTAGTATTTCTTCTTTTGTCGGCAATCACAATATGTTGCAGTGTATACAATCCTAACGAGCGCCACATTGTTAGAGGCTTGTGTACTACTTACCATAAAATGAACGTCTTACTGCTCGCGTCGCTTCGTCGAAAAAAGTCTTCGTTACGTAAAAAGTGCAAAGAATAAAAAATAATTTCATTATGTAACTATAATAAATACTACAGCTTACTAAATTAAAAGACATTTCCCTCAGGAAAACTCGATTCGAGATGCCTCTTCGCAAATTGGCCTCTTAATTTGCTACAATGAAAAAGCGATTCGAAACAACTATCAATCTAAAGCAGTGGGATCAACATCCATTAACAGACCCAGTAGCGCATCACTTTCGCCAAGAACTGTTCAAACTGCAAAAAATTACAAATTACTAATAACAGTTGATTAAACTTAACTTTTATTTGATGATTTTACTTGAAATTAATTGTAATTTCTCGGATACATAACTAATGAGAACATTTAACTAACAGTTAAAACCTTTTAGCATAATAGTATACATAAATATGTACAGTTGTCATTTTAAGTTAAAGTTTCATAAAAGAAAAGTAAATTAAGGTACGATCCGCAGACTCGTATTAAAAAATTTGATCAGTTACTATACTTATAAAGAAATAATCTGTTTTAACAATTCAGCAAACAATACATCCTGTAATCATTTTTGCCCTCTTTCATACAATATAAAGCAATATTTCTCCTCGCAATATAAATGTATTCACCTCTCCTGGGCACTCAACGTCATGTATTTCAAGAAAGCACCGTATCTAGATCGATAGTCCGACATCCGAGAAATATAAATAAACTTCCTAGTTTCAGATATTTATAGATACCGTTCAGATAAATTCAAAGCCATTGTGTTTAGCTTCGTATTGAATAGTAAACGATACAAGGTTTGCAGCTGTCCATTGTAAGGCGAAGCGAATTTTTTTTAATGTAATTCTCCGTTCACGTTGAACGGGGATGAATATGAATACACGGGGCACAATAGGATTGTTACGCAAATTTCATTCCTATTTTACATTGTTCTACTTCTACTTGAATGGTAGAGTATTGTTCGTTCCAACATAATTAATTTATACTTACCTATAATGTACATGTATTACATTATAGAAATATTGTCTATAAATATCCTCTGAAGTAGAATTTACCGTGAATAAAAATCAATAAAATTTAACAAAATACACAATTCAATTACAAAACTTTTCGATGAATTAACCTTCATTATCGTACTGAGTAGATATTCAACTAATTTACTGACCTGTTCCAGCGTGCATGAATTTCAGTTGATAAGTTAGAAATTAAATTTAGGCAGGTACTTTACATCAGCGCCTATTTCTGCCTCAACTAAAGTACGCAAACATACTGTGTTCCAGTTTCAATGGCTTTGTAGCTTACAAGTTACAAATGTTACTAACTTACTGGAGTAACGAGACTTAACATCATATCTCTCAAGGCAACGAGTATAATACAGTACAAATTATTAGAAACATATCACTAGCGGGTTTCGTTTTCTACTTTACCAAATAACGTATTCACTTTCTTTACACGGATACGTATAAATATGATTAAGTGTGAGAAAATTATAATAATTAATATTTAATAACTAAAGTCTTGAATGATAATATCAAGAATTTAGTTCTGTATTACAAATAAACCAAACAGTAATAAGTACATTGTCATGTGATCTAATCGGATTTAAAATTTAAATCCAACTTTCCAATTTAAATTGTTGTTCGCAGTTCGGAGTATATTTGTATAATCCCACATTCCGATTGTCGCTCGCACTGTGTTGGTTATTGATCGTGCATATGTTGAATTATTAGAGACATCCACTTTTGTTTGCGGTTACTAACTTTGCAGAACGTGTAAATAACATATATTTCATTAACTTATAAAAAAATCCATCTCGTGATAACATGTATAGTTTTCGAAAAAGATTCCTTATAATATTAAAAAGCGATATTCCTGTCAGTTTTCACGTACTCTTACTAGTCAATTAATGGATTGAATGAATTTTTTAGCACAAAAGACGCGGGATTTTCCCAGAGGATTTCAAGTATTAAGTAGCAATAGCAAACGTCAGTCGAAGGTTTCATTGCGTTTGGGACGAC
Source organism: Byasa hedistus (assembly GCA_029286795.1). Classification (NCBI taxonomy): domain Eukaryota; kingdom Metazoa; phylum Arthropoda; class Insecta; order Lepidoptera; family Papilionidae; genus Byasa; species Byasa hedistus. The sequence goes on from JAGSMW010000008.1 coordinate 3,120,599, forward strand.
AAGATTCAAGATTCCATACAGAGAATTTTTGGAGAAGTTTGAGACAAGACAACAGACTTCGCCGAAAGTTCACCAAACGCATCAATCGAACTATAATAATAAAAGACTATAAAAATAAAAGACTTGATCAAATGTTACTTTTAATCTGTTAAATCTATAAAAAATAGCGTAACCAAACAAGCAAAAGCCTGTATAATGTCGCTGCAGTACAAACAGTTTCGTTGTTAAAACATTTTCGCTAGCGCGCGCTCCGCATCATGGTGTAGTCCTTTGTAGTTTTCATGTTGATAGCGTTTTACCGTTAAACGTTTGTGGCGACTCACATGCGTGTAAAGATTAACGGGAAATAGCTGTGCTATTGTTGTGACTTTTCTTTCATCGCTATTACACAATTATAAAATGATAAGAACCTTTTACGACCACTGAAAGTTAAGTTTTATTCGTCTGGCAATGCGCTATTACTTGTTCCTTTTTTACTGCAATTGATACAATTAAAAAAATATTTACTCATATCCTTTTTTACTAATAAAACTACTATAATAAGACCACGTATTATCGGCAGAAATCTAGATGGACCTTTGCACATAGCCACAGATCTGGGAACAAATTCTTTGGGCAAGTGCCAAAAACTTCTTGTAATATAATACGGTAAGCTTATCAAGCATGTAGTACAACTTTCATTTTTAATACATGAAAAACATAAAGACGTTTCATTTAAAGTGACGAGATGTGCAGATCGTTTGCATGACAAATGAGGTAAGATATATACCTATTGATAAAAATGAGGGCTTAGGATGATATACACTGCACCACATTATGCTCGTTTTCGTTACAATCTACTTTAATCCAACGTCTTTAAAAACGAAACACAATAAACATTATATATACTGCTTAGTGACAGAAATTTATGCTACGGTGTTGCAACAAAATCAGATTTTTTTAGGTACTATAATGGTTGATTACAGCTAAGTAACAGAAATAATGTTACCTATTATGTAGCTTTTATGCTGCCTTCATTGTTACGGTAATAAAACCAATTCTTGAAAGTTCGCGCGATTGAAAGATAACCTGTAACTTTTTAATTGAATTCGATTGAGAAAAGTACCAGAAGTATACCATGAGATTAACCGAAGACTTTAAAACGATCCCGCTATCAAAGGAAGTAAAGATTAGCTCGATAAGACAAAGTCCAAGAACTTTTTGATTCAACAGATTTATATAACCATGGTTATAAATTTGACGTACATTTATTTTCAGTGTGATTAATTACATGTGAAGTCTTTTGAATTTTAAAAAATAACTATGTAGTAGAAAGTTATCTAGCAATTGCTTTCATAAAAGCTTACAACATTTAATTATTTAAAAAATTCAGTATAACATTTCTACAGTGCGGTTTAGGTGCTGTTCATTAAGATACTTTTTTAGTTTTTACTTTAATGTAAAAGATCTCATAAGCTCAAACGCAGCAGATATTTTGAGATTTACCGAAGTAAGATCTAAAAAAGTAGTTTGTCTTTAATCAAGAAACTCTGTCCCTGTAATATAATATTTTGTACGTTCGTGTTAAAACTCTTAGAAAGTTCAAAATACTTTACCCGCAGGAATTTAAAGGAAATTTAAACGTGAATGAGAGTCACCCAGTTTTCCAGAAACTTTGTACGATTTCAAGAAAATTAATAACAAAACAATATTTAAGATATATAGGAGCATGGTAAATTTGTAATTTGTTTTGAAATTTAAAATTTGTGTTTTAAAAAAGTGCATATCGTTAACGTATTTTTATTTATGCCACATATAGTTAAAAAAATGTGTATAACAACTGAAATTAGGAACATACATACTTTTAAACAAAACTAGGCAAAGCTTTATAAATTACCGGCTAATATAGAAAATAATTTACTAACAACAAACTCTTCGACGTTTTTGTTTTATGTGTTTCAGTAAGAACGTAAAAATGGCATTAAAATTTTATAGCTCAAAAATTTAAAGTATGTTATTCCTTTACTAAAAGAGCTAAGGTATAAATCACGGTAAAGTTGTAAGATAAGAAAGGTCCTTGCAAGCTGTAATTAATCATTTGCTCCTTCGTCGCAGAAGGTTGGAGGGGAAATGAAGGAACGTAATTCCGCCCACCACTCTTGAAGATATGCCAGAACCATTACTCGACTGTGAATAAATTATATAGGCGAAATCTTTAATTCTAACTAGTAATAGATCATCGGATGGAGGTGAAAATTGTGCTCTTGAATGTCGTTAAGGTTAAAGTAAAAATTTAATCTGTATGTATATCAATGTACATGTCTATCTTCTGTTCGTTCTGTTATTTCTGTGATGATTATGCATGCAGCGTAGACATTATATGCAAAAAGTACTTGTTAGAGCATCTCACAAAAATATATACACAGTATAACTTATCATAAAATGTCACCATTTTATTATAAGTTCTTGGTAAATGCATCAATCAGTTTATGTGAGCGACGGCAAGAAAATATCAATTTCCGTGTGACTTTTTGTTTATAGGACACGTCATTAAAATACTTTATCCATATATTCATTTAAATATCTCAAACATTATACAATAATTTAATGAAGAAACCCGTGTTACCTTTAACTAAAAAACGCAAAGGAACGAAATGAGCGAGCTGTTTACATATTGTTAAGTGGTACGTAATAAGTTATTAGTGAGGATGTTTACACAGCATCACAATGCGCTTTGCGCCATCTAGCGGTGACTCTCGTTACCAAAGTATTTTTACTAAATATAGCACTCTTTGCAGTGTAGTCAAAAATATAATAAAACTACCAATTCACCTCGTAAATAAGACATGTATTCAGGCTTTATTGAGTGTTGCAGAACGTAATTATTCTAATATTTCATATATTTATGTATTGAAATATAACTTGTTTTGTAATACAAATCATAAAATTAAACGAGTAAGCAATAAATTAGATTTTGATATGAATAACATATAAAATAAAAACAGGCACAGTTAGTCAATATTTATACTTACAGTATTTTAAAAAAAGTAATGATCAACTTTGAATAAAAAATTTATTTGATGATGACGTGGTATTTTTTTACAGAATCGCCTTTGTATTCCACTAACATATTGCGTCCAGCAACCCGCGTGCCAAGCGCGGCAATTACTACAATTACCCTCACACAATCCTGTGTTCAGCCGTGAATATCAATTGGCTGAAAAGATGATTCTATCAAATAAACGTCGAAAACCAATACATCAATTCTAATTCCTCGTATTACCTTCAATTTTATTCGGAGCGGTATCCGTTTTAAATTTAAAATTTCTATTCAAATCTTCTGTACTCCAGCTGAATGTATTTGAATAATCCCGTATTCAAAATGGCGTACTAACGACTTGAAGTTACGGATGAGATACCAAGTTTATGACTTCATAAATTTCTAAATACTGAAACCTTTTACTAGTAATGTGTGCCACAAATTTTTAGTTTTCGTTAACTCTATGCTATATTCATTTAAAAGACACAAACTCCTTCAAACCAGATTACATCAAAGGTGTAGAGACACTATAGCTTGGTGACGGCCTCCTGTAAGAAAAATACAACACTTATACTAATAATTAATTTTTTTTAAAGGCATCACTTGAATTTTATTAATGATTATAATTTTCAATGGTAATTGACTCTAAGTAACCTAAAAATGAGTTAAAGTTAGAGTAAACTGTTGTATATGTGAAACGTGGTGAATGCAAATTAAAAATAATTCACTCATGCTATGCAGCACTTTTTAGAAACTCTTAGTGTCATAACACAGCTATTAAAAACGTACGTATTTCTAATGCTGTATTATGTAATTTTAGTATATGTACATATATTTCTCATATCATTGTAATTATACCGTAACATGAAGAGAAAACAAATTGAACGACATACTTAATATGTTTATGTTTAGATAAGTCACTAGGAAAAAAATACCATGAAATTACTGTAACATAGACGAGCTGAAGAGAAAACTTTATTACTTACAACCTTCCTTAATTAAATTGCTCACATTAAATTGTTTACGAGTAGCGTTTATACGTAATACCAAAAAGAAACTGTATGAAAAAGAAGGCACGGAATTATTGGCATAATTAGTTAAGAAGAAAACCATAATTATATGATATTACTTTACACAAATGTGTACTATTTTTATCTAAATTATTATACTTATTGCACAATTTATTATTACCAAATGATATATTTTAAAACTAACTTAAAATTAGATAATTTTTTGACGCCGTGAAATTACTCCTAACTTATTGGTTCAATACTTGTAATTAATATTGAAATGTGTAATTTACAGCGTTTTACGTAATAATGAAATAAAGCAATTCGTTATTTTGTGAAAAATGGTACACTCTACCTTTAATAAAATTTTGTTATAAGCAATGGGATTAATTATGAATCATCATCATCATCATAAGGTTCATAATTATGAATGAAAAGTAAAATATAATTATTAAAATATCCCTGTTGTACCATCGTGCACTCTGTTGATCTTTCATACACTACTTTTAAATTTTTTTGTAGCTTAAATGCATTTAAATGGATACTATTACCAGATCAGATAGTAATAGTATTCGTTACACGAAACAGGCCATGGGCTAATCCTTTTATCTCTGCAATATTGCATTTGAAATTAAGTCCTCACATTGTTTTTTCCGATATAAATAGATCACACGTGTGATCAACAATTTATATGTAGTGTGGTGATAATTAAAAGGTACAGTATTTAACAGGTTTCGTGGTGCAGTAAATACAGACGACTCCCGTTTGATTCCAGAGCCACATGTCTGTCTTATCATATTGTAAATGTGTAATCTGCCTATATCATATTGTAAATCTGCCATCATAAGACTATTAATGTGTTCCGTTTGTTCATATATGTGAGCCAGAATATTCCGATTCACCATCTTCGGTCTATGTAACTTAACATCGTGTGAAATTGAAGTCAAACTTTAGCCGAAGGTGAATGAAAGAAAATCTTAGTTTTCATTTATAATTCAATCATCAATAAAACTTTTATTCCGTGTGATGCTGACAGTGGTCGCAAAACATAACAAAACTTATTGTAGAGAACTATTATTGTTCTCTACTACACTAAGTTTTGTTTTCTAATGCAACAACTGCTTATATTTAGTATTTTCTCATGATAAGTATTTTTTGTTGACAATAGAAAGTTCTTTTATTTCAATGTTATTTAAGAATTGGGGCTCTTGCATAGTCCTGCAGGCTAGCTCCATATATACCACATCACAACGCAAAGACCACAAAGCATTACCTTCTTCAGGGCATAGCCATTCAGGAAGTATTTCAATGGTGAGCGTACGCAAAGTGGAACAGGCTTTTAAAAGTCCGTATGCGATTCTATGTATAAATCTCTCTCTATATGACGTAACAGTTAAAACGCTCAAAATAATAAAAAGATACTGCCATGAATATGATGCATCGTGGAAAGATGATGCCATCTAATTTAATTACAATCATGTTTATGTTATTGTATTAAAACAATCATTAACTGATATGTATTTTTTATTAATAATAATATACATTACTGTTTTTTGAGATACTACTTACAAATCAATGAAATCGTAATTGTATAACTGGGCTTCCTTATCTTCTGACTCATTGTTACTTATCATCAAATGAATTGAGAATGTAGTTCAAATCTATCGCAGAAAAAGGAGGAACAGATACATTGACTACATAAATGTATAATAATACAATACGTTATTATTATAGATACATAATTCTCATACCTATTATGAACATAAAACATAGAAATTTTCCATATATTGTAACTAAAGCTTCTAAATCAAATCACTAATACATTGTCTGCTTATATAAATTTGCAATTCCATTAGATACGTTAATTGCTCGTTATAATTTGCATACGCATGAAACACCGAGGTTTAAAATTCAATTAAATCTAGATTATTCCAAACAGTTTTATTAGAAAAGTATTTTAATGTTATACCAAATAAGTTTATTCACTAATAATTTGTAAATCACACTTATAATGATGCTTGCTTGATTCTGTTAATAACATCGTGTTAAATTTTTAGCTAATATGTTAGCTTACTTATAACTAAAAACGGACCTAGTTAAGAAAATAACATAATGATTTATTTAATTTGGTATTAATACTTTTGTCTAAGATGCAATCTAGATGTTGATAATCATCATCATTTTTTGCTAATAAACGTCCATTACTGGACATTTGCCACAGAGTCTACAAAGAGTTATATACAGTTAAAAAGAAATGGTACATTCCAAAGTTAGAAAATTACACGATTCTGTTAAGTTAACCGATTGGGCATGCAATTTAGTTTATTGAATTCAGTTGACAATTTTTAAATTTTCATAGCGAACAAATTTTCATTTTGACACGAAACTTTAAAGTCTTCCAACGACATGAATAAAATGTATTTTAAGTGTAGCCCGAGGAGATTTCGCAGGCAACAAAATGAGATTGTTGTCAGAATATCTTATTCATCTCATAGGGATGAGTGAGAGAATTTATAACATTTTTTCTTCTTTAACATTCTATCAATAGTTATAGTCTTTTTTTGCAATTCGTAATCAAAAATACAAAATAGATTTTATAAAATTTTTGAAACAATATCATCGATACCGTTGACCCAATAACTGCAAAAATAAGAACATGTATTTTGTACAAGAGAAGTCTTTAATCTGTTGTAATTCGCTATCAAATTCTACCACTTTACATAGCAATGAATTATTTCTTCTAATCATTTATTTTGACTTAATATTATATAAAGAATAGAAATAACATACAATAGCAAGGCAACGTCTACGCGGCTTAGCTATTTTTTATATATTATCAGCCAGAAGACGGATACTGCTGAACATATTCTCTTAATAATTTGTCACGGTTAAATTTAATATATAAAAGGTGAATTGGCATTGGTAGATTTCACAAAAAATCTCAGTTCTGCTTTCTTGGCTTAATAAATTTTGATAAGTCCTAAGCTTTCAACCGACCGGCGCCAAATTTATCGTCCCCTCAACTGCGGCGGAGAAGTTGTGAATGACTTTAGGTTGTTTTATTGATGGCGTATGGTCGCTTGTTGTGCTATTAACTTGGAAAGTCTGTATGTCTTCTAGTTACACTAAGTATATAAAATGTTTCCTTCTTACTTTACCCTTGACTATTACAGTATAATCTAATAATGAACTCTATATACAAACTAAGTTTAACGAGAAGTACCAATGTAACGATTTTTAGTTGTTCTTGTGTTTATGATCAGCATATTTTGGACTTCTAATCATCATCAATCAATCAATTAAATTATGCTCCTATAAAATTTTTAGTAATTGAACAAAATGAATTTGCTTTCCAATAAAGTCACTAACATACTTATTATTGCAGTTATATTAATATTCTCCGGTTTTCAAAATAAAATGCTACTAATACTTATTTTTACTAAATTGTGATGTGGGTTCGGGGGTTTTCATTAGGTGCACAGAAATAATTCATAGGGCTCACTAGGGCGTGCTAAAATCGGGTCAGGGGAATTGAAAGAAACTCTCAACTTTGTATAGCGGTGACCCAAAGTTCATTGAGGGCTTCTTTAGTAATATTCTTTAACGACGAGCAATGTTTATCCGAACCCATTTCTTAACTACAGTATCGCTTTACAAGCAGATTGCCTAAAATTTTCAAGGTTTTCTTTTTGCAATGAGCGATTATTTTTTGACATAGGTGCAATAAAACACTCCGTGAATGAGTACTCGTCGTGTCGTGGCGGTATGGCTCAGTAGCTGTAGCGTGGTTACTCTTGGTCAAGCTGTGAGAAACCTGCCGTTGTACCGCTATGAATTGCGGATGACAGTTCAGTTTTTTCTCAAGATCGCATTCGCGGGTGATCCGTATACCTAACATAATCAATTTCCCTTACAAGGGCTGGTATGCGAAGGTATTTCTCGAAGACGTAAAAAAAGGTACTGTAAAATGACAGTTCGTTATTACAGTCGTGATTAAAAGCGCACGATTTAACACCTAATGCATAGATAGTAAAAATCAAAACAGAATGTTATTATCCTTATCTACTTAAAGATATACTAATGTTGCAAAATAAAATTTGCTGGAATGTCTATCTGTGATGAATTATTTATAATGTTCTAAATATTTAAAAAAAAAAAAAATTCTGTCTCCAGTTATGTTGGGCGATCGGGCGGATGAGTTTTTGTAAATAAAACTCTGGGACTACTGTCCCATGTAATGGTGTAGAGAGAACTAGTTACGTTGTGCAACCAATAAAGAAGCTTTTTATAAAATAATACTTTATTCTACAGGCAGACAACCGCTCTGTAGTACACTGGCAAGCGGATTAAACTTTACATATAACTTATTTCTTAAATACACTATGAAATACAATGAGGGCTTTATGTTACAGAATGAATGTTATCGCTAAGTGTTCAGTACTTAAGTTACACTTATTCCATGTTGTGGTTACGTAACTCCTCCGCCCGTAGAACGAAGCGTACTGGAACTGAGGGTTGGAGTGAATCTTCAACCCTTAGGTTAGGAGCTTCTTGTATCTCGATGCTTGTACAGTTGCCCGTCGAGACTTGACTCTTTGTACTGCACTTCTGGTGACATAACTTACGATAGTGATTAATTGTAGTAGTATCCGTAAAACCATTGTAAGCCAACAGGGTTTGCTTGTAGTAACTTGTTGTTTTCTATAGTTGTTTCAGCATCTAAAACTCTTACATTATTTAGGTTTTTATGTGGTTGTTTGTACAATGCAATCTTTTGATAACTGTAAAGGTTGCCAATTCAAGTATTTGCAGATCTGGAGCTCTTGGTTTTTTGTGTACAGGGCTCTTGAGGGTATGCGTATTCATCGAGTATAGTGGAAGGATGCCCGGGAACAAGTATAAAGTTATCTAGGTAAAGGGTTGAGTATATAGATGTAGGATGGTAAACAGTTCTGTCATGACTAACTGTATCTCTAATATAAAATTCAAAGTTTCGTTAGTTGTATAAGCTTTAACATGACTACTTTTCTCTAAATTGTGGATATCGATACCAGGAGAGCTTCTTATGTGAAGTTGTTTAAGTTGTTTATCAATTGCGTCTCTACAGTATAATAAGTCTTTGTTTTTATCAGATTCTGTTTGTTCATTGTTCTGATTTGAAGTGCTCGGCAGTTTAAAAAGAGTGGATATGTTTATATTGGTGAGGTCGGTGTTATTACTAAAAGGAATGTTTGGAGGTGAACCCGATAAGTTTTCAATAAATTTATTTATCGATTGGTCGCCTGTTTCTTGAGAGGTAATGTCAAGAGCTTTTATATTTATACGTGATAAGGCGTCGGCGTTTGTTTCATACTTGACTTTTTTATATGGTTCTAGCTTAATTTCTTTTTTTTGTCGGAGTTAGCGGGTCCGATTTGTTTACAAATCTATTAATTGAAAACGAGCTATAATTACTATAATCCGGTTTTGACGTAAGCTCTACTTTATTACTATAGTTATAAAGGTTATTCTTATTTTCGTATAACTTTAATTTACGAGTATATTCCTCTTGAATTGCTAGCCGAATAGCATTTTCGAGGCTACTTGGTTTATGCATCCTTGTAGCGAGTGATACATATGGACTTAGTTGCCTCACAAATGTGTTGATAGCCATTTTTATCGTAAAACTCTTTTTTTAACGGATCTAGATTAATTAAAGTGTAAGTAAGGTACCTAACTTTATCGCCAAAACTATCCAAGTCCATTTTATTTCTATATAAATTGTTAAGATCGTGGACTAGCGTGATTTCGTCACGAGTCTCACCGAATCGTTTTTTTAACATACTTTTAATTTTGGGCCAAGTTTTAAAACTGGACACCTCTGAAAAAACTTCAGCTGCTCTACCTACCAACTTTTTTATTATAAGCAATCCGATGCTAGGATCCTTATCCTTATTGTCACAATTTCTATGACATTTTCTACTGCCTTTATGAAGAAATTTATTGTCTTTCTGTTCTCATCATAGGATGGCAACAGCTCATTGATTTTTGCGTATTCGGCACTAGCCGTAAGCAATGACTGATCTATTTCAATAATCGGTACGCTTTGCGTTTGTGTACCCTGCGCCAACTTTCTACGATTAACCTTTTCGTTTCCGCTAGAAATTTTATCTAATTGGAGAAAAGTTTGGTAACCGACGGGATTATAACCAATAGTACAAGGTACACCCTAATTAAAGGTTAATACTGACTGCAATACCTATCAATGAGTTTACACTTTTCGAGGAAGGGATGGTACATAAAGGAAATACTCGGAGTAATGAAAATCTCCTTACCCCATATAGAGCATCCTGCTGTCCATATAGTTCTCTTCCTGCGACTGGACGTGCTATTCCAGGAATCCGCTGCTGCGTGTTGTCTGTCTTCAACCTCTTGGTTACACCGTAGGTTCTTTTGTAGAATCGATGCCGGACGTATTCGCGATTTTGAGCGGATTCGTAGACACGATTTGTTGCTGTTGCGAATCTTCCGGAGATGCTATCCTTTACGACTGCGCCAGTTATGTTGGGCGATCGGGCGGATGAGTTTTGTAAATAAAACTCTGGGACTACTGTCCCATGTAATGGTGTAGAGAGAACTAGTTATGTTGTGCAACCAATAAAGAAGCCTTTTTTAATAAAATAATACTTTATTCTACAGGCAGACAACCGCTCTGTAGTACACTGGCAAGCGGATTAAACTTTACATATAACTTATTTCTTAAATACACTATGAAATACAATGAGGGCTTTATGTTACAGAATGAATGTTATCGCTAAGTGTTCAGTACTTAAGTTACACTTATTCCATGTTGTGGTTACGTAACTCTCCTCAAGCAAAAATATTAAACATACATTACTTATTAAAAAGATATGGAAAATACTTTATTTTTTTAAGGAATCTTACCTTAAAACCGGCTGTGCTTGAAACCTAAAGACTACGGTCCACAGCACGTTTGTAAAGCTTTACAAAAGCGCTGTGGTCCGTTCGTCCGTTGAATAAATATTCATACATCCTCCTTCAGCCGAAGAATGACATGAATATTTATTTAGTGGCTCTCATAGATCTTGCGCAACGCATTGTAACAGAAATACTAAATATTATAAATTAAAATATACCACAAAATATTTATGACCAATTTTTAGTAAAATGTTTAGTAATATATACATCAACAGTCACAACATCGTCGGTCCTCTTCTGAAACATACACCAGAATTACATTTACTGGCATACATTCCGAATTCACATAAAATTCGCTAACATTACTGCTTTATTTTGACCATTATAAAGTTAAATTTTATGGTTAATATATTTAGTTCTGATGGTTACGTTATTGAAGTAAAATTTTAATACACTTCCTAACTAAACAGCTTCTGAACAACAATGAAACTTTTTGCACTAATATTGTTTTAGGACCTGTTAATTTTATTACAAACGGCTTTCATTAAAATTATGAGGTATACTATCCCAACTAAACAACGCAGATTTGATTTAAACCACAAAACATAGACTAAAAAGTTGTGTAGCGCTAAATATAAAAAAATCTTTGTTAATTTACATGAAGACGAATGAATGTTGTATAATTCAAAAGTTATAACCCCGTAGTGCATAAAATATACTGTTTAATGCAAACAAAAGACAAGGAAGTTATAAATGGTGAAATAAAAGAGAATGTAAATGGATTTATTTATAAAAATACATACTACTTGTGCAAATATCGCAGACGTAAACATTGCGGATGGTTTGGCATTGTATCAAACAAATGGAAAGGAAACAGAGTGAATGGTTTATTCAGTGAACGTTACGATATCAAACAAAACTACCATTTTCAAATTTATAACATGAATACGTAACAACAATTGTTTAACACTCTAACCGTAAAGGTTTTGTCTACATTTACTTATATTTTAAAAGCATAATTTCAAATCATTTTTATACAAAAGTTCTCATCTATATGTCGTAGATTATATTTGGAACAACATCTGCTACATTCAACATATATACATAATATAGAAAAGGAATAAGGGAATATATGTGTTAAACATTATTAAACACCAAAATTTTATTTAGATTTTCCAAAAGTACATTACGAGAACAAATAAATTTTCATTCAACTTCACATCAGCTCAATCAACAGCAGTATTGTGTACATGACGGCTAACATTGGGCAGATATAAACTGGTGCTAAAATATTAAAATGTAGAAAGGTAGTCGATATTTCTGTTCAACATATTGCTTTTATGTGACGTATTACAAAATGTGTTCTTTGAAATGCGATACTTTCCTGATATGTTATTAGATATTCTATTCCAGGATTTGTATTATTAGAAAAACTAATAACTTCTAAACGGTGTATTATAATTATTTCATACATTATATAAACGCGATAAAATCCGTAAAACTTAGTTTTAATAAACGTCTATTATAATATTTGAATAGTGCTCAGAACGGGGTTTGTCCCGAGTAATTAACAAATTAGTAAATGATGTTCATTCTGGTCAATGTTTAGATTACACAAATTCAATTCCGGATCAAAACTCATACTGTAAATAGTTTAAAATAACACGCTTACATGATTCTGTTTCACAAAAGTATTAAAATGAATGATTAAAAATTTATTTATAGTCGACAAGTAAGAAATTTTTCCTAGCGATCTAATATTTTTAATAAAATTACTATTATTATTATTTAAAATATATATATTATCAACAAAACGTAGCTCTGAGAAATATTTTAACCTGACCTAGCAAGTATAGTTAACTTCAAGAGTTTATGTTACCAAGTTATTCCGAAACAACGTCAAGCTATCGAGCCACAAAGTTTCAACGGGTTTTGGTGAAGTTTCAGTTGCGGCATCTACTCTATAACGTCACGCCCAAAATGAAATTTGAAAATAACTTTATTTTATTTACGAATGTTACTTACGTGTAACGACAAAAATTTACTTAAATATAGTCTAAAACAAAAAGAAAGTACTTTGATTTTAATGAAACAAAGTTCTTACGGATGTATGTTGTTTAACAACAGTGCAAATTTACATGAAAGTACACACGCAAAGAATTTCAACAATATTTTGGAACGGACCAAATAGGAAACTCTTTGCTGCGGTGCCATGATTATTCAAATGACGGAAGTCAGGACGTGCAATGGTTGAATAATAGTCGCTGGAGGTGATTTACTGTTAAAGTTATTTGCTATTCCGAAACAAATTTGATAATTTTTATTACCTAACATTTGTTTTATATATATTTAAACAAATTAAATTACAGGTTCGTTTAATTTAAGGGTGGATTCTAGATGGTGATAGTTTTTTGCCTGAGTATTTATCACCTAAAAAAGTCTGCTGCTATAGCTCTATGCTTTGTTGCGGGTGTCGACATACGAGTACCAATAATATAATACAAAAAAATATAAACCATATTCTGTATTCCGTTGTTATATACACCGTAGCAATACCCACTGCCATAAAATAGATTTCAATATTTTGCTTTCAGTCGTTACTTTAAATTTACGACTGCTACGAAAACTTAGGGAAGCTGCTCAAAGCCATAAATTTATAAGCGTTTCGCGACAGTTATATGCGACCTTGTTTCGAATATTTTATACCTGTTTACAACTGATAATTCATTGTGCTATATTATTTGTTACGGCTTAAATAAATACATAAGATGCTGTATCTCCAGGAATAAATTAAAATACAATAGAAACATGGGTGCCAGATGTTACATTATTTTCTTATTATTTTTGTTTTTGTTTGGATATCCGTTTGCCCTAGATTTACTAAGACCTATTCCATTATTCTCTTCCAAGATAATTGAAATAAAAGAAAGTTATATTAAAACGGCAACATTTCCCAAACAGGAAAACGATTTTACAGAAAAGTCGCTCAAAGCTTTAATTTTAGTTACTTTGATAAAAGCGGAAACTTGAAATTTTGCCGAAGCGGAATTACAATCTGCGGGCGCCGCTAATAAACGAATTTTCTTAATGTTCTCAACCTGCGACTGACATTACGATGTTTCGCTATCTACTAAGAAAACGCGAGTCATTCTTCTTCCCTTCAATGTTTAATGGGTTTAATGAACAAAAACTTTTAAAACTAAACCTGTAATCGTAATACCGTCAACAGTGTTCAATCATTTCTTATCAAATGTACATATATGAGCTACCTTTGCTTTATAAAGATACAATGAACAGACACAATATTACCTTTTATAAATATATTAACAATTACCAGCAACAGAGTATGTATATAAAGAATTTCCAAATAGTTATTTTTTCAATCTTTTAATAAATTAGAGGCAGAAGTGTTAACTTACCTATATCTGAAATTTACCGGGAAATGCAAGGAGCAAGTTGGTATTACAAGTTTACTTCGCAGCAACTTAATTAACTCAAAGCACTAAATTAACACTTAACGTTGATTTAAATCGGATAGCGCTCAAATTAAAATGATACGAATTAAACATTTAACGAAAAGCTATTTGTACTGTTTAAACAGTTTTTCCTGTATTAATTTAATAGTTTGATTTTTAAATTTAATAATGTTAATAATGACTTTCATTTGTAATTTGAATGTGCTTACTTCTCAGGAAGGTTGGTTGGTTTAAAGGTAACTACTTCTCATGAAACGACATAAATTACGTTACTTTTATAATACATTTTGATATTTTGTGACAATTTTTAATCAACCTCTTTTTCGACAAAGCGTTGAACGGTTCTATGAAAATATCTTGAGCAGCGCCTCATTGTTATTGCGAAACGTGTCACTTATTATCAAGTGCCGTCTTGTCCGTCGCGTGGAGTGATTTCATCGCAAAAAAACTATGTTATCGTATACATTCTAAAAAATTTAACGACCCTATAAATTAACTGAATTCTCGTAAAGATTACTTTTCCAAAATACTCTTACATACGTGATCTGGTTTACTGGAGGGTTTACGTTCATAAAACTTGATTGCCGACTTCTTCATTTGCTACGCACGAATAAAGTTGATTAGCTACAGTCATTATACGCGGGTTGATCATCATGTTTTCTCCTTAGGCACGTTCTCTGGACCTTTTCGTAACGATAATGCCGTATATTACCCATAAATAATAATATAACCTTATAAGCATTTTCTCGTAAAGGCTGAAAACGAAAAAGCAATAATGTATTGACTTAATGCATAAAGCTTTCGTGTTGTATATTCTGTGTGAATATATTAACACGTTGATAATTTACACATCGTAAAATTCAATCATTGTAATTTAGAGGGAAAATTAATGATTTAAAAAAAATGCAGTGTCGAGAATATTTATATATAAATATATATATATATACTAGCTGACCCGACAGACTTCGTCCTGTCAAAAAAAATTGAAATGTTCTTTGTTCCTGCCTATTTTATAGCCAGGGCAAAAAAATCTCCTGAACAGAACCGTCACCCTTATGGGCGGTGTGTGGGGTTCAGCACTATATATATTCATCTAATAACTAATATTTAAATATTAGTGGGTTCCAGAAGAGTGGCCAAAGTTATAATTAAAGTACGTAAGTTATATTTACTATAATAATTTTTTAGGAACAAATAACTGTCACATTCCAAATCTTTTAGACAGAATGTAGTCTGTCAGGTCCGCCAGATGGTAACGCGGTTTGTGCTCGACTGATGTATTGACGTGAAAACGAATGCATATGAACTTTTGTCTGTTTGTTTCTGGTTTCTTGTATCTGGTTTCTGGTTTCTGGTTTCTGGTTTCTGGTTTCTGGTTTCTGGTTTCTGGTTTCTGGTTTCTGGTTACTGGTTCTGGTTTCTGGTTTCTGGTTTCTGGTTTCTGGTTTCCTGGTTTCTGGTTTCTGGTTTCTGGTTTCTGGTTTCTGGTTTCTGTTTCTGGTTTCTGGTTACTGGTTTCTGGTTTTGGTTTCTGGTTTCTGGTTCTGGTTTCTGGTTTCTGGTTTCTGGTTTCTGGTTACTGGTTTCTGGTTTCTTCTGGTTTCTGGTTCTGGTTTCTGGTTCTGGTTTCTGGTTTCTAGTTTCTAGTTTCTGGTTTTGGTTTTGGTTTTGGTTTCTGGTTTCTTCTGGTTTCTGGTTTCTGGTTTCTGGTTTCTGGTTTTGGTTTCTGGTTTCTGGTTTCTGGTTTCTGGTTTCTGTTTCTGGTTTCTGGTTTCTGGTTTCTGGTTTCTTCTGGTTTCTGGTTTCTGGTTTCCTGGTTTCTGGTTTCTGGTTTCTGGTTTCTGGTTTTGGTTTCTGGTTTCTGGTTTTGGTTTCTGGTTTATGGTTTCTGGTTTCTGTTTCTGGTTTCTGGTTTCTGGTTTCTGGTTCTGGTTTCTGGTTCTGGTTTCTGGTTTCTGGTTTCTGGTTTCTGGTTTCTGGTTCTGGTTTCTGGTTTCTGGTTTCTGGTTTCTGGTTTCTGGTTTCTGTTTCTGGTTTCTGGTTTCGGTTTCTGGTTTCTGGTTTCTGGTTTCTGGTTTCTGGTTTCCTGGTTTCTGGTTTCTGGTTTCCTGGTTTCTGGTTTCTGGTTTCTTCTGGTTTCTGGTTCTGGTTTCTGGTTTCTGGTTTCTGGTTACTGGTTACTGGTTACTGGTTTCTGGTTTCTGGTTTCGGTTTCTGGTTTCTGGTTACTGGTTTCTGGTTACTGGTTTCTGGTTTCTGGTTTCGGTTTCTGGTTTCTGGTTTCTGGTTTCTTCTGGTTTCTGGTTCTGGTTTCTGGTTTCTGGTTACTGGTTTCTGGTTTCTTCTGGTTTCTGGTTTCTGGTTACTGGTTTCTGGTTTCTTGGTTTCTGGTTTTCTGGTTTCTGGTTTTTGGTTTCTGGTTTCCTGGTTTCTGGTTTCTGGTTTCGGTTTCTGGTTTATGGTTCTGGTTTATGGTTTATGGTTTATGGTTTATGGTTTCTGGTTTCTGGTTTATGGTTTCTGGTTTATGGTTCTGGTTTCTGGTTCTGGTTTATGGTTTATGGTTTCTGGTTTCGGTTCTGGTTTCTGGTTCTGGTTTATGGTTTCTGGTTTCTGGTTTCTGGTTTCTGGTTCTGGTTTCTGGTTTCTGGTTTATGGTTTCTGGTTTCTGGTTTCTGGTTTCTGGTTTTTGGTTTCGAGTTTCTGGTTTCTGGTTCTGGTTTCTGGTTCTGGTTTATGGTTTATGGTTCTGGTTTCTGGTTTATGGTTCTGGTTTCTGGTTTCTGGTTTCTGGTTCTGGTTTCTGGTTTCTGTGTTTCTGGTTTCTGGTTTCTGGTTTCTTGGTTTCTGGTTTTTGGTTTCTGGTTATGGTTTCTGGTTTCTGTGTTTCTGGTTTCTGGTTTTTGGTTTCTGGTTTCTGGTTTCTGGTTTTTGGTTTCGAGTTTCTGGTTTCTGGTTTCTGGTTCTGGTTTCTGGTTTCTGGTTTCTGGTTTCTGGTTTCGGTTACTGGTTTCTAGTTTCTGGTTTCTGGTTTCGGTTTCTGGTTACGGTTTCTGGTTACTGGTTTCTGGTTTCGGTTACTGGTTTCTGGTTTCTGGTTTCGAGTTCTGGTTTCGAGTTCGAGTTTCTGGTTCGAGTTTCTGGTTCGAGTTTCGAGTTTTGGTTTCGAGTTTCTGGTTTGAGTTTCTGGTTTCGAGTTTCTGGTTCGGTTTCTGGTTACGGTTTCTGGTTACTGGTTCTGGTTTCTGGTTTCGAGTTCGAGTTTCTGGTTCGGTTTCTGGTTCGAGTTTCTGGTTTTTGGTTTCGAGTTTCTGGTTTGGAGTTTCTGGTTTCGGTTTTGGTTTCGAGTTCGAGTTTCTGGTTTCGAGTTTATGGTTTCGAGTTCTGGTTTCTGGTTTCGAGTTTATGGTTTCGAGTTTTGGTTTCGAGTTCTGGTTTCTGGTTTGAGTTTCTGGTTTGGAGTTTCTGGTTCGAGTTTCTGGTTCGGTTTCTGGTTCGAGTTTCTGGTTTCGAGTTTCTGGTTTCGAGTTCTGGTTTCGAGTTTATGGTTTCGAGTTCTGGTTTCGAGTTTCTGTTTCGAGTTTCTGGTTTCTGGTTTCTGGTTTCTGGTTTCGAGTTTCTGGTTTCGATTTCTGGTTTCTGGTTTCTGGTTTCGGTTACTGGTTACTGGTTTCTGGTTTCGAGTTCTGGTTTCGAGTTTCGAGTTTTCTGGTTTCTGGTTTCTGGTTCTGGTTTCGAGTTTCGAGTTTCTGGTTTCTGGTTTCGGTTTCGAGTTTCTGGTTTCGAGTTTCTGGTTTCGGTTTCGAGTTTCTGGTTTCTTCTGGTTTCTGGTTTCAAGTTTCTGGTTTCTGGTTTGGAGTTTCTGGTTTGGAGTTTCTGGTTTCGAGTTTCTGGTTCCGTTTTGTGGTTTCTGGTTTCTGGTTTCGAGTTTCTGGTTCGGTTTCTGGTTTCGATTTCTGGTTTCTGTTTCGAGTTTCTGTTTCGAGTTTCTGGTTTCGGTTTCTGGTTTCGGTTTCGAGTTTCTGTTTCGAGTTTCTGGTTTCGAGTTTCTGGTTTCGAGTTTCTGGTTTCGAGTTTCTGGTTTCGCGTTTCTGGTTTCTGGTTTCTGGTTCGAGTTTCTGGTTCCGTTTTGTGGTTTCTGGTTTCTGTTTCGAGTTTTCTGGTTTCTGGTTTTGGTTTCTGGTTTCTGGTTTCGATTTCTGGTTTCTGGTTTCAAGTTTCTGGTTTCGAGTTTCTGGTTTTTGGTTTCGAGTTTCTGGTTTTTGGTTTCGAGTTTCTGGTTTCTGGTTTCTGGTTTCTGGTTTCGAGTTTCTGGTTTCGAGTTTCTGGTTTCGAGTTTCTGGTTTCGAGTTTCTGGTTTCGAGTTTCTGGTTCGAGTTTCTGGTTCGAGTTTCTGGTTTCGAGTTCTGGTTTCGAGTTCTGGTTTCGAGTTCTGGTTTCGAGTTTCTGGTTTCTGGTTTCGAGTTTCTGGTTTCGAGTTTCTGGTTTCGAGTTTCTGGTTTCTGGTTTCGAGTTTCTGGTTCGAGTTTCTGGTTCGAGTTTCTGGTTTCGAGTTTCTGGTTTCTGGTTTCTGGTTTCGAGTTTCTGGTTTCTGGTTTCTGGTTTCTGGTTTCGAGTTTCTGGTTTTTGGTTTCGAGTTTCTGGTTTCGAGTTTCTGGTTTCTGGTTTCGAGTTTCTGGTTCGAGTTTCTGGTTTCTGGTTTCTGGTTTCTGGTTTCTGGTTTCTGGTTTCTGGTTTCTGGTTTCTGGTTTCTGGTTTCGAGTTTCTGGTTTCTGGTTTCGAGTTTCTGGTTTCTGGTTTCTGGTTTCTGGTTTCTGGTTTCGAGTTTCTGGTTTCTGGTTTTTGGTTTCTGGTTTCTGGTTTCGAGTTTCTGGTTTCGAGTTTCTGGTTTCGAGTTTCTGGTTTCTGGTTTATGGTTTCTGGTTTATGGTTTCTGGTTTCTGGTTTATGGTTTCTGGTTTCGAGTTCTGGTTTCGAGTTCTGGTTTCGAGTTCTGGTTTCGAGTTCTGGTTTCGAGTTTCTGGTTCGAGTTTCTGGTTTCGAGTTTCTGGTTTCTGGTTTATGGTTTCTGGTTTCGAGTTTCTGGTTTCTGGTTTCTGGTTTATGGTTTCTGGTTTATGGTTTCTGGTTTATGGTTTCTGGTTTCGAGTTCTGGTTTCGAGTTCTGGTTTCGAGTTCTGGTTTCGAGTTTCTGGTTTCGAGTTCTGGTTTCGAGTTCTGGTTTCGAGTTTCTGGTTTCTGGTTTATGGTTTCTGGTTTATGGTTTCTGGTTTCGAGTTTCTGGTTTCGAGTTTCTGGTTTCGAGTTCTGGTTTCGAGTTTCTGGTTCGAGTTTCTGGTTTCTGGTTTCGAGTTCTGGTTTCGAGTTTCTGGTTTCGAGTTTCTGGTTCGAGTTTCTGGTTTCGAGTTCTGGTTTCGAGTTCTGGTTTCGAGTTCTGGTTTCGAGTTTCTGGTTTCGAGTTTCTGGTTTCGAGTTTCTGGTTTCGAGTTTCTGGTTTCGAGTTTCTGGTTTCGAGTTCTGGTTTCGAGTTTCTGGTTCGAGTTTCTGGTTTCGAGTTCTGGTTTCGAGTTTCTGGTTCGAGTTTCTGGTTCGAGTTTCTGGTTTCGAGTTTCTGGTTTCGAGTTTCTGGTTCGAGTTTCTGGTTCGAGTTTCTGGTTCGAGTTTCTGGTTCGAGTTTCTGGTTTCGAGTTTCTGGTTCGAGTTTCTGGTTTCGAGTTTCTGGTTCGAGTTTCGAGTTTCGGGTTTCTGGTTTCTGGTTTCGAGTTTCTGGGTTCGAGTTTCTGGTTTCTGGTTTCTGGTTTCTGGTTTCTGGTTTCTGGTTTCTGGTTTCTGGTTTCTGGTTTCTGGTTTCTGGTTTCGAGTTTCTGGTTTCGAGTTTCTGGTTTCTGGTTTCTGGTTTCTGGTTTCGAGTTCTGGTTTCGAGTTTCTGGTTTCGAGTTTCTGGTTTCGAGTTTCTGGTTTCGAGTTTCTGGTTTCGAGTTTCTGGTTTCGAGTTTCTGGTTTCGAGTTCTGGTTTCGAGTTTCTGGTTTCGAGTTTCTGGTTTCGAGTTTCTGGTTTCTGGTTTCTGGTTTCGAGTTCTGGTTTCGAGTTCTGGTTTCGAGTTTCTGGTTTCGAGTTCTGGTTTCGAGTTTCTGGTTTCGAGTTTCTGGTTTCTGGTTTCGAGTTTCTGGTTCGAGTTTCTGGTTTCGAGTTTCTGGTTTCGAGTTTCTGGTTTCTGGTTTCGAGTTCTGGTTTCGAGTTCTGGTTTCGAGTTTCTGGTTTCGAGTTTCTGGTTCGAGTTTCTGGTTTCGAGTTTCTGGTTCGAGTTTCTGGTTCGAGTTTCTGGTTTCGAGTTTCTGGTTCGAGTTTCTGGTTTCGAGTTCTGGTTTCGAGTTTTGGTTTCGAGTTTCTGGTTTTTGGTTTCGAGTTTCTGGTTTCGAGTTTCTGGTTTTTGGTTTCGAGTTTCTGGTTTCTGGTTTATGGTTTCTGGTTTCGAGTTTCTGGTTCGAGTTTCTGGTTCGAGTTTCTGGTTTCGAGTTCTGGTTTCGAGTTCTGGTTTCGAGTTTTCTGGTTTCGAAGCGTACATTAATCTTGTCGCAAATTGATGATTTTCCCGTCCCTCGTCGAAAAGTGCTTTAAAGATAAAAATCTATTTCTCTTTAAGATATATTAAAACTATTTGTATAAGAAAAGAAACTTAGTGCGTGTAATCCATAAATTCTTGTAAAATTACTCCCTAACAAAATGTTACTTTTGTTTTAAGCTACTACATGTAAACTTAATATTTCTCTATTACATAACTGATTAATTGCAGCGGTACTTCTCCAAAAGAGGGTAGGACATTAGATTATTAATTAACTGAACAACGAAGGCAAAGTTCTACCTGAGCTACAAATAAATAGTTGGATACTATTACAAATGGTCCAACCCTAAGTCATAAAGTCTATGAGAGGCGTTCCCGATTTCTCAAAGGTTAACTACACGGCTCAAGTTATAACTAGCATGATTGAACTCTGCAGGTTACCTAATAACATTTGTATATTATTTAAGATACAAAAAATTTTATTTCAAATTCTGAAACTGATATATTTGGGAATGGCAAAATGTTAAAGCATTTTATTATGAAAATCATCCCATGGTTAAAGATTTTTTTGTACTTTGAAATACAATATACTGAAACTTACATAATACTGATTTTGCGATTGTAATGAGTAAAACAAGTAAATCGCATAATTCCAGTAAAGACTATATGCGCTGCAGGCGAACCTAGTTAGAAAGATTCCTGCGATGGAATCTCAACAACAATGAAGTTGGTCACAATATATCTTATACATAAGTGCATAAAACAAATTGATATACATTTACAGGTAGTTTAAATAATAGTATTAAAAGGACCACCATCACACCACCATATTTTATTTTGAATTGATAATAATTTTTGCTCTCCGTTGTTTTAAAACGTTATTGAACTCCAGAGATCTTTATTTTAATCTTGAATGCGAATAACGTACATAATGAAATGTATGCTCAAGCTCATGCGTGATCGGCACTTTTATTAGAGGTCTAAAATTTAACCCACAAAGAGAATATAATACTTTTCATCGCTCCAGTTCAAATATGTTATGAGTTAGATACAAACATATGAGGTAATTAAGTTACTTTATATAGAGTTAATTGTTTATAACTACGTACGTTTTCTAAAAAAAATATTCGATTATGAAATCAAAAATTTCTGACGTCAGTGCCTTATATACCCTCATACCAATATAAGGTATTTTTATACCTCTGTTTGTTGATAATAGAAGCTTTACACCTCTTTTAATTTACATGCGTTTACAAATCATGTTAAGCGCAATAAAAATACATACAATTTCATTCAATTAATTACAATGTACTACAATAAAATTAAGTAGTATTTGTTATCTAGTCTGAATCATTATATGCTTATTTTTCAATTTTATTGTAATAAATTATCATTAGCTGTCTTTGTAAAACAATTTTTAATATTTTTTATCTGTATTTTCAATTGATTTGTTTGGCGATGTGGTGACTGATGGTTAATACGCGTATTAACAAAAGTGTAACAATTTTGTTATTTTGTGTATATATTGGCTGACAGATTATACTTTATGCTTCATTTAAGCCAGAAAATAATACCCTTTAAAAATGTTTGATACACGTGCTACTTAAAATGTCTGAAGAGAAGTCTGAAGAAATCAATAAAATCGAATTTGATCCTGTTCTGCCCAATTCTGGTGTTCTGTTTTACGAAGAATGTCCAACTGAATACGAAATACAGCGGCCCATACTATTGCCATTAAAATCTAGCACGCAAATACATTTTGAACAACTTCAACACGAAGCGAGAAAAGTGTGGAAAGAGAAAAATAAAAGTACTAAAAAAAGCTAATGTTGTGTGCTTTATCATTAATTAATTAACTAATAGAAATCCTCTTGCCAACATAAAATGGCGTACACACTGTTTGTAATAGAAATTATATCAGCTTTCATTTTAGCTGCTACATTATTGTATAGATATGGGGACTGCTATAGGAATCACATCTTGGTCACAGTTTCTGTTCTCACTGCTTGGTACTTTTCGTTTGTTATTATGTTTATCTTGCCACTGGATGTCTCTTCGGTAAGTGTTTTTCACAATCAACTCTTAGTACTAATAAAATATTTGCAATGAAAAGCTGTATAATCCCAAATACTTTTTGACATAGTAACAACTTGTGTAGATACTAAATCTGTGTTTAATTTATTTAATATGATAGTAAAATTTTTCTATGTTTTTTTAATAATATTAACAATTCTTGATCCAATCCTTACACTGAATTCCTTACTAGTAGAACCTCTAAAAGCCGCAGAAGTTAAACAAGTTTAACTTCTCTTAGTACTAAACAAAGAAATGGTTTAGATGAGCAGGTGGTGAAATGATAATGAAATATAAGACACATGTATAACATCTTACTGCATCTATCACAACATCACTTTTTTATGAAAAGTCTATGTATATCTATAAAATACCTAACTTGCAGACTGTTTATCGTCAATGCCTTCAAGAAACAAATATCACTGGGCAAAACTCCATAGTGCAAAATAATGGCTCAAGCACAGAGTCTCCAGTACCAAGCCACTGTCAAATACCATGGAGTTATGTACCAGACTTTGTTTTTCCTAATCTCTGGAGGGTGGTTTATTGGACATCACAATGCTTAACATGGTATGTAAAATTAATACTATTGTTATTGCCTTGTTATTAAATGAAAACAGCACAGATTGACATTAAAATAGACATGTTTGTATGAAGTGTGTAGGTTATCTTGATTGTAAAGGTAGGCCGTTTCACAAATAATCTTAAGATTATACATCACATTTATCAAAAAGACAATAATGACATTCCTTCCAATCCCATTGTATATGAACTGATCATGTAATTGAATAAACTTTTGATAATGTTTACCTTGTGTAGGTAATAATAATGACAACAGTTTTAATATAAATGTAACATTACAAATCATATTGATTATTTGCATTGTGAATCATGAAGCACTAATGGAAAATATTTGTAAAAATTGGCCTAATGAAATATTTTCTAACAAATTAAAATACTTATGAATATATTTAATTACATTGAATATAATACTTTTTTTTGGAAAAATCTTAACAAATTGTATTTATACAAATATTATCTACATTAATTAATCAATTATTAATCATTAATTATCAATCGATAGAACCTTCTTTTATATTAAATGAAGGCATGAGACCAGCCTAATATTTGTTACACAATATGCTTTACACCATCAGACAAGATATTAACTTTTGCAATCCCTGTACATTTACGAGGGAC
Source organism: Byasa hedistus (assembly GCA_029286795.1). Classification (NCBI taxonomy): domain Eukaryota; kingdom Metazoa; phylum Arthropoda; class Insecta; order Lepidoptera; family Papilionidae; genus Byasa; species Byasa hedistus. Next base: position 3,144,858 of record JAGSMW010000008.1, read on the forward strand.
AATACCCCTTATAGATTTCTCATAAATCTTATTAAAATCTTATTTCTATATATTATTGTTACAGGCTAATTATGCCTATGATGCAGTCATACAGCAAAGCTGGAGATTTTACTGTTAAAGGAAAACTGAAATCTGCATTAGTGGACAATGCAATCTATTATGGATCATACTTGCTTATATGTGGCATACTATTGATTTATATAGCATTAAAACCTGGTGTGTATTTGGATGGACCAAAAATAAAAACAATTGCATCTTCTGCTAGTAATACATGGGGTCTGTTCCTGTTAATTCTGTTACTTGGTTATGCATTAGTTGAAGTACCTAGAAATCTGTGGAATAATTCAAAGAAAAATTACACACTCACTTACAGCTATTTCAAAATAGCCAAGTTAAGTACCGACAAGTGTGAGGCAGAAGAAACTGTGGATGACATTTTAGATGTGAGTTCCTTCTGATTTTCAAACCATGTTTTATTTACATGATTAAGTTTGGATTAATATTCCTATCATTTCTTTATAAAAAAGCAATAAATATCCAAAATGACAGACAAGACTATAAAAATGGTGTAGGTAATTAAAAATGGAGTATTTTTTGAGTAATTAAATGAAATATAACTTTTATGAACCATTTTTATACCTAGTTATTTTATTATGACATTAAAAACATATGAAGGTCAAAACACATTAAGAAATAAGAAAATACATATCACATTATCATCAAAAAAAATATGATTTTTTTATTGTTTTGGTTTTCAGACTCTAAATTCTGTAATGGTAGCTGTGGGCCCTGGTCACCCGTTACATCGACATGTTGAAACAATAGTGCAGAAGTTACCAATACAACTCCGTGACAGACTGAATTCACGTGTGCCTCCCGAAAGACCGGCACCACCATCATTCAAGTCCCTGGTCAATTTGCATAAAAAGGTAAATAAAGTTACGATTTAATTTTTTTTTTTTTTTCAAAATTATGTACATCATTAATTTTTTACATTTCTGCGAATACGCAAAAACATATTCTACTATTTTTTATATTAACGATGGGCTAGCTCATGATCTGAATTTCACATGGTGTTAAGTTACAATGAGGCCATTGGTAAAATATACTCGCCCAGAACACTCCTGCTCCCATATTGCTGTTGTCAGTCAGAACATAGCGATGTAATGGTAGCAGATTAACAATATGGGGGTGATAGCTAGTTATGTGAGTTTAAAATTCCCTACCGACAACCAAACTCCACTACATGTCTCTAGAATCAAACCAGGGACATCCATGTGACAAGACAAGTGCATAGCCACTTCCCCGCAGTCAGTTTAGTTAGATCCCATTTCTAATATTATAACAGTGTATTGAAAAAAACCAATACCTTTATGTAGTCATTTTACTTAAATTAATGTAAATAATCTCTTTATGCAATATTAGCAAATTTATTTTTGCACAGACTATAAAAGCGCTTCATGTACTGCAACGCACGGAGACCCAATGGGGTCTGATGCTGGAGCGCATTTTCCATCTTGAAGATGTGGCTTCAAACTCCAGATCTCCGGACCATCGCTTCCAGCATACTTTCCACACACCGCGGCCAAGACTACAAAGAATATTCTATCCTCCTATGATAGGTAATAAATCAATTTCTTTCTTGCTTTTTCTAGAAAAAAAAAACAATTTACGTTGCATTGATTGGAATATTCCTCAAAGATTTTATTGCTTCACTATAAATGTTTATATTTTTTTTATCAAAGTAAAACAATAAAAAATATTGTACTTACAATAAAAAATTGATTTTTATGTAAGTAAAATTCATAAAATAGTGAATTTATTGTGCATAGTTTTAAAGAGAAAATCTATGTTTTAAATTATTTTAGTACAAGCCTAAAATACGTGATGATGATGACTTTCATAATGCATTGACACTTGTATAGCTTTAGCTAAAATCTATATTATTTTCATAGACATTGATGAAATGTTCGGATATGATTTCTAATACACATAACCATTTACCTGTATATAAATAAAATTTGTGTGTTCATTTTGCAGAGTGGTACTGGGAATGTTTTACAAAGCCTTATTTCCTGAAGAGCATGGCTGTGGTGACATGCATACTATCAGTGGCTGTTGTGTGGTCAGAAGTCACATTCTTCTGCAAGAAACCTGTTCTCTCCATATTCGCCAACATTGTGTTAGCAAGTAAAGAAACCTACAATTACGCTGCTATTGTTGTAAGTTTAATATTTTAATAATTTACTCTTAGGTAAGGATTATTAAAAATCAATAAGACATAAGCCATAAGACAAGCAGTAAGTTTAACTTAGAGGCGTGCAAGTAAGAATGCTTACACAGCACCATGTTGTTACTAGTAAGTTTGTTAGGTAAAGTTTTGATTTATTAAACTCTGGCAGGCAATGCTGGACATTTGTCTCCACCAAGGAACACCTTTATTATTTGAAATGCCTGTGTAATAAACATTTATTTGTATCCAATTCCTGTTTTCCAGTCTGTGTCAACGCTGATAATCGGGTACATGTTCTACTGCGCGTACTCCACTGTGCTAAAGATACGACTACTCAATCTGTACTACCTGGCACCGCACCACCAGACCAACGAATACAGCTTGATCTTCTCGGGTATGATGGTGTGCCGTCTCACGCCCGCTATGTGCCTCAATTTCCTCAGTCTGGTGCACATGGACTCGCACGTCATTAAGGAAACGATCATGGAAACATTTTACACCCAGGTATGTTTTTACATGAATGTAACAGTCAGCAATTAACACACTTTTGTGTATCAATCATCTTCTTCGTTTTTTTCTATCTCCTTCTCATTTCGCTTATCCTTTCTCCTTATACATCATTTTTACTTACTCCTACCCCTTCTACCTCTACTCGAGCTTTATATACATGTACGAGTGTTATGTACATATTTTTTCTTGTAGTCTTTTCTATCATCAGTGATCACAGTCTTAACAATTTAAGATATGTGTAACTTTTTACAGACAATGGGCCACATGGATGTGCTTGGTATAATTGCGGAAGGTTTTAACATTTACTTTCCGATGCTTGTGGTGCTTCTGTGCTTGGCCACTTACTTGTCGTTAGGCAGCCGCCTGCTCTCGCTGTGTGGCTTCCAACAATTTGTTGGTGACGACGAGCTCACCACGGACCTTGTGGACGAGGGACGGGAGATCGCCAAAAGAGGTGAGTTCTATGAAGTAATATTTATCGAAGTTATTTGTTTATGTTGGAGTATAAGAAGTTAGTCAATTACTCTCCAGTAATTAAAGTTATCCAGTAAGTTAAAATCAAATTATATAAGCGTGATAAGGCTATTACTAAGTCAATGCGTTTTACCGCCATTGTCACTTAACATCAGACGGAATTGTGGTCAAGTACTGGCCTATTTTTTTAAAGAATGAAAATTAAATGTGTAACATTATACTTTTTATTCAAGGGTACTATTTATCATCTATTAAGTGAGCGTCTTGCTCGCTTCGTCGTTTTATTTAGTTAAAAAAATTAGTTGTTCATCAGTACCGTATTGTATACTTAGTCTTAGCGATGTTGACCAGTTTAATAATAAAAAAAAATGAAAACCAGAGAAACGCAAGCGGCAACGCGCTGAGGACTCGATGACGCGACGCCGCGACTACAGCGAGAGGTTCAGCTACCGCAATCAGCGCGACAACAACGACGGAGGTAACACCATAACACAACCGTATGTGCGCGCGCGTGTGCAAGCGAGACACACGCATGCACTCGCACACTTTGACGACCAGAATAATTAAAGTAGTGTTATAATTGAAACTTTATTACGTTGTTGACTAGTAAAAAATTGTTATAAGCAGAATATTAAACTTAACCTTACATTTTGTACTACTCTGCTATGAACATAATGTTGTACTGCATAAAAATCATAATTAGTAAAAATACTGGGGTAACGAGATTTAACATCTCGTATATCAAAACGAAGATATGCTGCTGTGTACATCTTCTCACTGGTACTGCATTGTTATAAGCAGACTTACCCTCGAGCGAACGTCTCGTATCAATGTTTTTTTTATAAAACAACCCAATCTTCCCATCTGTCTTATACTCTTTTGGATCATTTTTATATATAGCCGACTTTCTCTCCTTTATTTTTTCTTTAATTTTCACCTCGTCATCAATCATTCGTCCCACCAAGCTGTTTATTCTCATTTTATTTTCACCATCTAATTGTCAAGTTATTGTGCATGTGCGTCACTTTTCAGCCCACACCGGGCTTTTAAATGACGTGGACTCAGATTACTACGTCACGACGAGCCCGGGAAGAGGGAACGACGTCGGTACGTACCAGCGAGCCGAGCTGCCGTATCAGGACGACCTGGACAAGAGGTTTGGTGAGAGTACGCTGCCCTCGCTCAAAACAGAGTTCGATGACCGAAGAAGGGAGAAAATGACAATGCCACCCAGAGGAATCTTTGACGACGTATAGTTAAACTTATTACGGCGTAATGATCAAGTTTTTTTTAAACTAACTAGTAAAGATATGTTAGAAAAATGTTGTAGTATCTAAAGTATTAGTAGTATCTAAAGCATAAGTAATTGATAGGAGACATTTCCTGTGAGTTGGCCTGTATAGATTGTAAGAACATTTATTATATAAAAAATATTTTCAAAAAATATCTTAATTTTGACATAAATTATTTAAATAATTATAAAAGAGCAAGCGCAAAATTAAAATACGCGATAATAATCATCAAAAGAATAAAAAAATATTTGTCATTATCGGTAAGAACAATTATTGATATATAATCGCTCTATAGTCGCTTTACAAAAAGAGTAGTTTACAATCTCTTCACTCGTTTAAAAGCTACGATTCCACAGCAGACAAGAGTTTAGGACCATAGACACGTAAAACACACGCATGAAATCCATGTAGTAGGCATGTTATATATTGTAAACTATATATTTCTTTTATTAAAAAAAAATGAGTCGTCATACCCCGGTATGGAAATGTTTTAAAAATACATTTTTTTCTTTAACAAAATGAACTGTACTCCAGAACACTTAATTAGTAATTCAATAAATAGTTGTAATTTTTCGCTAGTCGGGGCATTACCAATTTCCGGTAGGCAAATCAGCGTCTTTGTTAAAATATCCTGTTTAGGAAAGCTTCATCCCTGGTTGTAGGATTACTGTTTTGTATTAAAAATTAGTTTTTTTAAGCAGCTTTTAATTATATCTTTAACTAGTATATTGTATTTGAATAACTTATAAATACGTAGTGTACAAAGTTGAACTTCATTTACTTTAAGAGTACACACCGTTTACACAACGCTTATTTTACTTCTTCAAACTTTAATTAACATACATAATAATGGTAAGTTTAATCTACCTTAAAAATTAACCTTTTTTTATTATTATATTTTGATGACCTTGATTGTTGAGAATGCAGACCGGATGAAGTTTGAAAAAAAAAGTTACAATAAATACTTTGAAAGCAGAATAGAATTACTTTAGCACTGTTATCTTTTTATTTGAAAAAAAAAAGTATTATTAAAAAGTCAATGCATCTTATTAGAAGACTAAAGAAATTAAATTATTATAAAGGGAGCTTAATAGGTAATATCAAGTTGTACAGAGCCAGAGTATTCTTGGATGAGCGCGCTTCAACATCCATGGCATCTTTGTCACTTAAAACCATGTGAAGTTGAAGTCAACTGAAAGTCCATTGTAGAAAAGAAAAACAATCTGTAAAATAATGTATTTTTCATAAGTACTAGACAACATACGTCATGCATGTTACATGGATATAGTAAGTAGCTCTAGTTGATGATTGCATGCTACAACCGGATATTGCTGAATGAAGATGAAGCTCAGTTTCTAACAACTTTCAGCGCCACGCTATTTACTGTGTAGCCATTGTAAAAAAATACCATTTTAAATACAAGTAGGTAGTAAATATATTAGTCGCTATTGTAAACTGGGGGAGGTTATTGTGCAATTAAAAAGTTGTAAAATATAATTATTAAATGAAGCAATAATAGCTCAGTATGTAAGGCGGTCGTGCGTGCTATACTCCTCGAAGAGGCGTGGGTTCGATTATCGTAAAGAAACCGACACTTTCCAATAACTAACAGCTAGTGTGCGGGAGAAAAGGCAAAGTCCCAGCAGTGGGAAAAATAAGATAACTGTTTATTATTACTATTAAAATATATAAATAGCTTAATAACTGTGTGCATAGTTAATGTTAGTGTTTTTTTTTATGTACAAATGTTAGTCGAGACCTTTTTACGATATTCGTTGTACGTAACATGTAGTTAGATTTAACACTTAATTTGTTAATAAGTCAGGGCTTGTTTTTAGGCTTATTTACAATATTTAATACTATAGCAAAATGGCTTTAGTATGTATTAAATATCGGTTTATATTTAACCATTGTTAACATTGTTTTGTTTCATTCCAAAGGTTTATGTGATGTAAATGCATTAAATTTTTATGTGATATATAATAGTTCGGTGTTTCATTTAATTAATATCTGTATCTTTATAAGTTAATGTAACTTTCGTTTGTACGAAAGCTCATTACTGCCGAATTACTATGTACCAATTTGTCAGGTTTGTTATGGACTGGTGGTACTCTATCGCCGGAAATATCTAAGTGGGTACTACTACAGCTCGTATTTTTTTTACAATACAGTATGCAAATATTACCGTGCTACGGATTGTAAGGCGTTGTAGCTAATAAAATTACATGGATTATGGGATCTTAATACTCAAAGCGAGTAACACAATACAATACAGCGTATATCATCCCTCGTTTAGTCAAACAGAAAAATATTCTTAATTTAATCTAAATCTTAAAGTCCCTTTTGAGGGGTAACAATCTAATCCGGTCTGTATAATATAACAGCGTTGCTGTTTCGACTATCAACATGGAATTCTAAGTATTCAAGGCACGCTTTGCCATTCACCGGCTAATTGTCCCAACACCGCGTGAAATTGATAGAGAATAAAAAAAAAACAACTATACAGTTTAAATTGATAATCTTAAATAAAAAAAACAATGACACTTATTATATTATTTAATCCGTTGCAAGTGATTACAAATGGTAACGCTAGTTGAGATGTGATTTAATACTTTCTACTTTGGTTCTTAGTTCGTGCGACGAGTCTTTAGCTAAGTCTGGGGCGTACGTCTGATAGATTTCCTTAAGAATTTTCAGTTCGTTCTGTTTGTTTATTTCTGCAAAAGTAAGATGATTAATACTTTACATACTATTATAATTTAGACAAAAGAAATTAAAACTTTTATATATATTGTTATATTACATGCAAACAACACACATACGCACCTTTTAACTGCTTTATTAATATTTCTAAAATGATGAGCGCATCTCGCCTGTGTCTGACTTGGTTGCTATTCTCTAAAAAAATAAATATAACTTATTATTCAGGAATCAGTAACAGTAACTACTTGCATCTTTGGGGTTATTAAATGTGATACAAGTTTATATTTACACATATAAAGACACAGATAAAAATTATGTACTGCTCCAGTTCAGTCTACGATTATCTTCTCTTGCAACACAATCAAACAGATTAATAATGTTCAGTATTTCAATTCTAGTAAATTTTAAATATCTCATTACACTTTCGAAAAATAATGCTTATATTATATGAAAACAAACAAAACCTTTTTATACAGGCTTTGGTTGGTTGGGAGGTTTCATTCATATATTACGGTATCACATAACATGGCATTTTCTAGAAACATATCCACCGTGTTAAAGAAGGGTTGCCTGGGTGCAACAATGTGCTAAAAAATTTAAAATCTAAAACAATAAACTTTTTTTATTGTTCAACGAGACGAGCATGCCGTTCACCTGATGGTAAGTGACACGGCTGCCCATAACAATGATTCCAGTTAAGATGGTATACACTGCACCACATTGCGCTCGACGCCTTGAGACATTAGGTGTTAAGTCTCATTACCCAGTAATTTTACTAGCTTACAGTGCATTTTAAACTAGAACACAGTAATCTTTGCACACTGCTATTTGGCAGCAGGACTACTGTTTGGTGATTTGAAACTCAACAACTCGATGTATCATTCATAACATATCAAAACAAAATTAACTTATTTTTATTAGACGAAGGAACAAGACGAACGAGACGTTCCACTTGTGCCCGTCAACAGTCTGATGCGAGTGAGGGTTACAATTACAGGATCAATAACTACAATGCTCTTCAAACGAGAACACAGTAACGATTGGTAACAACTGTTGTACGATAATACATAACTAAACGGAGAGCTACCACAAGTGAAGTTTTATTAAGATCTGTACATACTGAGCGTATAGTCGACGACTGTGGCCACTTGCGCGGTGAGGCCGGCGATAGCCTTGTCGCGTGCGCTTGGTGCGACGTTGTCGGTGTCCATCGGCTCGCCACAGTTGCGCAGCACGGCGAGCCGCTCCAGCACGCGCGCAATCGACGTCAATATCGCGAGCTGCGTTGAGCGCGTCGACAACGCGTACGACTGCGCGCAATGCTCGAAGAACAACTCTTGGTACTTGTCTAAAGAATGTAGAGCAGAAGTATTACTCAACTCGCCAATGCAACATATTAAAATATTTATATATTTATTCAAAGTTTATGTTTTATATATTAAGGTAAAAAACTAAATAATTATATACTAAGATAAAAAATTTCATATAAATATAATGAATACATACAAATGCCATAAACAAAACAATTCGTAATATACATAAATATTCTAGATTGATTTTTTTTGTTTATTAAACTTTTTATTTGGAATAGTAAAATAATAAAAAATAATAATAATGGATATGATACCGACCTAAATGTTATATTACATATAAAATTAACTTGTATATCAATATATGTTTCATCAACATCACCATAAGTCGATCATGTATCTAAAATTGTTATTATTAAAAACCTTGCGGATACCTTGCGTTTGCGGATCCTTGGGCCAGGCCTTACCCAGCAGCTCATACGCAGCCTCCTTCAAAGCAGTCAACTGTTCCCTGCGAGACCTAACGCCTTCGTTATCTTCCTCGTCCGAATCCTTGTTAACTGAATGCTCGTCCTGTCAATGCGGGAATATAATTAAAGAAAAATGATAACATGTTTTTGTATGTCAACATTTTCAAACAATTTAAAAGGTTGATTTTTTAATAGACTGATATTTTTTTATCATAACAACCCCAAAACAAAGAGCGAAAGTCAGCTGCTTGAGTGTTAAAATGTTACCTATTTAACAAATGTTTTAAATTTTACATGGAGTATGTCGCAATGACGCTGAAGACAAGAAAGCATGCATAGAACACAGATAGTCACGTTTTGGCTGCAGTTACTGCTCCAAAGAGATAGTTTATTAGTTACCTTTGAGAGTATCACTTTGACGATGTCATACACGTGGTCGAAAACGTCGCAACTGACCGCAGCGAGCGCTCGGCCCAGTGCACCGATCGCGTGCCGCTTGTACACCATGTCCTGCTTACGGCACTCCGCCAGCAGCGCATTCACGCACTCGCCGGCCAGCGCCGGGTTGATAGGAGCCTCACCCTCTTTAACACTGCCACAGATAACAAATTGTGTACTGCGAATGCCCTCCGTATTATCACCACTGTGGGGCGTCAAAAGGTTGTGTAGTGTTTATCATCTGAACTATCGTCTATTGTTATGGAAAGATGTATCACTTATCATCATGTGAACATCTTGTTCGCCCCGTCGCTTCGTTGAAAAATCAATCACTGCTTTTTTCGCCAAATAATTTAACTTATACACTCTATATCGTAACAGTCATATATTGTAAAAAAAAATTCTCCAATTAAGATTGAGGATATCAGCCATCAAGTGAACACGACTGCAATTACCACCTCCATTCTTATCAATATTTTCTTCCCATTTTATGCGTTGTTAAATATATTTTTTTTAAATGTTCCTTATCAACGTCGTTATCAGCCGTTAGATCTACAACTGGACCTAGACCTTCCTCAAAGATCTTCACATGGATCTTTATCAAATCGTCGGATAATTTTTGTGTAGACTAGAACTTACACGCACAACTCAGCTAACGCATCCACCACGTGCTGTTTGCCGTCGAACGTCTTCCCATGTATGGCGGCGAGCATAGCACGTATGAACGGCTCGCGCTGATCGCCAAGACCACTGGACAATTCCTTGCATATCGTCTTAATAGCAGCCGCGGCCTACAATGCATACATAATATGCAATACACAGACAAATTCTCATAAGGATGAGCATATGGATCAGTAACTATGTCAGTTATAGACAAGGATTATGGACTACAACCCAGTATGGTGACAATATGCATAAAACAAAAAAAATGTGAAACACTCCAAGTACACACTAACACGCCGTACAACGTTAATGCTGTTATGACCATGGCTTATCAGTATAAGGTGGAAGGCCTCTCGTTCTAGGTTTGTAAGGACTCTCCAAACTTGCTCGGCTATTTACTATCCTCGATTTTAATCTGTCGCCATAAAAATAGCTAGCTGACTGTATTCCGATAGTCATACTGATGAGAGCCGAACTAGTATTCTGAAAAAAGACGCTTCACCATCTAACACTTCACTATCATCAAACATTCTGTGAGAATGAAAACAAGTGTAAATCATTGTTAATAAAAAACATACTAGTGTAAAAGTTAAGTAACCTGTATTTTCTTGGTCCAGCTGCTGGAACCCAGCGCACTTTCGATTTCATTGCGCAGCGCGGGTAGGTGCTGTCGGATGCCGCTCTCCCGCGCGGGACTGATGTCTGTCCATAGCTCCTCAAACATCTCCACTGTATTGGATTCTAATAAAAATTTTATAATTAAAGAAATATCAAGTGAAACGTTACAAAAAATGCTAATAATTTCAAAGTATTATGTAACGGTAAAATATTTTTTGATTAGGTTAATATAAATAAAAGAACTGGGATCAGGTTATATGTAGAAGAATAGAAATGTATTAACTTATTTTCGCAACAGTTGGCATCCTACAGTATTGGTTCACAGAAACCTCTTCCTCCCGAAAGCTGTTTCTTCTTTCATTAAGATGTTTTACTTCACTAGACCCTTACACTTTATGAGGATCGAACCTGCGCGTTTTTGAGTCATATTGGACGGACGTACGAGTACGATCGCACTTACGTCTTATAACAAACATAACTCACCGTCTTCTTTAGGCGCGTGCATCGCTAGAAATACGACGGGTGCAAGGGTCTCTTCATTGTCCTTTATGTGGTCTATTTTAGCTTTGGCGATGGATTTCAACGTTAATGCAATTGCGGAGCGCGAGATATCGTCTTCCTTCGACTCGTATAAATTGATTAGCTTTTTCATTAACTTCTCTATTGATTGACTCTAAAAAAAATAGGTAAAATCAGACACTACATATGTTTGATCTTGGATAAACCCACGTCTCATTACGCCATTAATTTTACAAACTACAGCACCCTTTAAATTGTAACACTACGTATCTAATAATAACTATTATTTGTATTATGATTATGTCATTGTCTAGACAGCTTTTAGTAAAAGACGAAAAAATGGTAATAATAAAAAAGATACACTAACTTTATTATAATCAAGACCCTTACCTTAGCGAATGCCGAAACCTGGCCGAGCGCTTCTGCGTAGTTTTTCCTAACTGTCTGGTTCCTGTCAAAAGTTCCGTTCAACAAGTTGGACATGATCTTCCCAGCAATGGGCTCCAGGTCTGCCCGCAAGTAGTGGGCGGCCAGAACAATGAAATGCGCTGAAGCTATTTTGGTGCCGAGTTGCGGTGACTTAATGAGCTCTAGAATTTTTGGGAGCATTTCCTTCATGCTATCTATGGTGATATGCGGCATGCACTGTTGACAATATTTTTTTAGTTTATTAAAATTGTATAAAATATTTACAAATCTGTCTGTTCGTGGTATGGTCTAATTGCACCATACATAAACGGCCTAAAAGCTATTTGCCATTACTTCAAGTATACCTTCACGACGGTGTCAGTGGTGTAGTGCTGCCGGGCCGCGTTGGCACGTAAGTCGTCCAGAACCTCTCGCGTACCGGTGTCTGCGAGCGCGGTGCTCAGGTATGACAGCTTGGCGGACTCCAGGTCGCCCGCCGCACATAACAACGCCGGCACTAGCCGCGGCAGAAAACCTGACAGCTGCTCTCCGCCAGATGTCACCAGCTTTGACACGGTTTGAAGACTGCAAAGTTTTTTAATTCAAAATGAAGAGCAAGAGTTTCATTTATATTTATACATATTTTGCTTTTTAACTCAAATTGTAATTGTCTTTTTATTTTAAAGTTTATTATAAATTTCTCTATTGTGCATGAGGAACTTCCCTTGTAAGAGATTACGTTTATGTAATTGTATATAGCCTGTGTATATTACAAGTTTGTTTTAGGTGTAACAGTTGTTGGTTAGTTAAAATAAACAAAAACTAGGGAAATTTTTGCTCCATAAATAACAGTCGTATTGTATGTTTCATCGTGAAAATGTAAGGCAGTGAACAGCTGTTGTTGTACCAAAGTATTCTTATCACACTTAACGACATTGATTGTATTTACCTGATATCACAGAAATTTAAGTTAAAGTATGTCCTACCTAACACTCCTTACTTCCTTGACAAGATTTGTGATGCCGGTGTCAAGCAGCACAGGTAATATTGCAGACACAACTTGCTTTCCGTCTTTGCCTTGACTCGCATCTGCTGCATGAATACACAACTAAAAACAACAAAAAAGGAAATTAAATAAGACTTTCAATACAGCTTTTATATATGGTATGGTATGGTATCAAATCTAGGGTATAAAGCGAGCAGGAGGAAACAGCGGATATGCAAAAGAAAAAAATAAGCTGTTACGAAATAATAATAAAAGCATAAACAAGATTAAAAAAGGTCCCAAAATAATAAAAAAAAAAATATACGGATCTAGAAGTGAGTGCACGGATTTTTTTTAATTATATTGTGTAATTTAGATGCCAACAAAATTTTTATTAAAACATAGTATTTATTATAATTTAAATTTTAATAATAAGAAAATCTGTATGGTCGCTGTATACTATATACACATGATCAACATTAATAACATAAATACCTTCGACAGAACATTGGCGGTAGTGGTAGCAGCTTGCCGGGTGCCTTCATGAACATCGTCCATAACCCTGAACAGTTGGGACCAGATCATAGGCAATTGCTCCAGTGAGTCGTGCAGACTCTTAGCACCTCTGAAATTATTTTCAAATTGTCATTTCAGAAATAACAGTCCAACTTATAGATATTATGGTTCTAACTCGGAAAGGCGTTGAAGAAACGAAATTTCGAGGGTAAAGAAACTTGACATCTCTTGCTTCAACGCGTCGAATGCTATGTGGTTCAGTGTATAACATCCTAACTTACGCTTCATTTTTGTAGGACCTATCAGATAAACGTTTAATTATCTCGTCGCTTTAACGAACATTAAGAAAAATATATAAAACTGTTCATGAATAACTTTAAGATGGGTTACATTTTAACTAGCTAGTAATATTATTTAATTTAATATAGTATATTCATGCAGTAATTATATTTAATAATTGCATTTGCTTTATATAATAAATACATTTCTTATCATATTTATATATTATTATATAAAAGTGCTTGGTGCTCTAGTACATAAATTGAGTAATTTTTTCTCTAAAGATTAATATCATCGTGTTTCTAACCTCAACAAATCTGCCAAAGCGTTACAGCATGACATCCTCACACGCCATTGGTTTGAGGTCAAATTGGCCACGAGATCGTTTAATATTTCCTTATGATATTTATGGACCTGAAAATAAATTAACATTTTAAAGAAAATCAGTGCCGTATAGGATTTCAATCTTATTCGATCGGTACAGAGGTTTTGGTATAGGCTTATGTCCAGCAGTAGATATCTGTAGTCTGATGGAGATGATTTTGTTTATTTTTTTATTACATCAATTTTTATTTAGTCGCCAACAAGAAAAATTTCAGAGCGCTGTAAAGTTTACTAAAGACATTTTTTTTAAATATGTTAATCATCAGACAATACTGCATCGCGGTGAAAATGTTCTTGCCATCAGAATATAGTGCATAAATAAAAATAATTACAAGTGCTTAGATCATAAAAGTTCAGAACACAGTCTATGAACTGGAATGAACCCAAAAAAAGGTATTATATTCTTTTTGCTTGTGCATATAAGAAAAGATTATTTGGGAAATCACAATATAATTCCCCGGTCCCTGTTGGCTGTTTACTGAACACATCCTGTCACAGGGATCTCAGTAACAAATTTTATGTTTAACAGAAATCGCTGAAACGGAAAACATTCGTTGATGGCGATCACTCTGACAAGTGTGGAGTCCGAAGAAGAATTTAGTTCACAATATATTATATTGCTTTTAAAATGTTTTACTCTAATTAAAATGAGAAAAAGTCACAAACTCACGGTTTGCTGAGTGTTTGGCACAATGGCGTGCCAGATGCTGGCCATGGAGTTCTGTATACGCGGAGTCGGGTCGAACCGGTAGCGGTACAAGCGAGGCACGATCTTCGGCAGGTGCTCTGAGAGCTGAGCGCCCGCTTGCAGAGCAATGGAATGGAAACCAAAGGCAGCACCTGCACCACAGGAAAACATTACTCTAATTTCAACTACATGTTACTACACACTTTATTTTTTTCTGTCAGTATATATGCTATAATAATAACATGAAAAAGGCGTGTACAAATAATTTCTGAATTTCTTATTAATTTTAGCAGGGCAACTGCGATCTCTACCGTTCGGTAAATAATAGACAAGCCCATAAAAATGTGGCGCCATTAAGGATGGTATAAATTGCACCATATTGTGCTCACCGCTTTCACCATTCCGAATCTGGTCGTCTGATTAACAGTCGTCAGAAAAATAAACTGCACAAACATCTTAGGCAAAAAGAATTGTAGATTTGAGACACAATTAGTTAAGTCTCGTTACCCCAGTAATTTACCTTTTTTCGAATTCCATACTGAGTTATGGTGCGCGAGATGCATGAACTTGTACAGTAGGTCTGGTTGATTCAGATCCGATGCAAGAGAACAAAGCTCTTTGTATGTTGATAAATTTCCTCTGAAAACAAATCATAACCCTTGTAACAGCAATAAAAAATCACACTATTTCTTCATAAACTGCATATTTAATGCACATGGCACATTATTTTAAAACTATTTATAATGCAATTGAAAGCACTGTATATGAGTGCTGAAAATAAATAATTTATCAACCAACCCAGTTGGAGCCTTCCCCAGCTGACCCTCCTCGAATATCTTTGTGTCCTCGGTCACCTGCGCGACGGATCTCTTTCCACTGGTCAACTGTTCTATGATATCGCCAACGAGCGCATTTTTACTGTTTTCATCAGAATTTTGGTAGACGAGACTAAGTCCTTTGCTTGCGACGTCTTGTACAATATCTACGTAAAATTAATTTATAATAGTAAGGTTTAACTCGTTTTTTGCAATTATAATAAAGTAAATACTTTATTAGTGCTAAAACATGGTTTAAAAAATAGAAAACGGAAATGTTATAAAAAATTCATCAGTATTTAAAAAAAATATATTGATTAGCTCAACTTACCGCTATTCTCTGAAAGGAAATCCATGAATACACCTTGCAATATCTGCAAACTACTCTTGATCGGTTCCCTTTCAGGGCAATTCTTCAAAAGTGCAAGTAACCAAATACTCGTTGCCTACAAATATAAACCAATATGATAATAAACAACCTCTTTAGTATTCCTAATGCTGCGACATAACAGTCGTATTCACTACACGTCTCGAAGAAGCGCTTGTTTGATCGCTGCTGAGTAAGTGCGTCCGTTGAAGAAAAACATCGTAAATAAACCGGCATATCCCAAGAACAGTTCCCGTAGTCATGGAAATCAACCCGAGTCCCAGCATTAAGAACAATAAAAGAGCTGTTATGTTATAGCATAAGTCTCAAAAAATTACATATAACTCATTTTCAGCAATATACTTTTTATTACTATTCAAAGGACTAATCAGTGTGAAATTTTTGGAGAAGGCCTACATCAGGCAGTAGATATTTATCGGCTGATGATAGTAATGACATCCAAATGACTTCATAATAAAGAAAATTAATACCTGTCTCGAATGGGGATGCGGGTGTTTGCCAATCTTGAACAGTTCCTGTAGAAGCCATTGTAGGAGTTCATCATTCTCTTGTAACGCCTTTCTATCTTTTATTTTTGCTTCGCCCTGAAAAAAATAATTTAATGTATGGAATAGTGTCGGAGCAGAATATTACCTTGAATAATTTCTCATTTAAAAATAGAAATAAGATCACCGATATAGCATAAAAACGTTGCTAGCCTTAAGCGGCAATGAGCAGGATACGTCGCAGCATTGGGCGTCTTTCGGCTTATGAATATAATGAAGGTAAACATTAAAAACTTACATCTTTTGGCAACTCAGTCCAGAGGTCTCTGTTTTCGTTAGAGTTCACCCCCTCCACACATAATACCAACGACTCACCGATTTGTAAATGAATTTCAAACTCCTTACTCTGTAACAAATGGCAAAAAATTAAATTGAAAAAAAAAAGTTCAAAAAGGGCATTTTACGATAGATTCAACATTTTTTTACTGTAACAAAAAGTTGGGATGGAAAAATATAAAATTTCTTTATCTAATATAATACTTGATCTCAATTTCTCATGATTATAAGTTACAATGATCGTAGATGGAAAAACGAGCAACACCCGAACTCTACAACTCGCATTATATTAACAGTCATAAAAGCAATAATGTTATGGCGGTAGAATTTCTATATAAAATGTGGCACTTAGCCACTGCGCCACGGCGATAATTAAAAAATAATACGTACGTCTTTTGCCATTTTTAGAAATCCTTTCACTATCTGTTTCGCAAATGGAAACCTTTCCCCGCAGCACATTAATCCTAAAGTAAACAACGCCCTCTCCTTAACCTTTGTTGGTAACGCGGGGTTGCCAACTATTTTAAACAGCCTCTCTGCCACTGTATACTTTGTGACATCATCGGTTTCAGAGATTGGTTCTTTTTGAGTTGTATTGAAAGGATTATCCGACTGTAATAATGCTTCCTGTCTTTCATTTGTGTTAGGTAAGGGTAGCGCACTGCACCTCACTAGCAACGATATTGAACTACACGATGCACTAACTAGCAAAGTTTGCGGATTTGCGAGTAGTTTACCTGAAAATAATAAGTTTCCTGCTTGATGAGCTATAAAATTTTATAACAAAGAAAACACATCTTCAATTTACGTACGTTATTCACAAAATAAATCTTGCTGATGGTAAGTCTTTGGAGACTGTCTAGGTAGATAAAATCGTAGCGCGTAATTTTACCGCCAAACAGTAGTATGGAAACATTACTACATTACAAGAGCACTGTAGCTAGTGAAATTACAGAAGTAATAAAGTCTTATCTTTCATAAAAAAAAAAACTTTTTTACATAATCTAAAAAGTACGTATTTAAAATAAACTTACCCAAACACATCGTGCCTTCTTGGTACGGCTCCCATTTAGACGGGTTAAAACCTTTTCCGCCAAATTTGCCTCGCTTCGACAGTAATATACACCTTTCACACAAATGGCTGAATGCAGATATATACCCACACTGAGCCTCTAAATCCTTATTACCTCGACTCTGAGTAACAAATTCTTTAATTACATTATCTATTGCTGATTTATTACTAGTATTTGCCGTTATTATTGCATAAATAACAGCAGCAGTATCCCGTATATCCTCTTTTGTACTAGTGGTAAAAAGATTCATGAGGAACGGAAGAAGGGTTACGTATTTCGAAGCCATTATCTCTGGGGCGCAGCCGACGATTTCCAAAAAACATGTTAAGGGCATCAATTCTGTAAATGTAATTTTCATTTTAACATTATAAATCATATGTATTTTTTAACCATGTATTGAATTTATTAGTAAAATTCTTATATGGATGATAAACACTGCACCTCATTTGTACCCGTTGCATTGAGACATATGATATTAACAACTTATAGCTCAAGGCGACAACCACAATATGGTGTTGTGTATACCATTATAAATAGCGCCACGGTGTAATCGCCAGGCCAATCACTTACCATCAGATGAGCATCTTACTCGTCACGTCGCTTTAAAGAATAAAAAATGGCCTACCTGGGCATGCGCTTAACAGTGACGTTATCATAATCAAATATCTTTCAAGTATTTCTGTTTCGAGCAAGTTCTCGCGTATGTACTTAGCGAGTACAGGCGACGTGCTGTTGGGATGGTTTGAACAGTCCTTTAAGTTTGCATCCCGGTTAAGGCACATCCTCATATACCTTAAAATCTAAGAGTTTAAAAGAATGAAAAATATGTAGTTGTAGTCACTGTAGTTTTACGGCTCAGATGTTTTTTATTATTTATACAAATGTAGAGTCCACAATTCACTTTCTACCATGAACATATCACTTTTAAATACTGCATCACATTGTACTCGTTGCTTTGAGACACTAGAGGTTAAATCCCATTATCACAGTAATTTTATCAGCTACAAATCTCTATAAACCGAAGCAAAGTAACGTTTGTATTCTGCTGTTTGGCGAGAGAAATGAACGTCGAGGTGTTACCTAACTAAACAGTAACCGCCATTAGGAGCCTATCAGCAGTAATGCACCAACAACCTATTAAGACCGACCGGAAGCAGCTGGGTACAAAAAAACTGCAAACCGCATTGATTGGAAGGTATATATGGACAGATAAAGAATGTTGATGAGGATTAAATCGCTAAAAACAAGCAATTAATCTTTAAAAAAGTCATAGAAGTTTGTAAAAGTTTAGTTACTAAGGACATACTTCTTGATAAGTTTTTGGGTGAAACTGAAGAACTTGGTTGCCAATAACATATCTGTGTTTCGAGTTGGAGCCCTTCTTTCTCTTCTGAATCTGTTCCCAGATGTAATTTACCACCTCCTTGAAACTGGGAGCTACCAATTTAACCTTTTCTGTTTCGTCTTTATCTTTCTTGGCACTTCTATCCCCGTCTAGATCGACGACAGTCGTCTCTTTCTTCTCAACATTGTTCACCACATCCTCTATTTCATTAGGACGAGACGTTCCATATAGACATTTGCGCGATTCATTTACGATGTCGTCTTGGCTAAAAGAAAAAGGATTTATAAAATGAAACAGAGAAATTGTTTATAATCGCTCATTTTAGCATTCACGGTCTTATTGTCACTTAACACAATGTCAAACTGAGATCACTATAAGTGCGTTGAAAATAAAAGAAATAACATATTCAACTTAAACTCAATTCTTAGAAATTGTTGTATTCTATACTATTACCTGTCGCCACTGGCAAGCAGCAAGAGATAACGGGATGGTACGTAGTTAGATGGAAACACTACTGATGAATACCTCATAGCGATGTAACGTATCATGGAATCCTCACTGTGCATGTAACTGTGGAGAAATTATTGAACAATAAAGGTTTTTATAAATAACACAATTTACTTAAAGACGTATTACGTAAAGCATTCGCTGTAATCAAAACCTGCGTACATTACTACATTACGGATTAAAGGACATTCTAGTTAGAGAAATTACTGGGGTAACGGGACTTGGCAACCAGTGTCCCAATGCGATGAGCACAATTTGGTGCAGTATACATCATCTTAACACAAGCCACATTTTTATAGACGGGTTACCATCAGGCGAACAGCGTGCTCGCCTCATCACTTCATTAAATAAAAAAAATGATAATCAGAAAGCAATATGTCATTAGAATATGCTCTGTTTTGGCTACATTTAAAATAATTATAAACAAGATTTTTTGTAATATGAATGTATGGACATAAAGTGGTTCGTTTGTGTAAGAATTTAGCAAAAACTTATAGAGGTCCTTTGCGTACAAAATTTAAAATATATAAAAAAAAGTATAGGCATAGCAAATGACTTTTCATTTAACAATAGATTAATGATAAAAAGATGGTAGAAATAAAGAAAGAAAGGCCTGGGTTTTTGGTATTAGCTCTGTAAAAAAATGTAAAGCTGTATTGTTATTAGGGTATCCACGTCATCACTCACTGGTCCAACAACGCAAACAGAGCCAGGGCTTGCGGCTCATCGAAGGGATTCGGCCGCGACTTCTTACTTTCCGAAGCTTCGTCTACTTCCATCCTGGTACTCGTACCGGCGGTTGCTGACGGTGTATCAGTTACCTGCATATCCATGCATTCCTGCATATCCGCTGGATAAAAATAAACATCTTTAAAATTTTGAGCTTTCATTATACACGTTTATTAGATCACAACAGGACACAGAATTTTTTACGGAACAACAAAACTAGCGGGATCTCACCTGATTGAAGGTGATACACCCAGTAATATATTATAGTATTTATTCAACTATAATATTGTTTACAAGTTTGCTACAGTTAGATCTTTACATAGTGGTAGAATCGCATCGACTGTATTTCTAACAAAAATTATCTGCAATGTGTTTTGAAGCTAAATACTAAACTTTTTTGCTATTTTCTGGCCCATATAACTTTCTAACAGTTTCTTTCCGTACACAGCCGATTTCTTTGGAATGTGAGAAATAAATATGTTCCTCATGCTGCGGAAAAGACCGGAATATCGATAAAAATTATGAAAAGTCATGTACCTTCTGTGTGCATCGTGTAAGCGACTGACATATCCAACAGGGCGTCACGTATAGCCGTCTTCAACTCGGGCACAGCTTCTGGTATTTTCTTAACCAACTCCTCAAGTAAAGAAAACTGCCTGTTTATACTACTCGGGCACTTCATCGCCAATCGCCCTGAACAATTATATTAAATATTTACAACTCTTACTTTATGTAATTTACAACAATTACTACACTAACAATCTATAGACTTTTGATTTCACCCAAATAAAGACATACTAATAATCACTAGTACTAAATGTATACATGCTTTGCCTCTATGGCGCAGTAGCTAAGCATTTGTCTTGTAGTATGGGTGTCCACAGTTCGATTTCGGTCGTAACCACATGTTTTGGAAGTGAAGTTTAGATGGTAGTACGGGTTTTTTAACCTGGCTTAACCATTATTTTATTATAACTGCCGTCATAACTGCATTACTGTTATGGCAGCCAACAAATTAAGCCAGGGCATTCCGGGCGAACATACTTCACCATGCACGGCCGCATTGCCACTTAACACCATGTGAATTGTGGTTAAGAAAATTAGCAGACGAATATACAAAATTTACTTACCCAAGCACATGTAAGCCTTCGGCTGATGTTCTGAATACTCATCCGATCTAATGAGTTTGAGTAAACCCTGCAGGAATACTGTAGCTACTTTCTCCAAATTAAGTATATCACCACTAAAAGTAACGTATAGTTTTTATTTATATTAAAATGTACTAATTAACAATGATGAATGTACATAGGTAAACATATGATGACGTAATGAATCTACATAGATTCATCATGTTTTAGCTTATTGTCGTTCATTGCTGAATATAGGCCTCTCTGATCGATTTCCAAAGCGACTGCTCCAATGCACTTATGCAACATATTATGTAAATAAGATGTTCACATCTAATTCAAATTCCCAACATCTTACGATTTATAGGTACCCTTTGTACTTTACCATATGATTGACAATAAAGTTTTAAGTGATAAGCAAACTAAACTCACTTGTTGATGACATTTAGTAAAAACATCAGAGCCATGTTTCGAAGGCGCGAGTTGGTACTGGGATCAAAAAGGGACGTAAACACAACCTGTACAAAAAAAAAATATTAATTTCATGACAGAGCAAAGCGTTTCGCTTCATCCTTCATAAAACGACAGCAAGCTATTCCAATCTCAAATATAAATTTAAAATTATCTAGAAAAGGAGACTAGCCTACCTGTACACAGTGAGGAAACATGATAGCTGGTCCTGTAGCTTTGTTTAGATATTGGATTAACTTAAGACGTAATCTGGTACAAGCGGGAACCTAAAATACAATCAGAAACATTAAATAAACAAACCCTTTTCTATTGCAGAGCGTCTTAACAGGCTCCACATACTTACGGCGGGCACATCACTTACTAGGTGAACGACTTACAAGTCTTGTCGCTTTCTCGAATAAAGAAAGCAAAAACTAGCACATTTTGACCAAAAAATTAATGTTATTATTATAGGTCTGGGAGTATATACCATGTTTCATGGTGTACATTTCTATTAAGATAATGCGCAATACATTCACACTGGACAGAAAGAATTTCACAATTATTATTTAATTTTCAATAAATCACCTTGCGATCATCCGGAGGCACTTTCATACCGCCCCAGGTTCCCAAGTACAAAGAGTACAGAGGCGCAACTACCGAAGGCAGGGACCAATCGACAGAACTGTAAAAATTTGTATTTATAATTGATCAGTAACAATTATTTTGGCGCCTACCATATAAGCCGTGATAGCTCACATTGTACGGCTGTCATACGCCCTATATTACTCAAAGAGGCGAGGATTCGATCTCCATTAAGCTTGATTTTTCAGAAGGAAACGTAATGATGAAATCGACATGTTCCTTGTTGTTGCTTCTCATACATCCTCAACTTTAACAACATTGTTTTCAAAACATGCTTCTAGATCTCCATAAAGTAATTTTTTTTTTTATTCGACATAACAAATAGCACAAAATACATTTCTTTAAATAGCACAAATGCTATTCTCGCTTACCTATTAACTCTTATAAGGGGGCTGTTTGCATGGTTGGCAATACTGAAGCGACTGTCAGCAGCTGCCACAATGAGGGTAAGCAGGATTTCATTCATGTTAAATATATCTTTACCAATAAAATTTACTATAGATAGCTTCATCTGTAAACATAACATCTCAATTTAATAACTGATTTAACTTATAGGTAGTGAAATGACAAGCTTCATAGAAACTTTCATAACAATACCCATATATAAGAGTATTAGTTGGATTCCTAACATAAAATATTTGCTTTCTTGCAAACTAGAAATAGCCTTTATATAAGCCAAACATGTAAAGGAGTGAAGCTCAGTTTGAATGGTGGTTGTATGCATTGAACGTTTCGATCAGGCGCATTTTCGATCCCCTGTGAGCTTGAGCCTCCAGTGCAGGATAAGATTGTAAAGAGACTTGTATATTCTAGGGACAACAGCTTTCATAAACAAGTGGCATGCACTAACATATGCTTGGACAGCAAGATGGATAAATACTTGACTTTATCTTTGAGAGAGAATGCCCCAATTCCCAGTAGTGGAAACATTAAGATGACTATAATTATTTATCAGACACTAATAATTGTCTTCCCTAAAAGTAGATTTTATTATAAAACACTAACCTCTTCCAACTGATTTGGATTCATTTGATTTTTATCTACAATTCTTTTGTAAGTCTTCAGGCTCATACCAGGTGGAACTTGAAATTCACTCTCTCCAGCATTAGGAAGTGCTCTTAAAATATTTATAATTTTAACAAAATGTCATCATAAATTATAGTTGCTTTTATCACACAACACTTTGCCAGTATGATGTCAAAATAAATTTATTTGCATCTTAAAATATTCAAAACCATGTGTAGATAAATGTATTAAAAATTATACTTGTTATTCTATGTTTATCAATATAAGAATAATAAATACTATTAAGTAAAGAAATACTGAATCTACCTGTATGGCAAGAGTAGTACATCCAAAGCAAACTTCAATATTAATGATGAAACTATAGGTTTTTCTTTTAAATTTAAATCTGTTTCCTTTATTTCTCCCAACAAAGGCATCACAAGCATTAAAATCCTAAAAGAAAAATCCCACATTAATATAGCTTATAATGTAAATGCTGTATGTTCCAAAAAGGTGTTGGTTTGATTCCCACTGAGTTTGAACTTTTGGAATATTGTAGAAAACTGACATGTTCCAAGAACTCCAACTTTTATGATATTTTGGATATGTGACATCTACCATTCCAATGACTTTGCAATTGGGGAGGCCCATGTTTAGCATTTTACATCAATAAGCTGATATGACTATGACAGCTTGCTCATTTTTTTTTAATTTTATCTTACTTGTCTTGGTGTCCCTGTGGTTTGTTTTCAATAGCTTCTAACAGGGATGGAGTCAGAATAAGTTGCTGATCCCGTGGTAGTCTAGGAAATCCCATTGTTATATATATTATAGTGAAGTTCTGGAATATAAAAAAAAGGTTTCCACATTGAACTAACATTCATTTTAGACCTCAAATGGAAATTAGAAAATAAAATTTTTAACGCTTTATCAAATATTATGCACAAATATTATGTAAATGTTGCTCTAAATAAAAAAACACTGGCATGGTATAAAAATATAGAGAGAAAAAAGTACAATTGCAGCAACAACGTGGACAGAATAACCTATTATTAAATGCACCAGTAAGTAGAATAAATAACCATCACCACCGTAATAGTTTCAATTCTTTACAAAGTTTTAAATGTACATATTTTCTTTTCATTAAGCTAGTGAAATTACTGGAGTAACAATACTTAACACCTTTTTTCTCAAGGCGATGAGCGCAATGGGGTGCTGTGTATACCATCATAACTAGTGCCACATTGTTATAGTCGAGTGTATCACATACCATCAGGTGAACGTTCAGCTCATCTCTTTGCCTCATCAAATACATAAAAAAATCTGTTTTACAAAGAAATCTAGTGTCCACTTACTATAATAAAATTGTTAGCAGCAGGATCCTTATAGAGCTGCAGCAAAGTTTGCACAGGAAGCTGAACATCAGACCGACATTTCATACGCTTATTAACGTGTACTAATAACTCCATTACCTTTGTGCGTACCTAAAAAACAACGAATAATTTAATTAAGTAGATATAAAACAAATGCGCTTATTAACAGAAATTAAAGAAAACATTTGAAATAAAAGCAGATTTAGCCTGAAAACCAGTGTTTTCAGAAATAACCGGACAAAATAAAAATAATACAACTAACCTGTTCGTGCATTGAAGATAGCTTTAAAATAACAGGTGGTAGAAATCTTTTAAGACAACTCTCAAGCTGTTCATCAGTGTCGGCATTACCAAGCCGCAAGAAAACTCGATCGAGAAGAACTGTAAGAGTAACAACCGGTAAAGATGATATAAAAATTTAGATACCATTTTTAACAGTATGTATAAACTCACGTAAATCATTTGAGCAATCATTAGTGCTTTCCGATACGTCCATTTCAGACATTTTCAAGCATTTGCAAGCGAATTAATCCGAAAGTGATTGCTGAAAAATTGACTATATGTATACACAATGACAGACAAAAAATCTTACTGACGAACTTGACAATTGACGTTGTTTATGTAAAGTTTTTAAACATAAAAAGTCAAAGGAAATGTAAGCATTTAAGATTTGCTGAACTTAGTTTGATTGAAACTTTAAGGAATCAAATCCCCTATTTTTCAAATAAAAGTAATAGATACTAAATTACTTTAATATTATAATTTTTGACTTTAATCAGATATTACAAATGTCAAAATATTATTGCTTATAAGTTTTTAGTTTAATTTGTACACATTAACACCTCTCGGTCGTCATCTACAGTGTATTACGGAGAGCTCAAAGATCTCCTTTGGAACGCACCGGTGTCTCGCTGTACTACGTCTAGGCACGTTCCAGGGAGAGGCGTACCCTTCCCAGCACCCCCGCTTTGCCACGATAAAAACGAGACCATCTCGTACTTGTCCCCGGAGGTGGGGAACCTGCCTATGTAAAAGAAGATTAGTATATGTCAGAGGTGCACGAACTGAAACTTAACATTTCGTCGCATGCCTTATCATTTTAAGACTATTTAATAGTAATATGCTGTCTCCTTAGACTTAGATGCACAATGTTATGCGTTTAATTTTATGTGGAATAGAATTTAAGTGTTGTGTTATGTTTTTTGGAAAATATACGAATAAATAAATAAAGGAATCTCGTATATCCGTAGTTATCACAAATAACTTCTCAGATTTTATTTTTGGGTGTCGTCCATATTTCTCAGTGAGATTTATATGTTTTAATAAAGATGGTATGCCGAAATTAAACAGAAAAATTAAAAACCAATTTTATTCTCGTTTCCAAATTGAGCTAGAATACATCATTTTTTTGACAAAATTTAATAAAGCACATTTTCCTGTGTAAATATATCACATATGAAAAAATAACGGCACGCAATCGATTTTTCCGACAAAAAATTTCATCCTATCAGTTAATTGACTGTAGGATTAGTTATAAGCACCACGAAAGTAATAGATTTTTAACTAAAAATGCAATATTGAAATTCATGTTAATATTCTTCAATGACCCATAACAGACAACATGAAATATTTATTGAGGAACTCATACCTAGTATTACTTTATTTATGTCGCCAATTGTGCCAATGTTTTGGATGCAGGTAGTCTAGTTCCGGTCACAAGAATAGTCGATTGGAGAGGCCCATATTTTACAATGAATAGCCATAAGTTAAAAAAGTGAAAGTTGAAAAAATTGCTTGTATTAGCAAATACAGCAAAAGAAAAATGGAGTTCAGAAATAAACAAGACTTTACATACATTAAGGTCTTCAAGCTAATAATTTCTTAGTTTCACTAATACAACCTTTAATCGCTAACACTGGCAACGCGGACACAAGAATTTAAATCACGCTCTTCATAGTATTTTTTTATTAACGATAATGCAACATTACCAAGCGATACATTCGCCGCAACCTATGGTACTAGTTAGGATGATAAACAACACACCTCATTGTGCTTTTTACTTCGAAAAAGATGCTTCGATATACCCTAACAATTTCACAAGTTACAACCACACCGAAACAGGTGCTGCAACTTGGTCGGTCTTCGACACTAGTAAAAAAAAATCAATTGCTATTATTTAAATACATCACTTTTCGTGAAATTAAGTTAAAAGTTTACTAAAACAATTCGAGTCAATTTTGTAAAAAGTAGTATTTGAACACACATGTTCAAGCAAATTTTAACGATACTTATAAATTTTATATTTGCACTATTTAAATTAACTTTTATAAAGACATTGTATATCAAGTTTTGATAACTATAGATTGGAACCCTGGCTTCATTTACAATGAGTTTTTGACATTAAAATGTAAATATAAAATCTCTATTGGATTTCTCCTGCAGTCAAATTATATTTTTTTTTATTTCAGATGCTGTCTGATGTACAATAAAATGTATATTTTGGAGACAGTCCAAAATAGGATGCCTTGTGCTATGGCTTCAATGCCATGCGAATATACGCAAAATATTAATATTGAATATTTTATCTCCTACAAGCTCTGAGATTTGTGGCATTGACAATGCACATTTTGCAATCAAATAGTTTATGGTTGTTATAATATACCACTATAACTAGTCCCACTGAGCTAGACATTAACTTGAAATAAAAGATTGCGAGGAACTGATGTTTTCCAAGAATAACAGCTTATTTGGCCAGAGTGATGCCCCAAAGGTCTTGATGTTCTCCTCAAGAGTGGTCCCGTATCTTTACAGTGCTAATAAACGAGGGCTGTTTATTATTCCAATTAACCTGGTTTAATTCAAATATTTACAAAAATTAGGAATGTGTACCCTTTCCAAACATGAACTATCAACACAAATGTTCACTGCATAAAATCAATTGTACATGTATTCATTATTTTAGTTTATCTGTATTTATTAACTGTATGTTACAATCTAACATTAATGCTACTTTTAAAAGTAAAACATTCTTGAAAAGAGTCAATATAGTCATTCACAATCATAGTTCTTCTTGTCACTGTTTGCAATCACTGGTTTGATTAAAGGTCCTGTTATTCAATCCCATGTGCAAATATCATCACTAGACCCGGTTCTACCATCATATGCTCGTCAACATGAGTATTATCACATTGAAGGACCAGAACTGCTTGCTTCCCAGGTACTCGTTTACAGATGTATTTTTCGTATAACCTAAAAACATTAAAATTTACATAAGTAGTTTAGTACTTTAATTGTCAGTTAGATGTAAGATTAAACTTACCTAGTTCTTATATACAATGAGTTGATAAGTGCTCGCAATTTCACATGATATTAAATACATAATAATAATATTAAGAAAACCTTTACAAGTAATACTCGAAGTACAGTAGTGTACAGGTAGGTAGGTAGCCATGTTACAATAACGCTTCTTATAACACGTTTTCGCTCTAAACTGTTAAATGTTAAAAACCTTTATACATACTTCCGCGGCCCATGTTGGCGGTTTTAAACATACAGAACAAGA
Source organism: Byasa hedistus (assembly GCA_029286795.1). Taxonomy (NCBI): domain Eukaryota; kingdom Metazoa; phylum Arthropoda; class Insecta; order Lepidoptera; family Papilionidae; genus Byasa; species Byasa hedistus. The sequence goes on from JAGSMW010000008.1 coordinate 3,173,188, forward strand.
ACAAATAAGTAAGAAACTATAGCAAGTAGTAACGAAATAAACCGAAACATCAAAAAGATTCTGTACAACTATCTAGCTCTAAATGGAGAAATTTGCAATGACCTCATAAGAACAGTAAAGTATAATTACAGATTAAGTAAGTTTCATTCAAGATAAAAGTTTTGAAAGCGAAAGCAGATATGCCTTGAAGACACACCACCGAAAAAACAATTTTGAATAATTATACTTAAATTAAATAAAAACTAGTTTTTTTTGTATATGTTCTAATCTAAAATTAAGTAGTAGTGTAGAATTAAAAAGGATAGTTTTGGAAAGAAGCTGATTTGTCCTGGAACCGGATCTCACACATGGTTTTAAACAATGCGCTATTTCTTAGGGAGCTTTATCTACCTTGTTTTTTTGGGGGTTATTTGTAATGTCAATTGACTTCCGAACATGCATTACTATTAAAATAAAATACATTGAAATTTTACCTTCTGTTGTTTTGTCTGGTTTCTAATGATGATAGTCCAGGTGGCCATCTTCTCTCATGACAATTCTCCATGAGATCATCAATTATATGAGGGGGGCAGCCAGATTCAGACAAACTTCTTTTGATCATCATCTGCAAACAGATGTATCATTTGTGTAATGATAATTAATTTCAGAGCACTCTGATCACATATATTCATAGCTGAAACAAGGCAATACAGTTATGGTGGTCGCTTTAGAATATTAAGGTGTTGGCCTACCAACAGCCATACTTTACAACGTGGCTTTGGAATCGAACCTGCAACCTTCATGTAATAGGACACGCGCTTAGCTACTGCTCCTAATAAGAATATATAGGATTAAAATATAAAACATTTATACTTAAAGTTTTAAGAGAGTAATGCTTAAGAATAGATTTTTTTTCTTCAATTTTCGTGAATTTTATCAATTATATTTAAAAGAGACAAAATGTTGTTAAAGCTAAGTCTATTACCACCTGCAGGACGTCATCGGGTGTTGAAATCATACCACCCCATCTGGTAACACGCGCTCTGGACAGGGAATTTGCCCAACGGACTACTTCTTCACGCTCCATTTGATCAGCTAGAGCCCGCATTGCTGGATTAGATACCCTCATAGCTCTCATGAATTCCTTAAAAATAAATTACAATTATAATTACACATAAAAGAATATAATTAGATGAGATAGTGTACAAACATATAATATCAATATAACTCATAATAAAAGTGAAATTCAAATAGTAATAAATTTCTCATAGAAAATTTTCAATGACATTGAAAATAAATTCTTGTAAACAACCTTTTAATTTAATTTGTCAACTTTTTTGTAGACAAAATACTTTAATTAATCACATATTTAACTAAAGAGAAAACTTCATTAATTTCTATAATTTTTCCTAGTGGTAGTTGCAATATACAAACAAGTTATCACACAATCCACTTGTCTAGTCAAACATTCCTTGTCAGATATATTCATGCATTAATACTGTCTATGCCGACTTAAGCTATTACCCTTTTATGTACTTTTGAGGCTATTTTTATCACACAAAAATAGTTGCTTTCTATATTTTTTTTTGATACACCACCACACATTTAAAAAAAATTCTTTTTCATTTTGCCCTTTTATTAATTTTGATACATAATAACAATCAGTACAGTCTTACAAACACAAGCCCTGGGGCATTTATAGGTTTAAGATCCTTGACATCTATTAGTTTTCATCAAATATTTATATTTCCTACCTTTAGCAATGCTAATTCTCTCTTGTGTTCATTTATTATAAGTCTCTGTTCTGTAAGTTCTTGTTGGTAATCTGTTAGTTTTCCCTGTTGAGAGGTAATCAGTGCCCGAAGCTCTCTGACACAATTATGTTCTGCTAATTCATCTTTAGGTATAACAAGTCCGCAACCTGATTCACATGGCATTAGTCTTTTAGGGTTGTATTCACCTAAAACATTCAGTTAATTTAATTAGACACAATGAATAGCAATGAATTAGTATTTCATATTAAGTTATAATTTACATCTATAAGACCTGTACATTATAATTGTTAATATAGAATTTAGTAACCCAAAAAGTGTAATTCAGAATTAAATGATATTGTAGCTTTCAATAACACTTAAGATTGAACATCAATAAAATTGTTTACTTATGACAAGAAGTAAAATAATATTGAAAAATGTAAGCAAAGGTTTAAAATTACAAAATAATAATGTAATGTATACAAACATTCAACAAGGTGAGATGCTAAAGAATCCAGTTTCAAGACTGCATTGCAGCCATGAGGTGCATTGTCACAGCTTGTGCACAGTCTGTAATGAAATGATTTGTATTTTACATTCAGGCAATGCTAATAAGAAAATCAGGAATAATAAGAGAAATCAATAATAAACATTAGAAGTATAGTAAAAATAATAATTTGTTTTATGTAAACAATCATTCAATTAAGACAATGTTTGAATACATGATATCAAGTTCACACATGTTGTAAATATTTTTGTCTTCAAAATTGTAGTTGAACCTTTCTTACTAGAAAGAAAATTGTCTGCCTTTGGGAATTTACAAATTATTTTTAAATTAGTAAAAATTTATTCAAAATCGTAACTAAATTGCATTAAATTGTTTTGAAATAAATATTTATACATAACCTGATTCCTATGTTGCAAAGATGATCACATAACATAAGTTGCGAAATCGTACTAACCTGGATAGTAAATTGCGAAGTATTCTTGGAACTGGTCTTAGCTGGCTTGCAGTAACTGCCTGGCGATCTACTGGACAAGTAGGTTGCCGACTTATCCATTCAGTTATACATGCACGACAAAATGCGTGCTCACAGGCTGGCGCCTAAAATAACACACTCTGATAACTTCTGATTACATATTTTAAGCTAAAAAAAAAATTTGTATCACACCTGCAACGGATCTTCTAAAACTCCTGAACATATAGGACATATGAGTTCTTCATCAACGTCACCTTGAAATCTTTTGATATCAAAGCCCATTATTGTGTGTAACAATAGTAAACATTAGCCGATTATTTACTATAACTATTATAAAAACTTATAGATCACTGTATCACAATGAACTGTGGATTTTCGTTATCAAAATCCGTGTAAAGTGAACACTAACAAAAAGGAAACAACTCGCAGCGGCTGCAAGTGCGAACGCAATGTAGATGTACAACTACAAATAAGCAAAATTGCTTCTGCATCTACATTGTGTGTACGATTGTTTGTTCCCATTTTCGTATGACATTATGAAGTAAAAAATTTATCATTAAAAATTTATAATTAATTTTTTAAAATTGTCAGACATTATTAAAAATAATAATAAAACTAACTGCAGATAAAATAAAAATAGAAAAATATTATTCTCCATAAATTTCTTTTACGAAGACTTACAAATTTAATTACTCAAAATCTATCTGGCCAAGATTTAAATTTGTAACTAAGTTATTAATAAACCACGGATTATCCGTGGTTTATGAATAAAAATATTCATTTTTACATATCTTTATTTAAGTTAAAGTCTTTTTGGCTTTTACAGCTTTAACTAGCTGAATTTTCGAAATATAAAATATGTTTTCAAATATAAAAGAATTGGAAAAATAACATTGAAAATAAACCTTACTAGTAGTAAAAAGAATAATTTCCTATTTTTTTTTTGTTTAAAATTATTTTCTTTTACTAAATCTGCTTAATACAGAAGGTCTGTCTAAATATAATTAAAGTGAAGTTGGTAACATTGCCGATTACTGCCATTGCTGGCGGATCTGCCAATTCTTTTTCTTCTTTATGTCTCGCCTCGCTTTCTACATTCCCAATTAAAATGGTTTGATATGTAAGAGGTGTCGGATAGTGTTTATTTAAATTTATTTATTATTTTAATTCTGAAAGTATAAATATAAGAAGTTAAAATGAGTGTCTTTAAATCTGCGATGGGGTACTTCAGTTCAGGAGGTGCCAACGGAGGCAGTGATAATGATTTTGTTGGCCAGTTTGTTGAAATTGGCAATATGAAGCTTAGAGTAAAGAAAGTCATTGCAGAAGGTACGTGAATTAGACTTTATCCAAAAATATTATTTTAACTTATAACGCAATACGTTTAAAGGTCTTGTAAAGTTAGACATTCTGGTCTCCACGTCGTATATTTGGGGGCGGTATATCAATAAAGCAATACATGATACTCGGCAAATAAATTATATTCTTAATAAGAAGGTAAAGTAGTAAACGTTTATATTGACACTGGAAAAGGTATACTAGTTAAAAAAAAATCTTTGAGCTAAATACATATAAAAAGTATGTGTTAATTGAATTTTAAGTCCTCGAATTAAGGTCTAAATCATATATGGCCCAAAGTAAATTTTAATACTTTTATTTTTAGTTATGGTTTTGAAATGCTTTTTCTAATTGACACCAAATTAATAGTTTTGATAGGATTTTGCTGTTACCCTTATCTCAATGACATCGCCTTTAATGTTTTCTTGTACACTTTACACCATATAAGCTTTATTTCTTGTAATTTCATGATGTTTTAATGTACACATATGTGAATTCTTCTGGATTGCAAATGTAAGAAAACAAAGATAACAAATCTTTTCTCAAAATTTCTACAACTATGTATTAATTTTAAATAGTACAAACATTATTTGAAAGTTAATACTTCATGTTGTATTAAAATCCTTTTTTGGATAAAATTTTTAGAGACTAAATCTGGAGATGAAAACAAAAGTCACATAATATCATTTAGTATACTAGTATAATAGGTCTAGTTGTCATGTTGTGTGTAACTATAAGTTATATAAGAATAACTATAAGTTATATAAAAATCATTACACTTTTATATCAATAAAATATTTCACTCCTTGCACAACTAAAATAAAAAAATATTAGATATGTGTAATTGTGTTCATTGTGTTCATTGTTATCATAATTTCAGACTATTGCTGTTTGTTCACTGTTAAACGAACATAGGCCTTCTTAATCGAGTTCAGTACTACTGCATTGATGCCAACTGCATCAAAAGATGATATAACATCTTTAAATTTACTTTAGGTTTGAAGATGAGGAATGCTAAAATTTCAATTTACACCATAAAAATTTATGAGTTTCTTGTCCTAATGTTAGCAATTTATAGTTTTTAATGATGATGTAACAAAACATTTAATGACAGCCTTAAATATCAAAAAATATTTAAAAGGAAGTTTTTGGTGTACAACTATTTTCTTAAAAAATTAATAAAAGAAACAAAGATTGCAAAACTATTTTCATAACATATGTTACTAATTGTTAGTTTATATATTTTTTGGAATAGTTACTAAGTATTCAAAATATTGCAGGTGGCTTTGCCTTTGTGTTTGTTGCTCAAGATGTTTCAACGGGCACCGAGTTTGCATTAAAAAGGTTAATGGCAGCTGATGATCAAGCCAATAAGAATATTATACAAGAGATTAGTATATTAAAGAAGCTCTCAGGCCACCCTAACATAATTAAGTACATTGCTGCCTCGTTTATTGATAAGTCCAAGACTTCCCATGGCATGGGAGAATATTTGTTGTTAACTGATTTGTGTAGTGGTGGCAGTTTAATGGAGGCATTACAAAACAGAGGACAGGCTTTCCCACTTCAGACAATTTTAAGAGTATTCTACCAGACGTGCAGGGCTGTGCAGCACATGCATAATCAAGTGCCGCCAATTGCACATCGGGATCTTAAATTAGAAAATTTCTTAATATCTAGTGAAGGTAACTGTATTTTATACCATTTTCTATCTATTACAAATATATTTTAATGACTATTTAGAACATAGGAACTAGTTCAGGTACTTTATTATCCATATTAAAATAAAATATATGAATGAATTCTGGAATCAGACTTATTAAACACAGCAATTTATATAACACTTACAATCTATGTTGAGCTTAAGTAACTCGGAGGCTATTAGACAATTCGTAATAAATCCTTTATTATATTACACCAACTTTTAAAAGTTTTCTTAATTCATTTGTTTGATTTGTTATGAGTCTACTAGCAGAATTGAAGAATTTTCTTTGTATCTCTTGGGTCAGTACAAAGCATTAGATTGCAGTATTCATTATGGTACTTCAGATTTTAAGCATGTACAGTCAGTACTTGGCGAAGTAGACCTTGTCTTATGGCAATGGATAATAGTTCGTGTTAAAATGGCACATGAATTATTAGTTAATATAATACAACATAAGCAGTTACATTGCGTCATAAATAGAATGATAATGCTGGGGTCTTCGTGTAATATTAACTTACGTTATAGGTACAATAAAATTATGTGATTTCGGATCGGCGACTACCGACGTTTACTCACCAAATCCTTCTTGGAGTGCAAATCAAAGAAATATGCTAGAGGAAAACGTAAGTAATGTAATAGTAAGAATTTAGAGGTTGCACTATATAGTAAATATTACATAATATTAATTAGTTATTTATCAGCATGTTCAAAGTAAGTGTTATACACTTAAGCATGTTTAATGTTACATTTAAACCTTTAATGCCTGTTAACAGTCAATCAGATAATTTTTATGCCTCTTAATATTATATCTCGGGTATATTTCACGTAAAAACTACGATTGTCATGTGCACAGTACAAAAAATTAAATATTGTGACATAAAATTTTATGCTCTGCGGCATTTTCGTCTGCAATGTTTATTACAACCATCAATTGGAGTCAATTAAAGTCTCTGCAACCTTCGCTCCTCAATTGGCTATGTTTATAAATTAAGTTTTGTAAATACTGTTGTACAAGAGATTTAATTGATATTTCATTTATTATTAGAAGAAAGTAATCAGATATTTGCACACTTAAAAGATGTAGTAAGACTATATATTAATTCTGAAATACTTTCGTAAGCGCAATTATAAATCATCAAGTTATGGTTCATGATCTGGGCTGTTTATTGATCTTGATTGTTCAATCAAGATCATGGTTCATGCTATTATAGATTAAAAGTTACATAATAGCAGGAGATGTGGTAAAAAGTTTCATATGGTGTTAAATACAATGAAACGGTAAATGGTGAAGTGTGTTCATCCAGAAATTTTCTGGCTCTTATGTGGTAACTAACGGAACAGCAATGCTGTTATGACGGCAGATTTATAATATGACAGTGGCACCATATGTAATCCCGGAATTAAAACTTCATGACACGAGGCAACTTTTGCCCCACGGAGGCAGTGGAGAGATTCCTTTCTGTAGATAAGTTTAAGAACTCAATAAGCGTCCTTATTGCTGGATGGAACGGGGGGCGTGCGGACAGCGTTCCAGTTTGAATAACACAAACTGATAAATTTACTGGAGTAACGAAATTTTACCTATTACTTTTAAGATGACCTGTGCAGTGTGGCTGTATAAACATTCTAACTAACACCATATATTGTTATGGGCAGTTACATCATTTACAATCGGGCGTACACTTTATCTACATGACGCGTTCTAATTGTACGTTAACTCACTAGGGATACTAGCAATAAATTAATTATAAATTTTGTTTCGGTTATTCCAGTTAGCGCAATTCACGACACCGATGTACAGGGCTCCCGAGATGCTGGACACTTGGGACAATCGTAAAATAGACCACTCGGTCGACCTCTGGGCTTTGGGCTGCATACTTTATACATTATGTTACATGCAGCATCCTTTCGAAGACTCTGCTAAGCTCGCGATACTGAATGGCAATTATAATTTGAATCCCAATGATCAACGATTCAAATGTTTTCAAGAAATCATAAGTGAGTATTACGTTATCTTTTCAGTAAAACAATTACCTTTTCAAATGGAAGTTTTAGCATCTTAATATATAAAATAGATAAAATAATGATATTTGAGGTGTATAAAAATGTAAATCAATGAGACGTTTATACGCGAATGAAAGTGATCCGACAACAATGGCACTTTCGTTGTAAAGCTGTAGATATTTTTTTCTCGTCAGTACCTACTCGAAAGGTTGATTAAAATAGGCACTGTGGCTTTATGGTCCTTTTTATTTATTTCTATTGTGTTTTTCCTTGTCTGTGAACTCTGTAAAAAGTTTTAAATAAAATCAACATGGAATATATTTCATCACATCATATTTCACTGACGAAAACTAAGATAAATTTAAAACATTCGATGTTTTGGTTTACTTATATATTACAAATAGCTATTTCGTTTTAGAAATAGATATTACTGGGTGCTTTTCAACAGACTTTCTGCTCTGTTGACGTAACTTTTTTTACTTGACTATGTGGAAGTGGATGGAATGAATAGAACCATTATTGGATGCTAAGTAATATGCTCGTCGATATAAATGTGGTGCTAGTTAGGGTGTAGTACACTATGCTATATTGTGCTCGTCTCCTTGGAACAGACATAATCAATCTTGTTACCCAAGTAATTTTAATTGTGACAACGCTCTGCAAACCAAAACGTAGAAAAGTTTGTACTACCGTGACGGCATCCGACGACAGACACCTGCCATCAACTAACTTGCTTCTTCAGTTTTTTGCACTAAATACACAAATTTGTCCTCAGCTGGTTGTCTTACCGTGAATCCGGAGGAACGTTTGACGATAAGTGGCGTTTTGGAGCGGTTGGCAGCGATAGCGGAAACCAACAACGTCAATCTCAAGCAACCACTCAAATTTGAGCGTAAAAAAGTTGAACAATCCGTGGCCACTAGCTCGCCAGGTAATAAGAAGTCAAGTAAATATTACACTACCATATCCTAAGAAATTCCGTCGCGGCTCATCCTATATATTGTGATCAAGTAAAAAAAAAACAAACTTCCGGAAACGTTTTTCGATACAATTGGTTAGATACCGCGTCGATCATAAAATTAACCATCTTTTTAATTCTGTTCTATTTACTAATCGAGCTAATAATGGTCAAGTGTTTTTTGACTTTTTACACTCAAATTTTCGTTTCTCACAATTTTTCGAATGAATTTCTCTAGATTTGATTTAATAACAAAAAAAATATGTGAGTTGTCTTTACATTCCAATATTGTTTTTCATCATCAAAAAAAGAACCAAAGGTAAGAAAAATGTCAACTGATTGTTCACAAAATGAATTAAGGTAGTATGGCATTTATTTGACTTTATTCATAATATTAATAATATATGTATATATATATATATATATATATATATATATACTTTTAAATTTACAAATTTTCCTAATGACGAGACATTTTAGGTGGACAACAATTTTTTAAAAGAAATTGGTTATACCGATGAAAGCATAGTATTTCAGTCAATAATATTTGTACTGTGGTAACTGTGTCTGCGACTTGGTAGGTGCAGGTGCAATGTATAAAAAAACATAATTTTTTATGTGTAAAATACACGAAAATGTATAAAGCTTTAATTTAATTCAATTATTAAGTCTTAAAATATAACTTGCTAAACAAACTCACAAACTTCATTAATAAGAGCAAAGTATTTTAAACTATTTTGTATAATAAGACAAAATGACAGTAGGAATGCACTTAAAAAGTGTGTATTACTTTTTATAATTAGTAAAAAAATCCGTCATTAGTTTAATGTATTACTTATGAACCAACATTCCTTTAAGGGGCTACTCCGCTTTTTTTATCAAAAATCAACCCCATTTAGTTTTGAAATATAACTGTTAACATATATCTCGTAACATATTTTTATATAATTATTGAAGTACAAAAGTGCTACTAAGAGGTTATCCACAACATTTAAATTGAATTAAGCTTTAATTTCATATTTTTAAGATGAACTATATAACGGCGTCCGTACCACAGGAGCTAATCACTTGCCTTGTAATATGGATGCTCTTGGTGCGATTGTAGCCACACTTGGTGGTTGCTTGGTAGTAAGTTTTTTCGAACCCGGCTGTCAACATACACAAGCCAGAGTATTAACAATCCAAGACCTCATTGTCATTTAACACTGTGTGAAATTGTAGTTGTGTTAGTTCATTAAAAATAAAAAAAACGCTTTAATAATGGTATTATTGTTTACTCCAGTCAATATCTAATTGGAAATAACTATTATGTAGTGCTGTTTCATGGCACACACTTAATGTAATTTAAAATTCAACAGTTAATTATATAATTTAATGTGGATAGCCATTTAGTATTAAAATGAAGGTAATTAGTCTCATTATTATCTTTTTGATTAGGATAGTAAGTGAAGACAGAAAACGGATTGTTTCAAAATAAGGGCTTAAACTTTATTATAATTACTAACATGGGTTTAAAGTATTTAGTACATTGGTATCAGCACTAACCCAGTGGGTGGCTTCGTAAACGAGCACTGTGTTATTAATTTGGTTGGAATATTATCTAGAAAATAATGTGTGTTTGCTAGTCCCAGAGGCTTAAATTTGTATTACTAGTAATAACACATTTTGTTTATATTACCAGTATTATTTTGATGTTGTGTAACTCAAGAAGGATTACTTCCTTCCTGAAAATACCTGAAATGGTGTTAATGTAGATTAAATAAGCATTTCCTTGGAATGTTTATTTTTTTTATTTCATTATATTATTTTTAAACATATTTTACACAAGGAATGTATATTCATTCTAACTAGTAGTGTTTTCTTTTTTGTTTTCGCTGTGCAATTTTATTGTGTATATAATAAGTCACATGCATTTGTTTGGTTTCAAATAAACGAGTATTTTATAATTATCCTTGGTTTGTTTTTATTTTTAATACAGTTTATGAAATCGTAGGAGTAAACACAATGATTGTTTGGATTTTATCAGTTACATGGAAGATGCGGGTAAAATAACTTACATTTTGCTTTTTCTGCACTAACAATTGCTCTATGTTCACTATTTAATTAGAACTAATAAAATCTATATTGATAACTCACATTTCCTATTGAATTGTTCAACATATATTTAACTGGTGGTAGGCTCATGCCTGAGTATAATTAACTCATTATTTTTAGTGTAGACAGTGTAGATCATATCGTCACATATTTAGCATCATATACTTACAGATCTTTTCTGTGGGTTATACCTGATTTTGATTTATCAATACACACCTCTCTAAAAACGATATACTTTTGGTGTTTAAACAGTCGAAAATGTATAAATTTTTGCTGGTTCAAATCTAAAATTATTAATAAATAAATATCAATTCAAATTATAAAGTATATGCAATCAATACTTTCAAGATAATTTTTTTTTATCTTCTATACAAATTTTTATTTTCGTTCTTACTTTATTGTATATCCTTTATCATTATTGTAATAAATCTATGGGAATACAGACAGATTGTAAAGCTAAAGAAATTTCATTTTAGTTTCCAAATGTTAAATAAAATCATACACAACACAACCACTACTTACAAAATCTTTCGTTTTTTTATTATAATCTAGATTATGGTAATATATTAATATCATAATAAAAAAATATCTGTTTCCGCTTAATATTCAGATGAATAAAAAAATTATTCTTATGTCATAATCTATTTTTAGTCATTTATTTAATAATTATATCATTTTAAAATTTTATTTCATTGATCATTGTTTGAAATCGAATCATCACAAAAATTATTTACATTAAACAAATTTCTTATAGAACAGAAGTTTACAACTTTCTGCAAATGTATGTTACACTATTAATATCTAAATTCTAATCAGAGCACGCTTAATAACTTATTTTGCTTTAATTGTTTGCTTTTGGTATATTAACGCGAATTATATATGTAAACAGTAATGCATAAATTATTGTATTACCCCTTGTTAATTTATTAATCGATTATTATAGTATATACTTACAGACGATTGTCGATATTCGTTATTAAAGTTATGATTATAATGGGGAATATGCATATGACTCATGCAAGGTACAAATATTTTTAATTATCTTTATTTGTCTTGAATAATAACTCCATCATCATTTTAATTTTGACCCAGAAATATATATCTTAATGATATTGGATAAGAAAAAATTTAAAAACAAAGGTTTTCTTGAGTAGTCAGTATATCCAAGACATCACCGAAAAACACAAAATAGTGTTATAGTGCGGGCTTAGGCTATCTTTGCATTTTGAACACAATTTTTTTAACGTTATGTGCAAATATAAATAATTAAATAAAAATACATACATATTACCTATTACTTTACATAAAGATATTATTTGATCGCTACTACAAAATTAATTTAATATGCATGAGTACAATGCTTCCTGTCTTTTCTTTAGAATGATCATATGTAAATCATAGCATGTTTGTTTTTAAAGATATTTATTAAACTGAGCCACGTGTCTTATTAGAAGCGTAAAATGTATGAATAGCGCTATTAAATCGACCAAGTCGAACTTGGCCAGCGTGTTAGATAAAAACCTTGATTCTCTTGTAAGAGAAGTTTCCAGAGGGAAAGATTTGGGCAGATGATGAGTATTATATTTTCTAAACTATTATAATACGACTTAACAGTCTGTCATCAGTAGATTAAAAAAATACAGGTTTTTACTATGATTAGCGTTTTAATCATTGAACATGACAAAACTTTTTTTTTAATTACTTTATTAGAAGTTATTACTTTTTGGTAACTTGTAAAACTATACTAGACACGAAGCTTAGTTTGATAAATGTTCAATTAGATTGGTACCGCATACATATCACGTTTTCTTTTTTCGTTTTAGGTGTTTTCAACTTTTTCGGGTGCCCGATTGTTTTCTCATTTAAATGACCCGCGACGCCTAGCATGAAACTTTGCATCGGCCTGCACTCACTTTGACCGCTTGCGATAGACACATTGGGATATGCTCGCAATGATGAGTATTGTTTTTTATTTAAACATGTTTGTTTAATGTATATGAATGTTAGGTGTTTTATTTTCATAGCACCGGACGCCCGGGACAAGACCTTAACTATATGATTTGAAAGTATTATTTACTTTTTTTATTTAGTGTTGTTCAAATTGTATGCATTCCTTGTATAATTTAAGAGACGGTGCTTATACCACCTAATATTGTTCTTTTCTAATTTTTACACGCTTCTTAATAGTTACCATAATTATAATACACGTCTTAGACAATAATAGTGTTATAGAAGATGCAATACATAAAAAGATTTTATAAATAATGTCTGTCCCAAAGAGGTCTAAAATAATATGGATTTTTTATCAATATTTTATTTTAAAAATACCATTCAACAAACTTATACAACTTTAAGTAAAAATTCTATTTTTTTCACGAATTTTTATATTTTTGACTAATATGATTTATTGTAATTGTTTTAAAAAGTAAAAATTACTTAGTATTTTTCTGTTTGTACTTAATTTTTGTTTATAGTTTTATTAAACTCCGTTTTAGGTTTAGTTATTCATTGGAAATAGAAAAATGGTTAATTCATAAAATATATTGGGAAAAAAATAGGTTTTATCAACTTACGAATACAATGTAATGTATGAAGTCATTTTTTGTTTGTTTTAAATGCTATTAAAGATAATTGCCCCAAATTGTTGCTATTTACATAAAGCAATATTTCCATACATTATTCGCATGATTTATTTGTGAATAATTCATACATTTTGTTATATTTTATCGCTAAGGTACATCAAGTTTCATATATACAGAATCAAGATCAGTATAATTATAGATAAATATTCAGCTTCTATGTAAAAAAGAAATGATTTAATTGTAGTATATTACAATTAAATTAAATATACTAGTGAATTACTTTACTCTGTATTTTTTTATAAAAATTATTGTATTGTTTATATTATCATCGCATTCCTCTCCGATATCCATGAACGTGAAAAAGATATCGGATTTTCTTAGCTCAACGATCATTCCAGATGTTTCACCGTTACGTCGTTACTTTTGTAGTTATTAAAGATAGTTTAACGTAAATGCAATCTTAACAAACTTTCTTTGAATAATCAGTCCTTCTCGCCGTCGTTGTATATATTTTGGTGGAGAATATTATTTTTTGGTAAATCTACACCAATGAAAATATAACTTATGATATCAGTTTGCTATATGGTTGTTACGTATTACTTTTTAATTGATACGAGGTACAAAATTCTGAAAAATAACGGATTATTTATATAGGCTACCTCAGTTAAAAATGATCTATCTATTACGTAGCGCGTATATGGATGGTATAGTTTGAAACAAAGCGCTTTTTTACATTCAAAATATTCAATCACATATATTGTTAATATATGTGAATTGTTCGTATTATAATATTAAACTTATAATGTTAATGAACCTGTGCAGAAGATCTTTAGGCCACATTTGCTTACTTAATATTTTAAAATTATCTAAAACTGCTGTACCCAAATGTTAATGTTCAAAATAAATTTTTACTATGTTAAACAATATAGTTGTTTTCAAGTAAATTAATTAATTACTTGATAGTAGTACTGTTATGGTATAATGTCGCAGTCTGTTGTGAGTAAATAAAATTCATATTTAGGTAATCTACATATTTAATATTCTGTTATGTAGTTTATAGACGAGCAATATTTTTGTTACTATTAGGATTAAGTAAAGAATGTATGATATTTAATTTTAAAAATAAACGGAAATTAAAATTATGTGTCTTGTTTTTGTGACAACTATCCACGGACCATTACACAAATTGCTTTTTAATTGATTTTAAACTTATAACTATCCCTTGTTATTTAGCCAAGATACAGAAATTATTTTAACTATTGTAAAACGATACTTTGAAATTTTTTTATTGAACAAAATGTTTCTCATAATTTATAATCTCATTACATGAAAGTCACGCAAATACTTTTTTAAAGTGTTTAACTTTGCGATGTTTTTCGTTAAGGTAAAAAATGTCTGTTTTCAGCGAACAAAGACGTAACATCAAATTGCCAAGAAATTCCGAACTCGCGCCCGCCTGAACCGAGTCGTCCTCCGCCACCAGCACGCCCACCACCAGCCGCGCAGTACCACGCGCCGTTACCACAAGTACCAAATTCTGGCGGGTTGTTCTCATCCATCAAAGGCGGGGCGGGAAGTTTTCTTAAAAATCTTAAAGATACTTCATCAAAAGTTATGCAAACTGTCCAACAGTAAGTAATGTACTAAACATTTTACATTTTTATTTTAATTTGTCGACCTGATGGTGATTCTCTCATAACGATGTGGCGCTAGTTAAAATGATACACTGCGTAACATTCTAACTAGCTCGTCGCTTTCAAAGCCATTAAAGTCAGAACGCTGTAAATTACGAACACCATCATTTGTGCAGCAGAAATAAACGTTGCTGTGGTATTTACAACTTGAAGTTTATTTAAATAAGCTATCAAAACAGTATTTAATTAACGTAATATTATATTATGTTTCAGGTCAATAGCGAGAACAGATCTAGATATAAGTTACATAACTAGTCGCATAATTGTAATGCCATACCCTTCCGAAGGTTTAGAAAGCGCGTATAAAACGAATCATATTGATGACGTACGGGTGAGTATTGGATTTGCCCTCGGTACCCCTGAGGCGCTTTTAATATTACAAATGTATTTTTATTCGCGATACAAACAATATTTAAATACGACAAGAGTTGGTAATATTTAATGGGCTGAATCGGTGTTTTTTATTTAATTATAGTTAGGTTCAGTTGGTAATAACTCTAATGTAAACAGAAAACTTCCAGATTAAAATTGGTGAAAATACACTGCTTCAATTTTAATACCCATTATACGTTACTTTTAGAAGCTACTTCTGTCTACACTGATATCCGTACTGTACCGGTTGTGATTAGTTAATTTTTTTTATTAGACGTACATGTACATACCTGACGAGCGTGACATGTAATGGTAAATGATACGCCCATAGCAGGATGTTATATAACTACAGCATCACATTGTACTCGTCGTTATGAGATCGTCGTGGTGTTAAGGCCTGTTACAGTATTAATTTTAGTAGTTACAACGCGCTTTAAACCGGAACAGAACAATATTTGCACACTATTGTTCGAAGGCAGAAATAGATGCTGCGGTGGTACTTCCTATTTGGACAGTTTCGAGCAAGAGGGAGCTAACACTCGTGCTAGTTTAATTTACACAGTTATATTAGTATTGCTTGTATGGTGACATTACAACTGTTTCCAGGCGTACCTGGAGAGCCGCCACCCCGGCGGCAAGTATTGCGTGTACAACGCTTGCCGCGGCCGGCTGAACTTTTCCAGGCATGTGCTGGTCGCAGACGCGTGTCGCGCACTTTTCCCGACTCCCGCGCACAAGGCGCCATTACTGTCACCGTACTACGCTCTACTGCAACACATGTACCAATACCTCGGCAAGGATGATAGATCCGCTGTTGTTATCACGTGTCAAGTGAGTTTATAATAAGACAATTTTTGCCATTTTTGTCGAGAAACAAAAAGTTTAATTATGCTTCTTTTATATTATTTTTAACATTTTCGTTTGAACGACTATATTTCCATTAGTCTGCACAAAGAAAAACATTAACAAACATTCCTTAAATTTACATCACTTAATCAGCGCACCTTTTTTAAGATTAAGTTACATAAGTAAAAAATAAATTTTTTGAACAATTGAGTTATATGATCTTTAACAGGATGGAAAATTGATATCGTGTATGCTATTGTGCGGGCTGCTCCTGTACGCGAAACTAGTCACTGTGCCAGAAGATGCACTACAGATATTTGCAGTGAAGCGAGCACCTATCAACGTGACGCCCGCACAGCTGCGCTACTTGTACTACCTTAGTAACATTGTACGGTAGGTTTCGTAAAAATTTAATCTATTTAGAGCAGAGACACTGTCGATGGAGTCCCCTAAATGAATTTTTCCTTCAAATATTAAAATGTTCGGCTTGAAGGCGTAAAATTTTTGCAGTGCGTTTTTATTAATCTTTAATTCATGCACATTGCTTGTTTACTATACCCATTTGTGACTGTTTAACCCGACTGTTTAAAAAATACTTTTCTGCATGATTTTTATTATAAATGATGAAAAATTAACGAAATTATGTTTTCTTCTATTTCAGACCAGAACCAATACTTCCGCACTTTAGACCTGTATCCCTAGTATCTTTAACGATTCAACCAGTTCCCTTGTTTACAAAGGCACGGTACGTACGACCATCATAAAATGCTTTTTTTTTTTAATGAATCATATTCTATTTTTTCTAACGTATTTTGTAGAGATGGATGCCGGCCTTTTATCGAGATATACAACGAAGACCGTTTGATTTTATCAACGGTTCAAGAATACGACAGAATGCATTTGTACATGATGGCTGAAGGCAAGGTATGCAAAAGCATTTATCAATATTTGATAATTGATCATTATTGTACAACTATAGCGTCAAATTTCCCACTTTGCATTTTTTAATCCTCTAGACACTTGGTAGACTTTTCTAGAATTTGCACTACCAAGTAAAATATTTCAATATTTTTTTATCTACAAAATACTAATACTTGTTCTCAATTTCAAATAGTGTTAGATGACGAAGAACAGATGGTAAAAAGTACTCGCCCAGAATACACTGGTTCTCCTCTATAAAATCCTTCTTCCAACCAAACTCCGAGTTATACAAGGGTAGTGGTTTGTAACATCGCCACGGAGAGAGTAAAATTTAGTTATTCCGTATGAATCCTGTATAACAATCCTAAAGCGGCGGTATATATTTTATTTTTCTAGGAATATTTTTCTTATTTTCAATAACCATTTGTGCACAGGTGACCTTACCTCTCGACAGTACTGTGACGGGAGACGTAGTGATATCGGTGTACCACGCGCGACAGCAGCTGGGCCGTGTCCACTCTGTTCCAATGCTCAGTGTGCACTTTCACACCGGCTTCCTTGCCTATGATCAGCACGCTATCAAGTTTACCAGGTACTCAAAGTCAAACTCTTTGTTTACTAAGTACTTATAGTACTTCCGGTGCCGATTGCCAGATAGTTAACTTTGCAAAATGGTTCGTCAAGTAATAAAAAGATATATATATTCTATCACGACGATATATTTTATCACGAATTAAGATACTTTTCACAGTACCACTTTGCACTTGTCTCTTTGCGAAAAAATGTTAAGTCTTGTTACCTTTGTTACCCCCTGTAAAAAATAACATTGCAATGTTTCAATGTCCCAAATGAATGGTTTAAACAATCATTACAATGTTCTCCAAAAAAGAGAGAAAACACAACAAAAATTACAGATCAGAGATAGACGGCATAGACGATTCTGGTCCGGTGAACGAGCACTTCTCGTCCAATATTTGCGTGGTTCTGAGTCTTGTGGTGCAGAATGGCGAGCGCCGAAAGCCTCGCTGCGACCTCTGGGAAGAGGACCACTCTTTCCCCATCAGAACACCGGACGTGCTTTTCTCAACAACATTAGAGAGGGACGAAACTATTGATAACTTTGGTAAGTTTATGTGATACACTAAATTATGTTATGTTCTTATTTATTTATTCATTATTTAGAGGTATACAAACAAAATCTTACACAATCATCTGTGTTAATATTCAATTGTACATATCAATACACACTTTATTGAAACAAAAGTTGTTTAAAATGAAAGGGCCCAGAATCGAATCTGGCCTTTTCCCCCTCCCTTATGGTTGAATTTCTAACATATCTCAATTAATTTAATAATTAGTTCAGAAGCATTTGGCAGACGAGTACAATACCCAAATTGCTATTCCACCCTTGGCGTGTTATGAAATGCGACTAAAATAGAATAACTTCAGAAAATAAGTAACATTTGCAGAGGCCTAAGTTCAGCAGCAGACATCAATAGGCTGTTATGTCGATAATTAAAAAGAAAATATTTTCATAATGAACTAAACGGTCAAATTGTTACACTTTAAAATATCGTTTGTAATATATGTATCTATTTTATTGTTCTGCAGCAAATTTACGAAGAAACTCGTCTGCAATTCCTCCAGCAAGTATGTCATTATACTGTGTTACAGTTGATTAGCAACTTTTCACGTTTGGATTTTTTGACGTTCATTTTTTTGCAACTATTTATTTGCGTTAACCGTCATTAGTGATTTCTACTTATTACAAAAAAAAAATGTATTAAAGATTTATAAAAAAGGATTTGTCCTAAATACCATATTCATCAAAGCGTGGATGATTACATAGATGATGTTAGTGTTTGAAAGTTAAACTGATATTGAAGACAAAGTGTAAGCTCAATGTTGATAAAAAGCAGGGTTATTCGTTAAATAATCTTTTAGTTTTAATCTGGATTGATTATGTAAGAACTAGAAATCTTTCATAATTTTTTACATATATTTTCATAGTTTATTTTAAAGATGTTAGTGTTCTGTCCATTTTGATATCCATTTTTAATCTTCAACATTTCTTTCGTTAATTTTATAAATGAAATGATATAAGTCCTAGTTATTAAAGTAATATACTATAAGGTATAAGGGATGGGCACATTTTTTTTCATTATGTGCCGGAAGAAATTTTTAAAAACATTTAGAGGACTTATGTTCTAATTTGGGTATTTTTAACTGCCCGCACTTTCTTCGGCGTTACAGATACTTAAACTCGCTTAACATTTACTAAGTTTCAAGTCCATTTTTAAAGTATTAATTTTTACTACAGACGTTTTTGCAAATTTACCTCAAAATTAAAACAAACATTCGTGCTTACTAGTAAATCATTAGTTTTTTTTTATTTATTGCACTTTCCTGTCAGTGTTGTGCATTAAGTCGAGAAAATAAATAAATAATGATCAAATAATTTTAATTACGTAAATCAATATTTATACGCTTTTTTATATTAATATTGTTTAAGTATAGTCATTGAAACAAATATTAATTACCACTTTGTTATAGATTTTATAACGTAGTAATATTTATGTATTGTTATCACGAAAAACTCGCACTTGCATAAGATAAATGGCATTGTACGTGTTTTCTTTCTGCGAGAGAAGGCTCATTTGTAATATTTTTTTTTTATTTTCAGTAACTACTGATTACTCACATAAAGAGCCAGAGAAAAAACCACCTACTCGTCCGGCGCCACCGTCACCCCATCCCCCACGACCAGCGCCCCCTAAGCCACAGCCTCCGCAACTTGTACAAAATCAACAAACGGATAAAACCGCGGACTTCTTAAACTTAACTAATGCGGAGCAAAAGACCGCTAAATCCAATAGGTTGAAAAGCGATGACTCCTTCGACTTCTTCGGCATGATGGAGAAACAAAGCGACGATTCGTTTGGCGACTTTTTGAGCGGTAAAGCCACCGAAAATGCACAAGTAAGTTAACGATTATTATAATTGCTTTTTATTAGATTAGATTAGGCTTAACGATTTGTTATAATTGAACTTTTTTACTTTAACCAAAGTTAAAGATTGTTTTAATAAAATGTAACCATTATTTTAAATAATAAATGCTCATCTAAAACTTTTTTAAGACTAACAAATACGAGTAATGATACTAGATTTCTATTACAGAGTTCTAGTTTTGAGGATGGTGTAGCTAGTGAAATTAAAGAGTTAACGAGACTTCAATATCTTGTGTCTTAAGGCGACGCGCATAATGTGGGGCATCGAAATAAGCACCACAATGTTTCGTCGGCGTATGGAATAAAAAAATAATGCAAAGAAATAAATATAAAGCGTTTATTATTTTTAGATTCCAACTCAATCTATTTTCGGCGATCTTCCCGCACCATCGGAGATCCCGGTGACTCGGGCCAACGTGAACTCTAGCGATCCATTAAACTTTGACCCGTTCGGTCTCAACGATCCCCTGCCGAAGCAGGAGCCGCTGCTGACACCACAGCTGATCAAAGATGAAGGTATTTTTTTATATACAATGGATTAACACTTAGCCTTCATTTCTCATGGTGTTAGGTGAAAATGACGCCGTGATGATGAAGCGTACTCGCTTAAAATACACGGTTTGGCTTATGTTGGC
Source organism: Byasa hedistus (assembly GCA_029286795.1). Classification (NCBI taxonomy): domain Eukaryota; kingdom Metazoa; phylum Arthropoda; class Insecta; order Lepidoptera; family Papilionidae; genus Byasa; species Byasa hedistus. Next base: position 3,194,058 of record JAGSMW010000008.1, read on the forward strand.
AGCCGGAACACGGTAATGCTATTATGACGGTAGATACACAATTTGTGGCTGGGGAAGCATACCATGCAGTTGTTAGTTACTCTGCCATGGAGGCAGTTAAACTTTACTGTATCTTATCATAGTCATCACTATATTAACAACTGGTAGTTTCAGGTCGTTCTCAAAGCGTGCCATTAGAACAAACTCAAGCGTCTCGCAAAGACCCATTCGCTGACTTAGGCCTACTTGGATCTAATATGCCAGCTGCTTCCACCCAGTCGACCGGGTCTATTGGGGCTACAGGACCCGTGCCTACATCGGGGTCCATGGCCCCCCCTGAAGCACCTGGGGCATCTCCCGTGCCGGCCGGTCCATCGGGCAGTACGCCGCTATTGACGCCCCGTGCGTCCCCGGCGCATACGCCAGCACATCAACCGCACACTCCTGCTAGGTCGCCGGCTCACCAACCTGACTACAGGTCATTGTTGTTTATCAAAATTATTATCTTTTCTCTTTTTAAGTGTTTTATAATTAACTATTATTGTACAATATCTTAACCTGTGCCACTATTTATATATAAAAAAAAATACAGAGCATGAAGAAAGACATAGTTTAAAAAGTTTGCTAATCAGAAATTTTATTTTATTAATTATACATTTCTGTTGGTTTATAGACCCTAGACTGTATAATTGCTTTTTTCCTACAGCCGTACGCATTTTGAAACGACAAAGACTCCAGCTGATGACAAGAGCAAGAAGTCTGCAGACATATTTGGCGACCTACTCGGTAGCCAAGGCTACGACTTCGCGACGAAAAGGGACACAGGGCCGAAGACGATAAACGCGATGCGTAAAGAGGAAATGGTCAAGGAAATGGACCCTGAGAAACTAAAGATACACGAATGGGTAAAAAATAAAGAATAACATTCTAACGCGGTTAAAAATTAAACGAAGCAATGGCTTAGTTTATAAGATCGTCGTAGGGCCGTATGCGCTTTGCGTCTCCAAGTAACATGGGTTTGAACTTGAATTTAAACATTGTGATTTTATGATTGAATGTAAACATCGCGAAGAAACCAATGCGTTCCAAGAACTACAACTCTTGTGGACCTGTTACTTTTACCAACCGGCACTTAGCCAGCGTATTGGATAAATGGATTAGCCTCTTTATTTGTAGGAAAAGGCTCCGAGGGGTAAACTGTTAAAGTGGCGAGACGTAACAATGTGGCTTTACTGAAAATGACAAACATTACATTGAGCCCTTCACTAATTGCACGCGTCACAATACTCTTCAAATTAGAACGTACTAACCGTACTGTTTGGCGGCAGAAATAGACTGCGATGGTTCTTACTTCAACAGTCTGCAGGTGTGATTTCACATTTTACTTTTGGTCCAGACGGAGGGCAAGAAGGCCAACATCCGTGCACTCCTGTGTTCACTGCACACGGTTGTGTGGGAGGACTGTCGCTGGACAAGGTGCGATATGTCGCAGCTGGTCTCGCCTGCCGACGTCAAGAGAAACTACAGGAAAGCTTGCTTGGCAGTACATCCCGACAAGGTAATTGAAGATGTTAGATATAATTTATCATTCACTCTTATATACCTTCGACTACTATAAGAGGCTTCCAGGGCTATAGTATTTATGACTATACCGTCGCCGGAGCCCAGTGACTAAGCGCTTGCGGAACACGGGGGTTCTTTATGCAAATCCGTGACCCTTTTTTATGAAGTATGGTTCGTGGATATAAAGCGTAGTCATTATTATTCTATTTTCACAGCAAATGGGAACACCCAATGAAAACATTGCGAAGATGATCTTCATGGAGCTCAACAACGCGTGGAGTGACTTCGAGAGCGATGCCAAACAACAGAACTTGTTCCAGTCTTAACATGTTGTAGCGATAGAATAAGGAATGTATCTTTGTTGTAACTCGTAATCGATGGCTCGAATCCCACATGGTAGTAATTTTTAATGTTACCGGCTTTAATTCATAAAGGGTTGCCACATAGATAGTAATTGGTGCGCTTGTTAAGTTTAAGTGCAAAGTTCTTTTCTTATTCTTTATGTACGTACACCTGTACGAAAATAAGCATACTAACAGCAAGTTAATATTTCCTGAGCTTATTTAAAATCAATTTGAAGTTCTATTAAACTAGTTACGTTTGGAACTTTATACCCTGCGCAGTGGGCATTAGTATGTTCTGAATTAACAGCTTACATTTAGTCATACAAGAAGCACGACAAGAAATACATTTTTAAATTAAGGAAAGAAACGGAAATAGATTAAGTTAATTTTTTTGTTGCCATAAAAGATATATCGTGAATAAAATCTTATAGATAGAACTATAAATGTTATGTAAATTTTACATGGCAACCCTAAAGATTTACATTGATTGCAGTCCGTTCCAGAGTAAAGAAAATATTTCATATTATTTTTTTCAAAATGTCGATATTTTAGAACCGTTTAAAGCTGTTTAATAATGGTTATGCATATACGTAATTAGTACGGCATTTTGTAATAAAATAGATGTAAAATTACATACGCAATTATACAATATGTTTGCAATAGAAGGCTTACGCAACGACGTCGTAGATGTGCTGTCCAAGTCTAAGTAGACATTTACTTAAATATTATTAAACGTAGCATGTAATGCAAGTCCTACGCGCTAAGCGGCGCGATTCCCTCTGAGCCCGAGTTTTCAGTGAAGGAAACCATCGCGATGAATCAATCCAACATGTTCTAACAAGAACTGCTCCCGCGAACATGTGACACCAAACAAACCGCATTAGAATAGCGTGCTCGTAAATAGCCGAAAGGCAGGCTACTTGCCGATGTTAGTCGTTAGGATTTTAATTGCCTCCATAAGTTTCCCTTTTCATCTGGGTTTGTGTTCTACATATGCCTTACCTTGTCACTGTTGACAATTTGTGTCTTCTCTGTCAATTAATATTTTACGTCAGATGTAGCCGGCCTATAATCAAACGGATTAACTTTCAATGTTACTCCAAAGCCTTCACATTGTTCACAACAGCACAACTGTGTCTAATACTTAAAACTTCCATTTGTACAATTTGTGTGAACACGATTTAGAAAAAACTATCTCCCAGAAGCCGCGCTAATACAACTTCACTGACAACTTGCCGTTGAATGTATTCTAACTCTACCTCCAAACTCTTGCCGATTATAAGACCGTTTCTTTTCCATGGCGATGTGATATCATAATTTTCTTTCAAAATTATACCTTATTACTTCCTTACCGTTTACGATACGATTGGAGTCAATCGGAAACTCATGACATCTTTATTTGGTTTTCTATATGAAAGGGTATAACCACCATTCCTGGTTTCCACCAGCGGGGTACCACTTGGCAACACTTACGACTTTAATAAGACGGTTATCGCGCCGTTATTCGTAGTGGCTATCACGGAACATCCAGTCTTCTACCACTTACTTAACATTGAACTTAAAAATGTTTGATATTAAAAATAATCGACTAAACTTTGAACGATCGAACTTACTCTTTTAGGATATGTAAATATTAATGGAAACATGTTAGAATGGTAATTCATAGTTGCACTTATAGTTTGCGGCTTTAATTAACGTTGATTGATTAAAGTCCTCGCTTAAGAATTGACTTAGTTAAGTTAAAACGAAATTGGCTTACCCGATACATGCCGCGGCTGTAGTTATGAAATTTGTATATATTTGCTATATGTAATTACCAAGCCCTTGATTTTAATAGATTTATCGTCCCATTGTTCACTTATTAGAATCAATAATGTCGCAAGTCCAGAGGAAACATTAAAAGACTTCATTTTCAATAAATTATACATTTTAATTATTTTGTGTTCGATTAACCCTTAAAGTTCATTTCAGGTAACTTAAATTAAACATTATCTTTTTTATTTGACGAAGCTACGAGATCGGTGGGTCGTTCACCTAGTAAGGATAATTCATTGCCCTTTATTAGTGCAACGTCCTTAAAATTTTAACCGGATTTTACTACTGACTACCTAATGGTATCTACCTGTAGCCTTGAGATATCTACCACACGTAATGTAATTTTCGTATATAATTCTTGTGTTGAGTCTGAGTAAGTACTTAATTTATTGTGTACTCTTTTTTTATAAACACTAATAGAAAACGAAATTTGGTTGCTGTCTTTATAAATGTATGAGCCATTTGAAAATAATAAATTAGTGTGTATGTTTATGTATTATACATTCGCAATATGTATGCGCATTATACTTGTAAAATATTTAGTTTATACTAAGTTACTTATTATACTGTTGAAGCCGTGATAGCTTAGTTATTAAGGCCGTCGTACGCGTTATAAGTCTCGAAGAGGCGCGGATTCGATTCTCACTGAGCTTGAGCTTTCGGTTTCACACCTTGAGAGTCCCAGATGTGGGAGCGTTAAGTGAGCTGTTTATTATTATTATTAATTTACCATTCTCTGTGAGTTTATCAGTTCGTTAAGTTTGTACATTCCTAACATTGTTAGATTTGATAACTTACTCATTTTCCATTAGCGCATGTATGTTTATGCATCCGGTTTAGTAATTAGCAACACCAAGTTGATTGTTTATCGGAGTGCTTACGAAAGATTATTTTTTATTGCCTAAATGTATTTTTTTATTACGATAAAGTATTTTTATTTTACGAATGGACGTGCTCGTGATAGCAATATGGCGTTAGAATGGTAAGCGCTGCACCGCAGCGTGCTTGTCGCCTGAAGGCATCGTGTTGAATCTGTTACCCCTTTTATTTCACTAAGACTTGGATTCCGAGACAGTAATATTTCAACACTACTGTTTGGTGGCAGAAATAGGCGCTGCGGTGGTACCTACACAGACAGTCTCGGTCCACAAGTACATAGTTATTTTCACACCAGTGACAACAGCCTAGTGAAAGATGTATAAAGATACTATTACATGAAAGGTCAGATCTTCGTTTCGTTCTAAATAGTTTATTATATTTATTTATATAAAAAATATATCTATTTGTAAAAGAATCTAAATGTTCTGTCAGTTTTGTATGTAAATTCAGTAGTAATGTGTCTATCGTCCAAAAACTATCGTAAATAATATTTTCAGGTGTTAGTTGAATTATTTTCAAACATTCAGTCACTTCGATAGAGCCTACAGGTATTTTATGAGAGGCGAAAGATTGTTAAAAGGAAAGGTTTCAGCGCTTTTTATTATTCTGTACATTTTGCTTGGTGATATGTTAAATAATGAAATTATTCAAAAAATAAATTATGGCAGATTTAAATGATATTATGCATTTTTCTTTATCTCTGATGGCTAATAGACAAAAAAGTGATTTTCTGTTTGTGTATATGATTTTTATAATTTTAACAGCATAAAAAACCAATACTTATTAATATTTATTAGTTTGGCTATACATTAACTATTTTCTAATTTAACATCCAAACAACCATATCGCTCCAGAAGCTCTTGTTTCTTTCGTCTTAATAGGGCTTCTTCTATGTCTTTCTGCGAAGGCACCGCGACGACTGATGTAACAGGTGTTTTTTCTGTTATGTCTTCATCATCATCATCTACCCTTTTATCGTCAGGCTGAAAAATAAAAAAAATCTATCATGTAATTACGGGTAATTCAGTGACTGCATATATGTGTATATATATATGTTATTGCCTATTCCTATGCTCAGCTGTGAACGTCTTTCCTATGACGATGATGTGATTATTTTTTCTTGTATTTATTTAGGAATGATTATTTTCTACCTCACAACTGATGCTAACGTCATACATTGGTTTGATGTTTTAGTAAAAACAATACAGATAACGGATCAGTACTGTCGGCATTCTCGCCCAATAGAATAACTTACATCTTCCGGATAAATATTTTCCTCTTCTTGCATATTTTCATCGATATTCTGTTCTTTATTCTGCTTCCATTCTTCTACTGCTCGCGCTATCGCTATAAAAATATCATATTTTATTTTGAGAAAGATAGTTATAGTGTATACGAAATACCTTAGCCACGACACACCGCAGTTTCTATTCTTTATTCTGGTGCAAATAGACGTGTATGCATTATTGTAATAAATAGATAAAACAATAGACTGCAGAGTTGACAAGAGTAAATAAATGAAATGAAACAGTAAAAAACCGAAAATAAAAAAATAATAGATGAACAATGCTTTACTAATATTTATCATGATAATGGAACCAGACAAGAATTATGAAAAGTACAATTTAAAACGTATGTAAGAAAGAGGGTTTTCGATTGAACGAAACAATAAATATTTATTTGTGTGACTTTCTAATATTTCTAATATTTTGTTTTCTTTTTTTTTTTTCGTATAATGACTATGTCGTGTTTACAATGGATCGTTACCCTCTTTTTCCGCTTCCTTCTCCAAAGGCAGCAGCAGTCCGTCATCATCGTCCCGGTAGCCGTAGTAGTCTGCGTCGACGTCGCGCATCAGGTCGGCGCGCGTGCGTCGTGCCGGCGCTGGAGGTTCCTGTTCGAACAACTCCCGCACACCTGGAGTGAACAGGATAATACTAATCTATAATAAATCTAGTATGAAAATGAATGCTTTGTGTTATTGAATGTTATTTTAAAGGTACTCCTCACTATTTACAAATTTAAACGATCTTTAACACTTAAATACCAATCATAGTTGTGTCCACCACTATTATTGTGTTTTATATTATACTATATGTAATTATACTCAACTACAAAAAATAATGCACCCTTATTTATCTTCTCTGCTCAACTTATGGCAGACTGGGAGAGAATGCCCTGTGACATTAATTCTGCGTTTTTGTACATTTTTCTTTGTATTTAAATAAAGTTTTAAATAAATAAATATGTAGATAAAGGATTCGTTAATATTACGAGTTTTTGACAGTTTCCCCTGACATAAATCGCCACTACTCCTGCCCTCGGCACGTCGCCAAACGAAATAAAAGATTACAATCGGGGAAAATGGTAGCATCTTTCGTTGAAACCTTTGCAGTATTTAGTACTCATACGGCGATCGCGGCGAGTACAACAATCACACTCCCAAACTTTTCAAGTCATTTGTTCACAAATACACATAGTAGGCTGTGATTATGTTGAAATGATGATTAAAGCTACTTGAATTAATTAACTTTATTACCTGGTAAGTCCTTAGCGGCGCCAAAGTATTTGTATCCTCTATTTCCAGGCACCTCCTTCCCATCTTGATCTAACATCTTTGGTCCAACTCGCGCATGATCCGGCCCGCCCAGTGACTTTATCTGCACTTCCCAATGCCGTTTTTCCCGCATCAGCTTATTGATCTCGTCATTCAAATCGCGAATCCGAAATTCTCCTAGACCAGCTGAAATTATACATATGTTAAAATTAGAGACCTAAGTTTTCCATTAACAGAAAATAAATAGTAACTTAGCTTAAAATACTTGTATCAATCAATTAATTCCAGTTTTACAATTATAAATAGCACAATGAAAGTTTAATATAATAGAGTTATTTATTCCTTTAAAACAATGTAACATGTTATTTGTTTTTCTTCTTTCCTTTTCCAGGTTTCGTTTTACCCTTCTTTGCTTTATCTTTCTTTTTTTTTTTAGAAATTGCTTCCGAGGGTTTATTCTTCAGTTCGCTTGAACTGCATTGTTGTGAGATATGGTTATTGATTTCAGTACCAGTCGGGGCTTTTGGGGTAACTAATTCTATTTCGAGATCCGTTTTTTTATCCTTCGTTTCAAGCTTTTTGCCAATTTTCAATATAAATACGTCTTTTTGTGGATGGATCATTTTTTCCATGTTAACAGGTACTGGACAATTCGACGGGGTTACGTTTATTATCTTCCGATCCCTGAGGTCACAGGACTTGTCTGTGCCATTGTATGTATACTTAAGATTAGTGGAGTAGTTGTTAGCTTTGGCGGGATAACACAAGTCTCTAGGCAGGTCGAATTGTATTTGTTCTCCAGTATTATACGGATTATCTTCGCATGAGCACAGCTCCTGTATTTTGTCATACTTCCCAATTCTCTCTACTTTTGTCGTTTTAGGTACTCTGATTTTTAATTCATTTGCATTCATTTTAGTGAAAATTTCGTCATACTTGGACATTCCTTCTAAAATAAAACAGTATTAAGAATGTTTTTTAAATAAGATTAAATAATAAACGATCAATATTTTGCTGAGATTTTGGTTAATATTTACTACGTACTTAAACTTACGTTATACAATTTGAACATAGACCTGTCATAAACATTAAATGAGTGTAAACGATTCCAATTTTGCAATTAACCTATTATCAAAAATTACATAACCGTTTTATGGCGACTTTGTTTAATTTATTTAGAAGTTGTGCTATTCATACCTGGTTGGTGCCTATTGTATCCATAATAACGTTTCGTTGACGGTTTTGAAGACGAGCTAGAAAATTGTGATACAGGACTGTCTGTTCTTCTATGGGAGTACATCGTATGTGGACTACGTGGAAATTCTTTCCTGGTGATAGAATCTTCATCTAGTATTACTTTTCCTTGTCCGTCCAACTCTACGTTTTGACACGAGTACATGGCCATTCCATTATCTTCTTTTTGCAGCAGTGACGTGCCTTGTTGTTTTGGTGAAGCGATAAATGCTGTAGTTATCTCTTTACCGAGGAATGACATTCGAACCGAAAGCTCAATGACACCAATAGAATCGCTCTTTTCAATTTCCCCACACCACACATAAAACATATTTTTACTCATGGGTGTAGATGTTGTACATATTATGTTATCTGTCGGCTGTTCTTCTGCCCACTTTTTGCACAGTTCCTCGCGAAGAATAATGAAATCTTTGGTGTAGTCAGCACGTGATTCGCCAACTTTTGTTACGCATTTGGAACACGGTGGTTGCTTTGATATTTGTAGCTTTATTACAAATTCTTTGATATTACATATTTTATCGTAAGTCATAGCAAATAATGCGGATTTACCAACATTCAATTGTGTAAAATCATCAACTTTTCCATAAGATGCATCGTAGAGCACTATGGGGTGTTTACCTAAGAAATTCGCTGTTATAATTAGATTGTTATAGTCGAATTGGAAGCATTCGCATTTCATGTGTATTTTATTTATTATGAGTTCCATAAGGAATAAGTGATATGGAAAATTCACGTCTTCGTCATTCGCTGCGAAAAATTCTTTTTTGGTACGGCTTATGTCATCCGATAAACTTTTTATTGATTCTCTTAAAGCGTTAGCTTCGTTGGTTAATATTTTGCTCATTGTTGCTATCTTATCGATTCTAGTGTTTAACACAGGTGAGTTGGGTTGTTCTAATGCCTTTGAAAGCCCTCTTACTGATTCTGATAGTTCGTCTACCCGATCGCTTATAATTTTTCCTTGTGGCTCAAGATCGATGATAGTTTGCATGATATCTTCTTTAGCTTTGCCAGAACCTAAGCTTTTTGCACTTGGGCTCTTCGGCTTTTGCTCGTCGGTATATTTTTTTTCGATTTTATCACTTTTTATAGATAAATTTAAAGAAGCCTTTGCAACGGAGCCACGGCTTCGTAAGGGGGATGACAATTTTGGGGAGGTTATTGGTAGTGGAGACGAGCGCTCTTGCACGATAGGAACAGGTGACTGGGGGCTTCTTATGGATCGTGGCGGTGATATTAACACTGGTGATGTAGATCTCACATCCTCTTCTATAGGTACATTATTTTCCAGAACATTCATAGTTACAGCTTCATCAGTCTGTGAATGTATACTGGGTTGTTTTGAGAGTCCAGGGTCGGGCTGTTCTGCTATTTCCGAATATTCCTCTGCCATGATATAATAGGTTTTTGATCCTTTTTTTAATTTTGTACTAATAATTTCACATTGTTGCGTACTTCATAATTTTACGTATGTTACTCATGGCCTAGGAGATTTTGTAAAGAGCAATTCGATTTTTAGAAAAGAAATTGTTGCATTTAATGTCTTTAAAGGTATCCACAGTAATAAAGTGTAACTATAAAAAAAGTCTAAATTTTAACAATGCGAATCTGCGAAATTGTTTGATTGATCACTATAAAAATCGTTACACATTTCCATAAAAGAGGTTTTATGATTATGTTCCTTTTTATAACTCATTGGATCTTGCTACAAAAGTTGACTGTATAAAATGTATATTGTAATTTTTAGCAGTTAGATGACATGCACTTAATGGAACCATTGTACAAAAATTATGGCATTCATCCAATCTATTTTCATAAATATATAATACACTAATAGGACACCAGCAAGGTGCAGCTAGTAAAAAAAATAAAAAAATGAGTTTATTCAACTTGACTATTTTTGTGATCAATGGTACGTTAGGAACAAGGCAAAATACTTGGTTAAAAATATAAAAATAAGCAGTCCTCATAATGTTCTTAATACTAAGAATCGAAGCCTTCTCTGACAAGAAGTTAGTCAAAATCATTTCCTTCCACTATGGTGGCCAAGAGTATGTTCCTTAATGTCTCATTTCTACAAAAGCTGTTGTTCATGGAATGTAGCACAAAGAATATGAATTCTTTATGGTTTTTTCCTTGTGGATATGTTTGGTTATAACTAGTTAAATGTTGTTATTACAATTTTGGAAACAACTAAAACATTTATATTAATGAAAACAATAAAATTTGACCTAACCTGTCTATGATTATGACAATTTATATTTATCACATATTTTATAATATTTCTTACCGTTCTGTATCTGTGCTACTTTTTTAGCTATTTCTCTCACAATCTGCAATCGCCATTTTTCAGCTTGCTGTAGGTCGTTACATTCAGAGGCAAGGTAAGGCCTCCTCTCCCGTTGACCCCCAGCTTCTTGCACTTGTGCTGCACGCCATCTTGCAAGTGTGGTCCTATATATTAAAATGCAAGATTTAACTTGTGTTACAAACAGTGTCTATATTTTACAAGATATTTTTTTATTTAATACAATTATGTGTCCTTTTTATTTATAAAAATGTTCTTAGTATGTAATGAATATATTTAAAAATCAAAATGTAATAATTTCTGTATATTGCTGCACCTCTATGTGCTGTGCGTATAGTCTAACATATATGTGTATTAGCTATGTATAATAAATGTCACATAGTAATAAAAATGTAGTAACTTACATTGCTTTTTCAGCATTTCGGGCCTGAAATTAAAAAATATATCGTTATAGTTGGGTTTGTCCTAAATTTCACATCAAAATAAAGGACAATGAGACTAAAGATAGATACTGAACTCAAAATACTCTAATCCTTGACAGCCAGAAAAAACCAAATATAATGACAGATTAAAAATATCATGATTTTTTATTAGAAAGCCCACCTATTTTTATATCCAGAATTCAAGAACCTTTTTTTTTGTTGGAGCAAGACATTCACCTGATAGTAAGCTCATAACACAGCTCTGGTTAAGATGGTTACAATGTACTACATTGCACTCATCACCTTCAGACATGTGATGTCAAGCCTCTTTAACCCAGTTAATGCACTATCTGGGAGCACCCTGCAAACCCGAAGACAGTAATGTTTGCTCACTACAGTTTGGCAGCAGAAATAGGTGCTACAGTGATACCTACCTAGACTGTCTCTGACAACAGAAATCTACCACCATTGGAACCTGCTGCAGATTTACAAAATGAAGGTAACAGCTATTCAGGACATAAAGTACAAATATGCTATTAGTTACAAAAATTGCATTAAAGTTAAAAAAAGAAGAATACTACATAAACTACAACATGTTTCACTATGTAAGTGTGGTGAAATTAATGTTAGTAAGACTTAAAAGGTATGCATGAAAAAACCCTAAATTATAAAACCTAACAAATGTATCAATATTAACAAAAATAACCAGCACAAAAAATTTTACGTACCATTGTGTGAAATTTGTTTTGTTAATAATTTGGTAAAAAATTACGATTTAGCATTAGTCTTCAATTAAAGTACTTGTTTATAAAACTGGTCGTAAGATGTAGGAATTACAATACCGACAAAAATAATTTTTTCTCCTATATAGGCATTATCAGTTGGTTTGGTATAAATTTTAATATATACAACAATATTATAACCAATATTTTAATATTTGTCACACAGTTTATTTAATGTCTTTAACAGGTTGCGAGTTCTGCAAACATCACACAAACTATTCAAAACCAACGTGACACTGACATTGACATATGGATAGAGAAAAAACAAAGGACCAGACTCTATGATGCCAATTCTTTTATTCAGCTTAATATTCATAATAACAATTTTTTTTTCTTACTATGCGTCTGAGTAATTAAAAAAGAAATTATAACTTAGTGGATTAAAGTTTTACAACAGTTGTACCATTTCTTATGCTAAAATTGTCTATATGTAGTTTTTATTTCGGGGTTATTTTTGAAAATTTATACAAGTAAATTGTTTCAGAAAAAAAAAGAAAGCGAAGTTTTGGGAGACTATTCAAAAATTCTCCTTTATATGCAGAAGTCTGGTGGCGACGTAGTACGCGTCACCACGATAGATCATAGCTTCTAAGCAGGTAGTTGCATGAGAAATCTAGATATTTTTACCTTTAACATTGTGTTTCCAAACTATGTAGTATTTAAATAAGTCCTTTTTCAAAATCTTTCTTTTATATATGAATGCCGACAATCTGTGATGAAAGCCTTTTTAGGCGTTTTGTAACATAGTGTAATGTTAAAAGGAGATGGCAATATGATAAGGATGTGATTTTTATTTTATGTACTTTTTCTATGAATTCTTACATATTCATATGTTTACGCTACTATTTATTTTAAATGAATGATCTGGTACAGATATTTCACTTTTGATTGACAAATTCATAAAATTCATCTATAAATGAATTAAGCTATTAATTAGAATGTAAATAAAAACGATTTTCTTACAAAAACAAGCATTTTTAATTGATGTTTGATTGTGTTTACTTAAATGTTATAATAATAAAAACATTACATTAACTAGCACAAGTTTCACAAATAATAATTCAAAATCCTAAGCACAATGCCCAAAACTTAATACAAAGCACAGGCATTAAGTGCTGTGTTTTAAAGTTTATTATCAAACCAAAATAAAGTCCAGCCTGCTTAAGGTTTTTTTTAGTATTATATAGTATTGATTAATAATGATCATCAACATACATAAAATGCTAAATACATATATTTATACAACTAAATAAAATTGTAGTGTCTGTTTGTAACATTGTAATACCAGCTTTTTAATGTTACAAACAGACACCTATAGTGTAGGTTCCACATATAATCAGATGTTAAGCATTTACATCTCAACATCTGAATATATCAACAACTAACAAGTACCTGACATCAGCAATATGAAGCACCAAAATCAACTAAATTGTATCTACCAAATAATAATACAGGAACAATTCACATATTTTTTCCTGAATACTAACTACAATTTGTTTTAAAGTAATGACAATTTGTTGATAAGAAAATTGTAAAATTTTTAGTGACAAATTGGGGTTCCAAAAAGTATCACCAGAGGTATCGTCGGCGAGATGCCGACCTCGAAGAGACTTTTTACGGTCTCTTCGAAGAACTCCATATTATAGCTCCAAGGGAAAACCTCAGCAGGTAGCTCATTCCACAACTTACAGAGTCGATAGTATAACATATTATTTTTAACCTAAGTCTGGTGCCAGCTTTGAATGTTGCTTTATATTTAGCATTACAAATCACTATTTATTTATTTTTAAAACTAAATTAATAAATTTGGCTTGGAGATTCACTGTTATATTTTATGTTTGAAATATAAAATTTTAAACATTTTGCTTTATCTATGTATCATGTCACAGTTTCTTCTTCTTCCCAATTGATGGCATGAGTACGGTTTGTGCGTGAGCCAATGCCATATAGACATATAAAATAAAAGATTGTCTGAAAAAAATTGTCTGCGTGGTCAATTCTTCCGCCATGTTCCCCATTTGGCAAGACTTAACCTTTTACCATGTCACTGCTTATATGTGTAAAGTTTTATAATTTTGTATCAAAGTTGGCAAGACTGAAATCTATTATTACTTTGTTAATTTGGCTGACGACTTTGTATTTTTTTTAGTGAAACATGCCCTTAACTTTGCTAATATTGTACGCCTTAAAAACTACAAGTAAAACTAACTCGCACTGGAAACTAGGAAGTGTCAGATTCTTCCTTGGAAGATTCACATCTATCTCGTTTACTTATTTCAACATAAAAATCCAGGAACTTGTCTGGCTGGCTGTGTTTATTCTTCAGTTTGAGAAAGTTCAGAGCCTGATCGAGTGTAAGGTGGAAACAATCCTGACGTGATACGTTCAGCGAAGAACTTTCTAGATCGCTGTGAGTCACTCTTGAATATATGAGTTTCCGCTCATTATAAAGGGCAGTTACGGTCACCTGGGAAAAATAAATATACATTTATGAAAATAGAAAAATACCTGTATACAAACAAGCACATTAGTATCATGCTTAACGACCGCTTTCTATACCACTAGCGGAAAAAGTACATACTTTATTTATAAATACATAAATACGACGAATTATTGTGCTTATTATCGCTTAATAAAATTAAATAAACCACCTCATCCCCACGTAGGCATAATATAATATAAATATGTAAACTAATTGAATAAAATCAGTATTAAATTCTCTTATTAATATTCATATTGCTCTTCAAGCAACTGGTTTGATTTTTGAAAAACATTTCGCCGACACCCACAACCTAACTCGCTTAAAAAGATTATTTGAATCTAAATTAATTTATTCGGTAACGTAATATTCAGAAATGCAATTATTTTGAAATTTATCCTTATTTCTTTATGGGCACCACTTCACCTAGATTTTACACTGATAATGATTCCAAAAACGGAGAAGTGTACTGACACTCATATTTTCTGTAAGAACACGATCATAGATCATGTACAGAAAAACAAACACTAACTTCCAAACTACACACTACATAACATGTAATCTCAGAAACGAAGCGGAGATTTCTAAATTAAGTAAGCAAATGGGTAACTGCTGCACAATGGGAGCACTTGTTTAAAATTGTGTCTGTGGGCATTTTAATTATGTATAAAGTATATAGTGTGCATACATTATGACGTTACCTCGTAAGTGAAGTTGTTGGCATTGCGCTTGGGTCCGATGTAGGCTACATAGACGACGACGCCCCAAGTGCGGATGTCGACGTCGATGGACAGGTGGAACAATTCATGGTCAACCAACACTAGCCATGTGTCGTGTTGCTCTGAGTTCATCTTCATTGAGAACTTGTGTCTCTTACCGGTTTTCACCATCGTCGGGTGCTTACTCTACAACAGTTAATTTTCGTTGTGATATATCAAAAGAAAAAGTGCCAGATTTTATTTATTTAAAAATTTTATTAAAACCATGTCAAATATGTGGTAAAAAAGGTAAGGCCAAACTAGGGCCTACCTCGTATAGGGGCAGGTAAAGCAGATCATTCTCGTTTACACCGCCTGATTCAATTATAGGAGTCACTCACTGTCCTCAGGTGGCTGACATGTAGTTTACGGATCGAGAAATTGACGAGCCTATTTCTGCTACCAAGCATTAGTGTGAAAATGTTATAGTAGTTCTGGTCTTAGGAAGATGTAGCCACTGAAAATATTGGGAGGAATGTGTTTATAAACACAACCACCGGGTAAAAATGCTGCGTGGTTCTTTCCATAGTTCTTGAAAGGATTTTTAATTATATATTTTTCATTGAATGATATATTATTCGATTGTCAGAAAACAGATTGTACTCGACGTACAGTACCTGCAAATGGGTGTGAAGTTCCTCAAGGGGCAGCGGCGCGCAGCCTGCACAGGCTGGGGCGGGGCACCGATAGCGGCGCGCGCTGCAGCTCGCCTCGTGCGCGGGGCGACGGCGCAGGCGCTTCTCGCGCCCACACCCGTGCCGGCAAGGGTAACGCAACATCTCAGCCACCTGCTCGATATATAAAAACTCAGCAACAACTGTAAATCATAACGAAGAGCTAGTAATTTACAGTAAAATAAAACTGCATCAAATTTTCGAAACTCATTCAAAGCTCATCTCCATTTCCCTCCCGGCTTAATCACTTTTTTAAAAGAAATTTAATTTATCCAGCACACTGACCGCCTCCATCGCGCGATTCCTCACTGATGAGAAGGCTGTGCGGCACACAGGGCAGGCGGAGAGGCGACTGCGGCAGCGACTACAGACGAGATGCCCGCGCCTGCATTGCGACATCGGCGGCTCCATCCATTCCAGGCACACCGGGCACTCGAGCAAGCTCAACAAGGACTGGTCACAAAACAAAAACATATATTTTTTTTTTAACCTGCCTCGTTTTTGTTGCACTACGGGAATACGGAACAGAAGGAAAATATGAAATAATATTTAGTCCACGCTAATTTTAGTTGAAACGTTATGGGCCTGGGGAGAGGATAGTTTAGGCCATAAACAACTTAAGACAGATTTTTCAAGTTCGTGTATTTTTTTTTTAATAAATGTTTTATTTACTCACTTGATTGAATTCCTTCACAGTGTACGGTTCCATATTGGTATTCGGCGCTGCAATAAAATCTATCATTGATTATTGGTTATCACAGCTTCTGCACATCCTCATCATGCACCGATAAAAATACACAAGTAGACATGGGGATTCCACAAAAATTTATGAGTACACATTGGTCGGTCCAGCGCTGTCCGCATCCAACGGGTATCCGCGATACAGATCGTGGGTCCAACTTATGAATGACACACGAGGACCTTACCGCTGCATCGGCCGACAGACCTTAGAACAATGTGCCTTGCCACCTAAGTCCAGCAATCCTTACAGCTCATACCCATTCTAAATTATTGACTTCGTAAAAATCTTACCATCTCTTTTTCTTTTCACTGTACGCAGCTTCGATTTTGCGGCTGATGTGGCCACCATGTCACTTGGCTGAAAAAAAAATTAAACGAGGCTTTTAATAACATGAAAAAAAAATTTTTTTTTTTTCCTAAAAGTTATTTCGCAACACCTGAAGAACGTCATCTTGTTGTTCGTCGTCGTCGTTGGAGTTTCTTACACCTAGCACAGCTTCTACCTCAGGAATAATCTGCACTTCTACAACCTCTTCTTCCGGCATCATGGGACTTGGCGAAGTGGCGACTGGAAAACAATATTTTACACATAACACTTAGTTGAAATTTTTTTATTCAACAAAGTGGCGAGACAAACAGGACATTTACCTAATTACAGTGATACATTGAACCACAATTCGGTAGTGGTCATGAGATGTAAGATAATATAAGTCTATAAGCCAATGAGTCTCGCTACCCCCTTATTTTCAATAGCTACAGCTCACTCCAAATTCTTTGACGGCAGAAATAGATACTGCAGTGGTATCTACCTAGACTAGTCTCCGGCAACAGACACCTTCCACAAGTCACTTAAAAATAAGCCAAGAGCCAAACCATCTTTCTATAAATTTACAATTTAAGAGTTTCGATTTGTCGATGGACTATATTTCTTAAAGTGTACTTTTCCCATAACACGAAGCTTTTATAAGAAAGAACTTTACTCTTTCTTATGAAGTCTTGATATAAGTTATCTTACTATCAACATTATCAGTTCTGCCATCTGTATCGTCCTCGGCAGCCGGCGGCGCCGTCGCTGTCTGAGGTTGTTCGATATCTAAGAAATTCAATAGCATCTTTTTAGTAAGTAAAAAAAATCATCTTTACCTGAGAAGTGCATGGTTGCGAAAGATTTTAGGAAATTATATAATCCAATCTGAGATAAGGCATAGATCTATCAAGAAAATGTTATAGCATTTGTAAAATGGTTGTATGTATTTTACGCCTCGTAAAGACAGGGGTTCAAACCCCACTGAGCTTGAGCCTCGGATGAGTAAAAACACGAAGAGCAAACCGATATATTTCGTAAACACCGGCTTTCGCGGATAAATAATTTTGACTGGAAAGTAAACAATGAAAGCCTTGTGCGACAAGCTCTCGAGTCCGAATGTGGATATTACCACATTCCTCCCCGAGTCACTCAAATATGGGAGATAGATATGCTTCCAAAGGGGACTCATAAATTAGTAAAAAGTAATTTTGCAGCACTATCTGATGATGACAGCTACGAAAGAAGGCTGTGAAAGGGTTGTATCGTGCTGTAATAAGCAAAACCATCTGACGGTTAAACACAATAATATGCGATATCTGTACTGATTTCATAAGCAGTTTTAGAAAGTATATAAGAAACATTTTTACCAGTATCGGATTGGTCCAGATTGATTGTTAATGGTGCATTGTTTGATAAATGCTGTGGCGAAGGATCCCTCGTGCGGCTTGTAGAAGGCTGTGGTTCTTCAGTGGAACTGCTACTTTCCAAAACTGGGCGAATTACATATTAATGATTAGTACTGCAGCTTTTCATGAAGAAAGTAATAAATTATTGAATAATTCTTTTTTATACAAAAAATTACATGTATAGGTATTATGTGGATCCAAAAAGTATGATAATAACAACAAGTATTAGCTAATCGGATTATATATAACCAATACATACTCCTTGTTCCATTAAAAATAGACCTCTTTGCGTGTGATGGACTATTCACTTTAAATCTAATTGAATTGCGCACTTGCTCTGTTGGAGAGGCTGTCCAACCATTCTCTAAAAAAGAAATAATTTAATTAAAATGTTGTGTATTTGCAAATCATTGTAAACATTTTTTTGTTAATAATAAAATAACATAAGCATCAAGATTAATCAATACAGATACCTTTGAAGAAGACTTGTCCAGCAGTGGATGTTGACTATCTGATAATAATGATGAAAGAAAACAGTGTAGGTAATCACTTAACAATTAAACCAAATCTTAATTTTTTGTTTCTATAGTTGAATATGTATAAAAAATTGCTAGTGGTTTAGAAGGCTCATCAAATTTTAATTAAATACTGAAAACGGGACAGTGTGAACTAATAACATAATAAATAATAGCAATATAAAATATTTATAAATTAAATCTTTTAACTGACCATGGCGATAAGTGTTTATTCCACGTGATATTTTCCTGAATGAGTGGATTCGCTTCATATCATTTGCAGGGAACGAACGGAAACATCGCTCATGTATATCCTCAGGTGGTGGAAAACTCACGGCCCTATAAATGACTTCTATTTATATTTCTTCTCAAAAACAATAATGATTTGTGACTAAATCTTTAAATCAAAGCTTAATCAAAAAGGGAACTTCCAAGGTCTATATACACATTAAAGGAATAATTTAGTATTTAAGTACAGCTGTTTTTACCTATCATAAATTACACAATATTAAGCTTTAAACAATGTAATATTAATCATAAATTATTGGAAATAAAGACAATTACTGTGGAGATCCATTTGTATGTTTCATTGAATTTGTATTAACATAAAATGGTGATGGTAACATTCTACTCTGAGAATTATTCAACATGGACCAGTAATTTTCCCTCTCCATCCGTGTGGGGCCTCTTCTATTTGATTCAATTGTTGAAATAGGATGTCCTAAAATAAAAATCATTAATTACAACCATAGTAGAAAATTAATGGTTTGTAAATTTGTAATAAAACATAGAAAATAAAGAGAAACAATCTCAAAGACTTTTTTGTAATTTTTTATTCCACAGTGATGTCAAATGCTGAAATTTCTCCTAATGATAAGTCATATGCCTGCCAATACCAATGTGACATTAATTAGAATGATATACACTGGATCAAATTTTTGATTGAAATTATTGAGCATCTCCTTCATCACGCTGGGTTTTAATACATTCCTTCCTTTATTATTTGTGGCGGTATCTTAACAACACACTAACATAATTTATATAAGACTACATCATATTACATAGGGGACTAATGTTCCCAATTATCTGGCTATGTAATATTGACAAATAACTATGTGCTCTGTGTTAAAAAATAATGGAGATATGGCAAGGGTAGTTAATAAACACATTCATGGCAGTATAAAATTAAAAAAACAAATTAATAAAACAATTACTTTGTTCTGAATATATAAAATCATTGTGGACATCGGGTTCATTTGGTTGCTGAAAAATTATTTGCCTGGGTTGAGAACTATCTTCATCATCTAAAAACAAAAAAGTATTAATGTTACATTTTTTTTCTTAACCTGTAAGGATTTAAAACACAATTTCATAGGTGGGCTTCACAGCCAATCTGTATTGGTCATTCAGTAAAATTGCAGTAAATGGACAACTACTATGTTCTCACTAAAAACAGTTTTATTTGTACTTACCTGCTTTAAGCTAAAGGTACGACTAAATAAAATGTTAAAAATTTTGTCTCTCTTTCCGGATAATAATAGAAAATGACATCTTGAAGAGATCATATACGTCAATAAATAATAAATTGTATGTATAGTAAACAAAACAAGTTAAACCTCTCACCAGAACTCCACGGGTACTCTGTTATGCCTAGCGCTTTTTTTAAACTTTCTTTCCTGTTACTCATTTTATAGGCAAACTACATTAATAATGTAAAATCAT
Source organism: Byasa hedistus (assembly GCA_029286795.1). Lineage (NCBI taxonomy): Eukaryota > Metazoa > Arthropoda > Insecta > Lepidoptera > Papilionidae > Byasa > Byasa hedistus. The sequence continues at coordinate 3,214,563 of JAGSMW010000008.1, forward strand.
TTCAAATAACTGCAACAACTTCCTAACACCTATGCTATGTATGCGCTAATATTTATCACTTAATATACATTCTTTAGACTAGAAAATAAAACATATACTAAAACTATTTGTGATTTGTCAAAAGTTAATACAGACAGTTAAATAACCAATGTAATATTCATAGATAATCTTAGTAATATAGAGTAAAGACAAGATACAGTTCCAAAATTTTAAATCTATCTATATATATAAAAATCAATTGCTCTTCGTTAGTCTCGCTAAAACTCGAGAACGGACCGATTTGGCTAAATGCGGTTTTCAATTGTTTGTGGAAGTCCAGGGAAGGTTTAAAAGGAGAGAAAAAAAAATAGCTCGGGATATGGTAAAAACTACAATTTCGCTTTTCCCTTACATTAAGGTGACCAGATTTTTAGATGGGCAAAGTGAGACAACTCTGAAGGAGTAATTTTTTTAAATATTGTAAAATTCATTTTTCAGAATTTTGTAAAAATCTTTACAAGAATTTATCAAATTCGTTTGATTGACTTAAAATACTTGCAAAATTTTGTTCGTATATTTCTTTTTAAAATTTCTTATAAGATTAAGGTCGGTGATATACTTTTTATCATCAATATAAAAAATATGGAGACTACGAGTATTTTAAGCTAAGTTTAAGAAAATTTTTGTTTTAATGAAATATATAAATAAATTACTTAATTTACTTGTCTAAGGTAATAAGATTTGTTATATTTATTTGCTTAATTAGCTTGCTAGCAGTACGCAGTACGAACACGAAGTGTGTTCGTTTGCAGCGATTGTAGAATTCATGCGGGAACACCACTGTCCTAAATTCAGATTGCTCCAAAATTGTAGTTAGGTCAGACAATATTTTGTGATAGTGGCACTATTTACCGCAAGTGTGCGAGAATTTTCCTTACTTTAATTATCTACAATTTACAATGTCGAGAAGACGTCCTGACTTAGGACGTCGAAGTCAATGAACATATGTATTTAAAAAAGATAAAACAAATACATATCGACCATTTTTTTTGATTACGAATTCTTTTTGTTACGGTTAAGTTTTGACCACAATGCTTATTAAAGTTGAAACATTCTGCAATTATGATAAAGCTTTTTTATTTTGCGGCGATACGAAGTTTGCTGGGTCAGCTAGTTTTTAATCAAAATTGGATATTATTAAGTTTTACCATAAATTTTGTTTGTATAAAATAGAAACTGCGAAAAAGCTTAATAAGATGAAATGATTTAATCTTCATGGTGAGAGAATTTTAAGTATAGTAATTTATTACTAAGAGAGTAAAGCAATCGTAATTTTTAACCACTGCTTGATTATTTATAATTCATAATAATTAATAATATAAACTTACGCCAAAAAGTCCAAGATAGTTCACGCTTACTTACACAATTCAATTGTCAAAGTATTTGTAAATCCTTTTGCGCGTGATCATTTTAAAATAAATACAACGAATTAAATTCGCAAATTACTTTTTAATTAATTATTGTAACTTATGTTTATAATGTTTTTAAATATATGTTGCGTGAACACAGAAAAACTATAATACTTGTTAGTACGTATAACTCCAGGTTTGAAGTCGATAAAATCTTTGTATTTTTTTAACGTGAGAGAAATGCTTACGAGTACTTGCCCTTGCGGAGGCAAAGACAAGTTATATAGGAATTAAACTAAATTCCTCCTTCCTCGTTGCACAATAAAACCATGGGAACGCCTTGTGGTTTGCCAATCCTGTCTCTTCATGTTATTCAAAAAAAGGGAAGAAAGGAAAAAAGAGAGCAAGAGCGGAAGCGAGGAAGAGAAGACGAGAAGAACGAATGAGTTTATATTTAATTGTATCTGTTTATTTGTTAAATGCACACATAACTACAGCTTCATTTAGAGGAGCCTGAGACAAAAGAAATACCACTTTTTTGGCCGCAAAAATACACTTAGATGGGTTTACCGCAACCCCATAATCTTAAAAGCGCTTGAAGAGAATTCTCAGATGTTCCTTATGATGGGCCTCATCTTGTAAAACTAGAATGTCATCGACGTAAGGGAAAACAAAGTCGAGGCCCGAGTGACCCCGTCGATGGTCCGGATGTGATGCACGATATTGTGTTTTATTACTTGTGGATATTACGGGAGTCGAGTGATTTCCGTAAACTGGGCAAGCACTTGTGCGATTGTAGTTCTGGTAATCTATTGCTCTTATGCAGGATTAATCGGTAAAAGCGGTGAATGCACTGGTTGTCGTCAAGCCAGTAGTGCAATCGGCTATTCTTTTATTCCGACAGTCCGGCAAGAGGTAGTAGAAGAGTAGAAAATCCGACCAAATGATGACCGTGTTGACACCAGCAACTACAAGTTGCGTAACAAACTCGCGATGTAGCCCAATATCCAGCCTAAGATTGACAGTTCAGAAGTTTTAAAGTTAGCGGCGCTGAGCTCCCTATCGGAGAGCTTCCTTCAGTCTCGGAGCCAGCGGTGAGAGTAGCAGCACAAGTCTGATCTGGTGTCGATTACAAACTGGAGCTTGGATGTCCTGTTTGTTGTGTACAAACGGCGCCCGCTATGATTTATGCTGCAGCAATCAGCATTTGCCGTTATTGATTGCCGTTGGGGTTTCCCGACTTCCAATCGCATGATGCCGTGCACTTGCTTGCGTAGATGCCGAACTTCTTATGGTACCAACACAATTTGGGCATTGGCGATCTTGTGCGGCTTCGACATGTCAGGTTGGAACGGCTTTGGGACCTTGCACGGGGTGTAATACTCAAGGCTGCCACCTGCATACTTAATTTCTCAACTTTATTTTTGAGTAAAGCTATCTCTTTGGAATGGTCTGGTATCACTTCTATGATCCTGTCTGCCAGTTCAGCCAGTTTCTCTAGTGAGAGGTCTGACTGTGTAGCCAAGATAGCTTGAACCTGGCTTGGTAATTGCCTCATCCACAGCTGCCTTAGTAAGTCATCATCTTTGTATTTTCTAGAGAGGGATCGAAGGTGCTGAAGGAAAGCAGAAGGTTTTCTATGACCCAAATGTTCACTGCTCAGGAGTCTCTCTATTCGCTGATCCTCTAATACAGACAGTCGGCAGATGAGTTCTTGTTTGAGGGTTGAATATTTGTTTTCATTAGGGGGTTCCATAACCAAATCCTCAATCTCACCAATAGTTTGCTTGTCTATCGTTGCAATAACATAGCTGAACATAGTCCTGTCATTGCTAATACCAGCTAGATGGAATTGAGCTTCTGCTATGGCAAACCATATTGCCGGCTTCTGTGTCCAGAATGGAGGTAATTCAATGGACACCTTGCAAACTCTATCATTGGATCCTATTGACTTTGGTTCCTGTTGTGGGCTGAGAAATTGAGCTTGTATTTTTGAATTACTAGCCTGTAGTTCTTCAAGTTGGGCTTGCAGTCTTGCTGCATCCATTGTCAAGGCAACAGAACAATTACACACACCAATACCAACACTTAGAGATGTACCAAAAAAATAACACTATTCAAATGTTACAGAAAAATGTTCCTTTCTGCAGGAAAGTGTTATAGCAACAGAAGAAAGGGAATATGTGATTAAGGTAATAAATCTGGCCATCAAACAGGATAAAATGTTACTAATATTAACACTAGATGTGTACCTTCAAAATTTACATTGGGATTCAGATATTATCATTTAGTAAAACATTCAGGTATATGAACATTACTTTGAACATACAAAAGCAAAAAAATAAAAAATGAACTATAATAAGTGCAATTACTTTGTCCTGCTGTCAGATATAAATACAATTATTCAATAATATGTTCACGTGGATGGTTTAAAATTGAAATAGTAAGAAATCACTATTATACATAAGTCGGGCGATAAGAGAGAGAAGTTCTTATACAGTCCGATATTTTTACCAAACACAAAATCTATATAATAAAAAATGAACTATAATAAGTGCAATTACTTTGTCCTGCTGTCAGATATAAATACAATTATTCAATAATATGTTCACGTGGATGGTTTAAAATTGAAATAGTAAGAAATCACTATTATACATAAGTCGGGCGATAAGAGAGAGAAGTTCTTATACAGTCCGATATTTTTACCATACACAAAATCTATATAATAAAAAATGAACTATAATAAGTGCAATTACTTTGTCCTGCTGTCAGATATAAATACAATTATTCAATAATATGTTCACGTGGATGGTTTAAAATTGAAATAGTAAGAAATCACTATTATACATAAGTCGGGCGATAAGAGAGAGAAGTTCTTATACAGTCCGATATTTTTACCATACACAAAATCTATATAATAAAAAATGAACTATAATAAGTGCAATTACTTTGTCCTGCTGTCAGATATAAATACAATTATTCAATAATATGTTCACGTGGATGGTTTAAAATTGAAATAGTAAGAAATCACTATTATACATAAGTCGGGCGATAAGAGAGAGAAGTTCTTATACAGTCCGATATTTTTACCATACACAAAATCTATATAATAAAAAATGAACTATAATAAGTGCAATTACTTTGTCCTGCTGTCAGATATAAATACAATTATTCAATAATATGTTCACGTGGATGGTTTAAAATTGAAATAGTAAGAAATCACTATTATACATAAGTCGGGCGATAAGAGAGAGAAGTTCTTATACAGTCCGATATTTTTACCATACACAAAATCTATATAATAAAAAATGAACTATAATAAGTGCAATTACTTTGTCCTGCTGTCAGATATAAATACAATTATTCAATAATATGTTCACGTGGATGGTTTAAAATTGAAATAGTAAGAAATCACTATTATACATAAGTCGGGCGATAAGAGAGAGAAGTTCTTATACAGTCCGATATTTTTACCATACACAAAATCTATATAATAAAAATGAATTGCTGTTCGTTAGTCTCGCTAAAACTCGAGAACGGCTGGACCGATTTGGCTAAATGTGGTCTTGAATTATTCGTGGAAGTCCAGGGAAGGTTAATAAGGTGAGAAAATATGGAAAAAGTGCCTGGAATATGGTAAAAATAACAATTTCTCTTTTTCATTGAGGTGACCAGATTTTTAGATAGGCAAAGCGGGACAACTCTGACGGTAGGAAGGAGTAATAACAAAAATTTTCATACAGAATAAAAAATGTTTAATGTATTATACCTGAACATATTTTTATCATGCTGCATTGTTTAACGTTATCATAGCGCGCAATGTTTCATTATGAATTTAATTACACAAAAAAAAAAAAAAAAAAAAAAAAAAAAAAAAAAAAAAAAAAAAAAAAAAAAAAAAAAAAAAAAAAAAAAAAAAAAAAAAAAAAAAAAAAAAAAAAAAAAAAAAAAAAAAAAAAAAAAAAAAAATATATTTTGTTAAATGGTTACTTCATAGTTATATATTTTATATATGACATTTTGTAATGTATTCTTCAATTAATTCATCAGGAATTGAAATCATACACAGATAGGGCGCGTCGCTAATTCGTGTTCAATATAACTTCAAGTTTTGTGAATCGATCTTTATGCAGTAAAAAAAAAATATATTTTTAAAAATAATAGTTAACGCATTTTAAGATCCTATTTGTAGCTGCTTGCTACCTATATATTTTACGCATTTTACTCATTTACCAACGAGACGTTTGGTATAGAACAAGAGACTTATTATATCGTCTCGATACTGCTAGCGCTTCCGTAGAACATACTCGCTGCCAATGCCGCGCACCTAACGAACGCGCCTTGCATCGAGCGCCTTGTATGCCCCGACAAGGAGCGCCGCCGCGCTTTTGTTCGGCGCCGCTCGGACGCCTCGGCCGCACATCTGGCGGCCATATTCGGCCGCAACACATACTCTGCGAGAGGCTATAACGCGCGTTAAACGATCTCTAATATTTATGATACTTGCGTATAAATAGACATACTTTTACAAAACAAAAGAGTTACACTACAACGTCGACTAAGCTACATCTCTCCAACTCAAGATCTCCTACAAGCTGCAATTCTTCAGAAACATCGTTAGAGGCTGTCAAGCACAACACGCTGCTCTACGGAACCATCTAATAAGGTGAGAAAATATGGAAAAAGTGCCTGGAATATGGTAAAAATAACAATTTCTCTTTTTCATTGAGGTGACCAGATTTTTAGATAGGCAAAGCGGGACAACTCTGACGGTAGGAAGGAGTAATAACAAAAATTTTCATACAGAATAAAAAATGTTTAATGTATTATACCTGAACATATTTTTATTTGAGTGAATTTGTTTCAGTAAATTGTTGTCATTTTTTAAAATATAGTAAAAATCTTCAAAAGAATTTGTAAAATTAGTTTCATTGACTAAAGTAAATGCAAAATTTTATTTGGAAATTTCTTTCTAAAAATTCTTTTAAGATTAAGGTCGGTGATATTTTTGTTATCAATAGAAAATATAAAGACTACAAGTACTTTAAGCTTAGTTTAAGAAAATTGATGTATTTATGAAATATACCTTAATTTTCTATGGCAAGAAGCAGAACACGAAGTGTATCATCTGAGAGACAAATACAATGTAACTAACTGGGTAGCAAAAGCAACATGTTACGCAAAACAATGATTTTCATAAATATAAAATTTAACTTAATTCTAAAAGACGGGACTTTTGGAAAACGTCGTGTGAAGCGGGACTAATTGTAAAAAATCGAGACTGTCCCGCTAAAACCGAGATGTCTGGTCTCCTTACTTTAGACACATAAAACGTCAAATATTTGAAGTTCGTCTGTCATTTAGAAACCAAATACAATTTAAAAGAATATTTTTGATTTAGACATTGACATTTACAACCAACAATTACTGATTGCAATTATAATATTTTACGAGAAAAGGGAGGAACATGGCGGACGAATTGACCACGCAGACAATTTTTTAAGTATTTTTATTCTTTTGTTTTATTCGTCTACACATGACACTGGCCCACGCACAGACCGTGCTCGTGCCATCAATTGGGAAGAAGACGAATATTTTATGAACTTTAGCGGGAATCTGGGCGTGAAGGTGGAATTGCCTCGGTTCTTTTTCATTTTTTCATTCAATGTGAGTGTATCATGCAGTAAATTAGTGTGTACGTGTGCAGCGATTGTAGAATCCAAGCGGGAACACCGCTGTCCTAATTTCAAATTGTTTCAAAATTGTATAATAGTTAAATTTTAACTTTACTTTGTTGATTTTTTGTGATAGTGACACTATTTACCGCTGAGTGCGCGAGAACTATTTTTACTTTAATTACCTACAATTTATATTACCAAGGAGAAGACGTCCTAACTTGAGTCGTCGAAGTTAATTAACATGTGCATTTAAATATAATAGAAAAACCAAATTCATAACAGGCATTCATTTTGGTTACGATTATTATTGTTCTGGTTAAGTTTTGCACGCATAGTTTAGCTTTTTTATTTATTGATTTTGAGGCGATACGAAGTTTGCCGGGGCAGCTAGTTACTTTATAAAGATTGGCACTATGTCGAAATGCGGCAGGAAAGTATCGTTGGACTCTGAACTGGTAAGTAGCCACATCGTTGCCGCAAGGAAGAAATCCCACTGCTTTTCGCGATGTAATGCAATCCGTTGTTAGTTTAATTTTGAATAAGTTTCGCCGCGTCGCTATCATAGCAACGCGACGCGTCGATGCCGGATACAATGGAGTAGGGATGAGACGTATTAACGCGACCAGGTTTTAAAACCAGGTATTTGCTTGCAAGTACGCGCACCAGGTTTACCGCGTACATTTCGCAGAAGACTTGTACATACTCATACATTGCGTACTTTTTATCATGCTGCATTGTTTAACGTTATCATAGCGCGCAATGTTTCAGCATGAATTTAATTAACACAATATTTTAAAGAGAACTTATTTACTTAAATTCTAAGAAATACTTCGAGCACTTCCTGCAAACTCAAATTTTGAAATCAATGTTGATTTTTGTTAAAAAATATTTTGTTAAATGGTTACTACATAGTTATGTATTTTATATATGACATTTTTTAATGTATTCTTAAATTAATTCATCAGGAAATTAAAATCATACACAGATAGGGCGCGTCGCTAATTCGTGTTCAATATAATTTCAAGTTTTGTGAATCGATCTTTATGCAGTGAAAAAGAAAATATATTTTAAAAATAATAGTTAACGCATTTTAAGATCCTATTTAATAATAGTGTAATTTAGTTGTAATTTTTTTGATAAATGATGATAACGCCCTGGGTCTTCTTGACGAATATTTAAATACACCTATATCGGACTCCGGGATAAAATCTTTGCATAAGGTTTTTTAAATTACCAGTTTTGTAAAGGGTGTCGAAAAACTTTGAATGTATTTTGAAACCCGGTATCTAATCCTGGTTTTTAAAAATAATTGTACCAGGGCACCCTGGTTTCGATTATTGCAAGTACAACCAATGCCTACAATGGTGGGACGTTCTGCTACTTCTTAGTTTACTAGTCACCACTTTGTAGTACACTTGGTGTAACTAAACATCACTGACTAATTTATTCTATATAATACAATTATCTCTTAATATCTAACTTCTACTTGATTCGGTGCCAACGAAGTAGTAATTACTGTCTAACGTTCTGTGTAAGAGGCACCTCACCATGCATCTCATCTTGGTGTTGCCCTGGCAATTACATAATCGGGACGCCTCATGGTAAACCACCACAGAGACTCGAAAAAGCTTCCTTCTTTGACTTTTGGGCGACGGATTCAGTGGAATCCGGCATGCTCAATGAAAAGGAAGAGCAAGATTTAACCTAATGGGGCTTTATCTTGCTGGGGGGAGGGGGAGGAGGGTTTATAATTGTTGCGGATGTGTGCAAAAACGTTCCCATGGCCCTGCCATATAGCAACGAAGGAGGAACACCGTGGATGATTTAGTTAGTGTAGGTCCACAAGTGCAAGTGTACAAAACACATTTACCCCACGTTAAAAACAAAAGTACAGTGCATATAAAGACTAGTTCAATAGTATTACAATTATTCTGTGTTCACGCAGCAAACATTTTAAGACATAAAAAATAACATAAACTACAATAATCAATATAAATAGTAATTTGAGAATTTATTTCATTGTATTTATTTTAGAATGATCACGCGCAAAACGAATCTCTGAATCCGGAATATTGAATTGTTAAGTTCACATAACTATGAACATTGTGAATTTTTGACATACTTTTTAGTGACATGTTAAACTTCCCTTTATATGCTGTGGGTCTCTTCCCTTTATAGGCTATGGTATGTACTGAAATGTCACTGTCTTAATACTTCATAATAACAATCTGAACACAATGTTGTTTTATGGATAATAATATTGGAATTAAAATTACAAAAAGAGTTTTTAATGATTGTAAAAAAAACATGGAAAATGGGGAAGTAGAAACTATGGATTGGTCAACTTGTCCATCCGATGTACTTTTATTAATTTTAAAGTATTTAGATAATAATACTCTTACAACTTGTTTGTCTGTATGTAAATCATGGAGAAATGTTGTAGACTATTTTGCGCAGGTACATTTCCACTATCTCATTTTCTGCAAGGAACTTTTTTAAATTCTCTATGAAAACATTTTTTTATAGGTACATGATTTGTGGGATGTTTTATCACAAAATTCTTTATATAATAAAGGTAAAACTTATAAATTGAAATCTAATCTCTCTTGGCGGGATATATATTTTAATAGTATATTATGGCGTACAAATACTTATTTTAAACTCGATGGTATAATCCAACAAGAAAATGTTAAGTACATTCACTTATATAAAGGTATTTTTACTTGTTGTTTTAAATTTATATTTTTAAAATGAATGTGTTAGACTCAACTAAGTATGTTCCATATTTCAGATAAAATAATTTTAGTTAATAACTTGGCTGCAGATTACTACTGTGTAGAAACTTTGAAAAGAATTGATCAAAAACCAAGTGAGCAATTGTTTACTGTAATAAATTATTATTTGAGATACTGTTGGTAGAATTCTTCATTCATAGTAACTAGCTGTTCACACTCATTTTAAAATTAAAATTATTATGCAGTTTACATATTTTTACAGATGTCTTAGATTGTCAAAGGAATGATCATGTAGATGTACTTCAAACTAATAAAAATTATTTGACTATTAAATTCAAACACAATCAACGTTCTTTTAATATTCGATGTTATGAGTTCAAGTAAGTACAAGTTTTTACTTAGGAAATTGTTGGTTGATCTTTAAGGGCCTTAAATCATGTAGATAGAACAGAATTGAAGAGATATATTGTTAAAAATTATTTTAAAAAGCAATGGTCCTGAACAAAACTGCTAAAATTACTCATTGACTTGATAGTCTGATAAGTCATTTTAGTGGTTTTGTTGCATTTGGCTGATTGTTGGTTTTGTTGAATCAGTGTTGGAAACTGAGACTTGAACTGATACAGGGAGCTGGGAGAAATATTCTTTTGGCTATTGGTCTACAGGGTACAGATATTTATGTATATGTATTACCCTAGTGATAATAAAATGCAGAAAGTAAAAGTGTGTTGTATTTCTTTGCTCCAATGGAGCGCAAGTACACAGAGGCACTTTTCCCAAGAAAAAAAATAAAATCTTGTGTGTGGTCACTCTATCTCTAGTGTAATGCTTTTTAACAAAAACTTAGGATACCAACTCGTTTTACTACTTACAACTAACAATAGTTGTAAAAATTGTCTGGTGTATGTAAATAATCATTGGACTGTTTCTTTCATAAAAGCAAATTTTTTTCATCTTTCATAAAAAATTTGAATCTGACTGTACCCTAGTTGGCATTTTGCAATGAAATAAAACGAAAGAGATTTAATTTATTACAATTTGGTACACTGTTTTGTAGATTTATAGGCGATTACTGTTTCGTCATAGATGAGACAAATGTGATATGGATGTATAATTTTTTGAAAGATAATTTCATGAAACGTCCCATATTGCGAAGCTACCTCAGCACTGGTTCAATTTTGGATCTAAACCATTACGAAAAGGATGTTTATGTTTTAAAAGAAAATGGAAATATATTACTTACCAAGTGTTACATATCAGAGGCTGATACAATTGCCAGAGTGACCAAGTTGAACTTGAAAAGTTGTAATGTAATATGTATGTTCTTAAAGTATAGTGTTATTTATAATGGTGAGTGAGCTCAATATAATGTTGTAAAAATAAATTGTTTTCGAGGTTATCATTTTTAAGTGTTTTCGTTGATATGCATGAACAATGTTATCAAGGATTGTTTGCTTTGGGTTATTTCCAAATTTGTAAAGCACCTGTCTTTTTCTTAAAAATTCTACTTTCGTATGTTCACGGTATGAGTTTTAATTTGCCGATTTACGCAAGTGAATTCTTTTTTATTTATTTTAGTGCCGAAAATAGGGGGTTTAAAACGCATTAATGTGATGCCACTTAACGACTCGGAGGTGGTAATAGAGTGTCCGGGTCTGACCTGCGCGATGCCTCACGGTGAAATCGTCTTTCTGGGATATGACGACGGAAATGTAAGTAAAGACGTATTTCCTTTTCGACAATGTTAACAACGGCTACGAGAGATGATGTTAAGCTAAAATTATGGTAAAGTGCTTTCGTCCATAACTAAATCTTACCACTATCCAAAACCATCCACACGTGGCCACAGAATCGAACCCGGGAGCATCGCAGTACTTATAAAAGATTTATAATAGTATTTATAAAACAAGATTTTTATATTCACCATTTTTTTTACAGATATCTTCTTTATACACGCTTTATATTAATTTTACTTGTTTTTATATAAATTAGAAGAGACGAACCAATCTTTCACCTAGTCTTTAGCCTTTCGATACCTCCTGCTCAAAAGTGTGGTTCAACTAGTTATTTTCCTTATCACAAAGTGTTTTGAATTTAAATACAACGTTTTATTTTCGACGAAGCGACGGGATGGTCGAGTCTATCAACAGAGGGTAAGTGATACGGCTGCTCATAACGACGGGGCGCTAGTTAGGATTATGTACACAACACTTTTTTATTATCTTGGTCTATGTACAAAACGTAAAATTTAAGTTACCGCGTCGATGTTTTTTTCTTCCAGATTATTATTTTTAGCCCAGTGAAGAACTTTAATGTGAACGATCCAATTTTGCAGTTCAATATTAAGGATGTAGTTGAAGACGCCATCGAGGACCCCACCATCAAGGGTATAGAAATACATGAAGCTAAAGATATACATTATTTGTTTGTTCTAACAAAGTTTTCGCTTTTCAAGTTTATATTGTCTCATAATAAGGAATAATGAGCAAAAGATTGTCTTCTAGACTTAAGAGTAATCTGGATATTGCAGGTGTTTAAAGTTAATTAGATATCATGTCTTTAAATAAAATGATCTCATTCAATACTTTATGTTTACTGTTTTTTTCTGTAGGTGTAAATAATAATATACAATTTCAGGGTTAACATGTTTTATTTGGTTTATCGTTTATGTACCTAATGAATCTTATTAGATTCACTACTATTATTATAAATACTTAAAGACTTGTAGGTTATGTGTAAAAGCATGAAGTACCTATAAAACTGAACTCCTTCCTGTAATTTTTTTGCTGTTTACCTTTCAACCCACACACTCTGCCCTCTCTATTTTCGTGTTTCCTCTCCTTATAAAAAAATATGTATTTATCTAAAATAAAATTTACGTATTTTCTTACATTTTTGCTGTTACATTCCAGATTCGCTAGCCGTACTTCAATCCAAAATAAATATTGAAATAATACAAAAAACGCCGTAGTAAATGTTTATTAAAACAGTATACAATACGAAACGATAATGATAGAATTCCGAATGTACTTCGTTCTAAATACACAGCTTAGCCATAAATAAAGTGATTACAATTGACTTTCAATGATAATTGTTACCTACAACTTAACTTATATTACATATTTCAAAATAATAACACATTACTGGACAAGCTTATGTATAGTACAATTAAAAATCTTTATTGTCATTTTACAATTATTACACAAATTAGAAAAATCGTTAGGTCATAGTTGTGGGTCTGTTTTGCCAGACCATCTAGATTGTTACTGCCGCACCTACTTCTGGCCGAAAATAGGGGGTTTAAACGCATTAATGTGATGCCACTTAAAGACTCGCGGGGTGGGAATAGAGTGCCGGGTCTGACCTGCGCTGAGCCTCACGGTGAAATCGTATTTCTGGGACTGACGACGGAAATGAAGTAAAGACGTATTTCCTTTTCGACAATGTTAACAACGGCTACGAGAGATGATTTTAAGCTACAATTATGGAAAGTGCTTTCGTCCATAACTAAATCTTACCACTATCCAAAACCATCCACACGTGGCGACAGAATCGAACCAGGGAGCATCGCAGTACTTATAAAAGATTTATAATAGTACAGCTTTACCGCGACTTAGTCCGCATAAGTTTTTTTTGTTTTCTCCCGGCTATAAGTCCCTGCAACAATGTCCCACTATCGTGTTCCACGTCCTCAACTTCACATCAAAATTTGTTCAAAAGCACCAAGCTACATGGATAGTCCGAATGTTTCCTTAGTAAATATAAAAAGTAAATAATGTAAATCGGTTTAAAATAATACAACTACCTACCTGCCAACCCCCGATGTTAGACAGTGTGACATCCATAACATCGTCTGCGTAGGAAGTACTAGTACTAACTAATGTAAGTAGATATTTTACTATTCCAATAAAGAAACTAAGTGTAGGTGTTATAATTCGGTGAGAACTGATTACCGATCCGTGTCTTTGTCTAAATGAGTATTAACTTCAATATGATTGATGACTGGAGCATAAAGTTAGTATAAATGTCGATCTAATTACCTCCTCAAGTTTAAGCGTAGATAGTTATGTAGTACTATATTAATTCTGTGGGTAGGTAATTAGATTTTAGCTGTAGGTAATTTAACAGTCAGTTGAATAAAAATCGTATACAATCAGATAATAGTATGGCCGTAATGTGATCTAGACAGAGTTTTAATGTTGTAGATAGGTAGCTGTGTATAGGTTCCTGTGGGAATGAGATATTTTCCCGCGAAAAGTAAAAAGTAGTCTGAATTTTGGTACCTTCCTACCCTATAAGTTAAGTAGTGTGATGGTATGTCGTAAGTTTCGATCCAAGTAAAAACCTGTTAAATGAAAGACAGATGCACCAAAATTTTATAATAAATTCCCTAAATTATGGCGCCTACCGACCCTCTAAGTTAGAAAAGTGATCAAATACTAACTTTAAGTCTTAGTAACACTCATTTTAAAAAAAAAAACATCAAAATCATTTCAGTAGCTATGGCGTCATTCGCTTCTTGACACGATCACGCTAGATTTCCGCGGGATGAGGTATTTTCCCGCCGTAAGAAGTAGCCTGGGTCCGTGCCTAGGATCCTATCTTTATATTAACCACGTCTTATAAATCGTTAGAAGGTAAGGCGTGAATGAGGTAACTGTTTTAAACCAAACTATTAAAAATCACTAACTCAATTAGTTTTCTGCCTACTGCCTACGCCTTAAGTACGATAGCATGAATATTAATAGGCACATATCCTTTTCTAGGTTACTATCTATCACCTAACTAAATTTCATCAAAATCCGTTCAGCCGTTTAGGCATGATAGAGCAAAACTCCAACCAAAAACCATAAAAAAATCACTAACTCAATTCAGTTTTCTGTCCTACGTCATACCCCCCTACCTAAGTACTATGACGTGATTATTTTGATCTTATATCCGTTTTTAGGTAACCATCTATTACCTTACTAAATTTCATCAAAATCCGTTCAGCCTTTTATACGTGAAAGAGCAAAAGTCCCAACAAAACGACTAAAAATCACTAACTCAATTTAGTTATCTGCCTACTGCCTACCCCCTAAGAACGATGGCGTGATTATTTATAGCCTATGACCATTTCTAGGTTATCATCTATCACCATACCAAATTTCATCAAAATCCGTTCAGCCGTTTAGGAGTGAAAGAGTACAGGGGACAGACAGACAGACAGACAGACAGACAGAGTTACTTTCACATTTATAATATTAGTCGGATTTATAAAAGAAAATTTTTATGTTCACAATTTTTTTTTTACAGATATCTTCTTTATACACGCTTTATATAATTTTACTTGTTTTTATATAAATTGGAAGAGACGAACCAATCTTTCACCTAGTCTTTAGCCTTTCGATACCTCCTGCTCAAAAGTGTGGTTCAACTAGTTATTTTCCTTATCACAAAGTGTTTTGAATTTAAATACAACGTTTTATTTTCGACGAAGCGACGAGATGGTCGAGTCTATCAACAGAGGGTAAGTGATACGGCTGCTCATAACGACGTGGCGCTAGTTAGGATTATGTACACAACACTTTTTTATTATCTTGGTCTATGTACAAAACGTAAAATTTAAGTTACCGCGTCGATGTTTTTTTCTTCCAGATTATTATTTTTAGCCCAGTGAAGAACTTTAATGTGAACGATCCAATTTTGCAGTTCAATATTAAGGATGTAGTTGAAGACGCCATCGAGGACCCCACCATCAAGGGTATAGAAATACATGAAGCTAAAGATATACATTATTTGTTTGTTCTAACAAAGTTTTCGCTTTTCAAGTTTATATTGTCTCATAATAAGGAATAATGAGCAAAAGATTGTCTTCTAGACTTAAGAGTAATCTGGATATTGCAGGTGTTTAAAGTTAATTAGATATCATGTCTTTAAATAAAATGATCTCATTCAATACTTTATGTTTACTGTTTTTTTCTGTAGGTGTAATAATAATATACAATTTCAGGGTTAACATGTTTTATTTGGTTTATCGTTTATGTACCTAATGAATCTTATTAGATTCACTACTATTATTATAAATACTTAAAGACTTGTAGGTTATGTGTAAAAGCATGAAGTACCTATAAAACTGAACTCCTTCCTGTAATTTTTTTGCTGTTTACCTTTCAACCCACACACTCTGCCCTCTCTATTTTCGTGTTTCCTCTCCTTATAAAAAAATATGTATTTATCTAAAATAAAATTTACGTATTTTCTTACATTTTTGCTGTTACATTCCAGATTCGCTAGCCGTACTTCAATCCAAAATAAATATTGAAATAATACAAAAAACGCCGTAGTAAATGTTTATTAAAACAGTATACAATACGAAACGATAATGATAGAATTCCGAATGTACTTCGTTCTAAATACACAGCTTAGCCATAAATAAAGTGATTACAATTGACTTTCAATGATAATTGTTACCTACAACTTAACTTATATTACATATTTCAAAATAATAACACATTACTGGACAAGCTTATGTATAGTACAATTAAAAATCTTTATTGTCATTTTACAATTATTACACAAATTAGAAAAATCGTTAGGTCATAGTTGTGGGTCTGTTTTGCCAGACCATCTAGATTGTTACTGCCGCACCTACTTCTGCCGCTAAAGACAAGTGTGCAACCATTACTATGTTCCGGTTTAAAGGGCACTAACTAGTGAAATTACTGGAAGGCAATATCTAATGGTGCAAAATTATGAATACAATGTGGTGCAGTGTCTCATCTTAACCTGCGCCACTTATGAACGACTTGCTTATTATGCCGCATAGTCGAATAAATAAAAATAAATGTTTTTCGGTCCAGCCGTAAGCGATAGAAAATTCTTGTATGACAGTTATTTTTTGACACAAACAAGGTATTTTCTAAAGAAGTACCGAGATTTTTTTCTTATGTTTAACACTCTTGAACATTGTAGGCATTAATTGAGATAACTATGAGGATAGAAATGTATATAACAAAATGTAATGCAGGTTTGTGTACCAGACACAATACATGGTGACAAATGATATGCTAATGTATTTATATTAAAAACAACTTTTTTTTTAATTTTATTCTAGAGTATCTCTTGTACTCGAGTGACATTTTCATTCTAGCTTCACCACACAATTTCCTCCGAATCTTGACTAGTCATCGTCAATGAGGATAGTCAACGCTTAGTTTTCATAATCTTTTATTACATGTGTTCTCATACTATTCAAAGGACTCGATGTTTTAATGTAAACCAATGGTTACTATGTAACTTTTTACTTTTGTCCTTTTTTTTAACAAATCTGCTCTTTAGAATTTGACTAAACCGTCAAAAATTTTCGAGAACTGTTAATTTTCACTTAATAGGTCAAATGTAGAGACCTCTGTATTGTCGCAGAAAACTCGAATAGTTTAATTTCAATTTATCGATCCGTCGCATTCGGGTTCGTGTATGAGAATCCTCTAAATGGCTCTTGATCCATTGAGCGAAGAACATGAGGTTCCACGGCGGTGAGACGTGGCCGTTCTCCGGTGAATGTCCGGTCGAAGTATTGCGTGTCCAAGGGATGTCGCTGAAAATTTAAGTGCATATTTTAAAAGTAAATATATAGCATTTATTATGAAATCATCTGTAACGATAGAAACCTCGGAAGAACACGGGTCATACACCGACATAGCGTAGTGCTAGAGGATTATTAAACTGATATGGAAATAAACGGGCTTCATAGAGTCGATGTGATATTTAATAGGCTTTATGTGTACTTTGATCTCTCTTCGCTAGCCCATAATAACACGGCGCTAGTTAACATGGTATACACAACACCACATTGCACTCGACGCTCTGATACATAACGTGTTAAGTCTCGTTACCCCAGTAATTTCACTAGCTTACAGCGCTCTACAAACCTTCAAATCTTGTTCCGAAAAGAAAGTGCATGTGCTGTGTTATGTTATTTTTATTATATAACAAACATACCACTCGTGGTTTAAATGGAGCTTCAAGGTCCCTGCGATCCAGGCGGTCCCATGCGATCGAACGGAAGAAGTCCTGATCGCGCACGTCGCCGTGCATGCACTCCGCGCCACCCAGCCGCGACCGTGCGTCTTTGTCTAGCAACTGTTACACAATGAGATTGTTATACAAATACATCAAAATAATATCCCTTCAAGAAGTATATCAAATTCTATAGAACCCACGGCCACTGCATCCGAAAAACAGTGTAAACGTTGTTTTTAAAAAGGCAGCGTAACACATCATCAGAAAACAGTCCAATAAGTATCGTAGATAAAAATAATAAAAAATTCAGAGGAATATATGAAAGAATGCCTCGTCGTTTACAATAAGAGGTATTGTGACACCAACCGTTTATAGTAAAGCTACTCACCCGCTAAACAACAGTATATAATAATTATTGTATTTCGATTGGAATACCTTTCTTCTTTTTTTTCTTTTAAAGCCTACCCAAGCAATAAGTGGTGCTGTGTAGATATGTTATGTAATGTTTCATTTTTTGGACACTCGAATGGATTACCATAAGGAGAGCAAGATGTATAAAAAACGAAAATTATTCATTCTGTCATCACTAACTATTTTCATATAATTAAACAAAAATAAACATTACAATGTTATACACAAATTTGTAACCGGGAATCATCTGCTGCAACGGATTTTAATGCATCTAGAAACACGGGATTTATCTCTTTTAATAAATTTATTGATTTCACACATGTATTGTATACTAATTACTACACGTACTACTGCATACTTATAGATAGGCCTTAGAAGTTTATGTTAGTCGAGAACATACTAAAACCTGTTGCCGCTACTATAATTTTTGTAATTTTCTCTTAAAAACCTCACTTACTCTGGTAAGTATGCTGAGAGCTTCTTGCGAGAGGAAGCGCGGGTAGGACGGCATTTCATTGCAAATGGACCAGAACAGCTCGTCTTCATCGCAACCACTGAACGGACTTTGTCCGATCAACATCTCGTATAGTAGTACACCGAACGACCACCAATCAACCGCCTGGTTATACTTTAATCCTTTAATTATCTGAAAATAAATGTTGTCATAGTTTATATGCTTGCCCAATTAAAATAAATTTAGTAATTAGTTTTAAAGTTATTATATAACAAATAGGTTTAGAGTAAAGATGGTCGTAGAATCGATATTTTATTCGGGTATTGTCGTAAATCACCGCTCAACTCAAGATAACTAAGCTGAAATATTTAACGAATTCCGGCAATGTGTGTATCCCATCCCATTAACAATTTCCGCGAAAAATACAACTGATATATGTCTATTATTCAACGTTATTGCTGCAAATCATACGATTATACATCTTTAACTAATTAGCTGTTAAACAGAATTTAAATTTGTGTTACACTTTTAATAAAACCAAAATATACTACATAGATTTTTATAGGAAAAAGATCACTTCGTTTCTTATCCTATAATTTTAAAATTTCTGAACTTCTGGATGATCGACCGTTTTCAGCATTACCCCGTCAATGTAAAAGCAATCATATAAGATTTCTACTCAAAAAGAAAGTTCAAATTAAAACAGATGCTGTATTTACCTCGGGTGCCATATAATCAGGAGTGCCACAGAAAGTGTCCGCTGTTTTGTCCAGGTAAATCTGCAGCTTGCACATTCCGAAGTCAGCGATGCGGACATGTCCATCGAAGTCCAGTAAAATATTGTCAAGTTTTAAATCTCTGTAAACGCATGAATGTTGTATTATATTGGGAGTACAAAAAAAAATCTCATTTTGCAGCCTGTCTTAATTTGGTTTTATTATTGTGTATACCTACTCAATACTCCATTTGAGATTATCAATTTGACATAAAATGGCACTTTCATTAATACTTGCATCGTTCCCCAGACACGACAACATTTACACAACAGTTTAAAAATAGAAATAGATACCCATTTAGACAGCAGAGAAAAATAAAATTAAACATGTTTTTTAATACCGAATATCTTTTTCATGACATCTTAAAATAATTGATTACCTGTATATTATGCCGCGTTTGTGAAGAAATTTAAGACCGGAAACAATTTCGGCAGCATAAAACCGAGCGCGCGGTTCAGGAAATCGTCCGCTTTGCTGTATGTGGAACATTAAGTCGCCACCATTTAAGTACTCCATCACGAAGAACAAATGAGACTAAAACAAAGGAAGGTTTATGCTTTATATGATAAACGACCCGAGTATAGTAATGCTGTGTATTTATTTAACTTTTAAATTGGAAATACAGAAAACATTTATCTAGTATGAATGAGGGAAAAAGTTAAGAGATTTTTTCGTATTTAATGTGGGATTCAATTGGAAACGAATAATAAGAAATGGACACTTTCGAACAGTCACAAGAGAGGTCGATACAGAGACTGTTAATAATAAAATGGGTGTTACACAACACAAACATTTTATTACTAATAATACGTACATATTATGACAGATATATTACTGTAATGTACTTCTTAATTGTACTTACATCAGTCTGAAAAGTCGCAAATAGGTGGCAAAGGTATGGGTGATTCGTCCCCAGGGCTAAGACTTTCCTCTCTATCAGTGTGCATTCGACATCATCATCTTCTAATACGACGTCCTTTTTCAAACACTTAACAGCATAGTAATATTCAGTGTCTCTTAGCTCCGCGAGTAATACCTGAAAAACCATTTTTATATTAACATTACGAAATTGTTATTCAATATTTTATGAAAATGTCGCAAGGTCTTTAATATACAACATTTCCGGTAATTTATTCAATTCTTTTTTCCAATCCCTATAGAAACGCTAGATATTATTGATCTGTAATTCTGCTTTAAATTGGCATCAATATTTATTCAAAGAACATATTTGCACAAATTATAACATTGTGACAAAATTGGAATAAGCAGTTGCTTATGTTAATAGTAAATCATAATGACACTAAAGGCTTGTCGGACAAGATGTATTATTTGTTAGAAATAAATAATATTAACCTATTTGCTTTCCTGTACTGGGTGCAAGCCAGTTTTATTGATGCACGGATAAATTACGAATGTGTCTGTATACTTTTCAAAATGTGTTAGTGTGTTTTAATGTATCGATATGTGTATGTACAGCTGTTAATATATACACGCAAGTAATCACTTCCGTTACAATATAAAGGAGGAAACAATTTTTATAGTCGAATCTCTAGTCGTTTACACTTGTAATAACTAAGAATATTTAATTGTATACCTGGCTGAAGTCGAATCAATTTTTTTTTTAAATAGTGTTGACGAATACATAAGCACAAACGAAATTATAAATGTATTTTTACTGTGATTAGAAAAGGGTAGATAAAAAAAAGTTGTAACATAGTTCCTATCTATTATTTACTATTAAAAACCTGCATAAAAGATAATTCACGTAGTAACGTAACTAGTAAGTTAGCTTCTCTCGAACTTCTTCATGACATGGAAAACACTAACAGTATTAGAATTTCACATCGTGAAGTCAAGGAACAGCTTTTATATCGGATGACGGTAGTATTGTTAGCCTTGTTCACTTTTACAGCTTCGATGGACTGAGAGCTTAGAGATCTGGGAACCACAAGCTAACATAAAGCTGCGAGCAAACAGGTAGAAAAACGCATTTTAAGATAGTTAAAAATTAAAATAAACGACATGTGTACAATTATTTGCTAATCATTATAAATATTGACAGGTGAAAATAATGAGAATTGGTTATAATTAAAAATATCCGAAGAGACACGTGCCATGTACGCTAATCAGATATAATATGCCGTGATGTCAGGATCGCGAATAGAATGGCAGATGTAACGGCCAGGAAAGAGAGTGCGGCAGGTGAACCGCGGCGGGCAACATGCCATATTGTCCGGAGAGTGCTGCGTCTGCACTACACGCCTTCGTTAAAACGTATCAGTTCATATGCCAAGAGGACCAGTCTCCGTAATGTAATAGATGACTTGCATCTAAACAGTAAAATTAATATTTTAACACATTTATCTTTTGACCGTTTTATTTGAAAAAGACTACAGACTATTAACTAAAGCCTAACACAAGAAAATTAATGACAGAGCGCAATGAAGATGATTAACACCTTAACACTACATTTTCTATATCACCGTCCTGTTCAATTTCCAAACGAAAATTCTCGAATAAAAATGTGGGAAAATATCGTCTCAAATGCAAAAGAGGATAAAAATAATGAAATATTATTAAAAATGTATTTTGCCTTTTGTAGATTATATCAGCTATTTTCTAAATTTACTTTTCAAAACGTTTGCCTTATAACGAGGTTGTTTGAAAAGAGCTTTAATCTGCCACTGATATTTAAAAGACAGTTTTGTTTAATTCTTCTGTTTATATAAACATCAATATAATAGCAAAATGTTATTTTAGTTTACTTAAATAAAAAGTAACAATAAATTCATCGTTATGCTTCTTTTTGCTTTTGTGTTTACATAAACGAAAAACAAATGCATTTTGACTTTGGTTCTTTAATAACTAATGTAATCGACGAGTTTACCGTGATCTGTTGAATCAATTACATCGTCCGATCCGACATTATAAATAATGTTAAACGTGCTCAAAACAAAACTTCGCCGAGTCATGTGACTGATGCTGTACCCGCAATCGTAAATAAATCACATGCAAAAAAATACCTGCTTCAATATGTCTAAAGATATTTTTATACAGCACTTTTAAAACAGATACTATTATGCTTCCGAATGACGATCGTTTCTGTTTGTATAATAATATTTTCATTTGGGTTAATCTTTTTTTTAATGCCTATCTTCTATGATGTTGAATACTAATAGTCATTTGACCGACTTATACAACTCATCAGACAGTAGGCAGATCCGGAGTCCATGACCTAAAATTTATTCTGATGGACATACTAACATCATATCAATCTATTGACGTCTACTGCTGAAAATGGTACTCATCAAGTAGAAGTATTTTCTGTTTTCACCAAACTTGAGGTACAGGTTTTCAGACGCAATATGCTGGTAAAACTACTATTGTTCTCCGGAGTTAACGGTACCCGAAAAGTAAGTGGGTATTGGAGCAATAACAACTAATTTAAACATTTATTTGTATTATTATAATTAATCTAATTCTTTCATAGGTTTTTATAACTTTTGTGTATCTTATTTTGCGTGAAATAACGAGATTTTATTGAATATACTTAAATGTATCGAATGGTACAAGTATACCACTAGAAGGCTTAAAGAGACTGCTCATTCTGCATAGATCGGACTGTAAACAATAATTAAAAATGTAAGTACTTTTTTTTATTCGACGAAAATACGAGACGGGCAAGGTGTTTACCTGAGGGTAAGTGATACGCATGTCCAAAACAATGGGACGCTAGTTAGGATTTTCACATTGCGTTCGACGCCTTGAGAGATAAGTTTCTATGTTTCGTTACCCCAGTAATTTCACTATCTTACAGAGCCCTTAAAACCGAAACTCAGTAATGTTTGCACACTGCTGTTTGGCGGTAGAAAAAGGAGCTGCGGTGGTACCTACCTAGACGATCTCTGGCAATAGAGACCTACCACCAGTGAACCTACCTCTGTAATAACTATGAAATCATGATATCTGCCATCTCGGGCCTCTTGCGACAATGAGTTCTGTAATGCACACGAAACGTGGAGTAAATGAATATTTAAATAAGCGCGACAGAATGTAGTAATATTATATAGTAAATAGTACTTATTGCTGTAAATTTGGTATGAAATCCTCAAAGTATTACTGCTGCGTCTAGTTCGCATTAAGTTCGTTGGACTCTGAGCGTAAAATATAAATAGATAATCTGACATTTCTCGGTAACACTCGGAAGCTGCGAATATGTCGTTTGCATTTATAATATATCGTTCGTCGCCACTCATTAGAAAACATCGTAATTTTTTTTCCGGACAACAAACATCGGAAATAATGATGGTTAAGTGAAACTGGTGAAAATGTTAACTTTTTGCATATGGTAAATAAAAGTAGTTTAAAAATATTCCTTGTTTTTGAAAGATAGTATAATCTATTTAAATAAATAAAAAGAAAGCTGTATTCGTTCACCAGTGACCTAATTTTTGTACCAGGTATGTATGAGTTAAGTCTATTTTCAATGAAACTTCGCAACAAATTGACATAGATTCCTAACGATCCTAGTATAAGTGTACTACAACGTTGACAGTTTTATTATCATCTCTTTTTATTATTAAACTTATAATTTTTAAAGATTCATACCAGTAACGTCTGGTGTTTTATTAAATAGAGTAAGTTTTACAATCATTTAAAATAATTACCACACTTGACTCACATAATCACTGACAGTGATTGGTAACTTCTCAATTGAGGATATTAAATATTTGTTGGCTAAAAGGCTTAGATAAGTATTATTTTAGGAAATGTTATTTATAGGGAAGCAGACAAACGCACACGCCTCACGTGATACAAGAGATAACTGAAGCTTCCTTTTTTCATTCGTAAAACTTAAGGTTGCAGTGCCATCTTCGACCTCTGAGCTCGATATCTTCTTGAATCCTTAATTCTTAAATTATCGCGTTTGTGGCCTCTGATATATTGTTTTTAAATCAGCGTGTTTGTCACCGCTGCGTTTTATGTACGTATCTCTCATCGGAGCAACTCATCTCCTCTGTTTCGTGTCAAAATACCATCTCTAACGTATATTTGTCTGTTCCTGTACCGATGGCCAGTTTTCTTGGCAAATTCCCTTGTTATATTTTTTGCGTGTTTATTTTTAGCACGATGTTTTCACATAAATTTTAATATTTAATTGTTTTGAAAAAGTTTTTAAATCCACTATCATAACGATAGGAAGCCAGGAGAGTACCCAGAAGCTTCGATCCGTCAAATGCAATCTTATTTTATACTCTTTGTTACGTCATTCGCCTGATCAGTTACGCAAGTATAGTTTTTACGTCCGCAGTTGAAGCCGAGGAAGATTTTCTTTTGAATGAAATTATAAATAAACGAAAATTTTTCATTTGTTATGGTAAGAACCATATGTATCTTGGATAATTAAGGATAATTTTATGTGTTTTCAAGACATTGACATTTTCTGAAGTCTGGATCTAAGTTTACTAAGTAATTGTAGTTTCCGTTGCGTTAAAAAATATGTAATGGCATGTGAAATTGACTAATAAAAGTCTGGTGCCCGTCTGCCACCGCAGCTCCTACTTTTGCTGCCAAATACTATTGTGCAAACATAATTATGTGTTTAAAAGGCGCTGTGAGATAACATGTTGTCTGAAAGCTAAAACACAATGTGGTCTAATTCATCATCTTATTTAGCGTAAAATTCTTATGGACAGTCGTATCACTTACCAACAGGTGAACATTCTGCGCGTCACGTCGTTTCAACGAATGAAAAATGTCTAATTTAACATTAAAACGCCCGTATGTATCGCGATCTATATATAGATACGATATATATATAGATAATCCAGTAAGTCAATACATGGTTAATTGTTATTCTTTCGTTTTAGATAAAACTACACTCTAGTTAGATTATAACAAATACGCTTGTCAATTGGCTACATTATAAATTTATTATCAAGTATAAAGTTTAGAAAACGTAGCATTTAAATCTAATAATAACAATCATACGGAATTTCTGTCAAGATTCCGGAATACTGTAATGTGAGGAAGCAGTATTTCTTTTTAACATCGGTCGGAATTGCGGTTCCAAGTGACCCAGTTCCACAAAAGAGCTGCTGGCAACCGCAATGAGGTCTATAACTGGCACCACGTATCGACACTTACCGAACTATTTATATTTGCATTTAAAAATATATGTGAAAGTAATTTTACTATGAAATTACTCTCATTGTTTATTAATGTTAAGCAACTGCTTATCCAGAGTCTAGATGAGTACTCTCGAAGCGCTCCTGCAGGCTTCAGAAACAGGCTACCGCTTGGCTATAGAAACATCTTTCTATAGCCAAGCGGTAGCCTGCAGGAATCACTGATCTTTTAAAGGGCGATATATTATGCGAGCGAAATAACTAGTTTATTGAAATATACCATAGAAGTAAAGCAGGCATTATGAATTTTGTATGATGTTTAAAGTTGAAGAAACTCCGAGATGTTTGCACGAACTTTTGTTACATTACCCATTCTTATATTGTTATAAACAATATTCAAATCTAATTAAAAAGATAACGTCGAAAAAAATTTTTTTGTATAATGCAACTACTTAATAACATCGTTTCGTTTATTAATTGAGACTTGAGTGTATCGTTGGGTTCGCACAGTGTTTTCTTACCTTTCCAAAGCTACCTTTGCCTAACACCTTGATAAATTGGAAGTCTTCAATGGTATATTTTCTGAATCGAGGAATGGACCGTGCGGGTGGTGTGAATCGACCAGTCTTTTTAAACAGTCCATAGGCCGTAGATTGTTCTGCAAAAATATCATCATATAAGTATTTAACCAGACTCTTAATGTATTTTAGCAGAAAAGAAGTGCGCATTCCCATATATTAGGTAGATTTAAAATTTAACATGAACAGATTTAAGTAAATTTATTAAAAGTTTGTTAAGAATAAATTCTTATGATTGATACAAAATCTAAAAATCAAATATCCTTAAAGAAGTAATTTTGTTTTGCAACAAGTATTAGTATGTTAATAAAACATGATATGCGCATATAATATACTCCACACTAATGCACTAACTAATGATACAGTAAATATTAAAAAAAAAAACAAAATACAAAGTTAGATTTATGAGGTATGAGCTATTGTGGTGTACAATTTTTTAACAGTTAGTCGCTTGCAATTTCAATAGTCGGCATTGATAGTATATATTTCTCATTTGATAGTTAAAATGTCGTTTTCTCAAATTTTAAAACATTGTCAATAATGTAGCTTTTTCTTATACTAACAATTCAAATGTCTGATGGATCTAAGTTGGTATTTTTTAGATAATTTAAAAGTTATTTATTCTTGTGGTAAGAAAAAATACTATTGAAAAGTGTAAATGTAACTTTTTCCATAACAGTTTTAGCCCTTCGTCAGATAGGTAATAAATGGAAAGCCTACACGGAGAAAACTCAAGCCGTAAATATAGATTTAATTGAGATTTTACTTATTTATATATGTATAAATAATAATGATGCTATTGAACCCGTGAGATTTTTTTCTATCGCAATCCTTACTGTGAAAAATGGCTTTTAACTTTTTCTTTATGTTACTGTACAAACCGGTCTCATTTTCAATATTTTGGTATAATATACAAATTATGGCATTACATTATTAGATGAATGAATTGAAAATAAATGTATTTTCTTGCGATGCACCATTTGTATTACTGAACAATAAGAAACGCAAAAGTCTCTTTTTGTATTTGTAAAGTCCTGTACCGAACAATGGAAAAAAGAATTTTTTATTGCCTAAAGGAAATGGGGAGCAAATAGATGTAGTTAGATAACATTTGTTTACATTTATTAAAAATGACATAATCCGCGACATATTAATTTTTCACATCGCGCGTGTACAAGAGTGCAGCTAAAAATATAGAGCTCAGACAGAGCAATATCAAGGTTGTCGTGAATAAATCTGAACCTTGACAATACAAAACTGTTTGCAATTTGTTAACCCAACCAGTTGAACTTGGGAGACGATGTAATACACGTGTAATTTTTTTTATTATTTTTATTGAGGCGAAACGAACGTTATTTTTTAATAATATAATAGTAACCTAAGCAATGTTATGCTTAATATTAGACAAATATTTTTAAAATGTTATTTTGGTTAAGTATCGTGTAAACGTTTATAACTATTAAAAAACTGCTTTGCGGTATTACAAACAGACACTTCCACTTTATTTATTTGTATAGATTGAGTAAAAGTGGCGAGAAATGTTACAGGAACGTCGTATTAAAATATTATCAAATATTGTTAAAGTGTATAAATGTTATTTATAAGTTTAGATATTTTTTTCAACATTTATATGTCCTATAGCTACATGTGTTATTTTAAAGGAGGAAATAGTGAAATTACAAGAATACTTTCATTATTATTTCAACGCGATGATCGTATTCTGTTTGTCTGTGTGTCACATTGTTATGGGCAAACATGTATATAGTCTTATCGTCCTTTTCTATTTCATAATCTTCGATCACAAATTTAGAAAATTTGAATAATGTTGGATGTTTATTTAGTAAAACATCTTCAGTGGTCGCCCAAGTGCATTGTTGGCGGCCCTGTCATATCGTTCGGAAAGAAACTATATCCAAGTGAGCATTAGTTGTTATGTACCAAAACATCTATTAAATTTTCCGGATATAAAGATAATATTTAATCTTTTTTGAATTTATATGAAAAACTGTACAGGATTGATTAAACTGCAAATCGAATTTTGCGGAATTCTAAAGATACATTCTTTACTCTATAATTTGCGTTAGTGAAACGTTAATTTCGAAGAACAAGTCTAACGCAGATGTCTGGCTTACATCTGCAGTGCACTGCACCGAATGACCTCACAAAATCTTTATTGTATGTATGTGAGGTGTCCGTAGAGTAGGGAGTGGGAATAATTGTTGAAAGATTTATGACTGCTTTTAACGGTTACTACTCTCATAAATTTATAGACTATATTTTCACTACGTATTTTACATTCAAAGTCTACTGCATATGTAAATCTGTTTGTTTAGTTCTTTTCTGTTCCAAAGTTGACCACAAGGATATTGAAAAATATGATTACTATTATTATTTATGTCAGGTGTAATTTAAATTTTTTATCATATTTTGTAAAATGAAAATGAATCATATTGTTTTATATTGCAAAATTATATCACGGTTCATTCGGAATGCGGAATCCAAAGTAGGACGCATTCAGGGTTTCCAGAGAAAGTATTAAGCGCTTTCAGCGTCGTTATTATTAGACGTCTTAATAAAAAAAAAAAACACTTGCTTTTAGCCAATTGCGTCTGGAAGCTCGTATTTATTATCGTGAACTAAACGTGTTCCACTTTCAATAGAGTTTATTTTAAAAATACAATATATAATAGCTCACACCTTACGTATATCGACTGTTTTTATTTACATTGCAATTAAATATAATAACAACTGATTCATGCATGTTAGAAAAAAAAGCATCTGCGGCAAAACTTTATGTTACTTCGTGGTTATTACCAAACGATAAACCTTGAAAACGCAACATCAATAGTGCATAAATACGTATGCAGAATGTACACATAATATCTCACCCAATTCCTGCTCTAATATATCAGACCCTAGTTTCTGGCCAGGGGGAATCCCTGCAGAGGTGCTTGGACATTCTCCACCTGTACACATCACTAATAAAGCATGCAGCCTGTAATATACTAATTTGGAGATACATTACAAGATTTTTTGTATAATTATTATACTCGTACATATACACTTCAATAGTAATTGTAGACCGATCGATGGCCACGGAAATTATACATAAATAAGAATAGCTTGCGGTATATTTGAAATTATAAATTGAAATATTTTAATTAAAAGTTAAATTTTAATTTAACTAAACTTTTAAGTAGTAAATTTGAAAATCCCATTTTAATCGTTGTAACAGGTATGTATATCGAGGTTTAAACATACCTTTAAACAGATGTAAATATTATTTAATATAAAATATGCTCAGTACCGCATTTAACAATAAATTTGTATATACCACAAATCTTTCGGTTAGCGTGTCTGTAAATGGTTGCTAAACGATCTGAACAAATTCTAATGAAATATACATGTATTAGTTTGATCATGCTATGTGTAAACCTATAGTCCACAAAATAGCAGTACAACAAAATATCCAAAGAATATAAGCCAATGAAAAGAGTTCTGGGCAATAAAAAACGTAACGTTTGAAGTGCAGCCAAGTAAATCGGCGATCATAGTGACTATCAATCGGTTAGTCATCGCGACAAAAGGTTCGCGCTGGCTGCCAATCTTGTGCGTGGCAAAATAAATAATTGACCGTGTTAATCTATTTTACCTTACTGTCCTTATATTAACAAAACTGTCAATCATCTTATTAAAAAGTATTGACTTAAAAAACATTGCAATGTATTTATACAATTGCCAACGCAATAAATGTGCTCGTGAAATATCATAAACATACATTGTAATTTTCAATTGATTGTAGGCTTCTGTTGTTGGATACCGTCTAGGTAGAAACAACCGGTGCGAAATAGAAATGTGCAAACGTTACTGTGTTACGGTTTGAATGTGATTATAGTTGAAGTTACTGGATTAACGAGACTTAACATGTTACCTCTCAAAGCGACGAGCTCTCTATGGTGTAGAGTTTACAATTCCAACTAGCGACAAGGTTATGGCCAGGCGTATCATTAACCATCAAGTGAAAGTCGCGTCTACGCGTACTAGTCGCGTCGCATCATCGAATATAAAAAACAATAAAATGATATCCATATCTAATTATTTCATTGTATAATTAATTATAAATAAGCGAACGACTGGCTGCTGTCCAGCCGCAGACATTCGTGATCGCATCTTACGCCCACGAAAACTTGTACTCGTCACAAAAACAAATAGGAATAAACGTAAAAATCCACAGATGTCTATTCTTAAATATTTTGAGAATTATTTCCTAATGGTCTTGCAATGCAATTCATCACGTATTTGATACATGGAAAACGAAATGATTACTCTCTCAATTTGATGTACTATAATAATATTGTTGCCTATGTCTTCTGATTGTTACATCTTACAAGAACAGCAGACGTACCTACCTCTTCTGGATGCGGTACGAGTTGCTAGAGCCTCTACTAATAGCCGCTGGTTCACTCCGCATAAGTTTGCTGTCAAATTCTCACACTTTCTATGGCAGTTAACATCGCAGTCTAAAACAAATAATTGTAATTGCGCCGCTTTATATTTTATAAATGTTACATGTTAATATAAAGCCATGCAAGAGCTCTCATGCTAAAAGATATTAATGTTAGTTAAAAACGAAGGTGTTTTAGATCCAATTATTAAACCTTAATTATTTTTGTACCTTTTCGTACACAGATGAATCCTGCGGGCGAAGTTGACGCTGACGAATCAAAGCCAGAATCATTTGATCCTGTTGATGTTCTACCATCTTGATTTTCACACTCAAACAATTCATTTGAATCCTCACTAGAATCTGATTCTTCTTCATCTTCATCGTCTGATGTTTCGTCATCAGATGACGTATCCGAGGTACTTGTCGAACGAATCAAGTGTGGAACTTTCTTCTGCAAAGGCCGAGGTGTTGCTATTAATGGCTTTAATGCTTTTTGTTCCTTGACAGGTTTAACCGGGTTAGTGTTTACTAAAAGTTTAACCGACTCTCGTGTTATGTCTTTTTCTTTATTCTCTTTTTTACTCTCATTCAAATTTTTAATATTTTCTTCAGTTTCCTCGCTCTTTGTAATGGTACTTCTTCTAGCGTTATCTTTTAAAAAGTCTGTAACTTCTGAAATTTCACGAGAAAAATCATTTTTGTCTTGACTTTCTCCACTTTTTTTACTAGGTAAGTCTTTGTTTTCTTCATTTATGTTATTAGAAGTTTCATTAGAAGTTATGTTCAAGCTTTTTGATTTACTGTTTTTCAAATTATCGACATTATAAGTTTTCGTATCGTTGATACTCATTTCATTTTTAGTATTGTTTTTAATTTCAGAATTTTCCTCTAACGTTAATTTGCTTAATTCTGTTTCGTTAACGTTTACTTTTAAATTATTTGCATTATCGATTTCGCTTTGTTGTTGTAAGATGTTTTTTGAATTAGTAGAAGCTACCTCATTCTGGTTATCTATAATTTTGTTTACAATATCTCCGGTGAGTACCTTTGTCTGTTCCATTTGATCTTTTGTTTTCATAGTTGAAACTTTTTTCATGTGTTTTTCTTTATCACTATTTCTAACCTGTTTACTTAAAGAAGATTCTTTTACCTTTTCTTTGTGTTCATTGCAACTTAGTTTAGCAGCAGATTCTGATCGGTTATCATTATTATTATTGGAATTTTGTGTTACCTGGATGTCTTTAGTGTTACTTGTAGATGGTAATTCTTCAAGTAGCTCTTGACTTTTTATAATGGAAAGTTCTGTTTTAATATTGATATTCTCATTACAGGTTTCGTCATTTTTGAAGTCATTTGCAAAATTTTGTTGTTTACGTTTTACACATATGGCTGGTACAGATTTTGTTTCTAAAGATGTTATTAAACCTTCCGATGGTTTCATAATTGGAACTGTATTGGTATCACCAGAAATACTTGAAGTTTCAGAGGTTATTTCAGAAATAATAGTCTGTTCTAAAGTTTTTCTTACATCACTATTTGTTTTATCAAGCTCGCTATTTAATTTTGTTTCATTACAATTATTACTCTTTACATTAATATTATTTGTATATTCTGAAAGAATCTTATTGTTACTGTCATTAATTTCCTCTTCATCACATTGTTCGTCTGGATACCAAAACAAGGCACGTTGCTGGTTTTCTTTTGCTCTTTCCAATTTTTGTTTCCTTGTTGTTAAATATAATGTTTCTCGTTTCCCAATTTTATTCCAGAAATTACCATCCTCTGGTTCAGGAGAAGCAGGATCTTTGATGTCTTCTTGAACTTTAGCATTAGAAGAAGTTTCCGTATTTATATTTTTCATAACGCCGGTTGTATTATCTTCATTTACAACTTCACTACTAAACATGACTTCTTTTCTTAATGTACGGGGTTTTTCTTCGACTGTAATATTTTCTACTTTAAATTTTAATGGGCTTGAAGGTGGTGTAACCTCAACCGTTGATGTAATTTTAGTTTTAATTATAGGTTTAGTTTTCGGCTTTTGTTCAAAAACTTTTTCATGTTTACATGATTGTCGACTTTCGTCAATAGCTGGTAAAATTGTTTCTTTAAAATCTTTTGGAAATTCTGTTATCGAATCTAATTTAGAAATATTACCCCCTGATGATGACTTTTTTATACTACGCCTTTTTGTGGTGTGTTTCTGATCTCTAAAATTATTGAGACGATTATGTAATGAATGATCAGATTTTGTAGTTGTTAAAGGTGAAATTTTAGGGACAAATTCATTTAAATTGTCTGAACAACCGTTTTCAGAACTGTTAATACCATCTAAACTTATTTCACTCGTACCGATTTTACTTAAATCTAACGTCGCTGTGCTTAGGTTCTCTTTTCTTATCAGCGAGTCAAATAAGCATGCCTGCTCTGCTAACATTTCCATTGAGCATCTTCTATCTAGAGATTTACTGTTTATATTAGTGTTTTGTTCGTTTTGGGAGTCATGTATTACGCTTTTTACACTTTTGATATCTTCATTGGTTACTTCAGTATCCTTATTTTTAATTTGAAACTTCTCAATCAACTTTTCTCCTAAAGTTTTCTTTTCCCTAGTGTCTTTATATATCAAATCTTGCGATAATTTTTCTCTCCATCTTTTACTCTGTGCGGTTTCCACTTTGTTTTCGCAATCCCTATCGACATTTTTTGATTTATCATTGTCATAATTTTTTTGTATTTCATCAACTGGTTTACGAGGCGAATCCCTTTCTTTTCTTTTAAGTGTATGTAGTCTTACTACAGTACGCTCTCGTTTTATGACACCACGTTGAGTTCCCGGTGATGTATCAATTCCAGTTTCAGGTTTCTCTTCAACTCGTGGTGTTGAAGGACTTTTATCCTCATGAAAATTAGAATTCTCTTTTGGTGTATTTTTTGAAGTTTCAATTACGATTTGTGTCTTATTTCGGTATTTATCGCGGGACACATCGATATCTGCCGTATTGATATTAACAGGACGAGGTGTGTAATTTGCTGATACGTATGTCCTGTTAGGTCTGCTTTGAATTTGAGCCCTTCTTGGACTATTGATTCTTACTGGGGTAGAGGTTCCACGTTCTGAAATCGTACTTAGTATAGGGGAATATGTTCTTCCACTGGGTATCCATCTTGATGTTATAGGTGTTCGGGAATATCCTCCTAACGATGAATGATTACTGTAACTTCCACCAGGATTAAGATATGATGCACTGTACGAAGTTCCTAACGGTGCGAACGAACTGCCGTAACTATACGGTGAATGATACGAAGGACAACCACTGTAATACATATTTGAAATGTGTTCAGAAAATAGAGGCATTTTAGCCCGAACAGCCGAGCGCGTTCGACGCCGACGCTTTGGCGGGATCGCGGCGTAGACTGACAGAGGCGGTGGACGTGAGCGCTCGGGCATCAGGTGAGCGTCTCCGCCCTCGCCGCCACCCGGTCCCCGCCGCGAGTCACACACCGCAGGTGATTGATTGATGATGTTTTGTTCACTAAATGTACGACTAATCGATTTACTAAGAAATTTTATAAAAAAATGCCAAATTTCTAAAAAAAAAACATGTTCCCGTAACGAAACTTTTGTTTTTGTTTATTTCGATAAAACACGCTTAGATGACGAAAATAAATT
The DNA here is from genome assembly GCA_029286795.1 of Byasa hedistus. Classification (NCBI taxonomy): domain Eukaryota; kingdom Metazoa; phylum Arthropoda; class Insecta; order Lepidoptera; family Papilionidae; genus Byasa; species Byasa hedistus. Next base: position 3,248,835 of record JAGSMW010000008.1, read on the forward strand.
GATACTCTCTCTATTCTTAGTATACGTTCTCGTCTACGTAATTCGATGTCGTTATAATGTGTTTGTAACTGAGTAATTACACAATAACTATTATTGTGTACAACTGAGTCTAAAAATAAACTGTAAACTGAGTGAAAAATTTAAGTATGCCGGTTTTTTTTTTCAAACCATTACTATTTAAATTTAGAAATGTAGTGGGGAGAATTATTATTTTTAGAAATGCGAACGGTTTACAGTCTAAAATATTGATAAACAGCTTTACTCTTTGATGCCATTATAGTACATGTCGACCTCCGAAGGTCGATGTCTAGACAGACAATTTAGAAAATCATATACCAAAAATTTATTTCACCGTGCTGTTTAATCATAACAAAATTGATATTACAATTGTTTTATTATCATTGTTTAATCCATGTGTTTAGCGAATTTCAATAATGCACAAAGGTTTTACAAATTGTAAAGGAATTACGTATTGTAATAGTTATACGAACTATATCTGTTATTCAATGTTTCCTTTATAAAAATGCGCAAATATATCAGATTTCAAACAAAATTCAAAAAGTAGCAGTTTTGTTCTATAGCTGTATTCTCATCTCCAGCTTAAGCTTTAAAGTCTCCTTTAACGCCTACAAAAGCATTTTAATACATGTCATTTGGGAAGCGCGTGTAACCTTTTTACATGAATCAATATATTTCTGTAATATTTTTTATTTTTAATAAATATATGTATATATAATAATTTAATAATATGGTTTAATAAATATTTTTCTGTTTACAATTTTATTGTTTAAATGTTTATAAAAATGACCAAAATTGTTTTCAATATCTTAACGCTAAACTTCAATTTGATAAAGTATTTTACGATGACTTTATAAACTTGCAACGAAGCAAATATATATAATGAAGCGTAACTTAATATACTTGTAACGCATTTGGATACAATTAACGTGTTTTTCTTCTCTCTGCAAAGTACGAAATGAAAAATGGTTCACATTTGTCACTCCACCTTGCGTTCAATATAGCCCTTATTAATGAATATAAAGTTTTTCTTCATTCATTTTTATATATAATATTATGTTATGATAAAGTTATAAATGGCATCAACAATAAATATTACGAATCATAAAATATAGAAACGAATTGTAGCCAATTTCTAAAAAAAAAACATGTTCCCGTAACGAAACTTTTGTTTTTGTTTATTTCGATAAAACACGCTTAGATGACGAAAATAAATTGATACTCTCTCTATTCTTAGTATACGTTCTCGTCTACGTAATTCGATGTCGTTATAATGTGTTTGTAACTGAGTAATTACACAATAACTATTATTGTGTACAACTGAGTCTAAAAATAAACTGTAAACTGAGTGAAAAATTTAAGTATGCCGGTTTTTTTTTTCAAACCATTACTATTTAAATTTAGAAATGTAGTGAGGAGAATTATTATTTTTAGAAATGCGAACGGTTTACAGTCTAAAATATTGATAAACAGCTTTACTCTTTGATGCCATTATAGTACATGTCGACCTCCGAAGGTCGATGTCTAGACAGACAATTTAGAAAATCATATACCAAAAATTTATTTCACCGTGCTGTTTAATCAAAACAAAATTGATATTACAATTGTTTTATAATCATTGTTTAATCCATGTGTTTAGCAAATTTCAATAATGCACAAAGGTTTTACAAATTGTAAAGGAATTACGTATTGTAATAGTTATACGAACTATATCTGTTATTCAATGTTTCCTTTATAAAAATGCGCAAATATATCAGATTTCAAACAAAATACAAAAAGTAGCAGTTTTGTTCTATAGCTGTATTCTCATCTCCAGCTTAAGCTTTAAAGTCTCCTTTAACGCCTACAAAAGCATTTTAATACATGTCATTTGGGAAGCGCGTGTAGCAATAACCTTTTTACATGAATCAATATATTTCTGTAATATTGTTTATTTTTAATAAATATATGTATATATAATAATTTAATAATATGGTTTAATAAATATTTTTCTGTTTACAATTTTATTGTTTAAATGTTTATAAAAATGACCAAAATTGTTTTCAATATCTTAACGCTAAACTTCAATTTGATAAAGTACTTTACGATGACTTTATAAACTTGCAACGAAGCAAATATATATAATGAAGCGTAACTTAATATACTTGTAACGCATTTGGATACAATTAACGTGTTTTTCTTCTCTCTGCAAAGTACGAAATGAAAAATGGTTCACATTTGTCACTCCACCTTGCGTTCAATATAGCCCTTATTAATGAATATAAAGTTTTTCTTCATTCATTTTTATATATAATATTATGTTATGATAAAGTTATAAATGGCATCAACAATAAATATTACGAATCATAAAATATAGAAACGAATTGTAGCCAATTTCTAAAAATATATCGTACAACATAGTGCACTTGAGTAACGAGCAAAAGATAATGTTATAATGATAAATTTATTTCTGTCTCTTAAATTTTTATTTATTCATAGTCTCAATTATATTAATTTTGGTGAAAGTGATAGTTGATCATCTTACCAATATATTCTGTCTATAAAGATAGTATTTTCGGTATTCACTGATTACCGCCGGTATACGTTTTCTTCCAGTCTCTATAACAGGCAAGGTAGGTGGTTATTGCAGATTTTTTAAAGTTAAAAGCACTTTTCTTCATCAATTCTTAGCATGTGTAATGTTATAACCAGTATTTGCCTATAGGATAAACATAAAAATATTTAGCCGTATGAACAACCATGGCACGTAGCAAGGTTCTACAACAATACGTAGCTCTCTTATATCATTGTAAAATTAACTCGAAAATATATTTTCGCTCTATTTTTTGGAGACCTTATAAATAAATAAATATAACGACTAACACATCGTTTCGTTTTAAATAATTTTTGTTATGGTTATTAATTTTTTTAAATTTATTATTTTAAAATATAATAAAACCCACCGAAATCGGTCTCTTAAAAAATATTGGTATTGTAGAAGTTTATACCTCAATGGACAAAGAGATAATATTTTACAAACATTAAATAAAACGTTCACTGTTTAATATATTAATATTATAATAATAAAAGTAATTTGGCTAATCACAGTAAACCATATATAACTGAAAAAGTAAGTTTTTTATTCGATGAAGTGATGAAACTAGCAGAAAGATCACCTGATAGTAAGGAATACGCTCGCCCATTGCACCACATTGTGCTCTGTACCTTCAGACAAGATGTAACGTTTCGTTACCCAACTAATTTAATTAACTACTGTACCCGACAAAAACTGTCGCTCCAACGACACATACAGACAGTCACCAGCAACAGAAAATCTGCTACAAATACATCAGTAAATTAAAGAAAATTTAAATATTATTTATTTCAAGAATGTCAGCAAATGGATTACTTAGTAAGCACAAAAAAGCATGCATGGTGATACAAAACTTATCAAAACGTTTAAATTACAATGATGATTAATATACATTACATGTACATCAAAAATTATCAAAAACACAGTATTTTTTTATTTATGTTATAAATATAATGTTAAGGTAATACATCAAACAATACCATGTATGGAAATATATTAAGTAATTAAAGCATAATAATATAATTAATTTCACACAAATGTTGCACATGATAAAAAATACACAATTTTTTTTAAATTTTTATTAATTTTTACTTTAGCTACTGTAGACTTGACGGCTCTGTCTATATTTTATCTAATTTAACAGATTTCAAAAGCATTTCACGGATAACTAATTCTGAATTTTAAGAATCCAAAAAGTGAGAAAAATATGAACATTCTTTTCTAAACCCTTACCTTCACACTTGAGACCCTGTTTAAAAAATCCGTACAGAAGGCCACCACAATGGTCGCAGAAGGTTGGTGACATAAATTGATGCGGCCTGAAGCGGTGTGGCACGTCCACTTTGAACCGCTCACGTAAGTACTGTAACAAAAGTATAATAAGGCTCTTAGATCCCGTAATTAACTAAATGTATAATAACATTGAGATGCTAGTAAGGATGTTTATAGAAAACCGCATTGTGCTCGTCGCCTTGAGTAGGACGAAAAAATTCGTTACATCAGTAATGTCAACAGTTACAGCGTCATTCGAACTGAAACAGGAATTTTTAATACTTTCACATACAATTTCCTAAGAAAAACAAGTCAGTAGACGGTCTATATAGATAAAATATATTACAGATTGATTATAAATACAATAGATTTATTCATTTGACGGGGTTTTCACTACAATATATATATATAAATATGTATATTAGCAGGAAATTGTCCGTAAGATTGTTGGCTCTTGTCATGCCTCTTCATGATATGGATGACAATACTCTCGGCAGATGTAATGCCGGTCTACTCCCGTATTTCACGTAACCATGACTTCCTCCATTTGCCAGCACGTTAGCCGGATTCAGCTAGAAGGAAATATGCTCCCAATTAACGATGTAATAAATACTAATATTTTTTTATTGTAGTATGACGAACCGGAGTTTGGATCACGGGATAGCCGACATACGTCCGAACTTCATTATGTTTTTACAGGTCGAATGCCAATCATTTAGTTATGGATTCAATGGTTCAAAAGCCATTGAAACAAGAATAGTTTTTGTTATCCTTTTAGCTTAAACCGAACTATTACAATAAAAATATACAACATACATTAAAATTTAATAACCAAATTACTACAAATATTTCAATTTACTATCATAGATGCCTAATTATGATTTCTATAGAATATACTACGCCCTCATGTATAAGGAACGAACAAAATTAACCAACAATAGTAACGTATAAAAGGTCACATAAAATAGAATTACTCTGTCTTGTGGTATTTGCATATACATAAAGCTATGGTTTCAAAGGCGCTGTAGCTTGTGAAGTTACTGCGAGTAACGAGAAGCATGATGACCTAATGAAAAAATTAAAAAAACTATAGAAGTAGCGCTTCGTTGTTAAAAAAAGTTGCTAATTTACTTACAGCGCACTTCTTCGGGTGTTTATAAAACTTACTACAGTAGCATCGGAGTGAGCGCTTGAACCGGGACACTTGCCAAGCAGCTTGCTGTGGCAACGTTTATGTACCGCGGTCTGGCACACCACGCAGCGGTAGCCCTGTTTGCCGAAGCCCCATAGGAACTCCTTACAGAATGCGCAGAACGTCGGCTGCCGGAAGAATTTCGCGACGAAACGGTGTCCATTCACCTCGTGTTCTCTGAAACACGAGTAAATTTACGTTATTTTTTTATTCCAAATACCTACAATTTTATGTAAAAAGTAGTACATACAACCAATATATAACACATTTAAACATAAACGAAAAAAGTTTATTAAGATCGTCAAATCTCAAAAACAATTACGTGTGCACTGAGGATCAGAAAATTTGGTGTGTACATGTTTCTATCACGGGAAAATATTTTATGTTGCTCCCTTTATTTTAATCTCTACCAGATAATGCTAAAGTATGTCAACTTTTATATAAATCAAAATTTTTTTTAACAATAATCAGTACGTAATAAATATCCGTCTACAGATATACGTCTGCGGGACATCAACATAAAAAGAAAGAAAGAATAGGGTATATCAATTATAACACAAGCTTCGAATTAAACTTTACTTAGGTTCATACGTATGTGCGAGTATGTAAAACACTGGCATTATTACTAAACATATAAACTGTGTGCTTTCAACGTTTTGTCATTGTGTTAATATTATAAATTTTACTAGCTGACCCGACAGACTTCGTTCTGTCAAAAAAAATTGGAATGTTCCTTGTTCCTGCCTATTTTATAGCCGGGGAAAAAAAATCTCCTGAACAGAACCGTCACCCTGGTTATGGGCGGTGTATTTGGTTCAGCACTATATATATTCATCTAATAACTAATATTTAAATATTAGTGGGTTCCAGAAGAGTGGCCAAAGTTATAATTAAAGTACATAAGTTATATCTAATATATAAAATTCTCTTGTCACAATGTTCGTTCGCATACTCCTCCGAAACGGCTTGACCGATTCTGATGAAATTTTTTATGCATATTCAGTAGGTCTGAGAATCGGCTACTATCTATTTTTCAAACCCCTAAGTGATCAGGGTTGCCCAATCCAAAAAATTTTTTTTTACTTTTTGGGTGTTTTTTTTTCTATTTATTTTTTTATTGTGTGGCATCAAAAAATACATACAACCCTAAATTTTAGGAACAAATAACTGTCACATTCCAAATCTTTTTGACAGAATGTAGTCTGTCAGGTCCGCCAGATGGTAACGCGGTTTGTGCTCGACTGATGTATTGACGTGAAAACGAATGCATTTTATGTCGCGCGCCGAAACTAAAACAAAAGAAATAATACTGCGAAGCCGACCAAATTGAAAATCAGTATGGTGGATCTTTAGCTCTTACATTTTGTGACTATTTATGTTATTATTTCATTCGTTTTAATTTCGGCACGCGGCGTTAGATCCTCCGACGCGCATACGCACACTGTTTTGATAGAATAATTGAATTTGAACTTTGTGCAGCTGTAATAAATGGCAAATTGACTCTTTAGCGTTACGAACGCACGTACATTGCTCAGACAGCAGTGAAAGCTTGTAATTTAATATGAACTTTTGTTTGTTTGTTTCTGGTTTCTGGTTTCTGGTTACTGGTTTCTGGATACTGGTTCATTATTTCTTGTTTCTGGTTACTGGTTTCTGGTTTCTGGTTACTGGTTTCTGGTTTCTGGTTACTGGTTTCCGGTTTCTGGTTTCTGGTTACTGGTTACTGGTTTCTGGTTACTGGTTTCTGGTTACTGGTTTCTGGTTACTGGTTTCTGGTTACTGGTTTCTGGTTTATAATTTCTGGTTTCAGATTTCTGTTTTCTGGTTTATAATTTCTGGTTTCTGGTTTCTGGTTTCTAGTTTCTAGTTTCTGGTTTCTGGTTTCTGGTTTCTGCTTTCTGGTTTCTGGTTACTGGTTTATAATTTCTGGTTTCTGGTTTCTAGATTTCCATTTTCCATTTTCCATTTTCCATTTTCCATTTTCCATTTTCCATTTTCCATTTTCCATTTTCCATTTTCCATTTTCCATTTTCAATTTCCAATTTTCATTTTCAATTTTCATTTTCGATTTTCGATTTTCGATTTTCGATTTTCGATTTTCGATTTTAGATTTTCGATTTTCGATTTTCAATTTTCAATTTTCAATTTTCAATTTTCAATTTTCAATTTTCAATTTTCAATTTTCAATTCTCAATTCTCAATTCTCAATTCTCAATTCTCAATTTTCAATTTTCAATTTTCAATTTTCAATTTTCAATTTTCAATTTTCAATTTTCAATTTTCAATTTTCAATTTTCAATTTTCAATTTTCATTTTCAATTTTCAATTTTCAATTTTCAATTTTCAATTTTCAATTTTCATTTTCAATTTTCAATTCTCAATTCTCAATTTTCAATTTTCAATTTTCAATTTTCAATTTTCAATTTTCAATTTTCAATTTTCAATTTTCAATTGTCAATTTTCAATTTTCAATTTTCAATTTTCAGTGGTAAATAGTGTCACTATCACAAAAGATCAACAAAGTAAAGTTAAGACTTGACTACAATTTTGAACCAATCTGAACTTAGGACAGTAGTGTTCCTGCCTGAATTCTACAATTGCTGCACACGAACACACTAATTTACTGCATGATACTACACTCACCTTAAACATTCAATTGCATTATGCACAAAAAAATTTAAATTCAACCGAGACAACGCGACCTTTACGCCTAGATTCCCGCTAAAGTTCGTAAAATATTCTTCTTCTTTCCAATTGATGGTATGAGCACGGTTTGTGAGTGAGCCAGTGTCATGTGTACACGTATTAAATAAAAGAATAAAAATCCTTAAAAAATTGTCTGCGTGGTGGTCAATTTGGCCGCCTTTTCTCTTAAAATATTATAGTTGCAATCAGAAATTGTTGGTTGTCAATAACAAATATCAAAAACAAAAATATTCTTTTAAATTGTATTTGGTTTCTAAATGACGGGACGAACATCAAATATCTGATGTTTTATGTATCCAAGGTATAGTGACCAAACGCTCGCTTTTGGCGAGATAGTCCCGATTTTTCACAATTAGTCCCGCGTCACGCGACGTTTTTCAAAAGTCCCGACTTTTAGAATTAAGTTAAACTTTATATTTACACGGACACAATGCTATAAATAAACACCTGATACTTAAACGGTGTTGTTTTGTAAGGATTTGTGGTCCATCAAAACAGATGTTATATAACAAAACTAATAAATATATTATAAGTATTCCCGTAAATAAGTAATAATAAAATACATTTTATGATAAGTTAATTAAACGCTATCTAAAAAAAAAACGTAATTATTTCGTATCAATATACTCTATTCGATCTACTTGAAAAAACATAGTAAAGGACAATTCTCACTTGTGGTGCTTGATAGCGCCTCGTCGTTGGGTGATGCGCTTGCCGCGCGAGCGCCGCACTACGCCGTCGCCGCCCCGTCCCCCGTGAAACCACTGGAAACATTATTTACAACTTAGTCTAGCATATTTGAAAATCTATAAGTACTATTGTTATAAATTAAAGTTTATTAAATACCTTCGAGCAAACCACCAAAAAATCAGTGTAGGTTTTAAAACGGCTGTATTACTAACAGAAGTCACAAGACGCATTGACGATCGTTGAAGGTGATTCCAAAGAGTCTGTCTTTGGCATAGATAAACATTTTTTAACTATAGTTGATTAACTTTATGTTAAATGACCGAAGGTGGTAGCAAGACAGGCAGGTTTGAAATAATTGTACTACTATACCATCTCCTTTGCAAGTGGCCCAGAATCGAATTTAATATTCTCCTTATTACAAACAAAGACTGCTGCGCTACCAAGGCAGGATAATACAAAGATATATATGTCCGCAGATTTCCAAAAATACAAATACTCTTTAACTATTATAACATTCTTCTGATAGCTATTAGCGCGATAGAAGACAAGTATAGACATGGCGGAAGAATTGACCACGCAGACAATTTTTTAAGAATTTGTATCCTTTTATTTTATACGTCTATATATAACATTAGCTCTCGCCATCAATTGCGAAGATGAAAAGATGAGAACATGAACGATTGACCACGCAGACGATTTTTAATGGATTTGCATTATTTTATTTTGTACGTCTACACATGACATTGGCTCACGCACAAACCGTGCTCACGCCATCAATTGAGAAGAAGAAGAAGCTATTAGCGCGACACTACTCGGCATATAGAACTACTGGCGACTAATAATATATGCGTTTTTGCACAGATCAATTATCAATAAGTGATCACAATTACATGTGCAATAAATGTAATGTAAAACTTACTCATAATCGAAACTGTAAATTTTATCAAAATTATTCAAAGGGAAAGGAAAAACTGTTATACTGATAATAGCTAAGAAAGCTGTCATATTGTTTATATCTTATTTAATGTTATTTTTAAAGCAGACGAGACAATTTTTTGAACAACAATTTGACATTGCCACCGGTACTTGGCACAAACCTGACATTGGTATGACTCATGCAATTTTTAATGACGACAGCATGAGCAGATTCACTCCGTTGACAATAATCAAACAAAACGTTTCAGTGAAACAGCCCGCTTCGGGGCGCGCAGTTGTTTTGAGTTTATTGTAGCGCTTTCATAATCCGATTTGCGGTGCGTCGTAAAATGATATGAGGCCAAGAATATTCGCAATTGAGCGTGGAATAACGTACACGAACTCACCCGGAGGAAAGTCGACATACGCGAAGTTACGGCACAAGATCGACAAACACGATAGGAATCTTTTTGTTTACTAGTGCCCTTTCGGATGCGTCTGTACAGAAATGATCTCAAACTCAAGGTCTTCTTTTAAAATTTCCTGGCAATCGCAATGCTTAACGCAAAATGTACATGAAGCAGCCAAAATTGATTTTCGTGTCTGCTTACTAATCATTTCTTCGGAATTATAATTCAAGTTTTTTCTGCAATGACCAACTAACTGAGCAAAAACCACCAAAACTTATTCACGTAACACTGGGAACATTATAATTCTTCTAGGAACAATAGAGTTACTGATGTGTTTACATTCCGAAAGTTCGCAAGTTCAAAAGAGATTATTTTCCAATAATAAGGATGCAAAATAAACACATACTTCGAAATTAACTTATCTCATCAATTTAAATACCTACAGGAGAATTTATATACTATTATCAAAATTATTGTAGCGGATTACCTAAAGTAACTCGAAAAAAAGGTCGCTTCTACATTATTATTTACATTAAGAGAAATATGAATATATGAAATTTAAATAATGTAGGGGGAGTTCATTTGTCTTTTTTTATGAATTTACAAAATAAATGCAGTATCCCATAAAAGTTTGTGATTAACATAATTTTGAAAAGGGTACCAAGGTTGAACAATATACAGCTGCCCATCGGTCGGTTAATGCAAGCTTAAAAATAGAAAGGTACCAACCGCGCTAAACGTTTGATGGGATCGCTCCGCTGCGCTTCAACGTCAAGCATGTATCAGCGCTCTACCAATGGAATGAGGAAATTGCAAAGACTTGCAAATGTAAATCAACATTTTATTATTATACGTTATCACAACTTTTTATTTATAACGTCTACAAAAAGAGCCATAACACCCGTTATGGGTTTAACGCGTATCTCTGTCTGAATGAAGCTCTCAAAAGACTACCAATAATGAAACAAGTTTTTTGTTCCAAATCTCAATCGATCGGGATTAGTTATAGTTCAATAACAAAATAATCAGTCGTTTCAAATTGTGATAGCTCGGTTTGTAAGGCGATGTGAGTTCGATTTCTATTGAACTTGACAACCGACGAAAACATCGTGGAGAAATCGACATTAAAGAAGCTGTTTATTTATTCAAATGAAAATTTGGCTTGAAATTGTTCGCTACGTCTTTATGACTCTTTATCATGATCATCTTTATTTAAACATTGTCAACTCTAAGTGTAACACAATTAAGAATTTTCGGGCAAGGTATAAAATTTTCTTAAATGTTTATTTTAGAGTAACAATCTGACTTACAATAGCCGATGTTTTAGTAATCAATTTTTTGCTTAACGTTTTTACACCAAACCAACAAGAGAAAATCACACGAAAGTGTTTACCTGTTACAATTTTAAATAGGATCTGTTATGATGTTTGTTATTTTTACCATAAACGATGTCAAAAAAGTTTCGACTATCGAGATTTAGTAGTCACTCTTGTTAGGATTTTACCTCGTAGAGCCTCACTTGTTAACGAAATCTTGATATTTTTAAGCATGGGTATTTTGCACAGACATCTTGCAGAAAAGATGCGTAGAATAACATACAAATAACTTTGGCTTTAGTAAATTTTTTTTTCTAGTAGATATCTATCGATAATATCTATCGTCGAAAAGTATCTGCGAGCTTAAATCCTTCACAAATCCTAATATCATAAATTCTATTCAAGCTGTGATAGATCAGTTTGTACGTGATAAATAAAGCATAGGCTCTAGGACATGAATGAAGCAGTAACAAAGTAAACAAATAGACGTAGCGCCGTACGCCATGACACACAAGATAGGAGAAGATAAAGAAGAGATTACTAACTTCAACTGGTAAATACCGTAATGAATCAATTAAAGAATATACTGTTGCTTTTACATGATTTATTTATAATTGTCAAAGTTGTGTAGTATAGATAATGCAGTCAATAGCCGTGTTAATTTAAATAATGTATAGTTTTTACTTTTTAATTAATTACAATTTTATCCGTCTAGTGCACGACAGTCAAACGAAAGCTGATTATTCTTTCAAAAATTTACTAGAGGCTTCTCATTATATTGCATACTTTATGAAGAATTTACAAAAGAGTTTGTAAACGATATTTATTAAATTGTAGGTATTCCGCTACGAGGTCCGGAGTTTTGTCACCTCACTCGCTCCGTGACCATGAGTGTTGTAAAGTACTCTAAAAGTTGGAATAATAAATAATTAAATGAACGCAACAAAATCCATAAAATTTTGATGCGTTTAATAATTATGTAAAATTCGAGTATATATAAGAAATCAATAAAGTATTATTAAATATTATGATTTTTTTTTATTTATACTAGTATGCGGCGAGACGAGCAAAATGTTCACCTGATGGTAAGTGATACGCTTGCCCATGACAACGTGGTGCTAGTTAAGATGGTATACACTGCACCACATTGCGCTCGTCGCCTTGAGACATAAGGTGTTAAGCCTCGTTACCCCAGTAATTACACTAGCTACAGCCCCCTTCAAACCGGAACACAGTAATGTTTGCACACTACTATTTGTCGGTTGAAATAGGAGCTGCGGTGGTACCCATCCAGACGGTCTCCGGCAACAGAAACCTACCACCAGTGATGCCAAGAAAAAAAGGAATATATGCCGCATAGGAATGAATGTCAAGGTGTAATGATGGTGTGACAAGGGGTAACTGTGATGGCTGTAGCAACGTTGTCGACACTCACGTGGTCGGCGTGAAGGCGCTGGACGGGGGCGCGCGCGCGCGGCGGCGCGGGCGTCGTGCGCCTGCGCGCCCCCCCGCCCGTGAATATCATCGGCGCTCGTACGCGAACATCCCTACGCTCGTTCGCTCGCTCGCCTGCCCGCTTGATCGCCCTCCTCCCGCTTGCCCGTGTATTTATAAATGGAATTCCACACACGCTATTCGCGGCCGGATACTACTTTTTACACGACTTTCAGCACTTACGACGTACGGAACACTGAAGAGGCGGGCACCTGAATTGTCTGGCGGACTCCGCGCCGGCCGATCGCCCGCCTTTGCCGCCACTGAAGCCGCATAGGAATTTCACCGACAATAATGTATTTAGTAGATAGTTGATATAAGATAAAAGTTTATTTTTGGATGACCCAAATCTTTACTTTGTGACGAGACAAAGACAACGTTTCGCAATTTTGCGAAACATCGCTATCCCGCAGAAAGAGTCCAAATCGTTTTTTGTTAACATAACCAAATTCTTATATACAAAGATTAAACTTAAACGTATGCTATCAGCAGCTGTGAACAAGACATGTAACGATGCGTATGTGAGGCTGACTCATGAAAGCTGCTCATTTAAATAGCAAGCTGATCATTTAAATAGTAGTCAATTTTACGAGCGACCTCTGATCGCGTGCTAAAAAATACAAGTCAGGTGCGCTTTGTGTAAAAAAATAAGCTTTTGCTTATATTTTTTAAAGGTTAACATTGATGGAATATTTGTTATACCACTAATATTTGTTACTACACTTAGTTAACCCCTATTCAAATATTTTTACGGCTTAAATACACTAAAGTACATGTATAACAATGAAATAAACATTTTTAACGAAAATTAATAATTTTATAGCTACAAATAATAATTGCAACATTAATAACGTCTGAAAATGACAACAGAAGTATAACAGGAGCCATTTTTGCAGATATTTGTCCACAAAACTGTTTAATGTTTTTATTACATAAATGTGTCAGTATTAATAATTTTATATATAATTTTTGTGTATTAATTCATTTACCTGTGAAAACATTTTTTTTTATATAGAAATTATGAAATTAAAGTATTTAACTTAAATAAAAAATGAGATAGTATTCGGTGATTCTTCTACAATAATTGCATAGCAAAGTATTAGTTTAAGACTTATTAACAGTTTAATAAAATATGATTTATTATATGTAGTGTAATTAATGTATACTAAATTGTTGATGAATTGAAGCAGAAAACTCCATCAAAAATCGGTGAAATCATTAGACAAAGTGGACGCGACTACGTCTAATGATGTCACAGATGTCTGAAACCACTAAAAAGTAGCAACCCACGTATCTACTAAAAACAAAACGGTTTTATGAATCATCAATTATACCCACACCGGGGTAATACATTAAAGATTTTTCCTGGCAACTATAAAAACTTTGATACAACACTTAAAATCATACTTTATTTACAATTTTGGTTTATGTAGAACAGATTTTGTTTTTATCTTTATCATTTTATACTTTCACACAAACTAATGAGTTTTTAAATTGGCTTAAACTGACATGATTTAATGATTTTAACAAGTTCGACAGTGACATTATCCATAACCAATATTTAACGTAGTCAATCTATAAATAGACGATGAATTTATTAAAAAAATCATCTGAATCACTACTTCAATTGAGAATATCAAAATCGCTAATGATTCTCGAAGAATAACTCTTCAAATATTTTCAGACTGAAATTCAACATTACGCAAGTATTTTACTGGCGGTAGTGGTGGTTGCCGGAGACCGTCCAAGTCAGTGGTATACAACATTTTTATCATGAGGACCACAAATACGTGTTAGGAAAGGTATCGCAAGCGGCAAAAAAGTTTTATAAGAACTTTTAGGTTTTCGAGATTGTTTCAAATTTCATTAAACTATGATCGAGTTCATTGCGTATATATTCCTAACTGGCGCGAAATTCCAAATGGTCTCTTGAAAAAGGACCTACCATGGTATTCAGCGATAGATTTCTACCAAAATTCAGTTAAAGTTAAAATTTAATTAGGTTAGGGAATCAAAAGAAAAAATTATAATAAAAATTACATTTATTATTATTATTATTGATCAGAAAATAAATCACATGTACATTTTATATTTGGTTATCAGCTTCAGCCAAACAGCATCATGCCGCATGAACTTTCAAATATTGGAATGTGATATTGCAAAAATACTACCATTCATAAATACTGCAGCCTTCGCTTTGTACTAAAATTATATTCAACTGCATATTTAAAATTCCCTATATCTAACAATTATGTGGATTCACTTTTACATGTTATAGCTTTCAGCAAATATTAAATTGTGTTAGTGTACAAGTGATTTATATTTTATGGTCTCTGTATTATAATTTCAGGGCACAGTCTCTTCGAGGATGTTTCTTCATCAGCCGGCTCTTTTCTTTTTAGCAATTTAATTTCTTTCTCTTCTTCCATATCAATGTTTTCTTGTAATTTATCATCATCAGTCTCTTTTTTTGTATCTGTTTCAAGTCTATTTTCGCTTAACACCGGACTTTTTTCTTCATGTAATTCTGAGAAGTTTTGTTTGTCTTCTTCAAAACAAGAGTCATCGTCATAATTATTGTCTAGTTTATCTGGATAGTCACTGTCATCAGTGGCTGCTTCAAGCCTTTCTGCTGCTCTTTGAGATGTTGTGTTCTGTTTACAATTGATTGTTTTTTTACTTCCTGCAATTCGGGCCGTGAGTGCTCTATATAAATGTACAATATCACAAGGAGCCCCCTGTAACAAAAAAAAATAAGACAAGTGTTAAAAAAATTTACCATTGAGAATTCAATAACAATAATAATACATAAGTTATACTAACCAAAAATTAAAAAAAAAATTCATCTGTTTTGAGATACCTAACATGATAAGCAACTTGTTTACTTCCTCAAAGGAAATTAAATAAAACTAATTATATATTTAATAAAAAAAGTGTTATTACAAAATATAAAAATTGTTGATAATTTAGCGTATTAAACAGTAAGTACAAGCTTTTATAGTCATTATTTATGGAAGCTGATTTAATTAGAATAAATGAGATATGCTTCTTTTATCGCTCTAACTGTTCTGTTTTTTTTTAAACTAATCCACAGACCAAGTAATCAACAACCTTATGTGTCAGTCTTTAATTATTTGTTTTAATTTTTCTTAAATATTCATGCTATTTATTCACTACAGCTATGTATTTAAATAATATTTTTTTTAAATCTTTCTTTGCTAATTTTATTTCCAAATAACTGTCCCCTTTATGGATATGTACTTAGAAGAAAAAATTACAACTAATCTAAAATGTGCTAAATGATATTATAAATACAAACATTAATCAAGTACTTACCATAATAAGGTATACTTTTATTTGTAACTGGGCATCAACTGCAGTTATCCTCAGGGATTTAGCACCAGCACGTTCAACAACCATGTCGGGCCATAGTTTGGTGTTGAGCACTACACGCAATGATCCCGCTACACGCACTACTAGTCGGGATCCATTCCCGCCACTACTTCCGTTACTACCTCCACAACCCTCCGTCGCATCATTTAATCGTAGAACACCGCGTCCACGCTCTCTCCAACTGCCAGACTCCCATGCAAAAAGGCGACATGTAATCTGTAAGATTAGAAAATTTTTTCAAAAAAAATGGCTGTTTAATGTTTTATGAATAATGTTTAAATAATACTTACCTGTAGAACATTAATTTCATCTTCCTCTCCAGTTGTTGTGCAATTTGTAGTAAGTGGAGGTGGTCGAGTGTGGGAGCGCTCATACTCGGCTGCAGCAGCCGCCAAGCCCTCACCACTCTTTTCACTAGGTCCTGCTTCTTCCTAGAAAGTAAAATTTGCATTAGTAGTAATTTCCAGCTTTTATGAACATTTACATAGATAAAAATAAAAATTACACAAACTATTTTAAAAGTTGTTGCAAGTCTTTACATACAGAGTTTCTAACAGTAAATGAAATATATATCACACTAATGGGTATTAATAAATACAAACCTGATTACTATCTTTGACTGAGGCAGCAGCATTTGTAAATAATAGTTCTGTGGTACCATTGGAAGTAGCATGATCAGCAGAAGATGCTTCACCATTGCTAACTGACTCTGCCATTACAACTCGCTCACTTAAATTCTGTCCAAAAACAAAACCACTTGATGAAGCTGTCGTTGTTGGCTGTGCAGGTGTAGGAACTGGGTTAGAAGACCTAGAAGTTGCGCCAGCTGAACCTAAAGGAACAAATTTGGGTTGTTCCGTTTCTTCTTTTTTATCTTGTAATCTTTCTACAGCTTCAACTTTTGGTTGTTTTTCTTTCACCATATCCCTATCATCAGGAGTCTCCGAGTGCTTATAGAATGGATTACTACTGGCTTTTAACTGTGGTGGACGCAAGACAGAGCCTGAAAGTAAAGTAAATATAAACATTAAAATTGAACATGTATGAAGTCAGTAACAACTATGCAGTTACGAATAAATATGTAAACAAATAAAACGAACTTTATTTTAAAAACTAAAATAACCATACTTTACTAAATATACCAACCAAAAGGATTGCAGCTTTTGTTCGAACTCGAAGCGAAGTTTGACGATCCGAAACCACCAAGACGTGGTTTCGCCAATATGACGCGTGATTGGGATGAGCCATTGTAAAGGTCTTCGGAAGTTGTCTTTCCTGTAAACGAAACATTTTTTTTTTTTAATTTAGAATGTCTTAACAGTAACGATTTTGATTCTATGATTATGGATGAAGAACGATACTATTAAAGATAAAAGACAAATCACGAGTTTTCTGTTGTACATAGTTACACGTATCATTGAAAAATTGCATACTTTTTATTAGATAAACACAAAGAAGAATTGTATAAATTTAGAATGGTCATAATACAGCAATATTTAGAGGACACATTACCATTTGAACTTAATTTAAAAAACTAAAAGAGACAAAAAAATCATTGATGATGCAGGGTCGCTGCAGAGCGCGAGTTATTATAATAATATAACTTTTTATATTTATTACAATTAAGTGTGAAATCTGTGTATAAAATTATGTGTATTTTGTAATTTAAATGCTCGACAGTTGTAAAAATTACAGAAAAAATATGTAACCATACCTTGCTTAGCATCTGCCATTGTCGGATATTATTCACAGATACAAAAATTGTGTGTGGACAAGGAATTGACAACAAATAATACAGATTGTGTTTTAACCTGGAAAGTAAAAAAAAGTATGAGGTCTACTCGCATAATAATTACTACCGAATATTTACTATACAAAACAAAATCAATAAAGCCATTTAGTACTACCGAAAACAATGATTTTTTTTTAATTATAACGTTCATAACTTTTTTACATATTCCTTTTTCAAAACCAATTAATTCGAAATTAGATTAGCGCAGAGTATCCAAAAAACATTATAAATACCTATAACAAAGGCGATATAATGTTAAATAGTGTTATAGGGATATTGCACTCTATTGCATTAGGCATATATTACAAAAAATTTAATATTACGATAAATGCAAGGCTTTTAAAAAAAACTATATTCATTTAGATCAGCACGAATTTATGCTCATAAAATTATGTTTTTTGTTTTACAGCTCGTTGTTGTTTCAACTAAGAGAGACTTCAATTATAGCTGAATGTGTTTGCCTTTATAATAAACCTTTATATTAAAGATAGTGTATGAAATTGTTAGTAATTAAAATAATTCATTTAAGTTATTAAAAAACAGCATATTAATTTAAAAAAATGCGGTTGAGACGTTAGATCCATCGTTTTAATATATATAATACTTTATACTATGTATCTGTCAATTCACTGACGTTGACATGATAGAAATGACATCTATTTCGATGATACGTCATGAAAAGCGAATGAAACGAATAATATGTTACGGCTTTTAATTTTTATATTGACTGTGATATGTTTAAATAAAACAAGACAACATACATCAAATTTTATTTTATTTTGTTTAGAATAGTAATTTGTATAAAAGTTTTAGAACTCTTGAATTCTCTATTAGCCATGCTAAATAAATCTAAAATTATTACAATTTTCTATTAAATCGTCAAAAAGTGATAATACGCTTACTTGCATTTTGATGTAATATCACGTAGAAAAAAGTTAAAGAAAGGTAAGCAACTTTTAACAATGTTTTTCGAATAAAAGTAATACATGTATATATTATATATGTATATATTTTCTTTATTGTAATATTTTATATGGAATGTGTTAAACAGCAATGATTGTGCCTGTCCTCATTAAAAATATTGTACAAATGTCTGTTATACATATGAACAAATACTATAAGTGATATGTTCATGTTCCCATTTAAAACAATAAATTTGTCTTATAAGGTATTAGATGCAGGATTCGTATTTGGGCATCTAACAATTTTTTTTTACGTTTTACTTCTGATAATTCAATGCTATTAGATAATGTTACCTCCGCTTTGATAATTATGGTGAATTTAAAATTGTTTCTATGTGAGTTGTGTTTGTACATTGCATTTTAGCTTGTTGCTGTCTCTTAATTAAACATTATTATTATTTCTCTTTGTTTGTTAATTTAACTGACCAGAATAAATTATTATTATCTCTTATATTAAAGACAGTTTAAAATCTCTTCTGCTTAACATAAGGTGAGATTGTAGTGTAGTAGTAAAAAAATGTGAAACAAATGTACAGTAGAACTTGACAGAATAACAAGTATATATGGTATTTACATGTAGCTAATACTCCTAGCAGTCTTGTAAATGTATAATTTGAGTCTGTGTACTTGTAAAATCAGTGGGAACTATCTACTGTCATTATAAAAATAGTCCAATCTATTTTGTTAATGTGAACATTGATACTCTGTAGCACCACCCTAATAAAAATAAATAACAAGTTAGTAAAAGAAAATATTATAACTATCATCATAACTGGTGCATCAATGTTATTAGTAGGCATTTTTCTTGGCATTAGATGAATGTACTGCTTTACTCCTAGCTTTGTTGAATAAAGAAAAATCATACATTATCCTTATTAACACCTCTGATGCTAAACATTATTTGTTTACAAAGTTTAATACCATGCCTGCATTCTTTAGATGTAAGAAAGAATAGGAACACCACATATCAGACGATAATACATTCAATGTTCTCAGTAAAATGGAGAACTTAATAAAAAGTTTGTGCTTTGTTAATCCCCAGCATTTTTAAGTAATAAAAATGAAGGGTTCATAATTTAGTGCTTGTATCCATAACTTTTTACAGATTTTTGTTCTTTATACTTCTTAGTTGCAACTTATGGGAAATTGGTCTCTTTTATACTTTTAACTCTTCAAAACACTGTTATACTTCTTAAAAGAAAACAATTTAGTTTTTATGTTAATTTATGCTAAACTTTTTTTGTTACACCATTTATTTAAAAAAAACATTCAATTAGCAAAAATAAATTGGGTTAACTACTGCTAAAATAGATTCAATGCCCGTGTGTGAAAAATTTAATAGTTACTTAGGGGCAAAGACCCAAATAAAGAACAAATGTTTATTTTTGGCAGACTGCTTAGTACATTATTGTCATCATCTCAACGATAAGTGATTCATGTTTATAAATTTTAGTGTCAAAGCCTATCAATCTGTTTTAATTTTAAGATATTTTATTCTAATAAGTTTTGACTTCTGTCTACAACTGTTTTAGTAAAAATGATGAATATCTTCTCATACCTTTATTATTTGTTGAGTTTAAGATTATTGTTTACCACAAATTTAAACACATCGCAAATTATTTATTAATTTTTATACCTTAACACAAGCTATATGAAATAAAATGGTATGTAGAGCAATTTTGGACGTAATGGATATAAAGATTTCCACTGATAACATTGATAACGCGGGGACGCGTAACTTCTATAGATTTTTAAATTGGTTGATTTTGTCGAGTCACGAACAGTGCGTCAAAGCTCTGCAGGTTGCTCCTGCTCAGTCCTTTTTGACGGCAGTACGGTTTCGTGCGCGGAGATACATTCTTGTTTATATTTCTTTCCGCGCTATGTATTCTATAATTTGTGCGCCTGGTGGAAATTGCTTTTCTGCGGTTTTCGGTCTTTAACTTACGGAAGTAATTGTTTTTTTTTTACTTAGTGTTATTGTAATCTGTTACAGTGGTTTAG
Source organism: Byasa hedistus (assembly GCA_029286795.1). Lineage (NCBI taxonomy): Eukaryota > Metazoa > Arthropoda > Insecta > Lepidoptera > Papilionidae > Byasa > Byasa hedistus. Next base: position 3,269,571 of record JAGSMW010000008.1, read on the forward strand.
AAGTTGTTGATTCGTGTCTATTTAAAGTTCGTACAGTGATTTGTTACAATGAAGTCGGACACTTGTTTTCAATGTTCCTGTTCCTGTGACCGCGATGGCGAGGGTAATTTATCCTGAATATTTAATGCATATTAGTTTTTAAATTCATTATTTTAATTCATATGTTTCATAGTCATCTTTTTACTAGGTAAGTAAACCGGAGAAAGTCAGTGTACATTTTTTAATTTATATTATTGGTATATTGGTGGCAAGGGAAATTTAAATATTACTTAAAAATACAAAGACCTAGTAGCTTAGTCAGTATGGTCAAACACAATCGAAATTTGGTTGTATTTTTATGCGACCCTAATTTTTGCTTATGCCCAAACCAGCAGTTTAGATGTATTAACTGTATCTTCTGACATTTTTTTGTAAAACAAAATACAACAACTTTTTTAGGAATTTAAAATATCTTTTTAGTGCATGTTTTTCGCGGCATCACATATTTATTTGTTATCTTAATACCGCCAAAAATCGCTGATTAGAGCTTAACTTTGCGTCGATCCTAGGTGATAATGTTAAATTTATATTTATTGACAAAATTATTGGAATCTGTCTATGGGGTAAACGATAGTCCTTTTATTACTTTTTAAAATGGAGAAAGGTTTATTTTTTTCTTCACGGCTAGTGTTTATAAGAATTGCACAAAATATTAAAAAAATCTGAGACCTCTGCTAGGGTCCGAGTCTGTTGTCTGTTAAATTTATTTACAATTTGTTTTATTTATATATATATACTATGCCTTCAATGGAAGTTAAGACGTGAATGTAGTTTTAAATAATCTATAAAGACTATATATTCGCAGATAAAGAATTCGTTAATGAATACTTATCTATTGACGACAATGTAGTTTAGGATAGGATCATAATTAAGATGCCAAATTTCTCTTATAAAAGAACGGAACGATACGTCTTAATAAATTAAAATCCTCGCAGGAGACAACATGGAGACTGATGAAGATTCTGCTCGTGGAAACTTGTTGGACGAGATGCCACCAATTAATTGTGACACGGCGCTTGAAGAGATCATCCCGACCAATGACACCGACATTGGTGATATGACCTTCTGTTTGGGAAACTACGTCCCCGATTTTATGAAGGTGAGTGATGGCCTTAAATATTATGCAAATTATGTTTATCAAAACAGTAAGCACTATTATAGAAATGTTCTTGTTCAAATATAGGTTTGAAAATATTATTATAAAAACATATGTACTCGTTTGAAGTCGTTAAGTATTTTGGTTTTTACAGTGTCATCCAACACACAGTATATTATGGAATATAAATCAGTCTGAAATAAGTAAATAACATCAAAAGGACTGCTGATAACGAATCCTTACACATAACTAAATAAACTCGGTATAGCTGCTACTATTATGGGTTATTATTAACAATGTTAAAATGAACTGGCTATTCATAAATGAAAACCACGATCCGATAAAACCATAATGGAATATATGATTGAATAGCCTTGGAATCAAGTACATGTAGATTCAATATGAACAGGGATTTTTATTGTTTCTTATTTCCACATTAACGTATATATAATAAAAATGGGCTGAAAACTTTAATGCATTTATGTTACTATGCTGCGTGAAGTCTGCAACAAAAAACGGTCTGTTTGTTTATCATCTAGGGTATAAAATCACCGTGACGGCGCAGTTACGAGGGAACACCGCTGTAGTCACTGATCACATTCACATATCGATCAAGGTCAAATGAAGCCGGCGCTGACAGAAAAGTTATCGAATCCATTATGATTATCCCTATTTTTATAGTTAGTTCAAAATGGCAACGGGTTAAAAGCATCCTCAACACACCTGATATTTCGTTTTAGACGAGACTTTACATGAGTTTTCTATTTTATGCCTTTTATGTACCTACACGTGATAATGCATTTAGTTATTAGATTATGGTTCATCATATTTTGTTTAAAAATCTTTAGAAAAAAATGAAATGTGTTACGGAGGTTAACGACATTGAAATGTGACAAAGTCAATTCAATTCACGTATAATTTATTGCTGTTAATTGACATTATCCGATAAGATAAAAAATGAACCAAAAAAATACGACATGAATCGAGTAAAACTTCCTGTTTGTCGGTTAATCTACCTCTTGTTTGTTTAAAATATATTGCATGTGACTCAAAGAGAAAAAGGTAAATATTCTTGACCGAGTATAATTTTCACAACTAATAAACTCGAAAGTTAAACTGTGTGATTGAATCAAGGCTTCGCTGTTTCCATTATTACTTCGTAACATATATGTAAAAAAAAACCTGAAACCGGTTATAGTTAATATATTTTACATATATATACATATACATATCTTTTAACTGTGTGTTTGTAAGTAATTCGCAAGCCGGCATGACGCCGCAGAATTTTTTCTGACGTCAGACTATATCACTCCTCTTAGACGAATGGCTGTTATTTGTAATAAAACGTACATCTAAGTGGCGATGTTAAGTTAATGTAATGTAATAAATGTATTCATCATGTGATGTGTGAGAAGTATACGTACGGTGAAGATTTTTAGAAAATTCTTATAAATATTCACTTAACAAAGATATACATTGAAAAACGTAAGTAATGAACATTAAGAATACATCAACATTTACGTTCCAGTATATACCCAACAGTGTAAATATTACATACCAATGGTATTTCTAACTATTCCTTAACTTCATCGAATCGTGGAAATTATTGAAGACTTTGGTCAATTTAGAAACTGCGACCAATGCTTTCCAGGCATTTGTATCAATGATATATGAATTATTATTTTATTACAATTTTTCCTATTTTAAACATTACACGGACGATTAAGACTTTCTAAAATGTCGCTACTGTTATTTAAAAACTTAATAAGATGAAATACAAAGTAGAAAAGGAAAATGTTTTATTCCGAAAAGATTAATAATTTGTTTTGGACGTTACTAGGATCCTACTGTGATGGAGATTGAAAAATAAAATTCTAGCGGTTTCACAAATTCTACAAATTTAACTATCACTGAATCACCTTTGAAGAGATTATCACCCCTAACCGTCACTTTTGGAGAATGCGAAGGTCTTTGATGATTTAAGGTTCTACTCTAGTATCTGCAAATTGAACATTTAAGTCGAAGAGGGATCCGTACGAAAAAAAAAGATATTACGAAGTTTTTTTTCGTACAATTTACTCGTATTTATTAAATTCTTGCGTTAACAGACAGTCATATTCAGTTTTGACTTCGATTTCAATATTCTACGGAAAGTCATCCCCGGTATCGATAAAGCATTTGCAACGAGCAACGGTCTCCGCTCCCGCTTCGTGGTCGCCCTATTTGATCGAAGTTTTAACCCCTGATATAATTAAATTATCATTGGGGCACTGATTATCATATACTCCGTAATTGCTTCACACAAAACGCTTGTTATTCTCGCTTGAACCGATGCACTATGACTAAATTACCAAAAAGCGTGAATTCACACGCAGGTGACCCTGACCCGTCCCCACGCGCGATATGTGTCTCTTAACTATAAACATCCTTTAGACTTCATACGCGGATATTCTTCCAATACAGATTCTGATGTATTTTTTTTTATTATTCAGACATTTAATTAACCAGTTATATTTAATTCAAGCTAGATTTAAAATATACCTTTAACAAAAGTACCTTTTGGGTATTATTCGACTAAAGTTATACCCGTTCTTGCAACACATACACTCCTAGTTGCTGAAACACTTTTGATCTTGTCGGCTATGTTGAGGAGTTAGGATGATGGCAGGGTTTTGATGAACTAATTGGCATTTCCGTATTATCAAATAACCACTGTAATAACGTACTAAATATTTAGGCTCTTACTTCACGAACTTATATCTTAGAGCTTTATATAAAATGTCCAAAGTATTTTGTGATTCCAATGTACCATTTCCCACAAGATATCGCGTTCCAAAAACTTATGTTTTGATTTTTCTTTTTTATAGTTATGAAAAGTTGTTTCTACAAAAGAAATGTTGTTGGCGAATACAAACACTTGAGTTGTGAAGACTGTTGTATGTTTAAGATAACGAGGGAGCAGTTTGTCTCCAATGCTCAAGTTCTAGAGAAAGCTAACTGTAAACGTAGACTGATGACAATCGTCATGCAAAGTTAGATTGCATTTTTTGGGCCTCTGCAATTAGTAATAATTAATGAACTAATTGCAGCTGTCCTAATTGCATTTCAGAATTCTCTAAACTGATTCTAAAGAGCAAAATTTCTGGAAAAGGTACTCCTAGTAATGAGATGAAGAAATAGCTTGACGATGTAACGGAGTGAACCAGCCTTTATTTCCATCAGTTGAAAAGAATAAGCGAAGACTTGATTAGTTTTCTCAAGCTGACTACCAAATTTCAGTTTGAAGAAAATACCTCACGATGACGAACAATATAACTGTGTTCCGGTAATCATACGTATTAGAAGCAAGAGTATTCTGCGCGAACACGCTTCCCCATTTTTAAACTGGTCGTGCGAAATTAAGATTAAGTTTATATCATGTTAAATTTTATTATAATGTACCTGTATTACCAGATACAATTTTTACGTTACGTAGTGCGTCGTCTTGTTTTTACCCCGTTTTCCTATCTACAAGCTATGTTTAATTAATAAAGTCATGAACATGCAAAACACGTAATATGACTCGTAGTTAATTAAATATTTACAATGATTGTAATTATTTTTTTTGTAAAGTTAATGTCATGATTCACAATGATGCAGTCCTCGTTAATACTTTCTCGAGGTTAACAAATGATAATTATAATTTGTATCAGATAAACGTTAGTGTCATTAGCCTTTATCTCTCCACTGTTGGACCTTTCCTGATGCATACCTTCCCACTGCATCATTAAGCCAAAGCGCCCTTAACTCTCGTCCCGTTCGTGGTCTCCACACCAAGACTTTGCCCGCTAATTCATTATCACTGAAAAAACGTGGTCGGCCATTTGCTACTTGAGCTTGCAATATTTGAGAGCGATTTTGATATGTGTTCATTTTCTTCATTTCGGACCTTATCCCTTAGGTAAACTTCTCTCTATCGCTCGCTGTGAGATTTAATCGAAGGACCTAACCACCGGTCAGATACCAAGCCCCCGACCGTTGACAATTATATGTGAGATTTGTATGCGGCGGAGTTTTTCGAATATTGCCAAACTGAGTCAACTGAGCCAAGCGCATACTGATCATAGAAAATAGTCTATCATCTGTCTCCTGGGTTTTATCGCCTCTTTGTTCTCCTCTTTCGAATTTGAAGTCCTCAATAAAAAGTCCATTTATAATTAATGTTATTTTCTGCATTTATTTCCCAACCTTAACTATTTTATTTTTCATAGATGCTGTTTACAATGAGATCACATCACATGCTGACTGACGTAGTTTTGGAAGTCGGCAGTGAACTGTTCCATGTGCACAAAGTTGTTCTCGCCGCTGGCAGCCCTTACTTCAAGGTAAGCATGCATAACACAAAAGTTCATCACAAAGTATATATTTGTTTTAAAAGTTTTTTTTACTTAACTCATATAAATGTTTATATGAGACTTAACAGAAAATTAAATTACATGTTGTGGTAAATTTTAGAAAGAACTAGACAAGAGTTTTCGGGGAATAAGAAAAACTATTTTCATTTTTGTATAAAGACTAAGGTTTAGCATAAACCAATACCAATTTCGATTCATTGATTAGTTTGTAAACAAGTTTTTTAATTTGTCAGAGGGACCTAAAGTGTCCCATGGTGTTAAAAATAATTATATTAGTATACACTAGTACAATGTCTGCCAGGTACAAGTAAAACACGCAAGTTTGTTATGGTTGAATCAAATGATAAGAACATTTTGATTTCCTTGTAACGGTAATGAATAGTTTTTGCTTCAATTATTGTTTACTTTGGGGTCAATGCCATTATTATATAATTTTTTTGTATCACGGGATTCACCAACTTTTTCTTTACAAACTAATTTAAACTTTATAACACGTTTGGTTAAGTAATCTAACGGTTAGTTTTTTTAAAAACAGATGAAAGTGATTATGGGTATTTGTCTGTTCGTAAAATATTATCAAATTGGTAAACATACTCTGTTTAATTTTTATCCAGGCGATGTTCACTAGCGGTCTCAAGGAGAGCGACATGTCCCGGGTCCGTTTGCAAGGTGTTTGTCCTTCAGCGATGGCATGGCTGGTGTACTTTATGTACACGGGCAAGGTTCGAATCACAGAAGTCACTGTCTGTCAGCTCTTACCCGCTGCTACAATGTTCCAGGTACGTGACCGTTTCAACCTATCAATTAAAATAAGTATCAAGTGTCCATGTCGGATATTTTATAGTTCTTGCGGTTTGGGGTCTTTGCTTATACTATTTGTTATTGTTACTCAGTGGAAGTGAAACTATTCGTGTTGCATTACTATATTTAATCTTAGCATAACTCATCTCTTATTATATCTAAATATTGTAGTTAAAGGTTAACCCGTCACGGATAATAACTCTATATCTGTATCTATTTTATTACTATATTGTAATAAATATAATAACAAATAAGTCATAAACATTTATGTTATAATATGTTGCATATTGTATACATATTTTTTAGATATTCAGTATTGTGAATTAACACTTCTATACTCATCTGTACTCCGTTTGATGCTCGTGCGATAATACTAGCAATTGCTAGCATCCGGGTTGAGTGGACTGTTGAACTTTAATAAATTTTGACTTAGAAATCTATAATAGTTATAGTGACGTTCTAAATCATACGTAATAAAAATTCACACAGATCTCGAACGTGATAGAAGCTTGCTGCGCCTTCCTGGAACGCCAGCTGGATCCGTCCAACGCCATCGGCATCGCCAACTTCTCTGAACAGCACGGCTGCGTCAAGCTCAAGCATAAAGCTAACCAGTTCATTGAGAGGCACTTCACTGAGGCAAGTCTAACGTAATATTCTTTTATTTTAATTTAGTGAAATGCGAATACTTGAGTTTTACAAAAATGTACAAATTAACAGTTATTGTCGATTTGAATAGGTATGCAGAGAGGAAGAGTTTCTGCAACTGACGGCGCCTGAACTGATATCGCTGATCCGTAAAGACGAACTTAACGTTAGAGAGGAAAGGGAGGTTTATAATGCTGTACTTAGTTGGGTATGTATAAGTGATATTGAGAAAGGTTAAAGTTACAGTTATTAACGTTTATTAGTTCAGAAATTGAAGTACCGTTAACGGACCGTTCTTAAGGACAAAAAAAAAACTTGCGAAACGAAAGCCTTCATTACTAATACACCTTCATGACCCATACAGTCAAATCTCATATAAAGCGATTAATTCGTACGGGTACTCAAAGATAATAACCATAAATTGACCTTCATCAAAACTGCACTGTGAAAGTACCAATTAAGACACAAGGTGTTAGGTCTCGTTCACAAGTAAATTCATTAAGTACAACGTCCTTCAACGTTGGTGATGTTTGCACACTACTGTTTGGAAGCAGAAATAGGAGCTGCGGTGATACCTAGACGGTCGCCACCAACAAAGAGCGAGCGTTAATGTTAGTCTATTGTTAATAAAAAAATTAAACCGAGGCTATTGTGGCAAAGTTTTTGTTCCTATTCTGTAAGATTGTTGGTTGAAGATAAATAACATTCGCATTTTATATACGAGCGTTTAGTTTTCTCTTACGTAAATATTTATAATAAGATTTCTCTAATACTTATTAATTACGGACTACCAAGGGTCCATTATTAACACTGAATATTTAATTAGTACTTAAAGTTAAGTATTGTCAAATTTTTATTAGTGTTTAATAACTAAAACTTATTGAAGTCTATCATGCTAGCATGATGTTTATGTTCATGTGTATGTAACGCATGCTCAACTCCTCATGTTGGTCACGCTGTACTTTATTTCTAACAGCCAACTTGTCGCCGAGGTAGAAATGTTTACACATTTTCATGAACACACCGCGTGTCAATCGTGAACATGATTAAGCAAATTTCGTCATTGCATTTAATTGAATTCTAAAGATAATCGTATACTTTACCAATCCTAAAGACCGTCATTATTACTTAGCTATTTATTTAAAAGAATTTAATGTTCATTTATTTGTTTTTTCCAAATGTAGTAATAAACATCCGATGCAATCTTTTACTTTATCATCTGAATTCAAAATGAAACTAAACTGTTTTTAATGGCTTATCTATTATATCTGATAAAAACAAAAAATAATCAAAATAGATTAATTAGAAAGCATGGCACAACTTCTAGTGGTGGTAACTCTCTATCTTCTCAGTGCCTATTTATGGAGGCAAACAGTAGTGTGCCAACATTACTGTACTCCGCTGACGACTGTTTCTAATGTATTGTAAATCTTTTAATTGTAAAGAGTTTTGTTTCTTTTTATATATTCTTCGTCTCTTTTTATATATAGGTGAAGCACGATGAAGACCGTCGATATCCTCGCATGGAACACATCCTCCAAGCTGTACGCTGCCAGTACCTCACTCCGAACTTTCTCAAGGAGCAGATGAACTCTTGCACCGTGCTCAAGAAAGTACCCGCCTGTAGGGAGTACCTCGCAAAAATATTTAAGGTAAACTGGCATTTATTACATATCAATACAAAGCCACACTTGCTTTTTTTTTCACCTAATGATAATTGGTATGTATGTAACAATTTGGCGTTAGTAAATGTATTACAAATTGTGTTCTTCGCCATGAGACATATTAGGTTAAATAGCGTTACTCCAGTAAGGCGCTGTCGTGGCACCAACATAACAGTTTCCGGTAACAGAGACATGCCACCAGTAAAAATCTATACCACAAGTAAAAAACAAATACAAATCTATCTGCTAAAAAACAAACGTGGCTATAAATTTTTGTGGCTAACCAGTACATTGACATTTGATCTTAATCGTTATTATATGTGATGTTTCTATGAAAATAAGTATTATGTCAGTGATAAGGTCATTGAAAAATATCTTGAAACGATAATATGTGTCCCGGAGCACTATCATAACCAAAAGCAGTGCGTACATCGTTGATAAAGAAGTGTAAGTATGATAAATATTAGTCCAGGTGCAAAGTTTTCTATAAAATTCGTTTTAACATGATTGATCATATTTTGTTAATTACCGTGTCTTAAGTGAACTAACACCGCCAATTAGTGATTTTAAGCTAGCCAAGTTGTTTACAGGATCTGACGCTACACAAGAAGCCAGTGGTGAAAGAAAGGCGGCCGAACACGCCGCGCATCATTTACGTGGCGGGCGGCTACTACAGGCACTCGATTGACTCCTTCGAGGCCTTCAACCTGGACGACAACTGCTGGACCACGCTGCCGAGGCTCACTGTGCCCCGTTCGGGGCTCGGGGCGGCCTTTCTTAAGGTAACAACAGATAACAGAAACTCATATGCGAGTTAAAAATCTTGAATCGGCTTATTAGACTATTCCCAAAAGAGCCATTTTAGTTAAGTGACTTGAAAAGAAAAGACAAAATTTGATTCAGCCGTTTCAGAGCCGCAATAATACTAAAACAAAAAATACTGTTACTCCAACGCATGATAACGATTTGGTATAAGCTTGTAATGTATTCGAACTAATTACATATAAAGTAAATGACACTTTAATTTTTGTTTAAAAATATATTATATAAAAAAAAAAAATTAAACGCCTTTAATCTACATAATATTTTACTTAAGTGTAATACCCCAGAATAACAATTATTTTTTAAACGTCAGGTGAGACGATAATGATGGAAAGTGTTTGTTTTGTCAGACCTTCTAAATAGGTACTACAGGTGCACCTCTTCCTGCCGACAAACAGTATGCACTGCATATTGCATGCATTATATACTGTTCGAAGGGCGCTGTGTGTAGCAAAATTAATGGAGTAACGATATTTAAAAATTTATTGTCTTAAATCAACGAACACTATGCAGTGTATTTTATTCTAACTAGCAGCACGCTGATATGGTCGAGCGTATTTCTCTAAACACGCAGAGCACCAGGTGAACGTTTTACTAGTCTAGTAGTGTCATTAGCATATATTGTTCTAATTGCAGGGGTTGTTCTACGCGGTGGGTGGGCGCAACACGTCGCCCGGCTCCTCGTACGACAGCGACTGGGTGGACGTGTACAATCCGGCCACTGAGCACTGGCGCCCGTGCAGCCCAATGGCTATCCCCAGGCACAGGGTAAGTGGAGCCTATCTAATTTTTTTACTTATTCATGAATTCTTTTATTCATACATGAGCATCGTCCGATAACCGCGATTTTGATAGCTCGCGACAATATGACTCAGATAAAATTTTATCAGATGAACTTGCTGTTAAACTGAAGGACGTGCAATTTTAAAGATTTTAGTTAAGAGTTATTGTTGGCATTTAAATGTTTATTATCAATTTCTTTAAAAATAATAATTTTTGCATAAATCAGGATTCATTGCTTGCATCTTCAAATTTACAGGTAGGTGTGGCGGTGATGGACGGATTACTTTATGCAGTCGGCGGTTCTGCCGGTTCCGAATACCATAAATCAGTCGAATGGTGAGTCTGTACATAGCATATTTATTTAGTGCTTATCTGAACAACACATTTAACATGTTTTTAACACATTTATTTAGTATAATTAATTTAAAGAACATTAGCAAAAACATAACGTTTAGTTGGTACTAAGTTACGTCATAACAAAAACGTAATAGAATATGGACGTGTATTTTACTTCACTATATATAAGCTAAAAAATATTACTAATACTAATGTAAAAAAAAACATAATAGATAACTCCTTATTTTAACGCCAATCTTTTTTGGCGCGAACTTTTTGAGGTCATAATAAAATTGTTGTTATAAAAATATTAAGTAATTTTTTTTTAAGTAGTGTAATTAGGAAGTAAAAGAATAAAGTTAAAGTTAGTTTAAGTAAAAATTAAAAATAAAATTCTGTTTTTGATCAATCTCTTTTCTGTTTGACGATCACTTCACTACTTTTCTGTTTTTACTTTTAAGAGATTCGATGATATAAATATTATCGCTTCATCAGCTACGACCCGGAGTCAGACTCGTGGACGCAGGTGGCGGCGATGGGCAGCGCGCGGCTGGGGGTGGGCGTGGCCGTGGTGAACCGGTTGCTGTACGCGGTGGGCGGGTTCGACGGCGCGCGGCGCGTGCCCTCCGTAGAGTGCTACCACCCAGAGAACAACCGCTGGAGCGACGTCGCGCCCATGCACTACGCGCGCAGCGGAGCAGGTACAAGAACATTATATAACTAACACCACATACCATTAAGGAGTTCGTTGTAGATTTTAAACTGGAACAATTTCTAGTTTTGTGTGTTTTTTTTTTTTTTTTTATACTTCTAAGCGACGAGACGAGCAAGACGTTCACCTGATGGTAAGTGATACGCTTGCCCATGACAACGTGGTGCTAGTTAAGATGGTACACACTGCACCACATTGCGCTCGTCGCCTTGAGACATAAGGTGTTAAGTCTCGTTACCCCAGTAATTACACTAGCTACAGCGCCCTTCAAACCGGAACACAGTAATGTTCGCACACTACTATTTGGCGGTTGAAATAGGAGCTGCGGTGGTACCCATCCAGACGGTCTCCGGCAACAGAGACCTACCACCTGGTATAGTTAGTTAGTGGCTTTGGCAATGTATCTAAGAAATCCTGCAGCCGCTTTAATTTTTTTTATTTTCTTTGTCAAGTAACGTATACTTTTTGTTAAATTGAAATTGGGAAAGTCTGTAGATAATCTATGCCATTTTACTTATGACCCAAACTTGAGTCAGATAAAGTATAACGCCATCTCTGGAGATTAACTGTCAGAGATTATTTGAACAAACTGGAAAGGAAGGCGGAGATTCATATTCACATAATGTAAACTTATCCCTGTATAAATTGAAATCAGTATATCTAATAATACTAATTAAATAATAAAATATTGGTTGCAGGTGTAGCGGCGATGAACCAGTTCATCTACGTGGTGGGCGGCTACGACGGGGTGCAGCAGCTCGCGTCCGTGGAGCGCTATGACACGGAGCGTGACGCGTGGGAACTAGTGACGCCCGTGCAGGTCGCGCGCTCTGCGCTCTCACTCACTGTGCTAGACAACAAGCTCTACGCTATGGGTCAGTGATACAACCAATTCTTGCTACATTTCACGCACCAAGTTTTATTCATCAAAAAAACAGTTAATTATTTTTTTGTCCAAAAATTGTCTGCTGCTAAAGACACTGACGTCTAGGTTGTCTTTGGTTACCATTATTTAATTTCGCAGGTGGTTACGACGGCACTTCATTCTTGGACATAGTGGAGGTATACGACCCGGCGACGAACATTTGGAAAACGGGCACCCCGTTATCGTCAGCGCGCTCGGGGCACGCGTCTGCAGTGTGCTACCAGCTGGTCCCATCGTTTTCGGAGCCCGGCGAGCCGCAGCCCGCCGTCATCAAGAAACTCGGCAAGAGGTCGTCCACGTCTTCCGCCCCGAGCACCTCCGCCAGCGCCGCCGGCACACGCGCAGACGACATACCAATGGCGAACAACATCATTGGAACACTATCTAATAGTAGTAGATGTGGCTTATAGCAGTGACTGTGATATCTAGTTTAAGGACATGTGAAATTTAAACTTTTTTAACGTATAATATTATAAATGATAAGTGCATGAAATAATTATTCCTACTTTTAATATATTTGGTTTAACTGTGAAACCTATGTGAACGATCTTATTATGGCTATTATTGTTTTGAATCTATTGGAGTATTCACACTTTAGTAGTTAACTATTTTGTTACTGTAATCATTGTAACTTAATTTTATAAATACATTTTGTGTGTATATCGGACTAAACATTAAGAAATCATTTTGAAAAAAGTTCTACAACTTCTCATTCGTTTCATTCTCGACAGGCAGTCGTGGTTATCATCTAACATTGATCCATTTCACTAGGCGCCTTCATTTAACTGTTGTTTTTTAACACCATTAGTGCAGAGGAATGTACACAGTCGCTCTGTCTTTGATGGTCCACCTGATAGGTGATCCAATTTGCAATCTGTTCAATTCACGCTGTTTAATGCAGATTTCCTCGAGGACTAATTTGTTTGTTATGGAACACAGTCCAGCATTTTCCTTCAACACCACGTCTCAATCGCATTTATTCCATTCCCCTGCATATGGAAAACACTAGTGATCGAACTAGCCGGGTCTTAGTAGCTTTCTATATACCTAATATCTATAAGAAAAAATAATATTACAATCATGTTTTATCCTAATGTTTTTTAAGACAATCCAAATGTTGTCACTGCTTGAGACCAGGGACTTTCTCCCACAAAGAAAGACTCAAGGCTGTTTATTGACCAGGCTGGCCAAGTGCAAATTGGCAGATGGGAGATGTTAGATCTTGGAACATGTAGGTTTTCTCACGATGTCTTCCTTCACCGGAAGGACAAGATCCAGTACCAAATCTGTTATTTCCATTTGCATAGACACGGCCTACCTGTAGTTCTAAGTAGTGTACAGATTATAACTGGAACAATTCGCTTTAAGTTTGTGTGTAATATTTTTATTGCATTTAATGTTGTTCTCCACATATTTTAACATTTGATGTAAATATATCATCATCATCAGCCGATAGATGTTCACTGCTGGACATATGTATAGACAAGAGGCCGAAATGATGATGAAATATTTAAGTATATCTTGGCTTATAAAATGAACTCGAATTGTTAGTTCAAAGAACATAAATACAAACGGTGTTAGTTTTATAATTATAGAAGTAAAAAAATTGTGTATATATAGTGTTTAAGATAAATTGTTAAGAAATTAAAGACTGTTATGGGTATAAACCAAGTATTTATTTTCAGTGTATTTCTCTCAATGCCTTTTTTTTAAAAATACCTCTTTTTTATACTACAAAACCTAAGTCACCTTCGACATCGGTATAATGGTATAAACATAATGCAGGTTCTTTATGACAAAATTTTTGTCTCTAAATGCAATGCAGTCTTTTATCTTTCGATATAGGGCATGTTCAATAAAAGACGATGTAGAGCACGATATGGGCATAGATAATATAAAATTTTTGTTAAAAGTATTTTATGATTAAAAAAAACATTACAAAACAACTTCATCCGGTTTTTATATAAAAAAATAAGTATTTTGTGTTTTTTTAAATAACTTATTTACGTGTAGTGTTTTAAACATTTGCATAGCAACTCTCTTATTCCATAAAAATACTCTTAAAACAACGTACTGACGAATCATAAATAATATTTCATTAGGCAAAAATAAATAATATCAAGTAATTTTTCTTGTTAATAAATAAACAGCTTTCCTGAAATTCCCACTGCTGGGACTGGGGGCCTTCTCTACAGGGATAAAATAAAAGCAACTTGTCCATGCTGGCCAAGAGCGGGTTGGTCGATGTCATAACCATTCCTGTTTCCTTATGATGCTAAGTTGAATGAGGATCAAAAGCCACGCCCCTTTCGAGACATGTATACAAACTAAGCTATTACAGCTTTCAACTTTCTATCAGTATAAAGAAGATTGGCTTACAGTAAAATACAAAAACCAGATAACTAAATATATGTATAGTATTGCAGTTAAAACTTTGAAATATTCAAGTTTATCTCATTAATGTTTATGGAGTAACTTTCTTCGCTTTTCTCCGCCTTTTCACAAATATCCTGACGTCGGGTACATCTGGATCTTTTAGATGATCTTTGTCAGGAAAATGATCTACCTTATGTGATAAATTATCTGCTATACTATTAGTGGAATTAGTGTTTGAAAAATCTGGTATTAAAGTATCGGTTTCTTCATGTTGAACTGGTTTAGCTGGTGTAGAAGTCGCGAGGGCTTTCAGAACTTCAAATGGTTTCACTACTTTGCCAACAGAAGCAATATCCTGAAGATGAGGATGTTCTATTTCGTTCCTGGTATCAAATTGGGGTTGCCTCCCAGTTGAAATGATAATAGTTTTAACAGTATCAGTAACACTTAAATTCTTGTATACATTAAAATCTGTTTTTATTTCATTAGATCTAGTCTCTTTAGTCATTAATTTATTTTTTAGTATGTGATCATCACAATTACCTTCTCTATTTGTAACACAATTTGTGTAAGTTGGTATTGAATGACTTTGATCTTTCACTGAATTGTTTGGAGAATTATCAATGTCACTCATGGCTTCCTCCATTTCCTTGAAATTCAAATCGACAGCATCTTGGGTATTTTCAAATATGGTAACGAATTTATCTTTGGCTCTCGGTTCTTTTAAAACAATTCCTAAATCATCGGGTGTTATTAAACTGTTGCTATCTCCAAAAAGATCACCAAATTTAGCTTTAATTTCTTCCGTTTTATTTTCTTCTTCTTTTTTACTCTTTCTAATTTTAGTAACTTTCGATTTATTGATGTCATTAGTCTCTCTATCTTCTGCTTTTTTCCGTGTTCTTTTAACATGCCCTAACGATTTTTCTGTCGCTTTGATTTTGTTGTTATCAACATATGGCCGTTTCTCATTATTTTCAATAACTTTTATATTCCCATTGCGAACTTTAGAATAGTTTTCACATTTATTCGGATCAAGTTTATTAGATTTTTTTTCCGTATGATCAATTTTATTCTTTTTACATTTTGCTTTAGTTTGTTTTTTACATGTTTGTTGTTGTTGCGGTTCAACATCACTAGCGTCGTCACTTAAAACGAGGTCAGCTTCAACAATTTTTGTAGAAGTAGCTATGTCATTGTATTTATTTTCACTTTCAGAGTATTTGGAAAAGGTTGTAAGTTGCGGCATAGATTTACTATCGGAGGAGTTTCTTAAAGTATGCGGGATATCGACCGAGTCAATTTCCCTAACATTGTTACATTTTTCGTTATTAACGTTGGTTTTAGTATAACTAGTAGAGGTTTCAGCACTATCCTGTAATTTTGGAATTCGATATGCACTACTTAAAGCTTTACCACACATCTTATTCATATTACTTTTTTTATTCGCTTGACTATTTAACTGTTCATCGATATTATTATCATTGTTTTGTATAATTGTTTCGACTTCAGTTTGTTTACATTCTTTAACATCAGGTTCAATAACACAGTAATCTTTACCGTTATCTTTAGAATTATCGGAAGCTTCGCAATCTTGAAGCTGGTGCCTTTCACTGGCATGATCTAATATTTCTCCTGACTCAACTGAGGTATTCGAAGATTGTTTATCGGGTCCCGTGTCTATATGTTTTTCAAACCTAATTACGGCGTCTGAAGGAGGTTCAAGCAATGCTTTTGGCATGGGAATAGGTTTGAAACCCCAAACAATTTTATCAACAGGAATAATATCTACATTTCTCCCTATAACTGTTGCTAATACTTCTTTATCATTGTCATTTATGATTTTATACTTTCTACTACTAATTCGTGGATCTTCCAAATGCATGATAGCGGTGTTTTTTATTTCTGAAATAATTTTATATTTTAGTAATATTCTACATATAAATTTATTCAGTTTTATGTAACTAGATTTCCTTACCTCTAATAGGGGTGTACGTAAAATGATCCGAATGTACAAAGTCGGGTGACTGGCAAGAGAAATGTTCAGTATATTCTAAAGGCTTGGACAATGGTGGTTTGTTGAAGTCAATTTCTTTTTGCCATCTATCTTCATGCATATGCCTATATCCATAGTCAATTTTTTGCCTTTTGCAACTTGGTTCCTCTACATCAATCTGATGTTTATATTTTTCTGCATATCTATCTTTATCATTCCTGCTCCTAAAGAAGTCTCGTGAATAATCTCTGTTATAATTTGATCTTCGATCTCTGCTCCTACTATGGTGGTATGATTTCTCACGCGGAGGGCTTCCATGAGCCCTTTGCTTATCGTTGTCATATCTTTGGTAGTAGTCATCTTTATACTCTCTTCCTCCTCTATGATATGTGTCGGGACTATAGTTCCCTCTCTGCCTTTGTGAAGACAAATATTGGTCTCTACTCTTATATTTGTCATTGTTATAATAAACATTTGATTTGTTTATAGTATAATTTCCTGGTACCGACTTTTGGTGATGAGGAAAATTGTTTTCAGTACTAGATGTTTCAGATACTTTATTGTAGCAAGAAGTTCTTTCCAAATGTTTTAAAGTTTCATCTCTTGATTTATAGCGCATTTTATGTTCTTCTCTTAAATCACTATTTTCACATTCCTCATCTGAGCTAAATTTCATATCATGACTGAAAAAAAAGTACCATATTTGATAAGGTGTATGAATATATATCAAACAAGATGTTGCCAGGATCTTAATTTTATAGGCAAGCCAAAGTATGATCATCATTATGAGCTGCCTTCTTTCAACTGATGTTTAGCAGTCAGATTCTTATTAGTATATATTTCAATTAAAAGACTTGCTTACTTTCTCCATAATTTTTACAGCAGTTCATTGATGAAAGTAACATTTTACACTTACCTCAGCACAGGCATAGACTTTCGTCTATTCATTATTTTCTTAACCACAGTGTCTGTATTTCTGTTACAGAGCTTATTCAACAGTTGCGTGTCATTTTCTTTGGATGTACAACTTCTATCTTCACTGTTAACATTTCTACTTCTTAAATTATTTCCAGCTTCAATTACATCATCGTTACAATTCGGTAATGAATCTGCTGAAGGCAATTGAACATCTTTTTTGCTACAATTACCAACATGAATATTACAAACAGAAATGATAGAGACCTTTATGTTATACGACAAGCAATTGTTAACCATTATGCCATAGATACAGTTAAAAGTAAGTTGTGATGGTATTAGCAACATAGCTGTTGTGCCTCTCCGAGGGAAAAACTATGAAACACATAAAAATCTAAATTTACCTGTCCTTTTGTGGAATTTGTTTTATTACTTCAACTTGTTCCGATTTCCCATGCAAGTTAGTTGAGTCAGATTTTCTATCAATTTTGGATATATTATGTATTTCTCTTTTAAATTTATTAAAACTAGTTCTATGTTGATTTTGCCTTGCATTAATCACGAGTTTGTCTTTCCTGCAATAAAAGTTTATCAAAAATTGAGGTGTACATATGTACATGTTATGATGTAAACAAATACTAATAAAAAATTCCTTTTTTCACAAAATATTTGATAAACAATATAAAGTGATATACACAAACTTCCTGAACTTAATAACAGAATGTTTCTAACATTTTTATGAGACCAGTTTGAGGTGTCTTACCAGCACCAAAGATTTGGCATATCAAACTATTCTATAGAAACTTTCACATGCCCTCCATAACCTCAGCCATGTCATCAGTTAGGAACAACAGATTATCAAAGAAAATTATTGTTTTTAATTAATATTTCAATGTTTATAAATCATAACAGAAAAATGTAATCTTTAAAATAAACAGAATAACACTTACTCCATGTTAAGGTCTTTTATCATATGTGTTTTCCTTTCTATCTCCGCTTTGGCTGTTTTAAGTAATGATGAATAATTCTGTTCTAGTTTTTTATGCTCAGCAGCTAAATTATCAAAATCCTGCAAAATGGTCTAAACTATCAATCAGCATCCGCCCTGGATTAAAAATTTGTTACACAATATGGTTTCACAAAAGTAAATAACTAAGTACTGGCTGTTAGGGTAGTACTGGACAAGGTAACTATTACTATAATAGTTTTTTTTATTAAAAAAACAGGAGCAGTCTATACTTGCTAATTTTAATTATAATAGTCTAAAGTAATATATAAAATAAGTCTTTGGCTATGAACCGCTTGAACAGCTTATAGATATCGTTTTGCACTAGTAAATATATGCAGAATAATGGTATTACACTATGGTTTATAATTCTTAAAAAATTTATTGTTTGGTACTAACACCACAAACACGTTTATTTTTGCTTTGATTAAACTGACCACCAAATGATATATAGTAATATTGATGAAATTTAGTAAAATAACAAATAAAACTTACCTTTTGAAGTTTGTCAATAGCAGAGGTATATTCTTCAATTTTATATTTTAGCTGCTTGTTTTCGTTTTTGAGCTGTATATAAACATAGAAATTTAAAGTTGCATCGATATTATCAAAATTAGTTAATTTACAAGCAAATGAAATCACTTATAAGACTGAAAATATTTGGCGCTAAAATAAAGTACCTCATCAATTTTATTCAGGTCATCGTAGTTTTCTAAATTGTCGTAAACATCGTCCATGATGACAATAATTTCAGGATATTATTTACATAGATAAGAAAATACGTATAAAGAAAAGTTATACATTTAAATAATACCGAGAGTATTAATGCAAGCGTCTTAAATTTTTGTTTGACATTAATTACTATAGACAATAACTAAATAATGAGCTAAGACTATACAACATTTTCTTTTAAAAGATACAGAGTAAAAATTATTAAACCTATGGAGCGTTCCATTCGTTCCGAATTCGTTCGCTCTTTGTCTATTCTCATGTCGTTCCTTACTTCATTCCTAACACTGACAAGTGATCATAAAACAATTTTGTACAGTTTGATATACATTACAAAGTTTGTGTTTTTGATAACGAAAAGTTTGTAACTATAAAAGCAATGAATTAATTCTTTGCAAAAAAAAAAAAAAAAAAAAAAAAAAAAAAAAAAACAGTTTTATTCAACATTTTACACAGTTACAGCATGGTACATTTGTATTGTTGTAGTGTGTATTCACTTCGTTTATCTATGACTCCAAGTAGAACAGGCAGACTGCTTGTGGCTACGCCTCGCGTTGCTTAGCGTACAGCTAGTTCTTTTGCTGTGGACGTAAAAACTGTGTAGTGTTTATGTTGATGAATTTTCTTTTTTTTTTTATTAAAAAAACAGGAGCAGTCTATACTTGCTAATTTTAATTATAATAGTCTAAAGTAATATATAAAATAAGTCTTTGGCTATGAACCGCTTGAACAGCTTATAGATATCGTTTTGCACTAGTAAATATATGCAGAATAATGGTATTACACTATGGTTTATAATTCTTAAAAAATTTATTGTTTGGTACTAACACCACAAACACGTTTATTTTTGCTTTGATTAAACTGACCACCAAATGATATATAGTAATATTGATGAAATTTAGTAAAATAACAAATAAAACTTACCTTTTGAAGTTTGTCAATAGCAGAGGTATATTCTTCAATTTTATATTTTAGCTGCTTGTTTTCGTTTTTGAGCTGTATATAAACATAGAAATTTAAAGTTGCATCGATATTATCAAAATTAGTTAATTTACAAGCAAATGAAATCACTTATAAGACTGAAAATATTTGGCGCTAAAATAAAGTACCTCATCAATTTTATTCAGGTCATCGTAGTTTTCTAAATTGTCGTAAACATCGTCCATGATGACAATAATTTCAGGATATTATTTACATAGATAAGAAAATACGTATAAAGAAAAGTTATACATTTAAATAATACCGAGAGTATTAATGCAAGCGTCTTAAATTTTTGTTTGACATTAATTACTATAGACAATAACTAAATAATGAGCTAAGACTATACAACATTTTCTTTTAAAAGATACAGAGTAAAAATTATTAAACCTATGGAGCGTTCCATTCGTTCCGAATTCGTTCGCTCTTTGTCTATTCTCATGTCGTTCCTTACTTCATTCCTAACACTGACAAGTGATCATAAAACAATTTTGTACAGTTTGATATACATTACAAAGTTTGTGTTTTTGATAACGAAAAGTTTGTAACTATAAAAGCAATGAATTAATTCTTTGCAAAAAAAACAGTTTCATTCAACATTTTACACAGTTACAGCATGGTACATTTGTATTGTTGTAGTGTGTATTCACTTCGTTTATCTATGACTCCAAGTAGAACAGGCAGACTGCTTGTGGCTACGCCTCGCGTTGCTTAGCGTACAGCTAGTTCTTTTGCTGTGGACGTAAAAACTGTGTAGTGTTTATGTTGATGAATTTTCTTTTTTTACCTTTTTCATTTTAATTTTGAATTGTTAAATGCTTTATATTTCTTACAATGTTACAAGTTATAAACATTTTCATAACCGTGATTCGTATGCTTAAGTAAAAAGTGCAACAGGCGATTACGAAGAGAAGCAAAGGATTCGTGTAAACAGAAAAGAACATTGTTATTGCAAGATGCCCATGGATTCGGAATGCGAGTGTGACCTGGTGTCGAAGGAATGGCTCTTAGCAAAGCTGCGATCAGATGAAAGGGACACAATTTTGATCGACTGCCGAGGATCTAATGAGTATGCTGTGTCTCACATACGTTCTGCGGTGAACTTCTCCATTCCAAGTATAATGTTACGGCGACTGGCAGCTGGGAAAATAGAGCTAGCATCGACCGTCCAGTGTAAAGAACTAAAGGCGAGGATCACACATTGCTGTTCTCGGGGCACCTTCGTTTTGTATAGTGATGGAGCGCCCCGAGATCCTGATTCTGTGCACGGGATCCTGCTTAGAAGGCTTAAACAAGATGGCGTGCAAGTCGTCTGCCTTGAAGGTATTTACTGTTAATTACATGTTTTAAATAGCCATTTTATAATTGTTGCTATCATTAATAATAACATCATTTACATGACTAACCATTTTACTGTTTAATATATTCATATAAATATTATTATAACATTTAATTATGAATACAAAACCTTAATTATCCTTAGACAAAATTATTCTTTATAATATTATAATTATCTTTTTAAACCAAATTTGAACCCAATTTGATATAAAAACTTATAGCATGTTACCTTTAATGAGATAACAATGTAGAAGTATGAATGAAGGTGGTTACACCCCCATTAATTTCATTCATAAAAAATTATTAAAACTGCAAATGCAGATTGTATTTGAACTTTAATCTTTATCTCATTTAACACATAGCCATTCTTTAAAATTTTGTTAATTGGTTGAAAGATTCATGAATTTGTTAAATGCCATGTAAAAATTGTTAACTATGTATGTAGTATATATGAAAATGAAAACTATCTTTTAAAATTTTTATGTTTTTGCATGCATAGTTGAAAGCCAATCATAATATCAAACAAAAA
Organism: Byasa hedistus; assembly: GCA_029286795.1. Classification (NCBI taxonomy): domain Eukaryota; kingdom Metazoa; phylum Arthropoda; class Insecta; order Lepidoptera; family Papilionidae; genus Byasa; species Byasa hedistus. Next base: position 3,291,658 of record JAGSMW010000008.1, read on the forward strand.
AAAATATTTATCTTATTATTATTAACAGACTGTTTAAACAGTAAAAATGAGTAGGGCATGATGTGTTTTGGTGGATTTTTTTTTTTTAATATTTCAAGATTAGTTACTATTTTTAGCAATGAAAACATTAATTACAAATAAAGACTGTCCTACATAAAATACCAAAGAAAAAAGTTTAAGTTTGTACAGTTGATAAAATTTTAACAATGTGTTTTATCAATGTTGCAATTTGGAATAGTAATAATGTTTTTGCCGTCATCAGTAGTGTGCAATTCATTCATTTGCAGTCGAGCATTGCTGATGGAGGTGAACGTAAGTCGTCACACGGCATGACGCTCTTTTCGTAACCGTTCATTGACTAGATGACTACCGGTTGTAAATGATTAGGCACAATAACTTTACCGTGTAAGAATTTAAAAAAAAAAGTCTTCAATTACAATTTCGATGCTGTTTTTTATTCGATTAAGCGACGAGACGAACGAGACGTTCATCTGATGGTAACTAAAACGCTTGCCCATAACAACGCGGCGTTGGTTAAAATAGTATACACTGCACCACATTGCGCTCGTTGCCTTGAGACATAATGTGTAAGTCTCGTTACCCCAGTAATTACACTAGCTACAGCGCCCTTCAAACCGGAAAACAGTAATGTTTGCACACTGTTATTAGGCGGTTTTTTTTTATACTGCTTAGCGACGAGACGAGCAAGACGTTCACCTGATGGTTAGTGATACGCTAGCCCATAACAACGTGGTGCTAGTTAAGATGGCACACACTGCATCACATTGCGCTCGTCGCCTTGAGACATAAGGTGTTAAGCCTCGTTACCCCAGTAATTACACTAGCTACAGCGCCCTTCAAACCGGAACACAGTAATGTTTGCACACTGTTATTAGGCGGTTTTTTTTTTTAAACTGCTTAGCGACGAGACGAGCAAGACGTTCACCTGATGGTTAGTGATACGCTAGCCCATAACAACGTGGTGCTAGTTAAGATGGTATACACTGCACCACATTGCGCTCGTCGCCTTGAGACATAATGTGTAAGTCTCGTTACCCCAGTAATTACACTAGCTACAGCGCCCTTCAAACCGGAACACAGTAATGTTTGCACACTGTTATTAGGCGGTTTTTTTTTATACTGCTTAGCGACGAGACGAGCAAGACGTTCACCTGATGGTTAGTGATACGCTAGCCCATAACAACGTGGTGCTAGTTAAGATGGTATACACTGCACCACATTGCGCTCGTCGCCTTGAGACATAAGGTGTTAAGCCTCGTTACCCCAGTAATTACACTAGCTACAGCGCCCTTCAAACCGGAACACAGTAATGTTTGCACACTGTTATTAGGCGGTTTTTTTTTATACTGCTTAGCGACGAGACGAGCAAGACGTTCACCTGATGGTTAGTGATACGCTAGCCCATAACAACGTGGTGCTAGTTAAGATGGCACACACTGCATCACATTGCGCTCGTCGCCTTGAGACATAAGGTGTTAAGCCTCGTTACCCCAGTAATTACACTAGCTACAGCGCCCTTCAAACCGGAACACAGTAATGTTTGCACACTGTTATTAGGCGGTTTTTTTTTATACTGCTTAGCGACGAGACGAGCAAGACGTTCACCTGATGGTTAGTGATACGCTAGCCCATAACAACGTGGTGCTAGTTAAGATGGTATACACTGCACCACATTGCGCTCGTCGCCTTGAGACATAATGTGTAAGTCTCTTTACCCCAGTAATTACACCAGCTACAGCGCCCTTCAAACCGGAACACAGTAATGTTTGCACACTGTTATTAGGCGGTTTTTTTGTTTATATTGCTTAGCGACGAGACGAGCAAGACGTTTACCTGATGGTAAGTGATACGCTTGCCCATGACATCGTGGTGCTAGTTAAGATGGTACACACTGCACCACATTGCGCTCGTCGCCTTGAGACATAAGGTGTTAAGTCTCGTTACCCCAGTAATTACACTAGCTACAGCACCCTTCAAACCGGAACACAGTAATGTTTGCACACTACTATTTGTCGGTTGAAATAGGAGCTGCGGTGGTACCCATCTAGACGGTCTCCGGCAACAGCGACCTACCACCTGGTGGTACCAGGCTTAATGTACGAATTCCTTTATATGTTAATCCGCTTGTTAGTTCACGAGTTTCCTGTTTCTTGTCGTACTTACTAACAAAGCTCAATCATAATGATTTCTTATATTTCCGCGAATGTCACACATTTATTAAAATATCCCGACGTTTCGACCGCTTTGCAGCAGTCATGGTCAACTGCAAACCGGTCGAAACGACGGGAATAAATAATTAAACAAATAAACGCGATGAAATCCGTAAAATTGAGTTTTAATAAAAGCACAATCAATAGATTTTAATAGTATTTTACTAATGCGAATAAGCAAAATGAGATCCCTGAGTTCTAATGTCACGGGAAAGAGAATAATAAAAAAAAACAACCGATACAAATACACATTAATAAAGACATGTGAGTTAGTTAATTTTTTGACGTACGACATTGTCTTTAGAAATATATCTGTGGTCTGTTTCAAAATGAATTGGTCAATACGGGCTATGATTTAAATGTGTAAGGGGTCTAAGAGCTGTGCCGGAGGTCGCAAGTCGAGGCATCCGCTATACCAAACGTGGGAGAGGAAGTCAGCTACTTATTGTGCTCCTCAGCGCGAGACGCTCGCTCATAATTACTGGCTGCCAGTGTAGTGCGTTTACGATCCCATATACGCACTATGTTATTTGCTTGTTATATAGTATTCTCAGCAATCAGCCGCCTCGTATTACGAGCGTGGTGTTGAATCTTAACACATATAATTCGTGGTACTACCAAGTTTATCGCGACAAAAGCTATTATCGTCGTCCGATTTGAATACCGCGAAACGTTGTTACTATTCTGTTACACTCATGCTTATAATAGTTCATTACAATAAAAGTACTAGTGAAATAAAAACATCTTATTTCATTTTGGTGATTATTTTATGTGGTAGAAGTTGGAAGGCCTTCCGCAAGATGAACCGATGAGCTGGTGAAAGTAATCACAGATTTTCAGAGCTGGCCTGACCCTAAGTAGATGTCTAACGGCTGTTGATGGTGATGATGCTACTACTGTTTTCAATGCAATAAATAAAAATATATTTTTGCAGTTTGTTTGCTTCTGTACTAATGTAATAACGAGACCAAAACATGATCTTATGTTTGCTGTTAAAAGGTACACATTTAACATTCCACAAACGTGTAGTAACGGCTGCGTTAATTTTAAAATTATTATAACGTATTCGTTATTATCCTTTTTCAATTAATGTTTCGTGAAAAGATCTACTCAGTGGAATGTAATTAATTAAATTAATTTAACAACTAAGATCAAAGGCAAACCGGAAACCGAAAGCTGCTTCAACATTCGGCCAACGGAAGTGAGCCGCAATTTTATTAATAAGTTCCTGTTACGTCTACGTCCTGCCAATTTAATTTAATGCAACTGTCTATATACACGTTGGTAGCCATCGTTTATATATGTGACTTGGTTCATCTTCACGCTAATTAAAATTATATAAGAGTTGTCCAAAAACAAAAATGAAAGTTTCGCATAATCTTCGAAACAGGATATTAATGGATGCAAGTTAAAAATAGCAATTCAGATTGATGACCTTAATAGATATTATTTTGAATTGATTTAAAAGAAAGATATACTATGGTCAGATAATAATTTTAAGGTTTAGGACCTGGTTTAAATAATTACCTAGTAGATGTAAATATAGACGTATCAAACGGAAGCTTCCATGCTCCTCGAAGTTAAGGGCTGCGATGACCGGTTGGCTCGTAAAACACTTCGCGTGCTAAGAACAGGATGCTGTAAAATCTCAGACGGATCATATTAAATAAAGGCATAGGAATTTAATGTATACTCATTCAGAGAAAAGCGGAAATAAGTCACAACGCCCTCGTATGGATCAGCGATTCCCAAAGTGGCCCATAGCTTAAACGAAATAAGAGTGAAAAAAAATTTATTTATGATTCCTACATATTTTTCTGAACAACTTAATATTAACGCATACATTTTTCCTATTGATTGCTATTAAAATTAAAAAGTAATCAAAGAAGGTGCTAAGTAATATTTGTTCAGAAAAGTGTGAGCCGCCGATACAGACTACTTAGCTTAGCCTAGCATATAGAATTAATGTACATACGTGTTGTAAATGTAGTCAAATACCACAAGTATATTTTTTTATTATTAATAACTAATTCCAAATATCTTTAGTTTTCTCAATCAGGTTTAATTTGTTGAATTATTAATCATTTATGCAACTTTTATTACGAATATTTTAAGATATAGATTATCAAATACATTATGTATGCAATTAATACAAGTAATGTACATTTAATGCATATAAAAATAAGTAATAATAAATCGGGCAATTTGCTTGAAAAATATTTCGAATTGTATGTGAAGAAGATTGTAATGAAAACATTACTGTGTTTTGAAGCGCGACGTAGTTATGTAGTAATTACAGGGTAATTAGATTCAATACTACATAAACATCCTTGATAAGTGCCTCATTGTTATAAGCAGGTGTAACACAAACCTGGTTAACGTCCTGATCACCATAAAATAAATTAAAATGGATTAGAGAAAAATTGTCCGAATCTCATCTCCGTATATCTGAAAATGGTATACGGACAGGAGTTTGTGGTACTTTACCATGAGAGTTGCAATTGTGATTACCGTGTTAATGAGCACCGGAAACACGGTGCAGGCGCAAGTAAACTGGTAATCTCTGGGTTATTTCAAATCAAAACAAATACATGAACATGAGCTCATGCCGCGTTCACGTGTATACTTATTCATCTTGGCATGTCCGACAGGATTATTTATCCAATTTAACATTCAATAAATCCTCTGAAAGCGAACGTGGTTAATTGTTTTTTTTTTATGAAATTACTAATAAGGTATTACGTAATTTTTTGTGGGATGTTTTATTTGACAAAATAGTTAAGTGTTCGAGGTAAAATAGATTGTAATTAATTTTTAATATATTTTTTTTAATTTGGTAATGGTGCACAATCGTTCGTTATCTGTGTAAAGCTCGTGTCGGATCGATTTTTGCGCGCGAAAAATCGTCTCTCATGATCATTCATAGTAGTAGTAAACGGTGCCATAGTCGGGCTGGCAACGTCGCAACGCCGGCCCGTAGGCAGCGCCGCATTGATTATTTATTATTCTTGTTTCTACCTACAGATGGCGGTGACTATATTTCATTCAATATATATGAACTAGTCTTGTTTTAGAGCCGTGATAGTGGTTTGAACGCCCGCCATCCACTCCGGAGGTACCGGGTTCGAATCCCGCCTGCACCAATGTATTTTTTCAATTTATGTGCAGTTAGTATAACACCAACTAATATCACATGCTTTACGGTGAAGGAAAACATCGTGAGGAAATCTGTATATCTACGTCATTGACCGTCTGTGGTCGGACTAGTATGTGAAATGGAGAAGGCAATGGCAAACCACTCTATTATAACTGCCAAGAGAGTCGTCGTGTGTTTCATTAAAAACATGATGACCACGACCCTCAGTCATGAGGAAATACGACTTAGAAGAGAAGAAGTGTTGTTTATGTTCTTAAATTCATCTGCACATCAACCAATACCAGGCCTAATTTACGTTTTGTTTAAATATTTTCAAAGTACATCCAATTAATCAATTGTAACAAAAAAGTCAGTTTTTATAGTTATCTTACGTATAATAAAATGATTAATTTACGTAAAGACGTTTTGATATTATGTAATAAAGGAAGCGACTTAATGTAGTAGTTTTTGTGTCGATTTCCTCGCTACTCCATGGTACGTTAGCGCAATTGTGTTTTGATTTTATTGTGTATCGTTACGCTACTGTGACTGCAAATAAAAAGACAAAGGTCCATTTTTCATTATTATTTTTTTTTCTGTTCAATTTCAACCGCTTAAGGTCGGTGCTATTTAATATTCTTGCGTCGCTGATGTATACTCCCGGACACATCTATCGGCCCACCTAGTGTAAAGTTTTAACGTTCCCTAGCTAAAAATAAATGTTAGGTGGAGCAATAAGTTTTAATGCAGTTTTGAAGCTGGTTTATTGGTCAAACTCTATGTATGTTTCTTTTTTATTTCGAATTAATCAGGCCTGCAGAAGTGCTACAGCTTGGGCGGCAATTTCAGGCCGAGTATCCATATTTTTTGGTCAAATCTGGCTCAAAGTTTATATTAGCCTTTCTATGGAACCAATAATCGGAAACCAATAAAAAAATGCAACTTTTGCGAAACAAATAAAGTTTTCTCCATCCGTTGAAAACAATGAACAGACTCGAATTTTCGATTTTTTTTCATAATCCTGAATTCGAAATTAAAAAAAAATTACCTAGGGGTTGCCCAAAAAAATCAACTTTAAAACTGGATTAAAATTTAGTGCTCCACCTAACATTTATTTTTAGCTAGGGACCGTTAAATCTTAAAACACTAGGTGGGCCGATAGATGTGTCCGGGGAGTGTATTTATCAATGTTAACAACAGCCTATGCTGGGTAACTGAACTTAACAACTAATATAAACAAATTGTGTGTGAGTTCCCATTTATATGAAATTATGCTGTACGAGATTTGAGAACATTTGCTTATCGCCGACATTATCTGGTGTCCGCCGGCGCCACAAGCACTATCATATTGAAATCGAATCGACGCCTCATTAACCCAACATGTGCCGGATGGTGTCATCGAGGTCGCACGAGATGCAGTTAAAATATCAAAAGGGTACATACAGTTAATTCTTATTACACTGATATGTAGTTAGTCAAGTATTATCAGCGGAGGTCACGCCGGGAGACACGCTTTACAAATCGCGTGTAAACAGTAAATGTTTTGTTTAGATGTTCATTGGATATAATTTCAATATTATAAAGTTTATCTCAATTTAATTGTATGGGATTAAACCAGAAATCTTGTATTACTTAAACCGAATCAAATGTACCGAAATGCAACCCAGTCGTAAAATTATTGAAATGATCCGTTGAAATTTTAAAAAAACAATCTTTAAACAAAAACCGGTATTTGAAAACGGTTGTAAGTAACATCAAATGCATTCTACTGGCCGTGAGATTCAAAAACAGCTATATCACATATTTCCGTTGTGTTTGTATGTATCAACCAATCACAAGTGTTCATTTGATCACGTGATGAATGTGGTCAGCTTTTCTGTGTTGAAGTTCGTTAGTGGTTTTTGTTTTTTATTAATTTTAATTATTTAGTTTAAAATAATGTATCAAAGGTAAAGCTTGCTTACTTAGGCTTACACTTGCACGAAAGAGATAAAAGAATCCATGCGATGTTACACCGCAAAAAGGCTAAGTTGGAAATGAACATTATTTAGGCACAAATCGAAAGTGCTATTGAGATAAACTTTTAATAAAATAAAGTTTTTTTTATTCGAGGAAACAACGAGATGAGTAAGACGTTCACCTGATGGTAAGTGATAGTTTTGCCCATAACAATGTTGTGCTGATGACCATCGCCTTGAGACATAACGTGTTTAGTCTCGTTACCCCAGTAATTTCGCTAGCTTACATCGCCCTTCCAACCGGAACACAGTAATATTTGCATACTAGTGTTTAGCAGTAGAAATGTGAGCTGCGGTGGTACTTACCTAGACGGTCTCCGGCAGCAGAGATCTACCACCAGTATAAATACAATGAATTATTACATTTTCTTACTATTAAAAATGATTACATTAATAACTTTTAATTTTTAGACTACCTGCCTTTATTTTTCGCGAGCATAAATGAAAAGCAGCAACCTATTGAAATGGTCATATTTAACATTGTATCAAATTCAATATCAAAACCAGAAATTTAATAGTGTCGGCTAATTCACTATTATGTTAACAGAACAGTACATATTTGCTTTTGATAGCAAACAATTCAATGAATGCTTATTTATATCGCATTGTATACACAAAAGAAAATACATTCCGAACTTTATCTGTCGAAATGACTACCTCATTTCAGTTACCCGAAACTACATGTTACAAAATGATTATACATTAAAACAATAACATTACCCACTGTAAATGAACCGGATATATAAACAAACGCTAATAATAAACACTTGTTCGCCGAAAAGAAGTTTATCTACCAAACTCAAGTTTAATATGCGCACGAGCAGTTTCGTGTTCATCCTAAAGTTCCCTCATCGATTCTGAGAAAATAAATCGAATCGAGATCGTGACGTCAAACGGATATAGTTCCAAGAAACGTCGGACTGCGCTAATCGAATATTACCATATCACTATTGTTTCCTTTAATATGGTACTTGAATTTAACCATGGTACAAACTGTTAGCTCTATCCACATAAGTATGTTGATTTGACTCCTGTTACTGTATCCAAATAAATTTATACCAATTTGTATAAATGTGGCAACATCTACATAACTATTAATTACAACGATTGTTAGATAAATTATTCCTGTAATACATAGTAATAAATTCTCCTAAAATTTAAATTTTGACCCTTCAATCGTGCCCGTCTAAATAAAGAGCGAGCGGCTTGATGTAATTGACCTATCTTTTAGAACATAGAGTCAATCGAGGTTGATGCGCAATGGTATTTATAAACCACTGGCCATAGCCACAAATTGGCTCAAATTGTCCCAACAGGCTTCATTAGACTCTATTTAAGATGTCGCTATCATTTCATAAGACGTTTTCTACTTTCATAAACTACTCTTAACATCAATAATACTTGCGCACTTAATCAATGAGCTGACTTCACTTTGAATTGAGATAATTGTTTTATTTCTAGAGTTTAATTTTAAGATATATATCTAAAGTGCTAAAGATTACTTTAATTTCCTTTTTTGTTGATTTTGGTTGATTGAATCAGTAACAATATTCTGTAACTAGACCTGGTTTTTTTTTGTCGAGTTTAATAATTAAACGTCTTTTGCATATCAACCGCAAGAGTATTTAAACAATTCCTACTGTTTTAAGCATTTTGGTGCCTTAACTATTTTCACATTGTCACAAGATAACATTATATTATGTAGTGTATATCATCCTAACTAGCTTAACATGCTAGTATTACTTACCATATGGTGAACGTACTGCTCGTGCATGTCACTTTGTCGAATAAAAAAATATGGTATTGGTAACATTAAATAAAAAAATAAAACGGCGATGATAATTTTTCTTTAGATTAAAATATTATTTCTTTGTCTTTAAACATGAAATGAACTGTGTTATACATATGGTTTTTACCAGAGGAGGTATATATCAATATTTGGTAACAGTACCAAATTAATTCCAAATAACTTGTTTCAAATCAAATGTATTTCGTATTAGTTGCAATGAATTTTTACTTCCTTAATAATTTACGTTTAGATTACACGATCGTCTCGTCTCTACAATAATATTATTAAGTATTTAACTGATATATATCATCGTATGTCTATTTTTTATTTGGGTCAAAGGTAAAAAAGTCAAAATGGGATTCTAAAAGATGAAAAGGAAATATTACTTTTGTTAGTAATAGGAAACTGTTAAATTAGCGGAGGCATGCAGTTGAAAAGGCGCAAGGCTATTACGGAAGGACGCGGGAGGGCCAAGGCCCCTGCGGCCCCCACCTGCCGCCCACGCTGCCTCACCTACCCCCCCTCCTCCCCCCCGGGTGCCGCAAACAACGCTATAACACATGCCTGTAGTGTGTATGGGTGTAGGCAGCGTGGGCAGTGAATGCCTAAGTGGACTTGACGCTCGTGTGGACAGCTGCGAATTGTCTACAGCGTGGGTTTTGCTTTATAACTTTTTTATATTACGTAGGTGTCATTTATTAGTATGATTGTCGTGATTAACTTAAACATTAAAGCTATGTACCCTTTTTCAGTAAAAAAAATACCGATAAAGAAATGAATACATTCACGCATGGAAGGAATTTCTTCTATCGAATATGGCTTATATTATCTCAACCTTCAGTCTATCCTCGGCATGATGAAAAAGGTGACCATTACTGTACGAGAAAAGAACAAGTTTTCGCTGTGTTTTCTCAACATACTGCATTAGTCAACCAGTACGCCTATATCCAGCAATGAACGTTAATAGGCTTAAACGATGATGATCAATGAAATTAATTAAAAAGGCGCCTACACAAATAAAAGTCACTTACATTTTTTATACCCTTAAGTCTGACCACGACGCAAAAGAACACTTGTTATAAGTTTAACGTGTGCCTGTAAAAAATTACATTTTTTTTAGTGCAATCTACTCTCGGAGAGATTTCATAAATATTAACGTAGGTGTGAAATATTGCTTTGGATAGCTGTCGCCGAGCTACTATCTGAAGTAGTGGGCGGCGGTGAGTGCAAACAGGCTGGTGTTGTTAAATGGCTGCGTTGTGTGGGTGTGAAGGGCTGAAGGATTTGATTCACCTCCGGCAGGGTGAAATTAATAGTCCTTGGAAGCAAGGACGCGTGGGGTGGCGGGCGCAGGCGGGGGCGGGTACGAGTTCATTCAGCGCGGCGGATGAATGGGCCCGAGCGCTGAGTCACCGGATCGATGAGGCGCCGCCCCCGCGCACCCGCCGCACCCGCCGCACGGCTGCGCGCCGCTACCCACCCGCTGCAACTCCTCGCCACGGCCCAATTTTTTTTACTCTAATAATCGCAACACCACGTTCAACTAAAGTCGGTCAGCATTCACACAGCACTAATGCATAGTTACTACACAACCACTGATGGGCTATTTACGGCTATCGGGCGTATCACTTTACATAGAATCTTTTTTTTTTATCCACCGAAACTAAATTCTATGCGTAACCTAATAAGTTATCGAATATGAAACTCGCACCGCATCGTGCCGACGCAACGGACGCATTAGCATCACAATGGCCGACCCATCCACATCTACTGTCGGGTGGCACCGGCAGGAAGCAGGCGGCCGGCGGCGCGGCGGAAACGTCCCCGTCACTTGCCGCCTCCTCCGGTTTGATGTCTTTGACGTTCGCCTGATAAAAAACGTTAAAGTCGACGTTTTCGTGGAATTTATCAAACTTAAAACGGATATGTAAATCAAAAACACCGGCAGGAATACGGCAGTAGCACTCCGCGGCCTGTCTTTATGAAAAGAACATGAAAATGTGAGCGTTTTAATACACGCAGCTTCATTACATCAAATATAACACAACGATAAAGTACATATATATTCATTTTTCTTATTTCCGGTGCGTATGTAATAAAACAAATTGTTCAAATAATTATTTCATCAATAAAAAAAAATAACATAAATGTCAATAAGCTACTTTGTCAATATATTTTGTTACTCAAGTAATTTTATTAGCTACAGCGCTCTTAAAATCAAAACGCTTGATTAGTAATACCGTTATTATATTTATTTTAATACAAATATTTGTAGCGATAAACGAAGAACATGTATGATGAAGTATCTTAAGTTGTTTGTTATAAATTTTCAGAGTAATTGTGGTTATGTTGTCACCAGGCGATTTCATGGAGTTCAGGCGCGCTTACCCCGAATGGTGCAGCGAGGCCGGAGCCCAGCACGTACCTCATCTGCCGCTCATGGGACTGAGGTTCGTATCAATACCTAGTTATTTTTCTTACAAAATGAATTTATAGAGCGTTAACTGTCAAAGAACCTACAATTGTAATTGATACAAAAATATTTTAATACTTTACATAAAAAGTACCTCTTTGTCAGTGTTTGCTACACTTAATGTTATTTAAGAAATTATTGATGTAAACAAAATATCTCCTGCGTTATATCTCGTAGGGAACAATTCAAACAAGTCGTGGAATTTGAATGATTCATTTTTAAGTAATCCGACGCACTATTCTGACTCATGTCTTATTCATGACATGAGAAACTGTTCTAGATGTAACGCAACAAAACTGAGCGAGTGAACCTAACACGCTATCGGTAATTAATGGTACGGATGAAGAAGAAAAAAAAAACGGCGTGGGAATACGATTTCATGCGCGTGAAAGTTTTTTCCCCTGATCACCTTTTACCGGGGGGAAAAGTTGACTGTCGTTTTCCGGCATGACCGGGCACACGACGGCTTTCTCACTACCAACGACCTTGCTCTGACTACTGGCTAATAATATACTTATATTGGGTATACCGAATCTTATATTGTCAATCTATAAGAAAAAATAATTTATTAGTATCTATAATACAAAAAAAATATAAAAATCACAATCAATATTAGTTGATATTATAAGCGAATTGCAAATAAAAAATATACATTACAGAAGTGTTAATATAAAAATGTAACTCTTATCAATTTAACCATGTATTTCTCTGTGAGCAAATGTTAGTATTGGTATAACTCATCAGATATATTGTTTAGTTTCATTGGGAAGTTTCACCGCTGTATAATTCATTCCAACGTTGCCGTAACTAATTGACACTTGAATGTGCCAATTGCTTACCGATATACCTAATAGTAAGTCAATGTCACGTGTTTCATTCACTGAGAATATATCAAACGTTGGCGTAACGAGGCAGCTAGTAATTTATGTTAAGTAATTTTATCGAATTGTAGTTTTTTTTTCTTATTTCTTTTTGTGCTTTTTAATATATTTGTCGCAATGCAGTGGTACGTAAAAAGCAGTCGGGTTAACAAACTCATTCATCATTCTGATTTCGTGCCCACAGTGCAGCGACTCATTGATGTAAGCAACTACTGTCGGTGTGTTGCATTAGAGGAACGACCGAGCCGCGTTCAATGACGGCCGCCCCATTCATACAACGATACCGGCGCGCACACGGAACTAAACTCCGTTCACTACCCCACTACCTCGCGCGGTGCACTAGTATACAAATACTACTTCCACAAACTGTACTTACATTAAGTCATCTAAGAACTAAACGCTTGCCTAGCCGATTTTTGTCAACGTGACGTCATCGGATAGGAATCGAACGCGAGTTGTACTCATCTCGTTAAGATTGAACCGTACGACCGTAACTTCCTCCCGGCGAGGAGTGGGCTGACGGCTCCCTTTCACGTTATCGCTTCCTCACTATAAATAGCTGCTTTCGAATTTATGGTGGTGTAATGACGCCCACACGGAGTCGCGCGCGGGCGACAGCGGAGATGAGGAATGGGGGGAGTGGGGTTAGCTATCGCTGTTATGATAACGTCAATTCAGATATTCAGTTCCAGATTTTAACGCTGATCGACAAATACAGTGCTATATTCAGATGTAGCTTTACCTCTCTTTAGGTTACTTAAAAGACTAACAATGGTTTATTCAAAAACGATGACGTCATGTTTTTTGTACACTCTTCGCGTTAACGGGTAATTTTCGTGTAAAGTGTAATAAGTTTAAATTTTAATTAAAAAAAACTTTTACATGCTAAACCCTGGGGAAGTGAGAAAGTTATATTGCTCGGTTAACATGCCGCCACTAGCCTAATGGGGAGGCTCGTTATTATAGCTTTGGGAACGTGTGCCCTTTACTTATCTGCACAAGTTTTTAATGAAACATTAGTACTCAGGGGTAAGGGTGTGGTATTAAAGTAATTTAAGTACATCTAATAAGGGTATCTTAAATATTTTAAGTATATATTGCAAAATATTTATCTCTGTAGTTATAAAACTACACAATGTTACACGAAAAAGTAAAAATCCTGATAACAACCAATAATTAGAAAGATAGGATTAGTCTTTGAATATCAACTTGTGCAAAAGTAATGTGCAAGTACATATATGATTGATCTTATAAAATTTTTATAATATTTGATATTCACCAAGGAAACGATTCTCTTAACGTCAGAGTGGTTCAAGAGCACTGACTGACGTCAGAATGCGGCGAGGTCTGCCATATCAATTTAAGGGATCTAAAGATATCGTCTAGATTGTGACACGAAATGTTTGAATTCGACTGCGTCATTTAATACTTTGAGTACTAGCTATACTTATGTTAGGTTAGGGTGGCTATACACGAACTTAACATTGTAACAGGCAACACAATGAGTCGCGTAAATCTCACAAATGATTAATAATGATCCACATATGCGCTAAAATCGGGGATATATCGTCGGGTACAAATAAAGTAATTATGTATTTACTAAAACAGATGATTAGACGTCGTCCTGCTAGTGAATATTATTTTTACCTGTACGTATTTAAAAGTTATTGTGAACTACTCTACGAAGATATAATTTAACTGACAAACATATTTCATTAGAAAAAAAAATAATTGTATATTGACTTTTTAAAACTCTGAAAGACAAGAAGGGAAGGAATGGCATAACATCGATTCGCTGTAAAAAGCGGATGACTGTAAGTCTTACAACATTCAGGTTTAGGCAGTGTATGAAGTGTGAATGTAAAAACTATGGTAAATTAAATATATATTTGAAGAGATGTTTCTAATAATAGTTTGTGTCGCTGGAGGCGTGATGGGGCCTTAAGAGATTTATTACTTGGCACAGCAGACACTCGAGCGACGTCAGGTGTGTTGCCCAAGTGACTGACGTCAAGTGAGAACGTCACGGCTCCGGGGTCAGGAGCTGGTAATAACCTGCGACAGGCCCGCGGCGCCTAGGACATTGCCACCATATTATACCTTCGTATGTAATGCTAAATAATAAATCGATTTACAAACAAAAATTTTAATTTTTGACGATTAAAATTCCTTACAAATTTGCCAATGTTTAAAAAGTATTGCTTAGTTAATAATCACTAGAAACATATAAATTTCTATCTCATATTTAAATTGTTCAGTTAATTTTATGAGCTCCAATGTATAAAGTAATATTCAGTTTTTCATTATAAAAATTAAATTTTGTTTAATGCTGATCAAATGAAACGGTACATATATTTTAAGTTATCTAAAAATTTTCATCAGTGTTAAGACGAGTATAAGATGTAGGGATATTTAATCCGTAATCGCTCCGACCAATAGGTACCGGATATTTCTGTAGGCCAAAGCGGATGTGCTCGAGTCTCTTTTATGTAATAAAAATGCTCATGTGATTCATCGTGATGTAATACCAGTGATCTGTTTCAGCCCCTCCATCTCATCTGTAACCGTTTCAAACATATACTATATATAAAGAAACTTACGTCTGTCCTGTCTGTTATTGAAAATACATAAGCATGGTTGTTATATAGGAAAATTGTTTAAGTACGAGTATTGTAAGTGTGATAATCATGCGCTCGTAGGCTTGATCCTGATAGCAGGTGATCAGCGACGTCATGCGGTGACGTCAAAGCGCGGGCGCTCGCGTGAGTTCATTCACGAATATATCTGATCACGGCCACGAACATCTACATCACGCTAAAGCTTTATCCGTACGCGTTGAGGTCGTCTTATTACGCTACAGTTTTTTTTTAACATAACTAGACGCCCTCGATAAAAAGACTTGTAAATCCCCTTACACTCTTACACTAAAATTCATTAAAGAAAGACTCTTCTGTTTAAAGGCACATATTAAGAAAAGAACAACTAATTGGAGACTTTTTGATACTTGTTATATCTACTTAACAGTATTTACTTAAAATCTGCTATGAACTTGCAAGAATTTTAAAAATAATATAATTTTTTACCTTTTTCTATTGTAGGTAACATTTTAGAAGTTTTGTTTTCTGAGATAAAAATCAGTTGATTTAATTTAGTTTATCTGGTCTACATCACGGTGAAATGTGTAATAAGAGTCCTAATCTAAAAATAAAACTGGCGAGTCTATCGTGTATCAATGAAGACGTCTGAATCGGAATAAAGCTGATTCAAAGCGCGACTCACGTTCAAAATAAAATCCACAACGCGCTTCCAAAAATATTGTGTGAACAGCTTTACGCGATCTGTAAAATTATAACGCTATAACGTTCTGCCCTCTCATCGAGCTATTATTGTGGATGCGAACATAACGTAACAGGAAATAAATGTCACGGATGATGTTTATTTGAACATTATGTCTTTAAATATTAATCGATATAACAAAATGTGAATGAGTCATCGTACAGTAGAATTTTAGATATTTTTTAACACATATAAGTGCATATTGAGGTAGGCAAAGGCGAGCTGGTTCGAAAAAATTATACCGATATCCAAACTCGGAATCGAACCACGGACCTACGGTTTACAAAGCAAGCGGTTAACCACAATAATAGTTAATATCTGAATAAACCATGTGTACAATATCTAAACTGCCTATCTTATTATGATGGGTGGGCAAACGTTTACTTACTATCTGCTAAACGTTAAGATAAGAAAATATCCTTACCCGTTACCCTAAATACAATATTATAATATTTATAACCTCATGTCCTATTTTATATTACTCCATCATCCATTAAAAGGTTGCTATATTTATGATCACGAATAAGAGCATTTTTGTAAACAAACGGCCATTTAACCTCGACACACTTGCTAAAGAACCGCCGCTGCCTACGTACGACTAATAACTTACCAACTCGCCTCAATGACCATCTCGTTTGCCCGCATATGGTTCATAAAGGATATTGCATTAATTTTTAAACAAAATACTATTGCTGATTTTTATCTGCCTTTGCTGTGAATATACTAAAATATTTAAGAACTAGATACTTGATTCTATGAAGGTTTTGTGTTTTATATGATCTATTGGGAACTTGTATATGGATACAGTTGCAAGTTGGATTTTGTTGATTTATAAATACTTTCCACGGACAAAGTATTGTTTGAGAATGACGTCACGTCGCTGTGGTCCTGTCTGGATGTGAGCTAGCGAGTCGGGCGTTAAAAAAGCGTCCCTTGCGGGCGGTCATTGGCAGCGGGCGGGTCGGGCCGCATTCCTGTGCGACGGAGCACCGCACGCCCACACTTACGTCCCCGCGTTAACCGGCCGAGTTATAAAATACCTTCTCAGCACACGACCCGCCCGGCCGGCGTGCATCGCTAATTGGACGGTTAGGAAGGCAGCGGCCGCATATATAAGAATTGTTCATTAATAACACGGGCGGCTGCGGCGCGGCTTCCGGCGGCCGCCATTCAAATACAAATTGGATTCGCACGAAGCCGCCGCCACATTGTGTTATTTGTGTTACACAATGCGAACGCGGAGGAAGTTGAGCGCCCGCGGAAACTTCGTACGTTCACGTGATACGGAGCTTCGCTGATCTCATTCCCTCACCGATAATCGACAATACACGCTACCTACATCTACTTTCATTTTATTATTCGATAATAATGTATTTAGCAAACGAACACACAATGCCATATTGTTATATATTCACTGATAAAACTATTCAGAATTGAGCTAACTTGAACAGGTTCCTTTAAGAACATCATTTAAAAAATGTCACAAAAAATTCTGCCGTTGTCCAGTCATCATTTTTTTAATACGTCTATCATGCATATTTGATGAAAAAAAATACATGTAATGAGAAAATTTGATTTACTTAGTTAACGAACACTTCTCACACAGCTATACAATCGCAATGCATATGAAAACTAGTTAATCAACAAAATAACACTGCTATTAGACAAGAATTTATTTTTTCTTATATTTAAATAGTAGAAAGAAACGTTTGAATTATATTAAATGTATACATCTGTAAACATTTGAAATGTATGTGGGTGTCGGATCCGGAATCTCTCCCACGTAAAGCGAAGCCTTCGTCACGATAATCAGATGGTGGCGCGTGGGCGAGCTACCCTGAATGGACGTGCCCGCCGAGCTCGCCCACGCCCGCACACGCCTGCCCACGCGCGCCCACGCCACCTTTCGCACTTTGCCTACCACACTAACTATTAATAATTACTCCGATTACTGCACACGCTGGCCAACCGAATATGGCGTTCGGCGCCTGACTGGAATTTCCCGAGAGGAAGAGGCGCACGCCCGGGCTTACGCCGGATGTCGATGTAGTCTGTTAGAATTTCCTATCGCGTTGCTATTTATGGAACTGCTGTTATTTGAAAAACATTGGTTCAAATGCCTACCTCCAAACCTCATCCTGAGATTAGAGCTGTACATAAAATGTAATGAATAACATATATGATACTTTTCTAATTATTGTGCTTTTGTAGCAATGATGTCTACATAATTTGCGTAAAAATAATCAACGGCTTATTGAAGCACGAGTTTTTATTTTAAAAAAGTAACGCACTAAAGAATTATGCTATTTGTTTATGTCTAGAAAATTAGTCTTTAAATATGTTTTTATAATTCCTGCCTGAATACCGTTAGTACACAAGTTTTGTGTTACCGGAACTCCAAGAATTGAAGTGAGTTTGAACAGAGCAAGTACTATTTTAAGTTACCAATGTGGCTAGTGTCGGTTCGGGTATCGATGAGGTGAACGTACATACATTAATTCTATGATCATGTTTGATTTTTTTTTTTTAATTCTTCTATGCGACGAGACGAGCAAGACGTTCACCTGATGGTAAGTGATACGCTTGCCCATGACAACGTGGCGCTAGTTAAGATGGTACACACATGTTTAGCGCTGGACCGACGTTTTTCGACTGATACCACTCATCTGATACCGAGGCTTAATTACGTACTAACATCCGTGGTCACCATAATTATGATTAAATTATTATAAAAAATTAATATTAAATGATTCTCAAAATAACGTGAATGACGGCGAGACAATTGATAAGGCGAATTTGGGTAAGTATCGCGTGGGTGAGACGCGTTGGCGTCGCGGAGAGGCGAGGGGGGGCTCTAGTAAGGACGGCGTGTGGGCGGCCATTGATCCACGGGGGCAGGTGAATGGTGAACCTCGGGGCCTCCTCCCCCATTGAGCAGCCCGCGATCGATCGCCGCCTCGCCCGGAGACGCCGACTCCACGCCGCCTCGCGCCGCCTCGCGCACCTCGCGCCGGACGCACACCCTGACTTAGTTTTATTGCATACGAACAATCCTACGCGCTCCCTCGCCTACACCGGCTTGCCACTCGCCACTCGCAACTCGCGGGAAAACTCATTAAATATGGTCCTCTTAAAAAATACACCTCATGCTCCGTACACGTGGAGGGGGGCCCTTGGAGTTCGGCGGCGCGTGGGCGACGATATTGCTATAAAAAGGGTGGAGGTGGGCGATTGTCGAAATGAAGGCGAATTGGCAAATGTTCTTTTATAATAACATTGTATAGATGTTCTATTTTTATTTAAACCTTTGAAGGGGCTCATAAAAACGTTTTTTTTTGGTCCTTTGATCGCGTTTATGTGATTAGAGTACCTCGTTAATATTCAGAAATTTTATAGGTGAACGAATTAATGATAATCATCGAATTTATATTTTATTGATGCTATTGCTATGAGCTATTTATCACTAGTTTCGATAATTGTATACTTTGTATTATAATAACGGTATAATTACTGAAAGCTCATACCAAGCTTTTGCTCATAGTATCCTAAATACTTAAAAACTATTACCATTTGTATTACAACTGTTTACAAGGCATTCCCACTGGTTTGTACATTCATGATAAAGATTGCACCTTTATCTGCTTGGGTGTATTTAAGTATTTTTGACTTTGAATATTTGAGACTTTTTTTGTAATACGCACACACAATTCACGCCAATATATGTTATTATTTATCTCTTCCAGATCGTTGCGTATATCGGGATCGGGCTGCGAGGAGGTTCTGTCATCGGGCTCGTCTTCCGAATGCGAGGACACACACACCCACGTGCAACAGGAGTTCCCTATAGAGATTCTGCCAAACCTGTACCTGGGCAACTCCACCAACAGTGAGGATTGCAACGCGCTCGCGAGGCACAATATTAAAGTAAGCTTCTTCCTTTAGTCTTTAACATTCGCTATCCGGTAGGTGGAATTTTTCCACTGTTTCTCTATCCAATTTCGTACCACGTGCAAATGATAAAATTTTCTTAATGATAATACTTACGTTAAGCAAAATTTTAAATATTCAACTACTATCGTAAATAACAAATTTAGTATGAATTTTCAAGTTTAAAAAAATTTGCGTGCCTTAATATTTACATCGAAGTAAGAAACATGTATCATATACCAAATATCGCTCGCTTGCCGCATCGAACTACTCGAGGTCACTTTTCTGCATTAAAGTGCCTCTTCAATCTGCTCAATAGCTTTTACGTGACACGAAAGCAAGCGAATAGCTTCTGAAAAAAAAACCTGTATAGCTTCTGCATCAACTTAAGAAACCACTAGGTATAATGGTGCGACCTTAATGTACATGATTTGAAATAAAGTTTTGCTATATTTATTTGAAGGTAATATAAAGAAATATATTTCAAACTTTTTCACTGAAAGAGATTATTTGTTATATAACTGAATTATAATTGTTTCTTTGTATGATTTAAAAAATCAAATTAAGCAACTTATTTTAGACGCAAAATGACATAGATCTTTTAAATCTACTTAAAATCATCAATTCTGATAAATATTAAACTAAATTTTAAATATTGAAAAATATAAGTGAGACACAGAAGTTCTATCTGTTATTAAATATTAACCAGCTTGCATATGGCAACTGGTTGTTATAACTTTAAAACATAAGTATTAATATGGTGTTATTCTTTTCCTGATTCCAGTATGTGTTGAACGTGACGCCCGACCTTCCTAACACGTTCGAGGCCGAAGGCTGCGGTATCAACTATCTTAAGATCCCTATTGCTGACCACTGGAGTCAGAACCTCGCTGTGCACTTCCCACAAGCTATTCGGTTCATAGGTAATGTGACACCTCTTTAAAATTTAAATAACTACTTCGGCTGTAAAAATTGTCTCTGTTCTAGAAATTTGCCTTTTTTTAATTAACATTGTCATGTTTAACTGTATCACTTTTTGCTTACAATGTTATGTACTTAAGAGGCTAAATGTATTTTAATGCGAGATTCGATGAAAGATTAAGTGATATCGTATAATGGGGTTGCACTTAGTAACAACGTAATATGTATATTGTAGTACCACCGCTGCACCTATTTTTGCCGATAAACAGTGGGAAATACTGTGTTCCGAATTGAATGGTGCTATATATGAAATTACAGGGGTAATGAGACTTAACCGTGTCACAAAGCTGCGACACCAAAGTTATGTAGAGTTTATCATGGGAATCACTTACCATCAGTTGAACGTCCAACTCGTCTTGTCGTCATGGAATAAAAAATAATAATACATTGTGTAAACTCGCGTAAATGGAACGAATAGGTGTGTAGCGATGATTGCATAAGTGCTAGCCGGATATGACGCAACGTTCGCTTGTTGTTTCGGACGCATCGATATGTTCTATATAATGGACGTGAATATTCCATTACTCATCCTAAAGGTGACTGCGTCCTACCTAACCTAGCGCCGATAAAACTTGTGACGTCCACCAAGGTCAGCGCTGATAAAACTGCATCGAGATTATTAACGATCATGCATAAAATATGAATCGATATGAAATGCAACATGCATATACAATTATTTAATCAAGAAATCCTTAAGTAACAAATTTTATTATTCAACTACAGGCCTCGGGTCTCTTTGTCACTTGACATTGTTAAGTGACAAAGTGACCGGTAGACCTCTTACCCCTTCCACAAAACTATACGTCAATATTGAATTATCTCAATACAAAAGTGTAGATAATTTTAAATTACCTTCCAGTATATAACTTGTTTAAATGAGTTTAATGACGATTCGGGAAACGATTTAAAATATCGCAAGCCAATTTTGATTTTTCTTTCTCAAAACACCGATTAGGTAATCATAACAAAAATAATTTTCGACAGAATTTAATAACAGACAAGACGGGGGAGATCTACTCCAGGTTTCTTATACCAAAGACCATGTGCTGCACTTATATTTATCTACTTATTTTCTAGATTTGATTTAGAACTACAGATATATGAAAATTAAAGATTTCTGGTAATTTTTGTGATGAAGCCGCGTTTTGTTGGGGTTGTTGACATTGGGTATATTGTTGATATAATTGCAGAGGAGGCGATGTCGGCGCGGTGCGGCGTGCTGGTGCACTGCGTGGCGGGCGTGTCGCGCTCGGTGACGGTGACGCTCGCATACCTCATGCAACGCCACCGGCTGTGCCTGCGCGACGCCTTCGAGCTGGTGCGCAGCCGCAAGACCGACATCGCGCCCAACTTCCACTTCATGCGCCAACTGCACTCGTTCGAGCGCGACCTCGGCCTCCACGAGCACAGCGCCAGCCTGAGTAAGGTCTGTTTGTGTTACTACGCCTCCGATCTCACCGCAACCGCAACACGAAACACTGTCACTAATCAAACACGACTGTACTTTGATAACAGTTAGTTAACTTTAAAATGCACTTAATTTATAGTTTATATGTTGTTTTAATTTGACGACAGAACGAGACACTCGGTGCGAGGGGCTCGGTCGGGCAGACGAAGTCTTAGTTTGCGAGTTGCCGCGAATGTAGAGATAGTAAGCGCGGCGTTAACGCGGTCTCAGGGCAAAGGTTCTCATTACATTAGTTAACACGCAAATAAATCCCCATAGAAGCACCATGCACACTATGTGATGTCCGATGTATAGATTTAGTGTAATACTTAGCCAGTTACGTGTATATAGTACGCAATACTGCCGTATACCCTCAAGCTACGTCCTGAATACAACATTAGTTTACTACAACCCTGTAGCTATGGTTAATATTGAAAATAACATTTTATTCAAACTTTAAATACTAGTTATATATATTTACACAATAAATCATTATTGCGAGATATGCCTTCAACTTTACTATTCGTAGCAAACATTGTGTCGTAAGCATTTTATAATCTAATGGTTAATTAAATCATATTCGTTATGTACTCTAATAAAAATTTAACTAACCTCTACGACCCACACTATAACTTTCAAATAATATCACATTTTTTAAATTACAATATTCAAACAGACAAATAAATGGCTTGTTTGCATATTGTCAAAGTTGAGTTAAGTTAATATTCATACAATTTAATGTACTAATAACACCTAACTAACACTTATCGGTGTGGCATGAACGGTAGTTTGTAATCCTGTAAATGTTTTCTTAAAGCAAATGAAAACAACATTCGTGTATTCAGAAGTTTCCGGTTCGACTCGACTACGTTGTGTAAAAAAATCATAATAATTTATTTGTTGGGTAAAGTTTTATGTTACTTAACATTTTTGTTTGAATGAGTGATAAAAGCATTGCGTAACATTTGAAATAATGTTTTTTTCTTGTATGTTTGTTTAGGTGCTGCAGGAGCTGGGCGTGCATGAGGCGGCGGCGGTCGCGCCGGGGCAGGTGGGGGGTGCGGGCGGCGCGGTGCGGGCCGGGGGCGCGGCGCCGTGCGGCTGCGCTCCTCCAGCCGGGGTCTCGCCCGACTCCGGCATCGAGTTCGACCGCTGGAGCGCCGCCCGCGACACCCCGCAATGACAGTTCTTCACGCCGCCGCAGCAACAGCAACCGCCGCTGTAGAGCGCGCCTTCCCTCCCCGTCGACTGGCATGTACTAGTGTGGACTCGCCACAGCAGCACCTCTAGTGTACACATGCACACACGCACGCGCGCGTGTATGCACGCAACGTGAGGATTGCCCACAGCGCAGTCTGCACTCTTATGCACATTATTATGTAAATGATCTGTTAGTTGTGCGGTGCCGGTGCTGTCGATGCACCGCGTACAGATACGAACCCGTGGACCTGTTCCTAAAAATTTGTACAACCGGTCATTCATTTGTTAAGAAAGTTTTAGAAATTATATCGCCCGTACATGTTCATATTTGTGTGCGCGCCTGTTTACGCGAGCATAAGAATAGTTTGGACGAATACAGCGCGCTCAATAATATTTATAAACAGACAACCAACATACATTTGGACGCGCTGACAGTTCGGCACGTGCACATGAGTTTGTGATAGTTCGTAATGTAATTATTTGTTTCAATGTCATTTTAGATGAAAACATGATATACGAGAAACTATGTTCACTAACAAGGGATTTTAATATACACATCATTTCAATGCAAACAGACAAGAAGAAATGAAAATGTTTTCCTATACATTTATATTTACACATTAACATATAAGCGCAGTGACCGTGTCTTTTGAACAAAGTGGAACGTTTATTACAACCATGGATTTCGATAAACTTAACAAGTCTATTGCTAATACAAAGTACATAAATTAAGTACATATTATGTAAATTGTCAATATTTTTCCTAAATTTTAGTTTTAAGCGAATGAAATAAGTCCGACGGAAGCCGCGTACAAAAGTGGTGTGCGAACAAAATAGCACAATAGTACAAAAAAACTCGTGATCATTTCTCATGTTTTGAACGGAGCAATATACGTAGGCGGTGGTAGATAGATGTAGTGTATAAATGTTGATAGGATTGCGTCCCGCGCGCTCCGGGGCCCGATTAACACGTTATAGCGTATATATAGCACGTGGAAATAATTGTTTAAGCACGCTGAGAACTGTTTTTAGACATTTAGTGATGCACCCGCAGCGTTGGTGAGGAGCGGTAGCGGCGCCGTGCCGATACCGCGATACACTTGAGCGATATCGATTCGTTAAATTAAATGTACTTTATAACTGTTAAGTCAATTTTTATAAGTTTGATATGTAATGTTAAGGTACTCGAATATACGAACCGGAATGCATTCCCTGAGATAACTTCCAATAATTACTGCATTTTCTACCTGTTATATAAAACTTGCGGCGTCTTTTTTATTCGGGACTTGGTAAAAAGAACTGGTGGAATGTTGATTATGAAGTATTCTCCTTGTTGAGAACTGTCGGCTTTCTGGAGTAGATGTTCATGCGTCACTTTGAACATCTAAAATATATATCGGAAGGATTTGTTTACGTTATAGGTTCCCAACATTGTCTGAATTATCGCATACTTTACAAGAAAAAAAATCCACGCCTTTTTCACGTTATAGTGAGATATACCAATTTAATGTGTCTATAATCAATTAATAATTACAAATTTAAAATAGTTCTCCCTCTTTAATGAGGTACTGCCCTCGTTGGGAACCTGTGGTCTGTTGGAAACCGAGTAGTGTGCAGACATTACTGTGTTCCGGTTTAAAGGGCGTTGTTAGCTAACAAAATTACCGGGGTAACGAGATTTAACATTTCGTGTGTCAAAGCGACGAGCACAATGTAGTGCAGTATTGGTAATCCTAACTAGCGCCATGCAAAAGAGGGCGTATAATTAACGATCAGATCATGTTCGTCTCGTCAAACAAAAATTATCAAATTAAACATTTTTTTACTTAATGAAGGTTATTTCTAGAAACGGGGCTTCTATTAACTCTTCCATTGTTATTGATGTAGTGGTGTATGAAAGTGTGGAACGGGTGAGCGAATGATGGGAATGAGAAACGAATGATAGAGAGGGTGAGTGAATGGCGTGTTGTATACTCGTAGATAGTAATCGTTCTTTCCCATTGAAGGAATACGTTATTTACAAATTTCGCGACACAACCTGACCACTTCCGCTCGAAGACGGTCAGGTTTTTGTTTGTTTAGTGTATGTAGTACATTAAGAGTATATTTATAGCGAAATAATAGATTTAATGAAATATTACTGTTTATTTTTCTATCGATCTTCCTTAATCTCTGCGTTGTACTCGAATAGCGGCGACGCCTGCGCGCGCCGCCTTCCTTGTTTACGTTAATGCGAACATTGCGTTGTATGTGCTGAGAGAGAATATTTTAAAAACGTTAAAATCATAGAGTTTTGCTAGTGAATGAGTATTTTTATATGAACTTGAGACAACGTAACGTAACCTAATGCTAGTAAATAACGATAAAAGGGGGCCGCTGTTTCTTTTCCTTTTATTATAAAATAACAAACGCCAAAAGCCGTCAAAGCGACCATTTAATACGTGATATTTTACTTTATACTGTTTGTATATTTCCATTGGCATTTATTGTTTACCAGCTGTTGAATTGTATTTTTCTATGTGTCCGTAATGGGTTTCAACGTCATTCGAACGAGTGTAAATAAATGAAGCTTTAACACTAAGTACGTTTTTATGGTAATGTAGTGAATTGTTACGAATTGTAAATTTGTTGTAGGTTAAGACTTATATTGAGATTCGGCTTCCCAAATGCTCGATGCCAATTTATTTATAATTATTGAAATGTATAAAATAAATATTTACATCGTACATGCAGTCTAGTTAAGTTTACTTGCTACAATTTGTTCCATATACATATTTTTTTTTTATATAAATCGAGAAATTGACGCAATATTAAACATTTGTAAATCGGGACGTTCTTCTGTGTTTACTTTAATTTTGATATGGATTCGTCGTTTGCAAGGTAAACTTGATTTTTATATCTAGATGTATAATGTAATGTAGTGCACAAAATCACCAAAGGCCGTGCGCCGCGCCGCTCGCCGCGCAGATACGGTATCACGTCAACTAGGTAATGTTCTTGTACCTGTGTATATTATTATTATAATAACAATTTTGTTCTTTGTATTGAAATATATGTTAATTCGAATGTTAATGACGTTTTAGAAAACTTTTTAATACATTTTCTATAGGTGGCAATCGTCAAACAGCAATTGCTCAACTGCGGCGCATGCGCAAATGTGTCTCGTTGTATGCGGATATAAAGGTTGTTGCACTTGTATCGCAGCCCCGTCTGCGTACGTTGCAGCTACAACGAGCACACAACTCGCCTCTCTAAACGAGTACCGGCCATCTGCAGAGCTCGTGGAACCTTTGTCAATTGCATCCAAGCCACAGGCACACATATTATTAACCTCAATACAAAATATAAACACTGTTAAATTTATTTGGTTTTTCATTGAATACAAATCTCTAATATATAAAATAATATTTACATCTATAATTTGACAATGACAAGAAGCGGATAAATCATAATGATTGACTCTATCGACTATACCGAGGACTATTAATAATAATTTGGCCTGTACTGTTACGTGTTTATAAATTAAAAAATATAGCATTTGTTGAAGATTTCCTGCCCTCTCTAATTGCAAATTTTTTAAATAAACATTTTCCATGCAAGACTACAAGAACTCCCCAAGGAGCGGCCTATGTTCAGCAGTGGACGACGATATACCGACGTGATTACTATTGTGGTCGGCGATTCGCATAGGATTATATATTGGTTAGCAATAAAATTGTCTTCAATTTGTGAATGTTAATTTAATGAATTTTTCATAAGGATGTAATACAACATATCTAATAATACAATTTCTCTCTGAAATAGGTATTGCTAAACCAATTACAATATAAGAACATTGTAGTCACTAGGTTGTTTACGTTATATATATACAAGCTACAGTAAATATATAATTGATTACGATTAAAAAGAAATCTCAAAAGTTCTAATTGACTATCGTTGGGTGTAAGACTGGAAACAAGTCCAAAAACTAAACTACATATCCCTACCTCGTTTGCCTCGCAATACCCTCCCTACATATGTAAACTCTCCATATAAATTTGTTTTTAAATAAACATTTACATATACAAACAGGTGTACAAAATGCTCAACTTATAAGAGGACTCCTCCTACTCTACATTATGTACAAAATAACGATGTTTCGTGGGGCTCCCATTACAATTAGCTACCCAGTAGTTAGTTTCATCAGCAGCTCTTATTTTCTATCCTGCCGCGTGGTAGCTGCCGTCAGGTCGACACCGTCCCGTCGTCGCTGCATACGCTTTTGGCACAAACGTGCTTAGTATTAAATTCAATTAAATGTTATTTACATAAAAAGGCTCCGCATTCACTTATTGCTTTATGTTCATTGCAAACTGCATCAGCACTTACTTCTTATATATAATTTTAAAATTACTAACGAATAGCGTTTCTATATATTTATATATAATAACTATTCTATGTAAACATTGTGTTAAACACATAAAATATGTTGGGGTGACTCGAGAACAGCAAAAGGAATGATTCTCTAGAAGGTAGAGATAGAGTAAGAGATGCATTCTTTGGAATGTAATGAAGCTTAAATATAATAAAGAAGCGAAAGTTACAAATGAATGTGTTTGTGTTATCTCAATAAAGGTACACTAAAAGGCACCTCTTCATCGATCAGCATTGGTCCTTCACGTTAATAAACCTCTAACATACAAAATACAAACGTAATCGTATATAAAATACTATTACAATGGCACAAGGTTGATTTAATTTTTTAAATAATCATAACAGATTTGAATGTGCCATCAAATTTTTTTTCAATATCCATTAATATTAAAATTTCAATAAAAACCTTTTTTTCTATAAATAGTGTTAGTGGTATAGTCTGAGGAGTCCGTTTTGGCGTATGAACATAACAAAACGGACGCTCGTAGTTAATTTACTTACAATCTAAATATGTAAAAATTGGTGCTTAGTTCGTTTGAAGGCAAACTCGTGAACTTAGTCCCAATTCGTAACAAGCTCCGTGTGACCGGACGCGGTCGCAGTTCCCAGTTAAATAAGTAACAAAAATACATTCACTGAGCGCGTTGTGGTCACTAATGTTATCGGATAACGCCTTAATACATTACATATATGTTAATTTTATGATATAAACTAGAAATATCTTATTCACAATACTAGTCTAGTGTTGATTTAAGTAGTAATCGTGTATAGTACGCATGTTCGTAATGTTTAACTGTGGTTTAGGTTAAATGAGTCGGTTAGTGGTTCGATCAATGCACTGCGTCGATGTCCCGCTGCGCGCGTGATATCTTCACCTGTAACACAGATTTTAATGTAAATGCAAGAAACCACTTAGCTATTCTATTTATTTTAATTTAACGTAACGATGACGTGTACTAACTATATGGAGTTTAACTAGCTCCACTTATACTAATAAATACTAACTGTATCATATATAATGAATCACATTGTGCTCGTCACACAGGAAGGTAAATTTTATTAACCCAATAATTTCACTTGCCAGAGCGCCCGCCCCTTCTACCGGAACACTGTTGTGTGGTTTACACACATCCTGCCAGCTTTCTAGTAACAAAGGCCTGTCACCAAATAAATGTAACAATGAAGTCAGATATTCTGTCACGGTCTCAGTCTTTAGTGATGTGATGATAAATGACCGCTTTACATTACTTATACTATCCAACTAAATATTACTTGTAAAAAATATATTGTTAAGAATTGTTATTTTTACAACATTGTGAAAGTTTTAAAAAACAACGTTTCAGTGCCAGTCAATCGTTATTACACTTAATACGCTGAACAAATGTACCTTGTCTTTAGGCGTGGATCGATCACCCGCCTCGAGCGCGAACATTTTCATCTTCTCCTTGAAAGAGAGCTGCTCGGGTATGGCGGCCGGCGCTGCGCGCGCCTGCTGCTCTGCCAGCCGCCGGGCTCGCGGGTCTCTATAAGCGAAAACTCTGAACTTGCATCACAATATTATGATATTTAAATATGTAAACTTTAAATTTAAACCTCTACATAAAACCGAAAGTAAAATTCATAATACATAAGTGATTGACATAGACAAACAAGATACGTACGCAAAAAAATCTTAAAATACAATTATACAGCCTTAATATAATATTCTCTTACAATCTATGCTGTTACAGCACGAATCGTAAAGGAGTAACCAAAAAGTCTGTAATGTGATGTTTGAAAACTCTATTGCGAGAAAAACGTAAATGCCCTATTATAAGTATAAGTAAGATGAATTACACTTTAACGAAATTACAAATGGATATAGACAAAAGTAATGCAAGTTAAAGCGCACCTGTAGACCTCCTGCGCGCCGATGACACCGGGTGTGTGCGCGAGCGGGACGCCCGGCGAGGTGCCGGCGGTCGACACCAGCCGCTCCGCTTCCGAGATGAACCGCTGTTGAGTTAAAAGAAGGTCTGTTATGCTCTAAGGTAGGCTTTAAGGAACGAGAAAGTTGACTAGACAACAAAAAAAAAAAGGAATTAAAAAGGTGCGGATCAGCAATTAAAACAGAGAACATATAAATTCTATCACCTTTCTCTTCTGTTTAACAATAGATTGTTCATCTGTGTACATTTTCCTTTCATTTTGCTAGAGAATTCCAGATCTGCAGGCCAGAACCTAATAGGTGTAAAAGTCCCAAACAAGACTATAAAAGTGGATCGTTGTCTACTCTATCTCTCATTAAATGAAGTCTATATCTATCAGACAAGTCACAAATAATAACTCTCTGATCTCATTTGAATCCTGATTAAAATATTATTCATTAATTTTAATAGCAAATATTTTTACGACAATTATACTCACATCTGGATCTTCCCTCGGTGAAGGGTCGAGTGGTGGTGGTGAAGAAGTGGGCGGTGCAGGCGGGGGAGCCGTCGCTGGCCCAGCAGTGGGGGTGGAAGTGGAAGAGGACGGAGGTACGTAAGCATTTGTTGGCGTTGACACCGGAGCCGGTGCGGGCGAAGCAGCGGGTATGGCGGAAGTGGCCGAGGTCCGCTCGTGGAACGACACGCGTTTGTCGCGCGGCGTGCTCAGTGGTGATCTATACAAACATTTAACATAATTAAGTTTTTTTTAACATTATACTTTGACATAATGTTCGTCTTTTATGGTAGTTGTGGGAGAACATACTGTCTATTTCTGCGTAAGTTTTGTTTTAAAAGGCGTTATAGTTACTGAAATTGTTGGACTAACAAAACAACATATTCTGTCTAAAGACGACTGGTTGCAATTTGGTGTAGTGTATATCTGTGGTCAGATCAGACAACGATAAGTACATTTTTGCTCAATATGAGTTATTAATATTGGTATAATCGTCAAAAAATGCTCTTTCATTTTAACGTAACAGGATAACTACACACAAAGTATTTTTTTTTTTTTCATGTATCGAGTGTTTCATATCTTAAAAGTGTCTTCAAGATTTCTCAATAATTTAACCGCTTGTCCTGTAAAGTAATGAAATTGCATTTAATAATATTCTGATCTATGGTCACAGATATATATCATCTCCACGACTCAGGTTTATGGGTAGGCGGTAGACATCAGATAATCCAGTCGCTTAGTCTAATGAAAAACATTAGTCGTAGCACTCACTGCGGGGCTACGGTGGGCACGGCGGCGGATGCGTGAGCTGGCGGGTGCGAGTGCGGGTGCAGGTGTGCGGGCGGAGTCGAGTGTGGCTCGTAGGTGGGCGGCGACAGCGCGCGCCGGCCGGCCATCACCGCGAACGAAGAGCCGCGCTCCGGAGGTGCGGGCGGGCCCGGCGCTCCGGGCGGCGACACGCTGAGAGCCGTCACGCTTTCCGCCAGCTCTGACATGCGGCTCTCTTCTATCGTCTAAAAACGGTAAAT
Organism: Byasa hedistus; assembly: GCA_029286795.1. Lineage (NCBI taxonomy): Eukaryota > Metazoa > Arthropoda > Insecta > Lepidoptera > Papilionidae > Byasa > Byasa hedistus. Next base: position 3,322,942 of record JAGSMW010000008.1, read on the forward strand.
TTTATTTTCAGCGACTGCTAGCTACTTTAAAAAACAATTTTAAATGTACGAAAATATGACCACCAATGTTGTACCATAACGTGATGAACGTATAAGGGGCACGAGTTTCATGACTATATATTAACCATTCTAAAAGTTTCTAATAAGTATTTTTAATAAATTTGTATAAGCGAGCAACAGAAAAAAAATACTATTTATACTGGTTGTATCCCAGGCGCAGTATACTTATATGCTATTCTTCTTCTTAAGTGCTTCTCCATTATTGGAGGTAATGGAGAGGTTCATGCTGTTACAATACTTTAATTCACTTTTTTTGCCTTACCAGCAAACAAAAATTTAAAATTTTGGGCACGAATTCCTTTAATAGTTATAAAGCTAGAAATTATACATATATAAATGAAATAATTAAGTATTTACTAGAGTCATATGCAAGTGAGATGTAAGCTCAAGGTCATTGTCACTAACCATGTCCGTTGCGTATCCATTGGTGATGTCCATGCGTGGGTTGGATTTCAGTATAGATTTGGGTGGCTGCTGCGCTTGCTGTGGTTGTTGTTGCTGTTGTTGTTGTGGCTGTTGGTGCGTTTGCGGCAACCTTTGCTCAGGGGAATTTGACCGTGAGGACGATTGCGATTCACACTCTTCGTCCGCACACTGTTCTGTCCCTCCGCCCTCCTCCTATATAACAGAGTAATGAACTGCATAACAGTGACAAAATAAATATTTGTTTTTGAAGATTTGATGACGTGGACCATGAAGTCTGCTCGTCCAGAAGACATAGGCTATCATAAGCTGGCAGCCGGAACACGTAAATTTTGTTATAAGGGTGGTAGCTGATCAGGCGAGTTCTGAAAAACCTACTAATAACCAAACTTCATAATATGCCCCCCCGGAATCAAAGGACCTACGATTTACAAGGCAAGCGAAAGGCCACTGCTTTATAGAAAAAATGTAATAGCAGACATTGTCTTACATGTTCATGTTGAGTTGCCCTACGTTCAAAGTCCCTCTCTAGTTGCAGGGCGCGCAGCTGCTGATTTTGTACGGGAGTGCGGGACGCGCCGAGCGCTAACAGTTGAGCGATGGCTGCGTCTCTGAATAAGATACAACACAACACAACAATACAGCGACCGTTCATGGATTTAACGAACACAATTTATGCATCAAAAAAAATTGCAGCATCCCGAATGTTCCCACTATCGGGACGCATCTCTCACAAGGAAAGAGTAAAAGCAACTTATCCACGCAGGCCAAGTGTGTGTTAACTATTTACTTATACGCAATTTATAAATTGGCATGTGTATATATGTCACGAGGCGTTAAGATCGGCATTTGCATTGCGTGCAAATGACGGTCGTCTCAGGAGTATTAAAATTGAATAATTAAGCTGATCTAGTAAGCGGTTTAGTATTACCAATGAAGGTCACCATGGTTATTAGTGGACATTATAATAATTATAGTTATCTTCCTTGCGTGTATGAGTGCAGGCTTGATATAGTTGTTGTGATGTTAAAGTACCTGCGTGCGCGCGCGGCTACTCGTCGTGCTTCCGCCTGCCGTTCACGTTCCTCACGCTGCCAGGGATTGTGCGCGGGCTGTTGCCGAGCCCCGCCAGCTCCAACTCCACCCGCCGGGTATACCGACACCGCCGGTGGCTCCATCGCGCTCGCCACGTAACGCTCTATAGAAAAGAAAAAAATCTTAATTATTGATAGCTACAGCAGCTCAACAGACACATACTGTTGGTACATCGACACATTTTAAAAGCAATTACATAAGTAGAGTTTCTGAGTTCTTCTCTGCGATATCTTTTCAAGACATTAGATGTCGCGGCCAGGTTTTTCCCATTCAATAGTACTTCCTATTACAAGTGCGTTAAAAAATATCTTTAGCAAATTTACAATGAGAACAATTTTCCGCTAAGAAAATTACTGATTACTTGATGACTATCCTTTTTACCAGCTACAAGCTCAAGTGTGATAACACAGTATCAAATGGTATTGACTCGCATATTTTTTATATAATTACCATCCTCCGGTTGGACTGTAGTGGTGTTCTGTGTCTGCTGTAGTTGTTGAAGCTGTTCGTCCTCCGCTTCAGAACGTCTAGAGCCCTGTGGAAATAAATATTACACTGTAGTTATTATTTTTCCTTACTTAGAATGCAGCGATGACGCCAGTTTTTCCATAAGGTAATTGAAAAATAGACGACGAAAACAGTACGGTGCAACTTGGGTGAGCTTTTCAATTACCATAAGGCGATCATCTTATTGGTTTGTAGAATATAAAAAAAACAATTCTTAAACTAATATTAATATTTATATCAACAGTACGAATTGCATCTAAAAATGTTCGAGAAAACATTATTCTAAAGTTTTGAAGGTAACTCACAACGGAAAAATTAATAAATATAAAAACAAACAATTAAAAAAAATTACTGTGAAGAATTATATATTAATTTGGAGTAGTTATTGTACAATATAACCAAATAATCTTTTCGTGTTAAGGGTTTTCTTCTAACATGATTTTCCTTCTTGTAATTTACTTTACCTGTGGCTTAGGAGCAACGGGCGGTTGTGATCTTTGCGGAGAGGGTGGTCCCGGTGGATGCCAATCGTATCTGAATAATTAAATTAAAAAAATTAACAGCCTGTTAATGTTACCAGTACTTCTCAGTACTTTCAGAGCATTCTCTCTAAAGAAGGAAGTCAAAACCATTTATTCACCACGCGTATCTAGGCGCGTTGGTGGATGTCACATGTCCACGCAAGTTGTTCTTAGGACATGTCGGGTTCCCTACGATGTTCTCCTTAACCGAAAGCTCAAGCTCAGTGAGCATCGAACCCGCGCCTTTTCGAAAAGAATAGCGCGTACGTCCACCTTTCACGCTATGTTATCACGGCTTTATACAATTGAAGTTAGTATTTCTAGTTACAATAACCATTAACTTGACAACGGTAATAAAATAAAAATTAAAATGTACTTACTAACCTGTAATCATCGATATGAGAGTTAAACAGTAAATTGTGTGAACGCGCTTTACTGATTAATATAGTTTTTAAAGGTTTAAAAATACTTTAAGCAGTACCAAAGTAAGTACGACTTTAGTACTTGTTTCTGCCGCCAAGCAACAGCGTGTAAATATTACTGTGTTCTGGTTTGACAGGTGCTGTTACTAGAGAAAATATTGCGCTGAGACCTAAAAAATACTAACCTTTGTGGCTGATTATGTTGATTGTGATACACGGGTGTTGGACTTTGCATTGTTTGCTGATGCATGTATTGTTGCTGTATGTTTTGATTCTGGTGGCTCCCAGAAAGCTGAGGCGATGACTGTTGTGGGAAATGCATTGCACTCTGGTGAATGTGCATTTGGCTCTGACTCAATTGCCCTAGGTGGTGGCCAAGTTGTCCAGTGTGACCAGTCATGTGACTCATTTGACTCGCATGGTGATTGTGTGAGTTCATATGGTGACCAGGTTGATTTTGGTGAAGCTGATTCAATTGTAGGTCAAGTTGACTTGATTGGTAGCCAGGTTGTCCCATTTGATTTGGGATTGATCCAAGTTGATGCCCCGGTTGTTGTACTATCTGGTTAGGATGTTGATGCCCGATCTGATTTCCCAGTTGGTGAGCTAGTTGTCCGGGATGCTGGTTCAGTTGCGTGTGTTGATGTGGCAGTGTGAGTTGTTTCTGTTGCAAGTGAAGTTGCTGCTGCTGTTGTTGCTGCCTTCTTGTCACTTCCTCTGACATTTCTGCTAACTTAGCTGCTCTTACACTTGCAGCACTTGATGTGCTAGCCTGGGAACAATTTATAATAAATTAGTGACTTTTTTAAACAAATCTGGGAGTAAACAAATTCAACTCTCTCTTCATCATAAAGCAAATCTTATCTTTGAATATATGATATACATACCGGTTGATATGGTGACAAGTCGGGTTGTGATTCAGCACCACCAGCCGAGAAATGTGCTGATTGGGGACGACTACCACTCCGATGGTTCCACCACCTGTGCATAATATATAATTAAATCCTAATGAAAACTATCATACTGATTTTGTCCAGGTACCACTAAATGTATTGTTTTATGATTTTTGTTAAATGAACATAATGCCTTTCTTTGTGATATATACCTATCTTGTTGTCCCTGCTGCTGCTGCGAGTTAACAGTTGAGAGGTTCTGGTAGAAGGCATCGTTTTGCGTTGCGGCCGTTAGATTGTGACTGCTGCGGGACTTGCCCGCCCACGCGCTGCTGGTAGACTGGCCAGAGCCCACAGGACTGAGGGTGCCACTGGGAAAATTTTGCTTATAGTTATTCATTCTATTAAACTATACACAAGTAATCTTTGCATATTACTGTTTGATGGCAAAAATAGCTACTGCGACGGCACTAACCAAGACGGTCTTCGGCAACACAAACCTTCGATCAGTAAATGGATAAAACATTAAATGTATGGTAATAGTTACGTGTGAGAGGGGGCGGGTGCAGGCGCTGTGTGAGCGGCCGGTGGCGCGTGGTGCAAAGCCGGCGTACTCTTACTGGGCTTCACAGGCTCCGCAGCTAGCCGGGATGGTAAGTCGCGCTCCGAAGCACGACGCAGCGCACCGCCTGAACACAACAAAGTAACATATCATACAAAACACATTATTTTATTTTGTTTGATAACCGCACACGGGCACAAAGAGTTCGTTTTACATAGGTAAAAAATATTTTAAGTAAGGTTACGCCCATAAAACGGCATCAAAAACAAAATTGCAAAATAAAGTTCATAAACATTTTTAGTTTATTCTCAGATTGTTTTACTCCACACTTTTTATGAAAAAAGAATTGTGGCGACTCTTACACAGATCGTAAGATTTAACTAAAACCTCTGCGTAGTTACCTAAACTTAAATATCATATATAAGCTTATTGAACCATAATAAAAAAAATCTTAATTAATATGTATAAAACCAAAATTTTTTAATACATTTCATATATTATAAAATTTAAAGCATATAAATATTAAAGGTCATGCAAACGTCTATATTAAGACGATTGGTAATTATTCTGCTGTGTTAACTCGTTTAACAACATAGTAACTATAATTGCCGAACAAAAACAATATCAAAATCTGAATAAATAAAACAAGAAAAGACTAACACATAAGCGACAATACCAACGAAACAACGACGAATACTAAAAAGAAAAGTGCTTTCAAGACGGCAAAAACCTGAAAACATAGATAAAAATATTCATGCGTCAGCAAACACAGTAAAAAAAATATTTAAAAAATTATAGTGGTTTGTGCAGTGGCCTAAAACAAACCTATTTCATGCGTGAGGTTGTCTTACACGGGGTTTCGAGTAGAGAGTGAAGCTTGTTTCTCAGCGCAGGACAACTGCTGTGGAGATCATCAGCCGGGTAAGCTGATACATCACTATTGATATTCGGACAGCTTTGAACAACTGTTTCATAAGAATCTTGACTTGGATACCGACATCTATCCATAGACACATCGAGTAAGGATGTCGCTTGCTTTTGGGATATACCAGCTACTACGCGCGGCGCTTTTAAACTGCTTATTTTCTCTAAACTGCCGCTTGCAGATAATAAATCTTTACAAGCTTTTGATTGATCTGAATTTATACTAGACTGATTAGATTTCAGTTTAATGTTATCGAGAGTTATTCTCCTCGGTTTCCTATCAATGATTTCGTTAAAAACGAGACTGCTGCTGGGCGATACGTTATTGGTATGTTCCTCTGAAGGCAAGTTTGGTAGTTCAAATTCGTTTCCTTGAGCTAGTGTATCTTCACTTCCCCTCGAACCGTATTTGGACCAGTCTTCTAACTGTATTAGTATACTTTTAACTTCGTCGTCCGACATTTTCGTGCTTTTTGTTTCACTGGTGTCTGTTTTATTATCAAATTGTAGGTCAGCTAAACTTGTGCTTATTGGCAAACAGTCATTAAGTTTTGTTTTCAAATTATCTCGGGCACAGAGATTGGGACTAGATTGAGAGTTTCGTTTATAATTTTTGACACAATATTTTAAATTTATATCATTAAATCGTTTTGTCAAAGCTTTTACCTTTCCAAAAACAGGTCTGTACTCATCAGGTGATTTCCAAGACTTTCTGTCAATGCTATCTAAAATTTGTTTCGTGTCGCTTTTAACGATATTCGGAAAAATTTTGTCTATGCGTTGACATTTTTCATTTATAGTTTCGTCGAACGATTCAGAAGTGGAAAAAGTGGACGGTCCTTCAGTATCGTCAGATTTACTATTATGTGATTTAGACATATTAAATAGCGTTCTTTTGAGACGACTATGAATGCTTCCGATATTTTTAGATTCTTTGTCCAAGTTTAATGTGAGTTCTATTTTTTTGTCTATTAATGGTGCAGATTGGGACACTTTCCGAGCTATGTATTCAGGAGACGAAGTTTGACATTCAGCATCTGCTGTTACGGGTTTCCTTTCCTCAGATTGATCTATTGACACCGAGGGTAGTATCCGCCTATTCTTAGGAGTAGCAACTTTTTCATCGATACAATCGTTTTCGAATATGACAGGCTCGCAGTTGGGTTCGTCTATGTATGGTATTTGTTGGCCCTCAGGCTGCGGAGTGCGGCAACACTCGCACGTACTAATACATTCATCTACTCCGGTACATCGTCGCCTGTAGTTTTCCGCTTCCTTCGCTCGTGCTTTAAATAAATCGAGCGTGAGTTTTGTATCGATTGGCCTCATTTGCGGCGGCAAACAAATAGTTTCACCGTTTTCACTCGATTGGTCGTAATTTACTGGCGCTTCGGGAATCGGTGGTGGTTCTGGACGAGGAACATAGGGATTATGAGATTTTTTATCACGTTTTGCTTGTTGTTCATCAAAATCTTCACATGTGAATGAAAAGATAGGTATCGTTCTGTGGGACACCTCCCCATCGTTGAGTTCAATTGGACATCCGGGTGTTTCGGGCGACAAATCATCCTGTAATTGGTTATTTTCTCTATCTAATGTTATTATCAGTCTAGGAATTGAGCCATAGTGATAGTGAGGTTGACACTCTTCACTATCTTCCGCACTAGACTCTGTGGACTCGCCCCTAAGATGAAATCGATCATAGACCTGGCGATGACTGTATCCTGCAATTCGAAATAAATATGAATACTTTTAGAGCAACAAATCTTAAAACCTTTTTACCATTGATAACGCAACTAAAACATAATAAAAAAAACATTTCAACTTCAAAACCAATTGAACAGTTTAAACGCAAATCAAACTCGACCTAAACGACCAGACAGATAACATAAAACTAAAAATATATAATAACCAAGTGCAAATGATCCAAAACCCATTTTATTAGATTTATTTAAAACCAACAAAATTTAAACAACAAAAGCTGAAACACAAAACCAAAACGTTAACAACTGAAATTCCATACGAAGCTTTAGTAAATAAATATATAATGCCTGCGGTGGCGAGCTCGGTGAGAGGCGAGGCGGGCTTCAACAGCGCAGGGTGCGTGTTTGTGTAGGTGCCCGAGTTACGCCGCACGCGGTCCTCGTACTGCACCCCATCGTTCTCTGCAGGCCCAACTCGCTTATGTCACTTTGTTATGTTTCCAATATTATTTCTATTTGTTTACCTATAATGGGCTAATACGTGACCTCATTGTCTCTGCATTATTCTAGTGCTGTCTAAAATATTGAAACTGTTTAACGTAATAATAATACCTTGTCGTTGATTATACGACGGCTGATGCAGTAGCGTTGCCAGACCGTGGAGTACGGCACCTTGCTTCGCCACTTCCAAGGTTACTGTCGGTCCCGTTCGGACAAGGTATTCTGCAGCCTGTAAGTTATTTTTTAAAATATTTAAGTGTATTAAATTAACATTAATCAAAAGTAAACACAGATGCATGTAAATGCATGGTCAGTATAAATTCGCGTGTACCTTTTCTTGTGTAATGCCCACGAGAGAGTGTCCGTCGACAGAAAGAAGCTGATCGCCGGCTGCCAACCGCCCGTCGGCTGCCGCCGCACCTCCTGGCACTACCGACTTAATATAGATACCCAATTTACTTTGTCCCGCGCCCTGTAACCAATTTAAAATTATTTTCCATTACAATGGCATTTATTGCGCTTTACGAAAAAATATTCTCACCCAAACATACACCAGCATTGTGTTGACAATGGCTTAAATATAATATAAATTGCGTTAACAAAAATCACTATCGCAGATAAGCTTGGGTACAATACCTTTGCGGCGACTATACTAAGCCCCATGCCGGAGGAGTTCTTGTTGAGCCGAACGATGAGCGGTCTCGAGTCGAGCCTGTGTGTATGCGGCGTGTGTGCAGAGTGCGTAGCCAGGTACACCGACCAGGCACCCAGCGCGCGCGGCTGGTGCACGAGGCGGCAGAGAGCCCCGCGCTGAAGCGGAGCAACGAACTCTGCCAGACCCGGCGGCACACCGCGGACCACCTCCGCGCTGAACCCGTCTCCGGGTATTAACAAGGCCGCTCCTAACCACCGGCTTTCGTCCGCCCGAATCTTAAAATCAAATGTATTTGCTATAACTTTAAAACATAATATCCGAAAACTATAGTTATTATAATATGCGAATTATTATACATTATCAGAAAATATGTGTACATGTGCTTTCTGATGTCTTAAACTTATTAACTCACAGCAAAGGTTTTGAAATAACAATTTCAAATGTTTGTGTAAGACGAAGTTGTGTAAGGAATATAAGTAAATAAATAATAACTATTTTAATCCACATCCCTAATAAATTAGATAATCAATATCATCTGTTACTACTATTTGGTAACTCATATAAATTCTATATGATATGAATTAGAAAATTACATATTTTGAGGAGTGTTACGTCGATAAGGTAAAATACCTCTCTTCCATCAGCTCGATACAATTCGTCAGCTAAAGCCCTCGCGTGTGCGACAGCCGCTTCGACGATGTCGGGCGGCGCAATCGGCAACAACAGCGCTCGGACTTGCACGGAGTTTAGTTTCACGCACGCTGAGAGTGCAGCCCTTACTTCTTCCGACGTGCGGTACTCGCCTTGGATCAAGCGAGCTGAAGACATCAACCATAAAAAAGATACAAACATAATATTAATATAAAATTTGTTAAAACATAGCACTAATGTTGTCTATTTATATTAGGGGCTCACTTTCTGAATGAAAAAGACAGCAATTTAAGCCCAATATGTTAAATTGATTTTTAATTTTCATTTTTATTTTAATTTTGTGAGAATATCGATGAATTTAAATTATTAGCAAAATGTAGTAAATATCGCAACTGACCAGCTTGGTGAGTGCGGGCTAAATGGCAGTCGGCGGCGAGCTCGAGGCCTTGCCGTTCCGCCCACGCGGCCAAAAGCGCCAGCCGGCCCGACAGCGCCGTGCCCCATCGTGCGCTCACCGTACCCGGCTCCAACACCAACTGACAAATCATAATTTTATTACATCCAGAAATATTATAAAAATATATACAAATAGTACATCCTACACGTTTTTTGCTTACAACGGCTAACTATGGGTGCGTTCTTTGAAAATGTGTTCCTGTTTGTCTTATAAAGTTTACATCTCTAACAACAAGTCACTCTTTCAGATTAATTCATTCAGTACAAAATTTTTAAATGGCACGGGCCAGATGTAAACGTAAGTGATATGTTAACTATGCCCTAACAATGTGATGCTAGACAATAACATAGACTGTACTATATTGTGCTAATCGCCTTAAGACAACATGTTAAGCAGTTTTGTTATTCCGGCAATATTACTAGCTAACCCTAGCTACGTACTTCAACCCGGAGCACAGTATTTTTAGCATATTACAGTTTGTGGGCAGAAATAAACGCTGCGGTGGTAAGCTACTTACAAGGTTTCTAATAAATACACGTGATTTGTACCCTATAAATAGAAACTGTAAGTCAATGAAAATAAATTACATTTTTCTTTATGGTTTTTTACCTTGTTGAAACAATAGGCATTGATGTAGTGGAAGAGGTGTGAAAAGAGTTGTATGGTGAGTGCTGCGTTGACGCGGCACCGGCGCAGCAAAACCATAGCTGCGGCGAGCGCCTGCAGTGTGGGCGCCGTCGCTTCAGTGGCGTCCGACAGGGTCGGGTTGTTCAACGTCACGAGCGCCCGGCCCAGTTCCTCTTGAAAGCACGTGACGAGATTGCTGTAAATTTAATAGAGAAAAGTATGTTTTGTTATTATTTAAGGCATTCCATTTTAGCTTACAAAGTGCGGCCGTACCCACTACGCGATCCCAAGAAAGTTTTGTGTTCTCCATGAAAGAAAACTGCAAAAGTAAAATAACCGAGGTGTTCCAAGAACAACCTCTTTGGATATGCGACAGCCGCCAAACTGCACTTATCTAGCGTTATTTATTATGACCTTGACTATCTCCTTGAGAGAAGGTCTCTAGTTTCAGTAGAGGGAGTATCAAATAGGCGGTTTAATATCTTCAATACGCAAACTAATGTAGTTGTCTTTTTATTTCATAAGATTTTAATAGATCATAATGTCTGACGTCGACTCATTTTAAGTATTACAACAATTATACCTGAATGCATTTTGGACGGTCTGTGGTAGAAGCTCTTGTGCTTGCGTGGAGAATGAAGATATATGCCTGTCGCATTTCAGAAAATGTAGTAGTTCACTAGCGTTGGCCATCCAGAAGGCTTGTGCCGCCGAATCCGTGCAGCGCTCCTGTACACAAGACATTTATTGTAATGGTGGTACGTAGGATACTATTGCCGGATACCGTATTGTTACATCTTAACGCGGAATCTATGTACTTTTAAAAAGTAATAGGCGAACATTACTGTGTTTCGTTATAAACGGCGTTGTAGCTAGTGAAATTATTAAGGTATCAACGTAACAAAAATTATTATAAGAGCTGTCTATAAAAGTACACATCAACAATTTTATCAGCATTTTAGGTATTTTCTGGTTACTAAAGATTGTGTTTATTTTGCGTAGTCACCTGTACAGTGGCATGTATAAGCGTAGCAACATGGTGTAGAAAGGCGGTGAGTTTATGTGCGCGCTCAGTTGGGGTCAGCTCTGGCCGATAGTGAGTAGAGGCACGGTATCTGGAAAGAAAGTCAAAATAAGTAATAATAGTAAGGAGAACAACTTTTTCGTGGACCTTTTTGACGGAGTGGCTAGCCATTAATCTCGCAATAAGAAGGGATCATGGCTTGATTTTAAAGCAAATTTGATGCTGTTAACACATGAGAACGGAAGTATTGTCTTCTTGTCCCTTTTTACATAACATCTCTTAAAATTAATGTCGATATTTATAAGGTCATAAGTCATAGTAGAAAAGACATGATGTAACAATTAAATAATATTTAACATACCTTGCACATAAATACAGTGTGTACACAGGTGCTAGTTTGAATGCAGGCGCGTGCGGGTCCAGGCGTGTAATGACAGCAGCAAGGAACTGCGCCTGGCCCGCCTCGGGGAACTCCAATACCGCCGGCAGGATTGCCTCTTGCCCAGGACGCACGCTAGTCGACACCCTAACGAACACAATTCCGTTTCATCACCATAAAATACAAAAGACACTAAAGGCTTACATTTATGCAAAGTAAAAACTTCGCTACAAACATGTGTATATTAAATGATTTTTAAAAAGAACAAGGACACACCGAGAGGGTAAAATTTATCTTCGTTGCATAAATACCAGTTTGTGAAATATGGATTATATTTTGCTTTATCGGCGTAGTAAATAATTTTTTTTAAACTTCCGTTAATAGACTAATTCAACTCTGTTATTCATCAAGTTCTAGCCCTTGCAATCAATCCTTTAGGTTACACCTGTGCTTTTCACAAAAAGTTTCGGTATGTAAGACTCGTATAAATCTTTTAACAGTATTGTTAAGTATCGTTCTAATAATAAAATAAAAACGGAACGTTTAATAATTAAGTGCAATAGTCATCTACAAATAATAATAGTAAATATATGTGACGAAAGTAAATGCAAGCAATAGAATATTACGTACCTGCCATCGTGTCCCGAACCGCCGCTTTTTGCACTGCATATGCTCTTCGTCTCTACATTTCCGTCCAGATCAAACGTGGTCTCATAGTTGTCTTTATACTGGGAGCCAGTGCGATTTGCACTCGTACTCTGATCCTGATCGTTGTAGGCTGATCCCGATGGCTCGTCCCTCATGTAATCATCCTTGGAATCACTCAGATGTTGCGACATCATGAGCGATTCGTTGTCGAGTTTCAACGTGTTGTTGTTATACGGTGACATCGTGTCGTTGCCGTCCCTGTATGCGTACGTGTCGTGAGACACGGGGCTTACGGTCCCCGGATACTCTGTGTCATTGGTAACGTTCGCATTCGAGTTTGAGTCGAGTTCCGCGTGGTGAGAAGCGAGTGAAGTAGGGGACATCGCACCGTTATTCTCGGGAGACGTCGGAGATCTAATGCGATAAAGATAAAACAAGCGCATGTCGGTGAGCCAGTGACAGAAACATGCAACGAAAAAAAAACAACAATGAACGAACGTAATACATTACTTAACAAGTGATGATAAAGCAACATGTTAAAACTGTATTTATAGGTAAAAGCTTAATTATAACAATGTTGCAAGTGTACAAATGAAATAACTACTTGAAACTATTAAGTATGATAACTCTACGATAGTCTGAAAAGGCACGACTACAAACGACATTTAGAAGACATTTAAATAAAAAAGTTGCTCACCTATCGTATATTGAGCCTGAGCCATAATTTTGTGATTGGGCGAGATTTCTGTTCATAAGGTTTTCTTGAGCTGGATCCACAAAGCGGAAAGTAGAGACACGTCCGAACTTCAGTAGACAAGCGTGCTGATAAAAAAAAACTCAAATGTATTATAAATTTTTAGTTACAGTTTGATGCGGATAACGGAACATGGACTGTCATAATAGTAACATTTTACAATTCAATAACTTTAACGTTATAAACTAAAATAAATCAAAAACAATGAATATACATTTTAAATAGTTATTCATTCATTTATGTTGAAATTTTCTATCAATTTATAAAAATTTGTGTTCACTAAAATTTCTGTGGGTGTAAAATGGATAATCGATTAATTTTTATCGCTGCCATGAATAACAATATTTCATTTTAAAAAATAAACCCAAATTTGCGTATGTGGAAAACTAGCTGGTGTGCGTATTAGAAGAGAACAACATTGGAGTTGTAAAAATGTCTGACATTTATTTAAAAAACTAAAACAGCAATCTAAAACACTGTTTTGTTTTGCGTTTATACTGTTAAATAAATGAAATGTAGTATTGAGTTAATGTTATAAAGTATAAATTAACTGATGACGATGACGGCATGAATAAGCATTACGGACCTTTACTTCACAATCAAACTTGTTTAATGATGAGAATGTTCAAACTTATTACTGGTAGAGGATCTTGCTAAAGTCCATTTAAATATGTACCACTCACAGCTTTTCTTTTGCTACTAAACAGCGATGTTTTGAAAAGCACAATACTTAGTGAAATTACTGTGGTAATCAGATTTAACATCTTAGTTTTACCATTTTAACCAGAGCCACATTGTTATGGATAGGACAAATCACTGACCATCACTTCAACGTATCACTCGTCTCATATAAAAAACCGAGTTCTTTTTTGTCGAAGACTGGATTATGTATAAAATCATCATTAACTTAAACATCGTATAACCTAAAGCGGAGAGTGTTACGAGATCGGTAACACAACGTGTATAAGTTTTTTTGAAGAATAAAGCTTGCTCCCTATACGACCACCCCGCAGGGTGAAGGTGTGTTTTTATAGAAGGGGTGGAAAACGATATTCTCTCAGCTCCAAAGAAATTATAGGATGTAAAACTTTCACATTTATAGTAAATAAATATAAAATAAACTTTACAACAGTGCGCTTTAAATATCGGTTCCATTACGTTAAATTATTTTTTAAAATTCGTTAATTAAAAATCAACCGGTACATAAGTAATAATTTAGCACACAAGACAAATAAATTTTACTGGTAGTAGGTGTATGTTGCCGGAGATCGTCTTAATAGGTACCACCACAGCTCCTATTTCTACCGCCAAACAGTTGCGTGCAAACATTATTGTGTTCCTGTTTGAAGGGCGCTGTGGACTTGTGAAATTACTGCAGTAACAAGACTTAACACCTTATGTCCCAAGGCGACGAGCGCAATGTCGTGCAGTGTACATCATCTTAACTAGCGCCACGTGATAAGCAAGCGTATCACTTACCATCAGGTGAACGTCTCACTCGTCTCGTATCTTGTTTAACTTAATTATGTTTTATCGTTAATTATATGGGATGGTATGAATAAAAATGCAAATATTCAAATGTTATTCGTTGACCTGTTGCAGATTATAAAAATAACTAATCAATTCTTTTCAAAGTCCAAAATAATTTACCATTGACTCTTTTTCTGAACAAATGATTATTGATGTAGATTATATATTGTAGACAATCTTTTTATTAATTCTTCCCTTTACCTTAGAAAACTATCTTAGCTTTGTAGGAGCTTTCCTATATACATAAAAGAAAGTAACATAATTAGCGAAGAAAAACAATTCAAGATAAATATTATTTTCTTCATGCAATAATACTAAAGATTTTTTTTATATGTATTATTATGTTTACCTGTAGTCGTTGCGTGTGCATGATCCTGCGGCCGTTGAGGTACACGTGTGCGTCAGCGTGAAGCGGCGTGACGTTGTAGCCGCCGTCAGCTGCCGTTATCACGCAGTGCCGTGGTTGGATCGACGGCCCGTAAAGCTGCAGGGCTGTTCCGTTACCAGATCCTATCTGCATAACAAAAACACGAACAAGATAAAGTAAGTATGAGACCGGCAAGGAATGAAGAGGTTATAAAAACAACGTCTGAAATATTTCCTACCATTTTGTTCCATTTGCTGAAATTAAACAAGGTATTAAAAGACTTACAGGTATAAAAAAAACACCAACGTACATCCTAAAGTTATATTACAGTAGCTTCGGAACTAATCTCGTAATCCCGAGCTCTACGGAAATGAAATATACGCGATCACCGAGCTCAGAGCATCTACTCGCACGTATTACATTCTAAGCTGATTATTAAATAAACGTACAACAATGTCCGACTGAATACCGCAATAAATATTTCATAATAATTTGAAATTCTTTTACATCAAGCTTTAGATACATAGAAAGTTACACATTAAAAATCTATCTGCAATATTTTATAAGTTGGTAAAACGATGATTAACCGGTACGGCGTTTTGAGTTGCCTTTAAGAGTAAAGTCAAAAGTTGTAAAATGTAAACGAATCCCAATCGGATGCTCCATTATCCAAATAAAATAAAGCATACGTATATTTAATGTGGACCTAACCTATTCTTGATAGTAATCTGCGTAGTGTGGCGTTAGTTACCTCCAGTACATCAGTGAGCCGCATACGACGTCCATTTTCTAGAGCTGTACCGTCAGGGGCAACTTCTACTAATAGAGGTTCGGTGCCGGGTCGAGCTCCGCTGCCAGCTTTTTTCTTGCGACGCCGCGGCTGCGCATCCGCCGGCCGCCGCCGCACGTGGAACATGATGGAGCCTGTGAAAAAACATTAATTACTATCATCATGTTATTGTTCAATATAAATAAGCCCCAAACTCCATAACCTTTTAACATATTATTTTAATAATATTGCCAATCTCGTGAATATACGTACTATTTTCATAACCACCAGAAACTGTAAATCATCAATATTATATTCTTTTTATTAATATGACATCAGGAAGAGCTCAGTTGCAGTAATAAATTTAACTTGCTATAACGACATTCCGCATCTACGTCGTTACGCGGTAATTGCGATGTAGCTGAATATTTTTAAACGTCGCAGTAAAACACGGCAATAAATTTGTTACGTATAAAAGTCAAGTGTCGATAAATGGCGTGTATAACAGGATTTGAGAGGTTTGGAAAAGCTCTCCATCCGCGACGCGACGGCATCGAGTGCGAGGAGGCGGGAGGGTTAGGGAGCACGGGAGGAAGCTTCTGCTGCCAACATCATTAGCGCTGCGATCTCAACAGGGGCCCAAACTCGCTTAAATGACTGACAGGACTATTTAAAACGCCTTAATTCGCTTTTCGACGTTAAAATGGAACGGAACTGAGTGAAAATTAAGCTCGATTTTAGTCTAGTTTAAAATTTATTTCTGTATTGGTTCTGTACTTGGATAAGATTTTAAGACAAAATAGCTATCAAATACTAAACAAATGGTTATTTTTTTTTAAATAATAGTTATTCTAGAAAACTGAATTACGTCACTTAGGTTCGTATGGTCTGTCCATTTTATAATTGGTCCCTTGTGACATATGCAGGACATGCTATGCAGGTACTAATGAAGACTACGTGTAAATTAATTAGTGAATTTAAAATAACTTTTTAAATTACAAATGCTTTCTTTATTACTAAATTAGGAAATTGTTAATGCAATACTAATTTTTATTTAAAAATAATCGTCGTCTAAGTATTTGCACTACACAAAGTGAGTCAATTCGAGATTTCACAGCTCTTTATGATTTTATGTAATTATGAGTAATTAACAAATTAGATAATTTCGCTATACATAAAATGTGGTTTAATCACGCTAAAGTAGTTTTTATTGTAGAAATTAAGTACAAACAAGCAGTTTACCGAAACGGGAACAGGTGCAAAAAATATAGTGTTTGTGTGCTTTGTATCATATCGACAATTTTTTTTTTCTGTTTTCATATCAAACGCTACTCAAAACGATTATTAGGTATTTTACTATAAAACAGATATGAGCGAAATAACATGCAAAACAAAAAACAATAAAGTACCAGTAGATACCTATAAATAATCTTAGACTTAAATTAAGACATCGATTGAGAAAAGAGCTTTAAATAAAACATAGTCTTCATAAAGTGGTCACGTCAGCTGTCCATAAGGCACTAATCAAGTGACTGTGGTAGCGATACGTCTTAACACGACACTTCTCTGCTATTCAGTGTTAAGGGTTTGCTGTTCAGTATTTCAAAGCAATATGTTCACTAGTTCAATATTATATTAACATAAGACGAGTTAATTACCAAAGTTATTAAGTGACTTGTATGCTAGTATATTAATGAACTATTATAGTTACGTATAGCGATGATTTGCCAAAGATCAAATCTCACTCAAATTTTCGGGTCAAGTACCTATAAATATTTATAAAATTTTAGTTTGAAATATGTCATCTGCGTATGAAGCTAACACTAAATAATTTCAAGTATGACGTTTAAGTTGACGTTTAAAGCCTGACATAGGTATGTTAAAATGAAAGCAAACTGCATACCCAAAATAAAAAAAGGTAACGAAAAGTTTCAACTTAACACCGACGGAGACCAACTTGAAATAAATATTTTTTAAATGCCGTTTATATTAAAATAAAACGATCTTCAGAGTTATCGAATATGTAATACGTTATAGTGAAATATAGAACAAAGGTATACACCCGTGAACAATTACACAAAAGGTGTAGTTTTATAAATAATTAATTTAGTCACGCTAAAGCTATATAAAGCTTTATTAAAAACCTTTTTCGACTTAGTCATCACATTAAAAATAAATAGGAAACTTTATCTTTATGCTTATTATTTCATACCGTAGCGGGAGCGGCCGTGGAGAAATAGTCTAATTTATTTTTCGCTTTGTTCCGTTGGCCCAATTTAATGCCAAGTACACCTTTATAATACTTTTAATTATGCAATTTATTATATAACTTTTATACATTATTTAACTGAAAATGTAATACATATATGAAGTGTGGAGAGACATATACTAGTTTAGCGTACGCTTATATGCTGTCTGAAGAGACTGTAAAAATAGGCAACATCGATACTTACATCAACTCTTATTATATTTAATTGTGGTTTTAGGAGTTGTAAATATGGGTATTAGTGTTATATACATCGGCGCCGTGGAAGTTAATTAAGCGGTATGTTATTAGGTTGGCCCTAGGCTGGGCGGCGTCACATCGACCGCGCCCGGCGCCGCTCGCGTGACTCTCCACCAACTAACCTGTTGCCCAACGATCACTATCAATTGCCTATTCGATACAATACAAACAAAATATTCATATCAGGGATGCAAATTTCACGATTCAATATCATCTAATATTTATTTAAATAACCTAGTACCAAATTGGATAATGCCTCACATCGACCAAGAGTAGCTTCTCTCTGGGGGATTTTAGCGGATGCATTCCGGAGAGTGGTGCGCGGGAATCGCATTATCTAGTAATGCCAACGTCGTCTGGATATACGGCAGGTTTTCACCTTATCTTGATAATATACAGTGCGACATGACAAGGTTGTATATTTTGCGTCGCCTTTAAGAATATGAACAGTGAAGTATTATAAATAAGTCCGCCGGCGTGTTCCCACTTTAAGACACGAGTGTATAGGGCTGCGAGTAATAAGCTAAATCTTTTTACTACCTTACAATACATATCCAGTCAAAGCTTAACTATATTGGTGTAATTTTTAATTAAATAATTAAAATAAAAGTTCTAGTTAATCCATAAATATTTTCATTATAAGATCTGTGTAGGGTAGGTGTATTTTATAAATAAAGATGTGTATACTATAATGGTTCTAGTGCAAAAAATATATTATTTTTCTATAGACCATGCTCTATTACCTGATTAAAAAGCGTTTTATGTTTATATTCTTTATACACTTAAATGGTCACAATCTAGTAGCTATAAAAATCATAATAAGTATCTTAAATAATATTTTTTTTATTGTAAACAAGTTTAGAACGGGGATTGGAATGGAGGAGAGAAGTTATTGTCGGTTTTACCAGATTATTGGTGACTCTGTTACTAACGTTATGTACAGAAACAAAAATTCCAACCATTAATTGTGACTTAAGCAAAACTGGATGGACCAGTGTCACAAGGAGCATGCCGAACCCAGAAAAGTTCAAGGTGCTCTCGGTTGGAGAATTCATGGCCGCTGTTTCCATGATATAGATGAATTAGAGAAGGAATCCTATCGTTTTTGTTTAAAACGCTGCTATACCAGAATATCTGCCAGTTGCTATAAGGAAGAAAGGCAGGGAAATTTGATCGAAAGTTTGCCGCCATGACAATGCTTAAAAGCATAAAGTATAATTTTCACACATTGCCCAAAACTTCGAAAGGTACTAAATTGATTACTGAACAAAAAAGAAGAAATTTTTTTTTTAACCTAGCCAGTATACCATTAAAAGTTTTGAAACATTCAGACTATGAAACAAATCTGTTAGATACAGAAAATGCTTTTGAAAGTTTTGCAATCAGGCGAAAGGTTGGAATAGGAAGGAAAATATTGCTTTCAGCGGTGACTAAGGAAAGAGAACATCCCCAAATTTACCTGTTCCCTAAAGGCACAAACAGGACTGAATAATTTATTAGAATCAATATCTTGACAGAATAAGGGATATCGCAAAGGGAGCATTGATAGAATGTAATTTTATTTTAGTTATTTTACATACCTTTTACATGGGCTACAATTTAGATATAATATTTAATGTAATTGAAAATTTCAAACATATTATTTTAATATATAAAATTAAGCACTTTTCACGTTAACGACTACACATTTACATATTCCGTAATAATGAATAAACTACTTCTGTTTGTTCTTCCTTTTAACCTAGTAGTAAAACTTAATTGACTGTTAGTCGTGAACTATACAAAATTTAATTAATACTTGTATAGTAAAAATTGTAATACTTCTTATTTTAAATGGATTCAGTGCTGTAAAAAATTATGTTATATTAGAGAACATACATTACAGCTTAAATATATTTATATACAAAAATGTATATTAACATTTTAAAACTATAATACATCGCACGAATTGATTTTCGTCGTTTTGTATATAATAATAAATGTTTTTTTTTATAAATAGCTAGATATTTTGTTTTAATTGTAAACGTAGACAATGCACTTGAGAATAAATGTTGTACTATTGATCGTCCGTTTAATACTAGGAGCGGTTAAGGTGTATTGTACGGCGGTACAATACATTTATACATGACAGCGGTGGTGACCGACCCAACGACACGTCACTCAACATTACACATAATGTGACCCGCGGGGTTTCCGCGAAACGAAGAAACTTCGCTATCAAAAAGGGTCACGGGCCTAACGCAATCCAATTGCGATGTCCCTACCATTTGTCACGATAAACGTTCACATTCTTATATCATACGTAAGAAACAAACGCTGAAAGGATACTTTTAATATTTCATTATTAGACGAACCGACGAGACCTGCAAAAGGTTCACCTAATGGTAAGTGCCTGCCCGTAACAAAGTGGCGCTAGTTACGATGTTATACACCACATTGCGCACGTCGCCTTGAAATGTTAAATTAGTCTCGTTATCCCAGTAATTTCACTACAACACCCTTCAGACCGGAACACAGTAATGTTTGCAACTTACCTGGATGGTATCCGGCGACAGAGACTTACCAGCAATAAAAACAAATACTAATTATAACGGGGTCACCACACAGAAAAACTACAGTCGCGTGAATGACTTTTATATTTAACGAAGCGAAAAGACGAAGACGTTCACTTGATTGTAAGTGAAATTTATGTTTTTTTATGAGAAAATTATATTTTTATGGAATGTAATACTAAAACTGCCTCCGAGACGTACTAAAAGCAGCAGAACATTAAAGATTGGAATGGAGCAAGTGAAATGTAACAAGATAACGCTTTGGCATTGTCGGTCCGCAGCCTTGTACAAATACAGTTAAAACTATCACAATTCACGTGAAATAGCCGTCGTTTAACGAAAACATTGTTAAGATTAATTAATTTCACAAACATATTTCGCCAATGCAAACTGTAACTGATTACAGACGGCTTTAAATCGAAATATACTAATAACTTATATTTACTATTATTACACAGATAAAATGTATTTTCTGTTTTTGTATAAATGTTAATATTTAAATTAATTTATGTGTGTAACATTTTGTCTCTTGTTTCTTAATTAGTATATAAACATTCCGTTCGCGAATGGCCGACGCCTTTCTTTTTAATGCCGAGGAGAGCGCTGGTTTGCCTCAACATTAATACAGGTATTTTTGCTCAGCACTATATGTAGTACAGACTGTTGGAACAATATGAAGGTCACAATGATCGGACCGAGAACATTGTCTACATTAGCGAATTATGTAGATGTGCATGGCTACCTTTGTACCTATTCACCGGCGCATTCCTGTCAGTGTTTAAATTTAAAATTTAAAATTTATATAACTTACATGTAGCTTAGCTTGTAGGTCTATTAAAAATGTAGACGTTCCGTTCTTCAATAGCAACTTTGTTGGTAAGTTCTAACGTTGTTTGAAACATTAACAAATTTAGCGATATTTTGGTTATGTAAAGGCCGGCTGTTAAATAAATAGATTACGTTGCGAGAATTTGATTTCCCCGAGGAACTATTCTCGGGTCCCGCTCGTCGGGCGCTAGTAGTAGCAGCTAGTACTGTCGAGGCGTGACCTTTTACAGTCGGTACGTGTTCCGCCTAACAAAAGTTACCGACTTGAAAAGGACTTTATTTGTCAAGTAATTTTCGCCCGGGGACGAAGACATCTAACGAAATTAGTTTCATTGTTCTCTGTTAAACAGATCGTGCAGAACATTCTAAATCTTTAAATGTTTCAAAACAATTACATTCAATTGATTTCTTTATTGAGTTCTACGAGAATTAAGATTGAAAAGTTTCTTGGTGGATGTAATGTCGTTTGACTTCTATCGTGTGTTACGTAACCACGACTTCTTTCCTGCCATCACGTGTTTCACCTTATTTCATGAACATGATCCTAATCTATATAATAAAAATGAATTGCTGTTCGTTAGTCTCGCTAAAACTCGAGAACGGCTGGACCGATTTGGCTAAATGTGGTCTTGAATTATTCGTGGAAGTCCAGGGAAGGTTAGTAAGGTGAGAAAATATGGAAAAAGTGCCTGGAATATGGTAAAAACAACAATTTCTCTTTTTCATTGAGGTGACCAGATTTTTAGATAGGCAAAGCGGGACAACTCTGAAGGAATAATAATATCGTAATTTTTTTTTAGTTTTAACATAAGTACAATTTATAAATACAAAAATGTATAATATTTTATTCTTTGACATATTTCTATCTAAATTTCTTTTAGGGGTAAGCTCGGTGACATACTTTTTGTCAATAATATAAAATTTTAAGATTACAAGTATTTTAAGCTTAGTTTAAGCAGACTTATGTATTTATGAAATATTCCTTAATTTTATATGACAAGAAGCAGAACACAAAGTGTATCATCTGAGAAACAAATACATTGTAACTGGGTAGCAAAAGCAACGTGATACGCAAAACAATGGTTTTCATAAATATAAAATTTAATTTAATTCTAAAAGTCGGGACTTTTGAAAAACGTCGCGGGACGCGGAATTAATTGTGAAAGAGCGGAACGTCTGGTCACCTTACCGTAAATACATAAAACGTCAAATATTTGAAGTTCGTCCCGTCATTTAAAAACCAAATACAATTTAAAAGAATATTTTTGATTTAGACATTGACATTGACAACCAACAATTTCTGATGCAACTATAATATTTTAAGAGAAAAGGGAGTAACATGGCGAACGAATTGACCACGTAGACATTTTTTTAAGTATTTTTATTTTTTTGTTTTGTACGTGTACACATGACACTGGCTCACGCAGAAACCGTGCTCATGCCATTAATTGGGAAGAAGAAGAACATTTTACTTTAGCGGGAATCTGGGCTTAAGGTGAAATTGTCTCGATTCATTTTAATTTTTTTGTGCATAATGC
Source organism: Byasa hedistus (assembly GCA_029286795.1). NCBI lineage: Eukaryota > Metazoa > Arthropoda > Insecta > Lepidoptera > Papilionidae > Byasa > Byasa hedistus. Next base: position 3,345,838 of record JAGSMW010000008.1, read on the forward strand.
GGTTGAATTGATAGATGTTTGGTTATCATGCAGTAAATAAGTGTGTTCGTGTGCAGCGATTATAGAATCCAACCGGGAACACCGCTGTCCTAAGTTCACATTGGTTCAAAATAGTAGTTAAGTCTTAACTTTACTTTGTTGATCTTTTGTGATAGTGACACTATTCCGCTGAGTGCGCGAGAACTTTCCTTACTTTGATTATCTACAATTTATACTACCAAGGAGAAGACGTCCTGACTTAGGTCGTCGAAGTCAATCAACGTGTGCATTTAAATATAATAGAAAAACCAAATTAATAACGGGCATTTTTTTGATATTTTTCATATGTGCCTTTTTAAAAAATGTGATAAACTGATCGATAAAGACTAATCATTTCAATTTTGGTATTATATTTTGAAAAGGTTTTAATCTTGTTTTGACATCTTGTCACAAGTTCAATACAAAACAGCTTAATCGGATTCACTTCCGGTTCCATACAAATGAATTCATGAGTTGGGCTAACATTCGACTTTCATTTCACATGATAATCGTGACAATGAGCTCGAGGATGATAAAGCTTGCTCGTCCAAAATATTGTAACTTGAACTTATTCATATAGATTTATTTCCATTTAAATGTTCACGCAAGTATTAATTTTTAAAGAGTCAATTACCGTCTAGCTGTTAATGTTACAATATAAAATAGTGATTTGTAAAGGATTTATTAGATTGCCATCCCAACAATAATAACCCTATTAGGCTAGAATCAACATCACGGCACTAAAATCCGGGATCGTTTCGTTTATACGATTTTGTTTACAGCAGATCAAACACAATTTTCATTGTTGTTACACAATTACGAAACCGGGGCAAAGTTTGAATTCCATTAAAACTTATCTAGATCAAGTAAACGTAGACGTATTACTGTTAAATTCCATAACTGATAAATTTTGACGCTGACTCGGAGTAGTCGGATTAACTTGATGTTTTAAATATTTATGTTATAGTTAAACCAATGCAAAATATTTTAAATATGAAGCATAGAATTTGTAAAGGTAATCTCATTGCGCCTATGACAACATTCATCGATCAAATCCAATATTCTTTTTGATTCCGGAGCAACGGAAATATAAATTTGTCACGCTTCAGCTGCAACTGAAAACGGGCCGGCAGAATACGAGAGCTGAATTAGATTGTGCGATCTTTTGAGTATTACAATCAAAGAATAAAGCAGTAAATCTAAAAAAACCGCCAGTTCTTTTGATATTTTTCATATGTGCCTTTTTAAAAAATGTGATAAACTGATCGATAAAGACTTATCATTTCAATTTTGGTATTATATTTTGAAAAGGTTTTAATCTTGTTTTGACATCTTGTCACAAGTTCAATACAAAACAGCTTAATCGGATTCACTTCCGGTTCCATACAAATGAATTCATGAGTTGGGCTAACATTCGACTTTCATTTCACATGATAATCGTGACAATGAGCTCGAGGATGATAAAGCTTGCTCGTCCAAAATATTGTAACTTGAACTTATTCATATAGATTTATTTCCATTTAAATGTTCACGCAAGTATTAATTTTTAAAGAGTCAATTACCGTCTAGCTGTTAATGTTACAATATAAAATAGTGATTTGTAAAGGATTTATTAGATTGCCATCCCAACAATAATAACCCTATTAGGCTAGAATCAACATCACGGCACTAAAATCCGGGATCGTTTCGTTTATACGATTTTGTTTACAGCAGATCAAACACAATTTTCATTGTTGTTACACAATTACGAAACCGGGGCAAAGTTTGAATTCCATTAAAACTTATCTAGATCAAGTAAACGTAGACGTATTACTGTTAAATTCCATAACTGATAAATTTTGACGCTGACTCGGAGTAGTCGGATTAACTTGATGTTTACTAGTAAACAGAACGAGCAGTCAGTGTTGAAGGTTTTTAAGTATGTATTAAAGGGTACGCGTGCCAAGTCCACCTCAGAGTACTTCCTCGTGGGTTATTAACCTCCATTGCAATAGTGATGGCGACAAGATTATACACCCGACCGCGATAGCACGGATTCATGCTTGTTGATTGTACTTTGCGTTTAAAACTTTGAGCAAAACATTAAAAAAAAAAAGGCATCTGTTTCAATTACATTATGAAGGACATGATTTTACTTCATGTATCAAAATTATGTAAGGCAAAACGAAATTTAAACTGGATAAGAAGTAGTAACCATTCTTGACTGAATTGATTTTTTATTGAACTTTGCAATTATAAAAAAATCGTCGAACTTCGCATATGTCTGACTCGTTTTATTACATACGTAGAAGGACTTGGGAGTTTTAAGTAGGTGATAAAGCACGTTAACTTTAACGATTCGCCTTTTTATTGTTGTGTTTGACAACTTCCTTTCTCATTTGTCGTCTGGCCGTGAAATTAACATGAACGCCGGCTGGTAGACCCCGTATTATTTAAGTTCATCGCTGCGTTACCAATTACCGTTTCGCGTCGTCTCCTATTGAATCCAAAGTACTACCGCATTATACTGATAGAATTATTTATACTATGCCAAGTTCATGTTACAAAAGAGGTTAATACGATTTTTAAAAATATTGCTTAAATATTATAGTAAGTTTTCGAATATTCAAAAGTTTGACTGACCTATCATCTTAAAAAAAATCTTGTCGCAATTTATATACCAGTATGAACAAGACTAGGTCTCTCTATCAAAATACTTCAACTTGACTTAAGATTATCTAATTTGTTTTTTTTATTAAACTCATGTACATAAATGGAACAAAAACATACAGGAATAGCTCCCACATCAAAAATATACTACTAAAAGTTATAACACAAAACAAACTTTGCTATAAACATTTATGAATACGTATAAATTGTAGTTTAAACGTTGACAGATACTTAAACCGCTAAAAAATATCGCAGTTTAAAAAAGCGGTTTACAGCAGTAATGAGCTGAATCGTGGACCGGGGAACATAAATAGAAATTTGTAAGCACAGCACATGCATTGCTCAGTACAGAAAGCAATGTACATATATATATGCGTCATTTGCACAATGCTGGAATTGTGTGTACATGCAACTCCAACATTCATTCACTTCGTCTATGCGACCTTTGTTCCCGACCTTTATCGCAAATTCAAATAAATACTTTCCTATTATGCTTTTCACCTACTGACCTACAAATTAATTTATACACACATATACTCATAATGGTGAAACATGAGCAAATAAATATATAGTTCCTTAGAAAAAAAATGATAACGAATTGCATATTTTAAATTTATCATAGATTTAAAGTCAATATACAAACTTTAAAACTTTAGTTTCGCTGTGCTTAAGATAACTTGAATTTAACCTTAATATTATTCTAATCAAAGATAACGTAAGTTTTGTACTTACATAACACATAGAAGGTTAGATAAATTATTTCATAATTAAGATCTGAAACGTTTCTGAACCAAACTTTTATAAATGGTAATTTAATAGTGAAAAATTTATGTGTAACTTGATATTAATATTTCGTTTATGTAGTGTCTATAAATTATACGTTCGTAACAATTAGTTTTTTATTTAAGAAACCAATTATTGCATGAAACAGCATAAACACTGACAACGGCTTAGTGAATTCAGTTATCAGGTTAATTTGGTTCATTTGTAAACCAAATTCAGTTTATGGAAAGATCGCAGCATCAACGATCCGATACGGCCATTGAATAAATATATAACGTCGTCCTACAAGGAAATAAGAGATCGTGCAAAATTTGAGATGCGCTTTCTCGCATCATTGAAGCGAATGACGCGTAAAACCATTTTGTGGTGCCATCACCATTTCGTTGTCAACGTAATAGTGGGCTTTCGACTTCCGCACTTAATTTACTGGTGGTAGGTGTCTGTTGTCGGGGTTTGTCTGGATAGTACCGCCGCCGCTCCTATTTCTACCGCCTAATGGTAGAGTGCAAACATTCCTGTATTCCAGTTTGAAGTGTGCTGTAAGCTAGTGAAAGTACTGGGATAACGAGATTTAACACCTTATGTCTCAATGCGATGAGCGCAATGTGGTGCAGTGTATACCGTCTTAACTATCACCACGTTATTACGGGTAAGCGTAACACTTATCATCGGGTGAGTACCAAAATGTGCCTGAAAGTGCGTGCACCATAAACTGAGTTTAAAAGTATTTATTTGTTCATATTCATAAATGAAAAATTTTTAAATAAGCGTGTGTGCTTTCGGTCGTTGCCTTTATAAACTTGTCAAGAGTTGAATATCACCCTTCCGTTTTCTTGTCTTGATGAAGATTTCTATAACATGCTGTCTTTCTCAATTCTCTTACGTTCATCATCGGGTTCACATTCTACTATGATAATCAAATAATTGATTTTTTTATTATATGAAATATTATATTATTAATATTTCATATAATAAAAATTAAATAATTTTATTATTATGCGAAAGAATATTTTGTAAAAGTCGTAATCCGTGTGTACATGTTTTCGTTAACGGGTCGTTGCTAGAAATTATTTAAATAAATAATTCCAATCGTAGAGAAGTAAACATTTTTTTAATATTATACTATATTAAGCATAGAAATACGGATTATCGGCTGAAAATGTGGTTACGATCAAAACTTGTTAGTTTAGGAAGAACGCCTAATAAAATTAAGTGAGGAGGAGGCAACAGATAAATTACCCGCGGGATTGTTTCCAGACCCTAGTTAATATAGCGACCATGCATCTTTGTCACAATTTAGCGAATAAATTGAAGAGAAGGCACTTTCTCCTCGACATTTAAATATTTCACGCACACTTTGGTGTAATACTTATATTTAATACATACAACGATACTTTCTCTATTTTATTCAATGAAGCGCCGAATTAAGCATATCGTTCACCTAGTGGGAAAGCGATGAATTCCACAACGACTAAGCTAGTTAAGATGTTTACACGGGATTATTGTGCTCGTCGTTTTGAGACATAAATGTTAAGTCAGTGTCAGTTACTTATCACCAGTAAAGCTATTTTTAAAACATTAAGCATTTGTTATAACGTTTTTAAAACCGGAATATACTAATGTTTCAACATACATCGGTTCGGCGCCAAAAGTAAGCAATGCTGTGGCACCTGCTTACTGTCTCCGGCAAAATAGATCTACTAGAGGAAAAGGATAAAAGCCGGGAAATGTAAACAAAATTTAAAAGGTTTGTGTTAGTAAACCTCGAAGATTTCCTAACTTATTAACTCACATTGTGATATTGTTGATTTACGGAGGATAAAACGGAAGGTCAAATTGCTTTCAATCGCACAAATTTATGGACCGTTATAAAGCGTTCTTTATTGAGGCAATTTCTATATAAATGAAATTGCTCAACTTTATTGATCAAACGAACTTTCTGACCACTGAACAAATGTGAATCGAAAAATTCAAATCTAAAGCGGCTTAACGAGGCCGAGCGTATATAGATCAAAACAAGTTTGTAACTTACGAGTCTGCGGCGAAAGTTTCGTTTCGAAACTTAACTTGCTAAAACTATAAACACATTGAATTTCACGTAAAGAAACTTCCAAGGACGGTGTTATGCATATCGATTCGGCGAACGAACGGGCATCGAACTGTGGAACGAGTTAAAAATACCAAGAGCGGCGAGCGACGCGGCATGTGCGAGAACACCGGTCGGACTACTCGGGCGAGTCACATGCGTTTGTTTACTATCGGGCGCTATCGGGTGAGTGCGGGCGGGTGGGGGGGTTGGACTTACGACGGATGCCCCAGTCCATGTTGTAGGACTGCGGCGCGGTGGGCGCGCGGCGCCGCGTCTGCCAGCCGACTGCCGCCGCTCCCGCACACTCCCGTCACTCCAGCGATCATTGTCCGCGCCTGGTCCCTCCACATATCACCTACGGAGCTCGCGTACACGCTAAATGGCCATTCGCATCATTGTGTGGCCGCACGTAATGCTTAACGATGACCTATTTAGTATACCAAGTCTGGCTTACATCACCCAATAAAACACCTTCGTTGATTCTTCTACCCCAGTTTACTAAGACGACGTTAATTGCAAAATTCAGCATTAATAACGTTAAAAGAAACCATCGTAAAACTGAACTATCAATTATAATACTGTACAATAATTATATGCCTTTAATTTAATAAGAAATATTATATATCGCGCAAAGATTTTCATGCAAACATATAAAAAGTACTGTAAATAAAAATATATGAAAGACTTTATTAGGGGACTATTTTAGATCGTTTAGTGCAAATGAAAAAGGAATTATTTTAATTGACATTGAAAAACATAAATCACAACTGATAAATTATATGAGTAGCGGCAGATCTGTGATCAACTTTGATTATCATTTGCCGTGGAAATATGTAGACATAACGTTCACAATTTATATGTGGTGCAAATTAACATATAAATTAGGTTTGTGAAAGGGTTTATCACAATTCATCGGCATCCCCCGCTTTGCTTTATAAATACGAGATAACTTTAATTCGAGTTCATATCTGTACGACGGGCACGATCCCGGGGTGTTTAAATCATTTACATATGAATATCAGATTTCGCTTAGTTCATATGAATATATGTTTTTAATATAATATACATACGAAATGAAGCTTAATTTAATTATCATAACAGTAATAACGAACTTAGGTGTGGTTGGGGAATTTGAGTTCGCTAATTTATATCCGTCGAATAACTTTTCAAATTTAATTTCCAATAGGGTAGGGTACAAGTACAATGAATTATAATAATTTCATCGACAAAATCGGTATATACACAGTATGTACATAATACAGCTAAAACTGATTGTCAGTGCATGCAATGTTATTTGATTATACGCGACTTGTAAATAGAACTTAAAACTTGGCTGCCTTTAATTTCTTAGTACAAATGCTTAAGGATACATAATTGATTTATAATTACGCTGTATATAGACACGACGATTAGACAAACAATTTTATAACGATCAAATGATCAGTAGTTTATACAAACCATATAGATATTTTTTTTTCATGAACCGTAGCGAATGTAACGAATATCTAAAGGAACCGATTTATAAAAGAGAGTGTTATTTCCAATCCTGCGCATCCTTTACGATATCAGACAGCTGGGTAATTTCTATTATTTCTTTTCTCTTCCAATCCAACTGATGTGAATGTTCTTATTTGAAATATAAGGAATAACTACAATATGATAAAATAAATGTTTAGTATTTATATGCAATAATTATCTTTATGTATCTATTTGTCGTATTATTGAAAAGTGTAGGTGATCCATGGTCTAAAATGTTTTTTTTGTTTATTTAGTTAAAGAGTAATTTACCATGGAACTGTAGTTGAATTATAGTTTTCAGTAGCGAAAGTATCACTTTATTTTAGGGATTTTTTTAATCTTTAAACAAAGACATTGATACAAGCAAGAAGTTAAAAAATTAAAAATAATAACACAGCGGCTTTAAAATTATTACTAAAATGTTAAAACAAGTTAATGGCGTAGATAAATATATGTACACAAACTGCTTTTATGACCAAAATAAGGTATTTTCTACATCTCGGTAGAAATCTAGTAATATTTATTTACAAGACCAACATCTTAAGTTTCAAGGCGACGAGAACAATAAGTCACACTATTATGGCCGGAGATATCATTTATCATCAGATGAAGGTTGTTTCGTCGAAAAAAAAACAGTACTAAATAGTAGTAATAAAAGACAGTAACAAGAAACCCATGACGAAATTTTTAAATTGTTTACAAATACTACATGAAGTATTTAAACGGATTTATATTTTAACGTAAAAACATTTTAGATAAAAAAAATTATTGACTTAAAAATTTATAAAAATGCTATTTTCGTGTCAGTGGTAAGAGAAAGTTAATAGGAGCAATATCGCTTCACTTAAAATTCAGCGGTGCAATAAGGTACAGCTACCAGAAATACTGTTCTCGTGATGTTAAAAATATAGCGACTGATCAATAGATTTCCTCCACATATTCTTTTAATAGGAAATGCGCTCATACTATTGCTACTGATACAAGTATAAATAGCTCTCTTACTGCTCCCAATGGTGGGATTCAGTGCTTATTTTTGCCATTAAGGAGTAATTCCGCAAAATTTAACAGGTACGTGTAAATTAATATTCGATCAAAAAAGTACATGGTGCATCGTTCAAATGCAAAGTTAACTTTTAGTCCTCGTGCTTAATTACGAGCACTTTTTTGACTTTGGTTATTTAAAATCAAGCTAGTCTAACCTAAGATCGAGAAATTAAAATGCCTCCGTTGCGTAGTGGTTACTAGCTTGCTTTGTCACTAAAGTTCCTGGTTTGATACCGAAATCACCTGTTGTAGAGTTTGGATAGATTGTGGTCGAGTTTTTTGAATCCGCTTTGATAACTTCTAACTTCATACCGTAAATTCGTAGTCATAATACCATTACTGCCTTTCAGCTGTCAACTTATGAGAGCCATATCATTCTGGGACACTACGATTTTATTATCTACGGTCTCATATTCACTTAACATCAGGCGTTTTGTCCGTATTTAATAAAAAATTCTAATACTGTTGGAACTAAAAGTAACTAATATGTTAATAAGGAACCCAGAACAATACTCACTGCGATGTGGATGTGTCATCACAATGGCTAACGGGCACTCGTCGTCTTCCAGTATGTACTCCGAGTTATCAGCCGTGTCCACCTAACGAACAAAAGTAATTTATTAGATTTTTAAACATAATGTAGTAAAACTATATCAAGGATTAAATTCACGTGATTATGTGGTAAAATAGTAACAGTGTGTGTCGTTACTCCAGTGAAGTTACTAGGGCACTTTTACCTCTTGCCTTAATGCGACGAACACAATATACTGCCGTCTCGTCAAAAAAGATGCGTAAATCGTGTATAGTATATTGTATGTTTTACAGCTAGCGCTAATCAATATTTTTTTAAATAAATTTTTAGCAAAAAAATTATTTTTAATTTTTTTAATGAAAAACGAGGAATTTAAGCTTACAAAATGTAACTTAGTGTAAAAAATATAGATACTTGGGTATAACATAACAATATTTTAGAGAAATTATTCGTAAACATACCTGGACAATGCAATAGTGGAGAGGCTCGTGCCGCGATAGTCCATACTTGTCGAGCATCTCGCGCACTACCGCTGCGGCCGTGTCGCCTACAGACAGCAGCAACGTCTTGTAAGGCACATCCGGACACAGCGACGATCCGTAGATCTTCAACGTACCACCTACGAATAACGACATCATTTATACACATCACAAAAACTGCACATTAATGAAGTGCACGGAATTCCGCGTGAATCGGAATGTAAACAAAAATTAAAAAGATGTTATCATACGCTTGACCTCAATTTCAATTGGTGTTAAGTAACAATATAGCTGTGAACAGTCAAGCGTGCTCACTCAGAAAACTGGCTCTCATCATATATGGACAGTCGGACCACAGCGATACTTTTATAGTAACAGATTTACAATATGATGGTGGTTTCCAGCAGTGTGGATTGTAAAAAATCCTACCCCTACAGAACTTGTAGCTCCAGAATCGAACCGGGGAGTCCGTGTAACGACACAAAAGCAGTTAAAATTATTAATTAATACAGCATATGTAGTTACAAAAGTGTAAAACCGTAGGAATGCGCGTACCAGTGTCAGGACCGCCATCCTTGGAGCGAAACTGCTGCAACTTCCTCTCAAGTTTCTGTTGTCGGCGGCGCCGCATCACCGCTTCCGGGTTGCTGATACTGCGTGTAAACGATGTCTCCGGCAATTCTGTATATGAAAAAAAAATACAAGTAAAACACTATTTCTTTAGATAACAATTTATCTCTGTAAAATAATAGACGAATTTTAATATGTATCCTTGACCGATGAAGAAAACACTATGAGGAAACTAACATGTACCAAGTACAACGGTGTTTATGGACATGTGACATTCACCATCAAACATGATAGATAAAAGGCCTTCTCTCTCTCGTTGTGAGGTAGCCTCGAGTCGGAGTAATAAATGTAAACAATAAAAGCTGTTATTTTTTATATTTACATTAACATGAAATTGGTTTATAAATTAACTATGTAAAGTACAGGAAATATATAATCTAATTCTTATATAATAATCACAAATGAAACAATTTCAAGAATAACATCAGAAAAGATTGTTATATGAAGTAATGATTTTTTATTGAAATTTACCATATTACCTAACATTGTATTTCGAAATGAAAATATTACAGCCGAACGTAGCTAAGTAATGAAGCTAATTACTTATACAACGTAGACTCGCTTAACGAAACAGTATTAATTATTTCATCAAAAACTTTCGACACATTGAAGTGTAGTTATTTGGAAAACTTTTCGTTGTTTTATATATGTTAAAGAGTATTCATCTTAGGCGAAAGAAACTCAACTAAGACTAAATATTTTTAAGACTTAAACGAGTTTGCCAATTATATAGTAATACAAAACACAGTTACTATTTTATTGCATTGATTGATGACATTCGTTATTATTTATAATTATATATTACAATAAATCATCACTTCACTTAATTTATTTATTGCAGACTTACATATCTACCAGAGAATATTTATTATTGAGTAAAGCTGTTTTATTATGTCTATATATATATAACATTCGCAAGTTTTCTCTTAACTTTTCTTAACATCTCGTTATCATCTTACCCAGAGCCACATCGTTATAAGTAGGCGTATCACTTACCATCAGGTGAATAGTCACATGTGAATGATACCATAGTGTTAAGAGGCGACGTAGTCTATAATGGCAAAATGCACTAGCCTGTTTTACTTTTACGTCAGAAGAAACAAGTGAAGCTCCAACGTCTGTTCAGTGATACTCTTATTCCGACACTACGTACACGGAAACTCCTTAAGGTACAGTAAGGTATTAAAATAATAGTCTGCATTATACAAACAATAATTTTACACAAATCGTAGTAATCATTTGTGATCCATTCTAATCCTTTTTTAAGAGTCGGTAAGAGAGTTTTTCAAGGGGCATTAGATCGTTATACACAGTTAATAGATCTTGATTTCAGATGGTATTAATTGACAATAAGAACGTGGATGGTGTAGCCCGCTCGTATAGAATACTTCGGCCTTCATATGTAATTATTCGGGACACAGCAATGCAATGCAGGGGGTTCAAAAAACCTTGTAATCAACTAAACTTCACAACATGTGGGAACAAAATGGAACTAAAGATCTTCGTGTTCAACAACCGGTTAGTGTCTATATCATGGAGTCAGTTACTTCCACTTAATACAAATAAGAAATTCATTCGGTAATATACTAAATTTAATAAAAGTTGTATTTAAGATGTAGACCTGTATAGAGTTTCTCAGCAATCGGCCTATTTTCGTCATTTGTATCAGATTTCAATCTTGAAAGTTTTTCTTTCTTCTTGAGTTCCTTTTTTTCTCTCTTTGATAATTTTCTTTTGAAATTTTGGTCTGATTTTTCAATGACGGAGGACAGAGGAACCTGTGTATTATAAAATTTATACTTTAATATAAATATTACTAAATATTATACACAGCTGGTACAAATCAAATGTTACAGAGACTAAGACAAACTTTAGACATGTTGATTAAGATAACTTCAAGTCCCAAATCATATGTTACATCTCTAACAAATAGACATCATAGTAAAGAAATATTCTTGTCTTCACCATAACATATATGAGTAATATTTCGATATACACTTACTTTCTAATTACTTTAAAACAAAAAAACAGTAAAAGATATTGGACATTTTGTCAAGTGAAAGATTTTTAGTCAGCGAAATAAAGAAAGGAGACTACATTGCATTTGTCATCTTCACACATAAGGTCTAGACAGTTTTCAACAAGAGGGGCCATCTAACAGTAAGTAAATCTTAACTACTCTAATTATATGCAAGGCAGTAGTATCAACTTCTAATAAAAACTTGTATGTTTTGCAACAAAAACAAGCAATATCCAACCTCGTTATTAGTAAGGCACTTGAGTAGGAATCGCCCCTCGCGATCATCGGTATGCCAGTTCAGCTGGACGAGGAGCGGCTTCTCGTGGGGCTCCAGTCTCCGCTCGTAGTCTGGCCCATGAGTTTCCCACAGTGAGTACGAACCAAGCGACAACATCCGCATGTCAGGTCGGAACTTTTCAATAAGCGTTTCTGTCGGAAACAACACAGAATATATTAATTTATACACATATGTGAAATTAAAAGAGTAACGTGACGAAATCATGTATAAATTTTTGTGTAAATATTCCAATAAGCACTTTGTTACAGAGTCCTTACCACCAGATGAATGTACTATATGTATCATATCCTTTGCATGAAAATGTGTGATTTAATTGTAATGCTAAGCACTCGCAAATTTAGAATAAACTTTAAAAGAGAAAAAATTTACTCTTTTTTTTTGCCAAATTATTTTAAAACATTGTGTTATAAAGGCTTTGGATTGAATAATCCCATTTTGATTAAATAAATTGTTTAGTTGATGAAAAATTAAAATGGACATTATTTATCTGGATTTTATTAATACGTTATAGTTACATTATGAATGCATTAAGCAACAGGTAGTTTATTATAAACGAACCTATAACATCGCTGACTGTAGCGTCGGAGGCAACACGGATGCACTTCGTTGCGATCTTCTGCCCTGAATCTTGAAAGTAAAATCGCATAACACCGTGAAACTCCAAGTTCTGTAAATGATAAATCAATGTTAATTGCAAAGAAGTTAATGATTTTTTTATTAATATGAGTTATGTTTACCACTGAAATAAAATTTGGAATTGTTAAAATATATCTTTAAACCAATCGTACACTAATGGTATTTAAATGTGACGATTTATATAATTAGTAGTGAAATAGTAATACTTATTAAAACCGTATATTCGCTCTTTACATCATAAAAACATAACTATATATTATATGCCAAAAATACCTAACAGATGTTATAAAATTCAAGAACCTAAATAAATGATACCATATATTATTACAATAATAGATATTTCGGGCTCAACTCCTAATTTTTCCCTGATTTATAATAAGCATCTCGTTGTCTCTTGGTTTAACTTAATTCAGATTTATGTATATCATTATTTTTTACTGTAAAATGTATTTATCCTATTCATAACGAAAACAGTTATAAAAATAAGTTTGATGAATGCATTTGAATAAGGTGTTTTTATCAACCAAAGAGTTTACCCTTTACAATACATATCAGATGTGTTTACACGGAAATATTTTATCTAAAGCGCATTCTTCTAACGATAAGCGTAGCTGACAAAGCAAATTGTTTTACAACAAAGCACACCGGGAAAATATATTTAAATAAAAAATGTGAAAATAAAAAACAATTCGCAGAGTTGTTAAGCGGAGTGTATACTTAAAATAAGAGTTTAAACGCAAACAAAGTACGAGCCTTTGTTTTCATAGTAAATTCCACTATTTCATTTTTCAATGTGTTTACGTAGAAAAAAATACTTTTCTTAACACGTATTGGTTCCATCATTGTAAATTATAAATATCTTTTAATATGCATAATAATGATTACATTTAAAGATATTTTATGTATATATTTAAGGAAGGAACGGTAATTATGAGCGAATACGCGAATCTAGATTTTGTGTAAAAGTGGAACAACAATAGCATTGTTTCAAAGAACAATTGGAAGGCCGCAAACACAAACGATCGGCTGTTCAGTCTTTAGCCCACCCCTTTATGCTATTATGTACAGTAAAATTCATACAAACTCTTAATAAAATTTAGGCCAATGAAACCAAAACTGTACAATATCAAAAAGTAAAATGATCACCAACGAACGTAAATACTACAAATTAGCAACAGTGTAAAGGAAAATATGAACTTACCTCGTTGGGCTCGCTGAGTTCAAATAGATCAAGCCTGTTCGCGTTCCACTGCTGGATCATGTTGCGGAGCACCTCGCGCTCCAGCATGCGCTTGTCGCGGTCCGCCTCCATCCTGTCACCGCATCAAGTCAGCACCCTGAAATAAGTATAAAACACAATTAAATTACAAACATCCTCAGAATATTTCTGCAGCGAGATGAGTTTCACAATAAAAGCAGATTGTGCACAAAAATCTCTAAACAATTAAATAAAAGATTTGTTGAATTTAGTTTTACTCGATATCCCTTATATCAGAATCAACAAGAAACGATGGAGAATTTTAACTATAATACAGTAGTAAACACAATATTAGTTAAAATAGTAAATTTAACCGTTTTAGTTCAGTAATTTGTTAAATGTGAAAAAAATTCCACATCTATTTTCAAGCAAAAATTATGGAATAGTAACTGAAAAAATAGTTTCACAAAACGTGTGCAAATTTATACAAATAAATAAATGTAATGTTTGTTTGTAATAAAAAAAAATACTTTTTATTTAATTTAGCTAATTTCTGTGAACGTTTACACGGCACTTAAAGGCCGATTCTAATATTTTTTTCACTACCAGATAGTAACAGATATGAGGATTAACAGAGGATATAATAAATTTTATTAAAAAAGTTTCACACTTGTCAGTAAACAATCTGATTTGTTTTACTTATAGTTTGAATTTGGGAGAATTTTTTTTTGATATCGGAAATGAGATACTAAAGTATAATGTTTATATAAATTTCATATCTTAAGTTAAAAGATCCTTTTAAAGCATCCGTAACTGAATATTTTTTTGAAATTTAAATACGAAGTCTACTTGCTTTGAATGAAAGAGGCTGATATAAATATAGCATTTCCTTTACGCAAGAATAAATAAATCCACTTATACCGGACGGTTAGGAGAAGAAAACTTATATTAGTAATCAGAAACTTCAATTATATTCATATTGTTCTCATAGATAAATTGAAGTATTTTAAAAAATATCACCACCGAGGTTTCGTAATCACAATTATTCAATGTTATATTATATGGAAATAAACCGTTTTATGTAATAACAAAATTTTTATGTTCTACTTCGCAGCTAGTTTTTTAGATAATAAAATACAGTTTCCTTTTTATATGAAATTATTTGTGTTAAAAAGTATTTTGAAATATTTAAACGATTGCTTTATATATATCTATGTGAAACTGAAAATTATCATATCAGTGTATTTAATATTTATCTTTTGTTAAAATTGTAACTATGACAAAACTTAACTAGTGCTTCTTACAAATATAGTACAATTTGTTAACATATACGTGTGTATGACCTCATTCCATGTATGTGAATAGAGCAAAAGATTTTTTTTTAAGTGGGCGGCCCCCGGCGTACATCATGCGCCGGCGCACCTACACGCGCATTTCTGTATTTATAACACAAACATATGGCCCCGTGCACTGGCCGAGCGGTCATTTAACACTCTATAAACTAAATATCGATTGTCAATAAAAATATATATTTATCTTTTACACAACCGAGGAACATGCCAGGCGTGTTTGTAAAATGGAAATGGTTTTAATTTGATCAGAATTTTTTCTAGATACAATTCCACTATCAACACCTGTCCGAATACGTTTTGGTCCAATAGCGTGACAGTTCAACGTCAGGTGAGACATTGAACAAACGCTGACCCGTTTACCTACTGTTGCTTAAAAACATTTACAAGTGAAACTTGCTTAAGACAAGATCAAGTAATTAACGATCGTCGTACCGTTTCCGTAGTTACTTTGAAATAAGTTTATAACAATTTAACATTGTCAAAGTATTCAATATTTTCATTTACCGATAACCTTCAACGTTAAAAATATCAAACGTAGCAATTTGAACTTGGAAACGAAAAATATAAAGATTGCGCTACATATATTTAGAATGTAAAATTATACTAAATAAATTAGACTTTATTGATAATAAGATTTTACTGGTGGTAGGTGTCTGTTGCCGGAGACCATCCAGGTAGATACCATCGCAGTTGCTATTCCTACTGCCAAATAGTAGTGTGCAGATATTACAGTGTTAGTTTAAAGAGCTTTGTAAGCTAGTGAAGTTACTACAACAATGAGACTTAACACCTTTTATATCAAAGCGACGAGCGCAATGTGGTGCAGTGTATACCATCTACACTAGCGCCACGTTATGGGCAAGCGTATCACGTACCAGGTGAACGCCTCGCAAGTCTCATCGCCTCGTCGACTTAAAAAAACTACCAAAAAATAATACAGAAGTATAAAGAAAGAACGATAGAAAGTAAAGATATTGTAAAAAAAATCCTTGAATTAGAGTATCAGGGAAGAGCGGAATAAAACAAAAAAAAACAGATCATTACGATATTGACGCTACGTCCGTCCGCAATTGGAAAGTGGCAACATTAGAAGGCTGTATAATAATACTCAGGGAGGTTATAGTATTACTTCTACGAACCTGCCGTCTGTATGTTTACCTACTAGATATAATGTTACCTCGAAACGTGCCACAATTCATCTCAATAGTTTATTAACTTCGACCGTTTAATATGAGGATTGTTATGGCTCGTACGTTTCCGTTAGTGTAACAGTCCGGGCTTAAGAATAGCAAGATTTACCGCGACGAGTACTTAAAAATGTAAACGGATTACTTGCTTGTAACTTGAACCAATTTTTTACCACAAACTATGTTCATCTAGAAATTTTACTCACTTTCACTATCGCGAGGAATTTACGTTACACCCGAAGTTTGTAGAATCGACTTATTGTATTGTTTTTATTGAAATTTGACAAGGTATTAAGTTTGGCGAATTTCATTAGATTTTTTCAAATTGTCCGTCTATGTAAAAAATAATTTTAGTATACAGAAACTTATTAAGACTATGATTTTTTATAGAATTTACAACTTAAATCATATCTTCAAGTTGTTAAAAAGTTACCTAACAGTTTGCGTATTTTAAATATACATCATTTAGATTGCATAATGATTTCTGTTTAATTCAAGTTAAGTGAAGTTAAAAAAGTAATTTATTTCAATTATTACAATCGAAATTATTAGTGGTAGTATTTATTGTACAAATATTGTATAAATATTATTATAATGTTGTAGTAACAAGATTTAACAGTAGCTTCACGGATTGCAGGAGAGTGTAGTCACAGCTCACGGACGCGTGACTGTATATTATTTAGGTACAGCTACATGCACTACATGCACCTACATTCACATTGTTCTATGAAGTTAACGTCTTGCGTAGACAGGTTTAACTCTCGAAGACCATAAATATTTGTAGAAGTGAAACACTATTCATCATTCTGCGATCTTACAAAAAAAAACAATCTTAACAGTTACATACAAAAATTATTCATAATATTCGAGGAGACGAGCGAGACGTTAAACTGATGGTAAGTGTTACACTTGGCCAAAACAACGTAGTGCTGGTTAAGATGGTATACACCGCACCATACTTCGCTCGTCGCTTTAAGACACAATGTGAAGTCTCGTTACCCCAGTAATTTCTTTAGCTTACGGCACCTTTCAAACCGGAACACAGTAATGTCTACACACTACTGTTTGGCAGTAGGAACAGCAACTGCGGTGGTATCTACCAGGACGGTCTCCGGAAACAGAGTACCGCCACTATTTTTTATTTATTATATTAAGTTACATTATAAATGAATATTAATCTATCGCTCCAAAAAAACAATATAAACTACAAAAACATAAACAGATCATTAAAAGGGTATAGGAAAGGCCATAAAGGAGATCTGTGCATGTGTTGGGCACAGGAAGGGGCAAGGTCGGCGTCCAAGCGTGAACTTCCGACACGTTGACAACGCTACAAGATCCGTCACACGATATTCACTTGCTGTACTTACTGTACTTAGCAACGGTATTGTTAGTTTCGCCTAAGTTTTAGTTTAAAGTTAGATAAGCACTCATATGTTCACTTTAATCGGAACAGACCGGGGTAACAGTTGCTACATACCAACCATGTTTCTTCGGACCTTTTATAAAAGAATGTTTAAAAAAAATACAAAGCGTTAGTATTACTAAAATAGTTTGTGTTTTATTCGATAAATTAACAATTCAAAATGATATTGTAATGTATTTACATAAGTCCATATCTACAAAACACCCAAGTTTTCGCGTTTAATTGACTGGAATACGTTTGATTTGCAATAGTCCATGACTGATTTAATGAGACACTTACTCATTCATAACCAGACAAATGTTTTATTAACGAGAAAACAAATTCCCGATGTGCTTTAAATACATTTAACTTCATTAATACCCTAAAACAAAATCATAATTTTTTCACATAGTTTGCAAGTTAGTTTTAATCACACGTTTATTTACCATTTCATACATACTTTACACTAATAGACTTTTACTGCTCTGTTGCCGGAGATCTTTTAAATAGATATAATCACAACGCATACTTTTATACAAAGTTTGACAGTAAAGGAAAACATCGTGAGGAAACCTACATATCTACGTCATAACCAACCATGGTCGGACTAGTATGTGAAGTGGAGAAGGCAATGGCAACATCACTCTATTACTGCCAACAAAGTCTTCGTGTTTCATTACACATGATGACCACGACCACGTCATGAGGAATTACGACTTAGAAGAAGTTTGCAAACATTATTATTTTACAAAAATCGTCTCTTTGCTGTGTCGAATGAAACAGTCATTGGTGGCTATAATACAGCTAAAATGCTTATTGAACGGGCCAACTCCGCTAAGCGTGGGAAAGTGTTGTGTTGATGTTATAGTGCGGGCGCAAAAACAACGACCCCCGGCAAGTGCATAGGGGCGGAACAAGTGCACGCACCGGGGCGCTCCACTAGCCCTTTCATTCCTATTCACACTATCGGCATTCGGCAAACACTCGAGCTTTCAACGCGCCCAATCGGCCCCTCTCTAAAAAAGGCTAATGGAGGTGAAGTTTCACATTTTCGATTATGATTTATAACCAAAACACCGATTAGTGTATAGGAATGTCATCTTACAATATTCTAGAGATACATTTCATAAAAATAACTGCGTAATTTTTTCATTGTGTACAATGTTCATCGGTTCGTTAAAAAATGCGCATATATGTTTGCACAAGAATTACGTAGTTGTATCATTGAAATTTCTGTGCACATTCTTATTACCTATAGTCTAATGAATACTTCCCCATATGAAGTATCGAAATACTTGATCAGTGGAGCCGGTAGAGAATTAGTGCGTAAGCTTAGCGCGAGAGGTAACAGCCGAACCACGGTACTTGCGCCGTCCATTCACAGAGCCGCGTATTCAGCCGACTCGGGTTACGGGAGTCGTGTAACCAGACGTTCGCGATTCGGTTAATGCTCGCGTCGGGCCTGAGAACTCGGCACCATTTGCAAAGCTCCCATGTTATGAAACCCAACGGTACTGTTACACCGTCACGCAATACTAATTGGTGTCGCGCGTCGCCGTCCGCGCCGCGGTGCGCGCTCGCGTTATCTCCGACGGTTAAACCATTTGAAAACCTGCTCTCGTATAAAACGGGACGCTCGTATTGTCCTCGAATGAGCTTTAAGACTTTCCACAAATACATACCGGAGTGCGATAAAAAATAAACATAAACAGTATTTATGTGATGTATAAAATCTGTAATCATATACGCCGTTATAAAAAAATATACTCATAATTCGTAGTAAGCTTCTGTAAACTATAACGTTGGGAACGAAAACGTTTTGTAAACACTTTCATTTTAACACAGTGAAATTTCTTCGTAGCAATAGCTAACAATAGATATTCTCATTTTAATTTCATAGGAGTTATTAATTTCCTAGAGGCACCACAAAGCGGCAGATCGGTTGCATTGTGTTGATGAATGGAATGCAAAAGGTACTGAGTTAAAGGTGCCAGTGCGATATGACTCATATAGAAGGCACGCGGGGCTCGTCGCTCAATCGCCAAGTTTCATACAACCCTTTAAATATCTACGCAGCGTTTTATTTGTTTTATCATATGTCTGCTTACATAGCCGCGAATGTTTACCACAAAGAAATGCATTCGAAAATCCCAAGTGATGTTATTATTCCGCATTTGTAACTGTTTAATAAGAATGAAGTTATTCTTAAAACGTGTAAACAAACGTTTTGCCGTGAGCTATTTCAATGTGATAGTTACGGAAATTAATTACAATGTTTTTTTTTTTTTCAAAACAACTTATTTATGATATGAAAGC
Organism: Byasa hedistus; assembly: GCA_029286795.1. Classification (NCBI taxonomy): domain Eukaryota; kingdom Metazoa; phylum Arthropoda; class Insecta; order Lepidoptera; family Papilionidae; genus Byasa; species Byasa hedistus. Next base: position 3,365,992 of record JAGSMW010000008.1, read on the forward strand.
AAGTTAGAATGTATACATTTTTTCGTTTGATTTAATTTTAAATATTTTTACTTTAATATTAGATGAAACTTCAAAGCTATTTTCATGATATTAGTAATCTCTAGTGATAATATTTGTGTAGGTAAAAAACCCTGACAAACAGACAAATATCTATATATTGACACTAGTATCTACCATACTGAAAAGCAGCAAAGATGGTGTTCTTTGAATTAAACCGAAAAACAGCTGGTTAAAAGTATGTATTCACAGAAAAATTGGACAAGGAGACATTCTATGACCTAAACTCTTTACATACTTACTGCATATTTAAAGCAAATTATAAAATGTATAGTTATAAAAGATTTAACATATGAAAAGGTGGGAAATGAATTTGAAGTATTATTACTGTATTTAAAATATATCAATTTATATATTGCGTACTATAACATAGTACCAAGATAAAGTGTAGATATAAACCGAGCCTTTATTTACTTGGTTAGATTAATACTTTTTTTTATGCGTTTAAATCCAAACTGATAAGACAAATAATGACATAGGCTTTGGTATTACATACCTCTTAACGATATTTTTATCTCCTATTACTTTGCAAAATGATTATTTTAATTTAAGGATAAAATATCAATATTGAAAACATAGTTACGATATTTCATATTCATACATAATTTATTTAATAAACAATACCATAACAATTTTAATAAAAATGTCGCGTAGACGTCGGTTTTGATAAAACGAGTTGAGAATTAGTAAAGGAAATGAAAGATCAAGTACATACTCTATTGATGTAAACAGATATCGCATTATAAAATTTCGTAAATCGGCATCATATGATATAGAATCTGTGATTTAGAGAGTCGCCGGTCTAGTGAGTGATAGTAGGGCATCGGTAGTTAGCAATCGGGTTTCGTTCCGTCGAGTCGGAGAGAGCCCGACGAGTTGGCGCGTCGCCGCGGCCACTCGCTGCCACGTCTAGCGCTGGCAAAAGTATGACGACAGAAAATGGCTATTTGCGTTCTAACGGATGACCGTGACCATCGGCGTTCACTCTCGCCGCAAACGGGACCACACCGGAAGTAAATCGACCACCAGCAAAATTAATCGTTAAACCGCCTCTCCCTCTCGATAAGAAACACATAATGGATCAAATTAATTATATACAGAGCATGTTTATATCACACATCGATATACGAAAATGACCATTTAAACATAGAATAATGAGTCTACTGCAAAGATCTAAAACATCACAAAGTATCAACTACTATAATGCCATCTCACTTCAAAAAGTCTACTATTATTATATAGCTATCCTAACTACACGCACGAGAGCTTGAAAATTAAAAAATAGAACAGCAGCAGAGAATGAATAAAGTGAAATCCCTGTTCTGTCAAACGAAAGAGAATAAAAAGAAAAACTAACATAGATTTTCAAGAAAATTCACAGAACTTTTTTTGAGTCTTGCCAGCAATGGGTTCCTGGACACCATTACGAAGGATGTGAAAAGAAGTAAAAGGTCAAGTCAAACGTCGTTATTAAGTAACTTTACAAGCTTGTGAATTATGTGCCCATTTATAAAACTAGCATTTATAAAAATAACGGTTATATCGACCACGGTGCCATACGAGGGGTGGTTGGAGCCTGGCACGGATTGTGTCGAACGGGAAAGGTTCTAACCTCACGCAGTCTCCCTAACGAACTCCAACCGGCATTAAATTTGTCCCAGTTTTATTGCACTTCGGCAGATACAGATATTTTTACTCATTTTAGGCAAATTCCTTTTTGAATAATCATACACATTAAATATTTACACAAAGGTATACGAAAAATAATCGATTAACTTATAACAATGTTCGTCTTACGAAATCGATGTTTATGTATAACATACCATTGTCCACTAAATATGTTGCAATGTATCTCAGTTATAAATATCTCGGCCGTTTTAATATTCAAATATCACTTACTCCAAAATCCATAGAGTAGACAAATATTTCTAGAATTGTATAGAATAACTTATACAACTTATAAAGAGGTTTGTATAAACTATTTCCTGCTACTGCTGTTCTATATAATTTTACCTTGGACCTCTCTAAGCCAATCGGAGGGAATGCATGAATCAATAAGAATTAAATTAGTTCTGCCCGATGGCTCTTCATTTAGTGACACGAGGAATATAATCCATCGTTCAAGGTTATTAACCATTTTGATTAGTCAAATCCGTCAAATGATATTCTAGTCAAAATGTGATAATATATTTTAACTTTTGTTTGCTACACAAGGATCTTTAAACATATATAATTCATATTAATTCATTATCAGTCGATGGACGCCCACTGCTGGGACACAGGCCTGCTCCAGAAATCTCCACACCGATTAACCAGTCCTGCGCCATTTTTAACATACACAAACAATAAATAATAAAAAAAAAAATATTTTCTGTGTGTTTGTTTCAGGCAATATCTTAAACGAATGGATCGATTATGACAAAACTTTTACAATTGTAAACTCAATGTAAAGCGTAACTTAAACTTATTTTAATTTGAAAAAATAATCTCCTAAAATTCAACTAAATTCCATTTCGTCAGTTTGATCAACTATTCTAAGCAGTATTTTATTTAACGAAAAATATTTTCTCTTGCTATTATAGACGAAATAATTTAACAAAGAATGTTCAAGTTAAACAATTTAATGATATTGGTAACTCCGGACTTTCCGCAATGAAAGCAATTTCTTTATTGTGCTAATGTATAGATTATATAAATAGAAAACAACTCGTGACCGGTCAAGTTACCAGTTACAAAAAAGAAGGAGATATCAAATTATGTTTTCGATGGAGCGAAGATTGCACAGCGTTTCGTTTCGCTGTGCAATCTTCTAGTGTAATAAAAAAGTTCTCGCCGAATTACAACATAACCGGCGGCTTACTCTCGCGTTTCCGGCGTTTTCCATACGCGAGGATTTATGTTATGGTTACGTAAAATAATCGTGTTAGTTTAGAGAGCGAGTGGGGCGAGTGGAACAGGCGGTGCGTGCCAGACGCGTTCCACTTGCAGTAATTGAATTAGGAGCAATCGACTCCGCTGATGCGTACTGCGCCACGCTGCAATCCCCTTCTTCATTCAGCACCACGGTCGTTGTGCCCGCGACCCGACAACGCAACTAATTACAGCCAGAGTGGATATGATATAAACTTATGCTCATTACATTTTTTTATTCTACGAGGCGATAAGACAAGCATGGCAACCACCTGATGGTAAGTGATACGTGGCGCTAGTTAATATGGTATACACTGCACCACATTACGCTCGTCGCCTTGACGGCGACTACCTACTTGACCTACCTAGACGGTCTCCGGCAACAGAAACCACTACTAAATTTATTGAAATGGATTAGCACTTGACTATGATCCCACCAGGTGTTAAGTGATGTAGTATGTGGTGGTATAGCGCCTATTCACTCTTTTATTAAAGATTTTGTATTTGGACGGGAAAGTTGACGCTTTCGTCATGGTACTTTGCTGTTCTTATCAAGGACGATGTGCGAAATCTTTATGAATGATCTACATATATACTCATAGAGACAAAGTTGAAAGAATTTTTGAAGAAAGTTAATTTTCGAAACCATTACACTAATTGTGTATACACATTCTCATGAAGAACGTTTTATAATCACTTTTTTACTTAATTAAGCGAGAAGTTGCAGCTTGTGCAACTGATGGTAAGTGATACGCCTGCCCACAATAATGTAGTGCTAGTTAAGTTTATTTACGCTTCACAACATTTTAGCTTAAACTTAACTAACCTCAATAATTTCACCTGCTACAGCGCTTTTTTATAGAAAAATACTGTCTTCCTAGATGATTTGCGGCAACAGAAACTTACACACAATAACTTGCAGGTGATGTGCTAACATATAAACGATTTTACTGTTTAACTAAATTTCATTGGTTAAACGCTAAGAAATAATTGGTGTCTTAATATATTCTATATTTCTGTTATCTAGAGGTAAAACAAGTACATACTGGTATAATAGCCTCTGAGGAGTATCAGATAAAAAAATATTGAAATAATTTCAATGTAATATATGGAAACGGTAACCCTTGTAAGGTTTCCTCGTTTTGTAAATCCTTGTTGAGATCACTTTACTTTTACTCTGCACTGAATAGGTTATTGTCGCATATTCTAACATAAATTTTGTATTTAACCTCGTTACTTTTGCTGATTAGTCTTTTACTTTTTTAGTTACAATGCTTTAACACTTGACATTACTTTCACACGATTTAAAGTGGCAACGGGGCCAAAAATTATGAAAGCTTTAACGTTATGATAAACAGCACCCAGCAATAGTGCCGTTTAAGCATTGAGACGGATTTTAAAAATCTCAACTGCTATCCAAACTACAACACCTAAAAAGCCGGCAATCTAAACATTCCATTACGTTATTTATATCGCACATATGCTCCCAATTAATTCACATTCTGATAAACATTTCGGAATCGACATAACATAAATATGTACGTAAAAAGATCTATAATCGAAAATGCATACGACTTCTCAGAATAGCACACTGCAGCTGTTACTTATGCTCAATCTCAGAGAACTTAATATTCTATTCACCTGCATCTTTCGTAGTCTAAGATTAATCTAACCAAGATTTATCTACACCGCATGTTTATACTTAAAAGAATTAGATTGGAAACGGATATTAGTCATACATCTACTGAAATGCAGGAAGATTCTACTTTATCCTGTTTCTAGTATTTAAACCGTTGCGGGCATCAATGTATGCGTAAGTATGTGTATGTGCAGCTTTCCTTTGAGCAAATGTTCCGAAGCAAGTTTCCGCCGGCAGCTGTTGATATAGGTGGGCTCGTGAATCGCCACGAGAAAGTAAAAAGACGCAATCAGCGAGAGAAAAGCGCACATACACGACATGAAGCTACTACCTTAATAGCTTAGTTAAAAATTCAGGACATTGACACACTGTGACCCACTGAAAATGGCTATCTACCTAACTACGCCTATTAACTAAGCTTTTAATGTTAAGTCGAGGGTTGGTGGTTCAGAATTAGGAATTTGTGTTTGCATACTACCTATACACTGTAAAACACTTATTATAATCTGGGAGCATATGACTCCGTCACATCATAGTAGGAGGGTAAATATGTTTTACCAAGGATTAAAGATTACTATGACGATAGGACCCTAAAACTGCTTCCGGGATTACAGATGGTAAATAAAAAGGTTAGTCTATCAAATTGTATAAAAATATTTATTAGCTAGCTAACATTAATTAGCTACTGGAAGCGACCAATTAAACCAGGTATATGGCTTTGTAATGCTAAAACTTAGAAATATTTTCTAATAATAATAAGAGGCTGTTTTTTTATAATATTAAAATAGTTAAAATACTGGTAGTTATTGCTAGTAAACAAACATGCTCCTTACCTTACAGAAATATGGATCAGTGCAGTATTTCGACAGCAGAGGTGTAGTCGATCTATCTACGCCATGCTATAAATCTGTAACAAAATAAAGTAACAATTACTAAATACTCATTAGACAATGTGTCTGCATTTGATAGATTCATCAATCAGTACCGACCCTTGTTATCAATCATAAAACATTGGAAGCAAAGAAAAAATATTATGACTTCGATCGGTTAGATTATATGAAACAATTATTAAAAGTATTAAAAAGTCAACGTATGCCTCCTTTGTTGGTGACCGTTTATTCATCAGCTATTTCTGCCGTTGAAGATTAGTTGTTTAGCGCTGTAGCTAGTGAAATTACTAAGGTAATGAGACATACCACAAGGCGACGAGCTTGACGTGGTGCTGTGTATATCATTCTAACTAGAACCACATTGTTATAGGCAGGCGTATCACGATCAGATGAACGTCTCTCGTTTCATACCTTTGTTCCCATCTGCTATGTCGCCTTTTTAAAAGATCACATATTCTTTGGATTTCATTTAGATCTGTACAACAGCTTTTTATATGATTAATAACAAAATATTATAGGTTTCAATTATGTATTCAGAATGTTGGAACAAACATAAGACAGTGATGATTTAACGTGTCAAAAATTTATTTAAATTCACTCAGTCGAATAATATTTATTAAACAGAATGGAACATCACAGTTTAATACAAAAATTAATGAAGTTAACAAAAAGGGGCGTTTTTGCAAGTCTTTCGGTGCGACAGATAGGTGCGTCTGATGTTTATATGTTACGCTTCAAATCTACATGAATGCATCACCATCATTATCTTATCACGAATGTATGATAAGGTATTAGTAACGTACCTATTTATATATACATACACTGAAACAATGAAAGAATACAAATGTTATAAAAAGGTGACATCTTATAATCACATATAACTATGAACTTGTTCATGAAAACAGTCATTTATTTACTAATTTACGTAAATTATCAAGAAATTAAATAAACTCCACCGAAAATTAATGAGCAGGAAAATCTCAAATATTTTTTAGAACCTTACAAAAATAAAAACAGAGAAATATTATTATAATATAGAAAATGAAAATAGTCATTAAGAATTAACCAAATTACTCTGCTATGGTACAATGTTATTTCAATAACAAAATGTAATAAATATAAAATAACATTAGTAGCAAATCTTTAATAATTAAATACAAATAAAGAAAATATAATATCAGTTAGTGTTGTACTACCTGATATTTATTTTAATTCCGATGGAAACACTCCATGTTTCTTTTATTTTCTCTAGACGACATAAATCCTTTTTGCCTGAGTAATCACTTTTCGAACAAAAAACAAAATCACAATCTGCTCCGACGCTTCGGTACTGCAGAATACATTCAACTGGCACCCTTGCTTTTGTGTCCGGGTTAAATAATATCACACGTATTAAAGCCACTTGAGGACCAGACGAAAATCTCTATTATAAGTTTTGTTTCAGAGATATTTTATATAGAACATAATCATTGTTATGTACATTTTTATCATAACTTATTCATTCTGTGATCTATTGATTGAAATCTCAATAATTTTTGTCGACGTATGTACAATAGCATAGTTATAAGATAAGGTTTGTCGTAAAAATCTAATTAGATGGTAGCCACTTACAACGGGTCATAATAGCATAGTTACCTATGATGACGGCAACTCGTGCATCCGTGACTCACAGAGGCAACGACCGGTGCTCAATGTGTGGTAGAACCACTCAGCCGATTGTGGCACCAAACCAAATTACCATCGGTATAAATTAGTTACGATATTAATAGCGATATCCACATGTATTATTTTGTTAAGACTACATCTGTGTGACGAACTTTATAGCCACTGTAATATAATGTCATCGTTTTAATGACTACGAACAACAGCCTATATTTTAGTTTTAAATTTACAAAGACTTTTTGTTATTTTCATTACAAAAAAATGTATAAATGTCCTCGATCTCCTAAATATTGTGTCTAGAAATACAGCTACACTTCCGAGACTATTATCATCAGCCTATAGACGCCCACTGCTGGACAAAGGCCTCCCCAAAAGATCTCCACTCCAAACCGCACATAGAAAAACCTGAGACTAAAAAGAATACAAAATCACAAGTCTGAGCACATTTTGGAAGAACAACCTTTATTAATGAGAATTAGTTAAACTACTATGGACTTATTAAACTCACTCTATAATTTTAATAAATACAATTCTATCAAATACAAAAACGTATAAATCATAAATTCCATATACATAATACAGGATCTGACAATAATTGCGACCAATATTCGGTTGACATTTTTTCGACTCTATAATATGCGTGATAAGGAGTTATATGCATGATCGGAGTGAGTCACTCTAGTACTACAAGTACACTAAGTTCATTAGAATTCGAACCTCGTCGGCGGCATAGTCATTCAATAACGACTGAACACAGTGGCTAGTCATGTATGGTAAATGTGCCATAATTCGATGGCACGTGAATCAACTATAGCCCTGTAAATCTACAGAACCGAAATAAACCACGACTGCTTTAAGAAAATAACAAAAGAAAATAAAAATTAAACATTACACCTAAAGACGATGTTAGCATAATAATTGCCATAGCTGCAACATAATTCAAACAGGAACTCTGATTTACAACAGCTATAAATCTTGTGTTCAAACACAACTAAAGGTTCTACCTATGTAGCAACATAATAAATATAAATGAAGAAAATAATAATAACCATAATAAAAAGCAAGATAAAAAGATTATTTATAATGACAATGAAAATTTAATCTGATTATTGGATGACATATCAGTAGTACAAGCTTGAACAGTCTCTGGCAACACAGCCAGACAAATTATGTTAATATAACAAAAACCCAACATAATTTTGTTTTTTGTCAACAAACTTTTCTTTTGTTATATCTCTCTTTAGTACAATGTATTGAACGTAATCACAATTCTGTGTATGAAAATGTCTTGTTACGTGAAATCTTATTTCAATACTTTTCTAAATTAGTCATGAATTATTAAATTTTAAATTCTATTGGGTATAAGAATGTAGCAGATTTATACCAGTAATGATAATAAAGTCAAGGATAACTCGTTATAACTAACAAAATGAAAGCTGAGTATTGGAAATTTCAAAAAATAATTTTCGGTAAATCATTTTTAAAAATGTTTCAATGGAAACTTAAGCATGACAAGAATGCATTGGATATAGTAAAACTTTTTAAAAAATCAATAAAAAAAATTGATAGCAGTTGTTTTAGGATAAATAATTTTTGTTATTAACTTCACTGTATATACTAATAAGCAATTGTCAAAATTTTACAAACAAGTCCTTGTAGTCAGTCATAATATATAATTAATAAACATAGAATATTATTTTATATAAATGTGATCGTCAATGTTGATTATATGCAAATTACAATATTTTAATCAGTCTATTTTGGAGTGCCAGGATAAAGATTTTTAAATTAAAAATAAGATTGTTGACAAATACTGTAGAATAAAAACATAAACAACGGAAACTTATCTCTAAAATGTAAAACTAGTGAATTAAAGAAAATCTTCTAATGCCGTAATTCTTTCTGAACAAAACATTTGAACGAAATCATTGTATACATTTATTATATTTTTGTAATTTGATAATAAAAATATCTATAAATATAAATAAATGAAAATTAAGAAATGCATACTATCTGATGCCTCATGTTAAAAATTGTATTCCTAATGTTTACTTATATTTATTATTTTGAACACAAATAAATGATATTTTTAAGATAAAGTAGTTCTAAATTAAATTAAGTAGTAAACAGAATTTGTTCCATTACACTACTAACACACACTAAACTTACTAATTAAAATATCTAGTTTAATACAAAATTGTAATTTTCAGTCTATTGTTTTATATGGCTTACAAAGACAAACTTTTTGAAACTGTTTTATTATAGTACATACTTTTTTTAACAACTTTATAAAAAGATGCATTCTTAATTCCAACGTATTTTAGTTTTCGCAGAAGATTTTCAAACGCAGTTACAGTCAAAACTACACTATCAAATACATTGACACTTTCTGCTTAACCTGTTACGTATCGTTTTTCTATGAATTTTTTTAAGTAATATACTTAAAAACTAATAACAAGTAGAAGTTATACCAACCTGATATTAATAAAAATACACAAATAAAGATTGTGCCGGAAACCAACAATTTGGACACAAAAACAGTAAACAACCACTTACAGAACTTCCTAAGTGCCCAACTTGGAAACTTTTAAAAGTCACACAAACAAAATTATCGTTTCACTAAGTTCGCGTATATCATCAATTATCTTTTACTGCCAAAAGCACTAAACAGAATCAGAAATAACATCGCTGTTTTCGATGAATGAAATATTTTAACACAATATTTTTTCCTCGTCAAAAGAACGCATACCACTAGACCAATCTGCCTGACGCAAGTCAGTGATCAAAACTTATGAAACGGAAAACGCGTCCACTTTTTTTTATAATCTGTACGGTAATGCAAAAGGTTTTTGCCATGCAGCCTATGCATGTAGCATATAAAATTTTAGAATTTTATATAAAAAATTTTTAATTCGGACTTATAACTTACTGGACAAACTAGTACAGAATTACCAACATGTATTGAGTTGTAACTAAAAGACTTTATAGTAACAGTTTTTTTTTTATTGACGTTATGAGCGCGTCTTTCACCTGATGGTAAGTCCTTCACCTGCCCATAATAACGTAGCGATGGTTAAGAAGGTACACAGCACCACATTGCAGTCGTCGCCAGTCGTATAACGTAGTGATTACTTGCACAGTGGTCGACTTCTTGAGATGATAGATGTTAAGTCTCGTTACCCCAATAATTATAGTAGCTTACAGCGCCTTTAAACTAAAACACAATAATGTTTACACACTATTATTTGACGGCTAAAAGCTGAAGTTGACTGAAGGCTAAAGTAGCAGCAGTAAAACATTATATGAACTATGAGTAATTGTAAAAAGTAGATAGTGCCTACAATCAACGGTCATTATCTAAAATACAGTCTATCGTAGGAACATTACTGTAGCATACCATAAAAAAATTGTTATGTCTACTTGAAAACAACGTTATTATGTGTGAATTTTAAGCACAAATAATTAATATTAATTGCTAGATACATGTACTGTTATTACTATTTAAAATTTGTAAACAACCTTTTCGTGATCTGGCCTGATCATCAGACCATTTATTATGAAGAGATATATTTGGTAGAAACAACTATGTATTTTAATTCATAACAATATTTTTTAAAAGGCTGTTACCTATTTAGCGTTAATATGTAACCATGTGACTATTTGAAACATTATTCATGGAGATAGTGCTCGTGGTAAACGCTAATTGAATGTAAAGTGATACCTGAAGGTTGTGTACTCAACCTAATCCTATATTAATTTTACCAGTATTCATGCCGACATATATGGTACATGTCGTTTTTGATAATAGCACTACAAACTTTTATCACATACACCGTTCAATGGTAGGGCCCGTAAACTACACTTTAAAACTTAGATTTTTAACTACAAAAACTTAAGGAGTACTTATGAAATTGTGAATGACCATCCATATTAACTTTTACCCTATTTGATGTGGTAAGCGACAAAGTGAAGAAAGATTTCAAAGGGCTTTAAATCTAAGCGGAGTTTTAGAGTAATTAACTTTTGAGTAACTGGACAGAGGACATTTATAACCAACTGCATAAACAACGCGACGTATTGTCCGTTAGTGTAGTTTAAAAACTACACATAAATTCAAATGTTACATTGCTCTCGAAAATTCATAGCACGAAAACAAGTTATTTGTTGTCCAGTATGTGATGCTTGCATGAATATCGATAAACTGCTATGCAATTGTAAATTATTAACTTGTAATCCTTTTTCTGCTACTTATTGAACCAAGTTGCATACATGAGAAAAAATTTACTGCATATTTAAAATTGCCAATACACAAAACTTCAACGAAAGTTTGTTTTTATATAAGTCTATTACTAAATAAAAAGTCAAAATTTAGAAATAAATCTCAATATCATGGTTTATTTAAACAAAAGATGAAATCAGAACAGGATGGACACTAACAAAAGAAATAATAATTTGTCATATATTTATTATATATTTCATCCTAAAATTTTACATTCATGCACATACACACACAATATTTGTAATGTGAAACAAAATTTGCTTTCTGTCTGCCTCAAATACAAGTGATACAAAATGGCACAAGTCCAAGTGACCATAAAAATAAAAGTGAATATGATTGTCTTAAGATACAAGTGTGAACAAAAATAAATCAATAATAACATTAAAGGGGAAAAAAATCAACATAATAGAAAAGAAAATATTTATTATAGAAAATAATACTTGTTTTCAAATGAATAAGTCCAAAAAATTGTATTATTCGATTTCTTATTATATAAATCAAAAGATTACAAAATACCTATCAGAATAGAATCTACAAAAATGATCTTACAAATTATATCTTAAACTTGTACGTTTCTAGGGAGAGCTAGGACTGCTCAAAATTTAATTATGTGAGACTTATTTTTCTTGTAAAAAATAGTTAAAGTAAATGCAATAAAATCACAAAAGAGAATTCTTCTTAAAGCAGCTAATTATCTTACATTTCAAAACATTTTTCATTTCCCACTTGATTAAATTTTGAGAGCACAATCTCAATTGAGACTTTTGTAAAGTCAAGATAACCCCTCATGCCTTTATCAGACACTACAACTGTAAGCGTTTATGTAAATATTTTTAATAAATTGTATTGTGCTAGACATGTTGAGTTATCATGACAAACAAATTACACTAAGAGTGAAAGTGTTGTCTGAAACAAGACTTGTTTACTGGTCAGATCCTTCCTCTTCTTCATCTTCATCTTGTTCCTCCTCGGTTGAAGCAGCATCCTTTTTGGGCGGGGCCACTTCTTTACGTGGCCTTCCTCGACCTCTTCCTTCTCCTGCACCTGCCTAAAAATTTATTTCAAATAAATAAATAAAACTTGGTAGAACATAACTTATATGTATAAATAGCTATTAAAGATGTTAGTAATAATCTAAACATAACCTATCATTTACTTACCTTGCTCTTAGAGGCTGCTGCACTTTTTTTGGATCCCTTAGGCCTACCTCTTCCTCTCTTTACTGCTGGCACCTGCTCATCATCAGATGAATTTTTTGATTCTTTCGTTTTCACTGGAGCTGCAGGCCTTCCTCTCTTTTTAGTATCTCCTTTGGCATCCTATTAAAAAAAAATTAAAGATCATGTCCAACCAAAATACAAATAAGTATTTATTTATAAATAAATTCAACATACAGATTGAGTTCCATTGGCTTTGGGTCTGCCTCGCCCTTTCTTTTCAACGGCCGTTGACCCATCATCAGACATTATAGTTAATTTAATTTACTACTACTCCGGTAATCTGAAACGAAACAGTATAATTTGATAATAAGACCTTAAAACGATTATCAAAAAGGTACTAATTCCTAATAGCCGACTTTTTTTTTTCCAAAAACGCGAAAACGAAATCGTTGTTTATATTGTATTTAATGGATGGGATTTTATATTAAAAAAGAGTAAACAAAATGTAAAATTAAAACAAAGAAATATTAAAAATAAACAAAAAACAACAAATGAAAAAGTCAATAACCAATACTCGGACGCTTGGCTTGGGATAAATATAACGCCAATTAAGTTTTATCCGTAAAAATATTTAAACCTTGAAATAAACTGTCTTCAGTATTTTCTACGTATGACGCAAATGGAAACCAAGTGGACGTTTAGATACGAGGAATTTATAAATATTACAAGTGATTCTACAAGTACAAAGCCGATTAAATGGAGTCTGCCATTAGGTAATTATAACATTTTCTTACAAGCATATGAAGTGTTGTTAATTTTCAATATTTAATATATGATTTGAAGGAGAATACGAAAAATTACACGTGAATTAAAAAATATTACAAGAGTTTACTTACAGAATTGTTTATAGCCAATATTCGATTTCTCAAAAAGATTATTATGGCGGGCCGAGCGCGGAACGAGCGTAAACCGGCGTTTATGAGGCGTCAGTTCAGAGGGCGCTATTGTCTTGTATTTGTAATGTTGTAAGTATAGCGACTTAATTGTAGAGAAAAAGCCAGATGACTTATTTAAGAAGGCGGCTGAGTACAAACAAATAACGTAATGATGAGTTTTTTAATATTATCTAAATTTTGCTACATAGAAACTTTAAACATTAATAATTTCTTTAGTAGGGTAGTTAGTTACCAATGCTATTTTACAATAATGCTATTGTAGCACGAAGATATATTATTATTTTTTGCAAAAAAAAGTTTTACACACCTTCAAAATGAGGCTTCGTACACAATTTTCACTACAATAACCTATACAGAATACGCTGAGAAGATTTTATACCTTTGAACTATTAGAGGCTAATTATAAAACATTTAAATCCGTAAATTCTTATAAGATTTTTAGATGCAAAAATTATTACATCTACCTAGTTCGGCCATAAGTTCTGTTACAAATGAAAATGCATTTTTTTAAATGAAGTAATGTAATATTATTAAAATGTATACCTACATATTTATTAGTCTCTACATAAAATAAAAAATATGTTCTATTCGAAATGGGGACCTTTGGCTTTTATTCAGGCCTTTAGTCTGTTTGACCACGAATCTATGGATTTACGCACCGTTTCCAAGGAAAATTTTGCCACCGCATGCTCCAAAGATTTTTTAAGAGACTATATCGCCGTGTCGTTTAGAGCAGGCCATGTCTTCTAAAACTGACCCTAATTTGAAGTCCTGAGGGTTGAGGTCAGGGCTAGATGAGTTGTTGTTGATGAATTGTTTAATTTTTTATAACTAAAATTTAAAAAAGAAATCGTTGGAATTTTTAATAAAACATTACTATAACATGTCTTCTGTAAGTATACTGTATTTTTTTACAGTAAGAATTTTTTTACTTACAGTATACAACTCGTGAATTCTCCTGCAAAGCACTCCAATAAAAAATATTCACAACAATTTAGCTTTACTAGTTTTTCTATGTTTTTCTAGAGTAACTATCTTATTTGAAGTAGCTTCAGCCATCCTCCCTTCGTTTGTTATTCCTGCTACAGCACGTTTAGAAATACCTGAAACAGTTTTGTCCGTTAATACTTATGTAAGTTATAACTACGATTGAAATTATTTATTGTAAAGGGGGTAAAAATAAAAAGTACTTATGGTATCACTAATCTGTCACAACGTTAATCTTTTCAAACGGAATTATCAGGCCGTCTACTACTACTACTTTTCGGCCTTAAGTAATACCTCTATCGCATAACTTTCAGTATTTTCTTATAATATTTCAATAGCCAAATCACAAAAAATCATACGAATATATCTGCAAACCGACTTGAGTAACATTTGCTAGATGGCGGCGTTAGTTCTAATTTTCGCCACGTGCCAAAACTTCCTTGTCGGGCTATAACTAGACACAAAGGAAATTATAGACAATTATAAAATGTTGAAATAAGATGCCCAGAAAACAATACAAGCTACAAAGAAATAGAGTTTTCTAAATATCTCTAAGTCTTTTATGACTAGTTAAATAAACATCGATTTTTTCGGTACATTTCTATAACTAGATGTTATATCTACAATAATGCTGCAGCAAACAGTAGCAAGATATTTCATAAATATTGATAAGATTTGTAGCAAAAACGTTAAATTTGTTTACTTTAGATAAAAACTTAATCTAAAATGTCGATAATCGTCGTATCACATTGATGTGTTGTTCAAACTCTATTGAACTTTGACATGAAAAAAAGATTGTTGTCGCTGTTGTAACTTTGTTATTGTCAATGAAATTTTAAATATAATAATACCGATGTAATGAAAATTTAAATGACAATAATATTATTTTCAAATGAAGGGAACATCAATTTTGGATTTATAATACATTATATAAAATAATTATTATGATACGACCTGTGGAACCCAGTAAAGAAGATTGTTGTAACAGTGGTTGCAATCCTTGCATATTTGATGTTTATGAAAAACAACTGAGACGGTATGAAAAACTCGAAGAACAAAATGAGGTGCCTATTTGTCAAATACAAAATGGGATATCACAACTCGAATACACAAAATTTTTTGTTACTGATACAGTTTCTATTTGTAATTGGCACAAATTAATAACTTTTAAAAGGTTAGAAAACGATAAAGCTATGTCTAAAGTTTTTTGGAATCCTGGAGACCATTTCTTATTGAAATATTCCAGTGATATTTGCTCTTGTACTCGTGCTTATACACCAATAACATACAGAAAAAATTCTTCAGACAGTTCTGACTTTTCGATAATAGTAAAGCTATATGTTTCGGGCTTGGTTTCGAACTATTTATATTCCTTAGAAAAAGGAGATCAAACACTGTGGAGAGGGCCATATGGTTCTTATGAAATTATTCCTAACAAATACAGTAGAATAATTATGATAGCTCAAGGTACAGGAATTGCACCATTAATCTCCATAATAGACAGTATACTAAATAATGAAGATGACATGACTAAAATTTTTCTCTTTTATTGTTGTCCTTCTGATGATCTAATATTGTTCAGAAATGAATTGTATACTTATAAATCTTTTTGGAATTTTATATACAATATTTACTTAAGTTCTCCAAAGATGAATGGAAAATATAAATACCTTGAGCCTGTAAATAATAGCAAACTTAAAACCAATGATTTATTATATCTACAACCATTTACATGTAATGATCAATTCCAGCTATGTGGGTCAACTCATTTTATAAAAGAATATGAAATTTTTTTGCAAAATAAAGAAGTTTTACCAAATAATATAGTTTCATTTTGAAATTATCAAGAAAAGAGAATAAATGTTTTTATTTTATAATTACAGAAATTCTGTTTTGAGGACAACATAAACATTTTTGTATTATAAATAATAATGATATGTAGCCCATGCATACATTAATAATTTCAACTATAGTAAATAAAGTTTTTCAGAACAAATTTAGTACTAACAGAGTGAAATTTTATAATGTTACAGAACAAGTGAACAGAATATTTGTAGAAAAAATAATTAGGATTATAGATAATTTATAATACAGGGGTTAATAAAGGTAATTGTTCTTAAATTATAAATGTACAATGGAAATTATTTAATATAACTTTACATTAATAGTCCAAGGTGAAATTAATAAACTGTTATAATAGGTGACTGATTTTTATTTCCGAGGACTTTTATTTTTTCTTCACATATCTGTGATATTTGATACCTACCAACTGTAATTATGAAAACTGACTTTGGATATTGCATGGAAAAACAAACTTAAATTTATTTGTATAAATTGTTCTAAGAGATTCTAACTCTTGGACAGATGGTTACTAAGAGTAAAATGAAATCTGTTTATTCATATTAAATCCTTTTAAAAATGTTTTAAACTAAAAGACTCGGACATTTTGCCAAAAAAAGTTGTTTAAAAAAGACAAACAGGTTCATATTATTTTAATTTTTTAAATGTTTATGATTCTCAAAGTCATTAGTTATCTTTACAGAAATAACAAAGCCTTATACCAAAAGTGTGCACAATATAATACTATGATTTTTATAACAATTGGTGACTTTTATATGATGTGTACTTTGTATCTACCTATTTAGTGATTAATGTAATTCCACATAGAATTCTTGAGTAATATTCTTAGTCTAATCGCCATTCATATTTCAATTTTAAAGTTGTTTGTTGTACCATGTAGATTGTCTAGAAAATTTGTATTTTAATAGGAATTTTATATTTATTTTTAATCTATAAGGTTGGCCAAATTTCTAGTAGTCAAGCCATGTAACTGGGAGTACATTGAGTTTTGGCAATAAAAAAAATAGTATTGATTTTTTTCGCGCCGGCGCGAATGATGTTCGCTCTTTGCTACCTATAAATTTTTACGTTAACTGTATATTTTAATAATGTTTCATTTTGAAACAAGATATTTAACTAGGTTATAAAACAGAACAATAACGTGATATGGTTTGATGTAAACTAATTTCACGTGAATGTATGTGTGAAACTGTGTGATTATATATTCTTTAATATATTGATCAATAATGGGTTCGATAGTATTGAAAAGTTTATCAATTTTATTAGGTGTGTTTTTCATATTTGTTGGTACAACAAAATTAACTCCGTTTATTTCAAAAGAGCTGCATAAAGATTTGGTAAGTGCATATAAACAAAATAATTATTGCAAACAAAAATAAAAAGATCAGTGAGTGCATAAGAATTTGGTAGAGCAGCAATGTGCCTAGCTATTTTGGTATTTGGCGTGCGGCCTAATACTAACGTGGAGATGTCTCGGAGTGACGTTGGTTGTCATGAAACCACAATTTTTTTTTGTTTGATAGATGGTATAAAATATAGACGTCGATAAACAGATCACTATCAACTATAAAATGTATATTCTGATATTTATGGTGTATGTTCTATGACTTCTAACGCCTGTGTCGTTTTGTTGTAGAAAAATAATGTTATACATGACAAACGAAATTGAGAATTTTTTTTTAATTTGTCACTAAAATATTTTTAGGTAATAATGTTAAAATTATACCCAAATCAGATTTATTAATTTTTTATGTAAAAAATTTTACAAATTTTTTGTTAACAAAAAAAGTTGTTAAGGTTTTGTCTCGAATTTATTTAATATCATTACATATAAATTATTTAACTTCCTAATAAATATTATTGTGTAATTTGAAAACGTAGAATTAAATAAGTATTAATTTTAAATTTACACCAATTCCACCACACATCTAATGTTAATTTTCTTTTTTTTAATTTAGTATAGAGCACGATGTTCATCTAGTGGTTACTAATTCACATAATAACAATAAGGCATAAAACTTTAAATTAAGTAAACATTCCAAATGATATAACAGGATTTGAGGCATCTAAGACTTGTATAGAGAAAACATCAATTAAAGTATTTAATAGTTACTGGTTGCTATTCTTAAAAGAAATAAAGTAAAAACGAATTTATATTTCTAACCAACATTTATTTACCGTTTTATTAATACTTGTGATAAAGAGACTAAATAAAATGACATTTAGATATTATAAAAAAAACTTAATATGGATTAATGTAAAACTCTGAAAAGTGTTGAATGTTACGATATCCATATCCCTATAGATAAAATTGTCACAACTCGTATTTTTCTTCTATTCATCTGTAATATTGGTAATTACAAAGTTACACTATTAACATACATCAGACAATCAATCCACTTTCCTTACGGTCTTTTTATACCTTTATCAAGGAAAACTAAGTAAAAGCTTATGAAAACGCCGCATCTATTTCTCAAAGGTCACATTTTAACGTTAGAAACTGATTTTTTTGTTTCAGAGGAAAGAATATGTAAGATATGCCAAAGTCTTTCCGTTCAGTGAGATGTTAGACTTTAAGCTACCGTCGAAATGGTACAGAAGGACAGTTGGCGGGCTCGAGATACTTTTCGGTTTATCATTGGCCATTATACCAAGTCGTGAGTATTACATACTGTTCAAATTTATTTTGTATGTCTTCCGAACAATTTAAAGCTTCATTTAAGTTAGCTCCGAGCAAGCGAAGTTGAGTATAAATTATAGTCGCAAGGATAGCTGCCTATTATTCAAAATGTTACCTATTTTGAGTTTCTTTCAATACCGAGGGTTGAACGGCGATGGAGACAGTCCCAGTGTCTATTAAGGTGTTCAAAGTTGAAGTTATGTAGTGCAATATTTACACATCTAACTGCCTGCATCGTCTTTTAGTTAACTTTAATAAATTTTCTTTGTTAAACATGAATTATGTTTAAAGTATCTTAGCGCATTAGTCGTTTTTACGTAAGGAATATTTTAGTCTATGTAGCATGTTCTTTAAACGAATACAAATATGTTACATTGACATACACTAATTAGCGTTATCTGCTGCCACCTGCTCTAGTCATATCAATGATTAATTTAACAAGTAAACAACATAAATTACGGCTACTATTAGAACATTCTCACCACCTGCCACAGTTTATCTACCTGCGTTATTTTAGAGCGATCATTGTATAATGTTAACATAACTAAATTGATGATGACTATATACATATACACATATTCAGATAACAAAGTTAAACAATTGCAGTTTCACGGCACGCGTAGAAATTTCTCAAATAGTTGTTAAGTAAAGCAAATTATATTTATTTGCTTAATAAAGTTTGTTTGACAAAATTATTTAAAATAACATTTATAATCAAAATCGCCTAAGTAGTTTTCGTGCAATAAATGATTACGTATAATTTTGAACATATTTCGTTTATAAAATCTCAACCTTAGGAATATCTACCGTATTATTATTTTTTAAAGTTATTCGCCCGTGTTAGATTAAAATATCCCCATGGCTCCACCTTCAGCATATCGTAAAAGAGTATTAAAGTGGAATAGTGCAAATGAATTGGCAGCCATTTTCATGTGATTGCATACTATCAGTACCAATCCTTATTCCAAGCGTAAAAAGTATAGCAAAATATCTCAATACGGTGATAAATTAATGGCTGTGATTAATTTATAAATGTGATCGCCAGCTTGCAAGACAGTTAAGCTAACGTTGCTTACGAACCACACACTTCATTATTTGAAGTAATACATGTTTCGTAAAATTTGTGCTGTGTATACAAATAAAACTCCTGGTTTCTAAAGTCGGACATTTTTATGGAGCAAATAGTTTATTAACGTCGAATCTTAATACGTGTGTTACGTTTACTGTTAAAGTGGTCGTTAAACTGTCGGTTAAAGTTTACAATACCCGTACCATATTATCACTGTGTGTACTTCTATTTTGACAAGCACTTCGGTTAACGTTCACGCATCGCCCAAAATATAATCTATGGCATCGTTAAACGTCATTTTTATTGTGAGCACGTCTTCCTGTTCGCAGATCTATGCGCTAAGCGAATATTTTCGCGCGTATCTGGCAGTTAAAAAAAATAAACATAAAGCATATGCTATTCAACAACGCGAACTCGCGTTGAAGGATCTGTTTAAATGCGCTCGATGTAACTTTTTCACAAGAAAGTCAAGGTCATTTATCCACCACGCTGACCAAGTGTGGATAAGTTGATGTATACATGTCCACTAAAGCTTTCTTTCAACGTGTCGGTTACTTCGCGAAGTTTTCCATCACCGAAAGACCATAGTGTAAATATTATTTATGGAATATTGAAATATTTAAAAAAAAAATTAACCATCACTAAAGGTTTCTTCTTCTTCATCTAAGTCCTATTTCCTCATGACTAAGGATCGTGGTCATCATGTGTGGTTTGCCATTGCCTTTTCCATTTCACATACTAGTCAGACCACGGATGGTTACGACATAGATATGCAGGAATCCTCACGATGTTTTCTTCACCGTCAAAGCGCGTGATATTAGTTGATGTTTTATGCTAACTGCACATAAATTGAAAAAAATCATTGGTGCAGCCCGGATTTGAACCCGGTACCTTCGCAGTGGAAGGCCGGCGTTCAAACCACTAGGCTATCACGGCTTATAATTCAGTTTTATTTCATTCATTAATTCAGTTTTATTTCATTCATTAATTCATTTTTTCAGTCATTAATTCATTAAATATTTATAATGCTGTAATTAATAAACATTTTGTCATATGAAAAACAAAACACTTGCGAACTGAATATAAACAAACAATTCAGCTTACAAAAAGTTTATCGGTATGTTGCATTGAATTAATTATTTTTATTATTTACAGACAAAGTAAAGAATACGGCTAACATCGGGCTGTTGCTGCTAACGGTGTTGGCAACGTACTCTCACATGATGGTGGGTGATCCATTCGACCGCTCCGCGCCCACGCTCGTCTTCTTCTTCATGCTAAGCGGCCGGCTCGTCGTATGGTTAGTACTGAGACCAAGAATGAAAATAAAGAAGTTGTTTAATACGGGCAATCCCATATACTGGTTGCTATATATTTCCCCACCCCGTTCCTATTTCATGTTTTGTTTTTCGGCCTGCGTTCATCATGTTCGGCATGCGTGCTTCTGTAAGAAGTGCAAGCTGGCAGTAATATCTTATTCTGTAATTGATATGATACACTGTTAACCAACCTGCGACTTCGGTACTACAAACGCTTTTTATAATACCCACAGTATGAGAGGGGGTGATACTGTTCTGCTTTGCATCCAATACACCTACAGCTAAGATACTAAACTGTTGTGAATAAACATATCCCAAGGTGTTACGTATATCTGCCAACTTCATAAAATTAACATTATATCGTCCACCGTATGACAGAAATAGATACATAAATGCTGCATTTGTGTTTTGTAAACAGTCACTATTCACTCATTGCACAGTGGGTAGCAATTGACGTCATTTGGTGGAATTAAATCCAATGGCACATTATTTATAGTAGTTTTAAATTTCTTGATGTGAAATCAACGTCCGCTTTTTTTAAATTAAATATAAATGTAAATCATAAACAACGAACTGGTACGCCTGGCGGAGTGGGTGACAGCTTGCATAGTTTCGTCTCGCCTCATAAGTCCCCGGTTCGATTGCAAACCGAAATGTGAAGTTTTTTCGAACCTGCCTAGCCAGGCAAAGTAACTAGCCAGTTACGACCGTAATATTGTCAATATGTTGCACTAACAGTATTGTTGTGTTCCGGCTCACAAAATATGATGAGTCAGAGTATTCTGAGTTAACACATTTCACCATCCCCAGTCTCATTATCACTTAACACCATGCAGTATTGTTATCAAGTGCCTTTCATTGTAGATGAAAAAACCTGCAAGAATACACAGCTAACTTTACCAGATCCACACGCTAGATAATTCATTTACCGTAACAACGATCGGTTTGATCTGTCTGAGGTCGTATATCACCGCACCTTGACCAATTTTTACGGGATGTAAACGGGAGTTACAAAACAGAATTAATGCCATCCCACGGCCGGGCTTCGGTCTCGCTGGCCGCCTGCCAACGCATTACCCCGTTGTCGTGCAAATTGTATTACAGCGATCGCTCCGGCGTTATTTCTTTAATAATATTACATCTCTTTTTAATTTCATCCCTGGCATCGGATTGCATTGGACTTCTTGATTCTCGAGATCACGGACACATTTTTTTAAACAGAAATAAAACGTCGTAAAATTGGCAAAGGGCTTTGATTATATTATAACAATATAATTATTTTAACTAGTGGAAAAAATTATCAAATACTTGTGGATATGAATCGTCTTTAGCAAACTCAATCATCATCACCATCAGCTTATACACGCCCACAGCTGGACAAAGGCCTCCCCCAAAGATCTCCACTCCAAACGGCTTTGCGCTGCCCGCATCCATTAAACACAATAACAATGCACAAAAAATCATAAGACAACGTCAAAATAATAGCGAACGAAGAGCGTTTTTATTTTGTCAGCATTGTTCTAGAAAACGAGCGTATGGATACAATTACTTCTATCTTCTTGACCTTTTAGCTCCTGCCAGAGTAGTCGTGCTTATTACGTTCTGATAGATTTGATAGCAAACGGTACTAGCTGCACGACTTCGCCAAATTCTATTTGCAGGCTCTTACTTGTCTGATCTGACTGTCATAGTATAATATTCGCAAAATTTTTCCTGTTTGTCCCCCCTAAGGTCGGCGAGACCTTGGCTGAACGCCGGCGCCGTAAAAGGTGGTGGTGGATGGTGTAGCCCGTGTACAAGGTGTTATATGGTCATAATCCCTTTTACATTTCATCAAACTTAATTTTATAATTATTAATTAATAATCTTTTTTCGCAGGTATCAGACCAGCCGACGTGAGGCCCTAGAGAAGGCCACCACGGCACAAAACGGGAATGGCGTTAAGCGCGATTAACCCAGTCTCATAAATTTATATAATTTATGATGATGATATAACATTTAATTAAGGCACAAGTAGATCGTTGTTGGAGCACAAATGATACGATTACCGTTTGATTTGTTTACTGTGATTTTTATTAATCACCTCACACATTTGTTTGTATTATTTGCACCGCTTAATTATTTATTAGTCCACATATAATCAATTTATAAAAAAAGATATAATTGTAAACGCTTCACATATCTGTTGATAAATTGTCTAGGGAAATAAGGTAATGAGGGAAGGGACTCAATAAATCTAACCCCCATATAACCCTGCAAGGTTATGCCCCAAACGTCAACTTAGTTCCTATTACTTATTTGAAGAAAACCGACATAACATTCGGAATAAACCCATTTTATTCTAATGTGTATTTTTACTCCATAACATTAAATAAGGTGATAATAATTTAAGCGATAAGTCAGTACCTTAGCAATTTGTGTGTGTATGTGTCTGCGTGATTGTGTACTATTTATAATATTTGAGCGTATAGAGGAAAATGTTTGATTTCTATGAAAAGTATTTTTTTCTTCCCAATTAATTTCGGTGTTTTCTAACAAAACTGCTCAAACCCTTTACCAATGTTAAATAAATGTATAATGAAGTAATTTTTTTTATCGAAATTTTATAAAAGTTGTATACCGTAAATGAAGAAGCAAAACGCCACGATTCACAAATCGCCTGCTTCAACATACCTGTAATGTTGTGATGATTTTTATTCATAATTATAGGTGAAACATGTAGTTTAGGTTATTTTAAATGTATCTAATGGTAAAAAAAAAACTACAAACCAAACTCCACAGATTTTGTCTAAGGTTAATTAAACTATTTTTAGATAATAATACATAAAGCTAAATAAATAGAAGATAGGTCATATATTTAATTAATTATTCATTTGCAAAAGCAAATGTCATATACGATTACCATATGAATTTGCTGGTTTGTGTTTTTTCAAAGAAATTGTTTGGAATTTGCCACCAGATGGCACATGCAGCATCATGTCAACCATTCGTCTGATCTGCAAACAAAACGCTAAGATCTTCGAACATAAAAAAATTGTTATATAACTTACATCACATGACGTTAATCCATATGAACGTCTATACCGTTGAAACAAATTTCATTGTGATATTTGTAATAAACTAACGTTTATTTTCGAATGTATTTAAAATTAAAACTTATAACGGCAAAACAAAATCTGTGGAGTTTTGGGTGGTAACGATTTTTGAACCCACATGGCTAGCTCTACTACCCTTATATTGTAACTCTGGCGCCACAACAGCGTTCTTGTGAACCGACAGTCAATATATAAGAGCTGGAATATTCTAGGCAAGCACGGTTCATGATCCATGGCCATATTGGGGTAACTTTAGCCTATCGCAGATAAAAAAGTGTCTAATGCACAATGAACACGTCATAGATAACGGCCATAATATTTTACCATTAAATATGTGATAAGTCTCGTGTGCGTTGATGTGAATTATGAATAAACAGTGTGATGTCGTAGATATTGTTTTGTTAAACCTCTAAAATAAAACATTGAGTACAGCAGTAAAATATATTACACAGGCATAACATTATTAAAGCATACAGAGTGACAACATTAAAAAAATATATATACCTTAATATTAAATATTTGATTGATAAATTATATTAATTGTACATTTTCATAAACATATTTTTAAATTGTAATTTAAAATTCCTATTATGCAGCAACAATATTCAAAAAATTTAATTATTTTACATAGATCATAATATTTATTTCGCAATGGAAAACATTTTGAGGAAAGCGGCATACACCAACTTGCACATGGTTCTGTGCTGTTTAGCAGTGGAAACCATAAGAGGGCCGTTTATTATATCAATTATGCATACCTTATAACATTCATTATTGTTATTCAAATTTGACAATTTAAATTAAATTTAAATAAATATGTTATTAGTTTTATGAAGCAATAACCAAATTAAGCAGGATCTCGTCCAGTTTGTAACAACTCCAGAGCGTTCTTAAGATTGTTGATAGCCGTTTTGATATCATCATAATTGAGAGCACTGCTTGCCCACTTACAATACTTCTGCGCTTTCCCTATTTGATCAGGACTTAACTGGGCTACCATTGTAGAATTATCTCCATATGGAGGTTGAGAAGCTTGACTTTGTTGTGATGGATCATATGGTACAAATCCACCTGGATTAGGATCTGGAGTGTATGGCACAGGAGGCAATTGAGAGGCAGCCCTCATTGCAGCATTAGGATCAGGTAAAGTGCTACTAAAACTTGTTGGTATTACTGGTGGGGTAGATGGCATTTGTGGATTAAGCCCAGGATTCTGCGGAAAGCCCAGAGTGGGTTGACTATTATTGTCTACACCTTCATTGTCTGCTGTCTCCTCATCTGTTGGAAGAGGTCCTAAAAGGAAATTAAGTGTGGTTAGCATAAATTAAGTGCATACAAATGAAATATACACCTATATAATAATAGATTGTAAGATTCTTTTTTTCTATTTATCATCATCATTATCATTTCAACTGCTGGACATAAGTCTTTTGCAATGTATTCCATAAAATACGGCCTTGTGCTGTTTAAATCCAGTGACTCCCAGCAATTCTTTTTATGACGTCTGTTCAACAAGTGGGAGATGTGCCAACGCTACGCTTTCTTGTGCGAGGTCACCATTCCAGCATTGAATCCCCAACGTCCATCGGTTATACTCGCTATGTGCCCTGCCCATTGCCACTCCAGCCTCGTGACTCGCAGAATTCGAGTTTATAATCGTCATTATTTTAAGAAAAATTTTCTGTTATGGAATATTAATTTTAGTTCATATTTATGGTTCTGTAAATTATGCCGAATGTTTTACCCATGACATGTACAAAGTAAATATTTAATAACAAATATTTTGTGATTTTATGTAAAAATCACTTTTCTAATCAAATATATTTTAAAGCTTTAACAGTGGTGACTATACTAAAATATGTGTTGCGTCTCACCTGGAACTGGTGTTTCTCCATTTTTAAGGCAATTATGAATGTATGCTGCCTTCCATTTAGCATACTTTCTGTTCTGTGCAGCTTCATCAGTGAGCTCACCAAATGTAGTCAGAACATCATAAATCATGCCGGCTGTGTAGAATGCTTTGACTACATTCCTAAAATGTTTGTTATATGTTACAAGGTGACTACTCCTTCATAAATTAATATTTAAAAAAACTGTTTTTTATACCATTCAAAACAAAATTCAGACATATAAATTCAAAAGGAGAAATGTGGAAAAGTAAAACGGATACATTACATAATCAACTACAACAAATAAATGTTATACATATGCCATTGCACCGTTGTGTGTTATTAGAAACAAAGGCCATATTGTAACTCTCAAAAAAAATTATGAGAAGTTTTTACAAAGCAATTCTAATCATCTTAATACCTGATGTCAACCAGCAGTATTTAAAAATTGCAGTGTTTAACTTTTAAGAGCTCTGCAGACAAGGAAACTTGTGTAAATGAAACCTAACTAAGATCTAACATTTCGCATTTGCCAAACTGTTATGGGTATCACTTACAATCAGGTTAATGTCTTCCTCTATTCTTTATATAATTGAATACTCTATTACATAAAAATGTTGTCTTACTTTCCATAATTTTGCTCTCTATCTTGTTTGTCTGCATATAAAAATAATTTTAGTGCATAATTTTCAAGGTGCGCCTGTGCTGCTACCTCGTTAGCAATTGCATCATTATCTTTATGTGTTGTCTTTTCTTCTTCCAACCAGTCCATAAGTGCTTAAGGGTCAAAGAGAGATAAGTTTAATGAATTATCCACAAACTATAAAACAATCCTTGATGTAAATAGAACTATATAGCCCATATTTATTAAGTTAATAAATGTATTAATATAAAGAAGAATCATGATCAGTGCACTGAAATTTGTTCATAATTACTACGGTATTACTATGGAAATTTTTTTGCATTGCACCCTAATTCTTTTAAATTAAAATTCAGCTAGTTGCCTGTTATAGTCCTGTCTTTATTGGTCTAGTTAGTTTAGAGGTCATTTACAACAAACAGGAAAATTATAATTTTTATAATTAGATTTTTTAGTACAAGTATAGTGCAAACATTCATAAGAATTAAGTAATACGCTGATATATTCATATCACAAACGGTCAACATGTAGTATATGTATTTTCAGAGTTGCAAAGATACAAGACAACGAATTTGCACCAAAGTATGAAAATTAGAATACCCATTAGCATTTTTGTTTCTTCTGGTGTTTTTTTATTAGTTAGTTTCATGCCAACTTGCAGAGAATGCAGACGACACCAGTAAGCAACAACAGGATCTCTGGCGTCATGTTCCGAAGCAGTCTTCAAGTAGTGTTGTATAGATTTAAGGCTTGGCGGACACTCTGGTATATTTACAGGCATCTTGAAATATCTAAAAATTAATAAATGTTACCTAGAATTCTATTAATTGAATTATATATATTTGTATTAGTCATATTTGATTTACATTCTGAATGTCACAGAACACAATAAAAGCGTTGTATCCAAATTTTAGATATTAAAACATTTAAAAAATATGTACATTACCGTCTTTATATTATAAATATAACTAAAGTTGACGTAAATAGTTATGAAAATCACAAACTATATGAAAATTTTGTTACACTGTCAAGTACTGACATTTATTAAGTTTTTAAATATTTCACGCCGATAGTGTAATTCTTTACGCCAGCGGCAAAAATTATTTAAAATTAAGAAGCTTAGTATGTTTCTGCAGAGGTGTACATAACAAAAATTATATTTTGGGTTACCTATTCTTGCCGGAGATTGTACAGGTAAGTACGGTAGGCGCGACTATTTCAGCCGCCAAGCATGTGCTTAAAAATTGCGCTGTGTTTTTAAGAAAGCTGTAAGTAGCGATTGTGCAGATGTAAATGTAATAAGTTATTCTTTGTCGAACGTCTCAAGACCAATTTTTAACGACGAATATTAAACGTCAATAACATATGCATGTTAATACTATTTCTTAAATAAAAACAAGCTATGAAACTAGGAGCAATACAGAAGGTAGTTGAATTCAAACAATTAGAGATGAGCAAAAATCTAAGATAATGTAGGCTGCATTGATCATGTTTTAATAAAACACAAAACACAATTCAATTACTGCTAAGATTGCAGCTTTAGTTCGTCTTCGTTTGTAAAAACGCTAGATATCGAGTGGCGAACAGTAATAGATAATGTGGTCTAGCGCTTGTAGTTTTTTATGACAAAAAAAATTATTTTATTTTAAATTTTAAGGTTAAACTAATCGAAGAGACATTAAAACGTGTTAGAATCCGGAAAATCGATGAAAAAATATTTTATCTTTGTATACTTTACTTGCGAAAACGGTTGTTTGCTAATTAAGATCCGAGGAGATAATGTTTTCTACGGAAATAGTTAAAGCTTAATAGTTGTTGAATCAGTATGTCAAAATGTCAAATCATATCAAAGTTTAATGTCAAGTGTTTGACATTATAGTAAGTGTTATGTGTATGTAATTGGTATTGTGTTATTATAATACTTCCTGTCTATAATAACAACCGTTTTTCTACTTAACTAACGTTCAAAAAATGCCTTCAAAGCAAAGAAAAATTGCTATGATGGGCTATCGATCTGTTGGTAAAGTATCATTATATTTACCAATATGCGTCTAATTTAACTTTTATGACGTTCTAACAGCAAGGTTTAATTTCAGGTAAATCATCTCTTATTATTCAATTCGTTGAGGGACAGTTCGTCGATTCATACGATCCAACTATTGAGAATAGTACGTATATTTGTCATGAAAGAAAAGTGAACTTGATGTTTTTTGTGTATAAAGTAATTATTTCTTTTTTTTTTGTATTTTAGCGTTCACAAAGTTTATTCGGCTTAACTCAACAGAGTATGAAGTTAAATTAGTTGACACAGCTGGTCAAGATGAATACAGTATTTTCCCTTTGCAGTACAGCATGGACTTCCATGGCTATGTTCTAGTCTACTCAATCACATCCAGCAAGAGTTTTCAAATAGTTCAAATAATTTACGATAAACTCCTTGACATGGTTGGAAAAATTCAGTTAGTATTACAATATAATAAATATACTTTAATCCCAAAATTGTACACAAAGCACATTTTATTATTGCAATTTTGAATTTTTTTAAATTTTTAACAACAAAACTTAATTCTAACAATTTGTCATTAATATTTGTTCCAATTTTTTGATAATCATTCTTTTTGAGATCTTAATGTTTATATTATTTTATCTATATCCATTTTGAGTAAATTTGTGCTTAAAAAAAGTGCCTATAAAAAATTATCTCTTAAAGTTATTGAATTTATGGAATTTTAATATTGTTGTTTATGTTTTATTACTAGTGTGCCTATTGTATTAGTTGGAAATAAAACAGACCTGCACTTGGAAAGAAAAATAAGTACAGAGGAAGGGAAAAGACTTGCAGAGAAATGGAAAGCAGCCTTTGTTGAAACTAGTGCAAAAAGGAATGAGGTAACAAAATGTTGACCATTGGCCTTAATTTTTCACAATGAATTGTAATAATTTTTTTTTTGGATTTCAGTCGGTGACAGATATGTTTCACGCAATGTTGTCAGAAATAGAGAGATCTGATGGACATATCCAAGAGAAAAATGGTTGTATTATATCCTAATGAAGTACAATGCTAGTGAACAGTGCTTCTACTTAAGTAAAAAGAAATAAAAATGTTTGTTTGTGCACGGCTAAGGTGGCTGCTGTAAGTGAAAAGTAGAGTAATCTTAATGGTACCTTCAAATGACAATACTCTGAAAGACCAAACTCTTTAGTATTATTTACAAAAACTACCTTTCCTGGTAGTTGTATAATTTGTTTCAAATAATATTCAAATATTTTGTTAAAGAATGTATTTCTACAATTTTGTTCCAACATTTTTATTTATTCATATAAATTTGTTTTTCTCTATGTACATATTTTATTATTAAGAAACACAATAATGAATGTGTTTATCACAATAATTATGATTAATTTAAAGGTACCATTAGACTTTATGTGCAATTGTGGTTAAATGTACTGTATAACATAATGTAGAGTACTTGAGCTAATAATATTCTTAGACTGCATTATTTGTCACAGCACATTATGCAGCTAACTATAAGAAGCTTTAAGGGCATGTGTTTAGTTTTAGAATGCCTTTAAAAGGCACTTACCTCAGTGGATATTCCACTTTTGCACATATATCAAGCAATGTACATGTATAAATAAAAAAAAATAGTTTACATAGAAATCACTATAAATTAAGGATCAAATTGAATGTTGTTAAATGTGCTTAACCATTTTAATATATCAATGTAAAAAAATGTTACATTTATTATCTATAAAATACTTTGATTATAGAAGACTTGTTCATGTATTGGCCATAATCTGTCACTATTTACAAAATTATTATATTTTTCATTTGAAACATTCTCTATAACAATTGCAAAATTTGCCTATTTCTTTGATAAGCCTTTTTATGTGTATTATAATTTGTTCTTGAACAAATTCAATTTATTATCACTTGTCGAGTTATTTTTTTGCCACACATGTATGTTTGTATGTTTCTGGTAAAGGAAAATGTGAGGAAATCAACATTCCCGAGAATGGCAACTTTCTTGGACACATGAAATACACGAACCTGATCTATGTCAGTGTGTTAAATAAATGGCCCTCTAACTCGTTGCTTGTGG
This sequence comes from Byasa hedistus, assembly GCA_029286795.1. Classification (NCBI taxonomy): domain Eukaryota; kingdom Metazoa; phylum Arthropoda; class Insecta; order Lepidoptera; family Papilionidae; genus Byasa; species Byasa hedistus. The sequence continues at coordinate 3,397,187 of JAGSMW010000008.1, forward strand.
GGGAAGGGCCTGAGTCACAGTAGTGGGAACATTATGTGGGTTAAATAAATAAAATACATGTGTTTATATTGAAAGCTCTATGTATTTATGTTTCATGATTGTTACGATCTAGTTATGTATTTAGCTAACTAGGGAAACTATTTAATATAATAATTTAAAACGTATAGGCCAGGTGGTAAAGAAATTTGTCTAACTCTAAATTCTTTATTCGGTGATTATTGACAAGAAATAAAGCCAATAAAATTTGTACAAATGAGTGTATGATGTTTGTTAGAATTTTTATGATTTAATCGCGGTAATATTTAACAGAGAAAATGTTAGGGTAAAAGACCATAGAATAAATCAATGTAATGTATATAAACATAACTAATATTACATGCTAGTACAATTATATGTTTGTAGTTAAGTGGTTACATTGCTATAGCAACACAAAACCACTGGATGTAGCGCTGGACAGATGGTGTGGAGATCTTTGGGAGAGGTCTTTGTCCTGCAGTCCTGATGATGATGATTGCCATGACTAGTACTTTGAACGAAGTCAACTTAAATATTTATTTCAATAAAATACATCTGTATGAGTGAGATAATGTAGTAATACTTTTAAGGTTGTTTGTCCTAAGTTATACTTTTATTAAATATGTTTAAATTATACAGATGTGGCCATGGACCCAATGAAAAAAATTCATACATTTTCCTTACGCCTCCTACCATGTGCTATTGAAAATATAGTCATTTAATACAATTTATTTAAGAGTACTTCAAGTAGCAACACTCATGAATAATCTTTTTTATTAACGTAGATTGTCCAGTTATTTTTAAGTTAGAAAATATGAACAATATTTTATTTTATACGGCATATCCAAAAATTTATTGTTATAAGCAGTGAGCGTTTTTCTTATATTAGTTATTAAGTTTGATATGATTTATTTATTTATCCAAAAGAAAACATCAACTTGATTATGTAAAAATATAGCGAGACGGAAAGTAAACGTTTAATATTTTTCTAAATATTTAATTTTATCTTGTACAAACATGTCGAGATTATTTAGTTTTATTAGAGTTTTATGCGCAATTAGTTAAAGAAAGTTGTTTGTAAAAATGGGTGTTAACCTGTGTGAGCAACATTTACTTGAGATGGCTACCAATTCAACCTATGAGTCTTACCTTACGTAAAACTATTTGAAGTAGGAAGAAAGTATAAAAGATTTTAAAGTAACAATTAAGGCAGTACTTTGATGAACAGACTGGTTAAAGCGAAAAATTCTTCGAAATTATTAGGATGAACAGAACCAAATAAATACTTTATAAATATGGGGGATAACCATACCCACAATCGCCTTTCAACCATAATCACAATCGCCCTTCATGAATGATCATAGAAAAATCCTCGCCTTTTTCCAATTGGTTATAGGCTACCATTGATTACATACTCACATTTATAAATAAAATTTTGAGAAAAAGCTTTTAGGTATGTCCAGATAAGCAAGTTGTAAATCCATTGAAATAATTAGTAAATATTAATTAGTCTTGTTAGGTTATCATCATCATTCTCTCGACATAACCCGCCAGCGAGGATCGCACATAGCATTCGAAGAGAAGATAGACTATGACACACACCGGACAATTCAGCACGCTTTACACCCCTGTTTAGTTCAACTTGTTTACTTGGGCGATTAATACCTTTAAATCCATTGCATTAAAGCCATAGGGGTTCAGATAAAAGCTTCCCGCAGTGGATCTGGTTTTATAATGGACGTGAAGAACGGTGGAACTCGATATCGACTATCCTCCTTCCCAATATTAATGAACATTTAATTTTTTTAATACATTTTAGATTTATCACTTACTTTTATTGAACCAATGGCTGTCTGTTTAGTTTTTATCTCTTTTTTTAAACCTTTAAGTAAATTGGTACTATATTTGATATGAACATACGCGCACAATAGTTTCGTATTCATAGGGAAAGATCCCTGTAATTGTTTACATAAAATTATATTACTATTAAAATAATTTCTCTCTACGTCTAAGTACCGATTTTACACAGAATTAAGTGGATGTTTAGTGCGATATGCTAATGCAGGAAATTCTTGGCAATTGTTATGTTTTTATTGTCTTCCTTCTATTCTTGCACGGTGTTAGGAAGGAATTTAATTTAAGGGAAAAGTTGTTCTGGGTATCCTTAGGTGTGTCAGTTTGGAGTGAACTATTACGTAATCTAACATTTTCGCTATTGCAGATTGTTTATTACACTGCAACCCGAGCAAGTCATGCTCACTTGAACTTATTTGGATCACGTAGTTAAGGACACTGATCCACAATACAAGCTAAGTAGCCAATTCATTATGAAACTACAATGTAAATATGCGTTTTTTTATATTTACTATATTATAAATATGTTGCTCTTTTTTATAGTAGTGTCAATGCTGAGTTTTTATAATGTATTAAATATAAGTGTATTTTTATTTGTAATTTACGTAATATTTGTGGGTATTTGTTGTAATAGCATATTATTTTCTAGTTACTGCCACCTCAAAAAGTGTTCTTTTATAATTAACAAATGTGTGTAATAATATGTTGATGGTAATTTGACTTGCCAATAACAGTTTGTTTCACAAGTTTCGTTATAATTTATACTTTTATAATAGAACAAATATTGTTTTGGAGTGGAGATAAAAGTAACACGGGACATCTCCCGGACTACATGACGTGACGATCCACGCAAAGCAGCTGGCAGCAACTGAATTAATTTAGCCGAACGTTGGGTCAAGTGGCGTTCTTTGGAAAAGATCTATGTACAACAGTGGACTGCTGCGGATTGATGATGTATAGAATAATTATGATTATATTCAATGATGGGAATAAGTTAAGAAACAATAGCAATGAAAGTGATATAGACGAAATAAATTATTTTTGTTACAATTGCTCCTAAATAGAAACTAACCGAATCGGTTTATAATTATGTGGGTATTTAGTAATAAGATACAGCTATTATATTACGAAATTATTTTCAGATAGTGGCAAAATGTTTCCATAATCTTATTTGTATATATGCCTCGTTGATTTCACGATTAAATAACTATTAAAACATTAATAAGTACCTTATTTTACATTTATAGTGAAGACTGACTAATTTGTGTTGCACATGTTTGTTTTTTTCTGTTTGGCGGTTGCAGTAACAAACTTGAACATAGTTTTGTACGAGTTTGTTTGTTTAAACTTCAGTATGGTATCATAATTCGGAAGCTTATACTTCACTAAGTTGACTTTGAGAACTAATAGTATTAATGTTATTTCTTCGACATAAATAATGATTATCATTGAAAATCGTCTTATGATTTCATTAACTTCTGATTAATGTTCTCGCATCGTTATCGTTTTTATTAAATTAGTAAACAAATATTTTGACAAAAATAATTTTTAACAGTTAAAATTAACTACATTAGCGTGGCTAGCAAGGTTTAATCGTATTTTTACACCCAGTATTTACATTTTAAGTTAAAAAAAACTAATTGTACTTGTCCGGTTTCCTAAATTAATGTTTCTGAACTGTTTTTACTCCGTCATTTTGACTTTTAATTGTTGTCAACAACAACTTTTATTGTGAAGATGGCGACGACCGGAGTTGGATTTAGGTGGTTAGATATTTTAGAAAAAGAGTTCGATAAAGCATGTGTCGAACTGGATACTTTCATTTGTAAGTATAAAATTTATAATCAAGCTATATTGTTACATATTTAGTGTCGTAACTGTTGGATACTTTGCATAAATGTCATTTCTTTGGTGCATTACACCAATATTTTTCTGTTGATTTTCATTACGGCTCTTTGTTTTTATTTCCTTACAACGCTTTCTGAAATTAGTTTATAATTATTTAAAATTGGATCAAATCTTATTTTTGGACATTATTATTTCAGTGGTTTTGGAATCGGAAGATCCGGAGGTGTTCACAGCACGTCAGAAAATTGCAACTCTCAGTTCATGTTTTGCTCAATTGACTCACAAAGCTCTCACTATATTCCAGAACAGTGCCAAACTAGAGGTATGTACAAACATGTTGGTTTAATGTTATTGGCATGGATTTTGTATTTATTTCATTTCCACATTTTTAACAGAGGTTTCTGAACAATGATAACTTAAAAGAAACATGTACATATCTAAAATCACATTAATATTAGACCTTATATACAAGTTTCATGACTTGCCTTTTCTTTTTTATTGGAGGTTAACTGTATGGTTAATTTGCAGTTAAATCAAATGCAGTCTATCTTTAAAATGACTTCATCTTATATACTTTCCAAGCTTCTTAAGTCTTATTAAAAGTGGATTCTTTTAGAAAAATTATAAGAGCCTATGAATGTAACTTTTTGATTATAAACTTAAAACAAAACTAATAGTAATACAATAAAATTGTTACTTAGCGGGTTGTTATTGGTATTTATTTAATATTTCTTCTAGTTTTAGCAAAAAACACCAATTTTTATGTAAAAATTTTGATTTTAGAATACTCGCTAAAAGAGTACTTCAATACAGCATTAATACATAAAACTTATTTGATTTTGTATACTGCTATGTAGTACATGAGAAAATTATTAGTTAATTATTAGATACAAAATATTATTTCATTTCTTTTACAAGACTTTTTGATTTTTAACACAGTTAAAGTGTTTCAAACTATAATATAGGGATTTGAAGAATTGTGGTGATGACATTAACTGTTTAATAAATATTTCTTCTGATGTCTAATTCTAATTAGACTTTCATAAACAATGTATTTAGTTTTTTTATAAACAGCATGAATAAACAGAAAATAAATAGAATAATTACATAGGCATTTTCAGTTATATTTTTAATGCTGATTAAAAGAAAACCAGGGCAAATAAAACAATTTTATTATTGAAATATATTTTAATAGTACAAACTAAAATTAAATTTAGGAGCTTGGTGTATTCCTCCAACTGGGACCACGGTCATATGGGTGTTTGTGAAGATGTCTCCGATGTGCCGGCCTAACTGGGGCACTCTGGAAAGCTTTACTCTTTTCTAGTGACCTGGTTAGGATTAATTTATCCTCATTCATCATATCTCCACCTCCACCATCATCAAAAAAATTGCTGTCTTCCCAGTCATCATCTTCATCTGATACTTCCTCATTTCTAAAAGAAAATATTTATTTAAATATAAAATAAAATTTTAATTTGTTTTAGTATCTAGAGATTAATATGTTAATGTATTTGTACTCAAATTGTAACATGATAAGTATAATTACATTAAATGTTATGGAATAGAGTGAAAGGTAAATTCTATTAGTTGGCTCACTTGATTGCATTAAGGTGTAGCATTAGGCGATCTGCCTCGGCTTTGACTTCCGACGTCGGCGGTGTAGGATCGTTTGTTTCGTATCCTAGTTGCACTTCTAACCGCTGGAGTGCTGCGTCGGCTCTGTTCGTTAGACCGACAAACTTCTCCGTGAGCTGCTGCAACTCGTTCTCTTTAATCGTCGTATGAGACGCGTTGCGGAATAAATTCTCTAATCGACGACAACCTGAATCAGTCTGAAAATTTCAAACAAAAATAGCTCTTGAACATGTTTACCAAGTTCTAGAAAGAAGATGTTTTTAACATTGTAATATTAATAGTAAATAATATTAAAGAAACTCATGCCCGAGTTTCTCTTTTGCATGTGATTAAATACTATTGCGTTTACCTGTAATGAACGGCCATTGTTGAGCAGCTTCATTATCTTATTGTCGTGGTTGCGCATTGTAACTTGAATGTTTTGCAGCTCGTGGTAAGTAGCTGCTGTTCTGTCAAGTTAAAAAATATGTTTCGTTGTATTATAAATCTATTACATATATAAAACAGAACAGGTAATGTGAAAACCATGTATAAAGTAATACTATGCTTCTTTCTTTATGTATTTTTTTATAATAGATATATGGCTAAATTTCGTCCGAAATTATAAATTTTTCTGAAATTGTTACCGTTGACGTATTTATTTGCAATAATAAACGTGTCACTACTTATAGATTAATTTTGAGCTTGTTCCTTACTTATTGATTAGCGAATCGATGAGTCGGTCTAGCACGTCTGCGACGTGTGTAGGGTCATCGAGCTGCACTCGTTGACAGGAATCCACAAAGCGTTTTTGTGCATCCAATACTTCTTGCATCTGTGAGAAAAAAAAAACGGAATCGTTAAATACTTAACACGCTTTGTAGTCATTTTTTTTTTATTATTTGTACAAAAGTTATTTTCCATAACGTCAAACAAATCATTATTTTATGAACATGAGCTTTTTGTACCATATGTATATTTTATTGCAACCTATGTATGTGACATAGCGATTAACTGCTCGAAATATAACGCGGCAGTTGCTGGTTTGATTTCGTGACCACATAAAAAGTACTTTGGATAATGATAAAAAGATCTCAAAACTAGCCTTGTTAGTTACTCACTACTCTCGTTATTAGTGGTAATGGTGAGCGAGCAAAGTTTTACCATGCGGCCTTGTCATTTAATGAAAAAAATGAAAAAAAATTTGACGTATTTGCACATAAAAATTATCTAATATTGTCGCAATTGATAACAAAATGAATGCGAATAGTTGTGAAACAGGAAATTCTTTTAATAATACATTTGGTAATACCTTCAAATCGATTTTGTATGTGTTGTCGCTCAGTCTGCGTGAGAAAGAGGCCTCCAGGTCGGCTGAGGAGAGGCGTGCGTCGCGCTGGCGCCTCGCGAGGGCCCGCAGCCCGTCGGCGAGCTCCCTCCGCGTTACGTTGACTAGCGCAAGGCCGTCCCTCATCAGTGCCTCCAACACTATCCCTCTATGCCAAGTCTCCGCGTACGCACCGCTCACCTTAAAATACAACATTTTGATATACGCAAATACTATTTATTAATTTATTGTTAGAGATATCGCGGACTTTCGTAACCTCTAGCTACTTATCAATTGGTTCACTGAGGAAGGAAGGAAAACTGTATAATATAGGACGAAGGAGCGAAATGTGATTCCGCTGTAAAAAATCTGAATAATCCAAAACAGAATACGCGATTATTTAATTTTTATACGACCAGGGAACAAACGATACAGTAAGGCAGTAGGCGTTTATTATCCACAGCTGATTTTTTTAACAGATTTTCATGGAAATCTCTTCAAAGGTAAATGTCTTGTTTTTTTTTTTTGGGCTTAAATACCATCGGTTGAACATAATAGCTGAAGACCGGGTTAGTTTTCTCAATCTGACTGCGTAACTTCAGTTTGAAGGAGAGGCACCTCATTATCGTGATTTCCTCTTTTAGAGAGTGTTCCGTGCCCCGGATAATTATGCCTCATGTATGCAAAACTTTGTTTTATTTTTATATTAAATTAAAATTTACTACCACCGTATCTCCCCATTTCCTAGGTTGACTAATAGAGAATGCTCACAGGCATTAAGTATGCCTTTTCTAACCCAATTGTTGTGTTCTGTTAGATAATAAAAAAAAAAGTATTAAGTGAGCAATTTACTACATATTATTAAAATAAATTACTCAACCCCTGCTTTTTTTCCGATTTCTTTTCATTGAGTTATTCGTTTCAAATAAACCATTTAATTTTAATACATTTAGTATTAAATGGTTAACTTTTATTAAACAATGAAATAATTGTTTTAATTATTTTCACATACCTTTTCCAACAAATGTGTGTGTGCATTGATGTGATTTGTTAGGTTCTGTGCAATTTCGGCTATTTTAATTTGGCTGCGCTCTATTTTCTCAGTGCTCTCTTTAATGGATGCCTGTAATTGAGATTTATTATAATCAGTACAATAGTTTGTTCCAATGTGAACTCTTCGCTTTATTTGTTATCCTTTGACGAGCTATTTATCAACATTCATATTTTTTGACCTCGAATGATTTTGTCAATAGACCAATGTAATCGAGCAAACGCTTTACTTGTTCTGATTCCGACATATATCGTAATGGTGTCTTTGAATTGTAGTATCATGAATGTATGTCCCACAATTCTATAAATATATTTAGACAATATGTAGACATATGGCAGTCGAACAAGTATTCATAAACTTCGTTAAAAATAAACTAATTATTGTTATTTATTTTCAAAGCGAAAACTGTTCAAGTACTGTACTACACAATACCGAGTTTTAAGGAAACTCAATGTTGAACAAATGTTCTTAACTGTTAAATTTTTGCCTTGTAAGATACGACTAGTATAAACTTTATAATTGTATTAAGAAATAGGACTTTAGACCTGGACATTAGTCTGCAACATGTGAAGTCGGTGCTCGAGTCTCTCCGCGGCGAGTTGTGCCCTTTCTAGTCTCAGCGACAGTGTCGTCTCCACGCGGTCTGAAAACAATTAGATATCACTTAAGGACTTCCTTATTCAACTGTTTCTTCCTATATCTCTAATCATGTTATAGTTATATGTCCTGCATTAATAGGACACGGAGACAATTGATAGGACGCTGCCCTGTTTTATCTAATTGTGGATGATATACGGCTGCAATGTTGCGAAACTTTACACTGCGTCACTAAAATAGGAAATGACACAATAAGTTTTGACTTGACTCATTGTCGAAATAGAAATGCCGATGTTTTTTGTGTAATTGGACAAGGTTTGGGTCATATCGAGAAATGTGAGTCTTTCATAAAGATGGTATGTTTCGTATAATAAGCTTAAATCAACAATCAATCTGTTTGTTATTTGAAATCGTTTCATATCATGAATTAATGTTTACAATACGGGATTTTATAAAAAGAAATTATCCGTTTTTGAGACATTCAATTCCCGACTTGTGTGACAGTGTAACTCACCCAGTTTGTCTTGTATGACGTCTAGACGTCGGGCCTGTTTAACTTGAGCTGCACTTATTGTGTCCAAAAGGCGCAAACGCTCCTCAATACTCGCTAAAACACTGTTGAGGTCCTGTAGATAATTCAATGTAATCTTAAACAGTTGTCTTTTAATTAAAAAAAAAATTACTCTAATTTATAAGAATTATTTCATTACACGCACCGAATGTAAGGTTAACCGGATGCAAAGTAAAAAGCATTACAATGCAAACATTGAGATTAAATCATTATTCTATTATTTTGTTTGTGTTCTTTATCAATTTAAAACTTTAATCATCCGTTAAATATCTGGTTTATTTTGTACCTGTATTATCTTACCTTGGTGTTGTATGAGTTTTGTGCATATACCCGCATTCCGTGGGACTCTGAAGGCGAGGCGCGCGCCACGCTGAGGCACGCTAGCGCCGCAACGGCCGCTCTTAACATCGCCTCGTCTGAAAAGAATGAAAAGAGTTAAATATTTAACAAACAAAAGTTGAAAAGCCAAAACAATTTAGTTTTAATAAACTAAATTATCAGAACGTGATAACCACGACCACTAGGCAAGAGTGAAGTGACGACAAAGAAGAAATATGTAGTATTATTTCATTACATCTATTCAGATTTTTGTTCAAAAATATTGTTGTTGTTATTATAATCTATCTGTTGCACTACTAGGAGATTTTATTGGTAAACGGGTTAGAACCACAGTTATCCTTTGCTTGGTACATCGTGCATGTTAGATGTCGCTGATCTCGCTTGAGTCTTCGTCGCCTAATATATTAATAAGTGCTTTACGTTTATTTCCATCGGTCATACTTTTCTTTGGTAATTTCTAAGACGGCAGACTACAGCTTATTTCTAGATTGTTTAACCACAGATATAAATTTAAACATCCTCTTGTGTATCTGGCACGGAGATGGTCTATTTATTTAAATGTTCTGATTGAGTCACATGTATTCGCAATCGAACTCATGTCCGGTTTGCGGTTTGGATATTTAAACGTGAAAGCTTACACGCTCGCTTAGAATTTTGCGTATTGTGTATCGGTACACCTCTATAAAATAAAGTGATTACTGTCTGATAAACAAAATGCATAATTTTATTTAAAATATTGTATAAGACTTCATGAAACGTAACAAATCACACGCTACAGAAAGGTGAACGCGAACAATGAACCGCCGCAGGCCATAATCAAGGGCTAGGGCAGGAAGACTAGACAATTACATTGCGACCGCGACTCGCCTCTTCGTGGTTATCATATTGAGGACTATTTATTATAATCGATACAAATTTCAATACGCATAAGATTCTCATAGCTCATTTTCATATAAACGTTATATATTGTATTCTTTTGTAATTATACTTTCATTAAACTATACATTGTATTCCTTAAAAGATAAAATGAAATGGTGTAGATGGACGTGAAGTTGCGCGGCATGTTCGCACTCGACAGGTCAAGTAATTAACGAAGACCGATGATGGATGAACATAAATATATGACAGCAATTAATTAAAGGGAAAATGAAAGCAACGTCCATTTATTTCCACAACGCTAAGCCAAATATCCAAGCTAACTATTCTAAAGGCATCATTCGCTGGAAATAACACATCGGCGTGAACATGTAAATTTCGTGTTTATTACCATCGGTTCATCCATTAAGATGTTATATGTAATGAAATGGTGATCGTTGACCTCAGTTTACGTTTAATAATCTTTCTTAAAATCACCACAAGGTTGATTAATGTTAAATAAACTTTATAAATTTTTATAGATGCTATCATGACTATGCTGTGCCACTACAGTTTGATTTGCGTGTAATGTAATTTAGTCGCTAAATGTTTAGGTAATTCGATAAAGCGTTTACGAGTCCACTCTCAAGATCAATAGAAGGACCCGGAAGGAAAACACAAGCCTCTCTCGATCACAGGCCGCCTGCGTCGTGCGCAGAGCGTGTTGATACGCATTGTTTATTCCTCCGATGCGATGAACGGCAGGTGTGCTCGTCCTGCTATGCGCATCTATTTATTTGCATTCCGGTGCAGTTCGTGGACCCCGGGCTGTACACCTTTTTTTATTCGACGAAACGAACAGGACGTCACCTAATAGTAAGTGACATGCCTATAACAATGCGGCGCTAGTTACAATGATTAACACTTCACCACTTTGTGATAGACGCGTTCGTAGATATTAAGTCTCGTTATCCAATCAATCATCAATTTAACTAGGTAGATCGCCCAAAAAGCAACACAGTAAAATATTTACAATAATATTCGGCGTTGTAAGGTTCGGTTGTAACTGATACATACTGCTAGTTAAAGTTAGGATTATCATTTTCAAATTACACTGTTACAGCTAAGGTCAAGTGTTCATGTGCACATAAAACGCTCCGTTGCGTAAACTCGCCCCAGGCTTACTATTGTGAAGGATGTGATATTATTTGATTAGATCTTTAATAGACTTGAACTCTAATTTATTAAAATAGTACGTATGATATTTATAGAGTTGAAAAGGTGCATTAAGGATAAAAGTAAGTTAGCCTATTAACGTTTCATCCACATTAATGCCGGGCGGTGTATTTTCGGTTTGCGGTATCAGCCGCCGTCACGTAGTCGCACTGATTTCGGTAAAAGGTACGATTCGTCGCGGCCCGGCCAGCATGATGAGATGTGTAACGTTCGTAAATGAACTTCGATCCTATCGACGGCTCTATATCCAACGCAATCAGATTTAGTAAACAGATCGCCCAAACAATCGACAAGAGATCGCCTAAGTAACAATCTATTTATTATTAAACAACGAAGCTTTGATTCTATTTGATAAGAATTTATAGCGGGTCAAAGTTGTGGACATTCAATAGATGATTGTGAACGCGTTATTGGTGGTACGTTGTTAGTAGTTGTTTCTATTACCTAATTGATGTACTCAGATATTACTGTGTTAAAATTCCGAAAGTACAATCCCTTTGTTTGTTTCAATCATTGACATGAGCGCAGTAAATGCGAATTCCAAGTTGTGCCGCATTATTACAGACAGTATGTCCTAATAACCAACAGAAGAATGTTCCATTCTCATCGCCTCGGGTAAAAAATCAAAGTAAGCTATAATAAATAAAGTCCGATATTGATTTAAGTCTCGTTGAATGTCTGAGCGTTATAAGGGAATATTGTTAAGTGAAATTTAATGTCCAAAGCCTCTTTTTGTTCTCGTTTTTGCCTGGAGGCAATCAAAAATTCAGAAAGGGAAAGGAATGCTTATATTGGGAGAACATCGACCTCGCTACACTTGAAACTTGCATGACGTGTTGAGCATATGTTTAAAAAGCAGGAACGATATTGGCATGTTATTGAATTAAATTGATGCATTTTCGTTTATATGGTACATTGAAGCAAACCAGGATCGTATAACATACTGCAAGTATTAATATATACTGTGAATACAGGACGGATGTGTAATGCAATTTACAGCCGAGTTGTCAAAGTTCAGTGGGACTGGAAGCGAGCCAACGCGGATCACAGACTACTTCCAGGTGCTGGAGCGCTTCGATTGCATTTCATTCGAAATATCAGCTTACATTCCAACGTAATTAGAGACAAGGAATAAAGTGTCCAATTGTGTGTTACATTAAAGTTTTGTTTTCTCCGTAACCTTTTCTTGAAGAAATATGCGATTACAGAACACGCAGGTCGAATTAAACATATATTATTGGACTAAACATTTGAGACAAAATAAACACTATCAAATAGTTTTAATTTAAAACATACTCATTAACCTTCCTCTTTTCTTTATACTTTGTGTCAAAAAGCTTCCTGATGCGATTTCTACGTTGGCTTCACAATGTTACATTGTTAACAGGAGTATTTATTTCCCTTTATTCTAAAGCAATCTGTTTTTACGTCGCTGACGTTTCGTTGCGGCGCGAGCGTTGGAAATTAATCTGATTTTTTCTTGTCGAGTCATGCGGCTTCCGTTGTTAAATTAAAATGTAGGAACGGAAGATGTCCAAATACCTTTTTTTTTCCTGTTTCTGTCTACCCACCGACGCGATACGTTAGGTTACAATGTCATAAGTCAAGATGCCACAAATGCAACTCCGTCATTGTTGTGTCCGTCCATTTATAGTTTATATTAGTGACGAAACTATCGTCGTACAATGTTTTCGATTTATACAAATGTTGCATATGCTCAATCGTTAAAAGATTGAAGGACCCTGTACCATCTTATGAATTTATTGTTGTTGAGTTTACCGGAGGAATACGGCCGAACAATATTAGTTGAACATTTATGATTACTAATCTAAAAAGCTATAAACTTTTTATAAATGATGCTCAATATAATATAACACATATAGAAACCGTAATCTACGTAGAGCCCAACCCATCACAAGGCTTACTTACCGTAGATTTTTAATAAAGATAAATAGCAGATTAAGTCACACGGACTCATGGTCCTTTGAGTTTAGTATTAACATTATAATAGTGGTCTTAGACACGGCATTGACTGTCGATGATTTGGAAGGAGGTCAGTGTGCCGCGTCTGCGGTTAGTGAGATTTGTATAACGTCTATTAGTGAATTGAAAGCAACGATACAAAACGTTTCCGACACCTTTCAATTACCGCGCTCATCGGCAGGACTGGCGCATGAAGAACAGTTCAGTTATCTCTGCTATAATTAGGGCGTACGTAAATTACTGCTCCGTAACACCATTAGATAGTATTCCGTTGTTTCAGTGCGCATGTTTACAGTGACAACGTAACTGTCTTACTTCGTCACACGGAGGCTACCCTTTGTATCTTCGTATAGTTTGCGCAAAAGAATCATCTGAACTGATTATCTTATGCTTCGCTTGAACAGCGTTTTGTGAGTCATTATTTCATTTATTATTATCCCCACATTCTATGTCGCTCTTCTTGAGTACTTAAGTACGAAGTTTTTAACAATGTAATTACAGGCTTGGAATGGAATTTTTATTTTTATCGCCTGCCGCTAATTAATGCCGATGTAAATTCAAAGAAGCTTTTAAGGGCGTACGCCGCTGTCACCATCTTTAAGACGAACGATGGACAACTATGTTAAAACGCTATCAGGTTACTAGCCTGGTGATGACGTACAGTGTAGTGAATTTAACATCCGAGTGCGGGAACTACATACAGTTTGTTTGCTTTTGGCATAGCTGTTATAAAGTGTGCTGATATAATAAAGATAGCGAGGATTGTTCCTGGACGTCGTTATCAGCTTGCCTTAGGTCGTGTCACTATACGTTCTTCTTTTGCATCTCGCATAGTTTAACCATCTTTCGAGTGTAGGTTCACTATCATCAGATCACCGATCACGTAACTCTTGGGGTATTCAATGTTCGCGGTTGATATCGCGAATATGTAATGGACAGTTAAAAACGGTAAGTACGAAATTTGAAACTGTTGCCGTGACTTAATGTGAATACAAAGAGATAATTGCGCACATTGAATATTAACACTTGTTACCACTTATTTTGTATTGTAGTGAAATATAATGACACACGCAAATCATGAATCATACGTTAAAGCTTCAGTAAAAGTGTACTTACATTCTTTACCAATTATTTTATATTTTTTCTTTGTAAAACAGTTTTATCATGTTTATAACTTAGCTTTAGTAAATCACATGTCGGTCAATTTTTATTGTATTTAAGTAAAATTCGTAAATCGTAATATTATGTAAACTAACAATTTCTTCTTAACACGTTGATAAAGCAGTTAAATTGTATTATTCAATAGTAATAATTGAAATCATCGTCTCGAAAGTAATGGTCGGATTTCTATTGAATACAGGTCCCCCTAACAATCGCCTCAAGGCACAGATTTTGTGCAACTTCAAATATTTAGAATAACGTTACCTAATTCTTATTCTTAACTTACCATGTTACGTGATAGGTAATAATGTAGTTAATAGAATATAAATGTAGCACTGTATATATTAATGATTCAATTATAATTGCAAAGTAGCGGTTTGAAATAGTATATTACACAAATGGTACAAAAATTTCGTATTTGTAAATTTCAAGACATGGTGATTAGAAAGCGCTGGGATGGATTATAATACGAATTAGATTACATAAAAGTTTAAAAAACCTCTAGCGGTAGTAACAAATGATTAACTTTGTATCCGTTAATAACCCTTGACTAGACTCACTTTGGGTCGCTGCGCTAGAGGAGTTAGAAATGTTGAAAGGAGCTGTATATAATTTTCATTTACGATTTATGGTTGGTTAATTTCTTTTTTGTTTAATATTGTATCTGTTGTGTATTATTTTAACTGTTGATGGGATTCGAATCGGTTTATATGCGAGCTGTGTGATTTACATCAGGTATGTAAAGTGGGTTACGTGCGGCGGCAGACGGCGCGGCGGCCGGCGCTCGCCCGCGCACTCCGCGCCATCCGCACCGAACCAGCCTCTACCTATAGCTAAATATAGTTACCAACTATTTTCTCAGCCGCAGAATTCATATTTATTTATCTTATACTCATCTACTATTATTTTAATTTCACAAAGCGACAAGCAGGACGTCGGTAATAGAATCCGGATTGCCCTTAACGTGGCGCTAGTTACAATCACATAACGTTAGCCGCTTTGATACACGAGATGTTGAGTCTCGTTATTACAGAAATTTGGATAGTTACTACCTCCTTCAAACTGGAGCTCAGTAATGTTTGCACTACTGTTCGTCGGTAGAAATAAGCGCTGCTTTGGTGTCCGTGTAGACGGTCTCCGGCATCAGAGATCTTCAACCAATAATAATGTCAAGACTTGCCTTCTTTGTGTAGAAAATATAAAAAAACTTATTTTTCGTCTGTGAGTTCATAAATTTTTTCTTACGTTTGCTCACGACTTGAATTTTTTTTCTTAGTAAAGAAATATTAAAAAAAAATTGTTGAAGCATTACCTTATTAGTTCACGTATAAAGTTAACAAAAGAATATAAATTTTATGAACTTCTAATTATATTATTTGAATCCTTAGATCATATCGTTGTCTTGTTATAATGAAAATGAAAGAAAATTTTTCGTTGCGTGATTTCAGACTCAGTTTGATCTCTGTACAATATAATCTCGTTAGAGTTTGTGTCCGTGTATTTTTGTTTTACGACTAAGCGAATAGTCGAGTAGGACGTTCACCTGATAGAAAATGATACGCCTGTCTATAACAATGACTCGGCTACTTAGAATGTTTACACAACACCACGTTTCGTTACTCCAGTAATTTAACTAGCTAGTGTAGCTTTTATACTTGATGTTCGATTGGCGGTAGCAGTAGACGCTGTGGTTGTTAAAATGATTCGTGAACCCCATGTAAGTCGTTTCGTACAGGTATTACGCGATGTCTCATTCCATTCCTGTTAAATGAAGTAAGCTTTTATTGCTCGTTGTTAAAACAAGGGATATTGTCTAAGCATTGTGTGTATAGCTAATATAACGAATATTCACATTCTCATCGGCAATGGATTTTGTACTATTACGTAGTATTCATTTTCAAAATTTTATGCTTTATTGTTTAGGATTAATTGAGGCTCACGTTTATTCATAACCCATTTTATTACTGTGAGAGGCTGCATAAAATTTTAGTGTTTTATTGCACCTTTTTGACTACTTCCATAAAAACCCTTTCAGAGGATAATTTCAAAATTTTTTTTGGTTCGCGTGACTTTTGCTATTAACTTTTGCTTACACGTCATTTATGGTTGATGATATAAAAAAAGGTACTTTTAGGTAATTATATAGTTCAACTTCCACGTCAGCGTAACTTGCGGCTTGACTGAAAAGTGGTAAGTGACTTTAAAATTTTTAATAGACCTCAAATATATAACCATCGATAAATTGCGTGAGCGCCGCCGCGGGCTCGTACATTATTACTTAATACACGCCCTGTTAAGTTAATAATCTTTTAATGGTTTAATATTCTAAAATTTGATGAATGGTTATTTAATAGCAACATTTAACGTGTAAGAGTGCTTTCTCTTATGTTATTACTATACCCTATCCTGTTGTTAAGGTAAAAACCTGGTTGTATGCCTTTATGAATTTTAATTTCTTCTTTATAAATTGTCTGTCAGCTAAACCGGAATGAGCTGCCGGTGCACGTGTGGAGCCGATGACAAAATGAATACGATGCTGGCGCAGTTTATCTCGTTATCAAATAGCTTAAACGCGGCTCGGCGTCCCGGGCACTGTGCGCCTTGAATTGTGCAATGTTGGGACTGGATATCTAATCCGCTCTGATCTGCGGTCGACTACCCAGCCGTCGTATGCGCGCTACTGCCTTCTAATCCAACGGCTACATATCTACACGACAACAAGTATTGATTTGTAAACCATTTCCAATTTTGTTTTGGCACGTTTTATTTTTAACGCGTCCCGCATTCCTTCCCGAAGCATAAATTGTATCTAGTTGAAAATAATCTGACACATGCAACTATAACGGTAGGTGTGTTCACATTTGCCATAAACTAGGTGCTATTTCATTTCATAGCTTGTACATGATGTCATTATTTACAATGTGAGCAAGGAACAAAAATGTAAATTTGAAAAGAAGACTGATTCATAGGCGTGTTGGCGTTCGGTGTCATGGTAGTTGTGTCAAAGGTTCAACATTCGTCAAGGGTTCAATGTCTGCGTCACTAAATGCCTCCAGCTACTAGAATAGCTTTTAAACAATAAACCTCGGAAGATTGTACAAAAAAGGATAATGTTTCTAAAATTTTAAGTGGCGCGACAGGACATAATAAGCTCATTGGAATGTTTTCGGATTTAAAATTCCATATAATTTCGAGAAACGTTATCTCGAATGAGGATTTTAAAAGTTGACAGGCTTTTGGGATCGATTTTAAATTTATGGTTATATGAATGGCGAAACGACCGACCTCACCTTGGTTGTTAGCGGGCTTGTGCTCGACGTCAGTTTGTTTTGCAAGTTGTTTCCTTTCCATAGAATCTCATACATGTTTATAATAATACATGATGTCTTCTTTATTACGCTTACAGTCTTACGAATTTATACTTTAACTATCTCGATTAAACTTTTTGTATAGTTTCCGGACCTGTGCAACTTTTGTTCGGTTTAGCAATTTTATTAACAGTCATTTCAACATCGTATAATGTATCATTTGTTCAAGTTTAAGTTGAAATGATTCCGGCGGCTAGATCTAGCTTGACTGCCGCGTTATTTATCTTACGGACGCAAGCAAACCGGCTCCGCGGTTGACATTATCTTAATTACAATATTTGCATGATGATCTGCTTTGAATAAATATTAAGTAACTGATCGCTGTTGGAATTTTGCGCTTCAAACGTCGCATGCACACTGTGCGATACCGGCAGTATGCGTTTCTCATTTTCCTTATCTCATTTTTCTGTATGAATCAAGTTTATTATTAAAGTGTTATATAAACATTTTGTACACAACTATTTACCTGATTGTAAGTAAATTGTCTAGGTCAGTGACCCTTTCACCTATTAACAGGAACGTTGTACAGTTCGGATAGAACATCATCCTTCATGATGAAACGGCTAAATACTTGCCTTGTAAATATGTTTTTGCTTCGATTCCTCATCTTCTTGTGGTTGATTTTCTAAATATTTGTATTTTTTTTTAATATATATGTATTGATAGCTATTTCCAAATACATAGTTGTACATAGACTTAAGTTTTTTCATGTTTTCAATTTGAATACCGCAATAATAGACTACATAATTTTGCAACATTTTTTGTATATTATGTAATATATGATTTTATTAAGCCTGATGAAGATTTCAAATAAATTTTTGGATTGAATTCGTCATAACAAATTCTTTCAGAATTATTCATCATACATACTGTAAGTTACACATGAATCATTTCTTTAGTACTTTCATCCATAAAATACTTTACGCTTCAAATACAATACATTGCCATGACATTAAAATTAGGTTTTTCTTTCCAATACATTTCATTACATGTACAGGATATACGTCAGTTAGTATTGAGCGAAGCGGCTGCATTACAAATTACAAGGTTTTCATTAAGTCAATAAATTAATACTGCCCGCGCACTTAATTTGTTACGAAACCTTGATCCGCAGATTGATGACTACGGCTCCGGCCCGCGTGCCCAAATCAAGAACGTTAATGCAACGATAGTGTCAACAATTTTTGTACTTAGTGGCGTGGGACTGCGCGGTTTTGAAACTTCCACATGTTTACTTACGGGTACACGTCTTCTAACAAAACAATTCGTACTATCGATTTTCTTACCCGCACCATAGGCGGGGTTACGAAATGTTACTGCCGGTACTTTCTCTCGCCTCGCAACTGATGTGCGCAGGAAGTTAAGAGGTTAAGATAACAATGGCCTTTCTTTTACATGGACGATCTGATATCCTCATTATTACGATACAGTTTAAAAATCATTAGCGCCCGGTCTTTCCAGTTCCAGTTGCAAAGATTACAGGTTAATATAAAATTCGTTTGCTAACTGGTTTTGCAACCTCGGGACGTACGTTCGACTAGTTTTGTCCGGGGCTGCGTCGCATAAGCATTTAACAGATACATAGCATACGGTTCATAGTGGTCTCTCCGAATTCCAACGTGTAGTAGACATTTTTTGTCGATGCCCTCGTGTCATACCGATAATAAAATGTATTACTACTGTAGACGTCAATAATAAGTAACGATTTCTATTCCAAATACAAAACCCATTCATATTTAAATTATAAAATCGACATTGATGTTTGGTGCGTTTCGATGAAACCTGTGGCAGGCATTAGCGGCATTTTTATTCGTAGACACGGTACGTGATCGAAAATCTCGAAATACTTGTGCCTTAGCTGGCCCATCTTTAGTATATAGCATGCAGTTTTAAAATATTTGTCTTAATGTTAGTAGAATTATCTGTCTCCCGCGCCTCGACAGACGCACCAGGAGCGGTGTTTGTTAAAGACAAATACAACACACTTGTGCCAGACGGGAGCACCTTCGGCGTCCGATGTTTGCTTACGTTGACATGCATACCACCAAATTTAAAACAAACCCTAGAAAAAGCTCTGCATAACAAGCCGAGTAACAACGGCCATAGTATAAAAGATTGTGTATTGAATAACTCTACACCGAAGGTTATCGATTGAAATTTTCTATTTTGGAAATGAATTACCTAGAATTAGAAAAGTAGAGGGGTAGCATTAAAGTTTCATGGATCATAAACAGCTTATACTTCAAATTGCAAGCTCCCTCGCATTCGTTGAAGAGAAATAAGGTTTACACGCTTATTTACACACGGGTTTAACGATCGGGAGAGCGCTAGAATTGCAAAGGTCGTTGTGTACATTTCCGGGAACGAATATTATTTATGGTGTTTCGATTATAATTGCGCTCTGGATAGAGCGTTTACGTCTCGTCTGAGGGAAGTAAAGCTTCGCATTCGAGCTTATAGGATGCAATTGATTACGAACAGCGGCCGAGCGGTCGTTCCAGCCAACGACTCTAAATAATGCTCAGCGGTTATGTGGCAGTTTACTCTTAACAGATGAATCGAAGGTACGCTTGCGAAGGACTTACTTAACCGTACCTCAAGGCGCGCCGGTCGCGTGACTAATTCCTTTAAGCTAACCATAAAATAAAATGAACAATAGATTTAAATTAACTTTGGAAATGTAAGCTTTCAAATTGTCAAATGTTTTCCTTTAACAGTTTCCTTGACCGGATGATATCATCATTGCAGCGGTAACGAGTGTTTGCTTTTATATCGCCCTTCACCCAAAAGCTTTTCCCACGTCGTTACACAACTATACAGACACACTTCAAATCGGCTTTCAGGAGCCGTTAGCGACCTTTTATTATGGTCGGTTTATGGTCACTGATTACGATGTCCAATGCACCACCATCGATTTAACGAGTGTCAAGCCTTTAATGCGTTGATTAATGTACTCGAATCGATCGTGCATTAGTTGTCTCTCAAAAACTCTCGTCCATTTTGTACTCGACGTCCTTACAATGTTAACAAGGAGTTCGTTTACTGTGAAACGGGTATATACCTACATAATGTTACTGTTACTAAGTATTATTCATGGGTGTCCTTTGCGGTCCGGCGTTGGGCGACAACCTCTTTTCAATTCAATATCATAGCTGTTTTCGTATTCCGATCGCATATGAATCGCTTGTACTCTTTGAATTTAGCCAAAATTACGATGCTAATATACGTACTAGTTACGTGTTATACGACAACGTAAATATATTGATATACAGTAGAAATAAAGACCGCTATTAATAACATATCTTAACAGATTTTCGGTGACTAAGTTATCTATTTGATATTCCGATAAAAATATTCAGGGAATGAGAGAATCGCTTTACTTTGTGATTACTTTGTAAAAATGATTCACTACTTATTTTAGTTTTCATTTATCAATCAAGGTATAAAGTGACAATAGCCTAGTGATTGTATTTTGATTAGATCATAACATGTGTGTTACACAAATAATACTTTAAAGTAAAAGGTTGTATTATAAATTTTAATATTTTGCATCCGTATCAATTAATAGAATTTCATAGGTTTTATTCATATTATTAACAATTTAAAAAAATCTTATTTTTTCAACTTTATATTATTGCTTTCAAAATTTATTTTTAATGTTAAAAGATTTTGTTATTTTATAATTTGATTCGATTCAAGGTTAACAATGAAATTTGTGTGCGCGCGAAAACTGTGTATTAGTTTTTGATTCGGGCGATAAGAATACTAATACACTTCCAAACTTATCCTTATTTCTATAATATTAGCTGTAAAATAATATATGAACAGATAAATAAATAATATATGTGTAACATCTATCTTCAGGCTAAATTCGTTTATGCGATAATATTTCTATTAATATATCGTAATAAATTATGTTACATTTATGTCGCTATTTTGCAATGTAATTTGTATTCTATATAATTTGTGTAGTAAACCGAAAATCGACAATTTATTTTTTAACAAAAATTAGACGTGGTGATTGGACTGTCCTAACGCAAGTATTATCAAATATTTTAATTTCTAGCTGCATATATTAGCGCGATTTCGTGATCTACCGACTAATACCTATTAATATTCTATGCTGTGTGTGTTTTTTTAATTTACTTATACGTTTTAGGAATTTAGCGATACGTATCGGTCATGAATAAATAATGTAGATAAGATAAATATAACGTACCGTATCTGAAGTTGATCCTGTCGATGGTGTGAATTGTTTTTAAACACAACAAACACTTAACTTTCACTTTTTATTTCGAGGATCGTGTACGCGTGCTTTTCGTCGTGCGCGCGGTTTTTATTGTGACAGGTGCGCGCGTCGCAGCATCCGCGACGGCTCTGCGCGGCGACAGTGCGCGCGCGCAGCACGCCGGCCCCGCCCCATGCGTACGCGAATCTCCCCGCCCGCCGCAGCGCTGAAGCCTCGTCTCCTCACCTACCAACAATAGAAATTACTATTATTATTATTTTACTGGTGGTAGGTCTCTGTTGCCAGAGACCGTCTGGATGGGTACCACCGCAGCTCCTATTTCAACCGCCAAATAGTAATGTGCAAACATTACTGTGTTCCGGTTTGAAGGGCGCTGTAGCTAGTGTAATTACTGGGGTAACGAGACTTAACACCTTATGTCACAAGGCGACGAGCGCAATGTGGTGCAGTGTATACCATCTTAACTAGCACCACGTTGTCATGGGCAAGCGTATCACTTACCATCAGGTGAACGTCGTGCTCGTCTCGTCGCATAGTAGTATAAAAAAAAAGTTTTTCCTGTTTTTCTTTAATCGTCTCAGCGACGGGACGAGCAGTACGTTCACACACATGACAATGTGGCGCTAGTTAGGGTAATATACACTGCATCATATTGTGCTTATCACCTCAAGACATAATATGTGAACTCCCGTTACTTCTGTACTTTTGCTGTCTACAACAGCAGTCTATTTCAGTTATATCGGACTTGTATTTTTCTGCCCAGAAGTAATATTAAAGTATTATTACTTTTAATTCCGTTAACCATACTTGTAACAAATAGTACCATGACCTGTTATCAATAATCTATTAAAAATCAATTTTCCAATACAGAATTTTCAAAAAAAGTAAACTTTATTCATATTTATATCATCCAAGGTATTAGTTGATAGTTAATTCGAAAGGAATTAGATTCACATTTACAGGTTGCGCATACTTTAAACAAAATGCGAGGTCTTGATAATTTTTCAAGTAAAATATTTGTAACATTTTATTCACAAGAAAAGGTAGTATTTTTTAACATTTAAATTAGCACTTGTGTATCGAAATGTCGTGTGTTAATCATAAAGAGAATTGATAATTAAAATCAAGTCATAGTTTAGCCGGCCCTTGAGTAATGGTGCAATAAAATAGTTATTAAAATACCTTAAAGCAGAAAATTAACTGTATGAAGATCCGTTTAATTACATCGGACAGCTCGCACGCGTTTATATTTATTGAGATTTCTAAGAACAAGATCTAAGTAGCGACCATAAAGTAAAGCGTCTACTGTACACTGAATGTACAGCTTGTGAGAAAGTACGCCGCCTTCAGACCATTAAACGTATATTGGTTTCTATTAAATAGATCCCTCGATTGTGGATGCTATTTGAGAAAATAAGAAATTTTCTGTCCAACCTTCTTCATGTCGAAACGATGTCGCCGTGCCTATCAACATGGCAGCGTACGCACGCTCACATCCGACGTTCATTCAACACTGTTCGCGTCATTAATAATAAAACTTCAAATCATCATCGATCATTTCAATCAATATTGGTTCTGTTCTATTGCTACTCTTAGTTACATAAATGAACTTTCTCTTCAATCGATTGTATGTTGCGAACGGTAAGTTTATTTTTAAATTGCCATCAAAGCAAAGTCAATACTTCAAGTTTGCTACATTACATGTTGCTGGTTGAGAATTTTTCGATTTTCATTGGTGGTGGTAACTGCAATAGTTTGGAAATAAGATTAATGTATTTTAATCAATATTTTTGTAGTAAGTGATCAATTCAACTTCCAGAACATTTCATAATACAAGCAGGTGAATATTTACGTTACAGCTGATACAAAACTTATCCAGAACATTCAAATACAAAGATTTATTTGTGTATACGTTGTGATTGTGCAAACCGCGAACTAGTTGTATCAACTACATTTTGTTTCTTACCTAAGGTACATTGCAGAATGTAACAACTATATTTTATGTATTAAATTTTATAACATCATTTGACAAACTCAGCAAATTATTTATATAATTATTGATATAAAAACACTTTTAGTCACAAATCCTAACGTTAGCCTGAAAAACTGATCAAATCGAAATGAATTTGTACATAGTTTTAAGAACTTCTTTGAGATTTTTTTTGCACGAGACCTTAAACAAAAATTTTTCAAACTAACTTTTCGATGTAAGTATCTTGTAAACGTTCGTACTTAAGTAAAAAGCTGTTGGTATTACAAACAGACACTTTTATTTATTTGTCGTACTTAAAGTGCGCATGAGAAACGAATATGAATCACATTGTCAACGTGTAATAAAAATATGCCTTCATCATAAAGCATCAGTGGCTGTCTTTTGAGTGTCGAGTTACTGTGAAGTATATAAGTATATTAAACTGTTTAAAGTGTTTGCGTTAAATATAAATGTGTTAGCTACTGTCATGCGCGTATAATAACAAGCACTGCTGTCCAGGTTCGATCCTGTCTGTACCGCAATTAGCCAATTACAATTTTCGATTACCGCAAAGCGTGTCCGTCCAGGCGGCCGGGTAAGTCGTCTGCCGACAGGTTTTGTGGGTTTTACTTAGCAGGGTTCGCGGCATAAAGGGCCGCCACACGGGTGGCCAACCTTTAACACACAAGGTCCGACCTGCATTCGGTGCCATTATACTTAATTCATTTTGACATTTGAGATAAAAAAAAAAACTACACTAAAACAATGATTCCTTTTATAAAGGAAGTGCTGTCCGTCAGGATTTCACGCTATCAATCATAACATGTATGATAATAATGTAAATGACTTGAGAGAGGCATTGCCAATCAGTGAGACTGTTGGACTCTGATTGAAGCTATCTAAAGCAAGGGTCAAACACATCGGAATGACATCGCAACGTATCTGTACCTTACGGGACGCTTAATGTTATGCGATTTGTTTTTAGGCACCGTAGATAAGAACGAAGGAATAAATTTTAAAATGATTAGGAGAAAAAATTTACAAAGTATTGTACTATTACGGTATAGTTAATTTTTAATAAATATTATCTTTTAAACATTTTTAGGTTAAATAGTAGAACATTTAAACTGAATTAACAGGTAAATATTTGTGGTAGACTTAAAATTATTCTTTTTGATTTTTGTATAGCTTGCATAGACAGTGTGTACCTGTCTTCTGTGAGAAGTATAAAAACTTATCTTAACCTGTACGGTTTGTAATATCAATAAGATTAATAACCACCTACGTTTCATAGTCTGTCTGAATTCTCTTAATGTTTTATCATTAAATTGGAAATGATTAGCCAATAATTAATTTCTCTTTTAAATTATTAATTGTCTAACTGTATTTTGTCTGTAATATTTTAAGTAACTCTTTAGTCGCCGTTCTGAGACTAGTTAGGAAACTTTAGTCTTATAATAGTAGTCAGACACACTTAAACGAAATATATTCTAATGCTTCGAACTTTATATTTGGTTATTAATATACTAACGAAGTATTTAAACCAGACGGTTTTTGTTCAAATTGTTATCATTGTAATATCGATTTATGTTATAACTAAACCACTGTCGCGACTGTCGTAGTTAAATGAAAGTTAAGCGATCAGCTGATCAATATCGTGATATATTTTATCATTTTATCATATCGGTACTAACGACATTTGAAAGTTATATCTTTTTAGAAATGCACGGAAGAAATTTATTTTATGCAACACCAATCACACAACTATCGCAATGAACTCATACAAAGGGAGAATTGTTGAATTACATTTGTTTTTTTTTAACTAACATGTTCATTAAGTTTTTTATAGCATAATGAGCTTTGTAATGGTTCACAGCATATTAAAACCCGCGGTTTCAGTTTAAGCAGACATGGGATGCAGCTTTTGTAACTTCATGTTTATGTGCTTTATATAGATAGATACGGGTTAACTGAAAAATCTTTTATCAATTTCATTAACAGTACAATTTTTTATGTTTTACAATACTTTTTTTATGAGTGACAGGAGTCCAGTCTCAAATTCTCTATTTTTAATATCCTTTTATTTCTAATTAAGAAAATTTTTGGTTATAATATTTTACATGCTTATACTTTCGATAGTACTTTGACTAATTGATTCAAACACTACATCAACTGTTAATAAATAAATTGATTAAATACAATATAATTATACAATAAATAACATTTTCATAAGTACTTTTGACTACTTTGAAAACTAATTTATTTCACCATCAGATTTCTAGTCAGCTGTTTTAAAATAACAATGGTAATTGAAATTATCTTGACTGTTTAGTTAAGAGAATTTATTATAATTTAATTAGTTAAATCTACTGCAAACGTTTTAATGTAACATTCCCTATTAATTTTATAATGTGAATAAGGAAACTGATCTGAGATACTGTGCTTTCTACTTACGGAATATGAAAGCCGGCTGCGATAAGATAACATTGTATAAGCTTTGCAATGTTATAATAAAAATGTTTACAACTTCATAATTATTAAGATGATGATTAACATCAGTATTTCACTTTTTATTGTCGACATTTTTATCTGTATTACTACATTAACACCAAATATTTCTCAAACTAAACTTCTGTAAATTCTCGATGTCGGTCGGCTTGACTTCATTAGTCCATACATGCGCAAAGGGAAGGACGTCTGTTCACCTAGATTTTCACTTCGATCCTATTTGGTATATAAGCATGCACATTTATTAGCTTTAAATGGTAATCAATAAATCTAAAATTCGTTTCGTTACAGTACTCGTTAATTTCAATAGTCACCGACTTGTCATTTGTGTCTAGATTTAGCTGATAGCTTCGATGGGTAGACTTCGCAGTCTTGTCACGATTAGTTCATATTTCTATGTAATATGCCAATCATATTACATAGCAATTAACCTTGATAAGTTTATTTGCATTTTAAAATCGTTTAAATATAAATTTATGATGCTTAATTAGACCAATTACAAGTTATGAAAAAGAAATATTTATTGCCTGTCGTGTTAGTCATAACGCGTTTGTGTTTCAATCGTATATCGGTGTTAAAGAATAATTCCGTAAGAAGGGCCCGGCCGCTGCAAACGTTTTCGTTTTACGACGGTTCTGCATTTTGTGCATTAAATTTAACTGCATTAATTCACAGTAAGTCATATTTTATGCTGTATTCTGCTTTTTGTTAATAAGACATCGAGTTTTATAGTATAATAAAGTAATGTTTTCCTGATTGATATTGCGCTTCGGTTTATTGGCGGTGTGTTTACAATGTTATCCGCAACCGCTTATTGACTTACGGTTTTGTGTCGACTGCGACGTGTGCTTTCTGTGAGAACAAAAACATGTTGCATTAGCGCAGAAAATGATTGCCTGAATATAAATTATCCTGGAGTTAGAAGGAAAGTGTTATTTTCTTATTCTACTAAGCGACGAGACCAGCAAGGCGTTCACCTGGTGGTAAATGATACGCTTGCCCATAACAACGTGGTGCTAGTTAAGATAGTATACATTGCTCTCCCTTGAGACATAAATTGTTAAGTCTCGTTACCGCAGTCATTTCACTAGCTTACAGCCCCTTCAAACCGTAACACAGAAATGTTTGCACCTTACTGTTTGACAGCTGAAATAGAAGCTGCGGTGGTACCTAGACGGTCATCAGCAAAAAAAAGACTACCATCAGCAAAAATTATTATTTTAATGTTAAATTTTGCTAGTGGTAGGTTCCTGTTGTATTAATTAATTTATTGACACGTTAACGAAATCTATCAATGTTTTACAGCTGATGCTGAATTTTTCTTCTACTCTCTGATGATGGTTAATTCTGATTCATTAGACCGACTTTACTACTGGTTCGGATAGTGCAGTCATTAATATACCAAAATTATAAAAGTTTACTGTTAAGTTCATAGTGAGAGTAATTATCCTAAGCAGTCGAGAAATTGTCATCGTCTACGGTAATATTAATGACAGAAGCACTGAATTAAACGTAGTTTATAGAGAAATTACGATGTAGCAAAGGTTTGCTAGTAATAAGCTACAAGCTGGCAATCGTAACTTTGTAATTGTTCATTATGCGATGCCAGCTCATGGTTCACTTCTCACCGGATAGTACTTTCGTCACATATATAATACCTCACGCCAGTACAAAATGGCGACAAATAGCTCGTTAAATACTCAAGTATCGTTTCATAACCCCATCACTTGTGGGATATACATCGTCATGTCTTTGTCTTTAACTTAATATGTTTTGAATTAGTAAAATAATCTGACAAAATTCTTGGGTACATACTTTCAGTACTAGTTTTTTGTATATCGTTTGATGATATGTCCGTCTTTATGAATTGTATGATATATTTTATTAAACAACAATTATCAATTAGAAACTTGAAGCTATCAAATCATCACAGAACTGCAACCTAATGCACTCGAGTATCTATAAAGAATAATATATTTGACTCTAATAATCTCTTTTATTCTTGCATTTTGGTTGATATTTATCCGAGATTGAAAAAGGTTGCCTGCCGATCTCTGGATTACATAGTTATTTGTGCGTATATGAGTAAAGAATTGCCTACTATAAAACAAAATATCAATTCAGGTTATATATAGGAAAGTTTATCACACCCAACATTACGTACCACTCGTTAAATATACAATCTCTCTTTATGTTTTAATCGTTGAAACCAATGCTAGCGATTGTTCAATCTAATAAATAATTGGATGACAAGCAAGCAGCAGACATGAGAACGTACCGAGTAGAATAACTGGCTTCTAATTTACAATGCCAAATCAAAGTCACTTGCGTTAATGTAAGTGCATTTGACATCACGGACGTTAGTCATTGCAGCACTGATAGAATAAAATAGTGCTGCGTCACAAATTGTGTTGATAAGTTGTAAATCATGTGTGACGCTGACGCCGGGGTCTCGTCACAAAAAGAAAAACGAAAGCTTTCGTTTTGTCCGCGCCCGCGCCTCACTGCCACTTGATTGATGTGTTTGTTATATTTAATTGCTTCTGTGATAACATTCTGCTACCTTTTTTTTGCTGGTAAATTGAATTTAAGGCGAATAAAATGAATATTTCTTAGTTTGTGTCACTGGACCTTTTTTAAGAACCCTAATGCACACATCACATTGTGGTGTAATGATTCTATTAATATTGATCCTACTTATAATAATGATGGCGGATAACAAACTCCAAGTAAAAATAGTAAACAATTTACAGCTTACGTGTATTCGTTAAATATACTTTAAGTTGTAAACGGCTGGTGAAGGTTGCATGAAACTGCTAAATACAAACAGCGCTACACCGATTAGAGAACTTTAGGGGGGGATTTTGTCCAAAAGTAAGCGTCTATTAATATGCCATTGGTTTTCTTAACACAAAAATAAAAGATACATGTTTCTAATCAACCTTTTCAAAGTCTGCCATTATCGTCAAAGAAAATCATGCTGCGGATTTGCTGCTAGGTTTAGTTAAAACAACAAAGCTAATACAGCTGTATCATATTTTACATGTTAAATTTTAAAAACGAGGCAATTGAATTTATTATAGAATAGGCGTTGAATTATTTTTCTTTGATAACAATGCGCTCGTAAATAACCAACTTTCACTGAAAATGTTCACATTATTGCTGTAAATTTAGAGAGACTATTTATTATGAAGCGTTATTGGTTAGCAGATGTCATGTTGGTGTTGATGATGTAGTGGTCGCGTTGATAAGTACAAAGCTCCGTGGCCGCAGGCGATTTGCATATCGGTCGTTACAAGAAACACTTTACGATTTATAATTTGACATCGGTACCCTGTCACCCAACTTGACCGTTACCGCACTTGACAGCTCGGCGCTTAACTTCAGTGTAATACGATACTTCTTTTCCGTGCTTTATCTATTCACATATTTTTTATTTCACGATACACAATGCCTTAAGTAATTTCATTAGCTCTATGCATCGATACTAATTTAAGTTGGTTTTTGTCTTATAAATACTCAGTATTACCTTTTAGCTATGTCGTTTTTTTTATTAATTTTTCTCTTACACAAACGTTAATAAAGATTTGTTTTTGAATATTCCTTGAAGTACACCATGAGGTGTACCACACCTGTGTAGTTCAAGTGTACTTGTGTACACCATAATCTATGAACATTCAACGTCAAATATAATTTGCGTTGTAGTTTTATAATTTTAGTTACTAAGTGGCGCAACTGCCATTTCTGTACAATCTTTATATAAACAACTGGTTGCGTGTGGTATGAATAGTCAGTTTGGTGATACGCTGAAGCATACCACTATTCTCCGACGTCATGACCGCAAACATCCCTGCAAACAAGGAAACCAGTTTATAAATCACAAGGCTAAATGAACTTATATTTGAACTTGCTATTCGACATCGGATCCATTCAGTAATTAGAAGATTTTCATTGTAGTACAATCTTATTTATTTCCGATCGTGAAAACAAAGCTTTTTACAGTAACTAGTTTATATTATGATATACGAAAGTCTAATTTAATATTAACAGCATTTGTAAAAATTTGTCAATATCAATAAATATAGAAACCTATTTGCTTATATTAATATAAACAAAAGTTAAACGGACATTTTATAAAGTGGGTAGTTTAGAACAATTACGACACAAGAGAAAATTTTGCAAACAGCTTAGTGAAGTAAATTATTTAATATAAAAAGTAATAAGATTGAGGTATATTTGTAAGTAGCCGATGTGTTAAAGGCGAGTCATAAATAATAACGATAAGTGAGACCTAGTCTCGTTTCGCTTATGTACGATTCGTCTCATTGCAGTATAACGACAGGGTTACTTTACTGGCTCCCGTGGGAATCGCTTCCTTCGGAGAACACCTTCGCGGTCTTGTCAGCTATATAAAGAACTAAACTATATTCAGATTCAAAGCAAATTGCATTACTTTAATTCGTTTCGTATATTTTGGTAAAGAAATAACATATCAACAGTTGTTGATTAGAAGATTCTATACGCATTCTACTACCAAAATACAGACATTGTTATTAAGACATCGAACGTTAAGTAAAATGAAAGCTTTATGTTTCGACTGTCTTTTTTATAATGTAAATGAATGTCTTCAAGTTAAGCTTGCGAATCTATGGTAACATTAGTTTTAATATTGAATACAATATTTCGGGATTGGCGTTTTATTACAGTTTTGAAAATATTTTAGTAAAGAAAGTTTGTTGATGTCCTGCACTAATCTGATCATCTTTCCACCAATACTAACGTTCTTCATGTACAATGAGCTAACAGTCCTTAATTAATTTCATATGGTGTTAACAACAATAAGGTCGTTTATGATGAAATGAGTTCTTTCAGATATTATAATGTATTAGTTTCGTATTTGAATTTATCTTTTCCGTTTATATATTAATTTATTTGTTTACGCTGTAGACTTAAATAAAGTTGCACTATGGCGCCTACTTTATTGCTCTCTACCATATTATTAGTACTAGTTGTGTAAAAACAATTTCAGAAAACACCACCGTTTCCTTAACGTTCAACTATTGTAATTGCATTTAATTATATCAATTATATTATAAACTGCTTAGCCTTGTCGCGTCCATTCGTATCGATTTATACTTTTGATTTATTATTTGTGACATTTCATTATAACTATTATCCTTAGTGGTATGAAAAAAATATTCTTTTTAATAATTTATAAGCATGAAATAATAGTTACATTTCATTCAGCTCCTTGTGTACTAACCTTATCTAGACTAGATTTAAGCTAATAATATTATAATATATAATATACAAAGTCGTTCGTTTAAATGCCTCGTGCACCTCGTTTGTGACTTGAATGACTATATATAGATTTTCTATAATATGAACCAATTATAGGTATAAGGACTTGTCAATGTAATGCGACAACTCGTTTTCACGATTGAAATTTAATACTTATTTGGGTGTACAGCGGTAACGAGACCAAATTTATTTATTATCTAGACGCGAACGTATTTCATGAATCAAACCCCAGCGAAAATGCTACATGAGCTTTTATTATAATTATTTAGTGAAAATTTAACAAGACATGAAATAAATGATTTAATCGCATTAAAATATTAGTGACAATTGTAGAAAAAAAACACGATTTTTAAATACACTAAAAAAGATGTGGTAGCTGTTTGGCTTGTAGAGGCGCGGGTTCGATTCCCACTGAGCTTGAGCTTCCTATGAAGGAAAATATCGTGGGGAAATCTACATGTTCCAAGAAAAGTATAACTTATGTAGACATGTGACATCCGCCAACCCGAACACGGCCAGTAGATTAATGATCTTGACTCTCCCCTCATGAGAGAAGGCGCCTAGTCCCAATAGTATCAACGTTGATCTGTTTATTATTATGTCAAATCATTTCTGAATATTATTTTAATACAATTGTGTTCATTGTTGATCATATAAATTTATAATTATTCTATCAATAATAATATACTAACTGATCTATGTTAATGTGAGCTCTGGTTTACTGTTGTATATTGACGCTGTCAACACTTTTGCAACGTATGCATAATACATAGCTTGGCGAACATACTTTGTCATGTAAATCCAGATCACCAGCCTAGTTGGTCTATGTAATCATGTATTTATGTTGATGGCGTCGGTCGTAAGATTTATTCAGCTTCGTTATTTTTACATTCCATCTAATTATAGTGCAGCATAAACATAAAATCTATTTTTGCTTCTGTGTTAAATTAGTTTTCATTCTGTATTAGAGTTCATTTAGATTTGAAGTTAAGACGTTTGGTGTCTTACATCGCATCAAAATATATTTAATTCAAATTCTTACTTTCTTAATTCTTAATTTCTTACGAGTCCTTGTGTTGTAAAGATCCTAAGTAGACCATAAACAAAACTCATATTTCTTTACTGGCTCAGTCCTAGTAAAAGTCTATGGGATGATTGATTGTAGAAATACATCACTCTATTTTCATAGTTATCGTATACCATTACCGTTGTAAATCACCTGTTATTGTATTTAACTCGTATTCCACAAATGCAAAGTTAACGAGACTGTAAAAAATTTTAATTTGATGTTTTGTTGTTCGTCTTAAACAAGCTGGTGAAAACGTGTCGAAAATATTTCGTACGTATTAAAGCTTTTCGGGTTTTGTTCTATTTTAACTCAGTGCCATATTTTAATTTAAATTTACAATTAGTATATCTTATATATTTATTAAACACAATTAAACTATATTAAACCTAAGTACTACATGTATTGAATATATAAATTGAAGAGAACTAAGGAAAAAATCTTATAAGTGATAGCGCGATTTATTCTTGTAGTGGCGCCATCTACTGACACAGTTGAAAAATGTCTTGTTTTAGTAATAGTTTTTTGAACATATTTTTTTTTCAATATTTTTTTCTTTACAACCTGAAACTTTGACGAGATATTGTCATTATGTCCAACCTTTTTGTCTATTGCCTTATATATATTGTTTTTTTTTTTTTAGTTTTACCTTGATAAAAGATTAAATGTATAAATGGACCTGTACATTAACTAAAGTAATATTTCATAAAAAAGCACACAACACAGAAATTGGTTTGAAAAGTTTTAAATCAACATCGCCCATCTGCAGTCTAAATGCACTTGAAAAAACATAACCTTCGTCTTATTTGTACGCAGTTGATTGACGTGTTTGTTCCCCTTAATTTATCTATAATGAGGTTCAGTGCTCTTTTCGTTTGACTTCTTGGTGATATTTTTTATTAACTACATACACATACCTTTTACTGTACCGCGACAGCGATAACTATTTTAACCTGTTGATGTTTTGTATTAGTTTTAGATCCTATACTTTTTATTTAAATATTTTTTAATTTCCACAACTTATTGGTAATATAGTTAGATATTAGAAAGTGCAAAATTTAAAAGTACAAGTTTTCAAAACGTACCGTCTGATGATTAATAGATCCAACGAACGTTAATTTGAATATCAATTCAAATTTCAAAGAAAAATCAATGTGATCTTGATTGTTATCTAGTCATAATTAGTAATTAACTTTCCCAAAATCATAACTTTCGATTTGAAAGACAGAAGAGTAATTTATGATGAATTTAGATGTGTGTTATACCATGGACGTGATAACTTAATCATGTATTATGGCAAATGCATTTCGTATTAAATTCAGTCTATTTGCATATCTGTCACCAAAAATGCCGTTTTAAATTTATGATTACTGATTTAAAGGCAAGAGATTTGATTAAGAAAAAAGGGCGTGTAAGTTAATTGTTAGGTCATTCACCGTATTTTTTCAAAATCGAAATTGTATTTTCTACTATATCGTTTCTTCTCAGTCTCCATATTGTAAGGTGTAATGTAGCTCGGAAATATGTGTATAAAATTTTCATACACATAAATGCTTTAAATGATCTAGTTTGGTATCATTGCAAAATTGGTGAACAAACACCATATTTCGGTATGTAAGGTGAGTTAGTGAAACTTATTAGGGTAATGATACTTAATCATTCAAGACAATGTACGCCACATTACATATAACCATATCAGTATATACAAACTTACTTTGCGCAAATATTGTAAGCATTACCACTTACCATCACGAGATTGTCCTGCTCGTCGCTAAGCTAAAAAATATTAGAACACGATAAATTATTATGCACAAATTAACATTCAACACACAACACAAGCAATTAATGAACATCTACCTCCACCATCGAAAAGGGCGATACTTAAAATTGTTAGTATACAGTAATATATATACGACTTCCGAACATCCTCTGAATTGAACTAGTTTTAATTTTTTCATAATATTTACGTTTTATGAGACAGCGAGTAATTAAAAAAATAGTACAAAATATATTATTTAGACAAGAGACAAATGCTCACTATGATATTCCCGACGCTAAAAATCTGAAATTTATTATATTATACAATGAATTCCTCTGTCAAAGCTTTTTCTTGCAAAACTGCCAGATGGAATTAAGAATGCTTTTATCTAAACTGTAAAATATCGTTAAATTATTAAAAGTTTTTCAAAACAAAATCATTAACCAACTACTGATTTATTAGAATATATATACAAATTCATGGAATTGAATTGACGTATAACGTATTTAGCAATTGCACTAGACTTATACTGTTTCGTTGGAACCATTAAAGCGCTCTGTTAGTTTTATTCTACGAAACATTATCGTTGTTAATTCTGCTCGATAAATACTATTTATATAATTATACAAACAATACAGCTAAACGCTAGCTTTCTATAGCTCTTTTCTTGAGCGTGTAGTTCTCTCATCTACACACCATTCGACAAAAGGTGTATTATATAAGAATGAAGTGTATTATAATTATTCTCTAGTTTTCGATTGAAATTTTCTCATTAAAAGTTTTTATTACATGCGAAAGCTTTCAATCAATAATGACAATTGAAGCTCATCGCCTCCTTGTTGTATACGTTTTTATACGGATTCGAAGTTCATATATGAAGGTAATAAAGAGTTTAATAATTCTTTATCCAGCTTTAATTATAGCCCCAACGTCGTAATATTTGCATAAGTAATCCAATCGTTTGTCTTTTTATTAATATAGTCTTTCTGAGAATAAAAGAAGTCAATAAAAGAGTAGTGGGTAGATAAATTACTTTTCATTACAAATAATACTATAATACAAAAAACGTTTAAGTTGTATTTGATTATATTTCTAATTTTGAGTTCAAGTTAAATCTGCATATGTTTTTTATTAGATTGAATTGAAAAATATTTAGTAAAAGCATGTTACAATCTCTTGTGTTGTATTTGATCTTATGACTATGCCATCGCTTTTGCGACTAACAATCCGAATACTTTCATATAACATTTCTT
The DNA here is from genome assembly GCA_029286795.1 of Byasa hedistus. Lineage (NCBI taxonomy): Eukaryota > Metazoa > Arthropoda > Insecta > Lepidoptera > Papilionidae > Byasa > Byasa hedistus. The sequence goes on from JAGSMW010000008.1 coordinate 3,433,117, forward strand.
TCAAAGAAACTTTGTTTTGAAGTCTCAAGTTATTGTTTCTATGTAAACCTTTTTCGCAACTTTCGATGGAAGCGCTATCAATAAGTGCGCACCAATTAACGTGGCAGCCGCTAAACTGTTTGCTTTATTGTCGAAGAGGCCGCTGTTTGCAGTACAAACATAACCGCTTATACTTGCCGCTTTCGTTCTTACTTTCAATAACTGCAAAATTTCATTCCCACTTACAAGTCGATTTCACAGCGCCGGCATAAACACGGTAAAGTTGTACAGCATTCGCGTATACTGTACAAACTATTGTTTCAACGTTACAACAAAATTCTATATGAAATCGAACCTTTTTTAATAAAAATAATTTTAACGGATTTTATTGTGTTTGATATTGATCTCATTCTCCATAGATCGCAATGTCAACAATAATTATAAAGCTATAGCTGCTCTATGATGTCAGGACACCTCAGTCTTCTCGTGATCACGGGTGATGTAAAACACTAGAAACAGATGGGTATTAATAGCTAAAATAAACGCAATAAAAATCATGAAATTTCGTTTTTTTTTTAACTATTTAATTTGTTATATAATGGCCACGTATGTGAAATCATTATATTGCTGACATTAGTATATGCACCGATTTTTATTTTTGGCTGGGGGCAGAAATTTGTACAGAAGAAACTTTTTCCTCCCTGCAACTATATTTATTAATAAAACACATAATAATCAAAAAATACTACATTGTATAAATGTTTGTAATAATATCTCCGTGTTATTAATATTTCATAAACTCGATTAAGTAACAATACTCCTAGTGAGTTCTCATTTTGATTCGTTGCGAAATACATCCGCTGAACGTGCAGTCGTCCCGCCTGTTTATAATAGAAACTGCCAACATCCCAATGCGTTATCATGCCTAGCCCTTACTGCAGGTAATCTAATACCACGTTGATTTGAATACAGTGCATTGCAATTGCATGCCGTCATTGCAACGCGCACTGTGCTGTAGGTTAGCCACACTCTGTAGTAACTAAATATCTTCCAATGGAAATGTATGTATACCTGAGAGAGATTTCAGGAATTTCTCCGGCTTGTCACCGGATATTGATCCGTTTATAATGTTCCAAGTGAAATTTATTATTTTGTATGATAATGGTTCAATACCAGCGCTGTGGCACTGGGTACTAGTGTCGCAGCTTTATGCTGAGTTGGGCCCTATTAGGAGCTGCAGTACTTACTATAAGCTCTAATTCAATTTTATTTATTTTTTGTTCTGTAAATTTCCTGTATGTATGTACTTGTTCCCTAATAAATGGTTTCTGTCTTTCTTCTTGCTTTCTGAATAAAAATTCTCATCTCATTTACGCAGCATCCTGCTATACATTGGCGACGGTGATACGCTCATCATCACGTCACTCGTATCGTTTTCAATATAAAACAAGATTTAAAAATAGCTTTTTAAAATAAACTTTTATCCTGATTTTTTTAAAATGATTAATGGCAATCGGACGCAGACATGTTTCGGAGAAACGCCGGTAGCGACGCAGACGCGGCACGACGTCGCAACGGGCCCCCAGGTGCGATCACGGACCTAATGTCGCACGCATACTTTGCAATTCCCCTCACTCGGCCGCGGCCCCCCGTGCTCGGGAAGCAAACATAAACAACTGAAGTATTACTCAGCGGGCAGCACAAGAATAAATGTTTGGATTAGCGGCGGGATCTGTCTTCCAGCGTGTCCGTGTTGTGATCGTTTTAGATTTACGATTAGTATTATTTATATATATAACTTTAATAATAGATTTTAATGGCGATTCGATTTTTTTTTCTCTATTTTATATTTGACTGTCTCTGTGGTGCAGTTGCTAATATTACGGGGTCATACGTGAAGTAGGGTTTTTTAATTCGCCTTATATAGCTACTATTATCATATAGTAAATCTATATGTATTCTCATATTGTAACGCTCTTGCTATGTTCCGGCTGCCGAAATGAGAGCCGGAGTATTCTAATCAAGCTCGCTCGTGTCGTCACCAGCACCCATCAACCGGGTGGGTTATAGCACTGACTCTCTCTGAGAGAAAAAGCCAATACATAAAAAAGAGAAGTTTTTTATATATTAGACTGTTAATGTTCGTTAAGAATTCATAAAATAGTTCAAATCTTGTTCACTTAAATAATTCCTTTCCTTTCATCTATTACTAGTCATTTATTAATATACTTTTAATACGTAATACATGATAAAGTTCTTTCAAAAATGATTTTGCATTCATTTTATATATGTTCAAGCGTTTCTGTTAACAAGGTTTTCGTGGAATCAATCATCTGCATCATGCAATCTTCTGCACTAGTCTGTTCAAGTGCCAATTGTCGAGGACACGAGGGCATGCCGGACGCGCCCGAGGGGTGCCGCGAACCACGACTCGGTACTTATTACCGATACTCGATAATTAAATTTGCAAGCCTCTTTAATATTACAAGTTTGTTAACAGAACTTGTTATAAATAACAGTATTATAAAAGTATTTCTTTAAATAACTTTCTAGAAGTGAAATTTAAAAGGTTTTCGTCGACGTTTATGTATATCAACAATCAGTTTAGAAGTTTTGTTTAATGTGACTATTAATAGCTTCATCAGTGATTAGTTTTTCATACTACGGCACAGTATATTTAATAACGTTTAAATGTTACAGGAAGATAAACCGAGATAAATGTTTGGAACATGTCCAAAGTTAACGGCTAGTTGTCGCTAGTGTAGCAACAGTGATTGTTTTATAAAGGCACTCATATACCATAGTCATATTGTTTTATTGCAATATTCTGTACGTATTATTAATATATGATTTAACACGCTTTTCAAATGTTCCATATTTATGCATATTGATTCATGTCATTTAATATCTATATATAAATTATATACGTACACAGTCTGTTCGCATACTAAATTATGTTCCAATATTGCATTCTACCTGGAACTTGAAATGGCATATTTTTTGATACAGAAGTTGTAGTTAGATACCAATACAGTGACTATTTCTGTCACCAAGAATAGAAAACAATGTACTGCGTTCATCTAATCAATGAAAAGTCTTAAGGGGAAGAGTATAATCTGATGTGCACATATCCTGGGAAGTGTTACATACTCATGGAGATATGGTTGTGTACTAATAAATTATAGCTAAACAGCAGTTTTTTTTTAGTTATTTTTGTCTGCAATGGGATAGCACTTGACCTTTGATTTCACTTGGTGTTAAGTGAAAATGAGAGCTAGGATAGTGAAAGGTGCTCGGTCAGAACATGCTGGCTCTTATGTGTTGACACTCAATGATTATGTTCGTACTATGCTTGTCTTGTTTATACTTAAGTGTATATCATTACTACCGCATACCTATCGCTGTGCGTAGTGTCACGCGATCCTTACATTGATCATTAAATCACGTTTATATTTACAGCTTAATGTTTCACCCTATTAGTATAAGCAACGTGCAAACATTCACTTTACATATTACAAATTGCTTTAAATTTATGGCTTCCCTAAAGATTCACAAAGGTTGTTAGAAGCCAATCAAAGCTATTGTTTAATTAGTAAACTAAATCAATTACTTATTAAATGTTTGTGTGTTTAATGATGAAGATATCAAAAGCGTAAAAAAGGCTCTTGATGCGCTGACACTCGTATACTCCGTTACGCTTGTAACTTTTAAATCTAAAGAGCTATATAGGTATTCTCTCAGGACAAAACGAAGAACTGGATATCGAGACGAGAAATTCGTAGTAAAAAGTTTATAGCTATGCCGGTTAAAGAGATATGAAAGGTCAAAGTTAGTTTGGTTGGGAGAAAAATTTTACTGAAAATTGAACTTGAACCATTCTGACGAAAATATGAAAATTAACCCTTAAGCCAATCCGGCACATTCTAATATTATAACCTAATAGAGACCCGGATAATAAGATTATGCTTGCGACTTCTTTCCAGCTTGTTTCATCACAAACCCATAGATATTTATTTCGAATTGCTTATTTAAATAATATAACAAGATTTATTTAATGTATGGTTACTTTTATTATATAGTTAGATGAGTGGTGTGAAATGGCCATAACAACGACGTTAGCGATTATTGCATACAAACGTGATCAAACAATCCGACGCCCCGCTGCTCCTATCCTCCGGCCCCACTCGATAACATCCAAAGTACCTGGGAGGCGACCCATCGCCCCGCACTACAACCGTTTCACCATTGTTCGAACTCATTAGGTCACATCGATCCATTCACAAAAAGCTTAAATCGATTGCTCGCCGTGTTGTAGATGGTAATCGTTTCTAAATAAATTTTATGGTAATGCATCTAATTCGGCTTTACGACAGTACCAATTCCGATGCGATCTCGCGTGCAGTTGCACAAGAGTCCAGTGCGGCTGGCGTGGGTGAGGGCTTCGGGAACCCATCGTGTCTCGTTTGATCTCCGTTCCGTGCTTTTTGTCTCGAGGGCTCGTGCTCATCAGGGATTTTATATGCGCAACTCTCATAAAGCCTGAAGCGGCCATTACTTTCAAAACATACACAATAATTAACAAACGATTATTAGTAATGTATTTACAAAAAATGTCTATTAACATTGTTTTTGTTATGCGTGTTTTTTTATAAATGTATTTGTTCTTATTCGAAAGTTTTAATGAGTACAGTTCAGTTTTAAGGACAGTATGAAAAAAACGGTACTTCTGGTAATTAAGATCAGTTGCCCTTAATGTGTCCATGGACAGTTAGCTAAGAGAGCAGTGTTTGCATACTGAGTGACAACAAGTGAAAAGGTGGAGGACAATTGTGTTCCCCGGCTGGCTGTGAGCAAATGTAAATGAACAGATTGAACATACGAGCACTATTCATGTCAGTCGCTGGAAACAATGTGAGGCGTCACACGACGGCCGATGCATCAAACTCAGGAGAAGAATATACGTTATGCGGTACAAATTTATACGTACCTCTTGGACCCACGCCCATATCTCATAACAAATTCACAAGTTTTTATTTTTATGTATTGAATAGCTCATTTGTGGATGTGTCAAACTTGTAACATAGAGGATATTCAAATATCTGTCGCTGATATAATTGGGTATATTCACGAGTCTCGCTGTGTGGTCGTTTTAAATATGTCGAGAGCTAAAAGCTACGAAAGATCCGACTACTAAAACGTGATACCCGCCCGTGCTGTTATTCAAATGAGCGTCAAATTTCATATCCGTAGTCGATCGCCGACCACGAGTGTCGACGTGGAGTGCTCGGAGATTTATAGCTACCGCTTACCACGAATAAAATTGTCGCGAGTCCAGATAGGAGCGCGTGCCGAGGAGAGATCACCCTTGTATCAGAGATTTAAACAGCGATTAGGGCCGCGGTGAATCAATCTTCCCGAAGCTGGACGTTATCGACCGATCGACAGAGGACGGCACATAAGGGAAAGGATTTTTTTATCTGACAATTCGGATCCAGCTTTAAAGAGACCTTTCGAAATACAAAGGTCAATTTGATAATAATTTAAGGCCTATAAACTTGTTAACCCGGAAGCGACGTGGGTCAAATTTTGTAACGAATTGTCTTAGACGTTATAAAAGCTTTTCTTTTTCACTTTATGCTCCAATCGTTTATATTGCGTAAGTAATCTTACAGTTAAAGAGAGTTTTAAACTTTTCAGTTCATTGGCACCGTTACTCGTTAATTAATCCTTTCGTATACTTCGGTATCTTTATAGGCAAAAGGTTGCCTATCAAATTTATGATACAATGCTATAAATCGTGTAAAAATAACGGCGGATAACACCATCCCAATCAATCGTAACTTAATTAGTGAAGAGATGAAAGCAAGCAGCTTGTCGTATCGGTATTTAGGTGAATTGCCGTCAGACGTCCACTTGCGTTTTATTACTGCCCTAATGAATTGCATTCATTGTCTCGGCATTAGGTATAACTGTTCATTTAATACTAGTGCTGTAATATCGAGCTCATGCAATGCTTGAGATGCAATATTCACAATCGTTCGTTAAAATACGCCCACCACATTCATGTTGGTAATGATCTTGGAATCGGCGTAGGTCGCATTTATTGTTTATTACACTTCTTTAATAAACATGTTGTATAATATCTGTACCCATATTCACAAATGTATTTAAATTAACGATGTTTCTTACGTACCGAAAAATATTACTTGAATATTGATGGTTCTCTACAAATGTCACTAAATATGAAGTTTTCTTTATGATGATGGTCAAGGTCGGACTGTGTCTAGTTCTTCCATCGTAATTTTCATATTAAAAGGTTTCAAAGCATTTGTGACACTTGATTACCTCGAGGATCCAGGATAAGCTAGTCAATTTCAAACACTTTGAGTAAACTTAACATATTTATTCTATGATTGACCGAGACGCACAGTTGTTTATGTCGCGCAAAATTGTGTTTGTATGTGTGTCAAGAATACGTTTTGTATTATTTTACTTACGAGACTTAATGCCTTGTGCTAAAAGTAAAAACCTAAACAGCGACGGGCATAATGGCGAGTTACCGATAAGACACGAAGCCCCGGCAGTAACTCTTGGAAATTGCGAACAGAACTCGGCCCTAAGCGACATCTGAACCATGTTAACCATTTGAAATTTTACGACACAATTTACAAAAACAAAGGAAATAATTTCTTTAAAGGCTATCTTTAACTTAAGAATGTACAAGTGTCCCAGAAAACTAAAAGCGAGTAATATCAAATTAAATAATATAATTAAAATTCTACGAATAATATTTTTCAAAATCAAATACTTTGTATTCGGATATGTTTAAAACAATGTAAAGTAATTGTAATGTAAAAGAAATTTTGTGGTTATGAATCTATCTGGTTTAATTAAAAGCAGGTTAGGGAAGTAAAATTATCCAAAATTGCTACGTTCCTGATAGAAAGAGGCATGTACTGCAGGTTTTTTTCGGAACTTCACATAGATAGAGCTAATCAACCAAAAATAAAAAAACGTTACCATCCCATAATATAACAAAAAATATTCTTTTCTAACACAATCTTTATTACTTCTTAAAGATTATTTCTTTGAAGTTTTACATGTACGTTTATAGTATATTTACATAAGACGAACTGTCAAATTAACGTTACGATTGTGATTGGAGCCTACAGCAAGCAATCAAAGCTACAAAAACATGTTCACATATTAACAATCAAATCTGCAAATGATCACGCTTTAAAAGTATCATTGCTGTCCAAGTACAAATCGTGTGATTACACAACACGGTAAAGTAATCGCCTAAAATGTAGTAGTTAAAGATTAGAGCCACCGTGTGATCGCGATAACTTTATAACATCCTGTCTTAATAGTTTACATTAAGAAATGAAAATAAATGACCTCTGCATTAGTCCTAATGATCACTACTTTAGACGCCACTAATTTTATCACATACCTTGGATACTTATTAATATACTTTTTCATTTAAGTTTTGTCAACGGACCCAAGCCCTGTACCTCTATCACCTTTATTTAAATAAGTCTAACAATTTAAAAATGGCTTTTTGACACTTTCTCCTTCAATCGTTATGTTGAAGATGATTACGAGTGTTATTTGAATGTATATTTGGGTTGGAGACATTTGGAAAATTAATTTGTATTATAGTTTATCTATTACTAATAGAGTAGTAATAGCGGCGGCTTCTTTTAAATAGACAACTAAGTTACTGCCTCCGGTTGGGTTCACGCCGATTCTAGTTTCCCGACCCGCCAACCCGCATTGTGTTCACTCCACAGAATTTAAAATAGTAATACTTTTGTAAAAAACAAACAAAACTTGTTTACAATATTCCACTGCTGTATACATTACATGTTCTTTGTTCTTCACCTATCTGTATAATAAAAATTCTACGAATAATATTTTTCAAAATCAAATACTTTGTATTCGGATATGTTTAAAACAATGTAAAGTAATTGTAATGTAAAAGAAATTTTGTGGTTATGAATCTATCTGGTTTAATTAAAAGCAGGTTAGGGAAGTAAAATTATCCAAAATTGCTACGTTCCTGATAGAAAGAGGCATGTACTGCAGGTTTTTTTCGGAACTTCACATAGATAGAGCGAATCAACCAAAAATATAAAAACGTTACCATCCCATAATATAACAAAAAATATTCTTTTCTAACACAATCTTTATTACTTCTTAAAGATTATTTCTTTGAAGTTTTACATGTACGTTTATAGTATATTTACATAAGACGAACTGTCAAATTAACGTTACGATTGTGATTGGAGCCTACAGCAAGCAATCAAAGCTACAAAAACATGTTCACATATTAACAATCAAATCTGCAAATGATCACGCTTTAAAAGTATCATTGCTGTCCAAGTACAAATCGTGTGATTACACAACACGGTTAAGTAATCGCCTAAAATGTAGTAGTTAAAGATTAGAGCCACCGTGTGATCGCGATAACTTTATAACATCCTGTCTTAATAGTTTACATTAAGAAATGAAAATAAATGACCTCTGCATTAGTCCTAATGATCACTACTTTAGACGCCACTAATTTTATCACATACCTTGGATACTTATTAATATACTTTTTCATTTAAGTTTTGTCAACGGACCCAAGCTCTGTACCTCTATCACCTTTATTTAAATAAGTCTAACAATTTAAAAATGGCTTTTTGACACTTTCTCCTTCAATCGTTATGTTGAAGATGATTACGAGTGTTATTTGAATGTATATTTGGGTTGGAGTCATTTGGAAAATTAATTTGTATTATAGTTTATCTATTACTAATAGAGTAGTAATAGCGGCGGCTTCTTTTCAATAGACAACTAAGTTACTGCCTCCGGTTGGGTTCACGCCGATTCTAGTTTCCCGACCCGCCAACCCGCATTGTGTTCACTCCACAGAATTTAAAATAGTAATACTTTTGTAAAAAACAAACAAAACTTGTTTACAATATTCCACTGCTGTATACATTACATGTTCTTTGTTCTTCACCTATCTGTATAATAAAAATGAATTGCTGTTCGTTAGTCTCGCTAAAACTCGAGAACGGCTGGACCGATTTGGCTAAATGAGGTCTTGAATTATTCGTGGAAGTCCAGGGAAGGTTAATAAGGTGAGAAAATATGGAAAAAGTGCCTGGAATATGGTAAAAACAACAATTTCTCTTTTTCATTGAGGTGACCAGATTTTTAGATAGGCAAAGCGGGACAACTCTGAAGGAATAATAATATCGTAATTTTTTTTAGTTTTAACATAAGTACAGTTTATAAATGTTTTTTTATATAAGTGAATTTGTTTGAGTAGATTGTAGTAATTTTGTAAAATATTGTAAAAATCTTTACAAGAATTTGATAAATTAGTTTGATTGACTTGAAATATTTGCAAAATTTTATTCGTATATTACTTTCTAAAATTTCTTTCGAGGTTAAGGTGGGTGATACACGTTTTGTCATCAATATAAAATATGAAGACTACGAGTATTTTAAGCTAAGTTTAAGAAAATTTATGCATTTATGAAATATTTAAATAAATTACTTACTTTATTTTTCTATGGTAAGAAACAGATTTGTAATATTTATTTGTTTAATTATCTTGCTAGCACGCAGTACGGATACAAAGTGTATCATTTGAGAGACAAATACAATGTAACTGGGTAGCAAAAGCAATATGTTACGCAAAACAATGATTTTCATAAATTTAAAATTTTACTTAATTCTAAAAGTCGGGACTTTTGAAAAACGTCGCGTGACGCGGGATTAATAGTAAAAAAATCAGGACTGTCCCGCTAAAAGCGAGATGTCTGGTCTCCTTACTTTAGATACATAAAACGTCAAAAATTTGAAGTTCGTCCCGTCATTTAGACATCAAATACAATTTAAAAGAATATTTTTGATTTTGACATTTGATATTGACAACCAACAATTTCTGATGCAACTATAATATTTTACGAACTTTAGCGGGAATCTGGGCGTAAAGGTCGCGTTGTCTCGGTTGAATTTTTTTTAGTGCATAATGCAGTTGAATGTTCAGTGTGAGTGTATCATGCAGTAAATTAGTGTGTTCGTGTGCAGCGATTGTAGAATTCAAGCAGGAACACGACTTTCCTAAGTTCAGATTGGTTCAAAATAGTAGTTAAGTCTTAACTTTACTTTGTTGATCTTTTGTGATAGTGACACTATTTACCGCTGAGTGCGCGAGAACTTTCCCTACTTTGATTATCTACAATTTATAATGCCAAAGATAAGATGTCCTGACTTAGGTCAATCAATATGTGCATTTAAATATAATAGAAAAACCAAATTAATAACGGGCATTTTTTGTGATTACGAATTATTTTTTTCTGGTTAAATTTTCATCACATTCTTTACTAAAGTTGAAACAGTCTCGAATTATCAATAAGCGTTTTTTTTTATTGATTTTGAAGCGGAACGAAGTTTGCTGGGTCAGCTAGTACTGTATATTTTGTACACGCTTTGAAACTTTCGAGTGTTTTTCTTTTATTGGCATTTGTTGTTATAGCCAATAATCTTTCACCAACTAAAATCCTAATTTTTTTATGTTTAAAGAAAAAAAATATTTAATGAAATATTTTCGCTTCTAATGTAATATTACCATTCAATTTGCCTCTTTGCTAAATAATTTTATTGTAACGTTGTTTTCTGCTGCTATCCTTGGCCTCTTTCGTCTGGCAGCGAGTCAGTCATTATTATTTGTTCTACTTCAAATTTATCTTTTAATTTGATTCATACTTATTCTGTGTCTATATAATAGTTTACGTTTTTAAAATAACTATCTACGTGGCGGAACTGTTTACCGTAGTTGCTCTTGCCTCGAGGTCCATAGTTCGAATTTGGGAATACATGGTGCAAACTTTAGATAATGGCAGGATTTTCCGGACCCGACAGGCTATAGGTATTATAATAGCAATATTACTGTGTTCCGACTGTAAGTATATAAGAACCTGAGTTTTTATGAGCACTCGCATTTCGCCACTTCCGCGATGTGGAATCGGGGGTAAATTATTCGGTTATTGTTGGTATGAATATCAAATATTTGAGTTGAAAAATCATATTAAACGATATTTTTTATAAATAACTAAAAGCGTAAAGGGTGGGGGTCTACAGAAAATGGGGGGCGGATTTAATCAGCTGCAGGTTGCGCGTGCGCTTAGTGCATCCGATCATGTTTAATTTGAGAGGCTGGCTTATTTACATTGTAAACATGTAATGCGGTATCAAGGTGAAACTCATTAAATATTTAATTTTACTACCTTTATTATTTATGTTGCGATAAAACTTATTTGTGAAGGCGTGATTAATCGCTTTAAACTGCACCAACAAAGTGGTGATTATTAATACTCGTAATTGTATTAGACCAAAAGCGTTGTTTTTATTATTCCAATGGTACTTGACTGCAACCTACTGATGTGGATTAAAACTGAGATTAGTTTAGTAGTGATCATCACTAAGTTTCCCTACTTTAAACTGAAGGCGGTAAAATTAAAAAAACTATTCTGGTCTTGCGGCTAGACTGTCTGTTAATATTTAGTAAGCAATTTATTGATTTGTATTTAACATAATTAGCTCGAATTTTTTACGAACAGTTGATTAGTGATAACTCGTATGTATTTTGTTTAGTGACAAGTTACTAAGCGACAAGAAAATTTCTCGAAGGTTGATCGATCGTTACGTAGATAGTTTCTTTTGTAATGACGTCGCGTACAATCATAAATATAGTCGGACATACAAATGCGACTTAACTCATGGTATTATAATTTAACTAACCTCTTATTTCAGTTTTCCTTTATTTCTTTTTAATTTATAATTATAGTCTTTTGAAGCTGTAAAAGTTATGAACACTAACAAATGTATACGTTACCTGATTAATGAACATATTGTTTATACTCCCGATCAATATATGTAATCTAAAAATAATGTAATAGAAGCATTTCCCGTTTTAATAATAAAAATAGCATACATAATACAAATAAAGCACCGACGTGTACTTGGAGATCACTCACAATATTGTGTCAGTCCGTTTGTATCGTTTTCTGAGTATATTTGATATGCTCACTGTTATCTGTGTTCTATTATGGTAGCTATGCTACGAGTATGTAAGGCTGTCTGCATTATCATATTATTTTATTGATTTAAAAATTATGTCACTGGTTATTTAGTACCAGTTAAACGATTTTTACTTTACTGGTTAATCTATATTTATTGTTTTTAAACCATTCATACAGCTAATCGTTAAACATGAAACTTTGAAATGTTCGAGACTTTTATGAATGTTTTAAAGCGAGCTAAATAATGAAATCGGTTTAATTTCTCCTCGTTAGCATTCAGTTTTTATAATTCATAAAAATTTTATTAGCAGTAGGAGAAGTAGAATGATGTTTAGTCTGTGGTCGGCCTAATGTTGTGCCGGGTCAGACCACCGCGACGCGTCTCAGCCGCAGAGCGCGCACTCGAGACGTCGCGTCGCTGGCCGCCTATCACACCGCTTCCGTATTGACGCACCGCCGCACAGTGGTTCCAAAGTCAATTTTTGTGGACATAGGGATCAAAATTGATGCAGAGGTCTGATTTTTTTTTCCTAGGTAGCTGACATCACCACAAACGTCTTTTACTGATTCACTTTTTTTCGAAAAACGTCTAGTTTACGAGAAAATAAATATTAAAAAAAATTTGTATGGACGAATTCATATATTATTTTTTTTCTGCTCATGGTATCATTTGGTTAAGGAGTGGTGTATATATCCTGTAAATCCAAGTTGCCCTGTACATATAAAAAGTTAAGTCAGCTGCCGTCACCTGCCGCCTTCGGATTTATGGGGTTGCGAATGTGAAGATATTGTTATTTGTATATACCGAAAGATAATGGCGTTTTCGGTCTGATTTTTTTTATGGGGGTCTAATATTAGAAGCTTAATAATTTTGTTAAGAAAGTGACCACATAAAGGGGCCAGGTTTTGAAAAAAAAAAAAAAAAAATTAAAAATTAAATTAAAATTACAAGCGATGTAAGTACGTATCAATATGTAATATACGACATTTTAAACCTCATATTTATACATTAATTTTATAGTATGACCCAAATATTAGAAACGTCTATTCAAATATAAATTAAATCAGCCATACCTCTCACATTCACACGTCACCAGTCGCAGAGCTCACACCTCGCACACTGCCCAAACACAAATGTGGCGAGACTTACACTCATCTGTCTTTTATAGCGAAACAATGTTATGTTCATGCCGTCCCTTTTTTCATTTTAATATTTTAAAAAGTCGTTACACCTACTATGTTACTAACAAAATGTTGGTAATCACACAACCAAGGCCCACTAAAATATTGTCGTGGAGGACTAATGCCAAGGTGGGTACAGGTACGGGTGCAGTACTCTGAATATAGACTTTAAGGTTGAAAGAGTTCCACTGGTGAAATCCACGCTTTTTGAGTTCACTCAAAAATCGATTCGACGCCTTGGACCCTACTTCGCACACTGATGAGGACTTCGACAGCGTAGTTAACATCTTACGGGAAGAAGGAAACGGGCTCTGTGGAAGGCGAACCGGAGGACGAAAGTCCAAACTCTCGGAAGAGACTCTGAATTTGATGAAAAAAGGCGAGAGAAAACAACAGCTTCGCCATGAGAACGGCAGCACTTACCAAACTTATTAGAAAAATTGTGCGCCGGGACCTGCGTTGCCCAAATGCGCTAGAAATTCAAGAAGTAATAAAGCGAAACAAAAGTTCCAAAGTTTCGCACAAAAACTTGGGAAAAGCCACTGACGCAGCTTCAAACTAATGATGGCAACACTCTCTCATCCAGGTTTAGGGTTTTCTTTGAGATCGAGGACTATTACGGCAAATTGTATGCCGCACAGAAGATTAAAATGAAAAAAGGGACGGCATGACATAACATTGTTTCGCTATAAAAGACAGATGAGTGTAAGTCTCGCCACATTTGTGTTTGGGCAGTGTGCGAGGTGTGAGCTCTGCGACTGGTGACGTGTGAATGTGAGAGGTATGGCTGATTTAATTTATATTTGAATAGACGTTTCTAATATTTGGGTCATACTATAAAATTAATGTATAAATATGAGGTTTAAAATGTCGTATATTACATATTGATACGTACTTACATCGCTTGTAATTTTAATTTAATTTTTAATTTTTTTTTTTTTTTCAAAACCTGGCCCCTTTATGTGGTCACTTTCTTAACAAAATTTATTAAGCTTCTAATATTAGACCCCCATAAAAAAAAAATCAGACCGAAAACGCCATTATCTTTCGGTATATACAAATAACAATATCTTCACATTCGCAACCCCATAATCCGAAGGCGGCAGGTGAGGCAGCTGACTTAACTTTTTATATGTACAGGGCAACTTGGATTTACAGGATATATACACCACTCCTTAACCAAATGATACCATGAGCAGAAAAAAAATAATATATGAATTCGTCCATACAAATTTTTTTTTAATATTTATTTTCTCGTAAACTAGACGTTTTTCGAAAAAAAGTGAATCAGTAAAAGACGTTTGTGGTGATGTCAGCTACCTAGGAAAAAAAAATCAGACCTCTGCATCAATTTTGTTCCCTATGTCCACAAAAATTGACTTTGGAACCACTGTGCGCCGCACACGCACGCATTAGGCCGCCATACGGTCTTGATTGGACCGTTATGGGTTGTGTTTTAACCCTTTCACTGCAACTGCATTAGTATCCTCGCCCGGCGAAATCCATCGGCTTATTTGCGTCTATACTAAAGAATCGGCGTAGTACGCGTCTAGACCAGTGGTAATCGACCTTTCATAAAGAGCACAAGCACGAGTTATTCGCAGAGCCGCGGACCACAAAAAAAAAATAAAAAATTAGGCAATGTATCTTAGGTTTTTGCGATTGTTTAATTTTTTTTAAACAATAATGATCGGATTCATAACGTGCATAATATTTTAACATTTCTAATTTGTTAAATTTTTATAATTTTAAGTATATTTTAAAATAAACCAACACTATATGGGCCAATCACAAAGGCCCGGCAGGCCGCAGATTGACTATAGCTGGTCTAGATTGAAGCATCGGTGTAGTACATGAATAAATGCATCTAGAGTAAGCTACGATGTGGCAGTCTTCATATTTTAAAAAAATATTCAGACTCAGCAAAATGTTTTACTTTAGAGCTTATGAACGTACGTGAAGCACAGGGAGCAAAGTTTCATAAATCCCTTATTCATAAATTACGAATTAATTTGATTTTACAAAAAGTTATTAGATGTCTTATGTAAATGAATTCAGGCTACGAACACTGCGTCTTTAAAAAAACTGTTGTTGTACGATCAACTTCCGGCATTCGAAAATCAGGCCCTCTAAACATCGTTATAACTTCTAAAAACAAGCCTTAATAAGTATGTATTAAACATAATGGAAGCAAATCCACTTTAAATATTATTTATCGGTTGAGTTCGCCGGCGGGCCTAAATTGTTTGTATTACAGCCGAAAGACGCAACACATTACTCGTAAATTGATAAAAAGTATTTAGATAAATCATTTACGAATTACCGGTTGCGTTAAATGAGAAGATTTAAGCCGATGAGGGTGAGAGGCGTTGGTCCCGCAGGGTGCGGGAATGGCAAAGGTTAGACGATTTATGTGCGCGTGCGCAGGCTCACGCCCGCCATCTGTCGCCTGTGATTCGGATTTACGCCGCTATTGATTTCGTGTTAGATAATATCCCATTATGTTAGTGAGTCAACGCTGAAGCACTTGAGGCACTCGGCTCATTCAAAGACTATCTTAGTATATACCAACACAGAATTAATACAGAGGAAGGTTCAGATGTTAATTTTTTTTTTATTATTTACAACGTTATTGTTAATTACACGCGTACTGAAGCTAGGCTGACTATCTACTATAAAATAATTTAAAAATTATTACACATTGAAAAATATTAACTTTAGGTAATAATAATACTTTTTAGATAATTTTCTTGCTTTAACTACTAGAGAAATCTATTTGAAATCAGTAAATTTTAAAATAGTTGCAGACATTTCTACAGTCTGTATGGTATGCAAATATTTTATTTTTAATTTCTATAGCTGTGGGTAAATTTTAAAATTTATATCAATCAACGCATGCTTTGAACAACGAGTTTTTAGTTTTCCAACTTTATAACTGAACTGTTTTTAACATAAATAAATACAACGTGATAATTACTGTATTTTTACTGTAGTAGGCCTCTGTTGCCGGAGACCGTCCAGCTCATATTTCAACCGCCAAACAGTAGTGTACAATCATTACTGTGTTTCGGTTTAAATTTGTAAACTAGTGAAATTACTGGGGTAACGAGACTTAACACTTTATGTCTCAAGGCGACAAGCGCGGTGTGGTGTAGTGTGTACCATTTTAACTAGCACCACGTTGTTATGGGCAACCATATCACCTACCATCAGGTGAACGCCTTGTTCGCCTCGTCGCTTCGTCAAATAAAAAAATATTAACTTTAGGTAATAATAATACTTTTTAGATAATTTTCTTGCTTTAACTACTAGAGAAATCTATTTGAAATCAGTAAATTTTAAAATAGTTGCAGACATTTCTACAGTCTGTATGGTATGCAAATATTTTATTTTAATATAAGAAAACGTTAATAATAATACTTTTTAGATAATTTTCTTGCTTTAACTACTAGAGAAATCTATTTGAAATCAGTAAATTTTAAAATAGTTGCAGACATTTCTACAGTCTGTATGGTATGCAAATATTTTATTTTAATATAAGAAAACGTTAATAATAATACTTTTTAGATAATTTTCTTGCTTTAACTACTAGAGAAATCTATTTGAAATCAGTAAAATTTTAAAATAAAAAAATATTTGATTTTTATCTTGATTTTATAATTATACCAATATTTGTTTACAGGCGGAGCTCGTGGATATGAGAGCAGAATTGGTCCAGGCACGGGCGGCCACTACTGGTAAACTTCCGTTATCTTATTTAATCCAATCAAATCATTTTTTAACCCCGGGTTAGTTTTGCTCTGTGTTATATTACGATTTTTTTTGTATTCCCAATTATTAGTATACCGATATCATAACTTTGTCCAGTTTTAAATGTTAGTAATAACGTTAATATTTTGCTGTAATCTTAATTAAACTGGACAGTTAAAATTTACTTTTTATTAAAACCAGTTTAAATACCTTCTCTGAATATTAATCCGTTCTTTCATTTATACCTTTGTAATGATTTAAAACAATTTATAAAGGTTAAATTCAAAATGTGATAAATGAGTCAGGGAACCTGGTATTGTTTGTCAGGTTGTCTGGTTATGATCAGGTGACTTAAAGTATACAAGATATTTATAAATTATAACGTCAAAAGTTATCTTTTTTCATTATGATACAAAACATGCGCTTTAAGAATAATTTTTCCTCTTCCAGTTTAAAAAATAATATAATATTATTGTTCGTATTCGGTTAAAATCTGTTTATATTGGGAATGACCGGATGAAGTATAATTCGAGTTTATGCAAAACACTATCATTATATTTATAAGTCAAATTTTATGATATCTGGATTCTGAAATAGTTTCATTACAAAATAGGCCGTTTCATAATTGGATCACTACTATGTAAGTTTATTAAATAGGGTAGTTGTATCAACATAAATTGATAACTATTTATGTTCGGTTATATATTAAAACACTTTTCAGATGCTAAATTAAATAGTTATTATGAAAAATTGTTATATTGCCCCTTAAGCTGTTACTTGTAACTATTTAACTCATCTTTCTATCAATGACTGCGGGCCGGCCGGCAGCCCTGGTGTGTGTCATTCATTAGTTTAAATTAAACCGATGTCGCGGCTAGTCGCAGCTCGCGCGACGAATGCAACGCATTTCGCTTAATTAAACTTAACGTTGTACATCGAGTTAAAGTTAAATCTGACTCACGATTGAATAACAAACGATCAGCGTCAGACGGAGCTCGTTCGCTTCTTTGTTGTTATTAAATTCATACATACAATGCAACAAAGAAAGAGCACATGCATTTTATTTTAATATAAGAAAACGTTAATAATAATACCTATACAATAGTACTGAACACTATATTTTTAAACGAGCATAATAGGAAAGAAATATATGTAAAACTGTTCTCCATGTGCTCGTACAGAGTCTGGTATTACTATTATTTACTATACAATTCTGAAAACGGAAATTCTTTTTCTTCGTAATCTTACTTTTACAGCACAGTTCCATCGGTATTATAATTTAAAGAGAATGAATTATATAAGTGAGACCTATTTTAAAATGAATATGTTTTTAGATAGCGGTTATTTTATGAGAAACCTTTGCGATAATGTCCCGCATACGGCGCGCAATGCGACAACTTTACTTGCTACCTTTGGTGATCTATTAGTCAAGTAAAATTTAGATAGTTCTTCCAACTTTTATAGATATGAAAGATAATTTTTGAAGAAGATTTTGTTTTTTTTTTACAAAGGCGGGCGCAAAGAGATGGTGGATGGTATCAGCGAGGTGACGGAGGCGTCACGAGCTCGGGCCGAGGCTGTGCAGCTGGCGAGGGAGAACGCTGCCCTTCGTGACACTGTGCTCGCTTTGCACTCGGAACTCTTCGGCGCCAGGTGATGTTATCAAAGATTCTTTATTGCACTTAGCAGGAGTTAAACTTATGTTTAAACACACAGCATATATGTATGCAAAAGTTAACAACACCATCGTTTCTATTCTAACTAGCATCACATTGCTAGGGGCAGGCTGTATCACTTACCAGCAGGTGATAGAAATATTCGTCATTCATAATTCTAAAGTTTGGGTGTGCTTAATAAACGCTTCACGAAAAGCAAAACTGTTTCAGAATTTGAAGTAGATTACTTTAATCTCTTTTAAACATTCTGTTATATTTCTAATTAAAGTTTATGAAGCAATCTAACAAAGGAATACTGTGCCCCCAAACCATGAGTGTACCGCAGCGCTGCTGTTTGAACTTAAAACACTCTTAATTCTGAAGATTTCGTTCGTTAACAAAAGGTTTCTCGCTAATCTCAATTAGTATTAATTAAGTGGAGAGCTCATTTCTTTTTATTAACCTTCACGTTTTTTTTAAATCAGAATTTAACGTCCGATATGTTATCTTTGTTTACAATTAATAACGCAGTTTTTGAGTGTAATAAATAATCGAACAAAGTATATATTGAAAGAGTAGTACCTAAGATTAACGGCTCACATTCGCATTGCACCTTTTGTTTACTTAGCCTTGTTTTTTACTGGACGTCGCGGTCAATCGTTTTGTCCTCGACTTGAAGGTGACTAAGTAAATGAGACTTCAATTAAGCTGAAACAAAAGTTGTACGAAATAGCAAAAAGCTCTCCTATTTTATTTACTATGTAATTTTATTTAAAAATGTTAATAAATATTATTGTGACTGAACTTTAATGTGATGGTATCAAGGTTTTTATTTGATGTTAGTTCTCTTTTGTCTCCGGTAAAGTCTATTTCTGCTGCCAAGCAGTAGTGTGCAAATATTACAGTGTTTCGGTTTGAAGGACTTTGTAGCTAATGAAGTTAACTAGGGTAATGAGACTTGTAATCTTATGATTCAAAACGAATAGCACAATGAGGTGCAGTGTATATCATCCTAACAAAATTCATTTTATTATAGGCAGGCGAGTTTTTTTACTACCAGTTTGTAACTGATGCTGTTTTTCATAAAACACATTCATACGTTGATTTAAAAATTATTTGTTTGTTTATATGCGTGTAAGAGTAATCCTGATAAATACATTTAAATCACTTTTTATTAAATGAAAATAGGTTAATCCTATTTTTCAATGGCTATATACGAGTCTCATAAATATATATTAATTGGTTTACTTTAAGCATTTCATCCATACTGCGCAGTTAGGCGCGCTTATACTCATATTGTAATTAAAATAACAAAACTTGATGTAGTTTCGTAAAACTATTGCGTTAAAAAACTGTTTTCTATTTCAAACATACTTGGCCTTTTTTGATCTCCTTTGATTCCTTTCTTTTTCTTCTTTACATGTTTTATATCCAATAAATGATTTTTGTTTTGTGCTGTAATGCAGGCTTGCCACAAAGTACTTGGACAAAGAGCTGGCTGGTCGAATACAACAGTTGCAACTCCTCGGCAGGGATATGCGTTCCGAAGTGAGAGATTCACTATGGGCACAGGTATATATTTAATATTCACTAGTATCTACTTGCAAAAATAACTCGTTTATTTAAAGTAACCATAGTAGTCTTTTTTGAATACCAAGGCAAAATTAAAGTAATTTTTAAAGTAAGTTTTTTTAGCTGAGTATAAATTTTTAAGACTGATAACTTAAATATTTCTTAAAAATGACGCCCTCGGTCAAAAGTCGCCGGTGGGTTTTTATTGTTCAATGTTTTAAAATACTTTGCACGTAAGTTACGCAGCTTTCATGCGCTTGCAATGAGTTTAATCTAATTTTTTATTACACTTAAGACAATGTTTATATCGCAATGTCTAATTTATATCAAACAATAAAAAACAATTCAGTAATTTTTCGATTATCGAATCTTTTATTCGTCTTTGGTTTAACTTGCGTTTTAAATTTTTGATGTAATATTACCCTTTTTCTTGGTATAAAACCATGTGCGTACATCAGGTGGAGGCAGAGATCTTACTGCAGCGGCACAAGACGTTGGTGCGCGTTTGTCGCGGCCTGTCGCCCCGCCCGCCGCGACCACGCGCGCCTGCTGCTCGTCCCCGCACTGTGCGCGTGCGCCGTTCACCGCATCTCGGACTTGGCATATCTGTTACTGTAAATATTCATTTTAATATAATTAAATCGTACCAAAGCCGAATTTGGCATGGAATTTAAGTTTTAAACAAAATAATTTATTACCAAGGGTGCACCTTCTCTCCGCCTGACAGCGGATTAACCCCTTGTTTATAAAATTGCTAGTTTACGATATTTCACTCTGAATGTTAAAATCGCCGTTATCAAAATGCTTAGCTTGTTTAAAATTAAATTCAACAAAACATTTTTTTTACATAATAGAGAGATGATATCAGTTACTTTTGTACTTTTTAAGCTATTTAATGACGTGTCCGTATCAGACTAATATTTAATATATCAATTAAAAGATTATAAAAAAAAAATTATTGGTCACTTTTTTGATTTTGACTTTCGTTTTCATAATAAAAAGACCTATGTACAAAATGAATATAATTTAAACCAAACAAAATCAAAGAAAAATTTAAATATTGTTAATGATGTTGTTTATCGCCAGACAACGGTTTCTTATCAAATATGACATATCCAACTTGAAACTGGCAAAATCCACTTCCTCTCCTTTGTGACATTTGTGCACAAAGTGAACATTGCTTAGGGACTGTGTTGATATCAATTGCTAATTTATGTCTTTAGAATAATATATGACTTCCTGTTTGCTCATGTGTTCAATGATACAAGTGTTTTGTCACCTTTCTTCGAATATACATATAAACATCATTTCAACATAAAATTTTATCGTTGACCATGTGATTTATATAACATTCCAGCTATATATATATATATATCGTGAGTGTCGAAAGTCACATATGTTCAGCAGTGGACTAAAAGAGGCTGAAATGATGATGATGATATCTTAATTATAACTTCTCTTGGTTGGATAAAAAGTAATTAAATAATTTTCGTTCACGTAAACAGGGTGGCCGCGAACACGGGGTACCGATTTTAATATCGGAGCTTGAGACTGGAGGTCCGGCCGCGCTTACCGGCGAATTATACGTGGGTGACGCGATCCTCGCGATCAATGACTTCGATCTCACTCAGGTAACAAAAATTACAAATACAAATAATGCAAGTAATGGAGATAAAGAGAAAAAATTCATGACTAACTATATCTATGTGGTCAAGTTCATGACCGAAATTTTTGACGAAACCATCTACACTTTCTGCAACTTATAGATATTTATAAGGGCAGAAAAAATTAAATTTAATATATTGAAACAACGAAAAACTTATCATAACAGAACATAAGAAACTACCTTCCACTAATACATAAAATACGCAATTAATGATTAGAGTAATGTCAATGTGTGAACTTTTTCTCCAACTTTTATTGGAATGTGTATCCAATTAAATTGTTTTTCTTCTGATAAAACACAGAGTCAAGCAAGACGTTGCGTTGTTTCTTTTAAAATAGAATCCGATAAGGTTTACACACCACTGCTCATCGACAAATATAAGCGTTTCAGTGTACATACCTTGACGGCCTCCTGTATAAGAGAACTACCGGTAAAAGTTATTTACTATAACATGGAAACCCAAATCTTATTATTGTTTTTTTTTTTTACTGAAGGCGTGTCACAAGGAAGCAGTACAAGCCCTGCAAAGCGTGAAAGGCGATTGCGCTCTGTGCGTTCAGTTCATTGCGACCGACGACGATGACCGCATGTCAGAGGATAACTACAGGTAACACCAAACTTGTTCCGCAACACAACAATAATATTATTTACATTGACTTACATTGTAATCTAACCAGACAGTTTTGAAAAACCCTACCACCAACCAAACTCCATAACAAATGGCCACGGAAGCGCCACAAATGCATTCAAAAAGTTAAAATTTTAGTAGATTTAAAGTTCGTAAATGAATTTTTAGATATAAGAGTATAAAAAATACGTATGCATATCTTCTATAATTATTTAATCATAATTTCTGTGATTTTTTTATGAATTCCTGTATATCCTCGCAGATTTCCTCTGTATCCCGATGATGGTGAGGTATTCGGTGAAGAGCCCGACGGCTCCGGTGCTACGCCCACCGCACCTCGCACTCCTGAATATAATAACAGGTACGTTAAATAATCATAAATAACGTTTATCTTTAAGTCGAACACCTTCCACAATACGATAGAAGGTGTAATTTTCTGCATAAAATATTGGTGATAACTAAAGGTAAATGTGATTAAAGTTTTACAAATTAAACTAATAGGCCCGATTCAGTGGCGGTGACGGTCAGCGAGTGCGGCTCGACGCGCTACCGTCCACCAGCTCCTTACCCTGACTATAACTCCATCAACAATAATCTCTCTATACTTGACATGGACGACGACTCCATCAAGATCGAGGCCAGGCTGGAGGTAACTAATTTTATAGTCTGTTTAGACGCTTGACTTGTCGCTTTGTTACACTAGCTAGAAACAACGGTTTTAACAATGTACAACAGAAAAATATTAAGTTATTATTCTTGTCTATAAATACCGAAAAAATATTTAATTTGTTTTGGAGAATACGAAAAGGTAAATGCCTGGAATTAAGGGTCAGTGTGTGAGGCGGTCGTACGCGCTATACGTCTTTAAGAAACATGACATTCTCCAACCTGCACTTGGCTAGCATGGTGGATAATTAGTAGTAGGAATATTAAGAATTATATGTGAAGAATTATATGAATTATATGTAACTGTCAAATCTAATATTATCTGTGTTAACAGCAGTGTTATAAAAAAAAAATACAATTAAATTATGAATCAGTTGGAAGTTATCTCTTCCTTTTTTAAAATGTAGTTGTTTTATTATTTTCTTTCTATTTTTAAATAACTGATATACTTAATCTTAAATTAATCCTTAATGATTATTAACTGCCTTATTTCCCAGATGGTACGGCTAGAGACTGAAAACGGGGTAGAAAGGCGGCGCGGTCCATACCAATCCGTTGCAGGGAACTCCCCAGGAATATCACCAGCGCCGTCGCCTCCGCTGGGTTCACCGCGTGCTAACCGCGCCTCCCGCACTGCCTCTTCGATTTCGCCGGCCTCTCCGCTCTCGACGCCTGTGCACGCGCGTCGCCTTTCACTCAAAAAGAGGCGTAAACCACAGGTACACTTCTTTCTCCTGGACCTATCGCTTGTTAAAGAAGTTACAGTACTTGTCTAGCTCCAAATGCTAAAAAATTTTAACCTTTCAACTACTACGTTCTTTTTTTATTGTTTTTTTTATTAAAAAAAATAAGGTTGTACCTTTTATAATCTAATATATAAAATTCTCTTGTCACAATGTTCGTTCGCATACTCCTCCGAAATGGCTTTACTGATTCTTATGAAATTTTTATGCATATTCAGTAGGTCTGAGAATCGGTTACTATCTATTTTTCAAACCCCTAAGTGATCAGGGTTGCCTACACCAAAAATTTTTTTTTTATTTTTTGGGTATTTTTTTTTTATTGTGGCATCAAAAAATACATACAACCCTAAATTTTCACTTATCTATCACCAACCCCTGCTTTTTAATAGTCATTTTAATATGTTTTTGTCCCGCTCTATAACATCAATTATACATGGCCACGTATCAAACCGCGAGGCTATAAACTCCAAAAAAAAAAATTATTATCACTTGGTAAGTGATCCCCTCCACGTGTGTACCGGTGTCACCTCTCACCAGTACACAGCACGGAGTGGGGATGACAACGAATTCTATTTCTCTCAAACATTATGCCTTCTGCCACTCTCTCTACATATAAATATATTCTCAAGCAACTTTATTATTTATTTATTAATAACTAATATCATTGAATATAATTTTTTATTAATCTATAATATAAATATGTGTCGGTAAGCGCATCACGCAACAACGCCTGGACCAATTTGGCCAATTCTTTTTTTAAATGTTCGTTGAAGTCCAAGCATGGTTTTTACGGCGAGAAAAATTCGAATAATCGCCGGGAAGCCCATAAAAACAGCGCTTTTCTTTTTCCTATACAAACATTCTCTAACTAAAATGTAGAGTCAATTTGAACTTTATTTCTATTTAAAAAAGTTCATATTAAATTACAAGCTTTCACTACTGTCTAAGCAATGTAGGTGCGTTCGTAACGCTAAAGAGTCAATTTGCGCTTTATTACAGCTGCACAAAGTTCAAATGCAATCATATCTATCAAAACAGTGTGCGTATGCGCGTCGGAGGATCTAACGCCGCGTGCCGATATTAAAACGAATAAAATAATAACATAAATAGTCACAAAATGTAAGAGCTAAAGATCATTAGTACTGACTTTCAATTAGATCGGCTTCGCGGTATTATTTCTTTTGTTTTAGTTTCGGCGCGCGACATAAAATGCATTCGTTTTCACGACATTACATCAGTCGAGCACAAACCGCGTTACAATCTGGCGGACCTGACAGACTTCATTCTGTCAAAAAGATTTTTAATGTGGCAGTTATTTGTTCCTAAAGAAATAATAATAGTAAATATAATTTATGTACTATAATTATAACTTTGGCCACTCTTCTGGAACCCACTAATATTTAAATATTAGTTATTAGATGAACATATATAGAGCTGAACCCCACACACCGCTGCGCCCTATCACCAGGGTGACGGTTCAGTCCAGATTTTTTTGCGCTGGGTATAAAATAGGTAAGAACAAAAAACTGCCACATTCCTATTCTTTTGACAGAACGAAGTCTGTCCGGTCAGCTAGTCATATATAACATTTTTCTTGAACAAACAAATTATTTATATATACATCATATCCAGGACTGGAAAACGAAAGGCACTTATCGTGCTGTGTCGGGCGATGCTCACTCATCGGACGAACAACACGCGGTCAAGGAACTAGAACAGCCGTCCGATCAGCCGCCGCTACCGCTACAGCCTCCTGCCCAACTAACGCTGCCACAGATGCCGCCTCCCCGACCAACACCAGCGCTTCAACCACTGCCCCCTGTTCCGCCCGTGTTTGTGCCGCTAGCCGTCACTAATAATACAGGTATTATTATATACTTTACATGTCATTGCTTACTGACAGTATGTTTTTCTCGCCGAATGCTGTCTAGGAAGCCACAAGCGGTAGTGTACACCACACATTTCTGTGTTACATTTGAGATGTGCTGTAGTAAAAGTACTTACTGAAAACACGGGATATACCATCTCATGACTCACAGAGTTGAATGCATTGTTGTTTTGTGTAGACATTTTAAGTACCGAATCTTTAACTCGGTTACGATGCAATTCTGTGACAGGAGTCATTATGTTAGCTGTTTAAAAATGGTTCCAAGTTTTCTATTAGTATTCATTATTTTAAATACCTAAAAGGTTAGTTGTTAACGACAATTTAATTTTTACAGTAGTTGTCCCGCAAACCTCATATCCGTCTCTGGTAACAGAATCAGTACTTATACCATCGCCTCCTTCGCCGCCATCGCCACAATCACCCCCGTCTCCACCGGACCTAGAGATGCTCCCGCGAGATCCACCAGCGCCTTTGTTGGCTGACCTCGATGTGGTAAAGCCGATGAAATCTAATGGTGAAACAAAGCCGAGGAGAGAGCCCAAGGGATTTCGGTAAGGCATAGTTATCTAAAAAAATCATGTAATACTTGTTGTATTTTATTCTGTCCGGCTGCTATTGTAGTATAAATTTTAAACGACTGATCTGTATTTATGTTTAATTTTGAAATTACCATTATTCGATTAATCATGAATGTTCTTAGCTACAGTAATTTGAAACAATTGTAATCACGTAACCTTCTCATGATGATGGTGACGAATCTTCTCATGAGAAATTATCAGCTCCTTTCTAAATAGTTCTACTTTCTAAAGGTTTTTGGCTCTGTCACGTGTTTTAAACAAAATGGCTGAATATAATTTAATCGACTTTTAGTTTTTCATCATTGCATATAAATTACCTGCAATTTTTATTATTTTGATATCATTCACTGTCAAAGTAAATTTTTCTGCAGCGTCTAGTGCCTAAACAGTAGTGTCACCAAAAAGTTTGGAAGAGCATTGTACTACTTATCTTATTGTGGTGCAGTGTGTATCATCCTTACTAGCGCCACATTGTTATAGGCAAGGATATAACTTACCGTTGTGAATGCGAATTATGTCTAAATTATTCGAACGAAATTTTGTATGTTTTATAATTCTTTAACATAAACAGGATAGGGTCGGCGCGACGTGTTACGGAAAACGCTCCAATGGTGAACGGAGCGGTCGAGCGCGGCAAGATGGCGGCCCGCTTGCTGCCAGGCCGTGGTGACCCGGACTTCGGCACGCCCGTCTAATCTGCGCGCGCGCAACGGTACCACGCTTTACTTTCACAAACAAAAAATAAATCTTGTTTATGCTGGGGGGTTTTAGACATTATTGTTTTTAATCACGTCAGAAGTAGTTTAATTTTAAAAATACTTTGTTAATTAAAACAGTAAATTTTTTGTCATTATGCATGACATGCGCTTGATTACAATACAAACTGCAAGCGGCGATGTAGTATTTGCAGGTAGAGCGCACTAGTCTAAAATAATGTTTTAGTTACCACAATAATTTATTTCTTAATTAAACGTTTTCCGTTGCACCGTGAACCGTTCATTGCATCGATTTCAGTATGTTTATTGAGTACTACAAAATTGCGACAAAGATTTGCATTTCCATAACAAGGTTTTTTTATATATATGTATAATGATCGTGGTCGTTCAGAATAATCTAGATCTCATATATTAATAGTTGAATCACAGTAATGCGGTTATGGTGACAGATTTACAATATGAGGGTGGACAGCTAGACAAGCGGAACCTCCATGTTACAAGAGAAGCGCTTAGCCACTGCGCCATGGAGTCTGTTAACTTTATAGTATTCATTGATTTAGTATTGGAAGCTTTAAAATTTAAACAAGTATATTCACCCATACATTCCATGATTTTATATATTTTGAATTTTTATTTTATTCTTTCCCGGAATGGAATACAAATCGGTAAATATAACGATATGTACTACATTAGCCATGAAAGTTGATTCTTTTTAAGAAACTTCGTACGAGTTTTTTATTATTTTATTTAGTAGGATATTATAAATTAAAATCTATTTAGATAAGTTACAACTATAAAACGGATGGTGTACTTATGTAACAAATTTGGTTTACCTGTTTTATATGCTCAACCACTTATTGCAGATAGCTATACTTAATATATCAGACCATAGTGATGTCACCACTCAAATAATAAGACCTCTTATCTAATGGAAATGGTTTATTATTGTGCTTAAGAGATGATTGCATTTATGCGCATAAAATGAGGTTATCGATTTTTATCAGATAAGTTGTTTTAATGTAGTACTTTTTAATAAGGACCACTTAGGTAACATTTTTGCTACAAATATATGATTAATGATGGTTTTTAATAAAACAATGGCATATGACTTTTGCAGATCGTTATGATAATCTGGAAAAAGAAATCAACTGTGAGTTCACTTGCGGTAAAAGTAAAACTTTGTGTTATGGTAAATTTGTTTATACACTTTAGAGGTGGTAAACAAAAAGAGAGAAAGAGCGATTGCGCGACAATTGTTTTTATTGATAAAAGTAGAAAAGAACGAAATAGAGAGAAAGGGAGTAATAAAATGAATCGGTTAAAGTAACTTTTTAGTAAAGACAGAAATTTGTTCGATTTACTATAGTATTTTACAATACGTGTCAACGTTTCTCTCTCTTCTTCATACATACAATGTAGTATACATCATGTATGTAGAGTCCGTATACGGGCCCGCGGTAGAGTTACGGGGACGCTACGAACCATAGCACAAAGAAGAGACGAAGAACAGAGAAACCATACAGAAACGCGTTTCATCTCATTCTCTGACAGCCTAAACTCTATAAATAATTTAAGTTAATTAATTTATAAGTTTCATATTCGTTACACTTTTTCTTTTTATAGAATCTGCTTCGCATCGTCCCATAAGAAGTTTTACTTAAAAAAAATAGTGTTGTAATCCAATGTACGCCAAGATACGCCAAGTATGACCACGTTTACTGCGAGCCCCAGTATTTTTACATTATCCAGGCCTTATACATTTACATACCACTAAATAATAAAATTTAAATAAATTTCTATAATTACTCCAAATTTAGAGAAGCATACATATGTCTGCTGTGGACATTAAAAGTTTGATGATAAACGTTATAAAATAATAAGATTTTCGATCTTCGTCGCGGTCTCAAGACATTGTACCGATTATGATTTATTAATAATAGTTGATATCCTTAGTTTTGTGCGATAGCGAGGTGCTTTAAGGCTTGTCCAGTTGCATAGCCACTTCCGTGACGTTGTGAAACTGGCTAAGATATTTACACAGCCAAAACGCGTTAAGATATTTTACCGCACTTAAAGCATTCCTCAAACTGTATACCGATTCAATTGCAAAAATAAAAAATGAAGCTAAACTGCTTTGTTAGAATTGTAGTTAAATAGTATTAAAAAGTTTTGTTAAAACTTTTAATCGTAAATTACTAGATTGCGATAATTAATTACTTATTGCGACAAAATAGTTGTTATACAATGAACAATGATATTTGTATAACAGAACAAATCTTTGATAGGTGGGGGGCCCCTCGCTTCCCCTTTTCGGTTCACAGCGACGATAACACGGGGAAGTGATATATGAGCTGCTTCCTGATTGATAACAAGTAGTACAGTAGATTCGCAATCGCACGATATCAATTCTGTGCTGTGACTTATAATCATATCAATGATTCATGAATGAAATGATTCTCTTAAAAGGACGCCGTAGTGAGGTTTTGACATGCAGTAAATCGAGCGTAACTCTTGTCACCCCGCAACTCTGATAAATTAACGAAGACGTATTGCCGAGACTGTCTTGTAATGCCAACAGTGTATCGTATGAAATTATTTATAAATACGACCCAGCAACGCACTTGCTGTAATTACTGATTACGTATTAAGGAATGATTTTTAATTAAATACTGAAGCAAGTCGCCTTCAGAAGTTTTTATTTACTGTATCTGATTCAAATTAAAAAAAGATTTAAAAGTTTTTCAAAGCGCAAGTTCTCTGCGAGGGACATATATTACATAAACCTATGAATGTCTCTCAATAACTTTATTGGGAATTCCAGTCGGAACGTTTCCTCGGTCCGTTCGGACGGTCTTAGATTTGTCATTTCATTTAAAAATCCAGTTAAAAAACTTTTTTTTATTCTACTAGGCGGAGAGGCAATCAATCGTTCAGTTGATAGTCAGTGACACGCCTGCCCATAACAACGTGCCGCTAGTTAAGATGGTACACACTGCACCACATTGCGCTCGTCGCCTTGAGACATAAGGTGTTAAGTCTCGTTACCGTAGTAATTTCACTAGCTAACAGCACCTTTCAAACCGGAACACAGTAATGTTTACACACTACTGTTTAGCGGCTGAAATAAGAGCTGCGGTGGTATCTACCAAGATGGTCTATGACAACGGTATCAATATTAATAAAAGTTAATTGTAATAATGTGTCGAAATAAAACTCATTGATTCTCGAGCAGTATGTTAGCCAGCGTTGTAAGGCAGTTTGACACTTACGGTTGATTCTGATATAATAATTGAATGTTACTATGTTGGATGTAAAGTTTTCACTTTGAATGTGCACGGGGTCCGAAGGGATTGCGGAAAAAAAAGGAAATCATAACTTGAGACACTTAACTTTTAACTTTTAACAAGAGT
The DNA here is from genome assembly GCA_029286795.1 of Byasa hedistus. Classification (NCBI taxonomy): domain Eukaryota; kingdom Metazoa; phylum Arthropoda; class Insecta; order Lepidoptera; family Papilionidae; genus Byasa; species Byasa hedistus. The sequence continues at coordinate 3,463,633 of JAGSMW010000008.1, forward strand.
AACTTTTAGTTATTTATATTCATTGTACTGTATTTTTGTTTTAATAAAGCGCTGTAATTAATTTGGCATGTGAAGCATACATGAAGACAATGCTTTCAACGAAATCGATTTGCAATGACGTACACGTGACATAATTTTTCATGCTGCAAGTGTGCCTATTGTTTGAAATGGATGACCAATACCACTATAACAAATGTATGATGTGTTAAAACAATTCTCTAATGAACAGAGATAATGAAATATCTATTGAGAATATATTCACTTTCTTTAAAATTGATGTTTTAAGTTTTAAAAAAAATTTGCTGTCATCCAAACCATCAAACTAAACCAACAAAATTTTATAATAGTAAATGTCAAATTCTGCTGGTTACGTATCTTTACAGCTTCATCAGATTCAGGGCTCCTGGATTCCTCCCAATCTTCGTGTTTACGGGCGTATAGTGCTACTATAGTATTCTATTAAGTGAATTGGCACTGAGATTGAATGACAGCTTTCTGTTATTAATATTTAGTAAAGATTTGATCTCATTGTTTCACTTTAACTTATTGAATACGCCAAAACATTCACAACTCATTGCTTATAAGTGTATAGTTATAAAATTTAAATAATGGTAAGAGTTATATAAAAGGAAAATGTCTGTTACTGAAATCACAATGACTTGTCATAACTGTACAACGGCATAATGAAGGTGTTAATATGATATAGCTTTTTTTTTCTCATGACTATCATATTAGTACTTTCATTATCAACTAGTAAAGGTGTTAATATGATAAAGGACTGGAAAATAATGACAAATAACGGAGCAGACAGCAAAGCGACGTAGCGGGTTATAGCTAACAGCTGTTTGGATTACTGCCAGTTGTATTTCCGATGTAATATCACTTTGAGCATGTTTACCGACTTATTTGCGTTCACAATGCGAGTACATTGACAACTTTTCGAACAATATATGTTCGCATCGTCGTTTATATTGATAAAAAAAATATCAAACAAATCCATGCGCTTGGCAACGTTTAACACCTTCAAGCGCATGCTTTTATATTAAAGTAATTAACATTGTTTTAACACATACAAACAGAAATAGATATCAATTACATTCATGAAAAGTAAAATAGTATATTATGTTAATATAATTGCTTTATTAAAATTATTTCACGCAATGAGAATCCCACAGAAAATGTAGCCCACAGTCTACCATTTATATTAATATTTATTTATCAGTGTAATTATTACAATATATATATATATATATATAGCATTCTTAAGTAATACCTAAGTACAATATTGCGCTAAATCGTAATAGGTATACAATTTTAATTAATGTTTTATGCAATAAAATTTTACATTCATTTCTAAATTGTTTGGCAGCTAACTTATAGCGTCAGTTGTGAGAATGTTAAATATTATTTATGTCTAGTTTAGTTAATTTAGAAAATGTTTACATTCCTTAAAACAAACACCTATGATTAAAATTTTATATCAAACCGTTTTAACTAAGCTCATTAAAAATCAACGTTATTTTTGTATAATTTTAAACCGCACCATAAAATTTAAAAAATAAATCAACGTTGCTATATTAACAAGAAATCGTGATATAATGACAAAGTAAAAAAATAGGAAATAGCTTTTTGCTATCTTTGCTTGAGTATGTATTTTTCCTTATTTATGACGATAAAGTAGAAAGTGAAAAAAAAATTAAATCACGGAGGCGAATGACTTCATATGGCCTACATAGAAATAGGATTTTTAATTCAATATTTTAAATATAACTCAAGATGCTGTAGAGGAAATGGATTAATACCATGTATATTGATGATGCTACCGTAATTCGCCATCAATCTATAAGTAATGCTTGCTTAGCGTGTTATGGTAAAAACAAATTAAATAGTTCGGACTTACATTTAATTTTCGGAGTATGGCCTTCATAACATCTAACTATACTAAGTAATGTAACGGCAAAATGGGCGACCACCTATTTTTATAAAAATGCGTAATTTGTCAATTGTTTACCAGATAGGCACATAAAACTAGTAGTTAGTATACTTTAGCTATAATTATATGATAGCTTAACTATTTGTCATTATGTACTATTATTTAGTGTAATCTAATGTATCAAGCTGTAAAAAAAATTATTCCATAAAATATTTTATTTTTAGTAGACAAAATTGTCGATTTAATTTCAATCAACACTATATAAATTCAACTTTTGGTAATGATTTTTATCATAATTCAATTTATCAAGTGGTCAAACTGTTTAAACTACTAATTAAAATTTTTTAATCAAAAAGTAGTTTTGCTTATCTCTATTGAAATGTAAAAGTATTGGTATATGGTGTCGTTTGACAATTAAAGTAATGAAGTAGCATTACAATGTTGTTAAATAGTGTATATTTATATTATTAACAATGTTTAAGTTAAGTAAGCTTTTATATGAAAATATCAAGTGGCCATTCCAAAATTATTTATAATATATTCGTGTTGTAGGTGCGATCTCGCAATACATTATTATTTATTGCCGCGATAATGTTATCGATTTTCAGTATGCAAGATATGCCTGTGTACTATAATTACATGTAATACATTTACAAAATATATTGTTTTTTATTTATTGCCTAAACTATTACCAATATTATAATGATGTGTTTTTTTCTATATAGAGATTTTTTACACTTAAAAACCTTTTCCACTGAAATGGTGCGGTAAGGTAGAATACCACTGTATTCTTGGGCGTTTGAGGGTAGTTGCAGAATATTCGTTCGGAACACGAGCACTTTTTAACGCTTATATAACCCAACCCAGCAACTGCAAAACAGCAATGTCTGGCATTGTTGGGGCTACTAATACGTAGGTATAGCCATGGTGGTAGTTGAGAAGGCGAAAAGTATCCGATTACTTACCACCCCCACATCGCCAAATACCGCGTCGCGAGTCAGGGAAACATGATTGTACAACATGGAGAGCCGTTACGAGTCATGTTATGAGTCGTGTCATGTGCCGCCACAGCCTTGTGTCTTTGCGGGATATGATCTGTCGTGATTCTAATCAAAAGTTTCATTAGTTACTAGGGCGGTGTCACAAAAAAAGCTACGGCCCTCACTTCTGAATATTCTCCCAGCAATACCGACTCTACGACTGGCGAGCAGAAGTTCCGTACGCCTTAATAACTGGCTTTAAAAACGGGGAAATTCGTATTCCCGTGTTCAAAAACATACCACGTAGCTACGCTCTCCAATCCCGCCGACCATTTCTTTAAATTGTAAGGAGAATTTCAATCCTAAAATAAATTCTGCATAAGTTCTGTCTTTAGAATTTTGTAAATTATAATCCGAATAGCAATAAAAGCAACATTTACAAAGACATAATTTTTTTTTTAAACTAAAATTTGTCATAAAAATAATCTACACCTTATATACATTTACCAAACATGCATTTTGTAATTTCGTGATACCCAAAAAAAATTAGTTTATTAGTAATTATTTAAGATAATTACAAATTTATTTAAATGTTGTTTATTATTATTTCGATGGCATTTTTATCCGTTCGAAAAGTAGCAAACAAAATTGTTGTAAATTGCGCAGAACTATGGCAACACATGTATGTCAGACTGGATTGACACTTACGAAGTAGTAATTATTATTACTCTAACAGAACTACTAATGGCCAAGCCTATTTTTCATTTTTAGTGTTTTTCGCATGAAGATTTTACAAATATATTAGTTGTAATAGGTACTTTTTAAACATGGTTGTCAAAGTATACATAAGTGGTATTTCTGGTAATAAGGAGGTATGTTTAATATTAGAAAATTCCGGGGTCAACCGGGTGCTTTTAGTCTTTTTTATTAAACTGACTCATATAACTTTTGTTTACGATTACGTATTACCCTTCTTCAGGTAAAAAAGAGGCAACAGCGAGTATTGATGATATTAGATTCGAAGAATATTAAATATGATATCATTGATATTACGGAACCTGGAAGGGAATCTGATAAGGACTTCATGCAAAACAATGCCAAGTCTAACGGAGGCACCGTAAGCGATCCTAACCCGCGATCCCCGCTTCCTCCACAGTTGTTCAACGACGAAGAATATTGTGGGGTGAGTAAAGAATTTAGAAATTTCATTCTGTTCTAATGATTATTTTAAAATATGTACGACTACTTCTAATTTTTTTAATTAAATTTATCCTTAACATTTTTTAATACTTGTTATGCTGTGAAAACAAAAAATTGAAAAAAAGTAATTAATTTCATAAAATGAATACACAATATTTAGTCTAAAGTAAAAAATAGAGAGCCAATATCAATTAGCATATGCTATAATTTTCTGATTTATGTACTTTTGAAGTAAATTTTTGAGATATTGAACTCCAGCACTGATAAACAAATGTTATTCAACTATTATTTATGTAACAGGATTATGACCAATTTGACTTGGCTAATGAAGTAGATACGCTAGAGCAATTTTTAAAATTGGAGCTTCCACCAGAAGAGCTGCCCCAGTCTGAGAAGGTGAGGTCTGGTTAATGATGTATTTATCTTAATTCATCTCTATATTTTAAATTTTATTTTATTATTATGATGAATTTGAAAAAAAGTATTGCTTCTATTACAAAAACATCATTTGTATATGATTTTTATCTGACATAACTTATAGTGATCCTCAGCTTCACCAGAATCTAATATTTCAAAAGTCTTTTTAACATTTTTGTTTCATAGTGTTGAGTACTATGATTATTTTTTGAATTACAACTAAACTACTGTTTTAAGGAAAATGCAATAAATGGTGAAGTTGATGGTAGTGAAGGCCAAGAAGCTAAGGAGAATTCTCCAGAAAAAGGAACAGGTGTTTCTAATGAGACTGGTGAAAAGGAACCTTCACCTGTCAAAGAAGAGCCTACTGCTAAAGCAAGTTCACCTACCAGGGAAGTTACACTAGCAGAAGAAGAAATTACTGCACCAATATCAGAACAAAATGATGAAAATCATGTTGAAGTTAAAGCGGAATCCCCAGTGAAAGAATCTTTACCTGATAATGAAGAAACACCAGAGAGACAAAAGTCTTCTGATAAAGAGCAATCTCCTGTAAGAGCAGATGAAGAAACAGCTAAGGAATCCTCTGAGAGTGCAGAGCCGATGAATGGTGCAGTAAGTCCTCATGAACAATCTGAAGAAAAACAAATGGATGAAGAACACACAGGTAAAACTGAAACGAAAGCAGATGATCCATCTCTTGCGCTCATTCAGAGTGAGCAAGCTGCTGTCGAGTAATGAGATGGTTACCATAATGTGCTTTTCAGCTCAAATCAAATAATCTTTTAGCACTAAGCAAGCACTGTTCATTGAACTCATTATGTTATTTATATTGCATCAATCACTTCTTTGACATATTTAGTCATTGTATATAATACAAAGAAGTATTTAATGAGAATTAATGTTATGTGGCGATGTACATTTATGTCTGTCATTGAAGTGGCCTATTATCAAATTAACATAAGTATTAATCAGATTTTTATTAAAGTTCGAGGAAATGAATTCTATTTAACCTGTCATTAAGGCTTTTGTATTATTTTAAAGTATTAATAATTAATTTTATGTTTTGCAACATAAATATTGTTTTAAAAATTAGATGAAGTTATGTAAATGCCTCTTTGGCGTAGTGGCTAAACGCTTGCCTTGTAACACGGAGGTCTCTGGTTCGTCTAGAGTTTGGATTATGGCAGGATGTTTTCTAACCCACCTGGCTAGTAAATCCGTTGCCATAACAGTATTTCTGTTCCAACTGTCAACATATGAGAACCAGAGTATTTTAGGCAAGTGCCCTTCTCCATCCATAGCTTCATTGTCACTTAACACCATGTGAAGTTAAGGACAAGTGATTAGCCATTAAAAAAATGTATAAGATAAAATAATTTATTTATATGTAAGTTAGTTGCTTGTAAGAGTGCTCTATTTTATATATTTATTAATGACACTGTTTAATGTCAACTGTTAATATATGCTCGTCAGAAGGTGCTGAAGCGAAGGCTTCATAGGCAATAAATAACAATGAGCATTCTTAACAGTGAACTACGCTGCTTGTAATTCGTTTTATACGATTTTTTTTTTTATAATTTTTTAATAATACTATTGAAGACAGATTTTTTAACTAATTTTTCATATGAATTATATAAAATGCCATATAATTTTAATTCTTTTATTTTATAGTAAGTTGCTTGAATAACAATGGCCATATGTAGTTGCTACATATTATTTTGCATCAACATATCTCATTAAAAAGAAGAACAGATCAGACTCCTTGCATAAAAATAATAGCTAGGCAACTGGCTTTGTTCATGTAGAGTTGGAATGGAGTCTGTTTACAAATAATTGAATTCCTGGTATTTTTTATTTCAATTATCATAATGAATTTATAACAAAAGTGAAGAAATTTGAAATAAGCCATGAAATATTTAGTGATATGCATATCTTCCACTCAAAATCCTGTTCTGATGTAAAATGTAAACGTCTAACGCTGAACCACGTCCTCCACCAAAGATCTCTACAGAAAAATTTACTTTTGATTTTTTTGGATTTTTTTTTCAATGAGCGTACAGACGACACTTAAAAGTTGACTACCATTTACAAGACATCTGGAGTATTCCTTGTTTTCCACGACGAAAAAAAGTTGTGTTACATGTAGTTGCTTGTCAGTGTTGTCATTTCTAGCTAAGAGGAGAAGGAATAAGTTTGGAATAAAAAGAGCCTGTGTAGAGAAGCCTTTAAAACCAATAATAATAAATAACTAGCAAACGGGTAACCAATTGGGTTCTCATTTATTTTAGAAGAAAATAACTTCTTCCAGACCTAAGATATTAGCCATTCCTCGGGTTAGACATTATGTAACATTTGTTAAATCATTAATAGCTTATTAAAATCTGTGGTGGTAACAAAGCAATCATTTCGTAGTTATTTTGCTAAATGGCTCAAGTATGTAGCTTAAAGACAAGTAGTTGGATTATATAAAAACATAAACATTTGCAATTAATGTAGTTTGCTCTATTTTTATTACAAATATATATAGAACTAATATTTGCGTTTGAATACATCAAGAGAAAGTTATATTGCTTGAATAAATCAAAATATCATAAAAATTCAGACGGACTTAATTTTATTGCGTATAATATGCAAGTTTTACTTTTCTTCTTGGTAAACACGAACTGTGAACGTACAGCAGTAGTATAAATGGGACGAAAAAAAAGAAAGGAATGAAGAAACATCAGAAATCATATATGTAGTTGACACAAGATTACATCTTAGAGTTAGTATTAAAAAAATATTCGGAACCTTTTTTCCATAGGAGCCATTCCGTCAACAGCACTTCGCAAGTTCAGAACATTTTACAAAAAACAAGTACCTACTAGCCAAATATCACAAAATATGTTCTTAACCTCAAAATTACGAAGCTGAAAACGCAAAGCCGCAACAGATATATCTCCAGTTTTCTTCAGCGGCTCAAAATCAAGAGAACTAGCCCTAATTACAAACATATTTCTTTTATAGTCCTGAAAAGTCATCAAATAGATATTATATTTCCAGATCAATATATACATTTTATTATTAATCCGTTGGTGTGTAGGTTTGTATCATAATCAACATCCTCGTGATGTCCACTGCTAAACACAGCACTTTGAAATGGGGTATTTATCATTGTCGCGAGCTTTACCATGAAAGTGCAGTATGCTGGTGACATTTACAGTTAAAATTGCTACCTTTTCCATGGAATAATTCGTACCTAGGTTGCCGTTAACATCACTGGTTATAGAGAGGCGGTGGGAATATTATAATGGTCTCCATGGCGTGAAGTTCTTTTTTTCACTGAAAATGTAAAACAAACTAATATAATTGGTATGATATTTATGAGTAGATGGCATAATCGGTACTTTCCTTGAATCGATTATGTGATTGGCGTCCGGTTCGACTTCAACACGGTTACTGATGGTAGTATTCTGTTCCTGCAAACCGTCTAGGTAGGTAACACCGCAGCGCCTATTTGGGCGTCAGACAGTTGTTTGAAAGCATTACTTTGTTTACAGGAGTTAGTGAAATTACTGCGGTAACGAGAATTAACATTTTACCACAATGTGGCGCTGTGTATATCATCCTAACATCACATTGTTATAGGAAGGCGTATTCTTTAACATCAAATAAAGGTCTTAACTAAAACCATTAGAGCTGAAGGAGATCTGCTGTCAATCATCAATCACAATGCTCTGGAAATTGGTAGCAAACATTTTTTGTACTGTTAATAGAAAAATTATGAAGTTTTAGCTTACATAACTATTTTATCAACAATTCCTGCAACGAATTAAACAAAGTTGTATTCAATTTTTATGTTGTGAATATCCGTGTAGATACAAGTGTTTACTTTCTTATATATCAATGGAGAAAATTTTTCGGCACGCTTTTCCGGGTACGGTGTGGTTTTATAGTAAACTCCTATTAGACCATAAAGAGTTTTTAATCTAATTTTATTTTGGAAAACAATAATTTTGTGTTATCAACATCGTTTGAAAAATGCTAGTTTGCTATAATACATTTCCATCTCTTGGACATCCGGTGTTTCATTAGCATTTTTACCCTGTAATCTTAACGCGATGAGTGTAATCGTTGAAGATTTTTTAGGCTTGTTAATTAATTTGCGGAGGTAAATGATTTACATTCGGGTTTATGACCAGCGTGCTGCAGCGTGTGGGGTGCTGTCGCCCCCGAGCGCTGGCCCGCGTACTTGCTGGCCGGGCTGACCACCGTCTACACGCTCACCACCGACCGCGATCTGCCAGCGCTCAGAAGAATACTAAGCGACATCTTCACATTCACATGGCAAAAGATTGAGTGAACTGTATCAATAAATGAGAGGCCAACAAGCGTTAAATGTTTATTTTCACGATTATTTTGAGCAAATAAATTCTCTTAATAATTTATTACATATTTAATTAACTTAACACGTGAAATAACATTATATAAAATCTATAATGGAAATGTAGAACGTTCAGGTATCTAAATCACTTTATTGTACAAATAATGCGCAAACTAAATTAGCCTCTAGTCTATGGTACATGTTCATATATGTTTCTTCAGGGCCGGCGATGGCGGCGTGCTGAAGTTATGGAGATGGCCTTCCCCGGACAGGTCCGGTATGTTTCTATGACGCATTTCGTTATCCGGAAGCTCCTCCAACATGGACGCTTGTATATTTTTATCAAGAGTGACTAATCGTTGTCGGGAATTTTTATATTCTTCTATAAGGCTTAGATTTCTTTTTATCCCGTCGACTAGTTTGACTACGGAGTATTCGCCCATGGCGGCGCCTTCCTGTAGCTTACTGCCGGCAATTTTGGCCATCGAGGAAGTCTTAACGTCGGACACCAGTTGTATCAGCCACTGCCTCAGGTTGTTCAGAATCGTCATAGGTCCCTCGTACTCGTTAGGTACGATGCCGTCCACCTCGGACTCGAAGAATGACAAGAGTGGAAACCATATTCTAGTTCTGCAAACAAAATTTACACGACTTATCATACATTTGTTCCCTTTTACATAATGTCTGTTGTAATTATCATAAACATTGTACATAGATATTGTATGAATTTCCGGTGAACGAATAACATCGTAAACAAACTATATATCTATCTATATGCTGGATAAATGCTACCTTTCTTTTTGTTAAAAGTCTTGTAGTTCTAGCAGTGGGAGCATTAAGAGAGATGTCTATGTTATCTTATTGTGTGTATTCAGAATATACACACAACTTTGACACGTGCATTAGCACATGTAAAGTAGTTTTAAATATTTATGAGCTACATTATCTACCAGCCGCATGCGTGCGTTGAAAAATATATTACGAAATTGTAAACGTGGATATAATAATAACAAATTACATAATGCCCTTTCACCGTTACCCGATTGCAGGTCAGTTAATGTTACCAGAGCGCCCGCGTGAACATTTAAAAAGTGTTATAATTGCACAAATTTGAATTAAAAAGAGATGGTACTTATTTAACGAAATCTTAATTAAATAAATCGTAAACTGCGCAGAGTAGCAAATGGAGATCAGCCCAGCATCCAATCTCATTCCCACAATAATAAAATATCGGATGCGGGACAAACATCCTGCGTACACAAGCGTCCGCATTATAAAAGTAACAGCACATTATTTTTTTAAAAAAAGTGGTTAAAATATTAAAATAATAACATTCTTAATAATTGCTAATAATAGTATAAAGATGCGTTTTGTCTTAAGTTTCTATAAAGCTTTGAAATGTTTTTAATAACATTTACCCTATTATAGTGTATTTAGAATATTAATGGCAGAGATTAATACAAAGTAGTACTTATACTTCTACGTATAACAATAACTAAATATTAACAATTTTAAAAATGTAAAAATCAAAATATTAACCGAAAATGGAACTGGTGACTGATATAACATCACCGTTGAGTCACAACTCGATAAACCGCTTACCGCCACGTGGAATGGTAGTCAAGCATTAGTCTATGTAAAATAAAAATAAAAGTGATAACGAAATAAAGTATTTTTCTCAGTACAACTTCCGTCAGTTTTACAATCAAGATTTTTATGATCCATTGTGAAAAATATTTCTATTGTTATATGCAACATATATTTTACGTGTGATAACAAAAACTATGATGCTGATGATGCATACGCAGAAGATTCAGGTTAAAGTATGACTTATGGAACATTGCCGTCGTGATGGCATAATTTCTATACGAGGATCGTGGTAACCAGGGTAACACGAAAGAACCGTAGCATTATCCAAAAAATTCTTAATTCGTAAAGTAAAACTTGTTTTACAAAATATTAATTCTAGTTAACAGTATACTATAATTAAATGAAATATTACAACACATTATATCTATAATGTAATATTCATGAGAAAACTGATTAAGTATAATTATCGTATGTGAAAAGGATATATGCGTAATAACTGATTTCGTCAGACGTCTTTTTACTAAAAGTAATGTAAGTATTGACTGGATCAATACTGAGGTCATCATGAGTTTAGGTTGTCATTAGGACCTCATTATAATAGAAAATGAGAGATCACTTGACCCAAGTTTCACACGGTTTTAAGTGATGGTTGTTGATGGTAAAACTTTCTTGTCCAGAATACGCTGACTACCTGTCGACAGCCAGAACACAGGAATGGTGATATGGGGGTAGTAGCTAGCGAGGTGAGTTCGACGAAGCCCTACCGCCACTCAAACTGCACATTTGGCATCGAAGGTAGTTGTTCTCGGCCTCAAGGTTCTTCTCTTTACAAACTATAACTATACATATATATAGTATACTTGATTAGTTGAATAACGTTGAGAAATCTTGCATTCATTATTTATCAACATTCTGTATTTCGTGTTGTCACAATGCGAACGACAAAACAATAACACATTGTTAAACAATACAATAGTGGTTTAAAATATATACAGACCGGACATTAGGAAAAACACTAGAAATTTCATTAATATTATCTCAAATATAAAAAAAAATGGTGTTAAATTAGTTTGAATCACGTCGGTGATGCAAAATTTTAGATATCGTCGCCAAAAAAATATATTTGGTTTTACATTTCAAGGTCGTTGGTAAAAGATGGTCAAGTTTTATTTCGATACGGCGTAGTAGTGTAATTTTAATAAATTGCGTCAATATTTTAGTAATACAATAATTAAATAAACAGTTCTTATATTTCCCACTAACAAAAGTGGTTCTTTGATTATAATGGTTTTTTATGTTCTTCTTACCCGAAGGTATAAGTTCAGCGGTGATCGAAGCCTTCCTCGAGGCGTTCAGCTCCTAGATAGCCTCACAAAATTATCTACTACGGCTAATCACAAACTCTAACAATTATTTTGCCATGGTGAAAACGTAATGTGAAAACGTAATAATAAGAAATTATATATTTATTAAAAGTAGAACTACGTTTGAATTATAATAGCACTAGTTTGATTATTTCACGGAGTCACTAACTTTAACAGCTGTTTAAATCTAGTTGTTTGTACCATGTCTTAGCAGGAATCATTGAAAATTTTATAATTACATTTTCACATAGTTAATTTTAGACGTGCCCTTGGATTAGATCCGTCGGCCGCCGCGAGGTGCGCGGAAATTGCTCATCAAAATCATTCTTCAAAAGAATTCTTTGTGCGTCGAAATTCTATTTAATAATTTTCTATGACGAATACATTTGCGTAGCGATCCCACAGTCACTGCGTCTGCCAGCTTTCGAGGGATGACTTCAACACTACGATTTGGACTAAACTCGTCTAGTTAGTGCACCGATTAGACATATGGGCTTAGGAAGTACACTAGTTCTAAGTATGTTGATCACTCAGTGGTGGTGACGTTTAACCAACTTGAGCATAATTGTCATTTAATATAAAATCAATTAGCAACAGATTGCTGAATGCAACTTGGACAATTTTTGTATAAGTTGATTCCATGAACCATTCTATCAAAGAATTCCTGTGTTTTAGCTCGCCAATAGATGTCTCTGCAATGTTTTATCTTTTATATTATTCAACAAATTCTTGTGGCAATAGGCATCACGCACCACTATGGATTAAGACAATGAATAAGTCTACATGGCTAGTATATAAAAAGGCGGGAAGTGTTCACCTGGAAGAGTCATTCTGCATGAGGGCCTGATTGTTAGACAAAGTATGGTAGTAGAGGAAGAGTCGCGAGGTGATGTAGAACGCGATGAAAACGTCGATAGAATAATGCTCGTGCGCCGCTAGTATGAAGAAGATGCCGAACATGTTCATCACCCAAGTGAGGATGTGCAGCAGGTATAAACTGCGCGAAGTATCTGCAAAGATAAATAAATTTATAATCGCGCATAATTGAAAGTCATCTCATAAGTACGATATTAAAACAGAAGGTACAAAATAGCTGATGTCTGAATTATGACTGAGACTCAATATTAGTTCGAGAGACTTGATATAAAACCTACGTCATTAAAAAATATATAATGTTCTTCAGTTTCCGACAATGTTTTGCTTCACCATAAGCTCATCAGGGATCGAACCCGTGCTACTTCAAATCGTATCGCGTACTGCCGACACACAAACTGGACTACAGTTTTGTAATTAACATGGATAATGTTTATGTTTATGTAAGTTTATCGAAGGTAATAAATACGCAAATAGATTAATAAATATCTGACGCATTGATGATACAAGTTTCTAGGCGTGACGCAGATTATTCGTACCTCTAACAATGTTACATTAGTGTGGTCACATGCCAATTGCATATTCGCTATTGTGATACAACACGAAGATTAATCTTTTGAATGCATAATTAAGGTATTTTTTGTTTACGTTACTTAAATCGATTGACTTCAGCGAAGGTTAAACACAATAAGAAATTAATTTTCTTTTACATTTAAATCGCACCGTGTTATCCATTACAAATTCAATGAAATTATTGACAACACAATTATAGATAGATAAAAAAAACGCTTAAATATTATTACCATTTCCTCATGTTTGTGTTCAACACAATATATAATATAAAAATACTTAACACTTATAACGTACGTGTAATGGAATTTCAACATAATTTGATATAAGAAAGAATTAAAAAATATTTGCGGATTTAATTTAAAACCGCTGGTTCAACGGATTTGTTCTCTAGAAAATTACCGTTTGGAATAGAGCAATGAGCATTTAATATATCACAATTGCTGATAGGCCTCCCTTAAAGATCTGCACAACGATCAGTCCTGCGACAGCTTCAGCGAGCTTCATCAGATCATCAGTTGACCTTGAGGAGAAGCCAACTAGCACTACCTCTATCGGTACGACCACAAAAAGACCTTACTGCCAAGGGCCAACTACACGACTGTCTGATATATCTACTGCCATTTAAAGCTTCTTATCCTCAGAGCTAAATCAGCATACCTTTGGATCTTCAGATATATTCAACAAATATATTTTTAAGATTTAAAGATTTGATTTCTTAATTCTATTGATTCTGTAAACACTTTTATTGTTTGTATATAAACTACGCAGATTCGTAGATACCGTCGTATCGAATATATAATCAAACGCACAAACAAAATACAAAACATTTCAATCATTATCATAACAACTGATAATGCTAATCATAACAACTATAACTTGTTTTAATACATAAACAGCATCCCGATTATATAAAGTTGTTCCGTGAGTAAAGTACATAATAATTAACTTATTATCTTTATTGATCTATCTTTGTTGGATAATCCTTCTTGAAGTTTTCTTAATAACGAAGAAATCTCTAGATTTTAATATAACTTAGGTATTTATACATATTATAGGTGCAAAATAATTTTTGTTCTATTTCCCTTAAGAAATTTAATTTTACACGTCTTTACAGCACCAACTTCAATATTTACTACAAAAATGATTAGTTTCCAAATAAAATTAATTGGTCCTAAAAGAATTTTTCTTATATTCTTATCTTATTTGTTAATGAATTTTTGCAGAAATATCAGAAAATACTTTTCAACATAAAATCGGTATTTGGCGATGGTATCATCGGAGCGTCGCGTTGGTAATTGATTGGAGGGTCCTGTGTTCAGATAATAAACAACAACAGGTTGAAATGTTGATGATATAAAAAATATAACATAAATTGAGACGCGACGATTCTAGAAATTCTTCTTTTTTTTTTTTTATACTTTGCGACGAGACGACAAGATGTTCACCTGATGGTAAGTGATACGCTTGCCCATGACAACGTGGTGCTAGTTAAGATGGTACACACTGCACCACATTGCGCTCGTCGCATGGAGACATAAGGTGTTAAGTCTCGTTACCCCAGTAATTACACTAGCTACAGCGCTCTTCAAACCGGAACACAGTAATGTATGCACACTACTATTTGGCGGTTGAAATAGGAGCTGCGGTGGTACAGCTGGTATGTGTTACATACTACAATTTGAAAATTCAGTAATTCTAGAAATAATTAACGCAAAAACCTTCAATGTGTCTAAAATTTTATTTATTACAACTACTTAAACAAATTTATTATTTTGCTTACGTACACGAAACGATTAAGTACTTGTTTTTAACTCACGAGCGGAAAGTGACATTTCATGTCGATGTTATAAGTTTTTTACGACTTACATTAATATTATTTATTACACGATGTATGCAAAGTTTTTAAATAAGTTATTCAGGATTTTTTTATACTAACAAACATACATAACAGTCACAATTACTATAACCGTACGTAAACACAAGAATTTCTTTTTAACTTATGAATTCCGGAACCACTAGCTGTGAGTTCGATGAATCTGTAAAACTCTTCAACGGGACTAACAGCACAAAATTCATGTTTTTCTGGTGGTTTCTAGTTAAGTTAGTCAATATTCCGGGAATTAAGATCGCTTCGCATAGTTCTTAATAATGCGAACAGCCAAGTACAATAATCTCCTGTATAACACGGTAAATTGAATCCGCGTTATAGGAAACGTGTTGCAGGAATAATTTTTTACTATTTATCTTGGCACAGTCGTTACATATTTAAACATATATTAAGCATAGTATTAACTAGTTAGAGGACAAATAGCACCCAATTTTACATATAACGCATACATGGGTAACAAAAACAAAACACTTAAATAGGATAGAATAAATTATAGAAAATTAGAAACAATTTATATCTATAGCAGCAGTTCAGTTTGATATATTAAAATAAACATTTTGGTTTTGAAAGCATTCAAAGAGTTATTGAACAGATCGATTTCATAAAAATGTTTATTTTTATTTATTAACACATCGAGTAAGAAATTATGAAATGAAATAAATTTTCTGCAATAAAATGTTATAATAATAAGTAAAAGAATTATTATAAAAATGTACACAGCAACCAAAGTCATTGCATAAGTAAAGGTAATTTTACTAACTTTTTTAAATAAATACATAAATAATTGAAAAAGATGTAAAAATACACTGGCAATAAAATAAAGAGTACTTTTTACATTTTCTGAATTTTTGAAACTGTCAACTAACCTATGCTTATGGAAGAATAATACAACCAGCCATATAGCCATCAGCAGTGATCCAGTAATCTCACACATATCAAATGCCCATGGTATATGTGGCACATTGTCTAGAAAAAGGTCAGGCAGTGGTGGATATTTCTTCATATCTGGCACCTTATCGTGCACTATCACCATCACAACTGCTGTAACCCATGTCACCAAAAACACATAACCTGCATAAACAAAATTATAGTTTTTTTAGTTAATATATTTTAGTAGTGTTTTTGTTATGGTTTATATATTCAACAAAAACATTAACATACACACCAAGTGCAATACAAGTTTTCCATACTTCTGGTTTTAGTTTAGAAGCTTTTACATCAGGAGTAAAGTTAGAAATACAATCTGAATTTCTACTATAGGAAAGTTCATTTTGTAATTGATTATGTAGATTATAACTCAAATGTGACAAATTGGTTCCAAGAAAATTAATATTAGTAGCTGGGTTATTAAAAACAGGATCATCACAAAGACCGAGCTCGTACATAGCTGCACGATTTTTTCTTTGTAACCTTTTTACCAACAAAATAAATCTCTTCCTTTCACCAAGTTTGAGTTGATCGAATGGATATTCATAAAAATCGCGGTCCACAAATGACAAAAGACATTGTCCGTCTATATCCTGCGATCTACATATTTCAATTACATTTCGAGAAATTTTATCTTTTTGTAGTAAATCTAAAACTTCTTTGTTGTTCCATTTTATTATATCCACTTCCATATTTACGCACACCCGTAGATTTTTAAACTTTAATTATTTAATAATATTTAATAACACATATTGTTTAACAGAGATATTTTATAGACAGGTTTATATGTTGAACTGAATTGAATTGAATCGGTCCGAAACATTGTTTATATGGTGTCACAAAATGTAATTTAGCACACTACAGAAGTACCAAAACCTTATGACAAACAAGACAAAAATCAATCTCTTCAGCAGTCAAAGTTGTTTACCTTAAAACGCTAGAACAACAGTTCATAACCATCTGTCTTTCATTCAATCGCTGAAAGCGCTAAATTTCAATAGATTTGACATTACGTTAAAAGTGTTACCAGTTTCATTTTTAAATATGTAACAATATATATTAATATTTGGAAGGTAATAAAGGTGATAAGTTTACAGTCCTGAAGTATATTTAAGCCGATTCTGTTTCTGCATGTATCATAGTAAATTTATAAATTACAGATTTCTTTTTAGATTTGTACTGTTGTTTCTTAGGTTAAAAATACAGATTTTTAACTATTTAAATAAAACATTACAGAACAGTTAAAATAACCTATTATAAGAATATATATTTATTATGAAATATAAGCAAATACATCGAGTACAATGAAGATTTAGATATCAATAGATACTTATTATATTATGGTGGCGGGTCTCCGTTGCCAGAAACCCTCTACATAGTTACCACCGCAGCTCCTATTTCAAACGCCAAATAGTAGTGTGCAAACATTACTGTGTTCCGGTTTAAAGGGCGCTGTAAGCTAGTTAAATTACTGGGGTTACGAGACTTAACCCCTTATGTTTCAAGGCGCGCGAGCGTAATGTGGCGTAGCGCCATGTTACAATATTGTGGGCGAACGTATCACTTACCATCAGCACAATGAACATCTCGCTTAAGGTGAATCGTGAGCAATCTCGAAGTGAATCAAAAAGAGCGGAAGGTTTACCAGATTTCAAGTGAAACGCCATTCCATTCAACACGAAGGTACTGGTGTGGATGATTCAACAGATACTTGTACTCTAGTTTCATTGTACCCGTTTCTTGTTAAATGTAAAATTGTCGCGTATAACCAATAATTTCTATAGAACAAAAGTAGTGTTTATGGAGCAAAAGAAAAAATGTTTTAGGCATTAACGACCTGTAATCGCGAAAAAGTTCTATGCGATATTTTCTTTTTAAGGTGCAGCAGAAATCATGCAGATTTTTAATTGTTTGTTATTATTGAAACCAATAAGTTTTTAACAAACATAGTGAGATAATAAAATGTTTTAAAATTTGTCAAGTTGTAAATACTTAAAATTTGTATTAACATTTTCATTTAAACTCTCGACGTATGGAGATAAAATACGTCAATGATTTTGTAATAAATAGCAAACAAAAATAGATAGTTGGAACTAGGCAAGGAAACGCAATGATACATGTGAAAGGTCACTTCATATATAGATTAAACCAATATACGTAAATCACTATGTGTTTATAAAGCATATTATGATAAGAATTTTACTAAGTACTACATGGTAGTTTCTAGCAGGACCTAAGTGTACTTTGTTCAAATATTCAAGTGTATGTTTTGATATAAAATCACAGCAAAATAATTATTAGGTGATGATTTTGTTTTCCTGCGACGTTAAACTCTAGTATCATAACTAGAAATACAAATTTCTTATTTGGATAAGATTAGAAGGTTACAAACCTAATTTGCAACGAGTTCTACTTTGCGTGTTATACCTCATCTAATCAATATCTGCCAGTGATGTCTACATTTCAGATCCTGGATTTAATTCTTGAATAATAAGCAGTTGGTAAAACATGGCATCTTCTAACGGAAATCTATAAGAAAAATTTGCAATTACAAATAGATTGTCTTGATGACGTACCTTCTTTACTGACATCTTGCCAAATATGTAAAAATATTCTACACAATGCACTTTTATAATTTGAAACTTTGTAAGAAAGTTATTTAGGTTTTTCATTATTCATAAATTATGTTGTCTAATCTTGATTAATTTTGTCTTTTAAGTAATCAAATTTCAGATATTTATTTTCGAAAATTTGAAGATACGTGCAAGATGCCTGTCCATAAGAGCGTATCGATAAATAGAATGATTACACAGTAACCCATTGTGCTTGTCACTTTGATATTTAAGATGTTAAGTCTCGTTATACATCAAACCAGTGCACATTATTATGTGGCGGTGGTACCGACCTAGACGGTCTCCGGCAAAAGAAACTCCGACCATTAAAAGCAGAATATTGATGTTCCATTTATACATATAGGTACAGGCGTAGTCATCATGTTTTTATTGAAACACACGACTTACTTGGCAGTTATAATGGAGTGGTGTTGCCATTGCCTTCTCCATTTCACATACTAGTCCGAGCACGGATGGTCATGACATAGATATGCAGGTTTCCTCACGATGTTTTCCTTCACCGTCAAAGCACGTGATATTAGTTGGTTTTATGCTAACTGCACATAAATTGAAAAATTTATTGGTGCAGGCCGGATTCGAACCCGGTACCTTCGCAGTGGAAGGCCGGCGTTCAAACCACTAGGCTATCACGGCTCTAAGTGCAGGCTAGATCACTTAAAATTAAATAAACTGTTTATTGTCAATAACCAATAATAAAGTGATACAACAGTAATTTTTCAAATATAATTGTAATGGTATTTATATGTTACAAAATAACATTTTTAAGCAATATAAAGTAAAAAAATTAACATTATACACTTGCAGTTTAACTGTAGTTTAAAAGAATCAAATTATAACAATGGTTATTTTTTAAATTGGACAAAGGCATTAAATCAAAAGTGAAATATCACAAAGCCCTATCATAATCAGAATAAGGAAATAAAGGTAACAAATTTCAATAATGGAAATACAAAATAAAAAAAAAAACAAACAATATGTGGATCAATTTTTTAGAACTTGTAATTAAATTTCATCTGCATCAAGTATCTCACTTTCACTTGCGCTACGTCATACACGATGAACCTGAATTTTTTTGTTAAGGAAATATTATTTATAGAAAAAAGTACACATTAATACATACATTGTATCATTTTTATGCGATAAGCAACAAGAACGAGGAGGACGTTTTTACGTGTTGATTGCACTAGTTAGAATGTTCTACACGTCATCACAGTATGCTCATGGCCTTGAGACGTTAGTTGTTAAGTCTCGTTACCCCAGTAATTTCAGTAGCTAGAAAACCCTCCAAACCTTAACCAGGTTAATGTTAGTAGACTAGTGTTTGGCGGCAGAAATATGTGTTATGGTGGTACTTGACTGGAACGATCTGCGGAAACATACACCTACCACAGCCACGTATCAAATAGCGTGGCTGTAAGCTTAAAAAGAAAACATGCACCTACCGCCAGTATTAACAAAGAGATTTTAAAGGATATTTTGTAGAAAAATAAATTACACTAATGTATACTTTTTATATATTAGGGAGACAAAACCGCTTTCTGCTTTAGGAGCCAACTAGAGATGAATGAAATATAAAGTTAATTTTTAAGAACTGATAAAATTTAAACAGTTCAAGCATCTCATTTTTATTTACAATGGATAGAATGAAAAAGCGTCTTCTCATTTGGGAGGTACAGTGCTTGACACAGACAAACAAATTTTTGTATTAGAAAATATTTTTAAAGGATACTCGTTGTACAGTAGCGAGGTGGTCTCCTCTGTAGACACAGGCGTGCCGAGAGGCACCACAGTTCCGTCGGCAAGAGTACGCCACTGCGCCGGATCCGGTTGCGTGCGCCCCACGCCCCACGCAGAATGCTTACCACTCGGCAGTTCCGTTATGTAATCCGATGAATTACACTTCTTCCTATAAACAGCCTGTTTTACACGACGACACGACACCACGAAATAAATAATATTACCACAATGATTTCGCCAATTACAACGCCTTTTATCTGTGGTGGTGTGTGATGATTACTTGCTAATTTTTTTTAACGTTTATTACGTCAGTTAAAGGTTCGATTACATGTTCAGGAGTTTGGTTCGTGGTAGGTACGACAAGTAAAGGATTCTAACTGAACACTGAACTATCTGACATCCACATTAAATATGTGAAATAGTTTTTTTAACTACTGCTACTAATCAAATTATATAAACTCGATTTTTTAAAAATTGCTTTATATATATAGTACGGTAAAACACAAACTGCACTTTATTAAATAGTTACTACAAACATTTTTGTATGATGATGCGCGGAGAAGGTTTATTATAATTTGATAATTTTATCGATAGAGTAATATAATAAAATAAAACTTTTGCAAAACAATCACATGTATTATTGTAATATACTATTTAATAAGAGGTCAAGGGGTCAGCAACCTATCGTGGGTTACCGAGTAACCCATTTGGTATCTTCAAGTGTTCCACTTTGGTCTCGAAAATAAAGTATAATAATATATAAACAAAAATTATGACGAAAATATTTCTGTCCCTAAAACCAATTTGATACATTTTGACCCGCGACCAGTAAATGTTGCCGACCTCTATTACAGAAAATCATACAAAATGCGTACTTACATATCTCCAAGGGCAACTTCACACAGCAACATAACACCAAGACAATTGTTTTTGTTGGTGCAACAATAATTGGCTGATTTGGAAACCATATCGGCAAAGTAAATACCCTTCCCGAACATATATCCCGTTACTGGCGCTTCAGGCGGAGCTATGCGAAGACCTATGGTGAAAAAAAAACAGTAAACATTCATGACCATCATCAGGTGTCTTCTTCAAATTAAAGATTGGCGCTCATGACTCCAATTATTCTGGGTCTTCAGCTATACTTTTCATCGATTGCTATTTAATCTGGTCCACTCCTTTATATCATCAAACCATTTTTTTACTTCTTCCTTTATTTTTTAAAGTTTTTTGTATGTATTAGGCAGTACGAATAAACATTTTTTCTCTCTTTTTTTCTTAGTTATCCGGAGATTTCATCGCTAAAGAATCAAAGTTGGTAATTCGGAACCGAAAAAAGGTTGCAACCTTTTTTTGATGCGATGTTATTTAATGAATTACCAAATTGAACAAAAAAAAAACATGTTACTAAACACCCTTAATAGAATATGTATTTTGGACCTTGTGAAAGAATTCCGGCAAAGTTTGTAACTCGAGAACCGTGCCACAACAGTCGCCGGTTGTGCAGTTTCTTGAATGGTTTGAAGCGTTTCTCCTCCCCGTCGCGAACCACTTTGAAAGCCTTAAATTGATATAAATTTTTACCACTGAATAATAGGCAATATTTGATTATCATAAATATATAATAATAACTTGTATTTTGAAGTTCAAGTAAAACAAAATTATTAAAAAGTATTTAACTCACCGATTTAACATCCAGGGTGTAAACGGAATGGGTGGCCCCATGCGTGTTCTTCACATATTCTTCAATTAGTTCAAACTCTGGCGACTTTCTGTCTAGAGGTACGATTTCTGATTTCAACTTCAAGTAATGCGACTCTATTCGACTAACAGAATCGTTTCCGTCGTCTGAAAAATATTATGGGTAAAATATTACAAAATGTTTTCCTCATTAAATTTTAGTATAAAGCTAATTTGTGAATGTGATAAATATAATAAACAGCAAATTAAATTACATAATATTCAAAATTTAGTTTCTTATACTACACATAAATTAGAACAATTTCGTTCGACTAAGCGACATGACGAGCAGAAAATTCACATGATAAGCGCCCACTACAATATACTACTTAGCATGATTAATAATACACCACATCGTCGCTTGCAGAGATGAGACATTAAGTCTTATTACAACAGGAATAGACGGTGCGGTGAAACCTTCCTAGACGGTCACTGGTAACAGAGACCTGCCACTAGTTTCAATAATCTATAAACACTTAACAATCTTACCGCTGTTAAGCAAACTATAAGCGATTTCTATTTCAAGTAAATTATCCAACATTTCTGTTTTGCTTTTAATGACCTCAGTGTTATTCAGAAGTGGTGGATTTTCAGTGCCAAAGTTATGAGGAATCAATGTGTAGAACCTAAAATCAAACCACATCTTTATTTACCGATTTTGTTTTTACGAACATATATTAACATGAAAAATTTATATTAAATAAAAAAAAAATTAATATCCTGCATGAAAAAGTGTTCCAAAAATGTGAACAGTTAAGGAAAACAAAAACTTACCAATGGTATGCATCCATTTTAGAAGAATACCACTGGTACTGAGATCAAGTAGTTATGTGCAAACATCGCTATATTGATCAAAAAGCCAGGGCCAGAAAAATTACTGGAGTAACAATACAATATATTACAAAACGAAGTTACGCGTGCAGTGGTGTTGTATATACATACCAAGACAAGGTGCCTGCCATACATCTACGTTCTTATTAACTAATACAATTCCTATATAGATTTTCCTTTAAATTTAATAATTACCTATTAGTTGCATCCACAATTTTATTCTCATTGGCCTTACCCTCATTGAGAACTTTAAGTAATTCAGATAACACATTATATCCAGCTTTGATCTGCTTCTTTGATAGTTTCCCAAGTGGCATTTTATCTGTGTCAAGCTAAAAAGAATAATTACTGCATTTATTTAACACTACACCAATGTGGAGGACAATCATACAAACAGTCGTACATTAGCCCAGTTCTGATCAGGGAAGTAAAGCCTAGCAAACAAGTAATTACTTCCAAAATGTCGTGACAATTCAATAACTTTAATGTTTTAATTGGGATTTCTCTTTTTAATTTACAATAGACTAATTCTAGTAAAGAAGACTCCTGTAGTAAAATCAACGGCAGGGCAAATTACTTTATAATAATTATATATATATTTATGTAGAACTTAAATCTCATTTGTGAAATGTCTTGGTAACTTTACCTCAAACTCCATAAGAGTCTGCTTCATAATATTAATGTCAAAAATATGCATGATGAGTCTTTGCACAGATATTTCCAGTTTACATTTACGGTCAACTTCTAGCGCTAAAGATTTTTGTTCATCTCCATAATCCACGTCTATTGGAAAGTAAGCACCAGGCATCTATAGAAAATAAAATGAATGCGTGCGTAACAGGACCGTGCACAGAGATTACAGGTAGGGTACGCATACCATACCTGGAATCGGATCTAATCTAAATTGGTTGAAACTTGTATTGGAAAACTTGACATAATTAGTGGTATGCCTGCTCAGTACAAAACAGTTTTGTGTAGGATGAAAAACACTGCAACATTGTGCTGCTTGCTTTCAGAATAGATGCTAAGTCTCATTACCCCAGTAATATTATTTATTTTAAAAACAGAACAGGTTTGTATCCATTTTACTGTTAATCTGCAGAACTATATTATACACCAGACCAGTAATGGAATTATTAATCAAATACCTTCATAAATTGATCTCTTGCATCCCAAGGATTTTGTGTTCTCTCCATATAAAGACCTTCGAACTTATCAATAGCATCATGGAGCGAAGAACAAAGCTCAACCTTGTTGCCCCCAATGGGTGTTCCAATCCTTCCCCATGATCGAAACAACCAGTACCTAAGAAATTATTAATATATTCATTAAAACTAGCAAAAAAGAAAGTTCTAATGTAACATAATCAAGTTATATTTGTATACATTATTAACATAAGTCATGTATAATGAATAAAGTGGCTAGTGGTAGTTCTCAGTTAAAAGAGACAATCTAGGTATTTTTAGTTCCGATTTCAAAAGCGTTATAACTAAAGTAATAACCAGGGTAAGAATATCACTTCAACATCAAGGTGAATGTTTCAGAACTCTTATCGCTTCATTATATAAAACGAAAATTACCAATGCTTAGTGATAAAAATTATGTCCTGCTATAGTACTCATCTACAAAGTATCCTGAAATAACTTAAGAGCATTTTTGTATACAAAAATATACCATTGTCAATAAGGTTTTCCTTGGTACGATATTAATAAAACGGACCAATTTCCCACAAAAATCTTTTACCTATACCTAAATATTCTTAATAGGAAACATAACTACTAAATAAAAATAATACTTTTCGTATAGGTCGCTTTCCAACAGTTGTAACTTATAAAATGAATTCTTCTGTTCAACAACATCAGTTTTACTTAAAACCACTGTATACTTTGTTCCACTTTGATTTTTATATACATGGGCCTCACACTCTAATCCCGAATCAGGATCAACAGCTATTCCTCCTTAAAAAAACATTTCTTGTTTTAATTACACAGTTCTTTATTCAACATTTTCAAAACCCATCTACATTACTGTAACTAAGTTTTCATTATAAATAAATAATTATTTTTAGAATTAAAGTCCACCACAGTACAAATCCTGAATAGATTTAAGCTACAAAAATCTGATCATTAGATTATAAATTGCTTATAAACTTATATTTCATAGTGTTAACAAATACATAATGTTAATTTACAAGTCAAATGTTTTGAGTTTACATGTTCTATTTGTTAAAGTAATTAAAATTTTACAATAAAAAATTTAAGTACCTTTGACTTTTAATTTAGTTACCCCAGATTTAGATTTGACATACTGACTTCCCGATTTTTGGATCGATTTTCCATCAAGAACATCTTGAGGTATCCTCTTACATGGCTGCATAAAGAAAATATGAACAAGATTTTATTTTAACCCATCATTTTGTTATAAGCAGGCGTATGACTTATTATTTGAAAAATTTCAATAAAAGTTTAAACCAACTTACATCTGAACCCCAATCGGCAACATTATTTGCTCTTATTAAGCGGAGTGTTTCAGCTATTGTTCCTTCTTTAGCATCAATTAAATCAAAGAATGATTCTTCAACAACCTTAAAAAATTGTAAGTGTACAAAAAGAGGAAAAAGCTCAGACTCCGCTCTTTATACTTTATATGTTACTAACCTCAATTTCTTTTTCTTTTACTTCTTTCATCCTAGCAGACATTTTGTCTACTTCATTTTTAGATGATACTATAGCTGCTGTAGTATCTGTGATTTTAGACACAATGAGTCCTCCGAGCTTAAGGATGCGATTTTTGAGTTCCTCTTTATTAGTCTTAAATTTACCATAGAAGAAAAACTGGAGATTTTTCAATGGGGGTGTGGGCTTTGGTTTTGCATCACTGAAAAAATTAAGCAACCATATTTACACAATGGTTTCAATTCCATCAAAGATATCTAATAACCCAATATAAATTGTTTTCTTGACTTTTGATCTGCCAGAATTAAAAAAGCATGGCTTGAGAGAGGTCGCGGATAAGTTCGAATCGGGGACCCCGTATCCTCTACAAACGTTGAAAATAATCATTAAGAGGGTTTTTGGGTGTAAAAATGTACATGTAATCATACCTTTTTCCCTGAAGAGAATCTTTTCGAAAATTCCCTCCCCAAATATAATAAATAATAAAAAAAAAGCACTAACTCAACAGGCTCTTCTTTTTTAATGTTTGCTGGTGGTGGCGGAGGTTCACTCTCGAATATACGTGTGGTAACTTTTGGTTTATATTTTGCAAAAGCTTTATGTTTTTTGAAAGCAGTTGGTACAATCATTTTTTTTTTCTTGGGATCTTTTGATTTGTACATACATTTTGTCCACTCATTCATATTTCCTGTAAAGATTTAGTAAACTGGTTAGTGGTAGTAAAGAGGTGGGAACGAGTTTTAAAATTTCGTATCTCAATGTGACACAATGAGGTGTAATGTTTAACATCCTAACAGGCACACTGTAATGGAGAGGGAGTGTGTCACTTACCATCAAGTATTTTTCGTTTTGTCGTTTCGTGGAATAACAAATTTTGGGTTTTTGAAAATATCTAGAATAATTGTAAAAGTTATTATTTTACCTGTGCATTTGTAGTTAAAAGTGTCCAGCACTAATTGTCCCTGTTTGCATTCTGGACAGGAATCAGGCACACCAAATGCCATGCAATCAGCTAAATGGTTTAAACACTGGAAACATATTTATAAAAAATCAGTTTTTATGTATATGTTTCTGAAAACCAAACACTCCCAGTTTTAACTTAAACTTTATGCAACTAACAAGTCAGATCAAATTATTAAATTGATATGATTTTGATTTCGTATCTCAAACATTTGACTTAGATGAGGAGACAGATACTAATAAAAACAAATAATTCTGTATTTTAAAAATAAGGGTTTTTGACCTCAATTTTCAATGGTAGCCATGTATGGTGAAGCATTTTCACTTGGAATACTCTGGTTCCCATAAGTTACAAAGTATAAGTTATCCACTGTGTCATGGAGGTATTAAGAAGTCCCTTAAGTAACCGTGATATGGTGATCAAATTAAAATTGTATTTTTTAAAAAGTTTTTAACTGTTATTTCGTGTATTTAGCCGTGATAGCCTAGTGGTTTGAACGCCGGCCTTCCAATGAGAAGGTACCGGGTTCGAATCCGGCCTGCACCAATGAATTTTTCAATTTCTGTGCAGTTAGCATAAAACACCAACTAATATCACGTGCTTTGACGGTGAAGGAAAACATCGTGAGGAAACCTGCATATCTATGCCATGACCATCAGTGGTCAGACTAGTATATGAAATGGAGAAGGCAATGGCAAACCACTCCATTATAACTGCCAAGAGAGTCGTCGTGTGTTTCAATAAAAACACGATGATCACGACCCTCAGTCATGAGGAAATACGACTCAGAAGCTGTTATTTAATCAATGTATATAAAGTACAATAGAGAACCTCATCGCGGCCAGTAATCACATCTTGGTTGTTTGCTTGGAGAAGTTCATGCAACTCATTTTTAGTGAATTGTTCCAATGAATCCTTGCATTTGTCATAAAGTTTGCTCTGTTTTGTTAACTGTTTGTTCAGCTCTGTTTCAGCTTTAATTTCTTCTTCCTCTTTTGGTTCTTTTTTTATTTTCTTTACAGGCACGTCATCATAATCAGACTTCCTGTAATAAAATATGTACTAAAGAATTTTGTATGGTTTAAGACATTTATACTGGTAGCTACATAGATTGAACAAAAAATGTAAATAGAAATAAAAAATTAAAAAGCAGTGATTTTTTATGAAGTTCTGTTTTATGTTCACACTTAACTAGAGTATATCATACTTGTGATAATTATGCAGTTATATGAGATGATTTTTGTAAAGTATTAGCTGTCTGAAAAATGCAATTTTGGGTATAATTAGGCATAATAGATGAATGTGAAGTAAAACTCATTAAGTATAAAAAATGTGAAATAAATTCATTAATCAATATATCAACAATCAAAAGGTAGTTTTTATACACCTTTGCTTGTTAGAAGAAATTGACTTTATAGTAA
The DNA here is from genome assembly GCA_029286795.1 of Byasa hedistus. Taxonomy (NCBI): domain Eukaryota; kingdom Metazoa; phylum Arthropoda; class Insecta; order Lepidoptera; family Papilionidae; genus Byasa; species Byasa hedistus. The sequence goes on from JAGSMW010000008.1 coordinate 3,491,742, forward strand.
TTACTAACAAGACCCATCATAAATAAATAAAAAAAACTGTATTACTTGATTTCTTCTTTAACTGTGCATTGATCTTCTTTTTTCAAAGACTGAAAGCCAGGGAGGTCTTCTCCACCTCCAAGAAAATTTAGTTCAACCTTTTTTTCAGCAAAACATTTCAAATGATGCCATAAGGGATGATCTCCATATTTAGGGTCATAATCAATTTTAGCAACTCTAATTTCATCCTAAAAAATATTGTATTGTAATATTTATGATTTGTTTATTATTGTAATTATGATAAAATGTTAAGAAATAGACTGCCTCACCTTACATATTTTAATTTCACAATGACGACAAGTGGCTCTGCTCGACTTAGAATATTCCACAGAAAATGGCATAGCCCCTTCATTTTTTTTGGACTTGCCTCTTTTAGTACCCTTTTCTTCTCCTATAATATAAATGTCTTACAGTTAAAATTATACACTAAACGTAAACTCATCATATTCTATTTTCATAATTTTTTTACTACTAAATAATAAAATCATGAGAGGTTGTGTTATTACCTTATTCAGTAGTACATTTTTTTATCATGACTTGCTTAAAAACAGAACTATCAATAACATTTGTTCAGTTGTGCGCAGAGAAAAATATAAAATATGGTTGTTCAAAGAAAATCAAAGGCAAAATTTTTTTTTTATATTAAAGTTAGTATGAATTAGTAGCTTTTTTATAAAACAATTTTTTACCTTTTATTTTTTTCTTAATTTCCTCTTGATCTGCATGCTTGATTTTGTTAAAATTTGCAATGTCAGTAATTGCTGTAGGTGGTTGTTTTGAAAATAAACAGTCTAAGTGATGCCACAAAGGTTGCTTGCCATCAAAAAATGGTGACTAAAAACAATTAATAATAAATTTTTTTTCCATAGTTCTGAAAACTAACTACTCCTTTTTTTATTCCAAAAGATGAGTTTGTTATTCATATGATGTTAATTATTACACCCATTTATAAAATGGTGGGCAAAGGATATAAATAACACTGCACCACATTGTGCTTGTTGCCTCAAAAACAAAATTTTAAATCTCATTACTCCTGTTATCACTGGCTACAGCAATCTTTAAATTGAAACACTGATGTTTGCATACTACTGTTTGTAGCTAGAAAAATAACTGTAGATTTTGTTGATTACCTAAATTTTGGCCAAAATGTGTGCATAAAAAATAGTAAATAAAAGGTTTGGACTTCAATCAGATGAAAAATAAGTAAAATTAAACTGAGTAAAACATTTTATTTTTAAAATATATATTTTTAGTGCTAGCTATTTACTTTAGTACAGACCTTCTACATATATAATCACCATGTATATAAAATTATTAGAAAGTAAATAAATAAAAAAATATTATATAAATGATTGTATTATCCATTATTAATTTTTTATGACTGGACATATAAATTTACTCAAAATACCAAAAAATTGTATAAGCGACACATTAATAAAAACTTCTAGTAGTGTACTCTTAATGTAATTGCAGTTTATTTATGTAAAAACGAGTTCATTATATTGTGATCCTTTCACATATTAGCTATTGGAACAATTATGATGAATTTTAATATTAATTTAAATGTGACCATTAGAAACTGTTCCGGGATGCTCTTTCCGGCTAAAACTTAAGAGTTAAACGGCGGGAAGATGAGACGGAAAAAACATTGTTTTTTTGTTTTGTATCCTTCGATTAGCTGCAAATTTACTGTATTGTCTTCGATAACAAATGATTAAAATATTTAAGTTTTTGCGCTAATATTTTCTGCAATGATCAACAATCCGAAATTTTTGTCAAAATCGAGCAGCATTAGGTAAAAAGTAGTAATTAAACAAAAACGGAACTAGGCGTAATCTCTACTACATCAGTATTAAATACTTTTGTATAAAAATAAAAAACTTTATTCTATAGAATAATAATAGTAAAGATCCTTCTAGTGATACCTTAGTTATATACTAACATGAGGAACCTTTCAATATATTTATTTATTAAAAATCTCAGTCGTATATAAATAAAAGCCTAGACAGAAAGAGGCTTTCAGACATGTACTAACCTGCACCATAACCGCAAGCCGTAACGTTCCTTGATCAATCGTTTTCTTACAAGATTTACACGAAGATCTCGAAGTTTTCGCGTATTCTACATTATACGGTAAATCCGTCATTTTGTTCTTATCTTATCTATATAATATAAATCTAATATTTGAATACAAATCTTATTTAGATCAACGCCAATACAATGAATGCGTAGTGCGTACCGGTTTAAAAGTTAAACATAGGGGGTGAGGCGTATTTATAATAACAGATGTAAATCACAAGTATTCGCAAATAACAGATAACAGTTGTTCCTGCGATGTCATTGTATCTGCTACTCAATCCCTATCGATATTTTCAGTATTCGATAGCAGCCGGTCACTAACGTAGCTTGAAAAGCAATAACAATGGAACAACTGTTCTTGTCTTTGTCTTTTGTATAATGTTGTCATAAGCTAAAACGAGACACACCTAGTATTTATTTGAAAGAAACTTTATCAAACTAGAAAAATTATAATTTTACTGTCAAATCTTTTCTGTATAAATTCCATTGTTTGCTAAATAAATTTACCTTTTGACCATTTTAACCATTTACTATTAATTATTACTTTTACCCATTTACTTTTGATCCATTTACGTTCTCGTATCATTCCTAGCTAACGAAGTTCTCTGCGCTCCCGAAGGTTTTAACTATACAAGCTATCGCCCCCATATCTGGTGACCCCGACGTGATCTAAAGAAAACTATGGAACGCCTTGTGAAAACAAAACAATCGCGTACAAGCGGCGGCGCAACGGGAAACGCAGAGGCAACAACATCAGCCGTGGCAAGTACAAATATTTTATTTAATGACATGGCAGGACTGATTGCACAACTAAAGCGTGAAATGGCAGCTTTAAAAAGTCAACTTTCGCATAATGACTCACGTGCGCAACGACAGCAAAGATCCTTTAGAAGTCGACCACGCCCGAGGCAACACATTGCCGATAGTTGTTGGTATCATAACCGATTCGGCAACCGAGCTACTAGATGCACGACGCCATGTAAATTTAAGTCGTCGGAAAACGCGAACGGCAGCCGGATGTAGCGGCTAGCGACTGCCACTCTCAATCAGGCCGCTTATTTGTCACGGATAGATCTACAAAAATGTCATACCTCGTCGATACTGGATCGGACCTTTGTGTTTATCCGAAATCTGCGCTTAACCAAGCCCGTTCCAAGACTGACTATGAACTGTACGCAGCAAATGGTTCCGTGATAGCTACATACGGCTGGATTCACCTGCAACTCAATATAGGCCTGCGACGAGCTTTCACCTGGAGATTTGTGGTGGCTGACGTTTCCAAAGCCATTATTGGTGCTGATTTTCTCAGATTTTATAACTTACTTGTTGACCTGAGAAACCAGCGTTTGGTAGACGGTCTAACTTTACTTTCTACCACAGCAACACTTGAAAAGGAAGCTACTGCAATCGCATCAGTGAAAACGATTACTGGAGACTCTATTTACCACCAGCTACTACGTGAGCATCCTAGTATCACCTGCCCAGCTGGAGTACAACGTGAGATCAAGCACGAGACGGTACACCACGTCCGTACGACGCCTGGTCCACCAGTCACGAGTCGTCCTAGAAGATTGCCAGCAGATAGACTCAATATAGCGAAAAAGGAATTCGAGGATATGCTAGCTAACGGCACAGCACGGAGGTCCGAAAGTCCATGGTCATCACCTCTTCACCTCGTGCCGAAAAAAGACAACGGCTGGCGTCCATGCGGTGACTACCGAGCACTTAATGCGCGTACAATACCAGATAAGTACCCCATACGACATATCCAAGATTTTTCGCAGCAGCTATCAGGCACAAAAATTTACTCTAAAATTGATTTGGTCAAAGCCTATAACCAGATACCAATCCATGAAGCTGATATTGCGAAATGCGCAATCACAACACCATTCGGTTTATTCGAATTTCCATACATGACGTTTGGTCTTCGAAATGCCGCGCAGACTTTTCAGCGATTCATCGACGAAATGCTGAGAGGACTTCCATTTGCTTATGGTTATTTAGACGACATATTAATTTATTCCGATAATGAGTCTTTGCATCTACAGCATCTAAAGCAACTGTTTCAGCGCTTAGACGATTATGGTATGCTTATAAACACCGCTAAGTGTGAGTTCGGTAAGTCGAACATAACATTTCTTGGACACGAACTCTCTCCTGACGGCGTGCGACCACCTCAAGAAAAAGTGCAGGCGATTCGAGAGTACCCGATACCAAGTACGGTAAAAGAACTGCGCCGATTCTTGGGTATGTACAATTTTTATCGTCGATTCATACCTGAAGCAGCCAAATTACAAGCACCACTCAACATCGTGTTATCTGGCCCTAAGACGAAAGGATCGCAGAGCATCACACTAACACCGGAAATGCTGGAAGCCTTTAATAACTGTAAGTCCAGCTTGTCTGAGGCAACAATGCTTACTCATCCAGACCCTGACGCCGAGCTGGCTATTTTCACCGATGCATCAGATACTTCAATCGGTGCAGCACTGCAAGCAGAAATGCGGTAATAACTGGAAGCCATTAGCATTCTTCTCGCGTCGTCTTTCGTCGGCTCAAAAGAAATATAGCCCGTATGACCGCGAACTTCTGGCTATATACGACGCGATTCGACATTTTAGGCATATGGTCGAGGCCCGAACATTTACAGTTTTCACCGACCATAAACCGCTTACATTTGCTTTCTTATACAATAGAGATAAATGTTCACCACGACAGTTCCGGTATCTCGATTACATTTCACAATTCACAACGGACATTCGCTTCATTAAGGGGACTGAGAACATTGTTGCAGACGCACTTTCACGAGTGGAGGAAATATCCATGCCCATTGACTTAGAAGCTCTTGCAAAATCTCAAGACCTGGATCCTGAACTGCAAGAACTACTTAAAAATGGTTCAGCACTTGACCTGCGAAAGATCAAAGCACCAGACTCCACCACCAGAATCTACTGTGACGTATCAACTCACCATCCTCGTCCGTTTGTAACGCACGCCTTCCGAAAGCCTGTGTTCATTGCATTACATCATTTGAGTCATCCAGGAGCAAAGGCGACCGCAAAACTGGTCACAGAGAGATACATTTGGCCAGGAGCTCAGAAGGATTGCCGGCAATGGGTCAAAGAATGCAAAGATTGCCAGAAGACTAAGGTTAATCGCCACACCCGTTCTCCAACCGCCTATTTTCCTGTTCCTTCCGAACGATTTTCCCATGTCCACATGGACATCGTAGGGCCTTTACCTAATTCGTGTGGTTTCAGATACTGTCTCACGGTCATCGATCGCTTTACTCGTTGGCCTGAGGCATATCCTCTGCCCGACATCACGGCGGAGACATGCGCCCGCGCCTTCATCGCTGGCTGGGTGTCTCGCTTTGGTTGCCCACGAAAAATCACCACTGACAGAGGACGGCAGTTTGAGTGCGAGCTCTTCCGCACCATCACCGCTATCCTTGGTACGCAACATCGACCTACCACAGCATATCATCCTGCTTGCAATGGTATGGTGGAACGCTTCCACCGCCAATTGAAAGCAGCTATCATGTGCCACCAAGATACAAGCTGGTCCGAGGCACTTCCACTTGTGCTGCTGGGTATCCGCAGCGCCTGGAAGGATGATGTGAAGACTTCTGCAGCGGAGCTCGTGTATGGTGAACCACTTCGACTACCAGGTGAATTTTTTGTACCTTCTAAAGTCCACCATGACGTCACTGACTTCGCTTCGCGACTTCGTCATCATATGGGTAAGCTGTCTCCAGAACCTGCAAGTAGACACGCAAAGAAAGTTTTTTACGTGCCTAAAGATTTGGCCACAGCAGAGTACGTCTTCCTCCGCCAGGACGCCGTGCGGCGCTCGTTGGAACCTCCGTACACTGGTCCCTACAAGGTATTACGAAGAGGAAACAAGACCTTTACGCTGCTCATCAACGATCACCCAAATGTGGGGGCAATAGCTTGTATGGTTATACGTTTCGGGAGCGCAGAGAAAACTTCGTTAGCTAGGAATGATACGAGAACGTAAATGGATCAAAAGTGAATGGGTAAAAGTAATAACTAATAGTAAATGGTAAATGGTAAAGGTAAATTTATTTAGCAAAACAATGGAATTTATACAGAAAAGATTTGACAGTAAAATTATAATTTTTCTAGTTTGATAAAGTTTTAAAATTAATGGAATACTGTATGCAAGGAGTTTGTAAGCTATAATAATATGCCGCTACATCACTTCCCCCCAATGACGCCGTCACAGAAGCGAACTGGAAGTGTTGATCAGCTTCTGAGACGGGGGCATTATCATTTGTAGCAGGTAGCGCTGGTTGTGAAGCCTGTGAATAAGATGGTGATGCAGTTGTTGTAGTTGTACCAGTCTTCTTGTCTTCTTGCATAAGGAATGCTGGCTTCAGTCGATCTTCTGTATTGCGGCGAGCCTGATGATTTTAGTCTTGTCGCCTCTCTCGAACACAGGATGCGGTCCGGAGTATTGCAGAGTCAGTGGCTTCCCGATTGCATCGTACCCAAAGATAAGGGATTAAGTCTTCAAACCCTTCTGTGTAAAGGTTGGCGTTTCATTGGGCCTTGTGAGTCAGGCTGCAAACGTTTGAAGTGCTCCCTTAGCGGGTGTACCGATCCGACATGGTGGGCAATGAGCTGTCCATCCTATGTCGGTAACGGTGTAACGATTACGACTTGTGTGTGTCTGAATCGATCAGCGGGAACGAAGATACCTGAGGATGCATCTATGTCGGTGTACCTTCGAATGCTGACGGCCATCACAGCTCTGAGTCCAGTTGCCTGGTCGGCATTTATGCTAGACCAGAGGAAGCGCTGCGACACGTGGCGTCGTGTTCTGGGAACTCTGTAGTGACTGAAGTCGTGGATGTTCGTGTCTATATCCTGGCGGTGAGCGGATGAAGCGTGGGCAGCCGAAAATGAAGTGAAGATGGCTACTTTTGTAATATCTTCATCACGTAGTGCATGGTATTTTCATCGCGTATTTTGAGCTCGCATCACGTAGCTGTTTCTCGATCATGTTTCATTACGTCGGGCAGAGGGTATGCCTCAGGCCAATGAGCGATCGATGACCGTGAGACAGTATCGCCTTTCTGCTGCAGTGCTGCACCGAGTGATGTATCCGATGCGTGGGTGAAAATAGCCAGCTCGGCATCAGCGTCTTAAAAAAATCTGCGTTTGCTGTTGTGCCGTCGCTTGTTATTTCGTTGCGTCTCCCGTAACTGTTTTTTGTTCGTGTTCCATTGTTTTCTTTGATCACGTCGGGGTCACCAAATGTGGGGGCGATAGCTTGTATGGTTATAACCTTCGGGAGCGCAGAGAACTTCGTTATCTAGGAATGATACGAGAACGTAAATGGATCAAAAGTAAATGGGTAAAAGTAATAATTAATAGTAAATGGTAAAATGGTCAAAAGGTAAATTTATTTAGCAAACAATGGAATTTATACAGAAAAGATTTGACAGTAAAATTATAATTTTTCTAGTTTGATAAAGTTTTAAAATTAATTGAATACTGTATGCAAGGAGTTTGTAAGCTATAATAATATGCCGCTACAAAACCAAAATTACAGAAAGTCGTTTCATAAGAAGAAATCCACCTTGAAAAGCGAATTCTTAATTAGATCGTGTTATCTGTTATTTCGTTGATTCATTTATATCTCGCTCACACCCATTGTATATACTGTTGCTAAAACGACATGCACCTAGTATTATAAACCGAAAAATACAAATTGTAAGCTTACAAGAAGATAATTGGACTCGAAACGACACTCCTTAACTAATTCGTGTTAACTGTTATTTCGTTGATTAATTTATCTTGCTGACACCCATTGTATATACTGTTGTTAAAACGAGATGCTCCCGAAAAATACAAATTGTAAGCTTACAAGAAGATAATTGGACTCGAAACGACACTCCTTAACTAATTCGTGTTAACTGTTATTTCGTTGATTCATTTATATCTCGCTCACACCCATTGTATATACTGTTGCTAAAACGAGATGCACCTAGTATTATAAACCGAAAAATACAAATTGTAAGCTTACAAGAAGATAATTGGACTCGAAACGACACTCCTTAACTAATTCGTGTTAACTGTTATTTCGTTGATTAATTTATCTTGCTGACACCCATTGTATATACTGTTGTTAAAACGAGATGCTCCCGAAAAATACAATATGTAAGCTTGCAAGAACATTATCATCTTTAATAGTGACAAATGTTTCTAATCGTATTATGAGATAACTGTTACTTATTGTGTGGTATATAGTTCAGTACTGTTGAAGTGAGAGTAAATTGAAATGAATGTGTATCATTGTAGCGGTGTCTTATGCATATGTTGTGCTGATGAACTCTTTAAAATTTCCTTTAAATTATTGTCACCTTTTGTAAAAGAAATCGAATTTTGTCAATGGCAAGAATATAAAAGTATACTAATTTAAAAATGAAAATTACTCTTGATTCAGTCCAGGCTAACGAATATTTTTCATTCTGTATTCCAGGACCATATAAATTATACTAATATTTAAGTTCAGTATTAAAGTTATTGTTTTGAATAAACCCCATGCAATTGATGTAAATTTATAATTTTAAATTTTAATAATATTATAATGTTGATTATAATTTTCTTGTGATATTCCTAATGAGCCGTGGTTGAAAACAATAGCAGTTGTTATTTAATAACAGAAATCGGTACCTGTTATTATTGCGTAACAGTAACAGTAATAACAGATATTGTGTTTGTCCTGTTATAACCCACGTCTAATACATATAAATTTAGGAAATACATCTTGTCCTACTCTACATTAATATCATTATCTATGGTTGATAGTACATTGGTTTTCTGTGTTTACTAACGACATTTCATTTTGTCAATTGTCAAAAAGTTTTAGTACGTTTTTTGTTTTGTCGCGTGAGGGACGTACATTCAGTGATAAATATTAGTGCATATATAGGATATAGTTTGCCCGTAGAATGAGTAACAGGAAAGAAAGAAAAAAAAATGCGCTTGGCATAACAGAGCACCCCTGGAGTTCTGGTGAGAGATTTCACATGTTTTGCTTACTATATATACTGTTGTCCACATGTTTTAGTCGTTGTGTTTATTAAAACACTTTCAATATTCCAGTAAATAGGTAATCCAAGCAGCGCGTCTGCATACTTCGAAAGACTGATAGCGACCCCGCCAGAGACAAGCTCGTGGCATTTATACTATACGTGTTGATTTTTTATCCACTACCCTCATTATTTGGTGGATACCACAGGTCTTTTTATATATTTAAAAAATAATTAAAAGTTAATCAAAAACAAATTTTTGACACTTAGTAATTTTTGTAACTTTCGAATATAGTTCACCAAGCTACTTTACTGTGATCAATCGCGTGTTAAACTTATTCTATACCAGATTGTTTCACGATTGATCTTCGATTTTCTTTATATGTACAATATTTCTTGTTTAATTTTTCTTGTCCTAGTTTCCTCATTCTATACATTAATAATGCTCTTGTGCTAAATTCTGAAAATGACTCATAATTGCTTTTAGTTTTTTAGTCAACACATATTGTATATTTCTGGCAACTTGTAGACTTTCATCTGTAATAGCTCTTCCCTTTCCATTTTTATTTGTTTTAATTTTGCATTTTTTTTTCTTTGTCTTCAATTTCTAATAACTGTTAATCTTGAAATTGTATTTTGCTGAACAACTCTTACCATATTAAATGACCTACAATCATCAATAGTAAAGCTTGTGGGATGTGCAGCTCAGGAGTCAATTTCTTTTAAAAATTTTTGTTTCCGGTAATGAGGGTAGATTATGATATTTATTAATAGGTTAAATTTTGGCTTGACCAAAGACCTGAAAATTTATTTCAGTACCTGAGCTGACCCATGGTATATCACATATTTTCATTGGTCATTGTAGATTAGGACCCTGTAATGTTCAATGAAACAATGTTGTTTCTATTTTATTGTGCTAGATAGCCCAGTACATAAAATATAATTTACTACCCACATAAAGTGTTAATGTCATACAATATATATTATTACCTTCATCAGTTACTTTATTTTCTTACAAAATAATGTAGCAGGGTATATTGATATACATAACATACCTGAAACTAAAATAAAGCAATTACTTACTGTGTTACCAACATCTTTGGCTTTTTATTTTATTTACATAGCCTTTATAATAAAAATAGCTGTGTGGCATCCATAGGCATCTGCTAAAACTTCTTCACAACTGCTAGGGAAATATTTTTTTTTTTTTAATTTGTTGTAATAAACACAGTCACTGAACTTTAGTTCCTGTTGAAATAGTTTGTAGTCATTAACTAAGGAATTTCAATTATTGTAAAAAAGAGCTTTTTTTCACTAAATCGAATGTTTGCTGTTAAATTAAATTTCAATAATTTTAAATATTACTGTATGGAATATTCACACTGATTAACCAGATTAATATGATGCTCCTCTATTAAAGGTCTGTGCTGCAATAAAACTGGACAGCAGCTATATATTTTATAGGTATATCAATTAATATTATGATTGCATTCCGAGGACCCATTGTTTATTTCTTGCACAAGATTTTGTACATTCACAGAAGATATAGAGTTAGCGATCTGAAACAAGTTGAAAAGATCCCTTATAGAGAGATAAACATGAGAATGTTTAATTGCTCAATGTAGTTACTTTTAATTGTACAATATACTTTGTCAATGTCTGTTAAGCTTTTTCTAAAAGCAATTAGGAGTGGATCTCCTTTATTAAAATGTATAAATGTAAAGCCCCTAATCTGAGACAACTTGCATGTAGAGAAATTGTCGGAGAGTCTTCCTTCTGTAATATATATGCACAGTACCTGATGTATCACATATATTTACTATGAAATTGAGTGTTAAATCCTTACTGGTTATGAAAAAACAATGTTACATCAATTTTTTTTTTTTTAGATGATGAAGATATATCTCTACCCAGGCAAATTATTTTACCGCTACCAAAGGATCCCCCTGTTCAAAATGGTTTTATATTTAGACAAAAAAGTAATTGTTTTAAATTTTGTTTTTTAGTTTTGTATTGTCATGGGTGTTTAGTATGACTACCCTTGTTTTGTCTCTCTAATATAGTCTTATATAAATGACGTTAATGTGCTGTGAAGATAGTGTCACAAATAATAAAGGAGAGTATTTATTAAAACCCAGCCTCATAAAGGAACTGCTTAACAATTTCAATAAAAATTGGACCTGTGTATATCATTCTAATTAATTTCACATCGTTATGGGCAGGCATATGACTTACCATTCGGTGAAAATTCTGCACGCGTCATCACTGGAATAAAATTTGTACAAAAATAAATTGGGATTATTTTTCTTTATTTTCTATGTTTTTATTACAAATTTAAAAAGTAATTATTTTCTGCTATGGTTGTAATTAAAGTTTTTGATTTTAGTACATCCTATTTCAACAATTGAATCAAGTAGAAGAGACCCCACGCAGATGGAGCGAGAAAATAGCTGGTCCACCTTGAACAATTCTCCAAGAAGTACATTACCATCATCATTTTACACTAAAACAAATTCAATGAAACATACTAACGGATATCTACTGTAAATGTCTTTGTTTTCATTAATTTGTGATTAATATTACATTGTTTAAAAACCAAAGTTTATATAGTGTCATTTATGATATGTAAAAACAGCTGTTATTAAGCGCCAAATTAAGCTTTTAAAGTGTATATGGATTTTTGAAGTTCCCTTTTTGATTAAGCTTTGATTTATAGATTTAATCACAAATCATTAATGTTTTTTTAAGAAGTGTAAGTGTAAAATGTGTACACATTAGTGTAAAATGTAAATTGAAGTTATTTATAGGCCTGTGCGTTTTCCGACATCTGAGGATATGCGTGACCGTTGTTTTCGTTCTGTCCCTGCAAACGACGTGAATCGAACCCTCTCATTCAGGAAAATATCACACGGAATAAACACTTATCGCCATGGTTAGTTAAAAGATGTGTTTTTATTGCTTATATATATTATGTCTTATTGTGTTACTAATTCACACTGACGCCATTTTTAAGTGTTGAGTTAATATTTGATGGGGCCACCAGCGATTTTTCAACACATTCAACATCAGAAACAAAAAATTAGAATTTGGTTTAATTGTTAAGTGATTAGCTACACTGTTTTCTTATAACATCATTATCAGATAGTAAACATCCACTGCTGGTCAGGTGTTACTCAAAGTTACTGATCAATCTTGTCGCTCCTGTTTTTTTATAATTAACGAAAAAAATGTTTACAATGACCTGCAATTACACAACATACGAATTTTAAGTTTAAATTTTTGTTCTGTTTAGAGAGCTCTTGGACAGCAACGCCAACAAAGCAAGTGCGCAGTACATTTCGATTTAAAGTGAATAGTCCATCACACGCAAAGCGGTCTATTTTTAGTGGAACAAGGAGTATGTATTGGTTATATATAATCTGATTAGCTAATACTAGTTGTTACTATCATATTTTTTGTATCCACATAATACTTATCACTTAACATGTAAATTTGTTTAGTATTTTTTGTATAAAAAAGAATTATTCAATTGTTTAAAACTTTTTTCATAAAATGTTGCAGTAATAATGAATTATATGTAACTCACTCAGTTTTGGAAAGTAGCAGTTCCACTGAAGAACCACAGCCCTCTACAAGCCGCGCGAGGGATCCTTCACCGCAGCATTTATCAAACAATGCACCATTAACAATCACTCTGGACCAATCCGATACTGGTAAAAATGTTTCTTATACTTCCTTTTTAAACTGGTTATGAAATCGGTACAAATATCCCATATTTTTGTGTTTAACCATCTGATGTTTTGTATATTACATGGAGAAGCAACCCTTTCACAGCCTTCTTTCGTGTAGTTGTCATGAGTCATTGTCCTCCATGGAAGCATAGCTATCTCCCATATTTGAGTGGTGCAGAGAGGAATGTGGTGATGTCCTCACTCGGACTCGGGAGCTTGTCGCACAAGGCTCTCATTGTTGACTATCCAGTCAAGATTATTTATCCGCGAAAGCTGTTGTTTTCAGAATATCGGTTTGCTCTCCGCGTTTTCTCTCATCCGTGGCTCAAGCTCAGTGGGGATTGAACCGGGGCCTTTTTAAGACGTGGAATATATACAACTTCCCTAAAATGCTATCACAGCTTCATTATCTCAGACTGGAATACGTAATTTCCTAAAGTATTTCGCGATCATACACTTCTCAGGTAAAGGTGAAATTTTTGTGTATTGTTTTTATTTATAACTAAAAAGATGCTATTAAATTTTCTTAGATATCGAACAACAACCTCAGACAGCGACAGCGCCGACGACAGCCGAGGACGATACAGATGGCAGAACTGATAATGTTGATAGTAAGATAACTTATAACAACACTTCATAAGAAAGAGAGTTCTTTCTTATGAAGACTTCGTGTAATGGAAACAATTTGAGAAATATAGTCCATTGATAAACCAAAGCTCTTAAATTGTAAATTTATAGAAAAATGGCTTGGCTTTTGTCTTACTTTTAAGTGACTTGTGGGACATCTCTGTTGCGGGAGTCTAGTCTAGGTAGATTCCACTGCAGTATCAATTTTAGCTGGTAAGCAATTCGAAAGGCGCTGTAGATTTTGGAAATAATCGGGTAGCAAGACTTATTATCTTAATCTCATGGCCACGCGAAATTGTGGTTCACTGTAATCAGGTGAATGTGTTTGTCTTGCCACTTCCTTGAATAAAAAAAATACTACTTAAAAATTCAATGCTTCTGTAATTATGAAGAGATGCGATTTAATCTTGTTTTTTTATTAGGTGTTATGTGTAAAATAATGTTTTCCAGTCGGCACTTCGTCAAGTCCTCTAATGCCGGAAGAAGATGAGGTTACAGAGGTGCAGATTATTCCTGAAGTAGAAGCTGTGCTAAGTGTGGGAGACTCCAACGACGACGACGAACAACAAGATGACGTTCTTCAGGTATTGCGAAATATCTTAAGATTTTTTTTTTGGAATTCTTAAATACCCTACTTTATTTTTTTCAGCCAAGTGACATGGTGGCCACATCAGCAGCAAAATCAAAGCTGCGTACGGTTAAAAGAAAAAGAGATGGTAAGATATTTACAAAGTAAATAACTATAAATGGGTATGAGCTGTCACGATTGCTGGATTTAAATGGCATGGCACATTGTTCTGAGGTCTGTCGGTCAATGCGGCGGTAAGGTCCTGGTGTGGAGGTTGCTAAACGGTAGACACGCTGCTGTATGGTCATCCATAATTTGGACCCACGATCTTTGTCGCGAAACCCGTTGGATGCGAACAGCGCAGGACTGGCCGATGTGTACTGCAGATCTTTGTGGAATGCCCATGCCTACCTGTGTATGTCTATGATGATGATGTACTGCAGTTGAGATAATCAATGATGGATTTTTTTGTAGTGCCGGATACCAATGCGGAACCGTACACAGTAAAGGAATTCAACCAAGTGAGTGAATTAAATATTTATTAAAATATCCACGAAGTTGAAAAATCTGTCTAGACATAAACCTAGAACAACTCCCCTCCCCCGGTCCAAATTAATGTAGTGCAACAAAAATGAGGCAGATTTAAAAAATAATAATGATTTTATTTGGTGACCAGTCCTTGTTGAGCTTGCTTGAGTGCCCGGTGTGCCTGGAATGGATGGAGCCGCCGATGTCGCAATGCAGGCGCGGGCACCTTGTCTGTAGTCGCTGCCGCAGTCGCCTCTCCGCCTGCCCCGTGTGCCGCATAGCCTTCTCATCAGTGAGGAACCGCGCGATGGAGGCGGTCAGTGTGTTGGATAAATTAAATACAGTTAAATTTAACTAAATAACTTGCTTTTCGTTATGAAGTACATATGTTGCTGAGTTTTTATATATCGAGCAGGTGGCTGAGATGTTGCGTTACCCTTGCCGGCACGGGTGTGGGCGCGAAAAGCGCCTGCGCCGTCGCCCCGTGCACGAGGCGAGCTGCAGCGCGCGCCGCTATCGCTGCCCCGCCCCACCCTGTGCCGGCTCCGCGCCACTGCCCCTGGAGGAGCTTCACACCCATTTGCGGGTACTGTAGGACGAGTATATTCTTATTACCCGCAATTGAATAATGATGTAACATTCAATGTAAAAAGGGCTAATTAATTACATTTTCAAGAACGATGGAAAGAAACACATAGCATTTTTACCTGGTGGTTGTGTCAATAACAACTTGTTTCTCCCAATATTTCTAGCAGCTACATCTTCCTAAAACTTGAACCACTACAAAATTTTCATATTGATTGTTGGTAGACATAGGCTCGTCAATATCTCGATCCGTAAACTAAATGCTAGGCATCTGAGGAAAGTGAATGACTACTGTAACGTTTTTTTTTTTTTACACGAGGGGAAATCTTATAAATATACTTGACACCGTGGGGAGCGGCGCCGGGTTATGTGGGATTTTCACCCACTAAAACCCCTCGGCGTTTCCTTCTCCGCGCGTTTTTACTGGCGGCAAAGCGAGATCGACAGGGTCATGCTATCGCTATGCCGCCCGCGCCTGGTCCTTGGGACTCCACCTTTGTTGATAGGCTGTGGGCCAGCCATTTCCCCTGCTCCAGAGCAGCGTGCTGAAAACGCCCAGCAAGCTGCTCGCGCTCCGAGTCGTGATGTTACCGGGTGTCAGACTCCCCATCCAACACCCGCGGCTCCGCTCATAGGGGCGGCATCAGGCGAGCGTAAGCTCGCCGCCTTCGCCCCATGACTCCTGTAACGTTATCCTTCCCCTATGCAAGGCAGGACCTAGTTTGACTGTTACAAAATACCCATATGCTCTTCCTATTTTTGCCATATATTTGTCATGGTTTTAATTATTTTTTTTTAACAAATAAAATATAGTACTGTTCCTTTTGATGTATTACGACGAACAATAAATGTTTCAGAGTAAGCATCCGACGATTGTGAAAAACGGTAAGAGACACAAGTTCTCCATGAAGATGAACTCGGAGCAACACGACACGTGGCTAGTGTTGACTGAGCACGAAATGTTCCACCTCTGCATCGACGTGGACATCCGCACTTTGGGCGTCGTCGTCTATGTAGCCTACATCGGACCCAAGCGTAACGCCAACAACTTCACTTACGAGGTACCGTCTTATTGTGTAGTAATGTGAACTACTTTGTACATAATTAAAATACCGAAGACACAATTTTGAACAAATCTATGCAATTACGCATCTCCATTTTCCTACTTAATTTAGAAAATTCCGGTTCGTTTTTGAGATCGCATGTAGTGTGTAGTTTGGGAGTTAGTGTTTGTTTTTCCGGACATAACTGTTTCTTGCAGATAACGTATGAGTGCCGGTACATTTCTGTTTTTGGTATGGTATTATCACTTAACAATTTGTAAAACCTGGGTGAAGTGTGTTGCCAATAAAGAAATAACGATACATTCTAAGCTAATTACATTTCTAAATAATGTTACTGAATCAATTGATATCGATTTAAAACATTTAACTAAGTGAGTTAGGTTGTGGGTGTCTGTGAAAGGTTTTTTAAAAACAAACTAGTTGCTTGATGAGCTGATTAAGAATGATTTTGTTCAATTGGTTTACATATTTGTATTATATTACGCCAATGTGCGGATGAGGTGGTTTGTTTAATTTTATTAAGCAACAACACCAATGATTTCTTATAATTACATACTTTATCCGCTAATGACATAGTAAGGGGTCAGTAAGCATGACGACACTAATGTCCTTGTTTGTATAGAGGTATGTGACTACGTCGACATAACTAGCGTTCGAGTTATAATTTCTCTATTTTCATCATGTATTTAATTTTTTTCCCAGGTCACCGTAACTGCCCTACATAATGAGCGGAAACTCATATATTCAAGGGTGACTCACAGCGATCTAGAAAGTTCTTCCTTGAACGTATCATGTCAGGATTGTTTCCACCTTACACTCGATCAGGCTCTCAACTTCCTCAAACTGAAGAATAAACACAGCCAGCCAGATAAGTTCCTGGACTTTTATGTTGAAATAAGTAAACGTGATAGATGCGAATCTTCCAAGGAAGAATCTGACACTTCCTAGTTTCCAGTGCGAGTTAGTTTTACTTGTAGAATTTAAGGCGTACAATATAAGCAATGTCCATTACATTACTTACGTGTTTCACTAAAATAATATAGCCGACAGTCAAATTAACTAAATAATAAAAGATTTCCAGTGTTGCCAATCTTGTTGAAGATAACATAAAATTTTCTTTGCACATATAAGCTGTTACAAGATAAATGAATAAATAAAAATAATAAAGCAAAATGTTTAAAATTTCACGTTTCATACAGAAACATTACATTTCCATGCTAAATTAATAGTTTATACCACCTATTAATTTTTCAAAAAAATAAAATAATTGGTGATAAATTTTAAGCAACATTCACCAGACTTAGGTTTAAATTAATATTTTTTGCAATAAACATTGTGCCTTTAGTTTTGGAATTAGCTACCTGCTGAGGATTTCCTTAGGATCTACAATATGAGATCTTCAAGGACGCTGTGATAAGTCTCTTCAAGATCTGCAACACTCCAACGATACCTCTGGTGATACTTATAGGTTGCAGTGTCTGGTCAACAACAATGAGAACCCCAATTTGTCACTATAGTATTACAATTTTCTTAACAACAAATAGTTTTTAAGAAAAGATCTAGTTAGCATTCGGAAAAAAAATGTGAAATGTTCCTGTATTATTATTTTGTATTTAAAATTTAGTTGATGCTTCCTATTCCTGTCTGGTACTTTTTTGATGTTGATTTATTAATGCTCAAGTGTTGATGTCTCTTTGATTTCTTTTTTTTTTGTAAGAAATTTGTATGATCTCTTATATATTTAATATGTATAAGTATTTGTCATTTAATATATGTTAATGATTATTCAATACTATAAAAATCCTTAAGTGAGCTGGACTTTTTTTGGTTTAATATTTAACTTTAACACTTAGAACATTGAGCACTTAATGCCGGCGTTTTGTACCGAGTTCTGGGCATTGTGCATTATTTTTTTATATTAGCATTGTGCATGATTTTGTATTATTTTTGCGAAACTTGTGATAATGTAGTTTTTGTTTACATAATATTTAACAAAATAAAAGTAACCACTTAATTATAATTAAAAGAGCATGTTTTTCTACCAAAATCGTTTTTATTTACATTCTAAGTTATTGCTTAATTTATTTACAGATGTATCTAATATTGTCAACCAAAAGTCAAATATCTGTATAGTCATACATTTTAAATAAATAGTAGCTACTGTAAACATTCGAATATGTAAGAATTCATAGAAAAACTATATAAAACAAAAATCACAAATCCTTATCATATTGCCATGTCTTTTTAACATTATACAATGTTACAAAACGCCAAAAAAGGCTTTCATCACAGATTGTCGGCATTCATATCTACAAGAGAGATCTTGAAAAAGGACACATTTCAATACTACATAGTATCGAAACAACATTGTTAAAAGTAAAAATTATCTAGATTTCTCATGCAACAAGCTGCTTAGAAGCTATGGTTTGTCGCGCGTACTCCGTGCCGACCAAGCCTCTGCATATTAGGGAGAATTCTTGCACAGTTTCCAAAATTCTTCGCTTGCTGTTTTTTTCTCTGAAACAAACATTACCGTACACTACTATCAAAATCTACAGAAGCATTTAGTTTCTATTAAAATTCGCATACAGTGAGGACTGTATTTAGTTTTCTGATTTAGCAACCTGTATATTATTGTATATTGGCGTTCCTTGGGAGAGGCTTATGTCCAGCAGTGAACTGCCGTGGACTGTTGATGATGATATCATTGTAGAGCAATGGCTAAAAGTTTGTCTTGTGGCAACTGAAGTCCTAGGTTCGAATCCAGGGCCACATGCAAGTTTGGTAAGTGGTGGTATTATTGGAATCAGCTTAGCTCGAGTATTTTGGGCGAGCACGCTTCAGTATTCACAGAGTCATAATTGTCACTTAACACCATGTTGATAGTGGATTTGCCAGCATAGTGTTCTATACTCATCAAAAATTGATATGCGTATTTAGAGCACGATGAATAATATGTCGCTATGTCTGGCTTATGCCACACAGTGCCTGTCTATCTTCTATGATGGTAATGCATATATAACACATTCGCATAATATGAGCCGCCGGTGATACACGACGCCCTCAATGTGTTAATGATGGTAATTGCACATCCACCATTTTTAAATACTCTGTAGAACATGTATACAATAGAATGGCAGCGTCTGCGGGTTACGGTAAAGTTGTTATAAATACAAAACCGAAACTGCTTACGCTATATTCGTTAAAAATAATATGAGAGAAATAATTATTAACTTGACTTTTTTTCATATTATTCAATTCCATAACTTTATACATTGTATGAAATGTTATTTTACCTATCATTTAGGTCTTTTGAAATTATACAAGTTGATATTTAAGACTAACTTCAGCACAGCGGTTATAAATGTTTGTTTGTGCGTTTGCGTGGCGTGGTGCGTGGGGAAGCCGTCGACTTCGAGCGCGGTGCGGAGCCACACGCCAAGCGCCGCGTCCACGAATTGCGCGCGGTTGAGGGCCAACAGCAGCTCCGCCAGTGGCTCGATCTGGTTACGGGGGGTTGCACCACCTGCGATAAAAATGGTAAATATACATTGCTGCTGTAATAAAATTATTAACACAACTTTGTATATTGAGTTCTTATGTCTGAGCCGTTGATACATGGGTTTTAAATATTATATGTGGGGCAAAATAAGAGATAAAACTCGAGAATATATATATCTCAAGTCAAAGGATTCTTTAAAGTTCCTGGTTATATATAGTTTTGGCAAGGATGGTAGAATGTTTTTTTTGCTTTGAGCTATACATTGCATATATTTAAATTTTAAGAGATCGAATCTGCAAGTCACTGCTTGTCATCTATAAACGTACGACTTAAAATGGAGATAATTTGAAAGTTAATATAAGAATAATTGGCGCGCAGTGAGCTAATGTTTTGACACTAACCAATGCAACGCAGCGCGGCTGTGGTGAGTGCAAGAGCGTGCGGTTGCAGCGCTTCGGGCCGGCGCGCCGCGAGCGCTGCCAGCCAACCGCAGGCCGCGCGCGACGCTCCTGCGTCCCACGTGCGCACGCAAGTGCATGCTGTGCGACGAACACAACTTTGTTCAAACTTACTACAAGATATCATAATAATTTTGTACAGATTTTAGGTCTCTGATTGCGGAGATCATCTAAGTATGAATTGCCGTAATGCCTATTTCTGCTGTATAACCAGTTTAAAGAGTGTTGTCGCTTGTGAAATTACTTGAGTAACATGACTCTATATTTCTCGGCAGGATAAAATGCTACTTTATTATGGGTAATTTACCACCAGGTGAGCTTACCGCTCTCAACGTCGCCTCGTTATCGCCGTGAGACATATTAATGACAAATCCAGTCAATCAAGTTTATTTCTTAAAAACAAGAATCATAGAAGCTCACCAAGCTCTATCAGATCGGAGAGTAAATCTTCGATACATTGCAAACAGTTGGGCATCTTCTTGGTGAGTGCCAAAAGCAGCGCGAAGAGTGCGGCGGTGAGTTCTGGTGCGGCGCGCACGTCAACGGCGACTCGGCGCGCGCCCGCCGACACGCACAAACGCAGCACGCGCCCAGCCCCCGGCCATGTATCGCATGTCACCAGCATTAGCTGCAAAATAACATACCTTATGCAATACTGTAGTGGATTAATTCAAATATAAGATTATCATTAACGTAAACCACTCAATACAAAGAAAAAAAGCTTTTGAAATTATTGCGTAATATTTATATTTGCAATTTATTTACTCATATCTTTTACTTTGTATCAAAATTTATTTCTCTCATGCGTACACAAGCACACGTGCTCACATACATGCACGTGCATCCTTTTAAGTTATACTCATTCACAACATTCATGATTCACTACAAACGCTTAATTTCTTGGTTTAAATTATATAGTTAACAATAGCAGAACTGGAGACCTACAAGCAATACGGGTTTATTACCTCTCACAGTAATAACATAATATGTTAACAAATAATGTTGTATTTACCCGTAAGCGTTTTGTTACATTGTTTATAGTATTTCCACGTATTTTATCAAAATGTTGATGTATATAAGTGTTGGTAAATCTAATAAATTAAAAAAAAATAACCAACCATGTTGTAAGGGTTAGAGTATATCTGTAATTTCTTTTGATTTGTGGTGACAAACAAAAAAATATTATTATTAAGAATCTACATAAACCCAGAATGAATTTAATGAACATAAACAAATAAACGTAGTAGTTTATGAAATAAAGGTACCAAGAACTGACTAATTTAACAACATCCATCCCAGAAGCGCAGGGTTCGTTTTCAAAACCAGATATGACAAGCTCCGCGACTTCAGCTATCACCGGCATGCAATTGTCTTGTAGCGTCGACAGCGCTTGCTTCAGTACGTGGTACAGGGGCTATAATAAAAAAAGATTTATTTATTTAAAAAACATACGAAACTACTAGAACATTCACAACATGTTAACGCATTTTTTTACTACGAAGCGGCGAATATACTAGGACGTTCAACTGATAGTATGTGATACGCCTACATATACAATGTGGAGCTAGTTAGAATGATATAAACTAAAACTACATCACATTGTGCACGACGCTTTGAGTTAAAAGATGTAAAGTCTCGTTATACCAGCTACACCTCTCTTTAAACATGAACATAATAATGTTTCAACAGAACTGTTCAGCGGCAAAAATGAGCGTTGCAGTTAGACTGCACCAGAGACACCGTCGCAACAAAGACTTATTTGCTGTAAATTTAGAAAAGGTCTATGTTCAGGAGAGGTCATAATAGACTGACATTATGATATATGAGTTCATATTTATACTTACATGTTATATACACATTACCTATCCGCTTACCTGTAGTAGAGGGACGTGGCGCGGAAAGAGAGCAAGCGAGGGAAGCAACGCGCGGAATAGATCAGCGGCGAGTGCAGGCGCCTCCACTAGCGCGGCCAGCAGCGCGCCGCTGCACTCTGCTGCGCCCGACACACACGTCGGCTCAGCTGCCTTTGTAATATAACAATAACAAGAAAGTTTATAATATATTAAATTATAACTTTGACATATTGTGTGATGAATGGCACAATGGGACTAGCTTTTAAATTTACTAAAAGACATTATTTGCAGAAGTAACACAAGTAAGTACACTTTTTAATTTCAAAACATTTATGACATCTTTAAGATAAAGAATTAAATGCATATCCAAAATTTAATATAATTCATCTTTTAACCAAATTTTCAAATAAGTAGCTGAACGGTGTATATAATTTGCATTGGGCAGAGAAGACATTAGCTACTAATTATATGCGATTTTGATGGTCTTCATACCTGCGCGCGCAGGTCGGTGAGCAGCGACTGCGCAAGTGCGTGCAGTAGAGGAACGGCGGTAGACGGGGGAGCCGCTGCGAGCGCCGCGCCTGCCGCCCCGGCGAGCTGCCGCCGCACGAACGTTTCCGATCGACCCTCTGCACTCTGTAGACATGCCTTAACAATAAATAGACAACAAACTGTGGCATTCCGTTACTATACAAACATTTTCTACGAGTGTCTACTTTTAACTCATTTTTTTTATCTGCGAATGTGTTTTATTATGGCCTAAATATGTGCTCTATAATTACAAACAAATAACAATAACAACGCACATTGTTATTGTTTAAACGTTACCCGTTCTGTAGCAAGTATCTACCAAATGACTGCTTTTGTCTGACCAGGTTCTAGTAATATTATATGGATTTAAATCCTGGTGGAAACATTAAAGAGCTGTTTATAACAGTATAATAAATAATTTTAACGAAAAAAAATATTTAATATTGACTAACTTGCGCTGCGCTGACTATATCCGCAGCTAAAGCAGCGGCTTGAGAGCTGCATTCTGTGCAGAGTTTACGTAAAGCGAGTGCAGCCGGCGCTGGACAACGCTGCAACGCTGCTCCGGCAGCCGTAATGCACTCCCGCGATAACTCACTGCCTTCTTGTGTTTCGAGTGAACCTAGCCATGAGGCGTAACCCCCTACAACAATAACGACCATATGTTAAAACAAAACAAAAACCGGTTTAACAATAACGGTGATATTTGTAAAGATTATCATTCATTAATTGAAGAAATTTGTAATTTCCGTCAAGAGTATTTTTTATTATATAAGGAAACAATGTGGTAGACAAGACGGCAGGAAGTAGTAAGCAATGCTCATACTAGTAAGTTCATTTTAATTACTAATTTAGCCTGCACTACATGTGTTCATCTCCTTCCGACACACGAAACCAATGTATGTAAGATTCGTACAATTTTATTCACGAATTGCTCCATTATTGATTGATCTGTTTTGGTATAATACCGGGTACTACGTAGCACCAAGAAAGGGCAAGTGTCGTGTACCAGATAGAGCAACTTTTACTGTCAGCGGCATTATTACCACACGAATCGACTTTTAACTACGATTGGGATAATACCTGACATTAATTTTACATGTTGTTAAGTGATCAAAACAAGAATGGTGAAGCGTTCTCGTCTATAAGAACAATAGTAATGCTGTCATAGCCTCAGAATTATGATATGAGGTTGGTAGCTAGCCATAAGGGTACGAAAACACCATACCTCCAAACAAACTACAACACTTCGCTGACTGTACGTTACCTAGGCAATCGAGCGCGGTATTGAGAAGACGTTTGGTGCGTGCCGTGTTCGTGGCGCGCACGGCGTGACGCAGCAGCGCGCACAGCGAACGCGTAGTGCGCTGTGGTGGGGCAGCGTCCGCCAGCGCCGCAAACACATGCAGAGCGGCTTCCTGACGTTCTTCGCCAGCGTCTGTCGCACAGGCACTATCCACTGTCTCCCAACAACAATCGCCTAATATGCTGTAGCAGTACATCTGTGGGACAAATTTTTTTAATCTAAAATATGAAAATACGTGATATCATTTACACCTAATTTTAATTGACGATAATGGTGAAACATGTTCGACCAGAGTATCCTGAATCTCATGGATGAGTCATACGTGGCGACAGATGGACAATTTTGAACCATAGCTTTTTTCTATAACAACGTAGCGCTAGTTTGAATATCACTGACAACACCGTGCTCATCGCCTTGAGACATAAGCTGCTAGACTTAAAATAGCTTAACAAGTGTAAAATAAAATTTATACTTATATTTCGACTATTATATCAGGTTATATATAAACTGAGTAATGTTTGAAAGAGTTTTACCACAGTATCGGAAATGTCTTGTCGGTAGCATCTCAGCAATTCCAAGTCATCTCGGGATAGAGCGGAGTCTGAAGGCGCCTCGGATTTCACTACCAGAGCAGTTAGCAGTCGCGAGAATACCTCCTTCCATACAGGGTTCATTTTACGCGAACTATCTGCCATGTTTGTTATTTCATCCTGAGAAAGTACAATAAATTTGTGAAACAAAAGTAAGTAAGAGATTACAACATAGAACAGACCTATATCCAGTAATTGGTGCCCAACGGTAGAGATGTTAACGGCAAACACATCTCTACCGTTAAAATATGACGTCGCGATATATTTTGAAAATAAATGACTTTTTTAAATAAAACTTGATGTAATATTTACATAATTAGGTGACAATGAGGCTGATCAAATCTTAGCGACCCATATATTAGCAATCAAAATACAGTAATCCTGTTAAGGCGCAGGTTAGCTAGGCGTATTCTAAAAAACCTTGCCTTCAACCAATTTTTAAAGCATGTTGCTTTAGAATGAAACCTCTGTTCTTCTAGTGACGCGGTTAGCATCTGCGGAGGCAGAAAAAGAAAGTATCTTAGGGGGCGGGCAGCAGTGAACTTCGATATCACGAATATTTAAATATTTCCTCAATGTATAATGTTTCATTGCCTTGAGACCACAATATGTGTATACAGCTACAGCGCCCCTAAAATAGGAACGTAGTAATGCTTACACACTATTTGGTGACAAAAAATGGCATACTACTATAGCATCTACTACATATGCGGTTTCCGGCAATAGAGATTAACACCTTTACATAATATATTCGTACTATAAATAATATAGTAAAATATCACAAACAAATTTACAAAAGTACTGTATTATTAAGACGTTACGTCGATATTTACCTGAAGGGTATACCAAAAGCCGAACACGAAATGTGATCGGGTCTCGTGTAAAGGATAGTACCCGGGAGCGGTCTGCGCGGCCAGTAGCAGCTCGAGGATATTTTGCGCGACCTGCAGCGACGGCTCGCTCTCCATTCCTTGTACTATCGCGCGCGAGTGACAATCCGATACCGACACCAGGCAAGTTATGATAGCTGACAGAAGTTCCTATAATTCAATTACTCGTAAATTACTGGACTTCTAAAACTAAAAAGATCTTGTTAGTCATACAGACAGGTCGAGGTTATAGAATGTCTACTAACAGACATATCATTCTCGTGGGAATAGCAGCAATCGTTTCTTTTAATCTTTAAAATTATTGGCAAAAGTAAACTAAGTTATAAATTAATTTTCATATCATTTTATAAGAGGTATCTTGTTTTGCTGGAAAAAAGAACAGGTTCTTTTTAATCAAGCAAAAACGTGTCCTCTTGCACCATATTAGTGTAAAGTAAAAGAATGCAAACATGCATCATTCAAGAAAATAGACTAATGGATTTTGGAAGTCCTAAGGACTAATACAGAAGTTAAATTCAGCAAACTATCGCTTGATCTATAATTGATAGATTACATATTATGCATACCTCGTTAATGGAATTGGGTATGTTATCTCTGGCAAGAACCCGTGCTGCAAGTTGGGTGAGGTCGGAGAGCAGCTGCTGCGCAGATGCTGGTCTGCGTAGTGCACCAGCACCGCCGCCCGCAGAACGGACAGCTCCTAAAGCAGCTTCGCATGCCTCTAGGGCTGTGTCGCTTACTGCCTCATTCCAACTGTATATAATAAACGCTCGCACATATTTAAATAAGTCAAAACTTTATTTAAAGTTCAGTAATTTACTTTAATACTGTTAAATAAACTTTAATTCACATTTTGTTCGCATGAATTAGAGCTTATGCTTAAAAAGAGGTATTTCATTTTAGCTACTATTTATATATAATGAAATATAATGGCACTGCAGTATGCAAATCCAAATTATACTAAAATTTTTTAAAAGCATCTCCTCTGAATTTTACTATGCCATAAGTAAGAATATTATACTTAACAATTATTTACTTACGTATATAAAACATGAACTACAGTTTGTAATGCTCTGCACAGTGGGGCATAGTCAGGTACATTTGTTGGAGCGTATTCAACTGTATCATCACATGCAAGTGCTAACCAACTCCCGGCACAAGTTGCTGCACTAAGCCACGAGACGACAGTCTCTTCAGCAGGTGGTTCCTTACTGTAATCACTAAGAAGAGAAACTAAAATTATTTATTAGTTTACCTCCATTCTCTTAAATAAATTAATGACTAAGAGATATATGATTTATTACAACATTTGAAATTGTAATTTAATTTAAAATTGTCACATATTATAATAATTTATATGTGTCAAAATATTTACTTATATGCAGATTGTAAATAGCGATGCATGTCATCTAAAACTGCTGGACAGGCTTGAAGTAATGCATTTCTGTTTCTTGACCGTAATGATGTCCCCATTGTCATACTATTGTACTGAAATATAATTATTTCATAGAGAATAATGTAATAATATCAAAAGCCTGTATCAATGTATATGTAAAATTATTAATGAACAAAGTTAATATTTTTAAAATCACAAATTATTTTACATTGTATCAATAAGAATAACAACCAGTAAAATCAGATTTTTTTAAACATTAATGCATCATGTATTTACCTCCTCTGGTATCACAGTCAACACTTCAAGTAGTAATGAAGTATTTTCTACATTTGACAGAGGCCTTAATGTTGATGCTAAATCAGCTGCTCCCAATTGTAATATAACTGCTGCCAACTAATAAATGAAAAAGAATATATAATATAAGACATAAAAATGTAGGTTTATAATTACTCATTTAATAAAATCTTTTACAAAAAACTTACACTAATACACAATCTGTTTGTAACAATTTTTGGTCCTGTAGAATATGAAGTTACAGCTTGTAGTATTTTTTCTTTTAACTCTTCGTAGCTCTCTGCAGGGACTTCATTCCAACAGCGGAGGATCTTTGTATGCAATGTAGTTGCAGCATAGAATTGAATTTCTGTTCCCTAAAAAAGTTAAAATAGCATAACAGTTGGTTAAACAAAAATTAAAAGGTTACTTTTTAGTGAATAATTGTGTATTTTATAAATTCATCAAATGTGTTTTAGACAATTCTTCATTTTGTAATAATAAAAACTTAAATGTTCCTTGTTAGCAATTTCTTTAGTTTTGAAGGTTACTGTCATATATTTATTGAGAACTTTTCCTACTTGTCTGTACACGATGGATCCATTTTTTTAGTTTATATAAGTGTGCATAATTACTAACCATTTCTGTATTCTTAGTCTTAATTTCGGGCACTCATACCTTATGCGGTTGGAGTAATTCCCAAACGAAATTCCAAGCTTCCGGTGCCCGTTGGGCAGTTGTAAGCCAGAAGTGTGCTTCTGCTCTTTCTTGTTGCTCGCCATTATAAAACACGGATACTGCATATTCCAGATTTTGTGCAGTATACTCCATTTGAATAAAATTTGACGATTGCTCTAAAGCAATTGTATTTTATAACTGTATCAACTTCATTTACTAGTTATTAGAATCGATAACAATTTTTAAATAATGATGCGTATGTAATACTTTAAAAAATTATTAAAGGCAATAAAAGTGATTTTTAAATTAAAGAAAATATGTTAGTTTGCTTTGACATATAATAAAATGACATTTCATATTCACAAAACAGACAACAGCAAAATGAAGAATTCCATATGAAAATAATATTAATAATTAGTAATAATAAGAGAATCTTGAAGTTTATTTACAAGTTTTAGTACCACTGCTTTGTTTTAATAATTATTTATTATCATTAAACTTTATTTTAGCATAGACTAAATGTATCTTAAAAAGTAGACGTTGCATTTTAATTCTGTTATTTTAATTTAGAGAAAGTTTAGTTTAATAATTATTTATTATCATTAAACTTTATTTTAGCGTAGACTAAATGTATCTTAAAAAGTAGACGTTGCATTTTAATTCTGTTATTTTAATTTAGAGAAAGTTTAGTTTAATTATTTTATGAAAACATCTGTAGTTTTTTTTTTAATATGTAGTTATAAATCAAAAGTGTAATAATCATCTATTTATTTGAGCTACTTACGTTAGACTAAAACTTTCTTAGAAGCAAATATCTGGGTTTTTTTATTATCTTGCTTTAAATACTATACTTATTCATTATTTAAACATTATACGAATTATATGAACTTTATGTTATAAAGTTATCATTTGGAAAACAAATTTAAATTTGAATAAGCACAAGTTTCTTTTTTTTTTCAGTACGTTGTTTATACATCCCTATTTGTTGTCAGTGTCGATTATAAATAAGCATAGTTCGTGACGGATTCAATTCAAATTTTAACAATATTTTTCATATTGCTAAGTAATATTTTCCCAACATAATGAAAATCGAAGAAGTCAAAAGCACTGCTAAAACTCAAAGAATATCAGCTCATAGCCATATAAAGGGTCTGGGATTAGATGAAAATGGAGTACCTATTCAAATGGCAGCCGGTCTCGTGGGCCAAGAATCCGCAAGAGAGGTAAAGTGTAACTATTTTTCCGATTCTGATTTAACAAGATTGCTTTTGAACGTTTTATACTATTATATTTTTAAGTATAATTTACTAGAGTCTAAATAGATGCGTTATTGATTAAACTTTAGGGTTAGTTTGTGTGGTTACCATGGTTTTGAGAATTTAATTTTTTTTTTTTTTAATATGTAGTTATAAATCAAAAGTGTAATAATCATCTATTTATTTGAGCTACTTACGTTAGACTAAAACTTTCTTAGAAGCAAATATCTGGGTTTTTTTATTATCTTGCTTTAAATACTATACTTATTCATTATTTAAACATTATACGAATTATATGAACTTTATGTTATAAAGTTATCATTTGGAAAACAAATTTAAATTTGAATAAGCACAAGTTTCTTTTTTTTTTCAGTACGTTGTTTATACATCCCTATTTGTTGTCAGTGTCGATTATAAATAAGCGTAGTTCGTGACGGATTCAATTCAAATTTTAACAAATATTTTTCATATTGCTAAGTAATATTTTCCCAACATAATGAAAATCGAAGAAGTCAAAAGCACTGCTAAAACTCAAAGAATATCAGCTCATAGCCATATAAAGGGTCTGGGATTAGATGAAAATGGAGTACCTATTCAAATGGCAGCCGGTCTCGTGGGCCAAGAATCCGCAAGAGAGGTAAAGTGTAACTATTTTTCCGATTCTGATTTAACAAGATTGCTTTTGAACGTTTTATACTATTATATTTTTAAGTATAATTTACTAGAGTCTAAATAGATGCGTTATTGATTAAACTTTAGGGTTAGTTTGTGTGGTTACCATGGTTTTGAGAATTTAATTTTTTTTTTTTTATTGTTACTATTAAATATATTAATTATGTATTAACAATATTTTAACTGTACGCATTTATTTAATGTTTAATGATTTAAAATATTTAGAAATATCTTAATAAATAACTTCTTATTTCATACTTTTAGGCAGCTGGTATAGTTGTAGACATGATAAGAAGTAAGAAAATGGCTGGACGGGCCTTATTGCTAGCTGGTCCTCCAGGAACTGGTAAAACAGCTATTGCATTGGCTATTGCACAGGAACTTGGTAATAAGGTATGTTACATTCTTTTTTTTAATATAATAACATAAAAATTATAGTATTACGCTTTTGCACTTCAGCGGTGACTCACCATGTGGTTCAATGCCACAACTTGTTAATTTCTGTTTGTAATAATTTTAAGTCACTGGCAAGAAAGGCATCAAATATAACTGCACATAAAATACCAGAAATGCAAAGGGTTAATAGTAAAATAATATTAAACAAATTTTTAAATTCTGAAATCCATCTAAAAACAAAGTTTATCAAAATCACTTTTTCACTTCTCTATCAATTTGGTTTAAAGAAAAGCAATAGTTATTGTTAGTATTATTCTTATTAGTAGTTGTGATTACCAGAAAAATGAAAGAAGTTCTTTAAAATTCTTGGTTATTAGAATGTTGTTTACAAATAACACTGTACATTTAAAATTTAAAAATCATTAATTTTAACCTTTTACATTTTAGCCTTGTTTAAATTTTTTACAATGCTGTTTTAGTGTGTAACTATTTAACAGATTTTTAAAAATAACCCCGATGGAGTAACTGTATTAGAAACAGTAATAGTATATATTTGAAATATTTCTTCTATTTATTATGGTCCTTTATGTATAAAATTGTTTTCTGAAAATTAATAAAAAAAAATATAACATTGATTCAGTGTCTTTAATTTTTCAAGGTACCATTCTGCCCTATGGTAGGAAGTGAAGTATATAGCACAGAGATTAAAAAAACTGAAGTGTTAATGGAAAATTTTCGTCGAGCCATAGGTCTACGTATTCGTGAAACTAAAGAGGTATTTGAAGGTGAAGTGACTGAACTCACACCAGTGGAAACAGAGAATCCTGCTGGAGGTATCTTTCTCAATACTAGTATTTGTAAATTGTATAGTACTTTTTTTAATTTTGCACATCTCAGCACCTTATTAATTAATAAGGTATTATTCTTATCGGTTTTAGGATATGGTAAAACTGTGTCTCATGTTATCATTGGACTAAAGACAGCAAAAGGCACGAAGCAGTTAAAGTTAGATCCCACCATATATGAATCATTGCAAAAAGAAAAAGTGGAAGTAGGTGATGTCATTTATATAGAGGCTAATTCTGGTGCTGTGAAACGTCAGGGAAGAAGTGATACATTTGCAACAGAATTTGATCTGGAAGTAAGTAGAAACTTGACAATGTCATATTAAAAGTTATTGATAAATTCATTGTAACTTTAATGTAATGTATATTTAAATAAATAATTCCAGGCAGAAGAATATGTTCCCTTACCTAAAGGAGATGTGCATAAAAAGAAGGAAGTAGTTCAAGATGTGACCTTACATGATCTTGATTGTGCTAATGCCAGACCACAAGGAGGGCATGACATAATGTCTGTAATGGGCCAACTTATGAAACCAAAGAAAACTGAAATTACTGGTATGTCTACAATTAAAATGTCTTTGGAATGTTAATTCTTTATTTTACTACATAAATAGCAAAAATTTTTATTTTTGTAAGGTTTCATATGAGACTGGACTGTACATTGTTTTAACTTATGGTTGAAAATCGTTTTCTTGCATTTTTTGTGATGTTCGTAAATTCTTTGTCATTTATTTAATTTGTATGTTGTTATTGTTGATATACAAAAATGGATTACAATAAAGTATTACAAAATTAATATTTACAGTGACTTTATGTATTTTCAGACAAACTAAGAAAAGAAATTAATAAAATAGTCAATAAATACATTGACCAAGGAATAGCAGAGCTGGTTCCTGGTGTGCTCTTTATCGACGAGGTTTGTATAAGTTTTGTTTATGCAGCATTGGTGATCATTCATTTCAAGGATCTCGAAACTAAACCTGTACTGAACTGTCCGAATAAACATCTTTCAAAACTAAGTATGATTCTTGTAAATTTTTACTTGCAGGTTCACATGTTGGATATTGAAACATTTACATACTTGCATCGCGCCCTAGAGTCTGCTATTGCCCCTATTGTTATTTTTGCTACAAATCGTGGTCGATGCCAGATAAGGTAAATATCTTTTTACCTCTAATAATTTATGAAGTACTAATTAAAAAAAGTGAAAATGACTTTGAAATGCCTGTGTGAATTTAAACAAGAATATTGGCATTAGGTACATATCATCGAAAACAACAAAATATCTGCAATTTTTATTGTTTTTTAAATGATAATGACACTAGCACAAATATCACTTGGTGGTAAGTGACACACCCGTAACATTAAGATGGTAAAGCACCATATTAAGCTTGTTGGCATGATATATAAGATGATAAGTCTCGTTACCACAGCTATTTCACCAACTACAATACACTTCAAACTGGAACACATTAGTGTTTTCGCAGTACTATTTAGCAACAGAATAAGTTGATGTGGTATCTACCTACATAGTCTTCAGCAACAGAAACCTGTCAACATATCTCTCTAGTACTTTAAAAAATACCAGTTTTGTGTTAAAATTATAAGTTTTTTGTTTGGCTTTCAGAGGGACTGAGGATATTATTTCTCCTCATGGAATACCATTAGATCTGTTAGACAGATTGCTAATAATTCGCACTTTACCTTACAACAAAGCAGAACTTTTACAGGTAAATTAATACAAACTTGTTAAGAGTCGATAATTGAAAGATTACTGTTGGTTTACTTTTGCAAGTAATTAAGCTATTGTTCAAAGTTCTTTTATCGAGTTGTTGTTGTATCTCAAATAGTTTATCAATTTTTTTTAACAAACCTTTATTTTCTTTTCCAGATTCTGAAACTACGAGCAACAACAGAAGGAATAGCAATTGAAGAAGAAGCTTTAGCTGCACTTTCTGAAATTGGCGCTAATAGTACCTTGAGGTAATTAAAGTAGAAAAATTGTTTGGAGTTTGTAATTTGTGATTTGAAAGGGTTGTTTTAATTGCAACAGTTGGTGGAAAGGTTACTTTGGAATCCTCCTACTACACTACAACCCTCATAATTTAATTCTGCAGCCATAACAGCATTGCCATGTTTCTAATGTCAACATATTGAATTCGGAGTATTCTGGGCGAGTAAACTTCCTTCCCTCTCGGCCTCACTGTCATTTAACATCATGTAAAAAAACACTTCTGGTATGTGTGTTATATCTATATATTATCATCATTCAGATATGCAGCCCAGTTGCTCACCCCAGCGATGCTGTCCGCACGGGCGGACGGCGCCCAAAGGATTGCGACCGCGCACATTCAAGCAGTTCACACGCTGTTTTTGGACGCTAAGTCATCCGCGCGCATCCTTACTCAACACTCCGATAAATACATGAAATAAATTGGTAATCTTTGTAATCTCTTAATGATCAGTTAAGGACTTTTATACAATTTCATTCATAGTCACGTAATTCAAAAACTTTCGAACAAAACTTAGCAAAAATGTTTACTTGTTCTATTTATGAAACTGAAATTTTTATTGAAATATCTGCTTTCTATTATTAGCTAATGATTTAAATAAATGTCGTTTACAAATGAGAAACTTGCAATGAAGAAATAAAATGTTTATTGTCCACTAAGCCAAATAATGTTATTAAGTCATATATATTTTATAAACAACCATCCTAATATTCTCACTTGTGGGACTCGCACAATCCATCCATGGCGGCGTGTAGTGCGGAGGGGTGGATTGTCACGCGTTTAAAAACGGCTGTTGTTCTTGGGATATGTCGGTTTTCTCACTGTATTAAGTCATGATTATGTATAAAACGCAAATAGAATTGCCTATTACGTTCATTATATACCATCGTCATTTATCACCTCTGCCGGTGGATGTCCACCACTGAACGTAGGTTTTTTGTAATGTATTCCACAACATAGTTAAGCAACATTTAAGTTAGATGGAGTTAGCTCCCATTGATTTGTAATTTGCGTAAGTTTGGACCAATTCCTATAAGAACTTGAATGATATGGAAGATACTGTACATATACTTTGTTCACTGATTTCTACTTTATTCGCGTTTTCTTGATCGTTTTTTTTTATTTCCGTTAAAAGACTATTTTTTATTTAAAAACCATAAAATCTGCACTTTTTAGGAGACTCTTAAACCAATTTGTTACTTTACAAATATTTTCATTGTTTAAAAACTAAGTTTGTCGTGTCTTTGTTTGACAAAAAAAGACATTCTTTATGTTGTTTCTGTTTGCAAAACGAGAATGTTTTTTGATTTCCATGTTTAGGTAGGGTGATGAGAATTGTAGGTTATAATAAAACCATATGTAATAAATAAGTTTTTTTAAAAAAAATCTTGTCTCTCTTATTCTAAGTGTCATATTAAATTTATGTACATAAAATAATTTAAATACTATAAAATTTTAACAACAGGCTTTTCAACATAATTTTTCGATTTATACAAAAGGTACAGCTAAATCCAAAATAAGTATAATGAAGGACAGGTTCAGAGTCAGTCTGATATTTACAACAAGGATGTCTTTTCCATTATGTCACATGCAAGCAAATTCAGTCGTTCATGTTGGATTGTGGTCAGGTATATCTTTAATCTCCGTTCTTTTAAGAAATTGCACAGGGATATATCTTGAGTTGTCATCTTTTGTTTGCACACTAGTGTTCAGGTTCGGAGTGGTAGTGGGCGGCAAGAATGTAGGTAAGTCGACTCTTACTTCTGGCTCAGCAGTATGTCTATACAGGGCCTCAAATTGCATTTCTTCAGGTATGGAATGGGATTTTATTTTCCTCTCCTCTCTTGCGTTACTTGGGTAAACTATGACGATTTTCTCACCAGCGCTGTGTAAAGCAACAGGTGGTAGCGCTGTGCTGGTGGTGACAACGGGTCCGGGGATCACTTGAAGCATTTCTGTTGGCGCTGGTCGGAGTTTCTCAGTTGTGGTTGTACTCGGTGTAGTCGTCGATGTGGTTGTAGTTGTTGATATCACAACCGGTATGTCGGGATCTTCGGGCGTCTCTATTTCACGTAACTCACCAGGCGGTCCCATCTTACGGAGGCTTTCGATCTTCATTTCCAAGGTGGGTGTCGGCACTTGAATGGAGCTTGTTATATTAGAATCTTCAGTAGGTATATATTTCGCTGTTGGCTTTGGCAACTCGCGAGCCCCGAATAAAGGAAGACGTGGTGCGTAAGCGGAGACTAGTGGTAACAAAGTATCTCTAGCGTAACGCTCGGCTCTTGATATGAATGACGCAAGCCTTGCCGGAAGGAATTGTACAGCGAATCCAGATTCCTCTTTTTCAGATGTTGTTTCTAATGACATACTCTCATAAGTTGGCGTCGTGGTTACATCATAATTTTTTGGTTTACGAGAAGGTAATACGTGATGAGGCGATTGTGTCGGTCGTAGTAGAGGTTCGGATATCTCCTGGTTATCATCGAGCGTGTCCGCTCTTTGACGGGGAGTTTTGCGGGGACGGGGTCGCAGCACAGGTTCCGCAATCTCCACTAAACCGTTAGGAGCTTTCTTCGTGTTAGTCATACCGAAAGCTCTTCCTGAGTCAGTTGCGCTGTCCCAATCATACGGTTCGACTAGTACGAAGGGGGTTCTCGGGGGTCTTCCGGAAGCTCATTATCGAGGACATCTACAGCAGGTTCTTTGGTTTTCTCATTTTTAACATTCAGTTCTTGTAAAGTGGTGTTGGCTGTTTCGTTATCCTGAAATTGAAATTATTGTTAAAAAATGAAAATGATACCGAGTCTACATTGTTTACTTTATAGTTATACCTGTAACATCTGACAATCTCCTGGATACAATGGCAGCTGAATTGATTCGTCGGAAGTTAGTCTCACTACTTTGCAAAAAGATGACCTGTGCATAAAAAAAAATTACATATTAACAATGTAGCTAGTCATAGTTATGTATTTTATAGATGTTTGTAATTGTATTATTGATTTACTTGGTATACATTGTTTATATTCTGAAACTGCTATTTACGCTTCATTGACTTTTTTTTCTCTTTATTTAACAGGGCTTTATGGCTTATGCGATTATAACGCTCTTATTATAAACACAAATATAATTTACGTATGACTAATCACGACTTATGCTTATTTTATATAATGGTTTAGCTTTATTAGAGATAGGTCAGTTAGGATAATATTTAAGCTATCAATCTGTTATAGAGCACTATAGTCGAAAGTTTCACTATAAGTTTGAATCATTATGACTAAATAGAATTACTGTAATTATTCTCTCATATGACATAGTCATGCTAGTTATGAATTATTTGTTTTGATATGGAAACTTCAGTAGTATTTATAATCGTCATAAAAATTATACTTACGTTTTGCCAAAGCTGTCGGCAATCAGTAGTTTGTGTACGCGTATTGCGCGCGCTCCAGCGGTCAGCCAGCCGGAGTATGGGGCGTAGTGCACAGTGGCCCTCAGCGGCACACCTAGCGCCGGGTGCGGCACCAGGACACGCGAGAATCGCAGCCCTCCCATTGACTTACTCTCTCTCCTGTTACGAAACCAATTAAAAAGACAAGAAATCAATTTTTAAAATACAAAGCCACGAGACGAGCAAAATGCAAACGTACTATAACAAGGTGTGGGTTAGTTTTCATTTTCAATACATAATAGTAACACATTGCACTCATTGCCTTGTGATAGATACAATACAATATGTGATAGATTATCTTTTTAACAGTCATATAAACATACTTATTCATAGGGAATGATTCATTTAGTCCAGAGTCTCCGTGAAGCGTCAACGTAACTTTCCCGTAGTTTGGTTTCTCGCCAGTCTCTGTAGCGCCCCACACTGATACGTGGTATTGATGAGCTATGAACGAGATGAATTATTAATGTAAATGGAATTTTAACAAGTGTATTAATTTATTAGACCTTGTAGCAACGCAATAAGTCATATTTTTATAGTTCAAAGGATTTTCTGATGGTTGTTTTATGTAACTAAAAATTTACTTGAACTTTTTTAATAAAATTTACAAAGTATACATTACAAAATAATAGGACATGAAAATATTATAAGCTGAACTGAAAAACGGCAGAACCATAGAGTTTAAATGAAGTGTTTTACAATATTGTATTAAAGGTAAATATTGAATTAGGTGATTGCATGATTACCGCAGAAGGGCTCTTCTTCTCTGGTCAGAAGGTAGAGTGGTCCGCGACCAAGCGATCGGTCAGCATAGTAACCCATGTTGCCGCACCGGCGATCCTCGCTGCAAGGGAAGCATCCGCCCTGGTACAGAAATTACGGCGTGATTATTATTTATGACTAGCTGACCCGACAGACTCCGTTCTGTCCCAAAAATTGGAATGTTCTTTGTTCCTGCCTATTTTATAGCCGGGGCAAAAACCCTGGTTATGGGCGGTGTGTGGGGTTCAGCACTATATATATTCATCTAATAACTAATATTTAAATATTATAGGGGGTCCAGAAGAGTGGCCAAAGCCATAATTAAAGTACATAAGTTATATTTACTATAATATTTTTTTAGGAACAAATAACTATCACATTCCAAATCTTTTTGAGAGAATGTAGTCTGTCAGGTCCGCCAGATGGTAACGCGGTTTGTGCTCGACTGATGTATTGACGTGAAAACGAATGCATGTTTAGTCGCGCGCCGAAACTAAAACAAAAGAAATAATATCGCGAAGCCACCCAAATTGAAAATCAGTATGGTGGATCTTTAGCTCTTACATTTTGTGACTATTTATGTTATTATTTCATACGTTTTAATTTCGGCACGCGGCGTTAGATCCTACAACGCGCATACGCACACTGTTTTGATAGAATAATTGAATTTGAACTTTGTGCGGCTGTAATAAAGTGCAAATTGACTCTTTAGCGTCACGAACGCGCCTACATTGCTTAGACAGCAGTGAAAGCTTGTAATTTAATATGAACTTTTGTTTGTTTGTTTATGGTTTCTGATTTCTGGATTCTGGTTTCTAGTTTCTGGTTTCTAGGTTCTGGTTTCTAGTTTCTAGTTTCTGGTTTCTAGTTTCTCTTTTCTGGTTATTGGTTTCTGGTTTCTGGTTCTAGTTTCTGGTTCTGGTTTCTGGTTTCTGTTTTCTGGTTACTGGTTACTGGTTTCTGGTTTCTAGTTTCTGGTTTCTGGTTTCTGGTTTCTAGTTTCTGGTTTCTAGTTTCTAGTTTCTGGTTTCTAGGTTCTGGTTTCTAGTTTCTGGTTTCTAGTTTCTGGTTTCTAGTTTCTGGTTTCTGTTTTCTGGTTACTGGTTTCTAGTTTCTGGTTTCTGTTTTCTGGTTACTGGTTACTGGTTTCTGGTTTCTAGTTTCTGGTTTCTGGTTTCTGGTTCTAGTTTCTGGGTTCTGGTTTCTGGTTTCTGGTTCTAGTTTCTGGTTTCTAGTTTCTGTTTTCTGGTTTCTGTTTTCTGGTTACTGGTTACTGGTTTCTGTTTTCTGGTTACTGGTTTCTGGTTTCTAGTTTCTGGGTTCTGGTTTCTGATTTCTAGTTTCTGGTTCTGTTTTCTGGTTTCTGGTTCTGTTTTCTGGTTTCTGGTTTCTATTTCTGGTTTCTGTTTCTAGTTTCTGGTTCCTAGTTTCTGGTTTCTATTGTCTGGTTACTGGTTCTGGTTTCTGTTTTCTGGTTTCTAGTTTCTAGTTTCTCTTTTCTGGTTATTGGTTTCTGGTTTCTGGTTCTAGTTTCTGGTTCCTAGTTTCTGGTTCTGGTTTCTGGTTTCTGGTTTCTGGTTACTGGTTTCTGTTTTCTGGTTACTGGTTTCTGGTTTCTGGTTTCTGGTTTCAAGTTTCTGGTTTCTAGTTTCTGGTTTCTATTTTCCATTTTCCATTTACCAATTTCCAATTTCCAATTTCCAATCCCCAATTTCTAATTCTCAATTCCGAATTCCCAATAACCAATTTGCAATTCCCAATTCTCAATACTCAATTCTCAATTCTCAATTCCCAATTTCAATTCTCAATTTTCAATTTTCAATTTTCAATTTTCAATTTTCAATTTACGGTTTACAGTTTCCCGATTTCAGTTTTCAATTTTCCATTACCAGTTTACGGTTTACAGTTTTCAGATTTCAGTTTTCAATTTTTAATTTCCAGTTTACAGTTTTCAGATTTCAGTTTTCAATTTTCAATTTCCAGTTTACAGTTTTTAGATTTCAGTTTTCAGTTTTCAATTTTCAATTTCCAGTTTACAGTTTTCAGATTTCAGTTTTCAATTTTCGATTTCCAGTTTACAGTTTCCAGTTTTTAGATTTCAGTTAGTGTCACTATCACAAAAGATCAAAAAAGTAAAGTTAAGACGTAACTACTATTTTGAACCAATCTGAACTTAGGACAGTGGTGTTCCTGCTAGAATTCTACAATCGCTGCACACGAACACACTAATTTACTGCATGATACACTCACATCGTACATTCAACCGCATTATGCACAAAAAAATAAAAATGAACCGAGACAACGTGACCTTCACGCCCAGATTCCCGCTAAAGTTCGTAAAATATTCTTCTTCTTCCCAATTGATGGCATGAGCACGGTTTGCGCGTGAGCCAGTGACACGTATAGACGAATAAAATAAAAGAATAAAAATCCTTAAAAAATTGTCTGCGAGGTCAATTCGATCGCCATGTTCCTCCCTTTTCTCGTAAAATGTTATAATTGCAATCAGTAATTGTTAGTTGTCAATATCAAATGTCAAAATCAAAAAATATTCTTTTAAATTGTATTTGGTTTCTAAATGACGGGACAAACTTCAAATGTTTGACGTTTTATGTGTCTAAAGTAAGGTGACCAGACGTTTCGCTTTTTCACAATTAATTCCGCGTCACGCAACGTTTTTCAAAAGTCCTGACTTTTAGAATTAAGTTAAATTTTATATTTACAAAAATCATTGTTTTGCGTAAGACGTTGCTTTTGCTACCCAGTTACATCGTATTTGTCTCTCAGATGATACACTTCGTGTTCTGCTTCTTGCTATAGAAAATTAAGGTATACTTCATATATACATAAATTTTCTTAAGCTAAGCTTAAAATACTTGTAATCTTAAAATTTTATATTATTGACAAAAAATTTTTTCACCGAGCTTACCCCTAAAAGAAATTTAGATAGAAATATGTCAAAGAATAAAATATTATACATTTTTGTATTTATAAATTGTACTTATGTTAAAACTAAAAAAAATTACGATATTATTATTCCTTCAGAGTTGTCCCGCTTTGCCTATCTAAAAATCTGGTCACCTCAATGAAAAAGAGAAATTGTTGTTTTTACCATATTCCAGGCACTTTTTCCATATTTTCTCACCTTATTAACCTTCCCTGGACTTCCACGAATAATTCAAGACCACATTTAGCCAAATCGGTCCAGCCGTTCTCGAGTTTTAGCGAGACTAACGAACAGCAATTCATTTTTATTATATAGATTTTGACATTATTTTCTTGTAAGAAAACATTTTTTCTGCTGATGGCCTAGGTGTCTGTTACCGCAGATCGTGTTTCTACTCCTACGTATATAGTAGTATGCGAATATTACTGTATTTCGTTTCGTCGACACTTTACATGTATGATCTCATGTCTGAAAGCGATATTTGCAATGTACCAGTAAAAATCTTCTTTATTTCACGTCATTGTTAACGCAAGAGTATCAGATACATATATATGAAACATGCATCTTTATATTTGTTTAATAAATATGTACAATACATAAGTACTGTACGTTGTAACATGTTAAGAAAATAATAGGGTCAGTCTTATGATAAAGTGTTATTATATGATATTTTAATTTTGTTTGTTATACCTCGAGGAACTTATCATAGTCATTGCAAGGGAACGCGGGAAAGTGACACTTGGGCGATACGGAGTCGGTGAAAAACTTGTAGGCACGGCGGTGGTTGCATAAAGAACGGCCCTCTGCCGATGTGGCCGCCCACGGGAGTACCAGGTCCGACACCGCTCCGACAAACCTGGCACATATTCACAAACAATAAAGAGTTTTTAGGCTACAAGAAAAGATTAACAAACAAAGAAGCACATAACTATTAGACGGTAATTCGAACTTTTTTTAAATAAATAAAAGATATTGTTTCATATTGATTACACACCCAAACAGTTTACAAAATCTAAAATGTACTAACAAGTTAGAGCAGCCGTGCTGAACTCTGCCTCCATTAGGGTAAAAGTCAACGTGACCCAGTGGCTGTGCTGCACCCAGTCCGCCAAGTATGAGAGTCTCCCCGTTAGAGTGTATCACGTCCACGAACTTTGCATCCGTGCGGTCTAATCGCACCCTAGGGTCTTGGAAGTCGAACAGCGGCCCCGCGGGGTCAAGACCTGCAACAAAGCAAAAGTTTTACAGAATCTGAAGTAATAATTTAAATTCTATTTGACAAAAGAAACAACGTCAAACATGGTCAAGGTCTATCTTTACGGTAAGGAATCTTGAACAAGTTTTACCTAAAGTGCTCATGGGAATATTAGAAATGATGAAGCATTTTGTAAAATGAGTAAACATATATAGGTAGTGTAATCGTCATATAATGTAAAAAATATTCTCGTTATGTTAAATGAAGTAAAAACAATTAAGTTCTTTTCTTGTATTATGGCGATACAAGCTGGTACCTATGTTTTTTTAAAGGCAACGCGCATTTAATATTGTTGTATGTGGTGTATGTAAACTTTAAAAATTGCATTTACAATAATTTGGATTGTACCAGAAGTTACGTGATACGAATCTCGATAACAAAAATTTTAATACCTGTTATTCGACTGATATTCCTCAATTCGGCTCCGGCAAAGCCCGCCGCATGCGCGCCAAGGCTGAATCCGATCAGGTGAACATCCTCAAATTTCAAATCAATGTGTTCAGCCAATCCTGCAATATGTAAGAAATGTTAAATATTTCTGTGCTATACATGATTATAAAAATAACAGATGCATTTTATTACTTATATATGTTGTATTAGACATGGATGTCAAATTATACTTTTAATACCTTGACACTAAGCAAACCACCTTGAAACTAACATAATGACTAAAGCCGTGACTGTGCGTATAAAGCTCTTATGATATACTAAGTATTCAACTTAAGTAAAAACAATATTAAACCTTTGCTCTCATAGTTTTAAAATATTTGTAGAAAACGTGGGAACCGCTCTTCTTATTCTTTACGTAAAAGTTAATAAATGTGCTTTATAAAAAAGAAAGTAATTTGTATCTCGTATTCTTAAATTTAAATTATAAAACTTAGTAAGTGCTTACAACTGTGGCGATTAATGTTATTATTTTTGGTGATTTCTTAGACCTTACCTTGTAACATCATGGCCAGCTGCTTTCCCACAAGCCGAGTGTTGGCGGCGGCGCGAAGGTAGTTAGGCATTGACGCACCTCCCTCCCAGTCCACGCACACCACGTTACACTCTTCCTGTATCATAATTAGTTTAAGTTAACGTAGCTTTTTAAATGTGTGTTTTACCTATGTTGACTAATAGACATAGTCGTTAAAAATAATCGAAAACTGTAAGATTTTAAATTAGAGCAGTATGTATTATATACTTTAAAATATGAAATACTTACGACAGCCATCAAAGCGGACCTCATCTCGTACACCCACACGTTATCGCAGTTGGAGCCGAAGCCGTGGACGATGATACGCGTAGGTTTGGTCGAGTCGAACGCGTGCTCGGCCCAGCTCCATGCCGCGGACATATTGGCAGCGGACACCGACATCAGTGGCTGGTCGCCCCTGGAATGTAATTATTCCATGTGCTCCTAACGTTGGCAGGCTATCATACATTAGAATAATGAAATAAATTTATTACTGTGACTACAAAGTTTGCGCGGCTTAGTTGTTTTGTTCAACAGTTTCATTTCCTTAATCCTGGTATGATTGAATCCTCTCTGCGACCAATTAAATATTCTCATGTTCACAATTCTTTTATCTCTGAAAATTTTTGTTATTTTCAAAGAGCAATAATTGATCTGAATTTCATATAGTAGTTAAGGCCAATGAGGCCGTGGGCTGTGAAGCATGCTGACACAGTATACTCTGGCTCTCATATGTTGAAATTAAATATTAGTTAATTAATTTGCCACTAGTAATCATATAAGAGTTAAAATCAAACCCACCTATTGATAGTAGAATACATGAGGAAGTTTGTCCCCACTTCCTGTGGTGGACTGGGCAGGGTCTCCAGGTATGCGAAGGGCCCGGAATCTTCGAAACATCCAAACTGTCCATAACATACGCTGCCTTGTGACCTCTTAATCCTAAATATACATCGAAGGTATTATTACTAATGAAGAAATTATAGTGAAGTAAATGATATTTTTAAAATCCGAGAGTTACCGAGTTTATTAAAAAAATGGATATAAACGAAATAATACACATTCATAGAAAAAGTTTTGTGCAACTATTGTTACTAAATCCTAACTATGATAATATTTATATTTGTAATTTATTAAAAATCATAAAATATTACTAATCTTTATGTAACATAACATTAGTAAAACGATAGATGATATAAAATGCATTTGTTGAAAAATTATTATCTTGTCTAAGTACTTCATAGTTGAATTAAAAGTAACTTGTCACTTTTCTTGGATTGAAACAATGAACTAATTTAGCTTTGAGAAAAGATCAGATAGCTTATTCATTTTATAAATGTAAATTTAGTGAAAGCAATATAATGCGTTTCTTCTCACTGTCTCGTGAGAAATGTCGTCTATTTCTATACATAAGGAAGTTCGAAGCGTTTTTGTATTTGAAATTAATAGCCATATTAATTAGCAACATTTATTATGTGGCTGACGCTGTTACCTTTTTTACTATTTAGTATCACAAACCTGCTTCAAACATGTCGTATCAGAATACTTTTACTAAGAATGTACGACGGCTTCAATGTCGCAAATAGTGTGGGCGTTAAGTCCAACTAATATGAGCAGGTATTTGTACATAACGTAAAACCGAAAGTGAAAACGAAAACAAAGAAATTAGTGATTATTAGTTGATAAACTTAGTATGTGGTTTTTTTAAAGAGTTATGAATCTTTAATAGTAAATTCGTATTGATTAAAGTACAATCTTTATTCAGATGGACAATACATAAAAAATAGGCGTATAAGTTGAATTATCCACAAGCAGAAAAAAATAACCTGTTACTTATTAATATTCCATCAACGATCTCGTATCAATGCGGTAGTCGTGTTTAGAATGAAGCATATTTAACGGAAATGTATTTTTTGTTCAAGATGTGGCTGAGGGTGTACAATATAATCAAACACTTATGTTTCTGTGTTTACTTTTACTGTACATTGTGTATACTAATTTATATGTCGGCAGTTTTAATGCAGCGATTGTCTTGCAAAGTGAAGCTGGGAGTCGGTGCTGTATTGCACTATATAATTAAAAATGATAAGAATGACACGGTATAAACTTATTTAGGCTGATTAATGGGTTCCTTAAACATTTCCCTGCTGAGGGAAGTAAAACAAAGAAAAATTTGAATTTTAAAAGATGTGGAAGAATTATAAAAGCTTGGCATGAACATGTGATGAAAAAGAATGGAAGCCACGTGGCATAGTTTTGGGTGGACATATGTAAAGGTATTTCTTCTTCTAAGACGTATTTCCTCATGACTGAGGGTCGTGGTCATCATGTATCATGAAACACACGACGACTTTCTTTGGCAGTTATAATGGAGTGGTTTGCTATTGCCTTTTCCATTTCACATAAT
Organism: Byasa hedistus; assembly: GCA_029286795.1. NCBI lineage: Eukaryota > Metazoa > Arthropoda > Insecta > Lepidoptera > Papilionidae > Byasa > Byasa hedistus. The sequence continues at coordinate 3,536,467 of JAGSMW010000008.1, forward strand.
AGTTCGGCCACGGATGGTCATGACATCGATATGCAGGTTTCCTCACGATGTTTTCCTTCATCGTCAAAGCACGTGATATTAATTGGTGTTTTATGCTAACGGCACATAAATTGAAAAATTCATTGGTGCAGGCCGGATTCGAATCCGGTACATTCGCATTGGAAGGCCAGCGTTCAAAATAGTAAAGGCATTTAATTGAAGGAAAAATATATATTGCAACGATACCACTTGTTGGAGCATAATAATAGGAGGAAGAAGAAAAAATCATAAATAAATATTATAAGTCAATATTTTTTTGAGTCTCAAACATATCACTTGTAACGTATCTGTTTACAGGTTTATTTTTTCGCATCCACATTGGTAGCGCTAGGTATGTAACAGTACCTTGTCCTAGACTTCTTAAGTTCCCATTGATGTATAGAGTTGCGGACGGCGGCTAGTAGCTCCGCGTCGCGACGCTCGTCTTCCACTTCCTGTGCGGGCGTGGCGGGCCGCCCTGCCCCCCGCCATGCTTCTAATTCTGCATCTACGAAAATTTGTTTTTATAAAAACTATACGTTTGACGTAACAGTTATGAAAGTGAGTCAGTAAGAAAATAATTATAATTAATAAAGAATTAGAGTGCAAAATAGTTAGCAATTTTAAAAGTTATGAAGCCCAGTCGCGCAAACCTGTATAGCTTCTAAAGAAAAGTGAAAGATTAAAAAACGTCGTGAATCACGGACATTGTGTATGGCACGGCTTTGTGTAGACTAGGTAACCTAAATGCCACCAGACATCTCCGGGTAGACGAGTGCCATCTACTTTTTACTGTACCGAGTGACCTTGATCCATTGTAGGGCGGAATGCTCAGCCTGTTGTGGCCTACTATGGTCAGAAGCAGGCCGCTCTCAAGACATTCAACATGGTGGGAAACTAGAGAACGACTTGATCTTAACGAACAAGCTTTCTGCGAACAGTTCATTCTTCATAAGCTTCCTGATCTGGTTTCGTTCAGTATAAATTTAAATTTGGCGAATATCGCAATAAAAATTATGTTATTTTATTTCCAAGTTCTCTTATGTTAGGCATATGATAACAGTAATACTTAATAATATTATGTTTGTACAAAATTGCTCCAATTTACATGAAAACAGCACTTAAAAGAAATGTTTACCTAAAAACCGGTTGTATACCACTGCAAGAAGTGTGGCTGGCTCTATCCCAGTATATTAAGAAATCTAAGTATTTATTATTGTTACCCAAAAATAAGTTGTATAATGTAAACTATGAAATATAGCTGTGGTAAAAGACTAGAGTATTATCATACAAAATAAATAACTAATCGTTCATAATTAATCATTCTGTATTATTTCACTGTATGTTCCTGGATTAGGAATACTTAAAATTTGATATTCTGCAATTTATAGGTTAATAATATTATGGATACTTACATCTAGCTATAACAAGCGATGTGGTGAAGAGGAGTAGGGCGAGCAACCGCCAGACTTGCGTCGCCATCCATACGCCACCGCATTAACGATCACCTGTGAGGGATAAATAAGTCTATTTAGTACCAGTAATAACAATAACACAGTTTTATTCAAAAGAGGCAAATGTAGGTTGCAATTTGTATGATTCCGATGTAACGTCCTGTATTGTGTAACTGTTCAATGTACATACACACGCCTACGTATGCGTACAAGTGAGGAATATGTCGATTGTTATGTGTATAGGTAAATGTACTAACAGATAATAAGAATTTCAGATTTTAATTACTAATACTGAAGAAAGTTTTAACAAAATACCATGATTATCTTAAAAGTTAAATAACTTTTTTATCGATATTATGTTAGTGATATTATTATTATTTGCACTTTATAATTATTATTTGTTTCATTGCAAAAACGTATTTAATATTTTAAAATAAATGACTCCATTTCTATACCATATAGTTACAACATAATGTACTTATAAAAAGTTATGATTTGATATAGAAACGTATAACACTAATAAAATCCGACATTATCCTCTGCTAAACCTATGTAAAGGCATGAGCATACACCGAAATAGTGAGTTATTATTTTGTTAACATGCAATGAAAATAAATATCTTAAAACATACAACGAGAACTGGCGTTCTTTAGTGCGTTTACTGGTAGAAATGAAAATGGGCAGGTAAAGACACATAGATAAAATATGTTATGTAATTACAAACTGGCCGGGTCCTAATGGCAAAAGGCAAAACCAAAGACGAGATAGTTGGATGACATCACACAGTAAAAATTTATTGCATGGATAAAAAGAAATGACATGACAACAGTATATAGATGGAGGTTACTTTATTCCGTGAAGGGCTACGCATCCCAAATTAATAAAGCAAATAAATAATCATGAAATATTTAACAGTTGTGTAACAATAAAGTTTATTTTAACAATAGGTCAGCGATGACTAATAGTTTTTTCCCTAATTGTTTAGTGACACAACAACAACACAATATTATTGCGTATGGTAGGCTCTTGGTAATCTGCCGCAGTATTTACAGGGTCAGTTTTTGAGGCCTTTCTTAATAAGTAGGTTTAGCCTTGTGATTAGTTTCCCCGTGACTTTATAACTAGGCTGAATATTTAATTACTATTTAAGTTACTTTGCTACGACGATTTCAAATTTAAATCTGTTAATTAATTTTAGTTATGTACAAATGAATTACTTTCAGAGTTTTATTAACTACCTTTATAGTCTGAAATGATATTTAAATCAAAAGTTCGTTCAGGATTCTTAATTGTGGAATATCACTTTTCTCTTAAGCTGCTTTATAAAAAGAAATCGTATGTACTCGTTGCATTGTGCCTCTCAGTATATTTTAAGACGTGTTACAATCTTTAATGTAAAGATGACGTTCAAATTTTATGATCACTGACAGCATCATTAATTTCGAGTTTCCTGGTGCCAAGTTTAGCGCAACTTATTATCCATTGTCTAATCGTATGTGATTGTTATTTTTGTATAAGGTGATATCTTGCTTAAAATCTACTTTAAAAATTACTTATATAATATATAATTTTTTTGTAACTTGTTAACAAAGATATTTTGTACGCGTTAATTGATATACTATTTTATTTGAGCTTATTAATACTTTACGTATTATATAAAGATATTCGTATTTATAAGTACACGTCGATATTATAAATAGTGATTTTACCAGTTTTTAAATGCTTTAATTTTATACCAGCGAGCGTTGCTTTCCGGTCATGTTAATGTAATCGCGGTAAATTTCGAAAGAAAAATATACCTGAGTTTTTAAAACGCATTTGACGAAGTATTATTTAAATTTTTATAGATAAGTGTTAGTATTGCAATAATTATTCAAAAATAACCAAGCTGTGCTTAGCGTTGTAACAAAACGGAAAATACCTTTTTATAGCGTAAAACTACAATGTTTATAAAAATATAACAATATTCTTTATCGTCTGTTATTTTATGTTATTGCCTATCGTCGAAAATATGTGTTCCGCATTTAGTTTAAAAGTACTACTTGAGTACTTATGTATTCAAGTACATTACACTTATGTGTAATGTATTCAAAACGCAATTAATGACGTTTAAAGTCTGGTATTTTTAGTTTTATATAAGGTACCACTTTAAACTTGTTTATATTTTTTTAATGAGGTACATCGTGTCTAACCTTTAAAGCGTTTCAATCTTTTAAAATTTAAAGGTGCGTATAAAATAAGAATGTAATGTAAAATTTTGTAGCACGATATCTTGTTGATTGCACTTATGTTTTTTTTATATTATTTTAAATTTGGTTTCTTTGTTCATATAATAGTTTAATACATCTTATGTTACCGTCAGATAATTAGATCTTCATTATTGTGTATACAAACAATTGTTATTTATAGAAGCGTTACAAATGAAATTAAACTTATAATCAAGTTATAGGTTAATAATGATTATTATAAACTGCCCACATAGTGTTCCTAGTACCGGGATTAGGGCCTCCTCTCATAAACAGAGATTCAAGGCCGTTTATCGACTGAATTGACCAAATGCCGTTTGGCGGACGAATTAAAGTTGGTTGAAGCAATTTCACTTCAATTTCTTTCACTTGTTAATATATCTTTCCTCATTCCTATTAAGCATTGGCAGGTGTTATTCGATATCGCTATATGAGATCTGTGATGAAACATCTCGGTCAGGACTACTGATCCGAGACTCAGTCGAGTTAACCGACCCACTTATCACGGTTCGCTGCGAGCAGCGATTCAAACGATACTGCATTTTATATATACAGAATGATTGTTTAGTCGAAACATAAAATCAATCTGAGTTTAGGTATTTTTAATCATTCCTACTAATGGTGAAAGGACTCTTGCCGAAGGACTTCTAGTTAACATTTGTGCATATAACTTTTACACTTTTATATACATATTTTATAGGACGCTTCCACGAGCTAAAATACTGGAGTAGTTACATTCATTCAAATCATAATTATTTTTTCTCTTTTTATGAGAATAATTATATTATGTTTAGAGGCGTAGAGCGCTTAGATTTGGGCAACAAGTTCAACATTGTTGCGGGTATGACATTACTTACATCACTTATAGATTACACTTTTGCATTGCCATTAATCGTCATCATTTTAACATTATTACAGCTAATAATGTTAGACGACACTGACTATAAACCATTTCTAATGGTATTTATTAATTGTTTCCAAGATAAAAGCGATATGATTAATTCCCAGAAAACAAAACTTTGAATCTTGCCATAAAACTTTAAAAATAGTGTAATGTCATCGTAGTAAATCTTAACTACGTACATAATTAATTTGTAAAAATGCGTTTTAAACAGTTGTAAGCTTTTAAAAATCTATGTAATTAGAACGGATATACTTACTAAAAGAGGTTGAGTTAATAAAAATCGTACGTTTACGATGTAAGTGACCTAGTTTCGGTGGTTTTGTGAAGTATCTAACGGCGACAGTTGCTACATAGAGCAATTATAATTTAATGTATTGTATTAATAATTAATTAAAACTTGTAAGTGGTTAACTATAAAAGTTAGTATTAATAATCAAATGATTATTAATTTCTTCGCAATTGTCGAAAATTAAAGCAATCAATAATCAAGGAATTAGTTTTCTTATTAAATGCATTTACCTTTACATTTATTTCTCTATATAAATAAATATTTAATGTACATATTTTATCAACATTCACAAATTTAAGAACAATGCAAGGTAAGTTACTAATAAAGTTCATTGAATTTGATGTAATTCAAGGATTTTAATTATGTAAGTGGTACTGATATCTATTTAATAACCTGTAACAATAGTTTAAATCCAACACAATTGACTAAAACCCACATAAGCAATTACTGTGTAGTTTGTTACGCCGTTCAAATCATAATAATTGACTTTGACATTGGCTCAGAGTCGTTACGAATCTTCTCTCTGATTTGACAGGAAGTGGCTGTTTAGAAAATTGTCAGTAATCGTAGGTGTTATTGTTCTCAACACATTTTTACTAACAAACCATTGCATGAAAATATATAATTTCTAGTGATCTTACTTGTATCTCTCGTGATTTCAATTATATTGATTATAATAAAAAATGTACACGTTATAGATACAAAAGTTTTACAAGATTTTCTAAAAATTTACCGTAAAAACACGTAAAAAAAGTCAAGAGCAAATAATTTTCGCCATATAAATTTTGACTTCGTCTAACACGAAACGCAATAATATATTTACACATATTTGTACAGCTTCAAATTATAGTTTCCGTTGATTGCTTGGTAATTATTTAATACCAGGATTGAGGAATTTGATTTGGTTAATAAATCAATAAGCAAACGGTATCCGTGACCTACACTTGTAATTGTTTTAAACTAGCACCTCTCGCAATCAAAACAGTTACATTGTTTTTTTTTATTCGACGAAGCGACTAGACGAGTAAGACGTTCACCTGATGGTAAGTAATACGCTTGCCCATGACAATATGGTGCTAGTTGATTTTGTGTACACTGCACCACATAGCGCTCGTCGCCTTGAGACATAAGGTGTTAAATCTCTTTACCACAGTAACTCCACTAACTTACAGCGGCCTTCAGACTGAAACACAATAAAGTTTTCACAATACTATTTGTCGGTTGAAATAGGAGCTGCGGAGGTACCTACTTAGACGATCTCCAGCAACAGCGACCTACCACCAGTAAAGTTGTACAAATTAAATGAATATTCTGTTCTTTTCCTTAAAGTTCCTCTCTAATGCTGGAGTTTGACCGTCAGATTTGCGAATTTGTCTTTTCTTTCAGCCTTCCAATTCCGATAGAAGTCCCCAAAATAAAAACTGTGTGCATGCGAGCTGCGAGCATGCTTCACTATCCTAGCTGTCATTGTCTCTTAACACCATGTGAAGTCGAGGTCATGTATTAGCATATTGTAGATAAAAAAATACGAATGCAAAAAATAATCCTAGATCTATGCAGTGGTACTACAAGTCTAATATTTGAACAAAGTAAAAGCCAACCGCGGACATAGATAGAAAGTGATATTGCTTGCATGCGATACGCTGGTAAATGTTTATATTGATTTAAATATAGTTTAACAGTAAAAATATAAGAATAGAAGAAAATGCTTTCATTTGCCGAAAACACAACAAAACGTCTCCATTAAAATATCGTTGTGTGGATTTTTTGGAGATAACAAATATTTTTTTATAATTTTGAGAATGTGTCTTTAATAATGGTATTTCTCTTCGACTGTTATCATTAAATTAAGTAATAAATATTACATAAAAGGAAGTATTTAAAACAAAATCAAGAGTTATGAATCCACGATACCTACACAAAACAAATTGTACATATTTACCACGCGAGTATTTCGTGTTCGCAGTGTAATCATATACATTATTAATATGTAGTAAAAACTAATTGGAAATATTTTTGAGACGCAGATACGTGCCCAAATTTATTCCTTATGTGGTTTATACCTGCAGACACCCAATTTTTTTAAAGAAACATTGTGTTGTATGTTGAATTTCAACTACAGTCACCAAACAAATAACGCATTGTTTTTTGTTAAAACATGGCCTTATCTTTTAAGTCTATCTCAATACCAAAAAAACAAGGTTAACAATTCATCCGGAACCAGGCAATCGTTTATACGCATGTGAGTTGGTAGGTAATTTTTTAACATGTTATAAAAATGAGATTAATACAATTTGGAGTAGATATTAAAAAGAATTAATTTTCTTAATCAAATTCAAAGTCAACATTTTTATTAAACATGGAAACAATAGTTCACTTATTGAACGTCAAAATCTACCACCCAATCAAATTCTAATATGACGCATTCATTTCACTTATGGTAAACATACCATTGTTGTCATTCTTAATCCTACTATTTATTCCTTAATGATAACTATCCTTGCGTAATGATAATATTTAATCCTCGATTCAACAAACGAATAATATTTTTATGCAATCTTCTCTCGTATAGTTATTTTCTTTGGACAGTATAAAAATCTTCGTACAGGAATATTTTTTTTAACAACCTGTTCACAAAGCTCTCTACTTTTTATTACATATATTATAAAAATGTGCAAAAAAAATATATAGTTTCCGTTAGCTTCTTTAATTTTGCTTACCTTTGTTGCCTTTACATTTGTTGCTATGGATGGCATCAAAGCTTAACGTTGAAGCGGCTTGGCTGATTGTATATAATCACAAATTGATGCGAGAAATGTTCATATTGCTTTCTCTTTGCTATATTACCTGCTTTTCTATATTCACAGCTTTACAAAAGTGTGTTTGTGTGAAAGTAAATCGTTGACCGAATAGAGAATAGAACAAAACTCAGGAAAAGAATGGTAAAAAAAAAGTCGTGTCTAAGAATCATAAAATAAGAGTATAATGATTAAAAACAAGACAAATTACAAAAATCACAACATATGGTCTATAACGTTAAAAATTATAAAGTTGCTATTTACAACAGAATCTATACACTAAGCGTTAAATGAAGGAAATGATTTAAAATGTTACTGTTCATTTTTTACTTGATTGATTGTAACTGACATATGTTAGAAATATTTATAAAATTGTATATAATAGAGTCTATATCATGAGTATGCTGAGCACAAAATATTATAGCTCATACACTAAAACATTGTCTCCAATAAGATATGTAACAGTTTATAATGTTTTTGTATAGACTTTTTTTTTATAAATTACGTTAAGAAACCTTCATATCCTTGCCTTGCTTTAACCTTGTTTTTTTGTATTTCTATGAATTACGCGTATAAATATAGTATGTACTTGGATAGCAAGATTCAGCAAAAACAAATTTTAAATGAACTTAAATTAATGAAGGTTTTATTTACATTTTGCAACTGTTTTTTATCATTGAAATGTAATTTTAACTGAGATATTTTTAAGAAATAATTCATATCAAAAGTTTAGAATAGTATGGAAAGAAACAAAAGACTTGTTGCATTGAGAATTTTTAGGTAGTGATATTACTTTTTATATTATGTGCACATGAAATCTATTTTAGTCTTTAAATAAAATTTTTGTTAAAGCTTTGTTTACCAATGTTGACTCTACGAAATTTTTTAAACGATATGACGGACTAAAATTGTTGTAGAATTTGTTCGCGGGTATTCAAAGGTGAAGGCGAGGTTTTTGACTTTCTCTTAGATGTCTGGAACACATCTATATGCGACCTCGTAGGGTTACCGTTGCTTAAACCTAATTCTTAAGAACATTTCCTTTCTTTTATTTCTGATGTATAATTAATTCTTAATACTGTACAAAAAACGTAAAATTATGTACTTGCCTTTTTAAACTCCAAACAAAAATTCCAAAAAATTTTTTTCTTTTTATTTTTGGGTGTTTTTGTACAAGTAATGTAATTTTAATCTGCTAATAAATTATCTAGAATTTCTACACACAGTGTCTTAACACGTATCATGAAAATCTAAAAGTTTATTCATCAGATACATTTATTTTACTTATAAAGCGTGGCTTTTGTTCCAAACTTATTTCAGTACTAATTATAATAAAATATGTTCATGTGTTCTTTTTGTTTAAGAATTCAATAAATGTACCCTATTATAACGATGTTTCGGTCAGCGGACGGCCTCCGCTCGGACTGCAGAGTGAAAGCTGCCCTCGAGCTGCACTCCTCTTTTTGTATGTTACCCGAGTGCAATGGTTGGTCTTACGTCACTGTCAGCTGTGCGTTTAAGTGTTATGAACTAGTACATAATAGTTAACTTCAAACTAACCGATAGTTTAATAAAGAGTTGTTTGGTTTCATAGAGAATAATGAACATATTGTATCATGTTTAAGTTGGCAATATAAATCCGTAAAACTATAACGGAAAAAAAATTTGCACATTAGATATTTACATTTCGTAAACAAATTTCGTTGTATCAAAAATAATATTGTTGAAAATAATTTGTTATAATTAGAATTTACTAAAATCGATATAAAAGACATAAACGCGTTCGTTATTTTTATTTACATAAACGACGTTTTCAATAAACTGATTCAGGATCATCATCATCAGTCTATAGGATCATAATCTAAAAAGTATGCTTTCTTTAACAAGAATTAGGTAATCTGATTATTCTTATTCTTACTTATATATAGTTCATAAATTGAACATAACTGGAATATTTTATATCTAGTTGTAATAAGAAAAATGAGTTCAAGAAAAGTGTATATAAAGTAGTGCGGGTCTATCAACCGTTAATTTTAAACCGGGGACTCCAAATTCGCGAATCTGTATAGGTCGGTCAAATTACTAGCACCATTAAACGTCATAAGAAACTAGACGCTATTAATCTGTTCCGTAGAACGTTGTTATTATATTCTTGTTCTACTTAAATCAAGTCTTACCTCAAAGGATTTTGCTAGAACAAAAATATTAATATAATGGAAACTGTCTTTCCCATACATATTTAGCAACAAACATGCGGTACTATTCAAAGAACTGCAAATTTCAAATACGGTAACAGTAGAAAGTGACATTTGCTTCAAAACTGAAGTGGTCAGAAAGTTGTTTCGTAACAAGTCCACGTAACGTTGCTGAAGTGAAAATCGGCGAAAAAATTAAAAAAACCCAGCACCTAAACCATGCAGGCAACGAATTTGACCTATATGTTTGTGTTATCATTAAAAAGAGTTGTTTGTAATTTTTTTTGTCATAAATGAAGATGTAAGATGTATCGTGGTGCATCCTATTAATAAATAAACGAGGCTCTGGCTCCCACCAAAGACATTGAGCCTGTGTGGTGGGAGATAGCCGGAATCCCCACTCATCACAGCTTAAATACCCAGCGATATCGGAAGCTGTACTGATAGTGAAGAACATTGACTAGACGAGGAAACCAAGAGTGCTGAGAATCTCTGAGCGGTGGTCTCTTGTGTAAAATGTTTATCTTCATTACCAAATGGTATTCATTGATGGTCTTACATGTACACGTCTCGACTTTGACGTTGCGACAAATATCTGGAAATAAAGTATAAGGACATTTCACAAGACTAAGTCTGATTACATTCTTGTCTAGGGAGACTTTAACGCAAGGCTTGCTTAACACCGCGGTTATGAGATGAAAGTGGGACAATTTGTAGTACAAAGCAGAACACTACTGAGCTGGAAGAGTCCAGATTATTCAATCGCGAATAATTAACAACGTCTGCAATCATCGTCTTCAACCAACAAGTTATTAAACGTAACAAAAGAAGCGATTACCGAATGGTGAAAAGGATATTGAACCTAAAAGTAAAATTCCAGAGGTATCGGCTGATGCAGTATAAGCTCCGTACAAATACCACCCAAAACCCCGAACACTAATAGTAAATAAATATATAATTTTGTTAAAATGATGACATGCATTTTTGATGTAATGTTATTAATAAAGTAATTTTTAATGCTTTGTTTAAGAGGAATTATAATATTTATTAACATGTATTAATGAAATCGTATGATCATGTTTACGTATTAATTCAATAATACTTTGTTCAAAAGGTTATCCCACATAAATATCAAAAGGCAGAGTTTAGAGCATAAAGAAAATACTGAAAAATAAGACTATTATCCGATTTACGAATAAGCGCAAAGGAAATGTTTTTGAATAGGATACATATAAAGTTATATTAAAACTAATATCTTATGATAAATGTAATTGTTATAACAAAAAAGGAGTGATAAATTTTCTTGTATTGTTTATCTGCAGAGTAGTTCTAGACGACCGCTGGACCGTACATTTAAATAAATAATTAAATTACCACGTGGCTGATGCGGTGATTTAAACAAATGTCCTAGGAAAGTAATCAATCAAGCATCATCTGCCCATAGACGTCCACTACTAAGCATGGGCTAGAAGCAGTTAGGATAGGAAGCAGTTAGGACATTACTCTGCCAGTACATACCTGAAGAAAGACCGTACGGGTACCGTTAAACAGTGTTGCTTGCAAGCGACTTTCGTAAAGATATAGCGATTGATAAATATATCACGAATGGTGCATTTCATCATTATCGGAGTGCCGCGAACGCCGCAGCAATTGTTTCACGTTGTGAATTACAATGTGGAACTCCTTTTTGCTGGTGGGTTGCAGAATCGTATTGTACACTTGCGCATTATCTTCTCGGAAGATATTTCAAAGAAAATGAAACGAACCTTAATATATATGCCGTGGGAGTCCAATTGTTCTCATCACAATAGGTATACAAAAATAATCACAACACGGATGTAGGTTGCTCATTCGTTTATTATATTGTACTGTGTTATATCGAATAATTGTAATTATTGTTTTAAATGAAATCGTTTACACCATTGAATAATAATAAATAATTAGTGTTCTTTAATGTATTTCACATCTCATATTTTGATCACAACAGGATGTTGATTAAAAACTCTATAAGTACTTTTTAGTTCTATTTTACATAGAAATATGTAAAACCAGTAAGCAATTAGATATCTTCAAATACATACGTAAATAATATAAATTCATAAAAAAACTTCAATAATTTTCTCAAAACTTACGAGGTTTTCACATAGAGATAAACTCCTAATAAGCAAAATATTATAATATAACAACTAAAAATGTATTTAACCTGTTCTTATAACATAGTGATTCTTAATTATTATAATTATGTTTTGATTATAAGTGATTACATTAAAACATACTCATTTATGAATCTTTTGTAATTTAATAATAAATTTTGTAAGTATTTTGTGATTTTTCGAATTTTTGTAAAGTTTAATGATTACAATTACATAATTTTATAAAACTTAATGAACTTACACTTACGTTAACTGCAGCACTGCGGTACTGTTTGTTAAAACAACTAACTATTGGTTCATTCACACAAGCGTCGTAACTGGTTAACTTTCTATTAAACTTCACAAACACAATGTTGACAGCAGTTTCATACGTATTACGATAAAAACCGATTTAGTATCCTGTTACGATAGTAGAAAGGTTAAGTATTGTAAAGTCGAGGAATAAAGACGCGCGCGCTTGCCGATGTCGTGCGGTGGACTGCGTTTGCGCAAAGTGAATTGGTGGAGAAACTCGAGAGAAAAGTGGCTTCCCCCAGCACGACACAGCAGCCAGTTACATCAGTGTTGTTTTAAGAATGTAGTCTTTTAACACAATACATTTTTCGAATTAAATCTCACATTGACTTAGGAAACATTTAAAAAAATATCAATTATACTTACATATGTTCTGATCCTGAATATACCTTATTATTTGTTATTAGTTAATTTGAGAGAAAAAAGCATGTAAAGTCTATAAATTAATGCTTTAGTTCATAATGCTAAAAAGTTTACAGTATTATATTTAACCCATTATGAGTAGGCAGTTTAAGCGATCGTGGTTAATATAAATTAATAATAAACAGCTCCAAAAATATTAATTGAAGATGATGGACTGTTAAAGTATACTTAGCAGGAAGTTTGGAAGTTACGTCGTTACTTCCGCTTTCCGCTGGTTAGCCACGACGTAACCGTGGTTCTTAACTGAGTAACAGTGTAATCTGTTGAAAATTACAATAGCTATGTTTAATGCACATTTTAAATGAGATTTTAACTTAATTTCACAGATCGATTACTCAGTTTCTCCTTATTTGTTTTACCAGACATTTCTAATTAGCATTTGGCAATACCTTAGTAAAACAATGAAATTATGGTCGACGTGAAATTATATGTAAACAATTTTTTTTTGTTTAGAATATTCACTTCCTGTCAATTGTGATTACAATTAATAATAATAACCATCTCTTTCATATGAACTAGACAATGAAGGCGATATCAATTATGGAAGATCTATCTAAAAATGTCTAGGTTTTTGTTTTGTCTAGGTTTTTAATGAGATCGAGGAAATGTCAAGATTAATATATTTTAATTAAAATTCCAAATCAGTGAATAATCACACAAACACACAACTACGCTTATATTTCATTTCCAATGGTTATGTGCTTATTTATTTATTCTTGACCGACAATTATTTATATGACAAGAGAGATAATATATCACAAGCGCTTAAAATATTTTAGTAACTCGTATTACTAATTGTACAACTTTGTGTACAATTTAATTTCTAGACCTGTTTTTCTCCGCGTAAGCCGAACTTGCAAAGCTTGGCGTGCGGGGTTAACACGAGCGTAGTATAACTAATAGTTATTATTGACATAGAAATTACTCGTTAACTTATTAATAAACGTTAATGGTTCGTTCAGTATCCATTTGTTATTTTTTTTTAAATCAATGCATAATTTCTATTTGGATACGGTTCACAGTTTTTATTTAGACAATAATTTATTATATCTATACATAAAATATTAATGATTATGTTCAGAATCAAATACAAAGTTTGATTATAAGACACATACGTACTACTTAAAAATCACCTTAATCTGTAACTATAACATAATGTTAAATTTATATGCGAACATTATAACCAAATTAAATAAATTATCACTATTCATTTCAATTTACTTGCAGCGTATTTACAATAACAAATGCTGTGCATATTATGCTTATGAACATGATATTGATGTTCCTAGAAATGTTATTATTTTGTCAGTTACTTGATCGAGCTGCATAAAAACACGAAAAACGTTTAGCTTGTTATTAAGCAAATTGTTCAATTTATCCTAAATATTTATTTCAATACTTAAAATGTTACCAATCATCGATAGCTCGATAGTGACAAATTACTATATGTTAACCACATATTTTGAAAGAAACTCCAACCAATCATTTACACGGAACAGTAAACAACGGACATGGAAAAAGAAAGTTTTATAGCAGTTTAATTACTGTTTAAATAGCTTACAATATTTCATTGTAGTATTACAAAACGATTACTTGAGAAAGTGTGACTTATAAACAATTTTAAAGAGATCGTAAACAGATAAATTAGTTACAATTATGGTTCTTTGTCTGAAAACTTTGGTTTTATAACAGATTATAAATAAACTCAATGTTACATAAAACGTTCGATTAATGTTCTCTGACGTTAACAAAAAAAAAACATTTTAAAAATGCTGTAGATAAGTAAGTTATTTTTTGTTAAATGATTTTGGTGTAAGTTGTGATAATACCTAATTTTCTTTGTACTGTCTATTTTCTCACAAGACGAGATACGCCAGTAAAAAACAAAATCCTTGTTTAAATCTGTTTTTCTTGGGGTGCTACTAATTGATACATTTTTGTTTTAAATAAAATATAAATCAGAGATGATTTATAGTACATTTTATTTTGTGTATATATTCTACGTCTATCAATTCTTCTCTACTTAATATTCAATTTTTACTGAATTTTAGCAAAAAAACTTTAGTTTATACTAAAAGATATCCCTAGTGCGTTCTTATTAATCAATGAAATCTATCACATAATTTCACTTTAGCATCTCAGATGACATCTCTTTCTCTGCTTTCATATTATATCTTATTTCCTTTGAAATTGCTACTACTTTCATTTATAAGCCTTTTAGTATCGTTTCGCTTCTGCAACCACTTAAATAATGAACACTGATCACAATTGTTACTACATTAACACTCGCTAATACCACTACTGTTAAATTGTTACAATAATAAACTTTAACTACTGACAAATTATTGAATACTAGTTTGCCACCCTTTTAGTATAAAATATATATATAAGGTACTGATTTGTTAGCTCAAATCAATTATTCGGACTTATCACTAAACGCGGCACGAAACCGCTTTTCTATTCAACGCATATTTTTACAGATTACACAATTTGTTACATCTTCGTATCATAAACCAAACATCAATTTCTTCGTAACAAAGAATTTTCAGCCTATAGGTTGGTCAGTTCAGCAAGTAAAGGAGGAAAATTATACCTCATATTGAACACGTTCTTTTGATTCCTTGTTTTTAATCACAAACTTTGTGGTATCGTGGTTCGCGAAGGCGTAACAAGTGATTTTTTTTTATACTATTTATAATTCATCAGTTTGAGAACTGTCCGGTCACTTGTCTTTTAAATTACAGGTATTTTAAAGTTTTATTTGATATTGTATAGAAAAATAGATACATAAACTAATAGGCTTTTATTTTATGGAGAATTTTTATATGTTTCAATTCTATCGTTAAAGAATAATGAATTATAACCATTATTACATGGAGCGTTTAGTTCTTTAAAATAAGGCGAAGACTGTGAATATATGGCTATCTATTGATAAACTTGAAATTTGCGAATTAAAGATAATTTAAATACGCTGTTTTGTGACGTAGTTAAAATGGTTTCCTTTATTGTTTGCATCATTGCACAAAAGACTTTCACCATACATCGCTCGCTGACGAGTCGGGCAAATAAGTGTTACTATGACTCATAAGTTGCATACCATCTGTTGATAACAATATGTCAGCATTCTCTAGTAAGGGCACATAACTTTAGGTAACCAACTGGAAAGAACTGGCGTAACATTATACAAGGTAGATTTATATTAATGATTCACAACCTTCAGCACGGAGAGAACGATTTGCAGAGAGAGAGAACTAACTAGATATATAATAAGTAAACCGGAAATAACAAATTACATAATAACTTTAATAACTACTTAGATCAATTACGAACGATATGTTTTGTCTTTTACATATTACGACGTACATTCGTAATTTAGTCTTGCATAATGTTTATCGTATACAATTTCACTGACACTAATATAAACTAATTTGGAAGGTGTTATTCAATATTTACACGGAAATATTTGGGCATTAGTGTCAAAAAAATACTGAATCTAAATTATTAATTTATCTTTATTCAATCACTCATTACATTTATTATGAGGAGAGCAAGCTTAATTTAAAAAAGAAACTTCTTCGATCAAAACAAATGAACAAATACAAAGAAAAAACGCGATAAAATCCGTAAAATTTAGTTTTAATAAATGTGTAACATTTGCGGAAATATAAGAAATCATTAAATACAAAGAAGTAACAAAGCGGCTTCGTATATTTTTAAATACCTTTTTTAATAATATTGCATAAAAAATTTACATAACTAAGAGTTCTAGTTCAGACCGCATTTTGTAAACAAATTTAAAACACAGTTTGTTCTAAAATGAACGTCATAAATAAATCTCAAAGGAGAAAGGATTTATGTACTTTTAGTACAGAATGTATTATCATCAACCTATAGACGCCCACAGCTGGACAAAGGCTGGACAGAATGTATATTTATACAATATTATGGTAATATGACAGGAATTTTGTACATTACAATATGAAAGCTCTTGCCACATTCATTAAGACTGAATTACGTAATCGTTGCACCCATGTCTTAAATCCAAAAGTGTTTACGAAATGTGCGTCGAGGATTATAAAATTAATCCGATAAAACGAAAGTATTTAAAATATCTTTGAATCGGCATGACGTCACCCGGATTTCAGTCGTATCGAAGATTCAAGTGGGCCGCCGAATCGGTGTTGAGTATTCGGGCCATCTACGTTCAGATCGTCAAGCAAAGAACAGCTGTTTAGCAGAATCAAGCGAGAATAAATTCCGTTTTAAGTCGATGGAGGCATGGCGGTTTGGTATTTTGTTTCTATTACTCTTGAGATTCTTATGGCTTTCACAATTATTCCAAGGAGGACTAAGTTTTTTTGGGTAAATTCGTATCTTGCCCTGACAATTAGACTAAAAAGTATAGTTACCATACAGCCAGACCACAATGCTTTAGTGATTGATTCATACTACAATAGTGGTAGAATCGTTTTCATTATTCTGAATCAGTTCTTTTTCGCAAGTAATTTACCACTACGTTTTTAGTTATGTGATAATTGTAAATACACCATTTTATTACTATTTTGTAACCCCATACCGTAACATAAATATAATTATCCATATATCTCTATAAAGACACAAATACCGATAAAGGTGAGAATTACACGAAAAAAATTGGTTTTATTTAAGTGCATGCGACAAGGTCAAGATTTTTTAAAATAAAAAATCTTTTCGTTGCAAATGTAAAAGTGCGCCATCTGGGTAAAAACCAAAGTTTATGCATTGTAACAACAGATGGCGTGAAAATAGATCCTAATACTTGAAATGTTATTTTCTAAAAATAACACTAGAGTTCGTTCGAAGCGCTATATTTAGTCTAAAGACATTTGACAAAAAAGATGGCAGCGATTGCCGACTGCTGTCCTTTGGATTTATTGCGAAAATGGCGCATTATGTGATATTTCCACATAATTTATTAATTATAAGTGAAAATTTGTGTAGTGCTGCTTTGTGATAGTGTATTTATTTACCTGAATGACAGTGTTCGCGTGTGTAAATAAGACTTCAACTTTCTTCTGGATATTGGATTACACATAAAATAAAGGTATTTTAACTCCTACGCATAAAATTTTCTTTGATTATTATATTAATGGTATACTATAAATTGGAATATAATTTTCTAAAGAATGCGGTTTTATAGGAATATTACATAAGAATACGTTAGATATATTTTTTCCTGTCCAATACCTTGATTTTAAGATTCGTGGAATTCTAATACTTGCTTTCTTGCGCTGTATTAGAGTCATGGGCGTCCGGGTTATTTGGTGCTTCGTGAGCTTACATGACATCAGTGCAGGCATTTCCAACTGCTGTAAACAGCACAGTGATTCATTGCGCGCTCGTGTTTTGTGGATAACAACAATTTTACCAATAAAAGTTCTGCTGAAGCGAAACGTTGATTTGTATGCTACGACAATGCACCCCTATGTCACAGTTTTTAAAATTAATTATTTTTTTTAGAAAAAACCCGGTTTCAATAAAATTTTATATTAGTCCAAGGCCTTAAGTGGACATATATCGGCTGACGGTGATTAATTTAAATAATTTCGAACAGATTTAATTAAATATTACATATGTCATCCTCTAAACCATGATGTATATTCTAATTTGAAATGGAAAGTTAAATGTTGTCTAAAACAAATGTTGTAACATTTAAATACACAAAAACTTTTCTCTGTCTACAGAATGCTTAGCTGTTCTAAAATTAAAACTAGGTCTGCAGTTTTTCTTAGTAGCTTCCTAAATCTGTGAACATAGCTGTTGTGACACAGATAAATGATTGGGTCAAGTTGATCTAGTTTGTTTGATAAATTTAGTTTTATTTCACAGGAGAACAAAACATTGTATTAAAAAAGTAAACAATTATGTATATAATAAAACTTACATGTATATACATGTACAAAATGTTTAAAGGTGTCAAATTAACCTTTTTTGTTTCATTAATATTAGAATATGTAAAACAATACAGAAGTTCAATGTTTTATTACCAGGGAAAATATTTTTCTGGTTAATATAGAAACATGTTTCTGCAGAATTCCTCAATAGTATTTTTAGTTAAAATATAATGTAATGTTTTAAAGCAATCATCAGCACATTTTTAAAATTCTTAACTAATAGTTAAAAAATTATGATGGTAGATTAAATAGCTATAATAGATAAATCAGCTTAAATAGTTATTTTGCTTTCCATACTTATGGATGTGCTTCTCTGCTGAATATTGGACCTTATTTATAATTTTCATAATATCCTATATTTATTTGAAACATTATTGCTATTAGCACAAAACTTGATACAGTGTAGAGATAAAATGTTCTATACCAAATGTTAAAATTGTTTTAACTGTTTAAAAAAACTTGATGATCTTTGATGGAGATGATGAGTTTTGAAATCTCAATTATTCTAAACATCTTTCAAAATTCACATAAGTCATTTATAATTTAGGACCGTTAGAAATTATTTCATAAACTTTTTAACTTGCTATCGGCTTAATTTAAATCAAAAAACAATTCAATTCTTGGAAATAGTGGTCTAAAAACAAATCATCACTAATGTTCAGCATTTATTGATTATAATAGGTCACTATACATATTGTTGATAAAATATATTATTGTCACTAATTGTTGTCTCAATCAATAGACATCCATTGCTGGATGTAGGTCTTTTGTAATGAATTCCACAAACACTCCTTGTACTGTTCATGTCAGTCAAGTGACTAATAAAGAATATTAAATACAATAGCTCTCCAGATGCCACGGATGTACACATATATATATATATTAGATTTTGTTTTAGCACTTTTCAATAATGTGACTTCACTTTGATTCATTCAAGATTATTAAAGTTCTTACCTCTCAATACTAACGAATACTTATGGAGCCATACCAGGTCCATTGGAGTTTCTGTTAGATTAAAACTATCTTAAAGTAGACTGGTGCCTCATAGGGTACCCATCTTCACATATCAGCAGAAAAATTTTCGTAGCTATATCTCCCCCCCTCTCGCATCCGATTGCGTACTCCAGTAGTATATGTTATATATGACTTGTATGGTTCATGCCTGTGTATTTGACGATTAGGTAAATTTCGCGATTGCTATCGAAAAGTCTGATAGTATAAAATAGCTACACTGATTTTTTTTTTGTGGAAAGAAAATAGCTTGAAGCTCTGACGAATCTGTCGAAAATGACAGTTTTACATTCAATAAGCCATAAAAGTTCGTAAAATGATTAATAGCACCCAACATCATTAGAGAACAGAGCGGTCTTCTCCATTGTACCTCCGAATTAAAAAAATAAGTTACATGTTAGTTATTAAAACATTAAGAGTTAAAAATAAGCGGATAGGTAGCAGTGTAGATTGAAAATTAAAAGCGTTCAAATAAACTTTCCCATGGTTTAATTTACACACACTTCCTTTGACGATGATCATCACTCAGCATCATTTCATGTCTCCAAAATGCATCATATATTTTTAATTAATCGTTTGCTTATTAATTGCTCAATGTATCCATCAATAACGTTAATGAAAATAACGATCGCAAAGTAATTAATACTCGACTAGCTTGAAGGTCTCTATCGACCGCAATATCATAATCTGATTAAAGCTTGTTATGGAATAGTTTATTATACTTGACGGCAATGTGATGATTAGATTCGAACTTGATCTATAAGATAATATTTTTGTCTACCGGAAGGCACTGATATATTACTGTCAGTCCGCGGAAATTGGATAAAGTATTTTTTTTTAAAATATCGTTATAGCGACATCTTAACTTCCGCCACATTTTTACGGACTGGTATATAACTTACAGGGGAACACCCTCTTCGTCTCGTCGGGTAGTTGTATAATAAAATCTATTTATTTTAATAATAAACAAAGCATATGCCTATTTAATTTATCAGAATGTTTATATCGTTTTGGTAATGTTATTATATTTTATGAAGAGTATGATATGCAGTATTTTTCCAGATATATATAACACATTTCTTAAAGTATAAACTCGGAACAATAGTTATGAATCAAAATACGTTACGGTTACATTTTAAAAGTTTTAACAATAAAATTAGATTCTTAAATTAATATCTTTTCCAAAAATTCTTCAATTTCCTAACATAACAAGTACTGTCTTTATGTTAATTTTTTTCTTACCTTTCCCTTTTTACGTCAGATAGCTTTGTGCTAAAAAAAAGTTCTTAGAATACTCCGGCACGTAAATAATATTTTTCCGTGATATAATTCAAATCCGTTATTTCGATAAAAACTGCAATCAAATGCCTGAAAAGAGTTTTGTTCTTTTGTAAAAATAACTGTCGGTTAAATCGACTTCATGTGTACAGTAAATAAGGAAACTGTCGGTTATGAACCCAGTACAAGTTGCATTACTCATACATCATAATCAAAATCATTTATTGCAGTTTATTTGTGTTAAAATTTTCGATCTCTGTTTATTATACACTAGTTTCATCCTGCAATCGACATTTTGTTTGTTTTTTTTATTGAAAAAAGTTAATACTTGACCGCGATCCCACCTGATGTTAAGTGGTGATGCGATCTGTGGTGGTAAAGCGCATTAACTTTGTATCAGCCTATTCCTTATTCGTATACTTATTGTATTTAACATGTCCATATAACTCAATTATGATCTTGATTAATTATAATCGTGATTTGATGTACTGCAGTGGCATCTTACAGCAATTAAGAAATGAGCAAGAATAAAATATCCATGAATGAAATACATGTACCAATTTTTATAGTCACCGGTGTAATGGTTTCTGGGACAAGCGATTTCATACATTTTTTATATGCTGTAGGAAGTTCCGGCGAAATCGCTCCAGCCATTTTTTTTTAAAATAATTACAAACGATCATAGCAATCTTTTGGGCTATGTCGGTGACCTTGGTATGACTAGTCGGGCAGGGCAAATCGCCCGAAAGATTTGATGGCTTCTATCACAAGGTAGTCTGACGATCTGGTGAAGGTGGTGGTAAGCCACTAGATGCGGACGGACCGATCAGTACGGAGATCTTTGAGGGATGCCTATACTTGGCAGTGGGTTTTCAGGCTAATGTAAACATTCGTATTCCAAATAAAAATTGCCTATCACTGGTGGTGGTGGTGATCGAGCAATTGTTCAGTGTTCGATGGCAACTGAGGCTAATGATCGTTCAATGACAGCCTGTTAGGAAGGATTAATTGTTGTGAATATTTCAACTTGTTGTCTGTTGCACTGGCCGGTTTCCAAGCTAAAGTGTACCGTCGCTGAATTGATGGTACTGATGATTGGACCCAGTGCCTTTTATTTATTAAATTTGTTACACTGCCAGCGATGCGGGTTTCGTTAATGATGACAATTAGTAGTTCACATTTATTTTTTCTTTTATCGTTGTGTTTATGACAAGTACATTTTATTTAATTAGCGATTTTAATTGTCATACATGATGCCATACAACGCCAATCAGTCAAAATAAATAAAAGAATACATGCATGGAAACGAAATAGATTTTCTATAATCTCCTTAATTCACTACATTGTACATAATAACTTCAAATTATAATTTTTTTAAGTATAAGTTTTGTTTATCATCAGCTTAAAAAATTATAATGATAAACAAAAATTCAGGTACTGTTTAAAAGTTTCATTGTATTTTTTTATCATACATATTACATATGTAATCAATAAACTAGCGTATATTAATAAATAATTCATATCTCAGTTATATTTATAAAGAAACTTCAGAAAATTGTTAGTACAAGATATTTATCCAACTGGATGGAGATGCGGTTACACAAATCTCGTATTATGCGTAAGTACAATTGCAAATAACATTTACCTTAAGACGTTATATAAATATGATTTAGGGCGAAATGTAGAATTGAGTCAGCAGCATGGAATTATGTTCTATTTCTGATACATCCATCGGTTCCAAGCTCTAGACTCTGCCAAATTATAAAGTTTTACGACAAAAATATGCAACTGCGTCATGTGTCGTTGTTCATAATTGTCAGCTTGTTGCCTGGAAGTACGATGTAATGCTTCGTTATTGATTAATATTAAATACATTAAATTGCATTTAAACGCGATACGGAAGTGTATTTGATATATTACGCGTCTGTGCCTCAATTCACTGTATACTTGTGGCAGGCGTTATTTTTGTACAACCGTAGCGTGTATTTTTACTGCCAAATAGTAATTTGCAGACATTATTGAGTTCCGGTTTAAAGAGCGCCGTAACCAATGAAATTACTAGAGTAACAAGCGCAATATATACTTTTAGCAATGCATAAAATAAAAGATAGTCCAACTTACATCGTTTCATCGCTTCGATTTATATAAAACACTGATTCGGTATTTCTTTTTTATTAAAAATTTGCGGGGAGGTAAGCGAGACGTTCACCTGATGCTGAGTGATACGTTTGTATACACAGCACCACATTGCGCTCGTCGCCTTGAGACATCAGGCGTAAAATCTCGTTACCACAGTAATTTCACTAGCTTACAGCTCTTTAAACCGGAACTAGGTAATGTTTCCTCGGTAATGTTTGGCTGCAGAAATAGAAGCTGCGGTGGTACCTACCTAAACGGTCTCCGGCAACAGAGACCTACCAGTAATCCTTAACTAGGAACAGAGCCTTGTAATAAACTGAGAAGTTTTATAAAATATTACCTAACTAAATTTATATAAAACACTTGGGTAGAGTTTTTATTAGAGCATGCTTTTGTAATTTTCAACTGAAATTCAATTTATATAATACAATTTTAATAAGTGACGACGTTGTCACTATAATTACTTATGTTTTACTTTATTACATTGCTACATTTAATCGAATAGAAATGAACACGCAACTCATGTTAATTAAGAGCTTCGCTGT
The DNA here is from genome assembly GCA_029286795.1 of Byasa hedistus. NCBI lineage: Eukaryota > Metazoa > Arthropoda > Insecta > Lepidoptera > Papilionidae > Byasa > Byasa hedistus. Next base: position 3,560,147 of record JAGSMW010000008.1, read on the forward strand.
TTGACAGTGAAGTCATTAAATTTGAAGGTAAAATTTTTAATGAATATATCGATGTTTTAATTACTAATGATGATAAAAATTTGCACATATGTGGTATAGATGAAGAAGATGATGTTTCTTATTTATAATATTTTTATTCCACGAAACGATGAGACGAGCAAAGTGTTCATGATGGTGATACGCCCGCTATCAATGTGTCGCTGGTATAAACACTACACCATATTGAGCTTAACGCCTTACTCACAAATCTCTTTGCTCCAATAATTTAACTACCTACAATGCTCCTCAAATCCAAACACAGAAATATTTCCATACTACTACTTTATGTGCGGCGGAAATACACGCTACGGTGACAGACCACATAGGACTTAAAAGTTATTAATTATAATTTTTTTTTAAGTATTATGATATGTAAACATAAATTCTGTTACTTTACAGAACCGACCTTTATCCATTAGGCTATAATCTAATATATAAAATTCTCTTGTCACAATGTTCGTTCCCTAACTCCTCCGAAACGGCTTTACCGATTCTTATGAAACTTTTTATGCATATTCAGTAGGTCTGAGAATCGGTTACTATCTATTTTTCAAACCCCTAAGTGATCAGGGTTACCTACACCGAAAAATTTTTTTAATTTTTTGGGATTTTTTTTTCGATTTTATTTTATTATTGTGTGGCATCAAAAAATACATACAACCCTAAATTTTCCTTTCCTAACTTTTCTATCACCAACCCCTGCTTTTTAATAGTCATTTTAATATTTTTGTCTCGCTCGATATCATCAATTATACATGGCCACGTATCAAACCGCGTGGCTGTAAGCTCCAAAAAAAAAATATTATCACTTGGTAAGTGACCCCTCCACGTGTGTACCGGTCTCACCTCTCACCAGTACACAGCACGGAGTGGGGATGACAACAAATTCTATTTCTCTCAAACATTATGCCTTCTGTCACTCCCTCTACATATAAATATATTCTCAAGAAACTTTATTATTTATTTATTAATAACTAATGTCATTGAATATAATTTATTATTAATCTATAATACAAATATGTGTCGGTAAGCGCATCACTCTTACAACGCCAGGACCAATTTGGCCAATTTGAGAAAAATTCGAATAATCGCCGGGAAGCCCCTGAAAACAGCGCTTTTCTTTTCCTATACAAACATTCTCTAACTAAAATGTAGGGTCAATTTGAACTTTATTGCTATTACATAAAGTTCATATTAAATTACAAGCTTTCACTGCTGTCTAAGCAATGTAGGTGCGTTCATAACGCTAAAGAGTTAATTTGGACTTTATTACAGCTGCACAAAGTTCAAATTCAATCATTCTATCAAAACAGTGTGCGTATGCGCGTCGGAGGATCTAACGCCGCGAGCCGAAATTAAAACGAATGAAATAATAACATAAATAGTCACAAAATGTAAGAGCTAAAGATCATTACTGCTGATTTTCAATTAGGTCGGCTTCGCGGTATTATTTATTTTGTTTAAGTTTCTTTTTCACGACATCACATCAGTCCAGCACAAACCGCGTTACCGTCTGGCGGACCTAACAGACTTCATTCCGTCAAAAAGATTTGGAATGAGGCAGTTATTGCAAAATGGAACATGGAAAACGGAAAACGGAAAATGGAAAATGGAAAAAGGAAAATGGATTATTGGAATATTGGAATATTGGAACATTGGAACATTGGAACATTGGAATAATGGAATATTGGAATATTGGAATGTTGGAATGTTGGAATGTTGGAATGTTGGAATGTTGGAATGTTGGAATGTTGGAATGTTGGAATGTTGAAAATGGAAAATGGAAAATGGAAAATGGAAAAGGGAAAAGGGAAAAGGGAAAAGGGAAAAGGGAAAAGGGAAAATGGAAAATGGAAAATGGAAAAAGGAAAATGGATTATTGGAATATTGGAACATTGGAACATTGGAACATTGGAACATTGGAACATTGGAACATTGGAACATTGGAACATTGGAACATTGGAACATTGGAACATTGGAACATTGGAACATTGGAACATTGGAACATTGGAACATTGGAACATTGGAACATTGGAACATTGGAACATTGGAACATTGGAACATTGGAACATTGGAACATTGGAACATTGGAACATTGGAACATTGGAACATTTTGAAATCTAGAAACCAGAAACCAGAAACCAGAAACCAGAAACCAGAAACCAGAAACCAGAAACCAGAAACCAGAAACCAGAAACCAGAAACCAGAAACCAGAAACCAGAAACCAGAAACCAGAAACCAGAAACCAGAAACCAGTAAACCAGTAAACCAGTAAACCAGTAAACCAGTAAACCAGTAAACCAGAAACCAGAAACCAGAAACCAGAAACCAGAAACCAGTAAACCGTAAACCAGTAAACAGTAAACCAGTAAACAGTAAACCAGTAAAACCAGAAACCAGTAAACCAGTAAACCAGTTAAACCAGTAAACCAGTAGACCAGTAAACCAGTAAACAGTAAACCAGTAAACAGTAAACAGTAAACCAGTAGACCAGTAGACCAGTAAACCAGTAGACCAGTAGACCAGTAGACCAGTAGACCAGTAAACCAGTAAACCAGTAACCAGTAAACCAGTAGACCAGTAGACCAGTAAACCAGTAAAAACCAGTAAACCAGTAGACCAGTAGACCAGTAGACCAGTAAACAGTAAACAGTAAACCAGTAACCATTAAACCAGTAAACCAGTAAACCAGTAACCAGTAAACAGTAAACCAGTAACCAGTAAACCAGTAAACCGTAAACCAGTAAACCAGTAAACCAGTAAACCAGTAAACCAGTAAACCAGTAAACCAGTAAACAGTAAACAGTAAACCAGTAGACCAGTAAACCAGTAAACCAGTAAACCAGTAAACCAGTAAACCAGTAAACCAGTAACCAGTAAACCAGTAAACCAGTAAACCAGTAGACCAGTAGACCAGTAGACCAGTAGACCAGTAGACCAGTAAACCAGTAAACCAGTAAACCAGTAAACCAGTAGACCAGTAAACCAGTAAACCAGTAGACCAGTAGACCAGTAGACCAGTAAACCAGTAAACCAGTAAACCAGTAAAAACCAGTAGACCATTAAACCAGTAAACCATTAAACCAGTAAACAGTAAACCAGTACACCAGTAAACCAGTAACCAGTAAACCATTAAACCAGTAAACCAGTAAACCATAAACCAGTAAACCAGTAAACCAGTAAACCAGTAAACCAGTAAACCAGTAAACCAGTAAACCAGTAAACCAGTAAACCAGTAGACCAGTAGACCAGTAAACCAGTACACCAGTAAACCAGTAAACCAGTAAACCAGTAAACCAGTAGACCAGTAGACCAGTAGACCAGTAGACCAGTAAACCAGTAAACCAGTAAACCAGTAGACCAGTAAACCAGTAAACCAGTACACCAGTAAACCAGTAGACCAGTAAACCAGTAAACCAGTAACCAGTAAACCATTAAACCAGTAAACCATTAAACCAGTAAACCTGTAAACCAGTAAACCAGTAAACCTGTAAACCTGTAAACCTGTAAACCAGTAAACCAGTACACCAGTAAACCAGTAAACCTGTAAACCAGTAAACCAGTAAACCATTAAACCAGTAAACCTGTAAACCAGTAAAAACCAGTAAACCAGTAAAAACCAGTAAACCAGTAGACCAGTAAACCAGTAGACCAGTAGACCAGTAGACCAGTAAACCAGTAACCAGTAAACCATTAAACCAGTAAACCATAAACCAGTAAACCTGTAAACCTGTAAACCTGTAAACCAGTAAACCTGTAAACCAGTAAACCAGTAAAAACCAGTAAACCTGTAAACCTGTAAACCTGTAAACCAGTAAACCAGTAGACCAGTAGACCAGTAAACCATTAAACCAGTAAACCATTAAACCAGTAAACCTGTAAACCTGTAAACCTGTAAACCAGTAAACCAGTAGACCAGTAAACCAGTAGACCAGTAGACCAGTAAACCAGTAAACCTGTAAACCAGTAAACCATTAAACCAGTAAACCAGTACACCAGTAAACCAGTAAACCATTAAACCAGTAAACCAGTAAACCATTAAACCAGTAAACCATTAAACCAGTAAACCATTAAACCAGTAAACCATTAAACCAGTAAACCATTAAACCAGTAAACCATTAAACCAGTAAACCAGTAAACCTGTAAACCTGTAAACCAGTAAACCTGTAAACCTGTAAACCTGTAAACCTGTAAACCTGTAAACCAGTAAACCTGTAAACCTGTAAACCAGTAAACCATTAAACCAGTAAACCATTAAACCAGTAAACCTGTAAACCTGTAAACCAGTAAACCAGTAGACCAGTAAACCATAAACCAGTAAACCAGTAAACCTGTAAACCTGTAAACCAGTAAACCAGTAAACCATAAACCAGTAAACCATTAAACCAGTAAACCATTAAACCAGTAAACCAGTAGACCAGTAAACCAGTAGACCAGTAGACCAGTAAACCAGTACACCAGTAAACCAGTAAACCTGTAAACCAGTAAACCATTAAACCAGTAAACCATAAACCAGTAAACCATTAAACCAGTAAACCTGTAAACCTGTAAACCAGTAAACCAGTAAACCATTAAACCAGTAAACCTGTAAATGCCCGTTATTAATTTGGTTTTTCTATTATATTTAAATGCACATGTTGATTGACCTAAGTCAGGACATCTTATCTTTGGCATTATAAATTGTAGATAATCAAAGTAGGGAAAGTTCTCGCGCACTCAGCGGTAATAGTGTTCACTATCACAAAAGATCAACAAAGTAAAGTTAAGACTTAACTACTATTTTGAACCAATCTGAACTAGGAAAGTCGTGTTCCTGCTTGAATTCTACAATTCGCGGCACACACACACTACTTTAAACGGCAATGATACCTCACATTGAACATTCAACTGCTTATGCACTAAAAAAAATTCAAAAATCAAGTCAACCGAGACAACGCGACCTTTACGCCCAGATTCCCGCTAAAGTCGTAAAATATTATAGTTGCATCAGAAATTGTTGGTTGTCAATATCAAATGTCAAAATCAAAAAAATATTTTTTTAAATGTATTTGGTGTCAAATGACGGGCCGAACTTCAAATTTTTGACGTTTTATGTATCTAAGTAAGGAGACCAGACATCTCGCTTTTAGCGGGACAGTCCTGATTTTTTTACTATTAATCCCGCGTCACGCGACGTTTTTCAAAAGTCCCGACTTTTAGATTAAGTAAAATTTTAAATTTATGAAAATCATTGTTTTTGCGTAACATATTGCTTTTGCTACCCAGTTACATGTATTTGTCTCTCAAATGATACACTTTGTATCCGTACCTGCGTTGCTAAGCAAATAATTAAAACAAATAAATATTACAAATCTGTTTCTTACCATAGAAAAATAAAGTAAGTAATTTATTTAAATATTTCATAAATGCATAAATTTTCTTAAACTTAGCTTAAATACTCGTAGTCTTCATATTTTATATTGATGACAAACGTGTATCACCCACCTTAACCTCGAAAGAAATTTTAGAAAGTAATATACGAATAAAATTTTGCAAATATTTCAATTCAATCAAACTAATTTATCAAATTCTTGTGAAGATTTTTACAATATTTTACAAAATTACTACAATCTACTCAAACAAATTCACTATATAAAAAACATTTATAAACTGTACTTATGTTAAAACTAAAAAAAAATTACGATTTTATTATTCCTTCAGAGTTGTCCCCGCTTTGCCTATCTAAAAATCTGGTCACCTCAATGAAAAAAGAGAAATTGTTGTTTTTACCATATTCCAGGCACTTTTTCCATATTTTTTCACCTTATTACCTTCCCTGGACTTCCACGAATAATTCAAGACCACATTTAGCCAAATCGGTCCAGCCGTTCTCGAGTTTTAGCGAGACTAACGAACAGCAATTCATTTTTATTATATAGATTACCTAACTAAATTTATATAAAACACTGTAAAAACTCTTTGGTTCAATAAAATTTAACTTAAGAAAATAGTCCAGTAATGTACAGTATTATAATAGCATTAATATACAATAAGTTAGCAGTAAGTTTAATACGGTAAGCAGACTCTATAAGGTATTATTTTTTTATACTACGTAAATAAAGGACACAAAAGAGCAAAGCTTGATCAAGTATTATGTTAGCATTTATGGGCACAGACGTCAGCAGTTCGTGCACAAGTACAGCTAACCTAATTCGCTTAACGTGGGTTTTATGAAGTATCTGCACTTCACGCTCTTAACAGAGTGTATATAAGTTTTTATTTTTTATTTTACTCGTATTTTTTAAGTATAATCTATTATTGCAATCTAATTGCAATTTACACCTTCTCCGGTACCGCGTTACATACCGATAACTCTACTTAGCCAAGCACCATATCGTTGTTTAATTGACCAGTTAGCTTGTTAATCAGTTTTTTGATATTATCACAGTTTTGTGCAATTAGTTCTGTATTTTTTATTATAAATATTTGTTCTAATTGAAATTAAATTTGTGGTTGTACGTTATTGGAGTTGTTGTCGTCGTGTATTGCAACAACAGCCTGTGTAGTCCATGTGTCCGTGTCAGCGGGAATCGTAGGCGAAGTAAGTGCGAATAGTTGATTGGAGGTTATTCAACTGTTGTGTAGACAGAAATAGCGCGATCACTCGTGGCATCTCCCGCTCGTCGCTCCTAACTAGCGCTCTGATGACACCCAGGGATGGCCAGCACGTCCTACTCACTATCACCACCAGTTTTCTATTATAACATTCCTTAAATTAATTGACGATTTTTACGTAACTGTAAAATTTGTTGCGAAAATAAAGTAAATTTTTCTTTTTAGCTTTGTTCTATTAAATGTTTCCTCGGGAAAAGGCGATACATGCGTTCAATTTAATATAGTATTAAACGTTTATGCAACATGAAAAAACTTGAAGATTTTTGTTGATGCCTATACAGCAGTGTTTTATAAAAAACAGAAATTTTATAGAGCCTTTGTTATTTCAAATTAGAAATCTGTTAGATTAATGTATATCGCCGCCCATCACTATTAGTCCCGCGCTTCCGGGATGCGGGCACGATGGGCTCACTGTTGGATCATTAAAAAGCAAACCGCTCCGAGTGACTATTTTGTTCTCAAGTTCCTCTTTGTAGGACATCCGGGCTCACCTGCAACTCCCCACACAATATTTTAATAATCTAATTTTATTACATTTGTATCACAAAAAAAGCTACGTCTATTTAAGGTCTACAGGAACAATGACTTGGCCTTTAATACACGTTAATATTGTCTGTTGATCATAATTTTTAAATGACGTTAGGTACTCGAATATTATAAGATTTTCTGTAATGATGTCAATATCCAAGATGTCTAACTATTGGATTGAGCCGAGATTGTGATACTTAAATAAGACGCGGGCAATTGGCACAATTGCTTCACGTCTTGTTGCTTGTTGTACATCGGAACTTTTCATTTAGAGACATTGTATTTATATTGCGATCGGCAATCGTGTGGCGAGTAAACGTTGCGACGGAAGAGGTATGGGGAGGGTTATACGGGGATATTTATAGAGGCGCCGCGACGCCGGCCCCACACTATCCCGTGTGTTATTTGGCTGCTAGCGGCATATTTTTCTTGTCGTGACTGTTCGCTTGATGCCAATGTCGCAGCATCCTTACTTGTCCACCGATTAACATTGACACTTATATACTGTGTGACCGTTTGTGATCAAGAAATAAAGGCCGCATTTATTTAACCGAATATTAATACTAATTCATCGTCTCTAGTTATCCAAAAGTTCAAATCTGTTTTGCATCATTTCTTAGATTCTAAATAAATGATGATTTGTTTATGAGCAGCTTAACACACGAGCCCGTTTTAAGGCCGCAATTAAATCATACCAGAAGTGTTAACAAGAAATGTGACCACCTACGTTAAAGCGGTTAACCGACCGCCCTACTTCCGTAACCTGCTCGGGTTTACTTTTTATTACTTGTCGCAGTGTAAATCATATCTGGAAAGAAATAGTCACGAATGCAATCGCTTTAATGTATGCATCATACCATATAACCTTAATTTTTTATTGATGCAAATGCTATTAGTACGAAGATTATATCAAACATATTAATTTCAATAATTGTTATAGATTTCTTAATTAAATTTGGTTTATGATTTTCTTAGTTTCTAAATATGTGTTAGAAAATCTTCCGTAATAACATTTTTAACGAGACTTAAGGTTGCCTTGATCTTTTGGTGTATGGTTATACAGATTAACTTGTAGCGCTTCTTATATCTAAAGAAGCATGTAGTCATAGCGCTTCAATACCGTCAAATCGGATAAAATATATAACTCATGTTATTGCATCAATCCGTGTTTATAAGTCTATACAAAAACATATTCTTTAAAGTGTTTGTACTAGGGACTTCAGAAATTTCAAAGACTAAGTTATCGAAATTTCACTTATTCAAATAATAAATTTCACTCATATAATACCTATACACATTCTATTTTTTCTCGCTTGGTTCAACCAGACAGGAACATCGAATTAGATTTGCCAGTGTCTCGCATCCAATGTCAAATATATTGAAAAAAAAAAACTAGTTTCTAAAACATGCTGCCAAAAATAAATCCTTTATCAGTGATTTTTTTACGATTACCAAATGCGTTTTATGTAATTCATTCAAAAAATTCTTTTCTCCTCACAGATTATCTCAAAATTTATTTATAAAATCTGTATTCCATAGTCCAAGACATCATGTTTACCATATAAAATATTTCATAATTTTTATACTTTATGAATTTTTAAAATTTTATGAAAATCGATCATAGGTGTCTAATTTTCATATATATATAACATATTACACTACATTTTTTAAAATGTTTTTGGGTACATGAAAATCGGTAACACATTACATGCTAACACTTGTGTAGTAATAAAAAATAACATTTTTTTTCCATGATAGACAAGTCATGATGTGATTATAATTGTAATAGCCAACGATCAACTTTTTGTTAAGCTTTATCATAACGAGTTTTGTTTAAATGTCATTTTATCTACAGTAATTTATTTTGTTCTAAAACTAAAATTTTCACGTAACATACATATTTTAGCGATCATCGTACTAAGAGAAGATTCCTACATGAATCGACTATCACAGAAAAAATATATTTAAGGTAATATTTTAAGATAAATAATATGAATATGTTTTTCGGTTTATACGTTCATTGAAGTGCGCATTATTAAGATCGCACACAGTAAGAGAAGTTATAAAATTAAACATATTTAATAGCTCTGTTGTTTAGTGGTTGGACATTTAGTGCACATACGATATTATAACATTACAGTGAATTACGGATTACTTCAGCTGTTGTATATTTATATTGAGTATGACATTTAAAGTAAAAACATAATATTCACTCTATATATATCTATACTACTTATGAAGTTACTTGTGTTCTGGTTTCGCATATGTTTATACAAATTAGATTTCACTGGTGGTAGGTGTCTGTTGCCGGAGACTGTGTGCCGCCAAACAGTAGTGTGAAAACATTATCGTGTTCCGGTTTGAAGGGAGCTGTAAGCTAGTGAATTTACTGTGGTAACTTCTAGTGTCCATCTTAAGCAGCGCCACATTGTTATAGGCAACCGTATCACTTACCATTAGGTAAACGTCTAGCTCGTCTTGTCGCACCGTCGAATAAAAAAATTTAAAGTTTGTCTTACACATTTTCTGAACGTCTGATAAGCTAGTGCTATAACAGTAGCGAACTAAAGTATCAATACGTAGTAACAATAAGTATTATAAATTGGCTTCTCTTCGACTGCCTAAGGACAACAAAATAACGTAAAATCCTCCAAGAAATGGTAATAAGAAAAACATTGTTTTTTTTATTAAACAGTTATAGTTACAATTCGTTATCTAAATCTGTATATTTAAAGATTTGCGCTGTATTAATCAGAATCGAATAGAGTACAGTTGAATGCTTAGTCGTCGTGACGAAAGCGGTCAGTGGGCGGGAGTGAACGACTGTCTCAGCCTCTACTTCTATTTTCTACGGCTATTATTAAAGAGCCAGTTACACGACAACAGGTTTAGGTATATTCTGCCATTAAACTAACTCTTAAATATTTTTTACATGGCCGTCGATTACAATTTGTACAGACCGTCCATGAGAAACGAAGCGAATCCGAGAGAATGCAAACTTTGCTTTAGATAGCCTTCATAAAAGCACGGTTGATAAAAAGAAATAACAATCGTTGATATTCCAATAGCTGCTGCTTTAATTTGGCATACTATATACGTAAAATACGATAAATCCTACTTTCTCTAATATGCTACAAAGATTTTGGAACGTGAGAATCACGCACAAGTTATTGAGTTTCCCATCTGCGACTCTTGGTTCTGGATCTATGTCAATAGGATCATTATAATAACAGGTTTTATTTATTTTTTATATATCATGTTCAACCAGCATTAAACGTTTTACATTGCGCCCGCACAAAATGTCAAATGCTACATGAATTATGACACTATCCTCGTTACGAAGACTTATGTATCTCCTTTATACGTTACAAAAAATTCTATTTAAAAATATAGGGATTACATCATAACCATGAAAACGTTACGACGTCTCTTCTGTTTTCTCTCATGTCGGTGTCAAAATCTAAAAAAAAATTACAATTTTATTAAAATATATAATGTTTATATTTTTTTATGATTTTAAGACGTTTTTAATAGAGTAACAAAATTAAAACGTGCTCCATTAATTAGAATGGGTACACTGCTTCCGCATAATTTTAATAAGAAGCAATTATGGAACATTAGCAGAGATGATTACTTTTGTTAGTAACAGTAATATTTATGCATAACATTAAAACTTTACCTTATATCACTTATAAAACGTTTCGGAGATAGTGCCTAATAAATAAATGAATAGACTGTCATAATTTTTTCACATTTTCATGAATTGTGTTAAAGGCGATACTATTTATTTATACAGTGATATTTATTTAAATAGAACAGCAAGGCAAATAAATTGCGAACCTGAAACGATCTAATTTTGTTTTATGGGTTTATTCACGTTTCAATTAGTCCCAGTAACGTGTAGTCTTTACGCTCGTTCTACTTCTCATCGAGGCTGTAGGTGTTACCGGAACGGCCGCATGACTTAGCAAACACTGAGAGAGAACTCAATGTTAACATACGAAACAAAATAGAAAAAGAATGTAAATATATTTTCGACTCACGTCTTTTATTTTTGAAAGTCAATCCTTTATTTAAATCTTATTTGTATAATTCAGTTTGTATGAGCGGTGGAACTACGCTTTATACGACTCGCAGAGAAGTGGGCTCGAACCCCGCCGAAATAGTACTTCTGGTGAAAGAAAACAACAAGGGTAAAGCAACAAGAACAGATGCTCCGAACATTGCCAAACAGCACTTAGTAAGTGTGGTGAATACTTGGATTCTCTCTCTGTAAGAAAAACCTCGGGCTCAGCTGTGGCCATCAAGACTTTCTCCCTGCCACACGTAACATGAACAGGTCATTTTTATTTGGAAGACTGTTTAAATAATTATATATATTTTTTAATTATAATATACAGCCTTCCCAGACATATACCAATGTGTCTTTATTAAGTATCTCCACTTTTTAAGAATTAATTATATACAGCATATGGAGTGGTCCGCATTTAAGCAAATTAAATACAGATACAGGTAAATATCATTAAATAAATAATGGAATATAAAATACTGTACATAGAATTTTTTATAAAATTTTGAAGCGTTTTTAATAAACGAAAAATTTAAAGTCTGCGTTCACGAAAACTCAGAAGCATTTACTGCCTACGCCCGAAAGTAAAAATATTGTATCCACTGTATTTTTACTTTTATCCAAAGCGATCAGTAGGGTGCCCTCATCCATGAGTCACGCGTCCGTTGGAGAATGACTGTACTCTTAGTTTTTTTAACGGATCTCTTTCATCGCTCGTACACGCGCCGCTGTCTACCATCAATTCGTAATATAGCTTCTGAGACCGCCTAGCAACTATCGCGTTTTAGAAATGTTCGATTTTTTTCAATTTCTTTACAATGGAGACGCAATCGGACTTCAAGCGATATATGCACAAATATTAGTGTCGGTATCACCTCTCAAGTCTGATGACGAGGAATAAAATGATTGATTCATAATTCTTAATATCTTAAGAACGATGAAAATTAAAAAGTAAAAAATTGCATTGTTTTATAACTTTGAGTGGGTATGTATTTAAATGTATTTGTCTAGGTTTAGTGTTTTAAAATAGAAAAACGTATTAAGGCGTACCTGCGTTTTTTGGGTCATAGAATAGAATGGGAAATGTATTTTAAGATAAAACTTTCTAGTGAAGAGTATGTAATTTATATGTAGGTCAGCCGAGCATACCTGCTTTAAAATAGGTCATTTTAGTACCGATACTAACGGTGAACTATATTTTTAACCATAATAAATTACTCGTATTTTTGCAATACATGAAATTTGTCATTAACACACATTTTTATTTCTATCACGTTGCTAATCGCTAAAAATTGCATTATGCAACTCGATTGGTATGTAGACTATTGATTAATATTTTCTTGAAGATATTACCGCGGTGAGACAATCAACACCTTGTACTAGAACAAAATATCAATAATGTTATATGAAAAATACATTTAGATGTATTTTATTATTCCACGTCGTGTAAATTATCTCAGCCTGTGCATTTGCAGCGTATGATGGCTCCGCTTGTAGGCAGTCGGTGCCGACAGATTCATTGCTTCCGCCTACTCGCACTCTCATTAGTCAAGTTTTTTTACCAATACTTTTTTAAGTCTGGTTTCATTTTTAATTAATCACTATAATTATCCGATATTATTTAAGTAAAATCATCCTGTAGCATTATTCTTCAATTTATTTGAAAAATTTCACATTTTTTTTACGCTTCATATAAATATTAATAAAAAATACGTTGACAAATTTATAACAAATAACTACATACAAAGTTTAAGAAATATGTCTAATTTACTACTAATATTAACCCCTTTATCATTTGGGTGCTTGCCTAAGTTAAACGTCAAAAACAGCTGAAACGGCGTAGACCAAGTGTCGGAACCTTAAATACGATATCTTAACATTTAATTTTTTCATCACGAGTCACACTTTTAAAATATTAGAATAGTTGTGAAAATGCTGAACATACATAGTAGTCCCGATCTTGCAGCAATCAATTCCATTGCTAAAGTAAATGCGTCATTAAAAACCAATGTGTGAACAGTTCTAACAAAATGCAATATATGAAGGCATTCGTCGGTTTCTCTATAATTATCGAGTTTATAGTTCTTGACAACTGATTTTACAAGAACAGAAGTCTGTTATTACTAGGAAACGAGAAGCTTGCATCATCGGTCGGTTTGCGGTACGCGAAAGGACATGGTACGTGTTAGGGTATTTTCGTCAATAAAGTGATTCTGTTGATAGTTTTTTTATAACTAAGCGGGAGATGCAGACTAAAGGAATACTTATATTCTATGACATTAGAACAATTATCGAAAAACACTTAAAGTAAAAGTTTATACGGTCAAAAGCAGTTACAATCTGTTTTGTCTGAATCTTTATCAATCTTCTAGCTTTGATACACGCTCTTAATTTATTGAATTATTTGTATAAGAGAAGTAAATTTTTGTCCTTCAATATTTTTCACACGTCGAAAAATACTATTTTATTTATTTATACACAAAAACCAACGTGATAAGACTACGTAGATAGAAATTAAGTGCAATAAATAATACGCCGAGTTCTAAAGAATGTAAGACACTACACAAAAACAATAACTATTCATGAACCTTTATATGAGTTTGAAGTAACTTGATGTTAAATTAGAATGGGGATTTGTAGTTTGGTTTTAGAAACCGTATTAGAAACAATTCCGCTGCAGGCGTTTCATTTGAATTCATGTATGTTGATAACAAAAGCATGACACGGTGTCACTTTCTCGTCTGGTCCTTTTAAAGAAGCCGTAGTGTAATGTACGTGCGAAGAATCGACAAGCAGTTTTTACTCATACAGCCGCCTGTCAACTAAAACCTCTTTATTACCAGCATCTCTTTTGGGAAATGGAAAGGTAGAATATACTGATGATATTATTTATCTATGGATATTATTAATATATTTATTGTATGTTCAATCACATAGCGTAAACTTTTTCTAATTGAATATTAAAACATACATAATAATATAATAACCCAAACAGATCTACGTATGTGGATTTGTGTATTATGTAATGTAATAGACAGGTATGAAACGAATGAATGGGTATGTAAACATACCTATAACATAGTTTGCGAAATACCGTAACTAAAATTATTTGGTCTTTTGTGTCTGATATGCTATGCCTATTAGCAGCTTATCATTTGTATTTGCATCAACAAATTACAGTGTTTCCATCATCGACTTGGCCGATTTATTATCGCTTTTTATTATAAAAGTTTCATAAAATCTTAGTCAAAACGTTATCTTTTCTTTGAATATTAACCGTTTCAGAGTGAATTTTGTGATGTCTTAATGTAAATATCTGTCGATTACACGTCATCTGTCGTCATAAAAAATTCTCGAACAATGTAGAATTTTATGTATTGCTACGTTTTATAATGTTTTACAACAATGGAAATAATAAACACTAGTTTTGAAAAGATATATACATGCTAAGTTTTATAGGCTGCTACTGGTTCAGAGATTAGAGAAATAAAACAATTATTATTTACCAATAATATTTGTTTAAAGTTGTTAATTATTTTAATTTTCTAAAAATGTCATAGCAGACGCCTCAAAAATAAGTCAACGCGCTGATGGGTGTATCGCGCACGCTAGTTGCTATACGAGAGAAACAGATGCTATGACACCTCGCTATGTACAAACAATTTATAATTGGTTCATATGTTGGCAGACTCCATGCCCTGGTGTGAACCCTTTAACTAAAACAAATAATAAGAGAATAAGCAATGTTGTGCCTTAAGTTATATTTCCACGTTTGCGTTATGGTTAACAGTGTTTGTTTTATTAGTGCGAAAATGTCTAACAAATAAATATATATATGCTTATTCTTGTTGCAGACCAAAATGGTGGTGGGCGATGTGAAGCGCACCTCCAACATAATGGACGGCATCGAAAACACTGGCGACGTGCGGCTTCATGATCATCGACTACGTCTCAAACAGAGGTAGGTGCATATGCGTTACATTAGCTTGAATATATATACAATCACTGATGACAACGTCTACAGCGTTGAGGTATAACTATTTATTAAGTTCATACTTTTACTACTGCACAGGATGGAATAGGGTGAGACCAACTGTTTTCAGCCTTTTATAACGAAATCTTTTCTCCGTTCCCTTTTCCCATTCCATCTTTCGAAAAGTCAAAACAACTATACTATTATTTTGAATATGAATTTTGTCAAAATTATGGTTTAAAAATGTTCACTTACTACACTTGATGAAATATAGATACAAGTATTTTATAAATTATGGTGTAAAATGGTACAATGACATTATTTATTCTGGATTCACCCTACTTTCGTGCAATATAATGGAATTACTATTTCTCTAACAAAAATTAACCATAATTATTTTTACTTTATATCTAACAGTAGTTATAAAATCAAGACTATAATTTAAGTGGATTTTTGTCTGTAAATGTCTGTTATTATATGAATATATTTGCATTTTAAATGTAACTGTTTATTTCACCATTTTGAGGATCAGATAAGTATTGTTATAATTCTGTAATTAGCGTCTTTAACTGGAATCTGTGCCAAAATCAACTTTACTCGTGGTCAATTCATACGTAGATAATATACTGCACTGTGTTTATAAGATAGTGAATCTTAAGCTATTTATTTAAATGCCGGTAATGGTATAATGTTGTTTTGGAACAGAGAATGAAATTTATATTTCAAGAGAGTTCACACCGATGTAACCGATTGTTCGTTTAAAAACCGTTTGGATTAGAGCCAATGAATTTCATGCGTTTAAAGAAGTTTAGAGGATTAACGAAATTCATTTTGGTATTATATTTATACATTACACTAATACCAAAGTGAAAAGATGATTTGGAAAAATATCTTTTATTGCTTAGCAACGGCTTCATGGTTCGGATCGTTGGTTTGATAAGTTTCTTTTCGTAGCTACCTTGAAAGAGCCCACGTTACGTGGAGGTTGGCGGTGACGTCAAACGTTAGTCGTGCACGAGCTTTACGTGTTACTATAAAAGATTTTACCTATTAAACATCGAAACAATGAAACCGGTTCAGCTAATAATTTAAATTATTGTTACTAATTATATTAAAATGTTCCCATCCGTTAATTTATCAATCTTAAATATCTTATGCAAAAAAAATATTAATGAAGTTTATTTTATTGAAACTATTAATAGGATACTCACTATAAATGACAATTAGAACCTGTTAATTATTTTAAAGAGAATTCCTCTATTAACGTAAACATCATCATCATTATCAACAACTCGCGGCAGTCCACTGCTGGACATAGGCCTCTCCCAAGGAACGCCTACATAACGTAAAGATATCGTTTCCTATTCAAGAAAACAATATAAAATTTTGGAATTATTTGCAATTTATTTGAAGATTAGAAACCAAACGGAATACACTGGGTTGTACACATGTATCAACTCAAATTGACAATAATTATTCAGTACAGGCAAACTGACAGGAAATGTTACATATGTTATTTCTTGGCAAGTTACGCGGCTGTAGATTAGATGGCAGGTATTTGTTTATTAGTTTTAGCACTTCCTGTTAAGAGCTATGCTCCTACATATAGTTATAAATACTTTTTTATGTAAAGGAAATTATCATTTGTTTACAGAGCTTAAAATGTTAAGTCTTTCGTAATTTTTTTCAGCATTAACGTATGATGAAGCTGATTCAAATCAGATTATAAACGTGATAAAAACAAAAATATTTATAAAGTTTTAAGACCTGTTAAGTTTTGAAAACCTTTGCTACATCAACAGAACAAACAATAACAGGCTTTACACTCTAAATAATGTATATAGAAAACCAGACCTTTCATATTTGAAATCTAAGTTATTACGATCTGTTGGTCTCTTAACAGATTTAATTATTGAAATACTGATTTTAACACTGCGATGCTAAAAGAAGATTTCAAAACTCACCATGCGTCTGCACGAGCTTGTATTTACATAGGTATGTAGTAAATCTGGTATATTTATTACATGCCTATGTAGAGATCGGACAGCAAACAGCATTTAAAAAGCTGTTGGTACTCAGTGATAACTGAGACGACATAGCATCTGTAACCTTGGATCTCCCGTCCTCATGGATAATGTAAAGCACTCGAAACGACGGGATAATAATAATTTAAATAAGATCGCGCTATTCTTACAGATAAAACTATACATTATAGTAGACCCAATACATGCAACATTCAGAAATCTATTACAGAAAAGATTAACAAATATTCAGAGCTCCAAGAAGAAGTTACTCGCATTAGGAATTTAGAAAAGTCGTACATAATACCAATAGTAATCTCAACGACAGGTGTTATAATACCAAAAAACATTTACCACTTAACTCATACATCACTATCCAAAAAGCTGCAATTCTCAATACCTGTAGACTTGTCCGCATATTTCTATCCTTTAATGAATAATGATTTTTTTTTTCTTCTTCTCTCATACTTTTACTTTATTTTTCTGTATCACTTGGTCAATGACCCGTGGTATATGAAATCTTACCACCTCGTACGAGAAATTAAACATAAAAAAGATAAATTAAATAAAAATCGTACAAATTATTTGTATTAAATGTGTATTATTCGCGTAAATATAAGAAATCAATAAATCCGGTAGCGTTAGACAATTTGCCTAAATAATCTATCGCTACCAGATTTAACGTGCGGCACTGACATAAAATTATCGCATAAACGCTATAGTTAAGAAGTTGCGTGCTAAACGCTCGTTAATCTCAGCAGCATGCGCGCGCGCATTGTTTAATTACCGATCGTTGTGGCGGAAATCCAAAATGTAACAATTTTGCTATTAATTTAAAAAAAAGGAATAAATATTTGGAATTAATGACTGTTTAACAATATTGTAATTGAAAAATTAATCACATTCGATAAAGTAAACTGAATGAAATTCAGTTTTAAAGTTTTTAGGTCCAATGGAGTATGTTTAAACAAGGATTAGAGTAAAACGCAGATTTTTTTCTTTTAAAAATCTATGAATTAAACCGCTGATTTACTACAACGCTCTCAAGATAATTCTTATTACATATTGGTTTTTTTTAATCAATTATTATTGCAGATCAAAAAATACATACAAACTTACCAGGTGGTAGGTCTCTGTTGCCAGAGACCGTCTGGGTGGGTACCACCGCAGCTCCTATTTCAACCGCCAAATAGTAGTGTGCAAACATTACTGTGTTCCGGTTTGAAGGGCGCTGTAGCTAGTGTAATTACTGGGGTAACGAGACTTAACACCTTATGTCTCAGGCGACGAGCGCAATGTGGTGCAGTGTGTACCATCTTAACCAGCACTACGTTGTCATGGGCAAGCGTATCACTTACCATCAGGTGAACGTCTTGCTCGTCTCGTCGCATAGTAGTATAAAAAAAAAAAAAATATTAAAAAAATAATTCTGAATGTGTGCAACAAAGGCAAGCTTTATTACCTTACCCTATAAATAAACGCGTTAATATTTAAACATTACTGTGTTCACTTTAAAGGCAAATCTAGGTACTGTCCTGGTAATGTTACTGCAGTAACTAGACTTGACATCTAATCCTAACTAGTTTCGTATTTGTATAGTGCCGGTATCTAGTATTAAGACCACCAATCTAATAAATATCTAATGCGAAGCCTGTATATGCAAAATTATTTACTCACTTTTTTTTTATTTATGTCTACTTAGATTCGACATAGTTAGAAAATTAGGACAAGGCACTTACGGAAAAGTGCAGCTTGGAATAAACAAGAAGACAGGACAGGAAGTCGCCATCAAGACTATAAAAAAATGCAAGATCGAATCTGAGGCCGATCTTGTCCGCATTCGGCGCGAGGTGCAAATTATGTCATCCGTCAGACATCCAAATATCGTGCATATATATGAAGGTAAAAATGATTTTAAACTTTACCCCTAACTGCCTTCGGCCGCATTTCGCTTAACATCATGTGAAATTGTATTGAAATGTTTAGCCTATTGTATTTAAATTATGTCTAAATTGTTTTATGTTTGTCTATGTTTAAATCCTTTGACAGTTCTTTTATTAAAGTTTTATTGGTATTAAATTATTATCAAGTTTATTACCCATCCAGAATAATTAAAATGTATCTCCATTATCTAAAAGAAATATTTTAAAGGATATATAAAATTTTTTTGTAATGTTAACACTGATACTGTTGTAACATAACATATATATGCTTTTTTAATATTTCAGTGTTTGAAAACAGCGAGAAGATGATTCTCGTTATGGAGTATTGTTCTGGTGGAGAACTGTACGACTACCTTAGTCAAAAGAAAGTTTTAGAAGAAGAAGAAGCCAGGAGGTAAGTCGGTTAGCCTTTAATAGAAAGTTTCTTTAAATAGCTACTAAATCAATAGGACATTCTTCAGGTAAGCGATACATACCACTTATGATGATGTGGCAGCTAGTCCGGATGAGTTCACTGCATATTGTGAAATAACATACATAAGTTTTTTTTTATTTCAAGACTATGTACCACGCACGTACATAAACGTTGTATAAAAAGATGTTTCAATTGTACATAGATTAAAACTTAGCCAGTATTTGACGATGGTTTACGTACATAAAAATTTTCACAAATCTTAATGAATATATCTTTTATTTCATCTCGTATATTTATAAAGATTGCAGCATTTATTTATCAGTCAGTTATTTTTGAAGAAAGTAGTGGTCAGAGGGTTGCATCCAGAGCAGTGATCTGACTCATCGAATCATCGGATGTTTTTTATATATGTTACCTATTAATCATTTAATAAGTTTAAATATCTCATGTCTTTCCAGGCTGTTTCGACAAATCGCGACAGCTGTTTACTACTGTCACATACACAAGATTTGCCACAGAGATTTAAAATTAGAAAACGTCTTACTGGACGACACTGGTAGCGCCAAGGTTTGTAATGCACACTGATTTTTTATGAATATATCAGTAGGAGAAGAAAACGTTTAATAATGGTAAAATTTATGGATTTATTTAATATACTATTTCGATCGTAATAATGTACCGTCTGTGAAACAAACAACGTAGGAATAAATATGTTAGTCTATTGTTGTAAACTTATTTTAAATTAAAAATAGAGCTAGATCTAAAATTATAAAGTAATTTACTTTATTTAAACGTAACTGTGTTGCACCAAGAATTACATACAGATATAAATAAACTAAAAAGGAAAGCGATTCGACACATAAATTTTATATTCGCATTTAAATTCTTTCTGTTCTTTGAAAAATTTAAATGTGTATTTAACCAAGAATATAATATAACATTGGGTCGCCGCTACAGAGGAGTAAGTATATCGGCGCAAATATTATAAATATCTCAAAAAAAAAAAATGCAAAGAGACACGCACTCTCGACATCTTTTACCAAGTTATGAAAGACGTGCGGAGCGAAAACACACCATTCTTGGCTATTAGGGTCTTATGAAAATGTTATGGACGTCAAGAGGGCTAAGTTTGACTTTCCATAGCTCTATAACCAGAAGAGCTTTTAACTTTTGATTTCAGATTACTCGTCTCCTTATCCTGTATTTCATTTTATCATAAGAATATCGCTTCAGCGAAAAAGTTACAAGCGTTACGGTGTATTTACGTCAGTGCACTAGCCTATTATACGCTGATGAAATCGGTTAAAAGAGACTAAAACTAAACTCAAAGTAACTATGAATCAAGAAGACGGTATTCGTTAAATACATACATGTATGAAACTGTTAAAACTTTTCTTTTTCAGATTGCTGATTTTGGTTTATCAAATGTTTTCAAGGAGACATCGTTGCTGTCTACGTTCTGCGGCTCGCCGTTGTACGCGTCGCCCGAGATCGTTAAAGGAACGCCGTATATTGGTCCCGAAGTAAATATTATTTACTGATATATGCTTGTCATTAAATTATTGATGAAAGTGTACTTACTAGTGTTTAAAGAGATTATCATCAACGACGAAATAAAATAACGTTAAAAAATTGTGTATTATAAGATTGTAAGCATATAGTTTTTTATACCTGTGGTAGGTCTCTGTTGCCGATGACTGCCGGCCAAGGTTAATCGCAGCTCTTGGTTCTGATTGTGCAAATATTACGGTATTCTGGTTTAAGGTGTCGATTATGAAGTTACTGGGATAATGAGACTAACATCTGTAACGAGCACAACGTAGGGCAGTGTATGTATATCGTGATGAGTAACGCTACAATATTGAGGGCGGGGTGTATCACTTAGTCTATTATTTTTCGTCGAAAAAAAAAAACCTCTAAAATATAATATTTTTTTATGCACGCGGTCTCAATTCTCCATTCACGCATGCAGCAACCCATCACTTTCTGGATAGTTTTTGACTACATCGTAAAACCTTTTTCTTGAGCACGTCTGTCTGCCTTTTACTTTTCCAAAAATAATATGTACCTCCAGACAGTTCGGTTTTATAAATGGTATCTATTCCAGGTGGATTGCTGGTCTCTGGGAGTATTATTGTACACTTTGGTTTACGGTGCCATGCCTTTCGATGGCTCCAACTTCAAGAGGCTAGTCCGGCAGATCAGCAACGGTGATTACTATGAACCGAAGAATCCATCAAGTACGTATAAGATATATAGTCGATATTACAATCTGTTGTCGCTAATTCAGAAAATATATCATCAATAGGAATTAAGGGAAGTGTTTGGTAATTAAGAATAGAACTAAGTTATCCCCCTGTCTGTCGCAAAAGGCGACTTAAACGGTGTTCAGCTTTGAAGCTGTTACGTGCTCTCCGCCTACTAAGCGAGTCCGGACTGGGTGTCTTTTAAAGGGTTTCCCAACTAAAAATAAAAATTAGCAATCCTCTTAATACCTAGGGGATTAATAGGCAGCTTTATACACGATTTATATTTATGTTACATACACTTGTTTCAGCCGCTTCACCGTTGATTCGGGACATGCTTACAGTGGATCCATTAAAACGAGCCGATATTGCATATATTTGCGATCATTCGTAAGTAATTAAACTTTTGTTAATACCCAATCCGCTATTAACAAACATTACTTTTATTCGTCTAAACCAGCGGTCGGGGAACTTTTTTAATCATTACCCCAAAATATTGTTGTGTAGGTTGATATTACTTCATGGCGAAGAGCAAATAAAAAAACGAAATCGCCTCTTTTTTGCGTCCTTCATATTATAGCCCTCATGATAATTTTGAAAAGAAAACAATAACTAAAAATTTTATTTTAACATCATTTATTCAATTCATCAATGTAAAAATACTAACAGGTTTATAAAATAGCAAATTAAAAATATATATTTTTTTCTCACAAAAGCTTCATTTTTACCCCATTTGGGGTAATTTACCTCGGTTCCCCGACCGCTGGTCTAAGCGAAGAGATGATCAGGGTCTTCATCGTATGGTAAGTGATACGCCCGTCCAATATGACTATTTAGGATATTGTCATCCTCTCGCATGTCACACAGCATGGTTTGCTACTGTTAGGCGGTAGAAATAGGTGCTGCGGTAGTGGAAACTATCTAGATGGTTATCGGGAACAGATACCTATCACCAGCACGGAGCTGATCTTGGGAGCACCTTGTATCCTAATTCATACATAAAAATAAGTTAGAGGATCACGAAAGCTCCCTATGTATAATTTGGTTTATATGTGTGCGTTGCAGTTGGGTAAACGCGGGGTGTTCGACATCGTGCCTGGAGGTGGCGGAGGCGCTGGCCGCAGAGACACCTGTGCGCCTCGACCTGCTACTATCGCTTGCGCCGCCCCTCGCCGCGCCAGCACACGGCAATTCAGTCGTGGTGCCGCCAGAGGTGAGTCAGTCAGTAAAAAGGATGGCTTGTGACGAGTGTTTTCTGTTTAACTATCATTCTAGATTTACACTTTGGCAGAATTTTGATTTTATTGAGCGTTTTTTGAAACTAGCTTTATGTTATGTCATAAAGTAGTACAAGATGAGTTAGATATTATTCTTCATGCATCCCAGTTCATTGAGAGTTCATTCTCTATAAAACTAATCTATACAGTATCACATTGCGCTCGATACCTTGGGACACATGATGATATGTCTCCTTACACCAAAAATTTACTAACTATACAAATTATCAGTTTTACTAATAAGTACTTTAAAAACAAATAATTTGACTTCTATCAAATATACAGAAAATAAATATTTTTTGTTCGTCACTTAAAGTTCTGATTAGTTTAGACTACGTTAATTTAGTGTGGTTAATATCCTTTTCAATAGGCTGAGCTTGGACCAGAAGAGAGTTGTACAGATCTCACTAGTTCAACATCAATGCCTGTTGAACCTAGCAACTCTGCAGAAAAAAGAATCCTTGAACTTGTAGCAGGTAAGATAAAATTCATATTAATGAATGTATTAACATTAAATTAAAAAAAGCTCTCGTAATGATCCCATTACTGAGGCTTTTGGTCTTCTCTCACTAGGAGAATGCCAAGGCTTAGTTCGCAAAATCAGGTGTTCTTGGAACATGTCGGTTTCCTAGTGATGTTGTACTTTACTAGAGACTCATGCTCAATATGTATCGAACTTGCGCCCCTTTGAGACGTATCACAAATATGCCTTATATTTTTGCAAATGATGTCTGTTTGTATGTCTAGCAATTTTATAAAATATTTGTAATCTTTTTTAACATCTTTAGAAGGTGGTGAAGACGCTATAAAGCCTTCACCTACACGCACTATAGTTTCTGCAGGCGACAACAAACGCAAATTGGAGCTCGCTATGTCCGCGAGTGGACTGCAGCGAAAAAAAGAGAAAGTTGGAAGGTAATAAACATATCGGTATTTGTTTCAGACATCAGGAATATAAAGAATTTAACGATTACTGGTGACTTATGTAACCTGTGTCCCTGTGGTATGTGTCTGGCGTAGGAGACTACTAATGTTAGCTCCACTGCTGTGCCAGTTTCTGCTGTTAAATAGTAATGTGTTTGCACACTGCTGTGTTCTTTCTTTTTAAAGAGCCTTGTTGCTATTTACTAGCAACAAGGCTGTCAATTACTAGGGTGATAAGCCTTAACCTCTTTTGTCTCAAGGCGAGATGTTGTTATAGGCAGGCGCATATTTTACTATTTTATACTTTACAAAATTCGTGTCAATGTTCATATGAATCTGCATAAAAAAGTTATTTTCATGTTACAAGCAAATACCAACATTTTATTCATATCTATAGAATATTGTCATCCCGGTAAGTAAGCGTAAACCACTGTGAAGCTGTCGCTATCGACAGTCGACTCTCCGGGAAGCACCTGCTAAATTACAAGTTGTGGAGTTACGATATATGTTCATATACGTACAACTCTTCTTGTTATTTTTTCGACAGTTTACTAAAGAAATAGCGATAGGTTTTATATGAATAAAACAATATATAGTTTACTGTACGTATTGACAGTTGCGCGAGCGTCGCGCTTTTGCCGTCCGCGCTGCCTGAAGAAGGATCCCTGGACTCGCCGCCTGCAGACGAAGAACTATCTAATGAACCGGTGTGTATTACTCGATATTTTTATATATATAAATACTTATACAAGTTAACCGTCAGTGTGATGGCAAGGTTTATCTAAACAATAATTTATATTTATGGACTAATAAAATAATTGTATATTGCAGCAGCAGCCATGTCTAAAATCATCAGCCACTATTACCATTGCTCCTGCACCGATCGAATTAGCCAAAGATGCTACAGTTGAAATCTCTAAACAATTGCACAAAGAAGATGAAGTTAAAGACGTTAAGCCCCGTGTCACCGTTAAGAAAAAGGCTACATCGCTTAAAGATGACGAGAAGCTATCGCCAGAGAAACAGGAAGAAACTAAGGTAGACTTTAGTAAATAATAATGTATATAATTTATACAGTAAATAGTTTCTGTGCAAGCATTCATTGGATATGTCTATGTAAATAATTAATCTTCTTAAATTAAACGGCGGAGATAGTATGTATTTGTTTTAACTGTGTTAGTGGTGCAGTGGCTCACCATTGGCCTTACAACACGGAAGTTTCTGGTTTTATTATGAATAGAGTTTGAATGTTAGTAGGATATCGTAAACCCATAACAACATGGTTGTGTTTTAGCTGTCGAAATATGAGGGCCAGTGTATTTTGGGCGGCGAGCTACACCATCCACGGCTTCATTGCCACTTAACATTGAGTATCAAAAGTTTTGCTCAAGTGTTATCCCATTGTAAATAAAATTAAAATGTACATTTCAGATGGAAGAGTCTAAACCCAGTTCAGTTGCGACCGCTACAGACAAACTTACTTCGCTCACATTGACACAACAAACACCTGCGTCGGCGCCTACGAAACCTAAGAAATTATCTATAGGTTTGTATTAAACTTAATATATTAGTGGATAACATTTAATAAATAATTAAACAACAAAAATAAAAATGCGAAGTCTCTCCTACAGCCCAAAATATATATTAGTGATTAAAAGAAACATGAAGTAGGCGTTTTTATTTATTCGACAAAGTGATGACGAAACGGTAGTAGGACATAATGGTATATGAGCCCGCGCATATAACAATGTGGCGCTAGTTTTTGAATATGAGGCAAAAGATGTGGTCTTGTTGCTCCAGTAATTTTAGTAACTACGACGCCCTTAAAGCTGGAACACAGTAGTGTTTGCGCACTACCGTTTGAAGGCAAAAATAAGAGCTGCGGTATTTACCTAACAAGATGTTCTTCGACAACAGAGATTAACCACCATGCTTTCATTACTTGTAAATGAAAACTTATGTTTATCAGATCTACTCGTTATCTAAAGTATTTATTTTATTTGACCAAAACAATATTTCAACCACGATGATACATAATTAATTATTTGGATAATTATTGTCATATTTATATTTATAGTACATAAAATGTTATTATTAAATTGTCCCCTCCTGTACAGTACATATCTTTGATGCTCTAAAAATGATGTCATAAACAGTATGTAACCTAGTTTCCTATCTTACTCAGGTGGTCACGTGGGTAGTTTCAAAGAGCAATTTGAGCGGCGAGCGTCGCTAACGGCAGCTCCAGATATCAAACGTAACGTCTCTAAACCAAGTCAGTTATTAATTACTTATATGCCTGTAACAACTATATATATTTATTAACGAGCATTTTTTACATTAATTAAAAAAAAAACGGTTTATTATATTTTTATTGCAGTTTTATCAAAGATCGCGAAGCCGAAGGCACAAAGCGAAGACAGAGATCTACCTACCAAATCTGAAGACAACGGCACTGTAAGGCTGCAACAAATTGGTATTGAACCATCACAGGTGAGCATCAAAAACATATAAATTTAAAACAATATTATTTATTTACTTGTATTTATTAAAAACACTTCAAATTTAATAATTACAAAATATATCGTGTAACATCAGTATGTTGTCAGTGATAGGTCATCTTTACTGGAGACAGTCTAGGTAGGTTTCACATTGTTATCGGCGGGAGTGTGACCATCAGTTGAACGTCTTGCTCGTGTCATTTTTTAGCGAAAGAAAAAAATAACATATTTAAAAATACTTTACTCATAACTCATTCAATCTATTTCAGACGCCAGTAGAAGAAATGCGGGAAGTTCATCGCGGTGGTGTGAAGAAGACTGAAAGCGAACCAATGCATAACAGTCCACAAGTTGATCCATCAGTCTTGCTGCAAGATGCTAGAAGGTAACTAAAAAATATATCAACTACAGTACTTTTCAAACCAGAACATAGTAATGTTTGTATACTGCAGTTTGGTTTCAGAATTAGAAGCTGTGGTGAGGAATTTCCAACAACATAGGCCGTATACTATTTCAAAAAAATGTAAATAATAGTCTTTATGATACTTAAAGGTTTTTTTTAATATGAATTTTAGAATAATAAAACTGCAGAGGCACTATCCACGTGAAAGAAATTAATTAAACACTTAATTTGTTTGTTATTTTTAAGGAGTCTTCAAAACTCTATGGCCAAGCTGGTGGAGGAGAAAGCGGGTGAGGAAAACCGCAGGCGTGCTGCTCGCGATATTATCTCATCTGCCATACGCACTGGTATGGAAATAATGCTTTCATTTTTAGAGTTCATTTATTAATGGTCTATAGGGCTATTATCGAGTATTTTGTGAAATAAAATACTGGGCTGGTCAATGGCAAATAAGGGACCAAAAATAAATAAAGAGTTTAGATCATTCGAATTCGTGTACAGCATTCGTAATACCAAAAAAAGTTAACATTCATTTTCACATAGTAGAATAACAATATCACAATTCGATTAAATAGTATCAGTGCGCTTTTGCAGCTTATCGCAATAATCAATCGTTATTCGATGTAATAATGGTAATGACTAACATGTAGATTTGCATATACTTACATAGAGGTGTTATAATTTCTAACTCCACCAATTGACGAGATGAGAAAGATTTCATCATAGTCAAGTGACACAGGTCCCAATAAAAACGTGGCGCGAGTGAGGATGATAAAAATTACACCGCATGTGTTTGTCGCTTTGAGACACACGATGTTAAGCCTCGTTACCGTAAAAAAATATTCGTGCACAACTCTTTGGTGGCAGAAATTAGAGATATGCCGTGTCAACTTACTAGACGGTCTCCGCAACAAAGTCCAACCGTCAATACTTAGTATAAGCGTAGAACTGAAGACGTTAATAAGTTTCCAATTCAGGCAAGCCGCCTGTGCCGTACGGGCGCTCTTCATCGGCCGGGGTGACGTCACTATCTTCGCCCCCCGGTACACCGCCCGCCGCGCCGCCATCGGCGCCACCCACTGCACCGCGTCTGTACCGCACGGAGGCGCAGCACCGCGTTGACGATCACCGGCACAGGTTATTTTCATAATTATCTTGTTCGACTTTATACCTAATTGTGAATAACGTTTACCTCATGATTAGTATAGCACTTGCCCATAACAATGTTGCGCTAATTAGAATATTTACACTGCATTACTTTGCGCTTATTGCTTAGAAGGACCTAGATTTCGCTACTTCGATGATTCTAGCAATTCTGATCCACAGCGCCATACAAGCTACAGCGCCTTTTAAACCGAAACAACTTTTTTTTATATTTAAGTAGGTTACTCCTTGTTCACGATCTCTCGTTAAGTAGTGATGTGGTCTGCGATGGCATAACGCACTAGCCTATTAGTTTACCCGATTTTTTTATTCTCTTGAAGATACCACCGTAGTAGCTTACCAGGTTAAGTAGAAGGGGAATGAAATAAAGTCAATGAGATTGCTATTATTACAGAGGAGTATCCGTGGAACGTATCATCCCGATCCACATGTCTGCTGAGGATAATCCCTCGACTTCACACAAACCTGTGCAGCCAGTAACGTCACCAGTTACACCCCCCACAGTACCTCGGCAACACACACCACTCAGGTATATATTTGAGAATGTACTTAATAATTATTTTTGTTTTATATATCTCGCACAAAAGACAACTATTATACTACACACTACTACAGGTAAATCATATTGGCTTTTACTACATAGTTTTTTTCAATTTTGTAAAACTTTCTTATCTACTCTACACAAACACTTAATGTAAGTTTCATATGATTTTAAGTAAAACAGGTCGAAGATTTTGGACCATGCTCGTCTACAAACTGTATTGCTGTTATGGTGGCAGATTTACAATATGAGGATGTTAGGTTGCTCTCAACTTTGCGCCTCAAAATCGTAACAAGATTTATATGTTATAGAGCGAAATGTCTGCCACTGTGCTTTAGAGAGATTTTAAATAAACGGATTTATTAATAATAATATCTTCTAGACGACTTACGTCGACGGAGTCTCCGACCAGTGAGGCGTGCAGTAGTCCGGGTGAGCCGATCAAGAAGTCCGCACGCGAGTTTATCATCCCCATCGCAGTGGAGGGCAAGGGCTACGTGACGCCGCGGCAGCGTAGCCTCGAGCCGGAGTCCGCGCACGCAGCGCACGCACCACGCCTTGCACGCCCCCACAAACCCAGACGCATCAGGTTATATAACACTTATTATAATCACTTACTTTTGTCTAAAAATAATGCAGGATCCTTTTTTACGCTCGGGAAATCTTTTTAAAATATACTCTTCTAGAGATTAGTAAGAGTAATGTGGGATTTCTTTTATATTTCTATATAATAAATATTGGTCCGTTTTTTATATCACAGTAGCCTGGTCAGTGGTGGTGAATCTGAGGAAGAAGATGACACCCACATGCATCGGCTGAGGTATGTTGATAAAGTTATGAATCAACAACATCATCATAACCTTTTTTATCTACAATGGGTTATTACTTGTCTGTAATTTCACATTGTATTAAGTGACAATGAATCCTGTATGAGCACCTTTCACTACATATGTGAAAGGTGCTCATACAGAATACTTTGGCTTTCATATGTTAGCAAACAGAAGACAGTGATGGCAGCAAATTATTGTTATGCACATTCTCTTAATAATTTAAATTTTTCAAGGTCAACTCGTGCGGCTCGCGCTGAGTCTGTAAGTTCAGGGGAGGAAGACGAAGAAGACGAGGGCTTCCACTTGCTCACCGCAGAGAATTTGTTCTCTACACTTCTGCACAGGGTAAGTTTTGTCTATATTAATAATTTTCAATATTATTACAAAACATATTCATAGATACATATACACCATATTTATTGAAAATATCTAATCTAGTAGTGTATAAGTTTTTTGGATTTTGCTTTCCTAAATAATTTTTCAAACTGGCAATCTCTTTTCATTGTTATCTTATACCAGATTATTACCTTTTTCGTTCCCCTGTTTCCTAATTCGATTTTGGGGCCACGTGTAGTGAACTTTGGCTTGTATTTAACGTATGAAAACCAGAGAATTCCGAACGAGCACGCTCATTCACGACAGATTGTCATTTAATATATTGTTAAATTAAGGTCACATGCAGCAAGCCCATGTAAAAAAAAAAACATTTTCTGCAACCACTGGTAAGAGTTAGCGACCTAGATGACCTGAAATCGTTGATTCATTAACGTTATTCTTGTCTATTGGAAAAATGACGCCGCAAACTGTTTTGTCTTGCAAAACCATAGGTACTTTTGCACAATCAATGCTAATAATAACATTGTTTATAATAAAATGATTCAACAGGTCCGTGCATTGACTCAACGTCTCAACGGCGAGGAGGGTCCAGGCTTTCCGCAGCATCCGCACTCCCTCTTTAATAACCTGCATCAGTCACCATTCTTCAACAGGTATGCGCTATATCATCTCTGAATGTGTGGCTTTCGTCACCTTGGGTATGACGTACATATATATAAGACACCACAACACAACCTTTACCACATCTTAAAAATCACAATAGTAACAATAATTTCTATTAATGACATCATATTTTAGCATTTTCCCCAATTTCTCTGTGGAACCTTCCCTGGAATACCATTAGTCTATAAGGTTATGTGGGGCTACATTCAATTCAGTTGGTTACATCTCAGGTTACTCTTCTAAAAATGTAGCATCGCTTAAATATGAAAATTATATTAGCATTATTGTTAAAATTGTGAATTAATTAGTTTTTTTTTACATTTACCATATTATTTTTTCCTATATTTTAAGAAAAATTTCATACAATTTAAAAATCATGCTTATAATAGGATGGTTTGGACTATATTACATAATATATTGTTATAGACATTGAATATTTGTTAATAAAAATTAGAATTTCTCGTTAGTGAGTGAAGTAAGAAATTAGTGTTACTCGAATTTTTTTAATTCAAGTGTAAAAAGTTGCATCTGACCGTTTGAAAATTCGATGTTTTTAATTTTTTGGCTTCAAAATCTCCCTAACTTGCTACGCATTTCATTTATATAACAACTTAGAGTTTATTATGTTTTGATTGCTATTTTTATAATCAAACTAATAATGTTTATATTAATTTTCCGCATGCAGCCCTCACTTACCGAGGAGACATTTGGTGTAAGTATCGCATTCCCTATTACACTTACATAAAATCTAGATTCGTTTATTAAAATGTAGTGTAAAAATATTATTTTGATTATTACATGCAGCACTCACAAATTTATGGAAAGCAAAAGAAGCGTCTCTGAAACGTGAGTTTATGTTATCCACATTAATAATATGAAAATTATCAATTTTAATGCATTTGGAAATAATAAATACATGTTTATGTATATTAGTTCAGAAGTATTTCTTATGGTAAAATTACATATAAAGACTATTTATTAGACTAAAATTCTTTTTTATTTTATTCCAAATTGGCACTATAAGGTCGTGAACAGAATCATATTCTTCTTGATACTGTGGTATCGCTGTGTTACGGCTGTTATTTATTGGCAGATTCACAATATAAGAGGTAAGTGGGTTCGATAAAATCCTACCACTAACCTAACTCCATAACATATCGCTCCGAATCGAATCAAGGAACTATGTGTTACAAAAGCAAGTCGATAGCCATAACGGCAGTTAAACTGTTCTGTTGTATGCTTCCATAATGGTCGCTCATCTGCACAGTTACTATAGCATATTAATTTCATTGCACAGACGAGATGGCTGGGGTTCGCGGCAGATGCACACGGACTGGGATTCCATGTTCAACAAAAGCCGGCAGCCGATGCCGCGAGGTGAGTGAAGCTTGCGCCGCTTAGCCGCGTCGCACCGCGTCGAACGGGGAAAACGTCGCCGGTATCGCGCACGCACTCGCACTCTCACGCACACGCGATCGCTATACGCACGTACATCGCTTTGCAGCGCAATTATTGAAAAATGTTCATTAGTCGCTATCAAAACAAAACTTTCTTTAAATTTTAAAAAATGAAAATCGTTTTGCAGTTTAAAAAATCAATGGACACATTAAAAGCAAATAATAATTAACAAAAAACATTAATAATTTTTATTACGTAAAAATTTTAAAATAACCTGTAAATTTAAAAACGTAATAAACACAGATATTTAATTAATTATTAACAGAAAATGTTCAAAAGCTTAAACTTCATACAACTCCGAAAATATTATAAAAATACGAGAATGGGAAAGCAGCAACTAGGAAATACATATTAATATAACTTAAACATGTAATAAAAATATAGAAGTTCCTCCATTAAAATCATAACTTTTGAAACTGTTTAACATTTTATAAAACAAACATTAGAAACTGTTAGCAGTAATAACGTAATTATTTACAATGTAGCTTACAATGATTTTACAATAACGAAAAAACCAGTAGCTCTTCTCTGTTCTATGATTATATTTCGGATCGATTCCGTGGCTATATGTTGTAGTTAGAGTAGTTATACAGTTTTTTCAAACCTCCCAGCCAAGCAGAATTGCCGTGTTCCGGCTGTCACACAGAATACTCTGGTATAGAGTGTGAACAAGAATAAATAATCAATTTATAAACGTTTTTAATAGTATTATAAACGCTGAAATCGTAATAACATAACTGAATTAATTATTCTTATTTTTTCGTGTAAAACTATTTTTTATGATGACCAAACTATAAGGAAGCAGTTTTAATTTTTTTTTAAATCTAAACTTTTGCTGTTTATGTTATACATATTTAATTGTATATTCAAGTAAACAAAGTATTCATACGAATACTAAGACTTGCTATTTGTCAGTTTTACGTTAAAGGTTTGTTCATCACAGCAGCGTTTAATCCCGTTGTAATAGTGCGCGAGCACGATTACGTTTTGGTTGTAACGTCTTTTTTCAGACATTTAATAGTTTCCAGAGTTTGTATTAGATATTTGTTAATAATGAAATTCAGTAAAATTTTTATTAAAGTTATAAAGATTATTTAAAAGAAAACGCCATCTTCCAAATAAAATCCTTAGTTTTCATCATCATATAAACCGATGGACGTCCACTGTTGGACATATCCTTCAGGTCTCCTAAATTCTTAATTTTACTTATTAAAGTTCGTTAACAAAAGACATATACATTTTTTTCAAGAAGATGATAATATTATAAAGCATATACATGTAGGGACGCGGCACAGCAAGTAGTTTGCGCCGAGCACGGCCTCCGACACTCACCAGACGCTGGCTTCCACTAAACAAATGAATTAACTATCAATCGTATCACCGCGAGGGAATCCGCCGCGTACCACTCATCCGCGCATTAATATCAGTGACGTTTTCCGCCGTCACCGACGGTTTGATCTTATCTAATATTAACAACATATTCAATAGACTATCGAATGTCTACACAGACAGACAGTTAGTTTATTATTTGTGTTAGTTACTGTTCGTATTTTTTTCGAGTTCATTAACAATATTAATATTTTTAACATTTTTTCTGCATTGTAGTTTTCTATTGTTTTCAAATCGCATTATTTGTGCAGGTGTTGACTTTCTCCTACCCGCTAACACTAGCAGGAAAATGTTGCGTTGCTCTCAGTTTTCTTAGATTATTTTTATTGTTAGCAAAATGCATGAATTGGAAATGAAAGGCATTACATTTTCGTATTGCCTGTGGCAATGCAGTAATTTTATTCAATAGAATTTATTTTGAGTTTTTCTACATTTTTTTCTATTAAATTTTTAGAAGTTCGACAGTAATGTTTACAAACTGACAGTTAATTTGTTTGCAAAGTGAGACATGGCATAAATGTGTAGCTAGTGGATGTGGTAGCACTCGATGTATTCCTAAGTGTACGTCACTTTTGTGTTGGGAATCGTATTGGATTTGAGACGTGCACATAAGAGCGGTGGCCTTTGGGGACAACGTGGCTGCGGCGGCGGGGCCGGTGGCGGGCGCGGGGAACGGGGAGGGAGAATAGGGTTCTCCGTGGGCGCCTGTGCAGCGGTAGTGAGGTTGTGTTGGTGTGGTTGCAGTTGGGTTGCGCGTTACACTGCATGCTCCGACCAAATCTTCACTACACAGCGGCAACAGCGCCAACCACAAACCCGCAACAAACACCACACAGGAATAGGTACTAAACCATGTTTATTTCTTCATTTATGTGTTTTGTGTTACGCACCGAGCGCTACGGCTGTTTACCAGAATAGAGATGCCTTTATAATGCGGTAAACGTCGCCCATGCAGTTCATTTGCATTCTGGTAAATTAAATTTGATCAAAAAGCAACATTTTAATGCATATTTTTGTGTTTTGTTTTGCATATCTGAGCTTCTGTTTGATCTAAAACGATAAGTCCTCTTTATACTCTACAATTAACTTTTAACCCAATGCATCAATGTTAGTATAACTTCTGATTACATTTTAGATTTCTTATACTTAATTATACAGATAAAAACCAGTAAATCTACACCTAAACATCTACGCTGACTAAGAAAAAAAAACTCTATTTATGAACAACCATTGTAAATATCATAACGTGCGAACGTAATGCATGATCGAAACCGTGTGTTCTTTTGGGTTCCGTTGCAGGTAGTTGTAAGAAAGCCGGCAAGAAGCAGCAAACGTCGAAAGCTCAACAAACGGAAACCGAGCGTGGGTTAGATCTGTCGGATTTGGACTTGAGCTCGATAGAGTTCTCGGAGAGGGAAATGGCTGCGCTGTCGGGACTAACGCCGGCGCTGTCGCGACGTTTGCAACAGCAGCTGCTCGCACATCTGCCACCCGCCGCCGCGCGCTCTTTGCGCCGCACGTTGTCGCTGCACGCCGCACCCTCGCCCACAAGTCGCCACAAAACCACCCGCAGCCATTCCGCCTCTAAATCTGATGAACCACATAACACCGATCTACTCGACGAACTTATAGCCGGCGAAGACAAACTGTCCCGCGAACTCACTCCTAAACTCGAAAAAACGACCGCCCATAACGTCAATAACACTGACGGTGAAATCCACGATATCACTGAACTCAAAGGTGTGCAACGTCGCTATTTACGGAGCCATTCGACCAAATCCGTGGATGATAACACTTCCACCGAAAATACACCAGAAAAAAATAATTATGTAACGGGGAATTCGTCAGAAATAACAACCAAAAAGAATACCGAGAATCTCATTGATAAAAATGAAAAAGAAGAAAATACCGATAGTGGTGTTACCAATTTGGATATAACTTCATCACAAGTATCACAGTTCTGTACATTACCGCGACTTAAACGCAATACAACGATATTACGGGATTCTACATCCCCTTCATCAGTGACTGATTCCATAGGCAATGAGTTTTCATCAAAACATTCTCTAGGTAAGGAACAGAATCAAACGAGAGGCAGTAGTATCCGTAATACCACGGATCGACCACTTCTTAGTAAATATTTAATTCCTGAACGACATTTATCGTTAGACGAATCATACTCTTCTGATTCTGGTAGTATATTATCCGAACCAAGCTATATAGCAGCATATGGAACATCTTCAATAGGTAATTCATCCAACTTGGGCTTTAGACGCCACTCTTTAAGATTGGCAGGCGATCAACCCAGAAAACGCATTTCAAGGTTCCTCAGATCAGACTTTTTTGACACACCTCCAGATGAAAATCTTTATGCTAAACACAAAAAAGAAAAAGAATTGGAAACTCAAAAAATTCTTAAAGAAATAAGAGAAAAGAAAATTAGGTCGCTTGAGTCTCCTAGGAGTCCATTGGATGGTAGTGATACCCCTGTATTATATAAAGAAGAATCTGCTTATCTTCGTAAATGCCTATCGCCAGTTAACAATTTAATTAGTAAAGAACGTAGCAGATCTAGTACGCCTTTTTTCCCAATTTTAGACAACATTAAGGAAACTAATTTAGACACTTCATTGACGATTATAGATCCAAAGAAAAATACAAATAAAAAGAAAGATCATATAAAACCATTTACAGATGAAAAACAACAAAACAAAGAATCAAAAATGGCAAGGCCAAAGAGTTACCCAATAAAAAAAATTGACTCATTTGATGAAACAAACAAAACTACATCATCTGACAAAACCGAAGTTAAGGACCAAGAAAGCGAGGAAAGAAAGTTACCAAAAGAATCGAAATTGACAAGACCAAAAAGTTATCCTGCAAGTAGTCCGTTGTCAGAAAAAATGTATAATATTCGAAATGGGAAAAGAGACGAATTACAAAACACGTCGATATTAAAAGAAGACAAAATCAACAATGATTGCAAAAATGACGTTGAAGTAAGTTTTAGTATTACATTGCCTAAAAGAAAATCGAACTCGGTGACAAAATCAGAATTACCCAGGAATAAAGATTCATCAGAACAGAATGCTGAAATTAAAACAGAAGTTGCTCCAGCACTTGTTTTAAAGAAATATAAAGTTATTAATGAAGAGAATAATAAAATTGGTGAAAATAATACTAGTACCAGTAATGGCACCGTCGTTGAAAATGCAAAGAAATTAATTTCTTTAACAGAGAACAGTATAAATAAAAACGATATAAAAAAATCGGATATTGAGCCCAATAACAAGAAAACAATCAAAAAGAAAATAATAAAAAAAGTTTCTTCGAAATCAAAGTCAGATTTAATTAATAGTCAAGAAGTAACTGATGGCAATAATTCATTGCATAAGAAAAAAGTAGTTCAAAAAGAAAAAGAAAAAACCCCTGATGACAACTCTAAGACTATAACAACCATGAAAAAAAAATCTGTCTTACAATCTATAAGCCATAAACTTGAAAAATTCGCGTCAACCAAATCGAGCTCTTCGGAAAAATCATCACAAAACAGTACATCAACAAGAGATTCAAAGAAAGAATGTTCTAAATTGAATAGGATGCAACGAGAGCAATCTGTACCTGTAAACACTAATCCCTCTACCGAATCGAATCTTATCAAAAGAGCAGTTACTCTAACAGATGTCGCTGCTTTAGAAAATCAAAATTTAAGTCAAGGCAAAACGACAGTTTCGAAGGTTTTAGGATTGTTTAAGAAATTTGATCCCAAAGAGAAAACAGTTAAATCTGTCGCTAACAACTCCTTGAATGACAATATAAACATCAATATAAAAAACAATAATGATCACCAGATAGAAATGTTAAACCCAGAGAACGAAAAAGAAAAACCAAGACGACCGACATCGTTACTATTAAATGGCTTAGGACGTAAAAATAAAAATAGTAAAGCGGCAAGTGACAGCGCATCCGTTGCCTCGTTGGAAACTGATGATGTGCCCGTACTTAAGAAAGATAGTGAACCTAAAAACGTAAAGAATACTTTGAAATTAGATTTCTCCCGATTGCCAAGAGTTAAAAAAATAGTTCCTACAAATCCTGTGATAGAACCGCAAATAATGGATACTTCCTCATGTGACAAGGAAATTGATAACAAATACGATTCAGAAAAAAACGGCACAATATCTGTCAGCAAGAACAAATTAGATTTAGCT
The DNA here is from genome assembly GCA_029286795.1 of Byasa hedistus. NCBI lineage: Eukaryota > Metazoa > Arthropoda > Insecta > Lepidoptera > Papilionidae > Byasa > Byasa hedistus. Next base: position 3,597,733 of record JAGSMW010000008.1, read on the forward strand.
GATGAAAATTCGCGCAGCCGTTCAAGAAGCCGATCAATTTATTCCAATTCAGATGTAAAATCTGAACACAGTGCAGACTTTAAAATATTAGAAAAGATTTCAGATTCTTTTACTGGTAACTCCGTCCATAGACCTGTGCGCAATAATGATTCCACTAGTCCTGATAAAGATGATATAGTTGATAGGATTCGAAGAAAAAGCTTCTATTCAAGATTTAATGAAAAGAAACAAAGGCGAAAGAGTAGTTTAGTAGGTCCAGGGGCTACCGAGTACGACCCCGTGGCAAGGATTCATTCGCAGCCGACAGAAACTAAATTAGACGTTTCTCCCACATCTCCTAGCACTTACGACTTATCGCCGGGATATTCCATTGCTTCAGACTTATCGCCTTCTACGGATCGCTATAGATCATTACTTGCTGATCTTCAGAAAACGAGGAGCAGCTTACGTTATGAGGGACTCAATGATAAAATTGACACATATAGATCTCTCGATAGGAACGATTTTAAAAAGAGTTCAGGCGGCAAAAGTTATATAGATTATGACCACCCTGGATCTTTAGGCATGCACAGATATTCTCGGACAAAGTCTCTCTTAGAAAATTCTGATGCTATAGAAGATCATGGTATAAGTCACTTAAGAGATCCGATAAAATACAGCCGGACAAATTCATTATTTACACCTGGTAATTATGCAACATACAGACCGAAAAGGACTAGAAATTCCGCGATAATGTTGAAGGAAAGCGAAAAAGAACCGAGCCCCGAGAACATACTTGATAAAATAAGGAACAGAAAGATCTCAATCAGTGTAACAAGAAAACAAGAACCCGAGGATTCACTGTCTAGGTGTGTATATTATATATAGATATAATTTTATACCTGTTTTCAACATTCATGTTACGTAAATAATTGAAATAACTTTCCCGAAATTAAAGATTTTTAAACTGCACGCTTCATGCTTTTAAATAAAAAATTGCACTAATACATTAAAGGGTTTTATGATTTAGAGACATTTTTCAATTTTGTCAAATAGCGATAAAATTTATGTAAATCGAGTGTAAGGTTGTTTAGATAATAAATTTTTTACTATTTGTTCTGTATACCATTTTTGCAAGTAACATTTGCAATAATAATAAAAGGCTGAAACATACATGTTCAGGCACGCAGGTTGTAACAGTTACTCTATCAAGCATTCTCATCGACACTAGGCTAGGGCGCCGTGGTTCGTTTGCGTTATGATAATTTGTAATAATTTCTATAAATTATACAATTTCAGATCCAATGTCCCATCTAAAAGCGAAGGCGACTGTGCAGAATGCTCTGAAAAAACTGACTGAGAGACGCTACTGATTTTTTATTTTCATCGAGTTCAAAATAAATCTTTATAACGAAAGTTAGCAATCTTACAGCTGACCTAACAAATAACTTGTCGTTTTCGGTGTCATCACTTCTTTTTAGAATCATATTAAGCCTCTTTCTCTCTGTTACGTTTATGTTGTACTTGGCGCCATGGTTGTTCTGCATTTCACATATTAAGTTACATGAAGATAGCAAAGATCGAACATCACTTCGATCACTTTTGGTAAAAAAAAATAATGGGTGGCGTAAATGAAGTGTCTGAAAATTGCAAGTAGTGAGAATAAGAGCTGACGCGGATTGTAATATTTGACGAGGAATTGCATCTCTTTATTAGAATACGCTTTCCTGAATCGAATTGACTATAGTTAAATATGAAAATGATATTTTTTGCTTATAAATTAACTATTTGTTAATTGTTTAAGTAAAATTAATCTTACGTGCCTTCGCAAAAGTTGAACGACTGGATTTGATAAAATCTTCGTTATATTGTAATAGTAAATTACACGGTTTTTGTGTGTTTTGCACAAATATGTACCCAATCATTACTTTTAGCGGTCGCAATTGACTGTATGCTACTATAAGTAAAATAAAACGTTCATAAATCGTCATTTATAGTATTCAACGCTGTCACTTAACGGTTATCGAATAGAATGGTGCTTAGTTGAAGATTTACTTAGAACATATGTATTTATAGGGCTACATGTTACACAACTTGTAGGTTGTCTGTATCAACGAAAGCTTTGTGTTTCCTTTTAAAAGTAACTTATTATATAAATGTAATTTGTACCAAATGTTTTCATTTGTTGCCATACTCGCCTCTCGATAGTCGGAACAGTAAATCAGCTAGTTGTTAGTCATTGACAGATAGTACAGATGTATACAGAATATAAATTTACTCGCGTGTCCATTATCATCTCGAATCTATTTATTAATTTTATTATTAATATTGATCTATTTATTAGTGTGTGGTGATTGTTAATATTTTTCGTCATAGTCACAGGTGAAGTATGCTGTGATTGTTTTTAAGATAAATATTAAGATTGCTCTCACACGCGTTTTGTATTGAATGTCAATAAATTATATAGTTGGAAGCAGTTGTTTTCGTTTTCATCCCCGTGTCCTTTTTTAATATTATTAAAACAGATTTAAGAGTTAACAAAAATCGATCCTTTTATACGGGATCTATTTTTACAAAAATTGATAGAAAACCATGGTTTCAAATGATTGTAGGAGTTATTACCATACCGTAATGTCATTTCTTTTAGTTGTGATATAATAAATTTAAGTATTTATATAGACAGCAGGCCCACATGCCTCGAATGACAGACTATCTGAACAATTGATAAAAAGGCCTTCAAGAATACAAATCCTACACAACCCGTTTTTCCACGAAAAGAAGGATAATAAAATGGAACTTCATGTAGAAATATATTTATTGTAAAACATGCATTTAGCATATTCACAATTCATCTGAATTAAGCAGATGGGGCAAGTGGTTCCAGTTCGGTAAAATACTTGGCTTGCGCGTCGGCCAACTGCTCGAGCATATCGTCCACGTCAGTGGAGGGGAAGCGCTCTACCAACGAGGCCACCATACCCTCGGCGCTTGCCGGGTAGCGCTTCAGTTCCACCTCGTCACCTGTATAAAACAAAGACAAGACTTTAGGTCGGGCTCAATAATGATAACGAGTAAAATATAATTCAACTGCATCTGTGGCGCAGATAATAAAGTTATTGTCAATGGTGACGGATCGAAGTGTCACATAATTAAACTAATTATCGTCATCTTCATCAGCAGCCAATAGATGTTCAGAGCTGGACATACGCTATCGATCACCAAAGATCTCTGATCTGTCCTGCTTTGCCCGCACCCAGCGGCTTCTGGGAACCTGATCCATATCGTCAGTTCACTGCGTAGAGGATTTACATCACTACTTCTACCGTACGCCGTCACTCGTGTGTCTTACTCGATTGACCGCGCCCCACTGAGCCTACTATCATCTTACAAACAATATTCTTATAAAAAAAAATCAGGTATGTTGTAAATTTATTACGTTCAACTTTATTTAGAATTTACCTTTATTGGGTAAACTATAACCTGACATACAAGTATTTAATATATGCTTACATACATTTAAATATGAATTTTGTTATTACATAGTGTAGCCATTACCTTTAATCGTGGTGTTTGGCTGCACGAAAATATTCCTGGGCTGCTTGTGCAGCATGACAATGTCACGCCAGCGTGCCCACGGCTTATCGAGACGGCTGTACTTCGCGAACAGCTCCTCGGCTCCGGCCACGTCGCCTGTCGCTTTCAAAGTCTGCAGCTTCACGAGAAATTCGCCTGCAAATAAAATAATATAAAAATCAAGTGTTTGGAGCACTCTTACACATCTGTTCTGCCTTTATATTGACTTACCGGGACACAATAAAGGTATTTGTAATTATTTATAATAGCCACAGATTAGAGCCAAAAAATTATAGTCACCAATAATTCTCTTGCCGTCGGTAGCGAGGCGGCTCCTGTCGAGCGTAAGTAGTAGATTCCGGTCGGGCTCGGGTTCCGTCACTATTAGCAGGCCTTCCCCCTCTAGTTCCAGTAGGCGCATCAGCACGAAGCGGGCACGCGCGTGCGCCTTAACCACCAAAAATTGTTAAAAATATGAAAAACAAAACTATTACAGTACAGTATTTAAGGTGTACCTGTAACCAAGTCTTGGTAGAAGGCTGATACATCTCAGTTGCTTTGGCTGCTCCGTTCCATAGTAAACTGAGCCAATTCACATACGTCACATCTTCCGCCTCCTGACCTTCATAGCCGAAGATCCTTAGGAATTTTTAAATAAGTTTTTAATAAAAAACTTCCTACACATTCTTCTGTTTCTACTATATTTACTTTATACTATCTCTTAACTCACTTAAGTATCTCTGGCTGCAGTGACAGGTACAAACCAACTGCCTCCGCGCGACATTCCTCGAAGGCTGAACCAAGCGTGGTGAACTTGCTGTCGTAAGTCTCGCCCTCCGTGTACCACGCCTCGATATGTTTGCCTGCAGTAAGCCCAAATGTTGTAACAAAGGACGACTGAGATCTAAATTACCTCTAATAACACTGTGGGTAACATAATAACGCTGTGGCTAATCTAATAAGTAGTAACGCAAGTCCTGGATCAATTACAGGGTACATACGGAGTTAAGTTTGACAAGATTTTTTCAATACTACCCTCATTTTGTAAATCTGCTGCAACAACAACATTGCTGCATTCAGGATGTCAACATGTGAGACCTAGTATTTGTGGAGAGCATGTTTCACCACTTACAGCCTAATTTATGTATATCTTTTATCACAAAACCCTTCTATTTATTCTTTGCACTTCCTCTATCTCCCCCTCATCCACAACAAAATTCAATAGCAACTCCAAATAATTTAAATTATAAGAAAAATGTCACTAATTCTTATCAATGAAAATTTATACATAACTTTGGTATTTTTTAAGTAACTAGTATCGTAAATTTATTTTATTATAATTCTATTTGTATATCTAAATGTCTATGTCAAACGAAAGACAATGCTTATGTGCATTGGTACAACAATAATCTAAAATAATTATGATCTGTAAAAGAATTTTATCATTAAGCAATTATTTGTTTTATGGTCAAGATGATGATAATATATTTATTGTTAAACCAATCAATTAACTTACCAGTAAGAGGATTCTTCACCTGTTCTTTATCGAAGTTGAATGTACCGTCGGCATTCTGACGCAGCAGTTTGCCGCTGCCATGGCCCAAAAGCTCATGCAGCCCCACTTGTACCTGTTAGAAGGTTATATTAATAATATATTTGAAAACACAAAAGCTTCTCGGAACACGTCAGTTTCCTTGCCATATTTTCCTTTATGCTCTCAGGGGTTTAAGCTTAGTTGGAATCGAACTCGCGCCTCTTAGAGAAGTATAGTTTATAATTTCAACATGCTTACTTCAAATGAGGCAACCCTGTACTTCTCGAGAAGGTTCTTGTCAGCTTCGGAGAGGAACGGTATGACAGACTCCTTGTATGCAGCTGGGATCACGTTGCCAAGGGAAACATTCTTGAAGCCCTCATTTTGACGGATCTCGTCATCTGCCAAACGGAATTTCTTTGATCATTCACTTTTTATTAAAAAGTATGGCACAGAGGCAGACATGATAAACCTTGGATGAATAAAATCAATCTCTGGCTTGGAGAAATAAAGAATGTTTTTGAACCTTTCAAATTTTTGATGAAAATCTGCAGGCAAGTTTTTGTTTAAGAAAGTGTCTTTGAAAGTTTATCTTGTATAAGAAAAAATATCGTTCTAATTTTGCACTCAAAACATAATAGTTTCAGTGGAAAGTTCGTGTTTTTGAAACAATGATTTAATGTTAATGGTGTATGATATAATTAAGAAAACTCTTGCATAACATTTCATGAATAAAACATTAATGACAATGGCAAAAAGAATTTAAATACATTTTTTGCACCTTTTTTTTTAATTTTTGCCACTGAGGCAAACTCATCCATCTTTTTAATATCTATTACTAAGAAAAAACTGGATAAATGTAGTAAAATAACTGCTAATATCATCCAAAGTCGACAAATATGTTTGATCTCTTGCAAATTTAGATTTTCTGCACGCCTGTGTATTTTGGATTACTCAAATATCAACATAAAAAACTCACAATTAGGAATGTTGATTCCAGCGGGAATACCGCTGCCAGAGAATGTCAGAACATCTAAGCTGGTAAAGTCAGGCCTGAGGAATGTGTCTTTTTCGAGATCCTGTCCCCAGGGCAGGAGCTTGATAAAACGTTCCGCCCCATCGACCAGGGTACCGAATTTCTTGGACATCTCCTTATTGACCATTGCGACAAATCCTTCAAACTCGCCTCGCTGACCGCTCGGGTCACGGTAAGTTTCTATAAAACCTTGATATCTAGAAACAATAAAAAAACTAATTATTTACAAATTGCACAGATATCAATGTTTAAAGAAAAGTTTTATTTTTTTCATTTTAAAATTACAGAATCAACTCATATAGAGCTTCAGTTTTCACACACTGTATCGCAATGTGCTAATCACCTTGAAATATAAAGATGTTAAATTTTGTAACCACAGAAATTTTACTAGATTCAACACCCTTCAAACTGTAATAAAGTAATGTTTGCACAATATTGTTATTGTATATTAAAACTAACAAGACTATTTTCTTTATTATACTTTTAATAAAGAGGAAAAACATAAAGCAAGTACAACGAAAGACTGAAAGGACGATTATGAAGTACAATAAAAAGTTAAAACTAACAAATAAGGATTGTGGGCTAAAAAATATAAACAGAAAAAGTTATATTTTAATGCCAAAAGTAAGAATGTATCTTACGTTTCAATAATAGGTCCCTTGTCTTTAATCCAAAACCTGCTGCCTTCTTTGTGTTCACTCAAATCACCCTCTCTAAAGCTGCTAACATAATGTTTAAGCATATTTTTCTCATTGTCATTCGCGGCGTATTCCACTGCTTTTGTGAGGTTTTCGTTCGCGAGTTTGAGTAAACCTGAGTAGTCTCCACGGGTAACTTGAAAGTACGCATTCTTGTATTTCTCCTTTTCCATAGTTAGAGGAGGTTTCGGTGATGATTCGACGCTCGCAAGATGAATAGTGTACAATGATACTGAAACGATGTTATAAGTAACGTTCAAAATGCAATATTATATTTCTAAAAGCCTCGATCACAAAAGTCCGTGGTTCAATACCTGAACCACCTGGCCAGGTACAAATCTCTTACTCGCTATTATACCATTGCTTAACAATGTTTCTGTGTTATGGCTGCCAACATATGAAAGCATTCGAGCAGAGTGTTGCAGACAAACACACTTCACTATCCATGGACACATTGTCACTTAACAGTAAAACACTTTTTTTAAGAAATTATATTAAGAACTTTCGAATAGTTACATCTATTATGATTACTGAATTTTATTATCAAATAGTTACTTTAAAACAACTAGAAAATAAGAACTACCTTCCAATACTTGTGTAACAAAGCAAAGACAAATTACTGGCAATAATACATTACTTACGGCCGTCATCAGCCGTAGTCTTGAACGTTCGACAAATATAAGCTTCAATGCGTTTTGTTTTCATCCAATCGTTAACCAAATTCGAATCTTCCTCAGTGCAGTTGCTAGAGAAATATGTTGTAACTCCCTAAAACATACAATAAGATAATTTTATGCAGGAAAAGGAATGAATAATCTTATAGCCAAAAAAATTTCATTTTTCATATGAGTACTTAAAATACTAATTAAAATATAAGAGAGAAAAAAAAAGAGAAATGTTAGAACAGAACCTAAAAAAATATTCTTAATTTATAGTCCTCTACAAAATGTTACAATATATACTTTTTTCTTTTTAAATCCTACAACGTAATTTATTTTTCTCTTATTGGCGTTCAAACTAGGAAGACCATAAACAATGAATCTTCTTATGTTGCAAATGTATTGAGTAACATTGATGTGAACATCCATATATAGAGATGATGATGATGAGAAACTCACCTTATTAGCCAAACCTAAACTAGTCAGTCTCGGTGCAAGGCTGTATATTGGATTTTGTACTTTTTGCCATAACTTAGTTATGTGTGTGTTATCATTCTCATATGCTTTTGAAGATTTAACAATGAGTTCAAATGCATCCTTGGATAAATTTGGAATGAATTTAGTATCTCCAAAGCCTTTGTAGTTGCCACTATTTGCAAATAAACCGCCAGCGTATACTAAGAATGCCTGTAATAATTTTCCAAATAGTATATAGTTAACAAACTACAAATAGAATATTTCATTCATCAGAATACATTTTTGAGACTACATAAGAAACCTAAAAATGTTGTCCAAACATTGTTATGTATTTTTATAAATGAATGCTAGAATATTATTCAATACTAACATAGAAGCAATGACTTAAATGCAGAAATTCTAGTTTTATTCCTTTTTATATTTCTATACTAATACAAAAGCAGGTACAAGTTATTGCACTTGACTCCTTAATTAACATTATCAATAATCCATAGTGTATATGCATATAAGTTATATGAAAAACCATTTAAGCAAATATATAACATAAAAATCATAGTTAATTAATGGAAGATATAGTTTGTTATAATAATACATATATTATTAAAATATAATAGACAAATAGTATTAGGTGAACCACAGCTTTATCTAAAAGGAAGTGGTTGAACTATCAAATTAAAATGGTTATTCTACTTATGTGGGATGGAATTTTTTAGATGTTACTTTTTTTATCTATGAAAATAGGTCACTATTTTTTCAGATAATTCTTTTCTTTCAAAAAGATGTTACTTTAATTTAGACTTTAAAAACATACAAATAAAGTGTCAAAAATTAATACAAGCACAAAAAATGTCTTAATTCTTTTAATAATTTTAATATTAATTCTTAATTTACACATATAGAAACTACCCTAAACCCTTAAAAGACATTGCTTAGAGCAAACCCAGACAAAAAAAAAATCTATAATAATATGTGTAGGTGTATCATTCACCATAATAACAATTACAAAAAAAGATTTGAAAAAGTAAAATACATACATGGCTTGGTATACTTACATAGTATATTCTGTATTATATAGTATAGCCTACTATATTGCAGGATCAACCCACAACACCCAGAACTAGCACTAAACCTACCACAAAAGATAATTATCATAACAATAAGAATAATGAACAATAAAAGTTTTTATACCTGAAAATCTTCTTCAGAAACTCCCGCTTTTAAAGCAGATTCTTTTAGTTTCTCCAAAGACTCACCAAGGAAAATTCTATGAATAAGTGAAAAGATCTTGGGAGCCTCTGGACTTGTTTGAAGTAAAACAATAAGTCCACCATTCCAAGCAGCCTGTTCAAAAAAACATGAAAATTGTGTTTACACAATAACAGAAAGTGTATTTATAGTTTTAAAAGAATATATGACAAGCGGCAGGAGTTCATATACATGTTTCAACAGTCAACATAATGGGGTGCAAAAGAAATCAAATAAAACTAAATTATTAAGTCCCAGAGAGTTCTTTAATTTTCTAGTTTAATGGTTCCAAATGATGTAATTTCACGACCAATTTATGCAACTACACAACAGTTTACACAACTAGAACTAATACAAGTTTTATTATCAATTAAACCCAACATTATTGTGTTGAAAAAAATTGCCCATACTTTTGTTGAGTTTTATTTAAAACACCAACAATAGGAATTCACTGACTGCAAACAAATAATACATAATGTTTTTGATGAGTTTACAAATAAATTGAACCAATGCTACTTACTTTACTAAGATAATGAGCATAAAGTTTCTCCTTATTAGTTAAGTTAATAAAAGCTTGTGAACTATCAAGTTCAACAAATCGCTGATTATTTGGCAACAAAAAATTTGATTTGTCTTCCATTGCTGAAAAATTGTAATAAAAATTTTGTAAGTAATAACAATCTAACCTTTTTTACATTTTAACTACCTTATTGACCTAGTCGGGTACTGACCATTAACTAATTTTGCCGGTTGTACAGTTTTAGACTGAACTGGAGCTATTCCTGATAATTTTTTGTAATATTTACAAATAAATGAATCAGCATTTAACAGATGCCGGCATTTTATAAGGTTAATAGTCAGAGTACGAAACATTTGGATAGTTTTAAATTCCAATTTTTACGCAAATATTATTTCATGTTAGACGTACTTACTAAAATTTGATTATAATATATTTCTTATTGTCTAGAATTATATTTATGATCACAACTAGAAGTTCTTCCAACAGCAAAATTACTATTTATTACAGATTATGTATATTAAATTGCAAAAGGTTGCTGACGTAGAGCCACAAGATTGTATTTTATTTTATTTTCTTATTAAAGATAATACAACATACAACATGAACTACGTGCGCTAACTTATGTAATAAATAAACATTGAATCAAATGTTATATTCATAAGAGGCCCTTACTTATTATTAACTTGAAAATTAATCCGTGTCCAAATTTATAAACCAGTAGTTTACTCTAATGAGTGACAATTTAATCCTCTTTTAAGACTTTGCGTACATTATAAAAACATCATTTAAAAATTAAATTTAAAACTAAATTCTAAATTATTAAAAGGTACTGTGTGCATTATGTTTATAACACACATGTAGACATAATTTTAAATCGAATTAAAACCTCTAATTTCTGACTTTAAACTTTTCTATTGGTCTACATAATTTTATATTTATGAATCACATTTTGAATATTCAACATACACTTTAATTTTTAAACATTATTAATTATAACCGTTTTTTATTTAAATTCATACAACAATTCACACCAATAAGTGCCTATTGTTATGCTTCCGTTGTAGATTTTTTAGCTGTACTATAAACCTTTGTGGTTTCTTACAAGCTAAATGACAAAATTTGTTGTATATTTTTGTTTAACTAATAAATTATATATTATGCAATATATTAAAAAAAAAAATACTTCAAAAATTATCAACTTGACAGTCGAAATCTTTTTTATGGGTTTATATCTAATATTGCAAGACAAATTTACCATATGATTATTTTAGGTAATAATACAGTTTTTATAATTTAACTCAACCGACGCAAATATATGTAATAGGCATAAGTGAAATGTTTTGTAACAAATACGTTATGGCTACAATCTATGTGATGGGTTATCGAGTCTGTGATTTGCAAATTATTTTCTATCTGTGAAAAGTAGTAAACATTCAACATGGATGATTTCTCGTTACTGTCGATTGTAATTTAGGATAAAATGATTTCTTAATAATGACTAGGTAAAGAATAAAGCGGGTACAATTGTTTCTGTGAAAATGTCTTCAGAAAGGTAATTTCATTGTTGAGTCCTGTATAGAACACCTTTAAATAACTTCCGATAGCAGTTGAATGTTGCAAAATCAATAAAGTATACGGAAATCGCTAATGTCACGCCCCGAATTTATTTATTGTTGCGGGTTAAAGTACCTAGAATCTGGTTAAAAGATTTGTGATGCTTTTTTCTAGGGTGGAATGGGTAGAAATTATCGAGCCCAAGACAAAGGAGCATATGTATGCTAACCTTACTACTGGTGAATGTGTTTGGGACCCACCTGAGGTAAAAAACTACGTTACAAAATTTTTGTAGGAATGTAGTTGAAAAGGGCTTCCAATTTTTATATATTATATAAAACTACTAAAAAAGATATTTATTTAGCAGTTTATGTATTTATTTAGTTACTACCAAGTTTTTTAACATTTTTTTAACAAGAAAGATTTAGAAATATTTTTTCTACCATAAACTTTATACGTAATTTATAATTAGGCCCACGGAGAAACAATATTTTGCTTTTTAAAATTTCTGTTTTTTTATAGGGAGTAAAAGTCAAACGGACGGATTCTTCCCAATGGTGGGAATTATTTGATATTAACACACATAGGTTCTATTATTACAATGCTACAACGCAGGTGAGTGTACATATATTAATTAGATATTTAATTTGCAAATATGGTAAGAGCATAATTGATTTACATTGCTTTTTTATTAATATGTTAAAAATAATTTCAGACCACTGTATGGCATAGGCCCACAGATTGTGACATTATACCACTAGCTAAGCTTCAAACATTAAAACAAAACACAGATCCCCAAAAAAGAAGAGAAACTGCCACTCAAACCAACCAAGCAGCACCACAGGTATAACAACATATTCAAAATATTTTTTTTTATTTCATTGTATTAAGAAAACTAACACTGTTAACAACAAATTTTTCTTAGGACCTTTTAACTATATTATACCTAAGACATTGTACAGCATGATACTAATTTTATTTGTCTATATTTAAATCGGCTGACTTTAAATATCATAGTCATACTTGTATGTTTCTTGAGCGTTTACTAAACTGGTCTGCCATTGGTATAAATACTCTTTTATTAACTACAGCTATGTTTATATAAATATTTATATTTGTAAGTTCTAGTATGATATAAATTGTGTCTATGAGGAATTATACATGTTTATTTTGTTTAAGGTCCCATCATTGCTTGATCCAATAAGCAGCAATGGAAATAGTACTGCTGGAAGTATCAGTAAGCTTTCCCCCAGTAATGCAAAAAATATTACCATTACACAGACAAGTCCAGTGAGAACAAGAAGGTCACATTATCATCATAGGTAATTTTTTAATTGTATGACATTGTTTTACCTACAATGTAACTATTAAATAATAAGGGATGTAAACTTTTTAATATATTGATGCTGGCAGTGTAAACTATGATAAGTTGAGTAAAGTATGTTGAATTATTTATAGAGTTACTTAAGCAAGGGTAATGTTAATTCACTGTTAAATAAATACCTATTAATGATTATAATATCAGTTTTCTATATTGTGCAAAAAATTTACTATGAACTAAATAAAATTTTAAAGTTGACTCTTCACTAAAAATAAGAAATAGAGTACAATGTTATTATGCCATATGAGATAGATTGGAAGAAATTTCATAAAATAATATAAGTAAATTAGTATTTGTTAAAGTACTGCTGTATGTATAATATATTTAATTGAAATTACATATTTATGCAGAAACAGTGGAGAGAGTCGCCGTGGAAGGCTTAGTGAAGATGGGTCTACAGGCATCTGTAGACATACAGACTCTGGTCGATCATCAGATAGCAGTATTAGTAGTGCACAACAAAGGCGGAAACAGGTAGTTATTATTTTTCTTTGGATTAGTCCCATTTTGTGTAAAGTTCCACTTTGCTCCTGGTTGTAATTATCATGGATGAAGGTCCATGGTAATTATTGACAAATATTATTTTAAATAACAATAATTTGTTGATTTACATTTTTTTAAATGTTAATATAAAAACATGTGAAATGACTGTCAATGTGAAACAATAGTTAGTGGTTGTCCCATCCCCTTTGTCAAAAGATCTGTATAAAACAAAGTAGATTTAACCATAATATTCAAAAGAAAAAGACGTATCCATTGAAAGAAAATATTTAAAGAATTTTTTAACTAATTTGTAGTAAAACTCGGAAACTCAGTAGCAGGATTGGCTCATTTTTGTCGGGCGGGGCTGACGACCTCCAGGCTAGCATTAATCGCATCCACTATTCTATTGTAACTTCCTTTATTAGACAATGCAGAAACGATAATAGCTATCGCACGACCCAAATTATGTGTCCAATGTGCGTAAGCGACGGTGAAAGGTTAGGGGGGTCAAATACGAAACTGAGTTATATTGTAGGAGATAGTTAAATATATTTTTTTGACGAAGTTACGAGACGTGCATGACGTTCTTATGGTAAATGTTATGGCTTATGATATGGATTATGGCCCATAACAATGTGGTGCTAGTTAAAATGTACATTTTGCTCATAGCTTTGAGACACTAAATGTTATGTCTCGTTACACCAGTAATTTCACTAGCTACAGCGCCCTTTAATCCGGAACAAAGTAGTATTTAAACGCTTACTGTTACTGTCTAGTGGTGATACATATCTAGACGGGCTCCGGCAACAGAAACCTATCACCAGTAAAAATATCGAAGTTAAATTTCGTACTTGTGAATAAGTCATTGTAGACAAAAAATGGTGACATCGGTCGAATGGTGACATCATTGGTCGTGCTGGAAATCAATTTCATTGGAAGGGGTAGTCGAGAGTTTCGGTTTAGTCAGGGGTGCTATATTTAGCAGCCGACGCCATCAGGTTGAAAGGATGACGATGATAACGAATAATAAAATTATAAGCAACTATTTTTATTCAATCAAAACTTGTTTTATTGTAGGCGGTGTAAGAAATATGCTTGAGGTCATTAGAGAAATCATTTGCGGAAACGGTAGTCTGTAACTGTAACTGCTTAAAGAAAAATGCAAAATGCTAATAGTTACTGTTTTTTTGCCATTCAACGTTATTTGCGTTTCCGTTTTACTATTAAATATTCGTCGTTTAGTTCAGTTCAGTTTGATTATAGCGTGTTACTCATTACCTTGTCATAATATTGTTTTTTTTTTGCCATGATACTTATAGTTCATTCCCTTGTTTTAATCATAACGACATTAAGATATTTTTTTTGCACACAATTATTTTTTTATAATATTTTTCTCTTTACCACTCATTACGTGGGCTGGACGTGAAAAATAGCTAATGCTATAGTAATATGGATAAATAATGTTACCAAATAAACGAATATAGAAAAATGTTTATGGTTTATAGTTCAAATGTAATTGTTACGAAAGGAGCTGAATGCGGTGGCGTGCAGCGTTCCTGTGTGCACGCCGCAGTTGCGGAAACGAACGAGCGCGACGCAGCCGCACGACTCTGATAAGTGGTCACCGCATTCAGGTATGTACTGTACTGTTCTGTTTAGGTAGGTACCACCACAGCGCCTATTTTTGCCTCGAAACACTAGTGTGCAAATATCATTATGTTCTGGTTTTTAGGGCTCGTTCAGAGTGCATGTACGGCCTCACTATCGCTTATATTTTTTACTTTTACTTTTTCTTTTTTTTTTTACTTTTCTACTTTATTAACACTATGCGAAATTTTCTTCGTGTAAAACTGTAGATAAAAATAGACTATGTTGCCATTGCAATAAAAAAAAATATATTTTGTTATTTTATTAATCTGTCACATTTTCCAGGTTTAAATCGCAGTGGCAGTTTTATATCACCTAGAAAAGATGCGTCCGATGATTCAATGCACGAAAAATACTTCAAGTCTGTTGAAAGTACTCCATTAACCAGGCGAAAGGTGAATATTATTTACATTCAATGACTATCACTATCATCACTATTTCTTAAAACAAAATCACTTATGGTTAGTCTCTACTGCCGGAGAGAGTCTGGGTAGGTACTACCGCAGCTCCTAGCGTACAGTAGTGTGCAAACATTGCTGTTTCGGTTTGAAGTACATTTTATATATGTATGTTACTAAGTAATAAGACTTAACTTGTATGACAAGAATTCTGTCTAGCGCCACATTTTTATGGGCAGGTATATCACTTATCATAAGCAGAACGTTTGTCACTTTTTGTCACTCTGTAGAATAGAAAAATCCGTATACCACTGATTTAGGCAATTTTTCGGAATGAGTTTATTTTCGGTTCTAAAATATATTATAGAGTATGTGGGTATTATTTTAAAATTGTTTTATTATTTTCGTTTTTCAGCTCAAGCAACAGTCAGCGGGCGGGTCATCGTGCGATTCTGCTTCACCTCAAAGTCCTAGCAGTCCTCTACAAAAACCACAACCTACACCTTTCTTACAGGTAATTATGACAAAGTATTTAACTTTTGCTAAGTCAGTAAAAACCTTTATATTTACTATGCGACGAGGGGACACAGGGACGGGGTGTACCATCTTAACTAGCACCACGTTGTTATGGGCAAGCGTATCACTTACCATCAGGTGAACGTCTTGCTCGTCTCGTCGCAAAGTAGTATAAAAAAAAAGGGAGCATACGTGATACGCTTGCCCATGACAACGTGGCGCTAGTTAAGATGGTATACACAGCACCACATTGCGCCCGTCGCCTTGAGACATAAGGTGTTAACTCTCGTTACCCCAGTAATTACACTAGCTACAGCACCCTTCAAACCGGA
Source organism: Byasa hedistus (assembly GCA_029286795.1). NCBI lineage: Eukaryota > Metazoa > Arthropoda > Insecta > Lepidoptera > Papilionidae > Byasa > Byasa hedistus. The sequence goes on from JAGSMW010000008.1 coordinate 3,613,765, forward strand.
ACACAGTGATGTTTGCACACTACTATTTGGCGGTTGAAATAGGAGCTGCGGTGGTACCCATCCAGACGGTCTCCAGCAACAGAGACCTACCACCTGGTGAATGGTTATTTAGTGAAATGTAATATATTTTATCATTATATACTATTATCTTGACTATTTCTTAATATGTTGAGTTATCTATTTCCCCTTTTCATCATCATGATTTAAAAAAACAATTCTTTTTCATCTATTACAGACAACAGCAGCACGGCCATCTTTAGTTTCATCAATATCGCTTGCGACGGAAGCAGCTGGGACTCGACTTATGCACAGTCTCGAACGTCCACACCAACTGTCACGTCATGCCCGAGAACGTTTCTCTGATAGGTAAAATGGGTTAGATTCTAGGGAGACCAGTCATGTCATGTTATATAGAGGTGTATTTTAATTAGATTGAATCATATTTCATTATGATGTGAGTGAGTAAGCAGAACTTTAATTAGTGTGTGAATGATATGTTCCATTGATAGCAAAATAATCACAACATCGTTTATTGTCTTAAATTATAAGGTTACATAGCATTAAATGTCTACTTAACATTTCCTCTACTGGGAATCGGAGACACTGCTCATTAGGAAAACGTCGACAATGTGAAATTGCATTGTAATCTCTGGTTTGTGTCTGGGCTGAACTATAATAGTCTTAATAAGTAATTTGTATTTTTTTAATAACCTAATTAAATATCTTGTCTCATTTAATACTACATATCAAACATCATGTTTTCAGGCACTTGGATAGGGATCGCCTGGCGGAGTTAGACCGCATGGACCGATATCCTGACAAGCAGGCTGTATACAGTGTAGACAAACCTTTCCGCCAAACTAGTCTAGATCTACGTCACAATGCAGCTTCTTCAAACTGGCATCAGCCTAGAGAATTTACAAGGTTAGTAAATTCAATATTTGTTTCTTGATAATAGAAAAATGCAGTATGTGATTAAGTTAAATGTTATAATAGAAGTCTTAAAATATTATTTCTTTCTATAAGTTTCTACTTTAAGCATAGTCCTAATAATTTTTTTTTGTGTTTTCGCTGATTTTATTGACCAGGGCTGTATTGTTCTAATATTAAAGAAAATGAGTATAAATTATTAATGTTTTATGGGGTTTCCTTTCGATCTTTCGCAAAGAAAAGGTAGTTCCGTCGAACAACGTTATTTTAATAAATTACATTGACTAGAATTAGCGTTAATATCTATACCTTATTCGTTCTTGAGGGTATACGTATTTCAAGATATAAATACAACTAATTAATGATAATTCTGAGTCATTTGTGTTGTTGTTCTACAAATAACTTTATCATTACGGCATTATCCACGTGCGTATGAAGCAGGCGTCAGCAGGCGGAGCCGGAGCGTTACACGTCAAGCAAGACGTCGGTGTCCTCGGGCAGCAGCAAACACCGGACGCCGCCTCACGAGCCTCACCACAATTTCATGCGCCTGTCCTCCGCTAACGAACAGGATAACATTGCAGCAGGTGTGGTCCTTTTGTTTAAACAACAACTGTCGCTGGAGATCTGTAGTATAGTTTTAGAGTATATGTTCATTGTGATCGAAAATAATACATTTTGATTATTATTTGCCATCTTATTATAATTAAACTATTAACATTTTTAGTAATAATACATTTTTTTTTAATAACAAAACTATTATATAAAACAAATTTTCGAATAAAGAATGCAAAATAACTGAATGACTTACTGAAGTAATTTTTAAAATTAGTAAAAAAAAAGAACTAATAAAAGTTCTTGTTTTCAAGAATCCAGAAGATTCATAGCACAGGGTATCCTAATTCCGACGTGAGATATCTTCCACATTAAAATTAAATTCATTGTAAGATCGGAAAAAGATGTTTATGTGCATGTTTTGTGAAAAACATCGAACGTATTTATTATTTTTTAATGGAAATATGGTTTGTGATAATGTAACATTGTCTTACAACCGTTTTATTGTAGGAATTGTCGACAGTCTTTATCTATAATTATTTTATTATATGATTACAGTGAATTATAAACTTAAATGTGTGAACCTGGAGCCGCCGCTGACAGAGCCTAATGTTCAGAAGCACAATCAACGTTTCGAGAGGACGGAGAAAGTAATCACCACCACAAGAGATAGAACTAAGTCGCGACGTAAGACGTTATTTATAATATAACGGACAGTTGAATCAAACCATAAATAATATTTTTAAAATCATGTAACATACTTATCTGTTGGTACACAATTTATGCATATAAAGTGTAATATAAATTTTTTACGCATTACACATTTCGCGGGAGTGACCCGCGGGAGGAAAACGTAAAGAAACCATCATGTTCCGAGAACATCTTTCGTAGGCACGTGTACTCCACCACTCCTCACAACATGCACTTTTCCAGTGTGGTGTAAAATATGTAAATGATGTATTGTTAAAAAAAACCGCAAAACTCGAATAAGAATTTATTTACTCTTGTCCTCGTCATATAAGTGTTATGTCTTTATTTATTGAATGAAATTATAGAAATCAATTGAAATTAAAATAACTATTCAGGGCACAAAAGACCTGTCGAATTGGATGAAATGCAAATGGACGGCGAGGATGAAGACGAAGAGGGAGGAGGTTCTCCCTTGTATTGCAATTGGGACTTGCGGGGCATGCAACATTTGCTGCCATTGCAAGATTATATCATACAGCAAGCCAAGTTATCTAGTAAGTAAATACAAGGTCAAAAAACTGTCACTAAATTCTAGTTATATAAGTCTTCTTTTAATGTATCGTTTTGTGCACCAAATTTATATTGTTAACTAGCTGACCCAGCAAACTTCGTTCCGCTTCAAAATCAATAAAAAAAAACGCTTATTGATAATTCGAGACTGTTTCAACTTTAGTAAAGAATGTGATGAAAATTTAACCAGAAAAAAATAATTCGTAATCACAAAAAATGCCCGTTATTAATTTGGTTTTTCTATTATATTTAAATGCATATGTTGATTGACCTAAGTCAGGATATCTTATCTTTGGCATTATAATTGTAGATAATCAAAGTAGGGAAAGTTCTCGCGCACTCAGCGGTAAATAGTGTCACTATCACAAAAGATCAACAAAGTAAAGTTAAGACTTAACTACTATTTTGAACCAATCTGAACTTAGGAAAGTCGTGTTCCTGCTTGAATTCTATAATCGCTGCACACGAACACACTAATTTACTGCATGATACACTCACATTGAACATTCAACTGCATTATGCACTAAAAAAAATTCAACCGAGACAACGCGACCTTTACGCCCAGATTCCCGCTAAAGTTCGTAAAATATTGTAGTTGCATCAGAAATTGTTGGTTGTCAATATCAAATGTCAAAATCAAAAATATTCTTTTAAATTGTATTTGGTGTCTAAATGACGGGAAGAACTTCAAATTTTTGACGTTTTATGTATCTAAAGTAAGGAGACCAGACATCTCGCTTTTAGCGGGACAGTCCTGATTTTTTTAATATTAATCCCGCGTCACGCGACGTTTTTCAAAAGTCCCGACTTTTAGAATTAAGTAAAATTTTAAATTTATGGAAATCATTGTTTTGCGTAACATATTGCTTTTGCTACCCAGTTACATTGTATTTGTCTCTCAAATGATACACTTGTATCCGTACTGCGTGCTAGCAAGATAATTAAACAAATAAATATTACAAATCTGTTTCTTACCATAGAAAAATAAAGTAAGTAATTTATTTAAATATTTCATAAATGCATAAATTTTCTTAAACTTAGCTTAAAATACTCGTAGTCTTCATATTTATATTGATGACAAAACGTGTATCACCCACCTTAACCTCGAAAGAAATTTTAGAAAGTAATATACGAATAAAATTTTGCAAATATTTCAAGTCAATCAAACTAATTTATCAAATTCTTGTGAAGATTTTTACAATATTTTACAAAATTACTACAATCTACTCAAACAAATTCACTTATATAAAAAAACATTTATAAACTGTACTTATGTTAAAACTAAAAAAAAATTACGATATTATTATTCCTTCAGAGTTGTCCCGCTTTGCCTATCTAAAAATCTGGTCACCTCAATGAAAAAGAGAAATTGTTATTTTTACCATATTCCAGGCACTTTTTCCATATTTTCTCACCTTATTAACCTTCCCTGGACTTGCACGAATAATTCAAAACCACATTTAGCCAAATCGGTCCAGCCGTTCTCGAGTTTTAGCGAGACTAACGAACAGCAATTCATTTTTATTATATAGATAAAATAATATTCTTTTAGGTCGTGGTCGCTGTACGGCTGGATCGGAATCTGATGGTTCTTCGGGCTCCTCACGGTCCGGGTCGCGCTCTCGCTCGTTGTCGGGTCACGAACCCGATAATGAGTCGTCCGACGGCGGCGCCCGCACGCCCGACGACGACGACGGCTCCGGCGTTTATTTGCCCCATGCGTATCGCACCGACGCTGAGTACATGAATCATGGTGTTGCCTATTACAATACATTCGTCGGATTCGACAAGGATCGGCAGCCTTCGCCTGGCATACACCGGGTGAGTGCTGTTTTTGCATGTGTTTTGTTTTTTTTTGTTTCAAAAGTTTAGTTTTTTAAACATCCTATGAAACTGCTCTTTATTTAATTTCTGTCCAAATTGATACGATAAACTTTGGGTAACAGAATATGGTTGGTTCCATTTCAAAGCGATGAGCACAGTATTGTAGTGTTTACCATCCTTATTTTCATAACATTGCTATGGTCAAGTGTATCACTTACCATCAGACAAGCATCTTGCTCGTCTTATCGTTTCGAGGAATAAAGTGGTCACTGATGTTTTATTTAGACGTCTTCTCTCGGCGGTGGTGCAACTGGTAATACAGGCGCGGGTGGTGCGAGTACGATCGACGGCGTGTCAGTAGGAAGTGCGGCAGGTGGAATGACCGGTGCGTTGTACAGCCCAGTGCGCTCGCACGCACCGGCGCATGCGCACGTGCCAGCTGAGCAAGATATAGAAATCTTTGCAAAAGACAACCTCAACTTCAACAAGGGCATTTTCAGGAGGAAGGTCAGCATTATATTTTTTTATTGGTACTCTGTGTACATGGAGTTGTAAATAGTTAAGGAAAAATTATTTTGTTTCTATAAATTATTAACTTATTTCTTTAAATAAGTACTGTACATTTGTCAAAGGCATTAATATGGATAAGGATTTCTGGTAAGGTTCCAGGACCATACACTGTGGAGTTCCGTTGATGGTAGGAGTTTTATGGAACCACCTGGCTAGCTATGACCCTTCTATTGTAAATCTGTCTCTTTAACAGCATTGCTGTGTTTCGGCTGTCAACATATGAGAGTCAGAGTATTCTAGACCACTTCACCATCCACTGCCTTATTGTTAGTTAATCCCTTGTGAAATTTAGGTCAAATGTTAGCTTATTGTAAAAAAAAATAAATTTTGTTAGTATTTTACTATTAGGTATAAGAAATCGGTTACCAACTGACTGACCCTATTCATATGAATAAATTTTGCACAGGCTTCAGTCCGAGACATGTTGTCATGGACTTCGTCCTCGATTAGTGCCCCAATGGTTGGCGCCGATTGGGATAAGGCACACAAAAAAGCTGCCATCGACCTTTTTCGACTCGTGCAGATATACATGGGCGATAGAAAAGCGCGGCCCGGCATGACGCTGAACTCCGTTGCGCAAGATATTTTGCACGCCACCTTTACAAATGAGAAGTTAGTATTTTTACACGAAATAGCGACGAGACAAGGAGGATGTTCTCAAATGGCCTCTCCTTGTAATATTTTTATTCGACGAAGCGGCAAGAATAGAGGGACATTTATCTGATGGTAAATGATACGCCTACCCATAACAATGGCGCTATGTACGATCATATACACTCCGCCATGGATTGCTTGTCGCCTTGAGACAGTGTGTGTTATGTCTCATTAACTTCTCATGCTTTATACTTCGAACTACAACACTGTTTTATGTTGGCTGTAGTTAAGGATATTTTATTTTTTAAAAAGTTAATTAATGTAGCTTTTTTAATATGTTAGTGACGCATGAACATGTTCAGATGTGGTGGTTCTTACACACATGACATTTATTTAGTGCTAATTCAACTTTATTAAATTAATCTTTATCCTTAGGTTACGTGACGAGATGTACGTACAGCTTTGCCGGCAGACTACGGAGAATCCACTTCGGGACTCGTTGCTCCGTGGATGGGAATTGCTCGCAGTGTGCCTCGCTTTCGTACCGCCATCGCCAGCCTTCCAGCCAGCTCTAACTAACTACGTCAATCGGCATAGGGATCCGGCATTTGCTGATGCTTTTCCTGAAGTATTTACTTTACTTACTTGTGTCTGACAATGTTAGCAATTAAGAATTATGTTGCCTACATTGAAATTTAAAAGTAATATTTTTTCTTTTTAAACCGCATCGTTTAAGCGTGTTAAAAGAATTATTGCTTACATTATTGCATGTGTTTTTCAGTTTTTCTGTGGAAATTTTCTAAGTGTTTTTGATTTGCTTTCTTCATTCGAAAGGTGTCTCGACCTTGTTTCTTAGCAACAAGTTAAATAAATTGTCATGATTTTTTTATAAGCAGTTATTTGAAATTTGTTTTATTTTTCGTTTTATATAAAAGCGTTTATGTACATCGTAATATTACAAGGTTTTCAGTTCTAAGTCACAAATAACATCATTGGCATTTTTATTTTAATTTTAGGTTGGGAAATGGCCAATCCATGTTCAAGTGTCACATTATGCTGGGGTAGCCTGTAAACGTTTAGAGAGAATTGGTTTTGGTGGAAAGAGACAGCCGCGAAAGCCTAGCACCGAAGACATTGACCAAGCGAGGGTAAGAGATTTATAGATTGACTGAATTGAAATGTTACTGCTTCCATGACGTAGTTTTTAACCGCTTGTCTAGTGACACGGAAATCTCTGGTTCAATTCCGAGACCTCGTGTTGTGACGTTTGGTTGGTAGTATAGTTTTTGAACCTTCAAATGTTAGGCTATTGTAGATAAAAAAGCGTCATCCTCTTTTTAGTGTGAAAGATATTTTTAATTTTGTTATGTTTATACAGATTCAAATCTTCCGTCAATCGATGTTCGGCAACACGCTCGCGGAGGTGATGACGTTGCAGAAGGAGCGGTTCCCTAACCGACAGCTACCGTGGGTGCAAGTGGCCTTATCTCAACAAGTACTCGCTTTGAATGGACGAGAAACTGAAGGAATTTTTCGTGTTTCGGCTGACGTCGACGAAGTTAATGCACTCAAAGCTAAAATTGACAACTGGGAGCTGCCAGATGCTTCTACATTGACTGGTAATATTATAAATAATAATAATTATAATAAGTAAAATTTTGGGAATATTGTAATGTTTTTTAACGTGTCATAAATTTTTTTAATAATTTTTAAACCGAAGTTATCTAGTGTTAACCACTTGGTCGTTTCAGTTGTTTTCTTTGACAGAAGAAAAATTGATACGTTAATTATCAATATTGAAATAATTTATCCGTGATATCATCATATATCGGGGTGTTGATTGTAGATACTTTTTTAATGATTATATTTTTCCCTCCCTCATATCTGACAGAAACGTTGATATGGGCAGGTTATACCAATCTTTCGCTATTATCATTATGAAGGATCAACAGAAAAGTGTATTCTCAATACGGGAAATATAGACAATGTTTTGATTGTATTATAAAAGTCCAATGGCAAAAAAGCGATGGCTGTATGATATTATTACCTACATTCTTAATTTGTGATATATTTTTTTGAATCAATGTATGAAAAATAATAAACATTAAGATAAAAATCTTGTGAAAAAGAGCAGATGTTCATCGTGATAATGATCCTCCAGATGCGCATGCGCCCGCTAGCCTCCTGAAGCTCTGGTACCGTGAACTTTACGAGCCGCTCATACCGGATTCCTTGTACGGCGCGTGTGTAGCGGCAGGCTGCGACTTCGCTGCCTGCGCCCGCGCCCTTCAACGTCTTCCCGCGCTTAATCGATTGGTACGCATTACTTTTCATTGTGTATATACAAGCTAAACGCTACATAATTTATTGTGTCATTAGAAGTACATGTAATACGCCAAACATAATCACATAAAAAGTGTCTGTACGAGTTTTTCGCATATTGCAACGTCGTCTGATGGCGTAAGTAGTACTAGTGGCATTTGCGGATGATACAGGAGTCTGGTTTTCTACCGCCAAGCACTAGTGTAAGAACATCGTTGTGTTGCGATTTAAAGAGCACTGTAGTCAGTGAAATTACTACTGAAATTATTACACTGTTAAACATAGACCTTTTCAATCGACTTCCAGTGGAACTACTCTAATGTGTTATTGTATCAGTGTTTAAATTTTCTTTCTAGGTTCTTACGTATTTAATTAGCTTCTTGCAACAATTCACTGCGCCGGAGGTGGTGAGCCAAACGAAAATGGATTCGTCTAACCTGGCGATGGTGTTCGCACCAAATTGTTTACGATGCACTTCGCAGGATCCGCGCGTAATCCTTGAAAACGCCCGCAGAGAGATGACTTTTCTGAAAACACTCATAACTAACCTCGACACATCACACGTCCAAGATCTGCTGTGACCGATGAATCTCAACTATTGCAACAACAATGTTGTTGCAGTAAGGAATATTGACTTGTAACACAATACGTTAGGCTAAGTGTTTATGGCCTTCGGAAGGTCAGGACAGTCGGTGAGGTGAGAGATGAGTAATCTCCGACTTTAGTGAACTTTGTATGTGTATCATATCGGCATGTTGACGTGTCTAGTCTGTCTCAGTTCCATATGTGGTGAGTTGTTGTGCAAATGTACCCGGAATTTCTAACCTTCTTGTATATTTTTTGTATTTTTGTACGCTATCATAATTTTACTTGGTTGTATCCAAAGATATTTAATGAGATGTGATTTTTTTTTTAATTATTTTTAGACGACTTCAGCTTTACAAAAGTGTATGGTGCAATCAATGTGTTCGCACGGTTTAAGGCGGCGCTCGTTTGTTACATTAGTTAATGTTTGTTTGGAGCGGAAGAGGAAGTTGGTTTGTTTTATGATATTTTTTACTATAAAACAACTAATTTTTTTTATTATATTGTGTAAACTTACATTTTGATATCATCACAAATGAAATGGAAACATTTTAATGTTATTATGGAGGGATTTTATCAGGTTTTTCTGCATGTTTTCAACCATAAACGAGATAATGCGACAAAGTGTACTATTTAAATCTCTACGCTGAAATTATCGTATTGCAATTTTATCAGTTTTTTTTTGTCTTGGTTAAAATATGCATTTTTTCCTATGTTTTTAGTTGTATAAATAAGGTTTTATGTTGGACCATAAAATCTTCCTGTATTTCTGTATCGACTGAAAAAAAAAGAAGTGATTTTGAAATTTCTAAATTCTTGTTTATTTTTATATTAGATTTCGACTAGACGAGTGCTGCATTGATTAAAAAAAATAAGTACAATTCCGAATAATGAAAATGCAAATGCACTCAATAGTACATTTAAATAGGATGTTAGGCTTCTCTGATCTCTTGGTTATAGACTGACGTATTTACTTACCTGTTATTGTGATTATATACAACGCAGGCAGCTAGGCTTTACTTCATTCGTATTATTAAGGTTATCATGAATTGAAATAGAAATTTCAAAATCACTCGAGACGCTTGCCTTTGAATATAGCAATATGAGTGTCCGACGGTGAAATGTGGTCGAAAAGTTACTAATTACAAATAATGTAAAGAAAATTATTTACATAAACACCTGCTTATTGAGATAACGTATAGATATAGATATATATTCGAGATTCCTAACTTCACATTTGCGATTCTTGCTATTTTTAGATCAGAAATATTGTTATAACCGAAAAGTAAAGTTTAATGCTATGCATGACTACAGCTATATTGGAGCCTTGTAATGTCTTTGTATTTTATCAAAAATTTAAATAATTCACACTTTAAATATATATTTAATAAATTGTTACACGCCATTTCCGTGATACAATGCTATATCTATTTACGCATGTATATGAATATATGTATAATAGTTAAGAAGAGAACATTACAGTTACAAGTTAAAACATTAATAAACCCTAAAAAAATTGCTTAAATGCATTGTAAAAAATCGTTACTATATTAAAAAAATGAAGCTACTCTCTTGTTAAATTTTTAATTAATATAATTACAATAGAATATAAAGTTTTCATTTAATAAAAGTGAATATATAATGGCTTGTAACATAGACTCGTTTTGCGGTTTTACAAGTTAGTGGCTCACATGTACAGTACATAGGATCTGTTTAAAAATGTATATCTATATACATACATAGTCAGTTCTTATCGTTCGGTAGTAAGAGTAGATGAGATGATGTTGTTAAGGGTTGTAAACAAATGCATTAAACATGTATCAATTTGAAATTACTCTTTGATCATTGCTGAGATCTAATGTCCACTTTAAAAAATAAATAATTTTTAAAGAGGATTTTTCTATTTTTAGGTTCACACAAATATAGTTTATTTTATAATTTTATATTTCAAACTCTGTGATCTAATCATTTCAGCCAATCGTTGTCCACTGCCTGTCTCCCTAACGATTCTTTTTTTTCCGACTTTTTGTTGTCGGAAATGACACCCTGGTTCTGGAGAGTAGACAAGGATAAGTGGGATTTTTACCAACTAAGACCTCTGTGCTGTTCTCTTCGCTTCTCGAGCATTTAGGGTCCCCCATCTTAAAGGTCTGCGAACCTATAAAACCCTTTAGTTGCTTTTGCAACAGACAAAGCTTACCTTAGCCTTATACTTACCTACACGGCAGATGAAGTGTTACCCGCGGATATATTTATCTGATATTTCTCACGTTTATATTTTTGTTTAACTGCCACAATAACGCAGATGTAATATATTTTTGCATTCGTGTCCTAACTATATCAGTAAATCATAACTTCAAATCTCGTAGTCACTTATTAAATGTAGTTATTTTACCTTTTCCTTTTGGACAATAGATACGATTTTTTTACACAAACGACTGCTAATACAGACTGTCTATTTTTGTTATTACGTTTTCTCAAGGTTTTACGTTATTTTCGTAACTTTTTTTACAATCACTAATATATTTCGACGAGAAGATATTTTAAATGCAGATATGTCATGAAAAACGATTACATAACTTCAATGCTATAATGTCGCCGTGTCTTTCTAGACTTGGCGTTTTGCAGAATACTTGACGCAATTTATTGTGTTAAGTTTTTCACAAATTTTGGTGATGCAAATTATAGTACAATCTAGTAGTACACAGTTCTCAATGGTATCTCTAAAATTTATATTGGTAGGTACAAACAGAGCTACTATTATACGTAGTCGCATAAAAATAATTTTACGATGTTTTATAAGTTGTGATACGTTATTAATGCACCTGAAAAATATTGAAGAAATTATTTTTGTATACTTTTAACATATTCTTTGTATTCTTAAGTACTTATTTTGTTGCTAACTATTCCAATTACTACATTCCGTCTGAAAAATATTTTGTTGCATTCTTGAAGTTATACTTCTTTTGGCGATTTATAGAAGGCAGCCGTGTGAAATATCACCTTGTGATGATTTCTCGGCTTAGTTATCGTCCCGTGTTGCTTCTGAGCCGTGTCTCCAAGCTATATTCGTAAAGGTCCAGTAGCTTTCACATATTCAGTTTGTTGATATCTTCATGATGGAATCGCTGCAGAATCAAAAGCAGAGGACTGTCCACAAACACTTCGTTATATTTTAGGCAATTTAAAACTGCTTAAAAAGGTAATTATTTTACAATTATATGTTAGTGTAAAGAGAATTTGTGCCCAAATAAGTATAACTTCTTGCGTACATAAAAAATACACACGGTTTTAAGTACAACAAACCAATAAAAGAAATTGTTGGCTATATTTTGCATTATCGTCATCATTCAAAAATAACTATCGTCCATCTATGTACTGTTCGTTTGTTAAACTTGTTTTATTTATTTTTATAAGTACAGTGATAACATATCATCGATGAGAATCGATTTTATGTATTTATAGTAAACAATAGAGGCCTTTGCAGATCTGTTTAATGTAAATATCAAACGTATTTGTAATAATTAATATAATTTATATTTGGACTATTTGCTATGTAAGTGAAACGAGAGCAATAGATGTAACAGTGTTACCGTAACAGTTTTGTTACTACATACTTCGTGCCATATGTATGCAGGTGAGGCTCAAACTCGCCGCCTTTTCAGCGGTGAATGTAACATATTAAAACGTAAGGCATTGTTTTTTTCATAAGGATTACAATTGTAAATAATATCGACGTTATTCTCGATATTGTTGCGTAAGTTAAACAACAATGCAAAATAAATTTAATTTCTTATTTAGTAAACACCTTCAAATTTAAGTTAATTTCTGGGTCTGTTTTTTTGAAAATGTCTGTAGTGTGATGAAACACACAGATTAGAGGTATTAATTTGTAATTTGAATTTAATTGCCGCTTAAATACATTTTTAATAGCGCTAGATATTATATTGGTCTGTGGTCTAAACAAATGTACTCTCTTACGTGATAATAATATATTTACACATATCTAAATTTCATTATATATATGTCTAGTAGCAGCCTTATTTAAATTTTGCCATTTACCTGTCTACATAATTGTATAAATTATTTTTTGAATATTTTAAACAGGATTTCTAGTTACGTTGCTAGACCATATCATAATTGTTTATGAATAACTAATGAATACCTGAAAAAAGTATTAACTCAGGGTTAGCATTAAGTTTCGTAATGCTCGGGATATACAGATCTAAGGATTTATTTTATTTTTTATTTGTATTAGTTGAATACTTATCGAATTATGAAAATGCACTTAGGTATACGCTGCGAGATATGTTACGGTATCATTTTTGTGCTAACGGCACTTGTAAAGTTGTATAGTGCTTATAAATATGCTCATGAAAGTATTTCAATTACCTAAACCCTTTGTATATAACACGGCTACCATTTTATTGTTATCCGCGACGATAAGCATGCCTACGAATTTCAATAATGTAGGTAACACCACTGTAAATGTGAACTTTAAAGAATAAAATATCTAAATATCTGTTGGATAATTGCTACATGATGTCATTGTTTTATTTTTACCTTAAAACAATACAAAAACTACTCTCAGACTTGTTACTTATTTTTTTTTTATTTAATGAGTGATGACATGAGTGGAATGTTCATCTGATTTTATATGATGCTCCTGCGAAGAAGTCCAGTAATGTCAGGTACGATGTTTTCAATTCAGGAGACAGTAATGTTTGACATTACTGTTTAACGGGACCAATATGCGTTGTGCTTACCCAGACGGTCGCATGCAGTAGAAACCTACCATGAGTATCTAACTACAGTTTAAATATAACAACTTTTATAAACAATTTTAAATTTCGATTTTTTATGGACAATTTAAATAAACACAGCTACATTACAATTTAAATACAGACAGCTAATTAATTATTATCGGACCATTAATAATAATTAAAAAAGTTATAGGTACCACGTGATAGCTGTGACATTTGGACGTCTGTCATCTTAGTCCTCCCGTGACCATGACTGCTGCAAAGCGGTCGAAACGTCAGGAATAAACAAATTAAATAATAAACGTGATAAAATCCGTAAAATGAGTTTTAATAAATGTGTAACATTCGCGTAAATACGAGGGTGGATTGAAAAGTACTCGGCCTAACCAAGAAAATAAACACATACTAAATCAGTTATATTTTTATTTTTCTACATAATCACCATCAAGTTCAATACACTTTTGCCACCTCCCCTTCCAAGCATTTAGACCGTTGAAAAAAAATGATTCTTCCTTAGAGTCAAAATATGCGTCTACAGCTGCTTTGACCTAGTCGTTTGTCGAAAATCTTTGACCTCCCAAGTGCTTTTTTAGGTTAGGGAACAGAAAGAAGTCTGATGGTGCCAGATCAGGTGAATACGGCGGATGCGGTAACATTTCAAAGCCACAGTTGTGAATTTCAGCCATTGACTGTGCTGACGTGTGAACACGGGCGTTATCTTGATGAAACAGGACTTTTCTTCTGAGCATTCCTCGACGTTTTTCTTTTATTTCCTCTCGTAAACGACGTAGTAAGGTGCAGTAGTAATCAGAGTTTATAGTTTGACCCCTTTCAAGATAATCAATCATAATCACACCTTTCGAGTCCCAGAATACTGAAGCCATCACCTTATTTGCCGACAAAATCGACTTAGCCTTTTTAGGGGGTGGTGAACCAGGTCTTCTCCACTGTTTTGATTGTTGTTTTGTTTCCGGTGTACAGTAATGAACCCATGTTTCGTCCATAGTAACAAAACGATTCAAAAAATCATCTGCATCGGCTTCAAATAACTCCAAACAGTCGCGTGAAATAGTCAATCGCGTCCTTTTTTGTTCAACTGAAAGCAGTCGCGGAACCCACCTCGCAGACACCTTGTGGAAGCCCAACTCGTTGACAATGATGTTTTGAGTTCGTTCATAAGAGATGCCTATAATCTCGGCTATCTCTCTAATTTTTAATCTGCGGTCTCCCATTATTAAATCAAGTACTTTTTTAATATTTTCGTCAGTAGTTGACGTCGAAGGCCTTCCAGAGCGGGGTTCATGTTTCACACTCTCTCTACCACGCTTAAATTCTGCTATCCATTTTTTGACGGATGACAATCGCCTAATGTACTGACCATGTCATCATGGATGGCTTTTGATGATAGCCCCTTCTTATGGACGTACTTAATGACGGCACGCTGCTCGATTTGCTCCATTCGCGGAAATTATGTCCGATTACTTTGTTAATAAATTTATAAAATCACAACTAATTAACGCACACGTTTCGAACTACACACAATGAACTAGTCTGAACTAAACTAAATAATGTGTGTTGATTTGATTTTTAGAATTGAATGGATCTGTGTTAGGCCGGGTACTTTTCAATCCACCCTCGTATAAGAAATCATTGATATGACAATCGTTTAACAGTTATAAGCGAGGAGTAGTATGTAACATAAATTATAAATACTTTCTCAATGTTCTCTAACATAGAGAGAATTAAAATCACGTTGGCCTATTGCGAGTTAGTGGATCATTATTATTGATACAAATTTACTTCATACCTCCTGGAATCGAATCTATGGTTCGAGCTATGGCACCCGCGTACATTAGAACAACGCAGAATCAATTTATACGCCTACAGCGTTTAAAAAAAATATCCGTGGTGAAAGCCTTATTTTGTCCCATTAAGTTGATTAAAACGTTTTAACTCTTAAGTGGTGAAATAATCTATAAGTTCATTATGCTTAATTCTTTTTCACAATTTCGTCAATTTATTTAATAGCCGTCAAACAACGACCAATTTATACTTAATACTTATTAAAGTTTTCGCACCGTACAGTCGTTCGAAATGTTGGGAAATATTATGAAAATCTTTAAAAAACCTCTTGGAATAATACCTAATAACAATGTTCAGGGCTGGTATCTCGTTACATGCGTAAGAGTTTTGATGGGATGCTCAGTAGTTACTGTAAGCACTACAGAGGGAGACGAATTCAAATACCGTCTCAATTACTTTGGTCTTATCTGTTTCATGTTTTGGTATGGTTTATACTTTTATTGTGCTTTTACCTCATTAATTGAACAACAAACAATTCTGAGAATCCTTTTTGATACGAAATTGAAACAATACGGCGATTTTGTGCTTAATATAATGGCTACGCTGTATGTGTTGTATAATACGTGGAAGATACCATTTGATTTAGACAAAAAATCGTGTAATATTACAGAACTTAACCGTATTGACAAAATTTTGAAAAATATGTGCGAACCTATCAATTTATCGAGATTAGCTTATATAGCATTCGCAATATCTTTGATTGAGTTAAGTTTAAGTGGATTGAAAATGTTCGGAATGTGGATGATCCTTCGAAACTTCGAAGTGGAAATGCCATGGCATAAAATGTATCAAGTAATGTATATTGAAACGTTGGTAGTTATGTTTGCATCTTATTACTGTGGCCATTTAATCATAATTAAGGAAAGATATAAAATTGTAAACAAAATGCTGCGTGCGGTAAGGGACAAAAATTCACATGAGTATTATGTATTTGTTCGAGAAAGACGAGTGTCGAATGAAGAGAAAGCATTGGCAATTCAAGAGAAGTATGTTTGTGAAAAAATTAAAACTTGTGCGAAAATTTACAGCATGTTATACAGCTGCACGGAAATCATTAATAAGATGTTTGGTGTTGCTATAGCATTAACTATGTTCTTTTGTATAGTAATTATTATAATTCATTTATTTTACCTAATGGAAGCGACTGCCTCTGGTTTGTTTCACGACGTTTTTCGTTACTGCACATTATTAACTTACATCTTCTGGCATATTATCGTAGCTGTTGGAGTGATTTATTCGATCGTATTTCAATGCGAATTAACTACAGCAGAGGTATGTATATAATTTTAAAATAATTTTATTATAATAAATTATTTATAATTATCACGTCTTAATATTATAACTATATATTACCCATAAAGTTTTTTAAAATTCTGGACTCACGAAGATCGTGTAGCACTTGTTGCTCGTATTTTTTTAGTTACTTGTATAAGTTCTAGACCACAAGATTTAAGAAGTGTGGCCGTTTAGATCTCAGAATGATTGGTGGTCCTAAATATTGAGACGTTCTCAAGAGTCATAAGGAGCTGAGTGCATACATATTTTCATGCTCAAACCAGTACTGATCATTCATATTAATTTTTCTTTACATCTAAGTAAAATGTAAACCAAAACTTACACTTGATTTACTTAATTTTAGGCTAAAGACACGGGATTTGTGATTCATGAGATTATTAATAACAATCTCAGTACCGCTCTTAATTCCCAGGTAATAGACATATTTAAAATTAAGTTGTGTGTGATATATGCAATATTGAATCTATAATTCAAATAAGAACAATAAGAGTTTTATTTTATTATTTAAGGATTTTTTCTTCAATATCTTCTATAACAAAATTTTATATGTAATTAAGAAAAAGAACATTAACTAATTATTAACTTAGATTTTTTGTAAGAAATGTTTGAGTTTTGTAAATTTTGATTGTAATGAAATTTAACTTTTTATTGGTTACCACTAATTACTTTTGAGTGATATAGTCGTAAGAAAGCAAATATATGTATTCTTTTAAGAGGATATTTTAGTATTTCTCAATAACAATGTTAATAAGTTAACAGTGAAATTAACTGTGATAAGAAATACTATGTCATTACTTTTAAAAGCATCGAAAAACAGCCTTAATTTCGGCGGAGCTTTTAATTAGCTTTCAAATGTGCATTGCCGTAAAATTCGTAGTTTGTAGTCAGGCAAAGTTGAATGAACTGCCAATCCGAAAATCAAACCTCAAATTGCAGGCAATGCAGTTGTCTTTACAATTACTGCATCAAGTTCCTGTGTACACTGCGCGGGGGTTGTACCAGCTAGACTACAAGCTTATATTAGAGGTGAGAGACCAGCAAGTGATATAAGTATATTTAGGATCACTGTCCAGAACTGATATTGCTAATATATAACCGCCATGATCAGTTTATGCGGCCTCAATTTTCTGCGTTTTAGAAATCTTTAATATAAGCGCTAATATACTTACGTAACTAAAATAAATTTAACCTCTTATCTATAGTTATTTTAATCAAGTTCATTACATTGCTAAAATATGCGTTATTATTCTTGCAGGGCGCTCGCACCGTGGTCACATTCCTCGTCATGTTAATCCAATTTGTAACTGATCCACCAACATCTTTCTAATATGAAATTTTATAAAAGAAATGAAAAAGAATTATCGATGAACTTTGTATGTAATTTTATGCACCTATTTTAACAAATATCACTTTGACTTTTTAAAATATAATATTACGATTAAATGACTAGGCAATCGATATTTGTTCGTTTTAATTATTTTCATTGATTTAAGGATTGACCGAAATTGCCGAAGGCCAGTAAGGTCCTTGAGTGGCTGCGTCCAGTGAAGCTAGTGCTAGAAGTCTTGCCCAAAATGGATTGATGAATTGGTGAAGGTCGCCGGAAACTGCTGGATGAGGGATCAGTATAGAGACTTTTTGGGAGAGGCATATATTCAGAAGAGGACGTGTATTGACTGATGATGATTATCTTAATTACTTTTAACAGGCTGTATATAAATTTAAAAGATAGAAAAGCTCAATATAAATGGTTGCAGTGTTTTGGTCCGTTCTTATACATACCTGTGCTAAATTACAAATGTATAGATACAAACCCATAAACACTGATGGCTCCAAAAATGGTGATAACATTTATGCAGCATTTCAGGAATATAATAAAGACTTAAATTTTAACGTTAATAAAGAAAATTGTGTTACAAATGTGAAAGCTCGACTACAGTAGAGCTTGAATACTTGCGAAGTCTGCCTGAAAAATACTAATAACATATCTCTGAATATTTCTTAGAGTTGCGTTAGTTTATACCATCTTAAAATGACTATAACAGGTAACAAAAAAAACTATTGAGCCTCCCACTTTGCAGTGGGTCCTCGTGATGGCCTATTAGATGATTAAGCAGACAATTAACTTAACAGACGTACAATATTATTCCCGCATTAACTGTCCTTACTATTTATACCTATATAATTAAAAAACAAACATGTTTTATGTCAAAACAGCAACAATTTTAAGTGCGTTTCTTTATTAATATGAAATTTATCTTCGATGGGAATAAAAGGAGAGTTAGAGCTCAGCAACAGATTATCATTTTCAGCTGTAGATTTAGAACGCGACAGGATGCAATGTAGCTTTTGCCTTTCTACAATATGTTTCGTTTAGGAGAAACGCACAATTTTTTTTATTCAATTATTTTAGAAATAATCAGAAAAATAATTTTTTTAAGCTGTTTCGTGGACGCGGCCCATGAGTCGCTAATATTAATGTATGAGGAAAATGTAGTTGTGTTGTCCGCGATGAAGGTGACATATCACAAGTAAATGACATACGACCATTATGTAATTTTACTTATTACCTTTAATTGTTTAATAGCCACTCAGTTTTAATGATTTGAGCCTTGGATATTAGATATTAAAAATTAATTAAAAGTTATGGTCAGTTTTTTAAAATAACATAGACATTTTAATGTATTTATAAATAATTTCATCTAATTCAACGTGAGCAGATCGTTCACCGGATGGTAAATGATATGTCTGCCCATATAAACAAGGTATTTGGACGGTCTACGCTGCACAACATTATGTTCGTTGCTTTGCAACAAAGCCTAACAGGAAATTTAAAAAAACATTGTTGATTTACACAGACAACAAATTTACTTCTAAAGATTTCAACATATTTATATTTCATATAACTATCATTTACTATTTAATTTATTGTCACCTAAACTTGAATTTAATAAGTGACATTGCTTTTGGCGTATCATAATAAGGCTTATATTAACGTTGATAATTAACTTTTTTGTTTTCATTTGTTACGTCATTTGCACGTTAACGTACTTTATTATTGTTCAGGGAATATGAAGATTATCGTGATACGATTAGTTGTATAGAATATAAAGTTTGTTTAATGTAGTAACGTAAATCATAAATGAGGGTCTTCATCGTTCACTGTCATTTTAGCTTATTGATATCCAGTTGTTATAGAAGTATAGTTATATTTTTCTCTCTCACTAAGGTCGTTCCCTCATGTTTGTGGATCGTGGTCAACGTTAGGATTGCCGTCTGGAGCGGACGATCTGCCTCCACCGGTTTCTGTCGCACGCATCTTTCTTGACCATGTAAAATTTGAAGGACAACTCGTCTTATTTCATGAACGATCTTTTAGCTTCGGTGATCCCAACCACAATCAGTTTTTCAAAACTATGGTCGCTTATGTTATACATATAAAAATAGCAAATTGATAAAGCTCAAAAGAAATCCTGCGGTTTTAAAGTGCATATTGCGATGGGAACATTGTAACCCCCTTGTGGATTCTTCAATAATTCTTTACCATCAACAACTAGTACTTTATTAAGTTATAAAATTTTGTGGTATTTCGGGTAATCACCTGGCTTAATACTTATTTTACGATACTATAAACACCGATTTCTTGTGTGAAAAGACTCATAGGAATTCAATGTATATCTAGAATACTTCTCAATCACTTAATTTTAACACTTCACTTGCTTCTTCGCCGAGACCATGTATTCGGATGATTGCCGCCGACAATGATTATTAAAAGTGGGGATGCAAAATAGTGTTGTACTATCTACGTTAAATCTGTTGACTAGTGATGCGACAATGATGAACGAACGTGACACTTTTTTTATCCAATCAAATTTTACAAAAAATAATAGTTTAAAACTTAATAGTTACCAAAACGTGTAATATAATTAATTTCTCTTATAAACTCGTTATCATTTTATTGCCAAATTATATTAAGTTAATGTAACATAGTAACAATTTGGAGTTTATTAATATTCCGTGAATAACTTTTGCATGGGCAATGTATGCGTGTCGAAGAAAATTGTAACCTAAACAATAAGTTTAGACGTGAACAATTTTACCGTTTTCGTTTTCGCATGATTTATATCCTTACAAACGCAAATAGTAAGTCAGCCTCATTTACTGACATCAATCACTGCTTGTTTAACTAACAAAGTTTATTATAGTTTCAATTATTGTGCTAATGGAACGGTTAAAATTCTGTAGCTGTCGACGGTTAAAATATATCCAAATGAGATTGTCGGTTATATCAAAATAACAGCTATTTGTATAATTATTAGTATTCAATGTACTGATAAACAAGAAAGCAATTTGAAAAAAATAGTGTGTCTTTATTTATTTCGGCTAATCTCTAAACAGACTTGACCAATAAATGCGAAATTTTTATTGTCCGGTAGCTAGAGATATAATGAGTACTAAAAGCTTTGAGGTAGCGATATACTTCTAGATTTTTATTAATAACAATACACATAAAAGCAGTTTAAAGAAGTGGTACAATGTTTGCCAAGTTTTCATATTAAATGAAGTTGAAAACAGTAATTTAGGCAAAGGAATATATTTTTTCAACAATGAAAAATTTACGTGTAAAAGTATAATTAAACTAAACTACAAGTGTACAAAAAATTATCGACGAGCTACATATGTACCCCCTTTTTGTGATTTAGAGTTTTCTTTATTCAGCTTATTTAAGTAAATATTAAAATGGTTTAATAAATAATTTTCAATTATGCATGATTATAATTATTAGTAAAAAACAACAAAAAATATAAACACACACAAGTAAACTTTACCAGAGAGTAAGTGTTCGTTACCCCAGTAATTTCACTAGCTTACAGTGCCGTACAAACCGGAACACAGTAATGTTTGGACACTACTATTTGGTAGTTGAAATAGGAGCTGTGGTGGTAACTGTGCTAGATATTGAGGAAAAAATAATTGCGACACAGACTTACTTACCACCAGTATAAGATTGTTTAATGTCTCGAATTCGTTACAGTTTATTTTTAAAACCAGTTGTGCAGTTGTCTTTGTTATTTTTTAAATCAAGTTTATTTGCATTATTTATAATATTTGGAACTTTTTCCTTACCTTATCTTGACTAAAAATAATATTGTAGTCGTTAAGTAAGGTCAACTAATTGTAAATTAGTTTGTTTTTAGAAAAAAAAGTAAAAGAACTTGTTGCCGCTGTCGACCGGTTTTTTTTTTTTAAATCAAGTTTATTTGCATTATTTATAATATTTGGAACTTTTTCCTTACCTTATCTTGACTAAAAATAATATTGTAGTCGTTAAGTAAGGTCAACTAATTGTAAATTAGTTTGTTTTTAGAAAAAAAAGTAAAAGAACTTGTTGCCGCTGTCGACCGGTTTTTTTTTTTAATTTATGTATGGGAATCATCGTGACTAATTTTAAGACGTTGTTAGTAGACCGGATATTAGTGAATAGGTAGTACGTCGTTGAAGTATGAATGCTGGACTTGCGAGAAAGACCAGTAGTTCTGGTGAGATTTACGTACAGATCAATAATAATAACAAAGCATCGAATGATTTGATTGACAGCTAAAAGCTCTTTGGACCCGGCTACGGGAATGTTTTAGCACAGTACCGTACCCACGACGAGAGTCTTGCTTATCTATCGCTACACAGTTCACAACTGAGATGGATATTTGGTAATGCTTCCATGACCTCTAACATTATAGTTCTACCGTCAGCATAAATTTACGCAAGTTTTCTTTGCGTTTGAGCCCATTTTTTATAGTTATTCTATAAAATGAGCTGAAATCTTTAAAAAAATATGTTTTTATCGCTTTTTAACCCAAGAAATTTGTTAAAAAATAAATATTAGTATAATAATCTACGAAAAATCCCAGAGAGGCTTTATTCTCTTACTAGTAAATATGATTTATTTATTTTATATTTATCTTAAAACTTTATTTGCACAACCATAAAAAATGTACAAACAGGCGGATTTAATGCGATAGGGCATTTTCAACATCGGCAGTGGGGAGACGCAGTGGTAGGAGAAGGTGTTAGAGAAATGTTTTACAAAATATATATGTTTACTTACACATATATACATATATGTAGATATAAACATGTAAAATTACTTATAATATGTATACTTGTATATACACACATACATAAACATAAACGATTTACGAATTCTTATACACCTTGTCTTAGAATAAATATCAATGAAATACTAATAACATGTGATATATTTGTTTATTTTCGCTATCATCTGATACGACAGTTTGGGAAACACAGACTTTGCATATTTTTGTAGTACAATAATTGCAGTTTCCTAGTTTGTGTGTTACAATGACCATAACATAAAGTCCGTGACACTAGGCATGTTTTGCATGTTATTAGAGTTTATATAAGTTGAAATTCATTTTCCTATGACATCAGTCTAACGTGCTACGTAGTCTTGCCACAGTTCGAGTTTATTATAGCGTTGCTCTAATTCTTAAATATGTTTCTATGGCTATTGTGTACTGGTCTAGTGTTATTGATTGTTTTATTCAGGTTTAAAAGAAGGCGTTTATATAAATTGGCTTCGTTAATTCCTTCACCGGAAAAAGAACTACCTATAATAGGTCTGGCCCATACCCTGTCTGGAAATACGGAAGGTATACAATTTTTTTTTGTTTTGAGTAATATCAAATAAAGAATAGCTTAACTTAACTGTAACATATATGGTGTCATTGTTAGTTTACATAATGCAAACTTGATTAAATGTATTTTTGTTCCTATAAGACCTCATATTTAGAGTGATTTTATGTTGATTATGCTTAAAAAAGGATTCTATTAATATGAAAAATATTACATTATTGTAAAGAAAATGTTATAAATACGTTACTTAGTTTATTTGGTATCAGATCTGATATGCTTTAGTCACTGTGAAAAACTTGCTCCAAAGAGATAGTCCGAGAAAAAAGTTACAAAAATACGGATAAAAATTTACTATAACTTTTGATGGTTTCCTCTGTTAATGTAATCCTTATATTAAATATTTTTCAACAGCTAAATAATAATGAATGACGTAAGTATATTAAGTATTAAACTAAATTTATACTTTTTTTTACATCATCCATCTGTGTGGTTAGTCAGGGCCTAGTCCTTTCATACAAGTTCTCGCTCACATTCTGTTTTGCTAACATTCTTACCTACAATTTTCATCCTTCTTTCATACATCGCGCTCTGGAGAGCGATTTCTCATGCTGCGTCCATGAGAAATCTGTGGAGTATACCATGGCATATTCCTGGAAAAGATTTTACGATTCTGCATGTTTTCACCTTTCTATACATTCCTCTATTTTTACTATTCCTAATATCTTTTACATTACATTTTATTTTTCTATCTTATTCTACATTATTACCTATTCTATGCCTTAATACTTACTAATCTATAATATTTGGATATTGAAAAAAATTAGTTTATACATTGTAAGTACAATAAAATATTTGTTCAAATAAAATCCTAACAACCCTTTTCAAAGCAGGGGGAAAATATATACGTGAAAAAAGAAATTAATATGATCTTAGACGGCGTAAACTACGAAGTTAATATTTTTACTGTACAATAATTAATGATATTTAATTTGTCTTTTTAGATATAATGGCTGTTTTGCAGAAATACAGCTATTCAACTATGAAGAATGATGGAATTATTCGCGGTTGGTTTGGCCATATACTTTATATCGGTATGTTTTATACTAACAACTATTCTTTTAGTACTTTATTATGTAAAAGCTAATGGCAATATTAGAGAAATGTCATAGACAAAAATATATATTTTTTTAAATCTATATTGGTAGACAGGAAATATGTTTAAGTAATAAAAATAATTGATTACTTGTTTTTGATGAATATAAAGTCTACAATACAATATGTCTTTTGTCCATCTTCTCTACATGAAATCAATCTTTGCCAGTGTTTCTACTAATTTTAATTTAAATCCTTTTCTTAGTTCTCACAAATCCAGTAGATCTGGAAATGGTGTTAAAGTCTGCATTAGAAAAAGACGATTTACACCGATTCATAAAGAAGATCATCGGAAATGGTGGAATATTTGCGCCAGGTACAATTCTGTTTTTATTAAATTGTTTTATTGTAAATAACTTTTGTAGACGATATTTAAAATATGTTAGCGTTTTAATAAGGCATAATAATTGTACATAAATTTGAATGATTGATTTGTGAAACTGTGGAGATTTCGATTACGGGGTAGAAATGCCTCCAACGCGTATGGACATGTCAAAGGTCTTAAAAGGATATTTTTTTTGTTTCATCTTCATTAGTACCGATCTGGAGGAAACGTCGAAAAATATTGGTACCGGCTTTCAGTCCCAAAATAGTGGACGGTTTTGTAGAAATATTTTCGGAACAAAGTGAGCGGCTATCGTCAAGGCTTAGCAAATGTTCGGGCCTTGGACGTTTCAAGTTATGGCCTTTTCTGTGTATGTACACTCTAGATTCTGTTTGTGGTGAGTAGATTTTAACTATTTGTACGTTTCTATTGCCATCGACCGTTGAGGTAGATCACCGTAGCTTTTTGCAAGCAAGCAGTAGTATTACGGGCAGACGTACAGCTTTTTACTATCCAGGCTCGCAACCTAGTTACATGAAAAAAAAAATACAATTAAATTTATTATTCTTCCTCATAATACATCTTTGTGTTTAACAGAAACAACAATGGGAACAAAAATCAACGCACAAGGTAATCCGAATGCACCGTTCTTAAAAGCAATGAAAACCTTGCTTAATTTAATTTGTGAAAGAATTTTCCATCTGTGGCTGCAGCCCGACTGGCTTTACAAACTTTTTCCGCAATACAAAACACATCAGTATTATTTAAAAATTATGCATAATTTTACTGATGAGGTAAGAATCGATATAAAATCCACAAGTTATAATGTTTTCATTCTGATAACGTCTAAATACATTCCGTCGTAGGAATATAAGATTTTCTTTTTGTACAACTACAACGAATCTATGAGAAAAAAAGTACGATATGTTGTAATGAAACTAGAAAATAAATAACTGAAAACATTTACTATGTTCATTGACAAATTATCGTTCTATAAAACATAGTTTCTCGTGAAAAATACAGTTAGTAATAATTTTAGGTAATACGGAAAAAGAGAGAAGAGATAAAGAATAACGAGCCCGAAGCAGAACACAATTTTGGTAAGATGATCGATGACCTTGTTGTATGTAAATAAACAAAACAACCGAATAGTTATTTTACCGATTTACAGATTTGGGACATTACAAAAAACTATGTTTTCTTGATCTTCTAATAAGTTTGTCTGGTGGTGAAAATGGATATAGTAATGAGGAGTTGAGAGAAGAAATATTAACTTTAACGGTGGCCGGCACAGATACATCGGCTGTGGCCATAGGTTACACACTGAAATTGTTGGCAAAGTATCCCAAAGTGCAAGAGGAATTGTTTCAAGAGTAAGATATTATTGCTGATTTCATATTATAACTTATTTCGCACATCTATTGCGCACTTTTGCTTTATATAAGACGTAAATTAGATTTTTTAAGAAATATATTTCATGTCGCAATCAACATTATTTAATTTTATCAAAAACATAGTAGTGAAATACTTTTATCGTTAAAATGTTGGAAAATATTTTGGATTGAAATATTCACTTGTGTCTCTATTTTATTCTCATTCTATTTTATTTCAATAATTTTATTATCAATATTTTAGATTACAAGATGTATTTGGTGATTCCGATCGGCCGATTGTCAAAGATGATTTTTTAAATTTGAAATATTTGGATAGAGTTGTGAAGGAGTCTTTGCGGTTATTCCCCCCTGTTCCATTTATAATCAGGAAAGTTACAGAAGATCTCTCTTTACGTAAGTTGTAAATACTTAAATTCCTTAAAGTAGTGTGGGATCCAAAAAAATATGGGAGCTAAGTCTTAAGATGGTTAATCTGCACATTGATTGTATTGAAAGTAAGAGAAAATAAGAATTGATAGTACGATAAATTATTTTCTTTGTCAGCGTCAGGTAAAGTACTTCCGGCCGGCTCGGGTGCAGTGGTAAGTATATGGGGAGTCCATAGGGACCCGAAGTACTGGGGTCCGGAAGCCGAATACTTCGACCCTGACAGATTTCTCCCAGAAAGGTATAACTTGCAGCACACTTGTAGCTATATGCCATTTAGCAGTGGACCTAGGAACTGTCTCGGTGAGTGTATTTGAGAAAGCCTTATCGCTCGCACAATGCCTATTTATATATAGTTATTTAAATATCAGGGCGATATTTCTATATATTAAAGATTACTAAAATGTCGCTGGACTAGGCTTGGTTTTTTTAAATTTTTATAGGCGTTAATAACTTCACTTTAAATTTTCAACTTTTTATAGTCCGGCAGAATTTTGTCGCTTCCTTTGTTGTCGAAAATGCCTGCGCGTTCTTTTAAAAAAACCTTAACTTGGTAACTTTAATTGATAGATAATGATTCATTCAAAGATTTGAATAGCATTAAACTGCTTCATAACCTGAATTTATGCACGACAGAAGTTTTAATAACGGCATGCACAGTTCAGCATAAACATAAGCCTTTAAACATTAAATCCTTTAATTGTGTTATCCTTGATTAAAATAGATTTTATAGAGCAACATTTCAGATTTTATAGACATATCGCAATTATAAACCAATAATTTTATTTATAGCCCTCCATATAAATTAAATAAACTCACATTACATTCAAACGTAGATATCCTGTTTAGTTTATAAAGTATATACCATCATTGTTAGATGATGCAGAGATTCTGTGAAACAGTGTGATGGAGTGGGAATTTATTTAAAGTAATTTTAAAATTACGATCATTAGTTTTTTTTAACTTTTCAAGTTGTTTAGCATCTTTACTTTGCTAATAATCCCTTTTATAATGTTAAATCATCCATCTAATATTCAGTTGTTGGATAAAGTTTAAGTAAATAATGTGTTTTCATGATCCATCTATCCTTTTAATTGTTTTAAACGTTATTTCCAGGCTATCAATATGCTTTAATGTCGGTGAAGACAGCCGTGTCGGCGATTGTCAGACGGTTTAAGGTCGTTGGTGATCCGGAACCTGGGCCGGTACCATATATAAAAACAAAGCTGGACATCATGATGAAAGCGGTCGATGATTATGAAATTGGTTTAGAGAGAAGAGATACGAGGCAAGGGGATAATTGAGAATCTGCATGGATAACATAGTTGAATTGTATCTATAAGTTAATGGTGTAAAAAGTTAAAATAAAAAAAATGTGAACAAATTTAAGTTTTATTTTCATGGTTTTTATAGTCTTTTTAATAATGGTTATTGTAAATTATTTGCACAGTGCAGCAATAAAACAATAGCACACTTGCCTTCGATATCATATGGTCTTCAGGCAGATTTACAACATGCTTTGCATGTTTGTAACTGCTGAAGCGGTTTCGGAAAAACACTTCGGATCAGTGTCGATATATCCCCCTGATAAGAACAATGTTGAAAAATCCCCCAGAAATAACAGAAAACCACTCAATCAACCACATAACATACAAATACCTGTTACAACTGTTTAATGTTATTTTTTTTTAAGATTTAATGTCGATATTGATACAACACTTCCACAAATCGAAACCCACAACTTGTGGCCCCGGGATCGAACCAGAAAACTCCGTGTTTCGAAGAAAATGTTTAGCTGCGCCACAGAGGCAGTTAGTATATGTATATCAAATTACTTGTTTTTAAATACTATGTTTTATTGTGACAACTTTAAACGTACTGCAGTTAGAAAGATTGTTTATCACAAAGACTATAATCAAATACAATCTAGGCGCGATGGACGCAGACCTCGTTTATGAGCAATTAAAATAATTTCAGTGTTATATTAAAATACACTTTGCGCATATCATTGACTTCATCTTGAAGGTATGAGTGATCTAATAATTATTTTCTGAAAGTTGGAAAAAAACTCTTTAACACTTTCCTGCGTTAGTGGTTAGAAAAAGAAACTTACGTATGTCATAAAACTGTCAGTATGTAAGGTTTATTGTAATATATATAATATACACAACATTGAAAAATATGTCTAAGATTTTAGCATTACTGGCCCTTAAATATAGCAATTGTTTTATGGAGGGAAAACCTTCGTTAATGTCAGTAATGACACTGTAAAGAGACTGGTACATATCGTTATTTTATTATTTAATTTATAGCGTATTTAATACAGTATTAGAGGCCGTATGTACTTGTATCAAAAGTAAGTATTTAAATTCGTATGATCATCAGTATGTTCACTGTTGGATATAGATATCCTCCATTTAACTCGATCTTTGACTATGTGATGCGGTCTGGTCATGGGGCGTCTTGTGGTTCGTTCGGCCAGTTGTAGTCTGTATTGTTCTAGTTAGTATATAATTATCAAAAATTAACACTCTCGTGAATACTAGGACAATGACTAAAGATTACGTTAACTTGCTACTCTCCAAGGTAAAGGATGAGGACGAAAAGTACTCCCATTCTAACAGCTCTCGACTCCCAAGGTTAGTTTAAGTCAGATATACCATTCGGAGTGTCGTGACGAAACGAGTCTGCGCCACGTGGATTTTGATTCTGCGCGGAATCTGTCTTTTCTCGATTACGCACAGTGGCCACCTTTTTTATCATGACGGTCAGGCGACAGGTAGTTACGCCTGCTACATGCCGAAATATCTGTGCCTGTTAGATTTCTTTTTGGTCGTTACATCCAGATTTCAGTCGGCAGATAGATTCGATAACGCGTATCCACACTACATACCTCTCCCCGTGAGCTTAGTGCACGTTGTTCCTGCCTCGTGTACTTCCCCTAGATCATTATTACCACTTTTACGTATGATGCAAATTTAGTCAGACAACCTTCTTTTGCTATTTGTTATATATACGGACTAGCGTATGTCTAAATATCTAGTAACATGTTCAGTGGAAAGTGTGCCAAAACTGAAGGGATATGAATTAAGTGAATGTCCTGTTTATCCCCTGGCTTTGATATAAAAAAATATGTAGTATAATACTATTGTTAAGAAGGCTAGACCTTAACTCTGCTTGTATTTTTCTCGGTCGGATGAATCGGTTCGCTCTCGGTGATCGCGACGTTAATAGTTTTAAACAGGACATGTTTTTATAGGATAATATATGTTTAACTATGACAAGCAAATTACCATTAAATGGTTTCGGTGTAATGCTAGTGCGATTGCGTAAGTCTACAGTATGCGAATCTAAGCTTAGCGGAATATTTTATTTAACCTTCAAACTATATCAAGCATATATATAACTGATCAGGCAAAGATGACAAATGTGCTTTTTTATATTTGTAACTGTAAAAGTAATTTTCATGTTTATTTACAATATACAGAAATTGGACTTAATGTTTGCCCGCGGATATCTTTTTGCTAAATGTTAAATAAACAAATTAATATATAGTATCGCCAAAAAATTGCTACAACTTGTTGGTAATTATTTGATGTATAAAATAAATATTTATTGTTACCAGAGGTTTTTCAACTTTGTCAATAGATGGCGCTACTGTACAGTAAAATAAATTTTGGGTTTTTAAGTACCCTTTATATGTTGTGTTCAAAGTTTTTACAATTTTGATACATGAAAAAGTAATGAATTCTTTAACTTATAAATTAATTTTAATTTATTTTAAATTATATGATTGGATTTTAAAACATTTTTATGCTAATGTTTTAAATACATTTCCTCCTTAAGTTCATATTTCATTGTAAAGCGACTAGCCACCAATCCGATATTTGTAGAATCGAACTGAAGATAAATAATTCAAACTTTGATGTTTACCTTTTTTTATTGTGTTCCTTGGGGAATTTTTACTGGAGTTAGACACGTGGGGGTTGTGCAAGGGGTGTTTTTACGATAGGGGACGTTATCTCAAATTAGCCAAAACTTTCATCATATAGAAACAAATTATAATATTTTTGAAATGATAATTTTGATGAATATGTATTTAAAAATTAAAAAATAAATGTGAATAGTCATCCCTATCATCTTTTTAAATATAAAAAGAGATTACTGTGATCATAATTCTACATTAACAATGGTAAGCCGCCATAACATTTTAAAAATATTATCAGATATATTTTAAAAAGATAAATAATATTAAGAATTGTAATACCAAGCAGAAATATCTATGTATTTAAAGTTTATTATGAATAATTTTAATTTGGTCGTACTTTTCGTAAAAACCATGCATTTTTTTAATTTAAATTCAGTGTACCCTTCCTGACATATGCCAGAGAAGGGTGCTAATGTAAACCACTTATTCCCCATCTAGAAATCTGGTTTTATTTAAGGATATTTTTGATGTTTAAAATTGATAATAGTGAATGTTTTTACTGTCAAGTACAAGTTAAAGATACATTCATTTATGTAAAAAACTGTTGTTTGTTTGTAATTTGAAAATAATCTTTTGTCAAGTGTTTTAAATCGCAGTCATCATTTGAAGTAATAAATAATGTATATCCCGCGGGAGGTATTCACGGCCGCACGGTTTCGTCGATTTCTGCTGAAAACCGGCGTGTCACGAACGTAAGGCTATAAATCATTTTGGCTTGCTTCAGCGTGATGCCTGAAAGCTACCGAGTTGGCGGGACAGTGTTAGGCGGGCGGGCGTTCAGTTCGGCTGTCTGCAATGTCTGCTATTCACTCCTTTCGCCATCCAGTTTAGAACGTAAACTTACTTCATCATTAATATCCCGAAATTAAATAGTTTTAGGGTCTACCTGCGTTGTTTCGTTTCCCAACTTGCTATTTTATGTAAGTTTAAACGGCGTTGTAATGCTTTTTTAGTAAAAACAACAAATTTACTCTATTTGTAAATAATATTTTATTGCAGAATAAACTAAAATGGAAGAGGAAATTGATGAGCATTTTATTTATAGATTAAATGACAATGGCACGGGGCCAAGTCTTCTTGTCAAGGTATGTGTTTTTTATATCAAATTCATATGATAAAGTTTGTTTTAATAAGTGTAGTTAATTCTACAAATTCCATTTACCTACCAAGGACTTTGTGTTATTATCCTTATATGTATTTATATCAAGTCATAAGTTGTTAAATAATTTATGTTTACGATTTTATGTCAACTTTTAACCTCAGTTTCTCGTAACTCGATTATAATTAACTTAATACGCGTTAATAAAATAGATGCGTTAATAGAATATATAGATGTGTCGAAATTTTCAATATTAATGATGTAACACACCGAATCTGATACTTTGTTTTTATAGCGTTTCTTCAACCTTTAAGTTATTAGTTGGTTTTGAAAATGTATTTTTATTGTGTGAACATTTAAGGTTTGCGCTGAGCGCGGATGGCGCATGTACCAAGGATACAGCGGCAGTGAGGATCGGTGGAACCTCTGGTGGAGGACGAGCGCTTTCCCAGCAGCATGTTACAAAGCTCTCGGTGACTGGCAGGTGCGGCAAAAACAACTTAAATTGTTAGATGATACTTTGAAATTATTCTGAGTTAGCCGATTTTTGTTATATAGCTAATGCTTTAAGATTTATTTACGTAGCCGTTCAAGTGAGTTATTGTAGTACCATCTATTGAGAAAAACAGAGGGTATTAATACATTGAGTTATTAATTCTTCTCATACATTGACAGTAAGAATTTTTAACCTATATGCCAGATGTCAACACATATGTTAAGTTTCAAACTGCTGTTTTAGACTTCAGAGAGGGGTTTTAAAATAAAAAAAACTAGATTTTTAAATGAACTCACTTTTGGTGAACCACTCTCACACTAGTAGCACTTTATAATTGGTAACAAAACATGTACATTAAATTATTAGATGTTTGCATGAATTAGAAATAAAATTACTATTAATAATAACTTAATATTGTTATAGAAAACTTTATAGGTAAATTGTGTGGTTTTTCTATAACCGTAGACATTAAGTCTTGAAATTTGATTTGAATCGTGCAATCCGAATTCGTAATTGTGAGTTGCAAACTAAATTTCCATTTGTTATATAAACTGGTGGGATTTTTTTTGTATTTTTACATTAAACTAATCCTTTGCTAGTATGCGTAGTTAGTATAACACCAACTAATATCACGTGCTTTGTCGGTGAAGGAAAACATCGTGAGGAAACCTACATATCTATGTCGTGGCCATTTGTGCTCGGACTAGTATGTGAAATGGAGAAGGCAATGGCAAACCACTCCATTACAACTGCCAAGTAAGTCGTCGTGTGTTTCATCACACATGATGACCACGACCCTCAGTCATCAGGAAATACGACTTAGAAGAAGAATCCGTTGCTATAATATAAAGTAAGGAACGTAACGGGATAATATTGGAATGGATTATGAAAAGAGCGATCGGTTTCCGTCGAGTTGTTTCCGTGTCCGCTATACATTAGCCGACAGAACTCGCGGAATGTGTAAGCGCCTTACAATGACTTATGGTAACGCTTTTCCGCACAGGTACTTTGTTCGTATGTGGTATTTATTTCTGAATGAAACATTTCTTGTATTCGTTTACATTCTCGAACTGGTAATCGATCAACGGCGTGCTATTTTCTTTAGCAAATTTATAATTGTCAAGAAGTTGACCAGTGTTATTATATACTTTGTTATTATATTATATACTTTTTCGTATACTCTGTACTTGGTTTTGCAAACTAAAGACCGATCTTGTTTTGATTGTCACCAGTTATTATAAGGCTGCAGACTCCGGGTCCTCGAGCTCAGTCTAAGATGAGAGATAAGCTATATCGGTCAGTCAAACGACTATCAACACTATACTTCATCAAATAATTTATGAATAAGTTAAAATAATGAATAGATTTATAAACAAACCTATGAAAAATATTCTCATGAAAGTGATGAGTTTACAATCAATACGATGCAAGGATTTTGATCTGTCGTGTCAGCAACTAATCAACTCCTGGGTTTCTTTGACAGGCATTGATAGTTTTATGGCTGCACTCGTGTTTTACTAGTACTCATATTTTTTTATTTACATTTATGTTTATTTCTATTTCAGTTTATGAACCACATACCAAAAGGTGGATCGATATGCCGAAAAGATAGCCTGTCGCGCCTTTTGCGGTGTATGAGAAGAATATATGGATCTATATATGATTTCAGGTATGAATTTGATGAATCATAATGTAGTCTTTTATAGTAGGCATGAAGGATGACAGTTTTCATATTATAAAAATGTAGTCTAGTAACTTCACTAACTAGGTCACTCTTAGAACATAAATAAAGTAACACTGGCCACTAGCTTTTAGTGGGAGAAACAAGATGTGTTATTTTGTTATTTAGGAGGAAATCTTCGATCTATGCCTTATGAGAGACAATCAAGGTCATATTGGATTTTTACTCACAAAAATTTTCACAGTGGACTTTCTCAGCGCTTTTTAAAGCTAAGATTTCCTCCTCTGCGTTACAATTAAGCATATTCCAAAGTAATATTTTATAAGTGTTGCCCAGGTTTACTACCTCGCTGTACTAAAGTAAACACGAGATCATCTTCAGGTATTTTCCATGCTCATCGCTCCTCTTCTACGACTGTCGACGTTAATTTATTCTGAATAGCCCGAGATTACGAACCTTTGGGGTCATTGCGTCTGTTGCCACTGCCTAGTCGTTTTAATATCTAATATGAATTAAGCCTCTCTCAGTACTCTCTTTCTTGACCACAACTTTTCGATGTCACTGTTGGAGACAAGGGTAGTAATAAGTATTATAAATAGACATTCCTCCATTATAGGCTGTAACTAAAATAAATGAAGTTACTTCCTCAAAAAGTTATTAGAAAAAAGTTTAAAAATCAAACAGAAACCATAACCTACATTCTCAATGCGAGTATTCGTTTTTTGACTAAAAGGTATGTTTTTAAAAAAACTTACGTGTTCCTATTTCTAGTATATATAATAACGATAGTGCCTCGAATTATTTTCGTTTATTAAAAAAAGTGCATTTGCGAAAAGTTCGTGTAATCAATACAATATATAATAAATCGCTAGTAAGTAATTACGTCGATATCCTTTGAAATGTGACTTTCATTCATAACTGCGTTAAGTTTATTTACGTCAAGTTTAGTTATTGTTGTGCATGTTACGTTTCAATCCCCCAAATTCTCTTTCCGCCATTGTAATAAAACTGCTTTAATGTATTTCGTACGCTGCGGCAGTGATTACATTGCAAATAATGATCGACGAACGTAATGCCTTCCCAACTCCGATGATCCGGTGTTTTTTTTTTAATTTAAAATCAACCAAAACAAAATGCAAGCACGCAAATCCCTGAAAACGAACGGTGGTTGTAAATTGTAATTGTGTACTGAAACGGTTCAGCCCGTGTTGCCTTTTTTTAAACAAGTGAATAAATTTGATTTATAAGCGATCGTAAACGGTTGCAAGCTGTAATTTTTGGTCGGGGATTAAATGAAAGCGAATTTGATTGTGTGCTTTGAAATAAAGCATTGCTAATAGCGGTTTTTTAATATCTTGACGTTTTATAAGATTGTTACGTAACTACTAGCATTGATTTCGTCTAGTCTTTTCGAAAACGGTAGATAGTTATTATTGTTAAAATAATATTTTTGTTCCTGCCGAAAAGATGGTGTTGTCGCTGCTAAATCACGCTGTTAAGATTTGTTGTGGGTTGCAATTTGGGAATTCGCGAAAATTTGAAAATGGGGATCGATATAGCTCGTGGTTAGCAGTCTGTGCCAATAAAATACGATGAATCTTATGAGTATTTTTCTTTTGTATTCCCGGTGCATTGCGGAAGTTGGTGTCTACGCTTTTATTTATATATAAAATTTATTATTTATCTGTGTTTGTATCTGTCGTATCTTCGTTTCTTAGTCTACTTCGTTTTATGTAATAGTAACAGCATGCATTAGCACTTTTAGACTTTTTTTTGGTAATAGATGATATATTGAACCATTTGTTGATTGTCCTGGCGTGTACGTCGCTGGTTTGGGAGTCAATCGCCCCACGTCATCGGCCATTTGAATGAAACTACGCGACCCGTTGCGTGGCGCACGGCATTACCTTGCCCCCGCATTTATAACGATAGATACACTGTAAAAAAATTTACAAATAAATTGCGTATTTTTTTAATATAACTATGAATTGCTCAACAATAAGGTAAATCGTGAAATTTCATTATCATTCATGTATGCAATTAAAATTACATCTTTTTTGTGTGTTATAAAAATTATCATTACCAATCTTTTATTTTGTTTAGAGGACCTTATTCAGGTATTATTATATACTATGATAGTTTCTTATTACGCTGCCAAATCTTACTATACAATTATTCTCAGGCATGAATTAAACTGTAAATTATTTCAGGAATTATTATGTGCCGGAAACGAAAGACTTACAATAAATATACAGTTTGCGGGATTCAAATTTATCATAAAAACTCAGTCAGTTTATTATATAAAGCAGTTAATAATGTCTGCTATGGCAAATTTATATTTACAAAAGCCATTTATTACATAAGTTTTCTATACGGTAAAGTTAGGACAGTGCAAGTAAGCTCTAAATGACCTTAATTATTTATTGCAAACACAACCTTGGCTTATTACAGAAACGATAGAACAGTGGAAGTAATATTTGTTTTAAACTATTGTCACGATAGATACATTTACTTTTTTGACATTTGAACTAATTGTACAGAAATCAACGATACATATTTGTGAATTTTTGTTAGATGTCTTTGGTTTTTGTATTAAAATACATTCATCTGTAACACTTAATTACTAGGTGTATACTGAAAACGTTGGTTGAAATATATGGCATGAATTACGTATCGTAATCTGCTTTATAACGAATTACAGCGTCAATAAGTTATGGATTCAAAGTGTTGAAAATAAAATCCTTTCAAAATTATGATTAATATAAACAGTTTAAAACAATTCCGTTAACTGAATGCCCCAACTGCAATAGAAGTTCCGATGAAATTAAATTAGCAAACTTTGTCCGCGACTTTTAAAGGTCACATTAAAGACTGTTCCGGGCCGAGTGAGAGTTGAAAGTTCAGGGTAATATTAAATTATCATTTGGAATATTAATGAATCGTGCTTTCATAGCAATTACCCCAAGTGGTACCGGCGATCGCGTGCCGTTCCCGAAAGAAAGATCCGGTGCCGTTGTTTCGCCGTGTTTGAGACATCATTGTGAAGTTCCAAGTCTGCATTTGTGTTTTCGGAGAACGACTACATTCCGAAAGACAAACTAAAATGAGTGCACGTTCTACAATTTTTATTGCCATCGATATTCTTTTATTTGGAAACACGAATAATCAGCATTCGTATATTATGTATAATTTTTTTGGGGTATTAATTTCATAATGTTCTTTTTAAATAGATTTTGAACTTATAAAATACGCAGTCATAAATCTTGTAAAAGCAAAACTAAAAAATTAAGCAATGATCTTCAAACGGCGGAAGTTCTTCTAAATATACTTAAAAATGTATCTTGATTGAGTCATAAACCAAATATTTTTTTTTTTTCAGTTTAATCTTTTTCTGTTTGCAAAGGTTGTAAAATTACAAAAGGAAATAAATTCTTTCGTAAGGATTAACCTAATTATGTGAGCCGTGATAGCCTAGCGGTTTGAACGCCGGCCTTCGAATGCGAAGATACCGGGTTCGAATTCGGCCTGCACCAATGAATTTTTAATTTATGTGTAGTTAGCATAAAACACCAACTAATATCACGTGCTTTGACGGTGAAGGAAAAACGTCGTGAGGAAACTTGCATATCTATGTCGTGACCATCCGTGTTCGCACTAGTATGTGAAGTGGAGAAGGCAATAGCAAACCACTCCATTATAATTGCCAAAGAAAGTCGTCGTGTGTTTCATGACACATGATGACCACGACACTCAGTCATGGGGAAATACGACTTAGAAGAAAGAACCTAATTATATTAATTCACTGATTATTATAATAAAGTGTAACATTTCTATTTACAGTCCGCCATGTTTCCATTTGCCGCTGGAATATGCGAAGCTGGTCTCCGAGTGTTCTCGACTTCGACGCGCTGAAGAAGGGTCTACCGCTAACGTGGTTTGGATACACAAGCCCGTTGCACAGAGTCAGGGTCGCGGGATATTCTTATTTCGGGTAATCAATTCGTCTTCTCGTCAACTACAGAGTATAACTTATTCGGCGACATAAGCAGGTGTTCATCTGAGAGTGATACGCCTGCTCATAACAATGAGGAGCTGTATGTTTATATGTTTATACCGCATCACATTATGGTTGACGTCTTGAGTCATAATTTTTTTTAAGTCTCATTTCTCAAATAATTGTTTTTAGCTCCTTTCGCATCGGAAAGCAATAATGTTTGCACACTACCAGGAGATTGTTTGTATTTCTTTTTTCGGGTGGTCTCTCTTACCGGGGATCTGTTTCTGATGTCATATAGGGTATGTAAAAATTATTGTGTTCCGGTTTTAAGGCCACTGTAGCTAATGAAATTGTTGGTAGTATAAAGATTTACATTTTATGTCTCGAAGCTACAAGCGTTATGTGGTGTGCTCTTCATCCTAATTAGCACCTTATTGATCATACGCTCCTCGGCGATGGACACCTACCACTAACAAAACAAAAAAATATTGAATGTCTTCGTCTATTAAGATCGATTCAGCCGATTTCGTTATTAAGTTGAACTTACATTATTATTGTATTATAATATTTTGCAAATAAAAATGTTGTGTTAAGATTTAGATATAGAAGGATTGACTAACATTTACACAAGTAAATAATGTAGTGTTGTTTCACTTTGTTTTCAGAGTGTGTGCGAGATGCGATGCGGTAATGCGGCGGTGGTGCAGCGGTACATTGAGCGTCCACTGTTGATAGCGGGGTACAAGTTCGATCTCAGGCTGTATGTTTGCGTGCCGGGCTACCGTCCTCTGACGGCGTATATGTATGCCGAGGGGCTCGCTAGATTCGGTAAGAAACTAATTTAGACATACATATATTTATTTAGAACATACAGTAAAATATAATAATGAAATAAAAAGGATAAGTTTGCCTGAGAGATGTTAAACCTTGTTGCTTAATATTTTTAGCATGTAGTTAATATTAGTTTATTGTTGAACATGGGCCACTCTTAAAGTAGGTATTTTCTGTAATCTGAACTCGTTATCGCGAGTTGAATAATGCAGTATAATGGTAACGATCACAGGAAAGCTAGCCTTACCCTAGAATTACTCTATACATAAACTGTTCTCTCGATTCACTCTGGGTGGGGTAGCGGTTGGAATATTCTATTCCGTACCCTTTGAATGATATTTAGAATTTGTTACTTGTGTAGTTTAGCGTCAGCCTTATTTTGTCTTTGGGATTTTAGGTGTTTTTCCATATAATTTGTCTTTTTCTACATGTTTCAGGAACGGACAAGTATACGCTATCTGATATTCATAATCCATACAGACATTTGACGAATTCTTCGTTAAATAAAACTGGTCCCAGATATGCCGAATGCAAGGACAGAATTGGCAGTGGTATGTATACATAGTAACAGCTAACTGATCATTCAAACTAGTACAGCTTACAAATTTCTAGTAGAATATTTTTTAACAAGTTACAATATTCATATAAATAAGGAATATGTGTAATTATGTATTGTTTTATTATTTTGTATAAATACCGTTAGGTTGTAAATGGACGTTGAAACAAGTTCGACGTGCACTGGTCGGAAGGTGGGGTGCATCTGAATGGCTAGTGTGGCAGCGCATCAGAGCCCTGGTCACCTTGACGCTTCTGGCTCAGG
Source organism: Byasa hedistus (assembly GCA_029286795.1). Classification (NCBI taxonomy): domain Eukaryota; kingdom Metazoa; phylum Arthropoda; class Insecta; order Lepidoptera; family Papilionidae; genus Byasa; species Byasa hedistus. Next base: position 3,653,190 of record JAGSMW010000008.1, read on the forward strand.
CCGCTGGTACACCTCCGGCGAGAAACTGCTTCGAGTTCTACGGATTCGACGTACTGCTCGATGAATCCATGAAACCTTGGTTACTTGAGGTAGGAATTGATTTAATTTTTTTAATAGATTACTAAAGAGCTTTGAAGCTCGATCGGTTCTGGTCAAGGAGAAATATTAAACAATTGGGTGATGACGCTGACATATTGATTCTGTTACACCTTCATTTTTACTAGAAATAATTATTTTTATCATTTAGTTTCTTATACGAAGAATAGAAAAAAATATTGATTAAAATTGTATTGTCTTTTTCTGCAATTATAGTGAAATGTTTGATCAACAGTGGATAAATATCAAATGGTAATTTTCAGGTAAACCTTTCGCCAGCGCTCGCTGCGGACTGCGAGGCGGATGTGCTGGTGAAGCAGCCGATGTTGCACGAGCTTTTCGACCTCCTGGGCCTTCCGATGCGGCATACCGGGCTGTCGCTGCTGCAAGGACCGCCCACACCACAAGCTAATAGGCAAGCTTCAATTCAAACTTTCAAATATCACCGACATTAACAAAAACATTACACAAAGTAACACAGTTACGGAAGTAAAATTTAGTGAAATGAAACGATGATTTTTATATCATTTGAATCGGGCGAACAATAAGCGCTTATAAATTGTGGTGTTATGTAAACATCCTAACTAGTGCCTTTTATCGCTGTAAAGACTTCGTGCATGTGTTGACGGTTTATTATATATAAAAAATAAACCATTAGGTATTTTTTTACCGTCAGCTGTAGTTCGGAGGAGGAGGGTAGTGTGTCGCGTGTAGTGCCTGCCTGTGTGGGAAGCAGCACGCGCCGTGGCCCACGTGTGCGACGTCGCCGTGCTATGCCCATACATTGTGTAACGCTGCAACCACCAATGGCTGATAAGTACACGGTAAACTTTTTGCAATAATAATAGCAATCGCGCTAATTTTTATCTTTCTTTTTGGCTTCTAATAAGTAATTTAAGTCTGGATCAAGTACTTACCAATACGTATATGTTTAGACCGTGAACAGCGAGTTAGTAAGCTCAATAACTCGGTCAAACGACTACTTTACTCATTACTCCTAAAGGATTAGATCGATTGTGGTTATAATATTTAAATATACTAACTATATTTAAAAAAATATAAGACATGAACCCACCTGTCCAGCAATCTCCTTGAAGTTTTAAAATTGCTGCCGCAATATCATTGCTGAGTTCTTATAATATAGACAATATACGAGAGTTAGAGTATTGTGGAATATGAATAATCTGAGCGAGCAAGCTTCACCATCTTCAGCTCTGCTGTTATCGGTATCGAGATGTAAAATTAAGGAACTGCTAGTCCATTGTACAAAGTACGAAAATCATTTAATTTTTTAACTACGTGATGTTCACATTTCTTGCGTCTCGAAGATATTTACGTAAGGCTTTATTCACGTTTACATGCTTTTCAGGAATACAACGAAAAGAATATTCCAATCGGACGGCTCTCCAAGCCATCGTCGGAAACTAGTTCCGAAAATTCGGATTCACAGGTAATTTTCTTAACCTTAGGATCCTAAAACACATAACATACATGTAGTGTTATTAAAACTCTTAAGCCTTTGCGTTACTCAATTTTTTCATGCGAGCATTGTGACAGGTTAGGCATGTTTCAGTGGTCACTTCATACATAACATCAACAGTTAAGGAACCATGTTAAAAACCAACACCTATCTTATTACTTGGAACTAACGAAATGTTACTTCATCGCCGCTCAGACACCATCCGGTCCGCGGTGTGAAGCGCCGTGGCGCTTTACGAACGCAATAGGTTAAATATGTGTTTTTATATATTTTTTTATACTACTATGCGACGAGACGAGCAAGACGTTCACCTGATGGTAAGTGATACGCTTGCCTATGACAACGCGGTGCTAGTTAAGATGGTATACACAGCACCGCATTGCGCTCATCGCCTTGAGACATAAGGTGTTAAGTCTCGTTACCCCAGTAATTACACTAGCTACAGCGTCCTTCAAAACGGAACACAGTAATGTTTGCACACTACTATTTGGTGGTTGAAATAGGAGCTGCTGTGGTACCCACCCAGACGGTCTCCGGCAACAGAGACCTACCACCAGTAAAGTGTAAAAAGTGTGGTATGGTGATAAAAGATATTTGTAACGCAGTCAACTTCCGGTGCGGCCGTACCAGGGACGGATTTAACTGATGAGAGCTGGCGGGGTGGGTACGCGACCGCAGCGAGCCGCCGGCGCATGCTGAGTGCGAGCACCTGGGGCAACGGCGTGCGCTGGCACCGCGCGCCCGCCCGCATTGGTGACTGGGTTCGCATATACCCGCACTTGCTGCCCGACGGCGACCAAGTGAGTACAACAATGTATTTACTGTCTACCCACTCAGATAACTGTTTCCGTGGCACAAGGAGTAACAGCTTGCCATGTTACATTCAAATCTATTGGTAAAATGAAAGAAATGAGGACAGATAGTAAAAGTAGATTAAAGAAATGTAACACAGAAATGTAGCTAAGAAACAGAAATAAAAATGTAAAAGACAGAAAATGTGACCAAGTAGGTTTTAAGGTCAGAAATTTAATAGAGGAGAGAAAAAGTGAAATAAGATGTATAAACGGAAAGTATGACAAATTGTATAGCAAGAGAAAAAGACGGCGAATTAATTCTGGGAGGCGATGTATGAAAGAGGAAAAGAAATATGAAGTATGAAAGAAGAAAAAGTTAGAGAAAAGAAAATAGTAAAAATATCAAAAGAATGAATGAAAAAGAGGAAACTGACCCAAAACACGCAAAAGAACGATTACAAAAAAAAAACATTCAAATCCTTTGTAGAAAGGTCATTCACGTTTTGTATATAAAATTAGACACTAAATATCCTTAGTCTCGAAATAACCTAATCTCCTTATTAATTATATAGAACGTTAAGTCCAGTTGTTAATATTTTATTATTATAGTCAGTAAAGTGATTTTTCGTAACGCATTATAAAAAAAATACGAGCAAATGTTGTAGTCCTTTTTATATGTGATATATTTATAAACCAATATCGATCTATTTCAATAAGCACTAGACTTTAACTTTGGAGTACCGTTTACAGCAGTTTTCAATGGAAGACGCAAGAGAAAGTGTGGCACACGTATCAAAGTTCTTACGGGCGGCAAGGGAGGTAGTTAAAGAAAATGGTCGCGATATGAGAGCCCCCCGGGACAGCGGACGAGACTCCGCCTTCGAAGTAATACTGCGCAAGAAACTTGGCTACGGTCAGAACTTCGAAGTGTGGCTACCACCGTTTTGATGTGTTCAAAGTTTATTACTAAGTAATTAGTAATTTTAAGTAAAAGGCTAATAAATGCTTAATTTAATTTCATTATAGTTTTTACTGTTTCCTCTTTATCACCAACGGTATAAAATTTGTCTTCAATTTCACATCATGTTAAAAATAACGAAACCGTTTGTTAGCGTTATTACAAAGAATAGTAAAATATATTGTATTTTATATTATTGGCAACACTACGGTGGCGCTAGTCAGCGTATACGTCACCGCGCCACGAAGCGCCCCTTCCCGAAATTGCTATATAAATGGACGCGTGTCGTTACGCGGCTCACTTTCGTTTAGACTGTCGCGCCGACTACTGCTACGATGTTGTTTGTGATGTATTTAATGTAAAGTTTAAGTGTAATCTATATCCGGTCCAAGTTAATAACATGATCATTAAAAAATAATGATACCGAAGACGATGAAGCGTGTTTGTTCAGAACACCCTAGCACTAATGTAATGAGAAACGTTTAAGACTTTCTTGGGCAAAAATACTGATTAAATAAATATACACTGGTACAACGTCAGGTTCAAAAGTTAAGACAAAATTATGATAAGCTTATCAGTACATAACTTTCAGAGATTTGTCGAGAGGAATAGTCGAACCTTATTTATTCTTACATTTACATTATTGTTCTGCAAAATGTTTACTCGTTGCAAACAATTCGTTTATTGATTAGGAGTTAACTGTGTATTATTTCTTGCGTTTATATACTGTTCGCTTGGACCCGTTGTTTATATTAAGTTGTGCTGAAAAATTATATACTTTATTTAAAAGTTTTGGGCCCTGAGTTACGACAGTCGTCTAACTAAAGTTAAATGGAATTATCTTCTATTATATATAGAAGTAAGAAAATACTTTATGGTATTTTTTAAAAGGTCTGTTAAAACAATACAGTGATTGTTCCCAAGAAATGATCGCGATATATCCTTGGGGACAGGAGACTTTTAAAAACATGTTCGTGTTTTAAACGATTATACATCCGTTGCAATTCTTATGTGAACTTATTAAATAGATAGATAAATCCGTGGAGTAAATCTTGAGTGCCACGGAAAGCCAAGATCAGGTTAAGGAGTTGTTATTAAAGCCATAAGTCTTGCGGCTCTGCCTGTGCACAGCGGGCGGTTTCGTGTTATTATTAAATGCATGTTATCTGGTCACCTAACTCTACAGGTAATCATAAGTATCTGTTTATATCGTTAGTATTATTCGATACATAATTGATGTTTGTCTTTCTGAAAAAATTTCGCGGTTATCTGATAGAAAAGTTTAAGTCTGGAGCTACGACAGTTAACTTTCATGGGACTAAAATGTTCAGCAAGAAATTAAGCTTCCAAGTTGAGCCATTCATGGGTTAATTCGGATAAATCTATTATTTAAAAACGTTTTTTAAAGTCAGCTTAAATTTTTTTAATATTTTCACAAATTATTCTCATTAAGTATTAGAGACTAATTTGCAGTTAAAATTCTGTACTTTCCAAGTGGTGTGAATATTATTTCAACTTCAATGAAAGCCAGCGCTTAGAAGCGCTTAGTCCGAATCGTAGTTTCAGCAAACACGAAGTGAGCTTGTAACTACTGACTAGTTTAGATATAAAGTGCACTTTGTCCAAGTTAATTTCGCGTTGGTTGTATTGTTTTGTAAAGCCAGCAGATTAAGAACTTATAATTTAGTTCAGATTTACTTATATTAGAGAAGACTAACTAGTCTTAATACAACAACAAAGGACGAGATAAGTATGACTTACAATGAATTCGTCTTTGACAATTCCATTTTTTACAATAAACTTAATTTATAATTTACGTTTCATTATAGTTATCGGCTAAGTAATATTAAGATGTAAGCTGTGATGTTTATTATACATAAAGAAAAAAATAGCTGTGCTTCTATAGGCTATTACTCAATCCGTTAGAGGATTAGGTAAAATGTTACAATATATTTTAAAGCAGCATTCTTAGCGGTATTTCCTAGATCATAGTACATGCAGTATGTAGCTTCACACTAAATCTTGAACGTCTGTAAGGAAGCCATGCACGGATTAAGGAATCGTTATTAAGCCCATAAGTCTTGCGCTACGGTCGGCACCGGATAAATAAACTCTGCCTTATTTTTAAAGACTTGTTGATTTTTAAGTCTTGATAATATTATTGATTAATGAGAAGTGACGATCAATGTGATTAGTGCCTCGATTTTTTTTACCTGCAATAGGATAGTACTTAACGCTGGAGATGGTAAAGTGTACAAGACCGTCACGAGTTTTGTTTGTTAATTCTGCAAAATGGTGAAAAGAGCTTTAAAAATAAATAAATAATTTATTTCTTTGTTACATATATAGTTATATGACATACAGAAGACAAGGTTAGGTAATACGGGAGTGGAAATAATAGAAGTCTTATTTTGGGTGTTAAAAATCAACCACCAGACGAGACGAGGCATGAGAAGAAGTACGTTACAGTTCAAAATGGAACTGCTTTAGATCACAGCTCTGCCGAAATACTCCGCTGTAAATCTAAACTGCCCGCTTTGTAGGGTATAATGGGGTAAATAAATTTGTAGAGGTAGTGAGGCGTGTAATCGGTTAAATGCGGTCCCAGTGCTGGTCCACAAACAGCGGCGTCACATCGTTAGCCCGCCACAGAGCGGCAACGTTTCGAATACCGCACTACGGGTCAAATGATATGTTAGGCTCGTTAGCTCGTCTACCTGCTACGACTGCTCCGTTTCAGGTTCTGATTCTGTTAAGAATTAATGCACTTCCAATAATTTATAGATATTTGTGTACATGCTTTTTCTGTACTATATGTAAGGTATACAAAAAATTTATTTGATTACTTCCAAAGAAATCGATATGAAAACGTCATAGATACAAATCAAGATTTTAGGAAAATGGTGAGGCATTGTCCAGATACTCAAGACTCGTTGTTAATTATGTATTTTAACATAAACAGCCGATAAATCCCCACTGCTGGACATAGGCTTAACCCACACCATCCGGTACTCCGATGCTCGCTTTATTATTTATTTATTACAATGTTCTATAATACATTGCAAAATTACACGTAATGTTATGGTTCTACCTTCCTCTTACTGCGTCTCCTTAAATCCCGGGTTGATTGGTAAAGAATTCAATGTCGTTTTTGGTCTCCAATAAAGCTTTTTCATAAATAAGTAATCATTGGTTTAGTTTTTAAGTTTACTCCCTTGGAATTATCGGAGTTTATACAAATATAGCTATAATGAAGTAATTGGAAGTTAAAAGACTAAGCTGTATTTTTTTTATCGCAATTTCGAATCGAACTTGCAAATTTCCATTTGACTAGACGTTAAAGACCGGTGAGTGATGCATTGTTCCATGGCCATTGTGTTTCCCTATTAACTAGCACGGTCCGCGGGCTAGGTTAGTGAACGCATCTCAATTACTGGACACAGATTAAAAAAAATTAGGATAAATGAAATAAAAATGTTAAATGTACAGAAAGAATATTTATTAGGAATTTACGTTTTAATTTAGATTATTTAAAAATTCTGTAAATCAGCATTTTTGGATATAATACAAAGAAGTAATGTAAGAAGTAATGCCAGAATATTATATTACTCATACATTTAAAAGATACAAACATTTCACATTTCACTTGAAGGTTCACTCGCAAATAATTATTCCCGGTGAGTGAATTTAATAAAGACTGACGTTTTGACGACTTGATATAATGATAATATCTACAAAATTCTTCGCATTAGCGAATGTTTTGCTCAGTATATATATACATAACGGACCTCTTTATCTCTTAGTGTACTTAAATATTTTTTTTTCAATATAAAACTATGTAGCCGGAAACCGTTCGAAATTAAACAAATCTGTCGGCGCCGTATCAAATAATAGTTGAACTGACGGCTTGAGTGGTTTAGCAGAGTAGAAACTCTCCGAATTCACTTTATCTGTTGAAGTGTATGAGTTTTACAATTCTACACTTCATTCAGACAAGTATGTCCTCGGATATATTAAGTTAACAATGGTTAAGCCGCAGGTGTAAGAAATAGGGGAGAACAAAAACGGTTTGTGACTGGTTAGATACAAAATTTCAGAACAAATACATAAATGATAATTAAATGGACCTTTGCTATTTACTCATTGTGAGTATTAGTATATATAATAAATTAATATATATCTAAATAGGTAGGTAATGAGGATTTTCCTTTATAATTTTTACACTGAATAATGTTTAATTTATGGTCCTTTAGTATTCTGGACAGTAACATTTAGTTGGTGTACGTAAAAATATATATAACGCATTAACTAATTCATAATCCGTTATAAGTAACACTTCCGGAGATTCTGTGTAAACAATTACCTTTAAGAGTATCCAATGCACTGATTACGTTGGATACAGCAAAGAGTAGTCCATTCGATGGGTATCCGAGCTCTAAAATTTCCATTTGGCCTGGGACGTTAAAGACCGTCGAATGGGCCCCATTGTGTCGGCCCCATTGTGTTTTTCTATTGGCCGGCGCGGCTCATACGAGCAATTTCAGAGCACTTCATGTATTTCAATTAACGCACTGACATTGTACGAGCAGCTGAAATTCCTAATAGAAGCCGTTTCTGTAAAGGCTTTAGCAACGTTCTTTACTCTTTTGTTACTTTGTTCGCTTTAATGGACAGAGGCAATTTGGAATGTGATTGAGAATATTTAGTTTTTCTCTATCCTCAAACTTAACTGCTTTTGCTAGACTGGACGTATTTAACCATCTGGTTTGTTCAACACACTACAGCAAAAGCTATCATATTTATTTGTATCTTAATTACTTAGATATTACATTGTTTGATCGTTCACACTCTTGCGACAGTCAATGATTAGGTTACAGTGGTAGCGCGAGTTTTATTATAAAATATTGCAGGTAAAGTAAAATCTAAGCACAAAAACGCTATGAAAGATGGTCCCACACAAGATAATTAAGTTCATCTGTCCTGTATAGTGTGTTTCCAAAGGCTTATTTATGCATTTATATGTAATAAAGTGTCGTTTGCGCAGTCGTCTATCAAAGTTAGTGCCTATTTAAAATCATATCTCCGAACATGGCCCGCTTATAGCCGTGCAATATGCGCCCGATAAATCTCCGGTCTCGGAAATACAGGTTTGGGGTTATTAGGTCGTTACAGCATTGGTCTTAGAATAATTTTTCATGATTGAATGGGTACCGAATGAAATACTAATCGGTGCTGACAATGATGAGCAATGTAATGAAAAATATAGGATCGCATTTAAACATTTTTAGTAAACTTACAAAGATGTTTTTACATACACTAAGATAACTAATTACTTATAAAAAAATACCAGTGAAGACACTATGTTGATTATTATTATGAAATAGTGCCAAGAATTTAATTCAAAGTTATAAATGTTGACAGTGAAAAGCCTTTTTTCAGATCCTAAAAAATAATGAATCCGGGGTATGCAAGGGTATAATACATAAAATAATTTAGAATAAAAATAAAGCAATTCTAACTGTTTTGCTAAAATTAATTAAATTACATACATAGCCAACGAGTTGACAAAATAGTTAGACAAATATGCAAAGAATTCCCGAGCGGCGCGGCGGGTTCGCACTATGTGATGTCACATAACTTCATATTAACATTTGAATTCCTAACTACAACTCATACAAATTGACGGAGCCACATTTGCAATACCGCACTAATGGTCAAATTCAGAAATGAATACTTCTGAGCTGGACAGGAATTGAAATTAAATGGAAATGACGTGGGCTGTCGTTCATGATGATTTCTGCGAAATAATTTGCGCGCGGATTAGCACACAATTCTCTGAAAGTTTGCATGCTCCCAATTAATTTCAATCATCACTATCTAATATAAAACTAAAAGTCAACATCTATAGGTAGCTACTATAAAAATATACTTGCATAAACATCAGTAAATAATAATCAAAATTTCGAAGAACTTCATAAACTTCATCACAATTACAGTACAACAATTTGTTGTAGTAAGACTAATTTACAGGGTGAAATTACAACTGCTCGTCGCCCTGTCGCATTAGATATTAAGTTTTGGTACACCAGTAATTTTACTAGCTACGAAACGAAACAGTAGTTTATACACTTAATGTAGTTCGGCGGCAAAAAAAGATGATGCAGTGGTTCAGTTTCTGCAAATAGTTTTGCTATCAGTTTTAGACAGTTTACCAACAAGTTATTATGATAATTTATATATAAACCCTTAAGAAAATACTTATTGTTTTGTGTGAATATATTTTTATTAGTTTTGATCAATTTTGTAAGGAATTATTAAAATGCTACAGTCTGTGATTACACGGACGGTTGAGAATCTATAATAGTTCTTTGTAGTTCCAAAAGCAGAATAAGCGTTTGACATTTGAGGAAAAAAATGCGCGCGGTCGGTGTAAAGCTTCGATCAGTGGCTGCTACGTCGGCTACACCCGATGTGAGGCTACGTACCGCTACGTACGACTATGAACGGCCCGTGAAATTATTAATTCCGTATTCCGTAATAACCGGGGCGACACATCGGCACACATCGGCCGCCGCGACAATTGAATGAGCGACCGTAGGACGCGTTCGGCCGAGCAATCCATTATGCAGATTGGTAGCCGGATTGCGGCATTGTCGTGAGTCCGCTATGCCTATTACGTACGGCCCGAGACCGCCCAGTTCGCGATTCATTTTATGGATATTGCGTCGATGGATTAACGACTGATTGATGCCTCGCAACCGAATCGTTTCTGTTTTGTTAACTTGCGGCATGTGTGCAGTTCCGGCGGTCCGCTCCGGTTGTTCGATGGCGGTTTTTTCTACAGTCTGCAGTTATTCGCGAAATTACATATTGAACATAAGCTCATCCCGCTGCTATGACCATGTAATAAATACCGACCAAATTTTGATTCACTCCACCGCCATACTTTTTTATACATATCTCTAATTTCTACAGATACCTCCTCCGTTTCAACATATCACATAAATGATGAAGCAGACTAAAATTTACAAAAATATATTCTTGTAATGTGAAAGTAGTACTATTATTTGTTTATGTTTTGTTACATTGAAAATCATAGCGATTCGTGTTTTTCTTTTTCAACATTATTAGTATTCTTAAACTTTTTATTTTCGGGACGCAAATATTAAGACATATTCATTTCATAACAATATTTTTTTATTATATTTTGTAAGTACTACGTTTTTCCAGGCATCTAAGATACAATTTCAGTTAAGATTGCTAAACAGAATAAAGCAATGAAACATAAATAAAGCAATAAAAAAAACTTTCTAGAAGAGGCATTATCTTTTAGTAAAAAAAACTGTAGAGACGACGTCGCGGCTTGCGGTGTAGCTTTACCAATTCAAGGGGATTTGGATTACCAGTTAGGTCGCCGGCAGCATCCGGCATCCCGCACCGGTGGAGCTCATGAATATGTAATTACTTCTCGGCTATTAATATTTTTACCCGCCCCCGTTGCGTTGATTGCCTCTTGAATTTATTATCCAACTCCGCGATAGACCATTCTCGTATTTATTTAGACCACCTGCCGGGCCCCATGACGCACCTTTGAGTGAGTTATGAACGGGCTCTCTCTGTTGATAGAATATTTTATTTCGCATTCTTCGTTTATGCTTTTGTAAATTAATTACACAGTTACCGTCTTAAAGTACATTCATCAAGTTTTCAACGGGTTTTAATGAAATTATTAATGATTTTATTATTTCTGTTCGTATTCGAGTATCAACTATGTTAAAAAGACTTTTAATGTTTAATTAAATAGTAAATTAAAATTTAGTTACTTGCTTGTAGTTAAAGATAGATGTCATGATCATATTGAAATTTGTGATAGAATTATGTCAAAGAAATATGTCCGCGAATCTGTGCTGAGCGGATTATATCCTTACAAAGAAGCAAGAGGAATGAAATGGGCTTCCATTCTCCGTTGGATAAATTTTATTCATTTTATATGCATGCATAGATCAGATTTAAAAAACAGGGGGAAGATACATTTGTTGTATTTTATCTATGCTTATACAATATCTTGTAACGTAACGAACATATAACATTTAATATTCTCATTAGAACATTACATTATTCGTGATATGTGTATGTTTGTGCATTGAACCTAACTCAATTCGCGGTATCGGCTCTGATTGCGAAATGTTTGCCATAATTAGATAAATACAGTTTCGGTGGAAGTGCAAATGTTTGCCCAATCCTCTCATTATTGAAACGGGGCCGCTAATATTAATTGTTACGATCGAAAGTTATGTTAGAATAGTTTTTCAATACTACAATTGAGAAGGATACAATGCTAGTAGTAAACAAATGGCTGATTGTTGATTGTGTGCACAGATTGCTTTCGATTTAAATTATTATTTCGAAGAATACTATTATAGATACGTATAAGAAAGAAAAGAATTTGTAACAAGCATTTTTTACGTGGCGTTTATATGTACTGGTGATAAGCGATACATTTGTCCATAACAAAGTGCTGCTTGTTAAATAAGATAAGACGTTGGTAGTTATAAATTCTTTACTCCAATATTACATTAGTAAAGCTTCAAAGCTAAATCTCTATAATGGGGTTTATTATTCTCATACGTAAGTATTTTTATACGAAGAGACAACCAGAGATGGATATTCACTCGGTAGTAATTGATACACTATTTGATATCCCACAAAACTAACAGAGTCACAGGTATATTACTATTCATTATTGTGTGGTTTACGCAAACATTGAAGGCAAGCAGAATGTAAACATTTGATGCACAGTATGTTCCTATCGAGTCATGTGCCAATTACACCTTAAAGGAGTTGTGCAAACTACTCACAACACAATTAGTTCAAATATGTGCGGTTCACACCTACGTCTGTAGCGTAGCAAAAGAGCACTCACGGTTGAGGAGGCGGTACTTAAATAAGTCATGTTTTTAATACCATAAAGTGACGAAACGTCTGCACACAATAATGTGGGGCTAGGATGACAAACATTGTGCAATATTGTGTTTGTAGCTTCATGAAAATAAATGTTATGTCCCGTTACCAAAGTAATTTCACAAGCGGTAGCGGGCTTCAAACCGGAACACAGTAATATTAGCTCACTACTGTTTGGTTTTATTTATGTAGATGGTTCTAGGCAACAGACAAAATAAATTTTTAAGCTCATTAACACTTAGAAATACCAAGAAAGCCTTTTTTCTGTAAACATACGAGAAACAACTTATAGACATTATAAGGTTAATCAGGATTATTTATCAAATAAACGGGTTGTTTATCTTTAGAGTATTTCGATAGTACTTTACTTTAGTAATTTCACTTGCTACTGTCCTTAAAACTGTTTGGGCGCCGTGATGGCGTTATGGACTTGACAGCAGTAAAAATGAATAGAATATACTGAAAGTTTATTACTAAACAGAACCATATTCGTTGTATGAAGACGTCCGTTTAGATTAGTTGCCGGCATAAACATCGTCTCATAACCCTATCACCGGCAGCTGTCTCCACCTGCCGCCATTGTTTCGTGTTTAATTAGGCGCGAACAAATACGTACGCTGAACAAATGGCCCCAGGTGAGATTCCTTTGTCCTTTGTGATGAAATTCGTAACTTTCTTGCATCTGCAGCCCAGATGGTTAATGGCGCGATTTTATTAATTTAACGCGAACGTATATTTTAATTCACCTAATTTAAGTATATATTAACATATTTAAATAATTAACAGAATAATTTACTAATGTTCCATATGATCTTTACGATTCTTTGTTAGACATTCACCCGATGGTAAATGAGATGCTTGTCCTTAACATACCACTGGTTTTAAGATGGTATACACTGTACCACATTACGCTCGCTGCCTTGGGACATAAGGTGTTATGTCTCGTTACCCCAGTTATTTCACTAGCTTACAGCTCCCTTCAAACCGGAACACAGTTATGTTTGCACACTACTATTTAACAGTTGAAATAAGAGCTGCAGTGGTACCTACTTAGACGATCTCCGGCAACAGAAACCTACCACCAATCAAACATGTTGTTTTGATTTGAAGGGCATTGTAGTTAGTGTAAGTACTAGGGTAATAAGACTTAACATCTCATGTCTCAAGACGACGGGCACAATGTGGTGCTATATTGTTATATGCAGGCGTATTACTATCAGTTGATCGTCTCGTTAATTGTATTAGATTGGGGGAGAAATAACACGTGTAGTCACTTTAGTGGGCTTTAATTGGAATGTTCTCGTGTGCTTGCCGACCCATTACAAGGATCAAGATTTCGGTAGTCTACTAAACACTTATGTATATTACAAATATCGTACCATCCAGTTTTCGTAGTTTCGTTTGTGATGAGCTAACGAAAGTAGGAAGAGAAATGAAACATCGCCATGCTAAGCTTAATTTAGACCGCAGCGCCGTTTGTTAATCGTATTTTGTAAGCTAGTTTATTTTATTAACAAACCAACGGCGTTTACAATATGTTTGTTTGCCTGTACATCCAGGTAAGTATTTGGTATGCGCAGACTGAAAATTAAATTAATTAATTATAATAAACAACAACATATTTAGAAGTTAAAAATTATTAAGTAATTGAAAATGTAATTAATGTTTTGGTATACCAATTAATTACTTACTTAAGTTTTTAAACATTATGTATGATCATGCATTTTCATCTTTTCAAGTATTTAGTGTCTGGACATAGTATAAACGTTGATTTGGTACCAATTTTTAAATAACCCTTGTTACATCTTTTAAGAATCAATATTATCAAGTATACACCGACGAAGTAAAATTAAATACGAAAATTCAATTTATTATTTAAAGCTTTATATTATTTTTATATGAAATTATAGTTTTCATTCCATTTCATGTTCTGATTACTTAGGCCTCGTACCATTAACCAGGCGGTATTTCTTGTAGATTCGGTTAACTCTGCGTGGGCATTGAATAAATAAGATCGTATTTCATTTTAATGTTAAATAAACCACAAAGAAAACTTGATGGACATGTAATAGCTTTTTTATTACGTTTAAAGGAAACCTTGGAATGTATATAATCTGCTCTATATTTTCAAGACTAACGGGAGGTTGTGTTAAAATATAATATACTTAATACCTTAGCAACAATGTATTTGCTATTAAAAATACAAACATATAACTTATATAATTCTTTTTCAACGGTATTCTGAATTTCAGAAAGAATTAGCAAAAGTTTTTGAGCGCTAGTTTTTAACGTTACGAGAGTTGGATATTATTTTAAAATGTAGTTGAAAAAGAAACCCAGTTTTTCCTGCATGCTGCTAATGTTTGTTTAATAACAGTGTTAACATAGTGTAATGTACATCTAAAGTTGGAAGCGTTCACAGACCATTTCTAGTTGGTTGTAGTTTATACAGTCGGGGCCAGTGGGGCGGCGTGCCCCGGGGCGGTACACCTCACTGCTTTGTGAATTTAACTTACGTTACCAAAGTAAACTCCTAATTGAAATGTATAGTTGAAATAAAGTGTTTAGCGGCAGTGTTTTCGTTCCTATGTTTGATATTGTTACAGTTCTATAGTTCTTATCAAAGATCTGGGAACGGAATTGAACAAACAGTACCGTATAAACAATATTGCGTCCGAGACGATTCGATTTATTGTTATCAATAAGTATCAAATCATACCAATACTTTTTATAATACATATTGAATATTGCTGTTATCTTTATTAACGTAGTTTTTACTTATTTTACTTTTCAATTGTTTTAAAAAATGTTCGCTTTCGCCGAAACTTTACAATGTCCGGACTTGTAGCATTTTATCAAACTAAAAGAATATGTAAGTCTGTCTTTTAAACGAAATCTCAATCAAAGTATAATAATAAATATTCTTGTATAAAGATAAATGTTCTATAGAATTTGGTTCTTGTTATTTTTTCATAATTCTTAAATTTTCCGCAAAGTCGTACATAGAAAAAGACGAGGGGTTGCAACTTGAAAATATTCACTAATACTGTCTACTAAAGAATTAATAATGTTTTTTTTATAATTTATGCGAATTATTAAGCAGACTCGTGGTTGATGTCAACAATATAAAAAATATACAAAGTAATAGCGTCCGTTTTGTGCATATGTAAATAAAATTTTAATGTGCAAGTTAAAAGTTTGAAACATCGATTCAAAAAAGTTATCAGTTATTTAAACAACGTTAACAGGTATATCGGCGGGCTTCATTATTGGTATTTCGGCGGTGCAAGCTCTTTGTAGAGGCAACAAACAATCGCCATATTTCTAACAATGGCTGGAATTGGTTCAGCCGGTTTATTTGCCCCGGGTAAACATCCCCGCAGCGGTGCGGACCACGGCTCACTTCGGTGATTTGCAGCGAAAATTAAAACGGATACTTCGAACAATGGCCGAAAACACGACGCCTCTACTACGAGCTAACAATAAATCTAAGCATGATTAGAAACTTTAAGTAGTATTCAAAATTTTTGCCGCAAACGCAGAATAATATCCTGTGTCTGTTAACTATAATTCAAATTATGAAAATATCTAGTACCACTTGATTTTAAAAGTCTCCATTAAAAAGAGGTGTGTATTGAATATTGTATCTATGTTTTTTGCCCTTAGTCCAGCAGTGGACCTCTATCGCCTGATGTTAATTATATATACAATAGTTTTTGAAATTCATGGTTTTATTATGTATAGTGTGTATGCATTCGAGTCAGCTTTCATGCGGTAGAAGCGAAACTTTGTATTCTGATTAATTTGGAAGAGAATGAGATGAATACACTTTAGAGATGGTAAACAGAGAGAGAGGGGGCGATTGATCGATAATTTATTGATTGAAATAGAAAAGAATAAAAGAGAGACGGACAAAGATAAATCAAAGCACCTAAACAAACATAGTAAAGATAGAAATTGTTCGATGCAATATGTATACTAAAAATTTCAACGTTTATCTCTTTCTCTCTCTCGCTTTCATCTCTTTCTTGGTATATTCAGTGTAGTATACAACATGGATTTAGTCTCCTTGGTATGCAGAGAACCACACCACAAATAGGGAAACTATATATTTTTATTTCATTCTCTCACAGTCTAAACCCTGTAAATATAACCCCAAAATAAGTTTCACATAAAATGAATATATTTCATATAAAAATCGTGAGTTGATTTCGTGGTAAGGATTTATTTCGACCATTGTTAATGTTGTGCCAATGTTTGGGCAAGTTCGTGCCGAGCGCTATATATTATGATATCCATCGCTAAAATAAAAACCGGCCGTTTTAAAACAATAAAAATTTGCTATTAGTCCGTCGGAACAACGCCGGTTACACAGGCTGTGCTTTATGAAAAGGCAATATTATTTTTTCATTTCATCAGCAATAGTGACTCGCACAATGTATCTAGTGTTCGATATGGCGAATGTTTTGTTAACAAGGCTAAATGGAAAACTTTGTTGAATGTGAATATAAAATTTATATGTCCGTTTGAACTTACATTTAGAAATAAAATAAAGAGTTCTGACTATATATCGCTTTTATTTATTTTTTAAAGAGGTCCAAAGATTACGTCATTCATACATATATCAGCTAAAAGGGCCATTCGAGAAAAAGCTTAGATGTCAAATAAGGCAAGTAAAATGTTACTGACAGTAATCAAGCAGAAAAGGTTACGACAGCGATGAAATTTAATTTCATTAAATATGTTCTCTTGTAGTAACACGTTTGTTTTAAATTCCCGCAGAATCTTTAACTTAATTATCGGGAACAATTATGATAGCTATTCGAGATTTAATAGCCAATTTGTGTATGAGAATCGATTTTGGATATTGTACGTGTCATGCATTATTAATGAGCTCAAAGCAAGGTAATTGAATAACATAGGTGATGATACATTATCGGATACACTTCGAGATCGGGCGTGCTGTTGGCGTACGATCATTGGTTTAATCAACTTAATTGATTTATAGACATAGCAAATGAATTAATGCGTTTGAATATTACATTCAAACCTGTCTTTTTATCATCTAACACAAAATTAAGTCTTTGTATCTGCAACAGGTGGTAGGTCTCTGTTGCCGGAGACCGTCTGGGTGGGTACCACCGCAGCTCCTATTTCAACCGCCAAATAGTAGTGTGCAAACATTACTGTGTTCCGGTTTGAAGGGCGCTGTAGCTAGTGTAATTACTGGGGTAACGAGACTTAACACCTTATGGCTCAGGCAACGAGCGCAATGTGGTGCAGTGTGTACCATCTTAACTAGCATCACGTTGTCATGGGCAAGCGTATCGCTTACCATCAGGTGAACGTCTTGCTCGTCTCGTCGCATAATAGCATAAAAAAAAACAGATTCGTATGCAAGCAGAACTGTAATAATAAAAAAATTTAACCCCTCCCAGAAAACAAAATTATATTTCAATGTTATTCAATTATTAAATGTCATAATCTATTTGTCTGATGACTTAACGACTGCAAAGCTCACCGTTCAGTTCAACCTTTATATAACTTGTACTTGAACTTGTACATAGGTTAATAACCCCAATTAAAGTAATCACACCTTATATATAAAAGCAAAGTTTTACATTTAATGTATATAAATTTTGAATAATATTAACCAGTTTGTTATTTGTAAAATAATTTCTAATCTCTTTATCACGAGTCGTCGACTAAAGTTTTCAGCTCTCGCTTGAACACAGCTAACCCATTACACGCGTAGTTTTGCCTTTATTAGTGCTAAAATCAGGACTGTAACGGCGCAAGTGTCCTGAAATTTTATGCGACGTAACGTTAAAACGTTTCAATTGCTGAGTTTTACGACGGCGTCGAATTTAAAACGCGTTATACCTTTCGCTAAATGTTTTATGCTTAAGTTTATTAACCGTGTCGCCACCCAGTCATTGTGCGGCGTCGTGATTTGTTACATTACGATATGATCATTTTATGGTCCCCAAATACAAGGTATTTTTTTATGAGATATGTATATTTTTAATAATACAAGATTATAAACATTTATAAACAATCCACTTTTTCCTGCTATTGGAGTATTTAGAGCCTTCTCTCGTATATAGAGAGTCAGACAGACGCCATGCAAGTTGGCGGATGTAACAATCCCCGATAACTATTATTTTGGACTAAGACTTTTATATGTCCTATATATGTACGTACATCGTCTATTTTTCAGTTAGAGATATACATATACACGGAAAACCTTTTACGTATGTAAACATAAATAGTTTAAATTATTTAATATTGGTAATCTTCAAAATTAATATATGAAGAATAAAAGAAATTAGTACACATGTATAATTTATATTTTTATAATTTGCCGCCAGATGAGCCGTAGTATATAAACTTCTATGTCTTTGAACCAAATTAAATTCAAATATATATATTGATTATTGATATAAATGAAATTTGGTTCAATATTGTTATTTATTATAATTTGAGAATAAATCGGTGGACAAACGACTTGGTGAAGATCGCAGGAAATATTTGTATGTAAGTGGCATGGAATCAACCGTGCTGGAAATCGATTAGAGAGTTTGCTAAGCACTACACACACGACAACAATAAATTGATATGATGATGATGACAGGTCTGGCAGAATGTCTGCAGAACGTCGGCCAGTTATTATAAACAATGAGCCAACAATTAATAGCTATAAGCGAGAACACGCTCGATAAACTGACTGTATTAATTAAAAATGTATGGAGTAACTTTCGTATTCATGTTTACGGCGCAGTATTTGGTCGGGCTTATGAATTCATCATTAATTCAGAGCACCTAATGGCAAAATCCTTTCTGTTTATGGATTGGCGGCAAATTCTGCAACAATGTATATTATTGTGGTGCTTGGATGAAAGGTTAGAAAGAGTTAAATGTCATTTATAACTATATTGAGAAATGATCACGTAAATTCTCCTAGTTCAGTTTCTCTAGCCGTCGTTGGCGTAAATTTAATTTGATTTAATTTACAGCGATTGCCATTTCCTGTTTCATTAAAGATTGAACGTGAGCGAAGAGGAGAGTGATTGCTACTTCTGTCAACGTCAATTACAATAGAAATGCATGAAATATTTGTATTGGGTTTTGAATCAAAATAGTCGTTGATGAAGTTTTTTTACGGTCCACGGAAAGAGATAACTACCGGCCGTGGAATTTAGATCCACGACTTGTTTTCAAAATTAATAACAAATGAATCAACTGTACATATGTTAAGGTTAAGTTTTTAATTTGTTCAAAGAATTCTTCTAGTTTATACATGTGTGTGATGATGTAATGGTTAGGAAGTTCACCATCCAGTTCGACGGTGGAAATGAATACGAGGCGCAATAATCGATATTCATTATTCCATTAGTTACCAGATGCCCGCGAGGGTCTTAACCCACATTAAGCTAATTGGATGTCTATTCATGACGACATTCAATTTATTTGGATGCGTGAGTGGAGATTTGTAATCAGAAGGTAAAAGCTGAGATTGGATCAAATACCAACCGGTGTAATTCGGCGACTTTCAAATTCGAATTCTGAATTATATAAATAAGAATTATTCCTCCACTTTTCCTGGTAATGTAGTAATGTTTACCCACTACTGCTTTAAGTGATGATTGCAACAACTTAGAGGATATCCGTCAAAGGAAATTTACTATGCGTAAAGTTTAAGTAGTTTTAACTTAATAAAACGTTAATTCTTTTAAACCAAAGTATTTAATAAATGGTGTGATAAGAAGAATACAAAATTAAGAATCTAAATCAACAAGATTCATTCTAGTCATTTTAGATCATAAAGACTTAAAAATTACTAGAGCATTATACAAGCATTAATAATCATTAGCAGTATTATAAGTAATGGAAAATGTATCGGTTATCACTTGATGAATGTTCATATTACAAATATTGTATTGTATTATACTTAGTTTTAGGTAATAAATGAAGTAAGTTAATAAAGAGAATATATTACGAGATCCTTTGTTTAAGAAAACAAAGTAACATTATGTAATATGTCACGGGCCTACTTAGCCGAAATAAGGATTTATTTAAGATTAACAGAGATTTGGAAGGAGCAATTACAGCTCCTGAATAATTGAGTTCGCGGCGGTTTATTTAAAGCGATGAAGGTACTGTCTGGCTAAGTACATGGTAATACTTTTACACATTAATAATCAAATATTTAAACATGAGATCGTAGTTTCTTACGGTTTTTCAAATATTTCCTTTACAATTTTCAGCATTTATTTCTGTCGCTGTATTCCATCACTGTAGTATAAGATTCAATTTCAAATTCCATCCGAACTATCTCGATGTACTTGTCATACACAATTTTGTGGTGTCACTAGTTACTTTCATGTATACTTTATAACAGCACCACTAAATAGCTTTAATACATTACCATTTCTACTACAGCAAGCAATGGTAAGAAACCATTTAATTGATAGGAAAGATTTACAGTTGTTGTAATCTGTCATTAAATCAAATTTACGATCACTTCATTATAAATTGACAAGAAAATAGTATAAATAATATTACAAATACATATACATAGCGAATTCATTATATAATACAATTTACATTACAGTTGTTGCGATATATTTATCATAAAATTTCTATAGATATTATTATCTGTGAATTTCTAAATTTACTTTGTATTTACGAACCGATTATCGGAAATGAGATGCTGCTCCAGGTTAAGCCGATTTTGCAATTAGGCTCATAAACGATTCAGGAGTATTTAAGCCTGGCTATACTCGTATTACTTTCTATATAATTATTAATCTATCTGTACGTGTCTTGTGTTATTAAGTTGGGTAACAATATAAGTAGAGATCTTCTGTTTGATTATCAGCTCTTTCTTGCAGGTCCTCCTATTTTATGTATAACTACAAACTTGACTAGTTAACAAAAGTAATCAAACTGGTCGAATCTATGATTCCAGAGATTTTTAGTTATAAATTTTAGCAAAACTTAAAACATAATAGTTATAGATGATTTTGTTAGTAGCAAAATAAAATTATAATTTGTTATATGTTGTTAATTACACTTGAAATTATCATTTAGCTTTAAAATTATATTAATACTTTAGGTCTCTATTTTTTGGACAAGTGCATTTATAAAAAATATTAAACGACGATGTCGCAGAAAATGGTGTAGCGTTTTTGCTCTGAATAAGTCGCCCCTCATATATTGATAACAGGAATACAACAATGCTTTTATGTCGGCTGATTTAAAATAGAATGGAGGTGGGTAATCAAATGGTTCGAGAAAACTCTTCCACTAACGAATCTCCACCAGTTGTAGCCCCAGAAAGGATCTTCGTACTACAAAGCAGATAGACGCAGCGCTGTAAGGAGAGCGTTACAGGTTTTTATTGAGGGAGGAATTCATGAATGTTAGAACAGAGGCTGTTTAGTGTTTTGGGTAAGCTCGTTCGTGGTCAAGATGCGGGACACGTCACGAAACAGTCCATATAGTTTTACTAGTCTTTGATTCCGTCCGGTAACAGCTCGGGCGTCGTCAAATCGTACGTGGAGGGATTTTTAGTGCCTCTGTTAAAAGATTTTACGGTGCTCTGTTTAAAATGTCATGTGGCATGGGAATAAATTTCAATAAATTTTCCATTTGAAATTGTTATAGGCAAACGTTAACATCGGTTCTGTAAACAAAATATAAATAATTACATTAATATGATATTTAACTTATCGCTATTACAAATAATTTTGTATAATCCAGCTAACTGTTAACTTATGTTAATATATTTTAATACTAACAGTACAGACTGATGAATTTATATGATAAGAGGGTTTGCATGAAAGATAAAACAATATCCACACCGCAGGAGGTTCTATTGAAATGAATGAATGCTCTAGAATTCTTATGAATTTGTTAAAATTATTAGCAACAAAAACTTGGTGAGGCCAAGGTCTTCTTTTAGCTTATTCATGATAAGCCAGGATTTGTAAGAAGCAATTACAGCTTTTAAATTATTAAAGGAGCGGCATGGCTTAAGATGAGTACGTACCAGAGGCTTTGGGAAACATTTAACAATTTCAGTAAATAAAATAACATTTGTTAACGCTTGTAATTTAAAATAAGTGTCATAGTAATATGAATAGATGGATCGACGTTCGTTACTTTTAATGTAAGAAAAATCTAATTATCCCGTATGTTTATGAAACTAGTCTTCCTTTATTTAGAAGCGACTGGACGACTGAGACATTAACGTTTTCTGTCTACTGCAAAAGTAAGCCTTTATATTTTAGTTTAGGTTAGTCATATGGTTATTCGAACATGCCTAGCTATTAACCCGTGAATCAAACCCATAGCACTAGATCCGGCTCTCATTTTATAAGAGCCATAGTATTTTGTTCAAGGATTCTTTATTATCGGCCTCATAGTTACTTTAAATCATATGCAATATAATTGTGGCAATGTTTAAAATGAATATGAAGTATCTGTCAGTTGTCGGTTAAAAAATAACTTTTATTTCTCATCAACGCAAAATTATTCAGAGTTGTCTGTAACAAACTGAAAATGAAAACGTTTCGCTGGCGCTACAATAAATCACTAAGCTTATTAAATATTATGAAATGAAAGAGGAAACAATTGAATAATAAATATAAAGTCACTTGGTCCACAAAGCGAGTAAGTTTGTTCACCGCGCGGTAGTAAATAAATATCGTGAAATGTTTCTCAAGCCTCTTATCTAACGATTGAAAACTTTCATAGAGACAACTGTCGCTGCGTTATAACTTATTCTCGACTGTAACTCGAACTACATTTCATTACAGGGTAATTTCTAGAAAAATTTAACGTCTGTAAACTTAAAACGTTCTTCGAATATAATAGTTATGTAAAGGTTACATTCGATTTCATGGTTTTAATCTAAATCTAACATATATTACTTCTTAGAAACAAGTTTCTTCTTTGTAATAATACGATGATGTAGCTTACATCGCTCTAAAGTTTCTGTAAGAATTCTTTATTGATTTTGTCAACGTTTTCTTTTAGTGGTGATTAACTTAAAAATAGTAATATTTGTTTTAGTCTATCAGGCTCATATTGAAATTGTTATACGACTTCTTTTCACCTTCTAAACTGTATAAGATTTCTGGAATATTTTGATACAGAGACACACATATTAACTCTAGTAACTCTGTTGTAACGCATGTACATGTACACATAATCTTCGTGCTTCAATAGAAAGTTAGTACATAAGATAATTAGTTGATTAATAACAATGGATTAGGCTAATCCTGTTCAAGTGATAATTAGGTTAATGATAATCGTGCATTAGTGTCGGCAGTAATTAATTTAGTTTGGTAAGTCTATTTGATTTTTTAAAAAGACACTCGCTTGTAAAACTGCCTTTGAAAGTTGAATGTCATTAGAGTATATCAGAATTTCTTTACTAATCATTTGTAGAACAAGTTAAAAGAAACACGAGCAAAATGCTCCAACTAGCATTTAGTATGACAAAAATACTTTACAGGAATCAATACAGATTTTTTTACTTATAATCTGGGTAACTTTTCCACAAGTTTAATGAAATGAAATTCCACGAATAACTATTTGAAAATTTATATTAAAACACTACATATTGAATTACCTCTATCCGATCCGAAGATTATTATGGATAAGTTATATTTACCGTCACGTGAACTACCCTGTCTTCGCGTCTTTTCGTCGAGTAGCAAAAAAGTCTATAAACTCTTCACTACCGCAAAGCAGTTACTGTGGTCCGGTTGAAAAGGTACTGTAGTTAAATTATATTACAAGATGATGCATGTTATATTCTTCATTCGGTATAATTAATCACCATGCGAATATTTTCTCCAAAAACCATTGTCTTAGTTAAAAAATTTAAATTTAAAAAAACTAATGGGCTAATCTCTGATGACTGTACTTTTCATACTTATAATGGAGAGAAAGAACACGAGTATAAAACATCGGTGGTATTAAACTTGGTATTACTTTAAAGTCGCTCAGATCTCAAGTACAGTGTTATAGTTATAATTTCTTTTGTATGCACAATTATTGAGGCGTAAATAGTATGAGAAAGTTGCACCGTTGGTAATAGAGTTTGGTGGGGTAGGGAGAGGGGGATACGGGAGACACAGGGGACGGGGCCAATCGAATCAACCGTTTAGCGTGTAACCGTGGAAGCCTGCGGCGACATAAAAACGCTATTTACTGGAGCCGATTGTGGACTCTTAAGTATTCCAACTAGATCCGATCGGTATTTCATATTACATTACTGCCAGCTTTATGTTGGATCTCCGTTCAATGTACATTCTCTTATGTCTTTATTGTACATTATTTTCGAACTTGTCCTGGTCATGGATCTTCTGATACAGCTTTGACAACGTAAGCGTATATGGTTCGGGATAACAGAATGAAAGAGGTTTGTTAGGCAGGATTGAATCAGAAGTAATTTTAAATTCTAATGCTTTTTATATCATTCACATCGACAATTTTAAATTTCTTTTAAAAAAAATTGTCAATAACTTAAATTGTATAGTTTGCTGCATACAAGGCGTTTATCAGCTTTATACAAAATATTCATATAAGGTCGCTACATCGCCTTTATCGCGCTTGCAGCGTTTTGATTTCGTTTAAAATAATTATTTCGATAGTGGAGTATATTTCTTAATTAAATAGTCAAATCATTGAATTTGGATTGTAATATATTTTTTGTAATCCATCCAATTCATTGTAATATTGGTTTGTGGCTAGATTCTTCTAATTTTAATTAAAACGTTTTGTAAAATTGTTAGTAAAGTCGTGTTCGTTTATGAATATTCTACAACGTCGAAGGCTACCGCAATGCAACAGTTGAGCGAACGAGCTCGGCCATCAGTCAAAGTCGTCGGGGTATTGTTATCTGCTGGAAATAAAGTGCAAGCCGTTGCTCGTCTGGCTGGGCGAAACTTTTATGAATTAATAGCGGACGCTTTAAGTGGAAGCGATTTTGAGATTGACGGCCACTGCTGTTCGTGTTGGTAATTTTTATTTTCACTATTTTTTATTGCCAAAAATGTGTGGTGGATTTTGCTAGTCTTTATAAATTAGATCACACAGAGCATTTAGCGAATGTATTTTCTGAAACTATTACAGTTCTCCGTACAAGCCGATCAATTGGCAGAACAAAATCTATGGGTTTCAATTGTTCTTTTATTAATTGCAAGATTCTGAAATTTTTTAACTATTTACTATATAATGTATTAGGTAAGTCTCTCTTAATAATATAGGCCTACTCTATTTTAGTTAGTATCTCTAATATTAGTAGATTATTGGTGGTGCCTCGGGTGTTACAAGCTGCCAGAGGAACACGGAGGTCCCTAGTTCGATTTAAAGTTTTCGCGAATCCTGCATATAAGCTATTAATTTCATAAAATAAATTAGCTGTCCTAACAATATTGCTGTGTTCCAGCTCTCAATGTATAAGAGCCTGAGCATTTTACGAGAACACTTCGCAATCCGGCCTCATTCCCAATTATGACACCAATTGTACATAAAAAAACGGTTACCATCAGGCGGGCCTTATGCTTGTTTGCCATCTCAGTGATATAAAAAAATACTATTTTATGGAAATCGGGATTTACTCATTTATTATCCTCGATAGCAATAATATTACATTCACTGTAATATATCAAAATGTTCTATAAATTGTGTAAATTAATTTAAACGTATATATTTTTGTTTGAAATGTATAACTTCCCATTGTTTCTTTTTCTTCTTATTTCCTATTTTATTCAAACACTGAATGAATTATAATTATCAGCTCCTTTGAGGGACTATCCAGTAACTTTCTTATTGACGATAGTAAGAAAATCACATGAAAAATGTGACTATTTACGAAATTACTTTATATTAACAAAAGTTTTAAATAACTGCCATCTATCGACAATATGACATACTTCGACAATCTTGCGAAACTATTTAGTATATTTAGTGCCACTAGGTGGTGCTGCAAAGTTTAATTAAGTGGTTTATGCAAAAATATAATAATAATAATTTATACTTGCAATCACTACGACATTAAAAATACTTATTATGTCTAAGTTTTATTTAATCTTAGAAATAATAAGTAATATAAATACAAAAATTTACGATAGTGTGTTAAATGTGTAAAGTAGTTGTGCCAAAGAACTACGAATTAAAATAAATAAGTTGAAAAGAAGTGATTCTTCGTGTAATTTTTAGTTCACTTTTAACTATAATGGATACATGTAATAATTACCTTATAAATTAAGATAGTAGTAAGTAGGAAGACAAAAGAAAAATAAGTATAACTATTAAATTTACTGTTTTGCTAGGTAGTATCTTTTTAGTGTTGGATAAGTTTTAATTATTTATTTAACAATACGATTAAACGAACAGGACGTTCACTTAATGCTATATGATACTCCTATACCGATGGTTCTAGTTGAGATTATAGTCAGTACATGGTATTGTGGTCACACCTTTTGGACTGTGTTTACACATTAATGATTATCAGTAAAAATATTAGATGTAAAGAGAGCCGTGATGGGTCTGACAACAGAGACCTGCCAATTCTTCGAACTTGTAATGCGCGTTTGATTGATTACACAGGTATTATGCATGTTAGGCATGCTAATTGTTTGTTAACTCCAATCATTTAGATATACATACATATATTAAAGCGATTAACATCTAATTACGCTTTACACACGATTGCATACATATTATCACAATGCTTAATGAATTTATGTAACAGTTACATTTAATTGTTCTTTGTGTAATAATCATGTAAACCTTTTTTCTCACTGATTAATATTTATACGTTTATTTATAGAGACCGGCTAATTAATGGGATTGTATTTGTAACTCAGTTATTTTCTTGATTTCTGTATGTGAATTGTTCATTAATTTTTCATTTTTTTCCTTCGACTCCATGATAAGGTTTTGCTTTATAAAAAAACTCACAACACTGGATTTTGAATAAATAACTCCAAATAATTTAAAATATTTATTGGTTAGACACCAGAGTAACAAAATTGATATTAATTTACTTTATAAGTCCCACTTTTCTATTCTCTTATTGAGAAAATGAATTTTAACGTAATCCGCGTTGATCCGTGCTGGGACCTAGAAAGTCAAAGCGATGATCTAGTAAAGTTAGTTAACCTGTTGGCGAGCCGCATAATTCGATTTTGTTACTCTTTTCCACAAGTTTTCGGGTAAACAGTAATGAAAATTAACTATATAGTTGTTTTAAAGTGAGGTAAAATTACCGCATGAGTTAATTAATTCCTACACGAAGTCCAATGGGAGGACCTCTAGCTACGACAAAGGATGTGTATAATTGAATTATTACAAAGTGATCTCTATTACATTATACTCATAGACAATGTAATAAAACGCAAATCAAATTTCAGGTATATTTGTAACATTATCGACACAATAGCCCGTTGTTTAAAGCAACGTTGTTCGACTCGTAAAACTTTTAATAAGCGTAAAGTTAAACCGAATTGAACAGAACTTTGTTTTACTTATAAAATTAAGCTTTTAAAGTGAAATTTTCGTAACAACTCAGCATTGTAATAATATTTAAATAGCTTCTCACAAAAACTTAAAGATTTATTTAACTCCTTATCCCGTGGTTAATTGAATATTTACATTATAACTTAAGCAAAAAAACACAACTTGGTATTCATTTTTTTTCGTTTAAGCTATTCTTCATTGGAGTAAGTTTCCATTTAAAATCAAGTAACGGTTAGGAGGAAGGTGCGAAAAGTTCTTTTAAGTGTAACAACTAAGTTACTACTATTACAATTTATTGTGTGTATGTATAATGAACATGTTTATATAATATATTGACACTTAGTCGTTAATGTATATAGTTAATAAAATAAATACCATATTTTTTTGTGAATGCTCGATTTTTGTTGGTACCTTTGTATATAATATTGGACCTATTGAAAATAATGTGAAGCAAGTTAAGTTAATAAGGAATGCAGCATATTGTGCTAACCTTAACACACTACTATAAATCTCGTTACCTCTAGTAAAATTACCGGAAGAGTAGTGAAGTTACTACCCACAATGCTCTTCAAACCGGAACACAGTAATTTGTGCACACTGCCCATGACGGTACATTAATTACCATGTAAACAACAAGTATTAGGTGAATAAAATCTTAACTTGTATCTGTTCTTATCAAATTATTTTAATCGTCTAGCAGTAGCTTGTGCTAGTCAAATTACTGGGGTAACGGCACATAATCTAAAGTTTCAAGGTGCCAAGCAAAAAAGTGGACTGTACAAATTATATCTTACCATCAGCACATAGTAGATAGCCATCAGTAAAAAGTCCTGATATTGACGTCGTTTAGTGAAACAATGAAAATGGTAAAAAGAACATCAATTTAGTTTGATCTATATTTTTGACATCTGACGATTAAACAATCAGCCATTTTCCGGTATCGACTGTTGAATATATAAATATTCAATAGGCTTTGATGGATTAACTGGAATCGTTATAGCAATCTACTAATACGCATTGTAGATAAATTAACTGTATTTTTTGTGATGTTAAGTTCCGTTTAAGTCAATTCTTAAATAAACGCTAAGTTTTGTTGTAGTCTTTTTTCAAATAGTCAGGAGTTTAACTTTAAAAGCCCGATGTCGTAACTATTACAAAGTTCTATTCAATTCACTTCAAGTTTACGCTTATTAAAAGTTTTACTACTTCACCCACGTTGCGTTAAACAACTTACATTGTTACAATAATGCTTAAGTCATAAATAAATAATTAAATGGTCGACTTATGTAGAACTAATGATATTTTTTCAATAATCTAATATAGTAGGATGTATTTATTAAATTTATGTATGGAGATAAAACGGATGAAAATATAACGTACTTATAAATCACAGTTAGCTTTATAAAGTAACAAATCGAAAAACTGATGTACCATAAATGTAGGTTTTACTTATACGAAAAAGTATTTTGTTGTAAGATAAGAAACAGTTTTGACACTCGGATTAAAAAGAAGAGTTCTAACTTAGTGACATGAGTATTTCTGAATCTAATGTAATGTTTCTTGAATACCTGATTCGAAGTAATATTATATTTGTTTTTAATTTTATTCTTTTTTATATAAAAGGCGATACGATCGAGTCCATCTCTTCTCAGTTTACTGAAATTAAAGAAGTTTTCGTGTATGAAAAAATTATTAAATCATTTAAGCTTTTTATTGATATCGTAGATGTATTCAAATTTGGACATTAATATTATCAATTCTATGTTGGAATATTTTAATCGGTGTAAACCTGAAGTTCAGTTAAATAATTCATTACAGAGATGTCATTAAATTTAAAACGTATTAAGTTTTATCCAATTAGTTTCGGTGCAATCCTCGAGGTTCAAGGTGAGTCGGAAAAGAGAATCCAAACAATATCTGTCGTAGGGGAACGGAATTGAAACACGTTCCGGGCTCACAAGTCAGCCCGTCGCCACTGTTACGACAAAGCTCCGCACAGAGCACTGTAATTGCTAGTTAATCCCAGCTTCTGCCAACACGAGCCAACGTTTTGTATCCTTTCGTCAACACTGCGGTGCGGCTGCACTGAAAATATGGCCATAGCTATCCAATGATTATAATCGAACCGGAAATTGAAATATTCTACTGTATAATCCACCACCAAAAAGACAGAGGTTATAACTTCGAAGAGAGTACCATTTTACATTGATTTATTTATTATTTTATACTTTTACATGATATTATATATATTTTACTTATACTTTATTAATTTTACATATTTATAGTGAATTGCACTAGAACAGTTTGATGTTAGGGCTTGGTTGAGAAAATAAATTTAACATATATTTCATCATCATTTCAGTATATCGCTGTCTACCTATGAATATATACCTACCCAATCGATTTCCTTCTTCATCACTTTTACAAGTTCATCGGTTAATCTGACAGAAGGTCGCCCCACCTGCTTACCAATACGTGGTCTCATCTCGAGGATCTTTCTGTCTCATCAGCTGTCTGATACGCGCAGTACGCGGTCCGCACATTGCCACCTCTCAAAAACGCGTTTGCTATATTGTCATAATGGATGGTGTGTGGAAAATATTTAATATACCATAAAGCTATTTTTATGTGTGAATATCACGTACAATATGTTATTAATTAAGAATGTTACAAAGACTGATTATTTCCATTCTGTTACATTTAGTAATGATAATAAATGTTTATACATGCCTATCAGAGCGATACATCAAACAAACTTTTGACGAGGGTTCCCATCCATTAAAATTAAAATTATGGTTATAGTATTTCGCATGAAATGTGCTTGAAAATATTCAACTTTTAAAAAGGTTTCTACCTATTTATACGAAATAATCTGTGACATACTAAATATAAAATTAACTGCCGAAAAATACCATTAACTAATTCTTGATTTTTTATTCTCGTTAATTATTTTTTTGCTGCTATTAATTAATCGATAACCTTTGTGTCTAAGTATTTTAAAAAGATATAATTCTTCTAGTTTCAAGATGTATCTGTTTAAATCAATAATATGACTTATTCAGAGCAATTCATTAGAGGTAGTGAAAAAGCGGGTAGCTATAAATAAATCTGAGCAAGGGTCAAACCCGACAAAGTTTTTTGTCGTTATTCTAATCCCGCACAATCCGGGATTGTGGCAGAGTACAACCAACTTCAGCAAGTCGCACATGTTACGTTTTTATTTTGAATATTACAGCTTTTTCAAAATGGCAGTAGGTTTCTGTTAATAGAAACTGTGTAGGTAGGTACCACCGCAGCACCTATTTCAATAACCAAATCTTTCTATATTCCTTTTTGAAGAGAACTTTAGCTAATAAAATTAAAGGCGTAATGAGAGACATTTTTATAGGCGAGCATATTAAATATTATCACATGAAAGTTCAGCTCATCTCGAGGCTTCGTGGGATCAAAATAAATACTAGTATATAATGTATTATTGGTGATGACACACTTAATGGAAAAGGTTTTAAATAATTTTTTGAGACCTTTTACTCATTTTCTTATGGTTTTTTGCCTTTTCTTTTTCATCTTTACCGCCGTCGTGGGTTCGCAATACATTGCAATTAAAAACGAAACTGATTATGATCAGAAACTGCGATTTTGTTGATTTTTTTATACACAGAAAAAAGACATTATGTATTTTTTTACAGATCATATAATCAACGACGTTTCAGCACATCGGTCTATCTAAACATCACCAGATGTTTTTAACGCAACTGATCGTAAAAAAGACGTTCGCCCGACCCGAATAATGCAAGGGAACGAGTGCGGGAATTAGATTTGTACGGAAGACGTTACGTTAACAAGCAGACGTTGTAACATTTGTTTTTATCGGGAGACATTGGAAAACCAAATATAAACCAGCTGGACTTCAAATGAATATTAACTACAAGCTACAAAATTTAGAGAACCGACATATACAATTGATATCTTTTCAGTTATTTGTCTTTTAACGAATACATATGTTATAGACAATTTCTTTAAGATAATCCATAATGTAGTTTAACCGCTTTGAGCTTATTGTTAATTTAAAGGTAAAAATTCGTTTAGACTGTTAAAGCATATTTTTATCTACGATAATGGCGATGTAATAAAACAAAACAGAAATTAACAGAAATAATAAATTTCTTTACCAATACTTAAAATAAGCTACAAAATCCGTCATTATTCTAATTCCTTTTTACTTAACTTCAATATGTTTCAACCCCTGATACTTTATATAAATTTGGAAGATTCTTTATACAGATTATTGGAAAAAACGAGAAATTATTATTTACTTAATGATCACGTCTCTATTACATTATTCCATTTGTATAAGTGACAGATAAGTTGAAAACCAAAAAATATCAATAGTGTTCAATCGAGACATGACAGTGAAGAGACATATTGTTTAACGTGTAGTGAAATAACGAAATTTAAATACTTTTTAAACTCGTCAAAAACATTTAATTTATAGCATAAGTGTATGTTAAAAAATATTTCTAATGCGCTTTAACTTCATAGATGTTTCTTTATAGGCTATGATTGCTTAGCATTAAGTAAATAAAATAGACGGTGCGATGGTACCTTCACAGAGTTAAACACGGAAGTAGTGAAATGAACTCTGTTGTAATATTGTGAAAACTAGATTAAATTGCTAATTAAAATCCTCAATGCAGAGCTTTGTAACTAGTGATGCAACGAGCTCTGAATGCTAGACGTACTTGATACTTGTAGTAAACAGCTTTAAGATTTCACGAAGTACACTCAAATCTGCTCCGATACTTATTCTTCAGTAGAAATTTACCGAATAATCGGAAAAGGAGCATCGAAACTTGCTTGATTTTCAGTTGAGCAGAAATTTTTTGAGTACTACTTGCATTGTCTGTTCGAGTAATAACATAAATCGTAGATCTTTAACTACCTTCTGATAACGTTTTTTTTTTTACTTTGCAGTTTTTGATTATACAATTTCTACAAATTGAAGAGTTATGTACTACTTACTTTGTATTTCAGAGATTCATGGTTCGATTCCGTGGCAACATGTTGTGGAGTTTAAATGGTGCGAGGGGTTTTTTAAAACCGCCTGGCTCCTGATGAGAGTGAGAGCATTCTTGGGTATACCTCGATGGACCTATGCAGGTCTCATTATCTCTAAATAAGACATGAAATTGAGGTCAACTGTTGGTGTTGTATTTTTGGCTTTATAGTTATGATCTAAACGATATTTTCATTGATTTGTTCAGTATGTACTTTGTATCAATTTTATATTTATACAAGAAATTATCTATAAATAAATGTTACTAAAGATACCGTCTTGATAGATCAATGCTATAATTATGCTAATTATTGCAATTTAAAAAATATTTGGTTGTTCTTAAGCATTCTATTGAAGTTCATGAATCGTCACACCACTAGCAAACTGTAAGTTGTCTGTGAGTTAAGCAAGCGGCTACAATTTAGTCTCCGTTTCACAGATTTGGCTTCTTCCTTAATGCGCCTTTCTAGATTAAAACTAAATTAGATTAAGGTTTAAATTGTACTCGTACGCCTTTGCGGAACACCAAAGTATATTTTACCACTACCAGGTATATGTCCTTTAGTTGTAATTAACCTATCTTGAATTTTCTCTACATTTACAACTAAACTGCATAATTTTCTGTGTCAATCATTAAATGATGGCTTCTGAAGGTTCTTCTTCTAAGTCGTATTTCCTTATGACTGAGGATCGTGGTCATCATGTGTGATGAAACACACGACGACTTACTTGGCAGTTATAATGGAGTGGTTTGTTATTGCCTTCTCCATTTCACATACTAGTCCAACCACGGATGGTCAAGACATCGATATGCAGGTTTCCTTAAGATGTTTTCCTTCACCGTCAAAGCACGTGATATTCGTTGGTGTTAAACTAACTGCACATAAGTTGAAGGCTGGATTCGAATCCGGTACCTCCGGAGTGGAAGGCTGGCGTTTAAACCACTAGGCTATCACGGCTTCTTCTTAAGGTTAGAGCTGTGAAAGAATAAACATCGAATGATATTAGGAAAGTTAATGTAGATTTTTGTAAGTAATCAATGATTTTTTCAATGCAAATAAAGGCAGGCACTATGACTATGAAAAATAAAATATCCTTTATTTGTTGCCATAGAATGATGTTTTTATACAATACAGTAAATCAGTTTGTGGATGTAGTGCATCAAATTTTCATGCTGTGCTGCTTGTCGGGGCCTTTAAGATTAGACTGATGAATAACAAATTCAGTTTTGACCCTCTTCAAATGATCTCATTCGTCCAGGTCTCCTATTAAATAAATTTATTAAATAAGACTTTCATTTCAGTGGAATTTGTGAATTTTCTAAGTATTCAATAATGATCTTATGCATAATTTTTAAATTCTAACATTAATCTTGCGTCTGTAGTTAAAGAAGTAATTGTTTATGTGATTGCACAAATGCTAATAACTATTAAATGATTCACTTTGTTCTACATCAAAATAATCCAATAGGGATTGTCCTATTCTCTGACAATAAACTTTTGGTTCATGCTCAAATATATAAAGAATTTTGATCGTTAAAACTCACTTCAATAACCTATTTTGTAAGCAGACCATTACTGACGTTTATTGATTAAAGAAAATTTAATATATATAAGCGTTATATACTTTTAGGCATTGAAAAACTAGTAGTGAATGTTCAATGGGAAGTTATGGCAAGTTATCTTGAAGGTATCGCAACAACAGAGGGAAGTTGTTGGTTGAAGTTAGCCACAGAACCCGCAAGTAATTGAACAGATCTATTATTCAGGCGCAAGAACTTTCAAGGTTTGCTGGTACATAACTTCCCAACCATAAACATTTAATTAAGCTAGATATTTAAGTAAGTTAGATATCATTTGACGTTCAATAAAACAGGAATAATATTTTTTTAGTGATTATATTTTCATCATATTATTGGCTAAAACGGCAAGCTTCAACTTTTCACTTAAGTAATTGCAGTTTTAGACATAAAATTCGGATCGCTTCTTTAACTCTTTTATAAGACCGAAAGCTGTTCATTAAAGTTTATCATACAATAAATAATATTTATTATAATGACTGTGAAGCAAAATAATCATGAGTTTTATAATCATAAAGAGTGTTTCCTAATGTAAAAGTTGGCCTAAGTCCTGAAAAATTAAGAAATAAATCTAATTGAGTCCGAAGCATAAATTTTCTGAAACGAAAGGAAAGTAATTTGTTTAGCGACGTTGGATTTCAGTAAATTTACTTCGTTTAAAAAGCATAATTTCAAAGCAAAAATTATAGAGTGCTGTTTATTAATATTTTACAATTCTGGGTTAATATATTACTTTCCAAAATTGTTACGTCTGCAAATCAATTGGGTATGTTCTAAATTC
Source organism: Byasa hedistus (assembly GCA_029286795.1). Lineage (NCBI taxonomy): Eukaryota > Metazoa > Arthropoda > Insecta > Lepidoptera > Papilionidae > Byasa > Byasa hedistus. The sequence continues at coordinate 3,688,435 of JAGSMW010000008.1, forward strand.
TGTGGTTGTTAATATAAATAATGCCGAATGCATTTCGGTAATCTGACAAGCCCTTGCCGTTGCTATGTTTCGGTTTGTTAGCGAGTTGTTGTTCGACGGAGGATCGATTCAAATTAATGAGTTAAGAGGAAATCGAAACCTTCGAATTCAATTACGCGTCTAGTTCGGCTCAATTACTTGGTCAAAATATAATAGGATTCAGAATCGAGTTTCAAATTTGAATTTTTTAATCACACATTTAATTTTTTTTTGGAACGTAATAAATCACTACTCATAGCAATGAAGTTACGAAAGTTTTCACAGCACCTATACCCAATCGGTGGTTTGAGACAAGTTTTTTTTTAGAAAACTTTGCTATGATAAAATGTCGATGTACCAGAAAAAGGAATATACAATACTTTATTTAGAGGCAGCAGGCCAGCCATTGCTAATGGTGAAACATTTTTAAAACACCGGCAATGGACCGGACGCGGCGGTGCCGTCGCCGCTTCGGCCGTCGTTTGTTGAACAAAGTTGATGGTGATAATGTTCGCAACTCACGGTTGTATCTGTTTTCCTGCAAAATGAGTTTTTATTTTCATTGAATTTTTTTTATACAGCAAAGTGATGTGACGCCGGGAAATAAGACGTTAGTTGGTATGTAAACTAATAACAGGTAGAATACATTTTAGAACAATTTAATCATCTGTACTTCTGCTTTTACAGATATGTAATCAAACTTCTCGGAAGTAAAAGCATTAGAACAATATTGTAAATGAAAGTCTGCTTTTTAGGATAAATTAAGAACAAATTTCAGTAGATGAGTACTTTCCTAGCATATCAACGCTTGTATTTAAAAACTGTTTAAAGTTATTTTCGAAAGAAAAATTGTTTGAACGTAGTAAAAGTTTTTATTAAACTTTCAACTTTAACTCATTTACCTACGTCGATGTGGCGGTAGCTAATTAATTTTGAAAAATCTCTATAACCTTTTTCAAACTTTCAAGCGTTTAAATTGTGAACGTTTTTAATAATACTGACGTTTTTTTTTAAATAAAAAACTTGATTTTTTTTTAAAAAAAAATATTTATTTAATAGAAAGTTATAAACGAGTTAGTTTTTCGTTAGAAATCCATATCTATGGGAACAAATGAACTAACATTTATACCTTAAAAATAATATGGTGAAAATGAATACGGAAAAGATTTGTGAGTGAGAAAGTTAACATTTAAATTCATAAATTATGTTAAAAACAAATTGTGAATACATCACAAAAAATCCGTTGAGTTTCTTCTCAGTTCTTTCCAACAAAGAGCGCGAGAGAGGTTAATAATAAACAATAGGTAACTGCATATAATTTGGTTTCTCTTTCAATTAAATTATAAATGCATAGCAAAGTATTCATTTGTTATCGATAAATAGATTGATCATATAGTGAAGAGTTTTTAATAATACTGACGTTTTTTTTTAAATAAAAAACTTGATTTTTTTTAAAAAAAATATTTATTTAAAAGAAACTTATAAACGAGTTAGTTTTTCGTTAGAAATCCATATCTATGGGAACAAATGAACTAACATTCATACCTTAAAAATAATATGGTGAAAACGAATACGGAAAAGATTTATAAGTGTGAAAGTTAACATTTAAATTCAATAAATTATAACGAATAATTCTCAATCAATTTGTAATTAAAACAATGAATTTCTTTACTTTCACTTGAGGGATTTACTGTCATTCTATTATAGATATATTTATAAAACAAGAAGTGACCTCAAGCATTTTCAAAGTTTTTTCATAATAAAATTTAATGAGGAGCATTGCTGGCTTCTTTCTGTTTCCCCGGTTTGTCCTCGTTTGCTGTTAGAGCGGGTCGTAATGCCAACGGCTAATTAACTCCTACTTACTTAGAAAACTGTTCGCAATTTATCTGCCGTAAGCTTATCTCTAACTTCCAAGCATCGGAAACTGCCGTGGGAAGTATAGTGTTTTATACTTCATAAATACACTACAACTCGCAATTATCTCAATGAATTCTTTTGCTTTTAGTTTTAGCTTATATTTTTCTTAAGATGAACATCGGATAAAGTTTAATATTTAATTGAAATAGGCAATTAAAGTTCTTTAAAAGGGTATTAGAGTCAAAAAATTATTCATAAGTTTATTACTTTTAATGGAGAACAAAGGAAGAAAAGTATTTATAATGCATTAACTGTATTAATTAATACATAATATGTTAAACTATTATCTGATTGTATCTAAAGTATACTTTTTTTGATTAGTGGTGGTATATCTCTGTTGCCTGAAACTGTCTAAAAAGGCAGTTTTTCTACATGTTCCTGCCGCCAAACGGTAGTCTGCAAACTACCGTGTTCCGGTTTGAATCTAGCTGTAGCTAGTGAAATTATTAGGCTAATGAGACTTTACATTTTATCTCAAAGCGACTAGCACAATGCGGTGTTGTGTTTATTATCCTAACAAGCTTGATAAGGGCACTGTATATTTCATCTTTGTTACTTCATGGAATAAAGGATAACTTAATAATAAGTTAAAAAGGATTGTCCTCATATACTCGTAATTTCCACTGTTCATTGCGTGCTAGTTTTATTATTCATTATGTTGAATTTTACTTACGTGTCACGTGAATGTTTACGAGAACGAACCGGCCGCTCCCATAGGAACGAAATTCTTTTACCTTATTTTTGAAACGCTATTTTGTTTACTTTATTTAATGTTATATATTATTTTTGTTCTTACTTTTTATATATACATTTGTTAGCGTACATTAAATGAGTTGCTGTTTTAAAAGAACTTTGTCATTAAAAATTTTATTAATTCACAAACATTTTGAATGGCTATGTGTAGTTAAAATTTATAATGAAAACTTTTGTTTAAAACAGGGCTTGTATTTCTTGAATTGCTAATTAGTGAAAAGAGACGTTAATGAAATGACTTAACAGTAGTTTGGATTTGATATATTTTATATACAATCAAACAATAAAACAAATCTTGACTTCACAAATAGTTATTATAAATGCAACTGTAGATGAAGAAACGTGTTTACCCATATTAACAACTACGTCATTATTGCAACCAGAATACAGTAGTAGTGCTTTGATAGCGGTAGTATATAATACGACTGCAGTCAGATGGTTTAGTATAAAGGGCCCTGGAATCGACTTAGAGACTTTCATGTTACAGAGAGTCATGGAGGTAGTTAGAATCTTTTGAATCGATTTCTTACCAATAAAATTATATGTGACCATAAAAAATGTCTTAAAAATAAATTCCTAAAGTTTAGACAGCGTAACAGATCGCTGTTTGTCCGATATCCAAACGTCTGATGTTTTATTCATGACACTTCAGGAGAAAAGCGTCACTAAGGGAAACTTTATTTCTAATAACTTTAAACTATTGCGAAAAATAAAATTGTTTGTTGTCTGTATTTTGTATCCAGTGGCATGAATAAGTATTTTTTATATTAATTATCTGTTTTTTTGTAAGATAAAGATAAAAACATACTTTCGAAACATACTTATGGAAAACAATACAATAATTCAAAAACCTAAAATACATTTGAAAAGGATATTACTTGTTGAAATTCACCTTTACTTATTGTTAATTTAATTGATAATAAATCTAGTAAAGTTTTTACGTATTGTCATCATAATGTCACATAAATATGAGCGTTTCCAATAGAAGTTTAAACCCGTTTCGGTAGTTTTATATAATAATTGAGCAAGCACGCTTAATTTTCGGGTTAAATGGTACACAATTTCATGTGAAATTCAAGCTAAGTGTTGGCCTGTTGTTGATAAAAAATAGAGGTCTGGTGTACCGATGAAACGTACGATATGGTCTGGTATGGTCATCAATAAGTCCTGCAGTTTTAATCCTACATAAGCTGGATGCAGGTATGCGACGCGTAAATAAAATTCGGTACAATTGAAGTGCGCGCTCAAATACTCAGGTTTATTCTCCGCTATTAGCTTGTCTCGCTTTTCAGCTTTTCCATTCCTATCGCATTTCGACATTGTTTTAATTGCTTCATACAAACGAATTTCTGGAAACGTGCGTTATGTTTTTTTTAATTAATTCAGTACGTTAGAAAGCCTTAAAGCGAAAAAATATACCATTATTAATCTCAAATTAGATCAACACAAAAACTTTTATTTTGTGCAATGTTGGAACATTATATGATGGTTAAAAGTTTCATGGCGACCATTGTTACCAAATACAAAATGAAAGTGTGTATTTTTAAATGTATTAAAGTAAAAACACAAAGACATTAGCTTGGAGCGTTTAACATAAGGGAACCTTAGTGAATATGTACTGGTAGTAGGTCTCGCCGGAGATTGGTAATCCTAACAGTAGTATGCAAACATTACTGTGTTCCGGTTTAAAGGGAGCTGTAAACAACTGGGGTAACGAGACTTAACACTTCTTGTCACAAGACGACGAGCGCAATGTGGTGCAGTGTATACCATCTTAACTAGCACCGTGTTGTTATTGGCGAGTGTATCACTTACCATCAGGTAAACGCCTTGCTCGTCTCGTCGCATCATTGTTTAAAAAATAGAGAAGATACTTGACAGAAACTCTCGACAACATTTCGAGCCTAATAGTTGGTTTCATAATATTTTAGAGTAATGTACGAGTATTAAATAATGCAAGAGCATTTACGAAGTTAGTTTTATTTACCGCCACTCTTCTCAATGAACGTGAATGAATAAAACATGCCTTGTTCTTAAAGCATGGCGCTCATTCCCGCCGCGCTCTGTAACGAAATTCAACATATTTTTTTAATGTATCACCTCCATTCGTTTTAAAATTTAGTGTAAAATTTTCATTTACATTAAATTTGATTAAACAAAAGTGTAAGAGCATAGCAACTAAGCTGAATTAAAAAAAAAGCACTTTAAATACAGCTATAACATAAAAAAAAATGAGGGTATGGAGAGAAGTCATTACTTATTTATTCAAGACTAGTACTTTGTTATGTATTATTTATTTATGTCGGTATGTATGTACATATATATACATTTAATTCATGTGATATATTTTCTACTCAACGTTCCACCTGACATATCCCCACGTCCAAGGTTAACCGGTGGAGAATGCCTGTAAGCATTAAGTCCGCCTATTGTATCTGATTTTTTGGGTTTCCAATGAAAATTGAAAATTTTTATTGTTAACCGATTATGCAAAGGATGGTCCTATGGTTTTGGAACCTGGTAATACTAATTAGTTCTAGTCTAAGTCTCGATGTATTTATTGTGCGTAAATAAGGATTTTTAAAGACTAATGATGATTGGAGATGATGATAGTGAGAGATGATAATTAGCATCATCATCAACCGATAGACGTTTCCCGCTGAACATAGGCTTTTGGCAATGATCGTCACACCGAGAGGTCCTGCGTTGCCGTATCCATATTTTCCTCGCGACATGCACCAGATTGTTGGTCCACCGGCGCTGCCCATTGCCACTTAAATCCAGTAAACTTATAAGCTATAACGGCGACTTTAGTTTTTCAAGTAATCCCCTCATTTTGAACTAGATCGCGTAGATAATCTCCGGGCTTGGCGATCTGTTATATAACAATATACAGCATTATAATAGACTTGTTATACAGTTAACACAAACAGAATGCATTTGCCTAAATTTATTGTTTCGTGCCAAATGCAGCGGTGCATCAACGCGAACGAATTTAATTTGGCTCGATACTGCTCTAAACCTATTACAAATTTCTTGAAAATCTGTTACGAAAGAATAAATTCGAGAAACCTTTTTAGTACTTGTAACATATGTAGATAATTTTTTTTTATTGTTTCCACAGTAATGAAAAGGATTATTTTTATTTTAAATATATGTAACAAAAATAACAACCATTCGCATGTTTGCTGGTTATAACTTTGTTGTTATAAAAAACTAGATACGACTGTAACAAACTTTGCAGTGTAATAGATTTTGTTAACGTTGTAAAAGATTTCCTTAAGTTTCCTAATGGTTCCTTCTTATCAGAAGTACAACTGAATAATATCATCTACGAAAATCATACCGGAAATGTTTCTTGCATATATAAACTAATTTATTAACTGTCCAGTGCAATTATTATTAATAAAACCAAAGATATCTTAATTTAAACAAAATATTTTTTCAATTAGGGGTTAATAATTCGCTAAGCGAATTTATGCATATGTATATGATCGTGAATAAGAAGAGGAATACCAGCTATAATATAATAATGTCGCGACTCATTACAAGATCTACGCGTATAGTTATTATTATATGCAAACAAAATTGTTAGTGAATTATAGTCTAACAACTTAAAAACTGTATCAGCGCAGGCAGTCTCTATTGAATAAGAATCTATTTGAAAATATATTCGCAATATATAAGAATGAAATAATCAGAGAATTTAGGCGTCATTTCTGTGAATAAGCTTCTAAATAACACAAGAATTTCGCCGAAATAAACAGCATTCGATTTATGCCCCCGAGTTAATACCCACTAAAGATTAGATCGGTGTCAAAGTGCCAATTTAGTCGGTGACGCTCGACTCCTCGAATGACAAGTCGATCAAATAACGAGGGTGTTGCCTGCTTATTAATGAAATTTATGTAGCCCCCGAGAGGTGTTTGCTCACTGAGCTTACTAGTTCATTTAAAATTATGGCATCTAATATTTTCACCCGCTGATATAAGAATGTGCATGTCGTTAGTTTAATGTGGTCCATTGAGACACTTATAATATTAAACAAACATTAACAGCACAATATATAAATATCATAATAAAAGCAAATAGTACTGATAAACTGTTATATTTTTATATAACATGTAAATTGTTATCGTTAAATAGATGAAGTCATATAAAATAGGTAACATATGTGAGGCTCCATACACTAAAAAATCATGAATAAAACATCAATATCCCAGCAGTCTATCCGGTGTTAACTTTCAGCAACACCCTACTTTATTGCCCATTCTATTTCTTTCAAGTATGTGAGGCAGTCAAAAATAGTTAATAATTTTGAAAGTTACAAAAAAAGGTTACATTGTTTTTTACTACCATTAATGTTGATATATCTATTAATTACCTTTAATAATGCAATAACTAGACGTGTAATAAGGGAGTTCAACCTGAATTGGTAACAAAAAGTTACGTACTTTACTTCTCACAGAATTACTTTACTAAATCTTAAATAAACTAGAAAATATAGCTATTTTTTTCCATTAATAATTAATTTAACTAAATTTTGATTGGTTTATCTGTTTATAACCAAAAGATACTTTATGCAGATGTACATGTCGTAGATGAAACTGTTATTGATTTTCTTTTAAAATTCTTCATAATTCCTTTCGTTTATATTTTAATCTCAGCTGTACATTGTTGTCTATATTTTTAGTTCTTTTCCTGAATGTTGATAACTTGAACTTAACGACAGTGACGTTTATTGTTCTTTAAGGAATATGAACTTTATTATATAATTTATATGGAAAGATATTTTAGGAATTCTCCAATATAAGCCAGGAAGTTGCTGTTTGAATAATTCATCACTTGTTTTTAACAGTTGCGTGTTGAAATTATTGGCGTACATTGTTTTAAAAATGCTAAATGTAGGAACAGACAAAATATTTAAAAAATAAACTAGGAATTAGAGCTCGGTATTCACACGAAGCCTTGTTTCTTCTGACCTTAATGCGTATTTAATTTAACATTTTAAGAGTTGTGGCGACATTGAAATGTTATTATCAATAAAAATAATTATTAAAACATCACAAGTGTTTGTAGCAGCAAGACGATGTTAAATATAATGTAAGACAGCGTTTACTACTAATAAAATTATTACCTGTAACATAATCTAACATGAATTAAGAAAACTAATAATTTAAGTCTTTCCTTGGAAAAACGCGTGAAATTATTGTGATAATGAAATTAGTTCTTCTTTAAAAGGCAATGATCACATCGTGGTAGCTTATACATTGTTCGAATTGATACTTATGTTTCATAATATAAAAAAACAAATCCCAATAATTTTAGTACGATATTGATTATTCTAAATAGTATCCAAATCGAGATTATTTTACGTATACAAAGTAACAAAAAACACTCAACACGAGCAACAGAAGGTTGTTTCGCAATTTCAGCGAAACATGTGCATATAAATATCAAACAGAACTCGAGTCACTCCAACGTTTCCTTAGCTAATATTTAGTGATATTGCTCGTGAAATTGCAAGTGTAAATCCACTTGTGACATAACTAATAAAAATACCGACGTCGCTTTGAGGAAAACATAAATCTCTGCTGTTATAAGTTTGCAGTTTGTATTTTCTTTGGAATCATAGCAATGCTCATATCAAAATGAAATTTTGTGTAAACATGAAATTAATTCAAGTGAAAAACTTTGTTTGTTGTATAAAATTGTTTCAAGGATTTTATCGAGATTATTTAACTATTATTGCGTCTCATTTAGTGCTTTATAGCTATAGTAATGGGAAGACTGATGTCTTGACGTCAAAGTCATCTTCTACTTAGGTACGTCTTTTCAATTATTATTTGTGTCTGATCTACGTAGATCGAGTTCACTATGTCTTGAAATATTTTAATAGTGTGCTTCGTATATTTTAATAATGGGATTCCAGCTCGGTCGTAATCGACTACAATTAGTTTTCGTTTTGGTTTATCCGAAATATAATGAATAATCAATGTATATCGGCCAATTGCTACAGTTATAACTTCAACCTGTTTCAAAAGATGAAGGTGAAAAAAATTCTAGATCCCAACGTATTCAGAGAATTACAAAGCTACTGTTTAATATTGAATTTATTCAAGTTGTATGATTTAGATGATACCAAAACTTGATTTTAAGACAACAAAATAAAAACGATAATATTTATAGACGATTACATTTAAAAGAAAATTTAATACTTTTTCTGTTCCAGAGTTCTATTTATATATAATATTTTAGATAAACGTCGTTCATGGTGGATTATTTATTATAAAGGGTAGCAGGCTCTTTGTATAAATTTATTTATGGAGCACGTAAAAAATATTTCGTGATAACAAATATTGTGGTAAGAGAGAAAAAACTTCTTAACAAGAATTTCGCTCCAACATCTGCACTGATGCAGCTTAAGACTTCAAATAAAGAGTTACAAATGAAATTTTACTTTAGTCACAACCTATATGACTAATTTAACGAGATAGATATTATATTGTCTAGGTTTATTTTATTAATACAATCATTATTATTAGTGCTAAAGTAGAATTAGTGTTCTTATCAGTATAATTAATCAATGTGAATCGGAATCAGTTATTAATTATTCTATGTTTTTTTAGACAAAAGTGCCTTACGTTAGTTAACCTTTAAACAAGGATAAATCAGAAGACACAGATTAACAAAAACGTTTATTAAAAGTTTTTTGGTACAGGTTTCTTGTTAGTGTAGATGTTTAATTGTAGCACTTGAACATATCGGCTGATGAAGTTAATGATGTATAGAAGAATTAATTACAAAGTTGTTATTTTGATGTTGATAACAAACATAAATTTTATTTGAGTAGATGTTTAGATAAAAATTTAAAATATCTAAAAAGTTATGAAGAAGAACCGAACAGGATGGTGCAAACAATGGTCAGAGCTTCTATTATTAATGGCTATCGGACAGTTAATATCGTCTTCTCATTACATACTGCGGATGGACATTATTATGTCTGCTCGTAACAAATGATCTCAAAAGAACAATTTATCAGGTACATAATTTTAAAACTGGCGAAGAGTATATTCTCGGGCATGGAATGCGAAAATGTGACAAGTTTATTTCGCCAAGTAGATCTTTACTGTCCTAAAACAAAACTTTTCATTACATTCATTTAAAATTTAAATTTTCTATTCTTCGAAAAAAAGTGTTGCATAATTTAAAACGAATACATTTTACCATTTTAATAACGAATTTAACAAATTAGTTTTGATACGTAAAACATATTTCATCATGTTACTTTAATAGTGAAATTATTTAAACATGGTTAATAATAAAATAGTAAAACGTATGCTAATACTGAAATAAAATAGAGAATAATTGGTTTTAAAATATCTCGGCTATTTTATTGTGCGAATAAAATGCCATGGATTTATAGCATCCAGTTAACACCCACTAAATATTTTACTGGTATCAGAGTGCCAATTTACGTTCCATGTAATTCTGTGTCTGTCTTATTACCCAATCAAAAAATCTAGTGCTAGTTGATTTAACAAAAACTACCTAGATAATAGATCAAGATTTTTCAGTTTCCGTGATTAATTGTGATTACAGATTTGATTACCATGACTTGTAAACTCACTCTTGATTATATTAGTTGTTTAATCACTGTTGCGGTTTCTGCATTAAATCTAGAAGAAATATGATGTTTATTTATAAGAAGCATGCGTAGAAGTAATGAAATGATTAATTTAAGTTGGCTGCATATTAAATAAGAGTGATATATAAAGCAATATCCCGCCGTGAAAACTCGCGGTGAATCGTACAGAGTAGAAATGCGAAGTTCGTTTTACAAACAGGGCCCGTGACTGGGAACGATCTGAGTGAAACATTTTCATTGTGTCTGCGTACGGCTCGATTTTTAATCTTCCCCTCGTCCTGTTGTTATTTTACTGCGAGCATCATTTTTTTTTTGAGAACCAGGCACCCGTAATCCCTAAAGCACTCGTATTGGAGTAGCGTGAAATATTGTTTTGGAGTTGAATGCAGTATAGCCGTCTGTAATATCGACAGCTTACGGAAAAAATGGCGGTGCGGTTTACGTTTATTATTAAGCACTGAAGAACGTTACAATTATGGTACAAATAGTAACAAGACTGTACAGAGTAGATCAGGGTGGATAAAGTTCTACTGACTGATTGACTCTTGGGGTAGGAAATTTTTGCAGTCAAGCAGGGGTCAGCTTTAAAAATAATAATAAAAAACGTTCACATTGGGACTCCTTGCCTTCTTTCGCAAGGAGAGAGTCCATGCCTTTTATCCATCATGATAGCCAAGTGCGAGTTGGCGGATGTCACATGTCCGTGATAGCTTTTGGATCTTAGTACATGTCGGTTTCTTCACAGAAAACTGAGCAGTAATGATACCACGTTTCGGGTTGCACTGTATGTACAAACTTACTATAGCTACAAATATCGGCGCCATACAAAAAAAAAACACGATCATTTAAATAATGACTATCCATAACTCGTCTCGTCTACATATAGTTATTTTAAACCGGTTTTTTAATTTAAATTATAAATTATTACATCAAATGCTTTAAAGTTATAAACACGAGCACAGTTATTGTTTGAATCGTCCAGTCGAAAATATCACCTAAAAATAAGTCTGTGTTTTTTTACTGTAATGTATATTTTCCAAACAAAAAAACAATTCTATGATAAGGAGCCGTTCCATGTTTTGGAAACAAATCTTCAACACGGACTGTGGAGAAGTAGAAAAAGGGATATAAAAAAGCGCACGTACCTACGGGGAAATGAAACTAATGGCCAGCAACGCAAGACTGATAGCTGCCGCCCATACTCCGCGCTTACAATCATATGTTTTATTCATTTCCAACTGTACGAAGAAATGCTACGAGCGGAGAATTTCCTTAAAAATATACGAAATTTTTCATCACTACCTCACCCTTTAAATATTTTAAGTTTCAATCTGTTAAATGTAATAACGAAGTTAATTTAATAATAAACAAGCCGGGAAGACGATGCATGCGTCCTTTTATACGGGTCTCTGTTACCTTATATGATTTGAATGTGCCGGAATGGTCTAGGAACTAATTTTCATGCTTTGAACACAAAGGTCAAGAGTTCGATTCTTAGTCAATGTTTTCGCTTTTGCTTTTTCCTCCCCTTCCACAGTGCTAATTTTGACCTTTCATATCTCCGTATCCGGAAGAGCTAAAGACTTTTTAATTTGCATTTCTCGTCTCCTTATCCTGTACTTCATTTTGTCCTGCAAGAGTTTCAATATAGCTCTTCTTGTTTAAAAGTGTCATACATACCGGTGTATTTAGGTTTACGGAACAAAAGCACAGCTTAATTTTCACAATGTTAGGTTTTGGAGCCTTCTACGCAATATAAATATCATACTGGTATGTTTTTTGGTGGATGACATATGTCCATTATATCGGTTTCTTTACGATGTTTTCCTTCATATGAAGTTAAGTTAAATTTAGAACAGGTTACTCTTTTAGTAAAGTCGGACACATTATCATCAGCCGATAAAGGTTCACTGTTGGACAATAGGCCTTCCTCAAAGATCTTCACACTGATCGGTCCTGCGATGTCCATTTTCCGGGACGCTAAATGTTATGTACTAACATCGATTAAATTAAATTTTAAACACAGTATAAATATATGAATTCACTCATAGATGTTATTGTGCCATTTTAATTCTTTACATTTTTTTTTGTAAACGCTGAGAAAAGGTAATAGTGGAAGATATTCAACACTATTTTGTCGGCGCGTGCCCTTCGAACTGCTTCCAAATTTTAAGACTATCACTTACTAGTTTGTAAAAAAACTTTTAATAATCAAAGTTAAAGTATTTTTTTTTATTCAAAATAGAAACAATAGCTCACTTAGTAAACTTGAAAACGTTCATCCATTCGCAAAAGAAAAAGAAAATTTTTAAGATACCTCGAAGCTTTCTTTCAAGCTACCAGATTCAATCTCAAATTTAAAAATTTAGTTCAATCTCTTTATGAAGACGAAGAAATAAGTTAACAAAATACGGTAATTCCAATTTTGTTTTTTATATTTTCTATATCTAATTTTACTGATAACATTATAAACCTCGTTCTATGTAGTGGTTATTGAGCGAGTAAAATCTCTGGGATTTTCGATGTTAATTAACAAATGGTTGGCGACCCGCAGATAAGTGCTCATATAAATAATCAAACCCGACAAGTACAACATGGTGAAGCTTTTAATTTAATAGATTTGTTAATGTCTATATATTATTAACGTGTACTATTTCTTTTCCTTTTCCATAAATAAATCTATAATTTATTGCCATAAAAAAGAATTCAAGGAACAAAAATTATCCTTATTGATATCGGTTAGGAACACACTCAGGTGATGTAGCCTCTGAAGACTATAAATCTGATTTTCAGTGAGGCCTGTGGAGAATCTATCCAGAATGACACTGGTGAAAAAGATCCACCATTATATATCATTTATAGGCTTACGTAATGCATTTTCATTATTAACTATTTCCGTAACCGGTGAGCATTTTTTTAATTATAATGCTAAAGAAAAAATTGCAAATAATATTTTAAATGAATGCTGAACATAATACGATCGACAAAAATTACAAATTATTCTCTGAATAATAAAAAAATAACACTTTTGAAACTTAACTACGATATGTATTAACAAAATAAATTGTAACCACCAAACAAAAGAAATTACTTTTAAGTAACAACCAAAACTATAGGTAGCTTTCGGTCTTATGGAATAATTTACCAAATAGTTATTTGTAATAAGAAATTAGTAGAAAAGAAAAAACAAACTCGTGCGGTAATGTACTCTAGCTATATCTAAAACTATAAAGTTTATCAAGTCCTATTCAACCATAAATTTTTTGTAGGTAGTTAAAATTAAACGTATAATTACTTATGTTATTATTTCTTGTTGCCTATGAATAACTGTACGAAGCAGAAACAATAAAATATTTTTTGTATTTGAGATTTGTTAACTAAGTTGTTTTTCTCGTGCAAGGAATTTATAATAATCAAAAAAAATATATTACCATCGATGAACTGTGTTTTGAACTGTGGTTTGGGTCGCCGCTAAATATTAAAAAATGTATAATTACGTAATTTAAGAACAATCAATAATTATTTCGAGTGCTAATGATGAATAATTTAATTTAAAAAAATCTCTATCAGTACATCTGTGCCGTGAAACAAGATTAAAGATTCCCTCACTGACGCGGAGTGTGCATTACGCACGTGTTGTCAGATTAATTGAATGCGCTCCGTCGCCGGCGTCCCGCGCGCCTGCTCGCTCTCTGCCACTCTAAAAACCACTGAATAAACTTAGAACGATGATAACTTCCACGTTCACGTCACATCAGTCACATGGTATTCTCCTCTTATACTCCCCTATGCACTTCACATTTTTTTAAACGTTACTTCTGTTTTCATATGATGCCTGCGTGCGGGCCGTAAGCGCGGGAGAGGGGCGCGGCGGACCGCGCGGCGGGGCGGGTCGTGCGGCCTCTCGCGTTTAGTACAGCGCTCAGCAGGAGTGTCGAACGCTCGGCTTTGCAGTCGGCGATCTTTCGTATTCTTCGTTTATTTTCTTTTCTATTCGTTTAATTTCTCACTCAGACTTCACGCAACTTAATACATGTAATGTTTTCTACTCACTAAGTGAGTTTCGCAGTGTTTACCGGTATATTTATTTTGACAGTGTCACGTGCGAGAATAGCATTGTTACCGGTCCCGGAGTTTTTGAAGTGTACATAAAGCAACAAGGCTTTGCCGCAGGTAAAGCCGGCAGATCATCCGAAGGTGAGATAGTGTTAAGTCTGTTGTTTAGAAGCCAAGCAACTGACAATAAATTAAACAGTGATTATTTTCTCCTTAAGTTTATGAACTAGAAATAAAGTTAATTCTTGAAACCATTCCAAAAAGATTCTGTTGAGAAATCGTTGTGGTATTCATTACAAAGTGAAGTTAGAGGTGCCTGTAACTTACAACATAACCTTGTTTCAAACGTAGCGCGTGTTTTACGGACATGCGCAGTCCGGTTCATCGAAATTATTAATAAGTGTCTTGTAATTTTATAAACAAACCGGGTGTCGTGTGGTTTTCGTGCCGGGTCGGAGTGCGTCGCTAACAAGAAGTGCACGAGTGTTGTTGGAATTGTCATACCACGTCCATTGTCATCTTTCAAGCGATTTGGATTTTAAATTGAAGAATAACCGTTCACCTGTGGGATTTTGGTGTTCAACCTGCGCGCGCACGGAACTTCTTTACAAAGGTGAGTCTCGAATGGGAAATATTTGAATGCAAGTTGTGCAGGTGCGTGATAAAATCAGCCTCATAAAGTGTTTAGTCTTCGTGCGCGGTCGGCTCGCGCAGGGGTCGTTTTTTTTTTGTTAATAACCAGTTGCTTATTCTTTCGGTAGGTTGACTATGTTATGACGTCATCGTTTAGCATCTTCCGATTGTGCTTCTCTCTCTAACTTCAAGATTTATCAAAGGAAGCTCTTCCATTCACCATTAGCCGGCTTGTTTTTCTTACTTTTACTTTAGATTTAGTTAATATAAATACTTGTTCGGAAACATGGTTAGTACTTTGCTTATTTTACTGAAACATATATTAAACTAATAATAAATAAATAGTCCTTCGAACATTCTCAATGCTGTGATTCTAGGACTTCTGTCACAAGGAGAGATTTGAGTGTAATTATTATGTTTATCGACACCGGTGGTCAATGGTGGGGTTGGTGGATGTCACATGTTCACGAAAGCTGTTGATTTTTAAAACATATTTTCTTAAAACGGAATCTCAAGGTCAATGTCAATCGAACCGACGTCTCTTCGAGACGTATAGCTTACGATCGCCTTACAAACTGAGCATAAGATTATCCTATGCTTCTTCTACACTTATAATTATCTTGAGTTTTAAAAAAAGTGGCATACTTGCTTCACTGCCTACTCATATAGATTATATTTTACATCAGAATTTTTATTTTTTCTCGTGGCTGCCTGTGACGACAACGAGCGTGAGTTTTTTTATATCATTTGTAGTTTCGGATTACGCACACGCTTTACATAAATCTATTTGTGGACCTTGAGCGATTACCGCTAATGCATATCTGCAGATTAAATAACCTCGAGCGAGACATGCTAAGTTACTTCAATAATAAAAAAAAGTTTTCTTACAGGTAATATCTAAATATGTAAAAGAATACTATTGTTTTGCAATCATGGTCCAAGATTGGTGTTTTGATTGGATGCGGATGTAATAACGGATTCCGAAGGTTTAAATTTTATTATCTGGGTTTTGTTATTTATAATAATATTTTATTGAGAAGTATTTATATAAAATCGTAGTACATTACGTTATACGTTTTGATATTGTTATCATTTATATAATTGGCTGTACGTATATAATGATCGAATTATTTTTAAATACGAGGATCCTTTGGTAGATCTCTATTGTGGAACATAGTCTAGGTTACCACAGCAGCTACTATTGCCGCCAAACAGCAATAGGAAAACATTACTGCCCTCCGGTTTGAAGATTGTTGTAGCTAGTGAAATTACTGGCGTAACGATATTCAAAAACATGATTTATTATCGTTCAATAAATTCAAGTTATTGGTGTTCACCTCCACGTAGATTTTGCCAAAAGGAGTTCCATAGCAAAGCTTTCAATTGCCTGGAATTATTATCTCTTTAGTCGCCTTTTACGACACGCCGAGGGAAGAGGGGATATTCAAATCCATCTCTGATACATCTGCATAACATATATCTCTGTATTATTATAATACTTATAAGATTACATTTCGTAGTATTTTTAGGTGGACAAGTGAAATAATTTTGCTGTTGCAATCTGAAATGAAATTAATCTAGTTTTATGTTTACCCGACTTATATTAAGACTGATTACGTAGTGTGACCGCAGCTACACCCAGAGCTTGTTCTGCATGACGATCATCGTAACATAAATTTTGTGGGGGGCGGCCAAATCTGTTCCTTGTGTTGACTCTTAACGTAAATCATCTACGCTCGAGAGCATCTTAATAGGCTAAGTAACTATTTCACACAATATCAACTTAATCATGTTTGTTTTAGGTCTAAATTAGCTTGATACATTCCGGTGTCATATTTTCGTCGGAGCTCATGTGCAGTTCAACGTACCTGCCTATTGTTGCACTTGCATGCTCATTATTCAAATCATGTTTGCTTCCATACTTGATTCTATTCTATTGATTGTTCGTTTGATGCACGATTACGAATTGAAGTAACCTTTACTCACTTTTAAGTGTATTTTATGACAAAATTTATTGATAAATACGAAGTTAAGGCATGAAATCTTTTCAAACATGTTTATCATGTGTGTATCAGCGCTCATCTTTTTTCACTCATGTTATGTCAGAACGGTGCAGTTGCTAGTTTCCGCCATAATCCTCAGTAGTACATTAAACAAAATTAGGCAACTGAATCAAAATAAAGCCGTTTGTCGACAAGGCAAAATGCCGCGGCCTAAATACTTCAAACGCGACCTCGGATTGAGGATACAATAAAATTTGCGTCAAAGCCACTCCACGTCTTTCGTTGTATATTATTTTGTTTGAAGGGAAGAATACCTGTTTAAAACAGTTTTATAATTACGATGGACAGTTTTTAAATATGGTCGAGTCGAATAAAGCTAGTACTGTTGGGTATCGCAAGACAAATATTCACTATTTATTCATTGGAGTGCGCGAAGCGAACGGTTCAAGGTCACACGGGTGAGCGTTGACAGTGCGCCGCTAGCGCTACAGCGCGTCACATTTTTACAATTGAAAATACTAATTTATAATTATTAACTTTAATAATCCTATACAATAAAATACTTCCTTTTATGTATTTATATTTTGATGGAGCAACGTTTGAATTATTCTCTTCAATACACGATGTCTTTTATTTAAGATCCATTGTTTTAGTCTAACCAACAACAGCCTACAAGTAAGACTCTATTACCAATTCTCGCGTTACTGTTAGTTATAAATCCGGGTAAACTATTCACCGGATTATAGTGATATCCCTATTGATCAATATTTAAATAAGGTTATTCTTCGACCTGACATTTTCAATATTTGACAGTAAGCGGATTATGAACTCTGGTCCCCGTATTTTATTTCGTCAAATTATCACATTAAGTAATCCTTGGCAACGTCAGGAGGTTCTCTTGTACATCTAAACGAGGATCAACCCTCTTGTTATTATTCAACAAAACCGCAGTACCGTTCCAAAAAGCTTACCTTACGAAACCTACCCTTTGTTATATTTGATGATGTTATTTACATATCATATGGTTCATAAGCAATGAGACCTTTTTCTTTTAATAAATGGATTATAATAATTAAACGGAACGTTAATAAATCATATTCTGCTGTTGATTAATACTGTGCGTGATAACGTTCTTCGATATAAGCACTAAGTCATTAAAACATTGTCTTTAAAATATTTTCATTAAAAAACTTTTTTCGTATCTTGTGTTTAAAAATGACAAAAGAAACAAACACCAGAATGCTGGCAACGCAAGAATGATAGATGTAGAGATTTTTGGGACAAGCCTGTATAACAAATTATTTGTATAATAGTATCATTCACAATATCGAATTTAAATTTATTACGGATGAAAAGTGCTCTATGCTTTGCCAACGTGTAATAAACAAAAGAAACGACACAGTTTGTTAAAAACGTAACTAAAGTAACAATGGAGTAACACCGACAAATATCTTGCACAATAATGAAACGTCTTAGGTACGGTCCGTTGCTTATAAAACCGAATCCTTAACAAGGTTTTTATTTCGTAAACAATATAACTCAGCCATCTAAATTAAATTGTTTAAGTTTTGCATATAAATTGCATTATTACTACTATAACATGTGTACAGTAACTGAATGAGTGACGTCAATAAAATAACTTTAAAAAAGATAAAAGTTAGCTGAATTCCTGGAGCAGTGGGTTAAAACAGAGTGATATATTCATTGCCATGATTATATCTAACAATATATACTGAATCAAAACAATATTGACAAGTAGATGGTACACATTCACACTGATGGTTATGATAATAATGGCGTCAACAGTTTAAATGCCGGTTGAGTATTTTAAAACCTGCCTATCTAACTACCACCTTATTGTTAATCTGCCGTTATAACAGCATTGCTGTCTTTCGACAGTCAGCATTCTGGCTTTGGTATCTAGACTAGTCTATTTTGGTTTTAGACCTCGTCGATCTACGCAAAAATCTCGTTACTCCAGTTCACTCAAGTTCAATAGTTCAGCGCTCTTCAAACAAGAATACAGTAATATTCTCACACTACTGTGTTGCAGTAGAAATACCTAGACTGTCACTTACAATCGTCTTGCCATCAGTAAACTACTGTTAATTGGCGTAACTTTTTTCAATCTTTTTTAAATTCATGCACAGCTCTTCCAGATTAGTTTTTTTTTAATTATATTTGATCATATTTTTTTTACTCTCTACTATTTATTCGTTATTATGACACAGATCTTGGTATCGGCGTGCTACGAAATGTGCACAGGAGTTATAAAACTAAAAAAAATTAAAAAACATTCATTATACAAAGTAAACATAAAAAAATTGTATTATAGAAATATTAGATTGGATTTCTAGTAAGATCAATTTTTAATTTATGTATAATTAAATTATTAATACATGGTAGTATAATACATTTTATTAAAAAAGACAATCAAAATACATTTCGCTAAATAAATAATACATACATGACTCTCGGTGTTCTTGTATAATGTATCTTAATTGAAATACAAAGGGAGTAAAAAATTTGCAATTAAAATATACAAGTGCCTAGTAACCTATAAAGTCGACTTTGTGCGGCATTTTTTTATATGTACAACTTTTGTTCATAAGCTGCGGAGTAATGTTTAATTTCAAACCTGCTCGCCAGTTGTCACAAGGCCGTGAGTTAAGATGGGCGCAGTCCGAGGTTCAAAGACCTGTCTTCCCGCCTTACCTTGGTAAATAGTGGAGTCTCTAATTCTCGTTAAGTTGCCGTCAAATACTCTTGATGTGAGTAAACATGCTCACCTCGCCTTTTACGTAACAGAAGTATCTGCACACCTTTTAGTACCATGTCGCAATTATGAGGAGGAAATCGTTTTCTACTGTCCTTGCTTATGTTTATTTCTAGTTTTATATTCCTTTTAAGCATCTTCTGGTCATATTTTATTGAATAACCACTGCCTTATTATATTGTTTATAATCACTGGTTTTCCTTTGTATACGTTTAAGATTTGATAATTAATTTTTTACTTATTTTTAAGGCGATTTTGTAATCATTACATATTTTAAAATATTTTGGGTACTTTATATATAAATACGTGTATTTTGTTGGTGTTTTCCATCAATATTAATAATTGGTTAATACGCATTGGCATTATGTTGAATTTGGCCAGAAAATTTGCCTGACTATATTCAAGAATTTTCCAGTAATATTTGATAGAAAACGTAAAAATAAACGTACGCATTTGACCAACGTTAAATAACCTTCAACCGTTGGCAATAAAATCGATTATTTTTATAGTAACAACTCGCCAATTAAACTTGATATATTTTTCCGTACTCATAAAAATATATTTTTAATTGTCTATAATCAACAGTAATTTTTTTAAATACTGCTGAAAATAACTGATGTGATTAAATATTTATTGTTTACAACGCGGCGATACAAAAAAAATAACACAAAAATTGGGTTCTTATATGTTTTTAAATTGTATCATAGGTACAAATTCTACACCAAATATTTGTGTAATTGACAATACAGCTATGAAACTTCACATGCTCATGGGGGTTCACATATAAGGTGAACCATTCACGGTATGAATTCTTTGTAACGTTAACCTGGTGGACGGTCGCTGCCACCTGAGTTCCCCGCACAACAATAACCTATTGTTCTCTTCATAAAGCTTGGGGGTTGCAGTAAGAACAATTACGCTCATTTAAACAGTAATAAAATCTTTATCGTCTATTCACAGGTGCTATTGAAGATGTCTTTTAAATTGGACACAAAACTACTAAACTATACTAACATCTACTTAATTAAGTTGCTATAATCGTTTGTTAGTGAAACCTGTGCCTTATAAATAACTACTAAAAGATTTCAATAGGACGTTTCATTTATTGTTACTAGCATACTTTTTTCATTGTACGAACCGAAGAGCGAGACGTTCACCTGAACGTAAGTGATACGCTTGCCCATGACAATGCG
The DNA here is from genome assembly GCA_029286795.1 of Byasa hedistus. Taxonomy (NCBI): domain Eukaryota; kingdom Metazoa; phylum Arthropoda; class Insecta; order Lepidoptera; family Papilionidae; genus Byasa; species Byasa hedistus. The sequence goes on from JAGSMW010000008.1 coordinate 3,709,435, forward strand.
GTGCTAGTTAAGATGGTATACACTGCATCACATTGCGCTCATCGCCTTGAGACATAAGCTGTTAAGTCTCGTTACCCCAGTAATATTACTAACCTACAGCGCCCTTTAAACTGAAACACAGTAATGCTTGCATACTACTGTTTGACGTACCTACCTAGACGGTCTCCGGCAAAGGAGGCCTGCCACCAGTATTTATGTAAAATATTTGGTTATGTAATACCGGTTAAAGGTTCGCTTCTGTATAAACAATGATTTTTAATTAAATCGTATTTGCTAAACATTAGTATGCAGACTTTATTTTAACAGGTATTTTCCCATGTCTTGCCTCCTAGACTAAGAATAATTTAACACAAGGTATAAAGATGATGTCATCGTCCGGTCAAAAGTCACGGATAAATTGAATAAAATGTCGAGTTTCAAATTACAAGATTAGATATTTAATACTTTTAAATATTTAATTACATATTGATAACATAAGTTGCATATATTTTATTTTAGTTTGTATTGTGACTTATTTCACATGGAGCACTTTAGATTAGTAGTGCCCGAGCAATGTTCGACGAGAAAACTAAGCTAATCCCTCTGATCAATAGACATTACTCGTGAACTAAAATACGATATACATACAACATATGTGATATTTGTATATTTAATCTGTGCTTTTTTTTAAGATTATTATTATTAACTGTAACTGTTTTTCTTATATGTTAATTACAACCATTTTTCAATGGTCTTATAAGACGTCTTCTTTAATGTAATCTTCTTGCAAACCTCTATTTGTAATTGTTATAAATATGTTCACTTTAGTCGAAATTAGCTTTTTTTATTAGAATAACATAACCCTCCTTATCATTATCTTTCCATAATTGAAGACTTTTGACGTTTAATGATGAACTGGGGATAGTTTATCATGCGGGTTGGTATTCGCAGTATGCTGGTAGACGTCTCTGGTGAAACTGGGCCGTTTTCCTAGAAATTATTCTCTCCTTATTCTCCTTTTACTATACGCCAAAAGGAGAGCGGCAGTGGGGATATTCTATCCCGTCTCCCACACGGGGAATAGCTTACCCTTACATAATAGCTTACCGTAATAAATACGTATTAGATATATTGCTTTCTAAACTGACATGCTTATTGTATTCTCATCAATGATTATCCATGAAATTATTGTTTAATGAACAGTAAATTTCTATACAAACGTACTGCTTCCGGCAGTTAAGATATCGGAGATAGATTAGAAATAAATTTCTATAATTTTCATTTGCATTCATAACAGTTTCTTATACTAGCTGATATTTGATAATGGATCTGTACTAGATTCGATTATGGTGGATATAAAAGTACATGCGCTGCAGCTTCAATTGATGCTCGTATCGATTTTTATGTAGATCAATTGATCGTTTTCAGATATCGTGCTATAATGTAACCACTCAAAACTATATTATATACTAGTTATAGTAATACCAGCATGAGTGATAAAAATAGTGGTTTCGAAGATCGATCGGGATTAACAACCGGATCCGGGCTCGTCCCCGCATGGGATTCCTTCGCCGAACGGACGGACAGATTTATATTTTGATGTCATCGATTAAAGTGAATTTTTATTCGTCCGACCACTTTAAAATGTACGCGTTTCAACTCGAGGACTTTTATTTTTTCGATTTTATTCACATGTGAATTTATTCGTTCGACACCCATTCCGTGACAGATATCTTTTATTTGTTAATTCCAATCTTGAGAAGAGTTCTTTAGAATGAAAATATGAACAAAAAGTTTTTAAATAAAACCACTGTTAGGTTAAATTGCGGTTTGAAGGTAGTCCGCGTTCGTCTTGATGTAACAACCATTGTAGAGTTAATCGGCTTCGAATCGCTGATTTGCGAATAGAAACAACTTGAAATCCAACAACCTCTTATAATTTGCTCTTTGTCTTACAAACGCTGACTATTTTAAAGTTAAAGTATCGAGCACCACTAAAGGAGTTAGTAGCTATATAAAGTTTTGTTACGTTTACTTGTTATATCTTAATCTTATAAATTTAAAGTTACTACGAGATTATTGCCTTTGTAGTTTGTTAAATTGTACATAGATTCGAAAGTAAATACCGTGCTACTGCAACAATTTTTTTTATATTATGTGTAATAAAAGTTTTATGGAAATTGCCAGGATGCCTTAAAAATATAATCCGTTTTCAGCAACCTCAGTTTTAAAGTATCTTTACTTGCTTACTTGCGACGATTAATAGAAATGCTAAAGATTTTTAACCTAGAAATATAATTCGATTACTGTTAACATTAAAATGGGACCAGTTAAACATGTAGGTCAGACAGTGTGGTAGATTTACTCCTAACATTTAAACTACAAGTGTTAACATGCAAATACAATTGCACACAAACCCCGGCAAGAGAGGTTCAACGTCGAAAGACCCAACTACAAACCACAAAGTAACTACGAAGGAATAAACAAAACTGTAGAAACTGTACAGTGCCTAATATACTCAAGGCAAAGGTTTGAATGTTACTCAGAAATACATTGTGTAGCGTAATAATGTATTTTATGTGCATATAAATGCATTTCTACCATTTAAATAAATGTATGGGTTTATTATTTTCTATGTTCCTCTAGAATTCAAGTCGAGTTGTTATACCTTGGCGCTAGTAAAGACGACATACACAGCGCCGGATTATTCTTCGGATACACAAGATGCTAAATCTCATTACCCAAGTAATTCGCTAGGTACAACACCGTTCTAAGTGAAACTGTAATGTTGGACAATACTATTTTTCACAAAAGTGCTGCCCTCGTATTTATTTAGATAGTCTTCAGCATGTGTAACCACTAATTATAACAACATTCAATTGCTTTCTTTTCTCCTCAGCAATTGTCTGACACAATCACACTTGATTATATAATATAATTTAATTACAAACTAAATGATTGTTATAAAAACCTTATACTATGTATTTCAATCTGACACGAACAAACTTTTATCTGAACATAAGTTTTGTTAAAGTGTTTTTATTCTTAGTAACTTTGGCAGCAAAAAGGTATAATTATTAAGTTTGTAGACGTAGTTAGGAAACAAAACGTTTTAGGGTTTTCATTGGGTTAATTAATACGTAAAATTTTGACTTAATGGGTATAGGCAATATGGCAGACGGTTGTAAAGAAAATAGTTGTGAAAGGTTTCTTTTAACATTATAATATTGCCGATTAGGTGCGCTACTTTCAATATACTATTTGCTTAAAAGAGTGTCCTTGAAGAGCGAATTGGAAGGTACACGCTTAGGTATAAATCATAACTTATCTACTTTTGGTTGTCAGGGGCAGGGATAATTAATTAGCGTTCGGTTCCCCTCGGTGCTCGTCCGCGATTGAAATTAACTGAGCGTGGTTTGCTCTGCTCTCACTGTTTTCATTTTTAAGAAGGGACCTATATATTTAATTGAGCCACGAGCCCGTTTCACCGCAGTATGTTCAAGTTTCAAATTAAAAATGCTACGTTTTTGTACGTTGTTTGCTTTTTTCCTCTGCTAAAACAATATTTGCTTTTCGTAATTAAACCGTTACTGTACGTAAGTCGAGAATATGTGCGAAGGTATTTAGAACTTGATTAAAAATGGTATGTATTCTGTATTTATGGGATTTTTTATACACTTTCATTAATATAAATTGCAAGACGCGTCCACTGTTGGAAATAAGCCATGCCCAAGAATCTTTGATGAAATCCGGACTGTGGTATATAAATTTAACTGCTTCCTGCGAGATTCAGAATGTTGCCTTCTGTTGTTAAGGTCTACAACCGGTAAGGTCATTACGAAGTCGTATTACATTGTTACTTTACAACATTCAATTATTCATAAAGAAATATACATAAATTTTTATTTATTTATTATTATAACATCTATAAACATGTTTCATTGGTCTATGTTCGATGTATAATTTATTACGCAACTTTGACATTTATTAACAAAAAATAACATTGTAAGAAGCTTGCTTAATAATAACAAGAACATCTGCGTGATAAAATGTTAAAACCATTTTAAGGTATTCTACATAAATATTATTAAAAAGTTAGGTAAACATAAAAATTGGTTGTCTTATTCTATAAAGCTTCGAATGACTCAAAAATGAAGCAGTGCACGTTTATTATTACAAAGGACAATTTCTATCTCTGTTCACCTTGCGCCGTGAAGTAAAATGTATTTTATAACGTCCGACATACAGGTACCTCTTTGTGCCTGGCGGGGCTGGAGCTGGAAGAGTGTGGGGCTGAAATGTGCATCGCAAAATGCGCGCCTCCAGCGAATCGTAGGTAATGCGCTCGATATAATATTCAGATCGCATTCATTCGTACAGCCATAGGCAGTGAAACAAGGTTTTGTTAGTGGTGAGACAATCCCCGTGGGCGAGGCTTTGAGAAAAGCCTTTGAAAATATATCCGGGATCTGAAGAATATTGAGAGTAAACATACATTGGTTATATTTACATACATAATATACATGAACTTATCTGTAACTACGAGCTAGTTGCGAAATGATTTTTATAAAAATTTTGCTTTAATCCATATTTTGATATGTATATATTATTTTTAAAAAGCAACCCATAACTGTATCGCGCTAGTTACAATTTTAACTCTTCACTAAATTGCGCTCTGCGTCTTATGACATAATTTTAAGATTCGGTTTCTCAGTAAATTTCACTAACTACCGCCTCCTTCATATCGAAACACAGTAACATTTTTACTCTATAGTTATAGTAAATACGCATGTGCTGTACGTACAAAGTCGTAGTACTTTAGTACGTCATAAAAATGGCATGGTTTATATAAAGCATCCCATGGTTTATATACAACATACAATATACATCCTATGGTTTATATACAAATAAATTAACTTTGAAGAGCATTCAGAAAAGCAATTTTTTATACAAGATGAATGTCGGTAATATAAAACTGCTATTAATAAATATTTTTGCGAGATGAATTATTATTTAGTAAGAAATACAAATATTACATTATTGATGAATGGCTCGTTTAAATTTTATCGTTACGAGGTCGTTATGTTTAAAGCAGACGTCCTCGGCGATCCTGACGATGATCTAATGTCTCGATAACGCGATGTCCTTGACGTTATACGTAGTTATGTATAATTTATGGCGTTTACTTTTAATAATCAGCGTTAACAGAAAACATATCAGATTAAGCTACATATCGCAACAAAGTGTACAGAGTTTTTGCTTATTTTATAAGTTTCATACGCTCTTTGTACAAGGACGGATGGCTCTCCTTTGTTTGAGTACCGGAATTCTGTCACTGTTTTCGCAGTACGAGGTTGGTAGCTACTTATGGTGGGTTTCAAAAAACTTACCGTGATCCAAATTTCCTATTTATTTTGCCTAAAAAACGAATCGCAGACTTAGATGTTCTAAAGCAAACTGAAAATTTGATTATTTAGATAGAGTACGTAGTGTTCCTTTCAATTCCCGGACCACATGTGGCGGAGTTTGAATGGTTGTACAGTTCTTTCGAAGCCCCCCTGCTAACCACTTAACTCATGTTAAAAATCTTTAGCTACATCAGTGTAGCCTTTTTGTCATCTTATGAGAATCAGATTATTCTATTCGAGTACTTCACATTAGCCTCATTGCTATTTAACACTAAGCTATTTATATAGATTATTATAACAGGCCATGCTAACATTTCAACACTAATTATGAGTAATAGGCGAAACATGAAAGCGTAATTAAATGAGAAAAAAACTCCGCAAATGTATACTGACCTCTAAATATATATTATTAATTTTTGAAACCTGTTCATCAAGGCCACTGTGTAGAATTGTGATTATGAATACCGACGTGTTAGTGCTGAAGTATATGTAAAATATATGTTTAGGATTTAGGAATATCTTAAAAAATAGTATTGTATTAACAAAATGAATATGAGAATTAATTTTCTTACGTGAACACGAGCCACAGTTTTAGAAACAAGTTGTGTTATTGTGTAGTGCCATTTTGAATTTGTGATTGATTACATATCTGCAATATCGCCAATTTTTTTAAGAAGTTTTCATTGAGTTTGTCTATTTTTGTAAACACCTTTTCGAGACCTGATGTTACAATTTAAGTTTCAATTTGTGAAACGAATTTATTCTAACGGAATTCAAACTGCAAACATAAAATTAAGTCCAAATTATTGAGAAGATTAATTAAAAAGTCAAAATTAAGTATCTTTATTTAAATATGTAAAATTTATTTAAACGTATTCGTGGATTATAAGTTATAACTGATGTTTGAAAAATATAATTTCTTTAGATAATTTACGCGCCATTTCTTAGCGATAGAAATCATATTAATAATACATATTTGCTTTGCGTATATATATGATATAATTGAAAGATGTCTGTTATTCAGTTGTTAAATTCAGTGTAAGGTAAGGTAAGGTGTCTTTTTAATATAACTACAATAATATCATGCGCGTGAAACTACTACACCCGTCATACTACCCAACTGACAGGATGAAGCGACGCTTTGTTCCGAAGACAGTTCAACTAATGTGATAGTACCTAACTTCGGGACTGTTTAAACAGGATCTGTAATGTTAAGACGGTTAACTCTGTAATTAGTGAAATCTCAAACACAACTCCTACTTCTCTTAGTTTTGGTAATGTTGAAGTCCCGTTTGCGTAGACTTGAATTATGAATTATTTAAGAAAATCCGTTACGAAAACGAAGAGTTTTCATAATGACATTTACGCGAAAATTATACATTTGGTAAAACTAAACATTGCTGATTTTATAGCGTTTATTTAAGTATTATAAGGACTGAGGTGACAGATTTTCCTGTACTCATAGTTATAACAGACAGGTATTAAAATTATCATGTGTCTATGTTTGTCTTTACAGTCGTAGCTCTAAGGTTAAATTTGCGTTGCAATACCATTGATTTAACTTCAATCAATTACCTCTATACGATTTAGGTCACGATGCACTAATAAAATTAAGTGAAGGATTTATATTTGTTTTTTTAACCTTTGCAGAAACCTTATGATTCATACCAAAGTCGGAAATATATACAATTATAATAATAATATGTAATTAGCATGTTGCGGGAATTGTTAACCAAAGACCGTAGTTCCTAATGTCTTAGTTATGTTGTATTTGCAGTTTTCAATGTACATGCTGTATACATTTTTGGGGTACTCTCTTATATAAATATGTTTACCTAAAATCTTGAAACTGGTTTATGACAGTCATGTGTGCAATTTATGTATAATACTCCTTAGCATGAAGTTCATCTTTTTTATCCTTTATCAGATCGTTGGTCCACCTTGTGTATAGCCTGGCACTACTGTGTGTTATTTTAACAATAACGATAAAAAAATTAAAATAATGTATATTGGTTAAATAAATTACCTGTGGTACAGTTGGGTGTGAGCTTTGTCATAGTTCGCTTAACTCCTCACTACTCCAGTACGTATTTGCCAATAGCCCGGCTTCGTTCGTCCAAAGTTATAATTGGGTGAATGAACAACGATTACAGGTTCGCGCCTTCTCCGCTTTCTCGTCGTTAAATTAGTTACAAACTAACTGATACTTCGACGTCTCACGTCTAGTTAGCTGCTTCTTAATAGGCTACTTGAAGCATACCGTCTTTATTAAATTTCAATGAGATTTCTACTTGGAAGCGGTGGGAGGTTTTGCGTGTCATATTACTACTTAATGTTCATAAGCAGTCGAATGATCGAACGATATATGATGATTAATTCTTTTGTTCATTGACGCAGTTGTTTTTTAATATTACAGTTCATTGACGCAGTTGTTTTTTAATATTACAGCAAAATTCACTAGTTTACTTAACAATAGTTAACGAGCAAGACGTTGTCCCGATTGTGAGTCACATGTCTGATTCTTCTTCTTCTTTTTTGTTGCACGCTAGTTAGATTAGCAGCGCGGTATTCCTGATGATGGTCCACTCTTAGTTATTGGCTAGCCATAATATCTTTCTGCATCCGATTTTTCTGCTGCTTTCCCAATTATTTCTATCCGCGGAAGGCTGTATTTAGCATTTCGGACTATATCCTAGATATGCCGTCTTCTGCTTTTTGATAGTAAGGAAAGGCTAACAGACTTATGGTATATAACAATATAACATATACATAAATAACCCACTATTGTCATTTAAGTTATGTTCCTTTAAAATCTCTGGTTTAAATAAAAATACTTATGTATATTGTTATATGCTAAAATATATTTCAGGCTAATTTCATATATTTTCGAAGCCGCCATTGTACGAAAGCGTTTCCTCGTACGGAAATTTCTAAAGGCCCCCCCGTCAACTGACAAACTTCTGTGTTGACACACAAAATTTTTAAAGCATTAATGAAGCTGAAAACTGTAATGAAGCCCCTTTTAGTTATCAATTTGAGGCTTTACGCACAGCCTACTTATAGCTTTTGGTATAATTATTTCATGTTAACAAAATACATTTATCAAGACATAATTACCCACGAATTAATTAGTGGTATGAGTTTAACAATTCTTTTTAACTTTTTGTGGCCTATCAACTGGATTATTTTTATTTTGAAAGGTAATTTAACCGAGATTATTCTTATAACTATTATTTGGAAATACCAGTAGAGCCTTCAGAGATTATTAGATCTACAATTGATAGATCAAGATCTTTTAGTTATATAAAAATTTTAGATTTTTTAAAATATACATAAATATGTGAATGTAAAAATGAGAGAAAATCTATCAAAACTAAATAACAGACTCACAGTAAAAGAATTTGATATCAGTACACACTCCCTCTTTTGTACTTTCTCCCGGTGATGGCTAAAATTCAGAGAAGTAAACTAAGAAGACAGCGCTTATCAAAGTAGTACAGTATAACTGCCAGAAAGGTGTACTTGTTTTCAGTGTCCAAATAGAATGAAATATAAGACATGACATAATAAACATGTATATTATTATTAAGCAAAAAATGGAAACATCAGAGCAGCACATCAGCATACACAATAAGCTTCCGTAACAAGAAACCGGGCAAATCGTATCGGCATCGGAACTCACTGTGAGGAGCAAGCGAAAGCCCGAGATAAGGGAGCAAGGTAAGCAAACTAGGGCGCAGCCATTATACTCGGTAATGTATTGGAATGTAATAATAGTTGCTTGCGAAGTATTTAACGATACATACCTGAAGTTAGCGTATGTTCACAGACCTATATAACCGATGCATTTAAAAAGTTTTTGGTAATGAAAGTTTAGAAAACATGTACATTTCTAGAAGTCACGAGTCCTTCTTTACAAAAAAAAATTGGTATTTATTAAAAGAAACTAAAAGCTATAAGATATTATTTCCTAATTTAACTCGTTTATGTTGTTAAATGACTGATGTAACAATTCATTAGTTTTCACTGTTATAAAACGACGATAATATGGAAATGTATAGGTATAGATTTGTTTTTTGTCCCAATGAACTTTATCAACGTTGTGTCACCAGTAGAAATATGAATTGTGGCGCTGCTTACGTTACTTATAGATATAAACCTAAAAATTTAGAGTTCATTACAGCTTTTACAGATATCTCGACGCAAACGAGTTCTCGTTCGGATAGAATTTTTATAAAAGACCGTGTCAGACATGAAATCGATTTTGTTTGAGAGATTAAAAATTTAATGAGAGGAATACGTTTGGGCGGTGATGTCATTTATGAAATCAACTCGAGTGACGGCTATAGAAACAGAAAAACCCGATGTACGTGAAACGCAATAAAATTAGAAATTTTTTTTTAGTCGTACCGCAAGAATATTGTCTGTGATATTGGAATCTGTCCAACAATCGCTTTAATTCACTCAAGAGTTAACAGGATGGATATATCTAAATTGGGCAGTTTTATTTTTACATTACGAAATACGTTTTTTTTTCATATCCAAACGGACCGGTAACAAGGCCGCAAGATGTTTTATTTCAAAGAGACTTTAACTGACGGCTCCTACTTTTCACATTTTTTATTTTAACTATTCTCATGTTATCAATTTGGCACTCAGATGTTTACGTATTAACTTTATATCTTTTCTGTGTCACCTGTCAAAATGTCCGATAAAAATTTTTATCGTTTCAATTTGTTTGACACTTATCAAGTAACATATAACTTTTTTGTGTGATTGAAGAGAAACCACAAATTTCAAGTATATGGTATCGGTGGGAGTTGATATTGCAATAAATGTAGAAATAAATTTATTAAATGATGAATTGTCATTTGAAAAAAGTTGAAGTTTCCTTTACGTATCTTAATTGTTCTCTAGTCTATAATTAAGATAACATTCATATTTATTATAGAAGTTAAATGCAGAGAGTTACGGTACGATTTTATCAAGCGTTAAGCAAGTGTGCAAATATTGTTTGAAGAGCGCTGTACACAGAAAAAGAAACGTGCATCCAGTATCTCAAGGTGTCGAGTATAAATGCAGCGTTTCGCCGTATACTGTATTTCGATACCGTGAGACACAAGTATTGTTACAGGTAATACTGGTTACTGGCACATGTACGCAGACGATTAGTCCCGTTTTATTAAACGGAGTGCCTTTTTTTTTGCTATCGTAGACACAGGATCGTCATTTAATCACAAATGTTTTTGCAGATTAATCTCCTGGGAGCGGCTGAGAAAAGATTGTTTACGCTTATTTCTTGCTTCAGCGCTTCGATCGGGAAATAATGAGGCAACCCTCTGGGGGCATGGAGCACTTCTAGTTGTTTCACTTCCTACTCGCTGGCGCTGCAGTTAAGCTTCAATAAAAACATTCGTTGAGAAAATTAGTACGAGCTGCAAAGCTCGCTACTAACGATTTATGGACTCATTTGTTTCCATGTACTTTCTAACGTTACGTAGCGTTTAAGTCATTACTCAAAAAACTAAATTGCGAAAAGGATTCATTATAGTTGTTTTCCGCAGCTGCTCACTGTTTCATGAGAGTTTTTACTACATAAAATATCGATCAGCTATAATAAAGGATAGGCTTTATTCCCTAGACCGAGGTGCATGCCCGGAGTAAGGAGAAATAGTATTTACCTTTTTTTATTAGAAAGGACCAACCTGCACTTATACGTCCCACAGCTCGGCTCTGAAAGGAGAGTTAAGGTTGTAATATTCATAAAATGTCTTATCTTCAGTAAATCCATCATCCAATACGCTTTGCTTTTATATTTTGCTATCTTTCTAGACTAGTTTTCTATGTAAAAAAAAGGAGAAAAACAACTAACAGTTGATTATTTTAGTTATTATGCATGGTTATACCTAAAACATTCAAACAACAGTTCAACATTTTTTAAACTTGTAATTTTTTGAGTGGTAGTACGCTAGCGTCTTTCACTTTCACAAGAAATTTTTTCACAAGAAATTTTTTGCGGGGATTTGCAGGCTGATGTTAAAGCTGCAAATAAGGTTACAGTTACTTGAAATTTCTCACCATCAGGCGGACCACATGTTTCTTGCCATCACAGTGTTGTAATCAAAAACGGAAGAATGTTGCAGTTAAAATGTTCATTACTGAAGTTGAATTGAACACAGTAGATTCAAGGTTTATTAAAAAAATACTTAAAACAGAATGTTTATGTGCGCTCTTCGTAGCGGTTATATTAGAACCTCCATTACATACTATTCATATTTCAAAAATTATGACAGTTGTCTTAAATGTATTTTTGCGGTCTATAAGTATAATAATTTCGGTGGCCGACGACTGTTCGATACCGTGTTATAAGTTACGGTGTTTACAAATCCTTTCCGAGTACTTGTTGCAAGGATATTCGATCTAGTACAATGGGCAACCTTGTTAATGAACGTCACCATGAGTAGAGCGAGGTCAGGGGCTCGACACGATCTAATACATTATGATTCTCAACGACTGACTATTAGTTTCCCGTTGCAAACTGTCACTCTGCCCGCTTGCAGTGATTTTTCAACGGAACAAGCGTTGCTTTGTTCTTTCTAACCGTCAAAAAGACGGAGTACGAGTAGACAAACAAGAAGAGGTTCCATTGATTATAAAAAAAATATCTTTCTGGTGTGCTGAAATGGGAAAAGATTTATTCTGCGCCTCTAAACAAATACTTTCAAAACCTTTTGAAAGTTTTTAGTTAAAGAATATGTTCCTCTAAGAAAAACTTGCCCTCGCATAGGCACCTCAGAAATTTTTAAATTATCAAGCCAATATTTAAAGAAAAATTTATATTTTTTTAAATTTATTAACCTTCTTATACAAATTAAACCTTTATGTGTTTGTAGCTAATAATCATAAGCAGAGTCGAAATGTTTGTCCGCGCGCATGTCATACTTACTTCACCACATTTTAATCTAATACAAATCAAAATAACTGCATATTGAAAACGTTGCTGACTCTTATTTCATAGTTTCATAATTGCATTAATCATAATACAACACTTAATATCGCATAACAGCTTTAATAGGTGAAGGTAACCAAACGCTTGCGTCATGCTGTACGATCGAAAGGCAAGCTATCATAACAGCGTATTGATTTCAAACGGAATCAGTGAAAAAATAATAATATTTTAATGCATCGCTAAATGGTTAGCTAACTCCTCGGGCACGGTTTCCGTGTTTGTAAACAAGTTACTGATGATGCGACGTTCTGTTAATGCGCGGATGATATCATAACGTCGCGTTCACACGGTACCCCAACTAACTTCGGTTAACTTATTATGTACATTAAATGGTTATGTAAACTCCGTAACCTCAGTTTTACTATTACAAAATGCACGGCAATTTGTTGTTTGTCTAACTTGATGGCTAGTTATTTGCACATTATATGCAATCTTTCATTCTGTATGTGGCTAATGATTTGTTGTGGAAATATTTCTTGCCTCATATAAGAGAATAAATATTTATAAACCATGCAATAAGCTGAATGATTGGCAATCTTCCACTGTGCGTTACAACCGCAACTTATTACCACTCACAACTATTTTGTGGAATCAGTTAACTCTTGTGGTATTTCCTGATCCCTTTTAAAAGGTTCGCGATACAACTGTAACTGATGGACAACAATAATCAGTTACCACTACTTGAAATGCTTACACGCTTGTCCTTTTTTGCTGTAAATGAAATGTTTATTATATTGTTTCTTATTTCAGTATTATTTCGAAAGCTTTTTTAAAGTTCGTGGAACATAAGTTACGAATACCACCGAGATTTTTGTTTGAATTTGAATATTTTTTATTGCATACAAGTCGCTCCACAGCTATCAAGTCCTTAAGTGTCATCATATAAGCATTCAGAGAATGTATGAGTAGATGGGAGTTTTATTTTTAACGAGGTAGCTGGGGCAGTGTAACACGAATACTGTTTCTGTACGGCCATAGTAAATAATACTAACTTCTGTATCAATTCCAATAATATCCGTCATGTATTACAGTCAGCATTGCTATCTTCCGAAATTTTATAGATTTTCAAATCCAAAAGAGCTTTCGATCTAGAATTTTATTTCAAATACAACCGACGCAGATTTGTTTTTTTTTTTTTATATACTACTTTGCGACGAGACGAGCAAGACGTTCAACTGATGGTAAGTGATACGCTTGCCCATGACAACGTGGTGCTAGTTGGGATGGTATACACTGCACCACATTGCGCTCGTCGCCTTGAGACATAAGGTGTTAAGTCTCGTTACCCCAGTAATTACACTAGCTACAGCGCCCTTCAAACCGGAACACAGTAATGTTTGCACACTACTATTTGGCGGTTGAAATAGGAGCTGCGGTGGTACCCATCCAGACGGTCTCCGGCAACAGAGACCTACCACCTGGTAATTTTAAAAGTATTTTTAACAATTTTTTTTAATACATATTTCACAATATGACATTTCATTTATACCAAAATTCAAGACAGTCCCATGTTTATATTAAAAAGAATTTTTGAAATAACCCTCGTAAGAAAATCTTCTTCACATCATTTAATTATTACTAATACATAAAATTAGTTATTTAATTGAAAATATTATGCAATTCTTTAAAGTAAGTTATTTGCAAGGTAAATAATAACTCAGCCGGGGAGAAAACAACATAATACATCATTATTTTCATGGTACGAATACTCGCAAGTGTAACCCTTCTACTGTGTATCACACGCATATATTAATCTCATTTAGCTTTCGGAAAAACAGGAGCGGTGGTAGGTATTGTAAATTAATGTATTGAAATTAATCTTGACCGCGGTATACCATTTCATGATCGCAATACCAAAAACCTCGTACGTATGTACAATATCAAAATATCTATTTGTTTGTAGAATAATCGCCACGTTACCCAGTATTTAACACTTTGTGATTAAAAAACGAATTCGGTAAAACTTAGTCTCTTAGAAAAAGTGTTTTTCAGGTAAAATGGAATTTAGTTAAAAGTTTTGATAAAAGAGCATTTTCGGTAAGGTACACACATTCGGTAGTTTTGTAAACCCTTAATCAAAAGTCAAAGTAATTATTTTTGTTTGGATTGTAATACAGAAATCACTTGATATTCATTTCGTTTTGTATCATTTATTTGATTCTTATATCAATATGCAGGAAAACCAATGGTATCCATGTTTGGACTATTCTATTGTTAACTAATGCGATTCGGAATTTGCGGCGGCGAATATTGACGATGGTGCGTGATATGTAATAACTGTTTGTCATTTCCGTACGGAATAATGTTTTACAATGTTCCGACCGGTGGCGGCAACGCAAAACTTCGTTTGAGAATTTGTCTCGGAATGTTTTGGAAAATTCTCGAAATAGGGTAGCCTCGTCCTCTGCCATTGGAAACAGAGACGTTAAATCCTGCTTGTGAGTATTGAGCCTTGCTCAGTTTGTTAATGGATACGAGTTCACAATAAATTATCCGCCATACATAAACACTTCATTCAAAAACATAATTGTCTTTTAAACTGTCACATGTAGTTACAAATTAGTGTAATATTAGTTATAATGATTTGTTAGTTGTAATTTCCTTTTATTTCCAAATGGTTAATATTGACTTCAATTTCACATGAATGTGATTGAAGAAGTTAAAGTGTTATCCAGAATCATCAACCTGACTTTCGTCAGGTGACAGTCAAATGCGATTCCAGACTTTTAATGTAAACGAAACCAGGCAGTCGTATTTTATATGATTCAAAATGGGTTAAGACAATATAATTACTATTATCTTTTTCTATGCTAAGCCGTTTACATTTAATAACCGATGTCATCATATGTCTTCTGATAAAAAGAGTTTACTCGGAGAAAAATGCATTAAAAGTTTATGTAAAAATGTTTGCGGAGTTCATGAAAACATCTCTTTTCGTTTCAAAAAAAGTTTAATTTATGGTCTTATATATATAATTTCGCTAACTCAAAGATATTTTCCTCTTTAAATCATATTCAGGTTGTGTATAATTATTGTTTGAATTTATACTATTGAAACGGAAAACATTGAGAGGAAACCGACATGTTCCAAGAACGACAGCTTTCGTGGACATGTGACATCCACCAACCCGCGCTTAGCCAGCGTGATGGATAATGGCTTTGACTATTTCCTTATAAGTGATGGCCTCGGATTGCAATTGTAGAAACATTAAGGGGGCTATTTATTTATTAAATAATCTTATTAGCCATGTTTTTTTTTTTGTTTTTGAGGACGCGAACAAACGAGCAAGGCGTTCATATGATGGTAAGTGATACGCTTGCCCATAACAACGTGCCGCTAGTTAAGGTGCAATACACTGCACTGCGTCTCGTTACCTCAGTAATTACACTAGCTACGGCGCCCTTCAAACCGCAATACAGTAATGTTTGCATACTACTGTTTGACGGTTGCAATAGGAGCTGCGGTGGTACCCATCCAGACGGTCTCCGGCAACAGAGACCTAGCACCTGATAATCAAATCATACAGTATTAAATATATTATATAATATTTATAAACATATATAACTTTAAGATATTCGGTATACGATCGCTTCAGATTTTTCTCTAAATGAACATGTCGACCCTACTGTATATTTACGCATGACCCGAAAGCTCTCGCGTCTGAAGACACGGCGCTAACGAGGCGAGCCCTGTAGCTGTGGACGCTTCGGACGGCCCATTGTGTATATGTGATAGAGCCGAAGTACGGGACAGTTGCCCGCCCTCGGGGCACGCATATTGAACCGGGGGTCCGACGTACCCACTCGGGCCCGCTCTAATGCATTCAACGTGCCTACGTGATCTGTGCTGCACCGTAACATTCGATTTACCACATTCAATTTACGCAAAGCTTTAAACCGGAATGGATTTATCTCTATGGACTCAGATAACGTAGAATATATCCTTTTTGCACTTTTTACTGTTGATGTAGTCGGAGACTAGGTAGGTACAACCGCATCATTACGGCTTCTCTCTTGGAGCAACTGTTGTGTGGGAAAGCGTTCCTGTAGTTTTGGCCAAAAACGCAGAATGGCACACCTTAAAGTTTAGACCATGCGACGTTATGAGCGAGGCGTTCACCTGATGGTTAGCGAAACAAAAAAAAAATAGTTGTTGTTAGCAGTAATATGTATATATCAATAGTATATAAGTGAGAAATCCTAAGTTTAACTGCCAATTGAAAATACCAATTTGAATATAAATTATTAGCCCGCGACGTTTAGGTTTACACATTGGAGGTCCTATCTAGATGGTCACCAACAACAAATATCTATAACAAAATATTACGTACATATTACATTAGCTATAGGAATGGCCGCTGCCGTTAGTCTTTGGACTCGTGTCATTAATTTTTTATAACAAAGTGGGTATAATGGAGGTCATGTGAACTTCACCCGATGGATCTTTTACCTAAGTATATCATCATGATATATAAAGAATAGTATAATGTTAGAGTTTGTCGTCGATATATCGTTCAGACCAACAATAAGCTGAATTCTTTAAAGATTGTGTATTATTTTGGTAATACAAATTTTTCAAGTGCAGATAAAAATAGTGAATGTAGATGAAACTTTTCGAACTATCTTCTAGTCGTGTGACAAGAAACTGATGGAATATCCTGATGATGTAGTTTATTATCACGTCACTTCGTCATTGCATAGAGAAATCCAATGTCATCAATGAATGCCATTCTCGGGCTTTGCGCACCTGAAGCGACGTAAAACGTTTCTGACTGAACAGGTCGGCCATATGCGAATGGAATTTAAATTCGCATCAATGATAAAGAGTCCTCGCCTTTGTATATTATAAAATCGCAACACGATGCGATGTTTATAAAAAATTTAAGCTGTATATCTCAGTGTTAATACTTTTTGTGGACAATAGAATAGTACCTGATTTCAATATGTTGATTGGTAATGTAGCTGAAGATAGTGAAATGTGTTAACCAAGAGCATTTTATTAGCACTCATATGTCGATAGCTGTTATATAATTTTTAGGGTTTTGCATAATAGAAGTAAATATTAATTTTATTAAAAACGTGATATATTCAGTATTACATTAACGTATAAAAATAATTTAAAAGTCAAAAACAATATCTGTGGTTTGGAAACCGAAATAACAAAAGAATAAATATTAGATAATACAGATAACTTCGAAATAACTTTTTTGGGTGTTTTAATAAATTTCATCGTTTCTGTGTACAAAAGAAAAGTTAAAATTATATTAAAAACAGCAGGCTTTCCTTCAGATGGGTAATGGGTGGATGCAAAAAGCAAATGAACGCATTTAGTGGTATATGGGGAAACCTATATTTAGCAGGTGGAATAATTAAGTTGATGGTGATAAAGTGCTGCGGTAAAAACGTTTCGTTAAGAATTCGGCAACGAAGTTTTATCTAAGTTATCTAGCAAAATTTGAACCTTGCGAATGGCTTGCATCAAAAAAGGATTTGCCATTAGTATATGTTTGAAAATGCCCAATATTATTCAGGGGTAAAACTAAAAGGGCTTCCGAATATTTTATTATTCTACGAGGCGACGAGACAGGCGAAAGATTCACCTAATGGTAAGTGATACTCTTGTCCATAACAACGCGTCGCTAGTTAAGATGGTATACACTGTATCACATTGCGCTCGTCGCCTTGAGAAATGAGTTAAGTCTCGTTACCCCAGTAACTTCATTAGCTTACAGCGCCCTTTAAATCGGAACACATTAATGTTTGCACACTACTGTTTAGTGGCTGAAATAAGAGCTGCGGCGGCACCTACCTAGACGGTCTCTGGCAACAGAGACCAGCACCAGTAATATATAATGAAAAATTTCTTAATTATTAAATTTCCACAAATAATACTGTAAGGCAATTGGCGCGCTCAGCCTCGTTTATAATTAATAACAGAATATTGTTTATCGATACATCGATATCTATTTACACCAATTTTCGAATAATTAGTTGTAAGCAGTACCGGTACGACACGAGGCTTAAATAATTAAGCGAAGCAACTTAATCTCTTTCCAAATTAAATTAAGCGCGGTTGCCCCAATCGAATCAATATTTGGCTTCGATGTTTTTTGTGTCGTTTTCAAACTTCTTTACTATTACTTTTTCGCGCAAGTTCTCTCCAGTTGAAAATAATTCGTTTTTGAATATTAATGATGCCTTTTAGGCTCCGCTCGCGTGGTTTGGAGCACTTTAACAATGCCGCTCTTTGCCGGGAAATAATTTTAGCCGAGTGCACGCGGTGGTAATTGCAAATTTATCGGTTTTCTACTGCTTAGAATCATTATATTTTATTAAGTAAACGATACCATACCGTCCGGTATTTTACTCTATTAACAATTAATGATTTTTGTTTTCGTGTTGTGAGAACTGTTCATGTTATGATTTCTTTTTAATTATTGGCTAATGAGACATATTATGTCACAAGGCGAGGAGCGCAATGTACTGCATGTATATCATCTTAACTAGCTCCACGTTGTTATATATTACTTATCATCAGGTGAACGTCTCGGTCGTGTAATCATCTAGTCGAATAAAAATGTTTTGATAATCTTCCGCAGGCTTTGTATTCACTACATTACAAAGACGCCATTAGAGTGATGACCTCGAAATATAACAGTTCGTATTGAAAATACTTTATGCTCCTTAAGAAAACTGTTCTGGCTTCTAAAAAAGATTGGAGGTTCTTTCAAATTTAAATAATAAAATAAGCAATGAATACAAGTGTCAACATCAATGATGTTGTAGACTGTTCAAAACATCCCACCCCACAGTTCGAATAATTTTGCCGAGCTATCAAAGACGTGCGGGACTTGCGTAATCATGGTGGAAAACAACGCCCTTATGATTTGACCATACCGGTCGGTTTTTTTTGAATTGCATCGTTCAGGTTGACGTGTTATTGAACATACACCCTTGAATTGATTGTTTGGTTTTGTGGCATAAGTTCAAAACGCAAAGTTCCTTTATAATCCCACCAGACAGACAACATAATCTTTTTTTGATGAATCCCTATTTTCCCGCCTTTGAGGTCGTTTGGGCTGGTTCATCTTGCATCATCCACGATCTTTTGCGATGAACTTTGTTATAAACTGTCCACTTTTCATCGCCAGTAATTTGGTTTTTCAGAAATGGATCAATTGCGTTGCGTATTTGAAGCAAATTGCAGGTGTTAACGCGTCGCGTCAAATGAATTTCCTTAAGCTGGTGAGGCATTCATTAATCGAGTTTCTTGAAATAACCAAGCATTTTAAATTTTTTTCAATGCATGTATGCGATACATTGGTCTTTTCTGCAATATCTCGTGTTGTGCTTTGGCGATCTAAACCGATAATGGCCTTGATATGGGTTTCATCGACTTTGACTGGACGGCCAGATCGTTGATCATTTTTCAATGAAAATGAAATCTGACAAACCAATTTTGACACTGCTTTTTTTTAGAGGTTTCATTACCTTATACGGCACATAACTTCTTTTTGTGCTTGCGATGCATTCTTGCCTTTTCGGAAGAAATACAATAAATTATGTCTGAAGCAAACGCCCTGTTCGCCATTTTTAAATTGGGATAAAATTAAAATTAAAGCACTAATCGATATATTTTTTTTACTAAATTGAAGGTAGATGTCCAAACAATAAGAAAAAAATATTGGTAAGATACTTTGACCACGTTAACAAACAAAAAAAAAGTGTTAATTGCTCTATCTACAAAATCGGCAATCACTTAGTTGCCAACCTAATATATCATCTTAACTAGCTCCACGTTGTTATATATTACTTATCATCAGGTGAACGTCTCGGTCGTGTAATCATCTAGTCGAATAAAAATGTTTTGATAATCTTCCGCAGGCTTTGTATTCACTACATTACAAAGACGCCATTAGAGTGATGACCTCGAAATATAACAGTTCGTATTGAAAATACTTTATGCTCCTTAAGAAAACTGTTCTGGCTTCTAAGAGCATGGCAGGTTCTTATCAAATTTAAATAATAAAATAAGCAATAAATACAGTTTCAACCTCATGATGTTATCGACTGTTGCATTATTTAATCATGACGTAATTAAGTAAAGGCATTTGTATCAGAAGTCTCCAGAGGCGACGACATTCGCTTTGTAATTTATGATTAATCAAGGAACAATGAACGTACCACCTTTATTTGTTTGAGGACATTGCGGACGTCTCAAAAGATTAATTAATTTTAATCTCCATTAAAGGCCATTATGTTAACGTGAACATACTTATTGTCTGTAATAAATTTATAAAAACAAATTTACTTCATGTTATCAAACAACTGATTACTGTTTCCTGTTTTTAATATTTGGTAACTATGCAGAGTTTAAGTAAAACCTCCGTTGCGCTGTTGTGGCGTTTGTTCGATGATAGCAGGATTTTCTCGAACGCTTCTACCTTGCTATTTTCATATTGCAACGTATACAATTACTGTATTCTAGTTATTTATATATGCGAGACCAGGGTATTCTAGTTTTCACTATCCACTGCTTCGTTGTAACTTAATACCTTGTAAAACTGAAATCCAATGTTAGCCCTTTGACGAAAAAATATAAAATTATATTGGCATTGGACGCTATTCATTTAAAATTTAACAGACGATTACTATTAAACAGTCTAAGAATTATTCTTTGTTACATTATTTTACTATATCTGGTATACACTGTGAAAACCCATTTTGTATAGTGTCATTTGTACTTCACCTTTTTTTAGGATCTCAGTACTTTTTCTTTTAATTTAAAAGATTATGTTATAAAAAAAAAAAATGTTGCCTCATTTTTAAATATCATTTCAATATATATATATATATTGTATTTGAGTAATATACAGAACTTTTGCTCCTTCCAACTAAGTTAAAAGCTAGATAAAAAAATCTTAAAATTTTTTTACTTTCTTGCTAATAAAATTCTGAACAAAATCAAAAAATAATAATGAATGGTTTTGTTCTTATTTATTCTTTGATAGTTGTTCAGTATATTATAAATTATGAACTACTATACAAATATACGTATTCCATTACACAAAAAAGTGAAACTTTCTGTGTTCCGTATGAATTCATAGAGGACGAGTTAATAACTGACTTTAATGACAAACGATTGATGATTGAAAGTAATTGTACAAATTTAGTACAGAGATTTTAAGTTTGACTTTTGAGTTTTGGAGATGATTTTACTTATTCAGGTTATGTATGATCTGATAGACGTCGGATGTCGACGTACGTCATACCTGTCTGCAGCATATACAGACATCGTATGACTGTTTCAATTACGAATATGTTATGCGATGTTAGGTAAATGCTCCTGACACTTAGGTATTACGTAGCAGGGTGCTGCGGTAGGTGCTCTTATAGCTTAGCATGGTAACTGACAGATGCGCTCATCCCCGGGGGCCTGTGACAGGTGAACGACATATGATCGATAGATTTTACTTCGGTAACTACATATCCCTATCTTACTAACATAGCGCAGGTGTTGAAAATTTTGCATTGTTACATTTGTTTTATTATTTTAGCATATTGTAGAACTTAGATTTGGTAGGTACAGCATGGAGATTCCGGATCTATTTAGAGTATTTTGGTTGGTGGTAGAGTGTTTATAATTCGCTTGGCTAGCTACTATCCTCATAATTTAAATCTGACTTAACTGCGATTGCTGTGTTTTCGGCTCCCAACACATGCTACAGTATTTTAGTCCATAGCTGATTTAAAAAAATCTGGAAAAATCTTAACTTACGACTTACTGTTATGATATCGCGTATCATCAGTCATAAGATGAAAGTAGTCCAAAGTAAGAGAAAAGGTTTAACGTCTCTCTTTATCTATATATTTCACTTGAGTTATTTGTAATTTTAAACTGGATGCAACGTTTGTCAACAACTATACAGAAGCTGTGATATCTCTACTGGGTTTACTTACCCCGGGCACGTCCTTTCAAATTGGGTTTTCCGGTTACAGTCCGGATTTATCAGGTCCGAAAACAAAGAGAACTGTAACATCGGTAGCACGAGGAAATGTAATTTTATATATAATGTTTACATAAAATGAGGGTCGAAGAAAAAAATTCATGTTTTTTCTGCCTCAAGATCATTTACTTAATTTTATATTCACAATTTTACATTCAAAATAAATGGCCGATTACACTCGAGGAGTTGGAAGCCAAGTTACTTCTAAAAACCCTTCCATCGTCCTTGTTGTTGAAGTAGACATTAATAAGACTATTCTTGTTAACTTATTATTTCAGTTTTAATTAATAAATACTAACTACTTTAAATAGTATTAAGGTTTTTTGCAATTTGTTAATGTATATTCCACTTAGTTTGGATGTACATAACAAACAAAAAGAATCGTGTAACATTTGAATGGATGGAAACGAATCGATTTTTATCGATTACTACGCAAGGTAATTTTAAAGTTAATGAATATTTATTGACCTTGGGGATTAATGCCGGAAATAAAACTCAAGCAGTGCCAAAGAACTAAAAATCAAAACATCTGTAGAGAATTTTTATAAGGTGTAATTATATTTTTTTGCAAAGGGCAAGAGAAAAGTATTTTTAAAAAGGCAGAAGTTTCGTATGCGTGTTTAATATTATTTCCTACGAAGGTCCCTTTGTTGAGTAATGTCTGCTCGCAATTTATCCGTTTAAGTGATATTCGGATTTTCCTCCTTTTTTGAATGTAATCCAATTTATAAACGGCAACGTCTTATTACAGCGAAAAAAGAAATTGTAATGACTCCCTGCTTTAAGAGTTACCTGTTTATTGCGTTAACTTGTTTGTAAATTTTATGTAAAAGAGGGATGACTGACACATAAATTTCTTCTGTTCTTTCTTGATACTCTTGATTATATTTATATCCCTTTTAAGAAAATACATAAATAATTCTTTTTTTCATCGCCAAAGGAAAAAAAATTAAACCTCAATTTTTTTTGTTACTGTCCATGATTCCTTACTAAAAACTCTTTTGTTATTGCTGTTTTGATTTAATTTTTCAAGGTTACTTAATTACTTTTACTTTAGAATTACAAACATCATGTTACAGTAGCTTAATGTTTTAACAATCGTATTATTTGGATCAAATATAAACTTTGCTGTTGTCTACATATATGTGTAAGCTCATTATTTTTGCATAAACTTGCAACGTTTCGTGTTTGTAGGTCGTTTAGTAATGTGCTGTCGGTCATTAGGGGGCCAAGTGAGGTCGTACGTAGCGCAGGGAAGATCAGCCGCAAGGGGTCTGGCACGGGTCCATGACGACGCTAAAGACGTCAGCCTGTATCGTCTTGTCCAGTATTATTACAGTCAGCGTTTCAAATTTATACAAGAAATGTTCTCTTGAATGTAACAAGCATCTTCAAATGGCTTTAATTTTATTAAATTACAACTTTGCTGTAAGTAGTCCTTATTGCATATTACCTTTTTAAATTTTCTTGTAGTAGTCGGGTTCATAACGTTTTCCTATAAATAAAAGAAATCTGTATAAATCAAAAACAGTTTAGATTTGTTTAGTATGAAAATAAAACGTTGAATCAAAGGTTGGACGGAATACCGAGGAAGGTAAATCATAAATTCTTAGTGGTTTCCTAAAGAAAACAGCTTCTTACCGTTTCATCGCATACTTGACTAGGTATTAGCATCAATTTCTCACAAGAAGTTACCTATATATTAAGCTTTGTTATTCTAAGAAATTAGCGTAGGCATCAAATGCGAATGCATAATATATTTTGTATGTAACGGTATTAGAATCTACCATTCGTTTTATATCGTTAGCGTTTATAAATACTTATAATCTTCTATCATTTCCAAGAGTCTTTTCCATTCTTTGTAATTGGCAAATAGCCCTCAGCTTTGTTTATTATTCATGGAATTCATAACTATGTCTTTAATTCGTAAATGTTAGTCTTTATAAATAATATAAAGCAGTATATTCTTAGAGCTTAGATTACGGAATAATCCTAATACGGGGAGAACGCATGACAGAGATTTACTTTCATTATTACTCTTACTTTTACGTGTATATTTAAGCAAAATATGTGATGAAACGAAGAACTATCTCCAATTCAATAATTATGCACTTGTTTTATTATATACGTTTTATTGATTTCGTTATTGAGAAAAATATGTACGGGGATGAACTTTCTTGTGTATTAATAAAACGAAGCACTCAAAGTACTTGTGTTACAAAAAAATAAGTATAACAAATCGACTTTGTAGAGATCATGATAATTTAATTAACACTTCATTGCCTATTTGGTGACGAACATGATCATAGAAAAATGAGCTCTAACGGCAGTACAGGTGGCCCCGTTCGTACTGCGAATCGCTTGGCCTTATTATATTTTAATAGCAAACAAAGGCGATAACAATGATTGGATTCAGGGGAGCAGAAACCATAAAATTGAAATCAATTTCGCTGTAATGGTTATGGGTAATCCATAAAACACGTATTGCTAGACTACCTTTATCTTTGTAACGTTACAAAATGTTTTCGTTTGTTACTATGTCCTGCAATTACAACTTACTTAAGAAATTTGAGAGAATTTTGATAAAATAAACTAATGATTTCATTAACACATTT
The DNA here is from genome assembly GCA_029286795.1 of Byasa hedistus. Classification (NCBI taxonomy): domain Eukaryota; kingdom Metazoa; phylum Arthropoda; class Insecta; order Lepidoptera; family Papilionidae; genus Byasa; species Byasa hedistus. Next base: position 3,734,452 of record JAGSMW010000008.1, read on the forward strand.
GTTATTTATAATTTGAGACTTTTCGTTGACATTAATTCATAATTTTATACTTAACTATTCTGGAAGCTAAACTATTGTGCGTTATACAAAGACATGAATAAACGACGTTGGTGTTGCAAGTTTCTTTCGTAAAATTGTAAAACTAAAAGAACTAATAAATAATTTGAGTTTAGGTCTAATTTGGGTTAAGAGTTAACTTGTTTTAGTTGTTTGTTAAATAATGTTATCCTTAAAATCTTCAGAGGAAAACGATCAATAGGAAAATTCCCATAAACATACTTCATGAATTATTATTTAATTAGTATGTTATTAATTCTTTACGACTTAAATCTAAATCAAAATTACTTGCTTTTTATGTATGTACTGAATCACAACTTGTAGTTAGTAGTCATACGCAAAACGCGAGTCATGGTCTTCGTCGAAAATACACGACGTAGTTGTACAAAGTTTGTTGCTTGACCTTGAAAATTAAACTGCCATGTTAGGAAGTTTTACAAGTTGAACAAACTTTGGCTATCGACACACCGACTTCCCTTAGACGTTCCTAAGTGATTTCAATACACCAAACATATTCATCGTCTGCTTCGCCATGTGATCACAATTTGGGATTTGTAAAAAAAAGCCTATGTCAGACCATAAACGACTTCATTTGTAATGGTATAAAAGTGAAAATACTTCGATGCCGTAAGAAAAATTCATTCGTATTTCTACGAAAACGTTTTATTTCGATTCTGGACTTTACTGCTCATACGAAAAAGGTGAATTTTGCTCTGCTTCCGTATAATATATTCAGTTCACAAAATGAATTGCGAGTGTTAGTAACTCGGAGTGAGCCTGTGAACATATTCGAAGGGATCTGTTGCGCCGTTCTTCTCCTTTATTAGTTATACGCTTGCGCAATATTGAAATCTATTTTCAGTTCAATTTAAGGTTCTATTTTGTCCGTGGGCCGGCATGTAGATTTTTGTGAGAAACAGTATACTATCGTTTTTATGTGCTGTTTATATTGTTTGTGTTGGCGGCCATAGGACTGAGTATATATTGAGATTAGTTGTTATGTCGGGACGACCTTGATGGTATTAACTTTATTATAATATGAAATATTTGATTACGTTTTCGGACAACCTACTATATTTATTAAATTTAAACCGTCGAAACATAATCTTTGCAGTTTCATAAAATTTATAACGGAATTACCGACTCTAATTGTAAAAAGTATATAATATCATTTAACTGTAGTGAAACCTTTAGAAAAACTTCAAGAAAATGTGATTTTTATGATGTGAAAATTCCGGAATGAAAATACTATCTTCACTCCATGCCAACTCACTAAATGCTCAAGAATAAAGTGTAGATCTTAATTGCTGGAATTAAATTTTTAAACGTCTCAAAATTGCGACTTTAGAGAGAAGATAAGTTACGGTATCTCAAGCGGAGTCGGCTGGAGACGTCGCCTAGCAATTAAGGTTTTTAAAGGGGAGCTTGGAGCATTGTAGCTCCACCACACTCCGTGTGTTTAAACTGTAGTCTTTAGCCAAAAGAAAGAAGTCTTTATCGTCACCATTATAAAAGCGATATTCCTAATAACACATGTTTTGGAAACATTGTAGTTGAAAAGCCCATATGGACCGAATAATGTTTTTGGAAATTGTGTCTCTTTGCCTTTTTTTTATAATTGCAGGAACTTTAAAATGTGGGTGTTGCTGTGTTATTTTGAAAATCAGATAAATTAGTAATTTAGTTAAACAAGAAAAATATTTTATTATCCACATGTAAAGACTTTACGTTAAGTGAACTTCCAAAAATATAAAAATGTTTATATTATTCGTGAACATAACTTCAAACTTTGTCATACGGAAAGGAAGCGTATAGTTGTTTACAACCGTTACATTTCCCACATTTGACTAAGTTCTCTGAAATAATCATTATTGCATGCTGAAATAATTTTAAGTGCTTGATATTTAACTGCGTATTATTAACTACATAATACTGACAGTTCTATTATTGGCTTGGTTTATCGTGTCTTCAATGGAATTGTTAAAAAACTAAAACGCATACGTAAACTATGCAATATTTCATTGTCATTCTTCTTCTTCTCAGTCGTATTTCCTCATGACTGAGGGTCGTGGTCATCATGTGTAATGAAACACGACGACTTTATTGGTACTTATAATGAAGTGGTTTGCCATTGCGTTCTTCAATAGCAAGTATTGAGTTTTTATAAAAAGTTTTTATGAGAAAAAATATGCACTTACTATAATTAGAAGCTAAAGCAGAATGACTCATAATTACTCTAAAAGTTAGTTGCTATGCGTTTTAAATTAAAGCTCTTGAACAGTTTTTGTTATTCATTTATTATTATGCAGACGAACATTTTTTCTTTTTCCTTTACTGAATTATTTTGACGTAAACATACAAAACAACGTACGCATGTGAAAATATTTTTTTGCCCGCACTAAGACGTCGGTACAAAAAGGTGCACATAAATTAACGTGGAAGTGTGAAGCATACCGATTTGTCTGTTTGTTTAGGTTCAAAGTCATTGAATCATTGCTGTTACATTTAAACTTTGTGAGAGTTTGAAATTGAATAATTGTTAGAAATAACTAAGAACTGCGGTTTGAATTCTTACTAAACGGTAGTAGGGTTAGAAATTACATGAAATCGCTTCGCCAAAAAAAAAGAAATATAAATAACATTCAGAAAATAATACTTAGGTACTAAAAAGGTTTGTCATTTCTGTGTATGTCGCAAACAAATGAGCAATTTCCCGTCTCATCACATACGTAATGTTGCATGTAGCGCAGTCAGCTTACATCACTCCAGCCTTAAAGTTATGCCGAAAATTTCAACTAGTTACGTCAAGTAAAATTTAACGATGGCAACATTCTATGACACACGCAAAATATTTAAATAATCCTGTGTGTTTATACCATAAAATGCATGACAATATTAGTTTGGTTTTAAAATAACTTACTGTTTTAGATTTTTTATAATAATTTTGTGGTCCACTGCTGAATATTAAAAAAGGTATTAAAACAAAAAATATGAAAAATTAAGAAATAATGTATATAGGTATTATAATGCTGGCTTTTATCATATGCTATAGATTTTTTTATGTATTAAAATCAAATAAAAACATTACTGAAAGTTAAATTAATTTACATACAATACATTAATTTGCATACAATATTTTAAACCAATAACTTAACATTCTGTATCGAATCAAACAAAGCAGTTTACTCAATACATCATAAATATAATTTATTTAAATAAGTTGTAACATTATAAATACGTTGAACCTAACTTTTTAAGATATCAGAATTTTATAACATTATTGTTAATTCATTAACAATGTTTTAAAAACAACAACATAACTGTAAAATAGTAATCGCGGTATTGCATTTTATATAAATACAAAATTCCTTTGTAATGAAGTCGAATGTAGGTAAATCAACCTATTAGTCCATCTCTCTATCTTTAGACATTTCTAACTTGTGAATCGTTAACCGCAGCAATGTTTGCTAACATTTAAAATTCGTTTCGTATTGACGCGTTCAATGCGTGGAAAATTTAATTATCGCTTCTGGGCAATGGATGCCCACCATTGATATTCACGATGCGTCCACTCCGGCGACCGGTGACGTAAGTAACACATCGACGTGGACCGACGACCTCCGCGCTGTTTGTCTAGACATGTCGCGGTCTCTAGAAACTTCTTGCAATAAGCCACAATTACATTCATTGTTCCTTTATATAGCCTCGATTAATATTACTCGAACATATCGCTGATATCTGTTAAGTTTTTTATGACTACATTCTTGTGAAAAACAAATATTTACAGTTTATAAAGGCGTATATATTTATATGTATAACACATGCCTGTAATCGACTGTTATGAAATTTTTTTTAAAGTCTCAAAGGCTCTGTAATAAAACAAGACTAATTAAAATCAATTGGATAGGCAAGTGTTAACTGAAAAAATTACTGCCAGTCATGCCATCATTATCTAGAATAGTCTGTAAGATACAAGCAGCGATTTCCTGTTCGTTTTGCAACAGTCACCAAAATATTATGAAAGGAATATTTTAAAATTATTAAATATTTCCATTGACACACCCATAAAGGAAAGGAATACAATAGACTTATGCCTTTTATTCCATTTTTTTATTCAACAAAGCGACGACACGGACAGGACGTTCACCTGATGGTAATAAGTAGGAATATTAAGTGGACTGTGTCATTTCTATTTATGTATAAAAATGTAGATCCATAATGATGAATGAGATCCAACCTTGCACAAATATTCAAGGTTTACGATTTCAAACGCTCGCCTTAAGTCCGAAATAAACGCGCCGAGTTCTTCCGCTACCTCCATTCGTCGGGAATAAATTACTGTTCTTTTTAACTTCACTAATGTTGTTTAAACAAAGACTCAAGTTTCGCAATCTGCTGCTAACGTTTACCTTAACGCGAATTATCTCAAAGATCTGTGAGAAGTTTTAATTTCTGTTGTTACGAAATGAACCTATATCTTATGCGCTTCACAAGTTTCCAGTCGAGGATAAACTTAATTGTAATAAGTTAACACACTAATGTCATGAACGAATGAAAAATATTAATTAGGCTCTAATTTTTGTCAGTGCTGCATATTCGAGTATTTAGGTGACCCAAAAGAATGACCTAAGATTTTTCATATTTATTAGCAAAAACTTAAAACCTTTATTGATCCTAATGCCAAAAATATTTAAAATATTATTAAGAAATATAAAAAAGAAAGTTTTTTTTAAATCGTAGCTAACCAAATATTTAATATCCGATGTTATATTTACTTTTTGATTTATAGGAATACTGCTAGGAACTTTGCCTTAAATTATAATAAAAAATGTTGTTAGTAAATTTACTAAGATTAATAAAATAAAATAAGTACTATTATAAATTATTGAGTGATTAATATTATTCATTTAATATAAAACGATATATGAGTATAGTTGTTAAAATGATTTGGTGGATATAAAAGCGGCCATATTGAGCTGCGAGTGTAGAGTCGGACATTGCGGCGCGCAATTGTATAGTTAAAAAGTAGACCAGTTACCGTTTTTAACAACAGTAAATACTACTTTTTGCTTCGTGAACATGACAAGTTATATAAACATTGTCAATTCTATACGAATAAATAAAAACATTAATTGTTTTCCACGTACTATTTAAACAAAGTACATTTACTTGGAGTCTGCCTTTAAGCGAACTAATGTCCATGCCAGAAGACCACACTCTTTCTTAACTATAAACGATAAATATACCCTAAAGTATATAGATAAAACTAAGAGTATATCTATCTTTCAAACTGACAAAAACTAGGTTGTGTATTATATTTTTATATGCAATAATATAAAATAGAAAGAGAATTGGAGATATAACTTTTACAAGCTTAACCTTCGTCGGATGGTTATTTTTTATCCCGGGCAGGATCCGAGGGACGGAGTGGAAATCCCGGTTAGGAACATGCAGATGTCAGGCATTTGTTATTCAAATAGCAAACGTCGCGTCTGAAACGCACTTTGACATCCCAATGAATATGTAGAAATGATTATGGAAAACTTTTGTACAACGCGACATTACCTCTTATTGCTTTGTTCCTTTGTAGTCAAGTTTCGGTGATGGTTTATTTTGAAATTCGTTTAAGGTCATGGGGTCGGTTGTTGACTTTATTTTATCGCCCGCTATTGGCTAACGTTTGTACTCAATTTTATATAGTGTTAAGTGACATGTAGTGGACAGGGATGCTCACTCGGAATACTCCAAGCTGTCATATGGTATAATATGTTGACAGCCGGAAGAAAGCATTGTTGTTATGGCAGCAGATTTACAATACGAAATGATATCTTGCTGGGCAAGTTAAGACCTTTACGACAATCAAAATCCATAATATGGTCTTAGAATCAAAACGTTTTTTATGATTTATACTCTATTCGTTGTACATGTCAACAACTGATGTAAACATTTTTGTTTAACTATTTATATTTTGTTCATAAAATGTGCAATGACGTTCTTTAAATTCACATAGTTTTACCAAATTTTATCGAATTTATAATTGTGATTAAAATTGTAAAATGTACCTTGTATGCAGTCAGCGCAACAGACTGATGGGTGATCTTAGAGAAAGGCCTCGTAGCGAGCGTTTATCCGATAATGAAGAAGTACTGAAATACAAAACATCTATTTCTATTACAGAAGCTGGTGCTCGCTTGGAATCTCATCTCTATATTTCATACTTATTCATTAAGTACCGTGCGCAAGTTTAGAAGCAGCTATTCACTCTGTTAAAACCTACCAAGAACACTAACGCTTGCATTTCGCTACCTAATTTTGCATTACTCATTATAAATGACAATGCGAAATGCTTCGTCCGTGTACAAAGGGCTATATTTCTATAATAAATCCTATTTTTGTAATCACAGCCGCTATTTAGCAAGGTTGTATGTTCAACTGAATATAAAATTAAGTGGCACACACAAGCCGTGGTCCGAACCCAGATCCCTGTGTTAATGGGAAACAATCGTGTTTTATTGTCCTCGTAACCTTTGATGGACATATAAAAGCGCTCACCTCAAGTAAAGGGTCCCCGCTAGTGCGTTTACGCCGGCCTCTGTACTTAAGGAACCCTTTTATGCCTTGGTCGCAAAAAATCAACTCTTTATTCCTTCGATACAGCAGCAATCTTCTCACGACTCGCTCTTGCCGTCACCTAAACCACTCGTTGGTATAAAAGCAGGCGTTTCAGTCGTAAATATAACGTGAAGTTTTATTTTATTCGCAGCCGAAGCTTGGCTGTAATGTATGGCCGGTTTTCGATGAAAATCAATGTGATCTTTGTTTTTGTATCGACAATCATATTGTTTATTGCCATGTTCTAAGAAGTAGCGAACGTTATGCCTTTTATTGAAATCTGATGGCTGTTGAATAGGTTTTTTAATAGACCAGTTATATGTTTTTCATTTTGACTTTTATTAATAACTTCTTGAATGCTACTCGTAATATGAAAGATATTTAAATTTTTGAGTCACTACTATGGATATGATATAAGAATATTTGCGATATAACATAGTTATATTGACAGCCACAAAATGACCACTTGATTAAAATTAAACCAAAAATATTAAGAATAGGAATCGTGAATCATAACAATTTTGTTATTAAGTAAAATAACTAAAATACAGTTCCTTGATTAGGAATCGATTGATACCCGCATCGGGTGACATTAAACGAGTACTAGACGTCATCGAAGTTCCTGTTTCCGTTCGAGACGATGGCCGCGTGTGACTACCAAATGTAGAATCATAAATATACACAAATGACGCAACGCCCGTTTAGTGTTTCCGGTTAACATCTTTCGGTATTAAACTTTAATATAATTATAGGTTTTATGTTCAAAATTATAATTTCTGACTTCCTAACAATTTAGATATATAAAAACAAATTCATTAGAATATTCATGTTTCAACTGTTAAAAAGGTCAACTTAATATTACTTATCAATATATATATACCACATCCTTTTATATCAATATCTGTATTGTCTATATCCTTTAATGAAATAATCCCAGGATTCTAACTTAATAAATAATGAGCGAAGTATTTGTGCTGATCGTAAAATGAAGAAGAAGAAAATGTCTAAGTTTTACTAGTTCGTTGAGTGATAAATTTAACTGTAAAGTAGTAACTTCACCGATTTCCTTAATTCCATGATTTTTTTATAAATATAATGATGTCTTACTAAAGATTGTTGACTGAAAACGGAAATTACGTAGTGCTAGATAATCATTGTGCTAATAAGAAGTACATAGGCTTGTAAAGAAAAGCATTAAGTATATGATTTTGTATAAGGTTTTAGTTTAGATCCGATCTTCATTTGAATACTGTTTGTATAGATTAATTTCGACCTAGCGAGTAAATATTTTTGTTCTGAGCATTTTGTTAGTTTCTTTTGAATGACTTATATTTCTTCGTTTTATATCGAATGTATGTAATTATTTTTTTTCATTGAAACTTGATGAAGAATTAGTTTATTTGTATCTTGTGTATAAATTGAATTTTATAAACTGTAGAAACACGCAAAAACGTCCCTGGCCTACGCATTATAAATATTTTTCTTGGTCTTCGCAGTAATTAAACTATTTATTACCGCGAAATTATTTTATGCTTCACGGAAAAGGATTTTGATGTAAAAACAAATATTATCGTTGCAGCATAAATTTAGTTTTTAACATCTTATGAAAATGGTTAGAAATTTCAACTCTAATTACTTAACTAAATGGTTTTAATCGTGAAACTTTTCGGATGACTAAAAGAACTTGAGATATTAAATTCTGAAGCTTTTAAGCTCATAACGACTAAATCATTTACCTTACAGCAGAGTCGCTAAGAATACAACCTTTGCTCAAATTACTTTAAGTGCAATTTATATATTAATGGATTACCATACACGTAGTTGGTTAAGTATAAAGTTTCCAAACACTTCAAAACGTCTGCAACATGCAACTTAGAAAGTAATTTAGATATTAGTATATTCGGAACAACGAGTTGGAAATCAAGGTAGATGAAACTTTGTGCGGTAATTTTAAAATGGTTAATTCAAGTTGTTACAAATTTATTGCTCCCAGTTTTCCAAGTCTGGAGAAAGTTTGAGGTCCATGACCTAGACGTACGCATGCCTCCGAGGTCGCTACACACTGACGGATCTGTGAATCAATTCTAACGTAATATTTTAATTCAACGTTAACATAATAAACGGGACTAAAATAAGTAACGAAAACGTCGTTCAAAATATTCTCTAATTTTTTTCTACTTTTTCTTACATCGTTCATATTTTTTTCAATATTCAATTTAAAACAGATTAAAGTGAAATGAAAGAGATATATTTCTGGCAGCTAATTGTTATTAACTTGTATTTTATTACAGTTATTGCTAAATTTTAAGTATCATTATAAATTCAGGACTATTTTTTATATGTTTACATTTTGTTGCAGGTAATGATGGATTTGGAGATATTTGATATGGTAAATTTATTAGATTCCATTTAATGGTTTTATTATATATGCATTTGGTAAGATGGCATTCAATTATTCAGATGTGACATCAACCTCGGTATGATAATTGTTTTTAGTACATAAAACAGAGTTTATTTAATAATGTGTTAGTTCTTATTAATGTAACTCTGTTTCTTATAATTTATTTTTCGCAAAATGGACTAACAGTTTAATTTGTTATCTATTAAAAGTATAAGAAAAACATTTACGTTCTTACATTCTTATACTTTGGGTTCAAAGTGCTTTGTTGGCTCAATCTACAATTTTCCGCCCACTAAACCTCCAAAGTCGAGGAACGAAGTTTAATCTTATTTCGATCGAATGTCGTGATTTTATTTCGTCTCGATTTGTAACATACTGCACTGTACAGCGACTGAGGAAACTTTTTAAATAAACTTCGATTCTGATAGGGAATAACGCTTTAATTCATAAGGTATACATATTTGTATATTCATTAGTTAGGGATATTAGTAACTTATAAATCATTTACAAGTAATAAACGTCGTGGACTCTAGATCGCGAGCCTAGTATTCGATAATATGTATCAGTTAGAACGACTACCAGCACTAAAAATCTTAAGGAAATAAGACAAGTAAATAATAGAATAAAAAAAGGACTTCTTGTACTTAAAAACTGTACGAAAGACTTTAACAACCATGTGTTACAATGGCCTTAATAGATATATACCGTATCATATGAATTACAAATTACTAATTTCTTAGATAGTTATAGCGTATTGAATATGTTTTGTTCCAAGTTTATATTTTTAATCTTTCAATCACTTTTGTAATTTAATATCAAGCATATAAAACCATTCGGATTCTAAATGTGAAGCCTGTCTATCCAACATAGTGTCATAGCTGAATTTAAGAGTTCCGTTGAAACTTCGCCCAGATTACTGTTAGATTAACTACAACTGAATTAGTTTCTAGTTCACTATAATTTTTTTACTATTTCCACTAAAACTTTCTACAGAGACATTGTGTAATTTTTGTTAAAAATTAATAATATTATTTAACTAAGAACAACTTACAGAGCTGTCTGATAGCATTTGAACGGAAAATGATATTCTCCATTATCTATTATCATTTTCTTTTAAAACTGTTCGTGTTAACCTATAAATAGTTAAAATTTTGTCGTATTTAGACAATTGATGGGTTAACACGACAATATCTGTGTAGAAAGGCCGGGCTAGTGTGCCGGTGGCCGGGTGGCGAAGGTTGTCACGATGGTCATTAAGTTACGGAAATAGCCACTTTTCCCCTCGTTAGTAACTCGCTCGCTGTACCAACATTGGGGGCTGTAAAACTATATGTATCCGACACTAGTGCTATCTAGGTTAGACTCTTAAAATTTTTAAAAGAAAATCACTTACTATTTAAAAGATATATTTTTTAAGCTGTTCAAAATAGAAAACTTTAGAGATCACAAAGTATCTAAATGTTAAAAGTTTTGGTGTTAGTTAATAACCTTTGGTAAAGCATTTTTATGTATTAAAAGATTTTAGAAATGGTAATATGTATATAGTAAGAAATTCCACTAAAGTGGATTATGACGAAATATGATTGCAATTTAATAAACGATATTGTTTGAAGTTTTTTGAAAAATTACGACACTTGCATCGTGAGCAATAACTAATTCAAGATATATGTATCTCCCACATTTGTTTTCAACAGATGAGCATTCAATGCTGTATATGTTTATTAGTCTACTATGAAACATATTCTTTAAGCTATGTTATTTCCTATATAAGTAGTTAAACAGGTATACCGGTGTGACAAACGTATTGTGTGTTAAAGTATAAATTCTCTTAATCGTACTGTTTTCCAATAGCACAATTTGCGCAGTATGCGCTCTTAATAATATTTCCACTCCCACAACACAAATAAAGCTCATATGATGTTGATTATTGGTGTCATTTTCCTAAGTGCGGACATGGGACCTTTTGATACCTTTAAGTTTTCGTCTTAATTAATGTTCGGCGAAGCAACGCTGCAATTGTAATTTTTTTTTGTGTGGACTGTACAGTACGTTTATTGCAGGAGTTTTAATTTCTGTAGTATTAATTATAGGGTTGCCGGTGATTATGAACCTTAATTGGTGGCTTTGTTCCGCACAGGAAAGCGGAAGGAGATTAAGTATTAAAATAGAGCAGCGTGGAAATAGCCTATGTTATAATCCTAGTAACATTGTATTGTTTGGGTGCACATTGTTTTGAGTTCATTATGCAGTAAATTTAGCTCAAGTCCCAGTTACGCTAATGTTTTATTTTTTATATTCATATTAATATAAGCACGTGTACAATACGTTATTTTACTGCGCAAATATACTTGATGCTGCATTACACACTTTTAATATACCACGTCACCCACTGTTAGTCTGTCATCAGTTAACATTTACTTCTTTGACCTTAGTTATAAATAGTCTTCCTCAATTTTATTATAAGATTATTTATGGTTAAACTGTGTTAATGGCAACTAAGAAGAAAATAATTCTAGAGAATCCTCTGTTGTCGGAGACCGCTTAAGTACTACCGCAACTTCTATTATGTCGTCAAACACTAGTTTGCTCTCATAACTGCGAACCAGCTTAAACAGCGCTGTAGCTGATGTTATTACAGAAGAAAAGATACTTAATAAGTAATAAATGAATAATAATAATAAACTAAATGTCTTAACGCGATATGTGTTGCTATTAATTATCCTTATTAGCATCTCACTAGCGCAATTTTATGAGTAAGCGTATCGCTTACCACCCGGTGTAGAGCTTGTTCGTGTGGTGTCTATATCATGTAAAAAGAACAGGGTTATAATTATTTTAAACAATTTACTATGTACGAGTAATAGAACTTATTACGGAAAAAAATCCTCATCACAATTTCATTTGCCGTCTTGGGTTCCATCAAGTGACTAAGACGACCAGAAGACATCCAATAAACCGGCATTCCGATGCCACCGGCGTCCCGGCCCGTCCCAAAACCGGTCAAACCGAAATCCAAGATGGCCGGCGTGGCGGGAATACAATAACTACGTTGACATTTCGCGCCAAAGCTGGTTTGTCGACGCTTTAGGTTCATGAGATGGGTGACCTTCACCTCGACGCAGGTGGACTGGCATCGAAACTTACCGCATTAAAATTTCCTGTCCGTTTACATTCGTACCGTCTGTCGGCGCCATTGAAATGTTTACGTCATGCTCGTGTTAAAACGTAAGCCATCTTCCAGACACATAAACTTTTATCATTTATTTATTTGATTTCAAGTTGTCTTGTGTGTGTATAAAAATAATAACGGATTATCTAGGATCAATTACTAGTCTACAAAGTAGTAGTAGTAATTAGGAGTCAATTATTATTAATTTATTGCAAAATGAATATTACCAAAGCGCCTTAATTTTAAACCAAACCAATCGATTGAGTGACATGAAACTATAATATATACATTAAATAATTCAAAACTATATAAATTATTACGTCGTTTTAAATTTTGTATTTTAACAATTTTAATTCATAATTAGATTACTTTTTTGGATATTTATCTATTTACTTTCACATTTTTTTTTCACTAGTTTTTATGCAACTTCACATTTATCATTCCCGAAACCCAAAACAAATAGGAAGAAACTGCCATTTAGCATAACGTCTATCTAATTATATAAAACATTGTGGAGATATTTCTATTCACGAGAGATATATTTGAACAGAAAAATTACTGTAATGAATTGACACGTCTAAAATATTTATGTGAGAAAATTTGTCTACTTAAGTAATATATACTATCTCTTTCGATAACAAAAAATTGCCACTACAATGTAAAATATTTAAAACATTAAACCACCCTTTTGTTATAAAAAAATAATCAATTAAGATTCGTCGTTTTATTAAAAAATTCTACTACGAATGTTCTCATAGAAACAGCGTTAATATTTTGTTTCGAATAATAAAGAAATTCTTTACAAAAATTAATTATTGAATGCTATCTTCAAACTGATGTGGACGGTCAGTAGGAGGGTAGTTTTACGATTCTCTCTGGACTAAAAAAAAGGCATATGATCGTAAAATTTACAAAATTTACCAGGCATTTAACCTTCTCCGCGAACATGCGGTTACGATGGTTCTGATTGAGCGTGTGGCGGCTGACGCGTGTTGACAACAGAGCATTCAGCCATGTAAATTTAATTATGTGCGTAAAACAGTCATTTACCTTAATAATGATGAACTTTTAAACGTTTCATTCGTGGTTTTCGTAGACATATTTAAAAGTAACTGTTCGCATAGAATTAGAAAAGTAAGAAAGAAGTCAATGATTCTTGATCATTTTTAAATAAATACTGTACACATAAAAAATACACAAGATGAATGAATTATGAAATATAGTTTGTAATTATTATTATTATTTATAACTTTTTCATGAAATTCACAAAGGACGGAATATTACCACATTTTTATACTTAATAGAGCTTCATGAGAATATATTTATTGTAAGGAAATTGTTTAGTATAAGCTACATTTTGCTAGTTCATTTATAATCTGTGGCAAAGTGACAGTTGCTTGAGATTCGGGTTCGCGGTCGGAGCATGCGCTTCTGTTCCCGCATATCGCGATTAAAACGGTTACAATTAAAATCTATCGAAAAAGTTGGATATCGGAAGTTATTATGTATTATACAAAACACATATACAAAGTGCAGTGTGAAGCGAATTGGGGTACCCCGAAGCAGTCGACGGCAGTGACTACAGGTACATATTTATTAATTTAAAGTATTTATATCATGATCCCGCTCCGCGTTTCGACGTCACCGATATAATTTTTGTTCAATTATTAGGCAGTATATTAGTTAGTATTTTTTGCGAATTTAAATAAAAATCGTTTCTATCTATAATACAAGGAAAGTTACAGGATTTGGCATTGGAATAATAGTTTTTAAGATTTATCAATCTGAAGTTATTTGCGCCTATGCTAAATAGAAACTGATCACCATTAACTACATTATCATCGCTTGCTAAACTAATGTGTATTCAATGTATACGATTAATAGTAGACAATGTATTTAATTTAATTGTATAATGGTGTACTAACAGCAGTCGCAAATGCTAAAGGATGTGATTAATTTAGTCGTATAGGGATCAGCGCTGTAGCAATGCAACTGATATTGAATTCACTTTAGTTAATAGACATACATCAAGGCGAGCGCGCTGCACAGATGTTCAGGCGGTGTGACTGGAATAACAACTTCTTTACCAAGATTGTCATGTGTCAAAGTCATGGCCGTACAAATGTGCTCAAGTGTGGTATATGTTTCTCAATGTCCCCATACGATTAAAGAAACATCTGTCACTGGTATGTTCCCTGCAATTGGTTAACGCTTTTTTTTTATACTACTATGCGGCGAGACGAGCAAGACGTTCACCTGATGGTAAGTGATACGCTTGCCCATGACAACGTGGTGCTAGTTAAGATGGTATACACTGCACCACATTGCGCTCGTCGCCTGAGACATAAGGTGTTAAGTCTCGTTACCCCAGTAATTACACTAGCTACAGCGCCCTTCAAACCGGAACACAGTATTGTTTACAAACTACTATTTAGCGGTTGAAATAGGAGCTGCGGTGGTACCCATCCAGACGGTCTCCGGCAACAGAGACCTACCACCAGTGTGCTTGACCTCAATTTCCCGTGGTATGTACCATTGAAGCTGTATATGAAGCATGCTCGCCTTATACTTTGGCTGTCATGTACTGCCAGCCGGAACTCAGAAATTTTGTCATGTAGGCAGATTTATATGAAGGTGAGCTAAGTAAGCCGGGTTGGAAAAAAACTACTATCAAGCAAACTTCCCAACGAAGCTCTGGAATCAAACCAGAGACCTATTACAAGGCTAGCGTTTAGCTACTTCACTACGAAGGGAGTCAATTACAATCAGTTTAAAAAAAAACTTTCTGGTAGACTTTGATTCTAATTTAAAATTTGGGTAAAAATATAAGACTTTTTTATACTTGAAATATTGTAAACTCTTATGTATATAAGGTAAATGTTATGGTATACTTTATATATTTATAAATTGCATAATTAAATATAGTATTCAGTAATACCTTATTAAAATATTTGTTTCGTTGTTCAGTAAACCATTGTCCGGTATTGGTGGAATATTATGAAGCCTGAAATAAGTCTCGTATGAATTATTAATCTTTGTTAGAGTGAGAGGAGCTAAATTTATTTTCAAAATGTAAACGCATTCACGTAAAAACACTGGTTTCTAACGGGAAACATTTTAAAAGCTAATGGTTTTATTTTGCAACATGAATCACTAGAAAAGGAGTCGGGATAACGTCATAAGATGCTAATGTCGTCATTTCAAATGCGAATAAAATTACAGGCCAACACGAATGGGAAACAACGATGAATTACATTCTCGAAACGGTTGCTCGCTTGCATAACGGTTAAATTCATGCTGCGATTATAGTTATTATGTTATAACATGCAACGCTAATTACCATGCATACGTGGTGATAAAAGCTAACATCGCTTTTTATGCAATCTAAGCAACATTTTCGCTGTTACTATTCATAATTATTTCTGCATATTGTAATCCACTGATGAATAAACCTGGCCAATCGATTTCCATCGTTACTAGTTCCATGCCACCTGGATCCCATAACTTCACCAGGTCGTTCAGCCACTCTGTGCTTATTAGTGATCACCACTCAAGGATCATACTGCCCGATAGGTGATGTGACCTATCCCATGCTATTGCTATTGATTTTCTGAGGTGTAAATAAATTTCTCCTTAGATTTCATACAGATTAAAACTATAATATTTACCAATAATTCTGATTATGCATTGCTATTTCTGTACTATTCTGTAGTAAATCTCTGACTACGGCGTGCTTTAGAAGTCGACTATGAGGTAGCAACTTTTGGAAAATGGCGGTATCGTTTTCTGTGAACTCTAACAGTATACTATACTCGGCAATTCAGATGGCGTACTTCGCGCCCAAATTGGATAAATCTATATTCAGCTTCTCTGAAATAAATATTCTATGAAATCATATTTATAACAAAATGTACTCAGATACGAGTATAAGTATCTCTTAAAGTAAATTATTTGATAGTTTCATGAAACATAGGAATCTAAATCTTGTAAACAGACTTAAAACTTGACAAGTCAAGCAGACTAATAACTTTTTGAGACGTCATTGTTCTTATTGATTATTAATTGTCGAACTTTAAAGATATCTTTGCATTAAATAAATTAGTAAGCCCTTCTTTTAATCTTTATTTATTGAAAATATTAAAACTGAAAATATACTTATTTCATTACTCTGCATAATCGTGAGTTTAATTCTTGTACAGAAGTAAGAAATTGTTGTAGATTACACAAAAAAAAAGTTGTAAAACAGATCCAAAAGACTGACCCCGTGGCATAGTCGCTGAGCTTTTGATTTAATTCCGTGATCATATTACATAATTTGGTTTGTGGTAGGTTCGACCCCATAACGCTACCAACTACCACTATACTGTAAACTTACCAACGTAACAGCATTTTTGCGTTCAGCTTTTCAATACATGAAGAAGTAAGAAGTTGTTATGTGAAAGTATGTTTAAAAGTTCTAACGGGCCACATGAGATTTCTTTTTAATCAGGCCATGCGCGTCACTAGGCCAATTAGAGTTTGAAGAACCAATTTCTAGGTAGTCATTAATACGGGTTATTGGTCCGATTTAACCGATGCACTTGAAAACAACTGCGCCGTTGTGGTTTGCGATTCTTTTATAGAAATCCGAGGTTCAAAAGTACCAATTCAAGAGTCCTTAATAATCAAATATTAATTTGTTCTATCAGTAACTTTTCGGTTCTTCGGCAAATATTTTTTTTTCACGAATTGAGGAGACGATCAAGGCCATTCATATGATGGTAAATAGTATACGCCTTTCTATAAAAATATGATGTGAATATTACTAAATGGAATTATGTCGTATAAACTGTAACAGTTGCATAAACAATTATTAGACTATGGATTTTTTTAATTCATCTATAATTTTCTTTCGATCTTTATCTAATCGTAAACGTCAACTATTTGATTAATATTTAACTTACATAAATCAATTTTAAATATGTACGGTATTTAAATTTGATTTATATGCAGTTTGCGCAACTTCGTTTGGCTTGTTATAGTTATTCGTTGACGTGTTACGTGAAACTAAAAATATTTATCGGCGCGGTCGCGTGTTTAAATCATTTCTTTGTTAAAATTAGTTAAATATCAGCGCAAATACGTTTTGTAATCATCTATTCGTTAAATATTTATATATTATAATTTGAAGCATGTTTTTGAAATTCTTCTGCGGGTATAAATAGGAACGCAACAGTTGCGCTTCGTCCGCCGAAGTGTACAGACCTGTTAAGAAATTAATATAAGACGATTCAGTAAGACTATGTTTTATTTGAAATGGTCAATTTCTAAAATGATGTTAGTGGTGCTAGCACCGCTGAAAAGATGTTGAAAAATCACTATAGGAGCTCGTGCTCTAACATATTAATTTTTTTTTGTAAACATTTTTACATAATAACAGAAAACGAGTCTACTGATTGGAACCGTAACTCAAATGCGATTAATGATTGATTGAAAGGAAATTTTATTGTTGTGTAAACGTGTATATAAGTCATGTACTATAAAGAACATAACATAAATAAACATATTTATGTTTCGTCCATTCTGTAACTTAATCTACAAAATTCTGTTCGATAGCCCAGAACATACTTAGCGTCCCTTAAAATATTGAATATGTAGGTTAACCCGCCCTTACTCCAGTTATTGAAATTTTATATACCGGGCGTCAGACAGTCTATTTTAGCAGCCCCAAGGGGTGACGAAAATAGTCCCGGTGTGGCAAAGTGTTTTCGATGTTAGTTAAGACCCATTTTCGGTTACAGCGTGCTCAGGGTGAATGCAAACAAGGTTTAAATTTTAAAACAGCCTGTAGGTAACACGTACGCCATAATAGCAGAAGCAATTTATTTAATGTAAGCTAAAACATATTTTTTATAAAGGAAACGATAAGTGTGAAGTTTGATTATTAAACGGTTAACAGACTATTCGTTAAATTGGACAATTAATGTAATTATCTATGGACTTACTTAGAAACTTTTTTAACGTAACAAAAAACAAGTTTTCATGTTTCAACCAAATGGTAATTGAACGGAAATGTATACTGCAAATGTATAAGTTACTATATCATTAGTTTACTCGGCCGTTGAAGATACGTTATACATTGAACTATTTTTTAATGAGTTGTCCAACCACGGTGTCTGTAATGGCGTCACTTCAGTTTCATAAGTTTTGTATAATTCCGGTCGCGTGCAGGGACCTAGGCGGTAACTTAACGGGCATGTCTAAACACGTAGCCTACAAGTATGCTGATAATTACCATGTCAAGCTATCCCAAAGGGAAAGAATCTTTATATTTTATTTAAATGAACAGGCCGCGAATGTTGTATTAAAATATACTTTAGGGAAATGGTTGCTTCGATTAGTTCATAGTTCATTATACGCAATTCTAATAACTCATCTTTTAAAATATATTTTAAAGTTTTTTATTTAGCTAGTTATATAAAAATGATTAATATGACGAAACGATTATTTGCTTTGGTGATATTTTCGTATAGAACACGTGGCAACGTGCGGTCTCCAGTGTGCCATCAGGGCAGGGTGAATGTAACGATTAAAATTTCAAAGAGCGCTTGTGTACGCCCGCACAGACCGAAATAGCGTTCCCTCTCCGGATCGACGCCGTAGCGGGACCCCGTGTTTATCAAAACATTTGTGAAGCCGCTTGCCTTTCGATTTTTCGCTTTAAAGTCATGTTTATACAATTGTCACTTATGAATCTCAAATGTTAACATATTCCTGTACCTTCCGTGATGTATGTTAAGATGCAGGAAGCAAGGGGAGATACAGTAGGTGTTTGCTGCGACATTGAAACCGTTTACTATGCGATTACCGTTTTGATGAATACAGAGAAGACACGTGCTTAGGGGACATCTGAGTCAAGGTATTTATCGGATCATGAGCGCCATTTTAAAGCATAAAGATAGCAAGTAGACAGACATATCTGTTATGAATAACTGAAGAACTTCAGAAAAACTTTTTATGCATTTGGCATAAAAGATTATAATTTATTTTTAAGCATATACTACGTATATTTGGGATTATTAATGGGCGTTATTATGTTCACGGTGATCTCGTTCGGGTGTATGAGCTGCAATTGAATGTGGTGATGTAATTTCTCGTTAGACATTGCAAGACGCTGCCGCGCGATATCACTCAGCGTAATCTCCGCCATTGCGAACGTAATGGCGCGAATGAGCTGTTCCATTCTCACGTCAACGCTTGGCCTCGGTATTCCGTTCCCGCCAACGCCGGACGTCCGCCTCGCCATTTTGTGCCATTTCGCGCCATTCTCAACAGCTCGCCGCCATCGCTGGCTGTCGCACGCCGCACAATACTCTCGAACGCAGCGGTCGCAGTTTTGTTTTGTTTAATTGAAAATTTTCGTCATATCTCCCTCCATTGTCTTCTTGAATGAACGTCCATCAAACATTTACGAAAGATAAGATATTTTATTCCTGACGAGACGGGCGGGCTATGAATATAATTGGATTGAGTAAATAACTATTGTATTGTTGTTACTATCGTGTCTTACAATATTTGGTGCGATTAAAACGATTCATTCATTTTATAAATTATTCTAATTTTGGACAATAATTAAAAAAAATATTTACTTTTTAGACATTTTTTAAGTAAAATTATCAAATTTTGTTGATAAAAAGTACTTTAAATTTAGAAGTGATTCGTTATAAAAAAAATTTAAGCTTCGTCAATGTAGATTTTGAACTTTTGTAATGGATAATTATAGATAACATACTTCAGTAGTCAACTGGTAGCATGAGTATAAAAGCGATGCGCGGGTGAGAAGTAATGCGAGACCGGAAATATTATTTGGCACCGCCTTTAGCATTCATGTCTTTCCACTTTGTTCTTGGCAACTAAATTAAAAAAAAAAAATGTTTTTATTGTATTTTAATAATTAATCAGTACCCTGTTATGTATAGCATTATTATCTACATAAAGAATTTTCGCAAAAAAATTGAAATTGAAGATGATTTCATTAGCTGCTTTTATAAGTTTATTGACTTGTGTGAAAAGAGATTTGTGATCGTGATTAATGTACTACAGTATGACACATTATAGTTATTAATAAAGAAAATTGGAGGAGGTTTGTTGTGTCTACAAACAATACCAAATAAAACAAGCCTAGACCGTAGACGCGCCTCCCGTCTCACTGGTCAGTTAATCGTTCACCCTTTGTCATTATACTACAATTTGGTAGAAGTAAAAAGCTTTTATGTGGGTTATTACATAATAAACCACGAAGTCTAGATACATTCAAAAGATATTGAAGCTATTTCTTATTTACATTCTATGTAGGTAAAGCTTAATCAGAATACCTGTCTTAGTCAAATTTATTCCACAAGAAGTATCGGTGCTATACGAAAGTTGATATGAAAAAATCTTGTTAAAGAAATTTAATTTTAATTTATAACACATCATCTATAGATTATATAAATGGGCCTTATGGCCCCTCTGCTGGGACAAGGGCCTTTTCTCACAAGGAGTGAGTCGAGGCCAGGTATCCACTACGCCAGCCAAGTGCGGGTTAGCGGATTTTGTACGTACTCGAAATGATTCTTGGAACATCTCGATTTCAATACGAGGTTTTCCTTCACCGAAAGTTCAGTGGGAGGTTAAACTACGCATCATTTATTCACTGTTTTGCTCTCATAACGCTCGTGACTGCTCTTCATCAAAAATTCAGAACATAAATAAAATACATTCATCCGGTGCCGTCGGAAAATTGCGTCGCCATGTTCGGTCCCCATCGGCCGCTTATCAAGCGGCGACACTCGACCGAGGCAGGGATTTGATGTGGAGATGCGCCACTATTATTCTGACCTCTAGATACATGTTCACGTATAGCTCTCGCTAAATGAAACTGTTAACAATAAGGTCCTCATTTTTGTCTTTCCAATAAAAAGTCATCAGAAACGGGTTAGGTAATAGGCTGATAAGCTATAAGGATGATAAGTTCAATTCGTTCCATCGGTTGGCGGTCGCTGTCAGCACATGAGGTCCGAATAACAAGTACATTGTCACTTAACACCATATATGTAAATAAAAGGAAAGCAGTTTAAATTTTTATTATTGTTTTATAATACAAAGAAACATTTTTTGCTTTCTTCAATATTAATGTAAATTCTTTTATTTTCTCGTTTTCAAAGCACTTAAATAAATTAAAGTTATCGTTTGTTATTTAATTATTAACCATGCACTCATACGTTTCAACGTAACACCCAAGGGAAGCGCTGCTCAAAGCGTCGGCTGACCTACAACGATAGCACTGTTTGCCTTCCTATAATAATTTTATAAGTTAACATTCTGAATCCAGTGGGAACTTTGTAATTTCGACTTGGTACACACCACTGCCGGTTACTTAGGTTATTGTTAAAATTATAATTTTTTTTAATTGTAAACTTACAGCACTTTACTATTCCGAACGATGTTATATTTTACAATGTCTTTTTAGTACATTTTTAATAATTAATTCCTTCTCTTCCGCTTAATACGGATGTCTACGTGAAATCGCTTCCATAGCGATAAACCACTATTGAACAGCGATACATAATATAAATACGTGTAATATAAAATCATAATAAAATTTAGTGTGCACAAATATGATGGTACACAAGGTACCTCCTGGATCTTAAGATTTTTGCTGTAACATAGTAAATTACGAAAAACTATACATAGTTTCAGCAAAAAGTTATTTCATCAAAATGAAAATACTACGTTTTATTTTATATTAATACAAAATTCAAACATCTTATGTTTTCCTCTCTAGTAAAGGCCCACAAATAAACCCAATACAAAATGGAAACATGTAGTGTTAAGGGACATTTATGAGTGCCAAGTGACAGATGTCGAGGGCAAAAAGTCAATGAAAGCTATCCTCACCACCATGTGAGATATACAGCTCGGAAGAGAGACTTTATTAAAGAATCTAATATATATAGACTGTGAAAAACTCTTGAGTTAATATTTTATTCAAATAGCATAAATTACTTTTTCAAGTTACCTTTCAGTACGTTTAATGTTTTTTTAAGGGCTAACGCGGCAAAATTTTCTCACGTCGCATACTAAAGCCCGTCGAAAGGTGTAAGAGTAGGTACTCAAGTAATACACTGCGTTGAGACGCTATTAATTCGAATTGCCTCCGTCCCGCCACCCCTCGACGTTGCAGAATTATGCCTTTTGAAAGCGCACCTCGGGGTAATTTAGAATAAAAAAAAATATAAAACACAAATAGAGATTTATGATCCTCTTTCGCGTCCTACCTCATTATATTACACTGAATAATGAGATGGAAAGGAAAAATGTTTTGTTTTAAAGCTTCGAGGCTTTACGATCTTCCCGTACTTATGTTTCCCGGGTAATATTTACAATTGTAGGTTGCGGCTCAACTTTGTTACTCGCTCGCAGTTTTTATTTGATTTTCTTCGCGCTCGAGTATTTTTAAAAACTTTCAATAACTTGCGCTTTGAATACGTTACGGTAACTTGTGATTATGAAGAATATTAAGAATTTTTAATAAATGATAAAAGATATGTAAATGTTAAATAAGTCGGAAATCGCGAATTAAAAAAAGTTCTGGATGGAATACCTACAATTAACTTATTTAAAAATTTGCTAACATACATTCATAAATCGAAGCGACCTAATCAGATGTTTAAACACGACTACATCGGGTTCGCGGATCAGGTATCCGCGTTGTTACGTTGTTGGACAAATTTAACAAGATTCAAAGAGACTAAGTTTTATTGAAAAATGGGCAATCTCTAAAATGATGTTTGTGGTGTCATCATCGAAGTACAATTTGCTGTAAGTTATTATATATAAAAGAATATAAATAACAATAAACATGGTGTATGTATAATTCTATTTTCTTTATTCCAGGTAACATTTCGGATGTGGACAAACACATGTTTGAAACAAAGAGGTAACCTGGTTCAGTCACTTGTTTGTAGTGTACATAATGTCTTTAATACATTGCGAGTCTAATACGAACTTCAATCTACCTCTAAACGATTTCGCGCTTAATGAATATTCATTTAAACGTAATACCATCTGAAAATGGCATTAAGAGAGAAGAAAAAAATACCCTCTGTAGTCTGTCGGAATTCATTTAAATTTTTGATTGTGGAGAAACTCCGGGGGTGAGAGAAAGAGTGCCTTAATCGAGAGGTCAATAATTTGTTTTTGGCGACGAATCGATTGTTTAATTTATTAAATGGTGTTAACGATAAATTCTTTAAAAGCCGAGCAGGTTAAAATTCAAGCATCAAAATAAAATGTATTGTTCTTAATTTATCATTTAATAGATCTATCGTTAATAACAATTTGTCATGGATGTAACGTTGTTTGTAAGTGGTTGAAGGGATGATTTTATCCCTTGTAAAAGGGAAAGACAAGCAAAACCGTCTGCAAACGTCGCGAAGTAAAAGACGAATGGTTTGGTTGCAGACAAAAAAGTTCTATCCGTGTCGTTAGCGAGGCAGTTTGCGAAGGGGAGTGTGGTGTGACGGGAACATTCCTCATATTGTTGACCATTGCTCTGTTTACAAAAAATCGATGATAACCGTGTCTAAATTATATCTAGAAATTAAATTATTTATATATTTGCTAACTTCAGCTAAGTCAAAGATTAGTTAAACAACATACATTTAAAGAACCAAATTGGTAATTGATATCTTACCAATATAGACATTGTTCTGTGAAAATAACTCAATGACATAGCTAACAATATTTTCAATATACATTAATCATATCCATTTTATACATTCTATTTATGTCTTTCTTTAGGATTCTTATCACATATACAGCAGTATAGAAATTACTTCAAGCATTCATCACAAATATGACGAGCAACACTTACTAGGTGACATTTGTTAAATTCAGAGAGCGATATAAAATCACATTTGACACATTCAAATAATTTTGACTAGAATATTTTAAAGGTAAAATATAATTAGAATTGTTATTAAGCTTACTTACTATTTATTTACTTCCGGTAGGTCTTTGTTACTAAATTGCACAGGTACCAAACCAGCCTTTTATTTATTTATTTATAAGGTCTCCAAAAAAGATTACATAATACAACTTACATAAATTAAACCAGGCAACATAGAAAACATTGTGCACCTTAAGTGCCTTTTAAGCAGTACTTAACAAATATGTGTTCCGGTTTAAATATCGATGTAGTTAGTGAAATAACTGTATCCCAAAATATAGTGCAATGTACACCATCTTAACCGTACATTTTTATGGAAGGGCATATTACTTACAATTGATCGACTCGCTCGTTTCAACAGTAAGTCGATTGAAAAAATTTAAAACTCTTGCATAAAGTAATCTAAATCAACTGTAGCATGAATATGTTTCATATACAATGATCTAAATGGGAGTAGATGACTATTAATTCGTGCCAAAGTCCACGCGGCGGGAGATGGAGCACGCAGCGGTGGGCGACGAGGGGCTACGAGGGGCCGCGACCAATTGTCCAATTGATCACGTCGACGCGGGTGTCCCGTTTTGACTATACCCACTGGCTATATGTTCTACTTCAACTACATGTAATAACTATTACAGGGGAAGTAAACGCCGGGACGACCTGTCAGTTTCATTACCCCCGATAATTCCTTTTATCCTCTTTTTATGTTTCTACGTTATTGTTTCTTTGTGTAATGGATTATAATAAGCCCAAATATTGTACAAAATCTGAAAATGTTATATTTTCACATGATTTTATACGGTGGCAAGTTTTTTATGTAAATAATGTTTGTTCATAAATAATTTATTGTTTCAATAATAGTCAATAAAATTTTCTTCCTAAGACAACGTCTCGAAGCGAAGATTTATTTTAAAGCAGACACATGCTAACTTATTATGTATACTTAATTATTGTTATTTAAGTAGAACTTTAATTTCTTGTGATAAAGTGACGGTAATATTCTAATCCGAGTATCCCGTCTGTTACTTTACACTTGGCGTTTTTTAAAAGACGACAAAGAGAGACAAAGGGCAAAGCCAGAGAGAGTAAAAAAAATCAGTTTTTCCTGTGACTTACCGAAGCACTGCTAGCCAACTCGCTTGTGAAATGTTGAGAATATAATAGTCGGCAATAACTATTACACATTAATAAGAATGATTGTTAGAAAACTCGTCATAAATACTGTCTATATTTCCTGCCTTCATTGAATAAGGATGTATTTTAATAATTATGTTAATATCAAATTATAAATTGTTATGTTACTAACCCTTTTTAAATGTATTTTAATAGGGAATATAAATACTATACGACAGTATCAAATCAACCGAAGCACTCAGTTGCTACAACTTTTCAATAAATCCGCCCAAGGCATGTCGAATTCCTCGAAAACGAAAAGCCCTGACCACTTAAAGAAAATCACATAATTGAAGAACAGTTAACGATGCGTAAAGTGGGGGCGACCCTTGGAAATAATTCTCGAGTTAGGAATCGTGCCTTTTGGAGGGGGTCGGAGGGCCGATTGTGACCATACCTCATGCAGTCACGAAGAGATTAGGTGAGGCGCCTGACAAATTTATTATGCCTGACGTTCACATTAAATATTACTTAATATTCTTATAATCCTGTTCGCTGAGTACACATTCTTTCCAAATTATGAAAATCTATAACATTTTGTTACATGAAAATTTTTGTGAAGTAATATATGCTTAAGATCGACGATAGGAATTTTTTTGTTTCTATACTATTGACAATAAAAAAAAGCTTTATTTAACGGTTATAATAGGACTGAAATAATATTGTTAGTATTACATTTTACGTTCCATTCAAATAACTAAGTGTAACAAACGAATATCTTAAGTAGTAAATTGAGAACAATGAATTCGACCTCCGCGCCGCTAGGTTATGTACTAATACAACAGTGTCGTCATTTCTAATGCTCAACTACTTCAATTTATTTTCATTTGTACCTATAAAAATATTATTAGAGAGCAGACAATACAAAATTGTCTAAAATTGCAAAGTAATAATATGATAATATTTATTAATTTCTTAACAATGTCTAATGGTTTTTATTAAGTAATTATACTAGTAAGTACCATGGGATATATAAAGGGGCAAAATAAAAAGAAAGTGTTAAGTGTTACGCTAATTAAATTTCTTAAAAAGGGATGTTTTATTTGACGAAAATTATTTATTGTTCTTCGAAATATCGAAGGCTTCGTTTAGAATGCTTAGAGCTTTTGACTGTATAAAGTTTATAATAATCCGGGAACTTCGTGTAAACAGTTTATCACTCAGCGAATAATTTTAAACATGCCTTTCACAGGCTGGAATTATTAATCTACTCCAGGTGGAACTTTAAGCACAATTTCCTGTTAACATTATATTGTAAAACTTTTGTATCGATGCGGAAACCTTATAAAAGATATTTCCCCCTAAAAGGTAGAGTTATGTGGAAATGTTTACTATTAAAACTACTTCGGTGGTCGTTCGTAGTACTAGATGTCACGAGATTTCTGTTCAGACACTTATACTGTCATAGCCTGTTCTTGGGTCTATGTGAAAGTCTCTTAGCTCGTCGCAGAGGTTAGTACAGATGAATTTTATAAAGTCCAGTCACCAAAAGAAGCTAAATTCTAGTAATAGTAATAGCCTAGTTCAAACATTCTCTAGTTAATGTGATAAAATTTAATATTAATTATTTTTCAAGGATCCCTATTTCTTTTTTGTTTCCTCCTAATATATCGTATACTATGTTTGCGCTTTTAAACTAACTGCCAGATAGACTAAATTCGGTGTAAAACGTCATGTAAACATTTATAGGGATTACATAAAATTACTTCTAATGCTTGTTACTGCAAAATTGTGAATGGACACTTGAATTTCATTTATATTAGAACCAAGGTTGTGTGCTTGTCAACATTATTAGGTTTTAGCTTAATGTCGTTACGGATTCATTGGAACTTGACGTTTTATACGAATGTGATTGTCAATATGCAGTCCACTCTATGCCTATCACAAAAATCGACAGGCTACAGGCTCAGCACCGTTTTTTTTTTCAGAACATTCCCGTAGTTACAAAGCTGGCACGTTTTTGTCACGACTTTGTTTTTTTTTTGTGAAAACTGCGAAATGTCGGCATTGATACTAC
This sequence comes from Byasa hedistus, assembly GCA_029286795.1. Classification (NCBI taxonomy): domain Eukaryota; kingdom Metazoa; phylum Arthropoda; class Insecta; order Lepidoptera; family Papilionidae; genus Byasa; species Byasa hedistus. The sequence continues at coordinate 3,761,852 of JAGSMW010000008.1, forward strand.
CTGTATATTATTTGTGGTTGTTTTTATTCAAGACAATATTTTTTCACTTATGACTGACAAATCAATAGTTACATCCGTTACCTTCAAATTACTCATTATTAAATTCACACTTCGATCTTCTACACACCAAGGCGGTACGTTTTGTTTATATTTTTTGAAAATTCATACTATTATATATTTTAAGAAAAATCAAAAAGTTTTCTTAAAGGTTAAAGGTTTTAGTACTAATCACATTTTATTGATATAAATTTGTTCAATTTCTTTTGAGCTAAGGCTGAAATCATAGTAGATAAGCAGTCCCGACTTTTCGTGACCTGATTGATTGTTATTCAATTATATGACGGGAGGACATGACGCGTCATTTCCCGGAAGACGGGATTTAACGTTCATGATTTTCACAGAAAGGTTCATTCAGTTATTATTACTTCTGCTATTTGATTCTGTGGACTTACATCATGCTTAGCATGTAAATTGAAACAGTAATATAATGCACCATAGTTATTAGCAGTAAAAATAACCTTGGTGTTACTATAAATTATTTTCTTTACTACTTAATTATCCAGATTTTAAATTATTCATTAGCACTAGCATATATGACTATTGATGCCCATGAATAACCTCAACACAAGTAGAGTAGCTTGGGGCCACTTAATCTATTTAGGTTTAAATTCATTAAAAGTATTTAAGAGGTCATATCGAGTTGTATCCGTTAGTCGCTTTTCACTTACTATCTTTGTATTATGAATGAGTAATGGTCAATTCATAATGGCCTGAATGTCGTGAAGCGATGTGCCAAGACACGTTGCCAGTGAATACGTTATACAGATTAAACTCACATGTGTCGTACACGGAGCAGAGTATGGAGATGACAACGTGATGTGTATCTTGAATTAACCAATGCACATTACGCATTAATCGTTTACATCCATTAAAGCATATTCCCCAATCTCGGTCGTCGGTTCGCGATCTCTTATATTGTGAAAAAACGCAGCTTTTATACTAATTTCTACGTAATGTCAACAGCTGTACTGATCAAGCGACTTCAGATTAAAAAGTATGTTTTGGACTATTTGATTATGTACTTAAGAAAGTTTGGAAAATTATTAAACATTTACGGAACTCATTTCTAGTATAAAAAGATATCCATAAAGGGCAGCATAAATGCACGAAGTTCAGAATGAAAGGCGAAGTGCGCCGCTCAACTATACATTTGCTTGTTGGCCGTTAGACCAGACGGTAAATAGTCAAGGATTTCAGTATCAGACATTTTGTTCATATAATATTCGGTGTTTTGTTTTGATGTTAAAATTAGACAAATATGGCTAAATAATGTTATTTTCTTAGTTTTATTAATTTTTCGTCTTATCACGTCACGTCATTACGTCTTAGACACGGTTTCGGTAAAATACAATACTACTTACCTACTACTGTAATCGCTTTAACTCAATTTAGCTGTGACCTTAATTTTAATAGCCTCACCTGTCTGAGCGGTATTAAGCCGGTTTAAGAGAAACCCTTTAAACTTGTACAGATGACTCGGCTTATCAGAGTATAAGAGCCATGTTGTTATGCTTATTTTCTTAACTTCTTTACCTCTAATCACATTACTAAACAACGGCTAATAATCTTCAAGACTTGTTTGAAGAAACCTCATGATGATGAATAATCTTAAATCTACTCTCGCCTCAGCTATTTGAAATCTATGACCTCCATCGTGTTTATCACGTAAATAATAGTAAAAAATCGCTGTTTAATTTCTATAATATACGGTTACGAAATCACGGCCATTGCAGCGAAACTCTTAGTGAGGTTTTTAACATAAACAAAATCTTTACATCAGCTGGCTTTATATCTAATAATAAATTATTAAAACAAATGATTGAGTAATATTATTTCGGTTACTCTTAACAATTTTTCTTGCATGGATTTGTATAAATTTTTCGTCTTATCACGTCACGTCATTACGTCTTAGACACGGTTTCGGTAAAATACAATACTACTTACCTACTACTGTAATCGCTTTAACTCAATTTAGCTGTGACCTTAATTTTAATAGCCTCACCTGTCTGAGCGGTATTAAGCCGGTTTAAGAGAAACCCTTTAAACTTGTACAGATGACTCGGCTTATCAGACTATAAGAGCCATGTTGTTATGCTTATTTTCTTAACTTCTTTACCTCTAATCACATTACTAAACAACGGCTAATAATCTTCAAGACTTGTTTGAAGAAACCTCATGATGATGAATAATCTTAAATCTACTCTCGCCTCAGCTATTTGAAATCTATGACCTCCATCGTGTTTATCACGTAAATAATAGTAAAAAATCGCTGTTTAATTTCATATACCAAAACCCATTGATTTTATCTAAAACCAAACGATACAAAGTACTATTCTTTACAAATATACGTATAAAATTATTACAACGATGTGTTTGATAAACTATAGCTAACAATAAAGATTCTGTCATTTGGTAAGGATATTAATTTCTTATTTTAAATTTAGGTTTGTTATTATTAGTTGCGTTTTATGTAAATTTTCGAAAGTGGGTTTAAGGCAACGGTCGTCAAGTGTTTACGCACATCTTGAGCAGTTGAGGTCATCAAAAACCAAAAAAATACCCAACCAATAGTTTAAATTTTTTCAAACATAGTTGTAATTTCTTTTGTGAATTCATTAATGAATAAAAATTACTCGGCGATTTGAAAACTTCTTGCCGTTGGTTAAAAATGAATATTGAACGGTTCGTGAATTCTGTAAAGTTTGTTTCGCCTTTACTTAGAGTTAACTGGGCTAAAACTGATACAATTGTCTGTTATAAATCCATTTAATACACAATGTTGTGGCTTCAGCTCGGTAAAGTGAGTTCCGCTAAGTTTGATTGCTATTCATTGTGCCGTCTCAGCGCACTCCTGACGTCAGACTTTGAACTGACTGATTATTATAACTAAGTATTAAAATATAACTAATAACATTGCTCATACTTTTGTAGATAGATAAGCATATAGATACTTGTAATTGTTTTCAAATGTTTGTATATAGTAGTTATAATAAGATGAAAGTAACAAAGTTTAAAAATTGACGAGTTTGATGCTAGTATCGAAATAAAGTAAACAGAGCTACCGCAAAAAACTCGATTTTCTCCAAGTCTTAAAGGATATTTTTTTTTCTGTAATTAGATTGTAGAGGGTCACGTTGTATTGGACGCGGGTAGGTAATATTGCGGGAATGTGTCGAGCTAAAGAATCAATTGAAACATATGGGCCAATAAGTGTTAACCGGAGACCGATTCCTTCGGCCATTGTTGTACGAGCGGCCACTTCAGCCGGGACCCGCGTAGAATTTCAAGCGAGCGGACCTCCACTAGTGCGCCACCTCGCACTCAAATACTTCGTAAAACTTTGATGAAAAAAACATAAGAGGGTGTATATATTGTTGCCAATTCTCTTCTGCATCGTGTTATATATGAGACGAAGAAAAAACTAAACTAAATAAAACAAAACCATGATGTTATTTCATGGTTAATACCATAACTGTTTCTCCAAATGTACTAAGAATATTTGTGGTATACAACAATTCAGGAAGTGTATTATTTTAAAAAAACATAGCTTATTTCTTATGTCACATATCATTCATTTATTTCAATATAATTAAAGTCTTTGTTTCAGTAATTTTACTTTAATCACTTAACTATGTAGACAAGTAATTAACTTGTTACTATGTAATCGTCGATGGCTGTTGTAACTTTTGTATCAACCGTGTCGTAATTAATTGTAGTTTTGGGTGTTCTTTATTAACTGAGGACAAGGAAAAGGTTATATTACCGGCGCCTATATTTGTTTTGTTTTTTTATTTAATTTCTGTGAATACATTCATAGATTTTATAGATTATGTTGTTTTTATTAGTATAGAAGGCAGAATGAAAATGAGAGTGTCGTAGACAGCCAGTTCGAACAAATCCTGCCATATTCGAATTCTGTGACATGTGGCCTTGGAATCTAAATGAAAGACTTCGTGTTCCAAGGCAAAAGATTACCCGATGCGCATCTGGTGTTGGAGAAAAATGTGGTATCGTGGATTGAATCCCTAAATATTTTTGAAAAGCAATCCCGTATTCATTTCATTTGAAACTTTAATTTGTTTTTACCGATGTTTCATTCAGTTTAACTTGGATGATTAATTCGGACGTGCTATCGATATCGTAGTACAGAAGTTTTTCTAAAAGAGCACCGTTATTTCACTGGTTATGCATCAAGTTATAAAGTTGGGTGCAGTTTTTTAATTTAAAATTCACGAACGGCGCCCCGTAGTAAAGCATTCCAGTGCACTCCTCGGAAATTACTCCTATCTGAATTGAAACTGACCAATTTGAAAATTCTTTCGCGCTGTTCCCACTTTTATCTAGGTTCACGATTTCACTTTTTCCATTTTCTCTTTCGTTGATTGAACTAATTAGCGTAAATTTTTGCTCCTGTTTTAAATTAAATATTGGGCATTGTAATATATATATTGGACTCTATTTACATATCTTGTTTTGGTCTCCAGCATTTACATCGTCGTGATAACGTTATGAAATCATATAATTGTTGAAATTAGTGAAATATCAGCGCAAGGAGGTTTTAAAATCATCCATTTAATTGTCATTTTAAGTTCAGAATTGACTCCTTAAATTCAAGCATGTTTTTGTAATTTTTGTACAGGTATAATTAGGAACATGCATGAGGTACGGACACAGTCGCGCTCCATACGCCGCTGTGTACAGACCTCTTAAAATACCTTAACTCTTTTGGACAAATATTAGATTTAAAAAAACTACGTTTTATTGGACAATGGGCAATCCCCAAAATGATTTAAGTGGTGCCAGTACCGCTGTTTTTAAAAACACTTTAAGTTCCGTCATATTCAATAATTATAAAAACTAATAAGAGGTAAAAAAAAACTTTCACCGAAATCCGATATTTTTACGCCGCTTAACAAATACTTTAATGGGGTAAAAATCGTGAGTCGAGCGAAAACGTTAAAAAATTAAGATCAAATGTTAATACAAATGGTGCCGGCCACATTCGTCTGAAGCTACTGCAGATTGATCTTCGCATATTTCACTTTAACCACCCATTCATTAAAAACAAAGAGGCAATAGCGGCTCTTTGTTCAGAATTTAATTAATCGTAATTACTTGGTGATTTATATGCACCTTTTTCAGTCCCTCATCATTTACAATCTGTTACAGTGACGGCTTTTCGCGATGTCCATTATGCCTTTTTTTATTTGTAATTTACATATGTATACCATAACAAGTATTTTTTAAAATTAAATAGATAAAATGTTCAAGATCACAACATTATTTGTTCTAAATGCAGCACAAGGGTCTCAGAATCTTAAACTGAACATATTGCGTTCCCGTTCGGGCATAGACAGTCTTTTCTAACTGTACTACTGTAACATGAGACCAATCTGTATTTGCCATGTTAATCGGTGCACCTCCAAAACTCGTAAACCTAGTGGACCTTTTAGACGCATGTTACTTTAAAGATATTTTTGTAATACCTCGAGACCATTGAAGTTAATATTTTTAGAGCTAAATCCTACCAACAATAAAAATTTAAATTTTTCAACGTAGTAAATGTTTTCTTATAAATAACAACATAAAGCTTGGACTAAAAAAAACTGAATTTTCTGTAAAAGCTAATAAGGATTTATTTTAGTTTTAGATACCCAATTGTTTTGCAAAAAAAATCCATCATCATCATCAGCCTATAGACGCCCACAAAAAACGCCAAATTTTTTAAGGTTAATTTATATGTAAATAATGAGAAAATGTACCTGATGGTAACATCAACCTTAAACAAAAAAAATGATCGTCTTAAGATATAAATAAGTTTTAAATATTTTTATGCCAGTCATTTCATCACGCTTTCTGATAAGACGTACTTACATTTCTGTTATATAGACAAAAATAAATTGTCTATATAACTAAGATTTTTTAAATATATTAGGCGACTATTTTCCGGTTTGTTTTTTACCATACTTAAAGTCTTTCTATTAAACGATTGGGCGAGAAAGCATAAATAAGACGGACATTTGTAAGCAATAATTGTACCGGACCGGGGCGGTTCGGACTACATAAAGTAGGAAGCCGGGACTGATATTACTAAAGTTTTATTTCTATTACAGCTCCACTCGAATTTATTGCCAAGTTTGGAGACTGGGTTTATCTGGCACTATATTATTTCCATATTATACCTTTTCACAGCTCGGCGTCATTGAAACACCATGACGAGTAAAAAAATCAAAAAAATGTATAAATATCGGCGCGATGGCGTTGTAAAGTTATTTGGTTGTTAAAATTTCATTATTTGTGATTTTAAGTGTGCGGACATGTTAAGAAGTCGTTATGCTGTCGGTAAATGTAAGATTCTGCAAATTTACGTTTTATTGAACAATGAGTAATCCTCAAAATGATTTTGGTGGTAACCTTAACGACGACTTCTTGTTTTAAAAATACTTCAGGAGCTATTGCTCTTACATACATTGTTCGTTTTTAACTTAGACATCCAAATTATATACGTTTATTACATCTTTTTTATATGTGCAATAAACATGTATGAAACAAACGCTTTTGACATGAAAGGAAATTGCATAAGAGCATGCTGATGATGCATTACTGATTTGTAAATTGCTTTGCTGATTTTACTTATTACTTGGTTAATAAGCATTGTCTTGCTTGTATTTCTGATGGTTTTGTAATTCACGATTTTTAGATTAGGAATGGTTAAGGCATGAACAACTATGGGAGAAAAAGGGAGTGATTGAGAAAAAGATGTAATATTTTACTGTGTTTACTTTGCTTATAAATGATACGACTTACTAAAAAATTCTTCAGGTACAAAATGTATGTAAGTTTTTATACCATAGATGATAGATCATTTAAGTAACGACAATAAAATACATTTGAGCAACAAGCTATATTGATTCCCGGCTGCGTGTGCGTCATAGTCAATATAAACCAATTGAGCCCCACATCCTGGGCCAGTGATGCAATAAACAACTCTACTAGGCCCTGTACACTCAGCGGCCGATGTATCCCGCTGGGGTTTGACTAGCGTTAAGTTTAATCAACAATACAAGGGTACAGTGCACTGACATTGTTACAACTAAGTAAAACGGGCAATTGTTTCTTCTAACAACTACCACGTCATCAGTCTGGTGTAGTTTTGTTTAAACACTTTCTTCGGAGATAATATTCCTTGTATAAGTAATACATTGACGTTTTTATATTAATCAATGAAAACAAAAGAATAGAAGGGTAACTTAAAAAAATATATAAATCTTAAAGCTTTTCATTTCGTTTGAAACATGCATATATAACTTAAGTTTAACAACGAGCAATTTGGAATCTTAAGTAAAACAATAAGAGCTCAACTTCGCTCATTGGAGACCGCGTATATAGTATTTTTATTTTGGTAGATATAAACGAATAATATATTGAGTAATAGCAGTGCAATTATTCATGATAATAATAAACAATTTTTCAATATCAACTAGTCTATTTCGCGGTTAAAATAACATCCAACGTAAATACGCTTCTACAAATTACGTAAGTATATATTTTTTATAGTAATAAATCATCGTTGAGAGAGTAATTAGCCACAATCGGCTCATCCATTGGCAACTGCCTAAATCCGCTCATAAATTGTTTGTTAAACACCTCAATTGTTTTAGGAACGTTCATATTGACTTAATAATTGATATAGACTATTCCAGACCTCCGATGATTTAGTGGTAATCGGTAAAGGGTAGTTTTATTAGCGTCATAACTTTCCCCGTCAGTAAATCATATTGGGATATGACGAAGTAAACGCTTGCTTCATATATAAAACGTTGCTCTTTATTTAGAACTTAACTAGTTTCTTATAGTTACAATATAAACAGACTTAAATTTTTACTTGCTTATTATCAGTGTTAAGTAGAGTAGAAAGTGTTTTAGCGACAAGAATATTTTTTGCGAGCCTCTTTAGTGTCCGAACTTTCAGCGTTACTAAGAATAATTGCTTTTAGGCCCCAAGGTTATTGTTAATTACTTTGTTTTCATTATGTTCGCATTACAAAAAAATATTTCTTTTTAATGATTGTAAGACAAACATTTTTTTAGAGATCTCTTTTATAAAATCTACTTTTAAAGTAGAACAAATTTAATGTACCGATGAATGTAAACTGACAACGATGCCGTTTTTACTGGTTTTGTGTATGAGACGTTGAATCTCTCATACATTGATTATTTTATTTAAAAATTTGTTTGCATACAAAAAAATATGAATATATACAAACGCTAACTAAACGCCAGAAGGCAAAAAAAAACAAGGGTGTAGTTTGCTGAAGATATATTACATTTACTCCTAGTAGGATGTAAATAACAATATATGGAGTATACAAATATGATTAGTAAATATAATGTAAGAAAGGATACTTCATATTATCTTAAGTATATATACACGGGAGACCAGAAAAAAAGCCAAAAAATATTTCTTAGTCTTTTCATAGTATTCCTTTAAAGAAAACTTTGTTGCCAGTTTCCAGTATTTTTGGAGAAAGTTCATTCCTAAGTCTAATAGAGTTGGAAGTAAAATAATTTTGAAGAAAATTCGGTTTACTAATCAATTGATTGATGGATGTAGATTTGTTTAAAGAGATTTGTATGTACTGTAATTCCCAAGTCTAACACAACATTGACAAACCGTTGTGCTTAAAGAATATTGACGTAAACATTTTTGTAAGTTGCTTGCGGCTTGTTTAATTATACTCTACGCGTTTTTTTTCCTGCTCAATGTTAATGAGGGGGTAGCGACAAATCGCTCAATGGCATCGTGAATACATCGCGGCAGTTTGTCGTCGCTATGATTGATAGCGTTAGTAATTAATTTCTCGCCTGATAAGTTGACAGTTGTGACGGACCGGAGCGCCGGCGCCGCTTGATTACGATACACTTTAGTTAATAAAGCGCTTTAAGATGAACGCTGGTGTAATACGGCGAGCACATGCTCCAGACACCTTAATTTGTACATAAACTATTATACAGAAGCTTTTATATTTAGCTTAACTGAAAACTCTTTTAGTCGCCGTATACGTTAGATTTGTTAACGTTACTATTTCGAAATCCTGAGGCTACAGGAATATTTTTGATACATAGTACAAACTTAACTATTTATATTACATCCGACGCATTGAAATGATAAATATTTTAACTTATTAAAAGCATATCATGCGATGCCCGCATCTATAAATATAAATGATGGTTAGATTACTCATAACAGTTTTACGAGGAGTACTTTTATTAACATTTATTGCAAACGTCTGTCGACACTATTTCTTCCTTTTTACGTCTTCACTAACTTTATGACATGGAATAGAGGCAATGAAATAATGACAGTTACTTAAAGTTATTGGATTTCACATCTAATAATTATGTAATGCGCAGTTAAATGATATGAAATCAACTATCACCGACATGTTTTTATTTATTGTTATATATACATGAGTAGTAGCTGTAGGCCTAGGTATAAAAATAATATAGCTTCTAAAATATTTATTGTTAATTGTTTGCACTAAATAATTGCTATATAGTTATTTTCAACAAAAGGATGAGTGACCTGTTTAGTCCCTTAACTCCGTACGTCTACATTTGTTTATATCCAAAAGAGAACCTTATTAGATAACAGTAAATGTTTCACAGAGAACAAGATCAAAACTATAAAAAACCGTTACGTATTTGTCACATATTTTAGAGGATTACAGAAAATAAATAATTTTGAATAGAATACATAATATTATTAAGTAAGATTCAAAATATCACTTATTAATCCCGAAACGATTCGTTTCACAACGGTCTTTATAACCCGGTCTTGAAAAGGCAAAGAAAACACTGAAGATGGGCAAAGCTTTGAGTTCGAGATTGATATAAAAGACTAGTATAAAATGCGGTTTCTACTTGGTGGATTTCGCAGTACGCCTGCGGATTAAAAATTTAATATTCGCGCACACTGATTAAATCTTCTATTTTGAATGTTATTTTTTGGTTAAAACAGAAAACCCATGTAATAATTCTATTCACTGGTAACTTTCTTGTTAGAAGTTTTGATTTCTGTAAAATGGGGGGATATCAAATAGTAATTCGATTCTATGATCATTTTTCTATGTGTATTGTAATGATAATCATTATGTATTGTTCCTTTATTTACCGTTTTACTTTTAAGGTGCGTTTTAATAAAGTTTTCTTAACTGTTGCCTCTATTCCTTGAACAGATACTTGTTCAAAATTGTTGAAAACACTTTAAAACAGCCTCATAATATTAGAAAAGCTCTGATTTAAGAGGTTTGAGGAGAATAGTGAGAAGGCATAGTTAGAAAGACTTTTTCTTATGTTTGCATTTATTGTTTGTATGGTATTTAATGTATAAATGCACATTTAATTTGTATGACGTGTTAACAATATTATACTTTTTCTGCTACTGCATCTTACTACACCCTAAGTAGAGAATGCCTATAAAAATTGAGTCCGCCTATTGTAACATGATTTTTGGGCGTTCCAATAAAGATTGCGAAAACACGCAATGTAATTTAAGTGATTGTAAACTTATTAAATACTTCTTTAGACAGGCGTAAACGAAATGGAGTTAGACAATTTGATATTATCATTCATGACAGACGCTCAATTCACAATAAAAGTTGCTTGATATAAATTAAACCGCTTGAAAGTCTCTGTTTACTGCCCGTAATGGAATCAATGATCGTTGTAATTAAATTCCTTGACACTTCGTTCGTTTCTGTCGTTGCTTTGCCTTGAAATTTTCTTAATTAAACAACGTTAAAACAAAAGACGGCAGATCGAAACGTTATTACGACTCGCTGCCAAGATGAAGGCGAGCTGTGCGAGTTCCTAGAACGTTGCCTAACGTACGCAAGTTTTGTTATTGTAAATATTGATTCGAACTTCCTTAGAAGTAACCGAAGACGGCCGTCGTTTTAAAGTTTAGTACTAGTTAGTTTTTATACAGCACCACATTGTTCTCATCGCTTTGAGATGTTAAGTCTCGTACCACTCTAATTCCTCTAACTATAAGGCCATACAAACACTTAACTAGACGATTTATGGTATCTGAAAGAGATCTCTTCTATTTTCATAGGAAGTTTTGATTATCTCTCTCACAAATATTGAAGATAGAAGAATAGCTTATGCCACAGATTTTGTGAAAAAGTATTTTAACATTAACATTGGCGTAACGTGACTATCACGTTTAAGTGTCGTGACCGCACTAATGGATTTTCTGTATCCATTCAAATATAATAGAGACTGTAGCAGTCAGTGCCCTTAACTGAATGGGTAGTCGCTGTTGGGCGAATTATAGCTGATGTCGCCGATGTATTGTAGTAAACTGAACCGTATTTCCAACGATTTTTTTAACAATTGTCACAATATCACAATCAATTCCAAAATTTTGTATATATAAAGATACTTAATATAATTATGGATCAATCAAGATTTAGTTAATACATTTTAAAAATGTTTTAAATTTACAGTAATCCTTCTTATAACACGGTACTCTTATAACGCATATTTTTGTTACGCGATTTTAGTCCCTCGTATAACACGGGCTTTCCCGCATATAACGAGGGGATATAACACGTTATATTTATGTACAGTTAAATCAATAATGATTTGTATGTTTGAAAAGTTAAACGTGAACCGTATTATAGAGGAATTACTGTATTAAGTTGCAATGATTGCCAATTATATGTTCCATGGAAGCGCTGATTGACTAAATTATATTTACTGGCTTTTAATTAAGAGACCACGTACTATAAGTCGAGATATAATACACCGAACGTTTAATCCAAATGTCGATATCTGTTAGAAAAACAGGCAAATTTTGTTAACCTTTTACCTCAATAAGCCTGTGTGTTAAAAAGAAGTTATGTTCGGAATCGAACTAGCAACATCCGCGATTAGCCACTGTGCAACGAAGTAAAGTATGGAGTGGTTCCCGAATCTGGTTATATGAAACAAAAGCGATGCCAACACTACTAGCGACGCAAAAGAACGTTTATCGTCAAAGTAGCTACGGTAAACTGCCGCCGGCAACAAGTCACTATTCAAGAATAAAGAGGCCATACCTTGAAATCTCTCAATGGAGGACAATTAAGATTCTCGTCGTCGCTTGAGTCCCTCCATGCATGCAAAGTGTACCCACTTGCCTGCGAGTAGTCGCCGTCTCACCTCGCCGCTTCGTCTTTTGAGCACCCTCACATACGCTAACTTTTAACAACTGGTATGTTTCCTGAAAGTTTAACACAAATTCCTTATAAATTTTAAGAAGTTTATGTAGCATCCTGTTGTTCATTACATTATCGTCAATTGACATATAATTTTATTCTAAAAATTAAGTGAATTTAGTATCAACTGGAAACTATCCTATTAACATTTAAGTTGTTAAGAAATAAAAAAATTATGACTAGTAATGACGTTTGTTTCAGATGTTTAATAAAAGATATAATAGACCATGAACGGTCTATTATATATAAGCGTAGCATTTGCCTAGCATCTCCTGGGACTTCGAAGGCTTCCTGGAGCAACTGTGATCAGTGGATTCCTTTTCATTCCCATTCCCACGCTTTCCAGGATTTATGGGCGACGGTTTTGTCAATTTTTAGAATCTTACAGTGTAGGTTGTTCGCAGGGCTTATTGTTAATTGATGATTATTGATAGTGTCCCGTTGCCCTGCTCACAACCATAAGTACATCGGTGCGGTTAATAAACAAATATCTTTTTACGATTCCTAGTTTCGAATTAAAATCGACGCTACGTCAAAGGATTCGAGACTCAATAATGATGGTGCTATGACCTATATTAAAGGCTGACAAAAACATTTCAACGTCTCACATGTCGCTAACTTTTTTCACGATGGGGAAGTAATATCGTGGCTTCGGTCCGGCTTTCAAGTAAAGCTTGGAAAAAAATCAATACTCGACTGATTTAACGGAGCTGGTGTTATAAACGCTGTTAAGGCCTGTGCGCGTGGGAATAAAAACTGGCGCAATTGTACAACGTATATTAGAAAAGGACAAGCCGGCAAGACGGCGCATGAGTCGTCTTATTATACGAATTTTAGTACGTTAAAATATTAGAATGCACCCGAATGGCCCAGTGGCCAATATTCAAGCTTTGGATACTATGGTCATGAGTTTATTTCTTACTGAAATTTTTCTTTTGCTTTTCACTCCCTTCCACAATGCTAACTTTGACCTTCCATATCACCTTAATCAAAAGAGCTATAGAGACTTTTTAATTTTTTCTCGTCTCCTTAACCTTTACTTCATTTTATTTTAAAAGAGTATCCACGTACAATAGCTCTTCTGGTTTAAAAGTTACGGGGTATTTAAGTCGGAGCATCAGTCTCTTACGCTGATGCAATCAGGTAATAAAGACTAATAAAGGCTTTACAATATCTGTTGTGTATTACTCTTTCATTCTTCTGTTCGCGAACGAAGTGTGAATGAATGACAAATGAATGACGATTGACTGATGAAATTGACGAAAGATTGTGTGGGTGTAGAGTCCATCTTCTAATCTGACCGCCAAACTTAAGTTTGAAGAAGGCACCTCATGATGAGGAGTGTCAATCCTGGCCTACAGGCGTCAACAAACGTTTTAGCAGAGTTAAGTAACGATATAACGTTATCGCAATTGCGTATAACTGTTACTGTTTATTATTTATGAGAGATTTGTAAAGGAATTTTAATAAGCTCTTTATGCTGATTTTCAACAGAAATGGTCGTAATTAATTCATTTTTGCGTTAAATATATAAGTTGATATACATTAAAAAGGTTTTCGTGGTACATTTATATTAAAGTAATTTTTAAATATTATTGGTTTTTGTATATAGTGTTTACTTGATAGTGTAAGAGTTAAGTAATAATGAATTCGATATACAATACATATCGATTTAATTCGGTTAACACTTAATGATTGTTGATTACATTTCAGTTCAGTTATGTGACAATGAACCCAAGTGTGTTGCACGGACTTCACGTCTTACTTTTATGATTACAGCTGAAACACACTGTCGCATAAAATGCTGTTACGCGGCAGATTAAAAATATGAAACTGTTAGCTACCAGGGTGGGTTGATTTTAGTCTTCGTAGCATGATCGAATTTTAAGTCTAATATCTTCTAAATTCGTCAGTTCTGTCTGTTAGCACGACACTATTCTTTTTAGTTAGATTAAGTGAAAAAATTTGGATTTGGCTATTATTTAAAAACAAAATCAAAAGCATTACAATTTCTAACTGAGAAATAAACAAAATTTTTGACCGTTTAATTAAAATACTATTAAAGAAAAAAAAATATGTTTAATTCAATTTGAAATTTCAAATTCATATCGCACATTCAAAGCGTTTTCATTGGCTCTATCTGTGAAACTACATTTAAATTATTTAAAAAAAAAATCCGAAGCGAACTGAATGTTTTCATCCGTGAACTGTAATTGGCCGGCCGTTGCTCACGACCCGATTCATATTGAGACTTGTTTTAATTTATGAAATATTCGTGAACCGATGAAAACTGATGGACTTGTTGTGAACGATATGCTTTATATTCACACCGTTTCCATATTTTGTCTTTATGTACATTTTTTTTATTACGCGCTCATGTTGGGACTGAACTGAATAAATACTTTATTCGTATAACCTTTGAGAGAAAAATGCATGAACTATTTATAAACTTACATTAATCTTTACGTTTGTGCAACCATATTGGTATAACAGTTGATCATGCATGTGCTAAGTAACCATTACATATTAGTCATCATTATCATGAGGTGCTTTTTTCAAGAGAAGTTCCGCGTTTGACTTTTTGAATATACTTATATTACCCGGTGATAACTAAACGTATTTTTACAAGATTGTGCGTCGTCTTGCGGATATAAGATGCTCGATACTCGTAATTTCTATGGCTACGGTGTCCTACACTTGAACATAGTGATGTTTGCACACTGCTGTTCAGCAGCCCATTGCTGCTACCGTAACAGGCTTTACGGTTATTCTTATTGGTGGTAGGTCTCTGTTGTTAGGGGTTGTCTAGGTATGTACCACCGTAATGTCTGTTTCTGCCAACCAGTAGAATGCAAACACTAGGTTCCGGTTTGAAAAGTAGCTAGTGGAATTACTGGAAAATGGAGTGGAGTCTTAAGATCTCCAAGTGATGATCACAATCTGTTAAATTGTTTATCATGCTATCACTAGACGACGTCTTGCTTATTTTTCCGCTTTTCGAGATCTATCCAATAAAGATATGAGGAGGGAATGTCTATGACTTCTGTACATTGTACTGTCGACTATTTTTCAAAGCCAAAGATCAATAATAAACTTGTAATAAGTTGTTCAAAATTCGTCCTTTTTTCACGAAGTTTATGTTTTAAAGAAATCATGTAATTCATTCATTCCACTTTTACCCATTTCAGCGCAAATTTTTAAAGAAAGATGCAAGTAACGCAGTATTCTAACATTTTGTTTGAAAGTTCGCATCCAGCAACAGTGGCGAGAACCGTCGCCGTTGAAGTTTCTAAGAGACTCTTACCACGAACTGTCTTTGCATCTGACACCTACTTTAGCCGTTTTTTTTCCATTTACACTTGCATATTCTCCGAAGTTTGTTTCGCAGAATTCCGGCAGTAACTTGTGTTCAGTTACACATTCACGATACATTTCTTTTTGAGTAGAAACACTTTGCGTAAGTAACGTAACAGTAGCAGAGATGTATCGTCATCAGCGAAAGCAACAATGTTACAAATGTAGAAGGCGCTGAACAATAGATTGTTGCAAGTGAGCATGAGCGGAACAATCGGCGATTAAAAATGTTTATAGTTTTGCGCTTCGATATGCTTGTAGCTATCGGTATGGAAAATCTCATTCGTTACTTTGACATTTATTAGCGCTGCGTTATGAACGAAATGTAACATTATATGTATATGATTGTAAACTACTAGTCACGCTTTCCAACCGTCGCTCGAAGTAGAACGATTAAATACAAAACTAAATTTTACAGGTTTTATTACTTACGGATGGATAATACCAACCATTACGACAGATTTAATAGACCACAAATCCTTGGTAAGCAACTCCGATTCCTGCCGAGAATGAGTCCCGAAGGGTATTGAAATTAAAAAGGATTCCAATTTTAATAGAGAAAATAGTCGAGTTACTAACCAACAGGTTAGGATCCATGAATTAAACATTGAGCATATCATTAGAAGACTTCAAGACACAGTCACTCATTGTATATAGATCAGGCTATAAATAACGTTTAAAAAACTGTAGGTACTCAGTGATGATTATAACGGCAGGACGTTTATCACCTGTTCTGCTATTATCATGGTTGCTGTAAACAACTTGAAACAGTGGTAAATAAATAATTTAACAAACACAAAATTAAATTTAAGTTAACAAATTACCCACTACCTACCACTAAGATATATCGCGGTTTATTACTATTAACTATGTTTACATTTTTATAGTGATAGCCTAGTGGTTTGAAAACTCGCCTCGCGCTCTGGAGTTACCGGGTTCGAATCCAGCCTGCACCAATGAATTTTTCAATTTATGTGCAGTTAGTATAACACCAAATAATATCACGTGCTTTGCTAACATTATTTCGAATCCTAATTTTCTAATGTATGTTTAAGTAGTAGTAGCCTTGTATACTTATAATGCCAATAATGGAAAGGTAATTAGAAGATTACTGAGGAATAGCTAATTGTGAAGAATTCTGTTTTTTTTTTATTCGACGAATCAGCGAAAATTACGAGCAGTTTACTTGATGGTAAGGAATACGCTTGCATATAACAACTTGGCGCTGATTAGGATGGTGTGCACAACATCCCATTGTTACCCTAGTAATTTCATATAAACACGGTAATGCTTTTGCACTATTGTGTAGCGGCAGAAATTGGAGTTGCGATGATACCTACTTAGATGGTCTCCGGAAACCGCAACCTAGTATAAGTAAATAATATTTATTTTGAATTGAATATTTATAAAACTAAAGCATTACAGACGGCATAAATAAACGCTGCAATTGTCTGGATGTGTAGAAGCTGTATCTATTATTGCGGTGTTTACCGTTTGTTATGTGCAAACTGTCCCTTGTGACTCCTCAGACAATGGTCGGGATAACGGTCGCGCAATTTCCTCTTCATACGTTGCGGCTTGTTTTATGACTTGTGATGTGCGAACAATTGATGTCACGAGACAGTCGACGACTGTTTCTTAGATTTCTTCCCATATGACGGAAATAACAGTGACAATATGACGACCACGTTTTGCATTCCTAAACGTTATATACATTAACAAGATAATCCAAAATTAAAACTACTTTTCTAAAATCCTGTGTTCCGATGGTCGGTAAAATTAAGTTATAAAGTTTTTCAAGTTTATAATCTGTTCGAAACGTTAGTTTTGAACTCTCACCAAACTTGGTAATAATTTGTTTTGTTGCGTTAAGTTGTGTTGCTAAAGATAGTTGATTTATGTGGCACTAAATTTTAGGGGACATTTGTCTCTATTGTTGCAAAGTATGGCGGGGTGTTACATCGGGCAACGCTTTTGCGATATGAAGCCAATTAGCATAATAGCTCAATAAGCATGCGGCACGCCCATTCGACCAGTTTAGCATGGTCTAATGCCGCTACAGGCTTCACAAAGCCGCCATAAACCATATCAATTTATTTGCACTAATTTCATACTTCATTTCGTTAATGAAACAACATTTGAAGTAACAATTACTGGTTGCAAATAGATTTAAATCACTTGGCATTGGATAATATCATTATAACATCGTTATACGTTATAGTTTTGTTTATTGAATAATACCGAATTTGTGCTCTTAAATTGTGAAAACAGACAAGCATTACATCAGTTAATTAAAACTAACTGAGAATCCCTCCGGACGGGAAGTTGTCAATTGTGTCGTCAAAATAACCTTTAGTTCTAAACTTGAGTGTCACAGAATCCTCACGAGGTACATAACTCCTGCTAATGGATTCTGATTAAAGTTTTAACACTAAAAGGGTTGTAAAATAAATTGGTCAAGTTCTTAATGAAGAGAACCAAATGAACATCTCCGGCAGTTGAGAATGACAAATAGAATAAAACTGATTGCATTAGATAGGTTTATCTGAAATTTAAATAAAAACAAACCTTACTTTAAAGAGCATCGAAAGAAATAGGTTTAAATTCGTATTCATTTTAAGAACAAGTCTTAAAAATAACGCTTTGACGATTTTTAATCTCAACTTTTTAATCCATGTCCTCTTTTATACTTAGTCTCTTAGAGCTGGAGGTGTCTCTAAAATGAGGTATTACTATATGAACTTATTTAAATGTTCGTTTGTATGTTACATTTTTTTTTATTTTATTTATGAATTTTATGTAGATATTGTGTAATTCTGAAACAATATTTTGATGCGTTTTTTTTCGTCCGACTGAAATGATACTTGTATTACTCTCTTTGTGTCATTGCTTGTTAATTTAAACCAGATAGTGAACAATGAAATGAAAAATTACATAACAAGTATAAAAAAAGGGCCACTGATATTATAAAATAAAATTATAGTGTGCAGTTAAGATGTTTTCACACAGAAAATAGAGGAACTTAATTATCATTTGTAGTTTAGCTTGATATATAGATATTTAGGTAGTGATAAAAATCAATAATTTTAACGTCAAAACTCCGGAAGAACGTCTATTTCCGATCGCCATATTGACGTAGCCAACAAAATCAAGTCTCCGTTAGTTTATTTTGTTTCCGGATCGAGTTCTAATTTGGGCCCGTCGAGTGCAATGTTAGCATTTAACCTGCCGGCTGATGATTAATTAAATAGGTTTCGCGCTGGACGCGTTTGTTGAAAATTGAACAGCGCGCGCTCGATTGATTGACATCTGTTATATTTTGAGTAATGAACACTCCGGCGCGAAACTGTAATTATTACCTTTACCGATCTACGGTCAAATGGATTCCTGAATTTCAGATGATTAATCAATATGTTATTTATTTATCGGATTAATATTTAAAAGTCCTTTTGTGTAGTAATTATTGTATGCACGAAATACTCGAAGTAATGTTACGACCCGTTAAAATTTTTAATAATTCATGCATTGTATCTTTCTTGTTTGTTTCGGGAGAAAGAAATGAAGAGTCTGGACTTCTGCTCCTGTTTCTAGTGGTTTCAGTAAGGGATTTATTTTTCTTCTGACCTCTTTTTATCAGAAGCTTGGCTGTTTACTCCAAAACATGTCGGGCGTCTTACGCAAGATAAAAAGTTCTTCGGCGGATGTGATGCTAGAATGTTTTTGCATATATATCCACGACCTGATCCGTCTACGCCACGTCTTTTTCTTCTGTCTTGACCATCATGATCAGCTACAGCAGGCTGTAGCTGTTATGACGCCTAACATTTACAAACACACAATTTTTGGTTTTCTACAGTTTACATATTCTTTCCCGTTGAAGAACCATTTATATAAGATTTACGCTTAAACCTACCAGATAAGCAAACTCAGCGCGTTGAGAGGTCCTCTGCAATTCAAACGGAATACAGTGATTGTAGCTTGACTATTATGCGAATTGGAAATAATATCTTACGAATACGAGTATATTGAAAACTTTTTTACACCATAGGACCGTTGTACGATTTATTGACAGGCAGAAGTGCTGATCTTGTTTAAATGGTATTATAAATGATGTTACCAAACTATAGAGACGTACTATTTTTATTGTCAATCCGACGAAAGTCAGTGGTATAAAATTAATGGTAAGAAACGTGTATGATTTAAATAAAGAATATTTATTTAAAATTTCGACTTTTTTAACACTGAAATTTAAGAAAATCTCTGTGTAAGCGAGGCAGGCGACACGTTTCGTGTAAGTGCAACTATTTCCACTGTACAATTCCGTTATCGCGTGTTCCACCGTCCGTAGCCGATAACATCAGTGTTAAAACGGTTCAGAAAATCGTTTCCTTACACGTTCAAACACCTTATTTACAACTACCAACACTACAAACACATGCAAATCGTTTCAAATATATACTGTATCAAATAACATGTAAAATCTTAGTTATGTATTAGCGATAGTTCCGGTTTTCAGTTTATGTTAGTTTTCGTTTTAAACATATTTTATCGCGGCGTTAAATTTTTATTCGAGCTCGAGATGGAAGTTGTAAGGAAATTTTTTAAAAGTTTCCGAGTTCCTTTTATTCGGACCCACTGGCAGTTTGTTCT
Source organism: Byasa hedistus (assembly GCA_029286795.1). NCBI lineage: Eukaryota > Metazoa > Arthropoda > Insecta > Lepidoptera > Papilionidae > Byasa > Byasa hedistus. The sequence goes on from JAGSMW010000008.1 coordinate 3,782,182, forward strand.
TTTGTCTTGAAATGTATGGTAATTTTTAGGTGTAAAGAAACGACATTAAGTTGTTTTATTTCAATTCGAAAAATTACTTTTGTTTTTGCTTGAAGAGGTAAGTTAAGCCGGTTACGAATATTTCTTTAACTTAGACATCAAAATAAGTCTTCTGTGGAAAGAAGAAAAATTGAGGAAAATCCATGTCTCTGGATAATTAAAAATTAATTATAAGAAATATGAAATTTTTAAAAATATAACCGACTAATAGGTCATCTCCTCAGACTCAGTTGTTACATGTTTCTATGATGGATCCTTAACCTGGATATTGAAAGAACTTTTTAGAATATCAAAACAGCTGCTACAAAAAAATATATTTAAGATCGTGCAGATACGTCATCTTAATACAATAGTTCGATAATAGATTTCTCAAACTGTTTTTATAGTTACTGCTTTGATTGTTTATTAGCCTATAGCTATAACATAGCCAAGTGGGTTATAAAAACCCTACCACCCTCCAAACTTCACAAGATGCGGTCTCGGACTCTAACCTTGGTCCTTCATATTATAAGCCAGCCATTGCTTTATAGACGCGTTGCACATACGCGATATTTACGTAATAAGCTACTTTAATTTAAATAGATATTATTGAAATAAGCGGTTACCGTTATAACGAGAAGCGTAAGAAGGTCTTGGCGCTCGAGAGCTTAAATAATATCCGATTACTTAAGCGTGGCCAACACTGGAGTATGGAATGTTGCCAGCTAGCGGAGCACAGATGCAACCCCGGGCGTTCAACCGCTTGATGCGATTTAGCGATAGTGCCAAAATCTTGATATAGTTTTGTTGCGAAAAATATCGAAACGATTTCCCGACACTCCACTCCACATTGAAAGTAATTTTACTCACAAGAAAATTGTTTAACACAGACGCGCGCTGAAATTGTTTGTTGATATTGATCTTTACAGATATTCTGTTAGCAATTTGGCAACAAATAGTTGTACTTTATCCAACAGTGAACATCTATCGGTTCGTGATGATGAAGAATCACCTCTTAATTGTGTGATTGTAATATCAAAGTAATTTAAATATCAAATACGACTACACAATGAACAAAAGTTAAAACACACGGTGTAAAGTATAAAGGTTGTTAGATTGTCATAACATTACATGAGCACAACTGTAAACTAATAAAATATCATTATTTATTTTAAAAATAATATTTTTTGATGAAATTTTAATAAATGACGTCTCTAGACCCTATTATTAGCTGTCTACTAGCAGGAAACATAATTTCACAGATCAAAGCGCGACGCGGGTCGTTGTCCTCGGTTAACTAACAATTCACATCTCATAAAGTCATGTAAACTTGTATTATTATAAGCCTGGTTGTTAATTAACTCGTTCTTCTTCTTCTTAGTCGTATTTCCTCATGACTGAGGGTCGTGGTCATCATGTGTAATGGAACACACGACGACTCTCTTGGCAGTTATAATGGAGTGGTTTGCCATTGCCTTCTCCATTTCACATACTAGTTCGACCATAGATGGTACGACGTACGCGACATAGATATGCAGGTTTCCTCGCGATGTTTTCCTTCACCGTCAAAGCACGTGATATTAGTTGGTGTTTTATGCTAACTGCACATAAATTGAAAAATTTATTGGTGCAGGCCGGATTCGAACCCGGTACCTTCGCATTGGAAGGCCGGCGTTCAAACCACTAGGCTATCATGGCTCTTTAATTAAACTGAATTAAAATAAAATATAATATATATAATAAAACTTAATTAACTCGTATCACTCGGCAATTAACTGAGTTTTCTTTCAAGCTTGTAGACAGCGTGTTGTTTTCATTTCTAGTACATGGGTATTGAATATAGTAGTATAAACAAACGCATAGCAGGTAAACGTTAAGGCGGGGTGTTAGTATTTTATCACCTCATTTATGAGTCTGTGGGGAGCACTGAACGTCTATAAGATTTCGTTTCTTGCGTTGTTATTTAGTAATGTGCCTCGCATTTCGATATATTAAAACATAATCGATGATAACTACACTTGTAATCTTTTATTAAGTGTAAAGTGCAATGGCCTTCACAACGCAGAATATTGCGTCTCGTTGTTTTAAATTATAAAAACAAAACGTATTGTATATAATAAGATACCTTGAAAGCAATCATCATCATCTCAACTGTTGGATGTCCGCTGCTGAACATACATACTTCATATTTAATATATACTTCTAAATCTTGTTCTGTTTGGGGTGATTTTTTTTGGATTCAATGATCAGTATTTATTTATTAAATCTCTAAGTATGTCAGGAAAATAATTATTCCTTTTAATGTCTCGATTAAAATGATAATTGAATATTTATTGACTGTTTTTAATGCAGATATAAACTGCCGCATAAACAGAGATATTTCATATGCGATGATCATTCCACAATTGATAGTACGATAGATTGCAAATGACACATTTGATGGACTCACCTGCCGCACAAACTAACTTTACCCGGGGGGCCCAAATGGAGATACGTAATCTGCATTTATCGTGTGTTAAGCGTTTTCCGTAGTTAATACTGTAATTGTAGTGTTTGTGTGTTACTCGCGCAAACTGTAATTAGTCTGCCATTAAACCGCACCAGGGCCGTGATTTGATTAATGATGGCCGGGGACCCGAAAGTCAGATTGGGTTCGCAACGATACGATGCGTTGTTTTTCAAATGATCGATATCGACATGTTCACAGCGCTGTTGCTGTTGTATATGCGATGCGTCTGTGAGTTATGGTTATTGGTGTGAATAGAAATTTGTCTATTTATGGCACTTTTAAAGAGGCTGTTAAGTTTTCTCATTCCCCGCGGTATAATAGTGTTTCGATTGCTACCGCAGCGCTTTTTAACACGGAGGTCCCCGGTTCAATTCCGTGGCCACACGCAGAATTTGTATAGTGGTAAGGTTTTTTCGTACCCGTCCATCATATTGTATATTTGTACATTGCTGTGTTCCGGCTGCCAACATATAAGAGCCGGACTATTCTAGACGGTAACATTTCATCACCCACGACCTCATTGTTATTTAACATCACGTGTAATTGTCAATTATGATTCACGATTAGTTTAAAAAAAAAAACAGTGTCTAAGTTTGTCGATAAAGTTAACGTCTATTTGATTGATGCATTGAATATACTACTTAAAAGTTCAATGACGTCTCTGACCATCTCTGCGTATATTAACCTTTGGTAGATTCAATTGTTTGTCGTGAAGTTTTTTATTTGTCAAGTTACTGGAAAGCCAATATTGCTCAAGCACTTGGAACCCGGAACTTCCGTATTTGCGGACATTTGGCTTTGCGCTGTTTATACATCGGAGTGTATGTTCACAAACAATCGACGTAGACAAACATTATGGATGTGTCCGTTGCTTTAGGTGGATCACGCCGCTCATATTGTCATGATGCTCTAAACGGAATTAAATTAAAGGTACCTTTGGATCATCTCATAATATATTTAATTTTTGATTACTAGCTAATCATTTAGCTAATAATGATGCTTATGAAACCATCAAACTTTTTCATAACATCTAAAACTGTTTTTGGAAAGTGATAGCTATTTGAAAAGTCGTCTTACGTGTTATACGTCTTATGTTTCTCGTGAACGAAATTTTAAAATTAAAAATAATCCAAAGGTTCTATGTTCTACAAACAACATCTTTCGTGCTTTTGACCTTGTTTTTCTCTTTATGAGAGAAAGTTCCACGCTCTAGTAAAGGAATTTATGAAGCTGTTTGCTACTTATTATTATACAACTATTGTAATAGAACATTTATCGGTTCTTTAATATACTCGTATTACATATATTCCTTAAATAATTTGTTATGTTGAATATTTTTTAAGGAAAAATATCAGTATAGCTTACTCTTGATTTCTATTGCCATTACACAGTAGTACAAATTAAGTTCCTTTGTATTGTTATAAAAAAATCTAAAGATGAATAAGAAGAAAATAGCATCTCAAACCACAGACCATGTAAAAAATGCATACCTAATGACAATCTCTTTTAAAAAAGTTGTAGTGTGCAACTGAAGCGATATTGCATTATATTTAAATTTTCAGAAAACCCCATTAAACGAGCTTTGACCGCCAATCCACTAACTTTATAGACTAATTATTATTAAAAGTTTGCAAATTCGTCGCCGCTCTCGAAACTTTAGATGCCTAAATGATATTACATTGTCATTTTAGCCAAAATGTGTGGTTCAGTGCGAAAACTATTCACAAAATACTTTTTTTTAACTAATTAAATAATTTTAGTTACTTCATGAATTTATTATACACGATTAAAATTATTTGTAGATGTCTTTATTGTTAAATCTTTACTTTAATGGTTTAGCTATTTAGTACTATTACATAGCCTTGCGAATGTCTCGGTAATATCACGATTGTTTGTTAAATACACATCAATATTTTTATATACGTCAAAGCAATAAGGCGTGCACAATATCTATCTGATAATATATGTAAGCCAGCTTAAAACTATGAGATGTTAAGTGTGATTACCACAGTCCCACTTGCTGTTCATGGTCCGTCTGTTTTAGTATCATGTGTTGTATGATATTTATTTTAACAAGAACTTATAAAATTTGTTATTTTTCCAGGTACTGCACCGATCACCAAGCTTCGTAAGTGAATAATTATTTCATATGTGGGATGAGTGTAGTTAAAATTCATATACTAAGCGTTGCTATCGTCCAAATGACGCAATGAATCGTGTAAATTTTATGACAAGTGTTGCGTTGACAGAGTTCCCGTTTTATTAGAGAAGTTAGTGATTTATTTTTAGCGCAGCCGAGAAACTTCCTTTGAGTCGGATATTAATGTAAATGCTTTTAACACAGTTTCGAATAGAAAATGTTTATTTAACGTCGCCTTAAGTCATTTTGTAGGTCACAAAGGAGTTGTCTCCGCTGTCCTCTGTTTAATTTAAAGTTGTGATTATAATGAATGGCTGTATGAAAATTAAATTGTTTCATTTAAAATTACGTTAACCGTTATTGATTATGATTAAGAAGATTCGTATGACTAAATCCAGTAAAATGTACATCATACACGATGGTTAAATAGATCATCTAGTTCCAACTTACTGTATTCATGAATAATTGTTTATTGAAATATAAATAATGTTATAGTATTATGTTTATAGTTTAATATATAATATTAAACCATGAGTTTCGTCTGATAACACAGAAACGACATTTAAAGTTTTTTATTCAAATTCTCTTTTACTTGAAATTAATAATCATATTCAATTACTAAGAAAGAATATCTCTATTTTACAAAATTCTTTTTACACAAAGCTCTCATTCGGCTGACATTGAAAATGTCAGATAAAAAAAATTAACTTCAAAGAAAATAGATTTTATTTTCTTTATATATTAATAAATATAATTCACTGGTAGTAGGTCTCTGTTGCCGGAGACCGTTTAGATATGTACGGGGTCAGAATACAAAGTACAGTTTGTTATTTTTAGAAGCACGCAATCGATTTTATACGTTTACTCTGGATTGAGACCAAGAAAAGCATCCATATTTTATAATTAATTCGCACATTATGACCGCCGGGAAACAGTTTTATGACCTAGCCTATATGTTGTTCCGATCCCAATAAAAAAATTCTAAGACATTTTCATTGAAAATATGCTTTATTAACCATGTTATAAATATTAGTGTACATAAAGAAAATTTATTGATGTCTGGATAAATAGAAATTTATTAACAATGTTTTTTCAATGTTATTAATGTAGCTTATTACATTTAGGTTTTGTTATATTAGGTCTTTAGATTTAAACGGTGTACATACAAAGTCTTATTGTAACTTTTCTACAATTAAACATCATCGTCAACCGATGAACGTCCACTGCTGGTCATAGCTAATTTCAATAGTAATATTATTTTTTACTTTGGTGTAACTTGTGCATAAAAAAATATGGTATAAATAAATAAACTTAGGAAAGAGATGGTTTGTGCGGTTAATGTTACTGTTCTTTTCCTCTTCATGATCTTCTCTTCACATTCTTTACTTTATCATTATTCTTGTAACGCTAATTTATATACAATTTTACGTTTTTTATTTAATTTAGATGTACGCTTTATGTTATGAATTATTGAAGTAGTAATTATATCTTCTAGGAAGACGTGGCTTTTTAATTTCACCGTTACTCGCAGTAGTCATATCTTGTTTTAATGATTTACATAGAAAAATATTATTTGATTCAGAAATAGCTTGTTGCATTAATATCTAGTTTTTTTTTGGATTAATAGACATATATGTAAGTATCTGTGTTCACTGTTGTAATATTTATTAGGTCTTTCGATAATATTGCGAATATAAAGATTCATCTTTTAAAAGGTCTATAATGTTACTTGAATAGCTGAGCTGTATCGGTAGAAGAAGTTAATAAAAAAAGCTCCTATTCCTCTCTGGAAGCACCGCGGGTGCGCGTTATTTTTATTTTAACGGTGACACAAATTGAGGTTCGTTTTTTATGAGAATATTCCCGTTACTTGCTTTAACAAACTTTCCAAGTGCCTTTATTGAATTTTCTCAAGTTTTGATAGGTTTTTCCGTGCGACTTTTTTTTTCCCTTTTGTTGCGTTTCGTTACAAAGTTGAGTCGCCCGAGTAACTTAGACAAGAAACAGATCTTTGTTAACATTCATTTACCCAAAACATTATAATAGTCTTGTAAATTGTTTTTGTCTCTTTTAAACATAGAAATAATCTAGTCTTCGAAAGAAATACTCCTAGAGATTTTTTGTCCGTTACAAGAACTATACTTATGGTAGGGCTGTCTTTTCCTGCGTATATCCGACTGGCGGTAATCCTTTAGCGTGTTAAGATGCGACTATGAGAGATCAATCTGAGGTAAACACATCTCTGCTTATTACTTTTACCATCACAGTGCCTTTAACAATCGACATGCCAAGCGTATTGAAGTTACTCTCCCAATGGACATTTATGGAGTGAAATGAATATATATCGCCTATTTCGTTGCTACGGGCCCTGTCAGAGTAGCTATTACTCTGAAACAGTATCAGGAATACACAGACTGTACTTTAGGCCTCAAGGTTAATAAGAAAAATGTATTATTTACTGTGTGTGAACAGGGTTTATCATTGACTGAAATATACTTCTTTCTTATTCAAACAAGCAACTAAAAGTTCGCGTGATGTATACTTCACCACATTGTTCTCTTGCTTTGAGACATAAGATGTTAAGTTTCGTTACCTCAGTAGCTTTAGTATCCACATCACCCATTAAACAAGAGTAGAGTAATATTTGCACACTACTGTTTGCAAAAAATAGTCGCTGCGGTGTAGCTACCGACACGGTCTCCAGCAACAGGGATCTACCAGTAAGCATTTACAACTTTACTTACCCACCATTTGTAATCTCAAAAGTTATTCAAAAGCAAATTGCACGTCTAACACGACATAACGTGTTAAGTTTCGTGAGTTCTTACAAGCTAATTATTCATCAGCGGAGTCCGTATTCGCTAACGGTTCGCTTATTTCTGTTGATGTCGTTGTACGGATGATGTATGGCTCCCGGTGGACGCACGTCTAGTTAAAATGCAATGCATGTTGCACGGCGACGATGTGCTTTAAGCATTTAGATTTATGGCGAGCGTTTGATATTAGGTGCATGCATGCGTGATAGACGTGCGGCTGATATTTATAAACCGCAAATTGTTTAGAAAATCTTATGGCTCGTATATAAAAAAAACTTACCAGCTCTTGCTAACCGCATACGAAGGAGAGGGACAATAAATATAAGTTTGAATAAGAGAAAAGAGAAATATGAAGCGATAGATAGTAGATGATTGTAAAAAGATTACCTTGATTAAGAATATCACGGAAGAGTGGAAAAAAGAAACATAGATTCAATGAGTAACGTATTCGTAACTTACTCGTTTAAAAAAGTTTGCATTAAATATTATAGAGAAACGAAGCCGTGATAGCTCAGTTTGTCAGGCGGCCGTATGTCGCTGTAATACAAGAAGACGCACGCACGGGTTCGATCCTCGATGAGCTTGAGCTTCCGGTGAAAAAAAAAAAAACTGTGAGGAAATAGAAATGTTCATCAATCTTAACTTTGCCAGCGATGAGGATAAAATGGCTTTGACTCTTTTACAGTATGTGAAGGCTCTGAGCACTAGTAGTTAGAACATGAAATGGGTCTTTTTATATATAAAGAGTATTATATAAATTGAAAGAATAATTTCTAAAGTATTATTACTATTTTTCTATTGAAACATTATGAAATCTTTTCTATGTTGATATGATTATCATATCGCTACAGCAACCGTTATATCCGTCGGATCGTCATTGTCAGTCAGAAGTCCCTCATAAATATGATATGTGTAATGTAACATTCAAATCAATACGGGACTCGTGTCACCGCTATTGGAAAATGAAAAGCTGTCTATTGTAATGTTATACTTTTTATTGTGGACTAGACCAATATTTATTAAACTCTAAATTTTTGTTACAATATTCGGAACATAAATTGTGGATCACAGTATTATAATAACTTCAATATTGGTTACTTAGATAATTTGTATTTTGACATCAAATCCAAAGCATAAATATTTAAATAGATCGAATAGTTATTTTTTAATATTAAATCAAAGTTGTTTTAAGCTCTTGCTAAGGACAAATATATAGAGGCAATGATTCAAAAGATTTATTAATTTCTTTGGCGATAAAAAAACATCAGTTGAATTATTTGTAAAACAACATAAACTCAACTCTTGGTTTGTTGGATGGTAAAATCTAATTGTAAGAGTTTTTCAAGATTTTTTAAAGATACCTATTTTATTATTTTTTATTACGCGGAGCGACGAGAAATACTCGACGTTCACCTAATGGATGATATAAACTGCACTACATAGTGCTCGAGACATGAGATGTCTCGTTACCCCAGTAATTTCACTAGCAACAATGCTCTTCAAGCCGGAATACAATTGTTGTTCTACTGTTTGGCGTTTGATTATTACTTTGAGAGATCATGATATTAATAAAGAAAAATAGATCATAAGAAATATAAATGGTAGCAAATAAGTATGGAGTCTAGTTAATCAACGTTTAGACTGGTCTAACTTTAAAAATAAATTCGCCTTGCAAATTTTTGCAGATGCAATGAGCATAAAAAAATCTTGTACTTCATTGCAATTTTATAAAACTGTCGTTCCGTCCGACAAAACCTTTTCATTTATTACGAGGAGACGTCGGAACTTTTACTCAGAAAAACTGTCGCTTCGACTCGCATTGACCGATGTAGCTGCGATCCGGGGGGCTAAACTTTTAATTACACTTCGGGGTTAAACGACGGGTTATTTTAGATTCAGATTGGGTGAAAGATTGAGTGATACGGGATGTCAGCGGTTTTGATTAAGCGGTACAGAATACGCTAACAAGCGACCCACCTTTGGTTTTAAATGATGGTCAGTTTATGGCTCAAAGTCACCCGAAGGACAATGGAGGGGGCTATGCTCGATCTAGCATAGACAGATGAAATTCTCATATCTGCGCGATCGAATCAGAAAACAGGAGATTCCTAGAAGAACTGAGGTCAATGACATAGCCTTGATGACTGCTTAGACTTAAGTAGCAATCGGTAGGAACTATTGCTCAAAAGACTGACAGCCGATGGGGCAGTAAAGTCTAGAGTACCGCGTACCGGCAGAAGTTGTGCTGTATGACCCTCCACAAGGCGGACCTACGATCTGATGAAGGTCCGAAGGGGGACAGTTTGGTGTGGAGATCATTAAGATAATTTAAAAGTCCATCTACCAACCTGCATTTCGCTAGAGTCAAAGTCTAGAGTCAGCCTTAACTCTCGTAGAAGAACTGTTTATTTATTTAAGTAATAAAGAAAATGTGTTTTGGTTACATGTATGTACTTTTGTATTTGTTAATATATATAATTGCTTTAACATTTTTATTTCGCGATTGAAGTTACCATTATATTTATTGTAACATTTTTAGCAATAAATTTGGAAATGTGTTACAAATTCCTTATCATTATTGACAATCAGTTTTTCAAGAGGGTAAAGTATGTCGTTTCGAAGAAAACTTTATTTCCCCTTCTTTGCGTCGGAGATTAGTAACTTTTTAATACTCTTTATCAGAATAAAGCCGTTTGACAAGCACTTCCGAACGATGCAATGTTCTCTCTTTATTTTATACAGTCTTTTACTTGTTTTTAAAACTCTGGTAATATATTTCTTCTACAGTAACTTAGATTCAGGTAACTATTAATTTTTAGTCTGCAAGTATCTGCTCCTACCGTTTATATACAATATTACCTTAGATGTACAATTGCATATTTATTTTAAAAAATGTTTCACGTAGACGTTTTGATGTGTTGATATTTTAATTTTGTTGTATAAAAAAACACTTTCTAACCTCATTCAGTTCAGGGGTGGTTTGGACAGGCTCGGTTTTGTCAAGATTGTCAATTTGAATGCTGAACTTTTCCATTTAACTTTCGTGTGCCTAACTTTTCACGACATTCTTCCCGAGTTTGTATTGTCGGGGCTCGATGTTAAAAATGAAATTTTCGGTAATTTAATTTTTAACGTTACGCCCGAAGGTACACCTGGTACGTCTGTAACAAGGTTTCCTTCCCTCCCCCTGTCAAAGTATTAAGACTAATCTCGGTTCGGAACGCAATTCCAAAAATTTACAAGCGAGTTTGAGCCTCGATAAAGACCCGTGGGATAGATTTTAATTAATTTTTTTTAAACATACAATTTTTTCTGTTATTTCTTTACTTTTATTTATACTACGGCTACTATTATAAAATAACAAGTTATAACTGAATACTATAAAATCAAGTATACTTCTTTAGTTTAATATACATCTTTCTCATTTTAGATTGACTTTGAATACTATTTCTCATCTCTTAAAACAGTTAAACTTATCTTAGTTGGAGAGTAAGGAAGTACATACACTTAAACAGTTTAGTTTCATTAAACCAAAGACTTCGCTGCGGTGGGACTTGATCCGGAGTCGAGTTAGTTGTAGATTTGTTTCTAGATGGCCTGTCTCGAACAGGCTTGCCGCTTCCTTATAATGTATCTGCTTTTTATTATTGTTCGGTAGTGCGAACTCAATACGATCGAACATTGTTTAACGGTGATAGTCACACTATTACAAATGTAGACAAATGACACTCCTTGGCATTCTGTTTCTTAAAGATTTTAAATATATGAAAAACTTTGAAGAAATGTATATATGTACCTTAACATATATATGTAATAAAGTTAAAATCTCTAAGAGAAATAGGAATTGTTGAAAGGTGGTGAACATTTTCAGGTTATATTTTGATGCTTCCTTTGTTGATAGTTTATAAATTTCAGTAACTGATTATCATCATATCAGCACATGCATTTTTGCTATCTATTTTGAATAAAAAAATTACTCTATGTTAGATGTTTGACTAACAAAAAATGTTTATTTTTTAGTTGAGATATGATTGTGTGATCATTTTATTATTCATTTGAAATATCTGTCAAAGTAAAATTGTTTAATTTCTAGGTTATAGTCTTTCGTTATATGTTTATCATAATACTCAATTTATGAACACATTTCTTTCTTTAATCGTTAATAATTCTGTATACTTCAACAAAGGATGGTATTTATTACCGAAAACATTTATTTCGCTTGCGTGCGGCTTTTCGGCGAGAGAAAAACGTATTAATTATAACGCTCTCGTCTGTTTATTTCAACAACTATGCTCGGTGCCGTGGAAATGCTCCACGTAGCTGGATTTCGGCGATAAATTACGTAATGTAATAGCCGGGATAGTATTGTAGACGTTATTAATAAGCCATGACGTGAAATATATGGCCCCCGGTTCACATACGCGGAGTGTGCCCGGTGGATACGGAGCGTGGACGTCGGTTGCGACGTTGGCGAATTGCATACAAGGCCTCAGCGCTTAAGTAATGCACGCTTCGAAACCTTTTCATTGCATTTTCAACACGTACCCACTGGCTTAAAAATTTCTAAAAGCACGCTCAAAGCATGTTTGTTGCGAATGTAAAAGGTTAAAGTAATATTTAATAAACACTAACCTTTCTCCTTCTTATCCTCGCTATGGTTTATTTAGCGGAAGAACGATCATCGTTTTCGAATCGTATCGTTAGAATGCGATAATAACAATTGCAAGAAATTATAAATCATCCCGTTTCTTCATGCAAACAAATTTAATTAAATTGTTCGATATTACATAATTTTTACTTGCTGTAAGTAAAATGCGCGCCCTTAAGCCTTATTATTAAAAATCGAAAGTGTGAACTGGGAACAGTGTAAGTAAGTCGGATCGGTCTAGCAAAGAGGATTACTGGGGGCTTCTGTGAATTGCGCAAGATAGGTTCAGGTCCGAGCCAGATGCTTTTGTTGCCCGCGAGATTTCATCGCAGATTAAAACTTTTCTATTTTTTCCTCATCTGGCTTCGGTTTCGCTGTTAATGGTTTCCTTTTATCGGTTTATTCTATCGATTTAAGCAATCTCTGCAGGTGTCTTCATAATATTTAATTTAAATGTAAACTATAATATACTACAGTTACTATTTATATATATACTATAATATAGTTTACGTAATCTAATAACGTTTTGTTACACTAAAAATTGTTGGTGATTTCCTTAGGTGTAGTATTTGAAAAAAATCATAACGATTAACAAATTCAATGTAAATGTACTATTGTAGTAAGATAACTGTTTTGGTATAAAGAAAAAATACAAAATTTACAAATATTTTTTACCTTCATTATCATTATATCGATACTTCTCATTCAAAAGGTATTGTCAAAAGAGATTATATAGCTTCACATTGTATATTGCCGTTTGACGGATTTCTTGAGCGGGAAATATTCTACATTTCTTATAAATTGGTATAGAAAAAAAAAACACAAATACATTAACAAAATTAAAAACACAAAAACACACATACAAATTTATTCGCCATTATTAAAAATTGAAGCCGTTAATTTTGAAAGCTAACATCGCAACTATGGGTAAAAAATCGTTTTCATGCTTTTGCCATAAGGATTGTTTATATTAAATATATTTCTGTATTATGAACGTAAACGACCATGACTTTCACTCGATGTTATATAATACGACCATCATCTGATGAACAAAAGGTGATAAGTTCCTTTGCTACAGTAATTCTTTTGGCTACAACGTCATTTAAACCGAACCAGAAAGAGTCTGTGCATTTATTCCTGCCTAAGGCAATAAAGATTTCACTTGAGCACTTTTGACACCGAGAAATGAAAAATCACAAAGTTTTCTTTATTACCGCTGTTGTGATTTTGCCAGAATGTTCTTAGATATTTAACATCCGGACAATGTACTAGGTTTAGACCAGAATCTGAGTCACACGGTACGCGTCTGCAAATTCGCATTCTACGATCAATTCAGGGTAATGTTTGACATAAATGTGCTGCGAACGTACATTTGATAATCATTATATTAGTAAGACGGAATGCTACTTGGACGCTAAACAAAACAATTCCGCTCTACGCAGTGTTTACGACTTGGCACGGATTCGATCATTAGACCTTCTGTAACACACAATAATTTCGATGCGCATTCAATGAACGTTCTGCGTCCATTTAAATTCCTCAAAGCTTCGAGAGCTTAATACTGTCTTACAGCGATAGCTACAATATGTTGTGCATCGAAGCGATTGAAATTGAATGCGTTTGAAGCGTTCACGTAAATTGCTGCGGCGTAGTGATACGACGGAATACCTTCTGTGGGGTCTTAACATATTTTACCCGAAAAGTAAAGTTTACATATGATAGGCTTAGAATGACATCTAACATATACTTCAACAGGTTATTTAATTCTTTGTACACCGTTAACAGATTCCGCAAAACCAGTAACCATAAAATAACTTAAACAGTTGAGTTTTATTCATCCCGTCGTTCTATAACGTAGTAAGTTTCTTTTTGAGTTTTCTCCTTTTTGTTGTCCTTCTGATCTTCTTTTATAGAGTCATTCACCCATCACGTCCATGAAAGCTGCTGGTATGGTAACATGATGGTTGCCCCGCGATGTTTTTCTAAAAAGATATATCTATTTTATTGCTATAAAAATAATTTTACTATTATAGCAAAAACTAATAATTAAATGTTATTAATTAATGCTATCAAGTCTCTAACGAATTGTGAATACTCTGAATCATCCATGACTTTCATGGCCACCCTTTTTTACTTTGTTCAGCTTACATTAATTCAGTCATGAAAACATTAGTTACTTTTTACAAATACTAGTTTTTAACTTTATATTCCAAGGGGTTATTATTTAATTACTTTAAACAAAATTACATATTAATGTTTAGATTATTGTTAATTAAAGATGTGATCAACTTGTTTATTGCACATCTCAATCTATTAGTTTACATTCCTAACGCTAACGTTGTCGTGAACCGAAACTGTCTCCGCATTATTGATACTATTACATTGTAACATGAATATAGGTTTACAATGTTACAAACAATTTCAGTGCACGATTTCAAATATAAACTAGTATTATTAGTTTCGTAGTCAACGTTTATACATGAAATGCATTAAAATTTGTACAAGCTTCATTCTGGGTAATGTCCGAATAAAAATGTTATCTGTATTATTAATATTTAAACAAAATAACAATATCCGTTGTAATCATGTTAAAATGATGTTTACCGCTAATACTATCGGTTGGTAATTATATACGAGGGATGTTACCAAAGTTTCGGGAATTTTGTTATAATTAAATTACGCAGAAACTTACAGGCAATGTTATTGGTGTCAGACAAGTCTTGATACGTTTATGCAAATATCTAGGGCAATACTGTTCAGTCTGATTTAAACGTTCAACTGATAAAGAAAATTACTTAAACTTTGAAAACAACTTATGTATAATTCTGTTTTCATAATATGTTGGAACAATAGCTCCTGCAGTGTTTTTAAAAACATTATGCCAGCGATGATGGTATCACTAACATCATTTTTGGTATTACTCATTGTTGAATAAAATGTAGATTTGCAGAATCTCACATTCGTTGGACAACCTAACGACCTTTTAACAGGTCCGTACACTTCGCCGGTCGGTTCAAATTCAATTTGTTATTTTAATGTTGCTAACAATGATAACCATCGGCTAATAATCGACGACTGTTCAATATAGTAGTATACTGGTGGTAGGTCTCTGTTGCAGGAGACCGTTTAGGTAGGTACCAACGCAGCTCCTATTTTAACTGCCAAGTAATGTGCAAACGTTACTGTGTTCCAATTTGAATGGTGATGTAAGCTAGCGAAATTACTGGGGTAACGGTATTTAATATCTTATGTCTAGCAACGAGCGCAATGTGGTGCACTGTCTACCATCTTAACTAGTGGCACATTGTTATGGGCAAGCGTATCACTTACCATCAGGTGAACGTCTTGCTTGTTTCAACTCGTTGAATATGAAAAGAGAGTTGTTTATTATTTTAATATTACTAGTACAGTGGAAAAAGGAAAGAGCGATTTTGGAATGAAGTCTGTATTGTGTCGGTTTGCGTCGGTGGTCGTGGTGGTCGCTTGTAATTGCTTCATCGCGTGCGGGGGCGCTTGACGGTGACATTTGTGGTCTGCACACGTTGACAGCTTCCACCGAGGCGTGTTCATCTGTTATGTCAGAATAGTTTCTATTCACCTATGCACAAGCTAACTGGGTGAATCAACATGTAGTTTGATTTGAATTAAATCTATATTTTTGACCGCGGGCCGAGATTAGACGACTACGTTCTCCTGATGGAAAGTAAAAACTACTCATAATGATGTCGCGCTAACACACTAGCAACAACACCCTTCAAATCTAAACAGTATTGGAAGAGGAAATAGGCGTTACAGTGTTACCTAACTAGATGGTCTCCAGCAACAGAGATCTACCACAATTTACTATTTCAAGTGCTCACCGTCATCAAGTTTGAAATCATCAAAAGCTTTCACTTACTGCTAAGAATACAATTTAAATCCTGAGAAATACAAATGGCGTAAAACAAGATCATTCCGTACATATTTATTCATGACACAAGTTTTCAAAATGTTTTAACGCCATGTTAAATGGTGAACAATTCGCCATTTAATTAGAATGGATTCGTCAATTGGCGAAAGTTTTTTTTTTGGCGTAAAAGATATTAGACAAACATAGGAAGCTGTTAGCAACACTACTTGTTAAGTTGAGGCTAATGAAAAATGTGGAAGATTTGCATGAAGATGGTGATTGTTTTTAATAACTAGATACAAAATTTTCTTATTTACACAATTATTTGCTCAATATTGAAACATTCGCCATTTCTATTATTTCACATTAAATTAAATGTATCAATTATTATCTTCTCCGAACAATTTAATTCAGCTATGTTTAATGATGGTAAATAATATTTAAATTTAAAACAGTCAAGTGCAGGTGGTAATACAAACACAAAACATTGTGTATTTATTTTACAAAGCATTCGTGGAAGTGAACTATTAATTAGATTTAACTGGTGTTTAAAACTAAAAGTGTTTAATTACCGTTGGCAATAACTGAACTTTGGCATTGGATCAAAGACGTAATTTTGTTTTGTTTAACACAACCATCACGTTTAGTCCTATTCGTGGTGTTGATAATTTCAAATGTTTAACACGGCCATTGGTTAAATTCTCGGGTCACGAGTAGTAAACTAAGGTGGTAAAGTATAAAATATTCACTATTGTATTGTAAAACTGTCGCTGTAACAGAATTGCTGTGTTTATTCTGTCACAATGAAAT
Organism: Byasa hedistus; assembly: GCA_029286795.1. Classification (NCBI taxonomy): domain Eukaryota; kingdom Metazoa; phylum Arthropoda; class Insecta; order Lepidoptera; family Papilionidae; genus Byasa; species Byasa hedistus. The sequence continues at coordinate 3,799,012 of JAGSMW010000008.1, forward strand.
TAGAGTTAGGTGTTAATTTATTTTCAAGCATACTTCGATATTAGTCCCACAATGAAAACTTAAGAAATTCAAAATTGTATCGTAAATATTGTATGTAATTGTATTGTAAATATTTTTTTTTTAAATTATTGGTTTATGTACATAAGTATATTTTCAAATTCAATGATGACTTAAGTAAGTGGGTATCTGTATTCCGTGCAGTAGATATTGAGCATCAGACGGAAGTTCATTGTGTATGTATAAAGTTGTTATTAGTTTCAAACTGTTAATAATTTTGTCCACGTTTTTAATATCCGTGAACCGCCAGAAACCATTAGTTCGTTGTGCGCTTGAGCTTTTCGTTTTATCAAAATTGATTAAACCTTACAATAGTTATTTATAAATTAACCATTATTGACTTAAAACTTAAGCTGCTTTCGCTATTAGTTTGTGTTTTTATTATTCAACTTCTTTATTCGACTTTTTGTTCGTGTATTAAAAATTAAATAACATGAATGAAAGCTAGAATTTTGCGCGTAGTTGACATTTAGCGAATTTTTGTTGTTATTGAAAACCTTTAGAAAAATTAACAATGGACGGACCCAGCTTTGCGGAATGCTATGTAGAGCATTTTATGTGAGCCTCACCTTGAAAAGAATTGAGTCAGTTGACTTTGTTTAAAAAAAATTAGGTAAAGTATTCGTTTCGAAATGGACCTTATTTTTTTTTAATGAAACTACTTTTTAATGATTTTGTTTAATTACTGGTGGTAGGTCTCTGTTGCCGGAGACCGTCTAGGTAGGTACCACCGCAGCTCCTATTTCAACCGCCAAATAGTAGTGTGCAAACATTACTGTGTTCTGGTTTGAGAGGCGCTTCAGGCGCTACAGCTACAGCTAGTGTAATTACTGGGGTAACGAGACTTAACACCTTATGTCTCAAGGCGACGAGCGCAATGTGGTGCAGTGTGTACCATCTTGACTAGTCCCACGTTGTCATGCGTATCACTTACCATCAGGTGAACGTCTTGCTCGTTTTGTCGCATAGTAGTATAAAAAAAAAAACATTTATATGTAACTTTATTTTGCTGATAAACATTTTTATTTTTTTAAAACATCTTTACTTATGTTTTTAGATCCCACAATCATAACAAACTTTTCCCGTATAAAAACGAGAAAGAAAACATTAGAAATGTTTAATATTGATTGAGAAAACATAAATATATTTATTGATGACTAAAAAAATGATGCTAATAAGTATTGGCAGATGTGGTAGGGTCCCTGTGGACTCCTCGTGAAGTCCGTTATCGAACGGGAACGGGCCCGTAACCGAAAACTCCGATACCCTGCAGTACAATTTGCCGACGTAATTGTTTTAATTGAGATAAACACCGCCCATTACCGTTGCTTTATGCGATTAAAGATTTAATGGAACTTCATTATAATTATAATCTGATTAATGCTTTAATAACAGTAAGCAAATATTAATAATATCTTTACGAAAAACTTTATCTGTATTCATTTAATAACTTCTTCTTAGTGGCTCTACATAAGTCCTCATTAGAAAACATTGAAAATTACATGCATACATCTTATTCGTTTTATTATATTACTTAATAAAAATACATTAGTTATATATATCAAAAGTAACGAAGTGGTATCTCGTGATAATTACGTGGCTCATATTTATAGTGATGAAGCAAGAAAAAATTATTTAATTTCCAACAGCATCGGAAAAAGAAATATTTTAAACAGCTGTCGCATGCCATACGAGATGGTTTTAGAACGTAAACTAAACAGTACGACCTAAAAGCGAAATTTTTCAAGACAATGATAGATGCCAAGCGAACGGACTTCTCTAAACATTCATTTCCTTCTAATCCCTTATTGCGTACAACGTTTAACAAATTTTCTTATTATAAACACACATCAGCCTGTTCGTGTAACAAATGCTTTTTTTCACTAGTAAATATATTAAGAAAACTTTTTAGATCATGTATAAGTATTTTGTACATAAGTTAAATCATGCTTTAGGATTCTGCTGTAACTTGAATATTAGTAAAAAGTATCACTAATCTCTGTTGTTGTAATGACAAATATATTGCATTTGACTGAATTCACAATCACTTATTTACGTGTGATGTTTAACAAATTTTCTTAATATTAATACTCATCCGCCAATTTTGCTTTAAAATATTTTTTTTCGCTTGCTTTGAGAAAAACTGCACAGACTAATGAGCTGTCAAATGTAAATGGCCGCCGTCCGTCGCGGTTAGGTTAATCTTTGAAAGCGAATGTTGTTATTTATTTTGACTGCGTATGCTTGCTTTATCACATATATCCTGATCGTTTTATTTTTAAAAATGGGACGATGTCGCGTCGAGTTTATATGTATAAATATATAATGATTTTAATACAAGAACCTAGTTTATGATTTCTTAAAACTATACCGCTTGATAATTTGTTGCTTTAACAAGTGAATAATGAGAACATAGAAATCGTTAAGGAAGTTTAAATGATATTATAAAATTCATTCAACAAGAACTATATTTCAATCACATGTGTATTGTTTTTTTTCGACATTTTGTGTTGTATAACTAACCTTAAAAATTCACTGTATAAATACATACAATATATAGTGTAAGCGAACTTACGATCTTTGAAGCCTTACGACCAGAAAAGGCGTGGGTCGATCTCCACTGTGCTTAAGGTTCCGGAGTAAAAAAATATCGCGAGGATACCCACCATGTTTTAAGAACAACAGCTTTCGAGGACTTGCTGCCAACCCGCACTTGGTCAGCGCAATACTTGTGAGAGAAGGGTCCGTGTCCCAGTAATGGAAACATTACTAGGGTTCGTTATGCATGTACGAGCATGTCATATTATACCTCTATGAGATCGGTAAAATTGTTATAACATAAATATTGTGTTAAATATTTTTTCTTATTCTACTAAGCGACGGGACGAGCAAAACGTTCGCCTGGTGGTAAGTGACACGCTTGCCCATAACAACGTGCCACTAGTTAAGACGGTACACACTGGACTATATTGCGCTCGTAAACATAAGATATTAAGTCTCGTTACCCCAGTAATATCACTAGCTTACAGCGCCCTTAAAACCGGAACATAGTAATGTTTGCACATTACTGTTTGGCGGCGGAATTAGGAGCTGCGGTGGTACCTACCTGGACGGTCTCCGGCAACAAAGACCTACCACCAGTGATATTTATAACATAAATATAGTATGTAAAGAGAACAACTACATTATTTATAACTCATCTTTTTAAGTTCTTGGAGAATTATAAAGATACAACCAGAACGATGTTTTTGACTGAAAAACAAACAGAGGTGTGCAAACGATTCTATTCTAGTTTGAATGGTGCTATAGCTACAAAATTACTGAAGCTATACTAATGCAGTGACATGCTGCATAAAAAACGTTATATCACATAAACAAATTTCAGACAGATATCAGATAATACTATATACTCCATCCTGTGATTTTATATCGTTAAAATGTTATCAATTTCATAATACGCTAACCTTAAAGTACGAGTATATTAGATATTAAGGCAGGTATCGGCGATAAAACGGTATTTAGATGAGCGCATTTTCGTAATGATTAAAAATCTTGTTCGTGTTATTAAAAAGCACTGAGAAAAAAAATTGCAAGGTTATTTTGTAACGTTTGATTATATTTCACATATAAAAAGCTTTAGCAGACAGCTGTAGGTTAAGCAGAATTAGTATATGAAAAGCAATAAACATAACATCAATTTTCTTTTTTGATTTGATGTAACATTGCTGTCATTAAACTATCATAATGTTGATCTCAAAGGAAGTTTTAAAATTATATTAGACTTTATACAAATATTTAGTATATTAGATCTATTCAAGTTTGGATATACTTATGGGGTTTAATTTCGAATCGTAAAAACTAAAACTTAAGTGCCTATGTCTTGGATAGGTTTGCTTTATTAGTTGCAATTCACTAGGCGGTGTTGTGCTGCAAAATACAAAGTCTCCGCCGTAATACTTTGTATTAAATGACTTTCTCGGTACCTTTATACTTGTAATAAATTACATTGTTACTGTAAATCGTTTAATAAAACTTTTTTGCTTTTCTGAGTAACTATAAACTTACAATAAAAAAAAATTATTAAATTATGCTTTCATACAAGTTATTGTATAAGTATAAGTAAATATAGATGCTGCAGGAATTAAGAAGTGTAAAAATAACAGAGTTTTCCCATTCCAAGTTTTGTAAAAAAAAAAAACTTAATGTTTTCAACAGAAATAATCATTAAAATCAAATCGTGCTCGGTTTAAAACCTAAGACATTAAAAACTTTTTAGCATTTTCTTTACAAGATTTATGAAACTATGACTATAAAAATTATACTAAAAGATTAGTACTTGCGAAGTTTTGTTTTAGAACAGCTGTAAACCAAAGTTAGTTCACGAGAATGTAACAAAAAAACTGCTCTCCGAAGATATTGAATAAAACATTTTATTTAGTACGAAATTCGGTCGCCTTGTAGACTGAGTGAAGTCGCTCATCACCACTCTTATATTGTCTTGTAAAGTGCCCATTGTACTCCTGTGAGGTTTGTTTATTTAACAAGGGGACGGAGAGGGAAAAGCGTATCATTACGCCGAAAAACCGAAATGGCGGCCGCGAAATTCATTTTAGAGTTTCAACGCTGGTAGGTAAAGAGAATTGTTTGAAATATTATATCTGTAATATATATTCAATGATTCACCATATATGTTCCTTTATGATAAAACTTCATCTTTAAAAGTTTCATAATACATTTAATATATTAATTTTCATCTTTTTATATAATTGAAGCACTCTAACCTATTGCAGTTTGTTTCATATCACATGTCTACGAAAGCTTTTTAACTTTCTTTATTAGAAGTTCGTTAGGAATCGCAGCTGCGTTTTTCATACATATAGTTTAAGAGACTGCCATAGCCTACCGAGCTATCACGGCATCAATAGAAATATATAATAACAACATATTTTCATTAAATACTTTTTTGGTGTTACTAACAACTTTTTCAATGACAGCGGGAATGTTATCGTGTATTCCACGAATACACTTTTAAAAAATCTTTAAAATATTGTCGATGTCATGATATTTCGTTTTCATAATCATAACGTATCTTTTTTATTTATGAAATATAAAGATAGTGTAATACACGCAAAACGAGTGAATAGTACACAAAAGCGGGATACAACTCTGTAAAGTTGTACTGTGTGGCTCGTCGCTATTGTTTTTGGGGCGAGTGTCCAAAAGTCTGTACGTTACGCATTTCGTATTGTCAACGTGCCAGCAAGCACTTTGAATGAGCACCGATACTTGTTGCGTTGGTGATTTATAATCAAAATTACCATTTTAATGGCATCGGTATCACAATGAGCAGAATTGAAATTAATCGCAACACATTTTTGATGATTTTCATATTAATCATTTCAACGTGTTCTTGTCCAATTCTTTACGTAGACCTTTTTAAAAGGAAGTGCTTGCGATATTGGCAGCTTTACGTTTTGGCAAAGTATAGTGGTTGTAGTGAAAGCTGATAAACTTTTTCTGGAATAATTCTACTATTCATTAGTCGTGTAGACAGGTGAGACTGTAGTTAAGCACTGTATAATAAAAAATTGCACGGTTTTCTTTATTCTAAATTACTCATACAGTTTCTATTGTTTAATATAATATGTATATTGAGACGAATTATTTATAGCATTGATTACAAATCTTCGTTTTATTTTAAATACTGCGTATTTGAAACTTTTTTGTGTTTTGCCTTTTAAGCGATGAGTAACCGATTTATTTAATGACGTTACAAACTCGTAAGACGCAAAAGCCTAAAAAATTAGAGTAAGTAATTCGTTGAAATTGAAACTCGCGCCCCCAATCACTCGAAAAAGAGATTACTTAAGCAAATGAAATAAAATTACTTGAATCACACAGATTTATTTTGCGATAAATTAGACCAATCTTACGCACGGCTTGGAAAAATGGCGCCGAATTAAGGTGACAGATCGTCCAATAGAAAGTACAATGCGCTTTAAACAATGAAAGATATAAATAAATATCAGTCGATCCCCATCAGGTTGGAAATAATGTAGAGTAGGAAGCAATCACATTGTTCGGTGACGCGGGCGAGACGTATCCAGCCATTTAATTGGGTGAGAATTACTCCGCGAGCTCTGCTAGAGGTAAGCCTGAAATTAGATCATGACGCCGTCGCTTCGATATCTTGTAACGAATACAACAATAACTTCTAAGTCGTGTTTCCTCATGACTGAGGGTCGTGGTCATCATGTTTTTATTGAAACACACGACGACTCTGTCCGTTATAATGGAGTGGTTTGCCATTGCCTTCTCCATTTCACATACTAGTCCGTGCACGGGTGGTCATGACATAGATATGTAGGTCTCCTCACGATGTTTTCCTTCACCGTCAAAGCACATGATTTTAGTTGGAGTTATACTAACAGCACATAAATTGAAAAATTCATTGGTGCAGACCGGATTCGAACCAGATACCTTGGGATTGCAAGGCCGGCGTTCAAACCACTAGGCTATCACGGCGTTATACATATACAACAGAACAACAACTAAATAATGAAAAGGGATAATAAATAAAGGGATAGTTTAAGTGAATGCTGATGTAGTCGACTAGTTTGTAGGTTGCCGGAATCGATCGGATCGGGGTAAGATATTTCTGTCACAATTGTTTGTTTTTATTCCGACCCACGTACAGCACAATGTAAATACTATTACAACGTGCCCTGTATTTAATTATTATTAGAAATTCTTCTTCAGCGTGACGTTTTGTTTAAAGTTATCAAGGTAAAGTAGTGATTTTGTAAAACAATTCTATAAAATAATAATAATGATAAGCATTAAAAATGCTTAAGAAATTGCTATAACAAAATGTAGAAACGTCAATTTAAAAATAAAAACTTTGCTCCGAAATATGGACAATCGTAACAGAAAGGAGAAAATGTGCTGCTGTTTACTGGAAGTAAATATTTTTGGAACAAAGATAAAGTCCGCTATTGGATTTCTTGTTTATCTTCGGTTTCGTTTTTGGGGGAAACTTATTGGCTGTTTTATTTTTTTATTGGTTAAGAAACTAAACGGCCCGTGTTATAATACAATATTTGTTTTACAACGTGTTAAGTTGACATACAGTTAAGTGGCATACTTACCTGAAAACTTTGTACGTAAAATATTACTGAGTCTTCGTTTTTTTGTTTTTTTGTTTTTTTGTTTCAGGACAGTTGTTAATGTGCACAACAACCAAATAATTTTATTGAATTATTTTTTTTAGTTAGGAATGAATGTAGATAATTTAACTTACTAATATAACGTTGCATGGCGAATTCAGACTTATTCTGTTTAGGTCTTTCGTTCTAAAGTCCATTAAACTTTTCTAGAAAATATAACACTCAGAAAAGCACTAATCTATGTAGAACGCGAATAAAGGAGCATTTTATATGGGGTCCCAACAGAACGGTAAACGGCGAGGAGGTCTTCCTGATTTTAATGAGATCGACTATCTGTGGGGAGGGACGAGCCGCCTCTATTCTTACGCGGCATGCGGGTAACTCTACAAATTCAATAAGAACCACAATCCGTTTCACTTACAACGGATGGGGGATAACGTAATCGGCTCACGGTATTTGAAATCTTTTGATATATACGAAATAGCTACTATGGTTATTTCATTGTATTGTATCGAATCATTGTATCTTATTGATTTACCGTTATAACGAAATTCTGGTGATGATTAATTCAAGATTAAAAAAAATCGTCGACAGAAAGGATCATACTAATTTTCAAACGGACAAATCGCTATCTACTGATAGACATTTGCAGAAATACACTGTAGAATCAGTGCGAGAGTCAAATATTCTGCATATTTTATTGATTGAGAATTGAAGAGATGAAGGACATGGAAAATGTTGGATTTACGAAGGTTAATGTACACAAAATAATCTTACTGCTAACTCTCCATATTGTTGAGTATGGAAGCCACTTCTCTTACTACTGATTTGTCAGACGTTGAAATGTAATCTGTGAAATGTTTTGTTTGTAAAGTAATGTTTAAATACTTCGACGAAGACCTTTCTTTCCCCAAAGACCTCATTTTGAACTATTGATAGCTTAATTCTTTGTTTTTATAACGAAAATAGCCAAACAAGCTGTCGTAATGTGAGCATGGTCGTCTCTGAGTTGCCTGATGTTGCTAAAAAACTCCACCTCGCCCATAGATTTTATTATCAGTCCTCTAATGAAAAGTACTTTATTTAAAAAATTGGAACCCAGTTCTCTTTACTCTCCACTCGAAATATTTCAGCGACAAGCTGGTTTTTAGTAGTTTATTCACAGATAGGTCGGCCTATTTACATATATAGAAGTTTTTAATTTAGAAGAGTTTTACTGCATAAATATATCATGGTAATTATTAAAATTATTGTTCACATTTAACTCTCAAGTCCAGCAGCATAATATTGTGCTGTTTAAACATAACGTCTGATTTGTTTATCATCATATCAACGGCCTGCTTGTCTCGTTGCTTCATTTTAAAGAAATAACGTACGTTGTTAATATTAAACAAGGCAGACGATAAATATAACGAAAACCGATAAATATATACTCGAACTCAAATTGAATCCATTAAAAAAAGGCTCTGTTTTACGAAGCATAAAAACCTTAAGGTCGTATTTTTATCAATTTACTCATAATGTATTCCTTGTATCTCTCATCTCTCCCGTCCTTCACTGACCCTTCCCATTCTTGCATATTCATAACAAAAGGGTACAAGGTACATCCTAATGGAATCGGATTAAGGAATACGTATCTAGGAAAACATAAAATCAACTATTCTATAAATTATTCACTGATATCATACACTGAGAAAGGTATAAGAATATATGATGCTTATTTCGTGTGTATAAATTGTATTATATTTGACTGAACTTTTACAATAGAAAGTGAGTTTGTAAACTTGACTTCGTTCTAGGTGTTACGATTAAAACAGTAGCTGATTTCCATGCTAAAAAAAGCTTGTATCAAACAAAGAACTGATGTGAAGAGATGGTGATGACGGAATTAAGATCTCTAGAATTTGATGGAGTAAATTACCATTGCCGACGACTTTAGAAACCTAATCTTGATTAGAGTTAACTATTTAATATCTGACATTACGGATGCCTTACTTCCTGGTGAAAAAGTTATCCGAAGATATACTTTGATGGTTATTTGTCACCTCAGTAGCCAATGTTGCAAACCAATTGAAATGATGCATAATAAATAGGTAAAATTCGTATATTTTAGTTTAACTGAAATGAAATGGTTGGTTAGAGTTGATAACTTACCAGGGTTATTATTATGATCACCATACGTTAAACCATATCGCCAATGCAGCAATCTAAGTTTTATCGGTTTGGAGTCATAAAATTTTAAGGTTTCTTTTATAGTTTTTACAACTTAGATTATCTCTTTATATATCCTTAAATCGTGGCTAGTAATATCTGAGGTTTACTACTTTCATTTGATTACAATTAAAGTCATCACCAGTTTATAATACTAACGTATTATTTCACTTTTAAGTTACTCGTTAAGTGAGACGGTTGGCCGTCATTTTTAAATGAATAACTATTATTCAGTATTCATTTAACATTGACAGCTGGCGTTGTTGCGAATTTTCATAACTGTCAATTCATACACATTAATTATACGATTGTTTCAATAAATCATTCGAAGCCATCAGTTGTCCCGCTGCAATAGAAGTGTTTGTGATTAATCATAACCATCTATAATGAAAATGATTACTTCAAGGCTTTAATTTTTTTTTGTTCTACAAATTTTGTTCTTTAAATAAAATGTCGAAGTTTTGATTAATAAAGAAATCTAGGTTTACTTCTGATTTTTGCTAGATGGTATTAACCTTAAATCTGTGCCCATAAAACGAAGAATAAAAAAGTTTATTATTTTTTTTATCCATTTGTTTTTACTATGTTGTTTTGTTTCTTCTTTATAATGACTGTTTAACAAAAAGCTAAAACGTTAAAAGTTAAAAAAATAAATAAAAATCTTAGTCGGCTATAACCAAACAAGCCTTTTTGGTTTAATTTTTTTAGTATTCATTTGATTTTAAATGTAATGCTAGTTAAGGTATTTATACTGTACAACAATATGCTCATCGCTGTCTTTTTAACCCAAAAATTTCATTAGCTATAGCACCTTCCAAACCGAAACACAGTAATGTTTGCACACTACTGTCTGGCGACTGAAATTAACACAGAGGTGGTGGTCACGTAGAAAATGCATTGTTTCCTTTTGCTTTCGGTTAAATTTCTGATAATAAATATCTTTTTCGATTCTTATTTTGCGAACTGTACGTAACTGTAATCGGTTCAATCAGTGCGGGGGAAAAGGATGGACGTATTGTGCCGAGCGGTGTCGCTGCAATCGCGCTGAAACTAAATTGGCCTAAATTGACTTATATTAAATTAAGGCATTCGGTTTTGTACGCTTCCCGCCTCCGGTGTTGTATACACATACGTCGTATTGTTACCCGGCCTTACTTGTGGTTAGATGCATTGACTTACATAGTTTATAAAACGATTTGGTATCAGTTTTAAGTAACAGAAATGTTTTATTGATTGACATGCAAGATACAAATCTAAGTTAGGTTTTAGTTAGTGCATACATTAATATGTTTTTTCCGTACTCTCTTCAAAATTAAAGAAATGAAAAGGGCCTCCTAGCCTCGAGAGAGGTACGATTTACTTTCTCCATTACTTAAGTCTAAGAGAAACTTCACGTACTCATTAGCTCTTACTTAACTCACGCTTGTTTGTTCTGACTTTTAAGACGGTACAAAAACTTATTATACTTAAAAAAACTGAAAAGTGAACTAAATAAAAATGGGGAAACATTAAAAAACAGAAGTCCTGCTAACATCACAAAGTCATAACGTGCTTCCACTCTTAACGCAGTTATATGTAGAAAAGAATACGTAGTCATCATGATGACTACGTATGAGAGGAACAGATGTACGGAGTAACAGTAGCCGTAACAATGATAGATAAGATAGTATTAGTAGTAAATTATGTAAATAGGATAAAAAAACTCCTGAATAACAATATCACGGAAAGTTAAAAAATAAAAAAGTAGCCGTAGCAGAAATCAGGAGGAAGGTAGCCGAGATCATTGTCATCATATATTTAATCTCGTAACCTGTATGCTGTACTCCACAGCATGTAAGTACGGAATCTTACTTGGGACCTTGCAAGGCAAGATGATTATGAGTAAGACACAACATTTCAGTAAACACAAACAAATCATAGTTCAGTATAAATAAAGGCACGCGGACGCAACAACGAGCAATAAAACGTGAAAACTTTTGATCCAGTCGTGTTGGTTGAGTCGCGGGCCGCGTGTCGAATTATTTTTCATTGTCGGCGCTCGGTTGGCTGCCGCCCAACTTTGCTTTTATGATTATCTCGATTTTATAGTTTCCTCAATATAAACGTTTGACGTTACGATTTTGAGAAACGGGAGCATGCATGGTTACATCAAAACGCCCATCTTGATTTATCCGTTCGCATTTTATAAACCATACATTACTTTCATTTAGTTTGTTATAAAATCACGTTTGATATCTTGCGGAGCAGTCGTTGCTTTGCATTCGACTAGACCGTATCGTTTTCGTACACTCATAAATCTGAGTGGTTTCCGTGATGAAATATCAGCGGTTCATTTTCGCGGAAACGCAACTTTTCGCCGTCTTTTTAATTGAATTGATGTCTGAACGTTGTGACGTCTATTTAATGGGACATTGCGGTAATGTCCCATATAATAAATTAACGATTTTTTCGAGAACTGAATTGAATTTTGCTTTTATACATGCTCTATCCTTATATTAAATTAAATTTTATTACAGTGTAATATTAATTTATATGAGCTACAATGTGCATACAAATCAGTAGAATATTTTGTAGTTTTCTCTTAACTATGTCTTTTATCCTCATCACAACTTTGTTGTGTTTCCATTGTCAACGTATGTTAGGAATGGAGTCGTCAAGGAGGATACTTCAACATCTTTGATATCATTGTCACTTAGCATCACGTGAGATTGGGTTTAAATTTTAGCAAAAAAAACTTTGTAGTATCAAAGTCAAGTCTAGTGTTTTGCATGAAAAACATAGTATTACTTTTACCGCATATTTTAAGTTTAATTTTAAGTATTTATTGTGTTAATTTATTAATAAACACGTAAGTTAATAATATTTTAACTATTTGATACGATGTTGTCATCTCAGGGGATGTGAGTTCCCTAACTGCTCCCATACTTTCATTTCTTCGGAATTCGTAACCGTGGCGCATTTAAACTTTCAAGTTGGCTTGAAGGAGTTTATATTTTGCTACTTGGTCCAAATAATTACAAAGAAACAGCGCTATCACTATGAGCATCACTTCAATAGTTAATAATAGCTTTTTAATGTTATCATATAAATAAAATATTAAAGAAAGTATTTATAAAATGGCATTACCTTATTAAGTATATTTCGATAAAACTCAATAATTTTTTCTTTGAGGTTATACAAGGCCTCATGTATATACATACTTATGAAAAGGTCTGGCTTCGAACTTAAGTGTAATTCAAATTTTATTTAATTTATACAATTATTGTCCAAAGTTGGTAATACTTAAATATGTAATATGGTTCAAAAAGCCACAGAAACATGTTATTCATAATAGGATTCATATTTGGAAAATATTTGAAATTAACTATGGCAATATTAACTCATTTATGCACATAATTTTAACATTATAATCATGCTTTGTGGTTCATTCATATTTAATTAAATACTTTTGTTAACCAAATTCATTCACGATACTGATATAATGTATTAGTTTCACATGTTTCATCGATTTAATAAGGCAGATGTTAATAATGTTCAACCTGTTTTAGTTATTATAAACAGTTATATAAGTTATGAAGAAAGAAAGAAAATAAGATTACTATAATTAGAGTACAAAAAGTCATATTTTTTATAGAATAATTTGAAGTTAAATACGATTTAGAGACATACGAACGACGTATGTTTAAATATATAAAGAACTGAGGAAACACCTCAGGTTCCAGAGGTGTTAGCGCAACTGGCTTTGTCTAGGACTTTCATTGTAGAAATTCATTGAGAATGAAGGATAACAACCTACACATAACACCCGATGTTGTTTGTTTTAACCAATTCATCTTAAAAAACTCATGCGTAATAGTTTTAAGAGTTAAATATAAAACCATTTTATATAGAGTCACTGTACTTTCTTAAATGATAACATTTTCTGAGAATGCACTAAATAATATGTTGGTTAAGTGAAGAGAGCACAACATTCCGCCGGGTATCCCGCCAGTTCTTAATGGTGTCACGCGCCTTGGCCCCAAGTCCCCACTCTAAATATTGAATTTTCATTACATACCTTTCATTTTCATATAAAAACAATGATAAATGGTTGTAGATGTAAATTTTATACTATCGTAATAATCGAATCGGAGGAGAGATGCCTTGGTAAAGTTTTTTACCCATTAGTGATGATAAATGATCATTATTAAAATTATATTTTTGTAATGGAATCTGTTATTCAGTATTCATTTAGATGTGCTTTGTTACAAGTCAAAAATTTATTTGAAAGTAATCATATCAATCAAATTTTATCGGTATAAGTTTACAATAATCATTGTCAGCTGTAAACTAAACTTTTTATCTAAAATAATTTAACACTTGACCTCAATTTGGCATGGTGTTAAATGATAATGAAGCCGTGGATGGCGTGGCAGAATACTTTGGCTTTCATATGTAGTAGGCAGCCGGAACACAGCTGTCATTGCTATAAATATCGTAGTAAGAAAACAACCAGCCTCAAATCTTCAATGTTTGTATAATAAATAGGCCAGGGATGGTAACCTTATTCAAACTATTTACTGAAAATTTTCGAGATTGTAAATTAACAAGATTGGTTTGTCGTTACGCAAAGGTTTGCGTCGTCGAATTCGCCAAGTCAAAGCTTGCTAGTTTATTGCCGTTGAGTCGTTATCGCGAAGCTATTTCATGCTCCCCGATGCTTCGAGCATTACTCCGCCATTCGGTAGCTCCGCATAATTATTTTACCGTTGCTAAATTACGAGCGAGTCGCTTGTTAATTTTATAAGTCATCAGCAATTAGGTATAATTTCGAATGGATATTAGGTTCGGCAGTCGCAAACGTATATTTGTCGCTGAATAGTGCCAGAACAGTAAACTGCTGAAATTTACAACCGGCTGAATGAAACGCGAAACTAATATTAGTTCGGGAGGGGTGTCGCATTTGGTTCTTACCGTTGTTTATGGTTAGAAGAAATATAAATTATTTAGTCTTATTGGGGCATTCGCTATATTACATCCGGGGGTTCCTAGAACTACGGTATAATGAAACACGCAAACTTCAATGAGTTAGTGTCCAGCCTTCTCTTAGAAATTATAATGTGTCGCAATTGAGAAGTCGAGTTTAAATCTTTCAGGTTCAAAATTTCTGTGAGGAGGCACACGGAGGTTAAATCGAAGTTCAAACTGATTTCAATCTATAAAACTGGGGGTTGAAATCAATTTTTATTTTCATTGACTTTGACCTGTAACATGAGATTTAATTTTTAAAAATGGTCTCGTCTATAATTTTGTGGCTTTCATAAAATGACAACTAGAACACAAAAACTGTTATAATGAGAGATTAACAACATAAGAGCAGTAGTAGTCAGGGTATTCAAATATTACCATCAACCTCATGTCTTCCAAATCAAACCCGGGACCTCTATGTTACACAAGGCAAGCATTCGCTGCTTCGTTACTGACAATGTTTAGTTGATTTGGAATAATATAATTTAGTTAAGTTATGTTATGTTTGGCGGATGTAATGGCGAAGCCCCAATAAGACTAAATAATTTATATATGGTATACTCGTATGGAACCAGCTAGATTGTTTAGTAATTTTGAAACAAACATTACAACTTTAAAATTTTGAGTTGGTTTCGTTCAAAGGTAGGCTAGGCATCCCTGCGGTCGCGTATAATCTTTACTTATTCATCATAACGGTTAATAGCATGTCAGGAACAAACTAAAATGGGCACAGCGTATAACAGTTCAAACGCGGTCTCGTTTGCAAACGGAGATCTGCCTCTGACGTGGCTGCTGTGACGTTATTTATGTGTGCGTAGTGTAAGGGGCCCGCGACTCTGTGCTGCGGTTTAACGTTTGCCGACCGAATTAGATACTAGTGTACACGAGGTTCACATCTGCCTTACTAAAGTTGATCAACGATATCATACGAAACCGCAAAAAGCGCAGTCAGCTAAAAAAACTATCAACTAATTTAAAGATTTCTTCTTCTCATTCGTGCACTCTTAGTGATGCGTTAACTACCTGCCCCCACACAGTTCTGTCCTCGGCATGTCTTAGAGTTTTCGGGATGTTAAAATAACTGATCGGACCAACAGGAAAATATTCTTTTTTTTATTGGATGTAGACGACCGAGACGTTCACTTGATAGTGAGTGATAATTGCCCATAACAACGTGGCGCTAGTAAGATGATATACACATTGCGCTCGTCACCTCAAGACATAAGTTGTTAAGTATCATTACCACAGTAAATTCACTAGCTTAAAGCACTGATATAGAACCTGGAGTGGTACCTACTTAGACCATAAGCAAAAGGCTTTCGACTTGTGCTCTCGAACTTTCCTAGTACAACCAGCTTTTCCAGATTTTTTAGTTATCTCCGGAAAATTTTGCCAAAGTAATATAGGACACGATGGTTAATAAACTGGTAGTGACAGTTGCCCAGCAATTAGATTTAATGGTTTATCGATTCACAAACTTAAGTTAGACTTAACTTTTTGTTTTATTCAAATAGGTAGCTGCTTTGTAAAACGAAGATTTCTGATTTCATACAATTTAACATAGTAATAGATTTTTTCAATCTGTCGGACACCTGATATTATCAGCCATAATAACGACATGAAAATTAGTAAAGGGTATTTAAAGAGCTGTAAGTACTTTGTGGTGACTCTGTTATCTCAGTGCTCTAATGACCATGGTCGCTGTAAAGCACTCGACACTAAGTAATAACATATTTAAATAAACACCATAAAATCTGGAAACTTTAGTTTTATTAAAGGCATCGCTGTGCACCGGCAGTCATATATTTTCGAGCCGTAGTATTCAAAATGAGAAAACTACACCGTTGTCGGAATTATTTATTTAAATTCATGTAAAATTGAGGTCCGGTGCTTGTCTATTACATAATAAAATGTACTGAGATTTATTAATATTTTTGTTTATAAAGACGTAACTGAAAATGGCCGATAAATCCCTAGACGTGGTTCTTAGTAAACGAAGACAAATTGAATAGAGTATAACAAACAATTATTCATTTGATGGAAACATTGAAAATACTAAAGAATGAAATTTAGGCCGTATTCTCTATGTATTTAGTAGCTGACGAGGCATATAACAACAAGAATGCGACAAATCCATGACCTTGAGGACAAAACTTGCAAACATTTTATTATTATTACAACGCTCAAGCACTGTCTGACATTGAATAACAAATAATAGACATAAAATGAGTGCCCACGTCAACGAGCTTAGGCGGGCTTTTAAAAAAAGGTCTGTTCAAGGATTGTATGTTATGAAGAAAAACAAGAACTATTATAAAGAAAAAAGTGAAGTTATTACAACGCCATGACATCATCAAGGGTCAGTGACTAACACTTGACTTTAATTCCAAATGTTGTGACAATGAGTTCGTGTACGGTGAAGTGTACACGCCTAGAATATTTCGGCGCTCGTATGTCAACAGCTCTATATATTATAGAGCCGTGATAGCTTAGTGGTTTGAACGCCAGCCTTCCACTGCGAAGGTCCCGGGTTCGAATCCGGCCTGCAGCAGTGAATTTTTCAGTTAATGAGCAGTTAGCACAAAACACCAACTAATATCTGCTTTGACGGTGAAGGAAAACATCGTGAGGAAACCTGCATATCTATGTCATGACCATCCGTGGTCGGATTAGTATGTGAAATGGAGAAGGCAATGGCAAACCTCTCCATTATAACTGCCTAGAAAGTCGTCGTGTTTTTCATCACACAAGATGACCACAAACCTCTGTCATGTGGAAATACGACTTAGAACAATAATGTCAACAGCTAGAATACAGAAACGCTGTTATGGCGTAAGATTTAATACGAGTGTAGTTAGTGGGATCGAAAAAGCACTACCATCGACCAAAATCCTCGTGTGGACCTACGTGTTACAAAGCATAGCCACTGCGAAAACATTCAATTCTATTAAGTTCGTTTCCGATTAACTAATGTGTCGTAAGTTCGTAACGGTCAATATAATTGAAACCAACATTATCCATTGAACTTAAAAATTGTTATGTACGTAGTAAAGAGACTACTTTCAGCTATTTTACAGCAATGTCTGTATTACTACGCTTTTATCACAGTTATAAGAATATATTTTAATCATTACATATGATGGGTCAGTTATTCAATAAAGAAGTCAAAAAAGTATTTTTTAGAAAACATTGATAAAAACTAGCAATACCATTTATATTACCTCTTTGTTTCTCTTCCACTACATTTGGCAAATAGGCATGTCCCTTGCCCACTATATTCTTTAACCTTGCCTATGTAAATGTGGTCACCTTCATACACTACAATACCATCGCAGCCAACTTTCTTGCATCAATCAATACTTTTTTAACTAAATTAATAAATAGAAAAATATAAACTCACTAAAGGCGCTTAAGCATCGCGGAGAACCGACGTTATATGACCGAGTTATCCATCGTTATGAAATAACGTGCCCCGCAATTTTCGAGGAGTTGAAAAATAAAGTTTATTCAGAATGAAGAGTATTGTTTCTCATGATTCAATAAAAACTAGATTGGATGCAGTACTTCAAATTCCTTCGTAGAAAATTCCAATGTGCAGATATAAAATAACGTTTTATGTCTTGAAGGAATCGCTCAATAAAAAGATTTTTTTATACTTAGAGTTAAATCATTTTCATAAATGCCAAACGATTTTATTTATAAGCAGTCGATTGTAATAAATTTATATCTAATCCAATTCAATTCTCAATATTGGCAGCTCATATTAATATTAGATGATTTCGTTATAAAGCCAATGGGTATATAATGAAGATGATGTGCAAATCGTAAATTGTGTTTTATTTAGACGAACTAATTTTAATAAATATTTTATTGGTGAATTGTGATAAACTGATTTTTATGAAACTTATTTGAATTTGATTGAAAAGAGATCTCTAAAGTTTTATATATGCAATGATCTAGGAACCGGAATTCAGTTATGTTTGATTTCTGCTGCTGGGGCAAGAGAGACTTGACAACATTCTCTGGTGTTGGTAAAACTTTGAAAATAAGAAATGTAAATAATGACTTAGTAGTCTTACTTAATAGTAGTCTTTAACTACTTATTTGTAATTTATTATAACAAATAATTAGCTTGAAGCTCATAAAGTCTTTAGACGACAATTAGTAGCATTTTTGCTTTGAATTTAATAAAGGATTAAGTTATTTGTGTATAGTTTTAATTCCAGACAAACAGCGTGTTTCACTTTAATAAACCTTGCGGCCTTTGAGCTTCCGCACTTGTATTGCAAACCGCGAATGATTAAGTGAAATTGTTACTTTGTAACTTTGTGCATTAGTTCTCCATTCACACGCTGTTTGTATACGGTACACGTAACGACTTTCAGTGACATTGTTTTAGTGCATTTCAGTAACTAGGCAATGTCCCAAGTCTGCGTTTCCTTTTTTTATCGTCGCTAATATTTCAATGATTTTGTTGGTGTTATGAAAGTTGTGGCAAGAGGCCTCACTAAAAGAAGACTTATGAACTTAAGGATCTTACTGTGGCGGTGTCTTCTACCGCCAAGTAACAAACGTACACTTGCACTAAGTTGTAGCGACGAACACTACATTTAATGCGATTTCCTGTAGAAATATCTGATTTTCACAGTACAGGTGTATGCAACTGTAGTAGTTATTTAATAGCCTTTAATTACAAACACAGTAATCGACGAAGATAGTAAATATTCAGATAACTTTGTAAATTTTCGTGAAAGAAACAAAACCATTCATTACACTAAATATATTCGCATGTTTATTAAATGATTTTTTTTTAAATTGTGCAGTTGTGTAATTTAAGACATTAGCTAAATTGTTGACTACATAGGAGTTAGTAAATTTATATCTCTTGGTATTAGGAATACATTAAAAAAACAATGACAGAAATAGTTAATTTTTTTAAAAGTATAAATTTAGTAAATATAATACATAATTTCAAAATGTAAAACTTGATCAAAGTTAGTTAAATATTATAATAAATTGCATCTCCGTGTTTAAGAGCGATGCCGATCATTATAAAACCAAAATCATCTGCTTATGTGATTTTACAAGACCATTGAATATAAATGGGAACTACGATTACACAGTTTATATTTTGGGGTCCGCGTAATGAACACACATATATAGCCGGCATAAAATTACAACTAAACAAAAGGAGGACGGGTCGTCGTAGTTAAGCGGTAAATAGACTTGTAAATGAAGCAAAATGACATATTTGCATAAAACGCTCTTTCCTGACGGGTCGTTGCCCTTCATTTCGCCGTAATACACAATAAAATAATATACATAAATTTGTGTGTTCAGATATGAAATCTCCAACACACTCACATTGCTAGACATTAAAACAAGTAAAATATTACATCAACCAACAAATAAAACAGTGTACATTTTGAAGGATTTTTCTTTAAAAAGTCGCAAGGCTGAATTGGCAATTGTCAGATATATATATATCTCGTTAGATATTATAACTAGTAGAAACTGGGGACTCAAAAATGGAAAACGCTGTGAAGGCAGACTCTAAGATTTACTGACGATATTTAAAAGATCGCTTGAATCCACTGTATTCAAACAATTTAAGACCCTGTTTTGTGGACTACATTACAGAAAGACTTATGTCCAGCAGTGGAGTTCCATCGGTTGTAATGTTCGTGATGAATTTGGAATAATTGAAAACTTAATTTTTTTTAAACAGACAGAGAGAGACAAACTTATACGTTTTAATTGTTTATTAATCTCAATAATTTGAAAACAAATGAACTTTAGCTTTATCCGAAACTCGTACAACTATATCTGTTGTTTTCAATAACTATTAGTTAGCTTATACTTTTAGGTTGATTTTCATTAGGCGTCTATTTAGAAAAATTGTTTTGAAAGTTATATTTTTCACAACAAATCAAACCGACAATAAACACAAAATTCACATTCACGTGTTTCCTATTACTATACAAATAACTATTGTATTCAACAAAAGAGGAATGATAAAAATCGCAAAAAGTTTTAAAAGAAAAATCTATCTTTTATAGTTTTCTGCCCTTACCCAGTGGTAAAGGTTTTTAAACAAAAAGAATTTTAAAAATCGGTAGGACCCACCAAAAATTTTTCATAGTAGTAAATATATCACGAAAAAATAAATATTTACAGATAATACTACTTTTGTAAAACTAACATAAGATTTATGCAAAAGTTATGCGTTTCGAAAAACCTTTTAGAAAGTTAGTCGTATAATGTATCTGTCTGATCAGTGTTTTTATTTTTTTCAGGTACACTTGTATTCTAACTACTTGTTAATTTCGGTACTGGTAAGTTCGTCGTTTCTTTTTCATATTAGTGTCAGAGATAGTTTCCAAATAATAACTGCAAAAAGGAAGAATAGACTCAGAATTTGATTTAACAATAGATACAGGTATATTATTACATTAACTATATAGGTATTTTGTGAATACTGCGAATAAATAAAAAAATAAAAAGAATGTGTAAAGAATAAGTGATTCTTAATGTAATTTTCTTAGTGTATGTGATTTTAGTAAAGTATTATGTAAATATGTTATAATAAAGCTTTGTATTAAAATAACCGTAAGGAGTTGCCAATAAATGTAATTCCTTGTCTAAATAAAATTATGAGCGTCATTATTGTCATGTCATAGTGCAATTACTAAATTCAAAGTGAATAACGGCGCTGCGATCGACGTGAGTACGAAGCGTGTAGTTTACGATGGGAATCGCATGTCGCTCCTGTTCGCAGATACTACTGTTGTGTTAGTGTCAAAGGAAGAACATAGATGGCGCTAAATTAAACACAAAAAATTTATTAGTAATAAAAGCAAAGGAAAATGATTTTATATTTTTGAGTTATTATCTGTTATGAACATAAACATAAAAACATCGAATTAGAATTAGGTTAATTTATCCATTTGCATTTAATAATTATTAGTAATACAATAAAAGGTGATAATAATAATCAACGAATATCGTAACGGTTTTTCAAAGTAAATTCGATATATTTACATTTTAAATTAAGTTTTAAAAACTCGTAATATACTCAGTGGACAAAATATTAATAATATAGTATACTTAGTCTATACAATGCCGTCACAATCTAAATTAAAAACCTATAAAAGTTATTTTTATTCTGTTATCCCTTTACATTTATTAAGTATTCAAAATAATGAATTTTATTTATTTTAACATTTAAATTTACGCAATACATACTAGATTTTTGTAATATTTGAGCATAGGTAAAATTCTAGCATTTTTCACAGAATATTTAAGAAGTTATAAACAAATCCTTTAGTTGTATAACATTGTGTTTGGGCTGTTGAAAATAAATAATGAACTGTTAAAATAATAACGGAAGTGCAAACTAATTCTTGAAATTAATTAGCGCATGCAACATTGAAGTGTTGCCGTGTTTACAACAAATATCCTGAGGAAACCACCTTGGAGCTCCGGCTCTGGTCACGTTCGCTGGTAAATATAACCGGGCGCAATATGTTTGAGTTACTGTTATGTAGTAGTTTAATCATTTCGCATGGACGTGAGTGTCCCCAGCTCGAGATGCGCTAAGATAACTGGGTACACGTTAAGATGGGTGTACTCAGACTTTATTGACATTTCCGGTGTATGTACATTGGTACTTCACATTGTATGTGCTAAATAGTAACATGTTAATTTGTATTTAATACTAAAGCAAGTTCATTAATCTAGTTGAAAATAATAAGTTTTAACTTAAATTTTAATCTTTAAATTGTAACTGCACCAATAGCTCGATTTCTTTATACACTTTTCTATTTACTTTTGTAACTAATTTTAATTTTCTAATCTAATAGGTGTATAATATTTCTAATACGTTTACTTTTTAATTATAAAAAGGTCTATATTGGTAGGTGATAAAAAGAATCTAAAAAAATGCGGATGCGATAAAGTTTTAACAGCAAACATTTTAAAATCAATGAATTCTAATACCAAGATTGCATGGAAATATGTTAAAATAATAAATGATTAAATGAACCCCGTTTTAACTAGCTCATGCTATTATATATTCTTTAATCACGTAGCATGTAATGCCTCTATTTTACAGACATTCATAGCGTACGTAGCACATCAATAAAGCGAGTCGAAAGTTATTTTGCCATTTCGATTTACCAACAACACCCCAGAAATATCTTCAAAATTAAAACATGGAAAGAAATAACAATATTCTGGTTGTAGCACTGATTTTATAACAGTCAACAACTTTCAGACAGATTAGTGTGATAATACCTTTACATCGCTGAATTCTCCAGACCGCATGGTGGTAGTGGGGGAGTTGGGAGAATTTGCTTACCTGCGTAAGATCAGCCCCACGCGAGTAATTAAAGGTTAATCCCCAGTCTTATACTAACTTCGCTATGAAATTTTGAACTTACCATGTTGGTGACATTGTGTGTAAACTTCCTCTTCGCGTAAACAATGAAATGTAATAAGGAATCCATTAACAAATTAGTTAACGTAACTGTAATACGTTAATATTTCTTTTAACATTTTGTGAAATTGTTATTTACATTTGGAGCTTCACATCTATGTGATACTTACAAAGATTGCAAGATTACAAGGTGCTTGTTGTTACATGATAAACATACCACCCTCCCCCCAAATGTGATCAGTATAGACATGTTATTGCTTGACGGCATAGGTAGTACTAATGGTAGTAAAGACTTTTAACATCGGATTTTAATATTCTCTATATCATTCAGTAAAAGTTGAAACATTTCTCTCATTTGAATCCTTATTAATCCTGTGGCAGATTAGACTATGGGTGTGTCAATGAAATTTTCACGTAGTAGAACATAGCACTTGTTAAGATATTTACACTGTACCATATTGTGTTCGACGTCACGACATAAAATGTTAAATCTAGTAATTTCACTAGCTACAACGCCTTTTAAACCTGATCAGCAGTAACTTTTGCCTACTTTAGATTGACGACAGAAATGAACCGCTTGAAAGAGGTCCAGTATAATATATTCTTAGTATGGTTTCTAAGTTCTAGTCTGTACTGGTTACTTCAGGACTTTATCATTATAAGCTCCAATAATTTCTTTGGATTTAGTATCACATCAACTTATCATCAACATATGCAGACAGTTATGGAGGCAGATTTACAGTATGACGGTTGTAGGTGGTAGAAAACCTACCACCAACAAAATAAATGTACTTATTAAATTGAGTAATAATGTAAATAAATATAACAGTTATTAAAGGCGTCATATTGTGTTGCTACAAAAACGAATCTTCTGTTCTGTTCAAAGGGAACGGGGTGTTTCATTCCCGGGGACTAATTAAAAGCTTAATGTTATTAATTTCTTACTATAACGCTACTCATTTCCAGTTATTTAGAGCCGCTCGCCCCGGGTACTTTATGAAATTCTTTGTCTTTATAACAATATTCTCGTGGGGAGGAAATCTTGTAAAATAAGGCATTTAAAACAAAATACCTCCGGGCCAGATATTGTATTTACCTCAATTCGTTTTTGATCTTCTGTTTTAACAAGTTTTTAAATTATTATCTTCAGTACGCTCATTGAATTTTAAACCTTCGTTTATTTAATTATAACTTAACATAGATATGAAATTTAATTATTTTAGGATATTGCTTTTTTTAGACATTGATCTGTATTCATAGTGCAGTGGGTAAATGAATTGAAGGTGTAGAAATGGTGTTAAGGTTTTGCGGTACACGCCTGGCTAGCCCTTATATTGCTTATCGACTGCCACAACAGTATTTCTATTTTATGGCTATCAAAATACGAGTATGGGAGCCAGAGCATTCAAACGCTTCAACATCCACAAACTTTTTTTTATCTTAACACCATGTAAAATTAAGATCAAGCTTTAGATTAAAGAGAAGCTTTATTTCACGTGACATTACACTTTTTAATGTTTTTAAAACAAAACTTGGCTCTAAATACTCGTATGGAAGTTTGGAACAAAATGAAATAATAGGTATATACATTCATAACCATACATCAATTCTTTCAATCGGATATTCATGAACTCATCTATCTTCCGTAGTGATTTTTACAATTCTCTTATTACCATTGATGACCAATAACAGCGATAGTAGGTAGAATGAGAGAGGGGTGTTATTATAGAAAGACAGGTTTATGTCTGGATCGATAACAACCGACTCCTTATTAGCGCTGCGCCAAATAAATTAATTATACCGGATCATGTTGTAATATTTGTGTATTTTAATAATCAAATAAGAAAAAAAACACACATTAATAACGATATTTTCCAAAATCCATCAAAACAAACTTGATAATTAAAGAGAAATCTTACAGAGAAGTAGAAAAAATTAAAATTCTTGTAACAGGTCAACGGACAACAGTACAGACGTTAAGAGACCCAAATCTTTTTATAATTATCGCTAGGAGTAACATTAATGAAACCTATAATTAAAACCGACGTAATTCATTATTAAACCTTGGATTATATACAATGTCATTATCATAAGAATGAATGTACAAACGGAGTTAAGTTATAAATGTAGAATAAAATTAGTAAATTACCCAGGAGAACAAAGTTAGATTGACTTCGCTATGCAGTTAAAAATGTAAAGTAGTAACGGTTCTATGCTTTGCTGCGGTGAGTTATTTATTAAAAGGTGTATCATTCTAGTTACGAGTAATTCCTCTGAGTAAACATCAAGTTACGATGAGAATGAACGATGAACTTAAATATAATAAAAGATATTCTTTGTCCTTCAGAGTTGATATATTTTCAATCGATACGTCTACTTTTCACCATAAATGAAAATATTTTTTTGGAATATTATAGGTTCCCCCGGGCCTAACTTTCTTTGTAGTACGAAACAAAAAAAAAAGCATTTACGACAAAGTTTGTTTGTTGTTGCTTCAAGTAATACAAATACGGAGCACGTCGAATAATATTCTTTGTCATATCATTCGCTCCGGAGCCGCGGGCCTCGAACCCTTACACCCGTGCCTCGCGACCTTATGCATTTCTTATGATCCCCGCCTCTGAACGCTTTGAGACAAATGTACAGCTATTTAAATGGAATATTCAGTATTGTAATTTGGAAAATCCATTGTAAGTATAAATTCCTTATTCACTGTTTAAGCAGAATACTTGAAGAACTCAAATTCACATGAAGACCTTTTTATCCGACAGTGGGACGAAGTGGGTTGTTCAAATAAAATGTTTAAATTGGGATCCGTGATCTGCTTGGAGTGCAAATAAGAGCTTCTCTCATTATTTATTTTAACCATAATTCAACAAGGGTCTATAAGAGCGGTGGGTAAACAAATATTTTAATATTACCAACATTCATACCAGAGAAACATTATTAAATAATTCAATGGTGCTTTGAAGACATTTGTGTGAGGATTTGTGCAAACAGTTATAGCTGGCTTACGAAATACTACACCGTGATTTCATACGTACTATTAGCATCCGCTAACAACTAAAAACTTAAATCTGTATACATCCAGATTACATGTTTAATTGACATTTTTATATTATATAAATATATATAGACTCACACTAAATCTTATCAAGAATCTATGACATAGAACAAAGAATATTTTTTCTAATATTAGTTATGATTTTGTTACATTATGATGTTGTTTAAATGTATGTTCAATATTGAAATTGTAGGCGGGCTAGAAAGAGGATTATCAATATCTAAATTATACCTAAAGTGACCCCAAATTGATTTAACGATATCCGAGTTATTTGGAAAACGTTTAGCCGCTGGTTCATGCAGGAGGAAGCTCAAAAGGAAAAAACTTATGGTTTACATTAAAATTCATTAAATATACGATCAACGTCTGCAAATTTTTCTTGATTATACTATTAGTTTAAATATATAAGGTTCTGTGATTATTATTATCTCAATCAATAAAAACAATTATAAGTAATCCGGATGCACGGAGCACTCCAACAGAAAATGGGATTACAGTTGAAGATTGCATTTGAATGTTTAAGTGTCCAATGGGTTGAAAGGAGCTAACGGGACGGTGATAAAACCTCCTTCGGGGGCATTAAAATATGTAAAAGGCAAAAATAACAGATGGTAGACCGACGTAACGAACTGAAATATAAAAGCTCAGACCTAAGAGGACCCCAGGGCTCTTTGCGATGTTAGTTTAGGGATGTGTACGATGTTTGCACGGAATATTGTTATTTGCCTATGATTTTTGAAGCAAATCTGGGGATAATCGCGTCTTGTTTGTGTAACCTATGTAGGCTGAACAACGAAAAGGCTTTAAGAGATTTCGTAAAAACCGATTGCAGAATGGGAATAATGTATTTTATTTGTATTTCCATTATGGTTTTTGTTACAAAATTTCAAGTCAAACTTTTTAGCACTATTAAGCATATAATTATAAAAGAAATATTTCTTAATTTAAGTTACTTAAAAAAAAATGAATTTTTAAGTAACTGAAATATGCACTGTGAACAATTAAAGCGCCCATTGTTACAAATTTGTTCTTCCATTAGTATCTTGTTAAAGATAATTACAAATTTGTATTATCCATAGAGTCGCAGGTGGTTAAATGACCAGGGCTTACTCCTTGTGAGAGAAGACCTCGAGACCCAGCAGAGGGACGAGGAGACATAGGTTTGGTTTCCGCACAAGAGAAACTTGTGATTGATCAATTATTTATTTGAACTTATCCTAAATGTGCTTTTATTTTTTTTAATAACCATAATTTTCGCCCAAAGTCTTGGATAAACAAAGGATTTTATTTACTTTGAACAAAGATTTCTTGCGCGGTCCTGTCAGTAGTACGACGCTCCTTATTTGTTACGCGTTGTCTCACTCACGCCTACATATTTCGGTAAACTTATACATACATGAAGTTGTTTGTTAAGTGTTATGCTATTCGAGTAAGTTAATAGATTTTTTTTGTGTTTTAATACTATACGGTGACATTTCTGCGATACAAGCCGATAGCTTTTAAAGCGATGATATATACAATTGGTTCAACTTCTTCAATCGACCAAAGCAAATAGGTTAAAATATCACATCACATAATAACTTATTCTATATTTGTTAATTTCTACTCTCACTATCAAATCCTATTGCTAATTCTACATCTGATACCCAGCGATCATGTAACCTTGTTAATGTTGTTAGCGGCCCGGAGCAATAGCTACCCGATCAGAACAGGAATATCCGTGATCATTAGTAACTAATACTGCAACAATGAATGTCCGTATCAAATTAATCATTAATAATTTTAAGGGATATAAAATTGAGTGTAATACAAGAAAGCGAAAAACGATCCCTTCGCGAATTTAAACGAATTCAAATTCAAAACAGAGTACCTTAAAGTATTTAGACGGAATTGAATTTGTAGCAATCAAAATGAAAAAAAAAATTTCAACAATGCTTTAAATATACTTTAATTTCGAGTAATATAACTTGAACACTTTTTATACAATTGGACATCGAATAAACTTGATGGTAAATGATAGAAACATTAATACGAATGTATTATTTGATAAAATATAAAATAAGTGTAATGTGTATAGAGCTACAATCAAAATGATTAAAGAATTAAAATTACGTGGTTCGTTCAAGTAAATAATTTTTTTCCTTGTTATAAATCGATGAAATTAAGTTTATGTGACACATAATTGTATTTACGTTATTATATAAGAAGATGAGTCATAGAAACATTAGCGATGTGGAGACAACACCGGTCCCCGGTCATGACAAATCGTCTCAGTCTCCGCGGGGCTTACTTATTGAATGATTGATTTATTTGGGCCTCTTCGATGTGCCTGCTCGATCGCCAACAGGTGAATCCCTTCCACTGTTTGATTTACTAACTCTAATGCTTTTCTAAATCGCCCGCTCCTAATTCTCAGGCCCTTTCCCTTTTCAAAATGTGACACGGGAACCTATATCAATGTGTTTGAATCGACGCTGCGAAATTGTACGCGTGTGCGAAGTAAGAAACGATTTTGGACATGATGATTGATTTTGATATGTTTTCAAATTGCAAGTGGACATTGTCACAATTGGATCAAATTTTTAACGGATAACAGTATTTATGGCGAGTAAAATGTAGGTTCTGGTTCAGAAATTTAGGCTAACTGTTAACCAGACGCCGATAAAAAGCCTACTTGGCAAGTGTTTTTGATTATTTAAAAAAAAATACATCTGGTTAAGTTCATTTCTATTAAAAATAAAGCCTTCCGTTTGAGAGTTACAGTGCTACCAAAAGACAGACACAATACTCAAATACACAAAACAATCTTATAACAGCTCCATTTTTTGGAGCGGATTAAAACGAAAAATAAAAAATATTACAGCATCGTTATACCGCCATTTTAATATAGAAATGAAATACAATACTCGAAATGAATTCTCACACAGAATACAAAGTTTCTTTTGAAATTATTTTTGTAAACGCAGCACCGCTACCTCATATTCATTACAAAGTTGGACCAGAATTTATACATCGCATCATATTACTCGCTATTCATTACGTTCACGTACAACTTGAGAGCATAACTTGCTAAGCACCTTCGCATATCTCTTAAATAATCTCGTATCCACGTCAGTGGCGTCCCGAGTAATTGGCAATTCGCATGGACCGTATGATACATTTAATTTTCAGTAACAAACGGCACTGGGTCAAACGAGCGCTTATTCAATATCACGGAATGAGATTTATTTATGGTATAAGCAATATTAATGTGATGCTGCTCCCGGGCGTCGTAAGAAGCTTTCCCGGGGAGAGATTGTGGGCTATAAACTATGATTTTTCTCTATGAATATTGTGGAAGTTGAGTGCTCGAGACAGACGTCCGGTTACGCGGGGGACATAAATTTTCATTTATTAACCCCGTCTACCGCACAGCGTGCCGTAATAACAATCGAGTTATAAATGGTTTTTAATATTTGTTTCAATGACGGCGTCGCGGGGGATATATAAATATTATTATACTTCTAAATAATAATAAACAGCGCACTTGGTAATTCCACTGCTGGGATTTGAAGCTTTTTTTTTTTACAAGAAACGTGGTCGCATCTATCATCCACGCTGGTGAAATACGAGCCGAATGTCACATGTCCACTATATCTGTTCTTGCTGAAACGTGTCGGTTTTCTCATGGTATCCATCACCTGAAGCTCAAGTTTAGTCGGCATCGAACCCGAGCCTCCTCAAGTCGCATAACTCGCACAAAAATCTTTCGCCTATCAGACCTATGTATACGTTATTGTCTATATGTGTCATTATGTAAACCAATATTAATTTACATATTAGTTAGCCGTGTAACCAACTTTCTTATCTGTATTCAGTATATTTAACTAGTAAAGATTTGGGAGTTGCGATAGGCGATATCCATATACCATATCCTTAATTGACAGGTAAAACTGGTTATCAGTTTAAAGTTTAGTTTTAATCGGAAATCTTTTTAGATGGCAGTCAATTTGGATATTACTCGGTAGGTTATTAATGATGATAAAACTGTAGTGTTATAACCGCACAATAACAAGAAATACCAATTCAACGTTTAACTTATCTAAAACATTTTCTCGAAATATACTTAGTGTATTTGAAAATAGTATATGCAATAAGTATATTAAATACAAATATAATTAGCAGTGACTTTTTATGAACGTTGCTGTGTTAGTTATTTTTTTAACATAATCAATTCTGGAAGCATTAAAATCGACTATAAAATGGCGAGGCGAGAAACCAGTTCTAGATTACTTATTAATAACATTAAGAATAACCTTTCGCGATTAAAATTGGTTATGTATATATAAGTAACTAAAACGGAAACCCCTTTAGTTGGTAACACTCTTCTAGCACCGACTTTTGCTGACTGCCGAAAGAGCACTACCGTTAAGGTTAGCGTTGAAGTATATAAAATACCTAATGTGAGTATTAACCTAATAGTAATAACGTATTTCAACTCTTCGATACTTAAATTTTATTAAAAAATTCTGGGTTATATGTGCAGGGCACTTATGTATTTTAACGTGACAACGTCTATTAATTATATCACAAAAAATTTTGATAATAAATTTTATTATTCTTGTTTGACATGTTTATCGGGTTACAAATCAAGTTATACTAACTCTCAATTATATTTGTTAGGGATTTTATTTCTAATTATTATTGAGCAATAGAATACATCTTTTACTTTCAACCAATTCGGGCAAACGCATACCGACTTAGCGGTCGGCGTAAGCCACGCCCACTTATGTGCGGGACATTTCTCAGCACGCGCGTCCTATCTTATACCAATTTAATAGACGTTGTCACGTCAAAAATTGTATAATTTAAGTATCGATGATATAATACTGAATGGTATTTTAAAATACCAGAAATTGTTGAGTGGCCGCTTTTCTTGCAAATATCTTCTCAGAAGTCTGTTTTTGAATCGGCGTCATAACTAAACCCATTACCACATATTTATGAAAAAAAAAACAACAAATGTATTATTCAAAACGTACGAATAAAAAGTTATAGGCCAGCAATGTCCGAACACGACGCCTGTCGCCGTATTAGTTCAAATCCGGTAAATCCTTATTAAGCGGCTGCGTGACGTTTGTGTGTAATCTTCGCTAAGCCTCACGCGTTTTTGTACCAATAACAAGCGTACAACGGCGACGTTAGTTGAATTCCTCACGGGGCCCGAACGTGTCGCAAGGTACGAATGTGGTGGTGGTGGTGGGGTGGACATCTGCATAAATACGTAAAGCGGTCACGTTTGAACGGACCACCGCGCGTTTAACTTGTATCGTCTATAGACAGGAATAGCTTGCGCGTTCTGAAGGTCGAGTGTGCTCGGGCGAGTGCGGTTCTTGTAAGACTATTTTTTTCGTTGTACCATTTTTTATTAGCGTATGTTTATTTTTTAATTAATGAATAACATAAACCTACCATCACATTTGCTATGTGATGGTGGGCTTATGTTTTACAATTGTTCGATAAATCAATTGTGTTACACGGCTTCAGAGGGCGGTGCGGCAATAAGAGGCGTTCGAATGTTGTTGTTCCGCCCACCGCCGTATAATAATTAATATAGCTTGCGAACGTATAACTTTTTACTTACTTTTATTTTACAACAGAATTCGCTTTGTAAGTTTTATTTTATCATTCATATCAATAATTAATGATATCAATATAAAGAAATTGTAAATAAACTAAACTTTTGTAGTTAAAACGCTGACTCCGGCGGTTGAGTCGCATCGCTACTTCTATTTTCTATTTCCACGATGGCCGGAGAAACAGCTGGGCTAATCGTCTGCCTGTTACTCGCTATCCTAGGGATGTTACGTTTTTCTACCAATTACAAATTTTATTTTTCAACAACACATCAATTCACAAAATTCATGTATAAAATTCAACTTAAGTAAACCAATAAACACGCATCTAAATTTTCTTGATGACATTTGTAGTTGTTAAAAAAATTTTGTAATGTTATTTTTCTTCAACGAAATAATTTATAATGAAAATAACTAACATAAATGCTTTGTTAACTATATTTATTTAATTCATTGAATTGCTATAGCTATAGCTATATAATGGCTATAGCTTTATAACTTTAGGCAACACAGAACTAATTTAAAGGACATAATACAATCGGTCTAATATATCATCTCTAGTTTCAAGATGAAGTGTGAGTCAATTTCACCTTGATTAGCACATACCAAAAATACAATAAATGTTGACTTAATTATATCAGGATTATTGTGTACATATGTGAATAGTGTCGATTTTCATTAAAGTGTAAGCTTTTTAAATTTTTTTTCATAGATTCTCGTGTACAAAGTAAATGAAACAAACTGTATGCTTTTAAATAAAAGCATGATATAGAAATAGTTAAAGACTTATATCGATAAAACATTTTTAAACATCTTTCTCTTCACTCGACGTAAGGCTCACGATGTATCGTATTCTTTTAGTGGTTTGTCCTACGCTTTTCCACCTGCCTGCTCTTCCTAACAGATAAGTTAACTTTTGTGTACATTATGTTTTCACGTGTTAGTGTGAAGGTATAAGCAATGGTAGCGGTAGAAGTGAATTTTATTTTGTATAATTTTGTATTCTGGTTAATTTGTAAGAGAATGAGAATTATACAACATCAGTTATAAACAGAAAAAGATATAGAAGAGTTTTCTCTCTCTATTCTTCGTTTGTTTCGAGTAAACTCAGAGTAAAGTATACAGCACGGAGATTAGTCTCCATGTATTGCAGATGCTCATCAGATTCATTTACTTAAACTTAATGTCTGCAGATACATTGACTTTAATAATATATATAATGAAACAGCTCTTGTAAAGTTTACTCATTAGGGACTTGGGGCTTTCCCTTAAAAAGGAGAGAGTCACGACCATGCATTTGTCACATGTGTGCAAAAGTTGTTGTTTTTCGTATATGGCGGTTACCTCACGATGTATTTCTTCGCCATTAGCTTGACTACAAAGGGGTTCGAACCCATGTTTTATCGAGCCTTACAAATTCACCCACTGTCCATAACACTAGTTATGATGCTAAACACTGCACCACATTGTTCTCGTCGCAATGAGATACGTAATACTAAATATTGTTACTACAGTAGTTTCATTAGCTACATACACAACTGAAACATAATAATGTTTATACACTACTGTTAGGCGGTAAAAAAAATAGCATGGCATTCAATCGTGGCAACTTAGGTTTGCGACTACTGAAACGAATATTTAATAATACGTCACAGTACACTTTTCAAAGTTCGTGTATCAATTGATAGAGTGAATCTTCCAGAACAGTTTCTTGGATAATGTTCTGATTTATACATCGCTTGGGGATCGACCGCAGCTCATGAAGAGCCACCTGCTACCCCGCAGCTAAACACTCATTTGTTAGTCTCGAATGTAAGTTAAAAAGGATTGCTAATATCTTAGATGGGCTTTGTCTGCTGCTTGCGTTTTGTTTACGGCTCGTTGTTCGTTGTACGGGCGCGGGCTGTGATTTGTGCGACTTGTTGGACTTTGTGTGTACTCCTAACTTTATTCTTATTTTAAATTAAACACGTCTCTCAAATTTTAAAACAACCACACTTATTTAAAATAATTCTTTGTCAGTTTCTATCCGGCATCCTATTTAGTAGTGATTCAGATATTAATGAAAAATTGTCGCGCAAATAATTTACGTTTGTATCAAAATATCTTTGTTCATATTTTGTTTATTAGATACTGTCTAAACTCGCATAATATGAAAAAATATTTATTTGTGGTGTACAAGGTTAGACTACAAAAGGTTCATGCTATAATAGTATTCTTAGTCAACCCTGGGAGCAAGAGATATTGTAGCCAGGTGCAAGAAAATCCAACAAAAGCAATGAGAAATTATTACAATACACAGATAATAAATAAAAAATTTGGAATGTATACACAAATATGTAAGTCACTTGTAATAATAAAATGCAAATATGTACGTACATATCATGTAACTATATGTTGTATAAGTATATATTTATTTATTTATTTCGATTAAAGGAAACAATATGAACGTTTGTGCTTGACTTTTATACGTTATCGGACAGTGTATGGTCCATCATCATAACTCACTATGACGCTAAGCTATCGTAAAACTTAAGATATTTATGATGCCCTAAAAAGAATTTACTACTTAGCTAACTTCTTCTAGTAGTTTTATGTGTGCGCGTAGTAATCTGTGTGTATCTTTCAAATGATGTACGTATACGACTGCTATAAAATATCCTAAGTGATAAATGTCTTACTTCGAGAGAGCTTAATATTCCTTTAAAGACTTGCAGATATAAATATTAACAACGTTTCTTTAGGCAATTTGTAACTGTTTGTTGTAAAAAAACATAGCAATGTTTGCACAATACTATTTGGCGGTAGAAATAGGAGCTGCGGTGGTACCTACCTAGACGGTCTGAGGCAAGAGAGACCTACCCCCAGTAAACTTAACAACGGATTAACGTAGTTTTTTTAAATCAACTAAGCAAAGAGACGGGCAGAATAATTACTGGTTGGTGACAGCACATACGATGTTGATTTATTTACCACAAATTTCATTAGCTACATCTTCTTTCAAACCGAAATATTGTAACGTTTGCACAATACTATTGGGCTACAGAAATAGACGCAGCGGTGGTACTTAACTAAGCGGTCTCCGGCAACAAAGATTTATAGCCATTATATGAAATGCTTATTTTTGAGCGAAGTTTTATTAAATTACGTTTATGACGTTATCACTATTAATATAACTGATTTTAAACGTACGTGTAGCTAGTTATACACATAAGTTTGAACTATAATGATTACATAAATAATGATCTTTTCCATGTGGCGCCAGTAAAGCGACTGCTTCCATTTGAAAAATGATACACTTGAATGAAAAAATATATTTCGACTTGTTTATCCATTGAAAGTGTAATTGTGATTATTCACTACTATAAATTATGTTCGATAGCTCGATAGATCTTTCACGGAGGAATAATAAGACGTTTCAAAAGCAGATCATGGCTTGTTCCCCATTGTTTTGCTTTTGATATTGTCATATTATATGCGAGAATATATTTAAGAGTTAAATAACAATAAAATAAATAGATTACTTCAAACGTAAAATGTTAATTAAAGTTACATTTCAAAGAAAAAAACATGGTTTAAATCAATGCAGTTATATTACACGTTAAAGTTCATATCACTCATTATTTTTGTTCGGGCGTATAATATAAATAGAGGATATTCTACTAAGTTAATTTCTTAGTTAAAACAATATACAGATGTTGTATGAAACAGTGTTTAAACTGTATTACGTACCTAATCCTCGCAGCTTCCGAGTTTTGATGTCGCGAGACGTAACCAACACGATAATTTTCGAAACGTTTTCCTCTAAATTTAACCGCCATTTGCACGAGCTTTAGCTAGTATTAATTATTCAAAGTTTTATTCGTAACAAGATATCATACTTTACTACATCTTAAAACTTTGCATAACACTAGTAATCTACAGAACTGCCTAATCCGTTTGCCTGGCAATATGGACAGTTCAGTATGGATACGACAGTAGTGGTTAACTAACGTCATCAAATTGTCAACTTGCAGCCATAACAGCATTACTGTATAGTAGTCATATATATTCAGAATATTCTAGGCGAGTGCGCTTCACATTCTCGTCCTTAGTGGTGTCTCAGATAATATAATATGCAAATTAAAAATTATCTTTCTGATGATATGTCTGTCTTACTGAAGGCAGTCAGGTTATATCTGGTATTAGCTCCAATGGTAGCCACAGAAAGTGTGATAGAACATAAATATCTACTGACCAGATGAGACATAACTTCACGAAAATCTTTAAATCATATTTCCTAACTTTTTTCTTGGTCTTAAGGTATTCAAGAGCTGTTGATGCTTTCGAAATCGTTATTTTTTTTATTTCCAAGACAAACTATGTATGCTTGTTCTAATAAAATTAGTAACTACGTTACGAATCGAACCAAGAATAATTTTGTTAATATCCAAAATAAACTTAACCCCAACTAGTTAGTCAACTAACCTTTTACTTCCTGTTCGCAAAACTTCCGGTCCCGCAAATATTAGTGAATAAGTCACTTATAAAAATACCCCTAAAACTTTATCAATTTGTGGTAGAGGGATATTATGTAAAATGAGAATAGAGTGGAAAGACAATTTGCGGCGAATGTTCAGTAAATCGAGGGTAGGCGTCTGCACACGTTACTTAAGTATGGCAACAGGTCGCCGATTAATCCTGCCAGGGTGGGAAGAACTTTGTGTAATGGAAAAAATCCTCGTTTTTAAGCCATCCCTCAGTCGGATGAGTTATGAAGTCTGACGATCTACGAAGGGCATCACTTAGCCCATTAATTTTGTTTCCAGTGACAAATTCGCCGCTTCCGGGACGTCAGAACTTGGGACGTTTTTATCGTTACCCTCTTTTAGATTACTTGGTTATAAGGTAATTATAACACTTTCAATCGTTTAAAGGATATAATTTATAAATCGACGCATGTATGTTTTTTTTCGACGAAGATTCAAGACGAGTTGGACGTTCATCTGATGGTAAATGATGAGCTCGCTCATATCAAGATGTTAAGTCTTTCATTTGATACATCGCTCATTAAACCCGAACATAATAATGTTCTATTTTTGCAGTGTTATTCGCTTAATTAAATCAAAAATATTCAAGTGAAATCTAACTGTTGTCTAATCGCAAAGCTTTTAAAATGGTGCTCCTTCCGCTTCGTAACTTTTCATAACAAGTAGACAAGATGAGGAGTTTCGTGCTTTTTGTTAAATAAGGCCAATATCTTTCTCACACCCGTTCGATGTCAAGGCTCGTGTCGCTGGCCTATCCCTTTAAAATAAGTCAATATTATAATACGGAACGATCTAAATATTTGTCAAAGGGCTCTTTATGTATGTGATTTTACATTTGAGACACTGGTGAAGTTAACACGACTTTAGAATTGAGTTAAGGACAATTTTGTTTTGCTAATGTAGTAATAATTTAAATCACCTCCTATAGAAGCTTTAATCTCGATCGACTTGCTTTGTAAACAATATAAATTGATTATAGTTAAACACCTAGACACAGTTATAACTTGATTTATACGTCGTTCTTCAGGGGAGAGGGAGGATAAAATATATATAGACTTCATAAGTTTGATGATGAAATTAATTGAGCGGAGAGAACTATACGAGATACACGGTCGAAATTTAATAAAAATGAAATGTATTTAAAAAAGTAGTAATGCTTACAATATTTAGGTGTACATAAAGCAGAACATGTAGTGTATTATTGTGCATAATAAGCGCCAGTAATCGGCTTATAGCCATATGTAATTACATACGTTGAGTACGCACCGTTCGTGAGGCATTAGTGCACACTACACAGTGAATGGGAATTGTAATCAATCGGTCAGACAATGGGGATTGCAGATGTAGTGCACGGCGGTCGTACAATGCGGAATGGGAACAATCACGTCAATGTTCTGCACTGTTATAGAATCAAGGAACCCACCGGCACACGTAAGATGACTGCGTTTTGTATCACGTGGGCTGGCCAATCGTGTTATAACGAGATACATACACTGTTGATTCTCTATTTTTATTTCTCTCTTTTAACTGACAGTATAATGTTTTATTTAACTATATATCTTCTGATTATTTATTACAGATGCTTTTACTGTCTACTCCGCTTAATTGTTTCCTTTACTTTCTTTTACACTTCTCTTTCTCTTTCAAGCGATGTATCTCATAAGGTGAAGGATCAACTTTTCTGATTTTTCTCCTGCACTACGCTTTGATTTTCTTATACTACTAATGTGGCATGCTTAGGGCTCGTCTGACAGTAAGCAGCCACAATAGTCTATGAACGCCTGTAGTACCACAGGCATAACAAACACGTTATCTTCATTTGTATCACACCAATATATATGATAATTGAATTGTAATATAAATACTACAGCTACTCGTGAAAAACATAAACGTTTTCAAAATGAAACCTTTATAAAGTACTTAAATGATTCTTAAATTACCGTCTGTTTATTTACTTTTTAGTAAGCTTTTTGTCTTGAACGATCTGTTAATATGGTTATATTTTAACATGTAACATAATTATTTTCCCAATGTTTTCTAAAGTAAATAATGAGTCTGTTAAATGAAACAAAGCGTATGTTAAATACATAAATGAAATCTCTCCAAAATGCCTGTTAAAAATATGCGAAACGGAACACGTTATCCGCCGGTCGAACATTAAAAGCTTAACGAATATGGATTTATAATTACCATCTCGTTAAATATTCTTTCAGTGAGATTACTGCAAGTAAATTTTTTTGATTGATTCGTCGTTTTTAGGTGTTTTGAAATTGAAGAATATGGATTTGTTTATGCCAAAATATTGAATAACAACGGACATAAACAGCTTTATATTAATTAAAATTATATTATTTACATAAATTTTTCTTCAGTTCTGAATGTAATATGACCTTATGTTTCAGAAAGAGATAACAAGCACATAAAGTAATATCAAATAACAGTTTATAGTAGATGCTGTAGTTCCTTACGTGAAGGTCCTTTTTAGTTTTAGGTACTTTCCTAGTAGATGAGGTCTGTCTTTGCCTAGTCATAATGATAATTAAGTCCTGTCACTGCAACTCTTTTTTACCTCAGAGCAATTATGTAATTATATTATTACATTAAAATTTTCTTGAAAGGCGCTATAGTTATTGAAATTACTAAGAAGACAATACTTACGCAAATAGCAGGTGAACTTGTCTGCCTTTTGTTTGGTTATTGATAAATACTTATTATAAGTTTCAAGCATTCAGTTCCAAGTTGCTAAGATACAAAGCTGACTGAGTCTACTTAACTAATTGATACTAAAACAGCTATAACACAGAGCGTATATAGTATGCATTTGCCATTAGTAATATTATATGCGCATTGATAATTCAGTCCACTTAATTGTTTGATGACGCCTTCGACCAGATTCAACTCCGGATACGTCTTAATATAACTACTATAACATAATTCAATTGCTCTATTTGTTTATTGTATTCTTAACTTTGTTGTACAAATTTTCATTTATTCATTAATGTATATAGGTACACCTCAAATGGAAGTACTAGCGTTACACCGTCTGCTTGGCATGCCAGTCGGCGATATTACTGAGCTAGTATCTGTCAAAGGGGATGCTGTTACTCATGCCTTGAAATTATTTCCACGTTAATTACCTTTTACGACTCGCCAAGGATTGGAGTAGTGATGGAAGAATATATTTTAGTAATAAATATTTTCATTTAATGTCACAAATTATTTTATAAACAGAAATTACATAACTTGACCGACTCTTGACCGATTCCGACTCTTGTCTAGTAACTCCTGCAGCAGTTCCTTAGGAAGTGATCATTGATCTGAAATTTTTATCAGTTAACCTTTGTTTAAATATGACTACATCTTTTTTTATAAGTAGATTTTTTTTCCGAAATTATATGTATGTTTATATTGTTTTTATTAACTACAATGCACTACAGAAGTTATTAGAATCTATCTGTACTATACTCGCTAGCATTTTTGTGCTTCCCTTTTTGATGAATTTCAATACTGAACTGAAAGTCAATTATCCTTTGTTATACGGATCTTTACAATATAATTTTGTATTAGGATACATATGCATGCACGACATTTTTGATTGGAGAAATATGATTACTTACTGTGGATTATACGTTAGGAATTCCTGATAGTGTGACAGTAAAATATTTGTATTTCTTCGATGGAGTAGAATTCTTGGAAACTCTTCTGTACTACTTTTACCGTTATGTAAAATATGATGTCTAGATAAATATTAAATTTCTTAACGATAGTACAGAGATTTTGAGATGTAGAATACTCTGAGAAGGTTCATCCTTGTGAGCTTTTTCCGATATATTTGTCTATTTATATCTAGATTATGACGTAGTTTATATTAAATTTTCGTGTTCTGAAGTTTCTTTCGTTTACATAA
Organism: Byasa hedistus; assembly: GCA_029286795.1. NCBI lineage: Eukaryota > Metazoa > Arthropoda > Insecta > Lepidoptera > Papilionidae > Byasa > Byasa hedistus. Next base: position 3,839,005 of record JAGSMW010000008.1, read on the forward strand.
ATGTATGAATTGTTTTAATAGTAGTATTCAAACAGGTAATTCTTAGTAGTCGTTTCTATACCTTTTAATATTATTTCTAAACGGTTTTTAATATTAATAATAATTGCCACGAATGTTATCTCGTTGTGTATTTGTCTATGGAATCATGTCACTGTTCCCTAAGTCATCATTGGCAGTACAGTAAATAAGAAACCAACTGGCAATTTAAAGCGCTCACAAGTGACTCGGTACATTTTCCAAGAACCATGTTAACAGACACAGTGTGTTCGTGAAAAAATGCGTTACATCATTCAGTGAATAGTGTTTAGTAACTATTACTCGGGTGCAACGTTCACTTGAACCCGTTCGTTGCTTTGTACTGTACCGGTGCTTATACGATAACAGATGGGTCAACGGTGTTTAATTTACGTTTTCGTTCAAGCTATGCTATTAAGTAATTGCTGTTAGCTAAGCACTGTAATTTTTTGCTGAAAATACAAAAACTACTTACCTTGATCTTACATGATCATACATTAACAACGTTTAATAGATAAACTCTAAACATATTGGTCTCCTTGTTGCAGCGTTTAATCGCTTGCCTAGTAACAGCGAGGTCCCTGGTTTAATTCCGGTGCCAGGTGTTATGGATGGTTTGATAGTCAGGTGTTTTGAATTTACATGGTTCTATCTAGCTATCACCTTTATGTATTAATATAATAGCCACATTGCTATGTTCCGTCTGTCAATATATTCTGAGCGGTTATAGTATTCTGTGCGGATAAGCTTCACCATTCACAATGAAACTAGTAGCTAGACAACCTAAGTTATATTTTTTCTAGATTTAATGTTAGTTAATAAATCAAACTCATACGTGCTTTGGTATTCCCTATCTTCCTGTATGGAGTGGAAACGTGGACTATCCCAGCCAGAGAGAGACAGGATTAATGCATTCGAGATGTGGTGCTGGAGACGTATGCTAAGGATACCTTGGACTATGAAACGCACTAATGCATCAATCCTGACTCAACTACGTGTTAAGACTCGTTTGTCCACCATATGCCAACAACGCATTCTTTCGTATTTCGGCCACACAATGCGCAGAGGCGACGACAGTTTGGAGAAACTGATTGTGGTTGGTAACACCGAAGGCAAAAGATCGCGCGGTCGTTCACCAACAAGATGGACGGATCAAGTAAAGGACTCGTCGCCCTCTAAATTTTACACGGTGGTGAGAGATGCGCTGGACAGGAACCGGTGGAGGCAGATCGTCCGCTCCAGACGGCAACCCTGATGCTGACCACGATCCTCAAATATGAGGGAACGACTTCAGAGAGAATAAATCAAAAATCTATTACAGAAATAACAATATTAATGAATTTCATATATTTTTTTTTATTTTTAATAATAGTTGAATACACTACAGTTTTCGTGTGGGAAATAAGTTTCCACCGCACCTCTGCCCTCAGCGGATAGTAATAGTTGAAGAGACAACAATTCCAGAAGAAGGAACTGCAGCTTTTCTTGTGACGGCTACGACTATTACCCAAAAAATTAAGAGGACTATGTCCAACGGTGGACAACAATAAAACCATTATTTAAATTACTACAAAGAGTTAAGTGATGTACAAATACATAGGCTTTATAAATTTAACGCATGTAACGTGAAGTTTATAAAGCCTCTCTTCTTGGTCAGGCTTAAAATAAAATGAACAGGACGCGCTCACCTGAAGAACGCCTACAAACAATGTTAGGGGAATTCAATCTCGCAAAATAGAAAATATTTTTACGGCCAATGAATATGAAAATGTGGATGAGGCGAGGTATTACAATGAGTTTTATGTTGTCTTAACACTAAACTTTACGCGCCAACCCTCGCGCCGGTACGGGAGGAAACTAGAATGGTAACTATAAAATATTTCATTGGATATGCACTATACAAAATATTCCAATTGCTTCGTGAATGTTTTGAACATATGATCCATCTTCTTCTAAGTTGTTCAATCTTGACATTGTTTATGGTTATGAGACGTCAGCCGATTCTGGTTTTGCTAATATTAAACGAAATTTCAAATATAACTTTTATGGGAATTACCAGCAGAGAATCCTCGTTACTTTTTACCCCAACCATTGTAGGAGCAGCGAAAAGTCCTTGTAGAGGCCGTTGTTCCTTCTTCTGAGCCATTACCTGGAGTTACTAGCTATTCCGCCATTAACTAGGTTACTAAAGCCCAATTGATTCTTTTATGCCAATTTATAATAATGGCAGAGAGATGATGCAGGATTTTATCCATCTCATAAAAGCGATACTTTGTGAGGATTGTTATATTTTCTTATAAAAGTATTATAAAAAAAATCATGGTAGCTGAAAAAAGCGATTTATTCCGCATTGCCGCGTACCGCGTAATTAATGTATCGCAACATCATATTATTCGAGATATGTTCAATGCGAGTATTAGAGGCTATTGTTGTGGATCTTTTCAAGGAAATTTTTAAATCGATTCCCTGGCGCTTTCTTCGTTGGGAAACCAATCCCGTGGCACAATAAGCCCGCCTACAATAGCACTGAGATGACGAGAATCAAGGCGACGCTTACGGCCTCTTACTCTGAGAAGATTACGCTATTTACGTACCAGCCGCGTATGAAACCTGGATATATCGAATTTGTTCCCACACGTTGTTGCTGAGGTGTACCTAAGCAATTGATGAGCGAATACCGCATTACATATTGTATGCTGAACCATTTCTAAAGCGGATCCTCTTTCTTGTATCGGTATTAAGTTTATTCAAGTTTTATATTACTTATTAAAACAGGATGAAGATAGAACCACGAAATTTCTGTTTTCCGATTTTGGATTCTGAGCTTTTTATCACAAACAATTCGCCTACACACAAAACTACTACCAAAATTGTTTTCGGTTGCTTATTCCAACGTTATTGTTATTTTAATAATTTACTGTTCTTTTCGCACAAGTCTTTTTTCGCGATATGTACGAAGGTAATAAGACCGATCCTAATTAAAACCAATTTTGTATTGAAACCACAGATATCATTAGAAGTTATACTTTATCCCTATTCCCGACTTCATTAAAAGTAAAATTTGTAATGACGACAGAGAGATGATGAAAAGGTTCTTGCCATCGTTTCATGTCGGATTGGACGAAAATCTATTCAACATCCACGCATTTATTGATAATAATTTAGGGAGTTCTTTGAAAAGACTCGCCTGCGGTACTCGCAATGGCAACAGTTTTGTGCTCTTCTTAAATTATTAAACACGCGAAGTCGTTTTCTACGTTTGTGACTTTTTATGAAACTGGTTATTTTATTGTAAATATATACACATAAGTATTTAACTTTAGTAAGGCATGAATCTTTAAGAAAATAAGTTAATAACAGCGATTAATATATTGTCTGTCAATTTTCAACAAGGTTTATACACTCTAAGTAAATACACGGCGCTGGATTGATTTATGTCCAAATGGCGTGATGGCGTGTGGAGAAATTGTCTACTGACGAATTAATGTTGCCCGCTACATGTTATTATGACAGTTTCACCTGATACACGCTCTCGATAAAGGTTTAATGCTGCCGCGACATTATATTATTAATGCATGTAATAATCATAAGCTGTAAGCGGATAAGCAAAGTGCGAACTTGACCAATCGCTGTTCCGTATATATTATCGATCTATTGAATTTTTACAAACACGTCAGTCGTGTTATATTAAAAATGACTGCGCTAATATATCGCTGACTTCTGTATATATGTATGTAGGCACATAAGTTAAAATGTTCGTCGTAGTGTCAAGGAGCCAGAATACGCCGCAAAAGGAATATTATATAAGCTATTTGATGGAGTCCATATTCAATAAGGGCAAAGTAATGAGTTATGATGGAAGTGGACTACGTACGGTAATGGAAAAAGGTCCAGCCGTCGGTTGACCGCAATCAAAGTCTAAAATATACGCGAAAACAAGCGCTGCATAGTAAAAAGATGGGGTAATTCGATTTCAATCAGCCTCGGTCTATTTTAGGTGGCAAATAATTTTTGTGCGTAGTGTAGTCACTATTTATAAAATATGAATACTTTTACATTTTTGTGCGGATATTATTGTTTGGTATATTTTGTACAGGATAAAACGCAACAAATTCTATTTTAAATATTATACTCTAAACCATGTATTATTCGATTCCACAATTTCTGATTGGTTCTGCGACAGTGGATGTTTGCAAGCCTGAAATTATAATGACGTTGAGATTAGTAATATCACATGTTCAAAGACAATCATTTAATTCATCACAGATATTATGTGTATAGTAAAATTGAAACACCGCAAAATAATATTCCGAATTTTGTGAATCAAAGTTGTATATCAAGTAATTTTGCTTCACGTAATAATTTTTTGTTTTCAGTAGTAATAGGAGTATTGACTACTGAATCTTGTAGCATCATTAAATTAGGATAATTACTTCAAGAGTTATTTATGGCGATGCGTCACGGCAGTCGGCTGCTCGTCAGGAGATTTAACAAGGGTAAATATTTTAAATTGATATCGCGGAGTTTTCGTCGCGGATCATTTCAGCCGACCCCCGGGGGCCATTGTGCGCCTAATGATATTACAAACCCGACAGTCCTACGAATTGGATAAGCTCGATATTATTCAAATTTACTTATCGTCTCACTGAGAACTGGGAGTTTGTATTTAAAAAAAAACAACCTTTCTTTAAACCCTTCCTTACTATTGAATCAGTGGAGTCTTAATTTGTTAATAAAACAGACTCGGGTTTGGATGGGGCTGTTCTTGTATTTCCTCTTATCGTTTAAATTACCTTGCTCGCTGTAATTGGATAGAGTTTTCTCCTTCAAAATTTGCATGCTTAGTATTTTATATTTCAACCTGTTAGTCTTCTTTCAGCTATTTTCATTCATGAATCGCTTTTGATAAATGTATATTTTAATTTACTATAAAACTCTTAGGATAATTAGATTATTTATTAAATAGAGCACAAAATAGAAAAACGTTTTATTATATTCTTCAATGAGTTTATCTTATTCATTGTTATAGAAATATTGAAAATCAAAATCGTAACCTTTATGTACTTTTGCTTTAAATATTTTGTGTACAGTATCTAATGTAAATAATTGAAAATGTATTACAATTCATAACGAAAACGCAAATAAACTTAACTGAAAGTTAAACAGCTGAGAAGATGTTCACCGTTAAAAACAATTCTTTTGGTTAAGTTTGAAGAGGCTTTGAATGAAAAAACTCAATTTTACTTTTGTTAGTTGCAGACGTTTATGAAGTTCTCAATTTATACTAGAATCAGGAGTTTTAAAGATTTTTAAGGCGCTATTAATATAGTACATATGTGTGTTAAAGTTTTGTGCAGAATGATTGTAGATGTTTAAAATGTTATTACTTAAGTTAATCATAGTATTGGAATTGAACCTGTTTTTTAACTTCTCGAGTGCTAAAAGGTTATTTGTGCACGTTATCAAACGCCTTACAATAACCATTTTGTAATCGGGAAACTTTCAAAACATTCGCAAATACCTACAGGGGGTTCCGTAGCTACCGGAGCGCGCAGACCGGGGAAGCGTGAATGCGTAACCATCACACAGATGTAGATATTACCTGGAAACCGTAAAAAGTCGACTTACATTCACAACTTTTTACTGACAGACTTAATAAACAAACTATGTAATTATATTCTACGTCGTAATCAAATATTTAAAAATCTATCTATAAATATTTACATTTTGTTATAACGACTTGAAAAGTATGAATTAAAATTATTATAAAGCAAAATAAGATTTTCTTACTCTTATATTTTAGATGATTTGTCGTTGTTGATATATGTGAAGATTTTGGAAATATAATTCTATCGCATCTAGACAACTTTGTTATTTCATCTCAAGTTGTTACAAATCAAACCTTAAAAACTTTCCCGAAGATTCTAGATAAAACTAAGGAGCGGGATAACTTTTCCGTTGCGTGTTTGTCCTTAATATGTACGGCTGTAGAAATGTACATAGCTATATAATAAATTTATCTTCTGTTAATGTGTTAGTTTTGTCATCTTCTGTTGAAATGCGGCAATTACGCCACTAGATTATTTCTTTCATACTAATGACATCTTTAAACTAAAACGATGTAATGGTAGTAATAAGCTATTTTGAAATAGTTTTAAGCAAGTTTCTGAGAACAAGCAGTTATAAGTTTTGCTTATATAGTGTTCATTTAACCTTTAAATTCAGTAATATAATAAACAAACAACCTCTCAGGTTTCGTAAAAATGATGTATTATAACTTTATGTCACAGAAAAAATGTTTGGAGCATTTTTCTGTTATTAAAACCTAACTCCTATCACATCCATCATTTACATTTGTCAATAATACCGTCTCTATGTAATTCATTATTTAATGGATGCCATTTCGTTGGTAATTGAATAACACGACTGTCGTTGGAAGGTGTACATGTATATATAAATAAGGATTCGTCGCTTACATTTTACAATTCTCGATGCCTCTAATGGTTCTCATACGTCTTAGCGAATACAAACGGATTAAATTCTGGATGCGAGGCTTCTTCATAATTTATTCGATGAGTGGTGACGAAGTGGAAATAGACATTTGGTGCCGAAACGTCGCTGGGGTGTCGCGTATAATATTATTATTTAATTACCATATATTAATTACTATCGACAAAAATATCGTCAAAATAACAATAATTATATTAGTATTGTATTTTGTATGAATCAATTTACTGTAAATATTCTCAAGTTAACATTGTTGAGGTATGTATTTTTTATTTAACAACTTGAATCGCAAACAGTGTCTTACTGGAGAACACATTGGCTTAATATAATGTGTTTACGTCTTAAAAAGTAACAGATTCCTATAATATGTACCAATATAATGTAGTATAACTGACAGTATCCAAAATAAACGTTTACCTTATTACCAAAGAATACAACTTTTATAAAGAATATGTAAACAGTTCAATCATTTAGTACTTAACATTATTATGAGAGTTTAATCGATATGCAAAAATAATTATAAACTGTTTATTCATGTTGCTATAAAGATATTTCATGTAAACCTATTTCTGATTAATAATATAAATAAATCTTTCTAGTGATTTCAGCGTACATAAAGCTAGGCTTATTAACATATAACGGTAATGTATTCCTCTGTCCTGTTATAACAAATTAAAATGATATGTAGAGAGATAATCATAGATATACACCTTATTTTGTCAGAGAAATGAAAATTACTTTCAAGGTCTTTTATCAAATATTTATTTTGTAACACAGCTTCAAGTTTTTATATACTCCAAGTGTTATACATGAGAGTAAATAAGTAACAGAAATTATTGTATATTTTATTAGAAGTCTGTTAGTTTTAAATATAAAAAAGTCTGAAATTGTAATGAGGGCTTTCGAAAGAAATAACAATAGCTTTTTACAATTGTTTTATATATACATTGGGCTGAATAGTTTACATTTTACACGGAAAGTTTTGTGTACGAGTGTTTTCAATGTCTATGTTTATGAAACATATGCTTACTTCGGCATAGTTACAAAACAATATTTTTTTGCACTTTTTTTTATAATTCTTTTATTGGGCAAGGATTATGAACTTATTCTTAGTAAAGCACTGTTATTTCTTAATACTTTGATAAAGAATGCAACGATAAAGCTAATTTATGTGATCATTTTACTGCAAAGCGGTAATGCACTAATATGCTCATTCTCATAATGTCTATCATATTCGTCACTAGCTTATGAAACTATATTTGTGTTCATAATTTTGTTTAACATTTTTTATTTTAATTTTTATTACAGCTAGCTACGCGCTTTTCATTTTGTTATTAGTTTGTTGTAATTAGCTGGTAGAAGACTGTTTTTTTGTTTAAGCTCGCCTTAGTCGTGTATGCGTACATTAAGGATAAATAAATAAGGTCACACTCTCGCTGAGTCCGCGAGGTCTGTAACGCAGAACAAAAGCCGGTAGGGGTAATAAAATTTGTAAACGGCGGAATGATACGGCCGCTTAACTCCGCCCGCGCTCCTTCGTGACACGTGAAGTAATGAGAACTTGAAATAATTCTCCGCCGCCAGACGAACATGGGAAGGGGATCATTAATTTGATAAATGAATATAATTTATGTAATTTATAGTATTAATAAACATGTGAGAACGGATACAACATACTTAAGCCTCGTCTTTTGGGGTAATCTTGTCATAGCTCTTTTATTTAATTAATAAAACAAAATTAAAAAAAATCATAACATGATAACTTTAAAATGTTTCCTAATGTACTTTTCATAATTACAAAAAAAGCTATTATGCTATAAGCTATGTTTAGCTTGAGATAAGAAAGGTCGACCCCAAATCACTGGGAATAAAGAAAGGAGAGTAGTAGTAATCACCAAGAAAAGTGCAGTCAAAGCGAGAAACTGCAACACACGACCATCATAACCAGCAGTGTTCGTAGATGAGTCGGTTTACCTGTTATGTACGAATTATACGAGAGGAGTTTCAAATAATAGACGCTGTGGCTTTTCGCAATGTAGCTGAATAGTCTACTAAAATTCAGGATTTCATGATTTCAAGCTTATTCATCAAATTAATAAAACCATAGCCAACGTTTACTACGTAATTGGCTTCATTACGACATTTAATATAATAACAACTATTGTATTATGCAGTATTGTAGTAAATTGATACAATTTTGCATTTGTGTTTCGTAGCAATTATTAAAATAGCGAAATATATATCTATTACTTATTAACGTGAAATTTTCATTTACATTTACTGCAAAGAAACAAAATGTAATGTAAATTATTTATTAGCGATTTAACATTGTTTTTATGTAACGTCAACTGTCTGTTAGATTTAAGGAAAAGGTAATAAACTCGAAGAGCGTAATGGGAAGATTGTAACAATGCATGTAAGCTAAGTGGTTGGGACGTAAAAACATGCAACAGTTAGTCAGGCCTCACAAAGGCGCTTGTCTGAGAACACGCTAACAACAGGTAGGCTGGCGCGCGGCCAACTAAGCCTCTACGCGGCTACAGCGTGCTACGTGACTACGACAGCAGCCGACACTATCGCACTTGAGATACTTTTATTTTACAAGCCTAGCCTTTGACACTGGCGCTTTGTAATTAATTTTCATTCTACTTAACGTCGAGACGTGCGAGACGTTCACCTGATGGTAAGTGATACGCTTGCCCATGACAACGTGGTGTTAGTTAAGATGGTACACACTGCACCACATTGCGCTCGTCGCCTTAAGACATAAGGTGTTAAGTCTCGTTACCCCACTAATTACACTAGCTACAGCGCCCTTCAAACCGGAACACAGTAATGTTTGCACAGTACTATTTGGCGGTTGAAATAGGAGCTGCGGTGTTACCCATCCAAGACGGTCTGTAGCAACAGAGACCTATCACCTGGTAAAACGTTCACTAGATAATAAGTGATACGCTTACCTGTTACAACGTGGGGCTGATTAAGATGGTATTACATTTCACCACATTGAGCTCATCGTCTTAAAACATAAGTTGTTATATCGTTAACCTAGTACCTAAGAACATAATAATGTTTGCACACTACTGTTTAGCGCTAGAAGTAGGAGCTGGTGATTAAATGTGGTACCATATTAAAAACGTTTTACATAGACTATTTTTTGATTTTCTTAGAAAAACATTGATTAGGTCTTTATTTATTGCCTCTAAATTTTTAAGTACTAAAGTTCTGGTTCTGTTATTGATCTACTTACTATAGAATTGCTGGAAATAGATCTCGACTCGAAGGTCTATTATAACCTTGCAGACTTTCTAATGAATTCGAAATTTACACATCCAAATTGGGTCAATTACAACAACCACTTACTAACCATTTAAGTTATTATTCCTTCTGAACTGTGAAGTATTATTTCGTGCAAAAACTGATTACGTATAAACATATCAAGTTCACTATGTCTTACGTATATGTTGTAAATTATTTGTAATTACAGCTTTTATTGGCGTTAGTTGAAAATACATTCAAGTCATACTTCTTCATTTTAAAACTAATCATCATGCCGGTTATTTAACGTTATTGTTGATAATTGCTAAAAAAGGTTTTATTGCATTGTATTAATTATTAATCTATTTTACAAAGGTATGTGGGAACTGTCGTCCACTATCGTTATAAAAAAATACTCCTTCGAAGAACAATTAGAGCAAACTATAAAAATTTATGCTAAAGTGCAGTATGCCACAAAAGCATATACTGCGCGCAAGCGGCCGCTCACTGATCGCAAATAGCCCGGCCACTGCCGTTATCATGGCACAATCCCACTATTGAATTTAATGGGCACTACGCAGTAATATGTTAAATTGGCCTAGCTACATAATCGGAGGCTTAAGCGGAGTAGTTTTGCAGGCGACTACTGAGCTCGAGCTGGCTCCACGCCAGCGACACCTGTTGACTCGCACGCGATCATCGATTGCTTCCTTTTATTTTCTTTAATTGTTATCTATCCAATGTTTTCATGTAACCGATTCAAAATACCATATACCTGTTAAAACAAGCAAAACTTTTTTTATAAATAATTTCTAACTTTTATACTGTCGCTTTAAACGGTCCTCGTTCTAAGCTCCGTAATTTTAAACATCTCGTAAAAAATACTGGCGGTGCCAACGATATTCGCAATATAGTGTAATCCAAAAAATTCTAATTAGACTGCCCACCTGTTCTACTTTTTTTAATTTCGCGGACGAATTACACCGCCAGGTGGCGAGAAGGGCGTCACGGGCCCTTAGCCGAAGTAGCAACAAACTTGCGAACTTGCGCCTCTTATCTTTTGACATTCACAAAAATCTACGCAAGTCGCTTCGGTAACAATGTAATAGTACTCAAACAAACGTATTATCAACTGAACACATAAATAAAACATATTCCAGTTTTAAAACAAGACACGTTATTTAAAATATACAGTGATGGATGTTACATGGATGTTGTTTAAAATAAATATTTAACTGGTATTCCCATTTGATATTTAAATTTAAAATATTGACGCAGCTCCCATTGCGCGCTTTCGATTACCGGTTTTCAATTCGTTTTAACAGAGCTAAAGCTTGGCCTCAGGGCTTGCTGGGAAACATACGGTTCATAATTTACGAGGCTCGTGAGCGGAAACGGTGTCCCGGACAAAAATGGATAATGAAAACAATACAATTGCGAATCAGATACGAAATCGATTAAGTACAGCGTTTAACGTTCATACAATATACAAACTACAGATACTTTATTACTTTCTGTAAATACGAATAGTTGACACTAGTACATAATAATGAGAAAGAATATTATAATATAATCTTGTACACCCATTGAATATTAATAGTCGATGTTCTAAAAAGTAGGTGAAGTTGGTTTAAAAGAGACCCCATATCTTGTTAATTAAATCTCAGTAGGGGTGCCTTTAAGGCGAGAGGCGTCTTGGGCCGGCTTTTATGATACTGCCAAATTTTCAGACACAAGCTAGCTTTAATTTAAACTTGACTTGAGAGGCGTCTAAAAATGCTTGCGTTTATTATACCAAGGTATAATGTGTTTACAATGACAAAAGCTGATATTTTGCCCTCGAAGAGATACAAAGTCATTTAGTTTGGAAATTTCCCTGCGGCTGTACTATTGTTACTATGCAACATGAATTTTGTTATTTTCACCCAACAAAGAACTGTTTCTATAAAAATCTTTAAACTCTTTTTCTATTGTCTTTTTTACTTTTAAAATTATACGACTATCAAACAATATCAATATTTTTTTATTTAACGTTCTTAAATTTTGAAATTTAGTGTTTTAAGTAATTACATTTTAAAATTGTTAACTGAAGAAACGTACAGTTGTTCATATTTAAACCGCTTTATAACATTGAATAGAAAAACGTAATGTTACAAATTCAAACATTTAATAACTCAACGAGTTTTCCCAATTACTATTCACAAACACATGTAAGGGTCTCTCTTTGTGAAATGTAAATGGTATGAGCTCCTCGCATCAAAGGAGAAGATGGAATAAAGAATTATATGGTAACAAAGCGTGCGATAACTAAATTAAAATCCTTTGTTCGGGCGGTCAGTTAATGCTAATACGGTCCAAAGGCAACCTTTGATGGATCGACTGGGTGATAACATTAAGGGAAAACTCCATTTACTTACCTCGTTATCCATCCTGGTCCACTGTGAAGGCTTTTATATCTACACTAGCGCCTGCCTGCGGGCGCACTTCAACATAATTAGGTATCCTGATGTTTATATTTGAATTGACCAGAGTGTTTTTTTGCTTAGATTAATTAAACGCATAGTTATCTATCAATAGCTTAAAACCTTACGCTGTTTAATAATACACTTTCCAAGATATATGTTAAGTAGTTTAATTATAATATATTCAACGTGTGATTTTTTAATTTATAATAATATTTGTGAGGCAAATAATAATTTTTATCTAATGATTTTTTGTGTGATACCGTTTCTAATAGGTTTTTAGACACACTCATATAGATATTTATTTCTGTATAGAAAATAGCAATTAATTTTTATATCATTTAGGAATCATCAAGTATACTCGAAGAGTTAAACTTTAAATATGTGTAAACTAGTTTAACCAGACGAACCTTGAAGTTAAGAGGATCCTACCGGCAGACTCGTGAAGTAGGACTAGTCGAAGTTAGTGTTATCTATTAGTCAGAATTTGTTGAGTACGCATGGATTAAAGTCTCAGTCAAAAACTAAATTTTGTAATTAACTTAAAACTTTTGTTTATACAGCGCCATCATAAATAAGTACATTAAGTAAAAATAATTTATACCAAAAGGAGTCCGCCTCATTGTGAAACAATAACTACGGTTGTTTTGAAAAGATCCAATTGTTAATTGTGTTATTAGAAAATTTATCTGGAAGTTTATTCAATCAGTTGCTGTGATTAAAAGTTTTCTATGAAATCATAATAAAACAAATCTTTAGTGAAATATGAAGTAAATAATAGTAACTTTTTCGCTAACAACCGCTGAATAAATATTTTTACTACCCGAGGCGCTATATTTCGTCCGAATTGTTAACTAAATAACCACAATGAAGTGGATGCTGAAATTTAAAAACGTGGTAGGATTTTTGTTTATTAAGTTTTTTTTCTTACAATGAAATAGTTATAGTAATAACAATAATACTTTTTAAAAGCATTACTTGCTGTTTGTTGAAATAACCTATAAAAAAAAGATAGGAAAAACAAGAAAGAGCAGAGAATTGGAAATCATGTTGTTTCAATTTGTATAATCCACAAGTATTTAAATTTTAAATCTACTGTATATAGTTAGTGTATTAAAATACTTAAAATAATCACGATTGTTTCTGAGACAACATTAAACTGGTATCTATAAACATTAATAAAGTTCTGAACTTATATGTCAACTATACAACTGGTCATAAATCTCTATTAAATATTAAAATTATCTCTGTGTGAATTGTTTTTAAGAGATTTAACTTTTATTTTCTTACCTTTCGTGTACTTTTCAACAGTCATGGTCACGGAAGCGACGTGACAAAAGTTCTGACGTCATAGTTATCACGGAGTGCTTACAGCTTATAAACCGATGTACCCAGAATAATTTTAATGTCTTGAAGTGGTTGTGATATGCTTGGTGATTGATGGTGTGATTTCTTTTATATATCGAGTAACTCTTGATAACGTTCCGTCGGATGGTAAGTGCCGATGTAGTCTTTAGTAGTAACGCGCACTAGACTAAAAAAGGTAAGGGATCCCATGCGGTAGTAATTTGCTTTGTTCAATTTTAGTTGTTGATGAAAGTAACTCATTATGAAAGTCATTTGTGAAATGAATTCGGCGTAAACTGTTCATAATTTTACGTGAGTTTAATTAATATTGACTGGAAAGGCTTTGTATAAAGCCGCTCCATTTACGTAATATTGTGTTGAATTCGCTTACCGTTTGTAATTGGCGGCGGACACAAAGAGCGGAAAAAGAGCGGGCGCGCGGCATTGTTTTTGTTTGCGAACCCGTATGCCGCGGCCGCGAACCCCCTCCATGCGTCAGCGGTTATTTAAGTTTATAATTAGACAGTTTATTGAATACTTCATAATGTTACCCACTATTACTTTTCGGATCTATTAAATATTTTAACGCAATTCTGTAGCTTTTCACGAATACAAACCGCCATCGCTCATCGTTTTAAAATAGTCTTTTTTGTCAACAGATTGCAATGATTTATTTAAGTTTAGACAAGGAGTTAGTTGATTATTGAATTGTTTTGTATTAAGTTAATAAAGTATAGAATAGTCGTTTTTACACCCACGTTTTGGTTAACAGTATTAAACGTTAAAAATACTATGTATTAAAAAGCGAAAATTAACTCTATTACAATTTTTTTTTGTTAAGTACATTACTATCTAACCTTCCTTAGTATTTAGAATACACGATGAACGTTATAAATCGTTAAAAAAAAACTGTTATGGGGTTACTAGCACACATGATCTCAGCAATCGGCACTACATTAGAGAGATTAAAAACTACGAAATGAACAATAGTGAAAAAGGTTTTATGTGGACAAATTAAATGGACGCATTACTGTACGTAGGATACGCGGTAGTGCCTCGGGCTAGTACAAGTACAAAGGGTCGAGCTCGCTGCTATTATTGAAAGAGGGTGATCAAAGCCAAACGATACGTTTTCATATATTGTAGTCCTTTTTCCATTTCTGTGTGTACAGGTGTTTTTTGGGCTCCCGTTCCTGGAGCAATGTGAAGTTATTACATTATGGCATTGCTGTGCCGTTTCGGCTACGGAAAAGGTATTAAAAATCATGTAAACGTACGGACTTTATTGTTGCGTTGCGTTTGTTTTCAACGTTATTGTTCGTCCATTGTTGTGGTGTGCATAGGGCAAAATTCTGTGTGCAAATTCTTACTGTCAGCTAGATAGTTAGATAACAATGGAATTTGTTTACCGAATGAAATTTACCAATCTTTTACGTTAGTTTCAGGTGATAAAGAGCCGCAACATAAAGTTGGATTAAGTAAATTTAATTTACTGTTTAATTTAATTTATAGTTTGTTTGCGAAAAATTTTCCGCGTATTTTTCCGAAACTGCGTATAAACGTGTTACGTTGGCATATATGTTAAACAGATTTATAGAGGCCATTTCCTACCTGAATTTTCATGAATATTGTTTTTCATACAGATACTAAAAATGTCTACCTGGAGCTACAAGTCCACACAATGTTATTTAAAATAAATATATGCAGAGTTAGTTTATGTTCGCAATTCATCGCATGTTTTCAATTTATCGCTGTGATTATTTAGACGATTGTTTATGTGGTAATACTGAAATAATAGACGGTGGTTTTGTAAGAAATGCTTCTCTGACTTTAACATTTATTGTCTTTTGACGCCAAATATAGTACAGTGTAAACGTTGTTGCTTTCTGGTATAAACAGCGCCGTTGTTACATAAGAAACTATCCTAAAAAGACAAATCAGAAATCAATATACAGAATATAATACTATGTGAACAACTTAACCAATTCATAGTAAGCGTGTCCATTACAACTAGACGAACGATCTCTGTTCTCGTTCCGGAAAGTTGAAAAAATAATAAAAATCTGTTTACTGTTATACCGCCGTCGCTGTACCCAATTTTTTGCTTTGAGTTATTAATTGGAACTGAAACATTTTCGTACGCGAACCAAACGTTTGCGGTTTAAGCCGCCTGCGTATAGTCGAAATGCATAAAATGTACATTATATATAAAGAGCATTGCGTAATAGACACGTTTGGATATATACATGGATACTCGCCGCTCTACAGCCAAAAGGTGTAAATAACAATCGACGGCGGGATAATTTTTTTTATTCGCGTCAGTCGCTTTAACTCGATTGCACTGAAAAGGAAATGTAAGCTCAGAGAATCTTTGCGAAGGCAACGCAACGATTGACCGACTTAATCGGCTGAATATGATTTATTACTTCAAGGTTTCTATTGTTTTTGTTCTGTAATATTTATTGTTCGAAATATTGTTCAGTAATTATTTTTTTTGTAAAGAAAGGCATCGTCAGAAAGTTTAAAAAA
Organism: Byasa hedistus; assembly: GCA_029286795.1. Taxonomy (NCBI): domain Eukaryota; kingdom Metazoa; phylum Arthropoda; class Insecta; order Lepidoptera; family Papilionidae; genus Byasa; species Byasa hedistus. The sequence goes on from JAGSMW010000008.1 coordinate 3,855,123, forward strand.
TTTGATTTACTTTTTATAGACACATACGACGAATGGTGTTTGATGCATGTGGAGTCGAATCAGACAAAGCCATTCAATTGAAATTGAACCAAACAATAGGTTTTTATACAAAAAATTTACAAAGGAATTTTCATGTACAGGCTTGCGCTAGTCAAAGTGAAAGGATCAAATATTTAATTAAGACAACAATGACTAGGAATATTTTGTCTTAACACTTTTTACATCATTCCGTTTCTTTCTACGTTTGTTTCTTCGAACTATGAGTTATTTGCATGTATGTACAAGTTTTGTCTCATTATTATTCAATTAAAAATTTTAAACACCAGTAGAAAAAAACCTAGTGCTAAAATGAAATAGGGAACTGCAATGTTTTAGACATACATACATACAACTTATAAAGTCCATTCTTTATCAAGCATTAAGAAAAATCTTGAGTTCTTAGACTAAAAGTAAACATTTTTAATATAAATGATAGAAAATCACTCTTTAAATATTAACGTATTTGTTATAATAAATTTAATAATGCAATTATAGCGGTAAAGTTTCTAATATCACAAGTTACTACGCAGCAATTCCATTATTTGAGCAATCCATTATGCCACCATCTCGCGGTTAACATATGAAAAATGATACTCACCCCGGAAGTTTCCACTCGATAACGTTAAATATGAGGTTTCAAATAGCACGAAAATTGTTTTCCCGCCCAACATCGGCTCGATACATCGGCAAAATGAAAAGTTTCCCCATCAGCCGCTGACACGTCGATTGGCGTTTACATCTTTGTAAAAGAAATTGTTAGGCGTAATGCAAAGCAACTTGGCAGGGAATGCGACGGTAGCGGTGACAGTAGGGTTGATTTTTCTGTGTAAATACCATATATCGGTGTTTTCCTTTCTCCATGCCATCGGATAACAATCCATCATCTGCGAAATGAAAGAAACAAACTACAAGACATATAATGCATGTGATGTTGGTAATCATTCTCGCGATAAGTTCGTTAATTAATTGTATTTTTTTTTATAATTCATTGTCTTTTTGTTTATATGAATAGCTAATATCCAAAAATAAATTATTGCATTTAAAAAAACTTATTCTTTTAAGATGTTCGGTGATGGTAACCTTTTCGGCTTTAACGGCTTCATCGAACAAGCTCGGTGTTTGTGGTAAAAGGGGTCCGTGAACTAATACCCTAACACTACATACAACAAGAGCGGTGATTTATCGGTCTGTTAAAGGTTGTTGTGATAAACCTGTTCCAAGAAATCTGGGCGCTGTTACCACTCCGGTGTTTAAATATAATTTGAGTTGTAAATTTTGTAAAACTGAATTTCCGATAACGTCTATTCCAAATTAAAGCTTGCAGTAAAACAAAATGTGATATTGGTTAGCTAATAACACTTTAAACTTAATACATAGGAAGGTAACAAGATACCAACGTCAAGTATGACATACAGAGGCACAGAATCCATCTCGAAATGGATCTCCTATTGATGACGTAGTAAGATGAGTGATAGGCGTTACAGGCGGTCCGTATTGCATATGTATAGTCAGAGTAATTGCTTTCATTGACATGCCGAACCAGGAAGCTTCGCCGAGAATGCCTCAATAATTAATCGGACATAAACGCTGATGTAAGTCAGTTTATGGCCGCTACCACACGGTATGCGGTATTGGTGCGATGTTGTCGTACCTCCACTGTGTAGTGTATCTTCATTGTTTCCACTAATGTGCGTATGTTCCGACAATACGAGCACTCCGATCTACAACGGTTCGACATTTCACTCGATTGTGTATCTCTCGTGTGATTGACGTAGTGTATTGCAAATAGCTGCGATTGCAACTGTCCAGGTTTGTACGTGCACCACAAAGTAATAATCTAAGAATCGATTTACAACTTAGATATTTGTTTGAGTAGAAATTGATTTATAATAGAAGTTTATTTGAATATTAATTTTAAATTAGTTAGAAAATCATTATTGATCATAGAATGCCATCTTCAAAGTGATGTTGGGCGATCAGTTGGAGAAAACTATTTCGATTCGATAGTTCATTCCAGTCCATTTTCTTATGGCATCAAATCACTTCTCTGTCTTCCGGATGCATGTTGATTATAAATGTATTATTTTTATAATAAATATTTTTTTATTTGAAATATCATGTCCCAGTGAACACGAATAGTGCACAACTGATCGAGGAGATTCTTGGGGTAACTATGAGCGTTTATCGATTGTTTATGATTTTTGAATTATATCCTAATTCTATATTATGTAATGTATTACAGCTATGATTCTGATTGTATTATATAAGAGTAATAGCTAAATAAAATGTATAAAACATTGGTAAAGTCTCTAAACAAATCGATGATCGATATAAAAAATTTGTTATGTAAAACTGTCCTGATTTAATATCAAGTAGTTGTATCGTTTTATATAAACAATCGTATTTAAATCTTCCTACCACATAGTAAACGTGAAGTTAATACGAAAGTTCTTTATTAATCTTACTGAAACCCCTACGGAAACTGCTCTTGATAGCATCTTTGAAGGTACACGGCGATAAGTTAAATCTCCTGTTACAAGCTTTACTTTATAACCAGTGCATACAAAGTAACTGTTTTAAGAACGCGGTTAAGATAATGTCGGTATAAATTTATGTTCAATTTGAATTTTACAGTTCTCAAGTTGTAAAGTTTTATGAACGGTAAACTGAAAGTTTCACTAACGTTGTAAACAGTGGAGTGGAAATGAATTTTTCTTCTAATTAGTCTGTGCTTCAGAAAGTTACAACGAAATTTATACACCCGATCGTGATTGTTGGGTTAGTTAATTGGGCCTCCTTGTAATAAATACGGGGCCTATTGTTATGGTCGTAGGAACGGATTTTATTGTTACTCCCAATATCTGTTATCGAGACTGTTTCTTAGTATTTATTCGACCAATTAAATGAATAAACTTTCGTAGAAACGGGGTTAACTCTATTATTTATTATAACAAAATAAACAGACATAATTTTTTGGTTATAGTCAAAAACTTATTACTTAAGGTAATAGGTTACTTTCAAACAGTACTGTGCAAACCTTACTAAGCTAGTGACATTACTGGGGTAACGAGACTTAACACCTCATGTATCTAGGCGTCGAGCGCAATGTGGTCCTGTTTGGATCATCATAACTAGTATCATTATTATGGGCAAGCGTATCACTTACCATCAGGTCAACGTGATGCTCGTCGAATAGTAGAATAAAAAAAATTACACTGTTCCGGTTTGAAGGGCGTTATAGCTTTGCGTAAACATCAATATGGTGCAGTGTATTTCATCCTAACATGCGCATTATCATGAGCAACCAACATGTGAACGCGAAGAAAATTATTGTGTCAACAACCTATCCACAGAAAATCGAAACTAGGATCAGTATACAAATTTATGTTATTTAATTATTCTTGTTATATTTGCAAATGATATTTGTTATTCTGATTTTTTGTTTAATTAATATTATTCATTTCATAAAAATCGATAAATGAGTATAGTTGTAAAAGTGATTGGTGGGTATAAAAGCGGCCATTTTGAACTGCGAGTGGGGAGTAGTGTGGCGGACATTACGGTTTTCAATATGTTTGTGATAATATAATTAAAAGTAGACCAGTGAGTGTTAGTTTAACTGAATTAAGGTGAGTTGTAAATACATGGTGTGTAACAAAGTTCTTCCTACATAGATATATACAAACAATTTTCAAATGCATGATCGCGTCTCTTTTTTCTATCAACAATCACATTGTACAGTATATATCACAATGAAAAGGCATAGACTTTTATTTCTATGTTTTTCGCTGCTATTTATCATAGACAAAAAAGAACAACAATATATCATATATAAAAAAGAAAAAGGAAAGTTTTTTTTTATTTTAATGGATATTGTTTAAAAAAATATATAGACGTTGTGACATAAATCATAAATGCATATTATATTCTAACATATTATAAACATTATCGTAGTAACTAATTGCAAAAAAAGGTAGTTGTGCTGGAAGTTTCTTGTGTATGAACGATTTCTTGAGTAAGCGTTACAGGGAACTACAGTCAGCTGGTACGGTTACCGTTGCTTTAATATCATGTTCCAGTGACATAATATTCTGTTTGGTTTGTCGAGCACACGCGCCTGCAGGTTAAACCCTGGTGTATCCAAACAACGTCCTCATAAGCCGGCTGAACGGCGACGGTTCCTAGTTTGTCTTGCCTGGCGTAAGCTACAACTCGGTGCCATGTTGGCTGGAATTAGTTATTCGTGTAAATATTTTGCTTTGCGTTAGTCGCTTTTGTACATATGCCAAATATATAATTTTCAAAACGATTTATCAATTTTTGTTTCAGTTACAATCATCATCGATTAACAATCGATACCAGACTATGTGGTTTCAAATATGTTACAATTTGAAGCAATATTATGTAGTCAATATCAATATTGTCGATACAAATTTATCTGACAGCTGTTAATAAGTTCCTTTTTAAAAATGTTTGAAATTTTGTATTATTAAACCGGTGGCGACGGGCAGTGCAGGACTTATTGATGGTGTTACCTTTGGGAGTGGCCTATGTCCAGCAGTGGGCGATTATGGGTCGATGATGGTGATTTATTTAGAATTTCGCCGCCGCTCATACATAAAGTTTACATGGTTTTCCACTCAAAAAAAATTTTTTTTTGAATTCGAAACAAGTCTTAAGACTCGGGTACTCTTTAGTTAGAATCAAGAGGAAACCACAGACTTCAGCTCCCATAATTAGCTTAGTAAATATAGTATTTGAACCGGAATAGAGTAATCTTTGAAAGAGCTTTCTTCTCGTAACTACTTAGATTATTCATAGTAATATAGTTTAATTTCGGCAAGATTAAAGCTAAGAAAACTAATTTAAGCGTTGTTATAGTATTCATGTACACAGCTATTTCTTTAGAGCTAGAGTTGACCGGGGCACCGCTTAGCGATTAAGTTGCAGCACAAGTTGCTGTTTAGAAGCGGACAGTGGTCCATTGTAAGTCAGTCGAGGGCCAAGCAAACTCCCGTTTGTTGTCTTAATAACTTTCCGCTATTACGGTTCACGTTGTTTGCTTATCTGTTAACATATTCAATTTGCGTGATGGGACGGAGACAGGGGACCTGAGCGGACGTAACGTGCCTTTGGCGAGTTGCGAGCTGGAGAGCAACGCAAACGCCTCAGGTATCTTGTTTATTCCTTGCGTTGAAATGGACACCAAGTTTCTGTGTTTCATTGTTATTAAAAATTAAATTTCTACATCTAATCGATCGTTAACACAATATCTGGAGGAACATAGAAATATTTTTTTATTAATTATACAGAATACGTCAAAACGCACTTGCCCCTTGTAAATAAATAACCTTAACTCCCTCTTTATGAGTAAAAAAAAAACTCAGCAATGGGTGCAAAAAGGTGGCTGTTAATTATGGTTTTTTATTTCTTAGTTTTATTTATCAGCGTTTCGGAAAACACAGGAGTTGTATAATCCATGGTCTTTCTAAGCCAAGTGCACCTCAATCATGCTGCAGAAATGTTCGCACTATTCTTCAGGTGTTAAGTTCACGACCATTTTTGCATTCAAAAGCTAAATGTTGGAAGATATTTACTTTGGTATTGATTTTGTAGCTGATTAACAACAGGGACAAACCTATCACTCTGTAGTCTTCGAATTTAGAAAACTTAAGTGTTTAAGATTTATATATCTAAATTTTCTTGAACGTTAGTGTGTATATTGTGCGTATATGATAGTGTCAAAACAGAGTGTGACAAAAGCTTGCTGCGGAATATAAAAAAGTTCATCAGTCTCAAGTAAACATCCTTTCCAAGGACACCAAAAAAAAATCAAATGAAGTATTCAGGTGATTGAACAATGGCAATATACAAGTAGAGCGTAAAAACGACGACTAGAAAGTGAGAGTAGTAAAACGTCCATTGATTTCTAAAAACTGTTGTATCGAAAAAGAGAAAAATATCACATCGCTATTTTTACGTATACGGAATTTTTTGGACAAACTTTAATTTTTTTTTTCATGTATTTCAAAGTTTATTGAATGAATATTACATTGTTTTATTATATTTCTAATAAAAATATTGTGTTCATAATGTTTTATAACTTTTGCTTTAATGAAATAGCCCATGTTATACATAACTTAAATAACTACGACTACATGTAATAAGACTACATGAAGCTTATTTGCATTTAAACGCAAAGAAGTCTACACAAAAGAACCTTTGGACGAAAAAGGTATAAAAAAAATTGCTTTAAAAATAGTATTAAAGATAAGCTTTAATATCATAAAAGCTATAAATTGTTAGCACTAAATCTTAATTAATTTCTGTTTATGCACCGCATTAAATAATATACCTCAAAGGGACCAAGGAGGATAATAAAACAATACGAGGTCTACATAACCCGGCGTAAGAACCTCAATTCGTATTATTTAATCATAAAACACTTGGTAGATTGTTTAAGTTTAAATTATTTCGTTTAAAAACGTTGACTTATTAAAAGTTCCGCAGTAGTTATTTTGTAAATGAGCTCAATAAATCTCCTTATTATACCGTAGAAACATTCTGAACCATAAAAGCCACACTTTATAATGAAATCTTTTCGGCTCTTCGGGTTTAATTAAAACGATTGAAATATTTCATAACGAAGTGAAAAACGCATTAAAAGTTTATCGAGAACCGGCGCGTCTGCCCCGGGAAAACAAAAACAGTACTCAAATATTGCTTTAAGGAAAGTTTTTTTTTTTCGTTTTTCTTACAATTGAATTATCCTCGCTTGTTGATATACCTTTACGTACTGTGACTTTGCTGCTTCAAGCAAATAAGAAATTTTTATGGAGAAATGTAATTGTTATAGAAGATGGCCACCATGTGCCCGTGGTATTTTTGTAATGTAATACCAAAAAAAAAACTTCTTTAGGTTTTTATTACTAATTTCATAAACAAATTACATTGACTATATACAACTTTTGTGATTTTCAAAAACAACAAACAACAGCAGTATATGAAAACCTCTTTAGTTATTTTGTATCGATAATTTACCAGGAGACGTTGTTATACCCATATTATTATTTACATATACTATTATATATTGAGGATATTTGTCATTGTAAAATATAGTAGTTTTACAAATTTATTCAATAATTTTTAGTAATGGTAGATCTCTAGTAAAATTACTAGAACGCGACTTGACATCTTAAAGTCACAAGGCGATTTGCTGTAGCGTGATTATATCCTAACCAGCGCCGCGTTGTTATGAGACGTACTTACCATCAGTTGAACACCTCGCTTGTCTGATTTAGCCATTATTAAGAAACTAGATAGGTTTCCATAAAATTTTTATAGTTCACCTAAAAATTTCGGTGTCAGCTGACTCCGTCGGTCTAGCGCGTCGCAATGTTCCGCCTCGTTACTCGGGATTACTTACTTTGAAGTCATTCATTTTATGAATGGAGTTCGATTTTATTACAACGAGTCCGAGAAGTCTGAAAATCAGATAAAGAAACACACAAAGCATATTATTGGAACTTTTAATGATTACTTGCCATACTAATTTTCAGAACTAAAACGCGTTGATTCTTTGTTTGTTAGTTGTTGTTCTAGTTGTTGAAAGTTTGACTTTTTTGTAATAAAGTTTTACGTTGAACATAAACCAAAAAGTTTTATTACTCTAGCTAAAATCAATATACATAGTATATATATTTATTTAGCTATTTAACATATCGCTTAGAAGCAACACGCAAATGTTGCTATTAAAAGTACCGTCGGTAATGGAGTACTAAAGTATGGATCCTTTACATCCATGCTTCGTTGTGTCGTATAAACTTAACACTTAACGATAATTTTTTAAACGGGATGGAATGGTTAAAATATTCATCTGATAATAAGTGGTACATGCATATAGCTCCACTCATTACCTGGTGAACATCCTTTCCATCTCGTATTTAGTTATACATTACATATTGACTAACTGACTATAGTTATTTTATTAGTTTTATTTTGCTTCAAGCAATTTTCTGTGGGTGAATAAGAGTTGTGGTTTATTATTTGAACCACAAATAATTTATGGATATGTATAAACCTATCCCTGTAACTCGAAACAATTACTCTGATGGTTTGACCTTTGGTTAATAACAAAACTGTGTTATACGAATATTTTGACACATGTCATATTTGTTTATATTGTAATGGAGAGTCAATTCCGTTGTGAAAGTTATGAAATTTTGTATAAGTAAAGTAAAAATCAATAAAAATACATCATGTAATTTTTTACATGGAAAGAATATGTATAAATATATTTTTCAAACTTGGATAGTTACCACTGTTATGTTGTAAATCTGCTTGCAACATTGCTGTGTCAGACGGTCAAATATGACAGCAACAGAGTTCTAAACACATTTTACTGTTACCTACCTTGTAATCACTTAATATCATGTGAAATTAAGGTCAAGTGTTAGACCATTATCATAAAATGAAATCATTTACTCTAAATCTAATCTTTCGCTCTTATATCGTCAGTTCAAAGTAAAAGTCCTGCTCGTATCATCACATTGTGTACAAAAAGTTATAATCGTTTCGAGAGCAGTACGGGTTTATGTTTAGATACTAATAATCGTTCACTCTTTATAAACGAACCTTTAAGTATTTAATTAGGAAATTGTAACGACGTAATTTTTTACGCTCAAAAAATAATGTTAAAATTCTTCTTACCCGGAATTGCGGCATGAAAAACTCAAGTTAAATGTTGCGAAGCCGAGATAATTTAATTAAAGCTATAGTTAATTAATTAATTTCGGATCTATTCAAGTTTCAGGAAAGAAAGGTGAAATAATTGAATCCGTCAAAATTATAGAAAGCCAATCGTTCTTTAATATTAATGAATAAAGAAGCGTTTACTGAAAAAAACGTAGCTCGTTTTATTTGAATGGGAGACATTATTGTTTTCATTTTGGATATAAAGAAGTTTATAACACAAAAAACAAAGTAAATTTGTATATTTATATTTAGTGAGTAAATTACCTTGAATGCAGTACTTTTGTAATATTTTTTTGGAGTGTTATATAAAAAACCATTGTCATCTAAATTTATAGTTAAACGAGTTGATAAAATGACTATAAAATAGCGTTTAAATTGAATGAACGGCTGGAGAAAGAATATTTGTATGGGTATAGACATTATATCTAGCTAGTCAATTACTTAGTAACATTACAAAAAAAAAACTTTCGTATCTAGTATAAGTTATGTTTATATACTCGTATAAATAAAGAGAAAACTGGTAACACTAGAGCGGTGGCAGCACTGTTTCATCGCATTATTACTTTATGCCTTCTAGGTAGTAGATAGCTAGCTAGTATTTAGGTATCGACGAGAGCACGGGTCTAGGAGTGAGCAGGGTTGTATGAGCTTGAATTTAAAAAATATCTGATGTGTTAACTTTGTTTTGTTGTTGGAACCGTTTAACTATCGACAAAATACTGCAATATTGTAAATATGCTATATTACCAGATATTATGTTATTCTTCACAACAGAGCCTAGTTTAGCGGGCCGGCAGTAAAATTTAAAACTTCGTCAACTACGTCATTTTCTTTCATAAAACTTCTTCAATCACCGACATTGTATCGATTTTGAGACCACTCGAAAATTTCTAAAGTCAAGCTGCTTTCGGATATATGTGTGCAAGAAGCAGATGAAGAAATTATAAAACATTTTCATAGACTAGAGAAAACGTACGTGGTTAATTTGTGATAGAACGATATTGCGGAGGTAGTGAACAGAGAGAGAGAGAGAAAGATAGCAATTGATTGAATTAGTAAATAATTAAAGAAGAAGAGTAAAATAAGGTATTACAGATTTCAACATTTCTCTCTCTCTCTCTATCATCGCAATATACAGCGTGGAGACTAAATTGCATTAAGTCCAGAGTGCGAACAAGCCTTTGCGCAGAGAACGAAACGGAAACTATATAGAAACGAGTTTTAATTCACTCTCACACAGCTTAAACCCTATCAATACACGTGTAGTTGTTTTTTTTTCGTTTCATATGATCCCAATAGAATTTCATTTAGAAAAGATTAATCAAAGAGGAGAGGAAGCTTACAGAAAACACAGTATATTTTCGTAATCTATCTCAGTCTCTCGCATGATAAGTCCTGTTTATGAATATGATTGTCTCTTTTTACTATAGCTTTATTGTTTCGTAGAATTTTTAAATTACAACAGCGCTAAAGTGGTTTCTCTTCAGAAATAAAATGCTTCGTATAAAGCGTATTATTAGTTTGATTGACCGAGTAGAGAGAGGTGCTGCGTGTACGGAAAACCACGGCCCGCGAACTATTTCGGCGGCGGGCGAAGTTGCGTTATTATGACAGTTGGTAAACTCCATTAATTACATTAATTACCGCGTTAATGTAATTCATGGCCTGTCTAAATGTTCCGATGGCAACAGCGATACTGTAGTGACGTAAGCAAACGATATATCGTCGATATGAACACACCTTTTTATATATTAAATACAACCAACTCGTATTGTAAAATCAATACAGAGTTCACACTATATTTTTATATCCTAGCTGTCAATATGTAAAAATAAAAAATCGATACGATGATGACTAAAACATTTTTCTCTTAATAAAGAGATTTACATGGAACCATATTAAGGATGACGAAGCGTTAATGGAGTTATTAGTATTTCTAGCGAATGTTGAGGTACGATTGATCGAAATACTATTTGATGATGCCATCGAAAAACATCAAAGTTAGTGCACATTTAAAATCTTGATTTTAGTCTACATAAATTAGACAAAAAAACTAAAATTTTGCCGACATAATCGTAATAAAGTATTTTAAAATCAGGAAAGGTAATCGATTTTTTAAAAAAAAGTTGTTTGTTTTGGCACTTTAATATTTTATAGATAATATTTTACATGTACTACCAACACACTAAAGAAGTAGACCATATATTTAGAGTTAAATAAAGAACAAATTTGCAAAAGTATCAATCTCGAACAACCACTTTAAAGTAACCACGTTTCCTCAATAACATAAAAGGTCTGATTAAATACCGTCTCGCGAAAGAATTTGCGAGACCGTAAAAGTTGTAGCTCTCTTTTCGCCGTTCACGTCCATTAACAACGGGGATCATGTCGTTATAAAGGAAACTCTTTGTTTATTCTCTACAAAGTAACAACTCAACTGAATTTAATAAAACGCCTTTACATTAATTCTAAATTTGTTCACCATTAAGCAATAATTCGTTCCAAATATATTATTTAACTGCATTGCGATAGACATTTCAACCTTTTTACAATAAGAGATTTATTAAAAACATTATTCAATTTGGTAGAAAATATATTTTAACGCACATAAAAAGTATTTTTACGAGAGAAAGCTAGTAGTAGGAACGTTATAAAGGCTGTTTATATATTGTTATTTTTTGTAGCATGTGCTTGTTTAAAATGCAAACTTGCAAGCTTTTAAAACCCGTACCATTAGACAGGTGTCGAAAATTTAAACAAACATAGTATTTAATAATTGACAGGCATGATTGACAAACAAACGAATTTTGCAAAATTCGCCATTTGTTTCTCTCTAATACATTTTGTTACATTTAAAATACAGTTAGTGTAGAAAATCTTTTTACTGTTCATTTAATGATCATTTACCCACTCTATCAAGAGTGACACCGACAAAGAAGAAAAGAATAATCGCAGTTCAATACGTCACAAATTCATCAGTTTTTAGATTTAAACTAGTATTAATCACTATAACATCCATCATTACTTTTTGTGACATTTCTTGATTTGTCGTAGATTAATTATCATTGCAGTTTACTTCTTATTTTGTTAATAATGTTTTATAGTAATTTATATATGAATAAAAGAAAGGCGAGAGGAGTATTACGTTCAACTGATGTTAGATGATACAGTAGAGGAGCTAGTATGTTCACGCATTGCGCTTGACACTTTAACTGATATGTGTACTAAAGTTTAAGTCTCTTTACCGTAGCAATTTCACAGCACTAACAGTAAAACGTTTTCCATCGAAAATCCTTTATTAAACATATACCCTCACTGTATATTGTCAGTTCCGTATGCCGTTATCAAACGCCGAAACACTTTGAGCTTACATCTAATTAAATTATAGAGTAGTTATTTTGCTTAAATGGTTTCGTTTGTGCGATAAATACCTTTACCTGTTGATGAAGCGAGTCCATTTTGGTATGGGCAGTAAGTAATAATAAATAAATTTGTGTCCTATTTTTAATTTAACTTCCACCGTATACATTTTTTAGTGACCTATATATTATTTCTATAAAATCTCTGAAGGATTATTTAATTTGTGCAAACCATTTTTCTATTTATTCTGCTATACCGCCAATTTTATTATAAGGCTTATTCTAATAAAAAAAAATCACGAACCTTCAGTAAATTTTAGCTTCAATACAAATTTCAAATTTTGTATTTTTGTAATTTTTTTTATATCGAAAATTATGTAATAATTTTATTGGTCGTCCTCCTTTTCTGAATTACTTTATGAACTTTAAAAAACATTCAGCAGTTAAAAATATAAGTGCACAAAAAATTTACTTAAAATTTTAACTTTAACAATAAAGTAGAGAAAGTTAAATATTTTATAATTATGTCCGTTTGTATATAGCTTATAACTGTCGTAGCTATGGTTTAGTACGGACCGATCTCTGCGAGCGGTCCCGCATTCACATCTGTATATTATTCATAACGTTTTCAACGTACGATGCGGCCCACACGGAATATCAGAGGGCGTATACCTGCCGAGCTTTGGCGGCCTTTTCCAATTCATCGCTAACTAAATTGTTTTCACGATTGCGATTGCACTTTGCCTTCCTTTACTGTCGTACGGCTTTTAATAAAGCTGAAATTCAATGCCGTTACTAAAACTCCCGGCATCTGTTCATAAAAGCATTTCTTAACTTCTTTCTATTACAATCATTGATTGAGTTGAATTTTTGTATGTCAGGGTTTTAATTACTGATTGTTTTGCGAATTCATTGCCGTATTTAGTTATCAAAATTTAAGGTTATTATTTTTAAATAACAGGATAATCCATATGAGTAATGTTTTTTGCAGGTTGGCGCAACTATGATGTCCTGTCCCTTGCCTTTGCCGCTGCTGCCGGCACTTCATCCACAGCCGACGCTGACATCGGACTTTCCTATTCACATCGGCATAAAGGTAAGTCGAATACTAATCGTTTCAAAGAAATAAAAAAAAAATATGTCTGCAATATTTCTCAGCGCATAATACTATTTTAAAAGTAGTATTAATTTCTTAACATCCATAATACATTAGATTTTAATAGTAATATAAAACTACATTAAACTCATAAATCAAATAGCGAAGCGTGTTTGTGTTAATTTAAGAAAAAATACCAAAATTGTTCCGTTCTAATCTAATTTGAGAAAGTATTCATATTTTTTGTTTAATATTTACAAGTAGCTTTTATTTTCTTTTCTCCCACGCTCTGTGTTTACCGTCTAAAGTCGTTTGCCTTTACGTAGAAAAAAAAAATGTATAATTTAATCCGGCCGCCCTCCTCGACAAGTTTCAGACAACTTAAATTGCGAATATATCAAAGCTAAATAATATAAAGTAAGCGAAGAATATAGGGTAACTTTGCGTCGAAGCTCAAGTATAAAGGTGCCCTACATACTGACGTTTACGATGTCAGAGTTGTTCAATGTAGTAAATAATTGTAAAGTTTTAATAAAAGAAAAATACTATGTTAAATCTTATAATGAATTTTACTTACACTAATTCTATTTTTTTTTCCTGAACTTTTTGTTACGAATTCCATTAGAATCTCAAAAAATTATTCATGTGCTTTGTTAAACTTTTGGATGATAATTACTATTTAATAAAGCATTGCACTGTGGTCTTCACAGAAGTCAGGTTATTCACAAGTTTTAATCTACATCCATAATAGAAATTAGTTCCGTTTTTCTTAGCGAAATTGATAAAAAGCTGATAACCACCACAATGTCATTTTGAACCAACAATAAGTAGTTACGCGTTTGTTACAATTTTAAATTATCACTGAGCATACTTGCTCTTGCGATATAGCTTATACTCTGTTCAACGTATAACAGAGAAGTTTTAAATTTTGAAAATCTATTTTATTGCGAAAATTTCAATATTTATTTCTGTAAATACGTCTAAGAGCAGCCTGTGACCCAAAACGTCCCCGAATCAGAGTTGATATCACAGCAGTGTCAACATTTGAAATGAACTTCTGCCCAATTACCTTTGCGAGTTAAACCGTCTTAATTTATAAGTAGAAATCGATTCCTTCAGTCGACTTTAATTAGTTTCTGGATCTGAGGAGCGCTTCGTTTGTTTCATTATAAACCAGTGCTTGAGGCACTGGACAATAAACTTTTTTGCCGCTTTTATTTCATCTTAAAGGCTCATAAGTTTAATTTGTTTGGAACAAAAATAGAAACATGTAAAAGTTTACTTTGTTATTTAAGATTAAATTAGCACAAACTAATTTTGATTTATATTTTAAAAATCATTTAGTAATAAATTTAAAATTTTTGGTAATGTAGTGAAATAATGCTTGAAATTGTTTGTAAAAAATCAATGTAACTATTCTACTTAAGATATCGTTTTAAATATTCTACGCTTCACAAATATGTAATTTATACAACCTTAATTCTCTAATATGTCATATGAAAGATACAAAAAAATATGTTGTAAACATGCATGAGTTATCATTGAAGAGTTTCCTCAAACGTTAATAGAATGAGGGACAGCATAAGATATGAAAAAAAAATGCTTCAAATGTTTCGAAAGCTCAAAGTACTCATGGAGGATTCTTGATTGCCCGTAGATACGATTCACGGTATTATTTTCATTATATTATATTTTTTCAAACACCATTACTGCCGTATGTTAACCTAATTTGCGTCGTTGATTCAATTTTCGTCAACGAGAGCCATATTTCAGTAGTCACCAGCGGAGATTTCAATTCATACATAACATTTGAATAAATAAATATGCATGAAAGCAATTTATAGAGGCCGTAGCGATGCCTGTAGCGGACCGCTCAGACGATACAAACCATCTCATTTGCGGGACCTGCTATAAGCTACGCGCTACGGGCTACGGGCTACAGTTGCTTGCCGTAGATGTCTACAGGGCTACTGAAGCTACACGGGGCGCGTTCGTCCAACTTCATTGTTTCGTTCCAATTCCGCAATGGAGAAAGCAACCTTGTTATTGTTTGTTGCATTCTACGGCCTTTGTGTCGCCCGGCATCATGAGCTAACGATTAGACACATTTGCATACTAAGACATACATACACATATACTTTACATTGTTGTTCACTAACCGTGCAATTAAACGGCAATTGAGTCGCGTGTTCGAAATTAAACGAAAACTTCATACGTTCCTTTGTTACCTTTTCCTTATGTTACGGACTAATTCAAAATGTGTCTTTAATAATATGAATCGTATACTACCAACATAAAAATAGTTTTACGGTTATAATAATTCAACTAACAAAGGTTATGAAAACTTGTATTAAATAAATAATTATTTAATTAATTAACGCACAGAATTGTTAATTTTAAAACAACCTTTGCAATCAATTTGGTGACGGAAAGGATGATATTGGAAATAATTATTTATATGAATAGTACTGATACATAGAAATAAATATACGTATATTTACATTGACGTAATATTAAATTAAATAATAATTTAGGTTCCAAACCGGACTGAGAAATAACTTTATTGCCGTATTTAAAAATAACCAAAGAATAGACAACTATGTATAAAATGTATTAAATAGAAAAGATCTAAAGTTAAAGGTAATATTATAGAGATAGGTATTAGGGGCAGGCCTATCGCTAGAGACTGTCTATGTAGGTACCATTGATTTTTACCGCCAAGCAGTAGTGTTAAAATATAACCGTGTTCCGGTTTGAAATTTGCTGTAGCTAGTAAGTTTACAGGAGCAATAAAACATTTTACTAATCAAAGCTACGAGCAGAATAAGGTGCAGTGTTAGTACTCCGATCTCTTCATTATTGAGGGTAGGTGTAACACTTACCATCAGGTGATAGTTTTGTTTTTCCAACTGTGTCGCAAGTCTTTCCCAAAAAGTTCAAATAATAGTGTAACAAACAATCCAATCAACTTAGAAGTAGATACGTCACTTTTTTAATAATTTTATTACGCAGCGACCTGGATTTTAACAAAAGCTTTATAGGAATGCTTTCTCACTGGTTGTGAATATTGAGATATTTTTTCTCTAACAAGAGAAATTTCCTATATTATTTAGCCCGGAGCCGTAAGTTGCTTGTATATCTTAATTTACTTTAAACTGTTTCCTTTGTAAATACTTATCGAGCATCGGATATATGTGTGCCTTCTGTTATTTAAATTAAACCCGATGTTTCTGCTCGGCGGATCGTGTTCCGTATATTGCTAATAAGCAAAGTAGTCGCTTGCATGTATTGAAGTAATAGTATATTTACTTGTATTTAGTATTGTTATAACTGATTTATTCAACGGAGCTTCTGTGTTACTGAATGTATATTTTTTTGTTCGCCGATCGAAAAGACGAGCAGAGAGTTTACCTGTTGGTAAGAGATTCGACAGTTAATAACAATTGATACTATTTATGATGATATACAATGCAATGCATTGTTCTCGTTGCATTATAACATTAGGAGTAAAGTCTCTTTACCTCAGTAATCACATTAGCTAGAGTGGCGTTCTTACCCGAACACTGCAGTGTTCGCACTTTACTGATAGACAGTAGAAATAGGCTCTTTAATGGTAATTATATAGTCTACAGACAAAGATCACATATAAAAATAAATGAAACTACTTGTAATATAAATTAAATTAGGCATATAGCACAGCAATTTACGAGTATGTGTTCAATTGTTGTAAAATTAAATTCTAATATTACTACTACTTATAACTTATTAATTTTTTTATTGTGGCGATAAAAACTTTCTTAAGTCTCTTTTAGAAGGGTCTTAGGCTTGGATATGTTACCTTTGTTTCGGTTAAGTACAAGTATCACGTGTTGCATTGTAAACAATATTCTGTATCTTAGTTTCAAAACGAAATAGTTAAAAATATATTAAAACCATAAAATTCTACAATGAATATGTTTAATAAATTGACTTTTCGAAACAATGAGATTAGTCTTTGTAACCCTGAATGTTGTTTAGGGCAATTTTAATTATTCAATATTAAATTTTCTTGATCCTTTCGACGAAACATAATTATGCTCAGTTTAATTTCGGGATTTAAAAAGATAGATATCATAGTTAATTTAACGACCACAAAAGTATGAGATCGGAAGTATTATGTGTGACTCAAAATTAGATATATGTAAAGTTACAATAGATATATTGCGTAATGAGAACATCCCATTGTTTTTATGTTTTACTTGACGGCATAAATAGTCACTGACGATAGCACCAGTAAAAGAGAAGTCTGTAAAGTTTTGCAATGAAAATATGCGCAGGAGTTGTGCTAACAAAGTCGCAGACTGCACCTGTTAAAAGATAAAAAAATATTTAATTATCTAATCTAGTTTAAAACACTGATATTCACATAGAAGAGACATTTATTTGTTCGTTGTAGAGTTTTATAAATACAGTTACTAATTCTGTTTCTAATTATTGAATAGTTATTCTGCTATTTATCAGGTGTAATTATATCAAATCTTTTTAATGGTGATATAAAAGACTGTATAAACATTTAAACTCATCGCAATTGATTGGTTAAACATCCGTGTAGTTACGAAATCGTTTGAGTATCAAATTAACCGAGCTCTTTGAACAGGTAACATGAGAAGCACTAGCAACCGCACGCCGCTTGGCTCTGACGGATGAAACGAAAGCCACTTCGGTTACGTTTCGGGTTCAAATTTGTGGATGCTTTGTACTCCATTTATTGTATTCACGTTATCATATTAATAGACAGTATTTGAGACAAATAACTAGTTAAGGGCGAAAGACTAGATTCTAGCGAATATTACAATAAAAACTATTTTCTTTATGTAAAGTAAATGAAATAATTCATATAATTTTTACAGAGGTTTATATGTATTGAATTGTATTTAAAAATATTAAAGGGTGTATGCATGTATTTTTTTATTTTACCGAAAAAATTTAAAGCTAACAAAAAGCAAAGTAATAACAAATATAAACATTCAGATGATTTAAATGACGCCATTTTGTCGCGCTTTATCCGTGACGTCACCGTTAATAATGTCAATAACGAAATTTTTTAATCTTCATTGATTTATCAAATCGAAAGTTAAAAAGACTTTTTATTATTATAGAAACCGAAAAGCTAATTTTGTGTTGTATTATTCTGTATACAAAAATACTATCAGAATTACCTATTTGAATTCGTTGTTGGACTTTTTTCCTTCTCAAGCAATCAATGTTTTGGTAATAATTCACAGAAACTACTTAACATCATAAAATTTACCGCGAAACAATACATATGAGAACCTAAAACTGCATACCGATAGCTCTAAGAAATTTGCAGGGGGGTTTTAAAATATTATTCTATTAACTATTAAATTTCTATATTAAAAACGATAATTTTTAAAAATATATACATTCTATATCAATGAAGATTACATAATAAATGTCAACCATGTTTGTTTTTTTTTATACTACTATGCGAGAAGACGAGCAAGACGTTCTCTGATGGTAAGTGATACGCATGCCCATGACACTGCACCACATTGCGCTCGTCGCCTTGAGACATTAAGTGTTAAGTCTCGTACCCCAGTAATTACACTAGCTACAGCGCCCTTCAAACCGGAACACAGTAATGTTTGCACAATACTATTTGGCGGTTGAAATAGGAGCTGCGGTGGTACCCATCCAGACGGTCTCCGGCAACAGAGACCTACCACCAGTGAATCACCAGTATATCATATAGATCATTCCCTGTTATAAATACTAGGTAATACGTACAAAGATAGTACGAATCTTTTCATTATCGTTAACAAGAAGCGACGTCGCAGACAAAAAACGTCCAAATATTAGTGTTGTAACGTCGCACCGCGTTAAATAACAGGCATTATCTTTTCTACAATATAAACGTCGCGACCTGGCCCGCAATAAGCGACGCTCCCTCGGTTAATGGCCGCCCGTCCGTCATCCCTCCCGGCCGCGGGAACAGCCTGTCTCCGTGTTGATATTATTTTTTATTTTAATTTATTACACCTCTAATTTCGCCCCCACCTAAACCGTTAAACCACCGCTAGTTAAGATACCCACCAGCTACAACATTCAAACCGGTACAATCATAACAGCACAGTTTTGTTTGCTTGCAGAAATATTACATATAACTAAAATAATCATTATTATTTGTTTCATTATCAATATGTTTCACTTTTTGTTTATAAATGGATATAATCATGATGTAGTGATTCGTAATCTGTAATAACCGACGTTACGCTTAACAAAATGACATTAAATGTAATAACACAAACAATCACAATTGCGAAATGTCCGTATATTTTATTTAAATTGTTCAGTTATCGTACAATTAAACTAAAAGATCGTTTGTGCGGCTTAAAGGCCGAATAAATGAATTGTAAATTACAAAGTATTTATCTTTAAAGTTGCTAATTGAATTTGTGCAAAATTCACGGCCATTGTTCTAATTCCTATTCCAGACCGTATAAACTCATTTCTTATTTATAATTACGAAATCAAATTCGCAAATTTGTGCAAAATCTTAACAAATCGTAGGCCATCTTCGTGAATTTTGGGCTAGTAAATTTAATGTTTTAGTGAGAAATTCATTAACTGAATTGTATTTATTTAGAAGTTTTCTTCTGTCCTCAAGTTTGTTTATTCGACCGGATGCTGTAAAATCTTAATTGTGTTAAAAAAGATAACTGATATAACACGATGCAGTGCGCTCGATGTTAAAATCAATAACTTTGGAAATTGAACGCTGAATAGTTTAGAAATTACATAATTGATAGCAATGGCAGTGCCTTTATCTCATCGATGCATACGTTCCACATCCACGTGGAATTGTTTCCCCACCAACTGTTTAATGAACCAATTCACTAATAGAATTGTTTTGCCGCGCGAACGAGCGCCGAATGAACATTGCACGCTTTGACTACGTTATTTAACTCAAACGCAAAATTACAATGCTAACAATTTTTGATGATATGATACCAAATGCTTTTGTTTATAGGTTATTGCTATATTAACGAACTTAATTAAATTTTGAATAGATCTCATCACTGTATATTAACTATTAGATGATGAAATGATTAGAATTAAATATCGTATGTTGTAGCTGTTGAAATTATTGGGGTATATTTAACATACTGTCTCAAGGCAACGAGCGCAATGCGGTTGTGTATATCACTTACCATCAGGAGAAGGACTTCCTCATCTTCTCGCTTGGAATTAAAAAAAAATACATTTTCATAAAATTTTATAAGTTATGCTTCGTGGATGAATGACATTAAATCTTTTCTATTAATATTGCAAATAGTATATACAATAAATTGTTCTAAATTTAATGTTTTAGTGAGAAATTCATTAACTGAATTGTATTTATTTAGAAGTTTTCTTCTGTCCTCAAGTTTGTTTATTCGACCGTATGCTGTAAAATCTTAATTGGGTTAAAAAAGATAACTGATATAACACGATGCAGTGCGCTCGATGTTAAAATCAATAACTTTGGAAATTAAACGCTGAATAGTTTAGAAATTACATAATTGATAGCAATGGCAGTGCCTTTATCTCATCGATGCATACGTTCCACATCCACGTGGAATTGTTTCCCCACCAACTGTTTAATGAACCAATTCACTAATAGAATTGTTTTGCCGCGCGAACGAGCGCCGAATGAACATTGCACGCTTTGACTACGTTATTTAACTCAAACGCAAAATTACAATGCAAACAATTTTTGATGATATGATACCAAATGCTTTTGTTTATAGGTTATTGCTATATTAACGAACTTAATTAAATTTTGAATAGATCTCATCACTGTATATTAACTATTAGATGATGAAATGATTAGAATTAAATATCGTATGTTGTAGCTGTTGAAATTATTGGGGTATATTTAACATACTGTCTCAAGGCAACGAGCGCAATGCGGTTGTGTATATCACTTACCATCAGAAGAAGGACTTCCTCATCTTCTCGCTTGCAATTAAAAAAAATACATTTTCATAAAATTTTACAAGTTATGGTTTGTGGATGTATGACATTAAATCTTTTCTATAAATATTGCTAATAGTATATACATTGAAATGTTCTAAATATTAATGAAGTATATAATTAACATACACATTTTATTCCGATAAATAAACTACTTGCAACTACCCCTACTCTGGCCGATATATCGTTGCCTGTGTTGCCAGTAACAGTATGATTTAAATGAACGAATATAACATATCAGTAACGGTCAGTGTTGGTTTAGAGAAATGATTTTAATATTTAATTTGTATTAAGTTATATTTGTATCTTATTGATTCCATATTTATTTTAAACCTTACAGATTGTACACGTGTGTGTGTAGTCGGCCTTAAGCGATTGTATCTTATCGTCGTACTTATCTCCAACTGTAGCCCTCTATCGGCCGGCCGTTATGTCTTATTTGCGCCACGTCCGACAACTTTATTTTTCCATACTCCTTATATCGGGGCAAAAAGTTTTCTAATAAAAGAGACTTTCTAACTGCTAAGTTTCTGCTATTGTTCCCGCTTATTGCCAACAGGTGACAATTGATGACGATAGCTCTTTTTAACTGACTTCGTAAACAGAAAAGTTTTTGTGTTAGCCACATTGTTTCTGAGGGATCGAAAGTTGTTATTATTTTATATTGGATTTTTGTTGGTCCTTTCTTATTTTTTTTTTCATCGTATACATAATTATTGTTATTTTTTTTTATTAATCGCCCCATGTACCTAACTTAAGTATATCATACATTATCGTTGTTTGTTAAAAATAGGTTTAATCACCCTCACCAGTAACGAAGTAAAAAAGGTATATTCAAATACTTCGGTTTTTCTCTGTGATTTAATAACAGTTAGGTAAAATTTGTTTAATGTTTTGTACGCATTAAAAAAATTTTTCGTACGCTTCAATACTTTCAAATATTCAACGTTAACGTAATGAAGCATTTATTGTTAAAAGCGGAGGTTTTATCCATTATTTTGGTATAGAACAAACGTTATTTAAAAATATGATGACTTTATTTCTTCAAAGGCCGGATAAAGTCAACCACGGTTTAGGGTAAGAAATTCCTGTTTAGAAATGCCTCAAAAGAGATTTGTAGAGCCGGAGCGACAATTAAAAATACAGAACAAACGGGCGCGGATCCACTTAGCGTCGTCGAGGCCGGAAGTGGTCGGGCGGCAAGACTTCCGGCAATTCCGACTGGAATCGGTGCGGACGCTTAGTTTCCGGTTGCAAAGACGAACTAATCCTTCGATGATTAAGTGCATTGGTATTGAAAATTAAAAAATAATGAAGTCATGTTTACAAAACTAACGGTGATCGCTTTTACAGTTTTTTATCAAGGCAATTTCAACATGGTATCTTTGGCATTTATTAAAAAAGTTATGAAAAATTTAAATAAACCAGATAAGTTTTTTAATTCAACCGTCTTCAATAAATATCTGTTTGTTGTTTTAAGTTCCATCACTAAAACGCAAACAACTAACAATATAAAATAGTTATGTATACAACATGATCACTCAAAGTATATTCTCATATTCAAATATATGATGTGCAAATAATAGTGTATTACAGTGAAAAGCGCAATTTCATATTTCAGTCTCCAACCGCTCTGTTGGTTTAGGACCATACTTTATTAACATTTTGCTCTTATTTAAATTTAGTTTCACTATTAACTAAAACGAAGAACACATTCTCAGTATTATGTAAAACGTGCAGAATATTCTTTTACTGATGTTAAGAAGACTCTTTGTTAACTTTAATATGTAGTGTACCACATCATGGGAGGTTTTTAAATTCTTAATACCTCTTACAACTCTTGACAGTCGGGCCATATCTACCTTCATAAAGACCTGAGTTTTGTGTACCCGTTTTAATATGTAATGTACTTTATGTAAATGTTTAATGATACGTGCATTGTCTTCAAATTTTAGTAAGACTTTAATATTTAAACATCTTTCCGAATTTTCGTTTTAGGTTGAAGCTTTATTAAAGTGTAAGCTCATTATAACTTGGATAATTGAACAAAGCGGAGCTTTATTTTATTAAAACCGATACCTTGTTCGATAAAACCTTGCATACTTTCTAATATTAATACATTCCACTTTCAGCGCTTTAAAATATGTGTTTAATATTTTTTAAAAAATATTTTCTTGAATTATTATTTGATCTAAATCTCACTTGACAATATGAAGGCAAACTTGCTTTGAATGATGTTGATTAAAGTTTATACTTTATTGAAAAACAATTACAGATTTAGAAAGAAAGTAACACATGCGCTACGAAATACATGATTGAGATATATTCGTATCGCTTCCTGCAAGTTCCATAACGAGCCGCCTAAAATAATGACTAAAACATACTTGCGGATACGTAAGTGTGCTATTGCAATATGCAACAATGTACCCGGTCCCCAAACATTTACGTTTTCAGCAGCTGAAACTGTTGACAGTAAAAATTTTCACAGAGATAAGAACTCGCCGCGGACGTTATACGGTTAGGTGGAGATGTACTAATTGTGTCATATTTGTGTTCCCGGCGCCGTCCGCCGCAGCAACAAAGATCCGACGGGAGCTTGATGACGCGACTACACTGATTAAAGTTACATTGTACACAGAAATGACATTGTTGTTTAAGGTTATTATTATTTTCCTAAGCATTCCTACGCTGACAGCCGCAATAACGGAAACGTAGAACATTTTAACTCTACACAATGTTTTATATTCCTCTAAAATCTTCCATTGTTACATTTAATCATTATATTTGGCAATGCTAACAATTATAACATAATATATTACAGATAATAAAATTATGTATAAATAATTATGTTACACTGGACTCATGAAGTAATCTTAAGTTTAATTTTATAATAACATGCGGTTTGCTAGATTAGTAGTATATAACTTTACCAAAACGTGACGTAAATGAGTTTATAATGTAAAAAAAAATGTTAACAGTAGTTACATTCTAAAATAACGTATCAAAAATTCCAAATTACTATACCTTACCTTACGAATAATTCGGTAATTGTTCTCAATTATCTTATATATTAATCAATAAAAGTTTATATACGAAAATCTATGGTGTCGAATGTGTGAGGTAGTTTTGCATAAATGAAATCTAACTTTCAATTAATATTTTGTTTTTTTTTCGACTATAAAAACTATTGGTAACGAAGTAAAATTCTAAAGAAAATCCTTTGGATATTACATTCTGCTGTAGCGTCGCATAAATCCCCAGGTAAGGAAATTGGTCGAAAGTTTATGGGTAGAAAATCTAAACACATCCCCCGTTCCCTCCGCGGCCGAGCGGTTTTTATTCCCCTGGCCTGTCGGCGCGGCTTACGACTCGATATGTTTACGATATTTACCTTTTTAATGATTTCCAACTCTAGTCCTTTGTTTTTATCCCTTTTCGCCACTCTGACTTGGAGTCTTATTATTTCACACTTTAAAATTACTTTCCTCATGATTATAACTAGTAAAGTAAGAATAATTTAAATTTGAATTCGATTAATTGTTTAGTAGCTGACTAAAGTTTTGAAATAACTTAAACAGTTCAGCAGTCAATTACTAGTATAACTCTTCTTGCTAAGATTGCGGCGGTGCTGTGTAAATTGTTTTGAGTTTAAAGTATTTCCTTATCTGAATTATAAAAACTAATAGCAACTCAATCTTTATTCGAAATAACCGAGAGGTTGCCTCGATTTCACTTTAATCAAAAATCACTGAGAACTCTGATTTCCACTGAAAAATACATCTCGAGTTCCCCGCAACCTGTTTGTATAATTCCGTACAAATTATCCGATACCGTCGTTTAACTTCTTTAAAGGAATATCCGATCAAACGTCGGCGTAAACTAATTTCGACGAGCAAACTCGAAACTTGCTTAAAAAAAATGTACGCCAACATCCCCACCGGGGCCAACAAAATTGGTTACCCATTACACTGTCGATTTAACCCGGCGACGCTCGTGTTGCTTTAAGCTTTAAAACGCAACACTTAGAGCTTCACGAGCTAAAAATAACAGTTTTTAATATCCCAGCGTAACTTTATTATTGAGTCGCTTCAAAGCATGTTTCACTTTAAACGTAGCTTCATCTAAAGCTGTTTTGCGCTAGAAAAATCTTAGTTCACGTATTTACATAACCGTATATAAAGACGTATTGTTCTAGAGATTTAAATCTATGTTGCTTAATATATAAAATTACACATTTCTATAATTTATGCATTACAAAAAACTTGCGACGGTTTAAGGTTGAATCGTTAGAAAGTGTGATTCAAAATAACGTATGAATTAATTTCCAGGGCCCGTTTTTATCCTGAACAACGAAAGAAGAAGTTAAAATAAACTTTAGAGACCAAAGTGCATAAAGTATAAGTGCCTTGAGTATCGCTCACTGTTTAAATTGGACCTGGAGTCCTGCTGCTAGTGGCTGACCGACGCATTACGTGAAATGGTCAAGGTAATTCAAAAATCTGTATGAATTATTCACCGCTCCTGGTATACGCCATGCTAACCCTTTCGTGTTTGGGCTTCACTTTGTAAATATATTCCTAAATCACTCATCACACCCCCGGTATTAAAATTATTAATTCGATGCTGCTGTTTCTGTGTTTGTTTTTATTTGTTTTGCTTAGAATCGCGTTCGAGCACATTCTCACTTCTGTTTGCTTGAATTTAGTAAAAAAAAATTTAATTCTTAGTGCTTTTATCGTATCTTTTTTACTTGTAAAGTTTTCGCTACTTATATATTAAAACATTATCGGTAGTGTTATTTAAATTCTTAATGTAGCTAAAATAAAAACTTAGTTTTTGTTCAACGTAATGATTTTTTTGATATCATTATTAATTGCGTTTTGGTTAATAAAAATATTTGTTTTTAAATATATAGAAAATTTGTAGGTCGTATTGTTGCCAGTTTAAAAAAAAATAGACAAGAAAATAGCAAATCTTAACATGGTTATAACTTCTTAATACTCCTTGCACTAATACTTTTAACTCGCCTCTGTTTGTTATACGAGTACAAATAAGTACTTATGATGATATATACAAACCTATCCTTAAGAGTAGACAGATAAGAAAGAACTAATTAAGTGCAAAATGAGGTAATCTGTTTTTTTTTAGTATTTTTGTTTGGAAGATGAGAGACACATGTATTCAGACATATGACCTAAGTTCCCTTTCTGATAAGTAGCAAATAGTAGCAGTTCAAAATTTGTTTTATATATTCTTTATTATATACAGTGATTTATAAAATTTGCCGAAATGTATTGAAATTACAATGTTTTGCAGTTTTTTTATAGATTTATTTTAATGCCTAGATAGAAATGTAATCGTATAATAAATAATCCAATTTTATTACTATAAGAACAGCTGTAAATCAACGAATCGATAACAACGTAACCTTTACATATATTAATGATTAACATATCTAACTTATTTTTTGTATCCAGTCCTGGGACTCTTTTTAATTTGAAGTATGGTACATTATCCTTTTGCAATGGCACGGTAAGTGGTTACACCTAATTTGTACACTCTAGATACGTTCCAGACAAAACCATGTAAAAAAGTCATAAAGTACATAGAAAAAATGGACACTAAACAAAAGACTAAAATTTGTACTTAAAATGCTATGAAAATACATTATAAAAGAGAATTCTCTTACTAAATTTCTAAAAGACAGAGGTTAAAAAACATTTTTGTTTAAAATTTCAATCAACTCGCTTTTTTTAATCGTGCTAAATGGAATGAAATTTTGTAAAAACGGAATCATTCTTTTTTCAGGAGCGTGTTAAATAAAAGTCTTGTTAAAACAAGGTTAGGTGTAATAACAAAAATTTTATAGGTGTTAGTATATGCTCCTTTTGTAGTTATATCGCAAACTTTTGATTTAATATTTGGTCTGTATGATTTGTTTAACCACTGAATCGTGGTCATATATTGTTTTTTTTTTTTTCAATAACAACCTAATCCCCTCTCGCCACCCCTTTGCCGCTTTCTTCGACTTCTTCCACCTCGTATCACTTCCCGCGAAGGCGTTCTTTATCCAATTATCCGAAGATAAATCTCACCTGTGACTGCAGAGGAAATAGCGGAGGAAAACGTTACGTTAGGGTGAAATTATACGAACGTATTTTTACAAATCCAGATTATTTTCTTGTCTTTGTGTTGTTTGATGGATTCTCTTTGATTTCTGTATCCTAAAATAACGTTGTTCTGTTAAACTTAACGTTTTTATTTATTTTGCTGGGTAAACCAAACGCTGCGATGTAAAACTTTTCATAACAGACCAATCAGATATATTGTTATAAGAGAAGACATACATTTATATAATTTCTAGAATGTTTGTCCATATATTGTGTTCTGTTAATATAGAGGTTAATTCAAATGAATTGTGACCTCGATATGTTTCTTGTACTAAGTTTAATTGCAAATTATTCAATGTAGAATTTATTCTTTTTTTTTTTGCTCTCGTCTGTTGTTCGTTGGCTTAAATTAATTCTCGTCAGAATAAAAAAAGTAATCATCATAGTATCGACACACTCGGCGAACCCTTTTGTTTTTTACGCACCAAGGAATGGAAATATGGCAAAAAACATTTCCAGTGGGGCGGATCGATTAAATTTCATATGCTTCCGCGATTCGGCAAATTAGATCGGCACTCCAAGCGGTCAGAAGTCGACACCGGGCCCTTCAGCCAAATATGACGCTCTGTCCTCTTACCGATCACGGGCAAATTTAAACCAGTACCTAACTTGAACAGATTTAATCCTTAGGGTTCTTCATGTGCATTGCTCCTACTTTAGATTGCCAATGCTCCTATCTAGTATTAATGTCAAGAATTGTGTAATTTATATTCATTTATAATACTTGAATTGAAGTTTGGTGTTGATTATTTATGGTGTTTTAGAGAAGAGATGCAGAATATAAACGTCTGTTATAAAAATTGCAATTTTTACATAAAAAATTTATTTTTTGTAATAAAACATTTGAATAATATTCTGATTGTTTTAATGAGCACAATGATAGTAACAAAGCAATTGCTAGTCTACAAAGTATTTTTTTTAGAATGGGTTTAGAGCAAAAGGCAATTAATCGAATCAAATATTCGTTCTCGATCGCGGTTCGACTACAACACCCCCGGGACTCTAAAACGGGAAAGAGATTATTCCTTTTTCTCGCGGATCGGAAGCAGATCCCATTTCCTCCGACAACATCAAAGTGAGATAGCAATCAGTTTTTTTTTAAACTGAATCAGCAATATTTTATAAAGATATCTACTAGTTAGTGGCTTTCGGTCGCGCCTTGTTGCGGGAACGGAAGTAGTGTCTATTCAAGTTGTTTGCTTCAATAACTTTAATTCGAAATGCTTGTCTTTGCTAACGCAGCGATGGTTAATGAAATGCATGTATAAAATTTTTCTGTTTACAATAGTTTATCCAGATTGTAATTTTTTTTTGTTTAAGTTTTCACTTTAAACTCTAAAATTTCACAAAATAATTGTAAGTTTTATATCAGTTTTTTATAAAGTACGACGACGTTTAAATTTCATGTACAAAACATACAAAATAACTTGTTCTCCAACACTGACTTTCGTATGACTGCTTCAACATGAACGTAGATAGATTTAAACTTTTTTTAAATTTGCCAACGCGTGAATAAGTTTACAAGATTGAGCTGTATCCGCGGCGCCGACGTCTTTAAGTTGTTAGTTAGTAATTTTAAGTACTGATTAACCGTGTAACTAACATCGCATAGGGTTTGTTACTGGAAATGAAAAGGATTTTCACAGTCGCAGTAATTGTAGTCACCTGGATTCTCGATTAGACCTCCACAAAAACAAATTCGTTGTTGACGACAAATAAAACTTGCGTCATTGATACATACTGTAGTCTACCTTCAGCAAGCCAGCCACTAGTACACTCATTTATATATCAGTTGAGTTCTGTGGACGAAAGTTAAGTATTGAAAAAGAATATTTGATCCTGAAATTATATTGATCTAGCTAATCCCACAGACGTTGCTCGTGTAATATATATATTTTTTAATAGTATAGAAATCTAGGCTATAACGTCATGTGTTGGCTGAATGTAATAAAGTTAACCTCTCTGCATGAAAGTATACATAAAAGTACCAATGTTTCCCGAGATCTGTCCATTCTTTGGTTTGGGAGTTCAGCGTTCTCAAATAACGTACACATTTTTATGCATCATTTCGAAGATGCAGTAAATTTTACAGTTGCCTCACGTAGAAAATTGCACCACAAAAGCAAATATAAGAAAATATTTCATGTACGAGAGTCCAATTAAGATAGATAGCGGTGCTCGTGCCGTACAATAGATTTACTACGAAACAATATCAAAACCATGCATTTCGGTATCATATTCCTGAAACGTTTCTGGTATTCGCGCTTAATTAAGTTTGTGAAATGTGAAACTAGAAACTTTAGTAGTAAAATAGATTTTAGTTAATTAATCTTCAGGTATCATTGTGTGTAAAAGCTTTCACGATAAATTGTCATTAATGATAGCAGTGGTAGTTTAGATCGCTTATGAATCTCTCATAACATGAATTATGTAATCATCATCATCTTTGTCCACTGATGAATATTTGACTTTTCGAAGGTATTTTCCAAACTTTTCATACGGGTTTGCGAATTCACTTATTTAAACAATGTTACAGGAAAACTGAGGTCCATTTCATGTACTAAAATCTATATAGTTCCCATGATGTGTATATAAAATAATGTACTCATAAACGTTTATAACATCCAAGCTATAATCTCATTCTATGCTGGACTCTATATCTCTTAATATAATCTGTCATTTATTTATCTCTTAACTCCATTTATAGCGATATCCTCATCAGTTTTCTACAATTACCATTCTTAACTTAGTTACAAGAACTTAAATATGAAAATGAAATGAAATTTCGACGGAAATTTCGCTACACAAATACTACGGCAAAGGTACAGTTTACTCTTGTAAAATATATTTTTTATGACTCTTAGAAAAGGTAGTTCAATTATGTATACAGTTTAACTACGACAGTTGTTATCATGGTTTACTGTTAGTTAAAATCGTTAGTAGATTTAAATTAAAAAGTTTTACTTCACCTGGCGCTGGTTTAAGATTCTTTATTGTGATACGTCCGTTACATGGATAGTAATAAAAAAAATTGATGCTTTGAGCTTTTACTTGAAAAGAGACAACGATTTATAGTTTTATCGATACTTTTAGCGCTAATATATTTGGGCATTTTAATGTTCAATCCTTTTTATTCCCAATAAATATTTTAATCAAGAAAATTTTACAAATCCATTTATTTATCAAAGAAATTTATATTTATATTCTTACATATGAAACTTTGAATTGGTATGTACTATATATAACGTGTGTATATATAATTACAACGATGAATATGGTGATGGATATTATCGCATAATAATATATATAAACTAAGTCTCTTCACAAAAAATGAGATGAACCAAAATAAAAAACTTAAATCAAACATAAATTAGTATAACTGCAAAAATAATCTTTCCTAGTTTTTCTTACGGTAAATCGTTTTAACCAAACAACTTTAAGTAACTTTTATGCAAAAAATAATGATTTAATCTGACAACATTGTAAAAAGTTATGCGGGGAAATATTTATTTATGGATATATGTTTAGGGATGGAAAATTACCTTCTAAATATAGTAGGTTAAAAGATAAAGTGAAAAATGTATTTAGCGGTAGTTATATTTGAATAACGTTTATCACTTTATAGGAACAAGTTAATTTTCTACTTGCGCTAAAATTTATTTGATTTTTGACTAAATCCCAAGTCGTTTGTAACACCGCTAAACTAACTTAGTGTTTGCACAAGTTGGAGCCCGATGGAGCGCGGGTCTTGCAAGTTGCTACCTGAAAGCATCTTAGGTAACTTTGGCTAAGTAAACAAACGACTTTCAGCAATTAATAAATATCAACGGGACCACGAAACTTATCAAGTGTAGTGTGTAAACGTTAGCGCTTACCTTCTAACTTTTTGTGTTTGTATGTGTAATGTTTAAGTTTCTATTTCAATAATAGAACAGCATTTAGGTTACAATTTCATACGTTGAAGTAATTAAAGATGACGTAAAAATAATAGTCCTCTCACCTAAAATTTAAAAGTCGTCGCCATTATCTGTCAAGGCTTACTTAATGAATTTTAAAACACTAATTATTGAAACCGAAAATTCTAATAAGTATAACTGTTTCTATGGTACAGCAGCATGCATCTTCGTGGTTCCATTCTGGGATTACATGCGGTTTAGTTCGCATGGTGGTACCTGTATTGAAACACTTTTGGCTAATCTCTCACTGGTTGAAAGCGATAATATATTGTCGATATCAAGGAAATGACAGAGTTTGAATACCATCAATTGAAAAAAGTAGCAGAAGACCGGAATAGCTTGTTCGACCAGACCGCCAAACTTCATTTTGAAGCAGACACCTTATGATGATGATGGTAGGGCTTTAAAGCCACAGACATTCATATGTATACAAAGTTAAATTTATAATAGCCCTGTTTTTTAAAGGAATGATCTTGATGATGATGATGAATCTTTCTTTATTAAAAAATAAGGAAAGAGTAGATGAACTGCCTACTCCCACACAAAGTGTGACCATGCCGTTTTTCCATCATTAGTCAAATGCTGGTTAATGGATGTCACATGTCCACTAAAGCCATAGTTCTTATAACATCTCGTCATCCTCTCGGTGTTTGCCTTCGCTGGAAGCGCAAGCTTGTGAACGATCGCCTTTCAAACTGCCCTATCAGACAATCATGAAACGGATTACACTTCATATTCCGAATTCATTGAAAACAGGTGATCAATCATTTCTATATAACATGAGTAAATTGTATTGAAAATGAAACAGATAATAAAATGGCGTTTTACTTCATCAGCGGAGGTCCCCGCAGCGAGCGGCGCGGCTCTGCCAAAATGAAAACAAGTAAATTCAATTGACTTTTAATGTTGCAAATTTTTCGAATTCCATTACAAATCAGTGCGCGGCAGCGCTCGGATCAAAGGCGTTTAATTTACACAATGAACATACACAGCCTCCGACGGTCGTTCTGTTAATTAAATTTCATTGACAACTGCGATCTTCTTTGTTAAATAAACATTCACGTTTAACTTTAAATTTACGCCACGTTCAGCTCAATGCTCGCCCGGTGAAACGGTATTGATTATTTCTGTTCATTATTCGGACACCGTGTACCACTGCAAAACCCATTTCCGTCGCCAAGCAGTAATGTACAGACATTACTGTGTTCTAGTTTAAAAAGCGCTGTACCTAGAGAAAATGTTAATAGGACTCAACATCCTATGCAATGAGCGTAATATCATGCAGTGTATGTTTACCTGCTTCTTGTTATACACAAATTTATCATTTTTTATTTAATTAACTTCAAATTTACTGGGCGTTTTAGTTATTTAAAAACGTATTACAATATTCAATGATAATTATAAATAACATTATAGAAATAACAATAATTATAAATAACATTAGACGAGCAAGATGTTCGCCTGATGGTAAGTGATACGTTTATCCATAACAACATGGCGCTAGTTCAGATGGTATATACTGCATTACATTGCGCTCGTCGCCTCGAGACATAAGGTGTTAAGTCTCGTTTCCCCAGTAATATTTGCACATAACTCCTTGGCGGTTCAGATGGGTGCTGCCGTGGTACATACTAAGACAGTCTCCGGCAACAGAGAATAACCACCAGTATTGTAAATCTACTCCTATACTAGTATTGCTCTTAAAGTTGTAAGTGTACTTCAGTCTCATTAATACTCAAGAAAAATATTTAAAATTGTTCTGATCGTATAAGCTTTATTCGTTTGTTTTAACATTAACAAATTGAATACAATCCTTTACCGGAGCAGTGAGAGTGGCTGCACTCAATTATCAGCCGATACGCGGTCCCTTGACGAGAAGTTTACATCAAAGTTAATAGTGAGAGGCGGCTGCGTGGCCGACTCGCTCGGCTAAGTGATATATGGCCCCGAGGAAACCCGCCGCTGCGTCAGAGCGGAACGCTCCTACACGCCGCAACCGAATAAAACTGCCAAGTTTTCCGCATAAACTATCCCGCACCGCTAATGTATAACATTTGAACACTTATGTATTAACCTGCAGTGTAACACGTAGCCACGACGCGTTCCTTATTCCGCGCTATATCAATTCGATTTACTCATATTGCAACAGAAATTTATTCGACCATTTGACGAATTTTCGATTTAGATTTTTTTTAAACAATAAATCTTTATTTCTCATGAAGATTACAAAAAATAATACTTGAAGTCACTGACTTCTGTGGTGGGATAGTACCTGTGTTACAGAAGTTAGTGGCCTCTCAACAACAATTGACTTGATATCAAATCATGTGAAATTGAGATCATTAATGGTAGCGCGCTTGCTCGGAGTACTTTGACTCATATATTGATAACCGAAACACAGAAATGCAATAAGGCGGCAGATTACAAGGGTGGTATAGCCAGGCGAGTACAAAATAATCATACCATAATCTAAACATGTTTAATTTGAAGTTAGAAGACATTACTTTAAATTAAAGGTTTCGTCTTATAATCGTTGAAGAAGTACAATTTGTATCGAGATGTTGCTTTTACTACAAATTAATTTGTTTTGTAATTTTCCTTGTAACAAGAATTTATATATGATACTCTAATCTAATATAACAAAAAGATTATTGTATCGTTATAATTTAAACTATAAAATTGAGTACTGAACATTTGAATAAAACATGTTTTCATTTTATATTACATATTTATACTCAATCATTTACTCATTATTTCATTAGGTAATTATCCGTTCAGGAATGTACACTGAAATTTATTTTCACATCTTCAACTGAATCAAAAACATACAAATCATTTATTTCACGACGAAGCCATTTAAATGGCTTTGGGGTTCGGCGTTAATTTGACCGATAAACAAGTTTAATTAAAACCAAAGCAAATTAATTTAACTGATGATCTTAATGCAAGATTGAATTACGGCTACAGAGGATCCCAAAATTAGTTTGACCTAGACAATGGCCGCCACTGAGACGATTGTTCAAATATTTGTAGATCTAGTGAGGGCGGCTGTCGTAAACCAGAGATATTGTCAGAGTATTGTCTCAAAGAGATTAGTTTCCTTAGTTTCTGTGTTGTTGGCACTATCGGAAATTGTGAGTATCCACACGAACCGGAAACAGACTGGACGGTACAAGTAACATGATTAATTTACTTTATACAAAGCATTTGTTTATTATCTTTTATATTGCATTCAGTGTATGAATCAGTAACGTGTTACTGATATTATTTTATATGTTAAGCACCGTATTTTAAATTTCTTACTTTACTAATTATTTATTAATTATAATATTACTGCATTTTTGTCAAAGTTAATGTATAGTAATGTTTATGTTCGTCAAAATAATATATGCTATAAAATACTTTTTAAATGATATTGAATTTCACTTTTCTTGGTTGCAAGAAATTGCTTAAATAACTCATAACAACAAAGTTATTTGAATTAACAAGCTTATTATTAAGGTAATTCAATAAAGTTAAACGAATAAAGAGCACTGTTATCTTAATTAGATAATATCAATTAACTGTTATTATAAGTTATACCTAATTTCATAGTTTGACTGCAACAGGGCTCACTGTCAAACACCCGCATCGTACGCGGGGACAAGTTTCGCGCAGATTAAAGATAGCTATATCAGTTTCGGCAACCTTTCATCAGGAATGGCACAAAGGCAACGTAATTACGCCAACGGGCGCGACATCTGGTGGCCTTATCGTGAAAGGGCTGCATCTTCCAGTAAAGCATTCAACGTCTCAGACGTAACAAGCTCGATTTTACAATTGTGGAATAGACTATGTTATAAATTAATGCAGATCAGATAGTTCTCAGCCCCTGTGCGTTGAAATATTCACTCTTACCGAACTTGACATAAAAGATATCTGAAGACAGGGAATCCAGGATAAGAGTAGCAGCTTACCCAATGACCGTTGTTGCTTACTAAGCTATGCACGATTAACATACTTTTCAGCAGTGGACTTAAATAGACTAGACAATAGTAATTTATAAATATTAATCCTGAAACACAAAATATGAGTGGATCAATTATTTTTTTGAAAAAATATATAAAATTTGTTTGATGTATTGAGATCTTATGTAATAAGGTATTATATAGACATCATGTTAAAGGTTTTCATTTTTTGGGTTGTAACCGTTGTTTCAGTCAACTAAAAATTATTAACGTCGTACCATACCAACTTGTGTCTAATTGTTCTCTATTATAAATAGTATTTTATAGATTCTTGCAGACGTCTGCTAGATACGTAACACCTATTATTGCAGTCAAACACTAGCATGCTTTTCTGATTCGAAAGTCACTAGGCGACAAGCTAATAAATAGCAATAATGTAAACATCAAACATTTGTATCGCCACTTGGAAGAATGTTTGGTAAGTAATGTTAAATCAACGAATTATTCCTAGCGGATTGTATTAGTATAAAAAAATCATACGTAAGAAAATGTAGACTTAATATCCATGTGAAATTAAAACGAAACGGTCCCTTAGAGATATATTTGAAAATATCATTCGCCGCGTAGCGAACCTCGGCGACGTAATATAATCGACACTTGAACAATGTAACTGAGACAATATTTGCTTTGAGTTGAGGCTCGGCGTCGACTTGAGAGAACGGCAGTAGGGAATGTGGGTATATATTTACTTGTATGATTAAGAAAATTATACCAGTATTAAAAGCTTTTCCCGCTGATTGTGTAGATGATATCACGTTAAATCTTTGTTTTAACAACTAACCTTGCTATGGGCTAATTTGTAATTGACTTTATCTTAAGAATATTAATATTGTTTGTAAATTTGTTGCAGGTAAGCTCTTCTTATTATTGGCGTAAAAGGTACGTTTAATATTACCTATACATCATCGTCAGATGATAGACGTTCCTGCTAGACACAAGCCGCCAGCGACTTCCGAAAACTAGAACAGATCATCGATCAACATTGGGCCTTCTAGCAGTTGGTTTACTGGTACGTGGTCAGCACTCGTCGACGTTATCAACCCATGGGCCGTTAAATCATCAAATAATGTGCCCTGCCCATTGACACTTAGTCTAGCAATCCTAAAGGCTATGCAGGTGACCTTAAGTCTTCTATGGATCTCGTCATTTCTTCATTCGACCATACAGAGAAACACCTAGAACAGCCAAATCGCAATAGGGGGTCATTGCCTTTTTGTCTATTATATTTGAAATTTGTGTTGACTCCAACAAAAAAAATAGAGAAACCTTCAAAGCTAAGCTAAGTTTAACTTGGAGTTAAAAAGAAAATCGCTTTAAAACTTTATTCAAAATCTAATAACACTTACTTCGTTATCTATCTAATATGAAATGCAGCGTTTAAAGTTAAATCTCGTTTAACTGCTACTATTGGAATCGAAACACTTAAAATATACGTTTTGCATTTAATCAAAATCAGCGAAATCCACTTTATTAACTAATTGAAAATTATTACCCGCCTAACATTTTTCATGCGATACTAATAATTTACATGAAATTTGTACAAATTCGATGCACAATAAATTATTAACTAATTTAGTTTCAGCATAATCGGCTATTTAGAAAATTCATATCACATGCATATTATTTCAGGTCTACACAGTTTTACAGAGTATGTAACGATAGAGAATGTACGTTATTAGTTGAATTTTTTCATAGCATCTTTCTTAAATATTGTCATTCCTGTTTTACAATTTTTGATAAAATAAGTAATTATTTTTAAACTGATTTGAGATAACATTATTATGAAGACAGCTTTTATTAGGTACATCTTATTAAATATTCATATACGGGCACTCCGCCGATGAAAGAAATAACAAAAAAGGAGTAATTTAGTATTTGGGCTACTCTTTTGAAACGTTGGTATTTGATAAAATACCATTTTTCGGGTCCTTAAGATATGCAGCAGAGTTTTATTGATGCGTTATTTGTTTCATAAATTTTACTTATAAAGTTTTACTATAAGTTACTACTTTAGAAAAATCAGTTTTATTTCTTGAAAATTGTTATTGTGGACCTTACGTTGGTAGGACTCACTTTAAATAACTTCTATTCAAATAATAGTAATCATAATATAATAGTTAAATGTAAAGCTCATAGTTGACAAAATAAATCAAATAATGATCCTGGTCGATCTATATATTTTCATATGCATTCAAAGTGGGTTTATATGAAACATTTAATACAAAAACTAATTAAAGCGAAAATTTTCTTACAATTAACAAAACAAGAGGGTGTTTTAATCCAATTTGCGCTATAATTATGATGTCATTGGAGAAGGATTAAATTATAGACCTTTTGGAGGCCTCCAAGGTAATTGCTGTTCAATGACTCTTTGTAGTCTGAGAAGCGCATTTGTACTCAGTGATTATCTACCGACGTCTGTGTTTGGACATAGACTACTGTTAGAAAAACTAACAAAGTATTTTCTTCCAATTTTCATTTTTTTAAATAAAATATAATCTCTTAATTAACATCCTTTCATGTTTTAACAAATTTGTATTGATTATGAAATATTATACTTAATTTTTTATATGATTACTAAAAAATTTTAACACATATGTGTTTATTACATAAAAACCACGAAAAATTTTAAAACGGGTTTCTTAACACATCCGAATTTCTTACTAGTAGATTTAATATATATATTCCTTCACAGGTTCAATAGGAAACAGTAGTTAAATGTTGTTGAGATGAAGTTCTGTATTCGCGTATTCCTTTAACGATCTAGCAGAAACAGTATCAAGAGAACAACACACTTTTTTTTATGTAACGTTCCACTACCTCTGTATTACAATTAGAACACGCAATAAAGTTAAAAGCATACCTCAACTAGAAGTTAATTTTAATTTGATGTAAGTTTAATTAACCGGTTCGTTTATACTGTACAGCGTCTGTTGTAAATGAAGCAAAGAGATTTTAATATGCGTGGAAAAAAGAATCTCTCGGTGGAGCAGCATTTAGGTGCAGTCATTTTCCTGGCAAACATTTCCTTCCTTGGTGCCGGAACAAAGAGATGTGAGAATGAAAGTTAATTAAATTTAAATATGTGTAAGTAAATATGGTGGGAGGTTGTACTGGCTTTACACAAATTTATTTATTTCAAATCTCTGCAACAGCATGAAGGTACCCCTCGCGGCGCTTTGTTGTTAAATAAATGAAATTATTTGTCTATGTCGCTTTTTGTAATTTGGTATTATAAAGCATTATCAATTTAGATAGTAAATCAAAGACAAAAAATTCAGCATTAATAAATATTTCGCTAACATTTTTAAATCACTAGTGTGTCGAGAGAAACTTTGTATAATTCCGCGTATGAAAATGTTTAGGTACTAAAAAGATAAAGAATGTAATAGTTCCTAACAAAAGATACATAATAATTAAAAAAAAAAATAGGCAACTTTTCAATAGATTAACATTTTTTTCTATTCGTTTACAACTATGTCAACGGTCAAGTAATATTTATTACCTAATTGATTTCCCGTCGCTATCGAAATGACAAAACTTTAGTGTCTTATGTGTATACTTTTAATAAATAACTGTTCGTTTATAACTAACTTGAAAATAATTATCATAACAGTTAACGCGGTAAAGATGCGCTATGTTATTGAAAGTCGACTTTAAGTTAAATGCTATAGGAACGTATTCCGCCTGAACGCGGCTCCGAATGCAGAACATTGGCCCGCTTCACTTTGATTGATGGTCATCCATGTGACAAATTTTATAGAGCCCTTGGGGTTATTAGTTTCGATGGACACCGACATAACCTGGGCATTATAGTGTCTGGCCGTTTAAGCCGCTATCGAGCGGATTGCGGTCAGGTTATTTTGGTGTCAAATTTGAAGCTTTATTGCTTGAATTTAGTGGGAGGCAGGTGATTGGTAAACAAATGTACTTTTTAACACAAGTAAATTATTATAATAAGTATGCTGTCTTTGTTTTATATCTCTATGTTACATTTATGTATGTACTGGTAGTAGGTGCTACTAAAGGTTTCTTCCTTAGTACGACTGCAGTTGTATTCTCGTTATGCTGCAGCGTATTAGATGTTAGAATAAAGACAATCTAAGGACATCAATATTCTTCAGTAATAAAAAATACCGCTTTGGTGACGAGCACCATGTTCTAATATATATCTAATACTTATATAAATCTTTAGTGACAATGCGTTTGCTACTTTTCTTTCGTGATCAATGAAATATATAATTTATTTTCTTAACTTCTATAATATTAGTTAAGTGTTATAGTTATTCTATAGTGCTGCGGTGTATATTAAAATGCAAAAAAAAATTGTCACAGTACAAATATAAAGTAGAAAACGAACAACGAATAACCCCCTCATATATTTAATTAAAAGCGATTATACGCGGTAGTACTCCGCTTTATCGACGTTTTATGACTATAGTAAATAAAACTGCATTTGAGTTTTGTGTACCGAAAGGGTATGGGATTGCCCGTGCTTTACCACAATTCAATTAAATATAAACATATTATATAAATTTATATTAACAAATACTTCGTGTATAAATTTGATTGAAAATTGACTCAGTAGCTTTTTGTGTTATTATCACTAATTAGATTCCGGTCAGATAATAAGTATTTTACAATCTCTACTTCCTATATATCTTATTCAGTATTTGCTTCTTAGTCATAAGATATAGGCTCCAATATATTCTGATATGTTATTTCGAGATCCGTGTCACAATTCCAAGTGAATTTTACATAGTAGAGTTCACTTGGTATGCTTTTAAGTTTTAAAAACTGCAATTCCCATCACCGGTTTGAATTATTTTAATCTTCACTATTAAATAGCTCAGTAACGAAGACAAAACCGTAGTTAAACACGACTAAGTTACCTTTGTACTTCGCCTCAGCGCAAGATTATTCCGCCCATTAAATCTATTTCATCTTATGAAATTTCCTGCGGTCGAGTTATACTTGTTACTTGGATATTAAACCAATACGAGAAATGAAAGGTAAAATAAACGTCTCCACCGTCTGATAGCAGTATTTGGAACTAATTAGTCGTTCGGTATTTGTTGCTGAAGATATTCGCTGAACAATTTTCAATAATAATACCCGTGGATGGGCCCTCGGCGGCGCGCTTGCGGCTAGACCTCTATTTGTTTAATTAATATCGTACGTAATCGACGGACGTTGCTTTTCATACTTGATATAAGAAGGGAAAAATAGCTGTTTGTTTCATCATGCTCTAAAAAAATTACTCATATTAAATTTGTAGCGACACGTTTTTGTGTTACAGAAAATTGGACTCGAAATTTTTCTCACGATTGTATCGAAATTTTATTTACTTTAGAAAAAGAGATAGATAAATATATTTATATGGTTAATACCGAAAACAAACATTAACATATCTTAAGCTTTATCGCAACAATTCCTTTACCTCGTTGCAGGAAAAATTAACGGTTCTAGTTAAAGGATTTAGATTTAAAACCTGTCATAAACATGAGCATGTCTAGTACATTTTTATACGTGTAGATAAATGCTGGTTCATTTTACGCTGGTTAATTAATAATTACGCTTAATTATATTAAACTGTAATACCGAAACCAGCGCGGATAATTGGTTAGTATCACAAACGTGTATCCGCAGAATCTCGTCCGAGGGATTTGGCCCCCGCGTTAAACTAGTAATTTTGTACGCAGTTTCTCTACCAAATTTGATCCATGTGATCAACCAGTTGTTTATTTTATAATGAATATTTAATTTTGTTGTAGTAACAAGAAACCCAACTGTCTAAGTCGTCTGCCTGTGTATTATCGCTTTCAACCCAACAATTTAACTCTTTAGGTGACATATCGGTGACGTCGACGGGCCGCAAATTTGTATGTAACGGAGAGTAAGGTCTTCAGAATTGATAGAAACCATTTTGTTTCCAAGTTTCATTACCTTGCGAATAGCGCTAACTGATTTTATGCTGTTACATATTTAATGAAACGTAATCCTCAGACTTTTGAAATGTGCATTTCAGTGTATTTTTACTTTTATCACAATGACTACTGAAACTAGAAATATTTTTTCTTAAATCACACTATAATTTCGTTTAGTTAATATAACTCAACTGATATTTGTTCCGGTTCTTTTTGTTAAGGTCTTAAATAATAATTTACCTTCGCTAATTACAATATTTGTACCCGTACTAATGCCTAATATTAAAAAAATCTGTATTGGTTAGGGAAGTAAGCAAATGTGAAACATGCACCTGTTATACATTATTCATCAGCAGTTCACTTCGTACAGGTTGTAATTGCGAACAAATGCAGTAACTCTTCTTTAAGCGCTCCGCCGCGCTCGGTTTTTGACACAAAAAAAACCCTCGCAGTCGATTTTGCATAATAACTTAATCTAACATTGTGAATGCAAATCTAATTAGATTTCCTGTTGGACCCTCTCTTTATTTGTCTTCCGTAACGAAATATGAAAAAGTCGCATCCTTTTTGTTTGAACCGTGTACAATTTCAATTTGCTGAAGTAACTTTTGCTTTTGTTCTGAATACGCTGAATTGTGAAACCGCTGGAATCCATAAGTTGGTCAATTGTTGCAGATTTATTACATGTTTCTCTTAAAGCTCTTATATTTTGTATTAAATATTATGCAGGTATTTTATATGCTTTCATTGATTGGATTGATATCTAAAGCATATCTTGTAGAATTAATTATCTCTAATACTTCAGTAACATTTCTAATACAATATTACAGATATAATAAAGCTTACAAGTTATGTTTCCAATTAGCTACATACTATTTTCAACGTTAATTAGGAAAGCAAAAGTGTTTTATTCTTTTTCCGTTCTGTTCTTGTGTATATTATAGAACGAAGAATAATATGAAGATGGTTTTACTAACCCTTTTAAGTGTGTTTTAATGTTTTTTTTTTATAAAATATAGTATTTCTAATATAATTAAAAATGTACATTTCTACCGTTGCAAATCTAAGAAGTAAATTAAATACAGATTTTTTTTATGTTACTACGCAAAGTGATATTTTCTCCGATTCGCTGAGTTTAACTACGACTGTGCAAGCAAGCAGTGGAATATTTAATTTTCTATTTGTTTTTAAAACTAGTCCGTCCCGAAGTTAAGTAAGAGCTTTGTAGCAAAAGCGTCCCGGTCAGCTTCAGGTTTTGTCCGGCGGACACAAACCGCAAATATCGCTTTAGTTTGTAAACGCAAATTTCGAAATACAAGCACAAGTTTCTGTTTATACATATAAACTAACAGATGTTTACGTATAAACATCTCCGGATATAACCTGCCATGAAA
The DNA here is from genome assembly GCA_029286795.1 of Byasa hedistus. NCBI lineage: Eukaryota > Metazoa > Arthropoda > Insecta > Lepidoptera > Papilionidae > Byasa > Byasa hedistus. The sequence continues at coordinate 3,897,841 of JAGSMW010000008.1, forward strand.
TTTTGTAACTCAAATACCTAATTAGAATTTTCGTTCGCTCATTACCAGAAAATAAAACTTTCTCAATCTTCACAAAACTCGCCGGGCTGATTCCCTTTCGGTAAATTTTTAATTGTATTCGGAAGATGATAGCTTATAAACCTGACATAGGTACGTAACCCGGTTCAAAGTTCGGAGCCGTGAACTTCTCTTTGTTTATTCAACTTCCAGTTTCCGAAAGCAGGTAAGTTTTCGAACACTGCGGTTTTAATGATCTAATATTAACGAACGCTGAGGGTATTAATTAGGGATTCCAAGTATAATATCAATAGCGAGACTGTAGGCGCGGGCTGCGGTGACGGGGGCTGTTGTTCGGCCCGCACGCCGCACTCCGTCAGAAATTTTAGCTTTGCAGCGATTTTAGCAAATTTGCAGCATGTACATACTAGCGCTACCAATTTGATAATATCATAACGAAACTAATTGTTCATAATTTTCAAATAATAATCTTACAACGGGTCATCATATTATCGTTGTACTGGTGGTATGTCTCTGTTGCCGGACAATGTCTAACCATCGTAGCTCCTACCTAAACCGCTAAGTAGTAGTGTGTAAACACTGTGTTCCGGCTTAAAAGGGCGCTGTATGCTAGGGAAATTACTGGGGTAACGATACATAACACCTTGTCGCAAGACGACGAGCGTAGTGTGGTGCAGTGTATACCATCTTAACTAGCGCCTCATTGTTATAGGCAGGCGTATCACTTACCATCAGGGGAACGTCTTGCCTAGTCGAATAAAAAAAATTTATTTAAGTACTTTTGAACTACGCGAATTTCATCTCTTTATATTGTTTTATGTATTATCATCATTGGCCGTCCTGTTTTACGTATACAATAATTTATTAGAAACATTCTCAATTTATTAATCCCATAGAGACTTCAAATTCGATACTTAACGTACTGTAAGCAACAATGTAAGGACTTTTTCCGTTAACAAGTGTCAGATTTATCGACGTACTCGCGGTCGACTAAGCCTATTCTTACGAAGATTTAAAACAATATCTGGAAACGTCATTGGCGCGAGATAAAAAAAAAAAATTAACCACACAACTGTATTTATTTTAAACTATACAAAATGTTATAAACTCATTGAGTTTCTCATACAAGTTATAACAAAAAAATATTTGTTACTTTATATTAGTTTTTCTATTTATTCCACAAAAGAAGTATTAAAATGTTTTTGAGAATCACTTATTTGAGAAAATTGATTAAAGTTTCGATCAAGATGAATTAATAAATGCAGTTACCGGGATCATTTATTATCTGTTCGAGTTTCAGTTGATGAAAAAACTTGCACGCAGAAAAATAATTTAAGTGCTAACGAAAAAAATCATTTCTGTGTTTAAATTTTTATTTATTTCCAATAATCTCTAAACACTTTTTTTGGTTTATAAATTTATGGAATCTATTACTTAAACTTTGAATAAATTAAGTATTGAAAGCATTACAATACTTTGATTTCCTTGATATTATTAAAACTGTGAACGCAGTCGTAGTATTAACGTCGATGCTGCCACCACTGCTGTCTTATATAACGAATTCTAATTAAAGTAATTCCAACGTCAGATCAGTAATCTGTCCGTAAGGTATCTTCTCAACGTGAAAGCTGGAAATACAGAGTGTCAATCCATTTCAATAGGAGCCGAGCTCGTACTGCTGTACATAATTAACTCTGTCTTTGAGTAAGCGCTCTAATGACGTGTCGAGATATCGAAAAGCTCTCAGCTCGGCCAATTCCAGTGAGCTATATATTTCTCGTTCACCATTTATTGGCTGACGAAGCGCCGCTCAGCTAATCCTACTACGTCAGCTTCATGACCTCTTTAATCCTTCTTCCCTTTTTCGGCAAAGCCAAAGCCGCGGTGGCATATTTTATTCGGATTTCACTTTTTTTTTTTCGTCATGTTTATCGAGATTTTATGCTTTAAACGCTTTTAAGCCTCGTGTCTTTTAAGCCTCGTGTACTCTTTATGAACGTGAACTTGAAATTTATTAGATTATAATGAAAAGGTAATGTTACAAAGAGAATGCAATACACGTTCACTTTGTTCGGAACAAAGTTACCAACTCTCATAAGCCGAAGTATCCCCATTGAAACTAATAAACCCGATCAATAGGTCTTTTCATCAAATTAATAACGCCACTTATCAGAAAACTAGTTCCTTAAGTTGGGACTTTCAATACTTAACAGACACGAGGGCCTTTCTCGGGTGTCCCTGACTTATTCGCCTCGAAACTTGTAAGCAGCTTACCTCATGTACACCAGTTTGTAATATTCACAAAATTACTCGTCTAGCCAATTTCTGTACGTAGTTATTTGAATAATAGATGCGGCTCCGTGAGCTGCAAACATTTGCTATCTGCAATCAAAGGTCCAACTTTGCTCTGCCATAGGTAAGCTACTTTGACTTGCAGGGTTGAAATTGTTAGATCATTGCTGAACAGCTTCGGCACAATAATATAATACAACTAATGTTGTATCCCACTGCATAAATATAATATGTCTCTATCTATGAAATTGCTGTTTTGTACAAAATAAGTTCTAAGCAATTCATTTCTGATTTTTATTTTAGATATAAAAATACTTTAACTTATTTTGTACTTAACAAAATTTTAGGTAAAGATCTGTTATTTGTACTGTGTTATAAACAAAAAAATGTTGTTGCGAATTGATTAGTTTCTGTGAAAAAAATTCTACCGTCATACATATTTTTAAAAAATGCCGACATCTATTACATTGTTACTTTAACGCTAAATTCCCTGGTATATGTAATGGTGTCAAAGTTTTTTCGATATCTGATACAGTCAGACACACATATGAGGCTGAGTATTCGTAACGAACATATTATATCGACCACATTGTCTAATCTAAATCTATGCCTAAAGAAAATAAATTCTAAAAGTCAATTGGGATCGATGTTCCAATAAAAACATCAGAGCCATACTGCAAAGTACCGGATGTTTAAAGGGTTCTAAGGTCTGTAGAACTATCTGTATATATCACAACTACGTCACCACCCCTTAATGACAAGAAATTGCAATGATTAATATTGAAAGTATCAAAGTTATTCATATAAATTAACCACTGAATAATGAGCAAATACAACTTGAAATAAAACTCTTTCAGTTTGTATAACATACGTCTTATGTTTATTAATTCGCTTTAAAGAACTTTAATTTTCTAGTATCTCTTTCGCAAACTATTTTTGTTTAAATATTTTCTGATAAAACATCAGTAGTGGAGGCGGCGTAATTTTCAGCGAAATGAATGCTAAAGAAATATTTACTTCGTCCCCTCTATGAAGACTTTATGCAATGCGTCTTATTATAGTTACGTTTGTGACTCACTGTGTCAAACAAATTTGTTTTTAAATGTATAAATAAAACTTAAAATATCAATGTTATTTGCTTAAATATATAGTGTTATAAACAAAAAAGGCGTTTTGAGATTACCTTTCGACCGTTGCTCCATTTAGCACCACAATGCTTATAATTATAAAAATTTTCAATTATGCATTATGATATTTTTTAATCAACGTTAGGCTGTTAACAACTGATATTTTTTTTTGTTTGATTTAACTTATTATAATGGAAGCAATTTGCAACGTAATATATCATATCTAAGACATAATACCTTATTAAACGTATCTTTCTATGTATCAGCCGTTAGATTATAGTTATAGTGTCAACAAAAAAAATTCTTTGTTAGTGTTATCGGGTGCGGTGTATTTTTTTATATGCGCGCATAATATTTCTCCGTATCGTTTGCGGAAACGGCAGTGCACCGCGACAAATATTCCCGCTTCCGTTTGTTTAGATTTGTGCTCCCCGTTCAGCGCTTAAGCCGAATCAAGTTATGCAGACACGTCAGAAAAAATATATATGCACTTGGATCACAAGCTGATTTCGTCGCACAGCATTTTTTACCTACATAAATATTTTATTAATAATTCTCTTCAGAATATAGGCATGTAGAATTTCTGCTATCCACTGTCTTTTCCTAGCTCCTTTAAGAGAGCTGTGATTTATCTCTTCTTACATATACTTATCTTCTTGATGTCATGTGTGATATGTATGTAGCCAAATGCGTACGTTTGGCACCAATTATTAACAATAATTGATTACAGCAAATATATTTACCTTGTTTCGATACTGACACATATTTAAAAATAAAAAAAATTTACGAATAGAAAAAAATTCAATACGAAGTTTTTTTTTGTAATTATTAGGTCATGTTGTTCAGCTCGAATAATAGCCGTTAAAACAAAATGTTTTAATGAAAATGTTAAAACTTTTTTATTGCAGGCTTTTATTTTAATAAAAAGTATAACAATTTTACGGTCAGTATCAAACATAATTAGAAAGTTGCGTACATTCTTTAATTAGTATTCGTTATTAAATTCTTATTATAGGTTTTTAGAGCATTATAACTTCGAATTTTTTGTTTACAATAAAAATTAGTGTTTAATTATAAAGCAAGCTAATCTGCAGTAAAAACAGTACGTAAACTATTTTTTTACTCATCTGTAGTAGAAACAAAGTGTAAAATACTACTTGTTAATAAATTCTGTTGAAGATTAATGCAAAAGACTATCATGATATCATCAAAGCAACACTATTCCTAACACTTCCATTCGATTCTAGAGGTCTTTCCTGTTGTTTTTATACGTAATTGACACTGTCTGGTCTTGTGGTCTTTAATAGCAGCGGCAGTATTCGGGACTTCAACGCTGCATCATCTTCGGCTTCTGTTATTTAAGATGTTGAATTGACGTCATATGCTAGCCTGTTAATAAACGAAATCACTCTGATCATTCTATAGGCATTGCGTAATCGCTTTTAAACATTTTGCCTTTTCATTTGCACGACTTTAAAAAGTTTTGAGAGAGCACGATTTTCACGCGCATTTTAACGATGGAAACAGTATTTGTAACTAGCGGAAACCGAGTCGAAATCCAGCCGGGGGTATAAGGCACGACGTGGGCTTGCGACATGCCGCGTGTCGCATACCAACGCCTCGAGCAACAAGTGACGCTCCACTCTTTATCTCCTATTCAATTTCCGATTTAGCACTTTGAATAACAAGCATTTTACATAACGGAATAGATCATTGCTTCTTCACTTTGTAACACACCTACTTTACTCAGGTAGATATAACTATTTTTATTTGTGTTTTTTGCTACTGTTCTTAAACTTTAAAAAATTACCTTTGTCATGATATTGGTGATAATATACATATAGTAAGCCAATCTGTTTAAAACTGATTTAATTTTATTAACAGTCGAAACTACATCAAAGAATTTCAAATCGGAACTATTAAACTAACATCCGGATTATTCTAATAGCTCGTCTGATGAATAAACATTAGCTTAAATGGTAGACGTTTAGCTCCCCGATGTTCTCGGGCGTGTGCTGGCATGTGCTGCATATACTCATGGGGCTGATGCATCGCGATTATTTCGCCATTTAAAACGCCTGCAACGTTTCTACGGAGAGGAAAGAGTTGGAAGTGGTCGTTAGCACAGACATGTCTGACACGGCTTAGATATTTCAAAGTTATGATAAATTATATTATATCATTGAAAGTGTTTATTTAACTTAAATTCCAAAAAGGCCCTGTGAGGCATCGTTCCTTTCCATATCAGATTTTGATATCACCACTAAACTCCCATTAAGCTTATTGTAATCCATCACCATATTATTGTTGTAAAATTATATACTTCTTCCTCAAAAGGTAAATACTTAAAAAATCTTCCCGGTATCAAGATTTAAAATATTTCCGGTTAATCTTCTGTACTGCGTATAACTTTAATAATACTGCATGTAACAAACTAAATAATTTCATTGCATATAAAATTTTCTCATATTTAAGAGTTTTTAGTTTGTTGGTGATTCTTCCTTTAATACATATCTTGAAATAACTTGAGGTGCAGTCGATCTTCTTATTAAACTTAACTTACCGTCGTAAACCAAGCGAGCCAATGCAATCATAAGTTTTGCGATCAAAAAGCTTTTTCCGTAGGTACGCGAACTATTTTAAAACAACTTTTATTAATGTTTATAAATATTACTTTAATTTTTTAATAAAAGTACACAACCAATCCTTTCTTTCAAAATAATCTTAGCTACATATTGTGTAGTAATTTGTGTATTTTTAGTCTTGGATAAGACTGACTGAATTGAATGGCGCTGCAGTTAAATAAATACGTGAGTTAGTAAGATTTATTGTTTTTTTTATTAAGACTGTGTGTTCCGCAAATATCTCGTATTGCAACTATATTGTTATAGACAGATCTTATCACTGGTTTCTATGTGAATGTTTCTTTAAGTAACTTGGGATAATTTTTTTAGGAAACTCATTCCAAAAACCTAATGTTTCGTGGAAGAAATTTAGGGTTAAAATAATTTGGATAAAGTCTGCAAATTGGTTCCGTTAAATTACTCTGATTTTTTGGCGTTTCAATCTCGAGGCAACGCGATAACACACATTTGGTTTCAGTAACAACGCTCTTCATATTACTTACCTCTATTTCCGTACACACCATCATCATTTCAGGCTGTTGTTGCCCAATGCCTAATGGAGGCTGTGTACACACGGGCGATCAAAACTACCGCAATTACTAAAGCTCCATTTGTTAGACTACACAGTAATTAGTTCAGTGCACATTTTGTGAGCGCACATTGATTACTAGTAACAACCGTTTTCGAATTTCAGTTAATACGTGAACTTGTTTTGTTGAACGCTGAACTCGGCCGGATAACGATAACATAATAGCCTAGTATCCGTTACATCAAAATTTGATGTGTATTGCGAAACCAGATGTTGTACCTTAGTTTAAACTAATAGGGGTACTACTGTGAATAAATAAGAGTAAATGATTTATATAAAATCGATGAAATATAGTTAATAAGTCAGTTGTCGATTACTTTACTGTTTCAATCATTTTAAGTTATCAATTATCACACACCCATTACATAGTCCACCCGAAGATTTCTATACCAATCAATCCGACGGGACGAATGTAGCTGTTCCACCACTAACACCACTGTGTCCTCTTAAGGATCTTATCATTAAACAAGTGTCTTCATTCGTCACTAATAACTTATCTTCATATTTTATAATATTATAACTTATACTAGTATTTTTGTTATATAAATAACGGACAAACGATTTCCGTTATTTAGCAGTTTACTAAAATTTTATGTTTTCTTCATATGAATATTCCAGTTTTATTATAAATAGCACTGATTTATCCGTGACGAAATTTCTCATCGCCGCTCTGTAGATCCAGAAAATGAGCATGAATTTTCTCATTCAAATGTACAGTCTGTACGCTGTAATTTATTTTGAACTTTGTGTGAAACACGCTTCCACGTCGAAAGGGGTCTGGATATGATGGTTTTTATTTTGTGATTTCCTACTTCTAATTGTAATGCAAATATTTCTGCAGTATGTGAGTTGTCTTGAAATTATTCATGGGCTTTTCTTAAGTATAACATTTACGACTAAATGAGTCCTAAGACGTATGCTACTGTTTATCAGTATTTCTAAGTCGTGTGTTATTTATTTGTATTTGCTATTTAATTAACGATACATCTAATATTTAAACACTGTTAGAACCTTACTATAGTAATAATAATCTGCGTTATAATTAGCTAACGTAATGTTTGCAATGTTTGAATAGTATTGGCCAAATTTCTTACTTTCATTGTTAGTTTTTATTATTTATCTTTTCTAACAAAACTTTTGATTAAGTTTCTTATAAGTTCTATCAATATCTTCGAAAAGATGGGGTAGTAAAGCCTTCGTGGGGCGGCCGTGTATCAATACATACAGTCAGTTAGTACCTCTCCTCTAGGTTGACTGTCGATGTGATGAAGATCACATGATGTCCCTGGGTGTGGGGTATCACACGACTAAACGATCTTATAGGGAGGTCTGTGCTTTGTAATGGACGTCTATCGGCTAATGATGATGATAATGAGCTCTTACGTCGATAAGAGTTGCGAAGTAATATAGTGTTGTACCAAATTATAACCGACTCATAGTTGAATTATTATTTTCATTTTCCAGTATTATTCAGGACGAAATTGTCTTTAATCCGTAACACTACCTGAGTTAAAGCTTCTTTACATCAAACGGCATAACAAATTCATACATTATGTATAAACGGCTTAATGGAGCTGGCATGAGGTCAGGCCGACTTGGCATTAAGAGCTTTAGCAGGGGTCCGCGGGTAGCGGGGGAGGTGGCAAAGTGAATATTAGAACAGGAGGTACTCCTTGTTTTGTACCAAATAATTTTATAATTACAATCTTTATTATCAAAATCAAAATATTAGAAATCTTTGCTAAGTTAAATTTTGGATACAAAGTTGCATTATGAATATTTAAGCTACGCCTGATTAATATTTAAATACATTAACATGCCTCTTTAAATTATCAAATATGACAAGAGATTGATAATTTGTATTAGTCTAGTAATTTCATACTTTTCTCTAGTTTTTTTGTGTGCAAAAAGACGGTACGGCAAACCTTTTGATAAGTATTTCGTAATGAACGCAAGGAAACATAATTATTTTTAACCATTGTCATAGATAGTAAAATACAACCGTTATGTTTATTAAATTTCTCATTACCTATTTGTATTGTGGTCTTGTTTGAAATGGATAATGATGGACAGTAGAAAAAGTCAAAGTTTAAAATTATTAACTAGCAGCTATTACTTGTTATTAGTTTCCATCTAAGTTTTTAAATAGATGAACTAATACTTCACATGACAATGAGGTAGGAGATCAGAACTTATGCTCGCAAAAAAATTCTAGCTCTTATATGTTTATAACCGGAACAAAGCATCGCTGTTATGGCATCAAATTTACATGATTGAAAAAATTTTCCACTTGCATTGCACGGAAGTACTTTTTTTTTTTTAATCCATCGAGCAGGGTTTTTTCAAATACGCCTGAAGCACCACCACTCCCATATCGTTTTTCATTAGAGACTCGTGGAAATATGTGAAATTTTCAAAAGCAAACCAGTGGACATTTATTAACAAACACTATGAAAATTCATTGTTACTTTAATTAGTTAACAATGAATAAATGAACACATTTAACGCTATTAATTATTACTATCTAAACATAACTTAGAGCGCCGATGGAACGAGCCAACCATTTACATATCTAAGTTGTTAAACTTTCATCAAGGAAACGTTCGCGAAGAAATTAGAATAAACGCTGCTAATTATCGTTAAAGTCCTCTTATTACATCATTTACGTTGTGTAAAAATCTTGATTTGGGACTTCGTAAGTTTTAATGTAAAACATTAAAATCGGCTCCGTTTCAATGTTGATTTATTTTTTAACTGATATTAGATTCTAACTTAATTTTACACATCATATCACAATTCAATATATTGCTTCATATATATTGAGAAGCGTGATTTTTCAGTTTGGAAGCGTGGTCGTACAGAGTAAGTCTGGAGGAAGCGCTGGTTCTATCTACTTTGAGCTGGACTTTCCAATGTAGGATATGCGAAGAAACAGGCATACTCCTAAAACAACAGTTTTCGAGAACGTGCAATGATCACCAACTCGCACTTAGCCAATATGTATGATAAACCATCTTGATCCTCTCGTTGTGACAGACGGAACCGAGTCCCAGCTGTGGGCAAATTTAGAGAGCTGTAAATGTTTATGTTGGAATAATATATTTCATTATTAACCGTTTGACCTAAAATGAGTAAAAATTATAGTTTGTAACTTAATATCAACATTAAAGTTGGAAATCACTTACGGACTTGATATTTAACGTAAATATTACATTACGAACATTAATCGCATATTTTCCACGCTCTACAAATTATAACGATTACAAAATTAACAATTTCTGGTTGCGGTTTTTCATTTTTACCGTGAATCAACGGGATGTTATGTATAGTTAATGTTTATGTACGGTACATAAACATTATCTTTACATATTTATAGCCAGATACTATACTGTAAGCAATATCGTACATGTATGTTTTAGGCCTAAGTAATAGCCAAAGTATGAAAACAAATAAAAGGGCACCAATTTGAAATAGACAACCAGAAGGTTGGGTGTACTGCGTATCTTTTGATCATTTTTGTATGTATACTATACTTGTAACCAAGCATAAGTCATAATAGTCCAGTTAAGGATTTCTATTCTATTATTTTGTCGAAGATAGTTTCTTTAAGACGAAATTTGACAGTTGTCCCATCAATAATTAGGAATATGTTTATCTAATTATTGATTTAACATATACACGACGTAACAAAAAATATTATAACCTTTTTTAATCTTTTTAACGAATTCGACAAAACTCAAGCCGACCTACGTTGATATTGTAAAAATAAAAAGAGGAAATACCGGTATTGTTGTATAGCCCCTGTCCCGGACAGTGCGCGTGAGGTATAGATAGATTCCTACCTAAGTTTATATACGCAGCCCCGGAGCGACTGCGAGCCGAAATGTGAAAGGGGAAACATGAATGGCCCCGGCGACGCCTCTATGAAATATTTTCCTTGTCGACTGCTTATTTTTTACTGGGACGGATGGTAGTTTTTACTTGAATAGTCGTTTTGTGTAGGACAAAGTGATTTCTTGTCCGAATATCACCATCGTATATCAATCCAACGCATGATATATTGAGTTTCAATGTAAGGATCACAATGATTTGATTGAGAATCGCAATATCAATATTTAGTTAGGTATTTCTTTTATAGACTCGATATCGAAGACGATGTTCATAAAATATGTATATCATATTAAAATAGTACAACAATTTGGCCTAACATTCATTTCTTACGACAATTTTTTTAACATTTCCCTATATTTACTTTCAGCTTTGTATAATTTTTAAACGTTTGTGTAAGATACAAATTATATTTCTTGAGTTATCAACGTTGTTCTCATTACTATCCTCAGTCTAAAGTTCACACAAAACTGTCACGATTTCAAACAATGTCTTTTAGTTTAGAGATTTATAATTCAAAGGGTAAATACATTTTCAAATTCATTGTAAAATAAGTCCATCTGAAACAAGCAAGCGAGCGGTATGGACCTAAGTAAACGTGGAGGCGGTGTTAGAGGGTCGCAGCGAATTCACGAAGAAACCAATGTTTGGGCCTTGGACGCTGTTGACTAGCCCAGACAAATATTCATATTTAATTCGGAACCCGCTTTGAACTTGTCCGGCAAACAGTAGAAAGGGCTAATTTAGCATATAAGATTACACCATTCTGTTTGAACTCATATTCTGCGCAACAACATGAAATATTTATAAGTTTTGTTTGTTCTTGCCCACCAACCAAAGTTAATTTTGATTTATGTAAATATCATGTACGACAGTGGGCAGCTTCTAAAGTTTCATATTTAATGAGACTCAATCAATAAGTAAAGATTCTCTTGATTCCCATATTACGAGTTTGCCATTTAAACCATATTTATTAATCGTTCATTTACCTCGAAAATTAGAAATTTATACACTCCCGGACGCATCTTTCGGCCCACCTAGTGTACATAGACCATACCGTCTTATAAGTTATCACGTTTTTTTTTTTCATAATTCTGAATCCGAATTAAAAAAAAAAAAACTTACCTAAGGGTTAATCAATAAATCAGCTTTAAAACTGTATTAAAACTTATTGCTTCACCTAACATTAATTTTTAGCTAGGCACCGTCAAAACTTAAAACACTAGGTGGGCCGATAGATGTGTCCGGGAGTATATAATATAGATGTACAATATTGATGTAAACTAGCTATAACAAAAAATTATATGACAAAGAAAGGAAGGAAGTGTTTGTTGTTATTAATGTTTATGGTGTTGTTGTTAATGTGGACTATTATCAATAATATCCGTAGTAAATACATTTAATTTCTGTAAGTACAACAACATATCAATTACAAAAGATGAGCGCTTCTTTGATTAAAACGGTAAATCTTTTGTAAGTAGAGGCATTCTCTCATTAATGGAATATTTTTCGAATGATATCATACCGAATTTGATAAAAGCTCACCCAGGCCCGCACCGTCTATAAATAACTCACAGATATTTTATTATCTACTTCACTATTTGGATATAGATCAAAACTTGTATGAATGCGATCAAATAATGATTTGATTTAAACAAAATGCGTAAAATAATAATAAACCTAAAACAAAATTTCTTGACACCTTTGTACTCAGATAAATATTTTGCCGCTTTTTTGTTATGATATCCAATATAATATTTACATGACAGTAAGTAAAAAAAATATTTTGAAATTATTTTAAACTTCCTAGTGAAGCTGCTAGTTTTAGTTTAACATAAAAACTTGGAGTTTAATTCTTTGCCAAAGATATTGTGCTTTTTTTGGCAGTCATATATATGAGAGTAAGAAGGTAGATAACATTTTCTGCCTAACTGTTCGTTAAAATCATATTAAATTACAACTCTATAAAAAAATGTTCGTAATATTACATTCGTCATAAAATCTTTATCAACGAAGGTTTTCATGTGAAACGCTGATGTTGAGAAACTAATTCCCGTGCCGATGTTTATTATGCCATTAACAAATTTAGCATGTAACCCTTCGCAGTGTTAATGTATATATCCTATTCTGTTTGTATGTGTAAATTATAGTAGCAAAAACGTGAAACGCGGTCGGTGCCCAGTCCCGTATCAACGCCGGCCACCGAGCCAAGGTATTGCATTAAATAATTAACAATACTTATAACAAATTCTGTTTTTAATTTAATCCGGCACTGACGGCCGTGAGCGCTGGATTTTGGTGCTGACAGCGCAATTATTATATCGATTACCAACGCAAGCAACGCCACATTACCATAGTACACTTTATGCTCACCGTCATTTTATGAGGTATCTCAAATGGAGCTTTATTTAAGCTTCTCAAGAAGTTTGAATAAGTTTTATTCGACAAGACGACTAACAGCAAATACTTCTTTCGAATAATAAGATCTGTTAAAAACAAAATTGCAGAATAAACATACTCATAAAATACTTGATAATCTAAAACAGGGGTCTAATTAATAACTCGTCGAATATACCCAACTTTAGTAAACAGAAATAAGTTATAAAGAATGTAACTCTAAATCAAACTAGTCTAAATCATATTCTGATTGATTTTATGGTTCCGTGACTATGATACTTGTTGTTGGTCTTAGCTAAGTTTTCCTATTCAAAGACCTAAGTTTTATCCTGCTATTATATTTAACAACGTAAACCATCTTTAAGTTAAAGCTTTGATGAAGAGATTATAAATAATGTTACTTTCATTGGAACAAAAAACATTTAATAGCATTTCCGCCTTTTAAAATCTCATATAAAAATGGACAAGTTAAGCTAGGCTAAGGCTTATTTTTATTGAAAAAGACTTTCTCAAAAAGGCGTATATTGTTAAAAACACGTTACTATTGCATATGGTATGTATACAGATGTATTACCAGTAATAACTGTAGAGCGAATAACTGGCCTCGACCAGGCGTCTATCACGATGCCAAGAGTCGCCATAAAATAGTAACATACCATTGCCCTTATGAATATCCAATCTAAGTTAAAGAAGCTAAGAGTAAGCTAAGTTCAAAGAAAGTAACACTTTTGTAGTCAAGGATTTTTTGTGTATATATCAATGAAGGTTTGTTTTAACAAAGCAAGGTAAGAAAGTTATCTGAAAGTTCACCTAAATCCTGATTTAATAAAAAAAATCTTATTCAACGTTTAATTATTTCTTAAAAATGTATTAAACTTGAAGATATGTTGCCGAAGACTCATGCTTGTATTCTGGAAGACCGGAATCGGTAATTTATTTAAATTCTCAATACTTACTGCTTCCGCGGCGCAGTCGGCAACCGTTTGCTTTTTATTAATGAAGTAGCAGGTTCGATTCCATGACCATATGTGGAGTTCGGTAGTTAAACATCTGCAATAACAGCATTGCTGTGTTTCTGCTGTTGACTTAAAAGCGCCAAATTATTCTTTACGAGCACTTCACCACCCACGATCTCAGTGTCACTTAAAACTATGTGAAACTGCGGTCAAATTAACACATATTCAGTTTATATAATGTATTAGGTACGTCCGGACTTTATTCGAGTCAGTGTTATCCTACTTTAAAACCCAATAACCTCCACAATATCTCTAAGAATAAGCTCCGACGTGCACGGGTCCAAACGTGTTATGGTCACTTTAAGTTTTCAACGAAAATAAAAGTTAAGACACATCGGCGGGCTCTCAATACTGTTTTGTTGTTTGAAGTTACTAGACCAATATGATTTGTTCCACTTTGACGACGTACAAAGTCCATTTTTGCACTTTGTAGAATGAAAATTCTGCTCCAAGCGAACAAAACGTGCAAAATTACTTTAGTATTTTTAAATCTTTTGTGTTTTCTGTTCAGTAAAAAAAAACTTGAACTAACGATTGAGAATTGAATTATATGAAATAAAAACGTTTTATTAAATATACTCTGGTACATCTTTTAAGGTGATAATTAGAGCAATTATAGGTAACTGTTTACAAACAAACAAATCTTTCTGTTAGTATTGAGAAAGTTTTACACAAAAGTACGTTTACGAAATTACTATTCAAACAATAGAAAACGATCCTTAAATTAATAAATAATATCTTTACCAATCTGTTTAAAATACGGAATTGACTAAAATGAGGAAATTTTCAATGGCAACCAATTTTTTGTTGTAATCAGTCTGGAATAACGAAATCAACGATTTATATTGTTTTATGTACTGGTACATAATAATGATGGTAAAAAAGGTTTACCGAATCCATATACGTTAGTTAACAAAGCGTAAATGCCATGATCAACCATCGTGACGCTACTATCACGCTTTGCTTTTTCTCAGTTGCTTATTAAAACTTTTTCTATCGATTTTTCTTTTACATTCCACGGGCGATTTACTTGCGTTGCGATGGCCCCGTTGGATGTTTTCTTACCACCGTCCGTTATTATGCATATTTACGTTTTGTTTGTTGTTACGTTTTGGTGTCTTGTTTTATATCGGAAGTTAATTGGATATTTGAGCATCAATATTCAGTTACATTGCGTAGTTAATTTTCATTTGAAAGGAGTTTACGAACAAACGATTTTTATTTACACGAAATAAATCATATTTACCGTATCGCTTTACACTAAATCGTGGAAGTAATTAAAAAGTTAAACAAGTTTTTTTATTCATAAGAAAATGTGAGTTTGAATACTCATCAGCTTATCGCTTATTATAGTCTTCAGTTTTTATTTAGTCTAGGTCTCTGTTGCCGGAGACCGTCTGGGTGGGTACCACCGCAGCTCCTATTTCAACCGCCAAATAGTAGTGTGCAAACATTACTGTGTTCCGGTTTGAAGGGCGCTGTAGCTAGTGTCATTACTGGGGTAACGAGACTTAACACCTTATGCCTCAGGCGACGAGCGCAATGTGGTGCAGTGTGTACCATCTTAACTAGTTCCGCGTTGTCATGGGCAAGCGTATCACTTACCATCAGGTGAATTTCTTGCTCGTCTCGTCGCATAGTAGTATAGAAAAAAAACAAATAAAATGAAAACTATGCGTCCTTAATAAAAAGTCTTTAGAAGTAAATACGCGTTGTAAATATTCAGATTACGCTTGATCATTCAAAATAAGGTCTTCTTTCCCACCGTCCAATGTTAAGGTCACGTTACATAATACGGCTGGTAGACGGCTTGGCGCGCGCACGCGCAGGGGTCTACGACCGGGGCCCGCGCGGGCGTACAGCAACTTTGAACTGTGGAATTCGCTAGCATGCCTCCTACTTGCTTAACTGCCACCAACACACGCGCACACCCGCACGCAGTTACACACAGACAGCATACACTTAGAAATATACACGCACACACAGGGCGAAGCTATTATTTAGATCGTTAGGAGGAAATCGATTGCAACTCGTATATGTACCTCCGTGATCCGTGAAGTTAACTGTTTACTACACAATTGGATATTACAATAATATAATACGCAATTTTGTAGGTAATATGTGTTTGTGTTTGAAAATTTTAACACAGAATATCGGAGTAAAACGTATAAGTATAAATAATTACATTATTTTAAACACAACGTTGTTTTCTTTTTTGGCTGCAGTATATTTTAAAAATATTAGTGTAAAAGTTAAAAGACTATTATTTTTGGCTTTGAGGATTTCTGCTAATTGCGGATAAGATTGCAAATCTAATAGATGTGTCTGTTTATGCTCGAATATTTTTGGAAAGGCCGGACGCAGCTATTTCGACAGGGAATGAAGCTTAAGATTTAAGGCGTTATTACTTACTTACATTAAAAAAAAGTATTATGGTTTACCGCAAAAAAAAAACCAAAACTTAAAATATTGAACAAAGTTCGGGTCACTTCAATCAATCAATTTTACATGCAGGGTGTGGGTTTTCGATAAATACTGTACGTTTACTTATGAACCAATATTTATGACACATAATCACAATTTCTGACAACATTCTTATTGTCTAGATATACTATAATAATATTGACTAGAATAAAAAAAATGTGTAAGAGGAGAATCAGTTATAATTATAAATAAACTGAAATGATTAAATCCCGAGCTAACGGAGAAATTTAAAGAAAACGAAGCGTTCTCTCAGTTATCGTAAGTTCTCTATCCGACCTTCTTAGTTTCTTTCTAATTTTTCCCTCTTTCATAAACGTTTAAATGTATTTAACGCGCTTTTCTCAGATAATGCATAATTGTTTAAGACACAACTGTATAAATGATTAATGGGTATTAAACTTTTAATCGGGACGTAAATCTTATTTTTGTTCAGTCTGGCTTTAGTCAAAAATTGTCTGCATAACACACTACTGTAACACGAAGGTACCTAGACCTTTTTCGAGGACGTAATTTATAAACAGGAGTTAACCATTGGTATTAACTTTGTTTCTTTATTTGTTAAATATACATAGAACCCTGGCGATATTGATTACAGTTCAAGAAAGCTTTTAAAACATTTTTTTTTGCTTATCGATTCGTGTTATTTTAAAAATATCTAATCGGTTTTTTATAAGACTATTTAGGTAGACTTATTAAGACCGTGCATTGAAAAGGATCAAAAACTAAACTCAAATATTGAAAGAGTTTTAAAACGTTTGTTTAAAATATTTAAATATACTGGGGTGGTAAACCGATAAAAACTTAAAAATTATTATCATCATCACTCAATCGATGGACATCCACTGCTGGACATAAGTCTTAGAATGTATTTCATAAAGAAGTCATGCGCTTGTTATTATCACTTATACCTTATGCGTTCGTATCTTTAAAATATGTAGAAATGGTGTTAAACTACAAATTGTGAACAAATTGACTGTTACCATTTTCAGTGTGGGGAGGTAAGTAAAGATTAGAGAAGGGCGCGAATCGCTGCCTCTTCAAACACATGTCAGTTTACCACACCGTCTAATTATCTTACCTTGTACATACCGATGACAAGAATTAATTAACACTATCGAAAACAGACGCCGGCACCGACGCCAGGCATTATGTGTTACTGTAAGTCGGTATCACTTGAGACGATTGTTGTGTTAAACTAATCGTTGATTCTAATACAAACGTAAGCGTAAAGGATTAAGAGCACTGTAAGTAACGAACGTTTGAAGCGCGCGTATTATCACGCTGGAGTTGTTGATAGACACACGAAGAAGAGGTTATTACCTCTTTGTGTACCCATTGTCGTTGTTATAAAAGATACATGTTTTTAGTTTATGCTTGCGTTAACGGATATATAATGATGCTCGAAACACTACATACAGTAACTAGATACAATAAGTAACTGCATTTAATAATTACCTAGCCGAAGGTCAGTGTTGGAAAACACCGAGATAAATAAGGCTGCTGTGATAGCCAAACTGTGTGCCAGTTTGCAGAGATGATTTCTTTGTGATCTTAGCGAAGGAAAAATTCCAATGTTTAAAACACTAGGTTTTGTACAAATCTTATTTTTTTTGTGGCGATACTTTTATGAGATGATTTCAATAATCATTTCATAAAAAAAAATGTTTTTGTGAATACATATCAAGAAAGTTTATCAAAAACATTGGTAAAGTTTGCTTTATATTTAAGTAACAAAACACATTTTTTTAAATCTTCAGCCTATTTAATGTTAAAACGGAAAAAAGGAAACTCGCCCAATTATTTTTTCTCGTTTGTGTTTGGGGTGGCCTTTAGGATTTAATTCCACTTTGTCGTTAGCCAATAGCCGGCGTGTATGTAACGAGACGTGTGTAATCTGGCACTAGTTCAGGAAAGATCTTCGTAAAGGTAAATAGTGCTCCACGTTAAAAGGCACGTAATGCCCCCTAAGCGGACAATGAGCTTAGAATGAAGCCCTCTGATGTCTTCTAACGAAGAGCTCTATCGCCAAGATCAATACAATTTTTACTAACTCCTCTGGGACAAATTTAAGCAAAATAATCTTTTAAGCGGACTTTGTGTGTACTAGTTATTTGTGACTTTATTTTAGCATAACGTTATTTCAAATCCATTTAGGAAAACAAAGCATTTTTTTAATAAAAATGTTTCCAGCTTAAATTATAAATAGTCTTTTTGTTTTCACTCCAAATGTATTTTGCTGAGAAATTGGTTAATTAAAAATTTAACAACTTTTTTAAAGTTCAGATTGTTCATATGCTTTTTCACCTTAACATACCGGTTGTTAACTCCGAAAAAAGTCTAGTTGCTAAAGGTAGAAAAGAACTTCGTGGTGATGCTGGTAATCATATGTACGTACATATTAATATTTTAAATCTATTACTGTTACTATCAGGTACACAATATATTTGATGGGACGGTTTTATTACTTAAAAGTCCATATCTAAATGCTGAATAGTTCAGCTTCGAAAGTTTCATATTTTTTAATTATTTTTTGTTATAATTGCGCGTAATTAAGTTATAATTAATAGTTATTCGGGGGCTTTGTGAGAGAAATCACAGCTATAAGCCAGCCATTAGGGTCTATAACCATTTGTGTGCTTTCACAGTCTGGACACAACTAACGTTATTTTTTTTTGTTAGAAAAGTTTTTACTGTTTTAATACCCATGAAAGATTTTTTTAAATCAATCAAATCATTTCGGGTCCAAAATTTTTATTTACGTATTAATTATTTAACCTTACATTCAGTATATCCAATAATCCATTTGGAATCTACTTCAACATTTTCTACGGCCCGGGTTTGAATATAAAGAAAGCAAAAAAGACGCTAAGTTCGCTAATTGTTTTCTTATTTATCCTACCGAAATATAAATGTTATGTTCATAAATAAATAAAACAAATCAACTAATGTATATACTAAAATTTTTGTGATGCATTAGGAAGATTTATTTCGAAAGATTTTCTGTCAAATGTTATAAAAACTTTTATCTTAATTTTGGTATAATTGAAAATGTTTTATTTATTAATAGTTTAATATCTTTTAGGAAAATAAAAAAGTGGTGTATATAATGAATGTGGTGTAGATAAGTGAGGGTTGGTGTCGGTGGTGGTGCGGTGCGGTGCGCGGTGCGCGGTGCGGTGCGCGGGGTGCGGGGTGGTGCAGAGCGCGCGGAGGCTGAGTTAGCGCGGCGCAGGCGCCCAGGTGAGTCAGGTGGGCCCGCCCCCAGCGCCGCACCTGCCTCGCCGCTCAGTCCACCGCCATACGCCGGCTTGGCGACTTGTGCCGTGTACGCCGTTCCACTCGCGAGTCCTGCGCGCGACGTTACTCGCTTCATCCGACCGCTCAGTTTTCCCGCTCCCCCCTCACTCGCTCCTAAACTTACTTCCCCAACTTTTTCGAAGTTCAGAGCTCGCGGCTCTGGCGTCGTAGGCCGGAAGTCGAGCATCGGAAAGTCGGCGGCAAAAAGCCGTCGAGTGCTGGGTGGTCGGCCGTGAATGCGGTCGTGAGAAACGCAGGCAGGGCCTCGAGGAGGCCGCCGCCACGCTGTTCCCGCCGCAGCTCGGGTGCGTGTCCTACGTGACGCCGTGCGCCTGCTGCCCGCCTTTGATCCTGCAGCCGGTACCCCATCCGCACCCTCTACCGTTGCCCCTTCCGTTGCCCCTCGCTTATCCTCTCCAGGCCCTAGACCCCAACGCAAAACAGCGTCTGCTGCTCTCTAACATGGTAAGTGCTACTCACATTTCCCGCCTATTTGCTCGTGTGAAAAACTTAGCGATAAGATTTTTAACAGAGAGCGCTTAAGTTTAAAACTTGACGGATCTGATAGCAACTTTCCCGGACGCGTGACTTAAGTTCGTTGATACAATCACGACGTCCATAATCCGCACGCAGAACAAAAAAGAAGAATAAATAAACAACAAATAAGAGTAGCGCTCCTTTAGAAGTGTACTCTGCTCCGATATGTGCTCGGACAGTTAACTATCAAAGTTTAGTACGTAACTATTAGGAAGTTTGAACTTCGCGCGTACAGCTTACATTACTCGTACGAGCATCTGTTTTTATTTACAAAAATAAAATATGTCATTATTATAACTTATTTTATTACTTTGTCGATGAAATATTTTATCAAGTTACCGTAATTTATGATTTTCTCATTTTTCTCTTCATGAAATGAAATTTAATTTACAATAAAAATGTACAGTAAAAAATATAAATATTCTTAAATTTGTATTAATATTTAAATTTTATATACGTTGTAAAAGTTTTAGTAAATTTGCAAACAAACTTAAATCTGTTATAAGAAAACATCCCATTATAGATGTTTTAAATAAATTCTTTAAATTCACTTTGTAATACGCAAATCGTGCAAAAGTCGATGGTAAAAATTGATTCGCGCCTCCAAACGCTTCAGCAGAAAACTTTTAACACAATTTCGAGTGTAATTTGAAAAGTTAAAACGAAAGATCGAACAAAACCTGTCTGCCTTAAGTGGTAACGAAATTATTTTATTTATAATTTGTCTGCTCTTCGTTCACTTCCTTAATAAGATCCACTCGTGTACATGTTGAAGCGACTTCCATTTCCAGTCAACTTTAACTCAAAATGAAAGTGCCATCGAACTTTTCTCATTAAGACCTTCACTCAAAGGTAGTGTGTTTATGTTATTTTAATTCCTATTTATACACAAATCTCATTTCGGCCTCGCCGCAAGAGCAATATCTTTAAAGGGGCCCGTAAGTACGCCCCTAATTTACTTTCTGATTTAATATCAGACTTTTTAAATCCATTTCCGTTTTCCCATTTGAAATTGTTTTTTCATGAGATATTTATATCTGAAATGCCATCCCGTAATTGAGTTTATTGCACGTCAATTATTTAAAACAATATGAATTTAGAAATGTAATCTTACCGTCGGTCCCCGCTGCCGGCTCGTGTTTTCCCGAAAGCGCCGTGAAAGTCGACGTCGTCGTAATATTAATATTATTGATGATTATTTGCATTGAATTATTAGAATTTTCATCACGTCCTTTGAAAATATTCAAAGTCGCGACAGTGTAACGGTCTTCAAATGTATCTATACACCATAACCATGACTAGTACCATTAGTATTTGGGACACGATTTTATTGTTTAAATGATGCACTATGCGTATTACATTTCGGTCCTATATTTTTAATTTTGACACTAAGAAACTTTTATTAACGCAATCTCCGTTTATAATAAAATTCATTTAAACAGAGTTAAGAAATCAGTTAAGCAATAAGAATTTACGTTTAATTCTTAACTTATAACTTCCTTGAGCTATTCCGATACCATAATGGAAATCCTGCAGGTACTGGAACATATCGCAGTCATTATATGAATTTCTCTGCAATTTCGCTGGAAAGCCGACCGTCGCGGTGCGTCCGCGCGAAACGCTGTTCACATCACACGAGTATGCGATTAATTGCACTTAGACATCTAAATAGTGTGTTAATTTCAATTTAACAATCAATTGCCGTCACAAAAACATACTCCGTCGCGTGAATTGATGCGATTTGTTCGTGCGTTCTCGCTCAAGTCAAACAAAACGAGTTTCACTTGTACGGGCCAGAGTTTCCCCGGAGCGAATTAATAACATCGGAATTATATTTGCTAATGAGAATTTTATTTCATTAATTGCAATTGTTTAACTTTTTCAATTAATTGGCCTGGAACTTTATTGGTCTGCGGAAGAATCGTTATCGTAAATCAATTTAATGTAATTGTGAAATTTTCGCGTTGCCACACAGGGTTCTCGAACTCGGACTGTTACATATTTGTCGAATAAGGAAAAATTACTAATATAACGTTTGAATTAATCTATTTCTAATTGCGTGCATTAAATAAAAATATAGTGATCATTTAGCATTGGTTTCCTGTATGAATATTTGATTACTTGATTCTCCAAGTAAAATATTCATTAACGATTGATAATTAAACACAGTTACATCACAAGAGGTCCCTTTTCGATATTACATTGTCGACTTTACAATTACGTAAAATAAACCGGAATCTCACTAATATAATCATGTTTTTTGTTAATGATTGACCAGGATTGATTGATTATTGCATTAAGTCCACCATGTGTACCCTATCTGTTTACCGCAGGAATAAGTATAATTTGAAAAGGAAATCTTATAAGTAACATGTAGTACCAGACTCGAGACAGTATTTCATCTAGCGATGGCTAGTTATCTATATTTAATCTAACGCGTATTTTATAATCTAAAAGTCATCATATCAATAAGAACTGCGAGGGGCCCCGTCACGTCATCGCTGCTGATAGAATGATTGTTAAAAACCTCACCATACATAGGCGACAGCGATTATTAATTTAAATAAAATATACTCGTAAAAGCTTACTGAAGAATTGTCTAACTTGGTATTACGGAGGATCAGTTATTGCTAAACAGTAGTATTATAACATTACCGTGTTTCAATCGGAAAGGGGCTGATTCTACTTTGCGATGTTGTGTAAACATACTAATTATTACCCGATTGGTATTAGCTGACGTGTTCTACCGCCGGTTATAGAAGTATATTTTGGTGATACAAGCAGTTCGTATAATATACCACTATACAATTAGTAAAATATACTCTAGTATATTGTGGTGTATGTAGGAATTGTAGTTTGGTATGTGTCATTTATGATAAACTACAATTACTATTGCTACAACGATCTTCTATTTAAAATACCTTTCAAGTTATATTCAGTGTTCATCGTTCAGTACTTTTGTATAAAATAAAGATTCGCTTTTCAATACCGAAATCAGTTTAATGGTTATAATCAAGATTATTATAGGTGATAGTTATTAAATAAAGAAATTTCTTACTTACTAAAACTTAGTAACAATTTCTTTTCTTCTTGTAGATATATATACTAATCTAACAAATAATGCATTTTAATTAGCAAGTTGACCCGCTTGCGCTTACATTTTATGCTAGATCATAAATAATATAAGGTCATCGTGCCGGCTTACGAACCGGAACGACCGTAGACAAACGCGAGGAGAAAAAAGAGCAGTCGCTACACTACGTCCTCATAAAGTTAATTGTCTCATCTCGGTTGTTAGTACGAATACGACCTGACCAATTTATACAATGATGGCATGACCAAGAATTTTCACTAGATTTTGAGTTTAGTCAATCATAGAAACTAACCACTTTCTATAACTACAACTACTCTGTCAACACTGAAAGAATCGGAAGAAGAATTTTAATATGCCTATTAAATCAACGAAAAATCGCCGTTATTTTAGAATACAGTCAATATCAAAAAGAAAGAATATGTATATAAACATAAAACGTCCAATATCGCATCAAATACCAAAATAATTATTTAACTATATTAGTACCGCCATAACCTTAAAAAAATCAATCTATCATTCGCTTGAGTTCATATTTATTGTTATTTCTACTACTATTAAATTAACAATGAACTTAGATTACTTAAGTCTATTTGATTTTAATAGTAACGATAACTTGAGCAGTAAATGTTCCTTTCAAGTTTACAGCCAAAGTTATAATTATCAGCTGGTTTTAGATGCCTTTTAAATATTTTTACAATCGCGTCTAGTTATGCGAGAAAGATTTTTATGTAAAATCGATACTCTCCGATTTTGTGTGAAAAGTAATTATTGAACCAATATTCTACGTATGTTACTGAGATCCATAAAGTGGCGAGTAAAGCGTTAGATAATTTATATACTTTGTAAATATTGTAATCGAATATACGAGATCGGTGAGGATTTTCTTATTACTAAAAAATGTGTTGACAACGAGACGAAGGTTTTCAATGCCTTTATGTCCGTACCAAAGTGGAAAAAGAAGTATTGTAATAACTCGCATGTTTCCATTAAATAAATATAAATACGCCGGCCGATGCGTAATTTTTTTCTTAAATAAACTTGTTTCCTCAACATTTACATACAAAGGAAACTGAAAAACATTTTGTATAGAATAAACATTATCCACGAGTTAATTAAATAGGATCCTGTCCATGTTAGCTTCTACCTCGGATCAGTGGGTTTTTAATGTTTTCAGGCTACATCTTTCCGATATTGTTTATTATATTCTTTTACAAGTTAAGCAACCCATGGATATTAATTATGAAGTAATAGCTAATAATTTCGAAAAGAAGATCGAAGAAAATGATCGTTATACACAATAAGCCGTTCTTCGTATAAATCGCGTAATTTAATGATTTTTTTTTAAAAGTTTGTGCTGATGCGAAGATCGGACGGTCGATGGGGCGAAATAATCTTTAAGTGATCACTTATAGGTAAGTGCAGCATGGAACGATCGCCTGCCAGGTGGACCGGTGACCTGATGAAGATCGCAGGGAATCGTTGGATTCAGTTAGCATTCAATCGGTCGCAATGGAAATCGATTGTAGAGATCTGTACATTGAACAATAGACTGAAATGATGAAGATTGTGATAAAGTTGCTTATCACCAATTTATAAGGAATTTAACCACGATAGATGTTTAATATTATCGTTCATCCGTCTTTGATGTTTATAAAATCAAGTGAACATTTTAATGTTTTATAAAAAAAATCCTAAGATTACATATCTTTAATAAGTACGTTTATACATGTAAAAATATTGAGTGCTAAAATTAATTTTTTGTGAAAAAAAAAAAGTTACTTTAATTTACATAAATCTGAATTCTGACTCGATTTCGTCAAGTTTGTCTAAATTAGCCTCGCTTCTGCTACGTAGAGCTGTTTCGTCAAGCCAATTCGAAATGACAAGAATTCTCCGGGACTAAGTAGAAAATTAAATTGGGTGTATGTGTATTTCTTTTTCAAAATTGAGAATTTTGTCTTTACATGTAAAAGTTATTTTAGAAACTTAAGCATTTTAATAACTGAAGCTCATAGTCTACAAAAAAGTAACTGTTTTTAATAAGTAATTACCTCTATAAGAGCTAAAAGCATCTTTTTAAAATTATGAAAGTATCGTCTGCGATCTATACCTACACACTTTTCTTGTTCGGACTGACCCATTAGTTGATATTATTCACAACAGCGAAAAATGTATTCAATTTAAACCATGTAAAAACTAAAAATGTCAGTTTTAAAATATAACAGAATACCGAGAGCTTAAACGCTTCCGTAGCGGGCTGTCGTCCACACCAAATAGCTGAAGTTTTTCTCTTCGAAAGTAAAACGCCCAAGAAAAGCTTTTAAGAAATTGTTCTGTCCGTAGCTTGCTTTTTTTACCTAGACGACTCTTTATCTAATTACGTTCACCGACTTTGGGCCATGTATTAATCGAGGCGGATCTTGAATACCGCCCTGCCGCAAAACGGTCCGCGGAGCAAAGTCCTCGCCGTCACCGGACCTTTTTAAACGTTCTTAACTTTAACTTTTAATAAATCTTTTAAATAGTTGAGTATAATTAACATGGTTCACATCTCTTAATTTATTCATAACGCCTGTGGCAAGTTAGAACAACCTCAACCCACCGCAATAGTGAAATACGTTGCTAGACGTCAGGGTAACGAATTTTTCTCTCTAATTACTCTGTGTCAGAGCGATTGTGCAGGAAATGCTCCGGCGCCGGACAAAGGAGTTTGCGACGTTCATTAATAAGATCCCTCTAACTGCAATTCCGCTGAATAAAAGCGGCTGCTCGTTAAAAATATTAATATCGGACTGTGTAACCGCCCTTTCCGTGTAATTTGTTTGTTTACACTTAATTGTTTCTACGGTGTTGCCAGCGGCCGTAATATTGTCGGTCGTATGCTGATACGAAATTGCCCGATAGCAAGTAATGTTAGATCGCATATAGCAGGTATTCTCGCACTTTTTTCATGCAGCAAGTAATATTTTAATTTTTAAATAGACGCTCATATTTCCAACAAAGAGCTCGCCGGATCCGTTATAAGTTGTTCGTGAAAAAATACGTCACTACGAAGAAAAGAACGGTGAGAAAAGGCGCTTCTTCACCCTTTGTGATACAGGTAAAGAAAAAAATCGCGTAGGTCATCCTGAAAAGAGAAGCTTTTACATAAGCTTATTAATTTATTCTTGCCTTTGCGCGTTTTAAAAAATGATGCGGCTTCTCTTCTCTGTTTAGTGCATTAGAAAAGGACGTTATTTAATAATTAAAATACTAATACCCCTTTGTGCGGACCTGCGATGCTTCCCGAAGCCTTATGGACAAAAGGGGCTGGAAATAAAAAAAGAATAGAATCATATTGTATCAAAAGAAGTTAAAAATCTTAAACAGTTATCGTTATTTCGTGTTTACTAGCGTTAACTAATTAGTAGTAGAAAGATTATTAATTTAAGTAATATTTAATATATTGCTATCTCTAGCACATAAGGTTTTAAAGAAAGGAGTCTAGCCTTAGTCACTCTAGCTGTATAAAAATCGTATGTGCATCTGTATGAATGTACGTAAGTATTATGTATTAACATATACATAGTAAACACAATATTCTGTTAATACTGAAATATTAATTTACCGTTCCCTTTATATTATAAAGATATACATCTTGTACTTTAAATACGAAATTGTCGTTAAACGAAAATTTTAAATGTTTCTTTAAATGTTATTATTAAAAGAAAGACGAGAGAGACAGAAACTAAAAAGCCGCCACTATCGCGTCAATAACTTCAAATACGAACAGCTCTTTTGAATGGTTTCTACTAATCCTAAGCTTTCATTAAAAAGAATAAATCTTTCATGTTTCTTTCTAATTCATTAGCTTTTCCTATCGAACGAACTTTAATTTAAGTCTGTTAAGCAAATTATTTTATAGTTTCAAAAGAAAAGCTTGCTACTATTCCGCTAATGGGTTCTAAGTAATATTAATACTGTCGGTTGTTTAGAAAATAGTTTACAAGGATAACTGATTAGTCTGGAATAAAAGAAACCAATGATTCTAGAAAGGTTAAAAATCCTGTTTGGGGTAGTGTTGTATTCGGATGGCTAGCTACTGCCATCATAATATAAATTTGTTTCCATACTAACATTGTTGGTTCCTGCTGTCATATTAGAATCAAAGGATACTTTGAATCTCGATCGAGATTCTCAGTCAAGCATGCTTCACTATTATCGCTTAAAACTATGAGAAATACAATTAAGTCTTAGCTAAACGTAAGTTAAATAACACGGAAAAGAAAATAATTTTAATTCATTTAAAAATATACTGACTGTTATCGCTGCCTTAATTTAAGCGTTAACAAGGATAAGGCATAAAAAGAGAAACTTTGGTATACCGCCTGATCGTTTTAACTGTGTACTCAATGATTTATTCAAAAATTTCTAAATTTATAAGTACCCTTAAACTTCATACCCGGGCAGGCTTTCCACTCACGTCCGCGGCATTAGGTCCGTTCGATTTGTTAGATGTGTTTAAATCAGACCATGACTCCGAATAACTCCAAACCCTGTATACGTTTAAAGCGGGCCATTAACGGCTGTATTGGTATAAGGAAAGCAATAACTGCTCCGATACCGAAACTATGCTCCGCAATTGAATCGCAAGGAGCCGCGGAATTTAGGTATGTATTGGTAGCAATATTTCGGTTATTTCCGCACCCAATACTGCTTTATTTCTACTGTAAACGGAGCCGCTTTTTTTTTCTCGGAGCTTACGTACGTAGCGATATTAGCGTTTCAGACGCAATATGTTTACGAATACTTGGCCATTGAACCTTTCTAACAGTCGTTGCTGTTAGTTTATCTTTAGTTCTTTTACTTATATTATTAATATTTTAAATTTAATAGATCATCATGTTAAAATACTACACAGTACATAAAAAAATATTCGTTAAATTATATATTGAAGTCAACTACAATAAATTTTGAACATCTCTTGTGTTTTAGAATATAATTAAGTGTTATTATTTTTAATATATTATAACTAATTCTAATTAAACTGATTACTAACCCGCTTATTATCTAAATGCTTTAATACTCAGACAGACTCGAGTTTCGTGCGGCTTATTACAACGAATAATCTAGGGCAAACCGTCATGTCATCTTTCTTGTGCTCCCTGTCAGCTGGGGCCCACATCACCTGCGCTTAATTCCTAATTTAATAAACAACTAACGTAGGATTAAAGCAGTGATAACGGTATAATAGTGTCAACCGTCCTTTGCACGCAACTTGAACGGGAAACTCTTTTGTAATTTATTATGTTACATAAAATACTGTGGAGCTTTGTTAAAAATAACGCAATTTTTATTATCGTTAACAGCATTTTTGTATTATGACGTATACATTATGACGTTTTTATTTATTGATCACGTGTGTATCCATCATCATGCATTCAACTACTATTCAATAAGTAACAATATTGGATTGTTGTTTAAATTTTGATTTTGTTTTAATAAAAGAGATAAAAGTAATCGGCGCTTTAAAACGAAAATTGAATTTGATAAATTCTTCCGCCGCTAAGGCTTCACCTGGGGATATAATAGGCGCTCAGCTATTTCAGCGATGGCGTATAAATCATGTGAAATATAAAATATTGGTTTGGCGCAACATTTTTGCTTTCATTTCGCCGCCTTGGTAGTTTCGCTGTTAACCTTACCCGCTCGGTCGTAATTCAAGAAACAATGGAAGCGCAACCGTGTCCAGAAATAGCCGCGGAAAGCAAACAGTGCGGCTTGGTGGACCGGCGGCCGCAGCTCTGTATGAACTCGCTAAACTTCATGAAGATTCTAAAGCAATAACCGGGAGCTCGGTTAAATCTCTAAAGTGGAGACAATTGTGAAAAATACGCACTGTACTCTTAAAATGTTTTATCTTACGTGTTTGTTGTACGCGATATTACAATTGAATGCTTTTAAAAAAATCTCGTGATGATTCATGAGTTCCTGTTACTAATAATTATCTGACTTTCAAATAAACTTGCTGGTCATCGCAATCCCTTTTTAAATTATTATTTGTTTCAAACTCATGTTATCTCGTTATAAAAAAATACTAAAGTCGTTTAATTGCTTAAAAGCAATGTGTTTTAGTCCAACTTCCGTTGCGAACTTGCATGAAAACTATATTAGTTTATATCTACATAAGTTATCAGCGGCAGTTTTATATATATTTTCTATGGTATTGATATCTACAAGAAAAGTAAACTTAAAGTACATTTCAAGTGAGATAGAATAATATATCTGCTTCATGAATGAGTAAATGCTACATTTACGTAAAGAGCAATATTGTTGTTTATTCATAACACAATTTCTGTTCCATAAATTATTGGATGAAAATATTCATAGCGATGAGTTTTAATAATGCATCGCTGCGAGCGTAAAAGAAATACAACTCTCAGTGAACGCGAACTGAAAACAATTCAGCACCCGGATGCACTGAACTAACTGCCGACAGTAGTGTTACATTCCAAACAGGGCGTAACAGAATCTGTTTCGACTTCGTAGTTGACTGCATCTCGCAATCCAATATTGCACACGCTGAATAAAAAGCATGCACCGTACAATGATAATGTTAATGGCATATGAAAAGCTGAAAACGATGCTTATAGCCAATAGAACGGGCCGTCCTAATGTAAGCAAATTGCTGTCGCTGCCTTTCAGCGGCCGGTCGCGGCTATCATTTTCAAGATAAGCGCTTAAAAGCCTCGTGGAAAGCGCTTTCAGCGGACTGACTATTACCGGGTGTTCGTATACTTTTTGCTTTGACTTTAAACTGTCGAGCGTGAGTTATGTCTTGCGCCGACCGTTACGTGTGACCGGACTTTCAAAAGCGGCCGTGCGCCCTAATCTACGTCGGTTAAACCGCTCCTGCATTTCGTACCTTTTGCTTATTTCATATTTCAAACTTTTCCAATTAATTTTATGATTTAAAGTAGTTTTCAATGTTATGTTTAAAGGATTTTATGATCATTTTCAAAATAGTATTATTAACAATGTCGCATATTTTAAAAGTTTTTAAGTGATAGATAGACATTAATATTTATTAAAAAAAGCTACTGTTTTAAAGTTTAAAGGTTAAAATTATTTAAAATAAACGATATTCAAATGTATCTTAAGCTTGTTGCGTTTTAAAACTTTTATTATTGTAAAAGAGGTATCAGGCATGTGTATGTATCTTCGCTCCTAAGTCTCGAGGTTACGATACAATAATTCTTTGTTTGCGTTGCGTTGGAATGGGTGGTGGGGGAGTGTGTGTGGGAGGAGAGGAGGGTATGTACTTGCAGCGTAATGCCGCTGCACTTGCCTTGGTCAGGAAGCGCGGCGGAATGCAGTCAGTCGCGTTTGTAGAGCCGCGCGGTGGTGCGGGGCGCGGGGGAACCGAGGGCATTGCTCGTTGCGCCCGCGCAACTCTACCTCCCATTCAGTACATCTCCCGGAGCACTTTTACATGTACTAGTTTGTAATATCTACAGCAGCTTTGTTTGACGTTGTAAATTTAACTTGCACTGTACTTTAAACATTAATAAACTTGCGAATAGTATACTATAAATATTAACTCATTAGAACTGCTTATACGGGTATGTGAGTCGCATTATTACTATTCATATATTAACACTAGGTAGGCACGCAAAGAGCTTATCAATTTTATATGGTGGTAGGTCTCTGTTGCCGGAGACCGTCTGGGTGGGTACCACCGCAGCTCCTATTTCAACAGCCAAATAGTAGTACGCAAACATTACTGTGTTCCGGTTTGCAGGGCGCTGTAAGCTAATGAAATTACTGGGGTAACGAGACTTAACGCCTTATGTCTCAAGGCGACGAGCGCAATGTGGTGCATTGTATGCCATCTTTACTAGCACCACGTTGTCATGGGCAAGCATATCACCTACCATCAGGTGAACGAACATCTTGCTCGTCTCGTCCCATAGCAGTATAAAAAAAAAGCAATACATACGAAGTAGATTTTATTTATTTAATCAAGTACACTAAAAAAAGCTGTAGTAAAATCGGGGCTTAAAGTATTCCGGGCCAAACCGATCTGCGCACAGTATATTACAGTATCGGATACACTATTCATACGTATCCATCACTTCTTTACACAAGCAGCTTTTCGAAAGCAATTCGGACGCAAAGCCAATTCTCTGTTTGCGTGCTTAACCTGCGAACGGTGACGTAAAAAACGCACGGACGGTACGTACACGCGAACACGAACACGAACGCAGATATAATACACATGCAACGATACGGTCCCGTCAACGCTTTGAGCCGAGCGAGTGCCGCAATTTCTCTACAGAGCGCGTTCGGTGCCCGAAGGCCCGGAATGCAGTCGTTATATGCACAGCACTCGAAAGGATTACCCACTAGTTGGCGGGCGGCGATTAACCGGCGCGCTCGCGGTTTGCCATCGGTTTGTTCCCAAACTCAGTAATAACGTACGATTTCCACGCTCACCGTTCGGCTACTAAACACTCCAATTAGCTTCACTGGCTGCGCATTTCATTCTGCACAGATTTAAATTACGGAAAACATTTCAAATTATACCAATCATTATTTGCCGATGAATGCAAGCAGCGCTGAGTGATTCCTTCATAATAAAATACAAAAAATAATGAATGTTTATGTAATGTTTAAAGTAATGATGTAATGTAACATACATTTAAAAAGCTATTTGTTTTTTGTCCGCAGGTACGTGCGAGTTGTTAGAGAAAGTTCAAGTAGTTTTCATTCATTAGCAACACTGCGTAAGTAGCAGATTCATTTTATTTTGCTCTTTATGTTTATTATTTTATCATCGACCCTCCAGATAAATCCCGCAACAGAATTCCACCACTAAACGTCTTCAATGGAGCTCGAAGTTTCCACGTTAATGACTACGCCGTAAGTACGGTCCAAGGACCGGTCCAACTTTCGCGGGGCGTCAAAAACTTAAAGGCAACTGCTATTTTTCATCTTCCATAGTGAAATAACGATATAAGTTTGAAATAACGTTATCACTTATTTAAAAGGTGAGGCAGTCGAGCTCCATTACTGAGACGCTTTTTATGGAAGTCGCTAGTTGTTCTTGAATAGCGGAGTCTTCTAGAATGGGTGTCATTATGCAGTGGAGGTAGTGAAATAGTTTGAACAAATAGAAAGGCTTTTAGCAAGCAGTCCTGTAGGTCTTGTCCCGTCGAGGGAGTCGCAACGGATAGCGTCTTATTTGAATATCCTACCTGTGCCATCTTTTAAATTTCAAATTCGATTCGTAACTGAGTCACTTACTATGTAGAACTAATTTCTTTCCTTTCATACTTTTATATTCACGCTTGAGTATACAATTATCACATATTTTGTCGCTGACCATTGCTTTATGTTTTGTTTCGCTTGTTTAAGAAGTAGTAGTATCATGTATATATATTCATTACATTTAAAAATGTTATTTGAAACATACACAAATGCATTACTTACACCAGTTCCAATGAGATGCTAGAACTAGTTGTTAACCTCACGGGCGTCGAGTTTAGTATGTTCCGGAGTTTATTCCGGCAGTAAAATATCGAGTGGTGCGTCAGGCACGGTCCCCAGGTGTTGGCTCAAACGGCGCAAGTTTCGCTAATGTGCGGCTTAAATGATGACAGTGTTGTGGGGACACACGCCCCGGCCTGCCTTACTGCCGCATATTTACTCGATATGTCTCCTCATTTATGTATGGTGTCACTACTTAAGGATAGTAAGCGTTTCTTGTTCTTTCGCATCTATTACATCATAAGTTAAAGCTTACTTTAGTACAGAAAGAGACAGTTTAAACGTCAAAACGATATAATGTATTTTGTGAAAGTTTACACAAATTTTGGTCAAAAATGGACATCGCTCAATACACATGTGGCGGTGCACCCACAAAATTGATTTCCATCGTAGCCAGTAATGTGATTGTGCCCGTACACACCATTATGAGCTTAGCTTAAAAAAACACTCATGTAACTTCGTTACTAATTTTTTAGTAAGCAAAGAATTTTAAGAACGTAATAAGCAATTAACTACTAATAGTCAAATACATGTGCTAAGACAATTTTAATCAATGTTTTACGTGTAAACCCGAAGCTCAACTTATTCTAGCTTCTGCAAATCTGTTTTCTAATTTCTGTTTAATTTTCACAAAATTACATGAGCTGTTAGGTAAAAGGGGGCCAAAGGTATTGAAGGGGCAACTCCCGTCTGGATCCGTAACCAAATCACCGGTTGCTTATAAATTGTTCAACTCCTGGTGGAGTTATTTCGTTTTTTTTTTCTCACGATTGTCCATATTGGAGGAAGGTTCGCGCGATGGTTTCGACCGTAATGTATTTTCGGTCGTTGTTTAAATAGGGAGAGCCGAATTTGTACCCTTAAGTAGAGGGTAATGGAGGAAGTTTGCACGCCTTATGTAATCGAAACCTGAGTGTACACTGAACAAACTTAGTTTTTATCTGCTAAGTTTAGAGTACGTTACGAGTGAGTGCGGAGCGTTTTATTGAAAACGAACCGGTTAATGTTCCCGTTGTGCTTAATACGCTATTTTTGAATGTTGCCCCATTAACATATTTAGATTATTAACGTTCTTCTATTTCTCTGTAAACATTCCGTGGAACACCTTCATTTTCCTTCAGTTAGCCCAACAAACAGTTTACACTGTTAGAAACAAAGTAAATAAAAATAAATTAAATTATAACCTAACCAACATCATTGACCACTACTAAAATTAAACTAGTAGAGTGATAGAGTTTTTAATCTGTTTTCAACCCTTTTTCTTCTAATAAAAATTTACTTTTCTTTTAAATTACCTTTAAACTTTTATATATGTCTTATAAAATCTCGAACCTAGTTGTTAAACTCGTCGGTGCCGAGTTTGTATTACATAGATTATTCCGACAGTGATGGTATGTTTCGCATAAAATATTATTAATCATGTGGTTATTAAATACGTTTAAATTTAATTAAATCCGATGTATAGTTATAATACAAAAAGAATACAAATGTTCGCATTCAAAGTGCCGTATTGGAAAACAGAAATAGCGGGAGTAATGACAGTAGTGGCATGGAGCGAGCATTAATTGTCACAGGTGTCGATTACCAGCATGACGCCACTGTTTTTATAGATGGACTATTTTACTGCACCTTTTATTGCTGTGTTTCGTGTTCCCAATTGTATTTTTCGTACGACCATTGTGAAAAAATGGTAGTTTAATTAAAAAAAAAACCTGTCATTAACAAGCATCACAACGTTTGGAAGCGCGCACTGTTTTTATTGCGAACCAATATTGTTATGAAATAACATGTGTTGCAAAGTATTTACTCATATATCTACGTTTTTCTCTTTGAACGCTGAATATGCAAACTTTAAGTTATGTATTAGTACTTCGATTGAAAGTTATAATTGAGTTAACAAAATTAACTTTTGATCTAGTTTTACTATTTTAAGTTTTACAGGTTACTTTTGGGATATTGCGTATTTAGAAATTGGTTTTAGATAATATAAGTGAAATATTACGTTTACACTTTTTAAATAAGATCAAATGTTCTACACTATATGTTCTGTACTAGAGTATATATTCTTTTATTAATTTACCTACACCTAACTCCTGTTTCATTAAGTTTGTGAAGTAAACGCTCAATTTATATACTGCCTAAAAGTCATCGACTAGTTATGTTCAAAGAGTATAAAAGTACAAAAAACTTTAAATGCCGTTTATAGGTAGGTATAGTCAGTAGTATAGGAGAAGTGCAGCTGCGGATGCATTTTGTCTCTTTAAACGCGATTCTGTGCGCAGTAACAAAAGGAAACCCGTTTTCGTATTCAAAAATCGAGTTTATGATTCAGCGAGCGACGTCGGTGCACTGCGTCTCGCTTATTTTAATGCTGAAAGTCAAGGTTGTTGATTTAAGACGCATCATTTCCACCGAGAACAAAATACAACGACACACTTATTGACATTACAAAGTACGCCGGCTTTTAAATAACAACAAAAACTTGATCTGGGGGACCTTCGCGAAAATAATGATGGTTAATTTTGTCATTCGGCCGATCTTGTACGATGTTGTTCTTGGTACTTGAAACGATATGAGATTTAAACAATTCTCGTATGGCTTCAACTTAATACATTTCAATGTAAAACTCTGTATAAAACACACATTATTATTTATTAACAATTTAAATTTTCTTTAAGAGAATCTTCGAAAGATGTCTGCGAGGTTATGAGGGATTTTTATCCACTCACTACTGAAAATATGAATGCTCATCGTTTCTGGGGTTATGCGCGTCCAAGAGAACATATCGTAGCAGCATCAGTGCGCACCATAGTTTTAAATAGGTGGAAATTCCGCATTGCCTTGACTTCCTCAGACTCGGGGTATTTTCTAAAGAGACACTGCTTTTAACGGGTTCCGAAAGTAGAGTATCTTCATAAGATTTTTCTTCCGTCACCAAAAGAAAATAGAGATCATTTGTTATTTTTAAAGTTCTATTAAAGCTTATGCCGGGAGATAATAAATTATTTGCTTAGACTATTGATGACAACTGATTGATGAAGAACAAACCTCTCAAATTTTGGGAGTACTGGTCACGTGTGGTATCCAGATTTCCAAATGCATTATATAGTTTGAATAGTTGTAAGTCTCTGTTGAAGGACACCATTTATCTCGATACCGCAGCGCCTCTTTCTACTGCCAAATATTAGTTTACAATTATTATATTATTCTAGTTTGAAGGGAGTAACTAGTGGAGTTATTGGGTTACCGACATCTCATGTCAAAGAACACAACGTGGTACATATAATATACTAATTAGTGCCACTCTGCTATGGTCTATCAATGTGAACGTTCTGTTCGTCTGCTTCTCCGAATAAAGGTTTCTCCTTTAATACGCCATTCATATCCATTGTCCGACGGTAAATAAATATTATTCATATATGTATGGTAAAATCGATTCGGTACCTATTGTATTACACATGGATTATCTTGTACTCCTATTCAGAGTCGTGTTCAGCTCGTGCCGTACGTCTAAGTGTGTCGAGTACAGGCGACGATGATTGGAGTACGCATTGGATCGCATATCGCACATACTACTTGAACCCTTAATAGAAAATATATGAAAAATTGTTCAATTAAAAAAACGGCGAAATCTAAGATTTTTCTTTAACATTGACATATTTGTATAAACCTACATTAACACAACTAAAGTACAAATTAGAGGATCCATTTAAAATGAAATATGTGACAAGAAATTAAATTTTCTTTGTTATTGTTAAATCCCTGTTTTGCTTAAGAAATTTTCTTTCCTTGTTGTGAATTAAAGTTTAAAATTTTCTTAATGATTAATATTCTACTTAATGTTTTGTTTGAATTATCAATATTTTTTTAAGCAGTTATTTTTTCCCGTATGTATTTTCGGAATGATTACTATTGATCAAAAAACCTTTTCATGCTTTTGTCGTGGTAATTAATGTTATCATTTCTTTCAATATTATTGTGGTTCAATTATTTAATTTTATTCATCTAATATTTAGAAGTCCATTGGTTGGAGGTTCTTTGTTGTATTCAAGTTGTTATCGCTAATCAGTAGCATTTTATCACGCCAGTACTCGAAAGCTTGTCACTGTCGAATAGATAAAAACCTTGATAAAGTCACACTGAAACATTCTGTGTATTGATTTTACTTCCACTGCTTCAGTTGTGTTTAATTTCTTAATTAATGAAATTTTAGAAAAATACGTGAACATGTATAACGTATTCTTGGTGTAGATGCTGCAGTTTCTACAAACGAGCAGTATCAATTTAACTAAGAGATTTTTTTTATTGAATGAATTATTAATTTGTGTTTTATAACAAATCAAATTGTTAAAAAAATTTTGATTATTCATAAAATGATGGAGAAAGTTCCAGACGATTTCGTTGAAGTGTGGGGAAGTAATGTTTAAAACTAACCTATCCCTGATCGTTTTTGTATCTCAAACGGAAATATAGAGCGTTTCCTTTGTGCGAATACTGGCAGCACAGTAATATATCCTGCGCAGATGACAGCTTCTGGTCGCGACCGGAAGGTGTCAGTCGCGACTACACTATATAATGGACCTTTGATATTACATTAAATTTTTATATTGTATGATTAAACGCAACAAACTATTCTTACGCGTTATCCAATTGTTTTCAACCTACAAGAACAGCAATGCATTTATGATGTTCACTTGATGTTAAGTGATCCGCCTCATCATAACACTGTGACTATAGTTAGGATGATAACCGTATTACGTTTTACTCGTCGCCCCGAGACAAAGTTAACTCTCTTTACCCCAGTAAATTCACCGGTTACAACGCCCTTTTACTGCAATATAGTAATGTTTGCACACTATTGTTGTTGTACTTTATTTTAAAAAAGTTGTGGGAGAAATCTTCTAACGATACCCCAGTTTCTGGCATTACCAACTAAGTCCATAGTACTGGTATTTTTTTCATTGACACCTATAGCATTTGATAGAAAGAAGAGCTCCTTTAACAAGTTATGGTCTACGAATTGGTCTAGCAAATTAATTATTATAATTGCAGTTTACTTCAAACACGAATAAATCACATGTCCCCGAAAGATGTTCTTAGAACGTGTAGGTTTCCTGACAATGTTACCTTTCATCAGAACCTCTAGCTCGACGGAGTTTAGCTATTAACTATGTGAAGGAAATGAAACTAACCATCATACTAATCAAGTATATCTATTAAGGGTTGTTTATTAAAATTAAACTTTTTACTTGTTTTCCAAGAATGAAGTGGTATGTGTAAAATCAATGCTCTCTATTTATAGTTTTTATTACCGTGTTTTAATAGCGGTGATTTGTTAGAACTTTCAGCTACGACTTCATGTGAAGAATGAACTCATAGTTATTTTAACTGACGAGAAAGGAGGTCCACGGCTTGATTTTTATTTTTATATGTACTGCAAAACTTAGAGTGTTCCATTCTGGGTTAGAAATTATTTAATTTTACCTGTTTATTTCTATAGAATTTTTTGTTTTCGACTTTAAAAGTCCACCAGTCCACAATTTGTGATAATAATGATGACATGATATTTAATTTTGTATATCATGTAAAATCAAAGTATTCATAGGATTTTAGATTTCGTTTGTTAACACTGATCACATTATTACAATGAACATATCACAATATTCTCAAGAATCTTCACACGTAGACATTTTAATATTACTCACATGTGCCCGATAAAATAACACAGTACGCGAGGCGCAGCATTTTTGTTCGCCCGTACCGAAGTAAACCTAGTAACCGATACAAAAATATTACCGACACCTACTCCGCCCGCCGTCTAAATCCAAACAAATCCCTGTGAAACAAATCTTCACTGCGAAGTTCACAACGACGTTGTACACGCTGAGAAACAAGCGGAATTAGGTTCCGAGTAAATCGACGGACTCGCTTCTCTTCGCGCAAGTGATAATGCGTTGGGGCCCGTGAAGCTACGAATTATCTACATCTAACCATATGGAGAAAAGAATTTTTTTCTTTATACTTCTATGCGACGTGACGAGCAAGACGTTCACCTGATGGTAAGTGATACGCTTGCCCATGACAACGTGGTGTTAGTTAAGATGGTACACACTGCACCACATTGCGCTCGTCGCCTAAGACATAAGGTGTTAAGTCTCGTTACCCCAGTAATTACACTAGCTTCAGCGCCCTTCAAACCGAAACACAGTAATGTTTGCATACTACTATTTGGCGGTTGAAATAGGAGCTGCGGTGGTACCCATCCAGAGGGTCTCCGGCAACAGAGACCTACCACCTGGTGTAAAGGTGTCTATTGTGTAGGCATCCGCGAGAAAAATCATAAAATTATGATTATTTCAATTGTGATGATAACGGAACAGGTTTTTTTATAATCACATATTTTTTATTTACATTACACCTACGCAAAATATTAAGAAGTTAACCCACCATACTAAAAACAGAACTGAAAACTGGCGCGATGGCATATCGTTATGGTTTTTTTTATACTGCATCAATTTATAATACGAAAACGAAAACTCAACTAATTAGAGCCATTGTTAATCTAATTTATTCTATGTAATACATATTCAAAATAATATAAAATGAAATTGGCTTTAAAAAATTATTATAGCGTTTATTCCACGCTCAGTAAAAATAGCTCGTAGCTTCATGGTCTCGTGTCTTGTTCAAACACGTGTGAGCAAGTTCAACTCGATGTGGATTCCTCGCGGTCTGCTCCGCAGTGTTAACTGGCTGGATAAGGAAGACGGTGTTGCTAACTGTTAGTTTTACTCGTTAGTAATTTAAACAACCGTTAACTCCTACGTGTTATATAGAAGCAATGAACTAGTTTAAAATACAGCAAGATACATCGACTATAGCATTCTCAGAAAGACATTGTTGTACAGTTTTATTTATCTATACTAAAATAAAAGGCTTCATTAATACAATCATTTTGATTTTATAACTTGTGATCATCACCAATTATCATAGTTACAATAATAGATAATCTATTTAAGTACCTCCGTTCACGGTTTTTCAGATTGTGGTTGTTTTATAAAAAGCAGCAGCCTCTGCTGTTGATATTTATAAGAATGTGTAGAATAGAAACTATGGAAATCATGAAAACATTAGCACATCTCTTTTATACTAATTGTTATCAACATTGTTCGGTTAGTTATTTACCAGCGGAGTGAAAACACGCGGCACGCAAAACAATACAAACAGGTTACTTTTTAGTCTGCACAAAGGGCTGTGACGCCAACTCCGCGAGCACAAAATTACAATTTAAATTTGCTTGTTTTGGGGACCCGTTTACTAAAGGCCTTACACGATTACTTAGAGATATAATGATTAAATTTACACAAATATAAGTTAAAGTTAATTACAGAGGACAAAAGCGTAATAATTTTCTTTTCAAATGGATTTTTGTTCTTATCGTTTGTCCACTTTAGTTTCCTATTACAGGTAGTTTAAATGTTAAATTTGTCTTTTTTATATTCAAATTTTTATGTGATTAATTACTAAATTATTCTACAGATTAATATTAATATATTTATAATTTAAACAATCAGCTAGACGCCGTTTTCTAGATGCGAGTGGTGGTCTATCTTTATTCATATAACAAAAGCTGCTGACTGGAACTCGCTCGTGCTTCCAACAATAAATCTTTCTGGGTTTTTCATTAGCTTTTTTTTAATTACATGAGCTAACGAGGTTGTAACTTATAAGAGTACCACGCATGCTTGCAACTTACTTATCGGCCAAAACCAATTGTTTGCTAAGGTAATGGAGAAGGCAGCGATGGGTTGACCCTACTTGGTTTGGATATCGTAACGTATCCATTTTAGAACCGTTCATTGCCTATTAAATGGCACTTGTGAACGTTCAAGTTAATTAATTGGTACATAATCGTTTCCGTTTAACTTATTAATTACTAGCTGACCCAGCAAACTTCGTTCCGCTTCAAAATCAATAAAAAAAAACGCTTATTGATCATTCGAGACTGTTTCAACTTTAGTAAAGAATGTGATGAAAATTTAACCAGAAAAAAAATAATTCGTAATCACAAAAAATGTCCGTTATTAATTTGGTTTTTCTATTATATTTAAATGCACATGTTGATTGACCTAAGTCAGGACATCTTATCTTTGGCATTATAAATTGTAGATAATCAAAGTAGGGAAAGTTCTCGCGCACTCAGCGGTAATAGTGTCACTATCACAAAAGATCAACAAAGTAAAGTTAATGCTTAACTACTATTTTGAACCAATCTGAACTTAGGAAAGTCGTGTTCATGCTTGAATTCTACAATCGCTGCACACGAACACACTAATTTACTGCATGATACACTCACATTGAACATTCAACTGCATTATGCACTGAAAAAAATTCTACCGAGACAACGCGACCTTTACGCCCAGATTCCCGCTAAAGTTCGTAAAATATTATAGTTGCATCAGAAATTGTTGGTTGTCAATATCAAATGTCAAAATCAAAAATATTCTTTTAAATTGTATTTGGTGTCTAAATGACGGGACGAACTTCAAATTTTTGACGTTTTATGTATCTAAAGTAAGGAGACCAGACATCTCGCTTTTAGCGGGACAGTCCTGATTTTTTTACTATTAATCCCGCGTCACGCGACGTTTTTCAAAAGTCCCGACTTTTAGAATTAAGTAAAATTTTAAATTTATGAAAATCATTGTTTTGCGTAACATATTGCTTTTGCTACCCAGTTACATTGTATTTGTCTCTCAAATGATACACTTTGTATCCGTACTGCGTGCTAGCAAGATAATTAAACAAATAAATATTACAAATCTGTTTCTTACCATAGAAAAATAAAGTAAGTAATTTATTTAAATATTTTATAAATGCATAAATTTTCTTAAACTTAGCTTAAAATACTCGTAGTCTTCATATTTTATATTGATGACAAACGTGTATCACCTTAACCTCGAAAGAAATTTTAGAAAGTAATATACGAATAAAATTTTGCAAATATTTCAAGTCAATCAAACTAATTTATCAAATTCTTGTGAAGATTTTTACAATATTTTACAAAATTACTACAATCTACTCAAACAAATTCACTTATATAAAAAAACATTTATAAACTGTAATTATGTTAAAACTAAAAAAAAATTACGATATTATTATTCCTTCAGAGTTGTCCCGCTTTGCCTATCTAAAAATCTGGTCACCTCAATGAAAAAGAGAAATTGTTATTTTTACCATATTCCAGGCACTTTTTCCATATTTTCTCACCTTATTAACCTTCCCTGGACTTCCACGAATAATTCAAGACCACATTTAGCCAAATCGGTCCAGCCGTTCTCGAGTTTTAGCGAGACTAACGAACAGCAATTCATTTTTATTATATAAATACGAATAAAATTTTGCAAATATTTCAAGTCAATCAAACTAATTTATCAAATTCTTGTGAAGATTTTTACAATATTTTACAAAATTACTACAATCTACTCAAACAAATTCACTTATATAAAAAAACATTTATAAACTGTAATTATGTTAAAACTAAAAAAAAATTACGATATTATTATTCCTTCAGAGTTGTCCCGCTTTGCCTATCTAAAAATCTGGTCACCTCAATGAAAAAGAGAAATTGTTATTTTACAATATTTTACAAAATTACTACAATCTACTCAAACAAATTCACTTATATAAAAAAACATTTATAAACAGTACTTATGTTAAAACTAAAAAAAAATTACGATATTATTATTCCTTCAGAGTTGTCCCGCTTTGCCTATCTAAAAATCTGGTCACCTCAATGAAAAAGAGAAATTGTTATTTTTACCATATTCCAGGCACTTTTTCCATATTTTCTCACCTTATTAACCTTCCCTGGATTTGCACGAATAATTCAAGACCACATTTAGCCAAATCGGTCCAGCCGTTCTCGAGTTTTAGCGAGACTAACGAACAGCAATTCATTTTTATTATATAGATATCCCGAAGAAGTTGCGTAATGATATTTGGATACAAGAGCAAAATAGTTGTCGTTATGCCGTAATTATAACGGTTGATAATTAAGATAAATATCGTTTTGTATGCCATTTCAAATCTTGCTGAATTATTTCTTAAATTTGAACATGAACTTGTTTACAATGTTATAATTATTATTGTTTATACATTTTTATTGCTTTTTTCATAAACAAAGGTTGTCATTGATTATGTACTAAATATATATTTTGTTGTATTATTTTATAGGAAAGTATTTTATTAAATACGATAAATTAACATTATTTGATTTAACTTGTGTAGAATTTAACTTACGAAAATATTTCGTATAGAATAAACTCTATGTTTACGTAAAAAAGTATTTTAAAACTACTACGAATAGTAATGATTTTATCGACTTCAGATGATTTATGATTATTTTTTGTATAGTATTAATTTATTTTTATCTTCCTTAATGAAACGTTAAAGCAGCTGATATAAAGCTGTTCTGGGACACAAACGAGAAACTGTCAACGAAAGCAAAGCGAAACGAGACTAAACGAAATAAATAAATGAGCTTTTCA
Source organism: Byasa hedistus (assembly GCA_029286795.1). Classification (NCBI taxonomy): domain Eukaryota; kingdom Metazoa; phylum Arthropoda; class Insecta; order Lepidoptera; family Papilionidae; genus Byasa; species Byasa hedistus. The sequence goes on from JAGSMW010000008.1 coordinate 3,941,282, forward strand.
AAGATTTACTTTGTTCTAAACTAACACGTGGCTTTAGGCGATATATTACTAAGTTCACTCTTAAGATAATGTTTTACTATTTCAAACACATATTCATTTAATTTGCTTCCTCGTTAATTTATATTCTTTTATGAATAGCAGATAAACATCAATCCCATATGAAAATAATACTCGAGGAAAAATCTCGACAATAACAAAAATTTGTTTTTGTCTTTTTTGGTAGTCAGCGAAAACAGCGATACAAAAAATATTGTGTTACTTTATGCGTTTTGCGAATAAAAGTTTAACATGTCCGCTATTTATTTTGTCGACAACAAAGGTGTTATATTACTATATTAAAATTTTAAAAGTACATTTTATTTTACGTTTTTCTACTGTTTAATTTATAAAAGGCAACACTTTCGTACTACCATTCTCCGAACAGATACCCTGCTTTCTGGGTGGTAGATAAGGTTTTGTGGAGAACTTTAGCTCTAAAACTTTCGTTGGTTATCGTGAGCATTTGTAGAGGTCACGTAACCTGCGTTTAAAACACTTCGGGTGCCATTCAAACCTCATCATCCACACATGATACTACTACGATAGCTGAAGACCTCGTCTATCAAACTTCCTCAAGACTCGTGTTAGTGACATGAATCTTTATCATTCAAGAACCCAAATCTTAAAAGCCTTTGTTTAAGATAAGACTCGAAAAATTTAATAAATATTACACTGTAATAACCTTGGTAATGCCAGTCAGACCTGTCACCAATTTCTCTTGCCGCGTTTTCATAGCAAGTATAAACATATAATTTACGTTACGAGCAAAACAAATAACAGCTAACAATAGGCGAGGGCACTATAAAAAATTAATATATAGGTAGTTGCATTTACGAGTACGGGCCCCTGAGCACCTGTTTGCGATCCGCCGATCTCGACCGAAACAAACGTTCACTACTGACAATTGAAATTCCAACATACATTTGAATTGCTTTATTTTTACTTCACATTATTTATTCTGTGTATTGTTTTATCGTTTACCATCAGTTGAAATTTTATCTACTTTCCGCATACAAAATACCCGTTTTAACACTATTTATATTCTTATTGAAAAATATATACAACTTCCGTGCGGTGCGGAATCTAATCTAATATTCTCACAAAATACTTAATATTGAAAAAGTTATATACTTTAAAAATTATCAAAACCATCGTTAATTTTTCTTTTACCTACCGGGAAAACACAAGTATTAAAAAGGAGCTAAGTCCAATACTTTGTAACAGTGAGTCATTGGAAAATAAATTTGTGAAGAAATAAAAAGATCAGTTTATAGTTTATTATACGATGTTGGTTACTTCATGAAAATAATAAAATTAATAATTGATTAACACAAATACTGGTACTAACAGTAAATGTGATTCTTAATAGTAATATAATTCGTAATCGAAAACATACATGCCATTTTAGTGACATATCATAAGTGAGCAAACAAAATATTAAGTAACTGATAAACACGAAGCATTTTGGGAAAGTATGTGTATGTGGTGTAAGGATGCTAGTCCTTATACCACATCGTTATGGGCCTCTGCCCATGAACTGATTATTAGTGATATACCTATATTATCAGGGGCTCAATTAATTGTAAAAAAATCATACAAATGTACAAAACGTAATCATACAAATGTACAAAAAGTCTAAGACGTACATACAATGTTTACACTGTCGGCTATAACTGACAAGGAAAATAAATTGACGAGGGCGCATCTGACATTTTTATTGATATCATTTGAATATAGCCAGGGTCTTGTGCCAAGACCACTAAACCTGTCTATTTATACCAACCTCACCTATTAAACGTTGTTACACAAACTCCTATCGGTCAGGACGTACCATAATAGATTTTAAAAGAAGACTCATTAATGTAATGATTTGTAGCTTAATAAGCTTTTAATAAGATCTCAGTGTTGCCGATTCGTGATATCTTTGCTAAATCCCGGGTCAAGCCGAGTTTGTAACAACGGCGACAGTTTAAGTTCGTCGCGATCCATCCCGACGTTGGTGTTACTTCTGTTAGATTCAAAGGCAATAGATTCGAAGTTCAAACCGCTTTCGGGTCCTATCACTTGCTTGGAGAAAGTTTAGCTGATGTATTAGTGATATTCGATAAGTTAACTCTCTGTAATAGTTTAGTGGAGGATTGTGGAACAAAAGGTGTAGTTTGCGGTGAGCTCTATTTGTTCTATTAGATAAGGCAACGTAGAGGTGGTGGGACAGCGCATCTGAAGCTCTCGATGCTCCACCTCTGGATTGAAAATTGCAGTATTAGTTGTAATCGTAATATTTTTTAATTCCTTCATTGTAATTGCAGATAAAACAGCCTACGGGCAATATTAGTAGCTGGCATCAATATTACGTACGAATTGCAGGTCAATTAAAACCTTGATTTCATCCGATACAAATCACAAAAACAATGCTTGTGTTTTTAAGCACTTGTGCTAAAATCAACGCTTTAGAAATGATCAGAAATCCTTTTTTTTTTTAATATTTACTGTGATTTTCTATGACGATCACATCCCATTCGCTATTTGCTAGTCAAAAATATTAAAAGATTATAAAAGGTGGCATTAGTATAACTATTAAATAAAACATGTACAAAACATTTTAGTATATAAACTTCACGTTTGTTCTTACAAATGTTATGAGAGCGATAAAACAAAGTAATCATTTTAATTCGCATGTAAAGAAATTTAAGTTAATAACTTTGGGGAAGGATTACACAATGTTTTCTCCACAAAGCCTTCACTCGGTCGTGTTAGGTTCGCAAATTGCGGCAATTTCCTCATCGCGATAACTTCTGAAATTTCACGTGGATACGTCCATAGTCCCGCGAAATGCGGCTGAAACTTTTTCACGCACTAATTTATGTCGCCGGAGGGGTCGGCCGATCGATCCGACGACCGGTCGCGCGACTCGTCCCCGGGACGGCTTATTCCGGATATTGAAGCACGTAATCTCACTACACGGTGTCTCCATTCGCAATTTATCGGACGATGAATGGTCCGACCGTTATATTCAACCCTTAACCTTCCTACTTATTAATATCAATGTAATTTATTGTAAATTGCATTTTGCAGGAGTGATCCCGTGCGTGAATAACGAACGAGATTAATGCTCAAAGAGCATCGAGTGTGAAATATGGTTATAATTATAAAAAGCGGTACGTGACTTAGGGCTCCGCGTGTAATTACGGGGCGGTATCGCGCGGCCGCAGCCCCGTGTTCATTTGATCGCTTTTTCAATGCGAAATTGATATATTTTTCATTCAATCGGTTTCATGATTTCACTCTCGATAAGTTCGCAAACGCATTTCAATTTCGTCGCTACAATAACCTGAAAGTTACATAAAAGTATCCAACAGTTATTATTGATAACAATATAAAAACTATCTTATATATCATTTACAAATTAAAGAAATTGCGTAGTGCCCCGTGACATTTACAGTTAAAGTTTAATGGTTTAATACTGCACCCTCATAAATGACTAGGTGTTACTTAAACTGTTTTGTTGTTAAGGTAACGTTATATAGAAAAGAAATGTCTAGTAAAGCAAGCAGAAATTTATAATTATACCCGGAGCAAGCGTCCGAAGTAAATTTTCTTTTGTTCTACGCTTTTAACCGTGAATGACAATTTTAATAAATCACCGGAAAATGTTGCCGGGCTTAATAATTAAGGGAGTTTGTAATTAACAAAAGAACGAGGTTGTCGTGAGTCATCAAATTGAAAGTTGATGCCTTAACGTTTTATTTGTTCGAAGGCACCAGGGAAACTATGCCTAACTTAATAATAATTTCAAAGTATACGAACTTACAAAGTTATTATCAATTTTTTCATTGAAACAACTTTTACCTTTAAAGATAAGAGCCATTTTTTAACTATGGCATTATTAATAATCTAATTTTTATTAATAAAAACGCAACATTTCAATTTAATGATATACAACTCTATTCATAATTTGCAAGCAACGTTATAAATTATCTTAAAAATGTATCATCGAATCAAATAAATACAATAGTTCTATCTACTAAAGTTCTTTTTGAAACAACGTTTTTACACAGAATATTCAGTAAGTAAAAGTTTTAAGTAAATTTTGTGCTAAATGTATATACGTTCATAAAGCATTTCATGGAAGAAAACATATCCTTGTACACTGGTGTTTGAAATGTATTTAATAAATCCCTGTAATTTCACCAAATTTAAAATAACCTTCACATTGTTATATATATCTCAGATTAGGAAATAATATATGCGTTATTACTATTAAAAAATGAAATGGTAGAAGTAAACGAAAATTGTTCGAAAATCTTTATAAATCTAATCGACCAATGTCCTTCAACTTGATGCACCTAAATCGATGTCTAAAGCCGAACTAAATTATCGATCTAAAAACACTCTGCGTAGATTGTTTAAAATTCTGTTTTTCAAAATAAACTACCTATCTCTAGGCGCAGTGTGTACTTGCTCTGATTTACTGCAATCGCTGGATTCGAGTGAAAAAAAACAGACAGTCTGTATCGCTACCATTCTTTTATCACGCACCCGGCTAGTGTTGATTTGGAAGAGTTCTACTCTGACTTCTAACTCTTGAATATCGTTGCGAGATTTGCAGTTTCATTGTGCTGTGACGCTCATTTATCCTATGCCCATATATTCGCGTAACAAAGTTTGTCTTGATCTAAATATAATCTTCGATTGAGAAAAACCTGATGTAAAACAAGCCTTGGTAATGCTTAAATAAGTTTTAACCCCCAAGACAAAACAAGTGTTATAGTAATAATAAAATAATTATGAGACCTTAGCAGTCCTCTGCTGGACCTAACCTCTTCTGTGGACGCTTCTTATATTAATTCGATAACACAGGTAACTAAATAATGTACATACACCTTTTTTTTAGAGGTCTCAAGACTCTCATTTGTTATATTTAAGACAAGACGGAGTTGGTATGATCTTAACCACGACATAGATTTATTTTATCTGTAATTTGACAGCTTCTACGTAAGTTAATTACTATAAGTTTGCCTCATAATCGTTATCATATTTTCATGTACCATTGGGCACTGAGTTAGTTTTAAATCCTGATCTTTTTTTGAGAGATAACTCGATCGATGAAGTTTTTTTAATTCTATGCAAAAAAAATATTTCGATTTATTGATGACGTTTTAAACTGCGTCTGTTTTTAAACTTTGATTTAGTTTGGACTTTTATTGTATTTTAGAAGAACAGCAATAATGTTGTCCGCTGAATATAATCTTTCTAATTCAGTTCTTCGGCAGGTCGCGACGTTTGATCATTTCCAACACCGTGGTAGTAACATCATGACTCTCAGTGCATTTACGAATGCGGCACGCATGCGTGGACTATGCATAATGCATTTGATGACGCGACCCGCTGCCCTTCCACCGCCTGCCCTGAATTAATGAGCCTAACCAAAGCCAAGGTTGATGACAAGGGGTGGCTAAGCAACAACAGGGCTTCCACTAAAAACGGACCTTTAGGGATCTCATTTAAATTGTAGATTTCATTTGCTCCCTGTCTTCGGTTTTCAATAATGATTCTAATAGTAATTGAATTCCCAATTAATATATTTCTACTACTCAACCTTTTCTTCGTGATTTTTCCCTCTTTTTAATATTTTTAGTTTGCGCTTAAGAAAACATAACAAAACCGAAATGTCTACTTTCGTTATTTAATTAGTGTATACGTAGTATTATTCGTGCGAAGTAACCCACTTGCGGCATGCTTGTATATCCGTTTCCGCATAAAATTAATTGGACCGTGACACGCGGAAGGATGTACGGCGGCAACAACTCATGTAAATTGCCAACCTCTTCTCGAACTGCTGAAGATGGACAGGATCTCATAAATAATTGGTGTTGCAATTTGCATTATAATTACCGACCATGTTTCAATCGCCTTTTCATTAATTGATATCATATTTACATCTTCAAGTTTGGTTTAAACTTCTGTATAACTATGATATAGTATTGTTATTGTAATCCAGATAACTAAATCGTCACATCTTCTACTCTTATTCTGCTTAATATATATATATATTTACATATATATTTTTAATTCTACTGCAATATATTTGAAGTAAAACAATAAGTACTTTTTATTTACAATACCAACTTGTAAATAAATTTAAGTTAACTTTAGTTTTTAATCTAAATGATAACTAAAAAACCATGAATATATATATATCCGTTTTTAGAACCGAAACATATAAGTGAAAACATAATTCTAATAAAACGTAATGTAAGAGGGAGACATTTATAGAAGTTTACGATTTGCTGGAAGCAGTGCTTTGCCTTTGTTATTTTAAGCAGTAGCGAAATGCCATCGATGTTGTAAAATATTTTTATCGCGGCGGTCTTTTAGCTTTTCGTATAAAATATCATTTATGTATAACTAACTTCGTCGTAACGCGAATGAAGCATTTATTGCATTTTATTGTCTAATTGTAATATACTTAACCTTAGACACGGGCCCAAATGTGTTAACTGATACATTCAGAAAGCCGGGACCGAGTCGTTAAGCACGCCAAATTGACGCTTCTCTGTTGTAATATAAAATCTGAATTCCCATGGCTGGGTGTCTCATTAGCATTCATTGTGCGCTCGCGGCCGCACTCTCCCGAATAAAGCATCTGTTAAATGTCTGCCGCTAGCTGAAACTTGCCCGTAATTATCTGTTAACATTCCTAAGTTTGACCCCGCGAAAATCTCGAGCGAAATCGGGAACTCGCAAAGTTCGCACCGGCCCACCGGAGGCGTTTTACTTCCCTAATAATCAGGCTCATGGAGATTTTTAATGAAAAAGATTGTTCGCCGTTATTTAGAAAGTTGGTAAAAGGGATCCCCGTAGGAAGTTTGTTTTGATTTAGTACTCGGCTACCAACGTTGATTGTATCCTTTTCGGTGGCTTTGCATCGGATTAGAACTAATTAAAAATTTGTGCGGGTCGCGTTGATTACTTGCGGCTTTGATGGATGTCAACGGTTACTTGCCCACCGAATCGCCGTACACCGATCTTATATTTTTTTTATAAATATTTCCGTTTTGTAAATATATTTACCCGTAAGGCCGCAGATGATAAAAACAAGCGGTCGTTTCTGGACAATCCGAACTGTATCCATCCGGCACCCTAATGGTTTTCAAATAAAACCGCCCAGCGCTAATGGCTCCGAATTTGTAAAAAGCGTTATATCGAACTAATTGATATCAACTTTCGTTGTTTTCGTTTCCAAAAAATGAAACAGGTACGCTTATTTAGGGCGAAACGCGGTTATTATTTCTATATTCAGAATTTCCCTTTATTTGGCTGTGAATCCGAAAATCGGGCCAATGTTTTTTCGTTAATGAAAAATGATGCTGGAAATATTCTTTACAGGTCATTTGTGGCGTTTTATTCATTACTATCTGTAAATGAACATATCAATAATGCTATTGAACGTAAAGATCGCATCGTGATAAATGTAATGTTATCTTTTAATATATTTGTAATGCGCATTAATATTCACTTCTCAAATGCCGTCACATGTTGAACGGTATCGGTTTGGCTTTACCAAGTTTGATGGACAGAGTTGCGAAGTCAGGTCTATTCGGTGCGGTAAATAAAGTGTGTCATAACGTCATAAGTCGACATTAATCATGACTGACAGTATAATTTGGCCCGACGTTATCGTTTGAAAGCAAACTGAATGTATTTTGATAGATTTGCAAAGGCACCTATATCGCCATATCGATTTTCAATTAATCTTTTGTCCCCTTTCTCGTTTGGATGCGTATTCCTGCGATGCTGGGGATATTGTTGGGGGTATTACTATTTACTGATACCTTCTTTTGTTTGTCAAACAACACGCCTCGATATGTCGCAGTGCATTGGCGAAGCTGAGACGTTACCTTCGAATGCTAAGCAAACGATGTACGTATGGCCACAAACATTGGAGTAGTTTTCTAAGAAGTTCATAGATTCCAACTTGAGTTTTATATAAATAAATACATGTTAACAGATATATGTAACGGTGTTTTATAAAATTAAGTAAACTTGAAAATAAAAACTTAATAACTTTTAGAAGAAAAAACTTTTATCAAATATCGCTTTGATTCAAATGATGCTGGCCGCTGTTAGTTTTATAGTCGACTATTAAAGATTCATATTGACTTATGACTTGCGGATCTAGAATTCATAAGCAACAACAACTGACTTTTTTGGCATATAAGTTAAGCAAGAATTGAACGAGGGAGCATATTCGTCGTAGAAGATCACGGCCTACTACTCTGATCACTATCACAAGCACAGTTATTCTGAAAATACTTCTATTTAGTCGCCTTATATGACACGTTAAAGACAGCAACGGTGGTGACATTTAACTCGTCTACCACACAGGTTAAAAGGCTGTATTGAAAATAAAGTAATGAGTTCCGTTGATGATATATCGATTTCAAATTAGTTCGAAATTGTACGTTTATTTTTACCGTTTCTATATGATCGACGAACAATAACGTCGGATAGTATTTCTATATCAAATGAAACACATAAAAACAATCAACTTTATAGTTCACTATTTAATATGTAGTCTGTCAACCAATGTATACGCTATCTTTTCCCGATTTAAAAAAAAGCGTTTCAGATAGGAATATTATTAATGCTATTTCAAACGAATGTTAGATTTTTAGGAAAAATAATGTGATTACAAACATTTTGTTAGTAAAATAGTAGGTGTAACGACTTTTTAAAAGTCTAAAATACAAAAAGGGGGGTATAACATCGTTTCGCTATTAAAGACAGACGACTGTAAGTCTCGCGACATTCGTGTTTGGACTGTGTGCGAAGTGCGAGCTCTGTGACTGGTGACGTGTGAATGTGAGAGGTATGGCAGATTAAATTTATATTTGTCTACATGTTTCTGACACTAATATTATATAAAAAAGCACAAAATCTTATATAGTAAATAATATGTTGCCTGATACACGTGATTAAATTTTTATAACTTTTTGCTGCTTACTTAAACTGTGCGTTTTAATTTGACAAACCAAAGAGGTGGGGCAAGGATAACGTTCATGTGGTGGTAAATAAAGTCATGAGGAAAATCATTCAGTGCTTTAGGAAGGCACCGGTGTCTCCTGAACTTTGTTTTAATATACCCCAAAAAAGTTATGCCTTTATCCTCGCTGTGTTACAAATACAAGACCACTTCTAATTTTCTGTACCACTCTGGCTTCGTTTGGTGAGTGATAAAGGCCTTCGAAACCTAACACTATTTTAGTCGCCTTCTACGACACAAAAATTCTTCTTATTGCTATTTTTACTAGCCCGGAGTTTCAGAGCTAAAAATTGGTATTTGTCCTCGCACAACCCTTGTATTGTAGTTGTTTGAAAGTGTTCATTGTCACTTTATTTGTGTAGCTGTTACCGTTACATCATCAGGTGCGTTGTTTGCGCGTTGCGGGACGCTGAACGTACGATGGATTTACGCTTACGTAGCGAGTGCAGCCAATGTGTAATTTGTGTTCATTGGACGGCTATTTCGGGCTCCATTCCTCGCCGCTCAGAACAATCTCTGTTCATTGATTAATAAACAAAGTGGCCGGATAGTTTCTGTTGATGTTCATACATCGCATATTTTCAATTGCAAATCTTTTATTTAAACGATTTAACCCTAAATGAATTGTTGTAAGTACATTATAAAATCGTTTAGTTGTCAATTACGTTAATGGAATCCAATACATTAACAACGGCAATAATCAATATTGTTACAAAATTCTATTTATTAATTACATTGTACATAAACATACAAAAACATTCTTATTTAATTATGTTTTCAGTTGCTTTAGTGCCTACTCAGGATATATTAATTTCTATAAAAATATCACCCGCACTTTACAGAATAATTCACGGTAAAATACGCGAAACTTTATTAAATATCTCCATCTTTATCCGGGTAGCTCGGTTAGGTCTTTGCTTTTATGGCTCAATTTATAATACGTTTGTAATATAAGGGAGAAAAAACGTAGCACCTTACACTTAAAGCACATAAAATGTTTCGCGTCTATTATTTAGAGTCCATTTTTATGGTACGTAATGAAGGAAATTTTAATAGACACAGCTAAGTCCAACTGGTATTAACGGCCTTTTACGACGCTGTGTTATGCGGTACGGCATATTTAAAATAGATGTGATTACCTTTTATTTTAACACGTTTTTTAATTATAATTATATTTTATTATATGTGAAAACATATCCTTTTATAGATATAGCATTTAAGAGTCGTGAAGTAGCCAAATAACTTGCCCGAAAACAAAAAGCGCGCTTCGAAAAATTGACGAGTAAAGTCTCGCAAGTATTTTGCGATCAAAGGCAGAAGCATCGAAGCCGTTGCCATAAACCCTCGAGAACATTTTGAGCATTCCCTTAATCCCAACATTTTATTTACTTGGGGAATGTCTACATTGTAGGCGCGGAAACCAATTCGTTGTTAGTCGACTTCGTTGGTTATTTCCTTGAATGATTACTTTTAAAACTGTGGAAGTAATTGGTATCGATACTTTTACAGAAAACTTTTTGAAACTACTTTTTCTTAATTTTCTATAGTATTTGTTAGTGAATTACTCATTAGGTATTTTAAAAGAAATAATCTGCACCATAAATACTCGTATTTTACAACTGTTAATTCTTTTTAACTATACCTACTACTATAGTTAAAAAAATTAACTATAGTAGATACAGATAATCGGCCTGTAAAATAAAAGTTTTGTCAAGTTAAAAATTACAAATAGCTAATTACGGATATCATAGTTAAGAGATGAAACGTTCTTGAGGATAATAAAAGTCTTAATTAACAATTTCCGTCGACAGTCATGTTAATATAAATCATTGTAAATTTGTGAGCGCCATTAAAACATTAGACACATTGTGTACCTTAATAGGGGCATAACTTCGTCGGTTGAATGTTACACTCGAGCTCGCGAAGTTTCTGACAACGCATCTTCCCTAGTATTGTTTAAAGTTTATTAAGTTTTGAACATCGCATGATGTGAGCTGACTGCTGGTACACGGCTAATGAACCGACGCAACTACGTTTTGTCTAATTTAATCATCCTTACACGGGTTTTTAAAAATTAAACTATTCATAATTAATCGCAACTTAAAAATGAATCAAATTATTACAAGCCATGGGCCTCGTGTGAATGTTTATAGAAGAAGTAAATACTATAGCAATATGTTATTCATGCCCAAAAAATATTTATGGTAATAAATATTTTGGATAATGTTAACCATCTGTTATTTATTTACTAACTAAAATCTATTTATCTGTTAATAAGATTAGTACGGTTCAAAAGTCACATCTTCGCTTCGTACCAAGTTAACGTGTTTGTACAGTTCAGCAATTCCTGTGCATCTGAACGTCAAACCAGTTTGGAAAGCTCTAAACCAAAATAATTTGCACCGCTTTACTTCAATAGCGAGCTAACAATACGGCGTATTAACTTGGCTATGCCTTCAAGCGAGTTGTATATTAAAATAATTAGTTAACACACGCCTAAGTTTTCATTTGGGAGGATGCGTTGTGCAGTTTCGAGCTTTCAATGAGCCGCGGGCTTTATCGCGGCCTGCGCCGTTCGCTTGTGAACTTTGATGTTAAAACTCTGTTTCCGTTATATCAACAGATTTACGCTACATGTACATTTCTTTGACTAAACATTCACTTATCTCTCACATAAACAGAACATATTAAGTTTCCGCGTAACAATGCTCACTCAAGTTACTTACAATGGAATTGCTGTTTACGCTAACTCTAATAGAAAACTGATTTATGCAACAATGCTAACTTATTATTTCATATGTTTCACGTCAGTACTTGTTTAAAGTTTTTATTTAGATGCGTGGTACTTATGTGTAATATTAAATATTTGTTTTATTGTATATGTTTTATTAACTGTTTTAATCAAGAGAGCAGACACGTGACGGGTAATGGCAAGATTTTTAATTATCTCTTAATTGTAGTACTTAAAAACCAATAATTTTGCGTTCTCTGAAAAAAGTATTTAAACCAGAATTATGAATGTGACCTTTTAATTTTAACAAAGACTTTTAGTCACTGAGCTGTCTTTTAAGTCAAAATGTTAGTAGTAATTTTATTGTCACCTTTTGTATTTCTGGTGTGGATTTTTTCTTCTATTCTACACAGTTACGTTATTAAAAACCCACACTTTCGAAGTTTGTATATAATTTATACTTTATTGATCACATCATTGCTTTAATGGGACGAACCCAATTTTTACGTTTGTATTATTTCTGATAGGATTATAAATATCATTATCAATATTAATTAGACTTAATTAATAATATTGCAATGATGGTAATAAAAAATTGAATATTTATGAATATAAAATAATAGTAGCACTAAATGGTCGAGGTATCACACAAGTTGTGATATGAAATGGAGCGGGCTTAATAATGGAGGTTAGGTTCCATGCTTCATTACCGTCCTTTGTGTGAGAACCAAGTATTAACATAAAATCATTTAATGCCACTTTAGTTTTTGTATAACGGTTTGATGTTCTAAATTTTTTTTGAGATTTTCATAATTTTTACGTTACTATTTATTTAAGTATATTTATAACCAAGAACAATAAAATCCGAAGATGTTCTCAATTCAACATGAAGCTTTCTTTCTTCATATACGCTATGTTTAAAAAAACACTAAATTTTTGGTTTCATAAACATTAAAAAAAAACTTTCATAGCTAAACGTTATAAAAATGGATTTTTGTTTTTAGGTACTCTTAAATTTTCTGCGTTATTTTTGCGGTGACAAATTAAGTACTTATAATTTTAATCTCAAATTCTATTCTAATTTTTTTGTTTTATTCATACATATTTTTGATATAAACAAACATACAAATACAATTTTTAAAGCGGCTACAATATTGGTGTAAATTTTCCGTAATGTTACCCCGACTGGTGTCGAAGTGGGCAATGGCGCATAGAACTACTTCCGGACACTTCTCGCTAACTTCAGTTTCATTTAATGTGGCGTCACGGAAAATATCATGAAAAATAACCAACTGCAAAGTCGAATTTAAAAAATTAAACCGAACAACTACATTTGTTGAAACAGCAAATAGAAAGTCATTTATATATTCATCTAACTTTAAATATTGATTAGTGCCTATATTAAACTTTTTACCCATACGAATTAAAAATTGTTAATGACATAACAGTTTTCGCTTGTATAATAAATTGTATTTCCTTTGTCTTAAATAAATAAATGAAAACAACTCTGCGCAGGGTTCAGAAAAAAGGTCATTGCTTTTAGTAAACAAGACACAATGTTATTTCAAATCTAATAATATTATAAACGTAGGAGAAAGGTAAAGTAAATACAGCACATATTTAATTCTTACTCTGTACATACATGTGCGGATAAAATGTAATTTTTATATAGATGATTTCACATCGTACACAACGCGATACGTTGCAGGGAGAAAGCGCATTATAACCACCAACACGTAGAATAATATCTGAACTTTCGTATATAAAACTTCTACAATGTTAAAAACAATACATTTTGTATCATAACCAGAACGAATAATGCGATGCTTTTAAAACTAAATGTGTCAACAGAATTATATATTAACGGTTAGTCAAAATTATCAAAACAGTTTGTTATATATGTTGTAAACAGAAATGAGAAATTCAAACTGTTAACATTTTAAACTTACTATCAACACATTAATTTGGAAAGTTGAAGTGCGACTGCTATTGTGTATTTTTATGACTATAAAACTTAAATCTCGACACTGTAATTTTATACCATATTAATTTAATCCATGTTATCTTTTGGTTAGGTTATAGTTATACAACTTAATTTGCGTTTTTGATTTGTAGCTTACAGTACATAATTGTTTTAAAACATGACTGATTTAGATATGTACAGAAGAAATCTTAAAACATAATTTGTTATTAATCACTGCACAAACTATCTACTTGAATATTATTCACAGTGCAAATTAATTTGTAAATGTTATTACTCTCTTTAGTCTGAAAGTAAAGCACTAAGAGATCTCAAGCAGATCTCAAAACGTTGATGTTCACTTGAATTCATTTTGTTAGTTAATAATTTAATGCTATCAAGATGCTGAGCTTCATTAAAGCGAGTCCTTAATATTGTAGACTGATAAGAATATTTGTTTGTTTTCAGGTGAGTGAATCTACTCTACTTGAGTGCAGCAACGGTCGCTACACAGCGTCCGACACGGTGAGTTCATAACTTAGTAATAATTGCCCCGTAGATATTGACTAAAAGCTTTTTTTTATTAAAATCAACGATGAGATGAACACGAGAATTATCTGGTGGTAACTGATACTCTTGCCCATAATAATTCTAGATAAAATGTTTATGTAGCAGTACATCGCGTCATGAGTCATAAGATGTTAAATCCTCTATAAACCGGATGACGGCAGAAAATAATCTTTAACTGTTAAAGTCTCCAGCCATCGTAGAATAAATATATGATTAAGCACACTAACTATAGAATATAAGAGCTTCACTCTTGTCTCTGAAGTACTTTCCAAGTACTCATGCTTATAGCCGTTTTCTTTAATTTCCTTGTACGACAAGACGCTTACACTGTCCTTTATTTGGTCGATGTGTATTTACCCTGGCCTTCTTCTTTTTTTCCTTTCTTCCATCTTTACTTCCGTAGTTTTCTTTATGAAGTCGCCTTGCCGTGTTTCATGCATACATTGATTACGAAAGAAAGTAACGTGAACAGGCATACATACCTGTTCAAATACATTCAATTTGCAATGAAAGATCTACGATACGATGATCTGTACAAATTCGTGGAAGTTAATCAATAAGACTTTTATACTTGCGAAGTATCAAAGAGGTGTATTCGTATTCCGCAAACTTATTCAGCGATACCTCGGTTTATATCAAAGTCTCTTTACTATATGTACAACACTCTTTTTTTTCCAACTTCCCTATTCAAGCGATGGTTGAATGGGGATCCTGGGCAGGTATGAATGAGCCTGGCCCAAATGAATGGTAGTTTCATTATTTGTAAATGTGACTTCCTATATTTACTGTTAGGTTTTCCTTATATTTAAGTAGCTAAAGCTAAGTTGATAAATATGTTATCGCATAAGTGCGACAAGAGATGCAGATTCAGTTTCACTTTTGAATATTTTATTTCCTTTTATAATGTTACGTGATCCCAAGCGCCTTTGTTAGTTTTTGTGCCATATTTCATTTAACTTTAATACATAATAAAACTTTTCATAAAAATGTATGTAAATTGTATATGATACCTCATTCATTCGTGTATGGCGAACGGCAATTAAATTGGAGCTTTTAAGTAAAACCATACAATACAGCTTGGTAAATAATTAATCATTATTATCTCATATCATCAAATATGCAAAACATTGCTATTTAATTTGTTTCGATAATTAACGTCCCATTCTTTAAAAAAAAAATAATGACTACAAATCAACATTCAAAGGGTATTTGGATCTATTTTCTTTTGGTGAAATGCTCCTGTATATTGAATAACAGTTCTGGTAGTTAATAGAATCATACAGACATGATTTTAAATAAGATAATTGTAAAACAAAAACAAGGGTTATACAGAAAAATAATTTCGTTTTAAAACATTTCAAATTCAGCATTATTGTTGTTTAGTAACACTTTGCAGTTTGCTGAGAACGTATTCAATAATCTCGCCGCAATTGAATGTTATCCCTTATGGACGTAGAGTGTAGTGTATACACTTAATTCAGTGGTGGAGTCCGGTGCATCGGCCCTTGGTGGCCACTTGACTCCGCGCCCGTTCACGGTTCGACTCCAAAGACTAATTACGGCCCAGTTTTTGCCGCCTCACTCTTACGCGTTTCCACTGCTTTGAAAAAGTTCCAATTGCGATAAGCCAAGCGAAAACGAACACTTTGCATATTGTGTTTAGAGTCCATAATTGTCCGCTTCACTTTGCACTCAAATTATACTCTCAAATTAAAAGTTAACAGTTTTTACTGATTACTCTGCATTGTTTGCTTTAACGTTATCTTAAATATGTAATGATAACGTAAATCATTTTATGTTGATTTTGTATCTTGTAACTTCTTAGTAGGTCTGTAACGGTTGTAAGCAAAAATTAATAACAAAAGTTAAATAATATTTATATTTTTAAAATTCTTCCATAACGTATTTCGATAAATATTTTTTTGTATCTGTATTACTATTTCACTGGTCTATTTAATTGTTTGGGTCTGAAAGCTGTATTCTAGATTATACAATGTTAAGTGTTCGAAAATGTTTGAGTATGCATAGCACAGTTTAATTGACATATCAACTCGACCAACGAGCCAGTTATGTAGGGTTTGCATCGAAAAACGGCTGAATAATTAAATTGCAATCAAATACCTATTCAGGAATTCCAAAAACCGAAGCGTAACGTAACACGAGTCGGTTGCAGTTATACTTGGGGATATATGAGTCAGAAGAATTTCATTTAAAAATAGTAGACGGGCGTAGTGGCAGCCGATCGGGCGCATCGGGCCCCTACATGTTTACCAATTAACGTTGAACACGCGGTAACCTTCCACGAATTACATTCCCTCCTTTTTCTTCCTAATTGATATTAGATTCAGCAATGCTTTCGGGTACACTGATGAGATCTACTTGTGAACAGATGTACGGAATTCTAAATGCGGAATGTTTACAAGAAGTATTGTTTGATGTTATTTACATTCTCTTCCATTTTATCATCGCCACAAATAACATAACAACTCGCGTTGAGAGGAACGGGGCAAGTTTTTTAAATTATTAAATTGCTCATTGAATAGTTTAATCAGTAGCAATATACTAGGATACTATACATGGTAAAGAAATTTACACTTTACGGTTAAGTCATATGCTTCAAAATACAACAACGATTTTTCTTTACTTAGGGCGGTTTTTACTATCAGATGCAGCGACATGCTTCCAGGACATGGTCCTCACGAGAGCGATTCTAATGAATATTGTTACAGTCCAAAATATCAACAAAGTTACGTGTATTTAACTTTTAAATCATACGGAACCATAAATATCAAAGTACAAACTTTAGTCCGCTGTCCAATATCGCGTGTGTAATAAACCACTGAGATAGGTTCTATGACTATCTTCTAAGCTGCGATAAAATAGCATATGGATGGGTGTTTAACGTATTTAAAACACGCTATGGATTCATTCGCCTAGAAAGTATGGAGATAGTGCTGCGAAATAGGACGACTGACTTTCGCGCTCCCGTAACTATTAAAGTTATTCTAGTACTAGCGTCTGAGAATTGTGTATTATATTTGTAAGTTTGAAAAATTTCGTTTATGGATTACAGTGATCTTCTCCAAACACGATTATAACTGCACCGCTTTCACCAACTGTATGTGCACGCAATATATAGTTATTGGTGCATAGCAAAATGCATCAGAATTATAAAACATTAACTTATCGCCGCAGATCTGAAAGAGACTGCTATAATATACTTATTATAGTCACGAAATGTGTGCATCATCACCTGATGATGAGTTTGATAAAAATTAATAATTTACAACCTTTTCTAAAAAATAAATGTATCTGCTAATTTCTGAAGTGATTTGTAAAACGGTTTTGGAGTTTAACGTTATCAATATATATATCTTGAGCCGAAGCAGAAGTTCGAACGAAATTCTTTCGACGATCTTAGTTTCCAATGAAGCAACACAACTGCATTCGCTTTATAAGTGTTTGTGAAACCAGTATCTTTAAAGTAACCGTGGTAACCATTGTTTCTCGTACTAGTAATCGTTCAAGTCATCGACAGAACCCGTTCCACATCGGCGCGGCGGCGCACCGCGTCGTAGAATGTTATTACCTCGGCAACCGGGAAGCGCAGGCGCAGCCGTGTGCGAGAGAGCTGTGCTACGGAGAAAGTCCCACGAGAGAGCGAGAGGTCGCTTATGGAAGGAGGCAAGGGGTCAGCGAAAGTGCATTGCCTCGGCCGCGACGCTCCGCTCGATGGGAAAAGTAGTTCTCCACGTACGAGGAATAATTCAACCACATGAGAAAAACAGGAAATTGTTTATTGCAATTAATTCAACACAATCTTTGTGTTTGATTTCATTTAGTTGAATTGTAAAAAATACTACTGACCTACCACCAGTCATAAGCATGGTACCGTATTTCTGCACCATCCGGGATGTCACTAAAACTTAGATATTTTACAATTATCTGTTATACGTCCTTTCAAATAGCAACACAATAATGTGATAACTGTGTAACAGCAAAGTTTTATATTTGTAACTAACTTCTCTACCGCTTCAGAGAGCGATGTCTTCAAGTATAAGTAAGATAAATAAAGTTGCATAGATATTTATAGCTTTCATTGCTTATAAATCATTTAAAGTATTTTAATATATACTTTAAGACATACCGATTTAAGAGATTTAATTTTGTTATAATTTTGATTCTACTCTGAAAGCAGTATTACTGTTTAAAACATTTTATTCTCTCGTATCGTGTAAAACCGATTCCAAGTTAAATTTTAAGGAATGGTAAGAACGAAGCGTGTCAAGTGGGGTTTAGAACTCTCAAGCAGAACGGAGGGCCTGTTGGCTGTCGAAAACAAAGAGGGCATTCCGACCAACCGAAGGTATTACGTACCTGTTCTCTTTATTAGTAATCTGTCTGTTAAGATTTCTAACCACTGTTGCACTATTTTGAATTTAAAGGCCGCCGTTTGATTCTTGAATTATGAAGACATTTTTGACAATCGTTAAATGCACCGAAAAAAAAGAGCGTCAGACAAGACAAGAGGTGCAAAAGGTATTGAAAAAGTGGGCTAAAAAGAGTCTAGGTGTATTGTAGATTAGGTACACCTTTCTGAGCGTTAGTTTAATATGCAACGAATTTAATAGTTAATGCTTGCGCGACGCCGAGCGAGCCGGTGTGTTCACAAATTACTCCACACTTATACCCAAGGGGGGGAATGCTGTGTGGATTTATGTGAACACTTCGACTTACCAACCCTGCTCCCTTGCTATTACCTCCGAATTTTATACCCAAAAAACACATTAAAAAAATTTTACTTGCATTATCCATATTTAGTTATAACCGCGAATTAATGACACCTTAAAACAATTTCGAACACATCTCCGTTGTATGTTAAAGTAATAAAAAGTTACCAAATTATCCAACTTTATATGTCAATTCTAAGATGTCGTTAAGTATACTTGCCAAAGAAATGACCTTAATTCATTTACATAGAATTGAAAACATTTATCATATTTATTTTAAAGTTGTATTGAGCAACAAGATTTTCATTTACTCCAATTGTTTTTTAAAGTTTTACGATCTCCATAATTCAAGCTGAGATGTCCCAAAACAAAAGCAATTTAAAAGTAAGAAGAACACATCCGCGGTAATTTCTAAATAGAATTTATATTTTGAGTAATTGCTTTTGTTAATGAAGAATTTCTTCTCGAAGTCGTTTCCGAACTACCTTTAATTTGCTAAAAAGGTGGAAGTAAGCGGTGTGAAATTTGAAGAGTCCGAACGGGAGTGATTTGCGAAAAGATTTTTTATAAGGGCACAGTTCCTAATTCCTATTGTCGAAGGACAATTACAAATTAATTAACAACAGATTACATATACCTCTCTAGATACTTCGAATACCTTTTTAATTAAAATTTTGTTGGGGATTTTGGAATAATTTTTATATTTCACCGATAATGCTGCTGTGATATTATTATAATTATGTAGGTATTTTATTCAAACCTTAATCAATAATATAGAAATTTGCAATAGATAAGTTATTTAATGTTTTTTATAAAAAAACAACCGCTTCTTTTTAAAACGTATCTGTGTCTGACTTTTCACGCGCAAGTAAATTTGTTGTGTAAACATCGGAAGCGAGTCTACTCCGCTTGATACTAAAACATCCCCGTCGTAGTTAACATTCAGATCACAAAACGGGAGAAACAACGTCGGTTCTTTTTTTTTTATATTTCTCGCACTTTTCGGCAACCGCGCTGAACGACCACTCAACCCAATTCTTTTCATATCTATGACAGCTGGCATACTGGGCGCTTTTAAAGAAACCTATTCATTTTGACCTCAAGACGCTATGGAACTTAATAACGGGGGTCGGGAGCAGCACAGTGGCGAGTGGAGCGCGCATCATCATTACGATTTAATTTCAGGGGAAAGCGGCCGTGACAAAGTCTACGGTGCCATTATTCCGTTCCACCTCAGAGGGTGTTTAATAAACAAATGACGCGGGGCCTCGTAATGATGTACCGTCCCTCCCTGCCCGCCTCACTCCTTGCAAAGCCTACTTAATGGCTCCAACTGTTAACTATAATATAAATTGCGAGCACCTGAATTTTCTTCAACCTATTGATTCACTTATTTAAATAAATCGATTTACCTAACTTAAATGCAATATTTGAATTAACAGCTTTTTTCCCCATCAGCATTTAACCGTGAACTGCTTGTCTAATAATTTTACTCACCTTAAACTCTTAAATTAAATGAAGATAACAGGCGTTTTGTCTCCTCGAAATTTCCTCTTCCTAATTTATTCGTTGAACTTTGTGTCTTTGTAGACGTGATCTAAGACTGTTCTCTAACTTTTACCATTTTCTTATTCACACCATGTGAAATGTTGAAAATTTTGCGACGATTACACAGTTAATTTTATTTAACGTCTCAATTTCATTAAAAATAGTATATTATATACTATAGCAATGTGCAGGTATAAATTAAATGAATAAATATAAATGAAAGGAATAAAATAAGGGCCACGGATACCCCGGCGGCACGTTGACAGCCGTAGCATGTATTGTTTGCATTACTTCACAAATGGGCTCGATACTTTCACAGACATTAGCACCTGTCACAGTGTCGCTGTCTTAATAACAGTATTTATAAGGAAAACTCGGTCGAACACGAAAATACAATTTGGTAAAAGGTGGAAACTGTCACAGTAACGCAAGTGAAACATTAGGCGGGCGGGGCGCAGTCGCGTGAGCCCGCCCGGCCGCCCCGACGCGCGCCGCCGGCGACACAAACCGAATTACTAACAACTAATATACATGTAACCGAATAATACCTCGGACTTTTTATTTACATTATACACTATCGCATACCATACCAGTGTAATGAAATTATTCTTAAAAATCATCGCTAATTGCTTCCATATTGTAACTGTAGTTTATAAACATTATATTTTTCTTTTAATTGGGAAAGAAACCACTGCAAATCCTTTGTATGTTTCACTTTGATCAATTGCAGTAGTGTAAATAATGTTTTCAGCCTGAAAATAAGCCACGTTTAATGATGTCAACAATGATCGGTCCTATTGTTTTCTTAAATCCATATGTAAGCAGTGGACAAAAAATTATCTGAAATTTCGATTATGAATGGCACTTTGAACACATTTTACAAAAAAGGAAAAGATTCTCCTTTATTTATTATATAGTTAATGTATACTTTAAACCAAAAAACGTAAACGTATCTCAAATATATGCGTTTTAAAAATTAAGCATTTCCATGTGTTTTAATAAAATTATCATCCTTCAGAGTAAATCGTGGTTATAATCCGTATATTACAAGATAGTTGATAGTCTGCAAACTTTAGAAGTCTAATAACTTGTGTAAACTAAAGTGCTCTATCACTTATAGATTTAATCAGTAATGGTGGTGGCGAGATAGCCGATAAAGGATTATCGTATGATGAACACGTCCCGGTGGCCCCCGCCGGACAAATCGGGGCTATCGCCACAAATTCACCCGCAACAAACCACCTCGTGAGGCCCAAACGAAGATTAATCGTCGGCGTGCAGGATTACGGCGGTTACGAACGAGCGCTCGCCGGCGAACAAACGTTCGTTGCGAACTCATTCCGCCCCTAGCAAGCTTGCTATTAAGATTAAATTGAATTGTTTCCTGCTATGTACGTACTCGGATCTGCTACATCTTGGACTGTTACTAAAAGAAATGTTTGTTTTTTTGCTTTCAAGCTTTACTTTAAGCAAAAAACAAAATTAAAACACTAAATAAATCTTTTTAGTTTGAGACAGAGTCGCGCGCCGCGACGGCATTGAGTGCATTATAAGAATAGAATTAATAGCAAATATTTCAGTGCATTAGTGTACAAAGGACTGTGTAAAATTTACATTAAAACAGTTTAGAATTTCGTTTTAATTATTTTGTTTTACATTTTCAAATTGTTTTTGTATTCAGTCCCATGTAGTATGAATTTGACTACACTTACGGAAAACATACATAGTTTTTTTTAGTTATTTTAATTAATACGTTAAATTGTGGTAGATGGAGGTTCACTCAATATTATTACTAACGCAGTAAAATTATAATTTACAATTGAGTTAAATAAATAATGTTGTTTGAATGCCAACAAAATGTGTAATGCCTACAATTCCACGAATAAGGGAATGAATTCAATACTTCACGGGCGTAGGAAAAAATAACAAAGCATCCGTGAAGAGGTCCGGATCTCATTTGGACAAATCGCTCGTAGCGGTCAGGTCAGATACCAATAACAAGGGATCCGCGTGCTATTGTACTCCTAGCCGTCATTAGGCTGCTTCCGTATATTCTTTTCATTTGCCACTTACAGTCCACGCCACTCTTATTTCGATAGGAGTAAGATATACACTTGATTGTCGTTCTCATTGGCAAGTCGGGGTCCGCTTTCAGTGCAACACGAGGAACTAATAAATCGAACACGTCATCGATCCATCCATCAAGGCCTTTTAGTATTATAATGATTTCATAGTGTTTTCATTAAGAATTATCTAGATATGTTAAATAGTAATTACAAGACCACCCCTTGTATAAACTTAAATTCTATTTAATTTTTGCTGCGAATATTTTATGAAAAACATATTCAACTACAATAGCATTACGTAGTTCAAATATTTGTTTAAGTTCTCAGTTTTTTTTAAGAAAGCTTATTTAATTTAACCAATGACTCGTAACGATTTCTTTGTTTAAACCCGCACAAAGACGGGCAGCAAGTGCCACTGAGTTTTGCAATTCAAACAGACTATTTAATTCGGCGTATTAAAATACGCAATGGTACAATTCTAGAGCTAAGTAAACGGAATGAGCTTCACATTTAAGTCAATTAATGAAAGCGTCGCGAAATCGCGGCGGTAACATATATTTTCATTGAAGTAAAGACATTACCTTACACGAGTATTTGGGCGCGTTAATAAGCAACGTTACGCGGTGATTAATTGAATCGATCTAATGGTATAAGGACCCCGATAAAAGTAATGTGCTCTTTATTTTGTAGCAGTTAGGTTGCAATTTCACCTAGCAACCGGCGTCAAACGTACGTAATACAATCATAGAGTACTTTACTATCTTCTTATTTAATTCAGCTGCTTCCATAATAAAACACGGGACAGTCGCTCTAGAGAGCAACGCAAACTCGAACTTGTTGCATTTTACTTAATTAATCCTCGGCTAGATCAGATAAATGGTTCCCGTATAACTCAATCTCATTCAGTCCCCCTTTCGGTGACGTCCAACTTTACGTTTATATCCATTCGTCACTAATAAGAACTTTGTACGTGAAAGACTTGCACAAGTTCTCCCTTTTGCTGGACTTTTACTCTTGATATCAGCAAGTATAACTCTGTAAGGTATTTACTAATGTACTAATCAACGTTTATAATATTTTCTAGGTTTAAAAGAACTTTATTCATAATGAGAAAGTTTCTTACGACGCAACATTTTGAAGCTTGTTACAATTTAAGTAAAAAGTTAATTTAAAATGTTTTTGCGATGTTCATCAGATTAAGTTGATATTTTTTTTATAAGAAACCACTGAAACTTGTATCTTAATCAGACCTATACCTTTTCGGTCGGTTCGGGACACGGAGAGCCTGGCGCTGGGCCTGGGATCAAGTGACTGTTGTCAAACATGAATAATGGTGTTGTCAAGTGCAGTGGCTGCGCGATCGGCATGATTAACTCGTCCAGTCGGGACGGGCTGGTTGCGGGACAATCGATACCTTTCCTTCGGGCCCCGCTTTTGCAATCATTAGTGCCCGACACTCGGAACTGGGACCCTTTATAGAAAATACTACATTTACTTATTTTTACTCCAGCGGAGAATATATTTACTATAGACACGCATTACTTAGATTACGCATAGGTGTAAATCACTGTGATTTTAAGTACTTTTAATATTTTTTTTCTCTTAAGTATTTTTCTTATTATCAGTTATATTGAAACATAAAAAAAATTGTATTTAATTGCTTTTTTATTTATGATATTAAATTATTGTATTTCTTTCCTATATATTCATTCTAATGTACACTTTGAATATATAGTACACAGGCACAAAACAGTTATCACTGCAAATCATTAAATCTATTGTTTTTACAAATTTTGTTATTTTATTAATTACAGATTGCCATCATGTACAGAAAAAATAAAAGGAAAACAATGTTTTATTTAATATCAATATTACACTAAAATGATAAAAACAATCTTTTTAGTACGATATTGAGTTTTTAAGTTTAATCTTGCGTAAGAACTTGTTACAGAAGTAAAAGATCCATTCACATAATTCATACTTCAAATCATTGTCGATGTCGTGCGATTTCTTTATAACTTTTCATATTATCTGCGAACTTTTTAATGCTTTTTTTTATTCTGTAAACCGGATTTGAACATCGAAACTTATTTCAAACATTTATAATAACGTTAAAGAATACTTAAAAAAATTAAGTGTTACATGATACTGATGTATACATAATTTACTTCTAGTTGTAAGGGCCGTAACTTTATTAGTTAGATAGATATTTTTTCATCAACAAATAAATGGAGAGCGATGATATATTATTAAGAATGCGTCAGCCGTGTTCTGTGTAAGATAATTCATAAAATGTACTTATGGGAACCGAGGGCTGCGAAATCTCGATGCGTGCGACAAGCAGCCTAATCCCGACTTAGCTGAGTCAAGGAAATGACAGCTCATGCAAGCTGCCTCTTCATTCCGCCGACTCGCTTCTTTACTTACGGCGTAGAGGTGTGTGAGAAATGTCGACGGCGCGGCGTTGCCTCTATAATTGTGACGCGTTTGTACCGTTGTTTATGTCCTGTGTTATGCCACAAACTTCTATCCTGTAGGTAATACTTTAAACAATTTTTCAGAACAATGCAAAAACTTTCGCGTGTTCATCTCTTTGTGTTGCGAAAGTGGTCACCGGAGCCATGCATATAATTTTTAAATTTCATTAAAAACACCTGAGATTTTGGACATTATCGTGATAAATTAAAATAACATAATTGTATCGGTATTTTTAAAAATTTGTAAATATTATGTTAATTCATCATATAAACCGGTGGACGTCCACTGCTGGACATAGTTCTCGTGTAATGTATTTTAAATTATTTTGATAGTGACCATTTTGTTAATAATACAAGTTCTTAATTTATAAAGTGAATAATAGTAGTTGTTTTATGTACCGTACTGTATTTGCGAGTATGTATCAATAATTTACCGCGCCATATGCAGAATATCAAAATACGACTAACCAGTTTATTGACAGAAAATATTTATTTGGATCTGGATGTTGGAGTGAGATTTTAAAAACTATTCAATTATTAATAACGTTTGAAATGTGCAACAATTATCCTGCCTTAAATAATCATAAGGTATAGTTTTAAGTAAACAGTTGGATGAAATTCGGTAGAAGCTTCTAAGTTATTAGAAATGTTTCCGTATAACGAGCCGGCCATTAGGCCAGAATTTAATAAGCCAACGATTTACAATCGTTAGAGTAAGAAATGAAGTATTACGAGCCCCCTCCTCAGTGCCGCTAGGTAACCGCGCGCCGCCGCGCCGTCTTTATTGTTTATCGTGAGATCAGTCAAAGTAATCGGGACCAACCCTAATAAAGGTAAGTAATTCTAAGCACACTGCCACATCTCGGCCCCGACTTTCAGGCATCTGCGTTACCCATAAGTAAAGTTCAAATGTTGAAATAAGGGTATGAAATTCGAGTTCTAATTTATGCTTACCCACATGAGAATATTAAGGGCGCTGAGATGTAGGTATCAGATATATGTCGGTGTGAACGCATACCTTCCGTGCGTATGACATATGCGAGGTAATTAGTACATGCGCACCCCCGTGCTAGCTCCGCCGGGTTACGCTCAGGATACGCAGTCACTCATTAACTATGTATATCTGATTTAACGCTTAACGGGCCCGGATACACTATCGGTTTGCATAACGTACCTTAAACATTGACGTGTTTAGTTTATGTTGGTGTTCTAAGTTTAGTTAAGTACAATGGTTTACTTGCACATGCTCATTAACTGTTGAAGTTCCAAAATAAAATATTCATGTGACAACAACACATAAAAATTGTTCTATTATAATATTTCGATAAATTTTGTTTAGTCGGGTATATTCTTTCAAATCTTTTCCAGTTAAACCTTTTACTGTTTTTTACGCCTCGCAATCATAACCTCCTCCTTATAAGCTACTAAGAAATACTTCGATAAAACGTACTAGATAATAATGTGCTAAAAATAAATACATTTATATTCAATCAAGCACAATACTTACAGAGAAAACTAATAGATTAATATTTATAATACCTAGTTAAGTTACCATTATTATATTTTACTTTAAAACTCAATCCTTTTCACCTAACAAACAAGAGGAGAACTTACTATCTAGCTTTTTTGCGAGTTTAAAAAGTATTCTCACTTTGAGCACAAAGTATCCATAAAAATGTCCAACCTCGCAATTAACACAATTCTACTTCGCCCGTGACAGTTTCGAGATAAAAATGAAAAAGAGGTAATGGATTGATGTCAAACTTGCCGTGAAAAATTTTAGTCAATGGGGGAGATAATTTTCTCGCGACGGAGCAAAGGGAGAAGTGTTTTATAAAATTTCTATGAAAAATTGTCGCCGGGCTGCGGTCTCCAGGGCGCTCAATCGGCCGAAGTTGGCGGAGTAATTTAGCCTCATTTGTTTTCTATGAATATTTATTAGCTGATTCGAAAACAATGACCGTATTCAAGTATGAATACCGCGCACACGCGCGGTGGTATTGGAAATATCGTTTCCACCCAACAACTTTTCTAATTACGGTCGTTCCCGCATTCAATTCAGCAATTAGTGGAAGTATGAAAATATTTGAATTTTTAATGAATTTTTTCATTCGAGAGTCGTCGGTCCGTCGCGGGCAAAGGAACTAATAAAACCGCTCACCGAAAGCGTGATATTTAAATTTAGCGCCGCAGCAACTTCGTCGCCAGCGACAATTCAATTACAACTAATAGCCTCTGATTCATGTTTGTATTGCTAATTAGTCGCCGACTCAAGTTTTGTCACTCCTCACTTACTGCCACTTTAGCAGCCAGTGTTCGCGCTGCTTTGTATAATAGATTGTTCTTCGCCTACAGAAGCTTAGCGTTAAACATTGCGGCCTTTTGTTTGTGCATAATTTAATGTAGGTCTTTTCGCTTTATGACAACATCAATGTAGTCTACATATGAAAGAAAACATAACTGAGTATTTTAAAGTGGTACAAATTATAAGAGATGTTGTGCAAAAATCCTAAAAGTCGCGTCAAAAACATTAATCAAAATTAACATTCAATCCTAATACAAAAAATTGTAAACCTCGTCATAAGATTGTAAAAACAATCGATAATTGCCACACAAATAATTTCTACTTTACTAAAGTAACGTTTCAAAATAACTTGACCAATTTTAATTGGAAAACTAAAAATAAGTCCTTTATCTAAACTCTCGTTTGTATTTCCACTTCCTTGTCGGTTAGTAAACTTTTAATACGTTAATTCTGTAGTTATATAATTTAATCTTTCGCAACACAATGAATCAATACAGTGACTAATAGTTTTGTCAAAGTGATTATAGTTGATTAATACTTATCGACTGGAATTTGAAAACTTTGATAGTAGGATTAGAGACATAGGTTAGATAGTGAGTAGTATTGTATTGGCAGCGGGGCGGGCGGAGGCACCTGTTGCGCCGAACTATTTTATTAGCACGAGTATGTTGGTGGGCCATTCTTTACGGCTCTTTTGTTGGCGTCGCGTTAGTTCACTGCAAACTCTGCCGACGCGATTGGCTCGGTTTATAAAGCAAACAGTAGGCATGTTTCCCGTTTGTGACGCCCTTTTGTCTGCGAACATTCGTTCTTTTCATTTTAATTCGGATCCCATTGCGTTTGATTCCACACAGCGTGTTTTCACTTGAAAACTATAAAAAAATCTTTAAAAGGAATGTTGACTGTATTTTAAAGCTTAATCTTACGTGTGTTATTATGTTTCTGTTAGTCATCTTTGCACTCTTATACGTCAAATTTGTTATCCCGCCAGACGCCAATGCGACTCTTGCATAAATTGACGCCTTTGCAATCATAATGTTGTCGGATATTTCCCTATGGGTTTTCAATGTGAAAAAACCGGAATTCATCTCATGCTTCCATTACTCGCTCGATCTATAATTCAATAACACCCATTAACTTCGATGAGTTTACTGATGCAATTTCCATCAGTAATTTTTCTGCTTTCACCGATTTAGCACTTTTATTTTTTTATGAACAAATACATGTTTTAAATAAGAAGCTATTTATGATTGTACCTGTAAATTAACGCTTATTATAAATTATAACTTTATGAGTGCACTGGACTTCTCTTAAAACTTGAAAATATTGTTAACTTTAAAAGTTTTAGTAATAGCATAAATTCAAAATTTAATAGACGCTGTAGCTAACTTAACAAAAAGATCTGTGGTACATAATTTTAACAAAGCCCTGTTACTCTTGCAAGTTAGGACATCGTTTAAACTCTCTTTGGCCCGAACGTCGGGTATCGATGTTTACATTTAAGCCAACTTTCCCGACTTAGAATTCAATAAAGCACGCTAAAGAATTTACTTCTCTCTTTGACTAAATAGCTTAAAAGATTAATTAAAGGAAACTTTCATCGGATACGGTTAATGTTATAATGTAAACATTAAACTTGTAGCTGCAAGTTAGTTTGTGGTTGTTGAAGAAACTGCAGCAAATGAAACGATTATTAAAATCTACCTTATTTTTGAGTAGTTTTCAATAAGAGAAATTTGTACGAAAAATATTTTAATAACTTCTTAAATGATATACTTTTTCAATAACGTCTTTATCATAACTTGCTAGGCTTTATTTTCTCAAATTGCGACATTCGTACGCATGCGGACATGCAGCGGGATTGCATTGTCATCACATTTTAGTACACCGTATACGTGACTCCATCTACCCGTAATCCTTGGACACCTGCTTTTCTAATCTGCCCGTCATTTACTTAGATTGCAAACTAAAATTTTCTTTATTTATAACTGCGATATTCCCCAACCGTTTATATTACTTTAGAGATTATTAAAACATTGCATAATTACATTACATATTTGTTTACAATAAACTAAATTTACTTTACTTGCATGCGGCTACAAGCATCGGTTAACTTCGATAAACCGAACTTAATAACTGACTCGCTCTCCCGTATGACGAGCCGGTTGGTATAAAAAAGCCGTGTAATTAAAAACACAGCAAACACGTTCTGAACTGACATTATGCGAGAAGCAAAAACTGCAAACTCAGTGGTCCGATGAAAGTATTCGCCGGCTTATAAATACGGGGCTTTCATGCGCTGAAAAAACACACAGTAACACGGCAGATCGCGTGACGCTGAGATGAGCGCGATGCATCGAACCCGGTCAGCTATCTACTTGGTGTTTTGAAACGTTCCTGTTAAAGCATATCGATATCATAACATGGTAGCCTTGTAGCGGTTAGCTTCGATAAGCGTAATGCGAACAGGAAAGCTTCCGTTGTATGACGTAGTCATCTTAAAGAAAATAAGCGACATTATTAAATAAGCTACATTTAGACTGAAGATCAAGAGAAATCATGAGCCGGCACTGGTATATTAAAAAAAAGTGTTAGTTCTCTCCGCCTTATAATAATCATATTAAATTATTTAAAAAAATATCTTACATATGACGTAATTGAACAGACAAAATCTTAATTTTTATACATGTGTTGGAACAAAATTGGCATACAACAAATATAAATATAAAACTTCGTTACAAAGAAATACTTATTATGTCTATTAAATGGTAGACAACCGTTCTTAACTCAAAGTTACTCCTTCTAATTTTTAATAGCAATAATGTTCAGAACCCCATCTCTTTCCTTTTGTTTTTGGCAGGTTTAATGAGAAAAATCAATCAACATGACAGACACGGTGTCAGTTTATTTATGTGCTATAGCTATTTAATAAGTAAACAGGGTGAAATCTTTCAGGCGCGATTTAATTAAAAGTCATCCAAAAATGTTTCTGAAAACTGTTCGCAGCATAGTTCGGCATCGAATATACTTTATCAAGGGAGACGAAGCATTTTTCATTTCAGTCGCGTTGCGTGATTCTTAAGGCTTTCGCTAGGCGGTATTTTATTATGCTTTGCTTTTATGGGACAATGAAATTCGCGAAATATTTTGTTTATAATTTCGCACCACATATTTTAATGCTACTCGAAATTCTTTAATGTTTGCCTGTAACAAATTTACCACAGTCCCTGTTTTGATTTATTTTTTATCGCTGTGAATAAATTCCGTTCGAGCTATATTTTTTGTTACATTTTTGATACTAAATAGGCAGTACACACATTAAATACGAAATGGATGTGTGTTTATAGACTAACTTTCCTATTAATTAAGCGTAAAGAGGCACGCGCATCGAATCTGCTATCCGAGTGGACGATTCGCCGGAAATGACGTAGAAAATTGCACAGCCGTTCCACGTGGACGCAATATCCTACGAGTACTTCCAATTATGCAGATTATCTAGCCGACGATACTCTTATTACAATGTTACTTACCTATACGCGACCACTGACGTATACTTTAGCGTAATAGCAGTACGCTAATACCATCAGTAGTGGGAAGGGCCTCTCAGCCGTAATTAGACCCGTAGCTCTGTTCCGTATCGATATTTGTTTAGTTGGTCACACTGTCGCGTCGTTCATGTCCGCAAAAAGATTTCAATAAAAATCTAGAGCAGATTCGATTTGCGTCATTAGTACAGGACCGAACTTTTTGTCAGCCTAATTTTGATGTTTGGTTAAAACCATTTCGTTCTAATTGGCAATTTTAAACGATAGCGGTTATCGTTTGTAACGTTTAATAATTGCAATGGATTATAATTCTCTTCAATTGAATTTCAGACAAAAATATTCTCTCATATCGAAAGTAGCGGCGGCATACGCTGTTTAAGATGTTTAGTTCACGTGTACACGCGAGTGGAGGAGCAATCTGCATAATGAGAAGTCAGAGGTTATTGCGCGGATCGGACAAAGTCGGCAATTTCCCGGCTCGATTGTTATGGAGCTCGCTGGGATATAACCGATGCACACATTGATTTCAATGGAAGATAAAATTTGTAGCGACTTTCTTTATCAACATGCCATATTCGTTATATAAACATTGATCCCATATATTATGAGGTTAATACGTAAACCGTTCACGCTGAAGCAGACAAATTACTCTGTACAATATGATTTTTACAATACATTACTTATAGGGTTAAAATTCTATATTTAGTTTTTTATTTCCGTTATCGGAAGCGGAATCAGTTGAAACTGAAGGGTCGGTATCACCGTGTAAACTGCCACGAAATTCACCCAATTACCAGTCGATTGATGGCGCCCTATCGCGACCTGTCACAGATCAAATTTCCGACGACTTCACGACCTCTTCGCCCCTTAACGTCTTACTTTTATCCTTCGGACGGCTGCTGAAACGCGTTTGACAGATTGTACCCGAGCTTGGCCACATCGAAGGAATTTATTGACCGCTTATTATTTTATTTTATGAACATCCACTCTCATTTCATAGGCCGTAGAACGAAGTTACGATTTAGGAAACGCGTTTATTGGAGCTCCAAGGTGATTCGCAAAGCTCTTAAACTTGTTAATATTTTAAACAATTTTCGGTATTTTCTTTTCGCAGTTGTACTCTACGTAAAATTAAGAATATATTAAACTGATAAAGCAAACACAAACATGTGATATCTGTGTCTAAATTTTTTTACTTTTTTTATGTATAAAAGATCAGGTCGACTGATATTTTCTTTGTTAGAAAAATCTCTTGAAGTTAAACAAAAAATATATTATATCTTTTCATATATTTTGTTTTCAATTAGATTGTACTAGTTAATACAGTTAGTATTTCTTAACTTAATGTTTTACGTGGTTACCAATTAAAACTAACAACTTTTTGTACTTAAATTTAACGTGGACCAAACTAGTAGTAAATATATCATAAAATTTTAATTTGTGTGCATTTCTAAGATATCCTTGGAAAAAATATATGTTGAATGTACTTGGTATTAAAAAAATAAAGGCCCCAAATCAATACCTTTTAAGTTTTAACATCTTTTAATCCGTTGCAACACGTCGATAAAAGCTCATAAACGACAACGGCCGCTGCCCGGACACGGTCTGACCGTTATTGTATTGGACAAAATAAAAACTGAAGTAGCGTCGCGAGGTGTTTTCGATCAAAGAAAATTACTGAGGGCAGCGGAGGCGTTGGTCTTTTCTCCGCGGCGAGCGCTCTTGAGCTCTATAAAATCCTTTTCCTCGCGACATATCGTTCTTTTCTTTCCAAATTGCGGCTGCCCTGGCGCGGCAGACACGTCCAGGTAATAACGCAATAAACCACTGAGAGCTTCCCCCGGAAAAGCGATCGAGTTTTCTTTCAACCTCCCCGAAAAGTAGTTGTCCCGCAATTTTTGATGTGGAACAGTTTGAACGTTTAAATGTTACCTTATTTCCTGTTGGCTAGTGTTTGTTTTCGCCGGTGGTTGTGTGCGGTGTGAGCGGGGCGCATTCGGCGGGGCTGCTTGACCGCAGCAACCGTTTCCCGCGGTGCGCCTGCAACCCTGCGGCCATCACTTTGTGTAATTGAAAACTCGATGTGCACTTGTACTGAACACCCGCTTACAAATAAATCTTTTACAGCCTGAAAGTACTGCTCACTACGTATGCATGCGCTACCTATTTGTTTTTGTTATTGCCAAACACATCGAAAGCGATGTATTACTTGTTTTGTTTTTGCATATTGCTTGTTTCATTTCACATTTTTGTTTTGAAGGAATCAATATATTTTTAAATATATTACAAAAAAAAAACTTACCTAGAAATATTTCAGCTTTGTACATTATGCATTTTGAATAAGTACCGTATTTTACAAGGGTCAGGAAATCTAACTTAAAATGTTACACATTCGCGTAAGGAATAAGATATATGAAAAACAATTTTATCTTTATTACCTCTATTTTTCCATTTCACCGTAACATTTCCTTTGTGTTCGGTCCCGGTTCATGCCATTAACTAATCCCCACCCTCATCTCCCAATGCAGTGGCTAATGCATACCTAACAAAGCTGATGTTTTACTATTCTCAAACGCTCTAAAATCTCTTCTATAAAAGAATTAGGTTACTGTACCGCTACATATATACGTAACATATTCATTACTAGGTAACTTCATGTTTTGTATACTACAAAGATTTTTTTTATGCCGGAAGATTTTTTATACTCTTTTTAGAGTTTGGAGTCGTATTTAATGCGAGTTGAATTCAAATCTTGCATAAAACTGATTTATGTACTGCATACTTGTAGTTTACAAAGTCATGTTTAATTTCAGATGGTTTTTTGTATGTAATGGGTTTCAGATTCAGATCCGAATTCAGATGAGTTCTATGCTAATTGACCCCAGTGAATAATTTTTAATTTTTTTTTGTAAACTATTTATTCATATTACATACTTAGTTATGTCTTCCGGTTGATAATGTATTTATGTACTTGGAAACGGCAACTTATATAGTGTAAGTTTTAATTTGAGCATTAATATAATTTTAAACTGCAGTTTTCGGATAACTGTTATTATTCTAATAATAATCTGTTTAGAGGATGTTTTTTTTTAATCTTTCCGATTTATTATGCAAATTTATAATTTAAGCAAGTACAACCAACGCAAATCGGTAATAACTTGAAACTTCCAGAAGTAAAAAGGCGACGGTAGCGCAAGCACGGCAAATAGAAATAAACGGTATTTGTTGCGAGTTGCCCCGAGGCGGATAAACCAACCAGCGCTAAGTTGATCATCGAACCTGAAACAGAGCAGATACCGAATAAAGCAGATTTTAATTAAGAACGGCTCTTTGTCAACTGCTCCTTTTAATTTTGATGAATAAAGAAAATTATTTACTTTGTTATCATTTACTCAGAGTGATTTATTTAGCGAGGCAGCGCAGGCATCGCGCCCCGTGGGAAATGTCTGCCTAATACATTTTTGGAGTTTGATGTTCATCATTAGCGTATTTTAGCTACACTCCATTTGCTGTTAGGATATATATTTTATCCTCTTAATGTAGTATAAAAAAGCAATTTGAAAATTACATTTATATAATTACTGTTGCAGACTTACATTTTGCCACATACAAAGACAATATTTAATTATTTAACTCCAACACAACGATGTTTGTGTGACCACTATTTAGCAGAAGAAATAGGCTATACTGGTAGACAAAGATTGTAACTATTTGTGCTCATTCTTTGTCATTGATGATTGTGGAATCTCATTTGATATGAACCACCTTACTGTCATACATCATCAGTTGAAACTTTTGGATGTGTTTGTAAATTTCTTTTTTCGTATCTTTACAGTGAGAATAATATTCAGTCTTAATAGAACGTACTGATTTCGTAATTCTTCTTTATCAGTTATATTGCTTATCGCTATTATTAAATTTACGTGAAAGTTTGTTAAAGCGATGAAACTTTTAACGCGTGCCATATATATAGTAGGATTACAAAGCTATTAAGTTTTGTAAAATTCGAACCCATACAGAACTTACAACGTAGTATCGTAGCTACGGAACTGTAGCGGTCCCCCCTTGTTCGTAGTAAATCTTTTAATCTCTTTACAATGGTCCGGCGTCATAAATTTGACATCTGTGACTTTTTTATGACGATATTCGAAAACATGTCCCTCCCTATGGTATGATAAAATCGTATTTTATGGACGCGGAGCCGTCGGTTCATTATTTTACTTCGCTTTATCTATTAAATTGACGTTAAAACTGTGATGTCACCCCGAACGGGAGAAACCGTATTGTTGGTACGGAAATCGACGGATTGCTTTAATAAATTTCATGTTTCGCTTGCTGTCATTTAGCGATGCGGATCTTATTCGCAAGCTAACAAAAGCGGGCCATAAATAAGTGATTCCTCTAAAAAACCTATTGTTATATAAACATTTTCATGATATTTAAAACATGCAAAAAGTATTCTTTGATCGGACAAAAGAGGTTTCAGGTAAATGTTCATGTTATGATTTCAATATATTTTCCTTCGCAAGTAGTCCTATTTAAGGTCGCAATGGCGAGGGTCTGCCGATGAATAGATAAAATCCATCCGCTTAACTTCGGCCCTGCCATGAGTTGACGAATCTCGATAAAATGCAAACAACGCTATTATGTGATATTGAATTTATAATGCTAATCGATTTCCTTTATTCCGTTTTGTGAATTCTCTGCCTTTTTCTTCTTTTTAAAAGTATACTCTTAAAATACTCTTCTCAAGACGTTATTTAACAACGATCCGTCTTATTCTCACTAACTCCGTGGCACAGCGATACGATTCTGAGGCCACAAATCGAGGAGTTTAGACAGTGATGATATGAGAGTTTTTAACCCGCCTAGCTAGCTACCACTCCCATATTGTAAATCTGTCGCTTAAAATCATTACTGTGTTAAAGTTACATATGAGAACGACAGAATTACGATCAGTGTAATTTACAATCTAAAGCCTTATTGTCTTGCCACAATATAAAATTAAAGTCGAGTGTTATCTAATATACAATAAGTTTAATTCAACTTTTCTATTTTAAATGTCAATAACTTTTCATTAACCTTAATTAAAAAGTAATGTTTGTGTATCTGAGATCGGCACTGTTGAATTAACTCCAACGTCTATTACTAATACCATGAACTCATGCCCGTCTAACTCAAAATGTCCATATATAACAAAAATACTTAAAGCATTTACATTTGTCATAAATCCAGTATAAAGGAATAAATATCTAGAATAATATCATTATTTTATCACTGAAACTGTTTGATAACATCAAAGCAGAAACGTAAGTCACTGACTTAACTCTTATGTAGTTACTGTCACATTGAAAGAATACATTTACGCGTTAAACGAACAACTTTGAGCGGAGATTTGGTGTATCATTATTACAATTTACGACATTTACATTTTCACTTCCTCCGCTCTTTTATATCCCTCTTACACAAGGCAATATAAATGTGAGTTATTTTAACGCCTACAAAATTTTTCTTCTTTTCGTCTCGTCGCGTCTGTGATTTGAGTATTCTCAACTTTTCTTTAGTTTTATACCATATAACATTTTATCGGCCCATCAGCTAAGCCCGTTCTTCTCGTGAAGGTATGCTTTTCTAATCTCAAGTGACACCGGGCTCCACCTACTGTCCCTTTGATAATATTCGACCCGCCCATATCCATTCAACGCTATCATTGTGACCTCTATCGCAAATTA
The DNA here is from genome assembly GCA_029286795.1 of Byasa hedistus. NCBI lineage: Eukaryota > Metazoa > Arthropoda > Insecta > Lepidoptera > Papilionidae > Byasa > Byasa hedistus. The sequence goes on from JAGSMW010000008.1 coordinate 3,978,031, forward strand.
ACGATCTGCGAGAGAGGTCATCATCTCGCCAAATGAGTTACATAGTGACACCTAAACTTACATTTTGTATTCGACCTTTATCGCGTAATCACTTATTAATTTATCTACGACGCTTATACAGTTTACATCCAGAACACGTTTAGTCATAAAACAAAACATCCAATACTTTTTGTATTATTTACAGAATTAAACTTATTCTGGAACTGCGTTAGTATCATTACTTTTGTATGTACATAACATTAAAATATATTGAATCATTCATATAACAAAAATAGTTATTGAATTTTATAAAATTAATTATATTCACACACTCTTCAACACTAATTAGCTGAAAGTCCTTTGCAATTTCAATTGTAAAAATTAAACAGAAAAGTTTTACTTTTAACGTTGCCGTTGTACCAATTAAAGCGTTACAGGTTATTTCGTAATTAATTAATTAATGCACAAACAACGATAGCGGCCGCCATTACGTAGGCAGACACGACTGACAATATTTTAAATGAAGTGTTATTCTGCACAGTGACTTCATAGCTACTTGAGAACTTACCGTGGGTAGGAAAAATACTTTGATATTGCGACACTCTCTTAATACTGATTTTTTTTTCTTTTCTCCAACTCGAGCATTTTTATGCTCATCCTCGAAACTTTTGCAATCCACTTATATCAACCGTGAAACGCTAAGCAAATACAAAAAGTTTTCATGTTTAATCCGCACACTTTAAGGATTTCCATTGAAATATCGCGCCCACATTTGCTTTAAATAATACATCAGCGGTTTTCTTTATTTGTTCGTTATTCTACTTTTAGGCTTGCGGTTGGAATAATATATGTGTACAATATTTTTATTGGGAAAAAGGAAAGTAAAAGATTTTTCAGAGATATTATTTCATGTTTTAACAATAAGAATGAAATATGATTGCCGTCTTCCATTTACTGTCGATTGTACGTTAGTAAATAATGTCGTCTTTTCTCTATATTCAATGATGGGAATATAATGTACTGGTGATTTTTTGACTACAATTGAGGCGGCTTTCATTTCTACTTTAATAGTTAAAATATTTGAAATGATGGTTACTTTTCATGATTACAGTACTTGATATACTCTGCAAGGGAATTATTTATATTCTTTTGTACACAATTCACCTGACCGGACGATTTGAAGATCCTTGTGGGTAATCTTTGCTTATTCCGGATGATAATGACGATTACCAAATACAATTCCTAACAACAAAAAACTCACTATATTCTTACAATGGTTTATGGTACGTTTAAATTAATCTTATATAACATGGCCTGTATTATATATATTAAAAGTTCAATATATCTCTGTTCTTATAAATTCAAGTCGCGGATAGATGACGACGATCACCTAATTCAAGGTAACGCACTAGTTCATAACAATGTATATTAGTTATACAACTAGTTACGCTTATAACCTTCATACAGAACATGGTTTAGCTAAGTTACCCTATTAATTTCACGTATCTTTAGATTGAATTTGGGCTTTCAGTTGGAGTATCTTTTTTTGGTTCCATGCCTTGGCTCATTATCACTAACTACATCCCTTATCAAACCTGAATATTATGTATGATTAGTACTGCATCAGAACAAAAATAAGCAGTGGGTAAGCGGTCGTTGGTAATGATATCTTCGGCAAGATAAACTTATCAAGCTCTTTATGCAATTTGATAAAAAGTGTCTTTTATCTGTGTACTCATTCTGAAGCGTTCATTTTCAACACATTTTTTATTACTTAAACTAAAAATCAATGCTAAAACAATTTGTCTAATGTTGCAAAGCCTAGTGTGGTTCAATGTAAAGATTTCTACAGGCGCCACATTTTAATGAGCGAATGTATCATTTACCATTTGTACTTCGCTACATTATATAAAAAAGTATTTGTGTTATTTATCAAATATAAAGTTACGCAAAATTGAAAAGTCCACATTTACAAAAACCGATTTTAATTTTCGAAATCATTACTACCGAGTTCTCACCTCAATATATCATTGTATATTTAACCACCGCGGAACGTAAACAATGAGCCGCGGGCTTCGGGGTTCGCGTGCCCTGCCTCCAAGAAATTTGATATATAGACGAGTGAAATAATTTCCCTCGCCTCTCACTCCTTATATCCACCACCAACGTTTTGACTCGTCGAGTATTCTTATCTACTGAACGCAGCATTTTGATTACAAGAGGAATATTTAAACATGCCTCACACTTGCTCCGCTTGTTTTTGCACGTTTATGATTTATGCAAGTAATATTATCACTTCGCCGAGGGTATTCCTATGTTTTTACTATTTCGCTTTCTCCTCCCCTTATCCGGATTACTCCGAAACCACCATAAAAGTGAAAAGTATTCCGTCAAAAAGGTACGCATTTTTTATGACAGGAGTTACTTTTGGTTACATTACTTCGAATGCATTAGTGAGGACGAATAAAGTAAGCTACTTTATATACACGATAACATGAAAGTTAATACGTGATCGTATTCCGTATTGTTCAATATCTTAATTATTTTTAATTAAAGACAACAATAATTGCAGACAATATAAAAAAAAGAATTAGTTGTCCTTTAAACAGTAATTAAATGTGTTTCAACAAAATTATATATGTACATTGTTTAAACTAAAACATTAACGTACTCCTACATAAATTTATCAACAGCTTATCTCTGTTTGACACCAATTATTGTAAATTAGGGATCTGTCTAAACTTTAATTAAGAGTGCCTCAACATTTCAGTTACCTACGTCAAGTAACTTATTAGTGTACATAATCAACGCACCTTTTGCCTGTAACTTATCCCAAATCTTTGAAATCGGGGTCCAGAATCGATCGCAGCTCGACTCATTCCCATCATTTATTCAACAGCCCATGAATACTTAAATTCAATCGAGAGCTAAGCAACTGCCCGCTAGCCTAATGATATTGTAGTTATTCCGAATAGTTGATAGTGATCGTATCACGTTTTGCTTGGATTTGTTATTTCTTTTTACAATGTTAGGTAATAAACAATCAACTTTTAATTATATAATATATCCAAAAATAGCACTGAATATATTTAGGTGTGTCTATACGTATGTGTTAATAAACATTTTTTTTTATTCGTCGAAGCGCAAAGACATGTCAGACGTTCATTTGATGTTAAGTGATATGCTTGATCATAACTATCTACAGTTCTCTTCCTATTGAAAATCAGTAATGCTCGCACACTACTGATTGACTGTAGAAATAGAGACTGCTGCGGTATTTACCTAGGCACGTTTTTCCTCTACTAACCATAGCATTACTTAACATGAGATTCTGTCGCATTCAAACACTTATTATTTACTCGATGGCACTACAACTCTTTGTGGATCCTGGCCTTTTGTACAATTTTTCTCTAGATTTCGCGACTCGGAATTCTTCCTCCATCCAGTAACTTATCCCATTCCTCTAAGATCTTCTTTTACACCTTCTATCCATGTTTTCCTTGGCCTACTCCTTAGCGTTCTCTGTTGCGGGAAGCACTTACCGCAGTCAAGCACTACTTCAATTAATTAAAAAAAAAACAAACATGGCATTGTAAGCCTTATAGTAAAATTTAATATTGCAAGTGTAAGTTGTGTCGTATACTTTATAAGAGTAATAGCTAACACTAAAAATATGGATATGGACATAAGCTAATAAAGTAAAACTTGGATATTGTCTTCAAGTTGTGTCGGTACTCGGCTATCTCGAGAACAAGTTGCGGGAGTTTACGGTTAGTGTTTTCGATTTTATAGAGTTCTTCCACACTAATACCTTCTGCGAACTACATAGAAGCTTCGCCGTAAACTTTATCGCGCTTACTACATTTGGGGAATGGAATGGATATCCTCAATACAAGGCCGTATATTCGAGCACTTTCTTACTCGTCATTATGTGGGCCGTTTCGAAAAATGTTTTAGCCAATGTCGAAAAAGTTCGCTAAATTTTTCGAACATTTGCCTAATTATAATCACCACTGAAACACCACCGCTGGAGAATAGACCTTTAATTGTCTTAGGTTGTCGATCACACTTGAAAAGAACCTACTAAATTGTTTCTACCAGCGAGTGACCGCTACTCGAGGAAGCTAAGGTCCTTCCATAAATTCTCTGTACACTTTTCCACTTAAACTATCAATCTTTATTTCTATGTTGTTGATCCTAATTCTTCTACTGATCTTCTCATCTCTGGTTAACTACGGATAAATGAGATATATAAGTAATTAAATCGGTTGTGAATTTTAGAATATTGATATTATTTATAATATACCGTAAAGATCATTTTTATAGTTTATTTTTACCAATGTTTAGAAGATTACTTGTAACATTTTAACTAGTCTAGTCATTTTTACTGCAGTGTGCTGTAAGTCTAATATGAAATAGACATATCCAAAAGAAAGAGAACATTATGCTTCAGCTAATGGCTGTTCAGAAGTTGTGCGCGAACATTTATCACTTGTTTCTGTAAAACAAAACATTGCTAGAAAACATGCGCCCGCGGAACATTAGCACCGTATGTAAAGAAAACATTGGCATCTACAACATTACAATTTCCAACGGCAACATGGACATTTCAAAGTAAATGGCTTACCTTAAATATACTTACAGACATTAGGCCTATCGTATAAGCTAAAATGTAACTCGAATTTAAATAAAAGTATATAAAGAAAATATTTACGGTATTAAAATATAATCCATAATGTAAAATGATAAAAGTGGAAACTAAACCACATTGTTCAAAGTTTAAAACAATATGGAAGAATCAATTGTGGTCTTTTAGCAAAAATATTACTACTAATAAACTATACGTTAAAGAGTGATCTACAAGTACAAAAGGAAAAACAATCATACAAATCTTCTATGAATTAACTATTTATAATAAAAAACAACATATTGTTCATTTGTGTTCATCCAAACACATTATATACTAAAAGAATTTTGTTATTGTTGCCTACTATTATCATAGTAAGAAATAATAAACCAATAATAAAATCAACTTTCACAACGTTGTTACTTATTTCGTGTTGTTATATCTTTGCTCTTTTTAGCTGTAGTTATTAAGTAACAATATAAAGTTTACATAACAATATATTCAAAGTGATGACTTCAAAAATGTATTTGCTTTTTATTTTTTACAGTGGCATAAGTTTACTCAAACCCATCTAATACTAGCATTATAGAGGTCAGACAGTTAAACATATAAGAGCCAGAACTTTTAACATACCCTTAATCTTTAACTTACTGTCACTAGATCGTCGCCTTTTGCGTGGTATAAAATTTAAGTGAAGTGCCAGTCAATTATATAAATTAGCAATAAAAATTTATAGGACTACGTTTAAGAACAATTTGGGTGTTTCTTCTTTACGCAGTTTCACTCCATACATTAATTATTACTATTACGTGGGACCAGTGGCGCTTTAACAAGCTCGACTCGTACTATAACTAATTGGGCTTGAGGTAATAAATCATTATGACAGTACAATATCTCAAGACAACGACGAATACAAAAAGGATAAAAAATCCTATCACATATTTTTTTTATTAAGTAGTTGTATTTACATGTTTGTACTTGGCCTATACGTTTGCGTATGCGCAACCAAGGCTACATTATCATTCAAGATCAAACCACGCAGTCTTCGAGGATCGTGACTGCAGTCTAACGTATACACGAGCCGACATGGATTACCAGACAGATGGGCCCACAATTGGAATCTAATCTCGACGTAACATCGTCGCCGGTCACCGTGTAATTGACAACCGTTACGAATATTTGCAAATATAGGTTAGTTCAGCAATAGCTTTCAACGTACCGCTACTATGTGACATATTGAAAATTTTCTCGCAACACTTGTGTTAAATATTCATAAACAACTACGCATACGAATACACAGTTTGTGTTAGTCTGGCACATTTAAAACTTTTACAATTTTACAATTCACATCATTAATTTACACACCGTGTAAATAACATTAGAATGTTAATACTAATTTAACGGAATATCTAATGTTTCATTTATATCAATAAGTTTTTGTTATATTTAATTAGAAATAATTTTAGTTAACATTCTGTTAACTATGACAAATAAAATCAAAGAAAAAAAAAATCATCTTTGTAATCGATAAATGTATGAAAACTACATAGATTCGGTTATTAAGCAAAAAAATATTATTTATTAACAAACTAAAAACATGTTATATTCCAAATAACGAAAACTATATTCATGAATTATTTTAAGACACTTTTGTAACTCCACTATAATGATACTATTATAATCTTTATTGTAATAAAGAATTACAACACAATAATTCAGTATAAGAATAAGTAGGCAAAATGTCAACAAAACGTATTCTGAATAGCAAAGCGAGACATGTAAGAGTTTCCGTAGTGAATTCTTGTCATTTGACACCTCCGCTTCACTGGACTGCACGTGTGGCGTGGTGTCTCCGTTGAGATTATCGTACTGAATACACACGTTACCTTTTCACGCCTATATAGCTTTACTTCTATTGGAATATTCATTTTGTAGGTCAAAGTTATTTACATAATTATAACAATCAAACAAAAAAGTATAACTTAATAAAATAATCTTCCTCATCATCTCAGCTAATGGACACAAACAGGCAGAATAGACTGATATTATTACATTTTTTTATCTGTAACTCTATTGAATTATCTACAATGTGCACAAAATAATTAAATCGAAGAAAATTAAAAAAATATGTCATCCTTCCTAATTAAATTTTTATATTATGTACTTCACATGTATCCATTGAACAAAATTTTTTAAATAAAGACTTTCTTATACAAATACAGATTAAAAATAAAAAATATCGTTACAAGGAACACTAATTACTAAAACATCATCATAACAAAATCATCACCTTCAACTTTTGTAAATTAGTATTTTGTAAGGAAAAAAACGAATGACGGAGCACAGTAATGTTTTAAGTTACTACTACATATCAATAACCCAAAATATTAAAAAAAATTGTTTGTAGTTTCTCATTAAGCTAATGTTGTATTAAAAAAAATATGTGTCCAACATACCATTTGCTTTCACTAAACGTTTTGTTTTTAAAAAAAAAACTGTCTCCCGCCATTTGCCGTCCAATCGTCACATTACGTCAACGTTACTTTTCGAGGGTAATTATAACAATGTAGTTTTGATTCTCACTTTAGCTTGCCTTGACACTTATTTCTAAATCGTACTCTTATTCACACTTCTTTGTCTGCTTGCTTTTAATTTGTTATTAGTAAATAGTTTAAATAAGTGAAATGGTTTTTAGTTTACGTGAAATACTATCAAGTTTCCGCTACATCCATGATGAACGCAATAATTTAAGAGATGAAGACATTGAGGTATTTTTTCTATTTAATTTTTTGTTTTAGCCCTATATATAAAATGTTATACATATTTAATAATGTTAGTATTCATTTTTATTAGTAGTTTGTTAATCGCTTTTAGGTATTGATAATAAATTTCAAAGTGATAAACAAATGCATACTAAAAGAAATGCAACAAGGATACATTAAACTTTTTAAATAATGTTTATCGCTTAACATCATATTTTTCTATTGTTTAATATTATGTTTGATATGTAGATCGTCAATTCATAAACATTTTTCTTATATACATGTGTAAACGTGAAACACATGGAATATATATTTTTGCTTGTACTTCTCAATACGTTACATGGATCCGTTCGAACAAATTTTTTTTTTTGTTTATTTTTATACAAAGCTGTATACTTAATAGTTATATTTAAAACGCCATAAGAAGCTAAAACAAGTTTACTGCCTGTACTTATACATAAATACAAGTGTAAGTGGCTCTGTTTAAATACTTAGATGCGAAACGTAGCAAATTTTGCCTTTGTATAAAGCAAGTGCCGGTCGATGAAATAATTACCACACTTTACTTTGTTCGAATACTCTTGTGCTATATTATATACAAAAAAATCTTTTAGGTTACATGTAAATACTTGATGTATATTAACTTATAACGTAATTAGCGTACATTCTTTTACGGAATGTGATATTAAACTCCGTTATATACATTTGATCTTGAGTCATGATATTAACCGTTTGCTTGTTTTTTAAACAAAAATATAACTAACATGCTTTCATATGTACTTTAACTTAAACATAAAATAAGAATTGCGGTGAAAATAACAATATTCAGAAGTAATATTATTACTTATTAATAGTCGGAATTACTATTCTATAAAGTTATTATACAGTTTTATTGGCTTCATGTTCCATTTCTTTATTATACTATCTTATATATCTTTTTCTTTATACCTGCAAAAAGGTTATACTATGTACTAAACAATAAATTGTATTGTATTTTTTTTTACTTTATTTCTCCCGTTTAAGGGGCAAATATTCCAACAACACGGGTACTAACCAAGTGTTGCTGGAGAAGAGGAAATCTTTCTGTCACTATCCTTAGGTTCAGTTTCAGACTCCAGGAACTTACGGACTATTCGACAGGTGTTAAGAATAACCACCTTTTGCATGGTCATGTAAGTGTTAGGCGGCAGATCTAAAATGTTGAGGCTATTAAGGAGATGTTTTGGTATCACGCCAGTACTGGAGATCACCAAAGGTACTATGGAAGCTTTGTCCAGATTCCATATTCTAATAATCACTTCTATTAATTCTCAATATGTTTTTTTTCTCTGTTATGGATTTTAATATAAGTTGTATTATGATTATTATATTATTTTTTAGCATAGTTTGGTTATACTTACCAAAGCTTCGTGTATTAACCGTTAACTGTTTCGATTGATATTTATTATTCAATTTCTATATGTACTCGAATATATATGAGGGTAGTGTCCTGTATGCGCGGTGGAAACTTTGGTTCCGGCGGCTGCATCCGGCACGTCACGCCGTGATCATTAATCATTGTATGGTTACGTATGTTGCCAACACCTGAGAGGTTCCAGTGTTCCCCGACAATGTGCCGCTCGATACTTTCGCCTGCCGAGTACCAGCTTTAAGTGTACTTGGACCTATGGCCGCGTTTACCTTCATTTTATTTACGTACGGCGTCGCTCTTTATGTTTCGCATGGGCTTATCGCGTTACATTAAGCCGTGTACTGTCTCATTAACGAGTGAAATATATAATAAATACTATGGCCGTTGCTTTTTATCGGTAAACTCATTGTATCTTAAGTATGTTGACGAGACAAAGCCGTAATGGTGGGACATTGTTTTAATCATTCGTTAAAATATTTGTATTTTAAATGTTCACAGTTTTCATTGTGTTAAACCTAAAGAGATAAAGTACAGTGCGTTTGAAATGTTATGAAGTAGAGGCTTCGTGTATAAGTAAGTGTAATTTAACTTAATATATGAGCATCTTACATTTAGAGATGCTTATCCAACCTTCAGCTATCAAGTTACATATTAACAATATTTTCATTTATGGATATTTATTATTAAAAAAATGTAGTAATTACTTAATAATATAAATATGATAAGGTTGTTCGCTCACAGCACAGGCTCTCACATTTCAACAACGGAGACACGGTAATGGCTGTTAATTTACAATATTAAATTGCTAGCCAAGATGATTTTAAAAAGCTCACCATTTGACCTCCTCTTTGGGCCACGGAATCGAAAGAGGACATCTGTGTTTCTGGGCAAGCAGGTAGACGCTGCGCCTCCGAGTTTATTTTGGAGCCATGCGTAAAAAAGATCACATATCTCTCAGGCATATACCCCGATTGCATGAACTAATTTCAAACTATAAGTTTGTTTAACTCTTGTACGTTTCACTTATAAACTTAGTGTACAGTAACGGCATAACGACTTATTTTAATTTCTTACTAAGCGAGAAGCCTGAATTTGATCTTGAACAGTACGGCGAAGAATGTTTGCATTTAAGTGCTTATTTACTACGTGCTCGGAGCTCAATGAAACCATTGCTGGGGAACGTAGGATGTTGTCAACATTTCCATTGAACTGTATAATATTAATTAAGATTATTTAAAAAAAAAAATAAAATTATGAGATATTTACTCTTACCTTCTACTGGTGGTAGATATCTGTTGCAAAGAATCGTCTAGGTAAAGTACCACCACAAATAATTTTTTTTTCTTTATTAATTTACTCCTCATATTTTAATCTTTTTGTCCTAATGAATATCGTTTATTTATTTATTTGAAATGGATATCTAGTTGGTTTTTATATAATCTAGGAACTGGAGTATAATAAGGTGACAATAATCTTACTATTAATTGCGCAATATTTTAAGGATATCATAACATGCTTAAAAAAGAAGGAAAAGATTTACGAAAATAAAAATGAGAACGGCTTAATAAGAATGTTGTTAATAAATTAATAACATAATATATTTAAGTATAACAATGAAGTGGAACAGCGTTCGCAAAACCGATCCGGATATCGATTTACTGGTTAATTAAGTTAGTAAATAGTTTTAAACCGCATCCGGAGCGTTCGGAGCGTCCACTTGAAAAATTATTTCGTTTCCGCCGGTTCTAGCAAACTAATCGCAATTGTTGCGAAAATTCAATTTTAAATTTCAACTAGTGAAACTGCTGTGGGCATTAAACGTTAATGCACCGACAATATTCCCGAGACGGTCCCACCCGTAAAAACTTCGGCCACTGGCTCCGCAACGTAAAGCCGTATGCACACAACACAGTGCTAACTTACCGTTGCTACTTTATCGCTTATCAGTCAACCTTCCATACTTTACATCAATTTTAATTAATATTTGTGATGTTTAGTTGGTAAAGTGTTAGTAATTTGATAGAAAAATAGTATATAAGCGTACGAATCGCTCGCCGTGTGCTGAAGCTTTGAATAGGAGCGGCGTGCACTTATGTACATCTACATTGTTCTTAAAAGTTAATTTCAATAACCGGGCAACTTCGGCGACAGCGCTTCGTTTGTTGGTCACCAAGTACCAAAGTTTCGAATTGACTTATTTACACAACGCTCGTTGAACAATACTTTGTTATAGAACAAGTATTTAAGCTTACATTTTGCATTTACAGCAGCGTTTGTATGTTAAACATTTTTTTCAATTATATAAAATTTTCTTTTGCACAATATAACTAAGTGATTACTTAAGGATTTATTATGTAACTAGTATATTATAAGTAAAACCTACTTATGGATTCTCCAGATGTTTTAGCACTAATATATGAGGGACTTTTTTTCATAATTAATTTACGTATTTAGTGATAGTCGATGTACAATATTACGATAACTAATTAATCTTTTACAACTGTATTATTATATACACTAGTTCTTCTTAATTATTATTAAAAATGATATTTAAAGATCTTTAACGTATATTTAAAATTTCAATTCTTCCTAATTGTTACTCAACATTAATTGTTAGCCAAGTTAAAAAAGGTATAAGGGATATTAGGAACGTTAATTCTGTTTACATGTTTACTAAAAATATTTTTTCGATAGAAAAACCTAGATTGAAAAAAAAACGATACAATGAAATTTATTCAGTATAGTAAAACTCGCTGGTAATATAATCTTCTAATGCGGATAATATTAAAATATCGTAATAGATCGAACTAATAAATTGAGTTACGTTGCTTGATAACAATGTTAGGAGACTGATGAGAAAGCGTACCAGGAAAATAAATACTTTTATACGCTGATTAACCGGTTATCGTATAACATCAATTTTCTTTACGGATTTAATGCATCATTAGAACGAAAACAAAAAGAATTACCTAATGCTTTTGCACTTATTTGCTCTACGTAATTTTATACTTTATTATTTAAATTAAGCGGGCAACAAAGCAAGACATAAAAGTAAGACGTTAACATTTTACTCAAGGTATCAGATGCCCGCTTTTAATAACCATGTTGCTATAAAGCTTGTTAGTCTTAATTATTAAAAGGATTTAATGTACACACAATACCCTAAGTTTTACTAGAGAATTTTAATTTTAAATAATATTAACGGCCTAATTAAACATCATACATTTTTCCAACGAGCTGATCCACAGTTCGGGCGGATGCCACATGTCTATGAAAGTTGTCCTCTGAACAAGCTGGTTTCCTTACAATGTTTTCATCCACAATTTTAATCCTTTACTTGTAAATACTAGTACTTTAAATTTGTTTTTATAATTTGTTTCCGTCATTGTGATATCAACAGTACTCAGCCAATATTTTATTTAATTTATTACACGTATGTTGATAAACTTCAACTCCTGAATATGAATACCATACGTTAGTTATAACAGTTAGTCCCCTGGGGCAGTGTAAACTAATTGTTATTAATATTCAATGCACTGGTGACCGTTTCCTGATATTCGTTGATATATGTATTCTTTAACAGTTTGTGGAATGGAATTCTTGATTCACTTTGCAGTCATGTATTTTTAAACATGTTATATAGGTTACAAGTTATTAGTGTGAAAATATGAAAAAACTTATCTATATTTAAATCTTAGATATAATACTTATATGTATCCTTACTTAGATATCATTAAGACGTGGATATGGTGTATCTTGAGTTAATATAATGGTTCGTTAAACTATTTATCCAATTAACACGCAAGGTTATGTTTGGTTAATTAATGATCATTCATTGACAGTAACAAATTTTTTTGACCTCGTTTTTCGAGGTCTTGCCTCGTCTGCTGTCGTTGGTGTAGCATCTTTATTTCTGATTCATAGTAACTAAACATTATAAGATAAGTCAAACGACGGAGTATCAGAATAACGTCTCGGAGAGATTTACATCAAAAATGATCACGCGGGAAGCCGTCGCATAATTACAGTGTTAATATTTACGGCGGCCGGAAACAAACACGTGAATTGCACATTTTTCCATCAATTAATACTGGAGTTAAAACGGACAACGGAGCTGCCCGCCCCTCGTAGTCCGAATAAACGTGTAAATGTTTACTCAACACATCGGCGGGCGTGCATCAATTAAAAATATATTACTTGCCGTACGGACATCCGTCCGTTTGCATTGTTCTGCTCCGGTCCCCGATCGGACCGGTTTCAGCGCTTGGTTACTCTCATTTGTGGCTTATGCATGGACATGCATTTTATATCGCCCTACATAGAAGCTTTCAAGTTTTAATTGAAGGTTTACTGTAAAATCTTTAATCTGAAGTACACTTTAGAGTCGATGGTTTACAGGTGGTAGATCTGTCTCTGCAGACCGTCTAAGTACCACTGCTATATCTCTACTACCAATTAGTAGTGTGCAAACGTTACAGTAATCCGGCGTAAAGGGTATTTTACTTAACGAATTCACAGAGGTGACCTTTACATCAAATCTTAATAAGCGTGATGATGGTGCAGTGTATATCATTCTTACTACACATTGTTATTGGCGGATGTATAATTAATATTAACGTATGTTTTATGGACATTTCCTTAAAAAAAAAACTTCGGATCTATGTAGCTACATGTGTTATTAATTGCGACTGGAATAAGGACATTGAATATTTAACATTAGAGAATCTTCTTTACTACAACTATGTAGACGAATCTCTTTTATTTTAACTTAAACTTAGATACAACTTTTCAACAGATCATACTTTTGTTGGCTTTGCAACTGATCGCAAGGAAGCTATTGTATTTATACATAATGTAACCGCAGACATATCTGCAGTCGGTTCACTTGTTTACACGTATTTCAGGAAGCGCGGAAGGCTGCATATTTTAAACATATCGCTTGCTTGTTCCGATATGTTTATCTTGCTCTCATCTCGATATATTTATTGCGGAAAGCCACGATCGGGATCTTTCCTTATTGGTTTCGAGTGGGGGAGTAATCGCTCTCGCCTATTTATTGCTATTGAGTTTTAATGTTAATTTCAGTTTTCGCTGGGAATACGATAAAGGCGGGATTTAGAGATGTATGAATAGCTGAATATTATAATTGCGGTTAATATTTTAAGCCTTGATTAATTTAGAAATTAACGTTTCGATTTATGTATTGATTCTGCATGCTTGTGTTATATAAACGATAAATAAATTATAATATTTTTTTCATATTCCAAACAAAAAAGTTTAGAGACTTGTCTAAATTATAGTAGAATGTTACAAGTGAACGTATTTTTTATATCAATCTCACAACTTAAGTTATTGAACCTTGGATTAAATTAATCTATTACAAAATAACAATTATTAGACAGTACTTAGAATACTTGAAGAATGAGGGTAATATTATTTCCGCTACATTGTTTACTTGCATACAGATTAAACCGTTGCAGTGGCATTGTTCTTACTTTTTTCTGTTTACACGTCCTAGTTTTAAAAAATATTTCACAATGTGCGAGGTAAGAACAAGAGAAGTAGGAGTGGTGGATATTTGGTAACTTAAAATGTTTTCTTAAAATTAAAGATATAACGATTTAAATATGATAATTGTAAAAGTATTTTAAGTTTACATTAATTTAAAACGAACCGTGTCTAACTTTAGCACTAAACTAATATTCCTAACTTATTTATTTTATTACGTAGATGACACAGTTGGTTGATCACAGAAAAGTAATTTGAAGTTCAGTATTAAAAATTAATGTCATTGTTTTTAATGCTTTACTCGCGCCTGTAATAATCGGTTGGCAGTTAAACCGGCATAACATTTTGCTTGGTTTGAAACATCTGGAATAAATTTCTATCACCTCCAGTAATTTTACAAGCTACAATACTAAACTACAACACGGTAATATTTGCACACTACTATTTGAAAGCAAAAGTTAACACTGGTATGGTAGCCAGTCGTCTCCGGCATATAGATCCTTCCTCCAGTACTACAACAAGTCGTTTTTAAAGCCGCCATATTAGTTGAAAATTATTGAATTTAATTTTAAAATGTGTAACAATCTTTAAGAAGTTAATATATATCTTTACAAAATAAGTAGCAGTGTAAAAGATAATTACTGTAATATAAAATCACACTTTAAATTTTAAAACTCTTGTTACTATGTGATATCATCTCAGGGACTTATTTTATACGAAACGTTTAACAATAATTATTTAACTTTGGTTGAAAACTGAGAAAATTTGGTAACACTGTATGGTACGGTATATATCTATATGGAATCAATATAAAGAAAACCAATTCACTTAAAACGCCAATTTTTTGAACCTTCAGTTTTAACAATATTTTATTAATTTTACTACTAGTTATTTCAGTATATATGACCTATATGTTGTCATTTAAGTTACATATTGCTAGGTACGTAATATTTAAGAATAAAAACTACGCTTACTCAATAAGTTTACTGAATCAGTGGGCCAACGAGGCTATATTATAGAGAAGCTGGATAACCTCCATATTCATACGACGTCCTTTTATAAATGTTAGATTATTTTTATGATTTATTACTAAATGGTTAGACAAGCAGAAATTCGTATACCACTTTAATACTACACATCAACTGTACATCTTAATGCGTATTTGTAAAACAACACTTTAAACGTTTACGGCATAAATTAAACAAGTCGGCGTGAAATTAATAAAACATAAGTAGTTGTATATTTGTGGCGTGTTCCGAATGTTGGCTTTTCATCAGCATGGTAATCGTGCAAAAATATTGGTCGGAACCACCGCGCCGCACCTGCCCTGAATTAAATAAAAATAACCCCGCGAAATGAGCTCTGCGTCTAATTTTTGTTCAGTTGTTACAACGTAAGCACCCGCGGCTAAACTGCACAACTAATTAAAAGCCTAAATTCATTAAAATTATCCTTTATAGCTAGTAATACATGTACTTTGTATAAGTCACTTCAAACATTACTTAAATGAACATGTAACGGGAGCGAACACGTCAAAACTTTTTAATGCCTCTTTATCATTTCATATGTAAAAGTACACAACTTCTGTTATGTAATTATTGGCAAAACGTTCGTTTGATAAAATATTTTACCGCAACATCAAACAACAAATGGCACATACAAACGTTTTGAATTTAACATACATCGAGCTGCGAATGATTTCATTTGAGCTGATTCATCACCTAACTCTGTTCCGTATAAATTTATAATGTCTACATAAATTTGCATTTTGCATAGACAGCACATTATATTACCAATTTAACCTTTATCAAATATCTTCTAATTTTTACAGTATAGTTTAAATCACATGTGTTTTTTAATAAAAGTCTCCATTACACGTTTACATTCTAATATATAGATGTTATATTTACAATGAAAAAGCAATATCTCAGTTTCCTCAATATAAACGAAGATGGAGGAAAGGCAATTAAGTCAAGTGTTTTATATGTGAAGGCTTTCATTTATTTTAACGCACACTTAAAATCCATTCCCCTTTTTAATAACGTCTTACTTCGGCGCGGTTTCCGATTGCTATGTTTACTTTCTAAATATTCCTAAATTTCTTTTAGCAAAGCACTGAATTCTCAAAAAGTTTTCAGTACAATCTGTTCGCTGACACTGATTAAGTTCAACTGCAATATAACTTATAGCCCAATTTATGTAACGAACTGCGAAATGACAGCAATATGTTTGTATTTGTTTCTATATCCACGAGGTTTACGGCGATATATGTTAAGCTGCAGTCGTAAAGATGTGTAGTGGTCGTGTTTTACACCGTCCGTAAAACTGTAGTGGAAAGTCGCGACGGAAAGAGTTGTTAGACGCGATGGTATGATCTTCGGTGGTGTTTCACATTTTGTTCAGTTAACGAATCGACCTTTCATAATCAAACAATTAATACTAGTATTATGAAAGTTTAATTATCCTCGTTGTATATAATATATACCTGAAGAGAAAGGTTTCTACTTCAATGTTTAAATAACTTTTCTAATCCTTGTGTAATAATAATAATAGGTTTAAAAGATATGTATATAGTATGACCATATATGTATGATAGTATGACCACGGTCATACAGTTTTGTATACACTAATGATTTATAATAAAAAATGCACACGATCAAATATCATTCTTTTATAATAATAAAATGTACTACTTGGTAAATGGTATTGACGACTGTGACGGTTGTAACGTTTCCTCTTAAATTTGCTTAAAGTACGGTACAGTTTGTGATATACGCCGCCATCATCTCGAAATGCTCCCATCCACTTTTAGATTAACGCACAAACTATCGATAGTAAAAACGTCTAACAGTGGTTATGTAGCCGCGTCTATTGCGATTTATTGCAATGGGATCGCTCGTATTCGGGACTCGCAACGACCGTCGAGGTGTTTTCACTCAAATAAATTTTCTAAGGACCACCGCGTTCTTACAAATGTGTATCGAATCCTCGTCATTTATAACAGAACCGTACATTCAGGTCATGTCATCCCGCATTTTTTTTTTGCAACAATTAAAAAAAAAATATGTTTCACCACCAAAATCATTTAATACGCAAGTAAAGGCGAAACTATATAAGCGTTCTAACAATTACTCAAATGTTTACTTAATATAACCGGAAACTTGAATAATGATGTAAGTACTAATAAATAACGTTCAATAAGTATAGTTCTTTCATAAATTTTACATAAATTTAGGTAATTTATTCCGTGTCTTTCTTGTTCATCATTGCCTATTATACTGATCGTAAATGTTATTTTAACCGCGTGCAGGCGATAAAAGGAAATGAGACGTGGCTTTGTTTAATGTTCAGCTGTCTGTTTACCTGACGCTCGGTTATTGCATTTCTGATAGTCATCTCTCAGCTATTTGGCAGACCGAGGGGGCATCGGATGATGGATGAATAAGAAAAGCGAGCTCAGCATTGTGTCGTACGAAGGAGTCCACGGCATCTTGTAGATTGATGCAGGTTGATGACGGAGAATGGAGGGACCCCTTATAATTACAAAATTTTAAAAGGATTACCATTACGTGTCAGTTTCTTTGGCATTATGTTAATAAATCTTTTATATTGTATTAATTTTAATTTTGTATATTGTGTTACGTATTCATTATTTATTACGTTCTGGTTTTGTATGTACGTACAATAGTTGATATTTATCTTAAAAGTATTAGGAGTATTATTTCGGAAGTAACAAGCATAACGACTTAAAACAATAGTAAGGAGGTGACAACTTGTTGGCGGGTCGACCCTTGCGACTGTGGTGAACCTGTCAACGTCAGCTGCGTGTTTCTGTGGAAGAACGTAAAGAACTACATAGAATTTAAATTTATTTTTTAAAAGACTAGACGATCGAAATGTAAAAGGAGTTGTAGTTATAAAGTCATAAGACGAGCGGGATATTTACCTTCACGTAGATAACATGATCTTAATATGCAATCGATGTTTTTTTACTTGTAGTTCCTCTAATTAGTTAAAAATTTTACTATGCATGTGTTTGTGAATGCAATTTACTAATGAATAATAATTTTGTTACAGGTAAGCACATATTTACCTTCCCAGAATTACTACGGATATGTAAGTACGTTTTTTACTTTGTACACAGTACAGACCCGTTCTTCAAAATTTTAAGATGAACGGATGGACGGAAGGACATGTTTATTTATTTTTCTCATCTGAAAAAACTTAAATAGGAATCCGTTGTATGGTCTTGATGTTGATATATTAGAGGCACTCTTTAATCAGAAACTGTCTAGATAGATACCGCCTCAACGTCTCGCTGCCAAACAGTAGTTTGCAAACGATTTCCGGTTTGAAAAGCGGTATATTTAATGCAAATACTGAAACAACGAGACTTAACGTCTTGTCTTTTAAGGTCGCAAGGATAACGTGGTACTGTGTTCTTCGTCCTAACGTCCCATATTGTGAAAAAATTGATGCTGAAAATTTTTAAAAGCGTGAAACCCTATACTTCGGCCGGTTCGAACGTATATTGCGTACCCTTTTCAACAGCGAATACACGCAGTACCTACGCATTGTACGCGCAGGAACCTCTTTCCCACACAAAGCCCCCCTTATTATGTTACTGTGTAGGATATGAGGAAATTGGCTGAATGGCTTTATATGAAAAACTCACGTAATCTTCGTTGGGTATAGGCTACAATATCCTGCACTTGGCTCCTCGCCGTTATTGTAGGACACCTTGATATTTATAAATTTTGTAGAATTTCCGTTTCGATTCCCGGACGGAGAGAAAGATCTCAGAGCCTTTCTCCTCATATTTGCTTGTAAATGTCGCCAGAAAAAATTCGTGAGGAATTTTTACGGGCAAACGTGTTGGGATAGTTGTGAATTGTGTTCGTGAGGGCCGAGACGTATTTCTCGAGTCGGCGGGCGAAGCACTGCGATCCGTAATAAAGTGCGGCGCTCGGATTTCCGGCCGCGGCGGTGTGAACGCAGTAGATCACTATCGGTGCTTGAACGCGGCTCGGGACAAATTCGGTGTCCTCCTCGAGGAACGCGGACAGAGTACGCCAGTTATGAAAATTCCTACACAGGAATTTTGACTCACACCAGAGATTTTTGTTGAGTTTTGCGGTTGTCGTCGAGCAGATTTTTTTTAAGAACCACGAGTCTGTTACGCTTATTTCAGTCTGCATTTTATGGAGGCGGGAATGTGCTCCGCTTTGCTTTATTTGTGTACCGCCTTTCTCATGAAATTGCTCTGTTTCATTGCTTACGAGCCGTTTTGAGGTAATCGTTAGAGATTTTTTTTATTGAAATGTACTTTCTTTCGAAAATAGTCTAGAGCGTCCGAGATTCTTTTCATTATTGTTTTAATAAGTATAGCAAAGTTTTGAAATAGGTAATAATATAATACAAATCTTAAGTAATCGTATAAAATTTAATTATTTTGATATTGCCGAAAAGAAACCAGACTAAATCTATTTTTTTAAACCAACAACTATTAACATTTACAAAAGAAATGTAAGAAATGAAATGTTTTATTCATTCCGTTAACGAGAAAATTACCGAGGGGGCGGTAGGGGTGGATTCGATTGCAAAGAGAGGCTAAGCACCTTTGTCTTTGGGGAGAAGTGTGCCCAATGAGCTTGCCATCCATACCAATTAAATGTCATATTACTACCGTGTAACTAACGTTTTGTAGATTACTATTTCATTAACAATGCACCAGCTATATTTGAATCATTATTAATAAATTCAAAACCAAATTAATTATTATTGTATTTCACAAGATGCTGCTATTTTAAATGTACAATCTGTAATTGGTATAATTTGCTAATAAATATTTAAAAAAGTGTTTGTATGCACAAACCAATATTGGACATTAAAGTAATTCAAAGAATCAAAAGGAGGTTTTTGGTGGAAGGCTAAGACAAACACAAAAGAAATTTCTTCATAAAAAAATTTGTTTTTCCGTACCACCTCGAATAATTTTCACTACAATAGGAAAAAAAATGCAAAATATACACAACAGGCATATTTACCAATTAGTTTCTATTCTTATAAACCGTTTTGTATAAAAGATGCATTGTAATGGATGTATTAAATTTAAAAGAAACGCTTGTACTAAATAAACCATTAAGCAACACTGCGAAGAAAAAAATCACTTTTTATTCTTGCTCTTTGCTCTGTTATCTCAGTAAACCCCCATTTACAGCTAAACCCGCTGTTAGAGACTACGTAAAACCAAAATACTTAACAAGTGTCTCGAGCTTTCTCTTTATATATCCTTCGTATATATAGCGGGAATGTCTGTTATTTTTTGAGTTCGTCTCCTCTTTAAATACTATCTTATCGCTCTGCTTCTAGTGCGTACTAATTTTTCATTTTAACTTTTATAAATCATTCAGAGATTTAATTACTATCAGCGAATTAGTTTAAAATAGTAAATGTTTCATAGACAAGTACAATGTCTACCTGATGATATACTCCATTTAAAACTTTAAATAAACTCCAAATAATAGATCCACATATATTTTTTTAATAAAATAAATACATTTTGATTAAAAGGTGCCTAATTCAAAAAAAGGGAGCTAATTGATAAAAAAAAGTCTTTCTAGCGAAGTACAAATTCGCAATGGGCTGTAAAGTGTACGAATTTGCATCGTGAATACTTTTCGTCAACAATTAGCCCATTAGGGCTTTGTCTGCCCGGACTGGGGGTTGCTTTTAACGACATTTTAAAAGATTTCAACTCTCCGAGACTGCGGGCTTATCTCGAACGTGCTACTAGCTTGTTTCAAAAACCCTTTATTAACTTTATGGTCCACTTAAAATATAACACAAATAATAAATATGGCCGGTCTCATTTTATAACTCGGTTTTACGCGTTCGGATACTTTAAGGCAGCCGTAACACCTTTCTACTTATGCTACAAAAAATTACTTCGTCATAAGAGATTACGTAATAATTTACATATAGATTAGACAATTATTTGCTTAAATATTCAAAGCTCCATCGTCATCATCATGAGGTCTTTAAACAGAATATAACTCTAAAATTGAGAAAACTATTCCGGTATTTAGCGAATATTTCCAACTGATGATATTTAAACCAGGTCCACTCCTGTACCGCCAGTCGATACCATTTCTTCACTCCAAGTTTCGCTCCCCCAAGATCATCATTGGGAATTTTAATACTACCTTTTGTATGACGACCGCTTGAATATTATATTGCAAAAAAAGTGTTTCCTAATGATATTAATATGTTATTTATTTGTTTAAACAGCATTTATCCTTTAACATTGTTTAGTACGTTTTCAATATGTTGTTTTCATACATAAACCGTAAACGCTATTTATTACCAAAAGTAGTTTAATTAAATTTCGTTAAAGTAATTTCTGATTAACATAGAATTTAATTACAAAATAGCATATAAACCCCTTGTCATATTTTTTAAAGCACAGTCCATTTAGTTAATTTATATTACAAACCGTAATTTGATGCTAGTACTTACACTACGTTGTGGATTATGAACCCCCGCACTAAACATGATATTAATTAAATGAATACACCCGTGCGACTTCTCTAATACTTTTGTACTCTACTCCATTAATGAAATTGTGCTTCACATATTGCACTAACAATGTTTCTTTGCTGCTCCGGAGCACAGAGCAGCTACTAAATGAAATTGCTTAAAAGTCACCTTGAGGCGTGGTAATGGATCTAGCTAGAAAGTCTCTGAAAACAAAGTACTCGCTACGTAATACTTTTACGAGTTCAGTTTGATTATATGTGATGTATTTTCAAATGTACAATACACCTATATAATAGCGTAACTGAATTAAAACATCGAAAAGATATTAGATGATACAAACAGCATTTTTTATCAATATTCGTTGCGAAATAGGGAAAACTCGTGCGTTGCTAAGATTAAAGCTGGTTATGAAATTCATAACAAGCTCAGAGACTTCTGCGTAAGCTTAATGTTGTAAACGAAAACGCTGAGTTGCCTAACGGAAACTAATAAGAAATGGTGATCTTGAACACTAATGTAACCTGGATTAAAAGTTAGCCTTAAACAGTATCTATGTTATGAATGAAATATGAATTTCTTTTTTAAACATATCCGCCTCGAAATTGTCTAACTTTGAATATTTTTTTTGTTTAATATTTATTTACTGCAACATAGTTAAAAAATAATAATTTTTTCCAACTTCTTATGCCAAAATCATTTATTAGAAAGACGAAGAAATTATAAATTAAGACATTTTAAAGTGAAATAACATTAATATTTTGGCTCATGTAGAGCAATATAATAGCAAAATTGTAATACAGATATTAATACAGTCGTTTACAATGTTTTGCAATCGGCAATGGGAGTTCTAATTTGTGTTTGGCTATACAGAACTTCGTCAATACCAGCAATGCGTTTAATTCCTGTACGTCACAGACGGTGCATTATCCGGTTGCCTGGTATATTATGAGATACAAAGCCTTTTGCACGTCCGCTTTGAATGCTACTGTTTAATTGGTGAGGCGAATCGCGCCGGCTCTTTGAGCTGCGTGTATACACATAACTGATAATCCTACCAATGGACCATGCGCGGTCTGTACTCGCCAACTGATTAAATCGAGTGTAGACCTCCTAATTTAGGGCCAAACGTTGCTGTGTATTCAGTAATTTAATTGACAAGACATTTATTTAAAAAAAATAGTTTATTTGTATTGAGTTCAATCTATTGTTATTTTATTAACAACTAAACGTCTCATTGAGTTCTGTGAAAAAAATTATCATGTTTAAATTAATATGTCCGAAATGAGTACGATGAATTTGTATGCATACGTAAGTAAATGCGATAAAGCAAGTTTGCCGAAATTGTTCACTCGCAATCTTTAGCCGTGAATAGGGCCCAAATATACGTCATTGAATAAATGACTGTGCATTTGACAAACGAGCATTCACAAATATATCCCCCAGTAAACGAGCAGAATGATCCTCCCCGGTGTATTATAAATAATATAAGAATACCTCAAGGGGCCTTGCGAAAATGTACTGGATTTGCCGCAGCATATTTTTGTTCTGTAGAGATTCACATGGAAAAGTTTTAATTTTACTTTTTAAATATACTGTAACGCTAAAAGGTTTCGAACGGTAAAACTACAATAATCGCCAGTTTACTTGGTGTTATGTTACAACTGTACTGGTATTTAAATAATATTTCCTCGAGCAATTGAACATATACCACTTTTAATAAAATCATAACAATGTCGGTTTGCCATTACGGGTACAATTTACTCCATAAATTGGATATCTGAATACGTTTAACGGAGACGGAGATTATAAAATAATATTTCGTTTGTCATATAATTTAGTATCGACTATTCTTATTCGTACTTACGATGTAACAGAGCGTAATTAATGTTGTGTAACTCAATATTTTTACATAAAGAAAACTAAGTCGTGATGTTCATATTTACGTTTCTCAAATCTCACTGTACATAACTTTATTATGGAGAATCTTATTAACGTTTGAAATCATTTTCTCAGCCCCCAGGAATAATGAGTTCTGTGTTTTCACTTGAAAACCCGGTGACTTTTGTTTAATGGAATGATAATACAAATGTTGGCCTCTTTGTAGTGAGGGGTCGAGGAT
Source organism: Byasa hedistus (assembly GCA_029286795.1). Lineage (NCBI taxonomy): Eukaryota > Metazoa > Arthropoda > Insecta > Lepidoptera > Papilionidae > Byasa > Byasa hedistus. The sequence continues at coordinate 4,001,976 of JAGSMW010000008.1, forward strand.
ATTGTTGTTTTTCCTCAGGCGGGTCACTTTAGTTCCAAGGGTAATTTCATTGCCTTTCTAAAAAATTACCGCGAATGTATTTCGCATTTGCACTGTATAAAGTTTTGTTGTAGGTTTGGAGAAACCGGTTTTAATTTTAGCTTCTAATGTATATTACGAAATTCTTTTTCTTTTGAGAGGCTGTTAGTCTTTTAAATTGGAAAAAAATGACCTTTGTGTACATATTTTTTCATGGGGCAATAAAAGAAAGATTAAATTTTTGTGCAATAATAAGCGTATACAGTTATGTTTTAATTTATACTGCATAGTCAAATTTTATTAGATTAGACATTGACATTTGCTGCTACTGTACCTGAAATGAGATCGTAATAGAAAGTTATTTAAGAATGTACCAAAAATGTATTTTTAGTGAACACATGGCAACTTATTCATTGTATTATATTAAAGCACATTATTAATGTTAAAAACTTTCCTTCAATTTCTCATACAAACTCAAAAAAAATAATAACTTACATAGTTTAAACGATTTCAACTATCCTTTACACGCCGTTTATATTTGAGGTATTTATATAAATATTTAGTGAAAATTTAAATTTAAACCAATGCCTTTCTAAAGAATAGATTTTGTGAAACAAAATTGCGGCATTGTGCCGAATAAATTGTTATTAATGACCAAAACGCTCCCTACTTCAAATAATAATGGCTGCCCCTAATTTGTTGAGGGATAAATTTGAAACAAATACTCGGAATGTGGCAGAAGTTTCTTTAGTTATTTAGATAACTATTATTCAAAATAAAATGTTTAAAGTGTACTAGTAGTTGGTGATCACCCAGTATCACCAAAGTTAGTAAGCACTCGTGTAGAAACGAAATACTGTGCTTTTGTGGATATAATTTTCTAATGAATTTTGTAATACAAGTACATTTTAGGAGTAGTGATTTAAAAAAATCTGATTTAAGCAGTAAGCATAAGGCAACTCTTGTGGTCTTGTCTTGGGGAAGGAAAGGGTCGGATGATTTCTATTCATACACTTTGATACTTTTTTACAATTCCTACAAAAACACGCCAAAAGATAAACCCCGGAGCGATGCGTACGCTGTTGAATTTTACGATTCCACTAAGCCGCCTTAAAGTCGAGCCCTTCCTGAATATTTTGATTTATTTATAGGCGGGAAGGCGTGGGTGAAAGGGTGGTCCAAAAACAATATAATGCCACTCATCCGTGGCGGCGTCTCGCACCTGTAATTATTGGCACATTGGCCTTTTCATGAAAATTCAGAACCCTTTTCATTTTATTCACAAACCTTTTTTTTTGTATACTTCGTGCTGATGGCTCCTTGCAATTTACCAATGCGATAATTTATTTGTTGTTATTAATATGTACGTAACCTAAGTACTATTTTAAAGGTTTCAAAACACTTTATGGTTAAGCGATAACCACTACATGGTATTTTAACCGCTCGTTTACTCGTATAATTTGATAAACAATTCTCACTTTTACATGAGCTACAAAATGTGATATGATATTTTTCTCCTGTAGTAATTAAAATTTTATGAAACTTAACTGGTACGTGAAACTTTACAGGAGGTATAAAGAAGCTCGTAAGAGCGAAGACCAAAGATGTTTTAAACATTAACGTTTACATTGAATTATAATAACGGCGGCTTACTAAAAGCTCAAACAAATTTGCGGTGTGGAAATTTGATACTTAAAATGATTATTGTGTAATATAGTCGTGTGAGAAGAGGCAGGTCGCATTAAGCACTTGCCGCGCGCTAACACTTCATTGTGATGCTAATTCGGGCCGGCTCTATGAATATGGGGGCGGCGCTGCCGACACGCGCACTTTTTGCCTCAACGCGCTAAATTAATTTGAATAATACCGCCGATAGGCAAGGAGCTCCTCCGAAATGTCTTTTATATGAGTTTCCGACGTGGAAACTCCGAAGCGGACGCGGCAAAAATGTTTTTTCATTCCAACTTAAGAATCCTCCGAGTGCGTATTTATGTTTAATAAAGGATTAAAGGAGCGGGAGGTTTTCATTTAGGCGACTACGCGTGTGCTATTGCTCATTTTACAAATGGAATTAAAATATGTAAAAGGTTTATATAGATTATTTATTAATGTGCTAATTTTGGAAATACAAAAACTGTCTTTTGTTACAAAATTAAGTTGTAGCATAAACATATCCAAACACTTCTTCAAATACATATAATTCGTTATGAAATTTCTATGAAATCTAGATTCTTAATGAACAATAGTGTACATGAAGATCTGTCCTTGTGACAAGGTTGTATGAGTTACTAATATTTTAGCTATACATAATAAACATCAGACAGTTATTTTACATACAATTTAAATAAATATAATATTAATGGTCCAAGCTGTAGAATAAACATTTTTGCCTGTGCCTTGTTTCTTCTGTCTTCTAAACTTATGGCTTGTATTAACTAACCATAAGTTTAGAAGATATTAGCAGTAAATTAAAAATAACCTAATCTACACATGCCCGTTATGGTACTTATAACACAGAATTGGCTTATACCGCCTCTCTGCTGTAGAATGCTGCTTTCCGTCTCGACTGCTCGGCTGCGGCACCTTCCAACGCAAATAGCAAATGCATTCGGAACTCAATGAATACGTACGTGTTCGTCATAGGAATTACTCGACTTATTTATAAATAAACCTTTTCCCACTGCAACGCTTTCAGTTATTCAGAACCGTTCGCCGTACGTTAGGGCACTTAAAGGAAGGCGGGGGCACTTTTAAACAAATGAAAGCGCTTTCATATACCGTCTCACATCGCCTTACAGAGCCGATTAACCAGAACCGCTGAAAACTTAATGTAACTTGAACATGGCCCGGTACTCGCACGTCTTAGAGGCTGCATTTCCTTAAGAAAGAAAGCACTTTTATCTTAAAGATATTAAAGTAATTAATGTTATATTTTAAACATATGAATAATATTGAAGAGTAAGGGCTACATATAAACATATGAGTTGCAAGATTGTGTCGTTTAAAGTAAAACAATAATTTTTATGTCATATCATATCTAAGAAAATAACAGATGCACCCATACTCGATGTACGCAGAGTTTGTCTACTCTTAATTACATAAGAGTACATGTCGCTTATTGCCTAAGTTAACTAATGTGTATACGAAGTAACTAATACGTGCATTTTTGTAGACAGACCATAATAAATAAATTAACTTTTCGCGTATACAACAGTGGTGGACATTTGAATTTATTTTAAACTTTCCGTTAATCTTTTCATTAATTTTATTTCTCTAACTCGTTTAATTTAAACGTTAAATTACGGATCCCATTGCGCCCGCCTCGAATCAGAGAAAAAGCGGGGGATATTTGCAAATTTATAATAAAACTTCAGCAAATGTTTACCGACTAAATTTTAATTTAAGGATCAAAATTCTTATGTTCTATTATTATTTTGCTATATTTTGTACGACATGTAAACAACATTATCGCAGTTCACTTTAGCCCATTTTTTATATTTTTTGACTAATTGTATAAAATAATGGATTTAGATAAAGTCTGCTCTAAATTTTAATTCGTTAATATGAGGTAAGGATGGTTTATCGGTTATTTGCAGGCGGACCGCTAAACGGCATCACTTCCGTAACTATGACAAATTCGCCCGCAATTGTTTACTCGCATATCCCATAGTTGTATCTGTTATTTGAACTGGGATTATCCGTGTCAATTTACTCCTCAAACAAACCATTGATACTTGTTTGTATATTCCCAGCTAATTGCCTCCTTAATAATTCTGTTAAAAATTGTTTTATTTTGATTTACTGTTCTCGTCTACTGATATTGCAATAACGGGTCGATTTCGTGAAATTAAATTTAGATACAAATCCTTTTTTTTTTCAGGCATAGGTGGGTAATTTATACGACATAAATCACATTAATATTTAAACAGTGATTTAGTAAAAATGTGATACAAACTTATACACTTATTATCAGTATTCAAAGTTATATATATTTTATTTTACACATTTTTGAGAACCAGAACTATCGTATCATTTTAAATGATCTATAAATCATAATTGCACATTACAGATGTTAACTAGTTTTTCTTACCACATGCTCATATATATCTAAAGTAATCAAATTTCTTATTTTTTACTTGGCTTTTTCACCAAAATAGTGAATACCACTTTTTCTATTGACTGGATAAATGCGGGTTGGCAAGAATTACTTAACATTAGTAAATAATCAAAGTAATATTTCTATTAGTTCAAATTCCTGTCGTGTATCAAATTAATTTGCGGTATGTAATCGATTCGCATATCTTTAACACCCTCGTTGTCCATGTCAAAACTATCAAAACTGCGTTCAAGTTTAATCCTTTGTTGTGTTTCTATGTTGATAAGCAAGCCTCCGGAATTCACATTACTTTCAAGTAAGCGATCAGATTAAACTATTAAGCCGCGACTGTGGGCAGGTCTCGGGCCCTATTGACATTACAAGATATCGAATAGATCTTTCAAAGTTTCGAGTTTAAACGCTCGTGGCGGAGTACCGCAAAGCGGATTTAATTGCTTTTATTACATAAGTAACTTTGCATGGTTACATCGACTACATTTATTAACTAAACTATACTTAGGTAAATTCTAAAACTATTTTTTATTATGTTGTTTGGGAATAAATAAAAATATATTGTAATCATTTTATTTATTAGTAACCGGTGTTTCAAAAATATTAAAAACTTTAAAAGAAATAGAAATATTCTTGTTATTCGGTAATTTTTTTTCACTACTCTCTTTAACGTCTTGTAAGTTTTTGTGTATGTTTAAATTTTATAAAACTAAATCCGAAATAAGCATCTGAAAATGCTTAACTTGTCCGTGACTATTATAAATTTAACACATTTCATGCAAATTCTTTCTACAATAACATATTTTTATTGCTGTTTACTAAGCGATGTACCTATGATCTTATTCTTGTGATTTTAATTTATACTTTTGTAATTTTTATTTTTTGAATTGAATTACTAAGATACTTTAACTTAAAGTTTTAAAACCTGTGTAAAGCCACATAAATATTTCGGCAATCGCTTTAATAATCATTAATCATATCATAATAAACTTTTAAAATGCTGAAATAAGGTAAACTCTAACAGTTAAATTTATCATTAGTGGAACACACGGTCTTCGCGGTATTGTCTTAATAACTGGCTACAACAGCGGCCGGGGCAAACAACGGTTGCTTATTACTACTCCCGCTATCCGCAATAACTGCGGCAACAATAGGCCAGGCCTCCTTGCAAAGCGAGAGTATTACTCATTACAAGGCACAGATGTCAAATAGCGCTTAACTTGTAAACGTTTTTTAATTGGCTCACAACGAATGTATTTTCTTAATTTTGCATTTACTACAGTCTGAATTTATCATAAACGACTTCTTAACAATTCAATTTTAAAGTACACATTAAAGTTTGAACAATAGTCTCTAGCCGTTTAGCTTTTGATTTGTTTAAAATTCGTCATTACGTTTAATTTCAAAACGGTTGTACCTTTATAAATAATAGGCAGAATTCATTAGGATTTTTGATTACTTTTTATAATTTCCATGTAATAAAATCGTCTGCGATGATACCAAAAAATACAAAAGAATACAGTATATATAATGTTTTTAATAGGTGTGGTTTATTTAGCTGTTGATTGATGCGACACGGGAGGCTTATGCGGAATTCAACTCGTCATGCCGAATCAATCGCGACAGATCATCGGTTTTTAATTCAATGTTATCCGCTCTGAACCGTACATTCCAGATTGTCATCGAATGACAAAGTTAATAACGTCCGACCGCCACATTAATAAATAAGCAACATTTGAATAACTCGGACGAAGTTTAAAAAAGAACCCAGCTGCTATGCAAAAAATATTTTAATATAATTCGATCCAACTTTGTGCCGTAGGAATCGCATTGTCCTAAAAACGTCGCTATAATGAAACAATTGATATTGCTTTAGGTCTTACTTGTTTGTATACAAATTTACGCGTATCGGTCTAGCTACGCATACGTTAACAATACAATTTACCATATGCTTATATAGTTACATGTGGTTTTAAAGCGTACGGTACTGTATTCAGTACATGGACATCGAACGGCTCGGCTTAGTCCTAATAACCGTAATAAACATCAACGGTAACGAGCAATAGGCAGCGATTCGTGCTGATGTTACAATGTTTTTATACACGGCCGGTACATGGGAAAGCTTTCTAATTGCCGGAACAATGCTGAGCCGGTTATTTGCCCGCGGCATTGTTTTTGTCTGCGCCGGTTCATTTTACCCCACCTTCCCCCAAACGGGAGATTAATGGAATTTGAATACGCATAGCCTTTGTGTTCGGCTTTACGCGTAATTTAAGCGTGTACCGGCCCCGTGAGTTGGCGTTTTACCGGCAGTCTTATGGGGATATCGCAGGTGCGCGACCCCCCCTTATAACTGTAGTGAAAATCACGCGTCCGCCTTGTTGTGAGCCCGCTGTGGATGAGCTTTTTTTTCCTGCAAGTCACTGTTGACGGCGAGAGAATGTTATTTTTCATCCGAGCCTTTTCATTACCATTGTTAATAAAATAGAATGTTTTCACTAGATACTTAGTTTTTTGCTTGAGTTAGTTACTTCACCTTTACACTACTGTGAAAAGATATTACGAGGCATTTTTTTTATAATTTACCTCAATAAATATTGCGGGAATAGATCGCAGTTTCCCCCGGTCGGCGCGTTCAATAAGCGCTCTATGTACTCAAAACACTATCAATCATTCCCATGAGCCTAGACACACCGAGAAATTTATTTGTTTTATTAGGGCGTTATTGATTTTGGCTGAGAGAGAAAATGACTGATGTTACTTACGTATTACCGTTTTAATTCTATTATATTTTTAAACATAAGATGTAACGTATTTTACTTTTATAATAACATATTTTTTTTGTAACGTAGGTATTTGTAATAAATATATATCATTTATCGCTTAGCGAGGCAACTGAATTTTTTGTCGTGCAATAATTATGGGTGCGGTTATTAGGCGTTAACGCACGAACCAGGAAAATCAATCAGCTGAGCCGAGTCCCGTTGTCGAATGTTACGAAGCCATTAGCATAATTGAGCATCTCGCATCCGGGACACTTCACTGTCCGGATCGAAAATGTCTTTGAAGACGCATCGGCGTAATGAGGGATCCAAGCCGATCCCCCATCCACCCTAATGCATATTTACAATAAGCTACGTCTCACATTCCACAAGCTACATTGCGTTTTCAGAATGATTAATTCTGCCATCCGGTATGGCTGCCGGCTATTTTACGCTTCGTCGTCAGTATAAAATTGCAATAAGTCGATGTCATTACATAATATCGGATGTAAATCTGTACCTCGAGGAGTCCCTTTCGTCGAATTTCCTTAATTTCATTGTGAATTTTTCGTTCCTTACAATATTTTTTCCTCTCTCTTTCAATGAAAACGACTTGATGACATATAATTGCAAGCATTATATTTTAATATTTCAAGGGGATGGTATAATTTTTACCGATTACGGTAATTTAATTTCCTTTTAATAATTGTTAATTTATAGATTTATTCAGTTCAATCTAACTTTCTTTTATATATAAACTAGCTGACCCGACAGACTTCGTTCTGTCAAAAAAAAATGGAATGTTCTTTGTTCCTGCCTATTTTATAGCCGGGGCAAAAAAAATCTCCTGAACAGAACCGTCACCCTGGTTATGGGCGGTGTGTGGGGTTCAGCACTATATGTATTCATCTAATAACTAATATTTAGATATTAGTGGGTTCCAGAAGAGTGGCCAAAGTTATAATTAAAGTACATAAGTTATATTTACTATAATAATTTTTTAGGAACAAATAACTGTCACATTCCAAATCTTTTTGACAGAATGTAGTCTATCAGGTCCGCCAGATGGTAACGCGGTTTATGCTCGACTGATGTATTGACGTGTAAACGAATGCATTTTATGTCGCGCGCCGAAACTAAACAAATGAAATAATATGCGCAAGCCGACCAAATTGAAAATCAGTATGGTGGATCTTTAGCTCTTACATTTTGTGACTATTTATGTTATTAATTCATTCGTTTTAATATTTGACTCTTTAGCGTTATGAACGCGCCTACATTGCTTAGACAGCATTGAAAGCTTGTAATTGAATATAAACTTTTGTTAGTTAGTTTCTGGTTTATGGTTTCTGGTTACTGGTTTCTGGTTTCTGGCTACTGGTTTCTGGTTACTGGTTTCTGGTTTCTGGTTACAGGTTTCTGATTTCTAGATTTCAGATGTCAGATGTCAGATTTAAATTTTTTATTTTCCATTTTCAATATTCTGTATACAATATTCAATATCCAATATCTAATATCCAATATTCCAATATTCCAATATTCCAATATTCCAATATTCCAACGTTCCAATATTCCAATGTTCCAATATTCCAATATTCCAACATTCCAACATTCCAACATTCCAATGTTCCAATATTCCAATAATCCAATAATCCAATATTCCATTTCCCATTGCACATTGCCCATTTCCCATTGCCCGTTGCCCGTTGCCCGTTGCCCGTTGCCCGTTGCCCATTTCCCATTGCCCATTGCCCATTGCCCATTGCCCATTGCCCATTGCCCATTTCCCATTGCCCGTTGCCCGTTGCCCGTTGCCCGTTGCCCTTTGCCCATTGCCCATTGCCCATTTCCCATTGCCCATTGCCCATTCCCATTGCCCATTGCACATTTCCCATTGCCCATTTCCCATTGCCCCATTGTCCATAGCCCGTTGCCCGTTGCCGTTGCCGTTGCCCGTTGCCCGTTGCCCGTTGCCCGTTGCCATTGCCCATTGCCCTTGCCCATTGCCCATTTCCCATTTCCCATTGCCCATTGCCCATTGCCCTTGCCCATTGCCCATTGCCCATTGCCCATTGCCATTGCCCATTTCCATTGCCCATTTCCCATGCCCATTGCCATTGCCCCATTGGCCCATTGCCCATTTCCATTGCCCATTTCCATTGCCCATTGCCCCATTGGCCCATTGCCCATTGCCCTTTGCCCATTGCCCATTCCCATTGCCATTTCCCATTGCCTATTGCCCATTGCCATTTCCCATTGCCATTTCCCATTGCCCATTGCCCATTTCCCATGCCCATTGCCATTTCCCATTGCCATTTCCCATTGCCTATTGCCCATTGCCCATTGCCCATTGCCCATTGCCCATTCCCATTGCCCATTTCCCATTTCCCATTTCCCATTTCCCATTGCCATTTCCATTGCCCATTTCCATTGCCCATTTCCATTGCCCATTTCCCATTGCCCGTTGCCCATTGCCCATTGCCATTTCCCATTGCACATTGCCCATTTCCCATTGCACATTGCCCATTTCCCATTGCACATTGCCCATTTCCCATTGCCATTGCCCCATTGGCCCATTGCCCATTTCCCATTGCCCATTGCCCATTTCCCATTGCCCATTGCCCATGCCCATTGCCCATGCCCATTTCCCATGCCCATTGCCCATTCCCATTGCCCATTTCCATTGCCCATTGCCCATTGCCATTGCCATTTCCATTGCCCATGCCCATTGCCCATTTCCCATGCCCATTGCCCATTCCCATTGCCCATTGCCATTTCCCATTGCACATTGCCCATTTCCCATTTCCCATTTCCCATTGCCCCATTGGCCCATTGCCCATTGCCCGTTGCCCATTGCCCGTTGCCCATTGCCCATTGCCCATTGCCATTGCCATTTCCCATTGCACATTGCCCATTTCCCATTGCACATTGCCCATTTCCATTGCCCATTTCCCATTGCCCGTTGCCCGTTGCCCATTGCCCGTTGCCCATTGCCCATGCCCATTTCCCATTTCCCATTGCACATTGCCCATTGCCATTTCCCATTGCCATTTCCCATTGCCCATTGCCCATTTCCCATGCCCATTGCCATTTCCCATTGCCATTTCCCATTGCCATTGCCCATTGCCCATTTCCCATTGCCCATTGCCCATTTCCAACTTTCAACTTTCAACTTTCAATTTCCTGTTTACAGTTTTCAATTTTTAATTTTCAACGTTAAATAGTGTCACCATCACAAAAGATCAACAAGTAAAGTTAAGACTTAACTACAATTTTAACCAATGAACCTAGGACAGTGGTGTTCCTGCTGAATTCTACAATCGCTGCACACGAACACACTAATTTACTGCATGATACACTCACATTGAACATTCAACTGCATTATGCACAATAAAATAAAAATTCAACCGAGACAACGCGACCTTCACGCCCAGATTCCCGCTAAAGTTCGTAAAATATTCTTCTTCTTCCCAATGATGGCATGAGCACGGTTTGTGAGTGAGCCAGTGTCATGTGTAGACAAATAAAATAAAAGAATAAAAATCCTTAAAATATTATCTGCGTGGTTAATTCGTCCGCCATGTTTCTCCCTTTTCTCGTGAAATATTATAATTGCAATGAGTAAATGTTGGTTGTCAATATCAATGTCAAAATCAAAAATATTCTTTTAAATTGTATTTGGTGTCTAAATGACGGGACGAACTTCAAATTTTTGACGTTTTATGTATCTAAAGTAAGGAGACCAGACATCTCGCTTTTAGCGGAACAGTCCTGATTTTTTTACTATTAATCCCGCGTCACGCGACGTTTTTCAAAAGTCCCGATTTTTAGAATTAAGTAAAATTTTAAATTTATGAAAATCATTGTTTTGCGTAACATATTGCTTTTGCTACCCAGTTACATTGTATTTGTCTCTCAAATGATACACTTTGTATCCGTACTGCGTGCTAGCAAGATAATTAAACAAATAAATATTACAAATCTGTTTCTTACCATAGAAAAATAAAGTAAGTAATTTATTTAAATATTTCATAAATGCATAAATTTTCTTAAACTTAGCTTAAAATACTCGTAGTCTTCATACTTTATATTGATGACAAAACGTGTATCACCCACCTTAACCTCGAAAGAAATTTTAGAAAGTAATATACGAATAAAATTTTGCAAATATTTCAAGTCAATCAAACTAATTTATCAAATTCTTGTGAAGATTTTTACAATATTTTACAAAATTACAATCACTCAAACAAATTCACTTATATAAAAAAACATTTATAAACTGTACTTATGTTAAAACTAAAAAAAAATTACGATATTATTATTCCTTCAGAGTTGTCCCGCTTTGCCTATCTAAAAATCTGGTCACCTCAATGAAAAAGAGAAATTGTTGTTTTTACCATATTCCAGGCACTTTTTCCATATTTTCTCACCTTACTAACCTTCCCTGGACTTCCACGAATAATTCAAGACCACATTTAGTCAAATCGGTCCAGCCGTTCTCGAGTTTTAGCGAGACTAACGAACAGCAATTCATTTTTATTATATAGATATTTGCCTATTGACCTATCTTTTTTGTTTGTTACCTTTAAATATTGTTATAGCTTTAAATGAAATTGATTATTTTAATTTCCTAATAAACATGTAATTAGTAAAATGTACTTTGAACATAATAAAAAATTATTTCAAATGGATTTAAGGCAATAGTTAAAAAAATTTAAGGTCTTCATATCAAAACACTCTTTTGACAAAGTTGTATAAAGAATCTTTATCTCACTGGTTCAATTCAATATCTCAATCCCATTAAGCATCGGCGTCTCTATAAATTAATTAAAAGCGACCTGAGATTTTATTAACTTATTGCAATTATATTTAAATGGGCGTTAACCGAGCCGCCGGGCGAGTCCTAGCCGCTGCCTAATATCATTGAGAGCGCGTCCGCAACACTCGGAATTTGATCAAAACTCCACGTAATCGGGACAAATAAATCTTACCATTAAAATTAACGACGACCTCAGAAGCCTACTTCTGACCTCATCGCAGGATTTATAATCGCTTTTCAACGCCATCGTTTGTTACAAGATTAGTACTACCAACGTAGACGTTTTGCTAGAGCATCGAGATGTAAACGACCGCAAACATGAATCTTTTATTTCATGCCGTGTTTCCATTATATGAAAACCTAACCGCAGATTTGAACCTACATAGATCGGCTTCAGTAAATTAACATTTAGAAATATAGTGGTTTCTGTGCTGGCTTTTCGTTGTAGGTAAGTTCGCTAACGCTAGTGACAACGACTTGATGACATATAATTGCAAGCATTATATTTTAATATTTCAAGGGGATGGTATAATTTTTACCGATTACGGTAATTTTCCTTTTAATAATTGTTAATTTATAGATTTATTCAGTTCAATCTAACTTTCTTTTATATATAAATATTTGCCTATTGACCTATCTTTTTTGTTTGTTACCTTTAAATATTGTTATAGCTTTAAATGAAATTGGTTATATTAATTTCATAATAAACATGCAATTAGTAAAATGTATTTTGAACGTAATAAAAATAATTTCAAATGGATTTAAGGCAATAGTTAAAAAGTTTTAGTCTTCATATTAAAACACTCTTTTAACAAAGTTGTATAAAGAGTCTATCTCACTGGAACAATTCAATATCTCAATCCCATTAAGCATCGGCGTCGCTATAAATTAATTAAAAGCGACCTGAGATTTTATTAACTTATTGCAATTATATTTAAATGGGCGTTAACCGAGCCGCCGGGCGAGTCCTAGCCGCTGCCTAATATCATTGAGAGCGCGTCCGCAACACTCGGAATTTGATCAAAACTCCACGTAATCGGGACAAATAAATCTTACCATTAAAATTAACGACGACCTCAGAAGCCTACTTCTGACCTCATCGCAGGATTTATAATCGCTTTTCAACGCCATCGTTGTTACAAGCTTAGTACGACCAAAGTAGACGTTTTGCTAGAACATCGAGATATAAACGACCGCAAACATGAATCTTTTATTTCATGCCGTGTTTCCATTATATGAAAACCTAACCGCAGATTTGAACCCTACATAGATCGGCTTCAGTAAATTAACATTTAGAAATATAGTGTTTCTGTGCTGGCTTTCGTTGTAGGTAAGTTCGCTAACCGCTAGTGACAAACGACTTGAGGCACTACATTAATTGCAACCCAGTCTGCCGCGCGGCCGACCGAACACCTCTAAATAATTCACATACATATGCTCTCAACACAACCATCATTATAAGAGTCACAATATTAGAACCTCAATTAATATATGCATAGCCCTCGTAATGTTTCCTCTGTTTGGACTCGGGCCTTTTCACACAAGTATTTAATCCAACTGCGGGTTGCCGGAAGTCGTATGTTCACGAAAACTTGGTACTTATTTTCTTGGTACATGGTTGTCTTCTAAACTATTAAAAACTTCAGCTTTCTTTATCACACTTAAATTATCGCCGTATATAAAATACTTAAATAGAAATTTTAATACAAAACCGCATCAGTCGTCTACTATTCTATTTTCATGCATGAACTGGTGTTTCAAGAATGCTATTCGCTTATCGTACGTTCTGTTCATTTTAAAAACTCTGTACAACAAATAACATGGATAAACCGACGATAAAACAAATATTTTCCCAGAGTCCGATTTCTTCAAACGATTCTAACTAAAGCCGATTGGAAAAACGAAACAAGGAAATTAACGAGCTTTGTGAAAGTATACAGGATAATCCGTTTTATTTTAATCACAGTGCTCCTGCTTTGTAAACTGTCGATGTAAAGCTGGCTGCATATTTTTTAACTGTATTTTTTCCTATTAAAATAACTCCAATCAAATAATGATTAATAAATCAATAATCCAATATGGCCCTTATCAAAGAAAAAATAAAAGTTGAACTTTGTGTGGAAGAAATCATTTCAGTGTTTATTCGTGGAGGCTACATATTTCATGCGGAACAAGATGAAGCACTAGGAAATTTTTTTTAGTTAATCAAAACTCTAGAGTATCCTTAATAGTGAAAAATTTGATAAAGAAATTTTTTAAGGTTGTTTTAAAAAAAATCACTTTATTACATTAATTATTATCACAAAGATTTATTTAGACATAACATAATCAGTTTCTAATCATTCAATTCAGACAGTTACATAATCACAATATCAAATTTTACACGCGAACTTAACACAAATCTAAATTTCGAATGCATTAATAAACAACACATTCATTTATATGAATTACGTATATTGAACATCGGGATAATGTACATTAGTATTACAACGCAATTAGTGGAATTAATTATAAACGTCGCTTAAACAGGTGTATTTGAACATAATTCACAAAACTATTACGAGTCGCGGGATGCGAAATCTTTTTTTGTTCACCTAACAACCTTTAATAAAACAATGGCGAAAGATCCGATGAATACATAATGTCTTAATCTGAGGCGTCCGATGTCGATTGCGCAATAACAAGAGGTTGGATGAGCAAAAAGCAGCTGCGGACCCGCTCGTACCGCTCGTCCCGCTCGTAACTAGAGCCGTTACGCAGTTCGGCAACGGCCTAATTGATTCCTCGGCCTTTCGGCCAGACGGGGCGTCGCATTATCGAGCACAGGTGCCCAATGCTCCAATTATTCGCCTCCTCGCGACAATATCGCCCCACCTCCGTCTCCTGATTCACTCTAATTGTAAATCGGATATTCTTTCCTTAACTTCACTCAGTTAGTTATAAAGTTCGAAGTTGATGCTTCAGAACGGGAAATGACTTTATTTACACCCGACCGGGGGCGCGCCGTACGCTCAAGCGTACTCTCTTCTTCCCCTATCTATTAAAGGCGCGTGAATATCGAACAGGTTTTTCGTAAAGTAAAATATTGAGACTCTTCAGTCGATTTGTGTACTCGCGAAACTCTCAGTAAGTAATTTATCTAAAAGTTTTTTTGGTGGTAGACTCGAAGAAGGATGGACTTCAGCCCCTGGTAGACGGCTTCAAACATCGACGTGTCCTCACTCTTTCAATTACATTAAAAGTTTAATTAGGAAAATTAGTGAAACGTCTCCGTTCACTTCCATGGTCTTTAGTAATCAGGTTCTCTGGAATTTTCACTGGCTTGTTCAAGTGGACTTCGTCTTTGGCCGAAGTTCTGAGATGCTAAGACGAAAAGTAGCTTGCAATTAGTGTAATGGAAGTAACCTCCCCGAGCGAAATTAACGCTATTCGTCTATAGCAAATGTAAAGGGCGCACTCGGTACAATTAAGTTGCGGAGTCGAGAGAAATTGCAACAAGTGCAACGGCTTCGCCTCGTCCACAGTCCATTTAACCCACTCAGCTCGCGGCTGTAACACCACCCAACATAAACACCTGAAGCTACTTACAGGACAATCGATTTAGCACCAACGAACTTCATGTAATACTCCTTCCAAATAATTGTTATAGTGACATACACACAATTTTTTCTCATTGTAAAAAACGACCGTTTAATTGTTAACTTTCAATCCATTTATGTTTACCTTTCTGTTTCTTGTGAGGTTTTGTTTTAGATGCCTTTATAACTTTAGTCACTGTAGAAAAAATTACCCTATTGTTTAAGCGAAAAGGTTTTTATTTCTATGCATTTACCTAAAACTTGTTGCTGACCCTCATATGGCTCACATAAGATCAAGCTGTCTTCGCGAACAAGAGCTATTCCTTCCGTATTTTCCGTGATAACATTAGTGAAGTGTTTTCCGAGTCTACACACACTGATGTTAGTAAACTTACTCTTTTGATTTAAAGCGAGATCTCCTTACTATATTTAATTTTTTTTCTACAAACTATGATGCTTACTTTACTTTTATTATAGGTGAACGTAATGAGAATTTTCTTAAAAAAATTTAGTACATGTTTGATTTTACTTTATTGCTTTTGGAAATGTATCCATTATTAAGATGAATATGACGTTCGGCTCCCCGGTGTTTTCTCTTTATAGGCGTGCTGTTAATCTCGGTGTTTTTCTTTTATACTACTTGCTACATATTTTCGTTTTACGCACATTTAAATAAAATATTATGATTTGGAATGTTTCGTAATTGTTTCATAAACTTTTCTATATTGGAAAAGCTAGGAATTTGTAAACTGAATGTTATCATAAAATTATAAACCTTACGTTCTAGTTTTCTTTTATATACCATGTGTTTTTAACGTACCTAGTAATTTTGCAGCTCACAAAATTTCCGATAGTGTTAGTATAACAACTTATGTATTTTAAAGGTCATACGAAAATTGCATCGACATTTATAGATGATAAAATTGATGACAACAATAATTAAACGTTATATAAACCGTATAACTATTTGCAGCAACGAACATGTTAAAAACTTGTCAAAAATTCATTACTGGTTTCCCTTTCACTAAACAGAATATAATGTACTTAGAATTAGCATAACATTTAATGTAAAAACCGGAAAGAAAAAGTAGACAGCATTATGATTTTACAACAGAGATTTGAAAAAAAATCGTGGAATATTCTACTGGTTACTGTAATAAAAATAGAGTAAAAATTTAATTAAAAGTAACAGAGTATTATTAAGCTTTTATTCTCTACAGAAATGATACAGTAGTGTTTTTGAACTTGACTTTTGAATCGAAACGTTTACGATCGTTCATGTCGATACACACTTATTTCTCGCTTGGAATAATAAAATTAGTTTAAAGCCAGTGTAATATTTATAATCTCGATTTGTTCATTTTGCAGCTGCTGGCTTTGCCCAATATCTGCTAAAGCAGTTGTCTATAGACAAGAAATATTTAAAGAAATGTAATTAAGTAATTATGCAGTTTTAACTGTTTAATAATACCCGGAAACTTTTTCTTTTGTGTTAGTTATAAACAACTATGAGTAAGTCTCTTTATTCACATTCTCTTCATAAAACCCATCGTGTTCCTATTTTGTGATATATTTTTCAGTTAATCAAACAAACAAGCGGTACGCTGTAATGTAATAAAGCCGCCTCGAGCCTCGCCAAAATTCACCTTATTAATTTTATTAGCGCAAAATAATCACGCCGGGTGGCTCCGCTGATCCTTAAAATTATTTATGTGGGTATCCTCCAGCCACTCGCAACGTGCCAAAGGTTAAAGCAGGCAGTTTATCACGCATTTATTGAAAACCTTCACATCGTCCCGGCACACTTTGTTTACCTTTTGTATTACTTTTAATAAAAAAAGGCTTTAGACATTGTATTACAATTTCATTAAAGTTAAAGCAAAAATTTTAATAGTGTTTTAAGAACAGCGCAGTCGAGTTTAATCAATTCTTAAGTAAACATTCTGTGTAGTTAAACATTTAACTTTTCTGTAGCAATAAGCTTAGCCTTTTGCATATTATTTGGAAATTATTTCGCGCACTTCTTCGTTTATATATCTTGTTTATCTATCTATGAAAACAAACAAAATAAGAGGATAATAAAGTATTTGCACAAATAAGTATTAAACTGAGATATATGATGAAGTGACGTTTATTTTATTTTTTTTTCCACTTTGCTAAATTATGAAGAAAGTACAATACAATGCATGTCGTCTGATAATACAATTTATGAACTTTATGTATATCAGTATGCCCTAAAATCAAAGGCCTAAAAAGTTTTGTATTAAACAAAATCAATTTACCAATATCGTATCTCGTACGAGGATGATAAAAAATGTAGCGGTTATGACGGAATACGTTCACTAAGCTTAAGTCGTGGTGGTCCGGGCACGCGCGCTTATCCACACAATCTAACCTCCGTGACATCGCACCAACTCTTTACGTCCCCCGCCTAAGACAATCTGATCGAGTAAGTTCGACGCGAAGTGAGTTACAGCTGCCGGAACTTATTGCTGCTCACAACTTACCTCGCCGACAACTTGAACGTACTCATGACAGTTTACGGCTCTTTTATTTGCTTTGTGGGTTCGTCATTTGTCATCATGAAAATCTATTTTTTTTTTTGGCATAGAACTGCTGGACAGAATCATATATACGTTATTTATACCGACTGTTGTGTCAACATATCTATTGGTTCTGTTGAAGCCCTTTCATATCATTGTTTTTAATGTTAAAACATGTATTCTTTCAAGGCGACGAGTTTATGTCTTCAACTCTCCGACAGTCTGGAAAACGTATTCTAAATAATGTACAGGTTAAAGTAAAAGTGTATGTCTATTCAAATGAAAGTTGTTTCAAGTTTTAGGCGGGGGTACAAACCTCGCGGGAATCACTGTATAAAGATTCATGGACCAGAGAGAAGTTCAAACTGTAGCGTAGGTATGTACACATTGTTTACATTTAAAAATGGGCTCGCCTATCGCCATATTCAGGACGCGTCAAAACTATATCTGTAACAGGAAAATGCCAAAGTTTTCCAATTACTTATTCATTGACTCCATTCAGTTGAAATTCGTCGCATTCTGAAGGAATGTTCTGAGAAAGAAATCAGCGAATAGGTAAGCGCGGGAAAACTCACAAGTAAACATTTGCGTATGTAAACTGGAATTATTCACGAAAAAACTTTTAATGGCGTCCCCAGAGTTGCCGTCAAACATTTATCAACAAAAGAACGAACGTCCCGCAGGCGATAGAACTTAAAATGTATGGAAATTACCCAGTCACGAGCGGGAGAACAATTCACTAACGGCATAGGCAAATGTTTTTGTCGCAGCTTGTTTCGTCGGATTTCAAATTCCGCGCGAAGGAAAGACGTTCTATAAATAGTGAGCGCACGCTCCGGCTCATATTCGTGAACACTAAATTTGCCTAGCAATAGTGATTCTAACAAGTTTCTGTTTCTTGGATTTGCAAGTAATAAAATGGCGTTAGCTTGTCTAACTTTAAATAATTCATTTTGTATAGTATACGACTAGACTTTATGGAGTTGTATTATTCATTACATAATAATATTAAGTTTAGATTATAAACCTGTATACTGATTTATATAGGTTTACTAGCTGACCCGACAGACTTCGTTCTGTCAAAAAAATTGGAGTGTGGCAGTTTTTTGTTCTTACTTATTTTATAGCCAGCGCAAAATAATCTGGACTGAACCGTCACCCTAGTGATAGGGCGGTGTGTGGGGTTCAGCGCTATATATGTTCATCTAATAACTAATATTTAAATATTAGTGGGTTCCAGAAGAGTGGCCAAGTTATAATTATAGTACATAAAATTATATTTACTATTATTATTTTATTAGGAACAAATAACTGGCATTCCAAATCTTTTTGACAGAATGTAGTCTATCAAGTCCGCCAGATGGTAACGCGGATTGTGCTCGACTGATGTAATGTCGTGAAAACGAATGCATTTTATGTCGCGCGCCGAAACTAAAACAAAAGAAATAATACCGCGAAGCCGACCAAATTGAAAATCAGTAAGAATGATCTTTAGCTCTTACATTTTGTGACTATTTATGTTATTATTTCATTCGTTTTAATTTCGGCTCGCGGCGATCTTCCGACGCGCATACGCACACCATTTTGATAGAATAATTGAATTTGAACTTTGTGCAGCTGTAATAAAGTGCAAATTGACTCTTTAGCGTTAACGAACGCACCTACATTGCTTCGACAGCAGTGAAAGCTTGTTATTTAATATGAACTTTTGTTTGTTTGTTTCTGGTTACTGGTTTACTGGTTTCTGGTTTCTGGTTCTGGTTTCTGGTTTCTGGTTTCTAGTTTCTGGTTTCTGGTTTCTGGTTTACTGGTTTACTGGTTTACTGGTTTACTGGTTTACTGGTCTACTGGTCTACTGGTCTACTGGTCTACTGGTCTACTGGTCTACTGGTCTACTGGTCTACTGGTCTACTGTTCTACTGGTCTACTGTTCTACTGGTCTACTGGTCTACTGGTCTACTGGTCTACTTGTCTACTTGGTCTACTGGTCTACTGTTCTACTGGTCTACTGTTCTACTGGTCTACTGGTCTACTGGTCTACTGGTCTACTGGTCTACTGGTCTACTGGTCTTACTGGTCTACGGTCTACTGGTCTACTGGTCTACTGGTCTAACTGGTCTACTGGTCTACTGGTCTACTGGTCTATGGTCTACTGGTCTACTGTTCTACTGGTCTACTGTCTACTGGTCTACTGGTTTACTGGTTTACTGGTTTACTGGTTTACTGGTTTCTGGTTCTGGTTTCTGGTTTCTGTTTCTGGTTTCTGTTTCTGGTTTCTGGTTTCTAGATTTCAGATGTCACATTTCAATTTTTCATTTTCCATTTTCCATTTACATTTTCAATATTCAATATTCAATATTCCAATATTCAATATTCCAATATTCCAATATTCCAATATTCCAATTTCCAATATTCCATATTCCAATATTCCAATATTCAATATTCCAATATTCCAATATTCCAATTTCCAATATTCCAATATTCCATATTCCAATATTCCATATTCCAATATTCCATATTCCAATATTCCAATATTCAATATTCAATATTCCAATATTCCAATATTCAATATTCCAATATTCCAATAATCCATTTTCCTTTTTCCATTTTCCATTTTCCATTTTCCGTTTTCCATGTTCCATTTTCCAATAACTGCCTCATTCCAAATCTTTTTGACAGAATGTAGTCTATCAAGTCCGCCAGATGGTAACGCGGATTGTGCTCGACTGATGTAATGTCGTGAAAAAGAAACTAAAACAAAATAAATAATACCGCGAAGCCGACCAAATTGAAAATCAGCAGTAATGATCTTTAGCTCTTACATTTTGTGACTATTTATGTTATTATTTCATTCGTTTTTAATTTCGGCACGCGGCGTTAGATCCTCCGACGCGCATACGCACACTTTTGAAAGAATGATCTAATTTGAACTTTGTGCAGCTGTAATAAAGTTAAAATTGACTCTTTAGCGTTACGAACGCACCTACATTGCTTAGACAGCAGTGAAAGCTTGTAATTTAATATGAACTTTATGAAATAGCAATAAAGTTCAAATTAACCCTACATTTTAGTTAGAGAACGTTTGTATAGGAAAAAGAAAAGCGCTGTTTTTAGGGGCTTCCCGGCGATTATTCGAATTTTTTCTCAAATTGGCCAAATTCTTCCTGGCGTTGTAGAGTGATGCGCTTACCGACACATATTTGTATTATAGATTAATAATAAATTATATTCAATGACATTAGTTATTAATAAATAAATAATAAAGTTTCTTGAGAATATATTTATATGTAGAGGGAGTGACAAAAGGCATAATGTTTGAGAGATAAAGAATTCGTTGTCATCCCCACTCCGTGCTGTGTACTGGTGAGAGTGACCGGTACACACTGGAGGGGATCACTTACCAAGTGATAATATTTTTTTTTGGAGTTTACAGCCACGCGGTTTGATACGTGGGCCATGTACAATTGATGACATCGAGCGAGACAAAAATATTAAAATGTCCCCCCCCCCCCCCCCCCCCCCTTAAATTCAAAAAAAAGCGCAGGGTTGGTGACAGAAAACCTTTAGGGTTGTATGTAGTTTTTGATGCCACACAATAATAAAATAAAATAGAAAAAAAAATCCCAAAAATAAAAAAAAAATTTTCGTGTGGGCAACCCTGATCACTTAGAGGTTTGAAAAATAGATAGTAACCGATTCCAGACCTACTGAATATGCACAAAAAAATTCATAAGAATCGGTAAAGCCGTTTCGGAGGAGTTAGGGAACGAACATTGTGACAAGAGAATTTTATATATTAGACTAGCTGACCCGACAGACTTCGTTCTGTCAAAAAAATTGGAATGTGGCAGTTTTTTGTTCTTACCTATTTTATAGCCAGCGCAAAAAAATCTGGACTGAACCGTCACCCTGGTGATAGGGCGGTGTGTGGGGTTCAGCTCTATATATGTTCATCTAATAACTAATATTTAAATATTAGTGGGTTCCAGAAGAGTGGCCAAAAGGTATAATTATAGTACATAAATTATATTTACTATTATTATTTTATTAGGAACAAATAACTGTCACATTCCAAATCTTTTTGACAGAATGTAGTCTATCAAGTCCGCCAGATGGTAACGCGGATTGTGCTCGACTGATGTAATGTCGTGAAAACGAATGCATTTTATGTCGCGTGCCGAAACTAAAACAAAAGAAATAATACCGCGAAGCCGACCAAATTGAAAATCAGTATGGTGGATCTTTAGCTATTACATTTTGTGACTATTTATGTTATTATTTCATTCGTTTTAATTTCGGCTCGCGGCGATCTTCGACGCGCATACGCACACCATTTTGATAGAATAATTGAATTTGAACTTTGTACAGCTGTAATAAAGTGCAAATTGACTCTTTAGCGTTACGAAAGCACCTACATTGCTTAGACAGCAGTGAAAGCTTGTAATTTAATATGAACTTTTGTTTGTTTGTTTCTAGTTTCTGTTTCTGGTTTACTGGTTTCTGGTTTCTGGTTTCTGGTTTCTGTTTCTGGTTTCTGGTTTCTGGTTTCTGGTTTTCTGGTTTCTGGTTTCTAGTTTCTAGTTTCTAGTTTCTAGTTTCTGGTTTCTCGTTTCTGGTTTCTGTTTTCTAGTTTCTGGTTTC
This sequence comes from Byasa hedistus, assembly GCA_029286795.1. NCBI lineage: Eukaryota > Metazoa > Arthropoda > Insecta > Lepidoptera > Papilionidae > Byasa > Byasa hedistus. The sequence goes on from JAGSMW010000008.1 coordinate 4,024,445, forward strand.
TAGTTTCTGGTTTCTGTTTCTGGTTACTGTTTCTGGTTTCTGGTTCTGGTTTCTGGTTTCTAGTTTCTGTTTCTGGTTTCTAGTTTCTGGTTTCTAGTTCTAGTTTCTAGTTTCTAGTTTCTAGTTTCTAGTTTCTGGTTTCTATTTTCTAGTTTCTGGTTTCTAGTTCTAGTTTCTAGATTCTAGTTTCTAGTTTCTAGTTTCTAGTTTCTAGTTCTGGTTTCTGTTTCTGTTTCTGGTTTTCTGGTTTCTGGTTTCTGTTTCTGGTTTCTCGTTTCTGGTTTCTGGTGTCTGGTTTCTGGTTCTGGTTTCTGGTTTCTGGTTTCTGGTTTCTGGTTTCTGGTTTCTGTTTCTGGTTTCTGGTTTCTGGTTTCTGGTTTACTGGTTTACTGGTTTACTGGTTTACTGGTTTACTGGTATACTGGTTTACTGGTTTACTTGTTTACTGGTTTACTGGTTTACTGGTTACTGGTTTACTGGTTTACTGGTTTACTGGTTTACTGGTTTACTGGTTTACTGGTTTACTGGTTTACTGGTTTACTGGTTTACTGGTTTACTGGTTTACTGGTTACTGGTTTACTGGTAACTGGTTTCTGGTTTCTGTTTACTGGTTTACTGGTTACTGGTTACTGGTTTACTGGTTTACTGGTTTACTGGTTTACTGGTTTACTGTTTTACTGTTTACTGGTTTACGGGTTTACTGTTTTACTGTTTACTGGTTTACTGGTTTACTGGTTTACTGGTTTACTGGTTTACTGGTTTACTGGTTTATTGGTTTAACTGGTTTACTGGTTTACTGGTTTACTGTTTACTGGTTTACTGGTTTACGGTTTACTGGTTTACTGGTTTCCTGGTTTACTGGTTACTGTTTACTGGTTTACTGGTTTCCTGGTTTCTGGTTTACTGGTTTACTGGTTTACTGGTTTACTGGTTTACTGGTTTACTGGTTTATACTGGTTTACTGGTTTAACTGGTTTACGGTTTACTGGTTTACTGGTTTAACTGGTTTACTGTTACTGGTTTACTGTTTACTGGTTTACGGGTTTACTGGTTTACACTGGTTTACTGTTTACTGGTGTACTGGTTTACTGGTTTACTGGTTTCTGGTTACTGGTTTACGGTTTACTGGTTTACTGGTTTACTGGTTTACTGGTTTAACTGGTTTACTGGTTTACGGTTTACTGGTTTAACTGGTTTACTGGTTACTGGTTTACTGGTTTACTGTTTTACTGTTACTGGTTACTGGTTTACGGTTTACTGTTTACTGGTTTACTGTTTACTGGTTACTGGTTTACACTGGTTTACTGGTTTACCTGGTTTACTGTTTACTGGTTACTGGTTTACTGGTTTCCTGGTTTACTGGTTTAACTGGTTTACTGGTTTATGGTTTACTGGTTTAACTGGTTTACTGGTTTATGGTTTACTGGTTTACTGGTTTACACTGGTTTACTGGTTACTGTTTACTGGTTTCCTGGTTTACTGTTTACTGGTTTACCTGGTTTACTGGTTACTGTTTACTGGTTTACTGGTTTAACTGGTTTACTGGTTTACTGGTTTACTGGTTTACTGGTTTACTGGTTTATACTGGTTTACTGGTTTAACTGGTTTACGGTTTACTGGTTTACTGGTTTAACTGGTTTACTGTTACTGGTTTACTGTTTACTGGTTTACGGGTTTACTGGTTTCTGGTTTCTAGATTTCAGATGTCAGATTTCAATTTTTTCATTTTCCATTTTCCCTTTTCCCTTTTCCCTTTTCCCTTTTCCCTTTTCCCTTTTCCCTTTTCCCTTTTCCCCTTTTTCCTTTTCCCTTTTCCTTTTCCCTTTTCCCTTTTCCCTTTTCCTTCCCTTTTCCCTTTTCCTTTTCCCTTTTCCCCCTTTTCCCTTTTCCTTTTTCCATTTTCCATTTTCCATTTTCCATTTTCCATTTTCCATTTTCCATTTTCCATTCTCCATTTTCCATTTTCCATTTTCCTTTTTCCATTTTCCATTTTTCAATATTCAATATTTCAACATTCCAACATTCCACATTCCAACATTCCAACATTCCAACATTCCAACATTCCAACTTCCAACATTCCAACTTCCAACATTCCACCATTCCAACATTCCAACATTCCAACATTCCAACATTCAACATTCCAACATTCCACATTCCAACATTCCAACATTCCAACCTTCCAACATTCCAATATTCCAATGTTTCAATGTTCCAATATTCCAATGTTTCAATGTTCCAATATTCCAATATTCCAATATTCCATTTTCCTTTTTCCATTTTCCATTTTCCTTTTTCCATTTTCATTTTCCATTTTCCCTTTTCCATTTTCCATTTTCCATTTTCCTTTTTCCATTTTCCCTTTTCCCTTTTTTCCAACATTCCAAACTTTTTGACGGAATGAAGTCTGTTAGGTCCGCCAGACGGTAACGCGGTTTGTGCTGGACTTATGTGATGTCGTGAAAAAGAACTAAAACAAAATAAATAATACCGCGAAGCCGACCTAATTGAAAATCAGCAGTAATGATCTTTAGCTCTTACATTTTTGTGACTATTTATGTTATTATTTCATTCGTTTTAATTTCGTCTCGCGGCGTTAGATCCCCCGACGCGCATACGCACACTTTTGAAAGAATGATCTAATTTGAACTTTGAGCAAAGTTAAAATTGACTCTTTAGCGTTAGGAACACACCTACATTGCTTAGACAGCAGTGAAAGCTTGTAATTTAATATGACTTTAGGAAATAGCAATAAAGTTAAAATTGACCCTACATTTTAGTTAGAGAACGTTTGTATAGGAAAAAGAAAAGCGCTGTTTTTAGGGACTTCCCGGCGATTATTCGAATTTTTCTCAAATTGGCCAAATTGGTCCTAGCGTTGTAGAGTGATGCGCTTACCGACACATGTTTGTATTATAGATTAATAATAAATTATATTCAATGACATCAGTTATTAATAAATAAATAATAAAGTTGCTTGAGAATATATTTATATGTAGAGGGAGTGACAAAAGGCATAATGTTTGAGAGATATAGAATTCGTTGTCATCCCCACTCCGTGCTGTGTACTGGTGAGAGGTGACACCGGTACACACGTGGAGGGGATCACTTACCAAGTGATAATATTTTTTTTTTTGGAGTTTACAGCCACGCGGTTTGATACGTGGCCATGTACAATTGATGAAATCGAGCGAGACAAAAATATTAAAATGTCTATTAAAAAGCAGGGGCTGGTGATAGAAAAGTGAAAATTTAGGGTTGTATGTAGTTTTTGATGCAACACAATAATAGAAAAAATCCCAAAAAATAAAAAAAAATTTTTTGGTGTAGGCAACCCACATCACTTAGAGGTTTGAAAAATAGATAGTAACCGATTCTCAAACCTTCTGAATATGCACAAAAAATTTCATAAGAATCGGTAAAGCCGTTTCGGAGGAGTATGGGAACGAACATTGTGACAAGAGAATTTTATATATTAGATAATCACTCTAAATGACTTAATGAATAAACAAAAGGATCATGCGATCGTCTGTTGCTAAGAAATTGCAAATCGCTAAAGTGAATTTGTAAATATTTATATGGTGTTTTAATTCGAAGATTAGCCAAGAAGTTTAGATAGAATAAATACGTTCCAAATGGACACCGTTTCATTTACATTTCAATCAGAATGATATAGCCGGTGGGAAGGAAAATCCGCTTCGTCGCCTTGTTTAAAGCTTTAAAAATATTCCTATAACTTCTGATCCAAGGAGAAAAAAGCCTATTTGAATTGGAAAGATCAAAGTGTAAAAATTGGTCGTTGAAAAAGCGCACGAAAAGAGTCCAAAAAGGCGTCAGGCACTTATTATTTTCAACAGAGCTAGTGTCTCGTCTCCTCTCATTGTATTTGTCTTTCGATTGTTCCGGTGCATAGACTCCTCCATTACTCGGCACTGAAAGGAAAGTTTTGTATTCAATTTGGTATTATAATTCCTATTTGAAGTCGCCACGCACCATCGCGCCGACATCGACTATGTAAATGGGTGCTTCCGGGACTTACTCGCGTTTTTGTCAAAAAACTCTGAATATTTTTTTCCTTCAGTTTTACCTTAATACATTGTCACTCTAAAAACGTTCGTTTTAACACGTTACGGCCTTATCAAGTTTCAAACAGTTTTCTTTTAATAAATAGATTTTTTACAGAAAACAAAGTTCGCTAAGGCGGAAATTTAAACAATAATTTCAATGTTTTATATTTATTTTATGTAAACACTAGTTTCTCAGCTCATGTAGATGTATCTATTTTATGTACCTGACGTGAATTTTATTCATCCTCTTGCGCACAGCCCCAGCGGGAGACATGGAAACATTTCAGAGTTTGTCTTCAATTTAAAATAGAAACTTATCCCTCGGCTGCCATAAAGTCTGCATTTTCCATAGAAATCCTCCCAGCTCAGCTGCATTCGATAGTAACCGGTGTCCACACAGAATCCACCTGGATTTAGAGCTTGCACACAGGCTGAACGTTGCTACGTAGAGGGGCTCGCTATAACGTACAACACGGCCGGTTTTATTTTTACGAGATGTTTTCCGCGGCTGTTTCGCAGATACTAAAATAATAAGAGTTTTACGTCGCCGCGTATTATGTAGCTTTTATGACCCTCCGAGCTCGACTGGGACGATGTTACAGTAGCTTACGAGGGCTCTCGTGACGAAATAATTAACCCAGTATTATTTGTATCAAACACAGACTGCCTGTCATCTCTGAGCTTATTTTTTATTACAATCTCAAGTTTTCTTTTAATTTTTATTCGTTGTAGAGACGAGATGACCTGATCGTTCACCTAGTGGTAACTAATATACCCGTCTGCAAAATTGTGGCGTTAGTAAGAATGACACCTTGCACCACATTGTGCTCTAATATCATTACCCTAATCATTTCACCACCTAATAAATCTGAACTTGGTAACATTTTCATACTGCTGTTTTGTTGGGGCATAAATAGACAATGCGGAGGAACGCAGTTAAACGGTCTCCGGCAACAGAAGACTTTCTCGCTTATATGTTATTTTTAAATTAAGGTTTTCATGATCTAATAGTAAATATAATTTAAATGTTTTATAAACTTTGTTTAAGCCCTTGTGTTATTTTGACATTTGTTTTTCTGATATAGATAACAGAACCCAAAGCTATGTTTGCACGAACACTGAAAATTCATTACTTAAATTAGATGTCAAAAGGTTTTCACATTCACGAAATCACAACCATGATATAAGGTTTGTCCGAACGTCTATATTCAAGCAAGAGACAAGGGACCGATAACAGATTACCCGCAAACACGTTTTAAATTCATTTCCCGACCCAAGAGCCGATCGCTCTCCGATAAAATGTGGGGAGGACCCGGGAAAACGGGGACATATTTACTTTGTCTCCCCGCGGCGCACCCACGGCCACTTTCCCGGTCAGGTAACGTACCGAAGTGGCAAAATATTTGTCCGAACCCGTTACCCGTCTGTTACGATTTAAGAACATTAGCTACTTTTAAAGCAGACTGAGCTTTGGGTCAGTCGACCATGTAAACACTCTTTATCATACATTTAGAGTACTTTAAAAGTTTAGTACTACATTTTTCTCGAAGAAACTTTTAAATAAAAGTTACGTCTACCCATGGAAAAAGTTCTAATTCCTGTCTTTATATTTATCAATTTGATAAAATGTAGTTGATTCTAATATTCAGTACGTTTAATTTTATATTTTTTAATGTTCATTTGATTAAAAATTCAAAATTATGCATCGCAACAATAGTTGTATAACTAGTAATTTAATATATTATTTGCTATAGTTTTACAAAATGTTTCGAGTTTCATTAAAACATCCATTTTTAATTCTATTAAATTTCTTGTTTTTAACTTAACTCCTATGAAAAGATAAATTTAAATGAAATTTTTATGAAGGATTATCTTAACTTTTCATGTATTAAAAAGTAATTAGACCTTCTTAGGTTTAATTGTCCTGTGACGATTGTTGTTCTAACAGCGAAGCTTTGCGAAAAACTTGTCCACTAAAACCTAACTCCATTACGGCATGAAGGGTGATGTTTTGACGCTAGCTATTTTAGACAAGTACACTACCACACTCCCCTTAAGCCGGTCGAATGCTTAATAACGCAAAGCCTTTGCCGAAGTTACCCCAAATTTATCAGATTAGCCTTCGTTTTACCTTCGCTGCCTGGATTTAACTTTAAATCACTACGACGTCATAAATTATATCATTTTACATTTAATTATATTTTTAAAAAAGCATTAACTTTCATCAACATATCTGAACAGATAAAATCATTAGTTAAATCTCTTAAACCACAAATGAATGGAAAAGCGATGATATTTTATCCATCGTGTTTCCATTCAGTTGCGGTTTGAGATCTGAGATGCTGTTTGTGTAAAACTTATATTACATCGAACAGACTGCTGCCGGGGGCCTTAATCCATGGCCTTATCTTAGCGCTCTAAGCAAAATCTTACTGTTCCTTATACAAACAATGCAAATGTTCATTAGTGTATATATAAAACTAACAATATTTATAAATACTTGTTTTTGAGTAGACAACAAAGCTTTTTTATAGTCGTTATGAAGACAAATCCGAAATTATACAAGACGTTTTAAAAATTTTCATTAACATCATCCCAGCACTTAAAATGTAAAGTTAAAATATTTTCATTGCGAAGTTACACACTCGAACATTCGACACATCGCACACTCTGCGTTCAGGAGCAACTCTCGGTGAAGTTGCGGAAAGAACGAGAAAGTATTTAAATCTCAGCTGTTTTTATTTATCTTTCCGGAACGCCGACGGCGGTTAAATATCTGAGGCTAGCCGGCGCGACGCAGTTCCACAGAGACAAATGTAAACACAGCATTGCCTTTGAAGCACCATCCTTTAGATATTTTTACTTACTTATATTTGTAGTGAAATTGTTTGAACTGTATATTTTCTTGTTTTATCATAAACATCCCTTGTTCTCCGGCTTTTTGTTTTAACTGAATCATCCCTTTTAATAATTTTAACAATTCCTAAGATTTATCAAATTTACGGCTTTCTTAAACTACTGTATAAAAAAAACATAGTATTAGCTTATATTAACGTTATTGATCATCCTACATGTTTTAAGAATATGTGTAATAATCAAAAATTTGGTTTTGTTTAATAACATTTTTTTTTGTTTATTATTAATATTATTTTTATATGCGGCGATTATAGGAACATATTGTTAAATAGTTAATTTGACTCCAATATTTATTTGCTCGCGCTCTGCACCTCGTGACGGGAAATGTCAAGTGATTTTCATATATTTGGTAAACTGTCGTTCCGCGCGTCGATATACTAAATCGCAGAGGAGTGAGAGAGCTTGAAATAACAAACGAAATCGTAGCTGTGTATCGAGCTCAGTATAATATTTGGGCGAAAAGAAAATATGAAAAGGCGGAATATTGCCAGACAAAATTACGATCGCTTTAGACTCCACACGGCCCATTTAAGGGTAAATTGTTACCTTCCTTCATTGCCATAAAGAATCTATTTGTTTTCTCACAGTCAAAGATTTTCCATTGTATGTAGTCTTTTCCTTCGCTATAGACGCAAATAAATCACAAATTTCGACAAGAAATAAATAAAAAAAAACGCCAAAAGCCTTTGTAATCGCGACTTTGAAACTTAATTGTACTTTTTATAATATTTTCGAACTAAATTTCTTGCAATTATAAATATACTTCATCAATCGGCGACCTTAAATAATAGATGTTACAGGTACTATCGGCATATTTATGAATATATTTACTAGTTTCAATAAAATAAATACTATTGGACAACATATTAAATATAGATACATGTGTCGCGAGAAAATAGTACTCTTATTATTAATATGTTTAAATATTTACAAGATTCCAATACATATCAATCAATGGATACCTATATAAAAGTTGAATTAGCACTTGCGGTCCGAACTAAAAGCAAGCACGCCCGCTCGGAGAATTGAATATTAGCATTAACAAGACAAATGTTCCGTTGGAGTTTAATAGTTTCTCATTAGGAACTGCTCGGGGCCAGAGCGTCGCAGCATCCAGCATCGGCTCTTCACACAACTTCAAACAACTATAAGCCGAGGCCTTTCTATCTACTCGTAACTTAAATACGTTAATACTAAATACACACTCGGAAATATAAAATTATCGTAATAATATATCCATTATGTCCAGTGGCTGTATTCTATTCTCCCTCGTGACGGACGTTTGTGTACTTTTGTATCCGTTTATTATGTTTATAAGGTCCTTTGTGAAAAAGGGTTCGAAATTGGTGCGAATGTTTGCTTTGTTTTTCAAGTACCGAAGGTTTTGCATGGTCCGTCTCTTTCTTATTGTACTAGTTGAAACCTCCAGTTTTACTTACTAAGAGTATATATCAACAAATTTTCATATACATCATGTCTACTTCTGTATCATACAATCTCTGCTGTCTGATGGCAAGTAATAATAAGGCAACTTCTTGTGCAATTTTTCATGGTGATTGGTGAATGGTTTCCGATATTAGCGTTCTTAACCTGTTTTTACCATTATCTTTTATACGTAAAGAAAAAGTAAATAACGCCTTATCTGTCAAATAGCGGTGCAACAATTTTTTTTTAAAATTGTACATTTAACCGCACAAAAAAATATTTAATTAATCAAATGCCTTTATCGTGATAAAAGATTTTTTTCATAAAGATCAAGTTATCAAAAATCGCAGGTGGTTTACATTTACTGTAGATTTCTCGTTTCCCTTTTTACTATAAAAATATCATTCAAGCTTCTGGTAAAAATATGATTTTAATCACCGTGATTATTTTAATAAAGTAAATTGTTAATGAAAAAGAAACTATGTTTATTAACACACCTATGTTCCTTAACAGCGTACGCGCAATAATACTCACACATCACCCGCCGGACGTACAGATAAATAGCGATCATTAACACGTTTCTTACAGTGATATTAGGCTTTATTGGATCCCGAGAAGTAACTTAATCTTACAGAAACAAAGCACAGCCGCGATTAATTTTATTCAGGAAGTATTATACAAAAACACAATACGTAAACAGAGCAATTGGTTCTTTGTCTAATGTATTTAGTTGTACTTATAAATATGGGTTGTACAAACAAAGTTTCGTTAGGTAAATAAATGTTGATATTAAAAATTCTGTAACATTTTTTTGTGACTTTAATAGCTCGACTTTTCAAAAGAGCAGATTAATTTAACTACAGCAATATCGTAAACTCTCCGCGTGCTATATAGAATAGTTTCAGATAGTATTATCCTAGAACTCGAACAATGCGGTTATCTTATAACTTTTACAATCATACCACGCAGCGGTCCTCGTATACGGATGTTTAATTGCTGCTCATTAAATATACAAGTTGTAAGTAGAAAGTCAAGAGTTTGTTGTATCGAGCCCATAGTTAGGTCAACATAGTTCAGTTATCGCGTAGCTAAAGTTAAAATGGTATGCGAGTTGCTCTCTGGAAACGGTTAACGTCTGACGTCTCTATTCATTACTAAAGTAACCAGCCCCCCACAACTTTGTTCACACAAACTCGCTGCTTCTACTTTCCCTATAAAGTAGACTTGTGACAGCGAGTAATGTCTCCTTATATTGTTCTGGGGCTAAGAGGTTTGCGTCGTAGTTGTGATGAGAATTGTTAACTTTTACCTTGTATTGTGGTCTGATCAATTTGTTGCGGCGGAGCCACGAGTTTAATTTGTTTACAATGGAAAATATAGATTAGATTTCGCCGTTGACGTTTATAGATAAACGTTTTATGAAGTATCTAAACGTTAATCGATCCTTCAGAAAATCGATTATGAAGTTGGTGCGGAAATCATCCGGTGCGGGGCGGGCGCTTGACAAATGTCCGTTATAAGCGCAGAACAAATTGGCGCAATTAATTACGAGCGGAGCCGGCAGCGCTGAGCTAACAAATATTATCAAGATCGTTAATTTCGACATCTTACTGAGGGCCGGTCGACAGAACGATATTAAGCATCCAACAAGAATGTGCGGCACACACTGTTTCTATCGATCCGTTGTTATTTACCAACCTTCGGTCGAGACAATTGGTTTAAATTTACGTAAACCGTAAAAATATTGCATCAATAAAATTAACCAAATGTTAAGTTTTTTAACATTTGAGGAATTCATTATAATCAAATTTTTTTTGAACACCTATTGTCTTCATATTCATCATTCATTCATTCAATTATAGTCATTATCAGCAGGAAGACGTCTACTGCTAAGCATAGCACAGCTATCTTGTGTGGAACACCAATTGTACAAGCAGCCAAAATTAACGCATATCTTCTTTAAAAACTTACTATTGAATCCAAATTCATTTAATAAAACAATTTAATGAAAGGGAAACCAAATTTGTTATTACCTAAATTTGTTGGGAAAGCTGTAGATTCAATTCCGTCGCCTCACATATCTATAAAACAGGAATATAAAACATCGCGCGTAACACATGACTCTTAATGAAAAGTATATTATGAAGCATAAAAACATTTTACTGCCCATTTTAACGGTGCTTATTAAATTCAATCATAATTTACAGGAGTTGTGTCAAATCGCCCTGTAAGCTCACATGAAACGTTTGTAAGATTCAGTTTTTGCGCACTTATACTCTTTTATTTCTTACCATATTAGATATACTTCATCTTAGGAATAATAACGTCATAAATGCCGAGCGGTTTTTCATCCTCCATCGTAAACATTCGTATTTCTTCTCCCCTCGATTTTATTTCACTGCAGAGACAATGTACCTTATGTCCCTGTGTTACAAAAAGTTTATTTGTTCTTCCTTATGTGACGGGCACAGACGCTGAATTTTTTTTTTAATTAGACTATTTTAAATTATTGATTGAGTAAGCAATGAGACGAGCAAGACGTTAATCTGATAGTAAGTTATTTAAGAACTATAGTAGTTGGATGATGCTTTGATTCCGATGCGCTTTCGGAAGTTCGATGCCAACTGAGCATGAGCGTGTGGTGAAGGAAAACATTATGAGTAAACCCAGATGTTCTATGAACATAAGCTTCAGTTAACATTTGACATCTGTCATTCTGTGCATGACCAGCGTGGTCGTTAAATATATTTGATTCTCTTGTGTCAGCAGGTTCTGAATCCCAGCTATGGAACTATGAAGTAGCCATATAGCCATAGCCATAGCCAGTAGAAGTAGTATAATAATATTTCATTTATGTTTACGTAATACAAATATATATAATATTTCTGTTTTAAGTTAATAAAAGTGACAGAGGAAATTTTAATTAATCTTTTGACCACAATTTGGGCTATATAATTTGTAACGTCATTATTAGAATCATTAATCAAAATATTGTAAAAGCAATTTGTGTTAAAACGAGTGAATATTTTTATAATATTTGCGATATGCACATTCATTATAAATTTTACATTTATTTTTTTTCCCATAAAGTTAATTTAACATAACTATTTCCTAATGAGTAAAGTTTGAAAACTTCAGACGTTTATTGGAACAGGAATCGATTAACGACTCGAATAGAGTTAGCGGCGCAATAAATATTTCATACGACATCGATAGTTGGTTATCGTTCGTGTTTATGAGCTTCATAAAAATCGAGAAGGGCTGCTGCGACTGGTTTATTTCACTTTATCCACAATACATATAGCGACATCTATATATATGTCACGGTAACATTGTATTATTTAGTACAAATCTTATAAATATGACGTCGTCATTAGTTGATGTTAAAGTTTTTTACACCTGCGTGTCTAACTCGCATCCTATTATAAATCTACTATTAATTTGCTTTATACCATCATATTGTAAATCTAACGCCATAAGAACATTGTTGTGTTCTCTTTGTCAACCTGTGAGAGCTTGTTATTCTGTCCGAACATCAGATTAAGAGGCGATAAAATAATTGACTAATGTGCATTCAAATGAAATATAAAATAGAGATCAAATTATAAAACCAGACCTGACTTTGACTCTTATGATTCTTGAAATCGGATGTTTAATATTATCACATGAAACACAGATAGTTAATTTTTTGATTTTTGAAATTCCGTTTAAAATCAAGTCTATTTCACTTTTGTGTTCCTATGCACATTTTGTAATAATTACTGTTCTTGGTTATTGATTGTTATATAGTAATAATAAAAATTATAATCACACGCATTTCATGTAATATTTGTAGTCATAACCTCTACATCCAAATTACTTTTACGAAGAATAAAACGATACGGGCGGTCAATACGCGAAGCAAAGGCACTAGCTCAATATCTATGTAATAGCGTATCTCTCCTCATCGAAATTAAAGTAACCGGCCCGTCTCAATGTTATTACGCCGCACATTTTAATATCACTAATAGATTACGCGTATCGATTCGCAACAATCATTTTCTCATTCATTTCCACAATATAAAAAAATGTGCTTAAGTATTTCTTGGTAAAAAACATACGAAGAAAAAAACTAGTAGTATTCTGTATTTCACAAATCGATTTTTTTATTCGCACTACTTCTTACCAACTACGATTAATGGAGATTTATCAACTTAGTTTTTATTCAATTCTGTTTTTACTTAGTAATATCAAATTAAAAATCTACATAATAAGTTTTTTTTTTTCAAATGAAATTCTTAAAAGGCAGGCGTTCGCTCGGTTGATCTAGGTAAACCTAACCTTTTATGTATATTTTATTCCCTATAATATTCTGATACGAAGGGCCCTCATATCACATTCATTCAAATGACATATTGGAGAAACATTTCAGTATGTTTTGATCGAGAAAATATCTAGGATTTTCATCCGAGAGCAAAACCAAATACATATCGCGGAGAGCCAATATAAGGAATTGATTTTGCACCAGTTTTATTCAAACTTACATGTACGTATTATTACTCCTTTTGACGTCGTATGAGGGATTTATAGGACCGTGTATTCATTTATCAATGTTTGGGTTGAAGGGGAACGTTTGTTTGTTGTAGGAATTACTTTCGTTCTTTTTCTGTGTGAACCTACCTTTAAATTTTTGTTTTTTCTGCGCCGAACTTAAATATATCACTAAATCCATTCAAATTCGATGTTACATTTTTAGACAGGTGATCCTATTATTAAACACGACGTCATTATTTGGTAAAGCACAGAAATTTGGTAAACGATATGAATAATACTGCAGGAGGCTAACAAACAGGCAGGTTCCCCTGCGGCGTGTTTAAGTATCAAATAAGGTAACGTAGAACCCAGCATTTATTACAACAAATTGTTTAGGCTTATCTACAACTTCACACATTATGTATAATCCATATGTAACTTTATCTTTTCGATCACCCACAAACAATCATTTTTAAAACTGCGATGATTGATAAGTTTAAGTTTTTCCTCTGAATTTCCTACTGGTTAAATGATCCAACATCACTCTTCATTAACTTGAAAAATTATTATAGAAACGAAAACAGCCTTATTTCCCAAAACAATCTGCCATTCTGGTACAAAATTTTCATCCGCGTTGTTTCTTTGTTGTGAAAAATGTTATTTAATTTCGAGCAATTATTACACGCGCTCTCTGAAATTACTCTAAGGAATTGGAGCCCGTGTCGGTTTCATTCTAAAGGAAACGGTTCCTTTTTCTACAATGAAAGGTTTACGTCGTAAAATAGGATTCCCGCTGTTACCGTAATCTTTTTATTCTATTATGCAAATTGTTAACAAAGAATAATTCTAATACCTACCTTTATCTCAATAGGCAACTTTTCAATATTTACGAAACGTCAAATCTTAGGAGGAGTAAAATAACCAAATGTTTTAGTAACTTTGCTGTAAAAGAGCAATGTAAACAGAGCGAACCATTTTTCGATTTAAGATTTAACATTGATGATCTTAATTATAAACTTGCTGCATGACATCATTATGTAACTTCATCAATCAATTTTATATTGTATTTCATATTTAAAACTAACTTGATGAATTAAATTCACGGCATGTTCAGTCTTTAGTCATTTCAAATGTTAATATCGCATTTCGTAATAATAGCATTATCTCCTCAGATTTCGCTTTCTCCCCAAAACGTGTAACGGATGACGTGTGGCTCTTATTAAGTCTGCGGCATGACGGATGCCCTGGGTGTCATGTCGCCAGGTGCGGGCACTGTCATATTTACAGCAGAAACTGAAAACACCCTTACAGCGAGGCTGTGTATACACCGTCCTCAGTTATTTGTACATTTGCCTTATTACGCTCGGTGATTTATATTTCAAACCGGTGCGTTTAACTGCTGAGGCCCGTCATTTCCTCGCCTTAAATTGAGATTGATCCATATAATGAAGCGCAAGATGTCTCACACAGTCGCGTGACCGTCTTTAGCAGTTTTTAATTTTTCTAATGGGTACTATATTTACATGAAATATCCAGATTTTGTTTTAAAATTTACTTTATAATAATTATAATGCGAGTCAATCAAAGTGTTTATCGTTTTCTTTTCTTTTTTCGCAGAGAGGCTCCGACGAGCTTCTTTCGCAGAGTGGCGTCACCGTCATGGCGCCCGCCGCTCCACACCATGCAGATAACAACAACCAAGATTCGGCCGCCAAAAAGGTAAAAAGATTTATTTTATTTTTTCTTAATTAAGGTAGCTCTTTCAACTCGTATTCTCTGATCTCTAATGGTGTATAATGCTGGCAGTCATTTAACCGACTTTAAATAAACTCGTATGTAGGTTTCTAACTTATAAACTCTTTTTCCATATAGGCATGATTTCACAATAAATGAAGGAAGTATTTATGTTTACTTTTGTCTATGTTACGCAACTTTTTCATAACTCGTAAATAAAAATGTGTACGATTTAAACTTTATTTGTATTTTAATGTTGTAGATAAATTTACTACGCTTCATTGAAAGATATTAAATAAATAGCGGCGTATTTGAATAACTCCACCACGTGAGACCCTATTGAAGTAAAAGCAGACAAATCGTTCGTGAAATCATTATCGAATGATTGCTCAGAATGATAACTTTGTTGTATAATATACAATTGTTATTAAAACCATAAAAATACCTTTAAAAATATGATTTGTCGGCAACGCCCTCGTAGGGTGTATAACAGTTTACCATCAGGCGGGGCGTATATTTGGACCTCAGTGGTATAAAAAATATACTTATCCAATAATAATTATAAAACAGTTTTATTTTCACTTTATAGACATCAGATTCATTGTAACATTATAAGAAAATAATCACAAAACCCGCACAAACTTTTCACCCGCTCAACTACATCCTTTGGTTGAACCTGAAATCTTTGATGTAATATTTGTTAGGATTAAATTCATAACTGCTTTTTGTAATACTTCTTATAATACTTATTTTAGAAAAAAAAAATCATGTTATAATAAGGTTTAAAATAATTTCGTTTAAACTCGCATTTGTTCAACTAGAGAAGATCGTAAAAGAAAAAAAATATAATACGAATTAGTCGTTGGTGGGAAATTTTCGCATAAATAATAATTTTTTGATTATTACCTTAATCAAAATTTTCAAATTAATTCCTCTGTATTTTATTAAATACAGATAAATTTTGGTTTACCGTAAACTTTCATTTACATTAATAACATTATCATTTGATTTTAACTTGCTTTTAATCATAAAAGCTCTGTAATAAACAAACTTTATAATATCTGTATTTATTATTGTATATATTAAGGCTGTTTTTTTAGAGAGGCATATATTCGATCTCGGATTTTGCATGTCGTTGATGATGATATAGCAGAAAGTAACTCCTGCTCTACGTCAAATAGAACTTATCACCTAAGGAAATAAGCGTTTCGTTTTATATGAAACTCTAAGAGATCCACCACTATATCTTTTTAGCTATAGGTATCTGATTAAATGAAAGATTTTTTTGTTTTAACTTATATAAACTAAGTATAATTTTGTGCGTTTTCGTGTTTGCTCTGTCAAGGAAAATCAAGGTGCCCCGTGTTAGTTTTGCCGAGCATTTACTCTCAGTTGGGGCGCCGTGGAAAACCTCGCCGCAGTAATCTTAATTACATTGTGATCTCGTTACAGTCCGGCCTTAATTCATAATTAAATAGAGACGTGTCCCTGCTTTGTTTATTTACTTGCTATGGGTTTTTATGGCTTAGCCATTGCGTACTCTTTTTCGTCGTGAAAATTTAAACTGCGGCACCCCTTCATCTTTGTCGCTCTGAATATTCATTTAGAATCCATCAGCGGAATGACGACTCGTTTTTAAGAGTATTTTTTTTTTATTTCCTTGCATTATTTGAGGGACACCTCGTGCTTTGGAAATATTAAAACAAGACTCGCTGTTCTTTTTGTGTCAAGAAAATATTTTGCGAAGCAAACAACAAAATGTTTACTTTAAATTTTATAGCAGATTGTTTTTATTCGATGCAATTTACGTAAGTGGACGGTTATCGTAGGACCACTACCTAATATCGCAGGGGAACATCTGCGAAAAACACACTAATAAACCCTCGTCCTCTTTGACCGGGTCATTAATGTCCAAATAAAGTAATTAATTACGCTCTCCGGTTTTTCTCTTCATTTTCTTGACGTCGGCCTGTAAAAACGTAGAAAGCTGTATACAGTGGAGATCAATCAAATCAGTGAATGTTCCCGAAGACCCTTGCGTTTAGCGCTACTTAAGCATTTACGACTTTGTCTAATGAAATTGCGACTTCGTTGAAATAACTTGGTGTTTGTTATCCTGTGTTTGTCTAAATTTTAGGGCGCTGGTTATTGGGGCTGCTAGAATGCGATAAAGAGAGGCCTTTTATTATTCCATAATTTTAATGAACTTATTGCTGTACCATGTAAACTTACACACGTGAAATTATATAATTATATGTTAAGTGAGATTAAAGTATCTTGCATTAATATTTAGAGAAAGTTTTGTTTTCGTCGAAATGAAAATTTTGAAGTATGGATGATTACAGGCAGTTTTATTAACAATATTCTGCGGAGCGCCAATTAAAACTTCCGACGGATGTAGCTACAGCGATTTCTGGTTTACCTAATAATAGTCTTGAAATTTTAACAGCCTTAGTAACTTTAGCGTTTGGTTTGAGACACAAGCTTTATGACTTGAAAATAAACTAATTTAATTAACTCGGACGAAGAGAAAGTATTAATTTTCCTTTTTTTTTTGTGGAGAATTCGGAAAGCATGATTTTCAACAGAATATAACTTTATTTTGAACGGAATTAGTTGCTCTTCAAACGATTTTACTCATTACTCGCTGAAACCTCTTAGTCACATTTATAACTAGAATTTTTTTTAATTATTCCTCTTTATGGTAAATATATAGAAGATCATACAAACAAGAATAATTATAAATTACTTCCGTTTACATGATCACGCAAAACGCTAACCTTTCTTGAATCAGATTCCATCTATGGGCACTTGTCGAACTTTCATAAACTTCCTCCAATAGCAAACTACTCTCTAAATCACAATTATTGCGAAGGTAGTCGATACTAAAAGACTTTATCTTCAACTTCAACAGAGTATTCTGTTTTATAATATACGTTAATCGAACATTATGTTTACGGTTTAGTCGTCAATTATTTGGAAACCTCGTCTTACGTTATATTTTATTATGTGATATCACATATCAAGGTGGTTTTATATGTCCAATTTGATGAATACATCGAGGTAATAACTCAGTTTATAAGTGCAGTCGAACTACGTCCTATATCCACAGAGCTTCAGCTTCCGGTGAAGAATAATCACGAGGAAATAGATATTTTCCAAAAGTTCCAGTGGGTATGTAACTCCTGCACTTGGCCAGTGTGGTGAATAAAAAGCCTTAACTCCTTTTGTGTGACAGGTGAAGAGAACATCAAGAGAACTCTTTATTTTAAGTATTTCTATCAAACGTCTGAACTTGTATGGCGCTCGCATGTGCGTAAACCGAGTTCTCAATAGGAATATATATGTCCATCTTACGAAAATTTTATTTAAAAAAGTTAACAAGGTATTATGTAAAAAACAACGAAAGTGATGAAATATGTATGTATGTATATTTTATTCAATTACTCTATATAAGACACGAAATTAATATGATCAAATTTATATATATTAACATCATTATTATTAATTTTGCCAATTAATCTCCCTCTAAATGGGCGTCCCCCTATTTATCACAGAGGGTTGCAAAAAGTCACGGTGTAAATGGCATTTAAAGCCGAAGCAAAACATTTAAGAAAAAACTCTGTCAACATTTCTTCTCTTCTTCTTCTTTGTCGGTATCACTCTTGACAAAGTGGTCGTGGTCATCACTTGAGGTGTTGGAGGCAAGCTTCGCAACACGCCGCCATATTTTTTTTCTAGGTAAAATTATTTTCCTAATGAAACTTCGAATAAAACGTTTTTAAAAATTCCTAGATACAATTTAGAGTCTAGTTTACTTAAACTCGCACAATCCTGACAAACCTTTGGGTCACAAGTGGCTTAAATCTCGTGACCTAAGTGTCGGTCATGTTTTTGTGTACTTTAGTATTACACATTATTAGTTTTTGTAACCCAAAAGTATTTTGATTAAATTGTTTTATAGTATAAAGAGTATTATTTTTCATAATTTTTCATTTTATGTTCGAGTAATTGTCGTACGAATTTTTAATGACAAAGAGGAATGTCGATGAAACCAAGTGACGGAGGCGACGAACTGAAAAATAGTATTTCAATAAACACAGTCTGTGCGATCATCAGGAAAATTGACCGATTCCGGTAAATCCACACAGGAAAATGTCACGCAATATCTCTTTTTTTCTATTCCAGCAGCCAGGCCAAAATTTAATATTTATGGATGAAATGTGAGACGGAGCGAATGATTTAAAGTGTCTGATGTGGAAATCGCTCCTCGCAGATTTTCTGACCCAACGAAGGTAACGTCCTTCTTTACGTTTTACGTACCACTTGTTTTCCTTCGCGAGAAGAGAAAATATCGTTGCGCACCTTAAAGGTCGGCGGACGTGTTCCACGATTTATTCCTGCTTTTCGCAAGTCGCTTCGGAAAATATATATTTTTTTGTTTTCTTACGGAGATTTGGCTCTTTTGATGTAGATTGCTGACGATTGTCTATTTGAAAGAAAGTCTTCCGTATATGCCGGTCGTTTCTCTTTTAATCGATCTTGCATTTATTTTTATGCATAAATATTCTGTAATGTCTATTAATAAAGTTCTCAAAGCGACGTATACGTAACTACCTCCATTTATTATAATAAAATGTAAATTTTGGCGTAATTTGAGATTAGTAACCTTTAAAAATTTACGTGTATTTTTATCATTGTTATAATACACGAGATCATTACGATTCTTTTATGTTCGTATAAATGTAATAAAATTAAACTTTTTGAGCATTTAACTTTGCTTTGTAAATTAATCCTCATCATTAAAATAACTGCGGCACAAGAATACCAAGAAGTTTTTATTTATTACACATACGTCATTTATGATGTACACTAAAACAATCATACTCAATTGTACTTCAAATCAATTGCAAAAACTGTGCGCGCTCGCTCTTTTCACCTCAATAGAAAGTGAAGTGTCATATAAAGCTACATTATATTCGGAGCCACGGTTCGGGCCACTGCCGTAATCAAAAGGCTCTCCGGGGAACAATGGCGCCCACATCGGGGTCGGGACCGATAAGCCTCGACAATTATACTACATCGACTTTTCAATTATCCAACCGGCTCTTCCTCGCGAACAATACTACCTTTATTTATGTATATTAGAGCGGTCATTTTGTTCGCAGCTTAAACGCGCATTCTACTTAATTTTGTACAAACAATATACACACTGCGTGTGTGTGACGGTTCTCGTCCATTAACGTTTATGGGATGAGCTTCGTATCTAGTTGTTTTGTTCTCTATTCACACTGTTACTGTTACTTACCTTGATATGACAATATGCAATTTTTGTTATACTGTTATTAAAAATGCAAATAGCGTAACTATAACTTACGTATTTAGTTAACAAGAACTCATATAAAAACGGCGGAAGTCCAGCATACAGCGATATAAATACAATTTGGCGGATGTCCTGAGATGACGGATTGTTTCTTCCGGACCCCCTTGATTGATGTTTAGAGAGATTGACGTATAGTACGAAAATGTACCTACTTTTGTCGGTCTGAATCTCATAATTACTCAGTTATTATTATTTGTATTACTAGACATTTTCTGACATAGTATTTCCACAATTTTGAAAATCATTGCTTTGACTTTTACACTAACGTATATAATAGATAAATAAAAGGTGTTTCTTTTTTATTTTTAAATTTATGTCCAATCTATTATAGTGATCATTTGTTTATCCATTAAAATAAAGATTACTTTGTTGCAGGTGAAACTGGAGCAGAATGTGGGGAAGCCTTCGCGTGTCATTCACATACGGAACATACCAAACGAGACCACAGAAGCGGAGATAATACAACTTGGTCTTCCCTTCGGTCGCGTCACCAACGTCCTTGTACTTAAAGGCAAAAATCAGGTATTTCAAATACTTCCTTCTATTCTATGATTAATAAAATTGTCATATTTAAAACTCAGATTTTTTTCAATAGCAGCCATTTCTTACAAAATATGTTTGTCGTAACTTAATTCACCTCGTTAAGCTCCAACTATATCTCCAATCTAAGAAATAAACTTAACAACAACTTCTGCAAACGACTAATGTTTTATGTAAGAAAATTACTTAAACTTATAGATCGCATTGCTTTAAAGCTAGTTTGGCACAGGTGTATTTGAAAACTATAACAAAACATGATAAAGCGCTAAAGTTGCTTTCTGAAGTTCCCCGACACAAGTTACATTTATATATAACCTACTAGCTGACCCGGCAGACTTCGTTCTGTCAAAAAAAGTTGGAATGTTCTTTGTTCCATCCTATTTTATAGCCGGGGCAAAAAAATCTTCTGAACAGAACCGTCACCCTGGTTATGGGCAGCGTGTGGGGTTCAGCACTATATATATTCATCTAATAACTAATATTTAAATATTAGTGGCTTCCAGAAGAGTGGCCAAAGTTATAATTAAAGTACATAAGTTATATTTACTATAATAATTTTTAAGGAACAAATAACTGTCACATTCCAAATCTTTACGTTACTGGTTACTGGTTTCTGGCTTATGGTTTCTGGTTTCTGGTTTCTGGTTTCTGGTTTCTGGTTTCTGGTTACTGGTTACTGGTTTTTGGTTACTGGTTACTGGTTTCTGGTTTCTAGATTTCAGATGTCAGATTTCCATTTTCCGTTTTCAATATTCCATTTTCCATTTTCCGATTTCCGATTTCCAATTTCCAATTTCCAATTTCCAATTTCCAATTTCCAATTTCCAATTTCCAATTTCCAATTTCCAATTTCCAATTTCCAATTTCCAATTTCCGATTTCCAAATTCCAATTTCCAATTTCCAATTTCCAATTTCCTATTTCCAATTTCCAATTTCCAATTTCCAATTTCCAATTTCCATTTTCCAATTTCCAATTTCCGATTTCCGATTTTCATTTTCCAATTTCCAATTTCCAATTTCCAATTTTCAATTTACAGTTTCCCGATTTCAGTTTTCAATTTTCAGCGGTAAATAGTGTCACTATCACAAAAGATCAACAAAGTAAAGTTAAGACTTAACTACTATTTTGAACCAATCTGAACTCAGGACAGTGGTGTTATATAGATAGATTAATAATAAATTATATTCAATGATATTAGTTATTAATAAATAAATAATAAAGTTGCTTGAGAATATATTTATATGTAGAGGTATGCATAATGTTTGAGAGATACAGAATTCGTTGTCATCCCCACTCCGTACTGTGTACTGGTGAGAGGTGACACCGGTATACACGTGGAGGGGATCACTTACCAAGTGATAATATTTTTTTTTTGGAGTTTATGTCCACGCGATTTGATGCGTGGCCATGTATAATTGATGTCATCGAGCGCGACAAAAATATTAAAATGACTATTAAAAAGCAGGAGTTGGTGATAGAAAAGTGAAAATTTAGGGTTGTATGTATTTTTTGATGCCACACAATAATAAAATAAAATAGAAAAAAAAATACCCAAAAAACAAAAAAAATTTTTGGTGTGGGCAACCCTGATCACTTTAGGGGTTTGAAAAATAGATAGTAGCCGATTCTCAGACCTACTGAATATGCATAAAAAAATTCATAAGAATCGGTAAAGCCGTTTCGGAGGAGTTAGGGAACGAACATTGTGACAAGAGAATTTATATATTAGATATAACGCTGTTCTGTATATTTGTGTAACAAAAATTAGTAAATTAAATGTCTTAATTATTTTAAAACGCTTAATTTTTACGACAAAATACTGTTATTATATCTTAATGTATAATTTTGGTAACTTTTTAAATCTGTAAACATTAAAACACAAACTACATAACCATGGTTTCCTTAGAATTAGCTTTTTATTGCCTGCGGTTTTTATTGTTAGAACAGTTTTCAGAAGATGAATTCTTGAGATTTCACAGTAGCTCTTAATTTTTTTCATTCCTGGACTCGTCAATTAGCTATTTTAGTAATGGTTCCGTGACTAAAATATATACAGTCCATTTTACTTTTTTTTATTATCATTGGTTATTATAACACACGAAAAGAATTATAACCAGAAAATTCTCAATAAATGTTAATTGCTTTAAACAATGAACAGATATTGAGAATGTTCTGGTTCAATGCCAGGTCGACAATATAATAGGACTACGCGAATCACAATGAAGCAAGTGCTCGTGCCGGACGGAAGGACAACAAGTGGGCGGCACGGTGTCGTCGGCAAATAGGCCGCTAACCATTGTGCCACCGGCCCCTGCCTACTTGTTTTCCGTTTTGCATAACCCATGGCTTTTTTTTTTTCATTTATTACAAAAGCTATGGAGTTTTATCGCATTCGTATAATTTTGGCACTACATTCCTAATGCTTTGATTATGTTACGAATTTAAAGATATTTAACAAAGTTGAAGGGATTTTTTTTTTAATAACACATGAGTAAAGTCAACATTTGACTATTGCTGCAAATAACTATAAAGGAAGTCATTGATATTGTATTATGTCTATAACAACTTGCAGATACCTTATAAATAACAGTTAACTTTACAAACCCTAATGAAGTTAAATAATCTAAAACCATATGTTTGGTTATTTATATGTAACAGTTCTGCATATATTATATCAAAATTTATACGATCTCAAATTTTCTAATATCTTTGAACGAAATAACACAAATAGTCGTCGTTAAGAAATTAACCCAAACATGAGATTTCATCGAAAATTACATTTGACGGAAATCAAGGGTGCGACGATGTCGAAAATAATTTTCAATTTGGGTCGAGGAGGCCCCTGTGGTAGTAAGTATATATACGAGGTCGTAACATAAACAGAAACTCGATAAGCGTTCACTTCTTTGATATTTTTGTAACAAATCAGTATATTAAAATTCATACTGACTTACTCATGAAACATTTATTATCATTGAATATTATTAATAATGTTTAAAATATGCTAATAGTGCCAACTGCTTTCACAACAAATTAGAGATTTTAGGACTAATACATTGCTCATAGATGTATCGCTTAATTTTTTTTCATTTGTATATATATTATTGGACTTGAATTTACTTTTCCCCGGCTATCAAATTTCATCCGTAATAAATAAATAAAATACAGGTATTGTAAATTCAAAAGAGAAATGGATGATGGTTATAAGTCGAATCGTACGGGCGTTTTATTGCGGACTTTACGTTGGCTGTACTGTGGAAGGCACGTGCATTGCGGAATTTATGAGTTCTAGCTGACAAATTAAAAATGAGTTAGTTTACAGCCAGGGAATAAAATGGTAAAAAAGGGAATCTTATTACGAGATGTTGTCAAGACGGATGCGGCGACAATGTTATCCCGTCTAATAAATAGCCAGTATGACATCCACCCCCGTATATAACACGCAGTGAAGGAAAACAATCTCTCTTCCAACAAGAAAAACAAGTCGAATCCCTTTTTATGAACGGTCACAGCTCCTTGCTTGGTTTTTTGTAATGAAATTTTCCGAGTCTTTTCATTCGCGCGCTAAAGATGCAATCCGGCGAGGCGCTAAAGCATTTCCCTGTTCCAACCGAGTTAAATATATTGCTGTCATATATATTTGAATGGCTTTTACAGCATTTTAATATTGCATTCAACACCATCATATACTTTAATATAATTATAAAAGAAGCAATTACTAATGCAATGTCTCTGCTTACCACGTGTAATTAATTAAAAAGTATCGCTCGCACAGTCAAGTGGCAGCGGTCCTTTGATGGGCCTTGTGAGGTCGACGAAAGTATTTGATGGTAACCGAAGCTCCGAGAGTCCAGTTACAAAGGCGCCATCTGCCGAGAGATGGGCAAACACTGATGTGAGTGGGCGCGGACAATCGCTCCACTCTCGGTGATTAAAACGAAAGAGGCGTTGACACTATATTACGATCGACGCTCGCGTGACAGCGACGCTTCCATTAATTTGTACGCGGCTCCAACATGGATAACGTTTCGGTTGATGCACAAACCGATATTTTACAGGCGTGATTATTTCAGGTTCAATTTTAAAAACTTTGAAATAATCCTGAAATTTAAACAAAAATTAAAATCAACACCATTTAAACCATGCAAGAGTCATAAAATTATTTACAAGATTTATCTTGTTTGCGCAGTGATCGTGGTTTGCGGGTAAGGTAGACCAAGTCCGTTTTAATTACCCGTTCCGCCCGCTTTTCACCACTAGATATTTGTTCTTTAATTAGCAGCAGACAAATTCTATTTAATTTGCGGCTTGCTACACCGGCTCGGTGTATTTTGTACGTTGGTCAGCCATGTTCAAATGCCAAAAGCAGAAGCATGCGGTCGGGAGCCGCGCACACATGAAATAGGACACGGCAATGCTAAATGTTTCCTCTAAAATTGGTAAAATCATACAGCATTTAGAAATTGATGTTGGCGAGGGAGGATCAGAGCTATGTTGTTGAGGCACGGGGATTATGTATGGTCTGACCGGTCGGAGCCGATTAATTGTGCTCCATTATGGCGGCAAACGCAAAACATTGTTTCGTCCAACCTGTACGGGAATTGCGTATTTAGGTGCGTAGGCAGGATTATTGTCTGGCATGCCCTGTATTAAAATATTATCATCATACAGAGCCTGTTTTCAATTATTGAAGTTTACAAAGTCCCTGACATGTAATACTTTACTACATCAAGTATGATGTACGTGTTAATTTTAATACTTTATCAAAATAGTTATGAATTTCAACGATGTTTTCGTTATTACTATTATTGGTTAACTTATCTTAGAGATAGACTATTAATCTCCGACATGGACTTTTTGTAGAAAACTTATCCACACATGACAGTATGTACCTAGTTTTAAATGAGTCGCTTAGGTATTTCTAAAACCCATAAACATGGTTTAAAGAAATAGATTTAAGAAAATGAACTTAAAGTATACGATACGTGCGTTAGTAGTAGTTCATAAAAATATAAAAAAATAACTAGACAAATACTGCTGTCAATTAACTGGAACCATGCCATCCGTTCTGGGCGCGAATAAAATATATGGGTGCGAGAAACTCGGAGCGGGACCTCTCGACACGTCATCTTTCATTCCCATATATTTTATTTCCAACTCTGGTATATTCGATTAGATTAGACGATAGTTGTCGTCGTACTCTACCCGTGTCCCACTGAATTTATTCCCCATTCTAGTATTCAATATTTATTTATTTGCGTGTTCGTTGCTTTATATTTTCATAAATAGTTAATTTTCTTATATTCTTTTGAATGTGGTTGTCTTCAAAAAATTTTTTACGTTACTTTTTCATTATATGAACATATACCTTTCTTATTCTCTCTACAGCGTGTATTGTTTTATCTCGCAAACATTAAACTTATGTATTCTATAAAATATTAAACAAAATGTGTTTTACTACAAATATCTTCTCTTTAGATTGCTCTTTTTATATAAAAACAATTTAAATACTATTATACATTTTTCTTTCCAGAGATTACTTTAAACAAAGTTTTGCTTTAGTCGCCGCCAAAGTTTTGATTCTACTTGACAGATACTCGCTAAGCGGACACTAGTTTAAAAATGTTGTATTGTATGTAATGTTTAATTAAATTTTAATAAGACGATTTAAGAATTGCTAACAATACAAAAATAAATTATAGTTATGAAAAGTAATGTATTGCACATAAATCCAAAACTTATCTCAACACTTATATGTCCAATAAATGTAACATGTAATAGAAAATTCCGATTGATTTATAATGACCATTTTGTTTCTTTAACCAGGCATTCCTCGAGATGGCGGAGGAGATATCAGCGGTGGCCATGGTAGCTTACTTCGGCGGTTGTGTGGCGCAGCTGCGCGGGCGCGCCGTCTACGTCCAGTTCTCTAATCACAAAGAGCTCAAAACCGATCAGACGCATAGCAACGCTGTAAGTATCATAGGATATTGACAACTACCCCCACATCCAAATTTACAACAGTTCTATAATAGTTATGTTCTAATACTCTCTGGTGAACTTTGTTGGTGCTCGTTTGATTAGATGCTAAATTGCTAATTTTTGCCACTGAAATAACTATTTTGTTTGAGCTTAAGCAATGTATATATAACTGTAATACTATTATATTGTAACATGAATGGCCTTTGTGTTAAATATATTCTCATCGCTTCTGCCCCTACAGGCAGCTTATGTAAAAATGAATGTATATTCAATTTTAACGAGGTTACGTATGAATACAAATCTCGCGTGTTCACCAGTTTTTTGCAGTAAAAGGCCTAAAATGTACAGCGTTATTATTCTTTTATATTCACTGAAAAAGTTCGATTCGGATCGTTGAGAACGTACATTCATAACAATAACGTAACGATTGTTCAATTAGCACGTTATATTTACGAGTGAATTGTTGGCCGAATCAAGAGACATTAACTCCAGGCCGCTCACGGGTTTCACTGGAAATTCAACTCTTCATTTGTGTTAAATCAAATGAATTTAAGTGAAGAGAAATTGTTTTTCAGAAGTCCGTCCTTATGAATATCTCACCTGAAAGCTTCCGCTTACACTCTTATTATATGAAGATATTGTCAGTTAATATTTCAAATTACTCATATAAACTGTAAATATTAAATTTACTGGAAAGTTCACTAAAATTTTGTTGTTTGTTTTAATAAGTTTAACGATGCTAAATCAATGACGTATGATTTTTATTGTAATTTTTTCATTCCATTTATTAGTACGCCAAACAATTTTTAGCGTCCCTCGCAGTTTCTGAATAATCAAAAGTTCTTAACCTTTTTAGTGCTGTCTCTTGTTGCTTTTCTTTGGGTAATTTATTTTACTTTTATCGCCTCACTGGCAAAGTTATAATTGGATGGAACCCATTAGGTCTTGTGTACCCCGTAAACTTTACTGTAACACATACTATAGGTATGAAAAGTTATGAAGCATTATGATTCGAGCTTTTTATTTATTCCTGCACGTTCGTTGATATTAAGCACCTTATATAAACAGAATATTTATGAGCTTATACAATTGTTACATCGATTGGTTCCTCGTTTTGATTGATGAAATCTTAACATTTCGTCTCAAAGGACGTAAACAAGGCATTAAATATAGATGTTAATCAGCTTTTAAACCTCAATAAAGGGAATATTCAGGAGCTTTAAATGTCCCGTCCAATATTATCTCGTATTCTTGTTTATTAATCAATGGTATAATACTTGTTTGATCTAATTGTCAACAATGCAAACAGCCAGCGGAGTAAATACAATGGCTAATTAACGTAATGATTAAACTCAAAACGGGCGGTGCTAGGTCTCTATTATCTATTTGCTACGAATCACTGTTGACAATACAGCACTTCGAATACCGTAGCGGTTTTTGATATTGTTTAACTTCAAGTCTCTGTTCTTGGGTTGGATAAATAAAAATGTTTTTATCATTAGTTTTATCGCCAGTACAATCTGTGCCAAGTCAATAAAAAAAATTGTATATTTAATGGCCGTCTAATAGGTTTAAGCGATAATTTCCAGACAAACAGAACTTTATTCACGGAGTCATGAAAGTAATTCAAAAAATTAGTAAAGCAAATTTTTATTACTTTACTAACATATGTTTAGAATCCAATATTAATAGAAAGTCTGTGTAGTGAAATTAGATATTTTGTCGTTTACTTTTACCACTTTGAAAGTTTTAGCAATTCTTTCAAAATTATGGTTTTACTTCTTCCAATTCTTATTTACTTCTCTTTCACATTAGCAGTTATGATAATAGACAAATAAAAAATACATATTTTTTTCATTATACTTTTTTTTATATAGGTAAAGTATTTTTTGTAGCTTCAATTTGTAATCGCTGACAAAACTTGTTATTAGAACGTATAGAAACAATAACTTTACACGTAAATGTTAATTTGGTAGAGATGTAACAGAATCAGTCTTTGTATCTTTCGTTGTTAAAACTTATAATGAGGGATTTTGGAGAACACACAGGGATCGTTATCGTCACATCTTCTTCAAGATACGTATACTCGTATGTCTTTAACGTTTATTCAAAACTTCCTAATCGTATAAAGTGTGCCTATTATAACACATGGTTTACTTTTAAAACAATAATAAATATTTATTATATTGCAGTATAATTCATATTGAATGTTTTGTTTTAATAGACAAAATAAGTCAATACTAAGAAAATTTCTAATCTCAGACTATTAAGTCCGAATTCCAACAAGTTCATAATGGTTGTAGTGTGTTTCTTTCTAATTCGTTTTTTTTTGATGGAGATTTCAATTTGTTTAGAATTATTCAATAGATTTTAGTAATAACACGCATTTTACATTTCACTCGTGTAAGTATCTGTTACCGGAGACTGTCTAGTCAGCTACCACCGCAGCTCATAAATTTCAACCACCAAATAGTATTGTGCAGATGTTATTGTGTTCCGTTTTAAAAGGAGCTGTAGGTTGTGAAATTACTGGGGTAACGGGACTTAACACCTTAATGTCTCAAGGCGACGAGCACAATATGGTGCTGTGTATATCATCTTAACTAGCGCCACGTTATGGGCAAGCGTATCACTTACCATCAAGTGAACGTCTCGCCCGTCCCGTCGCCTCCTTGAATAAAAAAACACGCATTAAGGATTGTCCAATTTCAATGTGAAAAAAGTAACCTTCATTCTGATATTGTGTACCTATCTCGTGATAGACGATGTGTACACGCGATCGTCTGTACTTACAGCAAACAATAAACAGTACTTCCGTATTTAGAATTGAATAAGTTAACAATATGAAATCTCTCTATTGAGTACCGATGCATTTTAAAGAACGTACACTAAAAGCGAGGCTTTGATCAATCATGCGACGAAAAAGGTTTTTGTGGTTGCTGAATGGAACTTTCGAATGGCGGACGGAGTTATTTTGTCGCGTCGACGTCGCCCGAACGTCTGCCGGTGGCCGCGGTGAAAGATTGCACGTCCCGCGAATGGAGGTCCCCTTTTAAATAACTCCCAGAGTTCGGCGGGCTACTTAGCTCCGGTGACTCGGAAATATTTTTAAGAAACCACAACGAGCGAACTTCCTCTCTACCTTATAGCTAAACGGTTCGCTTCTTATCTATCGTGTAGGATACGTATGTAAGACGAATATCGAGATTGTATTTCCGAAAACGCCTTTAACTAAAACACTTGCATCTTCAAAATCGGGAAGATATCATTTATAATGTTGACTAATAAATTTTAAAAAGTAACATATCAGTTATTGCTTTAAAAGTATATAAAATCTTTATAGCCCCTGAATAATGTCTTTTTTACATAAATTCATTCAAAGCATTTCTTTCCTAAGAAGAAACTTTATAAAGATTCCCGCTTATAACATTACTCATTAACATAATATTTATCTTGTATATTGTTTCCACGATTTAGAACTAATATTAATAATCTTTTAAAAAGCTTAATAATACCATTGACTAAAAGAGATCCTAATGTAATACAGACTAAAAGAATAAAAACAAAAGTAAAGGCAAGTCAACGCGAATTTGTAACGGGGCCTTTGCCGTCGATGGCAGCGGGTTTACCGTGACACGGTTAAAGCCTTATTTCTGTGTCTGGCCCGCGCGCCTGGCAGCCTCCCGTCGCACAAAGCCATGTGAAAATAAAGGATCAAAGAGTGCCGCGTAACCCTTCTTCAACAGCACACGCTTGGCTCCGGCGTTACAACTTTTTTTATTATTATTTAACGCGTAAACATGGTCCAACGGAAAGTTTTCGCAAAAACTGCTTTGTGGTGTTGATACGGCCGCTGTCACTCAGTTGCATTTTCATTAAAACTTGCACGCGTAACCTGCGTTTGCAACGTTAGGTGATGGGGCTCTGATATCAAAAAGTGAATATGATTATTAATATAGAGCAATGTTATGGTTTTCTCAATAAGTAAATTTGCTTAAGTTAATTAAGAAAAATGTATTTTTGTTTAATAACATTGTGGGAAGACATTTTGTGGAGAGAGCATTAAAATGATTACACTTTTAAAAGTCAGACAATTTTAGGTCTTTGTGTAGTGTTTATCCACTATTTTTCTCGCAGACAACACAATGTACTCTAGACACGGAACATAAGCGCGTTATGTCGTCACTTCATAAATTTTATAATACACGTGTCCAATTTTTCAAAGTCCTCTATTTCACAAAAGCGTTACTTCAGACCCGTTCGTGTCTCCGGACCCCTCTTTCTGTCGCAACAAAGTGCCGGATTCCCGAGCGATACAAAATAAGTTTACAGAGCCCCTTTGTCTGATGCGGTCAATGTTATCTGTTGGTCTTGGGACACTCGGAGGTGGCTCACGCGTGCACGAGATAACTTTCCTTTGCCGTATTACGCACGCTCTATTGTTCGACGACTTATAGGAGATTAGTGGTTACATTTATTTTATTCTCGCAGCCTTAAATGGTTCAGCTTTGAAAAAGTAAAGTTACTTAAGTATCAAACGTGTATGTTTGATGAGTATACTCGTAGATATTTTATAACCCTTGAACAGAAAAAGACATTATTTTTCTATAATAGTACCATTTATGCTTTACGTACCAGTTTATCTGAGTGATTAATCATAATATTTTTATAGTTAGTTCATTAAAAGGTAAATGTTTTAAATTTTATTATATTCATTGAATGTTATTAATAGTTCAAACGTTACTAACTTTTCTAGGACTTAACTCCAATTAAACTTTCCGCATACTGCAGATCGTTTATGACTGTTGAATGATGAATATCAGTATAGCCTTTCGACTTTGACTTTAAATTCTTAAGTCGCTAATAATTACGACATTAAAGTTAACCATTATATTAATAAACCTAATGTTTTTTTTTTTATACATCTATACGACGAGGCGAGCAAGACGTTCACCTGATGGAAAGTGATACGCTTGCCCATGACAACGTGGCGCTAGTTAAGATGGTACACACTGCACCACATTCCGCTCCTCGCCTTGAGACATAAGGTGTTAAGTCTCGTTACCCCAGTAATTACACTAGCTACAGCGCCCTTCAAACCGGAACACAGTAATGTTTGCACACTACTATTTGGCGGTTGAAATAGGAACTGCGGTGGTACCCACCCAGACGGTCTCCGGCAACAGAGACCTACCACCTGGTTGTATGTATACATAGTAATAAAAACTGTTTTTTGCCAATGCCAATAAATGAGGCGGAGTGAGTTAATTGAAACTACTATTGTTGCAGTCGGCATCTGCTCAGGCTGCTCTGCAGGCTGCGCAGGTCATATCAAACAGCGCAGGCGCAGCGCTGGTGGCCGGCGCAGGCGCCGCATTGCAGCCTGCCAATGGCGGTACCGAAATACAGGTAAAAACTTAAAGTTCTACCATAAGTATTTATGAGCTATGCTATGCCACCTGCCTGTATATAAAATCTCTGTAAACAGTAAAATTTGCATTATTACTAATATTCCTAAAAATACACCACATGAGTTTATTTCAGAAAAATCTTAATATATCATCGTCGTGTACAAATTAGATTATGTTTTATAATAACTAAGTTTTTATAAATCAGAAATTATTAACTATAAAAATGATATGTTAAAGACATTAGGGCTGGTTGGTATAGACCTCGTTATCAGGTCATACAATATTTTTTCATTAAATAAATCGTTATCATGTTTAAGAAAAAACCGGACTGGTATAAAATATATTAGTAAATATTTTTATTTCGCTTTAATCGTGTTTATATGCAAAGAAGTCTAAATGAAATGTAGACATCTTGTATTTTCTGTAGTACTACAAAATACAAGTACATTTATTCCCAACGTGGGCTAACTTAATAGCAAAGCCATTTACCAAACCACCTGAAATATTACAAACTCGAACTACAAATCAGCTTTAGTATCCCCGGCGACGAACCGGAGGAAGTAATGTACGTAGATACTACATACCTAACTACGCCTGAAGTGACCACAAACAACGCTCATTACACTAACGCCGATTTAGGCCTTTACGAACTGGCATACTAAGCTCTTACTTAATATTAATTATGTTGCTACATCTTTACAGAAACTGAAATAAATTACTTAAAATTAATACTAACCGTTTTATAATATCTATTTATGTTCTTCACTTACATTATACCTTAAGGTCTCTGTTGCTGGAGACCGTCTAAGTAGGAACCACCACACCTTCTAATTCACCCGCTAAATAGTAGTGTGCAAATATTACTATTTTCCAGTTTGAAGATGCAGCTAATGAAATTACTGGGGTAACGAGAATTAACATCTTATGTCTTCTCTAGGCGTCGACCGCAATGTGGTGCAGTGTATATCATACTTACTATCACCACTTTCTTATAAGCGTATTACTATCATGTGAACGTCTTGCTCGTTTCGTCGAATAAAAAAAGCTAAAATGAGACATATTACTTCATAATTATTATTATCAATAATTTCACCCATTAGCTAATACTTTCTCTTAGACTGTTATACCATATAAATCATTATTAGTTATGTAATATAATGTACTCAAAATTAATTACTGCTATTAATAACATAGAAAGATACATTATAAAATGAAAAACTTTTAAGATACTGCTTAAAAATTTATCACTTCGTTACTCCTGCCAATAATCCTTTGTTACACCGTCCATACTTCTTACTATAGCACTTGAACATGCGCTATTTGACGTTGAATCTCTTAGCAGCCGGTGTAATTACATCGGAATATTAAATTGGCATCAAGACTGCAATTCGCTTGATCTAAATAAGCTAGATGGGTCATATAAGGTCAAATCACAGTTTTAGTTGATAAATTAATGAAAATATGACGCTTCTACTTAATTACATATATGTTTAATTAACTCATCACTCATTGTAATTACAATATTTTCTTTTTGTTGTCTATTACAAATATTTTATATTTAAATAGTTGATTTTTTTCTGTCAAGGATATTAAGTAAATATTTCTGTTTTTTTTTTCTCTACCCTAGTAATTTCATTAGCTACAACGCCCTTCTAACCGGAACACAGTAATACACTACTGTTTAGCGGTAGAAATAAGAGCGGAGGTGGTACGTACCTAGACAGTGGCCTGCAGCAGAGATTACCACTAATTCTATTTTCTATTAAATGTTTAAACTATGAAATGAAATATAAAGCATTGAAATATCAGGAGTCCTTCAACAATAAACTTTACTATATATAAATTATTATATTGAAGTTTAGTAAGTGTTTCTTTATTTACAGGGCGGACCCAATACCGTGCTTCGCGTGATTATAGAGCACATGCTGTACCCCATCGTGCTCGACGTACTCTATTCCATATTCCAGCGGTATGGGAAAGTACTGAAAATTGTCACATTCACCAAAAACAGTAAGTTTAAAATCTTTGAACTGTTCATTTAATTCACGTAAAATTTCATTAACTGCATTTAATCATTAATAAAAAATCTTACCTTTGTTTTAAAGATTCATGAAAAATTGCTATGAACTAAGTATATGATAAAGGAACATTGCAAAGACGCCTAATCCTTTCAGACTTGCGCTTCGCTTTCTATCGTCCGCCTTATTACAGCGCATAAAGCAAGTTTTAATAAGCCGAATGGAAGTGGACTTTGAAATTTAATTTGTGCTTCTGTGCGCCTGTTATAGTGATAGATTTACCTAACAACACAGGGCCGAAAACCAAGGGCGCAATCCGTTTAAAATTTAAATCGTACCCTCATGCATATCCTAAATAAATCCGGTGGCAGGCAGGTACGTTACGTAGGTACATATTTGATAAGCTACGGAGCCCCACCGCTCCACACTGCCAGCTAATTATAAAGTTAGTTTAAAAACCTTAATCAAATCTACTCATTTCCGAAGCGCGGCTAATGTTTTGTATACTGGCTCCGCTCAATTCTTTTTATATATTCATGCAAACAACTCCACCAAAACACCTACAAACAAAAGTTTGCCGAGTAGAAACTGAAGAGGAGCTCCGAGAGCGCTCCGTTTACTGTCTCAATCGAACCCTTGTCAAACAACTGACATCGAATTTAAAAAAATACTTATTTATTCAGAAGTAGACGCCTGTTTATATTTATTACGTGAAATTTACTTACCGCGTGGAATTTAATCTTCTGAAAAACACAAAGAAAGTACATTTATTTTTTTTCTTCAACTGTTCGTACGCTTGTAATTCAGTTCTTAATGCTTGATTTATTAGGTTATGATGGTTTCCCCACTTTTTTTTGTTTTATTGGGTTTACATACTCTAAAATATATATTATATATAGATTTATTAAAAAAATATGTACTTTTTTAGACTTCTAACGGTGATTTATAAAATACACAAAACAAAGATTTTTAGATTATTCTCTTTGGTATGTGATGTCAAAGTTATTTATAGCAACAACATTATTTCAAATTAGTCTTCTCAGCCGTTATTAGT
The DNA here is from genome assembly GCA_029286795.1 of Byasa hedistus. NCBI lineage: Eukaryota > Metazoa > Arthropoda > Insecta > Lepidoptera > Papilionidae > Byasa > Byasa hedistus. Next base: position 4,059,486 of record JAGSMW010000008.1, read on the forward strand.
TCAGTTCTGGCTCATAACTTACCGATATCGAGACTGCACCTCCGCTAATACAGCATTTCCAATTTCCGAACGACGTGCTCGACCCTTGCTACGTTTCCGAAAGTGTTGTTTGCTTTTTTGCCGCATTCGTCATTGTCCAATTGTAAAAGCTTTTGTCTCTAACAGTCCGCCATTATTTACCAACGTTCCCCTTTGTTTTAAACTAACTAAACGCTACTGTACTTCAAAAGATTCCATCTGCCTAAACCTTTATGTCTTTTAGGCTTATTATTTAAAAGGGTTTCACATTATTTAAACAGACTGTCTATTAATGGAATAGTTAACAAAGCGTTGTAATTTGTAGTTACAAATACATAGATACGTGCATATCTATATTTATTACACCAAACAATTTTGTTAAAGTTCTTGAAATCCCGTTAACTACTTACATTATAAATTCTGTTGTGAGAAATTGTTGTACCTGGACAACAAAATAAAATGTGTGAATAGAAGTGCACGCGGTATCCTCTACGGGTAAATGTACCCAACACGGACCATACAAAGCCAATGTACCAGACAACGGTAGTAGATCGCAGATCCGAAACGTATAAATCCCTACTTCAATTATCTTGTCTCGTGGGGAGCAAATAAACCACATATTTCGTTCCAAATTCACTTTCGATACTTTACTTCGCGGAATGAAGATATCTGTCTAAAGTTAAGTAACGTGTAATGGTTCCACGATTCGATTTGATAAAAGCTCTTCCTCTTTTAATATTAACATAAAATTGTCTGTAAGCAATCGCGTAAAGCGTACCACGTTTATTGTTACGCAAAAGCGATAACAGGTATACTGTTATGTATTCCATAATACTTCGCCAATATTTCGCTATCAATGCAGCATATTTACACGACGATTATTTCTGTTAGAGCTTCGGATCCTCTCAACCTTTATCAATAGGGACTGCAAACAAACGTGCGGCCCTGATGATTTATAAGATTCAATGTTTTCCTTTTATTTACGGTTTACATATTTCGAGACGGCAGGCGGAAATACTTTATAAATTCAACCACTTATAAGTTGTTCTCAAATTGGAGTCCGTGTTGATTCCCGCTGTCGTTTTCATGAGTTTTAGAGAAGTTCATCTAATGAATATTCCGGAGTTTTTATCATATTACGCTAATGAAAGCGACAAAGTTGCAAATTGTTCGGTTTATTCAAATGTTGCGATGAAAGCGCGCTGTTTAGCTCTATTGTTTGCGCGTTACGTCTCGTTAGCACGTCGGCCGAGTCGTATAACGGAGGTTACTACCAAACGCGTTCGTAATACCGAAACAAATCTCAATGAATAGCGCGCGTAGTCGTTGTAATCCTTCCCTCCCGACCTCGCCGAACCTCCTCTTACCCTCACCCGATTGGCTTTATTAAGGTGTAGCAGACCGCTACAATTATTATGCGTCCCCTGTTTGTGGTAGCTGTCGTGTCTATGTCGCTGTAGGATTTTCGTAATTAAGGATTTGATTCTTAGGCTGCCGTGCCGCTTTGATTTGTTTATTTTATATATATACATATTCAAGTTATGTCTGCCTTAGTGGAATCCATGTAAATAGGTACCATAGTCTATTTTCTGTGTGTAAACATACCTGTCTTCATGTTTTGCCTTTCATTCATAATTTTAAAAGTGCCGTACCTTAAACCGTTCACGTAGAGCTGGATGCAAAGAAGGCCTGTGCATTGAAAGGCAACGTAATTTGCAAGCCAGAACGCATTCAAGATCAGCAAGAGCACGTTCAAAGGAGATGGACGGTGAGATTTAAGATATCATAATATGATGTAATCCCGCGCCCGATGCGGTCGCTAGGCTATCCACTATAATTTACGTAGCGGAAGTAACCTCTTTGTAGCCAAACCAAAACGGGGATTAGAAAATTTGAATTTTCAACGCAAATCAAACCCAACGTTTACGTATTGATTTAAATGTTTCATTAGTTAATCTTTCGCTCGCTTTTGAAACTTTGAATGAATTTATTTTGATAGATTCAAATCATTTGAATGCCTCCTGTAAAGTTAGCATAAATAAATTCATTTGCGACATTAATTTTAATCTCTGACAAACATTCTGAATAAATATAAATTCACTTTAAGTTGTTGTTCTCTGTTGTAACTTTAGGATATTGTTACACATCATTTATAGTTCAACTGAAACTGTTAAAATACACTACGTAGTAACTTTGATTCAATGCGCATCATCATCATCATCAGTTCTTCTATATATAGTCCTCTGTTGGACATAGGTATTTTTCAAAGAACTAGCTTGGCTAGGTAGTAAGTACGTCTATCGGATACAACTAGTATATGTACACTTTGCATGAAATCAAAAAAAAAATTATACAATTCAAAGTTTTTATGAAAGTAACGCCAGTTAGAACGTATCTTATAGTTATTTAGGTAGTATTTATTACATCGTACTGAAACCTTGGTGTTAGTAGACATTTGCACCAAAGTTATGGAGCAGGGCCGCAAGTCGCTATTAAAGCATCTACTTTCACTACAATCAATAAAGATGCGAATGTAAAATTAAAATTAAAACCTCTTCACTAAATAAAGATACCTGGTCTTTGGTTTATTTTAAATGAACTTCTCGGTAGATAAAAAGAGATGAACTCATAATTATTTGTTTTTAATAACTGTTTATTAACATTTCCTTGATACCGAACCAGATTTTTAAATGATTACACTTTGTGAACTTTGTTCAACAAAGGCATAAAATAAATTGTTACTTGGGGATGTAATATGTTTATTGTGTTATGTATTATTTTCCTAGATCGACAAAATCCGAAACCCGTTTCAGGGTTTTGCAATGTAAATAGGAGAAATAATTTTACATACCTCTAAATTTGTCATAAGAAAGTGTAAAGTTATAAACTATGTCCATGAAGAAGACAAGGCGTTACTTTTAATTTAAGTAGACATTTCTGGAGTGGATCGGGTACTTTCTATATTTTATAAGTTGTTTACTTGGAAGAGAAACATGTAATAAGTAGAACTTATGTTCTCGCAGAAGTTCTAATGGTGCTATATATTATTTAGTCGAGCCATAAATTTTATCATGGCTGTTTGATGTCACGGTAAAATTAGTGGCTTTTCTTTACCACATACATTAGACTTTTTTTTGTTGTGATCGTTTATTTTAAATAAAATATAATAGAATTAAACCTTTTCATATTTCGCAAAGTTTTCTCCGTGTACCTTTTTTCTCACCGACTACGTCTTACGTTCACGTTAAAAAAATATTTTGTCTCGAAAGGTCTTTACGTGAAGAATAAAACGGCACTCCTCTAATGGGACGTTATGTGGCTAACGCAGGTGTTGCCCGAACGATGTTTCTCGTTGCTAAAAATGTGAATTTATTCGCTCACCCCACAGGCGGCAATGATCGCTAGGCTCGCACCTAAATTAGGGGTCCACTCCCGTCCCTGGCAGTAAACAAACTCTACTATAAATATCACTCGGGCCATTTTACTCCGAACAGCTTTTTAAATTTATGCTTCCCTGCGAATACGAGTTCATTCTTATATCACTGTGCCTCTAATCTCCATTTAAATGTTAACAGCTAATAACGTATAATCATGGCCAGTGCCCATTTCATTTACTTTATTACTACATAGCGGGCTCTTAATAATGTAATATGCGGGCTCTTTAATGTAAAATGTTAGAGCATGTGGAGGATTGAATTTTTTTCATCAAAAACAAATTGCTTGATAGCTAAGTTCAAATATTCGCTAAAACGTTGTACGTGATAAAATACCTGCGGTGCACCTGAGACGAGTACAGTAAACTGGAGGACTTAGCGGCGCGGAGCGTTTCACGTTGAACGCCAATTTCGTCTTGTTAGAGCGTGCTCGTAAACAAGATATTAGTTGTCAACGAATCTTCAAAGAATTTTCTACTTAAATATCCGAAAAATTAAACTGGCACGATTTTACGAGAACTCCACTTGATTTTGTACAATCAATTCTTTAAACTTTTAACAAAAGCGTAGAACGGAGAGAACCGTTTCTAGCTTCTCGTATATAAACCCTTTATCATAGAGTTTTTACGGTGAAACCTTTTAACGGGTTGTTAGATTTCGCAGTGAAAATTATATATTGTAGTATCAAGACAGTTTTTAACGTATTTTTTTTTTCTGTTGTGATTACGATTTAGCTTTATCTGTGTTAACGTACGTGAACCAGTAACTTTTTGATTAAACTGTTTTTTTCAGCTACGGTTTGATAAAGAATAGAAGACGTGTACTATGACAATATTGTGTTATACATACTTAGTATAGATTTAAATATGATTTAAAATATACAAAAACGTATTTAAATTACGAACAATTTTAACCATTTATTTTTAATAGATTAAAAATTAATGGAATTCCTTTTCAACACGAACAAGTCTCATGATTGTTATTTTTTCCGCAGATTCGTTTCAAGCCCTCATTCAGTACCCCGACACCGTGTCGGCGCAAACAGCAAAGACGGTGAGTACAAACTTTTGTTTTTATTTAACAGTTTGTAAAGTAAAGCTATAAAAACAAAGTTCTTATCGCCGCACGTTTCATTCACCTTAATGACTCGCTTCTGAACTATCTCTTAACGGCGGAGAGTAACTTCATTCATCTGGTTTCATTATCAACAGGAAAACCATCAGCATTTTTTTAATTAATATGTAATAACAATTAATACACAGGTCTAAGAGAAAAATACAAATAGTATCATACATAACAGCCCTTTATTCACCACCCTGGTCAAGTGAGGGTCGTGGATCAGAGTATTATCAAAACAAATGTAACATGACAACGTTTTACTTTAGTTTTGATACTTAACACATGACTGACGGTTATTGTTTTAAATTAGTGTTAATAAATGTCATAATAAAAAATAATAATTTACTGTATTAGACACAAAATAATGTAACGAATGTGTAATAAAGGTGTATAAACTGTGTCCACAAAATATGAACACACAATACTCGACTCTGGGAAAGTGCTTACAAACATGCGACGTTTACGTGCATTTAATAACAATAATATCGGCAAACAGCGGACGCTGTAAGTCGGCGACAATGGCCCGCGCCCAACTCTGGGACATAATTTTTCTCGGCTCAACTTTTCCCATTCGCTATTCATTTGCGTTAGAAGTTGGCCGTACTGCCAGTCGCCTACTGCTGCGACTGTTTTAACTTTATTTCTGATGCAGCGTTCAGGGCAAATTAAATTCCGTTTTGCGGCTTCCTCAAACTCAACTCGCGTGTATAGTAATTATTGTCTTTTATTTTCGGTTAGTATTTTTATCTGTTTTGACATCGTACTAAAGCAGAGTACCTTAAAAAAGCAAATTATTTTGTTATATTATTGCATCGTTTACATTTTGCTTTAGATCAAAAGGAATACATTAAAAAGAATAATGTTGTAAATAACATTACTCCATATTGTCTATATTAAAAAGCTTTTGAATTTTAAATTATAATTTCACTTATACTTATAAATTTTATCAAATTGAACATTGTCAAATGACGAAATGGTCGAAATTGTAGTCAGCTTATAACTTGGCCAATAGATTAATAAGTCAGAGTGGTGAAACCCCTCGTGAAATTGAGATATCACCGAGAGAGAGCAGAGTGGTGAAAACTTAGCAACGCTAAGTCCCATCTCGTAGACAGTCGCGGCTGAAATTGTTCGTAACAGGAAATAACTACTGGAATTGTGGAACGTTATTACGTGCACTGAGTAGGCTTTATTTTTAGATGCGCTTACTGTACCGAGTTGGTAAGTTAATCAGAACATATGAGAAAAGCAAACTTTACTTTACCTTTAATAAAGTTAAAGTAATTATTACATGAATATTCCTCTAAACCTTCGCAAATGAGTTTTGGCTATTGAAGAAGAAAAGTTATTACAGTATTTTTTTTTCTAGATGAAATAGCTGTCATGTCTACAAGGAACACATATGTTACTACTGTTTAGCCATTAGATTCAAAATATACATTTTGGTTGCAAATTTCGATCTTGAACAAACTGCACCGTCTATCGGAAAATATGCTGATCAAGTATAAAAAACTCAATAAAAATTAGGTTATTGTTATTACACCGGTAAGTCCGTCGAAAATCCAGGATACCCTTGTAATACACTGACCTCGACCACCGAGGAGGATTTAGTGGGTAGAAAACCACATACCAGGAAGATACCTTTTGAGTATTTCTCCTTATTCAGCAAAAAACAGAGTTAATGTTAGTAAGATTGATGCAAGATATGAAACAGCGCAATTACTATTATCATGTAGAATAGTTACATCGACTGTTTATAACCCGAAATTAAAGAGAAAAAAGTAGAGTGAGTATTTCTGACTCTTCTCACTTTAGTTATAAAACCATAAGTTATAAAAATATTTGTACGATAATCTATCACTACGTTATATTGAATTTTACGACAGAACTGTTTTTGCAAATTGACTAAGATTTTGAAAGCTTCAAATTGTTGGATAGTCTAGCTTTTGAATACAGCGTAACTAGCCACTAAGAGGCGAATCCAATTTCAACTCCATCCAAAAGCGGTTCGTATTGGGCGCTGGCCGTTGAATGCTGTCCGCGATACTCGGGTTTCGGTCTAACCGCGGATTTTTCTCTGGATGTAATTGAAATGTCCCACAAGGTAAGTGGCAGGAGAAGTAAGAGGTACAAAGTGAAGTGAAGCCGGATAGTGCTTCAGTTACAAAGGGCACAGTCGGATACTGGGGCGCTGAAATCCCCCGATCCCCGACTCTATGATCCTTGACATAAATCTCTAACCCCGCCATCAAATCTTTTCCGAGGGCGGCTTATGTGCGCAGACACGAAATGTAAGCTCTTAATGTGCTCAATTCTTGTAAACCACATTGTACATTTGCCCGTGCCCGTAACCACGTTAGTGGCCAAGTGCGGGATGGTCGCCGCGATACTTCATTACCTTTATTTGTACAAAATGTTATAACAAAACATTTTACACGTATATTGTAATTTTTATTAACACTTTCTTTAATATTCTAAGAAAGAGTACTCTTTTAGCAGACACGTGTTTTATATTCAAAACGAAAACTTATATCTTTTTATTTATACATAAGTATTACTCGCTTTACTCTAAATTCTACAGTTGGATATTTTCAATGTTTGGAGTGGCGGGCTACCTTAATCAAAGCACGGCCACTCCATCAATAAGTTATGATTGATAACAGTGTGATTCATTTGCTACGGATACACTTAGATCCATAACGAAGTCGACGTAGCAATAGATGCTCACTCAAATATGATATTTATTGAGATAACACATTTATGACAGTTATAGAATTATTTTTAAAGTTTTGTATGAATTCAATCAAATGAAAATCTGGTTTTGTTTGTTAACCGGTTGGTGTAGTTAATGGATTACTTTCAACATTGTTGGTTTATCACTAAGAGTCTATAATATTATTTATTTATTTATTATAATGTGTCACAAAAAGGCAAATAAAAAAAAAGAAACAAAAAATAAAAGTTTTACAAGTTTTTGTATATTGAACACCGGATTGAAAAAGCTATCGCGTGACTCTGATTGATTTAGCGAAATAAAATATTAAACATTCACCTTTCACGGAGCGGTTCAATATAGTAAAAGCCGAGGTTAAAGTTTATAGAGTCTGGGTGCGGGCTTTTGTTTACATTTTAAAATTGCACTTTGCTATGCAGCCACGTCTTAGCGCGACCTTTTCCATAACGCCGCGACACGTTTAAACAACGTAACTGTCGAAAATATGACTGCGCCAGTTTATATGCACTACGTAACGTGACACTTCCACCAGCTCCCCGCATTCGTATTCTTGCATCTGCATCATTTCTACATCTATATTCATGTTATGTATTAAAGTACTCCTCTTACAAGTTATTAAAATCAATTTCATAGTTTCAAGTTGTGTATAAATAGAAAATTGCATCAATACATTGATACATGCCACATTAGAATGTAATTAATATAAAGAGCATATATTATATTTTGTTATAACTCTCAGAGAGTTATTAATAAATTGAAACCCGTGAGACAATAATTTTAATGAAGTTTAAATATAATTCGTATTAAATTTTAAGTTTAAAATGTATATCGTTCACCCCGATGTGGTGGTTGAGCTATTTGGAAACATTCTGTTTGTGAATATCAACCTTTTATCCGCTGAAAAGATACTAAAACGTTTTACATTTGAAAACGCTCGCTGCGTGTTTTGTAAAACATTTACCTTAACTACATTGTAAATTTGCAGTGGAATCTAAAATCTTCTGCAACATTAAAATAACGTCTCCTCTGCACTACATATGTTGTCTTCAATCTCTAGTTCATATAATGTAGAACAGGTATGGTGCGGAGGTCAGAGGTCCGTTTAAAATTGCACGTCCCATCGCCTCCGCTGTTTAGATTCTGCAGGCTGTGTCAACAGCGGCTTGGAGTACCCTGCATCATCTCGTTACGTGTCAAACATTGTTCAGTAGTTGTTTTGTTAGTATTGTTGCCGTCGCTTCTCTCGCAGTAATCATGAGTACTAGACACAATGTTATAAGGTCTTACCGCCACCATTACCACCTCCGTTGCGACAAACTTTTGTAAACTTCCATAAACAAATAGCAATAGTTATTTTTTATGAATCGAAGTCAATACATAAGTTCATTACATCTCGTTTCTCCAGTTAATTCACTGGCATTTTAAACCGTAAGAAAGTAAATAATGTTTAAGTACTATTTTGTGGCGGAAATAGCCACTGCGGTGGTAACTACTTAGACGATTCCCGGTATCAAAAACTTACCACCAGTAAAAAAAAATATTTTTTAAAGGATTATAATATCATCATTGCTTTCTTCTTTAGTTTATGTGTGTGAAAGCAGACCTACTCGTAGTGATATATTTATAAGACTGTATTACTTAAACATTTTTTTCAATAATACAACTATTCAAATTATTTATTAAAATTCAATATGACTTACTTTGTTCAATAAAAGCTTTTTTCGTGTATTCCAATTGCACGCTTTGTTTCACAACAAAATTAAAACTTACAGATTTGTGTTTACTCTGTCCTGTTTCAATTTGTTTAATTCGAAATACACAGCAAACCTTTTTAAAAAAATATCCATTTTCATGTGTAAAAAAAATCTACATTTATTGAAAAAAAAATCAGCTTTTTTTTTTATACTACTTTGCGACGAGACGAGCAAGACGTTCACCTGATGGTAAGTGATACGCTAGCCCATGACAACGTGCTGCTAGTTAAGATGGTACACACTGCACCACATTGCGCTCGTCGCCTTGAGACATAAGGTGTTAAGTCTCGTTACCCCAGTAATTACACTAGCTACAGCGCCCTTCAAACCGGAACACAGTAATGTTTGCACACTACTATTTGGCGGTTGAAATAGGAGCTGCGGTGGTACCCATCCAGACGGTCTCCGGCAACAGAGACCTACCACCTGGTAAACTACCAGCTTTAGGGCAATAATTATTTCAATTAAGAAAAGTTGTGGCAGAGTCCGTGTTCAAGCCATTTCTAAAATTTATAGACTGGTAATGGTTTTTGTGATAATGCTTGCTATTTATTTATATTTCCCTGCTGTGCTCAAAACGAAAAACGAAACAGTATATTAACGTAAGGAAATAATATTTAACTATGTGATCACTGGTGAAGGTGTGGTTTCTAATCGGTGCGTACATGGTTCCCCTGTAACTATTATCTGTCGCGTACAATTAGGGGCAACCTCGAGTATTAATTACATGGCCTAATGGAGCAACACCCGTTTACTCTGTAACGCTTCCCTAAATATATACTTTTAACCTGTAAAAGGTTTCCGTTTAGTTTGACCCATAAACTATCTTTAAAAAATCAATTGGGAAGAAAAATATTAAAACAAATCTATTTACAATCTTAATTTCTTTGTAGCAGGAAGAATAAAAAATACAATCATCTTACAGAAAAACATTACTGATATGAGTTTGTTATAAAATCTTAATTAAACTACAGAATGAATAATACAAATGTTGTAAAGAATAAAATGTGATTTTATACCTACCTGAACCAGTCCAATGAATCCACAATTAACTGTATTTAAAGACATTTTATTACATAAATATATATAACGGACAGTTTAAATGATCAATGACGTATCAACACCATTTTTCGAAGTCAAGCAAGTAAAGGGCATTAATAAGATAATTCATCACAGCGCAATATCCATTCACTACTATTGAAAAAAAATTAATATTCTTTATATTAAAATTTACAATGTTTAGTTTTTTTCTTGCTGTGTCAGTTACAAACAAATTTACCAATTAGTTAGAATTACGTCCGTTGAACCGATAAGTGGTTTTACCAATTCATTGAACGTGTACTTAAACCGTTGATATAAATCTATTCTCTACTTGGGTTGTTGCACTACGGAGTAAGCTTTAATGCTGTTTCTATTAGTTGCCGATCTACAGAAACTATACATGGTTAGTTGTTATCTCTTTGTTGTTCACGAAGTATTTGTTTTGTTTAGATTTTAAGTAGCTCAGTTTAAATCATGTATATAGACAACGGTTGATGAAGATGGTGATATTAGAGACACGAAATGGAATCCTTAATATTATGAGTATGAAATAATTTACTACGTTTACAAAACATAAAGCCGGAAGATTTGTTTTTCTACAGTTGCTTTTTAATGTTTATTCTGATGTTAGTTGCGATATTACGGCGGTATTTATTTAACATAATTCTTTCAAGTATTATTCGATGTATTACGATTATTCTCACGCCATATTATTCACTAATTATTATAAAAATATTCTCAATCAAAGTTAGCTAACATTCGCTAGTTTTCCTCCGTTTATTTAATTGTTAAACTTATTGTCCTTTCTATTATATCTCTTTTAAAAATAACGCTAGCTCAAGTGTAAAATTATTCGCACTTTAAATAATACCTCAAAAAGAGATATAATTGAATTTTTCCATCACGACCGACGAACGGGACGGAGAGAAATACAGAATATTTAAAACATTTTCTACAATTTCCCGGATGCCATCTACGAACAAAAACTGAATGCATTCCGGCGTCAGCGTAATCCTTGCACCGGCAACAGAAGCACTCTGAGCTATGTGGGCTCTTATAAATATTAAACGTAGCGAACTTGGGTACCGCAACAAAAACGTTTATCTGGTCTCCGTGGAAAAACCGCCAGAATTAGCAACAGGGGGTGGATTAAGGCGGACCGCACTTAATCCTTCACTAAGAAGGCTTTGCTTAAACGAGTTCTAACGAGCTGAAGATAAAACAATTACCGGGGACGTGATTAAGAGATACGGAGGACACTTGTTACGTCTTAAGATGACTCTGTTTTGCTCCTTTGACGGGCACTTTGCTGTGATTTTAGCCAAGTCTTATTTACCCCTTGCTCACCGATTTCCTGAAGCGGAATTAGAGCTCATTACTTAATGGCTGTAAGAAAAGAGGTTTCATTTGTTATTTAAAAATTTCTTCTGATATTATTTTTTCATTACAAATAAATAAACACTTTGAACAAGTATTCATTATTCCAAATGATTCTCCTGTTTCATAAACATCTTTACATCAATGTTTATGCTCGTTTCTCTTCATAATGCCATCACAATTACGCAAAGTTAAATAATCATTACAGATTTTAACGGCTACCTTGAGAATTATGATATTAGGTCGGTCGCAAGTGTATTATAAATCAGCTTACCCTTACAGCAGACTTCTGCGTAAACGTTTTAGTTATGTTCCTAAGATAATAACGACGAAGCTTAACAAATATTGCTTTAGCGTCAGTCACCTTATAACAAAGTTAAATCTCGCCGTTAACTAATTACATGAAAAAGTAAAATAAATTACCATAAATTAGCTTCGACTATTAAAAACGTCCTAGGTTTTAATATTGAAAATTTGCATTGTGTAGTAGTTACATTTAAAGCTAAATAGAAATTTTATTAGTCACCTTAAATTTCATGTATGTTTATTTATTCTAAAACAAGTTAGGAGAATGGTGGTAATTTCTTCGTTTGGTATTTAATATTTTTCAAATTTGGTGGTTTACGACAAAATATAAATTGATTACCTTTAGCCTGCGTTTCGTACGCGTGGAAGCGATTCGAACGAGGGCCTACAAAACTAATTACGTATCGGAGCCGATATTCTTCCTCGCTTTCTTACGTGCTTTTCGTATTTCCATATAAGTTGAGCTATAAACGGGCCAATCTATTCACGTCTACACATCAGGGGTTCGCATTTGCATATAGAGCAGAAATTTATTAAATCTACAGCCAATATACAGCTTTCACACATTCAACTTTCACTTATTCCTTCCGCCTCAGAAATATATTATTGTTTTAATAATCTGTGTAGGTTTAAGTTTTTTGTTTTAACAGAGACAATTTTGACTAGCATATATCCACCGAGCACACAACCACTACAGAGAATGAGCAATATCTTTTATTAATCATTTATTATCGATCGTTGAATACTCAAAAATTTTTTTTGTTGTTTGTAAGGTTAAATTATTGTGTTAAATTATAATATTTTTCGAAAATCAACTATTTTTGTGGGGTAAATATTGGCTGGAATTGGAAGTATCGCAGGGAGAGGGAGATGGCTCCCTTCCGCGACGCAGCAAGCAAAAACCCATTAATAAATAAATGAAAGTTGTTCATCAACACGCAACAGCTGTAATTACTTCATTTCAAATTAATTATTACATTTACATCCGTATTTCAAAATAAACTGTTTCCTCCTCTTTATTGCCTACATATGCACATAGTTATATACATATAGTTAAAAATTAAAGCGACGTACATGAGCAGAGTGCATTAAGTGTGATACCCGAACTGTTTAGACCAATGATCATGATAAATTTGTAAAGCGATGAATTTGGCCACTGCAACATTCTTTCCACTGGAACATTACTGTTTATCAATTAAAAAGATAATTTATATTTAATATGTATTGAAAATTTGTGTACATCAAAAACCTGGTACTAACTACGTCCACGCGTGTAGACTTTTTGTTTCATTTATTTTACACATGCTAAATCCAAAATATTTACGTATGTTACATATAAACCGGAGCACTAAAATCAAATGCTATATTAAAAAATGTAAAGCCACGCACGCGATTCAAACTCACATGTAAAACATCCTTTCATGCTTCCAGGTTTTTCGAGTACAAAAAATGTCACCTATGCTGCATTCATTATAAAATAACGTATACTTTTGGTGGCTCTGAACGTAGAGCGTAAAGCTCGCAGGAGTGGGTTGAGTGCTGTTGCATTTTAATTAATTCTCTTTTCTATCGCGATGTGGTGTTATCAGCCTCCCGCAGGCGTCCTGGACAAACAAATAGCTGTTGCGCGCCGGCACCTAACAAATTTGATGCGCTCCCATTGTAACTTTTTTCCTTCTCGCCAACGGATCTACTATTGATCTTTATGCGTATCGGTTCATCGTGAATACATTATACTTTTGATTTCTGTTTTCTATTTTAATTATTTCACAATGAATACCATTTACACCGGCTCTACATTGGGACGATAAGATATATTTACTAAAAATCAATTCTTTTACAGGCGTTAGACGGGCAAAACATTTACAACGGGTGCTGCACACTGCGCATCGATTACTCCAAGATGACCTGTCTCAACGTAAAGTACAACAACGACAAGTCGCGGGACTACACCAACCCCACGCTGCCCTCTGGCGACGGCGACGCTCACCAACTGTTGACCAGTGAGTTGACATCACAGCGGGCCCGGCTCGCACTGGCCCTCGCATCCAGAATGAGTTAGTCCTCAACTAATCCCCACGCCTGGAAACTTCCTACACCACTCTAAGTTTCCATCACAACCCTATTAGTTTGAAAATTTTCAAATTGAATTCTTCTAGTTATCTATACTTACATCTATAATTGAAATCCTCTAATAAACATTTAACAAATATTATTCAACTTTCCTCACCAATACCCAATTAACCTTTTTTTTTATATTATGCCCAAAAAAGGGAATTTGTACATATATTTTAAATTTGGTTGCTTTTTATTATAAACGCAGGCTATCCTAAACTAAGTGTCCACTAAATATTTTGCTACAAAAACTTTTGTAACTGATATTTTTTCATTAATTGTAAAATATTTTCTGCTTATCTAATACCGTTACTGATTATTTTACCATCACTCTTGAAAATCATTAAACAGTCGTGTAGTATGACCTTAAAATTATTCTCAATTTATATTTTAAACTTATCCACATTGTAGTTTTACGTAGATAATATGTTAATGTTACAAATATAAAATTCTCTTTTATTACAAGGTAATGTATTTTATATTGGCTTTTATTCTATTTTTATATTCCACGCAGTTGATATTAAAAACAAGAGCTGGGACCCGTTAAGGTACACGCAATAAAATAAATCTCCGGCGTAAAATCACACAAGAGAACATTATTCCTGAACTATGTGTCTACGTTTGTAACTTCGCGTTGGCTCTTTTCTTGTTTATTATTCATAATCAATTCTAAATGTTTCCGCAGTGACTAATAAGTTTTCATAAATCCTTATTGTGCCGTGGAGGATTGTAATGTATGAGGTTTATTCCGACAATGCCTATTTGTTGCTCGTATTACGCGATAACGCTTTAATATTTTACTAGTTCAGCAAAACATAATCCGCGTCGAGTTACATACGTTTTTGTTTCACTGTGGGACTAGATCCTTTGCTACAATGAAAACATTTATAATTATGTACGGACGAGTATAATATTGTATGTTATGTACTTTTAATTTATCGAAATGTACTGCAGGTGGTGGGGTTTTAGCTCCACCGTTCTTGGGATTGGGATCCGGACTGGCATCTCCGTACGGAGTGGGTGTTGGCGGAGTGGGACTACCGGCGTTCGGTGCTCTCACACTGACTCCAGCCTCTCCAGCTCTGCGTGCCCTCACGGCACCACCCATGCCGTTAGCTACCGTCCTCCTCGTCTCTAATCTCAACGAAGAGGTATATACAATATTCAATGTCTATTTCCGACACACATGTTTTGTTCATTGCGCGTCAGTCAAATTTTAACCCACAGGGACGGTAATACAATTTGAAAGCGAGTGCTCAATCGATACATTAACACGTCAACATAAAATATGAAGATTGACGCAACTCAAATAAACGTCGTATTAATTTAAACATGCCCTTTACATTTATTTCGACTACAATATAACATGGAATAAAACGAGTTGAACAAAGTTTGTTTTTGTACGATTGGCGCGTTATTCTAACACAATAGCCGGTAACGCCTGGACAGGACACATTTAATTCGGGCTCCCATTCCAACAACACAGAACTAATAGTACCGGAACTAATACAAACGTTACTGGCTATTGCACTTATATATTCTACTCAAGCTCTTTGATAATATAAGTTGCTAATTTATTTATAGATATGATGTCAGATATCTTATACGACTATTTATAATACTATTTCTCTTTCTCTCTCCTATTGTTTTAGATGGTCACGCCTGACGCTCTCTTTACCCTTTTTGGTACGTGTGCACATACATTCCGTATTTTATATTAAAACAATAATATTACTCCCGAGCCCCTGTCGCCGGAAGACAAATTGTCAGCTAACATTTTCGATTTCAATACTGATAACCGCATCCGATTACTTTGCGATCGAAGCTTTGCTTGTTTAACACTATCACTCTAAACGCTTTATTAACTTGTATGACAATTTGTGTTTCAGACAGTATAGTTTTAGCTAAGTAAGTCTTTACCCAGTGCTGTCTTTGTTTGTGATTCCACAAATATCAAATGCGAACCATTGTCTAATTACAAAAGAATTATCCTTATGTTTTATAGACCCTGTATAACGTATAAGCCTGACGTATTGATTGATAGTTGTGATCGAAGTTCCTTAGTATAGTACACTTAGTTTTTATGATAGTTTGTGTGCTTTGGGTAAATAGAAATATGATGACGTGCAGGTCTTATGTAGAAACCGTACTAATTGTCACATACACACACCGTAGAAAAGAAAAGGTTTTTTTGTTGTTTTGTAGCCACACTGCTTAACACAGCCGGGCCGACCCGAGGCCCCCTGCTGTTAACCACTAAAGCATTAATCGAAAGCTTATACGTGACCAAATTAGAGCTTGGAATTGTTTTCTTCTTGTATTCATTTCCAATCTATCCCATTTCACAACATTATGTATTTAGGCAAACAATTTGCTGAATTGATGTTATCGGTACATTCATAGTAGGTCCCGAATTGGAAAACGTTTTGCCTCTACCTTTCATTACACATACGAAAAGTTTTTATAAAAATTAATAGTGCTATAAATTTTTGTTCAATGGGTATGAAACAACTGAGATTTGCTGCGTCTCCCCGAGATTAGAATAGAATGAAAGCGTTGTTTAGTTTTTGAGAAATATTATTTATATGTAGGCGTGTACGGCGATGTGCAACGTGTGAAGATACTCTACAACAAAAAAGATTCAGCACTAATTCAAATGGCGGAGCCCCATCAAGCTCATTTGGGTATGTATTTTTGTCGACTTTATTATTATTGCCCTGAGGTTCACATTGTAACATACATACCGCTGTTTGTTATGAGTAACGACCGACATGTCTTGTGACTCTATTCTCCAGTGTTTTATTTTTTGTCAAGTTGTAAATCTGAATAATTTTTGTGCGAAGTAAAATGTAATTTTCTTATTTAATATATATACATACCTTTCTGCCTAATAAAATTAAATTTCTTCTATATTTATATAAAAGTTTAGTAAATTTTTAAAAACTTATTACTGGCTTACACATCTTACATAACAAGTATTACTTTAAACAAGGACCTCTTTATAAAAATTAATAACTATTTATTAAATTAATACAATAATAAACTGGACGTAAATGTTGTCATATATTAACTGTGTGAGCGATAGAAAAATAGAAAGAGATCTTGTTTATTTAATTCTACGCACCTGTCTTGGGAAGATAGTTTACTATAAGGTAGTATACATAACAGCAATATCTTGTTTGACAGCGATGACGCATATGGACAAGTTGCGTGTGTTCGGCAAGGCGATGCGTGTGATGCTTAGCAAGCATCAGACCGTGCAGCTGCCTAAGGAAGGCCAGCCTGATGCAGGACTCACTAGGTATTACTTATTGTATAATATAGTATATTAATGCTTGTCGGGAGGTTATCTCTAAAAGACACACTCTGCGTCAAGGTCAAGTGGGATTTGTACACTTGCAACGGACTGTAGGTCCACCTAAACCACGCCTAAGCACATCTAAGAGTAGGCCACAGCTCTCCCTAGCACCATCGCTGTGTTGTTGTTGTTGTAGATTTGTCGTCCACCCGTTTTATGATAGGGGCCTTTAACGGGAGGGAGGTGTTCCTTTAGTCGTATTCTTAATAGCCCGAGATTATAGGGGAAAGAACTATTAAAATCCGCAAACCCATCAAATGATCAAAGTAAATTTGTTAATAAGTTTTTTCAGCAACTGTGTTGTTGTATTATAACATGTGTACATTTTCAGAGACTATTCCCAGAGCCCTCTCCATAGATTCAAGAAACCGGGCAGCAAAAATTACCAGAACATCTATCCGCCGAGCGCTACCTTACATCTCTCCAACATTCCGTAAGTAATCGTCCAATCCGACACGCCATTATGTTACCAGAATGAACTCATGACGTTTACTTATGTGTCCGCAGAGCGACCGTCTCCGAGGACGATATCAAAGAGGCATTTACCAAACGTGGTTTCACGATCAAAGCCTTCAAGTTCTTCCCGTAAGTTATTTTTTCTTAATTTCCCTACATACCGTTCTATTTGCAATAAATGTTAACTTTTATGACATAAAGAATAACTTGAAATACTTAATAAAAAATGTTGATGATTGAAGTAATACTATTGGTGATGATAAACATTAAAAATGTATCTACATTTGGAGTTCATCAATCTTGTACATACATACAAACAATAGTTATATACAAATTGAAAGATTTGCTTATATTTTTATACATTTTAATAGCGTCTTTCTCGATTATAGGAAGGACCGCAAAATGGCTTTGGTCCAGCTGCTGTCTATCGACGACGCGGTGGCCGCTCTCATCAAGATGCACAACTACCAGCTGTCCGAGTCAAACCACCTCAGAGTCTCCTTCTCCAAATCGAGTATCTAAATTCGATAAGCCCCCCGCCAATTACGGAATATCACACAAGGGTTAATAATGTATGTGGATGATTATCAATGATTTATAATCGATCATGTAATAATCAATCGGATCCATTCGATGAATTCTAATTTTCAATTGAATTAATAATAAACTAGAACTGTTACGATTTCAATCGTTTATAGTTGTCCACAATTTTGTTGCCAGTCGCGTCCGTCTGTTTGACATTTTAAGGTCGCGATTACATAAATCGATTTCCTAAAAAAATAATTATTATTGATAAACGTCAATCTGTAAGTCACTAGTAATGCGACTGTCGATTATAATGTACTCAGACAAGTCGAGATTAATGCTCGACTCAAATTTTTTAAATGTAATCTGTATTACGCTTACTCGGATCAGTCTAGATGTTAAGTGCGACTCTATTCCCTTAGTGAATGCGTA
Source organism: Byasa hedistus (assembly GCA_029286795.1). NCBI lineage: Eukaryota > Metazoa > Arthropoda > Insecta > Lepidoptera > Papilionidae > Byasa > Byasa hedistus. Next base: position 4,078,155 of record JAGSMW010000008.1, read on the forward strand.
CATCTGTTAATACGTACGCGATTATTTAAGGGACATCACTACACGTCCTAAATATCCTTGATATGATTTTCACTTCATGCTACACCGTGGATTGTCACTGACGTACGGAGAGGACTTCCATTTTGTGTGATATTCATTCACTATATTTTTTTTTAATGAAAACATTATTTTTATATACGCGTTAAATATTTCCATTGATTTCTATATATCCGTCATTATTGAACTTTTAAAACAGTTTGCAATTAGATTGCGCTAGAATTATTTGGCATTTGGCATTTCTGTCGTATGCAATGTGAGACATTGCCTCGTTTAGCAGTTACAATGGCAGGCTGTAGTACCGTCTGTATGTTATATCATATTTTATCACTATATAGCATATTGTTAAAATGTGTTTACTTTTTCACATATAATTTGCAGTTATTACTATAAGATTATATTTTATAAATATATTTTATGCTCTATTTTAATAATGCACAATTTACTATTATTGCATTTTTTAAGTGAATATGGTTTTTATACGCATACACATTTTTCTTTATTAAATTTCTATAACTAATTTCTATGTTTAGAAATGTGTATGTGTGTGCAATATTAGTTGTAGCAACATTTAAAAAGATTATTTTAGATTTAGATCGTCATTTAATGGTTAATTAACTGTAACCGCATACTTCCATGTCTGTTACGTTATCTATAACTCTGTTCATTGTTCGAACGATAGTTCTCCATTAGTTAGCGTAATCACTACTCTTACGGCTAGACATCTATGGCTAGTGGGTATCACTATATATGTAAATGTTATGTTTAGTGACATAATAGTGACATGATGCATTTATTTTGATGTTAATTTATATTAATGGTAGCTGCAACATACTATAAATGCTCGTGCGTACGTTTCACTAAGCAATTAATGATAGACAAATATTTATTTATAACCCGATCGGGGAATCCCCGGCGGCCGTTCGGTGTGGCAACTTGCGAAAACGTATTTTTTTAGAATAATATTCAATGAGTTGTTATGAAAGTTTGACCACACTGCGTTACAATCTTGACGGCCACTCTAGTATTCCCGAGATCTGACTTCGTTTATGACAATTTTTAGACAGTATTTTTTACTATTGCAGTTATTCGATTAAGTAATCAGTATTTTAGTTTTATAGCTCTCCATTTGCACATTGTACATAACTGAAGATCAGCATCCGGTGAGCTCTATTGATTCCCGGACTTCCGTTTAAAACGAATTGGTTTTTCACACATCTTTGCCTTCTTAAATTAATTTTAAAATGCGTCTAGTCCAATGCGAAAGAGATTAAGTTTGTGGATTAAGTGATCGTTTTATGTTGTAAAGGAAGTAAATAATTAAATAAAAATTCTCCTAACTAAACTAATCCCTTGTGAAGCTTTCAGTAGAGGAATGATAATATTATTTTAACGGTATTATCCGTGGTGCCCGGTAATTCATATGCTACCTTCGTACGTTTTAACTGTTGAGTTAACACGTCCACAAAATGTAATTAGGCAAAGCATGCGTGAAACAGATACCTGAATTACGACAATTTAATGTAGCTACTACCTGAATTAAAACGAAGCGACGCCATTACACTGTGGGAATGACGTTTCGGCGGCAATGTTGCCACGCGTTGAAAAGAATTACATATCTTAACAAGCGGTAGTTATTCAAATATTATATCGGATTGTTTGTTGTATTGTTAAATAATAATGTTTAGCGGAATGGAGTCGTCAATCGTGATGTCAGTTAGTGATGTAGAATATAAAATAATATGAAAATCTACAGTAGAACAATTACTGACGCTACAACGTCACAATCGATACATCAGTTTGACCATGCCCTCTCGATGTCACAATTTCTTTTCCCGTTACCTTAATGTGAACAGTCGCAAATTTAAATATTTACACTATTATAGAGCGTATTGTATACATCGCATAACGGTTTAAGATAATATAAAAATAGAGCTTAGTAAGATGGTTAAATAAAAAAAAAATTAGATTGACATTACGACGTAAGGTTTATTAGATGAATTCGATCATACAAACTGTATTATTCAATACCCGATCTACGGTAAGAAGAGCGTGTAAGTAGTAACTTGGTTTAGATAACGTTAGGTGACCAGGGTGGTGGTGATATTTTGCACGTTTTTGAAAATGTTTTTCTAAGAGGGGGCGTTACGAACCCCCTAGTGCCTGTGTTACAAGAATGATGCGGGTGGTGGTAAAGCGGTCGGCGATGGTCTGTCTGATGCGGGCGAGTTGATGGAGTCGCATTCGTAATCGATAAATTAACTATTGCGTAATTTACGTAACGTTATCACAGAAATGGAGATTACATATCTATTCAGCGTGGAACGCTACACACATGACACGTTTCCGCCATTTTGATTAATGTAATGACTACAAGGGTAGATCATATTCTTCGATATGTATTTCATAATACGATTTTTATGAATAGTGAATAAAAGTAGAACCGCTCGCTGGGTGGTTTCCTTATTCTTCGGTCGTACGGAACCCCTCTCTATGCTCAATATGTAAAGTCGATAGGAATGTGTGTAGCGTTTTGAGGCCTAACTTTTCTCAATAACATTGGTATTGACTTATAGATAATTCTAGGGATTTATGTGTTTAGAGAAGTATTTTTAAAATATTTAGGTAATACGATAACGTAATTTAAAAAAAAAAGTAATTATAAATGAAACTAATTAAATCAGTGTTTAGAATGAGATGCCAAATTTAAAGTCAATACACATTATTTTAGGTAACTTAATTGATTGTAATCTTTAACATTTATTGAAAAGTTGATGAAAATGTTACAGTTAAATATATTTGAGAGTTTTATTGAGCGCCAATATATGCAATTTAATTGAATGTAAGTGATCATTGTTTCGATTTGTTCGTTAAAGTTATGCGTTGGGAATGATGCGCAAGTTGTTTTCGAATGTCTCCTTTCGCACGCTCGTTTCCGTTTCCAGTGGACGGGGCTCGAGGCGGTCCTCATAGGTAATATAAACTGTTCCACTGGAACAATAAAATTATACTATGTGCATGTTCTTCGTGTGCCTCACGTCAAACATATCTCTGCATATCACACAGATTATACTTAATTTTATTGCGCTTTTTAATATTTACCTCTTATTGTATTAGCTGTACTCGATACATAACTACGCGTTATTATAAGCCAACATATCAGCAGCTAGTAATTACTAGTAATGGCTAAGGCGCATGCGATTTACAAACTCCATCATTATAGCTATTTCACTTTTATTTTTGTATTTCATTAAACTATATCGTATATTTCTATTATGTTTCAACTTAGTTTACGATGTCGCCTCTTACTTTCTTATTTTAGTATTAAGCCTTTTTATTGTGTGGTTAATTTCATTCTTATTTTTAATTTCGTAATTAAACTATTATTATCATTGATTACTTTTGTTTTCTTATTATTTTTTCCTTAATTTCCTTTTGTGTTCCTTAAAATGTTTCATTATTATGTTTTACGTACCTTTGACCAAAGCACACACAACACTCGTTTTCACATTTCTACTTCATCGTCTTTACATTTATTTACCAAATGGTTTCATCACGCAGAGGAAGTAAACTATTTGTAAATAAAACTTATAAATTTTAAAGGGGATCAATATAAAGAAATGTACCTTAGTATGCGATTGGTATTCTATACATATTCGTACCTATTTAGATCTTAACTATCCTGACAGTAATATTTTTTAACTTGTATTTAAATTTATTGTGTACCTAAGAAATGTTTCAGAACTGTAACACTTTTTTTTCCTCCTAATTTTCTCCTTTATCCTGAAGTCTGCTTGACTTTAGCGAGAATTTAGGCGAATTACAGGTTATTTAGTTGAATTTTTGACTGGGGTAAGGGACTTAAAATATTGCCAGTGATATGTTATAAATATTATCAAGTGGAATATATTTCGCACAGGGTATAATGTGAATAAAAGTAGAACCGCTCGCTGGGTGGTTTCCTTATTCTTCGGTCGTACGGAACCCCTCTCTATGCTCAATATGTAAAGTCGATAGGAATGTGTGTAGCGTTTTGTGGCCTAACTTTTCTCATTAACATTGGTATTGACTTATAGATAATTCTAGGGATTTATGTGTTTAGAGAAGTATTTTTAAAATATTTAGGTAATACGATAACGTAATTTAAAAAAAAAGTAATTATAAATGAAACTAATTAAATCAGTGTTTAGAATGAGATGCCAAATTTAAAGTCAATACACATTATTTTAGGTAACTTAATTGATTGTAATCTTTAACATTTATTGAAAAGTTGATGAAAATGTTACAGTTAAATATATTTGAGAGTTTTATTGAGCGCCAATATATGCAATTTAATTGAATGTAAGTGATCATTGTTTCGATTTGTTCGTTAAAGTTATGCGTTGGGGATGATGCGCAAGTTGTTTTCGAATGTCTCCTTTCGCACGCTCGTTTCCGTTTCCAGTGGACGGGGCTCGAGGCGGTCCTCATAGGTAATATAAACTGTTCCACTGGAACAATAAAATTATACTATGTGCATGTTCTTCGTGTGCCTCACGTCAAACATATCTCTGCATATCACACAGATTATACTTAATTTTATTGCGCTTTTTAATATTTACCTCTTATTGTATTAGCTGTACTCGATACATAACTACGCGTTATTATAAGCCAACATATCAGCAGCTAGTAATTACTAGTAATGGCTAAGGCGCATGCGATTTACAAACTCCATCGTTATAGCTATTTCACTTTTATTTTTGTATTTCATTAAACTATATCGTATATTTCTATTATGTTTCAACTTAGTTTACGATGTCGCCTCTTACTTTCTTATTTTAGTATTAAGCCTTTTTATTGTGTGGTTAATTTCATTCTTATTTTTAATTTCGTAATTAAACTATTATTATCATTGATTACTTTTGTTTTCTTATTATTTTTTCCTTAATTTCCTTTTGTGTTCCTTAAAATGTTTCATTATTATGTTTTACGTACCTTTGACCAAAGCACACACAACACTCGTTTTCACATTTCTACTTCATCGTCTTTACATTTATTTACCAAATGGTTTCATCACGCAGAGGAAGTAAACTATTTGTAAATAAAACTTATAAATTTTAAAGGGGATCAATATAAAGAAATGTACCTTAGTATGCGATTGGTATTCTATACATATTCGTACCTATTTAGATCTTAACTATCCTGACAGTAATATTTTTTAACTTGTATTTAAATTTATTGTGTACCTAAGAAATATTTCAGAACTGTAACACTTTTTTTTCCTCCTAATTTTCTCCTTTATCCTGAAGTCTGCTTGACTTTAGCGAGAATTTAGGCGAATTACAGGTTATTTAGTTGAATTTTTGACTGGGGTAAGGGACTTAAAATATTGCCAGTGATATGTTATAAATATTATCAAGTGGAATATATTTCGCACAGGGTATAATGTGAATAAATTTTATCGCTGCCCCTGGCAACCAGAAGCCAGGGCGGTAAATTATGTCCGTGCCACGTCCCTTATTCCTGATGCGTTGAAAGAACTGAACCATTCCATATTTGAAACGTTAACTTAGTGAAAATATGTATAACTGCCAATTAATAGGACAAAATTCTATCCAGTAGTAAATGAAAGTCTCAAACTCAGAGCAATTAATCGCTCGTTATCCTTTAATAAGTACTCTCTATATTTCCAAATTAAAATAATGTTTACAAGATATTAATACCTATTAAAATGGCAGTTATCCTCATGTTGATTATTCTACGGATGTAAATATTATACACTATATAAATAATTACAAATTAAATGAATAGTATGTATTACAGATTAACATAATCATTAATTTAAGAATTAGATAAATATCCTATTCTGATTTCAGTAGTTGCTCTAGTGAATAATAAATACCTGCCTCCATATTAAGAAACTTCTTAGTATTATTGTAATTGCCCACCCGTTCCTTCGAGATTTTAGTGACATTTGATTTGTTTGATATTAATAATGGTGTGCAAATTGAAGGGTTGTGTGTAAAGTTAAAATAGTTTATTAGATTTAACAGTCGTTCTTGTCGCGCGATATTATCAAATCGTTTAACTATCTCCGTATCTTAATGTTTTGGCCCTAGTGGAATAATAGTATTATTTAAACACGAGAATAATTTAGCTTTATTGAATTCAATATGCCAAAGACCAACCATTGGGACAAAATAACAGGGATTTAATTATATGTTTGTTTTATCTAATCTAAATCGAATACTAACATAATAGCAAGCTTTAACAAGCCTATATATAATATTCCAAAAGAATGTATTTTGTGGATTCTTTAGTAAAATTTAATTTTTCTAACAGCGATTGGGTCCTTAATGGCCATGAGCACACTATCTACATTACATGCCGTTATGTGAATTATAAAATATACACAATTTTAACATCTAAGTGACTACACTACTAAACTCTAGATTTATTCTTTGTCATTTTATAATAAAATATAGTTGAAATAAATGTTGTTTCATTACAATCCCATGGACTTTTTTTCAAGAAAGTTTGATATATTACATAATTTTTAATTACACATATAAAACAAAACTGAATGGTAATCATTGAAATATTTTATTATTTAATATAAAAGATGAAAAAGTACTAAACATTTAAAGCATTACTATACGTACATATATTACGGTATACAAATTTTAACAATTGGTCTGAAGGGAATTGGTATAAATATAATATTAATTTCATGTTTAATACTGGCATTGTCCAGTATTTTAGTGTTACCCCTATTTACTTAAGTCAAAATTACCCATAAAAGTTCTTTACTAATTTGCATTTAAAATTTGACATCCTTTTACATGACAAGTTTTATAAATAATGCTCTAAGCCATGTTATTTCATAGTATTTTGAAATAGCTATAGTTCTTTAGAATTTTCAGTAATTTTTATACTTTTCTCAATCATATTGATAATTGTCATTAAAAAATTATAACATTTTTATTTTCTGACATATCTCTTTTACGTGCTAACAAAAAATATCGAACATAAAACATTCGTACAAACAAAAAACAAAACATGCATAAAAAAGTTGAAAATTGTTATTCCAGTCCAACAGTTTTGAGTTTTGTGGCATATGAATATTTAATACAACGTCGTAATACATGTACATATACAAAAATTTTTTGTTCATTACTGCACTGGTTTAGCTACTTAAAGCTTTTCATATATTTTTAACATTTATATAGACATCTGGGAGAATAATTTGCTCTCTGCACAAATATTCATGATTTATCAAACCCCTCATATTTTAAATACTTAACAAAAAGAAGCGTTTTTCATTTCGGAATAATCCATATTACTCATTAAAACGATGCTTCTGCTTTTTTTTAAAACGAAAAAAGTAAACGCTTCTTTTTTATTATTCAACAATGCGGTGATTCGTTGATGTCCTTATTTAAAATGTAGTAATTTATATAAAACGTACAATTGCATATTTAAATATTTTGTCACATACTTTTTTCTGTTTTATGACCGAAAGTATTAGATGAAAACACTGGCTTAATTAATTTAATTAAATATTGAAAAGAAAAAGTTGCAATTTATCAGAATTCAAAATTTTATTTCTTTTCTCAGATATTGGTGATATATCTCTGCTACTGAATACCACCGTTATCACTACCTCTATTACAGGCGCTAAACAATAGTGTTTAAACATTATTGTATTCCGGTTTAAAGGGCGCTGTAGCTAGTAAAATAACAAAGACTGTGTGAAATAAAATAGCAATATGCAGAATTAGTTGCTGTGTGTGGTATCCTAACCAGCGCCGCATTTTATGAGTAGGCCATAACAATTGCCACAAAATGAAAGTTTTGTTCCTCTCGTTGATGAATAAAAAAACTAAATATTTGTCATGTAAAAACGTATTATTTTTAATCAAGTTCCTGCTCCAACCCTCTTGTCTTCAACTGTCAGTGTCAACGTCAAAGTCAAAAATGTAAGAGCATTTTTGTAGGATAATAGTATATAATGTGAAAAGTTGTGTGTTATAACAATTTTACTTCTATTTATTATTTAGAATTATGTTAAGAACAGCGTTGCATTTATCTCCTTGTTTCCTTTTTCCTATTCTTGGAAATCGTAATGCTAACGATTATGATAAGCTCAGTAAACCCAAACCACATACACCCAGAGAAGGATTTGAAAGGGTAAAACAATTGTTTACGAGAAAGTAGGTGTTTTTAACAATCTTTATAATCAATAGTTAATTTTGTTTTTATTAATGAATAAATCACTAATTATATTGTAGTGACTATGAGGAGTTTTCTGTTGAGCTGCATAATGTAGTTCAAACTACTTTATGTGGAACATTTGTTGGCGCTTGTTTAGGAGGATTTCTCAAATCAAGAGATGCTTATATTTACTTCATGGAAAGTAACGAAGCTACTGCATTCAAATCAACAGTACATGCTAAGGTATGATTATAAAATTAAGAACAGCCTATTTAGAGCTATTGAATATCAGTATCGCAGCTGATTTGGTTTATAGAGCTACTAAAAAATCTGTAATCATTAAATTATAATTCTTCAAAGTAACTGTCAACAGACAAAACCATCAAGGTAGATACTATAGCATTTCCTATTTCATTCGCCAAATAGTAGTGAGCAAACATTGCTGTGTTACAGTTTAAAATGCCCTGTAAATTAGTGTAATTACTGGGGTAGGGTAAGAAATACCGAACACTTTGTCTCAAGACGAAGAGCACAATGTGGTGCAGTGTTTGTCATCTTATCCAGCACCACCTTGTTATGGGTGAGTGTTTCACTTATCATTAGGTCAATGTCATCCACATCTTGTCGCCTAGTCAAAAAAAAAATTGTATGTAAACATCATATATAACTTTAATCAACTGTTAGTATTATACTACATTGTTTATGAACAAAGAATTCTCATAATCTTAGAGTTTTACTTTAGTAAATAGTAAAAATTTTGTAATGTTATAGATTAAATGTGGGCTTCTGAGCATGAGCCCAGAATGATTGCATATAGATGCAATCATTTTGGTATATGACTATGTGAGCCTGCCTTTTGTACACCTTATTATACTAAAGGCAGACTTGTGTATAAGGTCTACCAAATAAATAGCAATTAGTTATAGTTTAGTTTAATAATTAACAAAATTATTTCATGATCTTGTTGAAAGAGATTTTGCTGTATTATCAGTAATTTGATTTCCACAGAAACAATTACAAGATTATGTAACAATTGCATTTGCAAAAGGAGCTGTTCATTGGGGTTGGAGATTGGGTTTGTTCACAGGTTGTTTTAGGTAAGACTGTGTTTTGATATGAACATTGTGATAGATTACTAGATAATAATTACACTTTATATGTTATTATTTATCAATTGGAACTTAAGGAAACCTGGTGTTTGACAGTAATTCTAGCATGTGCAAACAAAATTAATTAAAATGTATTGGATTTTATCATTAAATTATTATTTTGAAATAAAAGTAGCTAGTAGCCCTACATCTTCATATCTGTTTGGGAAAGGTTATTCAAAATTTGTTCAGTAGTCTCATTGATTTTTTTTGTTAGAAAAACAATTTCATATTCATACATAGAGATTAATTCTTAAAATGAAATTTTACACAAGTAAACATTCATGTTTTATGGTTTCTTAATGTCATGTTGATTTTATTGTATGAACAGAAACTTTACTTTTATTTATCTTCATACATAAATTGATATTAATTTTGTTAACATGTTTGTAAAAGCTTTTATGAATTTGTAATAAATATACTCCCGGACACATCTATCGGCCCACCACCCAGTGTTTAAAGTTTCGACGGTGTCTAGTTAAAAATAAATGTTAGGTGGAGCAATAAGTTTTAATGCAGTTTTGAAGCAGATTTATTGGTCAACCCTTATGTATGTTTTTTTCTTAATCCTGAATTCGAAGTTACTTATTGCTCCACCTAACATTTATTTTTAGCTAGGCACCGTTAAAACTTTAAAAATGTGTCCTGTGAGTGTATATTCGTTAGTATAGGATTTGCAGTTCTTAAATTGACGACTTTATTTCAAGACCGTTAAAAAATAATAATCTTTTTAAATAGTTAATATATTGTTTTTTACAGTTTAGTAACAACAACTGTTGGAGTATATCGTGGTGATACATCATTATTAGATTATGTAGTTGCCGGTACATTGACTGGAGCTATTTATAAAGCCAATTTAGGGGTAGCAGCAAGTCTCGTCGGAGGAGGACTTGGTGTGTAACCTTTTCAATGTTTCCTCTAAGTGTTAAAGCTTATTTAATAATATGTTACATTATATACAGAATCAAAAGTTTGGAGATTGCTTCATTTAAAATAAATATTTCAGGTGCTGTGTTGAGTGCTGTGGGAGGACTTTTAATTTTAAGCATTCTGAAAGCTACTGGAATAACAATGGATGATGTTAGAGCAATTCTATACAGAATTAAAACGGCAAGGTATGTAACACATTAATATCATAGCATAGAATATCTATCATATTTAGCCATATTACAATCCTTTTATTCTAATTCCTCTCTATTCCACTTTCAAACATTCTCCCGGGGTTGATTGGTAGAGAATGCCCCTAGACATTAAGTCCACCCGTTGTAACGTTCTGGTGTATACAATAAAATTTTATAATAAATAAATAAATAATCCTTTCAAGGCACTACAATAACAAAGCAATGTCCAAACTTTTAAATACAACATAAACATTTAATTTTATATCTACATGTAGTTGGTTTAAAAGAAAAGTGTCATAACTAAAAAAAATCAAATGTTTCAGTCTCTCTTCTAATGGATGCAATTTTAAAATATTAAACTCAAAATGTTTTTGAATATGTCGCTTTTCCATTTAACTGATGAAACTGACGATGTGTAGAGTCTAAGCCATCACACTGACCAACTGGCGGTTGGTAGGCTTGTCCACAGAAGATGTTGTTCTTAAAACTTGCCGGCTTCCTCTCTGTTTATGTGAAGCTAGTAAAGATAACAAGAGTTGTCAATGTTTTGTACTCATCTAGCTTACCGGCCATATTGTAAATCTGCTGTTATAACAGCATTATTGTACTACGCCTGTTAACTTATGAAACCCTGGAATTCTGCGCAAGGATGTTTCGCCATTGTTCGCTTCCTTTTCACTTAAAACCAAGTCAAATTAGGACTAAGAGTTAGCTTATTTGTGAATAAAAAAGGGATTACATAACTTTTCCTTATAACACTTAATTTTAGGGAAGATCAATATAACCAGGCAATGGAGAAAGGAGCAACAGAAAAACACGACGGTTTAACACAGCACCATGATGAATTAGTCCATGAGAAAGGAAAGCAGAAAGTTGAAGAAATTGCTTGATTTAACTAGACACCTAATAATATGTTTCCGTTTTGTAAATAAATATAATAGATTTCTAATGAAATTTTTTTTTATATTTCCTGGACATAAATAGCCCACTTAATATTACTACGGTTGGGACGCGTGATCTTCTCTCACAAGAACTTAACCACCATGGCTGGCTAACTGTGGACGTCACATGTCCAAGAAAGGTGGTGTTGGGACATATCAATTTAACATTTTTTTTTCCTTCACCGGAAGTTTAAGTTTAGCAATGGTTGAATTAGCGTCTCTAGGTTATTACTAGGCTTTATTTATATTTTTGAAATACTCTTAGTTTTACCACCTGCCTAGAATTTTTAAGATTGCGCTTTGTTGTCTTACTTTAGATGCTGGATATCACACGATTTACTCAAGGATTTCTGAAAAGAAGTTGTGATGTCCGCCCCATGACGGACATTTTGATAGCATAATTCTTTGTGGAGAAGCCCTTAAACATAAAAAAGTTTCCGCTTGGTAAAAATTAAAAATATTACCAATTATTTTTGTTAGGACAGAAATTGACACACTGCCGTTTAGTAGCAGAACTTGGCGCTGCGGTGGTACCTACCCAGACAGTGCCCGAAAGAGTCGTATTACTGGTAATAATTCGTGACGAGCAATAATAATTTTTCAACAAATTTATCAAAAGCACTTTATTTGACACATTAAAATTGCAATCTATACAATGATTACACTTTAGTACATATAAAAATAGAATAATCTATAATCTTGTGCATTAATTTTATAACGTGAAATAATATTCATTCATCAATAATATAATAAAAATCATTACAAATTATTTGAAACGGTTCATACTCAACTCAAAGGTATAATATTAAATAAGCATATCTTATGGCAAGAATAAAAAGGTTGCTGGTATGGATTTTTGTTAAAAAAATGAGCAATTTTTTTATGTACTAGGCTAACACTCGACCTTAACTTCACAGCGCTTTAAGAGACAATGAGGCCGTGGATGGCGACGCGAGTTCGCTCTGAATACTATAGCTCATACGGCGACAGATTTACAATAAGGTGGTAAGTAGCCAAGGACGCTGACTCGGAATAAACCTACCACCGCCCAAATACAAAAGATCAAAAATATTGGTTAGTTTCATGAAATATAATTTCCAGTTTGTTTTACGTTATCACACGTATGGTGCATTACAAAAGTGTTTACGATCAACACTTGGGTATATACTGTATTGGTATCCATTTGAATTACGTTAACCTAATTAAAAGGAATATGACTTTGCAATAACAATCATAATACTAATGGATCATTAAAGCATTAGCCAAACACATGACGTGGATAATGCTCTATGGTTCTTCAAAACAACCAAAATCGGTGAAACCTTTAAATATATGGACAAGAATATTACTTAATTTCTTCCTTGTACACATTACATCAGTATTAACTCAAGAAAAAAACATCTTAATACATAAATTGCATATTAAAAAAATAATCGTTTATATGTAAATATATAAGAGATCGATAAAAATTGCCACTTCATATATAAAAGTTAATAATACGTTCAACACCTCTTTTCTAACATTTTGCTCATTCACACTTATAAATAACGATCAATATAAAATTGCAAGTGATATCCTGAACAAGTGATTTAAGTCAAAAATCATCATCACCTGATAGACACCCACTGCTCTAGATAGGATTCCTCCAAAGATTTCCACAGCGAAGGTTTTTCGCAACCTTCACCAGATTGTCGGTGTATCATGAGAGAGGCCTGCCAAGCACTGTGTCTACCGGTACGCGGCCGCTTTGGCCTTGGATGACATTTAGTTTCATTATATCCATCTACAATGGCCTAATTGTTAAAAATACATAATATTTTCTTAAAATACTTTAATTATTACAATGAATACAAAGGTTAGTTAATCTATAAAGGAAGAAGTTAATCTCAATCATTTTTCGTCTCTTTTCGCCTTTTTCTCATTTTCGAGGTTTAGATTACAGAGCTTACTGCAGTCATATACAAGAAAATATTATCTCGAACAGAATAAACTAATTTCAATAAAAAAAAAAAGTTAAAATTGGCTCAGATTACTAAGACTGTTGTGATATTGTTTATACAATATTACCAATATACAAATATTATCTGTACATCATCATGTAAATAACTACTGCGTAAATAAAGAAATTGTTAAATTAGACCACATAAACTATTTTTATAGGCAAATAATACTATTTTGAATTTTTAAACAGAAACTGTAAACAATTGTTAGGAACGAAAATGAATTCAATTACTTTAGTTATAGTATTTCCTAAAGAAAAAATTTTTTTTTTAAATATATCGTTATTAATAATATAACATGGACTTTGGAGTATTAGCTCGGTACCAAGCTAATACTCTATGGTTAGTGTAATTTACTGTAATCAGAGAACTGTAAGTATATGGATTACAATATTATTTAAGTTTTGCCTTTCTCACTAGACTTTATAAGTTACAACAAAATGGTAACTAAGTTAAAATAGCGCATAAAAAAAAAGCAATGCAAAAAGACCATCAATTATAATTAAAGGATTTGTCATACAAAAGCTTTATAAATAAAATCCATAACGGTAAAACAAACTTCCGTATTTTTTTTGCAAAGTAACGAGTCGTGCGCGTCGTTCACCTGATGGTAAGCGTTATGACTGTCCATAACAATGCGGCGCTAGTTTGCATGATATATACTGCACCACATTGTGCTCGTCGACTTAAGACATAAGATTACGTTACTCTAGTAATTTCAACCCCCTTCAAACAGTAACGTTTACACACTGCTGTTTGGCGGCAGAAATAGGCGCTGTGGTGGTACCCAGTCGGTTTCCGGCAAAAGAGACCACACTGTTCTATGGCACACTCTCAATCAGGAGAGTATGCCATAGGACATAGAGTTATAAGACTATATTTTTTCATCTATATTGGGATAACACAAGATCTTCATTTTACATAGTAACAATGAGGCCGGAGATGGTGAAGGGTCGACGCCCAGAATACTCTGGCTCTCATATCTGGATAACCGGAACACAGCAATATTGCTATGCAGATTACAAAATGACTGATGTAGTTGGCTACACGGATTCGAAAAAATCCAACCAGTAATCTCTGTGTTAAGAAAGAACAACCACTGCGCCACAAACAGTAAAACAAATCTTATGTATTGCTCAAAAAATACTGAAGACGGAAGTTTACTCGCGTTGACATTTCAATACTAGGTAATATTGCAACTAAATAGTATGATACTAGTCAGCATAAGCTCGCTTGTGTTTATGTTACTATAATTACTGTGAGGACTGAGATTTAGTGATCCGCTTCGCCCCTCTGTTGGGTGGACCCTTCGGTTTCGCGAAGGCAGGACGGTGGAGGTTCCTCTTCGGGTGTATTTCTTCGTAGAGGAACTCCTCTGTCAACTCCTTTCCGTCATCAATCTCCAACTGTAACGAGAGAAATACTTCTACAGCTGACTATTCTTTTTAATCCAAGTTACTAAAGATAAGATTTATTTTAAGAATCGACAAACGAGTGGGACTTCTCCTAATAGCTAGTGATATACCAGCCCATAAAATTGTTGTGAAAGAATGACACACTATACCACATTGTACTCAACACATTGAGATATAAGACATCAATTCAAGTTGCTGCATTAATTTTCCTAGCAGCATAGAGAGCAAAGATTAATATGATGGATATACAAATAAGGGATAACGAAATAAATATTTAAATTGTATTTTTGATTTTGTATATAGTAATTAATGGTTAATAAGCTCACCCGCTTGGCGATCTCGATACCCATTTTCTCTATTATATCTAGAAAAGTTCCGATGCAACTTGAATACAACATTCTCTCTTTTATACTGCAACTATATCCAGGCATTGAGTAAATAAAAACTGCAATAAATACATATTATAACAATTATAATCACCATCATATCAATAAATAGACATCCACTGTATGTTGTAATGTATTACACATAATTATATAATTACATTATAATTTTTTTAGTTTAGCTACAATATTCTTGTGAAACTAAGGCTTTTTACTTTCACCATTATCTCAACAAATAGACTGTTATGCTGCTGTCGGTGAATGAGGTTTTTGGTGTTTTTTTAACTACTACAATAAAACAAATCCAATATATTTGAAATTGTTTTTAGATAACTTGTGATTCACTTCACTGTGATTCTCTAATACTTGTAGCTCAATGTTGAACAAAATGAGCCGTGATAGTACAGTTTGTAAGGCATTTATATGAGTTATGTGTTACAAAGAGGGGTGGATGTGATCCTGGCTGAGCTTGAGCTATCAATAAAGAAAAGGAACAAAAGCTTTCATGGATATGCGATTTTCTCCAAACTGCACTTGGCAAGTGTGTTGGATAGATGGCCCCTTTGCTTAGGAGAAAAGGCCTATTGTTCCAATTTTGGTAATATATAATGGAGTGTTTTTTATTGTACAAAAATAAAGAAAACATTTCATCTCACCTATACTTTCTAAGTAATCACCTTCATGTGTATGATTAAATATGAACAAATGGTATCGCGCTTGATCACTTGGCACTTGTTTTGGTAACTCGGTTATGTTAATCACAGCTGCTTTTGACAGATTAATTTTTTCATCATCTATATCTGAAATATTACAAAGTCACACATCAAAATAGAGAACTACGATTTTTCATCTGGTTCAATGCTACCTACATTCAACAATTTTCTGCGATTTTCACCTTGTGCATTTGGCATACAATCGCCAACGTGGCAAAACGTAAAACTAATAATTGAAAAATATTGATTATTGTAATTTACCTATTTTAAACTGTAGATAATTGTATGAACCTCGTTGAAGATCAACAATGCCTTGCTTCGCGCTCTCCGTGATAGGGAAGGCAACACCGCCCATCGTAGACTGCCTACGGGCAACAATTAATTTTAATTTCTTTTTTTATTTTACGTAGCGAGATGAGAAATATATTAGGTAACAGGTAGGTAAGAGTGATATTATTGTCCATAACAATGTGGTTTTATTAAGAATGATAAGGATTGCACCACATTGTGCTCTTCATCTCTAGACAAGTTAAGCTATGTGATTTGAAGTCTCGCTACCTCAGTAATTTTCTGCTTTTACATGCATTTTTGCTTATGTCTTTGCACAATGTTTACCTTGAATCAGTTCCATAATTTGGGTTCTGTTCATTTTGCTGAAGTTCCTTCAACGCTTCTTCTCTGTCAGTGAGGGGTGCTGGAGCATTTACTCCAGTCAAATGTGCCTTGTACCCTTTGAGACTGACTTCATCCTATAATTATTAACAGAATTTTTTTAATTTTGTGCATTTGCAGAACTAATGTTCATCATAAAAAAGTTTAACTCTCGGATTGTTAAGCTGAGTCAGCAAACAAAGCACTACATTGTTTTTTTCATATATATATTTAAATATTTTTTAAATGTACTAGCATTTGACTTTTACATGGTTTTAAGTGACAATAAAACCATGGATGAAGCAGGAAGCACACTCAGAATACTTTGGCTCTTACATGTTCACAGCACAAATAGCAATGTTGTTATGCCCGCAGATTTAAAATATGAGAGTGATAACTAGCTAGGTATGTTCAAAAATCCTTACACCCAAATAAACTCCATAACATGAAGCCACAGAATCGAACCAGGGGTGTTAGAGGGGAATGCTTAGTTACTGTATTATGATGGCAGTAAATATTTAGTTTATATAATTGGATGATAAGAAGGAATAATCTTCTGATAAGCAATTGCTAAGTGCCAAGCGAAATATTGCCTCTTATCTGTATTATTCAGGTGGTAGTCATTGTTTAGAAATTATAAAACAACAATATAAAAAAATCAATAACCTTGGTGGTAGCATGCATTTCATCCTTTATATGTGCTGTACCAAATTCCTGTTTGAGTGTGGCTTTGGTGGAGGCGTACAACATTTTTTGCCTGACTGGAGCACTATCAGGAGACCAACTCAGAAGTAACCATTCATGACCAAGAGAATTCGAAGAGTCAAACCTGAAAATAAAAGAATTTATGTAACACAAGGTTTTTCTTACTTATGTTTACAAAAATGTTATACAAAAATGTATGTACTACCTGTATAAAATATAACAGGGCATATCATCTACTACCAATGTGGGTACATATTTATCAAAATCATTTTCCCAGGAACTTTTTACCGATTGATGTTTAGCTAATATCAGCTGCTCTGAAATATAAAGAGTCATAAAAAATAAATAATGATAAATTAAACAGATTGGTGCATATGATGTATTATTTTTAAAATTCTGATAGTTGTTCTTTTCATTGTTTTTTTTTTAATAAAAACTGGTTTATATCAATAAATACATAAATATTATCATATTTAAATTTTCATATATTATTAAAAAGTTTGGTTAAACTGCTTTTGTTATAGCTGAATAATAAAAAAAATTCACAACAAATAAAATTGTCGAATATGATCTTAACATAGGAAACATAACAGATAAGTAATATTGAAACATTAATGCCAGCCTACCATTGTCAATGCTGATTTTTAGTACACGAATTTTACCATCCCTGCATTTTGTGAAGTATTTTTTCAACTCTGCAGTGGCTGAAAACATTAACACATTCATTAATTAATAAGTCTTAACAAAGTTGATTGTTTCTTGTACAAAATAATACTTTTTTTATTATAACAAACCAGTTCTTTAATTTTTAGTTTTCTCCTTGTATTACATTCTACTTTCTTATATACATTTAAGAATTACCGTTTATCAAAACTCATTACACATGTTAAAGCAGTAGAGCCAACATTTATAACTGATATTAATTCTGAGCAGTATCAAAAAACTCCCGAAAAATAAATGTTAACGTTTTTACTTTATGATAGCACTTATCCTATGTGCGACGGAAGTGGGTAAACTTTTGTACTTAAAGGTACGTATTAGTGTTTAATATTGCATATTTAAACGAATTGAAATTTATTCGGACGTAAAATTTATCAGTAAGTAATTCTCGTTAGATTTTACGTTTAATTAAATGTTGAATATCTTGTTAGGTACCTTGAATTCCGGTTTGGTGAGACATGCTTATATTTAATCCTCTCAAAGTATTTCAATATATCGATGATATAATATAAAGTTTTATAAAAAAGAAGTTCTAATAATAACGGTATATTTGGGTGGGAGCTCATATACTCAGTCAATAACAGCTGTGTCAAGAAGCTGTCATTGTTGATTGTCAGTGTCACTACTCATAGAGGTGAGACGTATTTATGCGACCAGGTTACGATACCAAGTATTTGAAAAAAAAGACTTTCTTTTTTCTTATTTATTTATTTTTTAAGTTATTATACCACTGCGTTATATATATTGCATATTTGTACTATACTCATTCTTTTTGTCACTATCAAACATGTAATATACACCAATAGAATATAATAAATTTATAGCGTAGTAGTTCATGGTAATACTTTAAAGTATTTTTAAATACGGTTCCTTGTCTTAGTATTTAAGAAATTTTGTACTGGGGCTCTCTGGTATCGAGATTTGCAAATACGACCTGTCTACAACCACAGACTATTAATAAAATTTTAAGCAGTACTCTATTTAAATATTTAAAAAAAACTAATGATATGTAATATTTATGGAATACCATAAATATTACATATCATTAGTTTTTTTTAAGTTTTGTCTAATAAGACATAAAAAATAATATCTTTCCGTAGAGTTTTATTTTTTAAGTCATATTTGTATCAATTGCAAAAAAAAATATATTATATGTTCTCATATTATTATAGTTGACTAGTTAACAGGTTTAGAAGCAGACTTCCATAGGTTGAAATGTTGATGATAATGACTAGTTATTGGAGAACATTATTATGTTCTCCAATGTTTTATAAGTAGATACTTAAAATATATTTTTAAAGTTTTTATTATAAAGAAATTTGTTTAACCACGATTTCTTTATGCATAAAAGAATTATACTATATTTTCCTTTTATCAAGCCATGTGATATAAATGTTGAGGTTTAAGTACCAAAATCCATTAACTCGTTCTAGCAATAACTTGCATCTTAACCCTGTTTATTTGTCACTTGGTAAAGGACTAACTCATACATAACGTAATTCCGCCTGAAGGCTTTTCTTACATAAGTACAAGTTAATGATATAAACACGAGAAATACGTGTTCCTGAACATAATTTTGAAGTTTTTTTTACGCTTGGTACAATAATTTCTAGTTGAATTTCAGAAATATTTAATTCACAGAAATACATCGATAAAAAGATACATTTTGTATAATAATTTTATGTGGTTTTTTTTCGGCAAAGAGACGAAATGAGTATAATTTTCACCTGATGGTAAATGATATACCTGGCATTAACATTGTGTGCCGGTTAGGAAGTACCGCAATGTGCTTCGTTGCTTTGAGATACAAGATCCTAACTCTCGTTATCTCAGTGCGTCCTTCATACCGGAACACAGTAATGTTTGCATACTTCTGTTTTGTGGAAGTAATAGATGCTCCTTCGGTACCCGTCTAGAGAGTCTCCAGGGTTATAAATCTAACACCGTAATAAAATTATATACTATTTCCAAAAAATAAATAAATTCTAAAAACTATGAATTGCGAACCAAAATTATGTACAAGTGCAAATAAAATAAGATTAATAGTTCTCTCTTTTTCTTTTTTTAATTAAAAGGTTAATTTTTAATGGAAATATTTTAACTGAAATTAAGAGAATTAGTCCATATTGCTTTTTATTTACATTTTTAACAAGATATTTTTATTTCACTGGTAATTTTTATTTAAATAAAAATGCTTAGAAACTATATTAAATGATTAACTTTACATTCATTAATGTTCTCTTTTCCTGTTTTTTGAAGTACAAATTGCGAATGTTATAATTGTATTTCAGTTACGGTGTCAATGAAAATATTTTCTTTTTTTCTAACCTCGATTTGCTTTAGCTGACTCACTTGATTATTGATTACATTAAGGATTACAGACGCAAATTTATCCAAATGATATTAAATACAATTCAATTATGTTATTCAAACTCAGTCATTTTTATGATTACTGCACCAAATTTAAAAAGAAAGAAACCTTTTTTCTCAGTTCGTCTATTGGGTTTTTAGAATATTCATCTTTATTAAATTGAAGTATAACTTAAAAACATGACAGCAACAGCTTGATTAAAGTGACTATGGTGGTCTTAACTGTATATGTTAGCGCCAGCTGCTATTCTATTTCAGCGCAAAGAGATTTATTTTAAAAAAAAATAAGACTATTTGTAAACTACGTCTACGTCGAACGTAGTTCATTCAGTTATCATATCTTTTATGCATTGATTATTTTAAATCAGACTTTATTTGTATGACTTAACCAATAAAACTTCATAATTGTATACGAACAAACAGTATCTACTTACTTCGATTTTACAGAGCAGAATCAAAAACATCAATCTTAATTACTTTTGCGGTTGATTAATCTCCGTAATGGATTTGTAGTTGCCAATTACTCCGCAGCCACGGGTTATTTTTATTTCGGAATCGAGGCAACTTTCGCGAATTTTAATAGTAGTTTAATGGATTAGCTTTTTCGTAAAGTTGGAAAGAGTGTTTGCAATATTCCAGATTTCATTTGGCAGGATAGAAATAAACCAATTCGTTTTCACACCGCCAATAGTTTGAATTACAGGAGTTTTTTTTAAAAAAAAACTGATTATTTAATTCCTCATACTGCTATTGTCATGATTTGTATCCTAGACACACATTGAGTTACCTTAACTAATAATTAAATCCGTATGTAAGCGTTTATGCTGGTTTTTACTTTTGTAAGCTATACTTATTAGGGAATGTCAAGTTATATTGTTAATATTCTTGTTTAAAATGTGATTTATCAATTTAGGTAGGTAGGTACCACCGCAGCGAATATTTCTAATTAGTTGTATATATTCGCATATACTTATAATATTCTATAAAGAGTATCTTCCGGTCGATTATGACTTTTTGTTTTAATATTTTTTTATGAATCACATTGCATAAAAATGAGTATACAGTACATTATAACAATTTTGTGTTTATTATTTAAAGGGGCTGGGAGACAATGAGCTTATGGTATACAGACAGTTTGTTTAAAAATAAACTTTCATATATGAATTTAAATAAATGTACACTGTCAAACGGAAATCCCGCTGGAGTTACCGATGTTGTTTGATAAAATGCGTGTGCACTATTAATTTTTGTGTACCTATTCGGGAAAAGTTTTTGTAATAAAACTATATGACTCGTTATCTTGCGCGTACATCGCGTCGCTCTTTATGATTATGACTCTAACCCGGCTTAGGATTGTATGAAACTTTTTACAAACGTTAATGTTTAAATAACGGAAACAGAAACGGAGTTTTTCCGAAAAGTTTTTTAATGCATTGTACAAAAGACGAAAAGGCAATCGGTTAATTGAGAAAAATTACAGACTGTAAAATTGTTACAAAACATGAATAAGTAAATTTTAAAAGTGTAAATATATTTTAAATCGTTATTTTCCTTTTTAATGCATCACATTTTAAACTCAGTGTTACCAATTTAATATACTTTATTGGTAATTGAAGTGTTATGGTAATTAAGAAGTACCAGCTCATTGAAAATATAACTTCACACAATTACTTTTTAAGTATAATATATTTTTCTAGATAGTTAATAAATTTCGCGTCAAATAAGTATTTTATAAAACACATCAAAGTATCTGCCTTTTTCATGATTTAATAGTTTTTAAATGAATTACGTACTTTCTATACAACCCGTTGGACATCACAGAGGCAAAGGTTCTTTTTAGTTAGGTCTATGTAGTTCCAAATCTATATTTTACAAATTTATGACAATTTATTTGATTTACTCGATGAAATTAGCAGATAATAGTTATCTAAAATGTTTCTTTACTTACAGAATAAATAATATTCCATAATTTATGAGTAACTAAGGCTATTAAATAATATTAATGTAAAACATGCGATCCGATGAATTATAATGACAAGTTTCTGATATAAGTAAGGTTTATCTAAATTTACATTAATTGATAAATGTGTATACAGTTGTTTAGCGATACCATCAGGGAAAGGATGGGATTTAGCTGGTTTATAGTGATTAATTTGTTTGTTATCAGCCTCTTTTATCGTTATATTAAATTAAAACATATTTGGTTAAATTCTTTATTTGAGGTTTTTCAGAATTGTGTTTCATAAAAAAAGGATCAACTCGACTAATATGTAGTAAGCTTTTACAGAACATAAAGAAATATACCAGAACAATAGCGTTTTTGTACGTTGTGTTGTTGTACTTAGCTCTACAGTAGTGTCGAATCAGGAAACTCTAAAAAAAAAAACATTCTTAAAGGATCTTCCTTGTATATCAGATGCCATTGCTTCACGAGAGCAGTATTCTCCCTTAAAAGTAATTTTAAGTCTCCCTTTAAAGTATTTTTTCAACCTTCAGTACATTACTTTAACTACAAACTATGATTTTTAATAAAAAAAAAAACACCAAACTGTATAAAAACTACTACACAAAAAAAAGTTTTTCGAGTTAATTTAAAAAAGGCGTTGGTGGAAAAGTAATACAAATTTAGATTTAAGTAGCCACGTAATTATAAGCGTAAAAATAGTTTAATTCAGTCTCTGAATGTAATTTCGTGAAATAATTAGTGAAATGTATTCATTAGTCCGAATTGAAGCTTTTAGTGATGAGCAATAAATTTAAACTAACAAAAACGAATCCTATTTCCGTTCAACAGCTGCGTAGTTCCGTGTTAATTGCTCAAAAAGACTTAATGAACAAAGGCCCTCGAATTTGTGGCCGTGGCTTTCCCACAGCTTTGTTCCATTCAAAATAATATTTTTTTCTTCTATTTATTTATTTTTCCCAAAAAAAGATACTTTTACAATAATTTCAATTGAAACTAATTATAAAAAAACAAATGTTAACAATTCTTTATTTTTAACTCTATTATTATCAGTAAATTTTCTGTAACTATTCCTATATTCTTGAAGCTGTTATTGTCGTTATTAGTATTAACTGTTTGTTATTTTCTATATAATTTTCTAAAACGTAGTCGTATTAATCATCAAATTATGAAGCAGAATAAATCATTTTTATATTCTGTGTGTATAATTCATATGCAAATTCATCGGAAGTCCGAGTTGTTATGCGTATTGTAAATATTATACGTTTTATATACGGTGGGGTGGTTCGCTTTGTGAAAACGCTAATTGCTTTTTTTATCGCAAATGATTTATATATTTAATAACTCGTGACTGTAATAGAATTAGAATGTAAAAAAATTGATATTTAATACAATTTAAAGCGAATTTCAATTAGAAACATGTATTGTTAAGTTGACGTTTTCACTTTCTTCTTATTGTAATGTATAAATGTCTTCCTTATTATTTTAATATTAGTTTTTATATTCCATCCATCTTTTGCCTTACAAAAGAGATTCTTTTTTCAAATTCCTGTAAGCAAATTGAAAAATTCAATTACATAATTTATTTAAATACTAAATTTTTAAACTTTACAAAATTTCTTGATTGCACATATTTATTTTGTACTATTATAATTAAATCTCCTTTTCTTAAATTTCCCTGCTTATTTTTTTTATTCGTTTTTGGCCTAAAATTTGGTCCCGGTTATTTCAGTAAATAATTCGCATACAAAGTTTAACAGGACGGTCACATTTTGGACGATGGAAGTTTGCTCTAAAATCGGTCTAGTAGTTGAAATATACAAAAAAAATAGATGTTATTAACACGTCAATTATTTAAAACATAAATAATGTCAACTTTTAGTTTACAGTTGATTTTGTAGATATTTTTTTTTTATTTATATGGTTGATGTAAACAGACATAATGCATATACCATCATCACATGATATTTCTATAGACCTAAATCTTTGCTTTAATTTAGAAATAATAACATGTAGAGTCAATTGAGTTCGTGATATCTTTACATGTCTGAAAGAGTTAGCTACGGTTATTTTATCTAATACCAGCGTATACGATTCACTTGTAATTTGATTTGAGTTCAGCTCATGCGGAAATTGAGCTAACGCTGAAATTTTCCTGTTACAGAGTTGTTATTTTCCACCGGCAATAATCAGCAATATCAAAACAAATATTGGAATACGAGACTGCTGGGTTTAACCTCTATGTAAAGTTATTTTATAACGTTGTTATATACGAGCGTAATGTTCAGGCGATCGTGATAAATATAACTAAGCAACGTAAAATGTAGTCTCGTTATACCAATAACTTTATTAGTTAGAGCGCCCTTCAAACTATACTACTATTTGGCGCGTACTTGTAGAGCTGGTACAAGAAAAGGTCTTCTTACTGCTAAGGGAATAATAATTATAAAAATGCATTGTCTTTATAGCAGGGTGGGAAAGAGACTTATTTCTAGTAAGTAATACAAATAATGGAAGCAAATCAATATTCAATAGAACGCACCTATCCCTTGGTGATGATAATGGTATACATTGGTCAATTGTAGATGTATATATATATGACGACAAAATAATAGCGTAAATAATGTCCAAAAATAATTTCAAAGCTTAGAAAGATGTATATTTTTAAACCGCATTTCCCACTACAGCCTCTGAAGTTATAAAGAACGCGTCCGTGGTGATTTTATTTTATACCGCAACTTTACGGACCCTGCATAAGTTTTTTTCTGTGTGTAAATGCAGACACATTTTTACAGCTCGTTAAAAATTAAAGAGAGGATGAATTGCATAACTACTACCCCTTTTCACTTTACACATAAACTTCGTGTTTATTTTTAATTTAATTTTGTTTAAGAATTCCATCATGTAATGTGATCTAAATATATACAACTTTACAGTTACGTTAAAGTTAGACGCTTTGATGTATTTAGAATTTATCCAACTTTAGCAGATATATCACATGGAATATAAAAGTAGAAGAATTATTTTTGACCATACACGAACAGAGTCAGTTTATAGCTAGTGTTGAACATAAATCGTCACTGCGAAAGGCTCAGCAAGCAGAGCAACGTGACTTGTTAAGTCTGGCTTACGGTGTGACGTTCAACGGCGCATCGTTTGGACGAAGATTAACGTTATCTTCATAAATATGTTACCCCCTTTTGACAGGAATGCGATAGTAAGAAAGCCTCTTTCAATTACTAACTAAATTGTGATCAAGTTACTACGGTTGAGTTGTTAGGGTGGCAGATTAACAATATGCAGGACGTACCAAGGCAGGTTTGAGAAATTATCGACCAGCATCCAAATTCTACCAGTTGTGGCACCAAAATAGAACTAGCAGCCATTATGTAACAAGAAAAGCGGTTAGCCCATGCACAATAGGGCCAGTCATAATTATGAGTCCTATATAAAACACAGTTTTCTCCTGGCGACGAGGTATCATTCGAAGATTGCCTCTCTACAAAAATGAGCACATTCGATGTATAAATTTTAAAGACACCAGTTTTAAAAGAAAAATTATTAATGTAATGTGTTTTCCTAGTTTTTATACTTTATCCTTTGCGTATTGTAATTTGGCATTACTAACAACACCTATCAATGTCAATAATAGTCTTGTTATGACTGATATTGGATACGCGTGCCTGCTCTCCATTTCTGCACACCTGTCGGCAATTATTTCAATTAGTAGAAATATACTTAAGTAACAATACTAAGTAAAATATAAAACATAACTAGTTGCAGCTAGACATTCAATCTTATGGGGGACGTCAGGCAGAAAAGATTTATCATCAAACATCGCTCTAATATTTAGACAAAAAACATTTCCTCTCCAAAGATATTGCAAGTCCGGTAGTGATTGCGTTACTTTAGGGACGTTTTGCTATTTGTCGGAGGGAAACGGACTTAATCCGATCAAACTCAGCTTTGTGTCAATCGTTTGCGGATGTTAACGGTACGTAACGTTGAGCCGTCTCTGCACTGACAAAATTTACGAGTTGTATCTTGATCGACATTCCGTAGCACGTTCACACATCCCGCTTCTATTGTTAAATGATTTGCATCCAAAATCACTTTACTGTTCATACTACGTTTTGGGGATATGACTTATGTAATATAATATACACAGAAAATGCAACTATATAAATTTATTCTTCTCTACCTGCTATTGTTGTTTCTTTTGTGCTTATGTTATTGGTTAATCGCTTGTTGTCAAAGCAAGCTGTCTCATTGCAAGCTTATAATACACCTTTCTCCATGATTAAGAATTTAGAAGGACCAAGAATTATGTAAATAAATCAATAATTTGCCGATATTTTAAAGTAAGTTTTAAATCAATTTATATGAATCGGTAAAGTATTACTAATCAGAAATTGTCATCCAGCAAGTTATAGAAATATGGTGAAAAGATTTTTTTTTTATACTACTATGCGACGAGACGAGCAAGACGTTCACCTGATGGTAAGTGATACGCTTGCCATGACAACGTGGTGCTAGTTAAGATGGTACACACTGCACCACATTGCGCTCGTCGCCTTGAGACATAAGGTGTTAAGTCTCGTTACAAACAACAACAAAAAGATAATGTTTGAGTAGGTATTCAAAGTTATCGCATTAGTCATACTTATTCTTCAATTCTTTCTTCCTATTACTAGTTTTGCGTCAACATATTTACAGATGCATAATGGTAATAATTATTATTTCTGTCCACAGCGAATGAAGCAGCAGAGCTTATCGGTATTCAAAAAATAAAAAAGTATTAAATTCAACATCTTTCTTTTTCCATGTTCATTGTAATTAGATCTTTTTTAATATTGCCCACTTTGGTCGGCATTTCCGTCTCACCTAGATTTCCCAAGGGGAGATTAGCTACCGAGTTCGTGAAATATTTCTTTAGGAAGTCAGTTAAACGGTTTAATTTAAGAAAAAAAAAACGATTACATGACATGGCAATTTACTGAGAATTATTCTAGAAAAAAAAATCGCTTTTCTTGTTTTGTCTCTGACTGAAATGACTTTTCACAAAGTGTATTTAAAATGATTCATTTTTATAAACGTTTCAACACGTGGTGTTATTGGAGTTTTTTTCAGCTGTAGCTTAAAGTTTAAAATCTTTAGAGACAGAAGAAAATATTATTATAATTAGAAGTATAAGAACGCCAGAAGAGAATTATAGCTAGAAGTTAAGTACAAATAAGATTTAAAATTTTAACTAACCGAAATATTGTTAGACTTCACGTTATATAGCCTGGTTCAAATTTTTAGATAGATTGTATACCAACGATTCGACAATAATAATAAGATTAATAGATTTATTACAAATAGAGTTTGTTTTTTCATTTCTCTTTTACACGGTTTGTTCTAATTTTCAGTAGCCGAAAAAAAGAATAAAGTGAAATTAGCGAAAAATTGCTATTGTTCCGCTTGAAGCGACAACAATGAGGATTGTTTGAAAGAGAAAAAGCCCAGTGGGTGTGAAGGATAGTTTCCGAGTGGGTATAATTTTCAGATTTTCACCATTACTCACAATTTTAAACGAAAAACTTGGCAGTCGAAATGACAACGAGCGTTTAGATTAAATAAAACGTTTTCAACGAAAGTAATAATTTGATTAAATTATACATTATTTATCCAACTTCACTTCTTTTAAGTATAAGAGAGGTATGATTTGTTTTACATTATCCTTTGTCAAATTGTTAATAGTTTTACGTAGCTTAGATACTTAGTAATCGAAAACTATCATTTGGCTTATCATTTATTTAGTTTAATCTTTTTTGCAATGATTAATATTTTGATAAATCATTGAAAACTATTTTACGATTTAGGGATCAATATGTATGTACACAGCCTAACACGATTTCCTCCTTTTTATAGGTTTTATTTTTTAAGGGGCTTTAAACCTACTATTTTTTACCAACACTATTATCTAATTACTACTACTGTATCGGAAATGGTAAGGTGTGTTCGTTAAGAATCCTCTGGCTCCTACATGTTGACAGCCGGAAGACAGTAATGCCGTTATGGCGAAGGATTTGTAAAATGTGGTTGGTAGCTTACTTGGCAGGTTTGTCAACACTATTTACTCATCAAACTTCTAAATGTGTCGCCAATCAGTCCCAGATTCGTTTCGTCTTACAATGCAAGATTTTAGCTAATTCTAATTTCGCTATTCTCATTAGATATTTGATCAATCACTTTAATTAGTTATTCATGTCATTTATCTGACAGCAAATAATTCGCTCACGTCAAAGTTTTGCAACTCTTAACTATGTACAAATCGCATGCCGCCTTAGTCTTTTTATTTAAAAAGATTTTTAAAGCAAAAGCTTGAAATACTCGAACTTAATGCTTGGCGGTAGATAAGGCCGCTACTGTAATATCTTTCAAGTCGATCAAAGCGAGGCTACTACCACTGTTGCATCTGTTTGAAATAAACTTATAATAATGTTTCTTCTATTAACAAGCTTGTAAAACTTTGTACTATGCTTATTCCAGATATTTTTTTGTAAAGAAATGTATGTATATTGTACATATAAATATATATTTTTTGTATTTATATTGATAATCATCTCTTCATTTTTCTCGAAATTAGTTTCGGTTTCCTACTCTCGGGAAACAAATATGAATTTTAATTCAACAATATTTTCAGGTTTAACTATAATAGAATTTAATATAGATGGATCAGCGAGTAAACACAGGTACTATTACAAAATGTACATTGTGAATGTTTGTCTGTTTGTTCACGTAACACTGTAAAGCAAATATATGTATTTTGATGTACAAATCGCGCGGCAAATGCTTGTTATTCGACTTTAAAAAAGCGAAACCTTTTGGATGATAGTTAATTTGGCTTGTATTAAAGTAATAAATAGGCTACATACTATTTGATAAATAAAAAAAATATATATCTCTTATGATGTAAGATAAACATTGTCCAGGCGGATTACGCTTGAAGGTAAAATCTCTTCCATATTTCTTTCGTTTAATTAAAAAAGGACAAATAAAACCAAGTGATAATCCTTAAGCTTTACTGTGGTAATTACTTATCGCAGATGAAGAATATTTCTTAACGTTTTTTTGTAAAGTTTATGCGTGTGGATCATTTTTTAATTTTCAGAAGCGTTTCATTAAATATTACCTAACTTAACTTAAATAGTACATAATTAAATCAAAGCTTTACACAATTATAAATATTCACAAATGAAAGAAAAACCCTTTAATTTATTACATGGATGTGTAGAAATGGTTTTCAGCCGACTCTGTTTTTATTTCAGGCACTCAACTGCATACACATTTGAATGTTAATCTTGAGCATTATGTCGCGAAAGATTTATAAACGAATAGCACGCTATATTTAACCTTAAGTGTTACCAGTATATGCTTTAGGAAAACAAACAGTCCCATCGTAATACTGTTTAAATAATTTATTTTATTAGTGACAAGAAATGCAAAGTATTGTAAGGAGCATAGCAGAATTCGAAAGGCGATACGACGATGTTTCTATTTTTCATACAAGTAATTTTCTGACACGTGTACATATATATTCTACATCAAAAATAATCAATTAGTTATTATAAACTTATTATTTTCATAGTCTTGCTCAGGTAAGTAATTACACACAAGTTAACATGAATGTTAAATACTGTATAATAAGTTTAATGTAAATGTCGTTACAAGTGTATTTTTCAATAATTAAATTAGATCGATATCAGATGTAAAAAATAGGAAAGGGGTTTTCAAATTACTTGCATGGAAGTAAAAACATAGTTCTTTGTTATAAATTTAAATATTGCAGACAAAAACACTTAACTAGATTTTAGCTGACGTATTCCATCAATTTTGACGTTGCCGTGTGCGTTTTATTACTTTTAGTTAAATTTGCAAGAAAAAACTAGAGTAAATATATCCCTGAAAGCTTCTATTACCTATGCATAAAGATGTGCTTCAACAGCAAATTTAGTTTTATAACGAAAAACAAAATTGTTTCAAACAAAATAAATTTAAAAATTTTGTTTATGAATATTTTAGCACCATACGTAAACACAAAAGTATTTTTTTTGTTAAAACTTGACTCAACCGGGACATTTTTAAGAGATTTTTATAGTCAATTTGCAGAGTAAGTGTTTATTTTAAAAGACTGTAATGGATTCATTGAAACTTTCACGAGCCAACGTTTACAAAATAGTTTCAAAGTATCAGATGTGTGAGAACGGTTTCAAAGTTTTATTTTAAAAACGCTTTCAATGTAATTTGTCGCCATTTAATCGATGAGCTGTAGTTTTTTGGAAAACAAATAAATAGAAATATCTGTAAAAATGTTCTTTTTAGCTTACACAAAAATATTTTGTAAGTCAAACGTGTCCAGTACAGAAATCAATTAATCTATTGTGTTTTATTTGAAACAAGCATAGTGCTGTTAAATCGAGTGAATCCTCGGCACAAATATCCATTTTTAGCTTACAAAATAAACGATGTGCAGCTATGATTCGACTGCAGACTCGGTGAACAATTGTTCATCAGCACGTCAGAGCAATTGTCGCTTTGCGTGGCGCCGTTGGATGCGATGTTCGTTTCACTGAATACAATCATTTAAACTGTACTGTGAACATGACGTAAAATAGTTTACATCCACAATGGAACACAAGTACTGTAAAATATTATAAATAATGTCCCACAGTTACCAGCTTTAACGACAATACTTATTTGTTCATAAATTTTTCAGCCGAGTGTCTCATCGGTAGATGCGTCCCGTAACGGATTTGAACTTAAAGTTTAAATTTACGAAAGATCTTTTTTCATACACTTTCCACATGTTCCCGCTAAGATTTCTTGTACAGAAATATGTATATCAGGTAAGTAGTGAAGTCGTCATACTTCATCTAGAATTAATAATCTTTGAATTTAATTTGCTGAGGGTAGCAAGAGATAATTTATAATCTGTATAAAACGAGCATCGGTTTCGTCGTTAAGCATTTTATTTATTTATAAAATGCTGAGTTTTTTTTTTATATTCGTGAACACATTTTAAAAGACAATTTTAATGACTTTGATATTTATTCATCAAATCAGTTTAGTTCCAATGCAATATATTAAAAACAAATAAAAGCATATATAACACAAGAACTGAATAATAATATCAATATTTATTCCTTAACAATTTATACGTTTTTCTAAATAATTATGTTAGAGTAGAGTTGGTTTTTGCATTACTTTAAGAACTACATCTTTTCAACTCGATCAACTTTTGTTATTACTTATGGAGGCTTTTCCTGTTTAGTACTATCGGAGGGTAAAAGATACCCTTATTTAAATTTACCTGGGCACTTTTATATTCATGTAATATAAATATGTAAGTACTACAATACATGCATATTATAATAGTCGGCTTGAGTTATAAACATGTATTAATAATAGTCAGATTTTGCACGCTTTGAAGATTAAGTGCTCAGTGTTTGAATAAGTTGAGATAAGTTAATCTTAACCAAATCAAACGCGCAACTGTGGTAAGGGTTTAAAGTTTTGTTCAAAGTAATCAGCAAGAGAAAGTAAACGCTTGGATTATCTGTTATACTAAACAGAATTTATGTGTAAAGATTAATATAATACAGAATACTATTAATAGTAATTAACATTAGATTAATCGATCCAATGCACTTTCATTTATAACTCACAGGTACGTAAATATTAAATGCCAAGCACATGTAAAGTACCTGATAACTTAGGACGATAAGTTACAGAAAGGTTTAGGCGATGCTGCGGTAGCGGTTCACGTATTTGCAGTAAACATTAAATATAGCTTTTTGCCATGCACGAATTCTGGCAAACTTATTTAATATGGAGGCGGTGAGTTTATAAGTATTTTTAGAAATCAAAAGACGTTTACTTTTATATCACTTTAAATTTTTTCATTAGTTGACTACTAGAGTCCTTTATCACACACTGCTTTTAAAAGAAGATGGTCTTTTGATTTCTTATTCTTTTAGAAACAAAACATTGTTAAGTGAATATTATATTACAAACGATATATTAAAGGGCTTAATTCGGTATATAATTACATATTACCCTCTTGTAGCCAAACGTTCAAATCTTAGAGCTTTTTGTTGTTTTAATATCAGCTCAATGCTTTTGTTTAACAGCCCACGATAACGCGTTTCGTTTGTAATGAGATTATAGTTTGTCTAGATAATATCACCAAACATAGACGTTAATTTGTCTAAAGTAAAACGTTACATTAAAACATTTATTATATTGTACATTAAAATTTACATAAAATGTATCCAATGTGCGAAATTCAATACGGAGGTGTATTAAGAAGAGTAAAACAGCCGTATCTTATGTGCGGAAGAGGAGGATATTATTTCTTAATAACATTTGTCACTAAGTTTCATGTTAAATATTGCTACATTGAAAGTGCACATGTTTGTGGTCAAAATAGTCTTGTGCTTGACGTTCACAGCGAACACCTGTAGAGTAATCGGCAGCCAGCCAAGGTCTTGCTGCGCCTTATCGGTCTAGTTTATTTGACGTTTACAAGCATTCCGTATGAAATATTCCGTACTGAAAATTATAATAACATATGAACTCTGTATAACTATATCCTATAAACTAAGTATAACAACTAAGATTATATATTTTATTTGTTGTTTTCAAGAATTAATATTGTCAATGTTCAGCCATTTTCTGATAAATCAATAACAACAAAGAGTCATTGGGCCAAAAATTCTATTCCTTTTACAAGAATCTAAATTGGAATGGATTATATTTGAAAGTGTTATTACATGTGTATTCTATCTGTTGTTTTATTTCCATTGATAATAATGAATACATGTACTAGTAATATAACATGAATGGAGAAGGCAATGGCAAACCACTTCATTATAACTGCCAAGAAAGTCGTCGTGTGTTTCATTACACATGATGAAATACGACTTAGAAGAATATAATATTAATAACCTAAATATTGTACAAAATAAACAACCTAATCAACTCGTACCTTATTAAGACCAGCAGCCACTTATTAAAAGATAAGTCGCTGTTAGAAAATGGTACAAGATCTTTTACTTTCAAGTTATTAGCCAGTGAAGATTAGGAGAACAACTAATATCACTATGAAATACTCGTTAAAACAATACATATTTCTTTGAACTAAAAATAACTGGCTGTGTATTTTACCTTCTAATATTTTATTTTAGCTGTTGTTACTTTTGTTGGTTTAATTTCTGCTTTTAGCTTAATCCTACACATTAATAAGATGCGAAGAAGTGATGGTCATTAGGAAATTTTTACCCTTTAAAACCTCATCGGTGATCGTCTTCTGTGTTTGGAGAGGTCACGGGATATCAGTTCGAAATACATATGCGGCCTTTCTGATACTATTATATTACAGCTGGTCACATGAACTTCTTTAATTCGTCAGTACCCTCGTGGGTACCACAAAAGTATTAGAACCATACGCTAACGTAATAACATACGACTGTTAATAACATAACATTCCCTGCGCCCGATGGTCATATGCCTATATTCGCCAATCGTTACGTGCACAAGCAACAAGTTTTCAAAGGTACTCATACCATTTTCCGTGTATCTTAACCTTAACACAATAAACCGCTAGCCGCATGTAAAACTCGATTAAACGGAACGTGTGCAAAAGAAAAACAAGCTTACGATGCGCGGGTATCTCACATGATCAAAATTTTTTCATCTAATATTCAGAGTCCTGTTGCTGTATACAAGCTAATATTTTTATATCGAAAATTTCCTTTTTATATGTTACACAAGTTTGACTTTACATTCACGTAAAATGCAAGATTTTTTGCTACTTTTGCAACTATTGTAATATTCCGTTTGGTGTTGTACTATACAAAACTTATAAGCTATATATTGTTTAAGTTTGTTCAATTCAGCAGGCAGTTACACGACTTGTCGTATAAAAAAATGTAATATCAAATAATAAAGTTAGTAATATATTTAACTGTTCGCGTCTGGCATCGTTATTTTTCTGTCGTAGGTCGACTGGTAGAAAATGCGAAAAAGTATTATTTGCGCTCATTGTAACCTTTATTTCGTATATGCAATAAAGTTTTTATTAATACAGAAAATTACTTATTATAATCATTTAGTGTATTTCGTGAAAATAGCTAAAAAAGTTCTTGGAATTGATTTAATAACAAATAATGAAAACTGTTTAAGGTATGTATAAATAACTGTGTAAATGATGTAATATTTTCAATATCTTAAAAGTAATTATTTTTAATACATTCCGCTAAAATACTTTTGCAAAATTCTAGTCGCATTTTCAGTATTCTGTAATAATAATTATTATTATTGCAACAAATGCCAAATTATTAAAACAAAAGAAACATTAAATGGCTGTTCTCTAGCATTTTTTAATTCATCTCTCCGAAGAGAAAACGTTCACTTATATGCTTTTATTTTCCAAATGCATAAGCACATTGTTTACACAATAATGAATTTCAAGCGTTTTCAGCAAACACCTGTAATATTACCGGCGTCACGCCAAAAGCCTGACTTTATCTTATCAGCGTAGTTCATTTGACGTTTACAAGGATTCGTTGCGAAAACCTTTCTTCTATTATCTAATAAATGTAAACACATGTATTCTTTTATTTAGTTTCTTTAGTATATTTTAAATATTGCTCTTTTAAATGCTACATCCCTGTGTATCTGCAAATATTTTTTTAATCATGTATTTCTATTTCTTATTCTATATCAGTCTTCGTGAACTGTGTTATTGTCATAATGCACGGAAGTTACTTTAGAACTTAGACCTTTTTATATGTTCTTTGTTTGAATATTTCTACGGAATTGTTTCACTATGAGTACACATTTTTCATTTTGTTACTTAAGCCTATACTTGTTTATTAAAAAAAAACAATAAGTCAATTACCATAAAACTTAAAAAAGTAAATGAAATGTTGATTTGGACTTATGTATTCATTCGTGTTGTGAAATAATTATTACATAAGGCAGCAAAATTATTAGTATGAGTGTTTTTTTTTGCAAGACGTAAATAAAAATTATTATCTCTAGCATCCAAGAGAAAATATATCTTATAAAAGAAGACGACATTGGGTTTTAAAATACATTTTAGAATTTTCATTTTATGTTATATATAATGTAAGGCACTTTTACATCGGTAACATCGCATTAAATTGTTTGTGTATAAAAAAAAAAATGTTTAAACAGATCCATTTACTTATTAAAACATTTATTTCAATATATTCTTTATGAAAAAATATATACAAAGTTTTTTAGCCCAAATTGGAATGTATGGGCAAACACGAGGTAAGGAATATATCCTTTTTTTTTTTTTAAATGTTAAAATAAAAGCTAACTTCGTAAACTCTCGGAGTGGCCACTACAATAAAGTGTACTTGAAAAAGCACCACATAACAAGTGAGAAGCTTATTCAAGCCCAAACTTTTTCTATGTGCAACTTTAAATCGCGTGTTTATTAAGCGAATGCTAACTTAAAATGAAAAATACATAAAAGCATTTCTTTCTTACATTTA
Source organism: Byasa hedistus (assembly GCA_029286795.1). Taxonomy (NCBI): domain Eukaryota; kingdom Metazoa; phylum Arthropoda; class Insecta; order Lepidoptera; family Papilionidae; genus Byasa; species Byasa hedistus. The sequence continues at coordinate 4,114,085 of JAGSMW010000008.1, forward strand.
CTAACAAGAAAACTAAATAGTAAATCTTTGACATTTTGATGATTGAGAATAGATGTAAATGATTGAAGAATTTAGTAACTGTTGAATCTAGTTTTAATTTTTTTTATCTACAACGAGCTTACACCTGGTCTGAATTTCACGTTGTAATAAGTAACAATGAGACCATGGATGGTGAAGGTTCGCTCAGAATACTCTGACTCTCATATGTTGACAGCTGGAACATAGCGATGCTGTTTTGAATAACTGTAATTTAAAAACAAAACTGAACATACAAATAGTAACATTAATATTAAGTGAAAGGGAAGCGGGAAAGAGAAGAATAAGCAAAACAACTTAGACGAAATTTCCAGAAAGCCATTTGGAAAGTTTACATTAACTAAGAAAATGAGATTTAATTGAATATGGGTTGTGTTAAAATATGAACATGAAATTTAATAGTCTTAACGCAATTCCTCATCCGATTGGAATTTGAAACATTTTCGGATGCCTACATGTAGCCAAGATTGTATTTAGACGTCATGTTCACACTAAAGTTTGAATGATTGTATTCAGTGAAACTAACATCGCATCCAACAGCGCCCCGCAAAGCTACAATTGCTCAGAGGTCCTGATGAACAACTGCTTACAGAGTCTGCAGTCCAATCATAGCTGCACATCGTATATTTTGTAAGCTAAAAAAGGGTATTTGTGCCAAAGTTTCACTCGATTGTACTCTACTATAGTCGTTTTAATAAAATACAATAGATTAATTGATTTTTGTGTTGGATGCTTTCAATTGACAAAACATTCACCGTAATGAAAATTGCATTTTTAATCTGAACCACTTCTATAAGGTTATAAAATATAGGTATATCATGTTGTAAAAATTGTAAAACAGTTTCTAATAGTTTTTTTAATAACTATTATTTGTGCAAAAAAGTTTTCGGCCTTTTCGGTATCAAACAATGACGATTATAGATAACGGTACGAATTCAATTTCTTGCGAAAGTAGTAAACTAGTGTAATAAAAATATATTAACATCAGACATAAATATGTTAAAAAATAATATTACTCTACAAATTTCTGTATCTTTCTAATACATATGAATTAATGGTTAGAAAGTAATGAAAAGAAAAGGAATGTTTATGTCTAGTTACTATTTTTCTCAGCCATAATATTACTGTAGGAATACTGTCGCTGGAATAGAATTGTTATTAATCATATTTTTTGCACTAAGTTAATTCAAAATAATACTACAGGAAAATTATTAAACACTGCCGAAAAAAAAACCAATGAAGCAAAACAAGAAAAACTCATAGATTTTAAAAGCAGTAATTTTTTTTGGAATATAGCATTAAAAATTCCTCCTTACCAAAATAGTACATTTTTATCGACAATTAGCAAAGACTTGACCTCAAATTCATATAAGTAGTTATAAGTTAAAACGAGGCCGTAGTTCGTGAGCCTTGTTTGGCCAGAGTACTATGGTTTTCAAATACAGGTTGCTAAAAACTACTACCGATCAAATACCACAAAATGGTAACTAAAACATTGAAGAAGAAATGTTCCTGTTAGAAGGCAAGCGTTAATGCACGGAGGCTAATAATACATTATAGTTGGTTCATCCATTTGATAGTGAAAAAGGCTGTTAAAATTATAACAATTCTATTTAAAAAACAAAACTAAAAACAATAAAACTGTAGGATTACTAATTCCTGTTAAACTAGCTCTGGTGTTCAAACGGTTAAACAATAAATAACAGTTTTATTTGGAATTAACATGAGAAACGGGTGACCCCAATAACAGGAGAAAATTTATGGGCATATTGTTCCTACTCGTGTATGGACTGAAAATATATTTCTTAGTTTCGGCACGGTCCGCGCTGGTTATCTGTTTTTATTTTCATGGAAATAAGTGATTTATATGACGCTAATTAATTGATTGTTTATTGTTGTGTTTGTTAACTTACGTGACTACAACAAATTGCAATTATGAAATTGATTATATACTTATTTATCCATATACTCCATTGTTAATAACTGATGACAGGAAATCAAATTACTTAGAGTACCCCCATCTTTTAACATCCACTCTGCTCCTCACTTAAATCTTCTACAATTAAATTTGTCCTAACTTTCTTGCCTAAATCAGTAAGATTACTGATAACTGTTTTATGTAAACTTTACCTCGTTTACACCGCATGACATTGTAATTATTGAATTTAAAAGTAGCAAGACACTAACATTTTTTTTAAAACGAACAGTATATTGTTACACGTTCCTCATGATGGTAGGATTCTGTAGTTAGAGACTGTCTTGATACGTACCACTGCAGGTTCTATTTTAGCCTCAAAATATTAGTGCGAAAATATTACTATGTTCCGGTTTGAAAGATCTAGTGAAATTACTGAAATAATCTCTGAATCATAATGTATTATTGTAAGAGGACAAAGTTTTAAAATCACAAAGCTAAGATGTCTTAATAAATCACAATGTACAGTGTAAAAGGAAATCAAGTTGATAGTGTGCGAAAACTCTTAACTTACAACAGTGTTTAATATTCTGTGCTGAATTTTATTCTATTCATATCATAATCATAGATTGTTGTTCAAGAATACAATTCAAACCTGTGCTAGTTGTAACTTCGGTTAGGGATACTCCGCATATCCAAAATTTATTCTGAACCGAAGACTAACAATTTGTGTTACACATATATTACTCTTGCTTGCAGCGTATTCAGAATACGGTTTAATATGAATTGAATAGGCATCATATTGACTATATAAATATTTTCTAACTCTTGATTTAAAAGAGGCTATTAAAATTACATATATAGTTTCTACATTGTAATATGTATTCTGCGATGATGATGAACGATTCTGTTGCCTGAGTATATCTAAGTAGGTGATACTCCAACTCATTTTCTCCTCCAAGCAGCAGTATACTCGCTCCAATACACTGCTGTATAACAATTTGAAGGACACTAGCTACTGATGTTATAAACCTTAAAATTTTATATCTGAAAGCAACAGGCGCAATATGATGCTGAGTATAAATATGCTGTATAATAAATATTTAAAACGTTAGATTTATATCAATTTACATATTCCAAGAAAATAACTTTTTGCAAAGTTATATTCAAAATATACTGCATACACGTGTGATATAAGCCGGCGTGTAGCCAAAGACTTGCTGAGCCTTATCGGCTTAGTTTATTTGACACTTTACTTGTATTTAGTAAGATATGTTCACTACTTGCATGCACAATAGCATACCGCTGAAATATGTAGTTTATATTCGAGAAAAGCTACGTCAGCTAAATACTTATTAAAACTAATTTTTTTTGTATTGTATTTAATGTTTTTTTTTGTTTAAGAGATAGTTAAAAATTTCTCATATAGATAATAATGTTATTTTCGAAAATAATTACAATTTTAGAGGCTTCTTGAAAATGAGTAATGACTTGTTTTGTTTTTTGTTTATGTACTCATTGTTTGCTTGTTTATTTGTTCTTGAAAATCGGTTCAGTTTATCGTGAAAAGAAAAAATAGGAGTATTAATAAAATATTTATGACTCGCTGCCTCTATGTTAGATTTGCTTGGATGGGTTCAGAAAGCGTAGGCGAGATGGAGCGTAGACTGTGAAAATCGTTATAGGGTGTGAATATACTGTTATTAAGAAAAGAAACAAGATAATATAATTAATACTATAGTTGTACTCTTGTTTAAATAATAAGCGAGTTATACTGTACATATTCATCAAAGTAATTCGTGTTGAAATATTATTCCATTTCGGAAATGAATATTAAAGACGATGATTTGCATTTCGGGGATGAAAATGACAAGTCTGATATTTATACGATTTTGCTAAATTATGGTGTTTACTGATTTAGTACTTTTTACCTAAGTAAAAGTAAGAAAAACGACTTTTTTAACGATGACATGTTTCAAATTTAGTTGATATCTCTAAAATATATTAAACCTGTTTTAAGTTTCTCAACGGATTTTAAGTAAGCGCCAAAACCTTAACAAAAACAATCAGCGCTTACTTTTCTAAGTAGTCTTTTCTAGGTTTGTTTCTACCAATTCAGCATTAGTTTTAGTTAATTTCGGTTTCGTGGGTGCTTTATACAAACAATCAACGGACATAATGTACTCCGAATCTAGACAAATGCCGGCGGTTCCCATATTTGTCTTGTATATCCTATATATGTATATTCATATATTCCGCAACGTTAACACATACCCAAGCGGATGTTTAGCAGAAAATATTAAGAAAATTATATGGATTATATTTTTGACAAACATATATTATAACTAAAAGTTTGTTAAAAAAAATATTTCAGTTCTTGTTGAATTACAATGCGTATTTTCAATAAATTAAACTCATTGCATTTGTTATACAAGTAATGGTTAAACTTAAAAAAAAAAAGTTTTTTTTTTATATGTTTTTTATAAGAATATCCCAAAAAAGTTAAAACAATTCGTGGTAGCCCACATAAATTGTTTTAAGTAGTTTTATTCATTTTACATTATATTATATTTTGCTTTGGAAGTCAAGCATTTCGTTAATGACACTGTTCCATTTGCAATATTCATTGGTATAATAACATTAGACAGTCATATCAAATAAATAAGCAAGGCAATTAAAATGAATTATTATGACTTTATGTATTTTAAATCTAACGTACATATTTACAGAACAAGATGATACTCAAACATTCCTACGAGAAATGAGATTGCCAGGCGACTATATGCATACCAAAGTTAAAATCTGTTCTAGTTGAGTATTTATGATTATTAAAAAACATTAGCCGTATTTAATATTAAACATAAAGCCCAAATTTAATTAAAAAAATACTTCGTTTAGAAAATATGTAGTTACTAAGAGAGTGTTCGCTTTTGTTAATATTTGTATGGGTAGTCGAGAAGATATTTCTATTTTATGAGTATATATAGGATAGGTACATATTGTGTATAGAAATACATATATTTTCAAGTTGTATAAAAAGTCTCATGTTATAAAAAAAATATTTAGTTCTTTCTATGATTGACTCATCTTAGAAAACCAGTAATTTTTCTAATTTAAATAACTCCAGTAAATATTTAAATTTGCTTTGATAAATAACAACTCAAATTATTTGTTAAATATACTGAGGACTGTTTTACTCTTGCATACTTGAGTTACTATTGATTTCATTACCTTAAAAGAAATTGTTTATTAAATAAAGACTATTTAGTTCATTTAGCTTTAATCCTGGAAAAGCAGCTTCAGCCTTAACTAATCACGCGACATTCACACAACTCGACACTGATCTCTGTGAGCGTGTCAGAGAGTTATTGGTGAGTTCGTTTGTTGCCAGCCGTGCCCTGTGGCAGCTTCATGATTATTCTTTTTATAAAGTATACACACAGTATCAATAAATGCAAGCAACCACGTTCGCTTTTGGTACACCTTCGATGATCTGGTAAGGGTCGCGGGATTCGCAGAACAGATCGTTGTTGAGTTCCTTGATGGTGGTGTAACAATAATCATTTTAACAATGTAGCTAACTTTTTATCACTCGTTAACAACATTTATGTTATTAACATTTTAGTCATCTCAACATTTGAAGCAACACGGAACCCTTAGAGTTTCTAAAGTTAACTAGGCAAAAGTATATGAAAAATGTTTTGTATTGGTTTACGAGTTCTCTGAAAATCTATTTACGTCCGATTTAATTATCTAGTAAAGATTTATTATTAAGAACCTTGTGACACTAATAAGCTGCGATAATAATGTTTATAAATTAATATAGACAGCGTGAAATAAACTCAAATAATGTAGTAGACTGTTTTTGAATAATATTAATAGTTAAGACTTTATCAGTCCCTGCATCTCAACTCATCGACTTTACTAATGTCTATATACTATATTAACTAAATCTACCAGATTTTATTAATAATTATGTCAAATTACCATAATATTAAAACTTACTTGCTTGTATATAAAAGGGGTATTCCAGGCCTCATTTCAAAAATCATTATTGTATGCGATATTTTGTATAATTACTATCGCCTTCAAATGAAAGTTTTTGATTTACATCTCTGTCGCCGCTTTACTGTTCATAATGTGTAAAAACAAATTGTATCGCTTACAAAATAAATATCAGCGAGTGACCCGAAAAGAAAAATACTGAAACTAGGAAGTGGAAGAATGGATTCGCAAGGGCAGAAATCCAATGGCTTTGTCTATCCAGCGAAGTGAAAAGCATCTCCGGATTGGATTTATTTTATAAGAACGCTACAGATGGTTTAGCTCCTACATTTATAATTTTCTGTAAATTGAAATAATATGAGGAATCGTCGTTTATATAGATTTATACGTTTAAAAAACTATTAATATAAATACAACGTAATAACTCTTTTATTGGAGTAATATTTTTTTTAAATTGCTGACATTGACAAGGATCTTTCATAAGTATTAAAAATTTTTCTTATAAACAAATAACTATATCAAAATAGTAACAAATTCACGATTTTATGTATTTAAAAAATACAACTAAATAACCATTATAATGTACATATAATAAATATGTTTAAATTTCTCAATTCATAATTCTTGTTCGTAATTAACACGCAAAGGCGTCAAGATAAAAATAAAAGAACAAATGTGTACGCTACATTGCTACTATTGTAGTTTGCTTTTATTACTTACAAATTAGTATTAGCCCCAACACCGGCAGTTAACTTTGTAGATAACATAGTTTTCTGAGAAAAACAACACATAACAATTCACACTAAGATTCATTTAAATGTATAGTATAATTTATATTTAGGTACAGTTAATGAAATAAATATTTAGATATAATTTAAAGCTTAATAGTCGATTATGATACAGCTATGTCCAGTTTCCATCTTTCAGCTGATGATAATGATGCTGTTTACAATTTTCTAGAATTAGTAATATTCTTGATTATATAACTTCGCAGTAAAATCTGAACTCGCGTCTTAATGATTGAGTAGGTATGTAGCAAAGCCGCTGTAGGAATTACAAACGCGATTTTTTTTAAATAACACGTAAGAAATAGTTTTCATGTTATATTTTACTATATTCAAAACATTACTATAATTTTCAGTACGGAATATTTCATACGGAATGCTTGTAAACGTCAAATAAACTAGACCGATAAGGCGCAGCAAGACCTTGGCTGGCTGCCGATTACTCTACAGGTGTCCTCTGTTGACCTTTGATATTCATTTATTTAAACTATGAACAAGAATGAACCGAACATTTATAAATTAAAGTAGTAACGTTAAAAACTACAAAATGTAGCTAAGTTAAAAGCACCTGATAAGCGCTTCGAACGAGCCAGCGGAGCGAGCGAGATACCACTCAAATAAGCTGAAGTAGAGAACTGCGACCGTTACACCCGCAACCGGAAGTTAATAAATATTTTCAAGCAATATACTGGTGTGCTTCTGTTACTGAATATTTAAGCATGTGTGAGTAAATAGAGGACCGTTTCAGTTCTTTAGGTTTCAGTTAATACAGCTATAAAAATTCATTCTGCATTCATAAAAGCAGTTTGAGTCTCGTAACGTACGTTACTCGAACGATGTTTAGTGTGATTTTTAATGTATAAGTCTGTAAATGTTTTTTTTGTAACAGTAAAAAGGTTGGACAGATTATTATCGTAGTTTAAACGATTCATTCGTGGCCGAGTGCTAATTAAAGAACGAACGTTCGTTAGCAATGTATTTACGGTAGTTTCTAAAATGTGCAAGCAAGTAGAAAACACGCTAGAACCTAAAATCAATATAATTCCACAGTGATTTTCCTGTTTACCGTTTTCATCAAATTGTTTACCAGGCTTCGATAGCTATCTCTCTGGCTGTTTTGACAGTAAAGTTAATATGACTGCTGCTTATGTTATTGAATGCACCTTATAACGCTACATTTTCGTTCTGTCTTCACAAAAGAATTATGACATTAATTTTTTTATCAAAATCACTAATCTTAAAATCTCAACGAACAAAATTAAAATTATTATTTGAGTCCACCAAAATTATTGAGTTTTATATGTCTAGATGATACATCTTTTACTCTTATGTTAAAAAGTTTTCAAATGTCATTTCTATAACACGGAAATAAAAAATCGCCTGTCTCATTTGGAACTTAATTATACATCGTTATGATCGATTTCGCTTTAGAATACATACAGATGTAACAACAAAATGATCAGTTTGCTTTGAATTTAATTAAGGGAAAGTACGAGTACGTGCGGTAGCGAATGGTTAATACTACCGTCATTGTTTTAAACTTCACCGCTATTCCCGCTTACTACTCAGAAGTGTATATTAAACGCTTGTTAGCTCAGTTAAGTGTGGATATTTGGCAGAACTACTGTTACATTCCCTGGGGCAATAATAATTAGTTCAGCGTTATTGTTTAACTACCGCCAAATAATTATTATCGCCGGTTTTCGTACAATACTAAAACATAAAAAAGAATTAATACATCTTTCTCCATCAAACTGTTATTGTATAATATAATATTAGCTTTACTTGTAATTAGACCGAAGGATATATGAGGCTCAAAGAAAATGCAAATATACATGGATAATTTACAGTTTTTTTATGTTATAAATTAAATGTTTCTTAGTTAAAGGTAATTTTGTTACAACACCACTTGCTGGAGGCCGCCGCACCGAGTATTTGTGAACGTTATTAAGTTACAAACTAAAATAAGCATTGTAGCTAGTGGAATTACTAAGCTAATGAGGCAGCATTTCAAAGATTTAGTATTTTCGGAAACAAACTTCGTTTTGCAACATTGTTTTATTTAAGTTTTGAAAGTTCATTTATTTAATTTTAGATTTAAATTATTCTTAGCATTTTTTGTTTCATTATCAAAATTTAGGTATTATTTTATCCACTTCATTATTTAGGAGCTTGTTTTTTGGATTTTATTAAATAACTTCCTTGTAAAGTTCAATCAACATAAGTTAGGTTTAATGACTGTACAAATAATCGAGCTATTGAAACTAAAATTGTACTCTCTTAACGATTGTAGTTTAACTTTGTTTATTTAAACGCCTGTGAGATTTAAGTTATTTAATGTCAACACGCCTTCAAATTAACAATTGGAAAAAATATAAAAGCCTTTATCATCGTATATTTTAAAATGCTTACATGAAAACGACGTAGAGTAAGAACGTGTCGTAAATTTGTTCTAGAATTTTCTACGGTTTGTCAATTTGTTAAACTTAAAATGTAGTAGTGTTTTTACGGGAAACATACCCAAAAAAAACTAAAGCTTACTTTGAGATAGTTAAAGGAGCTTTTAAAAGAAAAAGTTCGTTTACTTTTTTATAGCCAAAGGTACTTTGACTAGACGAACTAGATAAATATGATGAGAAGTTACTGTTGCTTATGTACGTGCGTGTGTTATTTTATATTAAAATAAATATTTTACGTAAATGTAGTATTAATAAAATACTTTTCTAATCTAAATACTAAATTTTGAATGCGTTTAAAGAATACAATGATGGTTTATATTTAATACGTGTGAAGATTTCGTTCGTTTCCGTTTTTATTAGAAACAATTTTACTAGAACGAGGGAGGCTCTATTTCACCCATTATCATATATTTACAACGTGAACAAATTTCATCTTTGAAATGCAAATCATCGCTTTCCCAATTCATTCCTCAAAGGGAATGCATACACAAAGACTATATACATTTGACAACAGTACGGTAATAGGTAATTTAGTACACACAGAACTTATGATTTCTACATTTCAAGCATGGTTGAAATACTTTGTATATTTAATTATTAAGACGAAATATACATCAATCCGATTTTGCGATGGCCCCACACTAGGAGCAAGCCTGTCACAGCACGAACAATAAATAATACTGTATTAATATCTAACCAAGCAAAAATGATGAGTAATTGAAGAAAAGAGAAATATTGTTACTATGTAAATATATAAATATGTACAGATTAATATTTACAATTTTTATACAGTTTACTAAATATGCGTAAGTACATGAAGTTAGACTAAATTTTCTCAAAGATTTTCAGTCAAATCATACAATAAAGAGTTTAGCCATATATATTTGTTAAGAGTTATCTCTTTTTTATTTAATCACTATAGGGGATGTACATATTACTCCTTAAAACTATACCAATTAGATTGAATCTGCGGATTCTGTGTTTACAGTTGATGCACATAGGGATTTCAAGTCAGTGACGTTCTGTGTACATAAACGCTGTGTATACCAGACATAAAAGACTATGCCTATGTACACAGTAGTTTCCTATCTAATAATAAAATCACAACTCAACGTAACTGAAGCTAGTACATTAAAGTTTTTTTATGTTCGTCGAATGTACTTCGATGATAACTAAAAATGGTAATAAATAAACGTATGTTATGCCTTATCCATAACACTGAGATACTATTCGTTGTTATTTTACAAAATACTACACTTTCGCCGGATATTTAATATTATGTACGCGTATGTAATTAAAATTGTCGCTGGGTTAATCTTTAATTTATATGTTGACAGTGACTTGTAATGACTTCATTGCGGTAAGTTTGCACGCTTGGTTCATAACGAACAAAATTTGCAAAACGTTTAACTAAAGAAAATTGTTGTGAAACAGAGCAATAAAACATCAACGATTTATGTTAATTTCCGTTAGCGGTTAGTTTGTAAATATCTAAGGCTCCAGAATAATATATGGCTTAACGTCAATAAATGTAACAGTTGGACATTACTAACAATTAAATCTTAGCGATAAGACTGTACTTTCAGTGTATAATCTACTAGTTTTGAGTAGAATATACAAAGCTCTCAGTACAGGAAAATAAACAGTTTTAGGAAATCTTTTCCTCAGTTTGTGTTTAAGTCAGCACGACAAAGGCTTCTTTATCAACAGCGTTATTATTCTATAATGTCAAAACCGTTGGTAACCTTTTCAAGAAAATGCGAATACTGTACTACGAGTATAATAATAAAAAAGATAGTTATTTATTTACAAAAGAGAACTCACGGTTTTTAGACAAAACATTGTTATATATCTTAAAGTCAAGAGTACTTTATGAGTTTTTACCGGTTTTAATAGAAATATGTACCATCAAAAATATATGATCGATTAATAAATCAGTTTATTTATCTATTCATTAATGAAACTTTAACAAATAAACGAAAAGTGCTTTTTAACAAAGAACAGAGCAATAAATGAACGTAATCCTTGACAAAATGAATAACATGTCTCTCTAGCAATTTGAAGTCAATAAATTGCCGATGCATAACATTTTTCACTAGAAAAAAAGTAACAAAGTTTGTCGCTGCTCACAGTCTGTATCGGAGAGCCTGGTGATATACGGACGGTTCATACAAAAAATATAACGATTGCATAACTTACGTAGGGATTTGTTCGAAGTTGATGCGGGCGTTCACGTCTGCTATACCGTGTATTATATATCATTGATGTTCCTCTTCTTATATATGAAATTTTACATAAGTACACACTGTTTCACTGGTTCACATTTCACTGGTGGTAGGTCTCTGTTGCCGGAGACCGTCTAGATAGGTACCAACGCAGCTTCTTTCAGTTGTCGTTCCGGTATGAAGGGCGCACAAAACACTTCTGCCTCATATCCAGAAGCTTTGTGGTCAACAGCTTTTTAAAATTGTGGCTTTTAAAAGCTACCAACTTCGGATAGGTTTTTTATTTATGTATGTTAACCTTTAAATGTTTGAAATTTTTAGTAATCTTCGCGATGCACTCATACGACACAAGAAATTTGTTTGCATAATTAAAATATGCTAATTCGTCTCTCTTAACTGCGAAAGTTTGCTTAAGGTAATTAAGCGTCGACGCGTTCATTTTATATAATGTATGATTAATGAAAGCATACTAATAAGCAAATAATGAATTGTTTCTTCTTAAATCCTTCATACTTCAATGTACAACAAATTTCAGTATCCATAACGTAAACAATCTTAACGAAAGCTCTTACCGCTTTAATAACTTTGTTTTTTTGGCAAAGCAAAGTACATTTATGCAGTTTACTAGATTCTTTTCACATATTGCTTTAAAGCATGGTCGTATTTAAATCTGTTGTGGTATCGATTAATAATCTACATGCCGTTGTATTTTGCATTTGTTTGTTGTATAACGTAGTAAATACAGTAAATAAAAATACAATGTAAAATTAATAAACACAGCATGCGTAGAAGATATTTCGGTATATTATACTATATAATATGCAGAAATAAGTTTAAGTTTCATAATAAACTGACACCCACATAATTGATAACATGCATCCATAAAGAAAGTAAATTAGTTTCGTTAAAACAGATGTGATGATTTCAACGTTACCTCGATTCCGGTCTAACTTATCTGCTATGGTCTCCAGATAATTTGCAATATTACAAATTAAAGCCTTGAAGTTGTTGCATGTTGTGGTTACCAACGCAGCAGAAGCCAGTAATGATCTATAATCGTTAAAAACGAAAATGAAAAGGATTCGAGTAAAACCAAATGTTTTTGCAAAAATTCTTCATTTTATAACCGTGTAATACTTAAATTTTTTAGTTTACTTTCTTATATTCGAAATTAATTAAAAAAATATTAGAATTTGAAGTCTTATAGCCGAAAATCGGAACAGTTTTCACAAACAGATATTTTGCGGTAAGAAGAGAAGAAAAAGTTAACTCATGATTAGCAACCAAACCGTTTGATGTTCACGTTTATTGCATATATTTAACATAAATAGACATATTTTAAACTAGTTTTAAACTTCGTGTTAATAAAATGTCCGAAAGCTAACAGTTTATTCATATTTATTTGGCGCAAATCTGCTTCACGTTTTCCAACAGCTGTTGTACTCGTATTAAATGTATAACGCAACGTTTCACGCATTCACAGTAAGATAATTTCATCGCTGCTAACTGGCATATAAAAACTATAAAGTTTACAATTAAACCATGTATAATATTTTCTTAAGTTAATATTACTTCCGTATTTATTCAAAAACTATTTTCATAGCACAAGAAATTATTATAAATTTTCAATTACGAATGTCAGTAACGCAAAAACCATATAATTAAATGAATACCATCGTATATTTATAAAAGATACCCCTTTTTTAAATGTAATTATTCGTATAGTAAAAATTCTCTTAATGTAATGGCCACTTAACTCTTCCGTTTGCTTCTTCCTTTAGACGTTTATGGATCACGAGAAAGCACAAAAAAATATACAGTTTTAACATTTTGTCTACGTAATGAGTTTGTGTTTTTTTTCGTTTATTTGTTACACATGACACATAAAACTGTGGAAATACTAATTTCATAAATATTAAATACTCTTTGAATTTATATGGTAATATTAAACGTTACTCTAGTAAACAAAATTATTTTTTTTACTTTTATCACTTTTTCAGAACATTGTTACTAATTTCCACCATGATATGATTGAAAATCTTTGCACATAAGCAAAGGGTCTAAGTCAAGCATAAAAATATATATAGATACATTTGTTTATTTTATACTACTTGTTATATTACTTTCATACATGCCTTTAACACAAAATAGTTTTAAACAATTATACTTGGAAAACATCGTTTTTCTAATTAAGAATTTTCCTATTAGACGGAGTTAAATAATTTTGTAACCGCGAGCTTAAAGTATGCCCCAAGTTAGCAAGTAAGTGTTAAGGCATCGGACCTTTGAATAAAGTTAATATTGAAGATTATAAAAACCTTATTGTATGAGATTTCATTAAATTTGGTGAAGAAATGAGCTCAGTTGTATGTTTTGTGAATTTACGCTATTAACGATTTGAGGAGCTTGAAGCTTGACCTTACGGTGAAGGAAAACTACGAAGAAGGCCTGTCATGTTAGAAAAACAACAAAGTTATGAGTACGGCTAATTACCCTTATCTGGCTGAAATAAAAAGTTATAATGATGATATTGAGTTTTATCAAAAGTAACAAAAAATATAAGTTATATTTCGAAGACAACCTTATTTGGTTAACAAAATCAGGGTGCAAAGAAGAAAATATTTATTTTTAATTTGTTAATAACTACTAAAATTTTGTTTTTTTTGTATGTATATTTGTTGACTATAAAATTGTTAGTGAAAAACTATTATTTTCATACATCCATCTATTCCGTTGTAATGGAAGCTCCAGTGTTTAGCTGCTGTTAGTCATAATTATTTAACAATAAATTACAGATAGGTCTGCTCTTCGAAAATTATAAAGGCACTTAACAAAGCACTGTATGTCCGCAGCCTTAACTATTTTATACGTTCCGCAACTCTGTTTCATTAGGTTACAAAACTTTCAACCACTTCACAGTCGCGGACATTGTTAGACAAGCAATTTAATTTTCCTTATATTCATTACTATAACAGCGACTACATGAAGCATACAAATTACAGTTAATTCTTATTTAGTTAATAAATAAATAAAAACGTAAACGTAAACATTAAAACAGAATCGCAAAAGAATCAAAACCAAAAATAATGAATGTATGATGTCTTTATTATTTATCACCGGCTTGAGAACGACAATAGTCAAATGCACAATTAAAATATTACCATCTTTATAGATTATCACTGCTAAATACATTGAAAACTACATACATTCATAACTACATTTGCAGAATTGTTAGAAACGTAGATTTATGAGTTAAAAGAAGATTTAACGTAAATCATAAGAAAATGTAAATACAAATGAAGATATGATGTAAAAAGAATGATAATCGTCGTCAAAGGCACAACTAAATTACACGACGATTTAACAATTGTCAAAATCATTACAATGTATAATATAAAAAGTAATACTTGGTTTTAGAATTATTAAGCACAAAATTTATGAACCACAAAATGAGGTTACTAGATTAATACATCTTTTTATTACATTTTTCTAGCTATGAAAACGGCATTTATTTACATATTAAGTGATAAATAGGTATTATTAAATTTCAAATAAAATTTTCTCCTTTAAGCACAAGATTTATGATTAAGTCATTTCGTTTTATGGCCCATAATTGTAATAGATAAATATCTTAATAACGGAATGGGTCGTCGGGGTTCAGAGTGCTGAACTCAAAATCACGCATTGGTGTTAGCTAATAGCTTGAATAACTAAGCGTTATTAATTACAGTTTTATAGTTCGGCGACATGCGAGCTTATACGCTTTTTCTGACATTTTCACCGGTTCGTTATGGTTTGTATGTTATTTACCTGCAGAGGTCATGTTATGTATATAAAAATATTGTGAAGCATTAATAAGGTTTTTGAATATTTCCTCTCGAATAAAGTTTATGCTGTTAGTCTTATTAAAGATTTTTTCAAGCTTCATCGGACTTAATTCTCGCGGAACCGGAATCCACGAGCTGTTTGTTGGACTGTTAGAGGTAACCTTTATAGTTTTTATTTATTTTATCAATTTGTGGTGGTCTATAGTTGGCTATAAGATTCAACCAAGATCAGCGCTCATATCACTTGTTACTATCTACATAGCAAGGACCAGCACCCACATCAGTGATCAGTAGACGACATGCGGTATAAAAATCTGGTACGAACCATTAGATTCCAATTGGACAGACAATTTCGTTATTATACAATTGGACCGTTTTATTAATTCGATAATAAAGGTTAGTTTAGGTTTTACCGACGGTTTTTTAACAAGGGAAAATCACGTCTGTATTATTCTAAGACAAAAAAATTTACCTTAATCTTACTCCGTTTTACAATTTCTTAAATCATTTTTATTCGAACTCTTTTATTTTTACAGATGATGTACGTCTGTAACAAATTAATCTAAGTTAAAGGTAATGTTTGGAAAACCTTAAAATTTATCCAAAATCATTGAACTATTTACAATTAGTATATATTTGTACACCATTATAAAACCAACTCAGGATCGATATTTCAAGTTTTAAGGGTAGTCAATGCGGTTATTATACTTTGTATGTTCAACAAAGTATAGATGTAAGTTAAACTGAAACTTTTCTTGTTATTGGTGGTGCTAGTTTACTGGATACTAGGGTTTGAGTATAATTTTATTTATTGAAATTATTCGTAACAATCTCAAAACAAAACAAACTTATTAATAGAAACACGTTAGTTTTAACCAAATATCGGTCATTCTTTAATAATACATTACAATTAAAACTGTTTACTTTAAATCTTATATAAGCAGGTTATATATTTTTTTGAGATGATCTTTTCCTTCCAAAATCCTTTGGAGAATATATATGAGAGTTTCGTCCTGCCAAAATGGACGACAAAAAGTCTCAGTTAATCGATATTCTATCTGTAAGTTATTATGTTTAATAAATTTTGTATGACGAAAAGATAAATGTTATTAATATTTACTTTTTGACGTGTCAATTGTGTACGTTACTGTCAGGGATATATTGACGATAAGTTACTAACAAGGATCGTGAAGTAACTACTTCAAACATTTATTTATTTAGTGAAGTTATAGATATTCACGTTATATCTCTTTAATATTAATGAAACTTGCTTTATAAGTTCAATTTTATATAATGAAGTTATTCATCTATTTTATGGGTGGTAGATTTTGACGTTCAATAAGTGAACTATTGTTCCCATGTTGAATAAAAATTTTGACTTTGACTTTGACTATGATATTGCTAATTTGAATAGGTTTTTGTATTATTTACAAGAAAGAAAAGATTCTCGCTAACTTTTAGAATTATATTAATTAAACGATTTTATATAAATATTTAAGTATGAAAATTTAAACTAAAGTAAGTAAAACATTTTTTAATTAGTTGCAAAGTAATATTTTCCTATTAAAAGTATCTGTGATAGATGAACAGTATCACTTTCTTCTCTTTAGTTGTATTTGTGAAAACTAAAAGAGAAAAATCAATTGTAAAAACTTTCATCTCGTTAATCTATGCAAAAAACGTAAAACTTTTCCGGGACACGGGTATTGAAGACAAAAGGGAACAAATTCGTTAAGTAAATACAATCATGTCCAGTCTTACGTTCCAACTCGCAGTCCAAATCTGCATTTTTACATTTAAGTAAACTCTTTCATTACTTCCTTTTAATTAGATTAAACTTGATTTCAAACTATTATGTTAGGTCCTTGCTGATGAACAGACCAGGTGGCTGTCCTCACAAGCTTCCTAGCTACGATCTTTTTAAAAAACACCGGAAATATACAGAAAATGGAATATGCTGGTAAGCAACCAAAACATTTAAAAACTACCTTTACTTTCAGTAATAAAGAGGACGAATTTACCGATAATGAAGTCAATATCGTTGTGTAATATTGTAACTATATACAGGTTGTGGATATTGTATCATAACAGATGGATAGCGACTGTTGGTACGTAGTGAGTATTTATTTTTTAAACATTTAGTAGCAACACCACATCTACAGAGTTTAGGTATATTATACATATTATATATTTTAACAGTATACTCACACTTGATTTTAAAGTGAATATTAAATAAAATCATCAAAATTAAATAATGGTTACATGTTATGTTCAAATATATAATTTAAGTTACGTTGTAAAAAAAGTTATTCGCGTTAAATTCCTCTTTTTGTAAAGTCGATATCTTTTCTTCCAGACAAATTGCTAAAAGTCTTTGAAGTATTTTATGCAAGAAGCAAATCTTAGAGACCGCAGAGGTAAAAAGTAAATAGCGCAGTACTTCTCATGAATGCTTAATGAGGATTGGATATTCGAAGAATAAGGTTACGGGTAAGAAATGTAAAAACTTGAAATACTCGACTTCTAGGATATTTAGTTCGGTTAGCTTAACTATTGGATAAAATGATAAAACACTAATTTTAGAACTGGTATAATGGTATTTCAAAGATCATATACAGAGACCTTCGAACAACGAAGATAAATATTATAAATATACGCATAATATCCAATATTTATAAGGTTAGCTTTAGAAATTTTATTGGTTTGAATAATCGTTTCCAACTACTTCCATCACCAACTTTGTTTAATATTAGTAGTTTGATCGGTGTGAACATCTTTGGATGAGTCCTGTGTTCAACAGAAGACGTCTAACTGACTGATGACGATGATGACGTTGCACAGACGTTTTTATCCCATTTTCAATGATGTATTGCTTAATTCTACTATTTCTGTTATTATAAGTGCCTTTCTCTATTGAAGTAATGTTTTGTACCCTTTAGGTATTAACTTTGTTTATAAAAATATATAAAATCATTAATAATTATAATTGTCAAATTGTATCTTTGTTGTAAGCCATTGATGAATAAAAAATTTAAGGGAAAAATTAAGTTTGCAAGGATTTACCTTTAAAATAATCTGTTCATGCTTTTACAAATTTATAAGTGATTTACAATAGTCGAATTATATGAAAATATCATTTACTATATCTTTTATGTGAGTTTTTGTATATTGGATATCGGTTTATTATTATTATGTATTATTTAACAATGTTTCAAAGTTATATCACTTACGAATAATATTAAGCGAGGTAAAATTGGCGTGGGTACCCTTTGTTTGCAGTTTTGAAAGCAACTTCTCGTTTTTATTTTAGCATTTGTACTCACAAAGCCTTTTGCGCCAAGAACTGTTAAGACTTAAATAGTTTGCTTTAAGAAACAATTATACCGCTACAGAAATAGTTCATGGAAAGCTTTTATAGAACAATTTAACAACAACAAATTAACATATTACTTTTTTCTCTAGAAATAAACCTGCATAACTTCGGAGATTCAGGAACTAATGTAAGCACGCTTACCTTTTTTAAAACTATTTATTATACTATAAGTGAAAAAAAAATAATTAAATTTTTTTCAGAGATTTTATAAAAACAGAGCCAGAGCGATATAACCAAGGTCATCATCATTCATAAGATGCTTTCTGCTATGCATAGACCTCACTCCTGTAATGTGATGCTAAATGAAAATTATCATACTTTTACTAACAGGTTAAGGTTCTACTCGTATCATCTTATAGTTACATAAGAAACACCATGAATCATTAAGTAAATTTTTGACGAAATTAAACCTTAACTTCGTCACTTGTTTTATTGTGGATCTCTTCATCGCATTGTGATGATAACCGAATACGGTTAGCTAATGAGCTAACCGTAACAGTAACCGTAAATTTGGTAGACGAAACAAAATTGTTTGCCTTACTAGTGGTTCAAGTAACTCATATTTGTTAAAACATGTAACAAGTACCCGGGTGAGATTGCAAGTTTGAAAGGTCTTGTTTTATGAGTTAAACTTTATACGACGAAATAACTTCCTAACTTATGATTAACGTTGTTTCGTTACTTGCTCTGGACATATTCCGAAGTAGTTTAACAAGATAGTTTACCGCCCATGTTGTAATTAAAAAAAAAATACATAAAATAGATATTATTTTATACAAAAAGAAACAAACTTGAATCGTTAATAAATTGTGGTAAGTAACGCATGTTTCTTCGCTACAAATGTTTTGTTTTAAGTTACAAAATGCAGTATTTTTTATCTAAGTTAAAACACGTTTTTTAATTCAACTAATCGGACGAGACGGATATGCCGTTCACTTGATGGTAAGTGTTGTTGTTGATCTATCTGTCTGTAAATACCTGTTTTGCCAATAAAGATGAACCATATAGTGCTCCTTTAAACAGATTTTATAGAAGTTGATTTAAATAGTTAGATTTTTATCGTTTAATACATTTACTTTTCAACGTAGAACTAAATTTGTGCGTATGAAGTAGTCCAAATATTTATAATAACATCACAATGTGTTTCTTACTTATTTATTTAATTGAACCAAATGTCATGATGCGCAAAACTTAATCAGTTAGATGGACCACATTGTTAGGATGGTCTCGTTACCCCAGTAATTTCACTAGCAACCATTCAAACCGGAACACAATATTATTTGCACACAAGTAAATGCTGTTAGAAACAGGATCATATCTACTATGACGGTCTCTAGTAATACAGACCAGTAACTAGTAAATACACTTGTCATTAATATCACATTAATGAAATTACAGATAAGCAATGCTATAAATATTTTTCTTATAGATAGAATGAAAACGGTTATGGTCTAAGTAAATTCAATTATATGCAATCGAGTGTAACAGACGTCGATTCAGTTTCAACTAACTTTCTCTGCACGGAAATGTTTCCTACATCAATTTCAATTCCTTCCTTATTTCAATCAAGTTTGGGAATTGTATTCATTAGAACAATATTAATAGTAAGGATAAATTAATTATACTTTAGTATAATTATACTTATAGGTTAACGTTAAAGAAAAATGTTAGAATTTACTCCGGACCTTTAAAAAATATTCAACATAATAGTAAATCGTCATTGCTATTAAAGAAACTATAAAGAATTTTAACATGTATAAAAATTATATTGTAGAATGATTGCTTTAACATGCAAAGGGTATTTTTCATATATATTAGAGATTGACTGCAATAAAGATGAAGATAAGAGATTGATTGATTGATCGGATAAATTTATTATTATCGTTACTACATTGCTATTGGTTGTAAATAGCATCATGTATATTTTTTTTTCTGTAAACCAGCCTACATATTTCAATATCATAGTATCGCTACTGTTTAAAATGTCCCAATGAATAAATTCTAAAATATAGATGGTATATACTGCAGGGCACAACGAATATATTTCGCTTGCGGATTAAATGGGAAATTCGCCGAGTAATGTGTTCCATTGTATTTGGACGGATTCAAAGAAAATACTGCTTTTCCGGCTCCGAACTCATTCCGGAAATGTGAAACAAAAGAAATCAAAGTCTGCCGCCTCGCTGCAAAAATAAGTTGCTTTAAATCTGCACCGTTATTAGTTTTCACAAGGATAATATTTCATAAAGAAACGTTATAATAGTTATAGTCGAAATGAATACAAAAACTTGCTTGGCGAGTTAAATACCATATGCGTATTGAATGGAGCTGGTATGAAAATATGGTCAGAGATCCAAATGCGCACTAACGTACATTTGTAAGATACGTCATCAGCCGATAAACATTTACTGCTGGACATGAACTGCCATCAAAGATATCCGCACCCATCGATCCTGTGCTGCCAGCAATCAGTCTTTCCGCGGTCTTCACAAGATCGTCCGTTCATTTTATGAAAGACTTTCAGCACTACGTCTACCGGTACGCTGTCACCACACGAGGATCTTATTACCTCATCGGCCGTGAGTCCTTCGAGCGTTGTGCTCTGCCCATTGCGATTTAAGTCTACTAATCCCTTTTAAATACGCTGATCTGATTATCTAAAGACCTTCGTTATCTGTTGATACATCATGTTTAATGGGTTATGCTTTAATTATTTTTGAGACTTTAAATAACACGCAAATTGTTTAAAAAAAACTACTTTACATCTCACCGTGCAGTATAATTTTGTTGAAAAAGATTTTCTTTGAAAACACACGATTAAACATGATTGAGTTGGATGATGAGGCTATTTGTACGCTCTGCCTACGATCTTCAATTTCGCTTACTTCGAAAAGAAACGATAATCTTGATTTAACATTGCTTTTTAAGATCGGGATGATATAAATTGAATTTGAATAAGATGTTTATTGAAAACTATTAATATTCTTAAATGTTATTGAAAGATTTTAGCATCGTTATTATTATTATACGAAACGATGACAATTTTATTTGTGAGGTAGTCGTACGCGCTATGCGTCACAAAGATACTTAGATCATACTCTTCAATCGGTATGTTGTAGGGAAACTGCAGTGCGCCTTGTTGTGTAAAAAAATCATTATTAACAACGCATAGGCTCTAGGAAAGGATCTGTTTATGTAATACTAAGAAAAATAATTGTTTTTAGAAATACAGCAATTCCTAATTATCAATGAATAAATACACTATAAAAATGAAATTTCTCTTTTTATTACGTCCACTACTAGCCGAATCATTGTGTATATAAGAGCTTTGTTGTTTCTCTATAACATTAAAATTTTTCATAAAAATAAATTTTAGTAAAATTTACCCTAGTTTTTTTTACAATTTTTTCTGTGAAGTTATGCCTATTGACAAATAAACAAATTAAAAGAAAATAACGAAGATGGGTGCTTTATTAGTTCAAATACCACCGCTGGTCACCGCTTCGAACAAGTTGTAAGGCGAATGTTTGTCAAGTAACTCTTCTCTAGTCAACAGATCTTATACTTTTATATGGCGTAAGTATCGTAAGGCATATTTCTTAAAGATCATTATCTGTGTCTGTTTACAATTAAATATTAGCACAGCGTAGAACCGTTAGGAATGGACATCATTGAAGGAGGCCTATATCCAGTAGCGAGCGAATATCAGCTAATGATGACGACAAAAGATCAGTCCAGATATTTAAAAAAACAAGAGAAAATATCACAGAGATCAAAGTAAAAGTCATATTTCGCACACTTACTACTCTGTGAGTTTACACGTACTGAAGTCGATTAGCAAAGTATTTGTTAAGTTACCTCTACTAACGTTATAAATGCTTAACAAAAAATATTACATTTTTGCTGTCAAAGAAATAGAACAGATTATTTTTTAATACCCACGCACTTTTCGTATTCCTGAGCGTATTTAATAATACTATCAATTCGCTATTATCATAATTAAAATAACACGCCATTCAAACAAGTTTCACGAAAATTCATTTGATAAATAAATGTTATTAAAGCTTTATAAGAAACGTCTAATTTTCATTCAAAATACAGGTATTTCATATAATTGTAGTACCGAAATAAAAGCTGTTTTAAGTAAAATGGAATCTTAACTAACCTTTACGTATTTTAGGTCTGAATAATTTCTCAAGAGAAAATAAATTTTATGTTATTGTGGCTTATAAACGGCTGAGGAAGGTTACTAAGGTTTTCGAATGGTGTCGCATATCAGCAGAAGCGGCGTCAGTAGTCGACGTCCTCCGGCTGATGATGATGACACATTATCAGCCGAAAGCGTCGCTGTCATGATTTGATAAAAAAAAATCAAATTATGGCGATAAAGTTGTTGATAATTTCTGATACACTATTTCAAAGATCACGGTGTCTTTTGGAAAGTCAAAGAAACTAATTTTTGGAAAGACTCTCTTGATTACAATTTTAATTTATGTGAACGTTCATAAAAAATCTACAAATATAAATTAAATATGTGAGATTTTTGGATGAAATTATATAATAAATGTGAAATGATTAATTAGTTAATTCCCTAAACCGTTTCTGGGTTGTAACTATTAATCATTCTTTACAATTTTACGCAGTGCGGGAAATGTAATGAAAACTCCACAGTCTTATCATTCCAGCCAATTTTTAAGGTAAAATTTTGCGCGATTCGATTTCATAATAAATTTTTATTATTGACGAATAATACCCGAAGCGCCTGTATTCTCAAGATTACAATTATTATATTACATCCGTAAGCATCGTTTTGTATTCTTTTGATGGGTCGTATCCCAACCCTACGACCAGGAGTTTGTTTCTGCTAAACCGGACCCTAAACTTTCGCGTAAAAACGGTACTATACTATCGAGAAATTGCGGACAGAATATGAATGAAAAAAAAATCAATAAGAATGTAATATTTTTTTATTTAACTATGAAATAAAATGCCACTTAATGGCAACTAAAACCATGTTACTTAAATGTAAGAGAACTTACAAATTGGAATGAAAAAATAAAAACGATTTTGCTTTATTTTTTAGTTTTCTATCATAATGTATCCCACACTGGTTCTACTAGAAATAGGTTCAATGAAGCAGAAATGAAATGGTGTGTAAAGATAGAAAGTAATAAATTTCATTTTCTTTACGAACTTTTGTAATTTACACACAAAACGCACATTACTTTTATATATATAGTAATTTGGTCGTTTGTTATGGATAACAATTGATTTTTAATTAAAATAAATCTATCTTCTCTTTTTTATATTGTATAGAATCAGTATTCGACTGTTGTCTCATCAGCACTGGTCTAAAGGAGGACGTCGAAGCTATATCTTTTAACAAATTCACAGTAGATAAGATTTTTTAGTGTACAAACGCCATGTTTAATCTTCTTCTTCTCAAGGTGCCATCTTCCTTGGAAGGTCAGCGTCCATTAAAGCAATCTAGACTTTCGATATAGCGGCTCTAAAGTGAACGGGTGTTTTTTCTAAATTACTGGCGTAGATTTTTTAGCCAGGATAATCATCTTCGGCCTACACTTTGCTTTCCTCAAATTTTCCTTTATAAGATGAGCTGCAGCATATGTTTAATACTACACTATAATATATAAAATATTGTAAACTTTACACTTAATAACAATAATTGTTTAGAAATCCACGTATCATATATATAATTTCCGTCGCCCCTTTTTCTGTTAGACGTCTAGACGTACGTCTGGATTCCATCCTCAAATTATAACCATTCACCGAATTATCCGTGAAAATATTACATCATAAAATAAGATTCATTTGATTTTAATCGATACGTAAAAAGGTCTTGAATTGTTTATATACTTTAAGTACCCATTTCGCGCTTTCATATCTTGGAAGGTGAGATTTGCAACTCAAAGGTAAAATCTGTTCTCACTAATGTATTTCTCTTTTTAACATTTAGTAACAAGATGATCATAACAAATAAGCAGTTTATTCATCGAATACGTAAAAGAGATGAATGTTTGAGTCCATTACAAATAATTGCTTAGCTGTAAGTCTCCTTTTGAATTAAATCTTATTATCATTATACTTTATTTGTATATTTATGTATAATGGTTTTTATTTATAAATTTTTAAACGTGTCTTCTTGTAATTAGTATTGTATACGTTTCTATTTCATCATCTCTACATCGCTTAAGGTAGGGATTATGTTATAGGCATTATCATCCATGCAAGTTAATAAATAAGCAAATAATAATTTATCCAATCATGGAATGTTTCCGAGTGTAAAACAGAAAGGACTTTTGCTATTTTGTTGACCAACCACAAACAAAGATTTGTTTTAATACGGGATTAAATTTTTATTCGATTATAAAGAGCACATGCGATTAAACAGTATTAGTAGTTCTTTTTATTTAATAGAAATGTTACTCATTCGTAAGTTTTATTAGCTACTGTTTTAAAGTTCTTTAAGGTCTTCGTTTACTAAGAATGTTTGTTGTACAACGAGAGTCCTTAAGAGGGCTATGACTTTCTCAAGAATATGTTGCGGATAACTTGGTTATAGATCTCTGGGCTCTCTGCATCGTATTGATAGTAACCACAGAGGGTGTTTTCGAGGAAAGAATTCCCTCATATTCTTGACTTCCCTATAAGCACGGTATTTTTTTAGCACACCTCTCTCGCACTGTGATACTACGGAGAAGTAGTAAACTAACCATAGTCCGAGAGTACAATAATACATGAACGGGAAAAAAAAGATGATGTATCATAAACAACGCTTTGTCAGGGCATGTTTTATTTTTATCCCGGCTGTAAATGTATAATGCGACCAAATAACGATTTATTGTGGGTATGATTCAAGCTACTGGCCGGCAGCTCTAATGGCTTCCATTACGCTGCTCGCCACCTGCGCTAATGGATCAGAAATATTTAATTGATGAGAGCAGTACAAGACTTCATTAGCATTTTTCATCCATTTATACAGGGTTACGAACGATCACACCATACAAATACTGCGCGGTTAACATTAATCAAAAGTGTTGTTTTAGCGGCCACGTTATTTATTGTTTGACAACCCATACAACCCAAAATTCTACATCAAAGCAAAAATAAACAAAATATATATATTTTACAATACTGTATAACCATATTATCATCATCAGTGATTATAGTTATTTACATTTTCGCATATATCCAATAATTTGAAAGTATTTGAGTTGGAATATGTTAGATAGGATTATAAGTATTATCTGCACAACATTTTGCTTACCGCTTCGAGACACAAGATGTTAAGTCTTTAATAATTTTAATTAAACTATATCTTATTATAAATCAGAAAATGAAACGAGACATGTGATCATACATAAAAGACGTTTTTAGTTGAACTCGTCTAAGCCGTGTGTTAGTCTTTTTTGTAAGAATCAATATACTTTAATAGAATTAATGGAGTCTTTTAGTGTAAACGTTCCATTTTGTCTATCGAATCTTTACACATTTTAAGTAGAATTAATGTTATGCTAATTCTCCTCTTTCTGAAATTATATTGCTTTCATATCCCACGAAGAGAAGTTCATCCATAGAGAATACATAGTCCTTTTCACAGCAGGTGTTATTCCTGTATAGTTATGACTATGTCTAAAAGAAACCCTCTACATAATTCTACAAAAAGCAGTAAGTTTAAACACCTGTAGAATTCTGCGAGAGACATTATAAACACAATGCAGGCATATACTTAGTTATGGCATAAATGCAGGAAACACATGCCCAAAGAACTGAGAAAAAGAAACCTATTCGAAAATAATAAGCACAAAGTATATATTATACCATTGGTGCTTTCCACCACTACTGTAATAACGTTAGAGCTTTCATTCTATTTAAAGAATTAAACCTGCCAATACATATATCTGACCTTGCAAAAAGCCTCAATACTTAATATCTGTTGTATCGTTAGAAAGTTGTTACAGGAAGATGTCTCCAACAAAAGAAAATGAACAGTACTTGGAATAGGTCCGCGGTGTGTATTGTACCGAAATCCTATTAGAGTTATGTGAAAAACATTTAGGCATACAATAATAATGAGATTTCATATATAATAGGATTACTTTACTTGTACAAGAAGTGTAAGTGTAGTAGCTAACAGTAACAAAGAAAATTAACCAAATTTTGATCCCGTGTAACAAAGTTCAAAGCCTCGGACAAAGTTACCGGAACTATCTCTATGGTAAACTTTGAAGACAGGATCTGGTTTCATTGATAAACTACCCGACCTGTTAAACGACTTGGTTATCTTGTAAAACTGTCTAAACTGTAACGGTTATTGTTAATTATTGTTATCATTATCAACATGTTGTTTCATGTCCTGTGGAACTCATGCTTTTAGATGATGAAAGTTATGTGAGTAGTGTAAACATCTTGACTATCCTCATTGTTAAAAGGCTCGTGTACATTTTATGTTGAAATATATCTACAATGTTTAAACATTTTTATTAAATTTGTAGCTGGCAAATTTCTTACTTTTATTACACGTTGTCATCATGGTCATCACTTGTTATAATAGTGCAAAATGTATTTAGTTCTTGAAGTTAAGAATACATTACCTCTTAGTCTGTTATCTCATGATGTTTATTGTGGATAGTTATTTGTCTAACTTATTTTACAGCTCTTATTATACTGAAATCACGGACACTAAGTCTGCGGCAATGAACAACGGAACCGCTATCTAATCTCTATCAATTCTGTGATTTATTAATAACTTTGCCGGACCCCATCTGAGTAAGTGCCGCCGTAACCCATAGGTCTAACCACAAGCTGTAATGTGAGAACTAGTAAACCCATACAAGGAGCGCTGTATCCAGTGTAATTCATTTGCTAGAAACTTATCACAAAAGTCCATAGGAAATAGAAACAATGCGATGACAATTAATCCGAAGTAGCTTAAAAATGCAATAGTCTCTGAAAATCTTTTTCTTTCAATATCAGGAGAACGTAATGTTCGATTTTCTTGTATTTTGCCATAAAAGAAACTACACTTTGCCATTATTATAAACGAAATTAAAAATCAAACAAAACATAAATTTACGTATTATGAATATATAGATCTAAATCTCTCCATGTCTTGCGATAAAATATTTTCTATGGCCCATTTTAGCTTTGAATTCTCTGTAGATACAATTTACATATCAAAGATAAAATCTATTTCTCAAAAACGGTGCAAGTTATTCAAATAGTATTATAGTATAGGTAAGCATAAGTAAGTTTTTGTTTAAACTGTAGATTGTATAAATTAATACATTCATATTATACAAACATACATATGCATAAAATCCGTTTCTACTGATGTGCTAATGTTATTGTATAATTGTTATAGTTTTTACTATTAATTTTTACTTAATAATCATTACAAATGTTTGTAATAGTGTAGATACAAAATTATAATATTAAGCAATGGATAATTAAGCCTTTCTCCAACTTTACGGTAACCCGCTTACGCTCATGAATAGAGTATAAAAGTTTAATAATTCATAACCGTGATGTTTGCGTTTCGAAGTTTTTTCTTTACTCATAAAAATTAAATTATAACATTTACGGTGTATATAATATAAGGGATAAACATAAAATAGCTTTTTATGTATATTTTAGCTCGCGTTTAATCGAACGTATGATTATAAGAATTACTGATCGAAATTATTGTAAACAAATCGTCATTGTCTTTTATAATACTTCTTTTTGGTATTACAACGATATAGGAGTAGTAAATATTTGTTTTAATTTATAATAGTTCTTTTTTTGTCATATGCAACCAAAATATTTAACTGCAACGAGCTATCACAATTTTGATTAAATATCTGTTGTAAAATATTAGAGTATGTAAACTTTTTGTAGTAAATCATTGCGTGGTGATTGTGATATATATTACTTAAAAATCACAGACAAACAAAGTTTCAATATAAATTATTTCCCCTTTTAAAAAATTAAATACGAACGGACGCCGTTACAAGTAATTTATTACTTTCATGTTCCTAACACCTGTACGCTTGTGATATGAGGAACGTTGAACAGTGATAAATGAGTTTCTCTATTGTACAAATTATCACGCCTATGTTTCATTAATTTATCATAGAATATTTTAAAAAGGAGATTTGGAAAGAAAAGTTTTTTTTATTATACTACAACCTTTTAATAAAGTTATTCACAAAATTTTCTTGCATATTAACAAAAATCTTTGTTGTGTTAAAGATTAAGCCTCAAACGATTTTGGATCGAGAATATTTAAGATTCTGAAAAAATAAACTTTGGCTGACATTCATATAGACATACACGAACTTGCTTTTTTATATTCTCATAAGCAACAATGAACGTATACCAAGAAGAGACTAGTTCTCTCGGTTTCTATACGTTCGGAGCGTTGCTCTATTGCGAGAAAAAATACGAAAATCATATTATAAGCGAAATCTCATATTTGTTTTATCTTAATGATATTTGCCGAACTTCGATCCAGATTAATACAGTTTATTGAAACCAAATATCTGTACTTATATCAACAAAGTAATTTTTGCGCGAGTTGTATTATTTTCTTATGACCTTTCAGCAACCGATAAACAATATATTAAGTTTAACTTAATCATTAATATACAGATATTAATGATATTAGATAAAATATTGTTTTTGTTTGGTTATAGCAATAATTAAGATAACCTCCAAACTTGCTTTCTATAATTCTAACGTAACTGTGTTCCAGTTTACAAAGCATTCTAACTAGTGAATTTACTGCGTTAATGAAACTGAAAATTCTGTCTCAAGGCGATGAGCACAATGTGATGCAGTGCATATAATTCTAATTAGAGTTAATTGTTATGGAATAATCACTTACTTGGAATTATGATAAACTCACCTCGTCGACTCGTCGAATAAAGAACTCTGTTACCACTTAAAGATATTTTAAAACTCAATGTGTTATACTATATGAATTAGACCTTTGACACTAAGTTTGATATTATGCAAAAGTCAATAGCAAATTCTTATGTAAAGAAATAAGTAATACAACAGATAAACATGAATTAATATTTTTTTTGGTTAAGTCGAAATTAAACAAGAAACGTATTTATAACTTATTTTTAAAGTTGGTCGTAAGCCAAATAAGCAGCTCATTATTTAATTCAGTAACAAATACCTGTCTTGTCACTATCACTCTTTGGACTAAGGTCCACCTTGTCTTGCATTCCAATGCAAGACAATCGTACACGGATCTCGTGTAAAATTTTCATTTCTCCAGCTATAGAATTTTAACCTGCCAAGTGTTATGTAGATAGCTCAGTGTTAATTTATGTAGGTACTTATTAAACACTTTAAAATAAAACATTCAGAAACACACTTTAAATAATTAATCGAAGTTATAACTTAGAACTAATAAGACAGTATCGTCATCGTCATCATCATTATTTCAGACCATCGCTATCTACAGTTTAATTACTGTTCATGTAGTAGCTGGACAAGCTACAGTAGGAGCCTATCTTTTGTAAGAGAGAATTTTGTGGCTTAGCATGTAAGCTACTTTTCTCCTTAAGCTTAGATAAACATTTTGCATTTTTCTTTATTCAAAGAGACGAGCAAGACGTTTACCTGATGGAAAGTGGTACGCTTGCGCATAACAAAGCGCCGCTAGTTAAGATTGTATACACTGCACCACATAGCGCTCGTCCCCCAGGTATGTAAGGTATTACGTCTTGTTACCCCAGTATGTTCACTAACTTACAGCGACCTCCAAACCGGAACACATTAATGTTTGCACACTACTATTTGGCTGCTGAAGTAGAAGCTGCGGCGGTACCTGCCTAGACGGTCTCCGGCAACAGAGACCTACCAGCAGTAGGTATTATATATATATAGATTTTAGTCACTTTATCGCCTCTCTGTAAGGCTACGTATAAATACAATTTGCACTGTAATATATCAGAGACGGAACACAGTTCACAATTTATTCACAATGTCATCCTCTATGCTGTGAAAGAATATCTATCCGTATTCGCCCCGCGGCGTGGAATGTAGCCAAATTTCGTATGATGTTATCGGTGCTGCAGCGGCGAAATTGATTACATTTTCAGTGCTACCAAAAGTCGATATGTTTGCACCGCTTCATACTTAACGTGCTTTTAATAATGAAAAATAATTTGCAAAGTGGCACCGTGCGGCTATGCTTCAAACGGAATGGGTAAACGTTTCATTTAACCTCGTTTCTTAAGTTATATTTATAATATTAGTTTCTGTTAATAATCGGTATTCAGAAGTACTATATTGT
Organism: Byasa hedistus; assembly: GCA_029286795.1. Lineage (NCBI taxonomy): Eukaryota > Metazoa > Arthropoda > Insecta > Lepidoptera > Papilionidae > Byasa > Byasa hedistus. The sequence continues at coordinate 4,145,023 of JAGSMW010000008.1, forward strand.
ATTTTTTTTTTCTAAATTAAAATAAACTTAATAAATAATTTATGTTTATCACCATCGTTTTAGCTTATTGTTGTTTACAACAGGACTGCTCGATCAATTATTAGAACGACTTGTGCCACACACAAGGATAACTTGCGATCTGTCCATCATCTTCCTCCTTATCTTAACTACTACATTACTACATTGTACATTTCTCATAATGATAAAACATTAACCCGGTGATAGGCGATGAATTTGTCTATACCAATGAGGTGTTAATTAGAATATTTATACAACACCCCATTCGCACGTAATCTTGAGAAATTAGACATTATGTTTCATTACTCTAGTAATTTAACTAGCTAGTGTTGTTCAAGACTACAAAGACTTGAGAATTTCCCCCATCATTTTTACATTAAAACTTTTATCGAGTTTATGATATTTTATTAAGTCAATAGTGTTTTTTATTTAATAACTAACATTTCTTAGAGTAAATTCAAATATGTTTTAAGTAAATATTTTCAACAGCAATACAATAAAGGTGCAACCAGTCCAAGCAGAGGCCTTATCAATAGATTTATTACGGCATTATAATGATATATATTTTCGTGTGTTTAAAAAAACAGTCACCCGATTATCTTTTGACTAGAAAATAAATCTAATGTTTGTATTATATTAAAACACATATGCTTTGTTTTACATGTGAAAAAGTTACAACATTGAGATTTGAAATTTCGGTTATTTTAACGGATTTAAATAGACAAACGATATAAATCCGGTTGTGCATTTATTCCCAGAAAAAACCCAGTATTAGTTTTAAAATATGCATCATAATAACCTTGTAGTAATTTTATATGAGTTAACTAGCTTTTGACGAACATATTCCATAAAAAGATTACTACGTACTTATAGATTTGGATTAATATAAAAATGTGTTCTGTGATTTTTCCCCTTTCTAATAAAATTGCAATTATTTTAAGAATTTAGGTCAATATCAATGCAATTTATCGGTTAAGGTAGAGAACATGGAGAAGGTTGATATTTCTTTTTAGATATGGATGTTGAAATAAGTGGACGCTGACTAAGCATTATGTGCTGTAGCATATTTGTTACAAGCTAATTTGCATTGACTCATACATTAACACATTGTGTTATGTTAGTAAATTAGATTAAAAAAGGTGAGGTATATAAATTTATTTCAATAAATATGCCGGGTGTCATACTGAACTGATATTGGCAGTACAGTGAAAACATAGAACAAAAATTTTTGTGGTCAACAGGTCCCGCTATCCTTTGTGAACATCTCGAGATAAAACTATTAAAATACTTGGTTGACCTCGTAAAAAAATGACGTGACATGTTCATGGTTATAAATGTATTAAAAAGTTTTAAAGCATACTTTTAAATTTGTTCAGTAAATTGTACGACCAAATTGTTGAAATTTAAAACTTTTTAAATCGTAGTCGGAAGGTAGGTAGTTCTTATTGAAGAAAACTTTTAGATTGCTATGCACATGCAGGCGTATGTCGCTAGTTAGGCCCAAAGTAGTGATATATTGGATTTTTATCGTTTATTAAACCTATATCTATAATTTGGTAAAGTTTGAATACCACCTACTTTACCCTAAGGTACCGAATTCTTCAGTGAAACTCTCACATCTTTCAGAGCGACTTTGAATAGGTAATAATAATGTCTGAATAACTCTTCAAAAGTTGTTAAGGTTTGGAGAGAAAGGTATTTTGTAAGTAATCGGTAACGAAGTCTCAATAAGCCTGTCCAGAAACGTTTTTGTTTAATTTGATACCATTGTATCGAATGTCTAATTGTTTGTAAGTGCTAAGGGCAAAAGACACCTAATTGGATTGGAATGTTTAAAATCCAATTTTAGTTAAAAGGTATCTTTGTATTCCACTAATTAAATAATTAAATAACTCTTTGTAGTTTCAATTTCTTGTAACGCAATTACATTCAATAGTAACTTTTTATTATATGTTTTCAAATGATGTGGTTAATAAAATCTATATATATGTAGAAAATCTTTTAGCTTGTTATAAATAAATTAATTCACGACGATATACAAACAACATTTTTAAACATTAAGTCATAGAGCGTCGAACTACAACAAATTTTGTTTTTAATATTTTACATTTCTTTATAGTACGCAAAAATTAAAAAGCAAGGAGGAAAATAATACTTATCAAACTGTAAACTTATGGACTTTTTCTTTTAGAAAATATGTCTACGTATAGATAGGTTATTGTGTATATTATAATAGAAAAAATATAAAAATTAGAGTACTAGAAAACAATATATAATTTATAAAATATAAAATACGGTTCAGTAAAGTTTTAATAAATAGTGCGATACTGATGGAACTATAAAAACAAAAGTAAAAACAACAATATTGTTTTATTTTCCCATGCGTGGTAATATATCTCCATTTTGATCAGATAAAACTTCCTTCTAACACCGTCATGTAGTAAAACATAAAAACGGTACAAGAACTCATTATCACGAATAGCATAATAATGAATCAATAATTGAAACACAAATTAAATTTTTAACAAAAAAATTCAGTGTTTTCACGGTAAAGTTATTTTTTGTGTGATCGCTTTGCATCCTGAGCTAGTTTCCATAGACATATATTCATAGACACTTTCAAGAAGTTTATAGCCTGAATTTTATACACTTGAAACTCTCAGTCGATGTAATAACAAAAAGGTTCGTTTTGTCTGTAAAATTGTAACGTTATTCGTATTCTGAGCGGTTAGTGTCATATATCATCTTTCATACAACATTTTCTGAATTCGACGAAATGAAATGGCGGCGAAAGTAAGATATAAATCCAATTTGTTCCGGCATACATCACGGTAAAGGTTTCGCCTCAAAATACATTCACGGTACATGCATAAAGTAATATATCGGTTTGGTATATGACTTAATTCAATATGTCATACAATGGCATCACAAGAATTGAAGTAGAAGTAAAAAATAATTTAAAAATTGTATATGAGGTCATGGTTAATAAATACGAGGTACTAATTAGAGAGTATTCATTTTAAACCATTTCTGTTGAAAGTTTCTTAGAGAAGACACGCGTTTTTTTTTTGTTTGAAAATATCTATTTCTGACTAAATACTTGCTACTTTACTTATTTTTAATAAAAACTACGAAATATAACATCGCTGTAGTACATGTTGCTAATTAGTGTACATTTTAATTCATCTGTGGGATGTACTTTTAAAAATAATATAAAAATCCTACTAAATTTATGTAACAAAATTTTAACTGACAGTTAGTCAATTTAAATGAATATAACCTTAACAGCAAACTTAACAATGTGAAGAGCACCTTAACTAAGAGCAACTTTTCAATAGATTAATGAATGCCTCCAGCCATTGAAACACCGGAGAGAAGGTGAACCTTCTATCATATTTTAATTAAAATTATTTAATACTTCCAAAAAGCATGTATATATATATTAATGTTGATTTTAAAGGTATATGTAATACAGATTAATTCAATTGTTTAAACATGTTTTGCGATTTCATGTAACATTAAGTAACTATCGAAGAAGGTAAACTGTGTCCATTCAGAATATTCTGGATCGCATATGAATGAATAGCTGTCGGAATACAGTGACGGCATTATAGCAGCGGATTGACAATATATCAGCGGGTTCGTAACTGTATTATCATTTCCAGGATTAACAGAAACATTTCATTATCAATTCTCAACCAAATATTGACTCCTCGTTCATCTTAAATGTACTAAGACAATTCTTTCATCTAATTTCACGATTATGACATTGAGTCTCTTATTTAAATTTTTTGAGAAATTTGTATAAGAATAAAAATGCAGTAAACAATGGTGAAGTACAATTAATCAATTATCAAAGTACAAAAAAAGAATGAAATATACATAAATATTTTAAACATATTTATTTAATAAACATACAAAATATTTTAAATAATTTTGGATATATACTGTTTTCAATTGCATGATCTCTAGAGTTAATTCATTGTTATTTTTATTCTCAGTGTCATCATCACCATCAGCTGGTATACATCCACTGCTGGTCACAGACCTCCCTCTAACATCTCTACATCAATCGTTCCAGTGCTACCCGCATCCAGCGGATTCACGCGACCTTCACCAGATAATTAATGAGCTGAGCTTAATTGATAAGTTTAGTTCATTATTATATTTACTGTAAACCACTCCAACTAAGTTTTCTCAAGCGCTAAGAAATTATCTTTTCTAATACATAAATGTATTATAAGTAGAAAACTTGTATATTAAGGAAAGAAAAGTGTTTTGTATAATAATTTAAAGTAACAAAAGTATCGCGGTGAATTGTTATTATGTTTCAATAAAAAGAAGCCCTCTGTGGAATTGTAATCACTAAAATTGAATACGTAATGTGATTCTTATTGAAGATGTTTTGTCATGTTTCATCCTTTATACGTGCTCTAACATTTTCTGCTTTTTTTTTTCGTGAAAGGACCGGAAAAGCGAGACTTGAATCCAATTTGTGCCGGAATAAATCGTGGTCGCAACGCAACTCGAGATTTATTCTCAATATTTTATTATTTATGATAGGAGTTGAATAGATTGATTAGATAGTGATAAGGTTTTTTAATATACTATATGTTTTTTCTTTTCATAGCAACAAAAGGATTACGTGTGACCTCAAATTCGAATAGTGTTAGGCGGTGGATAGCGCACCTGAGCACGCTTTTCCATTTTACTGTATGCTTACTTCCCACCATGAGAATTGATATTGTTAACTCATCTGAAATAAGAAATACTTTCAAATACATATATGGAGAGAAATTATCGCATTAAGTTTTAAGATGTAATGATAATTCTTAACCGGAGACAAATTGGTAAATGACTACAACCACAGCCGTTTATTTTCAAAAGTGAACAAAATCCTTTACTCGAGTACGTGATAGTATTGCACAAAACTGGTCAGAGTGAAGGTGGTTTGAGTCAGGAAACAAGATGACGTCATTAATCTTTCCGTAACGGCCGTCCAAATGCGAGCGGCTACTCATCACGGAACATTTACTAAATTGACTCCGTTACCTTTCTAATAATATATAACCCGAATCATCATAATACGAATAGAATACGTAAGCAGAATAACTATCAAGTATTTAACGTACAGTTAAATACCGATAACAAGGCAGCACATAAAGTTTGGCAACGAAATTGTTTGCAATATCTTAACACAATTTGTGCCATGCAAATTATAGCATAACATAGTTTTAAGCTTCGTGTATCACCGAATATGGGGTACGTTTAACTACTTGCTTTACTTACGTTGTAAAAGTCATGATGAAAAAAAATGAATGAGCTACTTCTAAACTAGTGTGCATTACTATAAAAGACTACATCCCCGCATACAATCACTTGTGATTGTAGTCAGGCGTCGGTCTAAAAAAAGACAGAGTTTTCCGACAATCCTTGACACTAATCTACTCATATGTTTGGTAGATAACTTATAATGAGCTTGGCATACGTGGCTCATAATAAGGCTTTGATACTTTTCACATATCTGTCAAGTGTGAGAATAAGCAGCTTATGTCTATTAATAGATACGTGTGCACCGATGATATTGTTCGAGTCTGGCTTGTTGCCAACCCGCTGGGCATTTATAAATAGATGTTTCGACCAACATCATGCTGGATGAGAGTGTGAATAAATTGTAAACCTCAAACTGACCACAATTTGCGCAACTACAAATTGGTTTCGCGTCTAGCTTTTCCATCTTATTTGTTGGTAAGGATAGACATTGAACATGCCGCAGTCTGTATATTTAAACAATTAAATTAGGTAAAGAGTTGATATTTTTATTATTTTATGTTTTTATAAAATATTAAAAGGAGCACTCTCTATTTTTATATATATATTCCTTAGTAAGACTTCTACATAAAACAAGCATCATTGAAATCGTTAACGAAATATTTTATTTTGCAGTTTCATTTAGCAAGTATACTATTGAAAAGCTAATTAATTACACTTCGAAGGTAATATCTACAACTGATAGGAGTATCTGAAAGCAGCAAATATTTATCTGCGTACAACTTTACTATCTATACGGTTTTTTCTATTTTCGATATGTCAATAGGACTAATAGCTTCAGTATATTTCGTGTACATGAAAATTATTTCACATAGTTTGTTCAGTCTTCTTAAATATTTAACAAAGACGTAAAAGGACAGTTTGACTGTTACCTTTTCATATTCACACATAAAAGTTAAACCCAGTTCATGTTTAATATTTAAGGCATGTAACTACTGCTTATTTATTTGATAAGTTTTTAACCGAATTCGCATAAGTTGTTTTAGTTCCTTTATTTTGTTCTTGTACAGTATTCTTTTTAATACAGGAAAGAAAAGTTGTTAAGACCACTGAAATGTCTTCATAAAAAAGAAAAAGGATTTATATAGAAGAAGAAGAAAAGTATAACACATATAGACTAAATAAATTAGAAAGTAAGCGTTTTTTATATGAGCATGCGGAGAGTCTCCACCGGAGCTCTTCAAATGTATAGAAAGAAGTCTTCCAATTTCATTTAAAATTTAATTTTCATAGTAATGAAAAGCTTATTGATTTATTCTTTAACGTGAAAACAGAAAGTAATACGTTATTTTAATATTATGTCAATGTTAGTTTAAGAATGAAATTTCTTTTAACAAACGTCAGAGAAAAGATAGAGTAATATAATGGAAAGAATAGAATAGGTAGTAACCATGTAGTTGTTATTGAATCTCAATGCAATATCATATACCGTTAAATCAGTGGAGAGAGTTGTACGAAAAACACATTAAATACCTATCTTGTAGTCGTATAAATTAGTTACAGATAAACATTTTATAAATAATACTGTTTTACGTTGAAGCACATAATGTACACGATCTCGTAGAGACAGTGCCTATCGGAAGAAACTTGAATACATTTATATGGCCTCTATCATTTATCTGTTTAAAAATGTATGGAAAGAGATAACCTGGCGTCGTATACGGAAACGGTTCCATATATCTCAGAGCTATCTGCTTGATTTGAAAGTGATCTTTGTTCTATGCATATAGTAACGTTCTCCTTATAATAAAATAGCTAAAAATCAGTAAGTGATATACTTTTAAGTTAATAAACAGATTCATTGTCATATATATTGTTATTTGGTCATAGCTAACAAATACCATTTATAGTATTCTTATTTGATGGCATGATGAGTTATGCAAAAAAAGTTAATGATAATGAAAAAAATTAAAAGTTCGAGTTACCTTTCCACTTATTGGAAAAAAATTGGTACGTTTTCAAAATCAAAAGCGAAGCGGAGAAATCCCTTATCTCCTTAGATATCGCAGTAAATTTCGACATTATGGCCCAATGTTTTATCGATTGAAAGCATATCGTGCCCGAGATGCTTTAACTTTAGATTTAACGTTCTATGAAGTCGTTACGGAAAACAATATCTTATCTGGACTTTAGTTATCGAAACGGCCTGGTCTAGTACAGGTTTGGATACATTTAGGTATGTCCATTTATATTATTAAAAATATCTACTAAAAATATTTCTACGTTTCTCGTAAATTTGTAGTTCTTTGTTCTAAATTTTATATTCAAGTTCTTGTGAAAATATAAACCATTGACATTTAGGGTCATATATTTTGACTTACCTGTCAAACATGTGGAACAAAGCCAACTAAGTCTTGTATAATGCAAAACAAGCATCATATATGGCGAGAATTTATGAGGAAAGTTCCTTGAGAATATCACAAGCTTTGCCCGTGGGAGCACCCGTCTCAATACTAAGTCAGGCACTATATATTCATATTTATTGTTTGAAACAGAAGTACATTGGAGAAATCCTTTAGGGATATTGATTATGCATTATCCATATATACTTCCAAATGATTCAAAGTGATCTACGTAAAAAAATATATTCAAAATTCTAATTTGCATTTTTTTTTCTCATTTGTTTATTAAAATTTATAATTAATTTAACAAATATTAATAAAACGATGTTTATTTTAAAAAACTACTTATAAATGGTACATGCCTCTTGAGTTTCAAAAGTTTCCTTATCCGCTAAAATACAAAAGTATTGGAAAAGTAAGCAACTGTCAATTACACATTTCTAAGAAAACGCGAAAACTTTAGCAAGGCTCTTGATATCCTAAAGTATTTTTGAATGAATTAAATATGTGCAAACAAACATATTTGCTGTTAACTTTTACGGTTAAATAACAGATATCCCGATGTCATAGTTATCACAGAGTAACTTCAACTTTTAGTTATTATTTACAGCATTATTTACGCCAATCTTACACAGGCTATAATAACATTTGAAACGACGGGTATTATTAGTTAAATCACTCTAAAATCCGTAAAATTTAGTTGTATTTGATATCATAAGTTTTAGCTTTGTTAATCTAAGGCATAAACCATACAAAAGCCTGAACTTTGTAAAAGAGTTTACGTTATGAATTTCAAAATGTTTTATATACATCAGTAAATACAAACTTATTATAACTATTGTTGATATATGCTATAATCACACAAAGATTTGTTATTATTATTACGAAAAATTACTATATTTAAAGTTAATGAAAATGTTTTCAGTTACAGGTTTTAGAAGAGATAACAATCTTTATAAAATTCTTACCAAAAACTTTTAATTAACGAAACAAAAATTTACATCCCGGCGTACGATCCGCAGAAAAGAATATTTTTCTTATACATAATAAAGTAGAAATAGGGTCGATTAGCTTCAAATACTTTAGGTGGAGTGATAGAAGCCGAAAGAGCGGTGATGACTACAGCTGTAAAACAAAAATTATTTTAATTTGATAACTGTTTTTATTTCACAATAAATTAGTTTTAGTATATTATAACACTATTATTTTTTTACAATAGGCAATGGTTAAGTTCTGTAGGGTGGACAGGAATCACCTCTCAATCTACGTGTTACAAGGTAAAAGATTAACAGGTATGCCAAGCAAACAATTCAATAATAATTACAATTATACTTATACGTTTCTATAAAACCATTAAAAAAATTATATAGTTTGAAATAAAATTACGCAAAATCATCCAATCTATTTAATTTACTAGTAATCATAACCAATATGTAAAATTATTTATAAACAAGATACATATGTGACCAATTGCGAACTCGTAAAATATAATATTATGTCCCGGAGTACATTCCGCAGAAAAGAATATTCCTCTTGTATAATATATAATAGAAATATGGACGATTCGCCTCAAAAACTTTTATCTCACTGATTTGTACTGACGTTGTACCAACAACTATTGCTGCAAGAAATAATAAAGGATAAAATTAATGAATTCAAAGTTCTCCCCACACGTTATCGCAAAATAAAAATACCTCATGATGTAAATGTTTAATTCAATAATTTTTTTGTTCATTGACATTATAAGTACATATTTAACTTATTAATTATAACGTGTAGTTGTATATGTTTAAATTAAAAAGATTATTTTCCAATGAATGCTCCACAGAAGAGAATATTTTTCTTTTTGTACAATATAAAGTAATAAAATGGACGATTTGCTTCAAATACTTTTGGTTGATTGATCGGTAAAGCACTAGAGCGCCCAATTACAATCGCTGGAAAAATACAACTATCCTAAGTATAATAATACAAGTAATATTAATACTAATATTCTAATCATTTGTACTTGTACAAAATCTCAATGAAAATTTTCTAATAACGTTTATACGAGTATGTATATAATTTCAGATAAGAATATTGTCTTATTTAATACATGGATGTCTTCTTATTTTTTCCGTTTTCAATTATGGCTTTTAAGGACGTGGTGTAATACGTTGATATAATCAAAATGATAATGTTTATGATCCGAGATAAGCTCCACAGAAAAGGACGTTTCTCTTGTATAATATGAAATAAAAATATGGACGATTCGCCTCAAAAATTTTGGGTTCAGGGATAGGTAGAGGCATCGCATTAGCTCGCCCAACTACTGCTGTAAAAAGAACATATTTCGTTGCAAATTGCACATAAAGTATTTTAACTCGCACTTAAATAGAATTCTGTGTAGTAATTGAATAATTTAAATGTGTAATCACGTTTATTTTAAAAAGATACTCTTTTCTTTATATAGTATTATACAATAAACTTAGACAAAGTTTGATGAATATGGCTTATCTATCTACTCCAACTTAGTAAAATCATAGTGCCTCCTATTTTTAATAAATGTATATAAAATAACTGTCTTGCAATACATACCATTAGCTGCAGCTGCTTCAGAACCTAGTTCATTGATGATTATAACTGCTTTTTGAATAGCTGCAGATATAAACAGCGGTTCGAATTTTTTAAGTATTCCGCTGAGATTTGATTTTTGTGGATTGAGGACATCGGTAACATTCACCTAAAAAATCAATTCATAGATTATTTTACATTGTGTATGTTTAAAAACTATTTCGTTTAATAATCATAAGTATTACTTTAAAAATTATGATAAAGTTGATCTTTAAGAAACTTATAAAAATATTTAAAATTTCCTCTTATTAAAATAAAGTATTTATATCTGAAACTCACAGGCTAACAAGTCTGGGAATAACTATATCCACGGTTATAACTTTATCGTCATTGGTATTATAACTAATTCACTTACCGCTTGAAAAACTTTCGTTAGATCAGTTGTTGTTGACGTTTTTATTGATGGCAAATACACATTAACTTCCTCAAATCTTAAACCATCTACTATAGATTCAAACGTTTTAGGATTCTGTAGGTTTTGAACTAGACCCTCTAAGGAGTAAGTTTTAGTAGAGGTTGGTAATACGCAGAGGAGACTATAATCATTGTCTTTATACAATAACTCTAATGCCTGTAAAATAACAAGTTTAATATGAAAGTATATATTAGATAAAAACCGTTACTATAAGTTTAATTTAACTTCGTTTCTTTCTTCAGGTGTTTTGATAAAGTTTTAATAAAAAATTACCTTTATTTGAAGTTCAGGATTTTCTCCATATCTAAATCTTCCTTTTTGATACATCATATTAATAGTTCCACTTTTTTCTTTTGTGGTGTAAAAAGCTTTTTTTTCTGTGTGTTTCGGATTAAATGGTCGTAACCAATTACCCTGAAATGATTAATCATCATGAATTGGTTTAACAAGATTTTTTTTTTATTTGAAATTTTTGCTTACCTTGAAATAAATAGCATTAACTAATACCAAACGTGTTAATGCATCTAGTAAGCTTGGTTCCACGAGATTTGGTATAAGACCGTTAGTCTGTTTATTCACCTGCAAAAAGATTTTTTTACATTTTCCATCAAATTACATTATTCAAGTAACTAATGATTAGATTTTCGTTTTAAGCGGTACGTACCCATTCATTTATTACTTTTGCGGCTTTTACACTTTGACTGAAGTCTAAATTTTCTGCTTTAGCATCAAAGTAAACTTCTGTTTCATATTTGAAATTGTCGGTAAATTCAAATTGTATATTGCCAAAGATTTTTTGAGCTAATGATAAAGTGATGTTCTTTGGTGATTTAAAATTATCTAATAGTTGTCTGAAACCTTTCCGTATCTGAAATAGGAGTTTCAAAGTTTCAAAGATTTTATGTTTTCATAAGACAGAGTGTAAGTACAATGCGACGTAACGTTCTGATACTATCGACGTAGAAGAACGGAGAAATCGTGAAGTATGAATCAGTTAAAATTAAGTACATATATACCATACCTCATTTTTATTGTCAACATTAAGAACCTTAGCTAGTTGATCGTAAGATCCTCCATTTGCGAATAAAGCCAGTTGTCCTAGTGGGAGTAATACTGAAAACGGTGATGCTATGAAGCTCTTGTCCGGATTCTCGGTGGTTTTCAACTATAAATACAAAAACGGAGCTATTCAATTAAAAAAAAATGTAAATTAAAAAAAAATTAAAAGCTGTAAATCAAAATGTATTATTTATAATATTATATAAGAAGCAGCATAATTAGAAAACGACTAAAGTAAACCAAGAAATTGAAAAATATGTTGCTGAAACATATGCATTTCGTTATGTTTGTAAGTATTTTTTCGTAACCAATCCATGTGCCATTTTTTTCGGATGGTTAAATATTTGAATGAACGATAATTTTTTGTAAGTTTATATTTGACTTTTTATATAATAACACGCAAATTTTGGTATCAAGATATCCATTTTAACAGAATTAGGAAGCAAAATTTTAAATTTACGAAATAAATTTTAGTTAGTCTTTGCTAACGTTTAACTATTTTGTACTTACCTTTAAAAATTTCTGGCTAAAAGCAGCATTTCCTCCCCATATTTTATCTAATGCTTTGTTTGGATCAACATCAGGTGGTGGTGATGTAGTAAAAGTAGTTACCTCCGTTGTAGTGGTGGTGTCATCAGTGCCTGATTTGTATTAAGATACATGTTTTTCATTATATACTTTGTTTAGTAAAAAATATTTATTAGGAGAATATTTTCCTGTAAAACAAGTTTGTAAAAATATTTGTAGGAATTAGTGTTACCATTAGATCGTCGATATATAGGTCGTAATTTTTTTAATAACTCCGATACCAAACAGTCATGCGAAACCCTTTTTGATTATTGCTTGCCACAGTCAACATGTATGGCTAGATTTAACTTTTTGATTTTATACTAACAAATTTACTGTTATTATAAATTAATAAATATTTGTATTATTATTTATTTACAGTATTAATTAGTTTTATGAAATATTATGCCAGCGCTAAATAACTTGTTTACGATCGCGTTCACAGGGGTGTGTGATGTCATCGTCTCTATGAGTCAGGTGAGGAGGAGGCAGTCCGGATGTCATAATTGTAACGCAGGTCAAATTAGAATTCTTTTAAGTTACTATTCACTAATTTGCTGTATAGTTCGGTTAAAATTATTTTTCGATAAAATAAATATTCGTTTTGCCCTCGTTTTGCTTGAAAAGTCAGCTCCATTTGATTAATTAAGTATCTTCTTCTTCTAAGTCGTATTTCCTCATGACTGAGGGTCGTGGTCATCATGTGTCATGAAACACACGACGACTTTCTTTGGCAGTTATAATGGAGTGGTTTGCCATTGCCTTCTCCATTTCACATACTAGTCCGTGCACGGATGGTCACGACATAAATATGCAGGTTTCCTCACGATGTTTTCCTTCACCGTCAAAGCACGTGATATTAGTTGGTGTTTAATGCTAACTGCACATAAATTAAAAATTCATTGATGTAGGCCGGATTCGAACCCGGTACCTTCGCATTGGAAGGCCGGTGTTCAAATCTCTAGGCTATCACGGCTCTACTAATTAAGTATACCTGTAATTAAATTTTTATCACAAAGCAAGGATATAACAATAATTATTTACATTCTTCTTCTACCGGAAGACAGTTTCCTTCTTCATCACGCTCGTAATTGTATTCACATTGACATCCTGTTTCACAGTAATCGTCCGCGGTATCTGACTCTGAATTACAATTTTCATAATATTCGTGAGGTCCATTGCACTCGGATATATCTGACAAAAGAAAATTATTTTATTACACTCGTGTATTTTTTCAATTTCTTTCATAATAAAATCTCAAACAAAAAATCGTAAGTACATTTTTCGTTTTCAAGAAACTCTTCGAATAAAGATAGACACTAATTTCAGTTTACTAGTTTTTGCTTATTCGGTGTCATATATAAAAAAAAAATACAATGAACGTTACGGTAAGTTTCACATTCTTATCTTTATTTCTTTTGTTTTATTACGAATATAAGGTGATAAGTACGTATTTTTATTACGACTACAAGAAGAGTCTATGCGGCATCTCTAAGCTAGTTATCACTTTATCGTGGCGGAGAGGGTCATGGATGTGTTGTGCTTCAGGATAACAGATATGCGAAGGTATTTCGATCACAAACAAGAAACAGTAAATCTGAGAACGAATGATTATAGTTAATAATACCACAAACCGTCTTGCTTATGTGATACGAGCACAATGTAGTACGTAGTATAACCATCCTAACTAGCGACACATTATTTTAGAAAGGCTTATATCTTGACATGGTTGTGCGTGACCTCTAATTTAAGCAAGTTGCTCCGTTTATTTAAGAATCTTTTTTTTAATTTCATTACCTTCATTTAAAGTATCAGATTCCGATGAAAAGTAGCTTGAAGACGATGAGGACGATGAAGACGAGGAGACGGCGGAGGATTTGTAAACAACGTCATCTGATGAAAAAACAGCAAAAGTTTAATTAATTAATTCTGTTCAAGAAAGTGTAATTAATGGTTAGTATTTACATTATTTGCTAACCAAATATACAGTTATTGTTATAAATGGTTTAAAAATATAAGTCCGTCGGTTCGATGATCAGTCTTTGAAGCAAGACATTTTCTAGATAATACAGTGCAGTGACCTTTTTATTGCTTAACTGTAGTATACAAACATTGCTCTGTTCCCGCTTGAAGCGGGTTAGCTAAATTACTGGGCTAACGAGATATAAAATCTAATTTCTTTAGGCGACGAGCGCAAATTGGTCCTGGGTAAACATTTTTGGTGTCGCCACATTGTAACAGGCAGTTAAATGACCTGCATAAATTAAAATCAGTATTTAAATTGTAGATTACATACCTGTACATAAAACTCCGATGAATATGGTCGCCGTGGACAGTATTATTATAAGTGTTTGCCACATCGTATTTAATTATCACCTAACGATTTTCAAGGCCTTCACAGTTTATATATAAGTCGTTTCGTGCACTTGTTATAACATCGTGTGTTTTAAAGCAATTATACAGTTTGTCATTGTCGAAGACAATATGGTATCATAAATCCTTTATGTTTTGTATAGCTATTGTCATTTTCTGTATTTTTTTAGTTAATTAAACAGACGTAGATGAGAGTGCAAACTAAACGTACAATACAGTTTTGTTCGGTGTAAACACAATTTTACATGTGTTTCGTGTAAACATTTCGTTTTATTTAATGTTTCTAGTAAAAAATTTTACAGCGGGTTTAATTAAACATAAAACTTGTATAAAACAAAAATTATCGGAATGAGAATATAGAGGAAAGCATAGGAAACGAAACTTATCCCTATACTGAAATATGAAGTATTAAAAAATAATTTGTTAATAAATTTATAAAGTTATCACAAGATAATATTGTTTTATTATACGTCATGAGAAGCCATAGGACCGTGATTTAAATTCCCTTTGACCAGTTTGATTGTAAAAGGTATTTTTCTTAAAGTTTTGACACTTGCTTTTCGCTATTTTTTGAATATTAGCAAACAACGTTGGCCTTAAGTTATTAATATTTAATTTAATATTATTTGTAGCACATCCTGTGCCTTGATTACTGATAAAACTTCGACTAGCCACGACGTATATTTAAACATGTGTTTCTAAACGGACGTAATATTATTATTCCTCCAATCTTACGTACTACAGAGAGAAAGAGAGAGAGTTCAGACGTAATCCGAATTTTAAGTTTAATACCTAATAAGATTAAAACAAATAAAACAATTACATTTTGTATTGAAAAGATTTATTTGTGTCCACATTTTCTTGTTAGAAACGTTCCAAGATACACTTCAAAGGATGAGCAAATCGAAAGTATTTTATTTAAAGAGAAAAACGAAGAAAGGATGTTGAATAAGAGGTATGTCCAAATTAACCAGTAATTTTTGATTGGTTAGAAATTTTAACTTTCACGTCCGGTATATGCTCCACAGAAAAGAACGTTCCTCTTGTACATAATGAAATAAAGGAATGGTTGATTGGCCACAAACTTTTCTGGAGAAGAGATTACCCAACTAGCCTGAACCAAATGGATAACTGCAATAAAACAATTAGACCTGACATATATACACAAAATATGTTGATAATTAAAAAATCTGTATTATATTGACATGCTTTCACATTTTTCTTTAAATTATTTGCAGATTCTCGCTTGTTACCGGTAACAAGTCTAGCTAGGTACCGACCTACATAGACTGCAGGATGCAGAAATTGCGGTTAACTCCATTACTCGAAACTAAACGTATCTTATTCTTAAAGTATTGTTGAAAATAGACTGTACTACAACCAATACTCTACCATAATTCAATCAATCCTGTATTTGTAAAACAGAGTCGAAAAATCGAATTTAATTTTATTGTAAATCTCAATTAAAAAAAATATCTTCATCTCAATAAAAATACAGCATGCTTCGGTTAGTTTACCAAAAATGCGAATTTCATTTAATTTTTAACACTTATTTATATTACCATTTACAGCTGCTGCTTCTGAACCCAATTCATTGATGATCACAGCCGATTTCTGTAACATTTCAGACACGGCAAGAAAGGCGGTATTTTTTAGAATTCCACTCATATCATTCTTTAGAGGCTCGAAAATATCAGTGACATTTAACTGAAAATATCGAATAATTATTAAAACAATGTTAATGGGTAGACGGTAATATGACATGATTAATCAACGCTCACAGTTGTTTGAAATATACTTACATTACAGTAATTATACATTTTCAATACCAAAAACTTGATACAGTTTTTTTAATATCACTTATTATAGCAAACAAAAAAAAACTAGAAAACTTGAATTGGGGGCCGCCGACCTAGAACAAATATATCTTTATTTCCCTTCGCTCTCTAAGTTGCTACTATGTGCCTGCTACATACCACCAGCATCTAAAACCCTTGTTTACGAAAAATATTTTAATCAATTTTACAACATTCATTCTGTGGCATCATTTACCAATTACATGATTATCGGTGATTTTAATCTACCTAACCTGAAATGGTCGCCTGACGAACCTTCTGCGGAACCATCGGTAACCACTTCTGACATTGCTAAACTTTTGTCGTACAATATGGCTTTCATGAACTTAAAACAAATGAATACGGTTCCAAATGAAAATGGTAGGATACTTGATATAGTCCTATGCTCAATACTGAATTGTTCTGTTAAAATCTCAGACGATCCGCTTCTAAATCAGGTTCCGCACCATCCCCCACTAGACGTAACTTTTACAATATCAGACCCGGGTACTTTGTGCACAATACCGAATTTCAAAAGAAACTTTTTTAAAGCAAACTATGACGAAATCAATGCCGCGATCTCTTGTATAGATTGGATCACAGAACTAAAGTCTTCTTATGTAGATACATTAGTGGACACATTCTATAACCATATTAATAATATCATTGATTCACACACACCTCTTACTAAGATTAAATCTTCTAAGATTCCAGTATGGTTTTCTAAAAGCTTAACACAAACACTCAGGCGTAGAAACAAGGTTTGGAAGCGGTGGAAGACATATAGGTCATTACGTGATTATCAAGAATTCTCCTTACTCAGAAAACGCGGTAAAAAACTCATAGCTGATTGTTACAATAAATATATTGAAAACGTTGAATCTTCTTTAAAAAATAATATTAAACGATTTTGGAAATACACTTCAGATCTAAAGGCGACTAATACAGGTTATCCTCCAGAAATGAGACTGGATAACGAAATTTCCGAGGACCCAAACATCATTACCGAGATGTTTTCCCGTCATTTCCAATCTGTTTTTGAACCTTTATCTAATGATTCAATACCGCTGTAAATTTTAACGAAGCTAACGACATAAATCTGTGTGATATTAGATTAACACTGCCCGAAGTTCGTAGAGGCTTAAGAAATATTAACCCAAACAAAGGAGCTGGACCAGATAAAATAGGCCCAATATTCTTAAAGGAAACTTACAAAACTTTATGTCTTCCACTTTATATAATTTTCAATAAAAGCCTGAAATCTGGAACATTTCCAAGTCAATGGAAAACAGCAAACATAACACCAATACACAAATCTGGTCCCAAAAACGATGTAAAGAACTACCGTCCGATATCGATTCTTTCAGCAATTCCAAAGGTTTTCGAAAGACTAATTCACCATCACGTATACTCAAAATTTAAAAATCATATCTTGGAGGAGCAACACGGTTTCGTGAAAGGTAAATCCACCTTGACAAATCTTCTCATTTTCTCTAACCATCTCTTTAGTAGTTTAGATCACAAAGCACAAGTTGAAACCATTTACACTGACTTTCAAAAAGCTTTTGATAAAGTTGATCATGCACTCCTCCTAAAGAAAATTTCCTTTAACGGCATCAAGGGGAATCTTCTTCGTTGGTTTTCCTCCTATTTACAAAACCGCACACAAACCGTAGCTATCAATGGTCGCTGTTCCTCGTCTGTGGTAGTTACCTCCGGCGTACCCCAGGGGTCGATCATTGGGCCTTTACTCTTTGTCCTTTTCATTAATGACATTTCATCGTGTTTTAAATTTTGTAAATTTTTGTTATATGCCGATGATCTAAAACTATATCATCCAGTATCCAACATAGATGACATAGACAAGATGCAAAGCGATTTGAATAGACTAGATCATTATTGTAAAATAAATAAACTCTTTTTAGCGTACAACAAGTGCAAGCATATAACATTCACTAGAAACAAAAATGTTTTAGCTACCAACTTTCATCTAGGCGTACACGAACTTGACTCAGAATTTACTATACGGGACCTGGGAGTGATTCTGGACACAAAACTGACACTCGATAAGCACATTGACCAAATTCTAAAGAAATCTTATCAAATGCTGGGTTTCATTTCCCGTATCACAAAACCTTTTAAACGGAAAGATACTTTCATTACCCTGTATAAATCATTAGTAAGACCACATTTAGAATACGTAAGTCCCATCTGGAACCCATACTATGCAATCCACACTTCCAAAATTGAAAGCGTACAGAAGAAATTTTTACGCATACTTAATTATCGGCTGCGTTATACTCGCGATTCTTACGAAAAATTGTTAGTGAAGCACAATATGCTTTCGCTACAAAATAGACGATCTTTGATTGACGCTTTCGTCCTTAGGAGTATATGTGTTGGAGAGATAAACAGTCCTGCATTGCTGTCAAAGGTTAATTTTCTAGTACCACCTAAAGTAACTCGATCTAAATATTTATTTCACGTACCGACAACCCGAACTAATACAGGCAAACGTGACCCCCTATACAGAATGTGTGACTTCCACAATAGATATCTCTGCAACCTAGACATGTTCTCATGCTCTCGCGTCGCTTACAAGGACAAAACAAAAAAAACACTGTACAACTATTCATAAATATTTTTCTTTTTTTCTTCTCTTATTATTAATTGATTCGTTAGTTTGTAAAATTTGTGCTTCGCACTACTATCATATTAGATTTATTTTGTGTTTGTATTACTCGTTAAATCCATGTTGCTTTGTTCCATACATCACAATGTTCTTAGTGAGGCTTTTAAGGAAGCAAATGTAACTATTTTTGTAATTTTGTTTGTATTTTTTCCACTTTTGTTTCTGTTTGTCTCCAATAAATAAATAAATAAAATACCAAACCTTTGTAAGAATTTCTTTTAATTATTATTGTACAAAAAACTTTTCTGTACTTCATTTCTAGTTCCCAAATTTAAAGTAATGTTATTAATTCAAATAAATAAAAATTTTTATGTAACCTATCTTAAAAACAAGTAAATGCTGCACATAAATAATAAATGACTTATTGTTTGTATATAACGAAGAATAAATAAAGTTTCATACCTGTACACAGTACTACAGCAAATGTGTTAGCCACACAGATTATTAAAAGTATTTTCAACATTGCAATTGACGATTATAAACTATTTTTCAAGGCGTTTCTTAGTTATACACCAATTTAGTCCGGTTGCGGTACTGCAACGTTACATGAATGATTTGTATTACTTATTTTCAAACACAAAAGACCACTGTAACTATAAATTAATTCATATTGAACTATCAGCTGTGTTTGTTTAGAAATAATTCAGAATAAATGTTAATATCCGCAATTTTTAACATATTATAACATTAAGTATAATTGATATTACATATTTACATCAAGTTGTAGATTTTCACAGTAGTAGCAATAATAATGTTTTGTGTTATATTTTATAGTTAATTACTAAAATTTATTTTAAATAAGTCAAGTCTTCATGTGGTGGTGTAAAATAGTATAAATATTGTTTTTGCTAACGGAAGGTATCCTTTGAAGTACTTCGGCTGAGACGTTAAGAAGCTTACCTAACAGTTTTGTATTTCAAAATGTTCAATACGCTTACAGTTTAGACTAATTTTTAATATCCCTCAAACTACCAACCGTTCCAACAAAATATATTAGGAAAACTAAAAAGTGACTTTTTTTTTATTAAATACGGTTTGAATGCTATATTTAAGTTTTCCTTTAGTACATATTATTGTGATGTTGCGTGTTGAAAAATTTTCTTATTACTCTTTACATTGAACAACATAATTTGATTTCTTGTTGTTAACCGCATGCATAAAATTATTTTGCTTATCAACATCGCAACAGTGTGGCATGAATAAAATTAATATACAATTTAACACTGCAAATCAAGCAAGTTGTAAGAAAAGAATTTGGCCCTGTGTCGTTTACTATCTAGGGGAAATAAAGCGGAAGGAGTCATTCTGAACAAGTACTCGGAACAGATCCCATGGAATATTACAATATATGAAAGATGTTATAGTTAAAATATATAGATGTTTTGAAGTGAAATTTTATACAACTCACTTAAGAAAAATCTCCATAGCATACTAACAAAAACGATCAAATAAGAGGTGAAATTTGGTTCCTAATTTACAGCTGCCATTTAGTTTTAGAATTGTCAATTCAATCAAGTCACCGGTTTTCTATTAATATAAACATTTATAGATTTAAACAAGATGAATTATATTTTTATAATACTGCTAACAATTGTTACAATAATTTGATTAATAACTACGATAAATAATAGTACATATTAAAATTAAATTAATTTTGCTTACGGGTTACAATGTTCATATAGTCCGGGTAAAATTAACTTATTATTATTTTTCTTATAAATCAACTGAACTTCTGAAAATTACAACTCTAAAACAGTTCAACTTCTTCCACTATTAAATTTATATGGCTTCCTAATTATGTTTTTAATTTTCTGCAAATTTATTTATTATATTATAAGTAATATGCACATATCTTTAGCAAATAGAGTTTTGTTAGATTAAAAAGTATGCGCAAAAAACATACCCGTTACTCGGAAATGCAAATATTCGTGCAGAAATAATAAATAAGTTTCGTAAAGTTTACTCTCTACTTCAAGAAACTTCCGTCGGATTTACAACTTTGACGTGCTTGTTAAGGTAAAGATTGGTGGTCCCGCAAATTAGTTGATCGTTAGTTTCTTGCGAAGTTCAAAACGAACTATCGACCATCAACTATAAACATCGACTAAGTTCCAAGCAAGTGTAAGTTATTTGAATTTCGATCTAACCTGTCGTTTACTTAAGTGCACAAGTCAACTGAACAAAGTTTAGGCTTCTTAGATTAATTAATGATGTTCCATAGTATAAAAAATATTATTCATAACTGTAAAAAAACGATTCATTTACACAATTGAATGCATGTAGTTACAAAGGCAGACACTTTACACATCGAATTACATTTGTCTACAAAATTAATGCTCTTTTACAGTTCAAATTAACTGATAGATGTACTGATCTATAAGACAATATACATAAAAAAAAATGTGCTGGTATTGCTAGAAAATTCACAAAGGGAATTATATATTTTTAAAGTATTACAAGGTAATTATGTTTGAAATACATTTCTAATTCTAAAATCGCTAGAATGACTGATAAAAGAAATATTATCAGTCTAGGATAGATTCGATCACTAAGCTATAGACGTACGTAGCATCAGTATGGTCAAGCTATTCCGGCAAGTGTTAGAACCATCAAATGCGCAGGCGTGTCAAGAGGAGTCTCTCATCCATATGCATCCATTTATCCGACAATTGACAGATTACAGTATTCAATATTGTCTGCGTTAATTTGAATAGAATACCTAACTTTCCGGAGAAAATTGGAACGATATCTGAATACTCCTCGGCAATTTCAAAACAAATATGTTAATTTATTCTCCGATAGACTACGCCTATTTCCATAATTTGATTGCTTCGAGCTTGTATTAAAAGAATCGCGATATTGAATTATGGGTTTTATTAAAAGATTCAGCAATTCAAATAAAAGCATTCCGATGTAATGGTCAAGGAAATAATTGAATACAATTTTTTTCCGGCAATTTGTTACAATAACTTAACAATGAATAAAAGACAATAATTGGCTATTATTTAAAATATATTACGATTTTATGTTTGTAACGAAATTTAGCTGCAAACGTTTTTGTAGCATACCACCTAAATACTCATAAATACTACTCAATCATATTTTAAATGGCATATATTTTATTATGCTTTCGAAAAGAATTATTATACAGCCTGCGTGGGACTACAAACAAATCATCTCTCATCATTCTGTAATACTTTCAACAATTTAATCTCTCTCTCACTCTGTCAACTACAAACTTGTTAATAATGGTCTCCTTAACCTCTAAATAATGGTCTCTCTCAAGGAACGCGCATTAACCTGCTCATCGACTATACTCAACCAGTTGCCGACTTAAAAATCGTACTTTGTTATTTTACCTGTTAGAAGTAAAACAATAATAAAAATTTAAATAGAAAGGACATAGATTTTCAAAATTCTTAGTTGAGACAAAAGGAACGCTGATCCAAACACGGGTGTTTAATATTTTTCCTTTGTTAATAAATGTAAAGAACAGGTTAATTGTTTAGTTCATGCCGGTGTAAACGGAGACATTGTAGAATTTTTCTTATTATGTCTCGCACTCACATCTACTGTGTAACAATAGTCGACCGCGAGGGTTGTGCTCCGTACATGTTTGCTTAGGACTGAGCGTTGTTTCTTCCAAGCGACGACAAATATTTGACGCAGTTGATGAAACGTTCGTGTATCGTTGAAGAGTTCGCATCGACGAGATACACCCCATGTAAAAATATTTATTTTCGATGTTTTTGTTTTCTTTATCAACACTACCGTTTTTTTTTAATACCTATGTTTTTGGCGGAGTATATTAAAATGTATTAACGAGCTTAAAATAATACGAACAAATGTAATTATTTTTGTCTCAGATATTTTTCTATTTGTATCTCATATGGCTTTCACCACAATTTTTAATATCATAAATCATGGTGAACAATCTTAAAGCAGTCTCTCCAGCTAAAGAGAAATGCCATCGCATAATAATCATTTAAAATAAAAAATGCAAGTGCTTAATTTATTTACCAGTCTTTTATTGAGGAAGCATTATTTATTAATCCATAGGGTCACTTTAGCTAAGGATCCGGCTCTTAAGTTAACATAAATATAGTAGTGGAGTTATTTACTACAATGAGTTTAACAGCCTTTAATGGAAAGTAATGTCATTTAAACCGCTACTGGAGAAAAAGCATGATAAGCTACTTGGCGTATTTGAGGAGAACATTCAGTCATTACCTCATTCAAATATTTGACATCATCGTTTTGTCCTAAGCAAATATCTCTTAAATGCGATCTCAAAGTTTCGAGTCAACCACAACGGACTTTAAGGTTGATATTTAACATTTGCTAAAGCTTCAAATCAAATGTTAAGTCTTATTAAATTTCGAAGATGAAACCTTTTGAAATGGATTTGTTAAACTTTACAATAGAAGTTTAATATTGAGATCAATTAATTTCTACACAATTGTGTATAATACTAAGTGAACCTAACAGACGATGAACTATTGTATACTTATATTATTATTATTATCCTTATTATCTCTAGCGCCAGAGGTAATCTGGTAGTTCTCATAAATTTTATCATTTGCTTGTAAAACTGATAAAAATCGTTACGTGAGTTTTAACCATATAACGATTAAGATCACAGGTCTCTTGTAATATATTCCTGAAAATACGGTCGTGTGCTATTAAATTATAGAAACGATGTAGAGAAATCATTGAAAAAAATTTATATATGTCCTAAGGTTACAAATGTAATTATAATTTTAGGTAAACGTTAGTAATATTTATGCTTTATATTTACGCACAGACTTAAACTTGCTATAAAACTAATTTTAAGAAAAAAACTTTTATAAAATATCTAAGAATATCTATTTAAAAATATTAAAACGAAATAATACAGATCCTTTCTAGATCCTCTTTCGCAAGCAAAATTCAGCAACGTTCGTGCTAGTATAATATCCCTATAAATTATTCGATAAGATCTTCTGGCGAAGCTAATATAGTACTTATTTAGGCTAAAGGCAGGATCTTGTACTTTAACATATGTTTTTTGGGTAACTGATCCTTTACTCAATTTCACGAAAGTTCTATTGAATAGAATATGTATACAAGGTGCTATATATAAATGAGATCTATTAAACACAAAAACAATAAATCTCATATATCGCTGTACTAATAATAAATATCTTTAAAATATTATAACTAACTTTGTATATATACAAAGTTTTTTGAGTTATTTCCACCGCCGTCTTGTCGCAGTAAGAGTTCTGTGTCTCTGGTTCGATTCCGAGGTGGTTTGTTTGTTTAGTAGTGTTTTTAAACTTTTTTCTTAAAAAAAACCGTTTTATTAAAAAAAGTTAATGAAACAACTGGAAAAAATATAATTTTTGAATATACTTATATGCTGCTGACATGTAACTATGTACGGTGAGAGTTACACAATTTGTCTTGGTCCCAAAAACATCAAACCAGATACATATGATAACTAAGTGAACAAGGAATCTTCGCGCTGGAGAATTGAAACTTCACAGGCGACTGTCTCCTTCCCAGTTACGCCAACTTTTATAGTATTAATATTATAACATCCAAGAAAAGAAAAACCGTAATTTTTGTTCGGTCATTTAATGGCAGGTTAATTTAAAACTGCGGAGTTGCATTTCATTTTCTCTATAAAACTTTGTCAAGGAACTTGTTCATCATAAATAAAAAGGTTTTACAATTTCCACTGAAAAAATGTCGTTTTAAAAATTTATTTAAAATACTCAAGATGGTAGAAGTGGTAGAAGGTAATATTTTCAGTAGTAATTATTGGAATAAAAATACTTTTAAAAAATCGTTAGCGTTATACTTACAAAAATATTAAGTTAAAATGTAAGACGCATAATTAACACCAAACCACTTAAAAAAATAACATTTTTTTGGAATGACTTACTTATGTTTACAAATAATAGCTATTATATTTGCAGATGTTAATTTTGTGTTTTGTTTATTTTTTACACAGTAACGTAAAGAAAATAAAATTGACATAAGAATACGCAATGAAACAAATGTATGAACTGATGGTAAATATATGTTACCGACTGTCTATACAGATGCCTAGGTAGCTACTATTTCCGCGGTCAAACAGTAGTGTGCAAACACAATTGTGTTCCGGTCGAAGACAACGAGCACAATGTGGTGCATCGTAAATAGAACAAAATTGCTATGGGTAGGCATATTACTTACCATTAGGTAAACGTTCTGCTCACGGATTAAAATAATATTTATTTTAAAGAAGATATCATTAAATCACAGCATAGACATCAACAATACGAATATAAATAAACTGATTTCGTATTAAACCATCAGCGACGCATCGCTGACTTAATAATGAAATCTCATTAATCTTTCAAGCGTTGTCAGAGATCTGAAAGTATGGTTTGTATAATAATATTATTATAAGCGTACAACGTTGAGTCTGTGTATGAATAATTTCACACCTTTTAATATTATAACTGTTCCATTACCTCAATAACCGCCAATAACTTTAATAATCTGTGATACGCTCTGTAAAAAATTTCGTAAATATGCATGACTATATTTTCATATTTGTGATTATATTTTAAATTATTTTAACAAGTTGTATTTAGTAGGATGGAAATGAGGATGATGATGATTAAAGTTTAATGTATCTTATTTTCATTAATCTATTTCCTAATGTTTTAGATGTCTTGCATGCGTATATTAGCGACGAGTTTTACATTGATAGAGATAAAATTAACTTCAATTCGCTGCTTCAAACGATGCAACATAAAATCTTTCGAAGTTTCACCGTTAAAAGACATTGTTTCAGGATAGAGATCATCTGTATACCAACCATACCCGTGCTCATAATTAGCCTCTACTAACCATAATAAATGTCTCGATAACATTATGCAGTGAAAGCAAACTTGTTATTACATTGACACACTTAAAGCTTTAGTATTACACTCAAAGTCTTTGAAAATTAGCAGCCATAATATCTATTTTCTTTGAGAACAATAAAGTCCGGAGGCAATTTAGAGAAAATTTTGTAACGCTGTCAGAAAAGCGATGACCCATAAAGATCTTAAAAAGACAAAGCAACAATCTGCTCATTAAAATAGATCGAGAAAATTAATTTGTTCATAAATAAGTTTTAATTAATACCTATGTATTTTTTCTAACTAGGGAAACATGTTATACGTTGAATACTAATGTTCATTAAAGAAGCAATTATTCAGTATATACTCAATATGTGTAAAATACATTTATGCTTTATTTTTATAATGTATTCTATATACGTTATAAATAGATTAAAGATTTATGCCTTGTGGGTATATTTAGGTGCAACAAAACAATGTAGATGCAGATGTTATACTGGTGTTAGGTCTCTGTTACCGGACACCGTCTAGGTAGGTATCACAGCAGCTTCTATTTCAGCCGCCAAATAGTAGTGTGCAAACATTACTGTGTTCCGGTTAGAAAGGCGCCGTAAACGTGTGAAATAACCGGGGGAACGAGACTTAACACCTTATGTCACTAGACGACGAACGTAATATGGTGCAGTGTATACCATCTTAACTAGTGGCACGTTGTTATGGGCAAGCGTATCACTTACCATCAGGTGAACGTCTCGCTCACCTCGTTGCTACGCAGAATAAAAAAAAAGGTGAAATACTCAAAAGCAGCTCAAAGAAATTTTTTGCAATGAATAAGAAGTAGCTTTGACAATTGGCCTTCGACAAGTTACCTTATAGCTTTAATTTTAACATGTCGTAACAGCGAACTTGATTTAAGGATGATCGAAAAAAATTACGATTATTTTATACCGTCATGCTATCCGACAGTAGCACAAAAATTATATAACGACATCGCAAAGCATACAATTGTCGAGTAATTTATGGCAACGTTTAAATATGAAGCGAGAAGTGAATTTGACCTTGCTTATTTAAAACCCTCTTGTAAAAGAAGCAAAATAAAATAACGTTTAAGTATAATTTTGTTGCGTTAAGAAAAAGTAGAAACGAATGTATATGAATTAAATATCATCTATGGTATTACGACGGGAACTAAGTTGTTTAGCGATCTCACGCTCAAGCATCCTGACGTCTTCGTTTCAAACAGAGTCAGCGAGGAAAGACATAAACACAGCACCCGGCCTTCTTCCCCTTCCCATCCTTTTCTCTTTCTTAATAAGAAATTATATAAAAATCAATGGATCCTTTTTTCTTTATTTTACCTTGTACATCCGGCATCAGCGAATCCGTTAAAAATGTTATATACGTTAATGAAACTAACAGCACTAATTTCAATCGATAAAAGTTTGATTTTAATTTAATCCTTTGCTACATAAACGAAAATTACACAACATCACTGTGTATCAGAAAATTTATTTTGTTTTCATCAGTAATGTAACTGCGGAACTTTGTATTTGTCACAAACGTAGAAGAAATAAAGTTAATGGAAAGTTACAAAGCTATTTTTAAATATATGAAAAAAAGATTTCGCACAATGATAAGAAACATTAAATAATATTACATTAAGTGGCAAGATAAAAGAGTGGCAATGCTCTCAAAGAACCATTAATCTGCCAGTGCATTATGAAGCTTGGCATGATCGATAATAGAGCGGGGAAGATTGATGAATTATCGTCTGGGCAACACGCCATTAACCTCCTTTATACTGTAAATTCTGTAAGGAATGCAGCACTAAACAACTTTGTCAACATTTTCAAAACTGTTCAACTTCCAAACATGTTTAATTGTTTTAATAATATCTACATAACTTCTTTATCTATCCGTAAGAATAAAAATATACACAATTTAAAATATTACTAATGTTTAAGCTTAAAGCTTATAAACAACAATTAAACTAACACAAAGCATACACTGTTAATCTTTAGTCTATGGTAATTTTTAAACTATTAACTTAATAAACGGTAAGGTTTTCATAATCAAACTTAATGATAAGTTCTTGACTACTTTGTGTCATAATTTTAACATACCATTCTATTGAAATATATCCGATGAAAGTTTATTAATTTCATTGTTAAGTTAAATGCTTTCAAGTAAATATGCAAAGACATGAAAAAATATGATCAGCACACAAAAGATAGTGTGTTATTTATTGTAAGGTCGTGTAATAATTTTTCGTTCGCTCTAACGCTCCAAAAAAAATTATCTCGGGTAACTGAATTTGCAAATGTCGCCCTATCGTTTACTCGTGTATGAATAACGTAAATATTTATAATACATCCAACAGCGTCTCACTTGTAAAATGAAGATAAAAGTGTACATAATGTTGACATTTTCAAGTTTTGTCTATTCCTTTCTGTAATTTTACTTTTTTTAAGAAAGAATTAATCATATCTTCATGTTATGATTATTGTGAGGAACATTAGTCCGAACAAAATAAAAATCTTTACGTGTTAGTATAATGGTATAAATATAACTTCCTATAATAAATTAACAAAATCTTGATAATTTAATTTTCATTATATCCAATAACGTTTTAATAATCTGTGTTGACTTTAATAAGTCTTTTTTATAAAAAAAAAGACTTATGAGGGAGTACAAAAATAGTAATTCCAAATAAATAAAATTATTGATGTACTGACCTCTTAAATAGGAAACTATAGTAAGGTACTAAAATAGTAACGAGCAATAAAAAACATTGAGATATTCGAATTTTAGAAAAAATCTAATATTAAAGATTGTTACACATCTTTTGAATATTTCCACGAGATTTTACGTAATTAATAGCCTTGTAAATTGCATCATAGGTGATACATACGGGCATGGTTGGTATCATAACTCAGAATTACGCCCGGCTTATTGTATACGCAAGGTAACGTTTAGGAAAATTAAGTAAATCTCTTACTGACATGACAGATAGTAGCTTGACAAGGGTCTATGTAGCATAAGCCGTCATACTAAGGCCAACACAAATAATAACAATGTCGCGAGAGAAATGATATCACGTCCTTTCTAAAACCCATTTTAAACCTTTATTCGAATAAGAATGATGTATACCAGGATGTTGTTTTTAACGAAATTTCTCCACAGTTTAGTGAACATTCTTGTTTAAATTTTTAAACTATGTATATCAAAAAACAAGTACAAGTTACATCATTACATCGATTGTAAATGATACGCTTGCTAATAAAAATATTGTGCTATGAAAGTAAGACACTGCAAATATACTGTAGCACCCCACTCACCTCTTAGATACTTTAGATATGTTAAATCTCGTTACCACAGTAGTTTCGATAGCTACGTCACGACTAATCTAAACCCGGTTTTAATTTTTCAGAACCGGTTAACACGGGATAGTTCAAAATGGAAATATGTTTATCAAATATTTATAAACTCACTATATAATAACTCTTTCTTACATTTATTTTAGAAACTGTCGTACAGTAAGTACTACATTACACAGTACATTTAAGTATTGATAATCAGAATGTAAATGTACTACTAAAAATAAGGTTATCGTGCTACTTTACCCGCAATTCATCAATCTTCAAACAGTATTATTAATCGTGCTCATGCCGTGCTCCGAAGCAGGTAGGCAAGTATAAACAATAAACTTAGAACAAAGTAGGTAACGTTAGATTTTTTCATGTAAATTTTCAGGCTTCGCCAAACATTTGAATAATAATTTGTTAAAAGCGGGAAAATCTGTTTATTATCAGAGGCAAAGCCCTCTTCAGCGATCTTAACCAGTTTTTTAGTCCTTCCGTATCTTTGATAAGGTTAAAATTATTTAAATTTTCATGCAACATACTTTAATGCTATTCCTAATAAAAATATTACTGAACCAATTATTATTATTTCTAAAAACCGGTAACAAATTATTTTCATTTTGTATGCTAGTTTACATTTTAATATAATACATTTTCAGGTTATTGTTGTATCATCAACTGAACACATCAATATTTCTTAAACGTTAGTAAGTACAACCGCAGCGTGTCTTAAGCCTATTCTGAAATGAACGGGTAATGAGAGTAAATTAAATAAATAAGCACCAATTCTGCGAAACTAATAAGATAATTACCTATTTTCATGAATTCTATCAGTAAAAGACTTTTTACGCAGAGGAAACCCTTTCTTATATTTGCCGGACTTGCATTACATAAACCTGCACAAGGTTTCATCAGCCTTTTTTAGCAGGCTAATTTCAATTTCTATGGTGAAAGTAAAAAATATACATTGAAATAATTTTTAGTCATTCAAAATAAAAAATAATGAAGTTATGCAAAAACAGAGTAATAAAGGATATTCGTAGAAGCTTTTTCGTTTTTGTATACATTTAATTTATTCACAGCGTGATGTAGACACAAACACACCGAACGCTCCTATGTTTGCGCAAGCTCTTACGATACTTTAATACAAAATATGCAGTTCAGGGTTTTAATCAAAAAAGGATCTACAACTTTTATTATTTCTACAGTCAAATATTGCCTTGTATTAAAAGTTGCCTTCCACTCCATTCTAATCCATTGTTAAATATTTTCACTTATGGCAGTTCCTTAATTATGTTCATGTAACAAAATTTAAACGCTTATGTGGAAATGTTGTAATTTTGTTAAAAATTGTTCTATGAAATATAAAGAGTCTAATAATGTTGGGAAATTTAAAAAGAACGATCTCTGTCTTAGGTTTATTTAAGTTCGGAGAACCGATGGCTTCTTTGAACGAAAATATCGGCCTTTGTTATATTCGTTCAATCAGTACCAGCTACTTAAGTGATTGATACGAAAAGCCCCGTGCCTTTAGTGTACTGGTACCATTTAATTACATTTCGCTTCTCTTTGGAAAGTCCTTACAATCCTTCACCTTTTTTTTTGTTTCCTTGTACCTCTTAACGTTTTTTTTTAAAGGTATTTTTGAATGATTTTGATTGAATGGTACTATTATTATAAACATGTTTCTTATAAATTTTAGTATCTTTTCCTAGAGAATGTCTTGATAGCTACTATAGCGACTATAGCGTCAATATATGTATATTATAGTGTGCAAAAAATATGTTACAATAGTTTTGAAGGGTACTGTAGCTAGTAAAATTTCTAGGAGTCTGTAGATAGATATTCATAAGGTTACTCGCAACGAAATTTATGTATTTATGCCTCTGTGATTTTATAAACTTTTTGTTGTTGATTGACATTAAACAAATATCATTATATGTTTAAACAATTCTAAATTTACAAGGATTATACTTCAAAGTACAAAAAACTACGGGTGTGTAATAAATGAAGTTCAAAGTGTGACACGCGTACTTATGTGGGCGCAACCAAGACGGGGCATGTGCTCAGTGTAATAGATTACAGTTTCTCTTCCTACGACCGTTGTCAAAGGACAGCTGGGGGCCTGTCAACATCCTAGACTCGGAATTAATTTAAATAAATACTTTATCAGGCTTTCGTCGTGAATTTTCTTAGATTTGAGTTTACGTGTGTTTTCAATTATATAACTGTTAAATTGTTATTCATATTAGTAACAAGTAAACCTTTTATATTCTCGATAGAAATAATTAGCAATTTGTGGAGATAGAAAATTACTGTTAATGAAAATTTTGTTTATATCCATAGGGACTTGAAAATCTTATACTTTTCATTAGCCGTATTTCTGAAAAAAAACTTGTTGTGATATAAGAAATTTGGATACGAAATGTAATAAACATTTTATGTTTGTTAGTGTAATGCAAGTGAAAATACAACCTGTCATCGCTTAGTTCATATTTTAATCCTTTACATATTAAAGTGGTCATGTATTGTTGTCTTTCTTTCCTTTCCTTATCCCCAGAGTGTGTATTCTCTTCCTTACAAGCCACAAATTTGAAAATACGGCGCACAAGCAGCCTGGGTAGTCCCTGGGGAAGAGATTGCGATTTTCGTAACGAACTTCCCCCATAAATCTACGCCTTACATGATGCCTGTTTGCATAATATAAGACTCATTTAGCTTTTGTCCCATGAGCTTAATACTTACCTGTAGCTTTTACTTTTTATTTCATAACTCGTACAATATACGAACAATTTGTACTTGCTTTCACATTTGGTATCGCGAATAAGTGGATACAAAGTTTTTTCTTTCCTGAGTTACTGTGTAGTTTGCCATACTTGTTTAGAGATATTCTCTTTGCCTACTTGCGGTATTTTATTTGTATTGTAATAGTTGTTTGCCAACTTAACAACCTATGAACATGTACTGTATACAATATTTAAATATGAGTGTTAGTCTTTATTACATATTACGTAATAGTGACAAATTTTCAAAACAATATTTATGAATACAATAGTGAGAATGAATCTTTCAAGAATACAAAATCACTGAACTAAATCGGATTCTGTTAAGTGATTATTATTACTAGATATGGACGTCAACGTTTCTAAGCCGGAAGTCTAGGGTTTTGTTGACGGAACAAATATTTATGTAGTTTACAGATGTTTGTTCCCATTTTAGTAATAGTTTTCGCTTATTAATTTTCAAAGAATGTCAGTCACTTTGGTTATAAATGGTAACCCACTTTTTCTTTTTTTATTAATTTCAGGCTTTTTAATGTTTTTACCGCTGGCAATCAGAACCTTCTCTTACGATGAGAGTGTAAATTAAACACCACGCTGGTGTAGTGTGGGTTGGTGGATATGGGAATGAAAGGTGTTGTTCTTTGAATAAATCGGTTCATAACGATTAGTTATTGTCTGAAATCTAAGATCAGTAAAGAAAGAACCTTTTTCGAGAACTGTAACGAATACAACCGCTTTACAAACTAGTCTATAAGGGCTTTAGTTATTTATTCATGGTCAAATGTATAACCTAACAAAATATAATTTACAATGGGCGGACATAATGCTCAAGTTGCATGCTCTTTCAACCAACCCTGGTTGTTGTGAAAAACTAAAGTGGACAATGTAATATATATTATAAATAACATTTAAAATTCGTAGAATAATTTGGATTAGATTACATTTATTCGTAAGTTGCACGATCTAGGAAATTAATACATTTCAATATTGGGAGTAGGCATTTAGTTAAGAACAGCAAGAGAAATTTAGCAATTCCTTTACTGCCACAACTTAAGAGGATTATGACATGACAAGGGTTTCGTGTGACACTAGACTTGAAACTGACGTCATGAGCGCTCACAAAGTCATAAGCAAAACATTGTCACGTATTTACGGACATTTACTTGAAATGAACTTAAAACTTCAATAGTGAACTGCTCATAATATAAAACAACAGATAAATTATAGAAATTGATTTATTTATAGCTAGATAGTATTTTGTGACAATCCTATCTTTATTTAGTTACATAACTATAAAACAAGTTTCTGCTGTTAAAGTGATGTGAATAGATTTTGTATTTTTTCCTGAACGTTGCGATAAGCTCAATTCTAATGCATGTTCTTGCTTGTTATTTAAAATACATAGTAACTGCGGACTGACTAAGCCATGAAACGTCTTACAAATTATTATCCTCATCCTCTGTGTGCATGTTACTTACTCGTTCTCACAGTATACTCGAATTTTGCAGATCATATAAATCAAACATTTAAATTTACACACACTCATAAATACGTCAAAATTAAAACAACGGACATTTACAAAAACGTTATGAGTATAAAAACTTTCAAATACTTTAAACAATCCAGGTTTTTATCATTAACAGATGAAGATTTTTGCAGAATTCAGTCATGAATTGAAATTAGTTTTATTGTATTATGTTTTACATCTATCGTAAAACCGATCAATTTACATTGACATCACAGACTAAATCAATTATAAAATATTGTAAAGTGCTTGGATATAATCTAGCCAATAAAAAAGTTAATTTCTTGCCGATTTTAACAATGATTATTAACACTAAATGGCGGAGAGAAGGTTTGTGCACGATCCAGTTTAGCGACATGCATACTTAGGCAAAAAAGTATAACCTGATACAGAAAGCATTCTACATATGTCTTTCTTTACAATATATTAGACGTTAAGCATTTCTGAATAATAGGTTTTTAATGAACAGACGGACGACTATAAAGTTTCAGAAAAACAAAGAACGGCTGTTCTCGTCAGCAATTAAAATAGTAACATATCATCTATCATATGAAAACTTAGAATATTACTGAAAGCGATTTATCGACTGTTATCATAACTTTCTTGAAATATATCATCGTACTATAAACCAAATCTAAAATTATGTTAGTTATTACGTCATTCTGTTGAAAGCCCATATTTACTTTGGTGATAAAAATAACAAAATTGTATTTTAAACTAAAAATACATCAGCCTCAACGAATGTTAAAGTTTTGCTTATACTATGAATAGCAAGTCAAGTATCCTCTATTCTTACTTTGAATAAATAATACCCGTAAAAGCTCCAAAACAACGATCATATTTTATCCAAGGCGAGCAGTCCCCTCATGCTATAAATGTGCAAATGGCACTAGCATAGGCTCTAATTTGTTTTCTTTCATTTAAGCTGTTTACTTGTACTTACTTTTAAATGTTTAAAAAAAATCCTTACGTATGTTTCAAAGCCGTAGGTAATACTTTTTCATCTGTTATGAGTAAACACTTTAATTAATATTTAATGATATAAAGAACAAAATTGTTTAGTCCTCACGTCTTGACATCCGGACAACAGAATTTTGGTTATGATCAAAGAATTGTATTGTGGTGGTTGTAACTAGCCAGTGTCTCACCGCAAATGGTCCGGAATCGAACTTCAATCATCCATACACAAAACAAGTGCCGCTGGAATAAACAGGCATATCTTCTAATATATAAAATTCTCTTGTCACAATGTTCGTTCCCATACTCCTCCGAAACGGTTTTACCGATTCTTATGAAATTTTTTGTGCATATTCAGTAGGTCTGAGAATCGGTTACTATCTATTTTTCAAACCTCTAAGTGATTAGGGTTGCCCACACCAAAAATTTTTTTTTTATTTTTTGGGATTTTTTTTTTCTATTTTATTTTATTATTGTGTGGCATCAAAAACTACATACAACCCTAAATTTTCACTTTTCTATCACCTACCCCTGCTTTTTAATAGACATTTTAATATTTTTGTCTCGCTCGATATCATCAATTGTACATGGCCACGTATCAAACCGCGTGGCTGTAAACTCCAAAAAAAAAAATATTATCACTTGGTAAGTGATCCCCTCCACGTGTGTACCTGTGTCACCTCTCACCAGTACACAGCACGGAGTGGGGATGACAACGAATTCTTTATCTCTCAAACATTATGCCTTTTGTCACTCCCTCTACATATAAATATATTCTCAAGCAACTTTATTATTTATTTTGTTTTAGTTTCTTTTTCACGACATCACATCAGTCCAGCACAAACCGCGTTACCGTCTGGCGGACCTAACAGACTTCATTCCGTCAAAAAGATTTGGAATGAGGCAGTTATTGGAAAATGGAAAATGGAAAATGGAAAATGGAAAATGGAACATGGAAAACGGAAAACGGAAAACGGAAAACGGAAAACGGAAAATGGAAAATGGAAAATGGAAAATGGAAAATGGAAAGATCTGAAATCTAGAAACCAGAAACCAGAAACCAGTAAACCAGTAAACCAGTACACCATTACACCAGTACACCAGTACAACCAGTACACCAGTAACCAGTAAACCATAAACCAGTAAACAGTAAACCAGTACACCATTACACCAGTACACCATACACCAGTACACCATTACACCAGTACACCATTACACCAGTACACCAGTACACAGTACACCAGTACACAGTACACCAGTAACACCAGTACACCGTACACCAGTACACCAGTAAACCAGTAAACCAGTAAACCATAAACCAGTAAACCATAAACCAGTAAACAGTAAACCAGTAAACCAGTAAACCAGTACACCATTACACCAGTACACCATTACACCAGTACACCATTACACCAGTACACCAGTACCCAGTACACCAGTTACACCAGTACACCAGTTACACCAGTACACCAGACACCAGTACACCAGTACCCAGTACACCAGTAAACCAGTACACCAGTTACACCAGTACACCAGTACACCAGTTACACCAGTACACCATTACACCAGTACACCAGTAAACCAGTAACCAGTAAACCATAAACCAGTAAACAGTAAACCAGTAACCAGTAAACCAGTAAACCAGTAAACCAGTAAACCAGTAAACCAGTAAACAGTAAACCAGTAAACCAGTAAACCAGTACACCATTACACCAGTACACCAGTACAACCAGTACACCAGTAAACCAGTAAACCAGTAAACCAGTAAACCAGTACACCATTACACCAGTACACAGCACGGAGTGGGGATGACAACGAATTCTTTATCTCTCAAACATTATGCCTTTTGTCACTCCCTCTACATATAAATATATTCTCAAGCAACTTTATTATTTATTTATTAATAACTAATGTCATTGAATATAATTTATTATTAATCTATAATACAAATATGTGTCGGTATGCGCATCACTCTACAACGCCAGGACCAATTTGGCCAATTTGAGAAAAATTCGAATAATCGCCGGGAAGCCCCTAAAAACAGCGCTTTTCTTTTTCCTATACAAACGTTCTCTAACTAAAATGTAGGGTCAATTTGAACTTTATTGCTATTCCATAAAGTTCATATTAGATCATTCTTTCAAAAGTGTGCGTATGCGCGTCGGAGGATCTAACGCCGCGTGCCGAAATTAAAACGAATGAAATAATAACATAAATAGTCACAAAATGTAAGAGCTAAAGATCATTACTGCTGATTTTCAATTAGGTCAGCTTCGCGGTATTATTTATTTATTAATAACTAATGTCATTGAATATAATTTATTATTAATCTATAATACAAATATGTGTCGGTATGCGCATCACTCTACAACGCCAGGACCAATTTGGCCAATTTGAGAAAAATTCGAATAATCGCCGGGAAGCCCCTAAAAACAGCGCTTTTCTTTTTCCTATACAAACGTTCTCTAACTAAAATGTAGGGTGAATTTGAACTTTATTGCTATTCCATAAAGTTCATATTAGATCATTCTTTCAAAAGTGTGCGTATGCGCGTCGGAGGATCTAACGCCGCGTGCCGAAATTAAAACGAATGAAATAATAACATAAATAGTCACAAAATGTAAGAGCTAAAGATCATTACTGCTGATTTTCAATTAGGTCGGCTTCGCGGTATTATTTATTTTGTTTTAGTTTCTTTTTCACGACATCACATCAGTCCAGCACAAACCGCGTTACCGTCTGGCGGACCTAACAGACTTCATTCCGTCAAAAAGATTTGGAATGAGGCAGTTATTGGAAAATGGAACATGGAAAACGGAAAACGGAAAATGGAAAATGGAAAATGGAAAAAGGAAAATGGATTATTGGAATATTGGAATATTGGAATATTGGAATATTGGAACATTGAAACATTGGAATACTGGAATATTGGAATATTGGAATGTTGGAATGTTGGAATGTTGGAATATTGGAATATTGGAATATTGGAATATTGGAATATTGGAATATTGGAATGTTGGAATGTTGAATATTGAAAACGGAAAACGGAAAACGGAAAACGGAAAACGGAAAACGGAAAACGGGAAACGGGAAAATGGAAAATGGAAAATGGAAAATGGAAAATGGAAAATGGAAAATGGAAAATGGAAAATGGAAAATGGAAAATGGAAAATGGAAAATGGAAAATGGAAAATGGAAAATGGAAAATGGAAAATGGAAAATGGAAAATGGAAAATGGAAAATGGAAAATGGAAAATGGAAAATGGAAAATGGAAAATGGAAAATGGAAAATGGAAAATGGAAAATGGAAAATGGAAAATGGAAAATGCAAAATGGAAAATGGAAAATGGAAAATGGAAAATGAAAAATGGAAAATGGAAAATGGAAAATGGAAAATGGAAAATGGAAAATGGAAAATGGAAAATGGAAAGATCTGAAATCTAGAAACAAGAAACCAGTAAACAGTACACCAGTACACCAGTACACAGTACACAGTACACAGTACACCAGTACACCAGTACACCAGTAACCAGTACACCAGTACACAGTACACCAGTACACCAGTACCCAGTACACCAGTTACACCAGTACACCAGTACACCAGTAACCAGTACACCAGACACCAGTACACCAGTACACCAGTACAACCAGTACACACCAGTACACCAGTACACAGTACACCAGTACACCAGGACACCAGTACACACCAGTACACCGTACACCAGTACACCAGTTACACCAGTACAACCAGTACAACCAGTACACCAGTAAAACCAGGAAACCAGTAAACCAGTAAACAAGTAAACCAGTAAACCAGTAAACAGTAACCAGTAAACCAGTAAACCAGTAAACCAGTAAACCAGTAAACCAAGTAAACCAGTAAACCAGTAAACCAGTAAACCAGTAAACCAGTAAACAGTAAACCAGTACACCAGTACACCAGTAAACAGTAAACAGTAAACCAGTAACCAGTACACCAGTAAACCAGTAAACCAGTACACCAGTAAACCAGTACACCAGTAAAACCAGAAACCAGTAAACCAGTAAACCAGTACACCAGTACACCAGTAAACCAGTAAAACCAGAAACCAGTAAACCAGTACACCAGTACAACCAGTACACCAGTACACCAGTAACCAGTAACCAGTAAACCAGTAACCAGTAAACCAGTAACCAGTACACCAGTACACCAGTACCACCAGTACACCAGTACACCATACACCAGTACACCAGTACAACCAGTACACCAGTACACAGTACACCAGTACACCATTACACCAGTAAACCATTAAACCAGTAAACCATAAACCAGTAACCAGTAAACCAGTAACCAGTAAACCAGTAAACCAGTAAACAGTAAACCAGTAAACCGTAAACCAGTAAACCAGTAAACCAGTAAACCAGTAAACCAGTAAACCAGTAACCAGTAACCAGTAAACCAGTA
Source organism: Byasa hedistus (assembly GCA_029286795.1). Classification (NCBI taxonomy): domain Eukaryota; kingdom Metazoa; phylum Arthropoda; class Insecta; order Lepidoptera; family Papilionidae; genus Byasa; species Byasa hedistus. The sequence continues at coordinate 4,184,217 of JAGSMW010000008.1, forward strand.
ACAGTAAACCAGTAAACCAGTAACCAGTAAACCAGTAACCAGTAAACCAGTAACCAGTACACCAGTACACCAGTAAAACCAGAAACAGTAAACCAGTAAAACCAGAAACCAGTAAACCAGTAACCAGTAAACCAGTAAAACCAGGAAACCAGTAAACCAGTAAACCAGTACACAGTAAACCAGTTAAACCAGTAAACAGTAAACCAGTACACCAGTACACAGTACACCAGTAAACCAGTAAACCAGTACACCAGACACCAGTACACCAGTACACCAGTAACCAGTACACCAGTAAACCAGTACACCAGTACCACCAGTACACCAGTACACCAGTTACACCAGTACACCAGTACACCGTACACCAGTACACCGTACACCAGTACACCAGTAAACCAGTAAACCAGTAACCAGTAACCAGTAAACCAGTAAAACCAGAAACCAGTAACCAGTAAACCAGTAGTAAACCAGTAAAACCAGAAACCAGTAAACCAGTACACCAGTACACAGTACACCAGTCACCAGTACACCAGTACACAGTACACCAGTACACCAGTACACAGTACACCAGTCACCAGTACACCAGTACACAGTAAACCAGTAAACCAGTAAACCAGTAAACAGTAAACCAGTAAAACCAGAAACCAGTAAACCAGTAAACCAGTCAACCAGTAAAACCAGTTAAACCAGTTAAACCAGTAAACCAGTAAACCAGTAAACCAGTAACCAGTAAACCAGTAAACCAGTAACACCAGTAAACCAGTAAACCAGTAAACCATTAACCAGTAAACCAGTAAACCAGTAAACCAGTAAACCAGTAAACAGTAAACCAGTAAACCAGTAAACCAGTAAACCAGTAAACAGTAAACCAGTAAACCAGTAAACCAGTAAACCAGTAAACCAGTACACCAGTACACCAGTAAACCAGTAAACCAGTACAACCAGTACACCAGTACACCAGTACACCAGTACACCGTACACCAGTACACCGTACACCAGTAAACCAGTAAACCAGTAAACAGTAAACCAGTAAAACCAGAAACCAGTAACCAGTAAACCAGTAAACCAAGTAAACCAGTAACCAGTAAACCAGTAAACCAGTAAACCAGTACACCAGTACACCAGCTACACCAGTACACCAGTTACACCAGTACACAGTAAACCAGTAAACCAGTAAACAGTAAACCAGTAAACCAGTAAAACCAGAAACCAGTAACCAGTAACCAGTAACCAGTAAACCAGTAAACCAGTAAACAGTAAACCAGTAAACCAGTAAACCAGTAAACCAGTAAACCAGTAAACCAGTAAACCAGTAACCAGTAAACCAGTAAACCAGTAAACCAGTAAACCAGTAAACAGTAAACAGTAAACCAGTAAAACCAGTTAAACCAGTAAACCAGTAAACTAGTAAACCAGTAAACCAGTAAACCAGAAACCAGAAACCAGAAACCAGAAACTAGAAACTAGAAACTAGAAACCAGAAACCAGTAACCAGAAACAAACAAACAAAAGTTCATATTAAATAACAAGCTTTCACTGCTGTCTAAGCGATGTAGGTGCGTTCGTAACGCTAAAGAGTCAATTTGCACTTTATTACAGCTGCACAAAGTTCAAATTCAATTATTCTATCAAAATGGTGTGCGTATGCGCGTCGGAAGATCGCCGCGAGCCGAAATTAAAACGAATGAAATAATAACATAAATAGTCACAAAATGTAATAGCTAAAGATCATTCTTACTGATTTGCAATTGGGTCGGCTTCACGGTATTATTTCTTTTGTTTTAGTTTTGGCACGCGACATAAAATGCATTCGTTTTCACGACATTACATCAGTCGAGCACAATCCGCGTTACCATCTGGTGGACTTGATAGACTACATTCTGTCAAAAAGATTTGGAATGTGACAGTTATTTGTTCCTAATAAAATAATAATAGTAAATATAATTTATGTACTATAATTATAACTTTGGCCACTCTTCTGGAACCCATTAATATTTAAATATTAGTTATTAGATGAACATATATAGAGCTGAACCCCACACACCCAGTCCAGTCCAGATTTTTTTGCGCTGGCTATAAAATAGGTAAGAACAAAAAACTGCCACATTCCAATTTTTTTGACAGAACGAAGTCTGTCGGGTCAGCTAGTAAATATATAATATATTACTGTATAATATTTTACTTTTTGTCCCAGTAGTCTGTAAGTTTAAAATAGTATTAATAGTGGTTAAATTAACCGTTATACAACAGATATGTAAAAAAACTACTGGTCAGTAAACTTATAACATTTATATCATAAAAAGCAGATCAAAAAAGGTCTCGGCATAAAAAGCTTGACTAACTCGTTCTTGGTATATTTCCAAAAACTGAATTACAGAAAGAGTTTGCTGAATAAAAATAAGCAACTAAATTTAATAATGTTAATTTATTGGGTTTACACAACTTTTAAACAGCTGTGTTCACCGCGAGCCAATTACCAGTGTATGACATGTCCCGTTGGAGATCTTTGAGATTTCGTGAATTATTGGAAAGGCTTGGATTCTAATAAGCAGCGCCGTACGCAATAAGCTCATAATAAGAACGAATGCGGTGACAAGGCAAAGATAATTCAGTCCCCGAACTGCGAACTTGCCGCAGTGCGGAGCCCCCGTAATTTCCGCAAAGTATCAGACATAAATCCAAGATAATACCTTTAAATGGGCCCTCGGTGGTTATTTTTGCGATTTCAAGAGTAAATTATATTATATTTCTATATTATTTCATACAGCATGTAAATATGCGATCAATGTGAATCCATATTAATTTTGAGATGGAGTACATGAAGACTAAGACAACTTCTGCCGGTACTCCTTATCCAAGTAAATGTTTATAATAATGTATCCGACGGCTTGAAATATAAGCTGGTAAAGTCTCGTTAACTCAAAAAATCTATTATCTTCGTTCTTTGATCAGGAACATAGACATTTTAATAGATCTCCGGCGACAGAAACCCAACAATAGTAGATTTTCTTTCATACAAATGTAAATATTTACCGTTCATAAACGTTTTGATTTTTTTTAAATTACATGTCATAAGGTTGAAGTTTTATATCTGTATTTTATTATTTCATGAGCACCCATCAATTCTAGTAAAATTAAATTAATGATGGCGTCATTTTAAAGCACCTACGTGAAATACGCTTCGAAAAGTTCACATTTCCACCGCTGGAGTATGTTGAACATATATCTCGACCATTCGTTACTCGTAATTAAAAAAGAAAACACAGCCATGGCTTCGGAGTGAACATGTCAAGTGTCACTTGGTGGGCGGATCGTGTTCTATCTAGCTCGTGTTTAGAAACGGAGTTCCTATATTGCGCATGGCTGTTGTTCTGCATTCTCAAGTTGTCTACGACTTCTTAAGAATGAGCCAGTTTAACTCACTTATTCGTCACATATCGGCCTTTGTACTACTTGGTGCCAAATGTCATCAAAAACTGACGAAAAGGATCTCTCTGTTCAGTTCCGACGGATGTTACCAATTTATACGTGCGGTTACGCTATAACTGATGGATCGGTTTTCCTACTGAGCCTGTACTGGTTGTCTCATAAGGCACTTCTTTGGTACAGTTCAGATTTTCAAGCGAATTTAAAGTAATAAAACTAAACTCCTTCAAGAAGTCTGAATACGGGTTAATCGATTTAAGCTACTTGAAATATATTTTTATTCGTTTGAGATCATCGTCGTTTTTTAAAATGTGGAGTCATAATTTCTTTTACAGGTCCATATTATACAATATTAAAAAAACGTTTTTGTATAGACTAAATTTTCTTAACAATTATATAGAAGACAAGGATCTGGTAAAGTACATCTATCTTTTACTACAGTAGGTTAGTGATAAAATCTTGATAATGTAATGGATAATACCATTTATATAACAAATCCTACGCAAATATCTTTTTACATTGTGTTTATAACATATTTTCTAAATTTTAAAAATTACATTTGTAATTAGCAAAATTTCTTGATTAAGGAGACTTAACAGTTTATATCTTAAGACATTGAGTACAATGTGGCGTAGTACAAACGTCCTTACTAGCGCTACATTATTATAACCAGGCAACTACTTTTGATACTACTTTTGATAGATACCGCAAAAGTTGTTCTTCTAGTCTTTGTATATTATATGTCTGTAAATGGATGTTTAGTACATGGAAATTCGTTGATATACTACAGCGCCATCTGGTGATAAGTTGCCACTTAAAGAAGTCAGAATAGACGGTTAAAAATAGTAAATACGAACATTAATATTTTTTCTAAGATATATGTAAGTGATTAAAGTAAGAATTTCTCCATGTGTTATTAAGGCTGGCTGTATGGTGGGAAATAATTTTTATGTAAGGCTTTAGTGGAATTACTAAATACATTTCCGTAACTAAGCCGCGCGGAACAGGAAAATATTTTGCCAATTTTCTTTAATCTCCGCTTTCGACGTCGGAAAAGCAAGTCTTACTTAATCCGATGCACGGCAACACCGAAAAGAAAATAAACTGAAAAACCATTTAACATGACCTTAGGATAAGTAGCACATGATGAATTAAATACTAACATTTGTGTTTGAAAAAAAATTAGATTTATTTTTAAAGTTGTCCAAAAAAAATTGCGTAATTATAAATTTGGTAAATTAGAATTGAAAAATTTCAAAGCACCAATAATAAATTTTATTGTAATTATTTGAAGAAGGATATGGCATTAAAAAAAAAGAATAATTTTTTCTCGAAAATAAATATGATCCGGTAGGTCCTACTTTCAGTTTACTTCTATTGATATAATATAACGAAACCAAAGCAAAGGCATTATTATATATAAATCTTCTTCCTCTATATCAAAATTGTGTAGACAGCAGTTGGTAGAAGAAATTATAAAACAGAGATCATATTAATTCATCAAAATATAGTGGATTTATGTGATGAACTAATGAACTAGTCTGAATATGTAAAACATAGTCAACAAACAGCTGAGAAATTACCGCGGTAATTTCACTAACTACTACACTTTATTTTTATATAAAAATAAAGGTTTTTTTAAAGTCTATAGTACACTTATCGGTTTGCATTGAAATACAAGGGAGAACGATTAATAGAAATAATTTCTTTACAAGCCTCTTCTTGTATTGTTCTCTGAGAAACGGAAAAGTACACTTTCTTTTTTCCATTTTATTGCTCCATTTGCGTCAGGCTCGGCTTGTCTCTGCAACCCCACCACTCCCTGCGGAACCCTAATTACGACCGACCACATGACTAATTGAATGAAAACATTGCATAATTAACGAAGGGAAGTAATACGCGGCGCTTTTAAATGCCCTCTCGTAAGTTTTAAAGGAAACAAGCTAACGGGGATATTTCCTAGTCGTGTTTACAATAAATATAATACGATGTAAAACAAAGTCGTCTTTGTTTGAACACTTATAACTCGAGAACGGCTGGATCGATTTTCATGGATATTGATTTGTTGTATTTATCTCCGACCTGAAGAGCAGAATAACTATTAAAACATTGGAAAATTGACAACAAAAATTGGAAAAAAACTTAGAAACCCGACTCTGTTAAATATATAAAATACAGTTTTTCCTAATTCTTTTTAATTAAATTTTGTTTTTTTGGTTGTTATATTAAGCAGTGAACTAAACATTTAATTTTGTTTTCATTGCATTAGTTTCATAAAACTATAAATTAAGTTCAGTTAATCGGTAACACGATGTTTAATGACCGTTAGGCGTTATGAAGTTCGACGGGTCAGCTACTAATATGATAAAAATAAATTCTCTTAACATTAATAATACAGCTGCTCTCTTATAATTACTAATTTAGGTAATTCGTAAAGACTATGTCTCGGAACATCTATCACCATCAATCTAATTTAGGTTTAACTAAATTTAGGTTTATAAACAAAGTATTTTTCTTTTTGTATAATTATAAATGTCTTATATTATAACTAATATATTTGTTCATACAATTTTACATTACACATAGTCATTATTATAAGAAAAATGTATACTTTCGATGATTAATATTATTATATTTCCTAACAAAAACCCACACCAAATTTACTTATTACTTTACATATTTTCCATCCAAAGGGTGTCTGGAAGAAATCGCTCATAGTGATAAGACCGCCAATTGTGCATTTATCATATAACAAGCAATGTGATTTGTTAATTTTCTGTACTTTTGGTGCGCATTAAAGTATTTTCTATTCTATTATATTAATTAATACCAAGTAAACTATCGCCCCGAAAACTTAAAAATATATGTAAGAACTAAATATATAATTACCAAAGCCTAGATTTAACAAATGAGAGCATTTCTCCATGTCGGACCTTTACTGAAGTTGCTCCGACTACCGTGGCCCAAAATAATAATGACAGTAATCATACATTTAATGGTTTTCATAATTACCTCGTAATGTAGCTACTGCGAGAATCTTGCCCATAAATATAATAAGGTTAAATAAATAAAAAAAAAGATGTGCTTTTTCGTATTTTAAGATATTTTAAAAGATCTATGTGCTAGTACAAAAAAATCTTCATGTAATCAAATAAGACTGCACATCTTTCATGAGTGTTCTGTTTACTTAACTTTTAATAGGATTCGTTGCCATTTCAGACAATAATAAGGTTTTGAACAATCACAAATTTCCTCACAAGTCATGAATAACATCGTTTGTGCATTTAGCAGAGTGCGGGCGTGATTAAACAGATAATCGAACCAGAAACATTGTGAAACGACCCGTAAATCCATTTATCCTGTAAAATTACCCTCTGTTGTCCGAAGCCATTTTGGATACGTTTTAATTGCGCTAATCAGCAAAATTTCAAATTTGAACCACGTCGGAACAAAAAATAATGAAAAATTCTTTATTTATTTACCATGTAATAGATATTTCTCTTTCAACTTATATTTAATTTGACAGTTTTTACATACACACTCCGCAAGTCACTGAGTTCACACTTTTTACACTTTCCAAACAGGAATTTCTCGGGATCCACCGTTGTCCGCCTTTTATACTAAAATCATTACTAAGCCATCTTTACAATAAACATACAACTACTTCATTATTATCAATTTTATAAAAGTTATGGATTAATAATATTCTTAACATTTCAATTACGCTTAAAGAAATACATATAGTTTTACTTTTAAAATGTTTTATTTCTCACAAGTGATGTATAATCTTTCGAGAAATAATAAAATCTTAAACCTTATAGTGGTACAATTATTAAATATATCTTAGTGTGAAATATAATAATACAATGCTATGTAGGAATTCATTCTCGATTCATTCCAGTTTTTTTCAAGTCAATAGAATTAATATTTTTCTAACAAAATATTTGTAACCACAATTATCTTCCATACATGTTTTACAGCAGTTGTGGAAAATAGAAAGCGGAGGATAAAATCTAATTGTTTGTCTTTTCGTGTAATCAACTCTTCGTTTAGTTGAGGTATTTATTGGGAATAAGTCGGCCTTACGGTATATCGGCCATACGTCTACCTTCCGCAGTACCGCCATAAAATAAAATGAATTAAGAAGATTACAGACATAATTAATAGTATCGAGAAATTGCTTAGCCCTTCGGGATACCAGCTAGTTTCAGCATTGGAAAGTATGCTAGGTAAATGGGCCCTAGGGACCCTGATGAGTATGATCAGTATACTGTATTATTTATCACTAATTTTCCTTAAACTGGTGATGTTAATATTTATACCCACTTATGCCAAATAATTATACAACATATATACAAGAGTTATATAAACAATGATATATATATAAATTTTATATGAATCATGAGAAGTTTTATCGTTCTTTAATAAAGCCTATAGTAATTGTTGAGATAATTTGTTACAATTTTTATGATTTCTGTAGCTTAAATACATTAAAACTGAACGTTTATCTACATATAGTTATTAGATTTTTAAGTGGTCTTTTGCGTAGATGTTTGCTTTACATGAAGTAAATTTTAAAAAGTTCTGTGTTTTAAAATCATTCTGGTTAAGTTAGCTATCTTATTTATCATTCGCATGTACTAAGGATGGTTCAGAACAATATACGAATGGTGGAATCGAATCCCCGTTAGTATGAGTAGATAACAGATTCCAGGCTATGGTCGTTACTAGCACTTTGAATCAATTACTTATTTCTCTATTGCTAAAGACCGTCTTAGTAGCTAAAACTTCATTTCCACCTTTCAACACTTACGAGTAAGTGGAGTTATTATGGCTTTTGAAAATATTGGACTTGAGTGAATATCCTTACTATCGTATTGACTAAATTAAATTTCTTTAGGAAAATCGATAAATTATAGCATAAGCTATAATAGTTCTTTTTCATAATAATAGATGGCGATAGAAGTATGAACTTTTTAATAGTCGTTAAAAAAGTAGTTAAGTGTAGCACAGCAATCGTAATTCTATGTTAAAGTTTTTAACTTCATTTATAGATTCCATCTATATAAAAAGAGCAGTGGTAAAGTGGTAATACCTTTTACTGGTTTTGATCTCAAAGTGATGCGTTAATGTACAATAGTATCGCCTCATTGAAAGCGACAGTCGTAAATATTCCTAACAAGAAAACTTCATAAAAAAAAGTAATCAATTCAATATTATCGAAAACTTTCAGACGGGGATAAGTCTCGATCACGATCTGATTTGTAAAACAAATATTTTTTGTACTCTAAATGTTTTTTCAGCGACTCCCTCTTGTTTGCGGTCCTTTAGTGCAACCCTTTGGGAAATTAAGACGTGATTGATATAAGGCCGGAGCAAAATAACCTGATTAAATCTTATTACCGTAAAATTATTGTTATAATAAAAATAAAGAATAGATTTCAGCGATTGTGATTGAGCGATTATATAGTACTTTTAATAATTGAAAGTCTAAGCCACAGCTGGGCTGCGGTGATGGTATAGATATAAGTGCGCTAGATATTCGCGCTGTAACATCTCCGAGTCAAATAAATTGGATCCGTTTCCTGCGTAGCTAGAGCTTCCGGTGATAGAGAATCATGCGGAGAAACCTGTGTAGGTAAAAGACCAGCTAAAGATTCTCTGAAATACATCGAATCACATCAATGGAAGCAAAAAGTTGACTTTTTGTGCTATAAGTATTGAGTCCTATTTTTTTCTTAAGTAACCTTTAGCGAATGAGCAGTAAGTGGCGATGAAGTATATTTCGATATGTAGAAAACCATTAACTGGAATAGTACCACTCCGTGTTTAACTTTGCGAATCGTAAATAAATATGAATTTTCATGGGTTCTATTGTGGTCACGCACAGCTTTGGGCGTTTCTTTATATTGCTCAAGAAATTCCTGTTCCTTTTATGTTAACTGGTGCTTTATCGTGTTGCATGCTAGTGAACCCTCCATGTTGAGCCAGAGAGCAAGAGTTTGTAATGAAGATCCCCGTACGAAAAAAAAATATATACTTGATAAGAAAAATATTTCTATAACATCCTGCCTGTGAGACTTTATTGGTGATAGTCTCTGTTGCTCGATACCGTCTAGGTAGGTAATGTGCTAGCATTACTGTGTTTCGGTTTGAAAGGTGCTGTAAGCTAGTGAAATTACTGGGGTGATGAGACTTAACAGCTTATGTCTCAAGACGATCGTAATATGGTGCAGTATACTGCACCATATTGCGATCGCCGTATATATATATACCATCTTAACCAGAGGCAAGTTGTGGGCAAGCGTATCACTTACCATCAGGTGATCGTCTTGCTAGTATCGTCTCCTTTAAGGGTTTTACAAAATTTTCGTGATAATAATTTTTTTTTTGAGTTCTTCCCCAGCCTTAAATTACAAAAATATTGGATTATCGAATTTTTATTTTAAAGCAGAACAAATGTGTACCCACGATATCATTACAATATTTCAATCTATACTTTTTAAAGAAAAAAGTTTCACTCGACGGAAACTCGCCGTCGAGGCTTTTGGTGGGAAAGTACCTCAAAGTATTCTTGTAGAAATATGAAAGAAGAATAATTTCACTTGAAACTACATACTTTTTTTAATGAAAATTACTATAGTTTTATGGAAGCAATAATAATCGCTTGTGGTGGTAGCGGCTGTAACAGTGGCCGCACGTTTACAATTACTGGTGGCGGGAAGGGCGGTACATATTTATTTGTCAGCGAAATCGCGTTCGCCCATTAGGGCTTAGGAAATCGTAAGCACGCAATAAGGACTTTTTAGAAGTTCTTTCAAAGTCACCAAGTGCCCAACGCCATGTTTATATTTCATACGTCTTATCAGATAATGTCCATAAATTTGAATAATTTATGCCATTTGTAATAACTGATGATTCTTGGGGGTTACTTTTATTCAAATTTACTGAAAATGTTTGCTTACTTAGTGTACATTTTTTGTTAAAGAATTTTTTTGATGTTAATTATTGTTTTAAGAAATCGTTTATATTTTTATGGTTGTTTACATATGTTGAATTGATTAATAATACTCGTATGCTCACTTTAACTCACCTACGACATCATGTCTTCTTTCGTCCATTAAACTTTTAAAAGGTACTTATATAATTGGAATGCTAAGAAATTACTTGCATTCAACTATTGGTTAATTACTTACTTATTGGGTAGTTAAGGCAGAAGGAAGTATTTTAGAGAAAGTAGACCACAATATAGGTAACAATAAACTAGTTTCTTTATTGTGGCGGCAGGTGAACCTCAAGGGAAATTAACGATAGATTGCAACGTCAAAAACTTGATCTCATATTGTGCCCGATCTCTTTCAAATATTAGTAACTTGTAGGTCGTGCACGGGCACATAGTAGATTAATTTCTGTAACATTGTTGTATTTACACAACGTGCGTAGAACTCGTTCGATTCCTATTAGTAGTAACATTACATATATACATTACGCGTCGCAGCTACAATACTCTGCAAACGGGAACACAATATTCTTCGGCGACAGAAAAGGGCACTTGTATTTATCTAAAAACGCTGTAGACTTTTTGATATTATTGAAGCTAGATTAGCAAGTTGTTTAAAAAAATTTCCGATTTAAAATTTGTTATACAATTGAAACACTGCAATGTCTTTATCAATTTAAGTATATTGTAATAAATCAATTATTCTATTTTCTTTAAGACAAGAATTAAACAAAACGAATATACTGATCTTGAAGATTAATTAAAAATATTTTCTATGAATACCTTTTAAGAGAAAATTATCATGAAATCGTTTCATATGATATAGGACTAGAAAATTAATTACTGCTATTTTCCTTACATGTGTTTATAATCGCTATAAGATAAGATAGAGATGGGTGGAAATACCTAAGCTAACAAATCATAATTGGCTCTCTGGTTTCTGAAATACGATAACGCTTACCAGGTAAGCCACGGCTGTATTTTGTGTGAATCCTTTCACCCTTCGATCAAATTTCACGGTTGTATAATCCGCATTTGAATTGAAAGTTCAGAGAAATTAAAGTCAGTGGTTCGATTCCGGGGCCACACGGTTTGAAGTTTGGATGAGGGTTGATTTTTTTGTACCAGGAAAAATTTCTTTTTTACAAAAGATTCATCTCAATTAAGAATAATGTAACTAATTTGGAACCGGCGCTAAACAATTAAAGAAGATCATAAAATCACTTTAAAGAAACAATTGACATAAAACAATCTTTCTTGTTTGTGTATGAGATGACATGGCTGTAAGCTAGCGTAATTACCGGGGTAATGAGACTTAACACTATGTCTCAATGGGACGAGCGCAATGTGGTGCAGTGTATACCATCTTAAATAACGCTACGCTGTTATGGGCAAGCGTATCACTTACCATCTGGTGAACGTCTCGATCGTCTGGTTGTCTCGTCGTATAAAAAAACAAAAAAAATAACCATTTTTTTACCGGCGGTGTAACTTTTTTTAAATTTAATTAATTCGATACCATGAAAAGACTTCGTTTTATACTACTAAAAATTACCATTACAAAGTCTTCATTTTACCGTCGTAAGTATGATTCTAATAGTTGCAGAAAAGTACCGTTCAGCCGGGTAGAAGGTTTCAGTAAGCAGGCATTGCCGTGTACTTTTTTATCGATCTTTCATGTCGCGTTAAAAGGGCTCATTTGGTTTTATTGTATAAAATGGATGGAAGTGTAATTTGCATTGAGTTGGTGGTCACGCACGTCGTGGGGAGTTTCCTTTTTTATTGTTCGCCTTTGCCTTCGTCTTTCCTTTAATGTTGTGGGTGGTTTGGACCCACCTGGGTAATAGTAAGAGGCTTAAAAGCCGGACATATCGCTTTACTCGGTGTAGGTTACGTAAGTAATATATTCTAATACTTATATTCTGAGATTTATAAACCGCTAGGTTATAACACATCTAGAGTTCGAAGTACCACGACAAAGAAATATAAAAAGAAAAACAGGGTACTATAACTTGGTTAATATCTAAAGACTATTGTAATAAAAAAAAATTAAGGACACAAAAAAAAAACATACATTTTCTCTAGGTGATTACTTACCCATCGTAGACGCCCAGCGTATTGCAAGAGAAGGTAAGTGATAAGAAATCGTGGTTTAATGAAGTTAGGTACAACATGCAGAGTTTGATATAAATTAAAACTTAAAATACATTGAAGTCTCGTTATAAAACGTAAACGAAAACGAAAAAGAGTGCCGTACCGGTTTTTCGTTTTCTTTTTGTGCTTTAAATTAATTTATTATAAAAAAATAACTACATTGTGTTCATAAACAAAAAGCATAACTCTTACCTTTTTAACATTTGAATCGCGTGCCGGAATGAAAATAGATCTGGTAGCATTATTAATATCGCGCACGTTATTCATACAACTTGTGTTAAAACGTGTCAAGGTACCTAAGGGAGCATTATTTCAAAGAGTTTGCGAACAGGGTTGTAAACCGCTAACGACTGCCCGACCGCGATAATGAATTCACTCTGCACTCAAACCGACTCCGCGATTCTAACGAGGGACTCGAAATATTTGAATACAAACCCCGATTCCACTAGCCATTTCTATATCATACAAATATCATATTCAACACACTTCATTTCAGAACTAAACACAGATTTGCTATTATTAAATTAATATCTCACAAAACAAATTTTACGTCATGAAATCTTAAATAAATTCTTGATTTTTGATGTATGTAATCAAAACGTCATAAATAGTTAAGTCAAAAGCGATTAAATCCTTAAGATTTATTACATTAACAACGATTGCGATCATACAAGAAAACATTGATTAAAAATAAATTTAGCGTCTTTTAATCTGTGAGTGTACAATAGCTTTGTATTTTTGGTTTCTTTTTAAAAAAAGTTTTTTTGCAACTTTTTTATGACTAAATGATGCAAAGAATTTACATTAGATGCGTTTGTTTATAAAATGATTTCCTGTAATTTATAATTTCTTTATTACTTTACTGGTGGCTGTAGGTCTTTGTCAGACACCGTCTAAGTTGGTAACAATGCAGCTGAGTACTGCTGGTGTATTATGCAAGATTCACTTTCTTGCGACCCGGGTTAGGTTCCCGGGCAGTGCAGTTTTTTTCCATTATCAAATAATTAAAAAAAAATCTAATGCACTGAGGAATACTTCCGTGGGCGTTTTAGCGGGCAGAAATCCCACAGAACCCTGACTTCACCCCAGAACCTGGGTATCTTCAGAAGATTATTTATTTATTTAAAACTTTATTTGCACACATGAATTAATAATGTACAAAAAAGGCGGACTTAATGTCAAAGGGCATTCTCACCCAGTCAACCTCGGCAGTGGGCAAATGCAGTGGTAGGTGAGGGTATAAGAGAAGTTGGTTTAAAAAAAAATAATAATTAAAAAAGATATATACATACATACACATTTAATACACATATATACAAATACACATTTGAGATTAATCACTCGACAAAAAAAATGGTAATACCGCAGCTACTATTACCTGCACAAAACAATGTGATGCTTGGACAGCACCACATATGTAGATCTTGAGACGTGAAATAGTAAGTCTCGTTGTATCTTACTCCAGTTAATCTACCTCAGCAGCCAACAATTAAGTATTGATATTCACGTGTGTAAAAATATTAATTTAACTAATAGCAGTCACCGGGCGTGGGTGAAACAATTTGCATAAAGTATTTCCTTGCTTTATAACTTGCGTCACGACATCTTTAATAACTACGAAGGCTTTTTGCGACGCCTTTGGCAAAATAATTAGGGTGGGGAGTAAAACGTTGCTTACAACACTAACTTCGGCAGTATTTCCTACTTAGTTAAAACATTATATACATAAAATAATAAACAACCTGCTAATGTGAAATGATACATGTTATATTTGTTCATTCAACTTGATTTTAATTCGCAGAAATTTGTTCAATGAAAAATAAAATGTAGAAGTTTTTGGAAAAAAGTTGTTGTTACATATGTTTCAATAAAAAAAAGTATTTAATTAAAAGTAAATTAAAGTTACGTATGTACGGGAATTATAAATGAAAATGTTTGAAAAGTCTAACAAAAAAGCGACCTCAATTATTTTTATAACAATGGCTTTTTGTGGTCCGGATTCAGGAAGGTTCTCTGAAATTTGCATGACTTTTTATATAAAATTTTATGTTAATTTTTCGGATTTTCTACTTAATTTTTTTTTATTTATCAACCTAAATATTAGTGACATAATTATTACATTAATTCTATTAAGTTTTTGTATATAAAGTTGAATAAATGTTAAAGTTCATCAAATACCACTTGATCCGATGAAGCTCATATCTGTGCTCACTACATAAATCAAACACAAATAAAGGACCTCATAAGCTGTCAACGTAATGCCATTCAAGCCAGGCCTGGGTGCGTAATATTGTAGAATAAATCATGTTTAGCTAAAATATGCCTCAATACTTAATGCTGAATATGAAATTTTGGCCTTTAGTAAAACGACGAGGAAGGAAGTCACGACTAAGTTAAATTGAAATGATTGTAGATTACGTAGTTATCATTTTCAATTGCTTTTTCATACATAGACGTAATTCATAATTAAAAAATAATAATTATTGATACTTATCTGAAACCTGTCGAATTATAGGAATAAGCTATAAAAGTAATATGTTTCTTATATAATTAATTAGATTCTACAATATTAATCTAGTTATAACCTATTCAATGAAAATTTTATATATGTCGTAGCACCGCTATAAAGTTAACAGAAAAAACTGCATAACCAATTAGCTTTTCAATTTATAATAAGTTAATAATGTTGTTTAATTTATTGTTGTAAAATTTTTGATAAATGTACATAACGAGCATCTGATTACGAGGCAATAAAATAAAACTCCACTCTATTTAAGTGTGAAATATTTTCCAGAGAGTTAGGTCCAATACTATTTGCTCTGCGACATCCTCCCTCGTGAAAATCTCTTAGATACGATCATAAATCGCTTTGGTTGACATAATAGCGTGAAGGGAAAGGCCCGGATTTATGCATGTTTGATTTAGGAGTAGGTGAGAGTTTGTCGTTTTGTGAATGGTTTCATAAAAAGAAAAAAATCGGTTAAGTAACTGTCGTTTCTACCATTCCTCCATTTAAACGATATATTAAAAAGACCATATTTTAATCAGTAATTCTAAGACAGAGATTTTTTTACATTATTGAAACGCAACCTGAAAACTTAACCTTTTTATTAAGGTTTTAAAATTAGTAATCATAAATTATATAACGTTACAATATATTTAAGAGTGAATCAAACTATCATTCCAAAGAAACGCAGTTTACTTTAAAAATATGTTAACGATTCACTTACCTTTTTTTCCTTTAAAATGTTATTTTTGTCTATATCAAATAAGTATAGATTTATTTTCACTGTGAATATACACAACGGTAAGAATGTGAAAGTAATCTACTTTATTATTTTCTTCCTTAAAATGATAAAGTGATGATGACTGGTATTTCTCGAGGAGCAGCGAGTTTTAGGGTGAAACTGTGTATTTTAAATATTCGGGACACGATTCAAATTAAGTGATAAAGCGTTCAGAGAACACGGCCTGGGCTCAGTTGTCACTCGGTAATATGAAAGAAAGAAGTATCCATTTCTCTGTTATTTTCTCAACATTAGTTTTGAGATATGCAAACATTAAACACGATAATATATACACATCCTGATTAAAGAAATTAAACTTAACAAGCAGTGATTTGTAAATTGGTTTGTCCCATCGTATCAAATGATGATGATCCTACAACATCAGCTACATATCTCGCGGATTCTAACAATCAGCTCTGATACTGTTTAATGAAGATCCTTGCCATAAATATTGAAGGATCTATTTTCAATATTTTTTAGCCTGTCTGTTTAATTTTTAATTCCAAATTGTAACTGATTTTTGTAATCTAATCGTCTCTGGTTGTGGCCGTGTTTTGTTTTCTACAGGCTGTCATGATTACTAACATTAATTCATCAAAATATGGAATAACATAATATTTAAAGAGCAACATTCCGATCGCTCTCCAATTAGCGTAGAATAAAGTAACATAAAGAAAATACGCAATCATAAAATGCACAGAGTTAGTGAAAGATAAAAATGAACCCCAAAATTTATCTACACATAACGAATAAAAATGTAGATCATACAAAAGAAAAACCCTCCTGTAGGATAAAACCTTTGTTCTTTATTCCACATCACTGATACTTACAGATTTTACATTTTAGAAGACACAAAATTTTTAATGCTTGTGAAAAAACCAAGTGAAGTATTAAAAACGAAGGAAAGTTACTTTCTCTTTGTTTTCTTTAAGCTGAGTAACTAAGAAGCGATTGAAAGTTAAAGATTTTATTCTCAGCCAACAATCGAACTGAAGAGTTCAGATTTTTTTTTAATAGTGCTTAGTTGTATGTTAGTACATCTTGTGTTTACAAACTAGTGCGCTAGTAATTTTGCTTGTAAATTAATGTGTTTTAATAATGAATTTTGCAGCATAAAAAGCTATATCAGTCAATCAATAATAATAGCCGCCACATTAACGTTTTTATAGTGCCGTAACTAAACTATTATAATGTATATAGAAAAATAGTTAAAGTAAAGAGACTTTTTTCTCATTAAGCTAGTCTGTTCTCTCTTTCTTCATTCTTCTCGAAAAAATTGCATTCTTTTTAAATGCTTTTAATAGTTATATGTGCAATTTACAACATTACCTTTAAATTGTAGTGTACTAATATTACTGTGTTCCAGTTCGACACATCATGAGATATAGATTCAAATGCTTTTGAATGTTTAAGTCTAAGTTTTGGTTAAAATTATTAATTATGTGTATGGTGGAATTCAAAAATGTTTTTTTTTTCTGATAACTCTATACAAATTTTATAAAGTGGCTGCAGTGAAGTCAGATAGTTTATTGGGAATTTTGTATTTTATGAAAATTAATGAAAAATTATAAGCGCGCGACGGAAAAGGTTGTAACATTAATAATTATATGTTCTTATAATATCATTTCACTTATAAAAGGTATCGTTTTGTAAGGTATAAGGAAAATGATGTTGCGTATGTATGTGATTTTATGATACTTACCCCCCATTCTTGAATACGCCGTCGTACAGTTACGATAAAGTGTTACGACCTTTTCGATGTGCAAGAAAAAAAAATATGATATCAACTCACGTTCCACTTATAAGGGTATCAGATCTAATGACATTTACCTTAATATCGGGGGCATGTGATATTGGCATCATACCTTAATAACTTAATAAAGAAAAAGATACGTATGATGTATTAATGTATTAGGGAACTCATCACACTAACGTAGAGATGGCTCCTTAATTATGTTACGCTTGTCAGCGGGACCTTTTGGGGACATTATTCAATCTTTGACTCATATACGGACTGAAACATAATAGGACTCTTTTTATGATAAATATTTACCACATTTAAAAATATAGTTTTCATAATAAACTTAAAATAGTTCTACTCATATTACATATATAACAAAATATGTAATATTTATATAGTTCTTAATAAGTAATTGTTAATAAATACTATAATGAGTTCTATCAGTAAATAATACCATTAAATGAAAAAAGAAATATTGAAAGGATAGAAATATGACAGGAAACCTCTCATTGAAACATGATACAATGTTGCAGGTTTTTTCTGTTTTATATTTGTATGGTTAAATTCACAAACATTTGCGCATTTTTTTATACTACTATGCGATGAGACGAGCAAGACGTTCACCTGATGGTAAGTGATACGCTTGCCCATGACAACGTGGTGCTAGTTAAGATGGTATACACTGCACCACATTGCGCTCGTCACCTGAGACATAAGGTGTTAAGTCTCGTTACCCCAGTAATTACACTAGCTACAGCGCCCTTCAAACCGGAACACAGTAATGTTCGCACACTACTATTTGGCGGTTGAAATAGGAGCTGCGGTGGTACCCACCCAGACGGTCTCCGGCAACAGAGACCTACCACCAGTAAAAAGCATGAAACTCTTCTTTAAGGAATCAATAATAACTATCTTAACATATATAACACAATATGTAATATTTATATAGTTCCCATATAAATATTACTAATATTGCCTAAAGTTTATAATAGCAAATATGTCTCTTTGGTCGTTGGGTAACATTCAAAATTTAACTCTGACTTTTGAATTAAAGTTTAGACATATTTTTATTAAAAAAAATAATAATCGCTTATGTTATGTGTGAATTAATAATTATGTTTATTAAATGTCGTTATTGATTATAGTGTTTATATCCGATAAACTCTACTTCGGTACAAATGAAAGCCTCCTTTGTGACCCCGGTTCGGCGCAGGGTGGGCGGTCGAAAACTCAGCCGACCGCCGTGAACATAGTTCAGTCGGATCGCCGGGTTCATAGGTTATGGACGTACGCGTCCTATTCAAATATATTACGTTACGAGAACAGTTTTTAATCGCACACGTTACCTATCCGTAGAATTGCGAGTCAATTATTCGCGTGTGTTTAGTGAATATTAAAAATCTTATAAATGACGGTATTGTGATTCGTGATGAAACTTTTTATTTAATACCCAAGGATGTTTATCACTTTTATAATTATCGGTTTGCTTGTAAAAGGTAACTAAATAGATTTAAACATTATTTTAAATGCGCACATTTAAAAATAAGTCATTGGTACTCACTTTAGTCCTTGTATATTAACTTAATTACAGCAAAAAAATAATGTAAGATTATATTTTAAAAAATATCCTTTGTATGTTAGAACTTTGGATGCTAAAACATTCTTCATTATAAATACTACACATAAAAAAAATTTCTACAGATGTCCATATTAAAAATACGTTTGTAATTTAGAAGAATAACTATTTTAAACAATTCATTCTTTATTTACATAACATACATAAAATAACATTACATAACTGCTGTACTACATTAATAGTAAAAGAGGCGATACCAAAAAATATCTTGTACATGTTATATATTTACTCTATAATTTTTGTATAGTACAAAACAATTGCTTAGGTTTTACTTAAAGCAATATAATCTTTATGTAGTGATATTTTTGATATTTGTATATGTTGAAAAAGTTCAATAAAATTAACAGTTTTATGGCACAATTATATATACAGTTGATCGCAACTTATATCTATCGATAAACATCTTTTTTTTTCATTTCATAGATTTCATTGATTAAAAGTTAAATAAAAATTAAATGTTCCCTATTAAACACGCAACCTTTTCCTTAAACTTTAAATTGACCTTTGAGCTTTGAAAATTTAACTTTGTAGATAGGAGCCAGTAAAGAGATTGCTCTTTAAGAAGTTTATATGTCTATTTCGCTCACCCATGTAGCTGTTTGTGATTCGGATGCTGAACTCGAGGGAAATTCACTGACGTCGTTATAATGTACAAACCGTCGTTTCACTCTGTTTATATAAAAACATTTTAATCTATCAGGTTTACAGAAATCTTACCTATCATTTATAAAAATATCTTTTTTTCTTTCTTCACTACACAATAGCATTATGGAATTTTTTTTCATTATCGAAATAAAAAAAACGTTAGATATTAAATCATAAGTATATATTTCAAATTGATAAAAATGTGATAAAACGTCTACTGTATATAATTATAAAACTCACACAGGAAATTACTAAATCCAATTGACAGTAAGTCTGGTAGTTAATAAAAAAAATTTTTCGTACTAATAAATATCTACATAGGAAGTAAACCAGAGATTGAATCAATGACATCCGGTTTGATATGTCCATTGTAAAATGATTTTCAAAGCTATGGTTTTAAACTTATCAATATTTACGACACCGGGGGATAAAAAGAGAATATATACATTTGTGGCCACAACCCATACGACGCTTCATTTGTTACATAACTTCATTTAACTCGGGGGACATTTGAATCAAAGTTGTCTACTTTAGTTAAAAATTATACCGCAATTTTATTTCACAAAATTTTAAACTGCTTTAACTTTTGACTCCGTGTGTAATATTTTTGTGACTTTGCACAGATAACAAAACTATTTTTTTAATCACTTTTGCTCTTTCTGTCTCATTGTCTGTATATTTTAAATATTCTTAACATTAAAATAATAAGATTGCCGTCTACTACAGCTGTATTATAATATTATTAGAACTAAGTTTCAAAAAGTAAGACAAGTGTGTAAAATGGTTTGTTCTAGAACTATGTATTGTTTTGTTTAGTACACTTTCAGTCGGCTTTATCGTGTAAACTTCATATCACGTATACATTTCTCACGTGTAGGAGAATGTACGAGAGTTTGTGTTATTCTTCCAGAATCGTTGCTACTTAGAATAGTTAGAGTAGCAGTACCATCATACAAAGTAAGAGGACAGCCGGCACAATTGGACTGCGACTACGAATTAGGTGATGACATACTGTATTCAGTGAAATGGTACCGGGATAACGAAGAGTTCTATCGATACATGCCCAAATACGATCCGCCAAAGCATTCGTATAAATTAGACGGGATAAAAGTTGATGTAAGTATTTTAAGTCACATTATAAACATAGTTACCTTAAAAACATTTGAAATAAAATATTAGAGTTAAGGTTAAAATAATTTGTCACTTTAGATAACCTTAAATATACGTATATTTTAATATGTACAACATTATCTAATATATAAAATTCTCTTGTCACAATGTTCGTTCCCATACTCCTCCGAAACGGCTTTACCGATTCTTATGAAATTTTTAATGCATATTCAGTAGGTCTGAGAATCGGTTACTATCTATTTTTCAAACCCCTAAGCGATCAGGGTTGCCCACACCAAAAAAATTTTTTTATTTTTTGGGATTTTTTTTTTCTATTTTATTTTATTATTGTGTGGCATCAAAAAATACATACAGCCCTAAGTTTTCTTCTTTCTATCACCAACCCCTGCTTTTTAATAGTCATTTTAATATGTTTTTGTCCTGCTCTATAACATCAATTATACATGGCCACATATCAAATCGTGTGGCTATAAAATCAAAAAAAAAACTTCAATTATTATCACTTGGTAAGTGATCCCCTCCACGTGTGTACCGGTGTCACCTCTCACCAGTACACAGCACGGAGTGGGGATGACAACGAATTCTATTATCTCAAACATTATGCTCTCTGTCACTCCCTCTACTTATAAATATATTCTCAAGCAACTTTATTATTTATTTATTAATAACTAATATTATTGAATTTAATTTATTATTAATCTATAATACAAATATGTGTCGGTAAGCGCATCACTCTACAACGCCAGGACCAATTTGGCCAATTTGAGAAAATTCGAATAATCGCCGGGAAGCCCCTAAAAACAGCGCTTTTCTTTTTCCTATACAAACGTTCTCTAACTAAAATGAAGGGTCAATTTGAACTTTATTGCTATTTCATAAAGTTCATATTAAATTACAAGCTTTCACTGCTGTCTAAGCAATGTAGGTGTGTTCCTAACGCTAAAGAGTCAATTTTAACTTTATTACAGCTGCTCAAAGTTCAAATTAGATCATTCTTTCAAAAGTGTGCGTATGCGCGTCGGAGGATCTAACGCCGCGTGCCGAAATTAAAACGAATGAAATAATAACATAAATAGTCACAAAATGTGAGAGCTAAAGATCATTACTGCTGATTTTCAATTAGGTCGGCTTCGCGGTATTATTTATTTTGTTTTAGTTTCTTTTTCACGACATCACATCAGTCCAGCACAAACCGCGTTACCGTCTGGCGGACCTAACAGACTTCATTCCGTCAAAAAGATTTGGAATGAGGCAGTTATTGGAAAATGGAAAATGGAAAATGGAAAATGGAAAATGGAACATGGAAATTGGAATGTTGGAATAATGGAATATTGGAATGTTGGAATGTTGGAATGTTGGAATGTTGGAATGTTGGAATGTGGAATGTTGGAATGTTGGAAGTTGGAATGTTGAAAATGGAAAATGGAAAATGGAAAATGGAAAATGGAAAAAGGAAAATGGAAAATGGAAAATGGAAAATGGAAAATGGAAAATGGAAAATGGAACATGGAATATTGGAATATTGGAATGTTGGAATGTGGAATGTTGGAATAATGGAATATTGGAATGTTGGAATGTTGGAAGTTGGAATGTTGGAATGTTGAATGTTGGAATGTTGGAATGTTGAATGTTGGAATGTTGGATGTTGGAATGTTGGAATGTTGAATGTTGGAATGTTGGATGTTGGAATGTTGGAATGTTGGAATGTTGAAAATGGAAAATGGAAAATGGAAAATGGAAAATGGAAAATGGAAAATGGAAAATGGAAAATGGAAAATGGAAAATGGAAAATGGAAAATGGAAAATGGAAAATGGAAAATGGAAAATGGAAAATGGAAAATGGAAAATGGAAAATGGAAAATGGAAAATGGAAAATGGAAAATGGAAAATGGAAAATGGAAAATGGAAAATGGAAAATGGAAAATGGAAAATGGAAAATGGAAAATGGAAAATGGAAAAAGGAAAATGGAAAATTAAAACCAGAAACCAGAAACCAGAAACCAGAAACCAGAAACCAGAAACCAGAAACCAGAAACCAGAAACCAGAAACCAGAAACCAGAAACCAGAAACCAGAAACCAGAAACAGAAACCAGAAACCAGAAACCAGAAACCAGAAACCAGAAACCAGAAACCAGAAACCAGAAACAGAAACCAGAAACCAGGAAACCAGTAAACAGTAAACCAGTAAACAAGTAAACAAGTAAACAGTAAACAAGTAAACCAGAAACCAGAAACAGAAACCAGAAACCGAAACCAGAAACCAGAAACCAGTAACCAGTAAACCAGTTAAACCAGTAAACCAAGTAACAAGTAAACAAGTAAACAAGTAAACAAGTAAACCATTAAACCAGTAACCAGTAAAACCAGAAACCAGAAACCAGAACCAGGAACCAGGAACCAGGAACCAGAACCAGGAACCATAAACCAGTAAACCAGTAACCAGTAACCAGTAAACCAGTAAACCAGTAAACCAGTAAACCAGTTAAACCAGTAAACCAGTTAAACCAGTAAACCAGTAAACCAGTAAACCAGTAAACCAGTAAACCAGTTAAACCAGTAAACAGTAAACCAGTAAACCAGTAAACCAGTAAACCAGTAAACAGTAAACCAGTAAACCAGTAAACCAGAAACCAGTAAACCAGTAAAACCAGGTAAACCAGTAAACCAGTAAACCAGTAAACCAGTAAACAGTAAACCAGTAAACCAGTAACCAGTAAACCAGTAAACCAGTAAACAGTAAACCAGTAAACCAGAAAACCAGGAAACCAGTAAAACCAGGTAAACCAGTAAACCAGTTAAACCAGTAAACCAGTTAAACCAGTAAACCAGTTAAACCAGTAAACCAGTAAACCAGTTAAACCAGTAAACCAGAAAACCAGTAAACCAGTAAACAGTAAACAGTAAACCAGGTAAACCAGTAAACCAGTAAACCAGTAAACAGTAAACCAGTTAAACCAGTAAACCAGTAAACCAGTAAACCAGTTAAACCAGTAAACAGTAAACCAGTAAACCAGTAAACAGTAAACCAGTAAACCAGTAAACCGTAAACCAGTAAACCAGAAACCAGAAACCAGAAACCAGAAACCAGAAACCAGTAAACCAGTAAACCAGTAAACAAGTAAACAAGTAAACAAGTAAACAAGTAAACAAGTAAACAAGTAAACAAGTAAACAAGTAAACAAGTAAACAAGTAAACAAGTAAACAAGTAAACAAGTAAACAAGTAAACAAGTAAACAAGTAAACCAGAAACCAGAAAACCAGGAACCAGGAACCAGGAACCAGGAACCAGGAACCAGGAACCAGGAACCATAAACCAGTAAACCAGTAAACCAGTAAACCAGTAAACCAGTAAACCAGTAAACCAGTAAACCAGTAAACCAGTAAACCAGTAAAACCAGGTAAACCAGTTAAACCAGTAAACCAGTAAACAGTAAACCAGAAAACCAGTAACCAGTAAACCAGTAACCAGTAAACCAGTAAACAGTAAACCAGTAAACCAGTAAACCAGTAAACCAGTTAAACCAGTAAAACCAGGTAAACCAGTAAAACCAGGTAAACCAGTAAACCAGTAAACCAGTAAACCAGTAAACCAGTAAACCAGTAAACCAGTAAACCAGTAAACCAGTAAACCAGAAAACCAGTAAACCAGTAAACCAGTAAACCAGTAAACCAGTAAACAGTAAACCAGTAAACAGTAAACCAGTAACCAGTAAACCAGTAAACCAGTAAACCAGTTAAACCAGTAAACCAGTAAACCAGTAACCAGTAAACAGTAAACAGTAAACCAGTAACCAGTAAACCGTAAACCAGTAAACCATAAACCAGTAAACCATAAACCAGTAAACCAGTAAACCAGTAAACAGTAAACCAGGTAAACCAGTAAACCAGTTAAACCAGTAAACCAGTAAACCAGTAAACCAGTAAACAGTAAACCAGTAACCAGTAAACAGTAAACCAGTAAACCAGTAAACAGTAAACCAGTAACCAGTAACCAGTAACCAGTAACCAGTAACCAGTAACCAGTAACCAGTAACCAGTAAACCAGTAAACCAGAAACCAGAAACCAGAAACCAGTAAACCAGTTAAACCAGTAAACCAGTTAAACCAGTAAACCAGTTAAACCAGTAAACCAGTAACCAGTAACCAGTAACCAGTAAACCAGTAAACCAGTTAAACCAGTAAACCAGTAAACCAGTAAACCAGTAAACCAGTTAAACCAGTAAACCAGTAAACCAGTTAAACCAGTAAACCAGAAACCAGTAAACCAGTAAACAGTAAACAAGTAAACAAGTAAACAAGTAAACAGTAAACAGTAAACAAGTAAACCAGTAAACCAGTAAACCAGTTAAACCAGTAAACCAGTTAAACCAGTAAACCAGTAAACCAGTTAAACCAGTAAACCATAAACCAGTAAACCAGTAAACAAGTAAACAAGTAAACCAGAAACCAGAAACCAGTAAACCAGTAACCAGTAAACAGTAAACAGTAAACCAGTAAACAGTAAACCAGTAACCAGTAAACCAGTTAAACCAGTAAACCAGTAAACAGTAAACCAGTAACCAGTAAACCAGTTAAACCAGTAAACCAGTTAAACCAGTAAACCAGTAAACCGTAAACCAGTAAACCAGTAAACCAGTAAACCAGTAAACCAGTTAAACCAGTAAACCATAAACCAGTAAACCAGTAAACCAGTAAACCAGTAAACCAGTAACCAGTAACCAGTAACCAGTAAACCAGTTAAACCAGTAAACCAGTAAACAGTAAACCAGTAAACAGTAAACCAGTAAACAGTAAACCAGTAAACAGTAAACAAGTAAACCAGTAAACAGTAAACCAGTAACCAGTAAACCAGTAAACCAGTAAACCAGTAAACCAGTAAACCAGTAAACCAGTAAACCAGTAAACCAGTAAACCAGTAAACCAGTAAACCAGTAAACCAGTAACCAGAAACCAGTAAACCAGTAAACCAGTAACCAGAAACCAGTAAACCAGTAAACCAGTAAACCAGAAAACCAGTAAACCAGTAAACTAGTAAACCAGGAAACCAGTAAACCAGTAACCAGTAAACCAGTAAACCAGTAAACCAGTAAACCAGGAAACCAGGAAACCAGGAAACCGGTAAACCGGTAAACCAGTAAACCAGTAACCAGTAAACCAGTAACCAGTAAACCAGTAACCAGTAAACCAGTAAACCAGTAAACCAGTAACCAGTAAACCAGTAACCAGTAAACCAGTAAACCAGTAAACCAGTAAACCAGTAACCAGTAAACCAGTAACCAGTAAACCAGTAACCAGTAAACCAGTAACCAGTAAACCAGTAAACCAGTAAACCAGTAAACCAGTAACCAGTAAACCAGTAAACCAGTAAACCAGTAAACCAGTAACCAGTAAACCAGTAAACCAGTAAACCAGTAACCAGTAAACCAGTAACCAGTAAACCAGTAACCAGTAAACCAGTAACCAGTAAACCAGTAAACAGTAAACCAGTAAACCAGTAACCAGTAAACCAGTAAACCAGTAACCAGTAAACCAGTAACCAGTAAACCAGTAAACCAGTAACCAGTAAACCAGTAAACAGTAAACCAGTAAACCAGTAAACCAGTAAACCAGTAACCAGTAAACCAGTAAACCAGTAACCAGTAAACCAGTAAACCAGTAAACCAGTAAACCAGTAAACCAGTAAACCAGTAACCAGTAAACCAGTAAACCAGTAAACCAGTAAACCAGTAAACCAGTAAACCAGTAAACAGTAAACCAGTAAACCAGTAAACCAGTAAACCAGTAACCAGTAAACCAGTAACCAGTAAACCAGTAAACCAGTAAACCAGTAACCAGTAAACCAGTAAACCAGTAACCAGTAAACCAGTAAACCAGTAAACCAGTAAACCAGTAACCAGTAAACCAGTAAACCAGTAAACCAGTAACCAGTAAACCAGTAACCAGTAAACCAGTAAACCAGTAACCAGTAAACCAGTAAACCAGTAACCAGTAAACCAGTAAACCAGTAAACCAGTAAACCAGTAAACCAGTAAACCAGTAACCAGTAAACCAGTAACCAGTAAACCAGTAACCAGTAAACCAGTAAACCAGTAACCAGTAAACCAGTAACCAGTAAACCAGTAAACCAGTAAACCAGTAACCAGTAAACCAGTAACCAGTAAACCAGTAAACCAGTAACCAGTAAACCAGTAACCAGTAAACCAGTAAACCAGTAACCAGTAAACCAGTAACCAGTAAACCAGTAACCAGTAAACCAGTAACCAGTAAACCAGTAACCAGTAAACCAGTAAACCAGTAAACCAGTAAACCAGTAAACAGTAAACCAGTAAACCAGTAACCAGTAAACCAGTAAACCAGTAAACCAGTAAACCAGTAACCAGTAAACCAGTAAACCAGTAACCAGTAAACCAGTAAACCAGTAAACCAGTAAACCAGTAAACCAGTAAACCAGTAACCAGTAAACCAGTAACCAGTAAACCAGTAAACCAGTAAACCAGTAACCAGTAAACCAGTAAACAGTAAACCAGTAAACCAGTAAACCAGTAAACCAGTAAACAGTAAACCAGTAAACCAGTAACCAGTAAACCAGTAAACCAGTAAACCAGTAAACCAGTAAACCAGTAACCAGTAAACCAGTAAACCAGTAACCAGTAAACCAGTAACCAGTAAACCAGTAAACCAGTAAACCAGTAAACCAGTAACCAGTAAACCAGTAACCAGTAAACCAGTAAACCAGTAAACCAGTAAACCAGTAAACCAGTAAACCAGTAAACCAGTAACCAGTAAACCAGTAACCAGTAAACCAGTAAACCAGTAAACCAGTAAACCAGTAAACCAGAAATATAATTTATGTACTATAATTATAACTTTGGCCACTCTTCTGGAACCCCTAAATATTTAAATTAAATAACACATTTAAAAACATCATCTGAATTTTACAGTTGTCAAAATCAGATGACAGAAGAGTGTTACTACATCCTGTTACTTTGAAGTCTTCTGGGCAATATCGCTGCGAGGTATCAGCGGAGGCGCCTAGTTTTGCGTCAGCCGCTGGTGAAGGCAGAATGGAAGTCATATGTAAATATTTTGTTTGTAGAAAATAGCTTTGCGACAAATAACAGATATAGACCATAACTTCATAACCATCTATTAACTTAACAGAACCTTATCTGTAAAAACGAACGAAATTTACATTGGTAAAAAAAATGTTCGTAAACACCAGGCTATATTTACTGAGCAATAATTTTAATTTTGTATGTACGAGTATAATAATAGAATGTTTAGTAATAGTAGAATACAATTCACTTCTAGTACTAATAGACCAGGCTTTTAAATTTTACATGTTAAATTTTTGCGCAAACTCTTGTCGTTCTACAGATAAAAAAGACGTAGGTAAATTAATGGTGTTCATAGAAAATGAACTTGACACCTTAAAATAATAAGTGTAGTTTGTGGCATGTGTAAAGTAACAGATACTCGTACCTAGTACTATTCGGTATGAAGATAGTATTGAAATAAACAATATAACTTGTATACACGTGTGTTTAGGATCAAAAAGAAATGACGGAAGAGTCCAGCGGCCGCTAAAAATGCGTAAATATTTTTTGTAACATTTCGTGTTGGTACTTAAAATGTTTTCATTATTATACAGATTTGCCCCGGGAAGGGCCAAGAATAACTGGCAACCAACAGGAGAATAGAAGAGGTGACTCCATGTTTCTGAATTGCACATCGGGCCGCTCGTACCCGGCGGCAATTCTGAGTTGGGATATTGACGGTGAAAAGGTACTTTGTTTGCTTAACAAATTCTGTATTCATTAACTGTTGCCAGCAGTAATTTCCTGCAAAACACAAAATAATTTTCATTTTGTTGCTTCAGTCTTTTTTGCGTGTTATTCCTGATGTATAAATATTTTTTTGAACGAGAACAATAGTTGAGCATAGCTAATTAAGGTTCCGCAAACATTTTTTTTAATAACTTCTGTATGAAAAGTTATTATAATAGATAGGACGGTGATAGCCAATTGATGGGTTACAGATTTTTCGAAACGCAAAACTACATGAATACTCTTTTTTATAATCGTAATACATTTTTTTCAAATAATGTTATTAGATTATTAAAATAGTCTAGACACTTCTACCAAGTATAATATGTTGGTTGACAAGATATTTATGTAATAAAAAATATGCTTATTAATATAAGAGTTGTACACTAGGTGAACGACCCTGCACTGCTTGTTGAATATCCACCAATTCAACATCAGCACGGTCTGGTATCAACTGCTCTGGGTCTTCACGTGCCTACGGGAAAAACCATGCAAGTGAGATGTACCGCGAGGGTCGCGCCTTCGTGGAGAGAAGGCAGCGAGGCCGTGGTAGGCAACAGTCAACTTGCTGACAGCAAAGAAGCTATGTTATTAGGTAATTTTTTTACTTATGTAGTTATAGAAGCAATCTGCTTCAATGATATTAAACTATCAAACACGCACATACATCTAAACGTCTAGGTCGAAGCCAGAAATTTATCGAAATTATTCTGTGCGTCTAATTATTATCCATGCCATTATATCATTGCCCAAACATATTCAGTGTAAGATGAGGAAAAGAACGAAACGAAAGAAACGTTTATTTTTATTCATCATGAACTTTGTGTATACAACATAGCAAAAATGAAAATTAAAAATGTGTTTATTATACATTTTTTAAATTCTTTAAAAATCTTATTAATTATGATAGTGGAAATGTTTTGAAAATAATAGTATTAACTGTACAGACGTAATGAAAGAATGACTGTGGAGGGGTCTATTAAATTCCATTTGCAACGCACTGAGGGTGACCACCGAATGGATTTAGTAGGTAGAAATCCCACAATCTTATCTTGCACACATAAACATGGTGTTTTTGAAAATTAACTAAATAAACGATTTTTATATGTAACATAAAACCGTTTTGTTTGTTTCAGTGAAAAGTTCAAGCGGAGGGTCCGAACTAAATGTAATGATGTTAACACTTTCCCTTATCCTTCTTCTCAGTTCCCTAATACAATTACAAACGTGATAAATTATCCCTTATATTAACTAAAATGTTAGAAGCGAGCACGCCACCGACATCTCCCCATAGTTTTGTCTGAAAATGTTGCCTAGAAGTTGTTAGTCTCCATTTTGTTTCACGCGTAATTTTAGGCAAGAGAGAATTTAAAACTTAAAAATGTTGTAATTAGTGTCATTAAGAAATACATATCTTTTGTAAATGACATATCTTATGTATTTATAAACCTCATATCATCCGATTTTATTGTAAAAAAGTTTTCCTCAACATTTCTGTACTAAAAATTTATTATACTTTCTTTGAGGTCACGACGGGACAACTATTACAAAGTGTATGATGATAATTGTAAATATGAAATATTAGAAATGCCTTCTTAGATAGTTATACTGATACTTAAAACATTGTATATAGATAATGTGAAAATTTTGTAATAAAGTTGCTTAAAGTCAGGTTTGTTAAAAATAATTGTTACAAAGAATTTTTTTTTTGTAAATAAAACGTAAACCTCAAGACGTTAAAAGTACTTCGCAGTTATTAAGTTTAAAATTTTCATGTCAATGGAACAATGAATATTGTGACTAGTAGTTATTGAAATCATTTTTCGCGTTTGCAATTGTTTAAGACTTCAAATTTTTGATTATTCAACAATATTTATTTAAATTGTGTTGTTTGTATGTTCAATGTTATGGTTTAAGGTATGAAATTCATTTATAACCTCTTTACTTAATTGTACATAAGGCACATTAAAAAGCTTCTATAATCTATACAAATGCTCCAAAACCAATTTCGTAGAGTCAATAATTGCTAAATACATCCGTGCCTATGAATTTTCAAACATGTTGCATTTCATTTGCTTGGTCTCACTTATTGTAAAGTACGAAAAGAAAATGCTTTTGTCGTTAAATTACATTGTAGTTCGTATCTTATTGAGGTATTTAGGTTGGAATAAAAATGTTTTATTGCAAGTGTATAATGTTTTTTTTTTATATAATCTTATAAATATGAAGGCATAGACGACAGAATAATAAGTATCTTTGTAATTTTATTTTGTTATAATAAGGGCATTGTGTTTTTCAACAGAAAACATTTAGCAAAGCTTCAATTTTTATTGAGCTCCCGAATAATACGACAGCAAAAGAATAAAAGGAATCGCTGATTCAAAAATATTACGTCTTTCAGTTCAAAACCGGGAAAAATTATTCTCAAAGTCATTGTGATGTACCTAAGTGAATCGTCTTCAAAGGTTTTTAAATCTGGCTCTTATCCTGGCCATATCATACAAATTGCCAAAGTATTATCTTTTGAGCTCTTTTGTCAGCAATATCGCACAGACGGTTACGGACTCTCAACAGTATTATGAATCCAATTTGACCCTCATTTATGAATTGGCGACCGTAATCATTACTTTTTTAAGAAATTATTTATGATCGCAGTTAAAATTATGTTTTAAGGAAAACTAGTTATAACAAACCTCATTCGAAGCACATTCTCAGTTTTTTGACAAAAAAAAAATAGTGTCGTGTAGGAAGTTTTTTAAAGCACCATTTGCTATATCATGTAAGTAAAAAGCTAACTTGAACGTCAGAAAGTCAAACTTATCATACCTATAAAGCCATTAAGGCTGGGCTTCAAATTTACGCCGTACAAAACGTAATGTGTCGGTCGGTTTGTAAACCTACGTAAACATAATGATGCACGCGAAGAATCATTTATATCAAACGACTTGTGCGACGAGATTCATCAGAATAATTAAACCGCCAAAATGCCGTGAGCCACCGCTCTTCCTGTATTCAAATAAAATTCCGATCGCGGAGAGAATGACGCTAAAACATTCAGAGCTCAGGTTTTAATGGTCGAGGAACAACACGCATTGCGAGTTAATAACAAAGGGCACGCAAAGGGGTCGAGCATATTACCAACGTGTTAAATGCGTGAATATTGTGCAAATAATTTCGTTTCACGAAATATTTCGCGGCTCTGAAAAGTTTTAATGAGCCATTAGCACTTAATGTCAAAGAATTGTCGCCGTAACAAAGTTTCCTCACTGTTCCAAGACTGTCTCAGTGGGTGTAATAAAACAGGCCGTTTTAATTTTCTGTCAAGTTGCCGCGAATATATTAACTTTGAAATCAGGATATTGTAAATCTGCCGACATAACAACATTGGTGTGTTACGGCTGTTACTAATGAAAGCTGGAGTATTCTATGCGCTCTGTGCTGTGTAATCCAACAACGGTGACGTCTAATTTAATAACACCGCAAAACTACAACTTTTTTGCCAGTTTTTCTAGTTGTATAACACTCATAACTGATAATACAAACCCTAAGCAAAAGTTGCTGACTATTCTTCTGCTTAATTATACAAATGAGATTACTAACATTCCTATCCTTTAACTTGGAGCTCTCGCACCTGAGGAGAATACTCGTAAACTTTCTGGTAATAGCAATAAGTAAATAATTGAGGTGATTGATGACATTTTTGAAATAATGTTTCCAATACAAATACTCTTTATGAAAAGGTAATCGTTAATAAAACTGCTCCTTTTAAAATCTAATTATGTGCAAAAAGTACTTTTTCTGATTGCTCGGAATTGTATTGATATTATATTTATTACTATTGCTCGTAACATTCATTTCGTTTTACTGTAATAAAAAGGTATAAATTCAATGTAAAAGATACTCTTAGACATGTAAATGTTGAAGATTTAATTAGAAACTGAAAAGAGCTTCGGACGACCTGCGAAATACCAAGGCCACAATGCAACTGTATATACAGCGTTTACATAAAATAATACAAAAAAGTATTCAGAATAAAAAACTCATAAAAACCTTGCAATGATTAGGGTAACAGTACTTACTGGTTTCAGTTCGTTCTTATCTGAATTTGTAGGAGCGAACCGACAACTTGTAAAGGCTGATAGGCGAGCGGTTTAGTACCTACGGACCCATGCGATAGCAAGCCGAGTAGTTCGGTGGCCAAATGGCCAGATAATCTGATTACCGTACAACAGTCGTGTTTTGTCACGCAATATAGCCCTCTGACAAGTTTCACAGTTACCCTAAAAGGGACAGGCTTGTTAGCTGAAATCGCAGTTACAATTTTGAACAAGCCCTTTGTTATTACTACCTACCTCATTTATATTAAGGACTTGGACGGCATCGTAATAAAATCGATTTTGATCGTAGATGAATCGTGAAAGCAACAACTTCTTTACTCGATTTTCTTTATAGTCAGCAATTTTTTAAAATTCATCATTATTAAACAATTATTTGATTATTTTAGTATAAATAATGCCAAAGAAATATTCACTAAAAAATTATTAAAACGTAATTGTGTAATAAACACACCTAAAATAATTCATGCCGTGACAACAAAGATGTTGAATAGAAATAAATTAAAGGTTTATATATAATTTTACCTCTACTTTCAAATACTTAACAAAAGGTAAATAATATTCAAAATATAATGATATTTTGAATTTAATATGTATTTAAACAAATTTCATTTCAAGTAAAATATCAATTGAGATATGTCCAACAAAATATAATGACCTTGAAACTATATTGTGTTCAAACACAGTTCATTCTTAAATACTTGCTTGGTTATAAATGACGGAGAATCTGTGAAAAAAAAAGTGTTTGCGCCTACTTAGGTCATTAAAGGGCGGTTCGTGTGAAAAAAATATGTCCTTCGTGTCGTATCTCACAAGAATGGTGATCGATGGACAGTGGTCACGCAGATGCGGCGCACGCGAGCCACGTCTACTCATTCTTTAACTTGCCTTCTGACACTTAGCCCGTAGATTACGGACATAAAAATCCTCACCGTGCCTCTTCATTACCATTGCCGACTTAATTTAACTGATTAATAGAATTCCTTTTGTATTTTACGTAACTTCTAAGGTTTCCTCCCTTATAAGGTTCTTCGTTATTTTTGCGGATATCTTGTGAGCTTTCTGTATCTCTGCTATTTTGTTTTTAATTCGACGAGGCGAAAAGATGTTCAAGATGTTCACCTGATGGCGAGTGATACGCTTGCCCATAACAACGTGCCGCTAGGTAAGATGGTACACAAAGTACCACATTGCGCTCGTCGCCTTGAGACATAAGATTTTAAGTGGTTACTCCAGTAATTTCACTAAGTTACAAAGCCCTTCAAACCGAAACACAGTAATGTTTGCACATTACTGTTTGGCGGTGGAAATAGAAGCTGCAGTGGTACCTAGCTAAACGGTCTCCGGCAACGGAGACCTACCACCAGTTCAATTTAAACAAGTTGAATCGGCAAATGGACGCTTTGTTAGAAATTCATTTAAAGGTAGACCAGGAAAACTGTTTTTAATTTACTGTCCTTGAGGATGGCAGTTTATAATGTAACGGTAACACTATTGTATCTTGGATCGTTGAACATTTTTAACCATTTCATTTCACCGTACTGATGTCTAATAATTCTCTACACCTGACTTGCGGATTAACGAGCGCAGTGTGTTTGTTAAGCTCACAAGACAAGTTACGGTCCTTTTCATGGAATTATTCCGTCTTTAGTCGTCTTTTTACGACACTACGAGTTCAGAGAGGCGGTGAGGATTTTATAACCCGTCTACCATACAATGAACACTTGTTCACAAACCCATTTAGCTTAACATAATTTTATTAAATGTTGTTCAATATACGTTTGAAAAAATATCGAACACGTACGAATACTTCATAGTATTATAACAAAAGCTCATTAAATATATAAGAAGCTTCTCGAAGAGTATTAGAAATGACTTAATAAATCTCTGCTAACCAAGGATCACGCAACCATTACAGTCTATCTCTCAACAAACGCTACTCCAAGAGTCATTGTGATCTTGTGTAATTAATACGCTTAATATTTCATACATTCCTAAGGCTTACTCTTAATTTCCCCTTCAACGTTAAGACGCTATTGTTTCATGTACAATAGAAAGAAAATTATATTTGCCGATTAAAAAAAACATTAATTGGGCCATTTATTAAAAACAAATTCATGTTGTAATTTCTAAAGGGTGGTAACATTATTGTACTGCAAATCGACGTAACACTAAAACATCATTGATACAGATTTGAAACTTGTATTTCCTTAATATCTTTGAATTCCGACCAACACTCCGCAAAGTCGTATGCACAAGAAAATAATTACTTAACAAGATATCCTAAATTTCATAAAGAACTGGCGTATTTTGTTTCCAATACTCTTATAGCTTACATCAGATAATCTAGATATTAGATACGCTTATCTGATATACGATACCGCGGGCCGAACTATCAAATTTGTCGAGGACGACATGAAAAAATAATTATACGCCGTTGAACAAACGTATTATGTGTACCAAGCAAATAAACAATACGCTTTTATAATAATATTTACGAATTGTTATCCTCGTCATTTCTGCACTTTATCATATTTGCAAATTCATTTTTATCACATTACGGAAACAACGATTTATACTCAATACTTTTTGATTAATATTCTGGTGATTTGGATCATCCCAATCATTTCATTAGCTTTGATAGACCATAAAACCTTGTCAAAGAACAACAACATTCTTACTAGGGATGATTCGCTAGATTATTGAAATGAACACCCTAAATTTAATAGGGTAGGTGGTTAGATCGCCATTTATGTTACTTATGATTAGATTATTAACAAAATTAATTCAAATACCAAACATACCTCTAGATTTCAATATACAATGAGCTCATCCTGTGTAGATCGATAAACAATAATTAAAAATCTGTAAGTATTCTGTGATGACTGATGTGTCATCCCAGTCCTCTCTTGTCTATGGGTGCTGGAAAGCACTAGTAGGGGTAATTAATAAATGAAATAAAATTTAGTTTTAACAGTAAAAGTAAATATGTTAACAGGTTTCCGGAAAAGATTATTCAATAAAGCAAACAGCATGCACATGAAGGTCACCGACGCTGCAGCTATCAGGCCGGAGCTTTCATAATATTCCCTCTCGTAAATAATTTAGGTTTAGGTAGTCACGTATTTTTCGAGTGGCTCCAGTCCGCGTTTGCTTATGAATAAGTAAAAGAAAAATGTCCGTAGCAATTGGAGGTAAGTTCGTACGGGGCAAGTAACGTTTTAAATTTCAATACATGTGTTTTAGTCGGGCTCAAATGTGTTTTATTAGTTAAATATTAGAGAAGAGAACGTAATAGTTGTATGAAATGTTTCGGTTTCGAAATTACAGGTCGTTTATACAGTGCTAACTAATAATTAAATACACCATACTTTCACAAAACAGAAATTATCGGATACAAAATAAATAATCAATTCATCATAAAATTAAGTACATTTTTTATATTTTTACTTGATATATTTTTATTGAGTAGTCAAATTATTTAGGACACGATCAGTACAGCTTAACCTCTTGCTTTCTAATCTGCGATTGGATGTGTTTTTGAAGAATTAATATATTTATCAGTTTTATTGTAATGTACATACTACAAACGCGGAATACGTTGGTATACGTATTTTTGCACTATTTACCTATGGAGTCGGAATCTCATCTTATATTATTTACTACAGCATAATTGGAACTATTATTTGTTATTAATTCAACAGCTCAAGATGAAGGGTTAGTTAGAATCAAAAATACAAAACACAGATATCGATAAATGTTCTGATTAGAAAGTAGTCATCTGATTTGCCTCACTTGTATTTTAAGAATTTATCAGTTTAAATGTTTAGAAACGGACGAAAATTGTAAATTTAAACATTTTGTTATTAACATTTTATATTGGCATGTATTTGCCTCGTAATAGCGAGCGGAAGCCAGTAGTTGAATTATCGCAGCGGGCCTGGGTAGTCCACGTGCTCCACTATTGCCTTCCGAGCAAACAAAGATGCAATAAAACCTACGAAGACGATTGAAACGCTCCTACCATCTTAATAGTTCTTTTATCCGCAAGGCGGGGTTACACCATGTAGCTTTGTGAACATCGTGGGCCTTTGTCTGCTCAGCTGTATTTTATTTCGTGCTCGTAATATGTTATAGTGAAATTGACAATCCTCCCCGCAATGTTGTCTACAAGCTCGATACAAAGTTGACTCGAACGGAGATATACGTATACATTAAACACATATTGCATACAAATCACATACTATTGTTTTAAATATTTCAGCTATAACATCGTACTGTTACGTAGACACAGTAACGATGAAGAGTAATAGAAGCGTATTTATTTAATTTCTCCACGAAAAAGTTCGCATTCGAACCAAATTAGAAGTGAAAGAAAAGTTTGAAGTCCTTCACAGCCTATTTCGTTTTAAATAAATTACAGTTCGCAAGTGCCGAGTGTCGGAGGAGCAGTTTTTCCAACTGTATGTTAATGAAGTCTCGGGTATACAATCCCTGGCGAGATCCAAATAAATTATGGTTTAACCAGGTGCCCTCAACATAATATCTTAGTTAATGGTTTCGCTACTTACAAGTTCGTTGTTTTTTATAAGTAAAAGAAAAGTTATACTAAATGAGAGTTAAATGGAAATCATCTTTTATTGTATTTTCTTGATGGTTTTTACCAAGACATAGACGTTTAAAAAAATGTTAACGAGAGAAAATCATCAGCCATTCTAAGCTTACAGATGTTTAATTTCGTGAGACTAACTCGCTAGTTATCCACCCAATGAGCGATTAATTCTTTATTGATGTGAGGATTTGTCTAATTGACTTCACCGCTATAATGATCATGTCACAGCCGTTAACGATTACCAGTGAGAGGTTTCTAATAGGGCACATCTGGAGATGAATTAGACAGCTTTGTATAACTTCTAACACAACAGGTCCCTTTTGTTTAATATAGTCAAAGAAATTAAACAGCAACATTCGATGTTGAGCTAACATGGTTCAATTTATTATTTCACCAATATAATTTTTGAGCTTTTGCCCGTTTTATTTCACTTTGAAGTTTACCACTGTCAACTAAAGTAAAATTGTTCCTTTTTCTGTTACTGATTTAAGTTAAAAGTATGTTAGTGAGAAAGTTTGTTATATCCACTGCTTATTCCTTTAAACAACCGAGTATAAATAGAAAACGAATGCAAAAGTCTCGGCACTTTTACAAACATTATATGAAGTGTCTTCCGGGTTGACAAGGGACATAAGTACCATTTTGTCACCACTACAGGACTTGTGTTTAAAGGAGTTTTCTCTCGTGACGCGTTTTTTATCCTTCTTAGTATTCCATAAAGTGTGTTAATATAATCAACTTATTGTAATACTTTTTTATTAATTTAACTATTAAGATATACTCGTAGTAAGCCGTTTAAAAATAATACTTGTTTCAAAATGTTATACAGATATTTTCCAAGATTTACGGTACGTTGGTACATATGATTGTAAATTATTGAAAACTAGTCAACAAAATCAAAAAAAGTGAAATCTAATACCTAAACGAAATAATAAGGTTCTTTCAAATCATTGAGTTAACAGTTTTTGTTTAAAAAATTTATTTCCTTAATATTCCTTGTAATTAAATAATAACCTACTTTTGTTAGACGCAAAAGTAAATACTAAAAATACTTAACAAAAGTTTCTTTTTCTGAAAACACGACAAACTTAAAAATATTCCGTTAATAACGCTCCCACCTGGTGATTGCATGAATTTATTGTCATACTTTGCTTTGTTTTGGAACTTTTTACCGAAAACATAAATAAACTCATATAACTATTGTAAATACTGACTTTTTATGGCTGTGATTTTAGGCGAAATATTCTCTACGTTTATTTTTAATCCTTTCTCTGCTTTTTTAAAAAGAAAATTATTTTCTAGTAACTGTGTTTGCAGACGGATTGTTTGATTATTGAGAAAGGTCACAATTTCGAAATCACATAGGGGAATATTTAAATGATTTTCATTGTTTCAAAAAGTTTAAATGTGGCGACTTTCGTAATGCACAGATAAGCTGCATAGTTTTTCGCTTTTAAAACATCAATATAACTGTGATTTATTATGGTCAATAGTAACATATCTGTCACTAACAAATAACCTGTGAAAAGCTTTTATGTATACTAATGCGTAAATATACCAGAATAGTTTATATCGTCAGCCTTCAATTCGATTCTAGTTAAAATGAAAAGTGGAATTTTTAACAATTTTCATATGGACTTTACAGTAAAATGAACTTCAACACGAATATAATAACGAAGATGATGATAGATTAAACCGTGAAAAATACCCCAGTGATATAAATACGGACTCCATTAAATTGTATAATGCAGTAATTTTTGAAACCGACGATTTGTAGTTACATGAGCACGCGCTTAAATGTTCCAACTGGAGTAATTACGCCAGTCTTCCTCCATCACGTGGAGGTCAGCACGTGCGCAGCCATTCGATACTGTACTCGAAGAGTTTAGTGACGAACATGAAGAAATATCGTAATTCAATAAGATTTTTTTGTAGAACAGCAACAGTCATTTAAACTTACACAATAATTTAAATAACATTCACTGTTAAGTTTCGTTAAAGCTGTTGTGAAAACAAGAATCACAAAATACCTTGTATTTTCAATTTACTGATATTAAGTAAAGTAAAGCGTGAAACCATTATAACTCTGAATTATTGGTGTAAATAACTGGGTAAAATTTACTGGTGGTAAGTCTCTGTTGCCGGAGACTGTTTAGGAAGGTACAACCGCAGCTTCTATTTCCACCGCCAAAGAATAGTGTACAAACATTACTGTGTTCGGGTTGTAAGGGCGTTGTAAACTAGTGAAATTACTGGGGTAATGAGACTTAACACCTTATGTCTCAAGGCGACGAACGCTATGTGGTGCAGTGTGTACCATCTTAGCCACCGCCACATTTTTATGGGCAAGCGTATCACTTACCATCAGGTGAAGGTCTTGCTCGTCTCATCGGTTCGTCGAATAAAAAAAAAACTCGTTTATATTTCCTCAACGACTTGGAGTAGTTATAACGTCAAAATCGTAAGGATTCATGTAGCTCTCTATGTTTTCTATTTAGGAATGGCCAATGATTTTAAATTAACCTAGAACAACCACACGTTTACGCTTGTCACTAACCAACACGACATCACACTTCGGAGCACAAAACACTTCGGGATACAGTAATGTTTACACACTACTGCTTGACTATAGAGACGACGTTGCTGTTACATTAAACATTATAAGACTATCTGACTATTAAATATTACTATTATAATATTAAATATATTTCATTTACTTTACTTAAAAAAATGTTTTGCTATCGACAAATAAATTTTTTTTGAGAAATTCTTTAAGCGATAATTGGCTTAAAACCCAGAAAGTAAAAAAATATGTAATATCGGTTTGTTAATATAAAAAAAAAATAACTTTCAATTAATTCTTTATGTTAATAATTAAAAAAGTGTTATCGTAATTAAACTATGATTTTAATTTCAGAAAGTTATTTTTTTTTATTTACGCAATGGATTGCCTGAATAGCCTGAAAGTTAAAAAAGGTGCGATACCGGTTTGTTAGTACGCCGAGCGTTGAGTGCGTAATCCAGGCAATTTGTTATACTGAATAAGCCATATGTCCCTAATAATACGTGACGTTATTATTTCAGGATTACGGTAGCAAGAGGTTGTCGAAGGGCCAGCAAAATCCCGAAGTTATTTCTTTTATATTTGTTAATGATTTGAAAGAAAATTAGGTCGATTTAGATTATGAAGATATCAAATAAAAATATTAATATCTAACTATATACACTAACTTAATAATAATTTAACGCAGTAATAAATTAGCTTTAATACGTTCCAGGAGATATTTATGATTTGTTCATACTTTTCAATGTATTTTATAAGACGAATATAACTTATACTTAATAGTGTTTGAACATTAATCACCTATATTCAAATTCTTACTTATATTTTTTAGTACATCGTACAAAATTAAAATCATATAATAAGCAACTAAAAATAAAACGGTGTATACTCCATCACAGGTTCAAACATTAGGCTAATTAAATTATGACCAACTTCAAAAGTAGTTTGTTTTCATTAACACCATTCATAGTTCCTTCGCAAACCGCGGATTGCATTAGGACACGCGATAATCAGGTTTAACACAAGTCGCTAACACCAAATTTGTACAAGAATAGGTAGCGATTTTACTTTCATTAACTTGTACAAATTAATTTATTAGCTCTGAAGGCAAACTCCGATTCAACAAAAGATGTACTGTTATATATTTTTATATTCGATAACGAGCGTGACCTGATGGTTAGTGACACTGCACTACATTGTGCTCGTCGCCTTGAGACAAAGCGGTAAGTTTCTTTACCCTAGTAATTTAGTTTACAGCGCCCTCCAAATCGGAACACAGTAATGTTTGAACACTACTGTTAGGCGGTAGAAAAAGGAGCTACGGTGGTAATTACCTAGACGGTCTCTGGATACAGAGACCCATCACCAAAGTTCTATTCATACATAAAGCCTTAATACAAAGCCTGGGCAGCCGTTATTCTGCTCTTGTTAAAAAGTAGTCTCCACTCCAGTAACTTTTGAACCTTACAGCGTCAAATCTTTACTATCGATTGCCTTTTTGGTTTTTATCACTTGTTCTTGAATCAATCATTCCGAGTGAAAGCAATAATAATTTACACGTCACTTTCGTTCTGTCTGTCAATTAAAATTTATGCGCATACTTTAAGCTTGTATCTGACAATCAGATATATCAAAGTGAGAAAAAAAAAGCAAATATTTTTTTGATTTATCGTTAACCTGCATTTCCATTCGGTACGCCGACAATCCATTATTCTACGTCAGAGACACGATAAAGGATGCGTCCCTAAAAATGCTTCGTTCACGGCACGTAAAAATCATGAATATTACAATTGAATGTTACAGCATGAAAAAATTTCCTCTGATAAGTTTAAAAACTAACACCACAAAAAAACGAACAAATCTTTTACAGATTATTTTCAATAGTCGTTAATAGAAATGTGAAATATCACGTGAAAAATGTTTTTAACTTGACGGTATTAAATTTTGTCAACTTAATTTTTGGTACACTTCGATACTATCTTTAAATGTATACAATACATTCGTTTAAAAGAGTTTAACTTTTTGCTATAGCGTTAAATGAAAAATAATTCTAAAAACAATTTCTATTAAACTTTTTTGATATACCGCCTAATATTCCGACATTTTGAAAAAAAATAATACACTCTAGACATTTTTGGTAATTTAGAATGGAGTACCGAACAGCTTTGTGTTTACTTCCTACATAAATCAAGTGAATGTGAGTCAAATATCAAAACTTTGTGATTTATCATAATCTGAATTTTGGCAGCGAGGGA
Organism: Byasa hedistus; assembly: GCA_029286795.1. Lineage (NCBI taxonomy): Eukaryota > Metazoa > Arthropoda > Insecta > Lepidoptera > Papilionidae > Byasa > Byasa hedistus. The sequence continues at coordinate 4,226,607 of JAGSMW010000008.1, forward strand.
AAAACGGGCTCCCATTATTTTATGTCATAGACACGGCAAGGGAAGCTTAGTGTATTAAAGTACATCACACTATAGTTATTTAATGCTTTATAAAGGTTTTTTGTATAAATAACTGACTACTGTTAAAAAGCTTGTAATTAAATTGAAATTGGAAGCGATATTTATATTTATAGGATAGTTTGTAAACTTGACCATCGTTATTGACAGTAATTTATAAGACAGAATAATAGCCGTAAATAACAGTGTAGGCGACGCTGACAGAATATTGTGTTACATAAATTAACAGACCTACTGTTATGCATTTAATGTCAGAACAGACCTTCCCCTTCAAGTTGTACCTTTTAATGATGACTTACATCGATACACCGTTTCTGTTTTATCGATATAAATTTATTGTGTAATATTAGAAACCGTTATTAACAGCTAATGCTTTGTGTACTATTATTAGAGTTGAAGGAACTCTGGAGCATGTTTCACAACTTTTAACACTTTCCATAATAACTTACTCGGTCTTATGGTAGTCGTAGAAGGATAATGTTCGAAACAAAACAGACAGAGAAAAATAATAAACAGCCTTTTTGATCAATCTCGTATTAAACAATTTAGTGGCCTATTTATCTTTCACTAATTAAAATAGTAAACTGTAAGAAGGAGCATAACTCAACACTAAATAAATCAAAGCAAAAATAATAATCATACATTAAAAAAATATCTAAATTTAACATGGATGTAGAAAATGTCGATAACTTTTTACCGTTTACCTACATTTGAAAACTTAACAAAAAGAGATATGTCAATTTACAGTCGACTTTAATAAACAAAGGCTTAATTAATAGTGTCCCATAAACCCCATGCCAAACTGTAATTACATCAAAAAAAAAACTTTATACATTTATTATGTTTTGATAGCGTTAATGAAACCCTTACGGAATTGTTTACATCAGAAACTCATTACACTAGAGTCGCCTTATGTTTACGACTGTTTATCATTCACACATAAACTCAAGGGTTATACGCTTCATTTAATTTATTCCATGTATGCAAAGATTTGTTTACGGTTCACCGTGTGAGGGGATTAAATAAAACCACCGTTATTAATTAAAATGTGTTAACTTAAACCGAAGAACAGAGTAGTAGAATACTTATATCATACAATGAACAACCTTCACATAAACACATTATGCTAGCAGTAGTTGGCACGACGATCCAAACGAAAGGAGACCGCATAACGACTCTCGGTCATTTATAGTCAACTTCGGGTAGATGACGCGTCTGAACACGGAGATGTGTCCGCTCTAGTGAGCCAAGCGCCACCGTAGTGTTGCCAACAAATGTTACAGTACACCCAAGTCTGTTTTTACGCGATTTTGATTTAACACTTTAATATTTCAATCAACTCGCTTTTTTGAACGTGCTAAATGAATGATACTATGTAAAAACTGAATAATTTTCCTTTCTGAACCGTATTAAATCGGAGTCGTGTAAAAAAGATCGTGTTAACACAGAATTGTGTGTAATAACAGTCGAAACCGTAAACACAAACATTCCATATAAATTACTGACAGTAAGAAAATCATTGTTTTTCCCATTGTTATGGTAGTATTACTCTTACTCTATTTTCGGTTCACAAAAAAGTCTACTAAGCACATTGCGAGACGCCCTTTTTTTTTGCGAGACGATCTTTCAAGTAACTCACTGATGTCCGTCTGCATTACGCCTAATCGCGTCTCGGAGAGGGTTATCTCTCTAGAACCCCCGCTGTGCTACGACAAATTCAAGACTGCTTCGTATTTATCCTTTACCACGGGCTCGCTTGGTGATGAGAGCTCCCACTTTCAAACACCCCGAACCCGGAAACGTTTTAGTCGCCTTCTGCAACAGGCAAGGATTACCTTAGTCTTGTCTTACTAGTACGAAACTACAAGATAAACGTGGACATACCCCAGCGATCAATTAATGTTAATGTGTTTGTCTCTAGTTCCAATGATTAAAGTATTTATAGATTATTGGGCATTATTATGAAAACGTGGAGTTGTAAAAAAGTTTTTAAAACAATTCCAATAAAATTGAGCATTTGAAAAATGCTACATAAAGTCGTTACATTTCATTTAAAACTTATAAAAATTGGGTCTAATTGATTAATTAAAATAGTAAAAAATCTGGCATATAAAAGTAAAAGAAAATAATAAAACGGTAAAAGTTAGATTATTTAAATCTGTAACAGAAAACAGAATAGAAAAGTAAGTGAAAAGGATTCTAGTAATTATATTGTCAACGCAACGTCTTAATCGTTAATGTTAACTCTATTCTCATGTGGTCACATTGTTTGCAAGTGAATAGAACTTCCGCCGGTATTCTATTCTATTTCCGTTTCCGCACAGACGGAAATGAATTCAAAATATCCTGTAGCGCATTAGATAGTCACAAGTAACAGAAGCAGTAAACTGATCAGTGTTATGAAATGTATTTGTATATTTTCAATTTTATGATAATATAAAAATATAGATAACTCGTTTAAACAAAAGTATTAGCCAATTAACTATTGTTAGTGCAAATATAAAATAATATATAGCCACAGATAAACAACTTCTTTACCTAATAAAACTTTTTCATCAATATAATTGAATTGCTTTCATGGAACAGATTCCCTTGTATTGGAAAACTTAAATATTATTAAAAATCCTAGCTAAATTGCGATGAATTAATTTTCAAATACTATTATTTTTTTGTTGTGAATGTAAAAGGCTTTCTTAACTTTCTCGAGACTTGCTTTTTTTTATAGCTATAGCTACATAAATATATCATTTTAGAAGCAGAAGCGCCGCTATGATCAAACCGTAGTTCAATGATACTATATTAAAATACTTAAAGAATAGATCAGAAAATAAAAATTCTAAATATTAATCATTGATAGACATTACTATTTATATATATGTCCACAAAGCCTTAATGTATCTAATATGTATTAGATTTCTAGATGCAAGGTTAACAAGAAGTAGATTAATTTTCATTCACAGCCACAACGTTATTGGATAGACGCCTAAGGTCGGCGTCTTCAATTTCCTTAGTTTCTTAACTATTATGAGTATGTACAACTTTACCTATTCTACTTACTAGGTAGAACACAAAGTAAAAACTAAAACGAATTTTACATAGATATTTTACCGTTGCAGAGTTGCGATAAGGTTTTTATCATTTATAAACCGTTTATTGCAATTTTAATGTCCATTAACTCGAATTACTGCTTATATTTAACTTTAATTAAAGTATAAGTTAGATACAAAGTGATGCGTGCGTATCTAGAATACTCTTACCAGTAATACAGTAATAAAGGAATACACCAATTTTATAAGGGCAACAGAATCACAAAATGTGAGTAGCAAATTGAAAAAGCATCTAAACTGAACCTATTATGTGCCGTAGTATAAATGAAGAACCTATGCGTTTTTAAAAACAACAGTGTCAGCTGCTTCGTCTTGGATGTAGTTCATGGCAATGAGATTATAATCAAGGTAAGTCGCAGCAGGAAAGCTTCGCAGTATTCAATACCTAGAGCACATTTTACATTTTCTCTGCCTCTGTAAAAGAAAAAAGAGACAGAAAAATCCTTAATCCGACAAAGAAAACAACTTGGTAGTTAAACTATCAGATTGCGTGACTAACCTTCATCGCGATAGCTTGGTTCGGTGATAAGAAAGTGCGCAAAGGGTTAACTTTATAAACTTAAACTTTCGGGTATAAACCAAGATCAGCTACTGTTTTGTCCATGTTCAAACACTAATAATTTTATTTATATACTCATAACGTCCACTAGTGTCGATAAAGAAAAAAATATATCCTTAATGGAAAAATTATAAAGCCTTTATTCAATTTAAACGTAAATAAATGGTTTTTCGCTATTGTGCTTTATGGGAATGACTGCATTTTTATCCAATCAGCCAAGCAAAGCTCTTTTGCTTTTATCTATATCTTCATAAGTTAATTTATAGATAGCCTTTTATTTTAAATTTTTGTGACGCTGTTTCTGTTAACCACCCATTAACCCTTCATATCTACCACATTCTCAATAAATGTTCATCAAATTCTTTCATTTTTACAATAAAAAGCATATTCATCTTACCCTTAAATGATAATGTCTTGCTCTATTATTGATTCCTCTCCGATGCCGAAATCCTGTAAAGTTTACAAATTGATAACTATCGAGTTACAGTATTTTGAAATTAAACCTTAAATCGGCAGCATTAATTGGCCAATGTTTAGTTAGGTATAAAATACCTTCAAATTAATATAACAAAAGTCTTACAATTTTTTTATCTCTGTTTGTAGTCGACTAAAAAGAAACTAAATGGTGCGCTTTAAATTATGTAACGAAAAGTGAAATATTTATTACGCGCATAAATAAATAAATAGACGCGACCTTCGAAAGTATTGATCGATCACCTGAAAATTGACAGGCGAATGTTAACACATTTAAAGTATATTACAATATCTAAATCCTCTTTGTAAAGACGATTTAGTTATTTCGAATTAGATTTTTCGTTAAAGTTACTTTAATTTAATAAAATTCTGATCACGTAACAAAAGCTATGTTGCTCGCAGGAACAATCCGATAAACGGAATTTCGTGGATTGAATGATGTTCTGGAAGTGTCTGACATATTTAAAGAAAATAGTAATTTGCATAAAGTCACACGAAGGAATACATCGTCACAGATTAAAGATATTACGTTTATATCTCTTACTACAAAGACAATTCCCTGTCTACTTTTTCTCTTTATAAATATAAATTCTCTCAAGAATTTTAGGAATTTAAGATATTCATAGACGCTAATACTTACAAAATTCTTTTCGTCCGCTGCTTGTTCTTGTTTTATGAAAAAGGAAACAATTTTTTTTTATTTTAAACGCAAAAAAGGATTAGGTTACTTTGAAAATTACGTAAAAATATTTACCAAAATAAAATACCTAATACTTGATATCATAGTATAGACAATATTGCATTGTCTATACTATGATATTTACAAAAACCACATTTTTTACTGATTCTGATTTAGTCTTAATAATATAAAAAATACCATCAAAATAAAATTTAAACGCGTAGACGATTGCAACCGTTACAAAATTTTAAAAGAGCGCTCTACTTTTACGTCATTTATTTATCTACATGAAAGTAAGTTAGATTTAAGTTAACGTCATCGCTATGAGCTCGCATTACTGAAGAGTATTCTGGTCACGTAACAATCGCTGTGTCGCCGGCGAGGACTGTCCGAGGAGGAGAAAATTGTGAGATGTCTTAACGATGTTAACTAAGCAGCGGGTGAGAGCGGCAAGATTTTAATCACGTTCATTTAATAACGTATCAAAGCGTACAAACTGCCTCTTTATACTGTGTTCAACGGATGTGCAAAATGCCGCATTTATATTTAAAATAAATTTCTTTTATTTTAAGAGGTGACAAGACGAACAAGACGTTCAACTAATAGTAAGTGATACGGTTGCCCCTTGCAACATAGCACTAGTAAAGATGGTATACACTGCACGACATTGCGTTTATCGCCTTGAAACACAAGGTGTTAAGTCTCGTTAACCCAGTAAATTCACTAACTTACAGCTACCGCATTAAAATTGGTTAATCGTTAAAAAGTTTTATTGAAAAAAGTAGATATTATATTACATGTACATCTCTATATAATCTCAGGAGGATTGAAAAATAATGACAAAGGATAATCTTTACACAATGTGTATAAAAATAAATATATTAAAATCGTAATTTATTGTTATAAATGTTTTATATTCAGTCTCTATTATTTAGTGAATAATGGTACTAGGATCGATATACTTAATATTGACACAACCTTTACTCACATTTGATATCAAGTGGTAAGCTTCTCCTTAATTTTTTATTTGACTAGCAAATTTCACTAGTTTGTTTGTAGTGTAATAGATGTTAAAGTTTAAAGCTTGTAATTAGCTTAGCATATATATGTATCAAGTTCTAAGAGCGAACACAGTTGCATAAATTTGCAAGATTAAATAGATCATACGTTTCATGAAGATATGTACGCGAGTTGTAGGTGCGTATATAAATACATAAATGTATTCCCTTTCTGCGTTTGAACGCCTTTGAAATTGAATGCGATGTTTAACTTGTTTGTTTTGTGCCAACGATTCATTAAGATTCTAATGAAACTTTGGTCAAAACTTCAGCCATCGTTGGGCTACCTCATCATCACTTCAACCTACCGCCGGTCACTGCTGAACTTAGGACTGATCATAAATCAAATTATATATGTATCCTATAAAAACAGTCATAAATTACTATAAAAAGTTTTATGAGAACCTCTTTTAAATCGTCGGTTAAAACAAACATAATAGGCAATACATTCATGTGTCAGGAATATGATCGAAATTACTTTAGAAGAGCTATCGTAGCTTGCTACACAGTGCTTCTAGGACCATTGTTACATTCACGACACCGCAGTAATTTAGATCCGTATCAGCGACCAAAAGACTATGAATCTCGTATTATTGCCTCCCGTTATAAAGTGTCTAGTAACCACTGAACTATAAGTTCGAATTCAAACCCATCAATACATAAAGAACATCTTTATATTTTGGATACTGATTATGACAAGTAAATAAATTTTTAATTCATTGTCTGACATAAGTTCAGCGCAAAAATATACATATAAACCAAAAATACATAAAGTTGTGTTAATGACATAAATAGACAAGTATGTTACTAATAAAATTCTCTGGAAATTTAACTTAGTATGCTACAGAAATATCATTCCATGTAATGCCCATTAATTCAAATTATAACCTAAGCGCAGTGTAAGTTCTCTACATTTTAACAGTACATACTCATGGTTAAAATTGACTTTTAAATATATGTAGTTTAATTATACTGCATATCAAAAGATAAGTTACAAAGGGAGGGGATAAAGCACAAATCATATTTTCAACCAGTCAATTCTTATATCAGAGAGAATTGTAGAACGAGAAGAAAAAATTGAAAATGTTTCAGAAAAAAACAGAAATTTCTGACATACTCAACACCTAAACTGTGTGAAGCGGAGTGCGTGTAATTCAAACTTTTTTTTACATATAAAATACTTACTCGTTCATTTTCACCAGCCATAGATTTAAAACAAAAGTCGCCCGAGACTCGTTTGAATAAAGTCAACCCTCTGATTTATACCAAAACTTTGAACAGTTTCAGTGCTTTAAAACATATGCGTGCTACGAGTTTATTTTGTATTCAAATCTGTGAAATATATAGAACGAGTGATTTTGTAATGTTTTAAAGTAAAGATTATATAAATATTGAACGGATATTGTATAGCACATTTGCGATGATTATCGGTTTCAATCGACCACCAGAGCTGATGAAGACAAACTGTGTAATAATGTAACGGATTAATTAGAAAATCATTTGGTTCAATAGACATCGAGACTGTGTCCATACTGCCAATACACTAACTCATGTTTCTATTTTAACTACAAACAAACAGACGTAATCCTTATTAATTAATAGTAGTGATAAATTTAAACTTATAGATTTAGAGATTAATCGTATAACAGACTTAGTAAAAAATTCTTGCTCCAGTTCTCTTTACTGGTAAAGTAATTATACCTTTTTGTTTTTTTCATCTAACACGCACAGGGTAGTTTTAGTAGCATTTACTGCAATGTGTTGCTGACGCTATTTATTTTCAAGAGGGTAATAAGTCCGTTGTCACGCAAATCGTCAATCAGCTGCCTATACAGCGCCGCAAGTAGCAATGGGAAAGTAATTAATTCAGTACTAATGTCCTGCGCTACAAAGATCAAGAGTACGGAAATTTATTAACCTTTTACAAATTTACAATGTACTTAATAAAACAACTTTTAATTATTACAATACAACAATACATAGAACTCTTTGTTGTAACTGTAGAAATTATTTCTAAACATTTGGATACCAAAAAAAATTATGTATTTACTAAACACTATCGCTTAGACAGACTTCAAATAATGAAATTTGATTTAAAAATTCTTAATGTGTTAAACTATACATGAATAAAAATAACGTAGGTTTTATAAAAAAGCTAATAAACAGTAACCTTTTGAATGGCTTCTCATGTCACTGAAACATTCATAACAACTTAATTTGATTCACCGCGGTGATGTATTAAGAAATGTATTATAACATACAGACTTCTCTATTAATAGAGATAGAGATGTGCTTAACCACATCTTTATTCTGAATACACATACTCAACAAATAGACTCGAGAATTTGTATTTGATTAAGCGCATTTGATTTAGTTTAACAGTAACTACTCTGAAATATGACGTATAGATGTTCTAGCTAAAATTTTATCAAGATGATAAAACTATAACGAACCAGGGAATCCGATCTCACTGCCAAACGGCTGACGGATATGTGATTTATTTCCAATCCGCATATCCAGAATGTATAAAACTAACGCACCACAAAATATTGGATCGGCTGAAACGTAAAATGTACATTTTTGAAATTGGTGTATGTCCAATGCGATAACAGAAAAATGAAATATTGCGATATTCTAAACGAACCTTTTTATGATTTCTTATATATACTCGAAAGTTACACATTTAATAAAATCAATTTACACGAATTTTATGGCGTTTACTTAATTATTTATAGCCACGATGATTGTATTCCCAAACTTAAGTAAAACTTTGTAGGTATTCCTTGATACTATGACGTCAAGACATTTGTCACCTCAGTCCTCTCGTGACCATGGTTGTGGCACTGGAAAGGTTAAGGTAATAAATAATTATAAGTAATAAAATTTTGAACCATTTCGTGACTACACAAGAACAAATCTAAATATTTTTGTTCGTAAGTTATTTTTAGTCGCCGCCCTTTATTTTCACTTGAAACGATAAAAAGCTAGTTTATAGTAGTTGTTTCGTGTTTAAAAAAAAATCCATTAATTTTATAGAAAATACTTTGCATAAATTGCTTGCATTTCAGTCAATAGCAGATAAATATGATTTTTCAGTTAGTGAGGAGAACTTCATTTATGGTTTAAATAAGATAATTTCTTTCACTATTAAAATGATTGCAGTAGATCCACAACCCAGTTTACCACCATCTAAACATTTTTATTTCACATACAAATTCATTTATAATAGATTAAAAAGTTTTTTCTCGTCGCGTTAGAGGAGCGTTTTCGTATTCACTTGTCGTATTTTCTTATCAAAGTTACTAACAATGACAAACGAGCGCTCGGTTCACACATCAAGTAATCGTCGCTATTCGCATATAGTTACGTTAATACCTGCTTCAGAAACGAGTTCATACTAAGATTTAATGAAGGCTAAAATATAATATGTATATATACATGCACATACAACCGAAATAACGTATTTCTCACAAGACAAATTTTCTGCAACGTATTAAAATTCGCACAGGGACAGCTTAATTGAAAGGTGAAAAACATTAATAAAATTTTGGATTGTTTAAATTGTGATTACCTTTTTTTCGGATTATAATTTTAAAATCAGAACAAAAAAATTAAATTCAGAGTACAATCTTTTTTTATTTTACGGGTCGACGAGACGAACAAGACTTGTTCGTCTGGTAGTAAATGATACGCTTGCCCATAACAACGTGGTGTTGGGTAAGATGGTATACTCTGCGCCACATTGCCTTCGTCGACTTAAGACATAAGGTGTTAAGACTCGTTCCAGCAGTAATTTCACTAACTTACGGGACACAGTAATCTTTGCACATTTTGGTAGTGGAAATAGGAGCTGCAACCTATCTAGACCGTCTCCAGCAACGGAGACCTACCACCAGTCAATACAAAAGGTATACCCAAATAAAATGTTTAAACATTCTTCGGACATTTACTAGTTTTCTTTTTACATAAAACCCCTGTTTTGTAAGTGTCCAAATTTGTTGCTACTTTTTAAGTTTCAAGATATAACTTTCCACATAAATCAGTAACACTGTACCATTCGTACGGCCAGTTAAAACATCACAAGTCCCTGATATCGGGAATGTCGAACTTTGTCCGTTCTAGTTTTATTTTAAAACTGTGGGGCTTTTTATCCTGCGTGAAGTTAAAAAAAACAGTTCCTGAATAAATTCAGTTCAGATACAAATTAACGATTCACGTTGAGGAAAAGGAAACAATAATAACAAGTATGTTAATACAACATCAAATTGAATTGTCTTTAAATCGTAAAATCGGATATTATGAACTTGGATTGTTTTGTTTTATCTAAATATATAGATATAAAGTTTTTTTAAACAGGTTACGTGATATAAGTAAATAATGTTCCAACCTCAGTAAATCCAATGGTCAAAGACTATAAAAAAATAAAAGTTTGCGAAACACTCATCTGTCGGTGTCGTCCGAATTGAAAACAGATTATTCCCCTGACGATTGAAATGCCCTAAAGCTTTGTTTTAGTAAAATGTGTAAATACTTTTTTTGTTACTGATACAGAATATTTTTCACCTGAATTTATTATATGTTACATACACATATATCAACTGAACTCTTCATTTATTAATACAAATGAAAAAAAATTGAGCTCTGAAATCCTTGTGAAATGTGAACAGCGTTGGCAAGTAGCTAACCTTGGCACCTGAGTTAAAATATAAAAAGCTTTTTTCATCGTACAACGTTATTATTTCACGAAAAGAAGTAATAGTAAAGCAAGAAAGAATTGTAGCTGAAGTTCTCGTTGAAGTAACAATTTGAAGTTTCAAGGATTTGCTCGTATTAGTAAGCAACCCTATCGTGACCACGATTATCCATTTTGATAATTGAAGCGTCAAGTAGGATCACGCAAGAAACCTATTAAAGGTTAAAAGGTATATTTACCAAAATTTATGAGACACTTTATCGCAAATATTAAAAATTAACAATACCTTTATCAAGCCGTATCGTAATATAATAAACCGCCTCTACTACGGATGGATGGTTACCGAAAACCTTTCTACTTGTATTGAGTAATGATATAATAGCGCAATTGAAAGATAACATAAAAGATCGGTAATACCGGTTTACTATAACTCTAAAGGTTCGTCTTTGACGACGGTAATGGCGCAGCCGCACAACTAATATTACTTATAGAAGAAACTTTCGAGTCCACAAGCTTTAAGTTTGATAAGTATTGAACTACATACATTATGATCCACAATATCAATCCGCCGTTTGGACATAGTTCTACAAGACAAAAGATGGCAGTCGTTAATAGTAAAACGAGTATTTCCATGATCTGTTCATATTTCTTGTATGTAGATTTTTTGTCTAGTTTTTAACATTTTATATATTTTAAAGTATACCTAGTAAAGGCGATTTATACGTGTAACCGTCACTTGAAGATGGATCTAAAAACCAAGTTTAATATAATTAAATTAGTGAACTTCATGAAAAAATATATTAAAACAGTTTTCTGACGGAATTTTAATCCGGCTAAATCATATTTTATTAATTTTTTATATGAAAAATATACTTTGAGAAATAACTAAATGTTAAACTTTAATAATACTGTAGATGTGTTATGTTAGTAATAGACAGACCAAAATTTAACTTAAATATTGCAGCAATTTAAAATTAGAGAATTGTCTGTAAATATTCTATGAATATTTAAACACTAGTGTCGCAGATAATTTGTCATAATAGGACTTGCGAATTTTTTATTTGACTTTGTTTGCATGGAATTTTCCAATTTCTTTGCATAGGGTGGTTTTTCACAAAAAATATATCACAATAACCTAAGGTGCTAGTAAATCTACACGATAGCCGCGTGTTAGCACGCAATGGAACAATTACTTTATTATTAATAGCAAGGTTAATCAAAAGCTGTCGATCCGTCACAAATGATTAATAGACCTTGATCAGGCGAACGTGGCGAATTAATGTTTAAAAACTCACATTTGAGACCATTAATTACAACAACACAACCCCATTTCCCTCCATCTTAAATGAACGTTACGTTACTCGTAAACACATCAGGCAACGAATTTAATTTCGTAAACAACAAAAGCTCTTCTCAGTTACTGTAAATTCTCTTAAAGTTCGTTGTAATCTATTGAGTTTGAAAATAAAGAAATATATAATTTTATATCCGATTATTAAAAAAAAAATTACCTTTTTTATTTTTAACATTATATCTAAAATACTTTTGTTGAAGATTTGTGTCGTTAGTACATTTGTATACATTCTCATCTACACGCTTCACCATGTCAAATTTATTCTCACCCTGGTTAGTAAGCATAGAATACACATTTATGTGTAAATTGCCTGCACATAATTTTTTAATGACTTACTTTTCGTTAAATGCTTTTAATAGCACAAACATTAAATTAAAACGTAGTTGTGACGTGTTTGAGTTTAAAACTTCAAAATATAATGAATGATAATCCAAAAGAAAATAAATAATAAAATGAATGCCTATATAATGAAACTTACGAAGAAAACTTGTAACTTCGTTATGTACAATGTAACTCTCAAGGCGCTTTCAATAAGGCGGAACTTTCAATGAGACGGTCAGAGAGATACCGTGAAAAGGAAGGATAAATATTTGTATTCTCGCTGTTAGAGTTATGGATTATTGACGTGGCTTTATCTGGCTTAACGTTCCCAAAATTTAATATACAGGGGGTAGACCCGTACGTATTTCATTCAAGTTTCAATGAATTGATAGTACCCCCGTTTGTTAACGCACCCTGTACTCTGTACAGTAATCCGATTCCAATAGTAACTCCACAAATTTGCGGTCCGACGAGTCTACGCCGTATTCCCTCTTGATGGACTAGCGTTTGGTACGTTCTTAATGGCAACAATATGTTTAACTTAAAGTATACATTTCATGTATTCAATTAAAAAATAGATGTTTATTTTCTTTTCGGTTCAACCTTGACGAGATTTAAATGAATTATGCCAGATAACACTACAAGTAGGTTTGAAAGAATTATTAGTCTGAAAACTGGATGTTTTTACTATTAAATTTTAGATCAGAATACGCATTTAGAATGTGAAAGGTACGTACATTATGTTTTTAATTTATACTTATTTTTCAGGCATTCTAACACTGTTCAAACAAAATTTAAAATTAATGTTTAGAGATACAGTTTTTTTTTAACTTTCTATTACTCTGATACAGAGAGTGTTACATTTATGTTAAAGCAGTGTATTATTTTGTGTTCAGATTGTTTAATCGTTAAAAAGTTTAATAAAACTAATGTTTAGGCACTGTAAACAATAATTAGCTAAATAAATATGTCTTCACTTCAGACACTCATTGTTATCAAAATAGTTAGATAAACGCGTTAAAATCTGTAAAATTCAAATTTTCTTTATAATGTTTGTCAAGAGTTATACATGAATGAATAATTATTTGAAATGTTAAAAATTAATAGAGTTATCAGTCATTGTCCCACTATCCTTTAGGTCGTGACGCGTTAATCAAGAAAAATAGGTTTGTCGCCTGGTCTCCACGCAGATTATCCATTTTGTTAATTGACACGTCAAATTGGGTCACGCGAAATTCCTATTAAGTCCTCTCTTACATAGTTACCGAAATGAGTTTGACAATTCCGCGAATTCTCTTTGATAAATTGACAGTATCAAAACTTTAAACATTACCAAAAAAAATTAATTTAACTTTCTCATTACTTCTCTTAGCATCTAACATAAGTCACAAACATGAATCAAATTTTTTTCATAATACGTTACGATTAATCATGGAAAGCGTTAAGCAATTATACCCTTTACAAAATTAAATTTGAGTATATAGTAAATTAAGTTATCAAAAGGCGGTTAACATATTTTCATTTACACAAATACAATAAAGCTAGTGACAGCAAGAGGACTTTATTGATTTATTTAATTTTGTACTTAAACACATCTAGCATGCTTAATACAGGACATGTTTAACTAACTTTAGTTTTTATAATACGTGTTTCATAGGTCATATTGGGATGTTAAAGTAAAGAACCATCGTAAAGAACTTATATTTAAATAAGTGTAAAAAAAAACTAAGTGGTTACTCCAGCAGCGGATATTGCTGAATAAATTTGTTTGACTTTATCGCCTGAAGTATCGTGCTCTATTGGTGGCTGATCGACAATTCGCGTGACGGCAGTATTTTAAGAGCATTTCAAAAATTGAGGTCCAAGTTCACTACAAGTTTTTGTGTGCTATACAAATTGACTGATAGCTTTAAATATTAGACAGTGACTCACAGTAAGATTTTTTACGACTACAACTGTTATTACGCTGTTCTAAGCATAAGCTGTATCTTACTGCTTACCTTTATATAAAACTTTACCGTTGAGAAAGAGTGATAGGTCAATTTTAAGAACAATGAAATACTTGATTAATGTAGACTATTAACGAACACTAGATTAACCATTAAGAAGACTGTATGTTATGCAAACTTAACAGTTAGTGCAACTACAAAATTAATATATCCATAGTTGGCTTTTTGTGCTCAATTTCATTGATGAATCTCTCTCATATTACGATATTAAAAAATTTATGTAACAACAAACAGCTTCAAACCGAGTTAACTGTTTAAACAGAAATTATTTTCATTACCGTACGTTTGTACCTGATAATAACTTTTCTATCTAAGATATAAGAAGTGGAACTTTTGATACGAGCAAAACATATTTGCGCTGAACAAATAAATTCTTATATCACTAAGATAATATTGAATAAATCATCTTTCATTGAAGAATTGTTTGTTTTGCGCTAAATTTGATCATCTTATCCTCTGACGTTACATTTGTCTTTTTAGTTGTTATTACGAAATATTTGTTAACCTTTAAATAAGCCAATAGTTTGTTAATATCGCGTAACTCATGTACCATATACAAATAAAGTTTAATTCATATATTACTATTAATTTTAATTCCATATCCCAATCTTGTTTACCAAATTACATGTAAAGAATAGTATTTTTAATTTAAATATACTTTAGAATGTATGTATGTAATAATAAAATGCCTGTTTTATTAAAACAAAACAAAAGTTGAGCCAACGAACAACTACAGTTGTTTTGTATTTTTGCTTTCTGTGAAACGTTGTGTACATAACAAAATTGTTCGTTTTAGTGAACATTAAAGTGTTTTTAGAATATAAGGGAGTGGACTGGTATCACCAACGTAGAGCAACTGTTCCATATGACTTAAGATAGCCAGAAATTCGCAAATCTGACGGAAAACCTCCAATAATAGAGAGGCACTTTAAGAACAATAAAATGATTTTAATACGAAGACGGCTAACATATCAGGAAAGTTATTTCAATAAAAATACGACTTTCGTTGTTTTATATAGTTCCGAATAAATATCAATTACTTAGCAGAAGAAATCGGCAATGCTGGCTATGGGCTACATCCAAAGTTAGGCAACAATTTTAAACTTATTTAAGTTACATTACGCAGTTAATGTCTTAATGTTATTTAATATGGAACTAAAGAAAATGTAATAAACGACCACCACTCATTTTTACGATGACAATTCAGTTAGCGTCAGTTCTTATAACTCCTTTAATTGGATTGCATTCTGACCACGTATCAAACGCTACGTCGTCTACAGGAACAGAGCGATAAAGCGAAATTCGTGCATCAAATGATATTTCTTTAAAACAGATTAAAAATATCTTTAATAGTTTACTTACATGATCATAAATACTAAAATTTCACCGGCAACTTATTACATACTGAAAATTTTTGATTACTTTATATACGGAGTAAAGCTGCTGTAAGTTTATATTTATAAGCAAAACAAAATTTCTGCTACGTTAAATATTATTCAAGGGTGTTTATTTAATCATAAAACTATAGCAAAAAATATTTACTGTTAATTTTTATGTCATTGCTTATGTTAAACAAATTAAATAACTACCTTATACTTTTAAGAAATCTTCTTTGAACCGTTTTAAAATTAAACTTATCCTTGTAATGTTTTGTTAAATGTACCCCTTCAAATAATTTCGTTAGTATTAATTATTTTCGCAAACATTTAAAATAAGGACTAAAGAATGATAAAAAGAAATGTGACAGGAAACTTTTATCACTGAAATGTTTTTGTACAAAGTCTGAAACAGGTTTTTTTATCATTTTATTTATTAAACTATCTTCGGTAAATATTCTAAAATAGAAGTAACTGCAAAACTTCCTGTATGGGCTATTCTTCTTGGTAACACTTATCTTATACTTTAAAATTAATCGTATTTAAATATATTCAATAAATTCTCTCTGTTGGCCTGATATTGTAATAAACGCAAAATGGAATATTGATGATATTGAAATTGATTTTAATTCTCCGCTTGAAAATTGAAATTCCGCTTTAACACCTTTTTGCCAACGTTAATTTTTGAAGCAAATTAGCCACTTATACACAGTAATCGTTATCAATTTAACGCAGCTTTTAAAATTTATTATAATGCACCATACTAATAAAAGGTAAGGTACACATGTGTATTAAGGAATTAGTTGATGATCAATTTTATCACGATATAATATTTAAAAACAGTGAAGACATTCAAAGCAACATCGTAAATTACAAAATATATTATCTATTATTAAATACTTTACAATTACCTTTCTTTAACGACTTATATATAACAAATGCACAGCTAGTTAGAAAGTTTACACCACACCATATCTTGCCTGTCGCCTTGAGTCAACAGACAGCCATCACCTATTTTTTTTGACGCATATTTTTCTTTGTTACATTAATAAAAAAAATAGTATTTTGTGAACAATTATAGTTTGAGAAGTAATTTTCCAGCGGCAATTATTATAGCTTTTAAGTCAGTCCGTAAAACACAGTACATTATTATTACATAGTCCGACAAACGCTGTTTTAGTTTTAATGTTACAAACAGTTTCGTAGGAGTTTGTGATTAATAGTGTCTATAGCGGTTGTATGAAATCGATCAAATTAATACGTAGCTTTGGTTTCACCGCTCGATGGTTCCATAAACAAAAGGCAATTAGCAACTAAACGGAATCGAATTTAACCGTTCCGTGCGATATTTAAAAGCCTTCGGCAATCCTCCTGCAATCTGTGAACTGGAATTCAATTGGATCGACTAATAGATTGCTAATTAGAAAACCTGACCAGTCAAAGAGATCGGTCAAAAGGGTGCAAACTGTACAAACACCGTGCAATACAAACCGACGCACTAATTGGCGAGTCTCGTGTGAGCTCTACTTTGTTTTATACCGATGGATGAACGAATTCATATGATATCGTATACCTTTATGTTTTCAACTTACGGCATAAAGTAACGAGATAAATAAAATTCCGTAAAATGGTTATTTTTGCTTATAAACATATACAATATATTCACTACGTGCCAAGTAATTTAAATCAATCGATTATTATTATTATACATATATATAAAATAGACTTCTGCTTCTCTGCGATCCGAACAGATGGTAAGCGGCAATGTAGTTTAAGTGGTAAGGAGCACAAATCTAGAAGAAGCACTCTTCTATTAAATACTCTTTCGTCATATTTAGTCGGAAAGACTGACGCTGGTGGACGATTCCGATCCTTTGCTGTTGGCATTACGAAGATTGAAACGAAACGCTTTGTCTTAATGCGCAGAATATTAACAACGAAGAGACGTATGCCTTCCGTATACGAAACATTGTTAATTAATAATTGGCGGTATCAACTATAAGAAAGATATTCGGTATAAGGTTTCTACTAACTTCACGTTTTGAAATATACAAATTTAAATCATTTCTATTAATAATGTACAATGATTAAGTATTAATCTTGAATACTACAATCAAAGGTGCGTCGTGAAGAGAGTAATATAATCTTATTACTGCAGTCGTAATAGATTTTTTCTTCTTCTAGTAATATATATTTTTTTTAGCATCATTTCCGCAAAGACGATTAAAATTATGTTTCTGTTTCTCTTTTAAAGAATTCCTGTTGAAATATAAACCTTCGTACAATGGCTCTAATGGTTTAGAGTGGATTGGAATATTAAATTTCGCAATTGTTATTCCTAGAAAATAAATTGCGAGGATAATAGACTTTACAGTGAACTGAACAAGAGGATCAAGTTACTTTAATGGCCTTTAGTAGGGCAATATTTGAATATTATAACATAACTTAACAAAAAACGCTTTATTGACAAGTAAACTTAATAAATTTTACTGATATTGATATTTCCTTTAATTAATTTATATTAACCCGTAACAAACGGCACATTTAAATTGTTAACGGCAGCATAATTGTGAAATATGAAACATTTATAATAATGCAACATTTAAATAGTGTAGAACTTATTACAAAACAATTTTTTGTTACTTTAAAAAAAAATAAAAAAAAAATCAAAGGTAATAAGAAAGATATAATCGATGGAGCACAAAGGTTCTTGTGTACATAATACATTTCCACAAATCCTTGAATGCGATGAGCAAGGTAAATGGAAACGGTTTTGGCTGTAAATTGAGAGAATGCATTTTCGAGAGCTCTTCGGTCGCTCGCTCTATTAGGTGGTCATCCCAGCCGTCCGATCTGTCCGCATACTATACCTCTACCGAAATTGTTTTCCATTCCGCTGCATAAAAAGAGCTGTTATGTGTTTGTGCGTATAAATCAGTAGCATTGTAGCTTATAAATGTCAGAACGAAAAGAAAAAAATATCTACTTGTTAGTTAGAAAGGGATAAGAAAATTTTCTTATTATTAAACGCAATTACGCCTTTGAAAATTATTAACTCTTGTCTAGTTTTACTATTAAGGGATTCCATATTTTCATTTGGTAGCTTAACTAACTGCTTAAACCACAAACCATTATAATTACATAATTTCGTCGATTATTAGTTACATAATCTTTTCGATTAACAGTCGTCTTATAATATAGTAAATTTAAACTACTTTCTTAGTAATAAAAATGTCATCATTTGCACTAAAGCTTTACCACCACATTAATCTATACACGTTAAGATTAATTAGAACCAACTACAGAAACTATACCTATTACTTAAAAACTTGTCCAAAGCAGGTAGGGCGATGAATGTAATATGGGCGTGCTGCAGAGACGATTCATCTGCACGCTCATATTGCATTTCCATTGCTTAAATTGCTACGTATATGTTTTCAAGAGCAAAACGATGTTCAGATAATCGCAGAGTAAGATCTTAAGAGTACACTTCCAAATCCCCCGGGATGATTTAACTAAAATACAGAAAATTACCTCGGATAAGGCAAAAGTTCCAGAAAATAATATATTCTAGACACGAAAAGACTTGGTCGTTAGTGAGTCACTCGAATATCTTTACTGACGTGCCTCCAGCGACTCGCCTTCCCCTATTCCTGTGATGCAACTAATGTTTTATTCGTTTTAATCTTCGAGAGTAACTGTAAAATTTTTTACATTTCAGTATTACAAAATTTAAGGATTAATTCAGTTTTTAAAAAATAGTAAATCATCAACCCTCTTAATGTTCCCACTACTGAGACTCAAAGCTTTCTCTCGTACGGATAGGGATGAAGCCAATTTACTACCACGCCAGCCAAGTGCGAGAGGATGACGCATGTCCAAGAAGATGTTTTCGGAACGTATCAGATTCCTCACGATGGTTTCCTTCTCCGGAAGCTCAAGTTCAATGAGGGCCGAAACGGCACCTCTTCGAGACGTATTCAGATATAATAATTCAGAGCACGCTTTACTATCTTTGACCTCATTAAAACTTGACAATAGAGTTGTGGTCGAATGTTATTCATCAAGTTCATTGAAGTAATAAAATGCCACAAAATTAATTACACGAGAAATGTTTCTTAATAATTAAATTCTCTTAATACTCTCTCACCGGCTAAATAATTCGCTTTCTTTAAATCAGTTATAATTTAAATTACTTATTTATGTTTTCGTATCACGCGTTTCGTTGCTCACATGACCTTTCATCTCAGCTGAATATTCTGATACATGATATAAGCTATTATATAAGATAATCTCACGACCTTTATGTTTATATATTATTGTTAGTTTGCTTATACAGATAACTGTGACATAACTTTATAAATGTAGTAATTCCACGATAGAAGTCAAATGTTTTGTAATAATACGCGTAATTTCAACGAGATCCAAACTAGTTTTTTCTTCAATAAAAAACCTTCATCACATATCAAAATTTGTTTTCATAAGAAGAAATAATCTTCAGTATAATGAAAACAAATTGTTAAGTAAAATGTACCAATTGCCAAGTAAACGATTTTGACAATGGTAATAATATATCACTGGGCTGTCAAACTGCGTGCCATCTTTTTCAATGAGACGTTACTCTTAAGCTTCGTAACAAATGTTCGTCCCGCTTTTACAAATTGACTGTACTTAACTTAGCAAACCGGAACTTTACTGAAATTAATTATCTCTACAAATAAAATTATATTATTGCCAATAAAATGAGAAATAAATATATACGTCGGACAGTTTTAACATTATTGACCAGTACAATTATTTACATAGGGATAAAAGCGGTAGTCAATAAATACGAAAATATTTAATATGCAAATACCAAGAAAATACCCTCGGGATACTAAATATTTTACTAAAAGGGTCACGGTGTCTACAACAGTGATTTTGAAATTTTTGTTAGCACAGAGTAAAAACTCTATACATTTTAATATTTCCTAACCAAACAAAATTATAATTTTTTGCTAACTATGACGGTAAACCGATAAAATATGTTCTTGGATTTAACTTGTTTATATTTTTATATGTTTTATTATCTCTATGTTATCCAAAAAAAAACAAACATGAATTTATTATTACGTACGTAATAATAAAAGATGTATCCACACAAAACGGATAGCCTATTCCCCTGGCGACGTAGTTGGATATTAAAATAACATTCTTTTATGAAAGATGTGTTGTTATTTTATATTTTAGTATGTTTCGCGATATTATTTGAATACTTTTTATAGAGCTTTTGATACCAATTTTTATGATAAGACTTCCCTTACAGGGTATTTACTACTCCCTATTAGTAGATTTATGATTCAAATAAAACTAAGTCAGTCTTTACGAAGTATCTTCATAAATCAATAGTAAGTTGTTATTTATAACTTAGTAATTAGGAATGTAGTTCTATAATGACAATAGTAGAAAAAAAGCATTAAACATTTCATACAGGATCAACGTTTTATTTCCTACTGTTTGTCCTTTTGTCATATTTGTTTAATCCAAAAAGAATTTCTAGCGATTTCTTTGTCTTATGTGAAATACCTAATTACATAAAATATATTTAAAATTTTACTTCTTTTGTACTTAGCGGTATTCTTAATAACTTACTACAATTTACTTTACAGTACATTTAAATTACAGAAGTAATAAAAAATGGTTGCGCAAAGTAAAATCTAAATTAAACTTTGATAGAATTTGAGCTTCAGAGCATACGGACAACTTCTTTTCACAAGTTTTCACAACTTCAAATTCCATCAATTTTGTTTAAAAGTGTTTGAAATTGTGAACTCTACTCTCTCTCTGTTACTTTTCAATTTCGAAAAACTCACAAAGATATAATTGGATGTTATTAAAGTATTAGTTAAGCAATTTTTTTTTAAATGAATAATGTCCATCTAAATATTTACATGTTAGACCTCTCATGAAAAAGTAATATTACTTCAACTGTCAAGTAAACATTTTACTGAAATATTTTAACCTATTTTGTACAACTAAGTCATGAGAACAGCTAAAACTTTACTGAAGTGTATTTGTATTTGATATATCTGTTTTTTGATTATTGCACGAGGCGACGAGACGAGCCAGTCGTTCAACTGATGGTAAGTCGAAACGTCAGGAATAAATAATAAAACAAATAAACACGATAAAATCCGTAAAATTGAGTTTTAATAAATGATGGTAAGTGATACGGTCTCACAAATAAACGTGGCATTAGTTAAGATGGTATACACTGCACCACATTGCACTCGATGCCTTGAGACATAAGGTGTTAAGTCTCGTTATCCCAGTAAATTCACTAGCTTACTGCGCCCTTTAAACCGGAACACAGTAATGTTTGCACCCTACTATTTAGCGGCTGAAATAGTACTACCACCCTGCTACCGTAGTAAAACCATCAGCAAAATTTTTTTAAGTTTTTGGTTATATTATTGAGAAATATTAAAAAGTAATAAATTTTTTAGCGTTGCACGAGTTAACCATATACACGCCCGAGTAATGAGCCTGTGTATCGACTCCTTACTGCAGCGTTTACGCCGAGCAAACAATTTCCGGAATCTGACGGTCGCGTTTTCAATTTCAAACGCCATGTATATTCAACATCGGTTAATCGGCAAATTATCTTCGCTACGGTATAAGTCTGTGTATTCTGTGTTTTCTTAACAATATATAACATTCAAATGAATAATTTAAAGGTTAGGAAATTAAATATATGAAATCTTTTCCACCTTGCGCAAGAGAACTAATTATTTTCGGAGTTAATTACCAATCTTCAGGCATGACAAGAAGAAGAAGGAACTTAGTTATAAATAACAACACTATAATAAATGATAAATGTGTAACGTTTTTAGACAAATGTTATAATGATGGTAAAGAAATAAGTTCTACAATTTTCAGGCCTTTCTGTTAAGTTGTTTGTTATCTCATCTCTTACTCTTTACCAGACTACTCTAAATGATAAAATAATAGAAAGTTAAAATCATTTTTTTTAAAAAAAGCATAATTTCTGAACCCATAAAATTGGTAATTCACTATTTCTATTTACAATTGAAAAACGGATAAAAGTTAAACAAATTAAACGAATTTTACTTTGTAAATAGTTAAATAAGTAACATGAAATGTACATACGTTTTTGTTGCTTGCGTTGTCACTTGTTACCGACTGTTGTTTCTTACTTTTTACCCTATGTTGTTGACACAATCACGATGCTGTGAAAAACAGACGTTGTCTGACTAGGAAATATCACATTTTTTATTACACCGTCGCAATATGTTAGAAACAATAGTGTAGACAATTTCAGTGTTTATCTATAACTACTTTCTTTGTTATTAACGTAAAATTTTATAAAGTTTACAAAATAATTTAGTCGCCTTGATTCTTAGCAATAATTTAAAATTCAGATGACAAAACAAATGGATTTTAATATTAGCTAGACAGTACTTAAAATTGCTATACATTGAAATTAATCTGAATTTCAGCTGGTCACCCTCTAATACCCGTCAAATGTGCTATCTTAAAAAAACTTACATTTATTTTCATTTAACCTGTAAGACGCATACGATACTACATTTAACATTTTTATAGAAGTTTAAATCATACCTGTCGAATAGTTCAAGTTATTAATAGAATTTACAAGTCTGAAAAGTTTCACAATTGTATAGTAAACTAGAATATCTCTCACCCCTTTAATAGATGCGAAACTTTTATTAAAAACTTTAATCGGTACATATCTTAATAAAATTACGAATGCAAATAACAGAGCCGATGAAACTCCAGACAACTTGAATCGTACGCTGGATAGCTGCAAACATTTTCAAAACTTTTGTATTTGCCTAATAAACTACATTCGAGCGACCCTTTCTTGATTAGATCACGTACTGACAGGATCAAAATAGAAACAAATAACAACCCAACGCAAACGGAAACTTTCTTTTGTAGCCACTTTACAAAGACAAATTACTATTCATCTTAAACAATGACTCGAACCGAAATTAAAAAGCCAGCCATAATTTAAGACACGAAATATCATTTTTGATATACCTACCAGAAACTGCGTTTTTTCACAGCATTCAATTAAAAATTTCGACTGTAATCATGCGTAATAATAATACAAATATGATAAATCTGAGTTCTTAATGTGTCATTTGTCTTAAAGCGTGCGGTGGCTATACTTATTTATAAGGATTATAAAAACGAAATGAAATTCAAAGTAAATGATATTTCTATATTAAAACTTTAACAATTTTACTAAATGCTGACCGAGCATACAGTCGCACTACACATTTAATCTTTATATAATAAATTTAAATTGAGAGAGAAACTAAAACAACATAGAAAGTGTCTATTAAACAAAACGTACAATTAGATTATGAGAACAGCCATTGAGAAAATATTAATTTAAAAAGGTACTAGTTAACTTTATTTCGACTTGTTAATTGCAATAAAAAATACGTAGCTTTTTCGTAGACATTTAAGAATAGTAAACTCCAGCTAACAAAATGTCTTGACCTGATTTCACAACAAACACAAATGGATGATCGGCAAAGAATATATTGAAATTAGGTATGTATCCTGCAGGATATGATGGTACGTATTCTGAAATGAAAAATATAATCAATTAAATATATTGATTTTTTTTAATAATAGCTCGAAACAATACCTAGTTACCTTTTAAACAAAAATATAAATGGACCTAAATCGATAAGTTTATAAGAAGCTTCCACGACAAAGACAGATGCACGAAACGCGTCTCATATTGAGGTCAGAAGTTAAAAATGCAACAGTATTAAAATGTACGGCTTAAAGGCCGTGTCCTGGCCGGCAAAACAAAGGTTGCCGTTTCTCTGAACTCTACATAGTTAGCTGTTTCAGATAAGCCTACCTCGGACATAAAAAATCCGTCATTTTCATCACGTAAAATATGTATTTTTCGGGATAGTCTTGTAAATTAAATTAAAAAATAACGAACACTTATATACATTATCGAATCTAAAGTTCATCTTTCAAATAAATATACTTCAACACAAAATATCTTACCAAAGGCTGTTTGTTCGAACCCTTCTTCACTAATTTCTATAGAAACTTTCTGAATTGCATCACTTAAAGCCAACCCGCTGGGTTCTTTTACCAGTTTATCTAACTTAGCTTCATCTGAATTTAAAACTTTCTTTACGCCCATCTGAAAAATAGGTATTTTTGCCTTAAAATAAATCTAAATGTAATAAGCACTAGTCGCATCATATCATAAATTTTGTTGCATTGCGATGTGTAAGCCAGTACAAATAAAAAAGTTTGTCACTTACGTTTTCTAGTGCATCTTTTAAACTTATGGTTGATTCCAATTTGAATTTCGGAATGTAAACTTTTGTAAACACTTCTTTTAAATCTTTAAAAGCATTGTCTAAAACAGCAGGATCATTCAGTTTTTCTACGAGTTCAGAAACTCCGTCAACTTCCATAGGAAGTAATATATAAAAAGACGTCACACCGTCTTCATACGGGATTTCCAAAATCTAAAAATTTACAATTTATTAAAATTCTTAATGATTGAAGCAATTTTAAAGTGCTGATTCTCTATTAAAATACACTAAAAAGATAGAGATTGAAGAAAACTGAGAATGTCAAGTTAATATGGTAGGTCAGGTCAGGCTTGGTTTCTGAGGTTATACAGAATTTTTTTGTCGTGGCGTTGTTGTATCCTTAACAATAAAAACAATTTATTAAAAGTTTACCTTCGCTTTAAGTTGCTCATTGAATGTAAAGTTATAATTATTTTTTCTGTACATAAAAGGTACTTTATTAGTTTTTCCGGACGAAACCTGGAAATCAAATTCTGTCGTATGGCGTGGATGGAACGAGTTTTTCCAAATTCCCTGTAAAAATTACAATAATTTAGAATTTCGTATAAATTTTATTTAGAACTAACTAATATTTTAGTATTACTTTTGACTGACATTCATCCAAGTTTATTTAGTTTGCTATATTAATTAATTCATATAAGTTAAGCTTTAATTCATTGATTTATTTCGAATAATTAATTTGATAAACTATTTTATATTAAATGAAATTTAAATTAAGTTAATTTAATTTTTAAAATTGTTAATAAAATTGTGAATATTTTTTATAAAACAAACCTTAAAATAATTCGCACTAACGAGAAGTAGTTTAGTACTATCTGATAGAGTATCTAAGTTTTCAACACCTTGCGAGTTTTTATCGGTTTCTTCTTTCACCTGGAACAAAAAATCTTTTATCGTAATATTACATAAAATATGACTTAATTCCTTTTGTTCGTTATTTTCTCGCGGGACTTCTTTAAATAAACATTTTTTCTCTTTTAAGTTGTGCAAAACTGTACTCACCCAAGCATTGATTTCTTCCGCAGACTGTTTTGTATTTGTAAAATCGATATTTTGCACATCCGAATGGAAAACTTGTTTCGACAATTCTGCAAAATCTTGGTTGATAGTATAACCCTTATCAACATAAATCTTATTAGCAGAAATAAAACCTTTAAGTGATCGCAATTTCGAGTCTATTAAAGAGAATACGGATTTAATCTGTAAAGAAAAATATCAATGAAATATAAACTAATTTTATCAATATTTTGATTACAAAGTAGCTTTAAAAAGTATTTTCTTACTGATTGGTCATCAGGAAGCCCCAGGGCATTAAGAAGTTCATCATGAGAACTTCCCTCTGAAGCGAGGGCAAGTTCTGCGATAGAAGTGAATACAGAGAACGAAGAAAGAGTAAAACTCTTTTCAGCATTCGTTTTTAAAACTTCCTGAAACATATAAATACAATTATATTGATAACGTCACGATTACAGTTATTAATCAAAAGTGGTGTCCAATTTTATACTTTATAAAATTAATTTTACAATGGAAGTCAAATTTTATTTTCGACAGATCTTTAACTTCATTAAATTTTTTGTATGGATAAAAAAAATTTAATACTAATTAACCACTTTTGTATTTTAAATATATTTTTATTATTATTATTAGTACCAGACGAAACCTAAATTAGTTCTCAAAAATTAAAATAATAGCTAGCAAAACTAATTAAACTGAATCAGATTTTTTATAATATTATGTGAGTTTAAGTATCCTCAAGTTATTATTTTTATATACAATATTTTTTAGGTACCACCGTTTATAAGACGGTTACAATTATTTAAAACTTCTTGTTTTAAAAATGGTTTTTTTATTTATCGTATTACTTAATAAATTACGGAAGCATGTTTATTAGTAACATAATAACTTACGGGAAATGTTTTGGCTAATAATTTGCTGTTTCCATCAAACAGAAGTTTCTCCAACGCCGTTTCATCACCGCAGTTCGCCATTCCAATAGCAATGAGTATTAACACTAAAACCAAAACAATTTAAACAGACTGTAACGACAGCATAGATATATAAAAAAAATATGTCAAGTATTAAAAAAGTAGATTATTTAAGAGCAAACTAAGTACAATCCTATACAACAGAATATTATCGAATAATCCCATTGGTAACCTTCAATATCGGCGCGCTAACCACAAGTCTATTCAAATGTTTGTTTAAAATTCTATTTTTGTGTCGACAAGTTCGCACTGAAGTTTTCTTTTAACACATGGTGTTTTGTGAGCAACCAATTACGATTACAGTTTTATTTATCCTGACAACAAAGAGCTATTACAAAGAGTAAAAAAAAAAGTATTACATAAAAACAAAAACTCACAGCAGTTGCGAACCGCCATTTTGGCAATGTAGACGCTCTCGTTTGTAGATCTGTACTGATCATTTTCGGTCATTGTACATTATAAATATCAAGGTTAGTTCAACAAAAAAAAAATCATTATCACTTTTTTTTTACCTATCGCGTTGTGTTCCGCGAATTAATCATGTAAAGAGGAAAACTAACCGCTTATTACGTCACTTATTGACTTGTTCTACAAACACTTATGTTTGTTTAAAATCGGGGCTTCACCTTTTTGTTGCCATACAATTTTCTTCCCACTCAAGTTGACGACAAATAATAACAATGATTATAAATATCAATTGAGTTACATATTTTTTAAATATAATCATTTACGAAACAACTTTTATCGTTTACAGTGATTAGTCATAAAGGCACATTTTCTGGCAAGACATTGTAGAGATATAATGATTTAAAAAGAATTGAACGGGTTAATTGAAAAACCTTTTAATGGGACTGTATTAAAAGTAAACACGAAGGGGAGTCTCGTTACGTACTTTAAACACAACACAGAATATTCTTGCTAAAAAAATATTTTCTTTTCATAAAGAATGACGTTATTGAATAGTTTTTCATTACGACTAAATTTCTTACTAGTACCTTACATAATTTTGCGCTGTAGTAACTTTTGATGTTTAGTACTTACTACGTATTTTTTTATACCAAATCTTACTTTTGTAATACTATCCCTTCACAACACGTAAGATTTGTTGTATTGTTAAGTTCTCGGCACTGTACATACTCGCATATGTAATGTGCTACAGGTCTACATGAACTGAACAATAGACCATTAAACATACTTCCGAAAATTAATTTATTTTCATTATCATCTTTCAGGCTACTCATGACACCTGGACGCATGTCTCCCCAAAAGAGTAGCATATTTAGTATTCGCCTCATTAAGGCATATTGATAGCAGAGACACAGTGGTAATATTATAGCCCGTCCCCAACACATGGGAGAAACACTGAAATATTTATTGAGAAAATAGCATCTGCCTATCAGTTTTACAACAAATATATAATACTTATAAACAAAAGGTAATAGTAAAAAGAACAGGTATTTTTGTAACTACTGAAAATAGTTAAATTTTGTTTAGGAACAAAATAAATCCTATTACATTTTAAACAAAAAACGAAATATCTGTTCGCAATCACACAAAGAATCAAGCGTAAATTTTTTTGCGTGGAGTACCTCCTTTTTTTCTAATTAAAAGTACACGCAGTTAGTAACAAATTTGATTCATTTTCTATCTTTAATATCTGTTTGAATTAGTATCTTTGTATAAATGGAATTAAGAAAAACTATTTTTAAGCACTATGCATAACTACTTTAAATTGGTTATAATCATTTTAAAATTTATGCCTATATAAAAAACATTTATAAAACCCATTAGCATTAAACATACCTCGTGAGCTTGTTGGCGAGTGTTTGCAGTTTTAGAGAAAATAATTTCTTTATGCACTAATAACAATTTAAATTACACCAAACGATTGTTTCATCGACCATTATGTATGAGAAACATTATAACTTTAAATCTTTATGATATGTAGTCTCAAAGATAAGCTAAAATAATCAAAAAAATTATCATCTATACCTGTCTCGCTTTATGAATTGCTGCTCTTATAACATATCTATATTGAGCTAACTTATGTTAACGTCCATTAATTATTTCCTTTTTAAATTTATATAAAAGTACCTATTTAAAATTATCCTTTTCCAATGATCCATAGATGTTTTTATGTGTTATCTTCAATGTGTTACATTATGTAACTCACTGGTTTCGTGGCCCCACTTTGTATAGATTATGTATTGATATAAGTGAGTCATGAGATAACACCTAAAACGTTCTAATGATATGTACAAATACATTTTAAAGCAATGTTTTCAAGATAAAACTTTCCATAGACGTTTAGTTAGAGTATTTATTTAGTTATATTACCAACTATTGACTAATATACTAAATACAATATTAGACAGAAATCAATGCAATTTAAGTTAAACTTAGTTTAAATTTTGGTTTTTAATCCTGCAAGTCTCTTGTTTACTGGTGACAGAAATTTGTTGCAGGAGACCGTCTACGTACAAATGATAGCATCGCAGTATGTCTGTTTCCAAACAGTTGTGTGACTACTGTGCTACAGCTTGTCAAATTACTAGTGTAACGAGACTTAAAATCTAGTGTTTCATAACGACGGGAACGATGTTGTGTAGTGTTTAATATTTATTATATCACTTATCTAAACTGTGCAATAAATAAAAGTCACTTACGCTATTTGCATACAAATTAGCCACAATTTGTTACTTACAAAAAAATATTAAACTTACGCTAGAAACACGTCAGTCAAACGCCGGTGTTATTAAATAATACGAAAAAAACTATTTTGTGCATGAACATAATTTCCGTATAAGCAATAAACTAATGGACGAGTAATTTGGTATACAGTTTAAAAATCAATATACGGTTACGAAAGTATAGAAGCCGAATAACTAAAGCAAAAACCTTTATTTTTGTATCAGTTACGAAGAATTTGATCGAAATTAATATTTCTTTCATACAGAATATACTTCTGAAGTCAAAACGGTGAAAAAACGTGTGTTGTCTTAGATTGCATTTTTAAAATTCGGCTATTATAGACTGTCTAGGCATATCTAACTTCAATGCCTATGTCATTATTAATTGAAACATCACTGTGGTCAGGATAGAATAGAATTATTGTATTGATATACCGAAGGTTATTACACTCATTAGTTCTCCTTAATTTGAGAACTTATAAATCTCTATAGCCTTGTAAAACGTTAAACTGATTTTGATAAAATTTTATTTTCAGCGATTTTGTTGAGATTTTACTTATTAAACATTTTCTGTTGAATTACGTACATAAGTTTTTAAGTAATGCGTATACGTTCGTAATCTAATTTAGGCTAACGAATAATTTAATTATGAACAACAAATATAACAGATGGGTTGGGTTAAGAGCGTCGAAAATAAAACAGCAAATATTTAAAACTTTGTAATTATTGATTAGTAATTTTTTTTAAACATTTATTGGTAAAACGCGCCGCTGAATATAATATTCTTTCCAATTGTTAATACAAATACAAATGGATGGTCTGCAACAAATGTTTTTGTCTGGGGTATAATCGCAGCCAGGTATGATATACCAAACTCTGAAATTGAATATAACAATTATTTTATCGTTAATAAATACAGTGATTAATTTGGTTAAAAATAATAATAAATATATTACACAAATTCTGAACTGAAAGTTTGTTTAGGCAATGTTTTATAACCATAATATATTTTAAACTGCAGAATAAATTCCGCTGAAAACAGGAATTTGTTTGGTTCTTATTTCGAAATAGAATGGCCTGTTGGCAAAGAAAACTATATTCGGCCCCAGCGGCAAGCTTTCCACCAATATAAAAGCTGTAAGAAAGATCTAACATTATCATCTAACGTTTAAAAAAAAATTAAAAGCATTATCTACTAATCTAATGGTGGTAGCTCTACTGGAGTGTTTCTTTTACTTTTAGATTCTAGGTTTTTTTACTACCTCAAGCAATTAGACACAAAACATCAGGGCTTTATATGAAATGTAATTTGTCTTTGAAATTTTCCCAATTTACTAACTTTTTAATCCATTGGAATCGTTTTAAAAAACTTTTTTGCAATATTACGCTCAATAATCAATAAATGCTAGAATTACTGGAACTTTATTAATGATGGTAAGTCTCTATTGCTGGAGACTGTCTAGGTAGGTACCACCGCAACTCTTACTTCTACCGCCAAATAGTAGTGTGCAAACATTACTGTGTTCCGGTTTGAAAACTGTAAGCTAGTGAAATTACTTAAGTGACGAGACTTAACACCTTATGTCTCAAGACGATGGGCAGTATGTAGCATCTTAACTAGCGCCACATTGTTGTGGGCAAGCGTATCACTTACCATCAGGTCAACCTCTTGCTCGCCTCGTCGCTTCATCGAATAAAATAATAAAATTTTTCATACCGTTTGCCGCCGTAGCTTCAGCTCCTTCCTCATTTATTTCAATAAAAGCCTTTTGAACAGCTTCGCTTACGTACAAATCACTTTGGTTTTTAACTAATTTAGTCAGATTTGCTTCAGCCTTGAAGATCCCTTCCACACCCATCTATAAATATAATTAAATCTTTAATTCTTATGTTAAGTAAGCATTGAATAAATAATAGATTACAATTATTAAAAATAACGAAAGTTTGAAATTCTGTAACACTCACTTCCGGGAGTATTTCTTTTAAATTCGTTGTTGTTTCAATTTTGAACTTGGGAATATAAGCTTCTACTTCTGCGTCATACAAACTCTGTAAAGCATTCTCTAAAACTGATGAATCCTTTATTTTTTGCTGTAGAGCGGAAATTCCGTCCACTTTGTTAGGCAGAATAATATAAAACGCAGATTCGTCACCGACATAGGGTAATTCTAAAATCTGAAAAGTCAAATGTAATTAGAACTGTTTAAATTTTTTACAATAAAAAAAACAATATTTAAATAACATAATATTACCGTACCGTTGCGTCAAGTTCATCACTTTGTCCATAATTATAATTAGCTTTTCTGTACATAGTTGGTACTTCGACAGTTTTATGACGAGATACGTGAAAATTTCGGGGACGAGTGGATAATTCATGGAAACGATGTTTCCAAGTGCCCTGAAAAAAGATTTAAATAAAGATTCAGTTCGAAAATACCGATAATTAAATTAATTTGTTCCTTTTAAATGATGCAACAAACCTTAAAATAAATTGCATTGACGAGTACTACTCTAGTGTCTGCTGATAAGCTGTTAGGATCAACCAGGTCCTTAATGCGATTGTTTGTCTGATCTTCAACCTGTGTTAGATAAGAAACAAAATTTAAAGCAAGCATCTCATTGAAATAAGTTGCACAAAAATAAAAGCTGATAATACAAAAATAGTTGAAAATGTAATTTTAGTGGTATCTCATAAAGCTCTTTTGAAAAAGATCAATTTCCTTTAAAACAAAAACAAATTACTATAAAGTTAGACATACCCAATTATTTATTTCTTGTGCCGTTTGCAAACTACGCGTGAAGTCAACATTTTTAACATCCGATTGGAAAGTATCTCTAGATACAGACGCAAATTCATCATTAAGAGCGTATCCGTCGGCTACGTAAATCTTACTAGCCATTTTCAAATCGACTCCTTTTACTGAACGAAATTTGGAGGTGATGTCCGTAAAAGCTGATTTGATCTGAAAACCAATCAACCGCACGATACTCATGAATGTTTCAATAATGATATACATATCTTAGCACAAAAATGTTTTAAACATCAATTTTATGAGTAAAAAATAATGCTTATGTAAAATAACTTACGTCACCACAGACTAGAAAAATTTAAAATAAACTTGATTCTATTTTTAATATTCATGATAAAGCTTTTTACAAGTTACAATTAGCACCAAACAGAAAACAATTTTTTTTTATTACTTGGCGTGATGTGTGTGAAGAAGTAAACTTAAAAAGTTAAAAGTTATAATTTTTTTTAATACTTACTGCTTGATCATCCGGTAATCCAATTGCTCGGAGAAGTTCATTATGACTTTTTCCTTCTGAAGCTAAGGAGAGTTGAGCAAGCGGTGTGAGAACGGAAAATGCAGACAAAACAAAACTCTTATTCGGATTTTTCTTAGCAACTTCCTAAAAAAATATTCACAGCTAAAATTAGTAAATATAACTATACTTTATTTCTACATGATTACAAATATTATACAATAATTTGACATTTAAAACAAAAACAGTGGATCTGGTTTTCGTATTTTACTCCTATAATCCCTAACTACCTAAATGTTAACCCAATTAATGTTGACCCAAAGGTACCATACGTATTCACCAATTACTATAAAATAATACAATGACGTTATCGGACTTACTGAAAACATTTTAGCTGTAAATTCGCTGTTTCCTGCTGTCAAAAGCGCCGCATCTTTGGCTTCGTCACCACAATTTACGATCCCGACCATAACGGCCATAACAAGTGCTGCAACAGATAAAACATATAACAGCGATAATGTAAATACAATCCAATTCGAGGTTATTTTGAAAATTATCCCCCTACTACGTTGTTACCATCAGTCGAAAGACGCCCACAGTTAAACTATCACGGCTACGGCCTTCCCTTAAGATTTCTGCACAGATAAACAGATTTTCGGTGTTAATTATGGCAAGCCTACCCACAACTATGCCTTTTTACCAATTAGGCTAAAACATGATCCCAGTTTCACATAATGTTAGGCATTAATAAAGCCTTACACGGTGAAGCGTGCCTGTCACAAATGCTCTGGGTCTAATACGATAATAGCTGAAATGCTGATGAAATAATATCAATGCTGTTATGACAGCACAGATATCATGCTGTGGTGGTAGCTTTAAGCCGGATACCAAAAACATCTAAACATGTGACACCGGAAACGAATAGGTAAATGCTGATGTGTTACAAGCCACGCAAATGAACGATGCCGTATATATAATAGTTAAACTGTTACTCTGCCTATTGCCACTTAAGGCTGGCAATCTTCTTGTCTATATCAGTAGACCCTAGTTCTTTAACAGACGTCGCCATTTGTGTTTCGACCATAAAAAACCGCGAGTATGTCTCAAAAATCTTTTTCATAATCAAGTTTTTGCGAAACTAACTCGTTTAGATTTTGCGTATTGTGTATCTGTAATAATATAATCATATCTGTTTTCAATTCTAACAACTTTAAAAGGAAGAACTCGGTATATGATGTTGTAAACAAACCCGTTTGTGATCAGTTCGCTAGACTTTCTTAGAACCGGTCCAGGAGGATTCAATACAACTATAGCTTCTCGATGACTCTTATTGTCTAAGATTTTCAATGCCATTCGGCGGTGATCGTGACCATTGTATATATGATTGGTTAAAAGGTGACGTAATATAGTGTATGCTTTTATGTTTATGTCCTATTCAGTTTCTATGTAAATATAGTAACCGTTTAAAAGTATAAAACCATGACCCCAATAAAACAGTTCTGTATTTAACACAATTTACCTTAAAGTATTCTAGAAATACCATTTATTAATATCAACAAACATTCTGATTACCTGTTGCACAGACTGACCCTCAATAAATAAAACATTTTTAAATAAAAGTATTCGCTTTAAATATTATGAGTTTTTAAAAAAAAAACTTTTCTTGCTACAATACCAAGGTTGCGTTGTAGGAACTATACAAAAAAGAATATTGTCATAGTAAATAATTATATTTTATCCAAAATTATCGATTTATTTACAAAGTTGTTAAAGAAGGTTTCTTTCATATTTATTATTGAAAATTAATATAAAGTATAATACTCACAGAGAACACTCTTCATTGTTGTAGCGGTTACTCGCGCGCTTGCCAGAACGACACTGACCTGACTTCTTGTGATGTTCGATTTATAAGTCAACTTTACACTGACTTAAAAAAAGTATTATCGGATGATAAATAATAGGTTATCACAACGATCCCGTAACAAGGAAAACTTGATCTTACGTTATTTTAAGAACAACATTCATAAAATATGAAGTAATTGGACACGATGCAGTGTAAATAATTTCGTATTTACGCTTTTAAATTTAACATGGTTTTTCCTCGTGCAGGTTCCTTTTATATAAAGTAACTGGCGATAACAAATACAATGAGCTAAGAAACTAACAAGTTAGTTCGTTGAAGGAGCAATTTATTTGTAGTTCCTCAGGAAAAGTTGTAAAGTATTTATTAGTTATAGTTATCATTCACAATCGTCATGTATCACCATCTATTATCCGCCACCGCAGCGCCTATTTCTGTTAGTAAATGTTTGTGTATAAATGTAACTGCATATCAATTTGTTAGGCGCTGCTGCTCTTAGAAATTGTTTTTAAAAAGTTATCATTTAGACTAGCGTTGTACGCACCAGAAGATTTTTTTTTTCACTTTTTTGTAAATAACATTAACATCTACTTAAATATCGATATTGTCTAATATCAAACTTTTTTAACAATAACGTTTTATTGTTAAGAATTTTGCAACTTTGTAAGTAACATGACTAGCGGCTTGTCATCTTTTTCGGTAAACATGTTTTAAGAAGGAAATACGTATTTCCTGGTATCAGAAACATTTTTTTGTACAATTTTTTTATCTCTGTCATGTAATCTATTTGTTTAAAAGCTGGAACAAAACATAGATAATTAAATACTTATATTACTATCTTATATATATCACATTTCCAACGAATCCATCTAATTAATATATATTCATTAATTACTGAATAAAAAATAAAAAAAATCTTCGTTTTATTCAATTAATTTAAAAACTTTACAGCTTCCTTTTTAGTAATCTCACTTAACTTTAGTTACATTGAATTTATTTTAAGAACAGAGATTTTTGTATACACAAGAATAAAATATAACAATTATGTGTGAACACCTTTTTTGAAGGTTTTAATAACTCGTTTTGTGAGGCGATCGAACGCCTTGTAAGTCTCGAAGGAAAAAATTACTACGTATTATTTGTATGTGGAAGCTTCGTGGTTCGTCCGTGTGTGAACTCCACGATACCTAGCCCAGGAATCGACCCAGTGACTTTATGTTACTAGGCAAGTTGGACGCTGCCTTACGTAGTTTTGTTCTTTTTAATTCTAATACATAGTACTAACATCCAACATTTACCTGTAATTGTAGAATTGTACGGATCATTCAAAAAAAGGAACCGAAATATTTATAATTTCCATCTACTATCATATTCCTGT
Organism: Byasa hedistus; assembly: GCA_029286795.1. Classification (NCBI taxonomy): domain Eukaryota; kingdom Metazoa; phylum Arthropoda; class Insecta; order Lepidoptera; family Papilionidae; genus Byasa; species Byasa hedistus. Next base: position 4,262,852 of record JAGSMW010000008.1, read on the forward strand.
CTGTTTATACAAATATAGAACAGAAATTTTTGCTCTTTATAATGTTAATAATAAATTACGAACTCACAGAAAAATTACTCTCCGTACAAATTTGCTTAGTCAATTATTAGTTAATTAACTTTGCCATTTCATGTTACGGTTAATTAACTGTAAACTGTATGTAACAGAAGAAGAAATGTAAATAAAATCCAAGCGAAGCAAATTAAGGAAAAGCTAATTTTTTAATAACCAATATAATAATTGAACACGGCAGAGATTACACTGTTATTGTACATTTGTTTTATAAGTCTAATATCAAGTGTTTCTCATAAATTTATACACTTGCCAGTAAATGAATAGAAGCGTTTTAAATTCTTTTTACTGAACACTAATTCCTCTAAATAAAGTGGCATGTTATGCTCAGCTTCATGTCAGTTGAAGTCGGTTTAAAAACCGTCCGAACATTCCAAATGTTACTCGGGACAGACAAACACTTAAATATCAAAAAAATAAATTCTTTCTTCGTTTGAAAGAAAAGTTTATATTAAAAAGCAAGTTTAAAATGAATGTAACTCCTATTCGTTTAATACACATGAATGTATGAATTGAAAATCTGTTATGCAATCAATGTAATTTTATTAATTTACATAAACCATAGTTTAGTTGTTTATACATAATTTCTAAACTTATTTAATTAATAAACGTTAATAATTCATTGCCGTACCCGGTAAGTAAGGTGTCGAGGGTAAATCAATTTTTCCAGGTTTGAACTAAAATGTATGCTCCGATGCTTTCACAAAGGGTTACAGCTTTTTTATAAAGTTACCATCACATGAATGAGAAAAAAAATGCGATACCTATGTTAGTGAAAAAAATTCTCATGTCTCATTTAATTACATCATGGTAGAAGTATTTCAAACTCGCTCATTGAGCAGATTATATATAGCGCTGGTTAATTTTTTTTTAATATTATGAAAATATTCCTTTTTTTAAATGGAGCTGCTTTCATTATGATATAATATATGCTTATTTAAAAGGAGCAATTGTGTACTACCAAACTTTTCAATCGAACTATTTATCAACTAAATGAAATACGTACGCACGTCGAAGTAATTTTATTCATTTTAAAATAATTCAGAAAATTCGAAAAGACTTTAAACAATCCAAAACTAACGATGAGCTGTTTTTAGATTATATAAATCCAGAATACAGTTATCTAGCCTCCCTGGCCTAAAAGCTTGTTTTACGGTACGAATTAATGTACCAGAGATTTCATGCATAAGAGATTTAGATTTCTTGTGAACTAAACTTAAAGATGTAATAAAATACTATCAGTACTACAAAATAGAAGTATTAACTAAATTAACACAGTGAAATGACTACCAGTATGGGGCGAACATTCATAAACATGTTGTAAACAAAACTATTACTTTAAAAAAAAAGACTTCCGAATTATTGTTCTAATTTCTTATATTATTTTTTAGTTGCCATAGCTCCTAAAGTCATACATTTTTTGCACTGTTTACTTTGTTATTTGTTCGATTCCACTTGTTGTCTGTTTTGAGTAATTATTAAATAGCAAAAAGGTAAAAATTTTTGTTATGTTCCTTAGTATGTAGAAAACCTTTTTGTCAATGGCCCCTGCTGAAAATCAGCGCTGCAGTATTTACTATATATACTATATTACTGCAGCATGTAGCTGATCTAGGTGCCATTTCGGTGCCGGTATCTACCAATATTTGTGTTAGTCAAATTCTATAGTGCAGAACAAATGATTTTCTTTCCTTCGTTCAAGTATATAAAATATTGCTTAAACGTCTTATATTTTAAAAATACTATATTTAAAGTTATAAAACAATATATTTATAAATTAAAATCAGATAAAATTAAAGGAAATCTGAGTAACATTCTTAAACGAACAGATTTATTTACACTCAATAGGGTCAGGCATAATTAAAAAAAACATAAACATTTCTAAGTTACATTATTGTTGTTGCTTTTGCTTTGTTAAAACTAATTGCATTAAGCAACAATACGGATCGTAATTGTATAAGACTGGTAAAAGCATTTTCTTGTTCCCACATTATGAAAGAGAAGCAATTAGCCAGCAAAGCCCTGTTGAGACAAAGGCTACCTAAATAGAGCAACAAACTCCGACACACTTCCTATGTTGTCTTGCTAAATTCTCAGAGAATTCGGGTGTAATATTTTTATTGTTTTAATAACATAGTCAATGATTAACAGTCATCTAAAAGCATAAGAAAAAAGTTAATATTTTACATCAGCAACAGATATCTTTACAAAATTTATTAAATATATATTAGGGTAAAACACAATGAATAGTAAAATTTGTTAAATTTGAATATTTATCAATAAAAAATATTATCACCATAATCACTTTATAAGAAAATGCTAATTACCTTCTATACAGTTGAACCTATTGTCATGGATGTACGTACTAAAGATCAATTATAAGTATAAAGATGTAAAGTGTTTTATGTTACTGCTAATAAATTAGATTTGGTATCCTATACACAAAGGTAAATATGTGTTTAACTGACAATACTTTCCAGTTATAGATAAACAACCCCCTTAATGTTCCCGCTGCCGGAACTGGATGGCTTCTTTCACAAAAAGTTTAGACTATTTATCCAATACGCTGGCCAAGTAAGAATACATGTCGTATGTACTAGAATGATGTTTTTCTTGAAATATACACTTGACAGTATGCTTTCTTTCACCGCTTAGTGCAGATCAATCATTGCTTCTGCAATTTATGTATCTCCTAGTTACGCTGCAATTATAAACTGAGCTGCAAATAAGAAAAAAATAGCAAACAAGTCCTTAGTTAATTAAACAAAATATCATAATATATTCTTGAAGCAAATTCTTGGATTCCGTACGAACCACTCTCCCAATGCATGTTACTTACATAAATTACCTGAACTCGAAGTACACCTGGACCTCGAGAAATAGTTACATGAATATTTCGTATCGCTTCGAAAAGGGTCGCCTTTACAAAATTCAAGTATTAATAAGCATATAATGTTGTTATGTTTTCAGTAAAGTCAGTTTTATTCACTGATCTAATTATGAGCAAAGGGAAGCTTTAAACTTGGACAACTTGGTAACGACTTACAAAGTGTAACAGAACTACATCCGAAATACCCGTCTAATAATTAACAATGTGAAGTATGATATTAATATTTTCTGTATAAGTCTTTATAAGTTGTTAACATTTTATTTTATTTTTATTATCAAGTTTGTTTTCAATTTGAGCAGATGAAAAGGTTTTTTTTTTCTTATCCGAAAACTCATGAAAACATCTTGAGGGTTAAATCATAAAGTAAGTTTTGAAAAGGCAGAGAATAACGTTCAAGAATTTCATTTTATTAGAACTTTTCTCCACTCGTTATTATTATCTTATTAAACTGTCAAAAAGTTCGCACCCTTATTCATAACTTCGAAAAAGAGATTTACCATAATTGGAAAACCTTTATTTATGTAAACAATTGTTGTACAACGTTTCGAAGTCACCAATACCTATTTTTTAAATTCTGAATATTTTTTTTTCCACTCTGAAAGAAAGTCTGACAAATTTACATATAAACAGACCGTGTTTATAAAACAAATTATTAAATTAATGAAAACAAAGTAGTATTTTGTTTTTAATAATACAATAATTACTTATTGCCACAGAAATGAATAAAAAACAATACAAACTATTGATTTAATGAATCTTTCATGAAAAATTCGGTTAACCGGATTATTTAAGTCGTAGTAAACTTGAATACTCGTACAATACGATTTTAAAGCATTTATACCAAATGCATAATCCGACTTTGCGTCCGAATAGCCAACACATAAAATTTATAAAGCAACACTGGAAATAATTTCGTATTTCGTTATTTGCGTTTCGTTAACAAAGGTATATAATATTGTATAACAGAATATAACGTAGGTGTCTTCAAGAAAATAATAAATAGACTGTTACTAGATTAGCGTGCTTTACCACCACAGACCACATTTCCTCTCACATCTGGTGGGATTGTAGACGAATACTAACCTTTTCACTTGAAAAAAGCTTTGTAACATTTAAGAATATTTATTAAAATTTAAAATACAAAACTCGACATTTGAAGAAGGTTTGTTCACTTCTTTATATATCGATTGCTCCTCTATAGAACCGTTGACATAGATAGTGCTGTAAAATAAGAAATACTTGACAGCACATATGGCGGAATTGGGAAAGGAATTCACCAGCGGACTAATGTGAACTGATGATGATGAATTACAATATTATGAAATCCTTATCTTTATGACAATTTTATTGACATATGTTTTGTACATACCTTATAACATACATTAAAAAGTACTTCTGAAACATAGTGCCCTCTATAATATAATATTAACATTATTTGCGCTAGTTATCTGTTAGTCATCATCATACCATATTAAACCATAGATGTCCACTGTTGTTATTATAACGCATTTCTGTGACTATTAACAGAAGAAATTACAATAAGTAAGCTAATTGAAACGTATTATCGCACATGCAAAATTAAACAGGCCTCTCCATTTCGGCTTCATTATTGAGATACACGATAATGTTTTCAGAATATACTCTTTGCACTGCTCAGCCAGCATCGCTGCTATTAAGAGAGATTAAAATTACAATATAACCAGCAGAAAATATTCCTTTACGTTTATATTACGGAAAGAACATATGCAAACGAATGTTTTAATTAACATTTAAGAGAAGGAAGGAATCATAAATATTATTTTTATTTTCTTACATTAAATGTGGAAAGATGTTACTTTGCTGAGAATAGACCTCTCTCAATATTCTTCACGCTGGTCCAGTGCTCATGCACCCAGCGACTTTCCAAGACCAGCGACCTTCACCAAAAAATCGTTTCACCTTGACTTTAACTTCTATTTTCTTATTTAACTTTCATGAGTCTCGATACCTTAATACATTTTTGAAAGCTATATACTTTAACCGGTGTATAGACATAACCACACGTGGTGTAAGCAGCGTAGTTAAGTTCAGAAGACTTAAGCAAGTAATTGAGTGAGAGTCATAATACGATAGTTAGTAGATAAAATCATATCAATCGAACCACGTTAAAAAGTGATAATTCATTGATTTTATGTACCTTCAAAATAATATACGTATGCAATAACGATTACAAAATAACATAATCATGGTTTCAGCACACTGTTTCTTTTGAACATTAGCCATATAATATATCGTTGGACTTAAATTCCTTCAATGATCGTATACAGTACGAACATATGTTGTGGTTTGTTAAAATTGGAGTGTTAAATGTGGGTTACTTTGACACTGTTACAGTTTATTAAAACTTAACTTTTTTATATGGTAGATTAGTTTATTTTATACACAAACTGTGGCTTCGTTTCAAGAGAAGCAATGCTCCCAGTTACATGAAAAATTACAGAACAGACTGTTTCTAAAGAGATTATCTTTACAGCAATTATATATTTATCGGAGCATTAAATTTCTACAAATTAAAACCAAAAAAATTGGTAAAAAACTTTGTTTGATGTGGCAGAGGCGCGCTTAAACTGAGATGGTACCTTGGATGCATCTTCTGACTTCCAGTCTTGGATTGAAAAATGTTTGTATGTGCAAGTGTTTCAAAGAGTAAAAGTGTGTGGTAATGTCTGAATTGTACTTTTTTTCTTATACCATTTCTTTTTAGTATTCATGCTAAATGTCTGTTCGATATCTATTTCTGGCCGAGAAAGTAAGCGATACCTCAACACGTAGGTAAGAATTTCAAAATGCTTTTATTTCTTCCTTGTAAATTATTCATCCGGCTCGGCTCTTTGTAACACGATGATTTAAACACGGAAGTTTCCATCGATAATACACTCGGAGTGCTTTATTTGAAACACAACTTTGATTCGATGTAAAATATGGACGGAGATTAGAAGAAATACGAATTTATGATAAAAGTAGTAAAAATAAATTTGTTTTAATTAATTTATGTATTAAATATGATAATCTTTTTTTATTTAAAAACAACATCAAATCCTTTCTGCACATTCGAGAGATATGTTTAGCAGAGAATGTCACGAGGTAATAAGTCCGCCTAGAAGTTGAAAATACTATTAACTTCTATGTTTTAAATAAATAAATATATTAAATTAAATAAATATGATAAATGAGTAACGTTCGAAGCCCTGGATTCACGAAATGGTCTCGTGGCGATCGTAAATCATCTGTCATTACAATATTCCCGGCGCAAGAGAAGCGTCGTTATCATAGTAATAAATAAGCAGCAGTTGAAAGTCTGTCTCTGAACATTTCTACGAGAATAGGATAAATTAAAGGCTCTCGATGTTTATCGCAAGCTCGAAATCGGTCAACGAACTATAGAGGGTAGCTATCATCGGTGTTTCTTTACCTGATTGTAACAGGGACAAGGAGAACCAAAGAAGAACAAAGATCGGCGTGTGAATCCAGCGCATCAGATAGGCTGATGGTATAAAGATCGCAGAGAAACGTTCAATGCAAGCTCTTTTTATATCTGCAAATCGATTAAAATGCGCATTAACGAATATTACATAAACTAAGAAATCAAAATTACATTTATTAAAAAAATTTCCAAAACATCAAAGATACTTTTCGTCATCTGATAATTATTGTACAGAAAGTAACTTTAAAAGCATTTTCTAATTAACCGTATAAAGAAAAGCAATTAGATCGTCGACAGCTGTTCACACAAAAGCTTTCTGTGTGGTTGCACTCGAAAGCAGGTTTAACATTGCCACTAGGTCTTAATACAGCGACTAATTAATTCGCTGATGTAATCACATGAATTGCTTACTGTATTAATTTCAAAGTTAAAGTTTATATTTATGAAGACGCCCATTCATTAGAATTTTTAGAGTCCTTAATTTAATGAAACATTAATAAATAGTAACTAAAAAAATATTGAGCGTTTTGTAAGGATTATTTTGGTTTGTGTTGAGGTTATAAAAATTCAGAAATACAAAAAAGAAATAAATTTCTACTAATTATAACTCTCCTGGATTAGGCTTGTTATTTCTTATGCCAAAGAGATTATGTAACGTTAGAAACATTAGTATACTGTGAGAGATAAAGTATTTTTCGCTAGTAATACAGTTTCTGTGAACATTTTTCGAAATACATTCGCTAGAACATCATTAGGCTTCCTACCGCGATGATGACCCGGGCTATCAAATTTAGTAGTTATCAGCTCTTTTCATCGACTAACCTCACTGCAGAAGTACTCCACACACGCTCAGACCTACACTTCATATAGTAGTAATCTAGCAAACATTCCAAATTTTATTGCCGCTATTACCATTACAAACGGTACAAGTTTTAATATTTTTATAAACAGACATTTGAATAATGAAATTAGAATAAAAAATATAATTATACGGATAAATATGCTAATAAATATTTCATGAAGAGATTGTGAAAATTGAGATAATAAATTTCAGAATTTGAAAATTAAGCCATACTTCTTGTGAATAATTTGACTATTAATCACCACCTTTAAGGCAGAAAAAACTTTGGTTTACATTTATTTATCGTCTTGGAATATGTCTCGTTTAATTAACAAAGTATTTCGTGGGAAAGAAACAGATTTTCCTAGGAGGTCTCGAGGAGCGCCTTGCACTAAGATTTGTTTGAAAAAAATGGTATATAAATCACTTTTGACATCACAATCTTACAAATCTTTCATTTTGATAAAAACAAACAATGCAAGTAGTTGCGCCTTCAGTTTAGAATTATAGTTCAAGATAAAGTTACACGTAACTGGTCTATTTAAAATCAGTATCACTTAATTATTGAAATTATAATGAAATGTTTAATATGCATGGGTAATTTGTGTAAAGCCTGTAAAGTCAATCAAATTAAAATGCAACCTTATTCAGATTTGTTACAATATACTACTACCAATCGCAATATTCCATTCGCAACAATGTTACAAAATCGTTATTATTCTGTTAAAATTTTAATTATAAGTATTACATTTAATTAATATACTTTCAAATAAGCTGTACTGAAATAATTATAGCGCTTTAATTAGCGGGGACAGTTTAATGAACTAAGCGACGAAATGAGCAGGACATTCAACTGATAACTGAATGGCGCTGGTTAGGATGCTTATACTGCATTAGATGGTGTTCATCGCTTTATGATATACTAAGGTCGATACCACAATCATTTCAATAATTATAGTCAAACTGTAACACAGTAGGAATACTATCCTATTGAAGCGTGCTTCTAAGAGGGAAAAGTTGCAGTTTCATTTCTCGTTTCCAATATTTTTTTGTATCGAATTTAAGGCTTATTATGGAGTCGCGAGGAGTAGCGCTACTGTCGTTGGTTCTATTTCAAGGAAAATCCACTCATGCACCACACGTATGTCGACAATCTCTATGATATATGTCACGTTCGCCTCGATACAAAGGTGTAGCTCTGTTACACTCACATTATTTTTATCTTTTATGTGCAACGGCTTTGTGTGCATGCTTCAACACTACTGCAATATTGATACCGATAGCTAGAGCTAACACTTAAGTTATACATTTATGAAAAAAATACAAGTATATCGTTATTATAACGTAACATCATGTAAGCTGTACACTTACAATCAGGTGAACGTGATACTTGTTTTGTCGGTTTGTTCAATAATAAATGTTTCAGTAAAACAATATGTAAGCTTAACGAATTTAAATGATAACAGTTGAATTTCAGCAACTAGTCTCAGACTGGTCACCAGTATTTTCACCACGAATTCGGAGAATTAAAATAAATATTCTAGTTCATTATCTAAAATGGGTTTAATCCTCAATCCGCGTCGTTGCGTTGAGAGCTGCTTCATGAATAATGTTCTACTAATAAACGAAAGCACCGTGAAGCACTCACTACCTAACAATTTAAATCATACAAATTTTATCTCGTAACAATGGAACATTTTACTTTAAGTAAAAACATCTGTAAAAAAAATACACATCTTATTATTTCGATTACTCCAGTTTCATCTAAGTTTTAAAACATCGCTTTGACTACGAAAATACATGAAATATAAAATATATGCGTGCGTTACAACGTTATAATATGTTTTGATTTTTACCACTTTTCATCTTGCTCGCCGTATCAAGAAAATAATATATCGGAATAGAAATTATAATTAAATTTTTTGTATAAACTCCGTGATGACTATGACCTTAGCACTTCAGTCACTTTAGTGCTGCGTGATCATGGCTACTGCAAATAGGCCAAAACGTCAGGATAGTTAAATAATCCAATAAAATCCGTAATGATTAGTGTTATTAAATGTGTAATATTCGTATATATATATTATAATAAAAAACAAGTCTACGTATTAATCTTTCGTTTTCATTATTACAGTATGTATGTGATTACTGCTGCACAGACGCTCCAAATGAGGGTTAGAATAGTTTTAGTTTCAGTATGCAAAATCTATATTGCTTGATGATAGCCTACAAATCCCACAATCGTGATAAAAATCCGTTGCTCTAAATTTAATTTGAACTCTTCATTTTATATTACCTTTTTTTTCTAAACCGTATCTTACAAAATGAAATTGGTTTCCTGTCAAAATAAAAGCTTGCCGTAATAAAAATCTTTACAGGACATTTCTCGAAGCCACTTCCCACTTAGAATAACAAAAGCTTTGTTTTGATTATAATACAATAAGATACACGAAGATAATAGCATAGAAATTTGTAACACCAAAATAATATTGAATTGATGATTAAATTTATTTTTTGGAATTAAATTACGCTTGTTAGGAAACAATAGCTTTTCTTTTCAATTTCGGGTGCGGGTTGTGTCTCAGGAACTTTCTTCTTTCTATTTGAGATTGTCAAAGCCAAGTCGTTAGTGGTCTATGAATAATGTATATTGAACAAATCGCACACCTGAATCGTGTATTGTTATGTATGTCACATAATTGTTTTAATTATTTTAATAGGCAAAGATATATTTTTTTATATTTTGTTATTCTTTAAAGTTTGCTAGTTAACCTATTTTTTACTTTACATTAAAATCATTAAAGCACGAGAAAAGCTTGAGAGCACATAGTGCATAATTTTGAATTTATTACAGTCTTGTTAATAAGCTTTAGTATTATGAACAATAAAACATTTTTTTAGATACCTGACAAGTTAATGTTTAGTTAAAGTAAAATATAAAGCAATGTGAACAATATTTATAAAATACACTCCTCTCAACTAATGTAATGTAAAAATAAAAATTAACTTTCGTTCAATAACATTTTATTTTCTCATTTTTACGAGCCTTTTAAGTGCCTTCTCCAATTCATCAAATTGAGACGTTTATCTAGAAAGTTGTAAAGTAAGAGTTGAATTCTTCGCAACTTTCCAAACCTGGCATCTTTACAGATTAAAGATCTTTTAAATGTTTTGTCAAATCGGAGTAAACTTTCAGTGATGCTTATCGGATCCATTTTCACTATAAGATTTGAAAAATACAATTTAATATACCACACACAGTTAGGGTAAAAATGTGTTCTAGTTCTGTATGTTATTTATTAATTTAAGAAAATAATTTTGTTGACGATGCACTAGTTGAAAATTTAATTGCTAGTACAGTCCAGTTAGTGAAGATATTTCATCTGAAGAGTGCAATTTACATAATATACAAGTTCAATGTGCATTTATTTCATAGCGGTCTTGGTCATTTTTACACAGAAAACACGCTCTGAATTTACTAGACGTTATGGACCTCCTACAGCATATCGTATTTTTTGTGTAAGTACTCAATCTCATGAGGATAATATTGTAATGTCTCATAAATATTGAATCCTTGCCTTTTTTACAACATAATGTCAATTTGCTGTTCTTTTAAGACAACGTTTGTTTTAAAAGTTATATCTAAATTTTAGATTTTGCTACAAATTCTACGAAATACTGCTTTATATGAACAAAAATTCCAGATTTATTATAGTTTGTCATGCTAGCTACTAGAAATAAGTAGCTATTAAATTGTATACAGATACGATAAACCTATTTGATAACATAAGCTGCCCCAACTCACAGGAGCAGTAGTCGATAGCAGTATCGACAAAATTTATGACCCTCTCCGCAAGCCCCGGACACTGCAAATTGATCGCGTTCACCGACTTGATCCCCAGTAAGTAAAAACTTGATTTTATAGTTCTAAATGTAGCTCCATGATGAGTACATCCAACGGCGTAGCAAGTTTGTGGAATTATACTTCGATATTCGTGTTCAATCAGTGGCAACCCTTCTTCAACTAAAAAAGTGAGAGACGTTTGATGCAGGCATATTATCGTTATTTATATTTATGTATTATACTACATTGACGGAAGTAAAGGGGGTCAATTAAAATTATCAGAAAGGTTACTTATTGATCTAGAGGTTATAGATTAATTGTGTTAAACAGTAGTTACTTACCCACATTGGAATGTGTTCAGATTTCGATTCAAGCATTAGTTCTCGGTTAGTTTTATTATTCATATGTAATTTAAGTACCTAAAGGCGTTAGGATAATATAATAGATCTTATTATCCGCGAATTATAAAACTAGAACGAATTTTTGGATAATTTTAGTGAAACAATATTAATATATCAAAAACACTTTGTGATAAAAAAAATCCATAATGTTTTCAAAGATCGTTTTACGAAAGTGATATAGTGTCCTAAGAAAACAAAAGCGAAAAAAAAAACTTTCGTAAAGGAAACTTTCACTATTATGTAAAGAGTAGTATATGTTCGAACCATAAACTACAAATTTAAATCTGTAATAACCGAAAACAACTGATTTTACTAAATCTGAAAATGAAGGTTGTTCAAGCATTCAATAGATTTTCTTTTTGAGTTTGAGACTAATAAGGCATTAGATCTAACGCAAGTCATTCGGGGCAATGGGCTTGATCCCCATTACCCGGACCTATCGCTCAGCGTATCACAACGGCCTTATATCACCTCAATTGTGAATGTTCATGCATGAAATTCATATAAAAATATAAACTGTAATGTAATAAACTATATAACTCTTTATATTATCGAGATTTATCTGCAAAAATTATAATTTTATTCAAATACATCAAAATATAGTAAGGAAATGTTATAAAACTTTTTAATGTGTTAACTTCGATCTTTGAGGTTCTCCACACAAAACTTTTACCGAAGATGCTGAAAAGTAGCCCAAAAATAGGCTATCGTCGCCTATATTTCTAAATGAGACAGCAAATTAATTTATTTAAAAACATAATAACTTTAATGTTAAATAAATATCACGCTACGAATTTACGTAGCTGGTGGATACTTTTATAATTTATTAGTAGTACTATTTGTCACTAATATTTATACTGTAAAATTTTAGGCAAGAACAAAGTGTATAAGCTTTCATCTGTCCAACAATGAACAAACCTTAGCTTGGTTTAGGTTAGCATTTGAATTATATACAATTTGTGTAAACTAAAACTTGTAAAACATTTATCTTTCGCATACTCTATATAATCTAAAAATAAATTCGATTACCTTCACTATTTTTCAAAATATTACGTATTATATAAATCTGAATGCTAATCATTCTTTTGCAATATAGTTTTAACGCTTTATACTGTAGTAATAAATTCCGCAAAGATAAACTCCCATACAAACGTCAACCCTTGTCGATAACTCAAACTTATCCTTTTGAATAATTCAACCATGGGGACTGAAGCTCGGTGTCATTCCACGATACAAGGTTAAATCAATATTTTATATTCTTCACTCCGACTTGTTGCTCCTCAACATTCTTATAAATTATTCAATGCTAAAAGATCTCTGATCAATTCCGTACATCCACAAAATATCGTATGAGAACATTCCTTAACATTGTAATAAGGTTAGAAAACCATTTCGCTTGTAAATTGAGGGTAGTTATTGGTGGAGTATTTAATTTAAATGGAATAAAACTCTTATTACACGAAAACAAACTTTCCGTTTTGGTATCGGGAATATAACTAGTAATTTTAGTAAACGTTAAACAACAAACTAGCTACGTTTGATTTATAATGTTAGCAGCTATTTTATATAAATGTTATAATTCATACTCTTATAGGACATAGTACTGATTCTGCAGCTATAACAGCATTACTTTGTTGCTGTTGTCAACATATGAGAACCAGATTATTCTGCACAAACACGCTTTACCACCACGGCCTCTGTCACTTAACACCATGCAAATGCTGTCACATTATATATAAGAAGAAAACTCTCAAAATCTTGACGTATATAGCATGTATATATTATCTTTGATTTATTTTTAAAAAACAATTACTCGTCTGCTGGTTTTTTACGCTCTACAAGATATACGTAATGAATAATCGATATGATCGACAACGATAAGTGTGAGATAATATGAAGAGTCCTCTTAATGTACCCACAGCTGAAACCTGGGGCTTTCTTTCACGTGATCGGGAATGAAGACATACTGCTGGTAGGTCTGTTGTCGGAGACCATCTTGATAAGTCCAGCTCCTATTTCTGCCGCCAAATAGTAACGTGCAAACTTTACTGTGTTCCGGTTTGAAGTTAGAAAGTAGTAGAAGTAGCTAGTGAAATTACTGGGGTAACGAAACAACAGCTTATGTATCAAGACTACAGGCGCATTGTGGTGCAGTGTTTATCACCTTAACCAGCTCCCCGTTGTGATAGGCAAACGTATCACTTACCATCAGGTGAACCTCTCGCTCGTCTCGTCACCTTGTCGAATAATTACCACGTGTTTTATTCATATTATTTACAAATAGATACTAACTTATAGAGTTAGTCGTTTGTGTAAAATCGGAAACGGAATTAAATCTGTGACTTCAATTCGTTTTTTAAGAGGTCATTAAGCGGGTCCATTCAGGTGAACTGCAGAGAGCAGCGATGTCAAAGGCTGTTAAATTAAAACTGCTTGCGGGAATTTACTTAAATAATTGAAGACGTTTACTGTCATTACCTCATTCCTTCTTTATTTGTTGTTCATTTATTTTTCGATATATCATTGATTTGTTTAGGCTGAGTTGATAATAAATGTTGTGAATTACACGAACTAGTTAAAAATACAAATCCCAGCGGATATTATTTCAAGCTGTTCTTTGTAAGAAAAGTGTGTATATCCATATTTCACTTTTATACGAAATGTACCATACAGGAAGTTGAAAATAAAAGGCATGTATCCCCTTAGTTGGAGACTATAAATTAGACCTCTTTTATATCATTTGGAAATGATCACTAAGCTTTGTAAATAAAACCTTAAAGTGAAAAAATATGAAGAATATATTTATATGCTTAACTTGACTAACTGAAATTGTTCTTGATCTAATTTTAATTAAAAATTATTTAATCTCTTTGTTGCCCCAATTTTCCTTAATCAAAATATTTTTCAGTAAAATGTACATTTTCACAAGAACAGAATTAAATTACATTTTTATTTTCCTGCAGGAGCTTACTAATCCAATTAGTTATCTAATTAATTAGGAGGTAATAAAATCTTTATTTTATAACATTGATCTTTTATCACACGATTAAAAAATGTGATGTAAATGTTTTGTGTGTGAGTTTTACAAGTCCACGCTATCAAATCATCATCATCATAAGGTGCCTTCTTCAAACAGAAGTTTGGCTATCAAATAGATACCAAAATACTAATTGTTAGAATCGTAACAAAATTTTAAATTTGGTTATATTTATCGCGTAAGTGCTTTTTACAAAAGTTAATCTTTGTTTTAATCATCTTTCTCGTAAAGAGAAAAGCTTAAGTGAGTGTGTGTGCATAACAAATTTTGATAATATTCCTATAACGAATATCTAAAAATTAAATTCTATTGGTTAAGCTTTACAATTCAACTACTATGACTTTGAACCCAAAGTAGAATTCACTTTCAAACTTTGAATACATTACAACTGTATTAAAACTTGGGCACAACAGCATCTCAAAATAAAAACAGAAAGTAGAATACCGTTTGTCGGCAATTCGGGAACTTCATTTTCAGTATTTTGTGTAAAGTTTTGTTGTTACTGCGCTGAACGAATGTAAATATTTTTTACAAGAAATTGTAAACGTAACAAATATGCAGATTCAAAGTATATAAATATTATACATTTATAGCAAATATCTTTTAAAATACTCATAATTCAACTAAGCTTTTTCCCCTTTTAGATATTTTGCTACAATTCTTTTGTAATTCTTCTTCTAAGCCGCATTTCCTCATGACTGAGGGTCGTGGTCATCATGCTAAATGAAACACACGTCGACTTTCTTGGCAGTTATAATGGAGTGGTTTGCCATTGCTAATTTCACATACTAGTCCAAGCACAGGTGGTCATGATATAGATATGCAGGTTTCCTCACGATGTTTTCTTTCACCGGCATAGCTAGGGCTAGCTAGGCACGAGATATTAGTTGGTGTTATACTTTTAAAATAACGAAATAAATAATCCTTTGTGTAAGATATTAAAGAAAAATAATTGTTATTACAAACATTTTGTTAGAAAAATAGTAATTGTATTGACTTTTTAAAAGACCCAAACGGGAAAAAGGGAAGGGACGGCATAACATCGATTCGCTACTCTACTGTAAGTCTGATTGTAAGTCTCGCTAAATTTATATTTGGGCAGTGTAAAAAGTGTGAACTCTGTGACCGGTGAAATGAGAATGTGAAAACTGTATCAGGTTAAATTTATATTTGAAGTGAAGTGTCTAACAATTGTAATAATTAAAGCTTCGAAAGGGTCTTAAAATACCAGGTTAGTGTGTTACCTGTCCCTGTAAACCTAAAACAAACTAACATCAAATTTATAACTGAAAATTTGAAATTAGGCAATGTCGCAAAAACACTCCACTAACTTTCACTCATTTAATTGTTAATAAGTAGTGAAAAATCTCTAACTACCACATTACACCGCCATATTATATTACCTAACTTTCCATACTTTATTTGTTTTGTATAATAACTAACTTTGCATCTAAATGAACCTATGTCTATACATATATATATATATATTGATATATTGTACAATATCGAATTTTCAATGATCTTCTTACAGAATTTTACGCTATACAAAGCGATACGTCTGTCCATAACAATGTGGTGGTAAAAACGTTACCAAAATGTCTCCTTGGGACATTAATTATTAGAGAGGAATGATTTTTCATACAATAAATATTTGATCACACCTTATTACATAAAAAATCGTTTAAATTCTCATCAAATATCCAATTTACAAGTTTTAATTGAGAAAAAGATATTAATACAGATAAAAGAGTACTGTAATTCTTCCTTCAATTGGTGTTGAAACTTCTTGGACATTGTTACTCGGCTTACCAATTTAACCTGATGAACTGACTGAAATGGGCACTCGGCGAGGGAAATTTAATCTACTTCAAAGTTTTAAACAAACCGTTCGGCTAAAAAACGACGCCTTCATTTATTTTACGGTGAATTGTGAAAGAAAATTAAAATGAGGGTAATGTACAAGGCATAAATAACCTTAAGAAGCTTCTGTTTTCTTTTTTTTGTCAAATTAAATTATGTTTTTTTTATATTTGTAACTACAATAATAATAACCTAGTGTTAAGTCTCTGTTGCCGGACAACATCTAGGTACCACTGCAGCTCCGATTTCTGACGCCTAACAGTAATGTTTAAACATTATTTTGTTCCGATTTAAAGGGCGTTGTAGGTAGTGAAATTACTGGGGTAACAAGACTTAATATCTTATGTCTCAAGGAGAAGAGCGCAATGTAGAGTAGTGTGTACTATTGTAACCAGCACCACGTTGTTATGGGCAGGCGTATCACTTTCCGTAAGGTAAACGTCTCACTCACCCCCGCGCTATGTTTAATAAAAAAAATATAATGCTTAAAGTTATATTAACTATAGTCAACGCCTTATCTTTTATACAAGTACATTCTTTAAACATATTGTATATGTTCCAATACGTTAGTAGTAAATACGTATATTTAACAGATTTTTAAAGATCGAAAGTAAGTCCCCTTACAAATAAATAAATAGAAAGAGCTACGACGCTACAGAAAATATCAATAGATCTTTATGTTACTTTTAAGACAAAGAGTTTTGGGACATCGGGGAAAATTACGCCTCGCTTAAATTATAAATGAAATCGAAAATATTGTTATTCCAATTTATTAAGGAAAACCAAAGCGATTACTTGTCGCTTGTATCGAAAATGAAAAGCCAAATTATGAGCGTGCAACAAAATATTGAGACATGAAAGGAAAATGTTATCAACTAATGTTTTCCATTATGTGGAAACGCTTGTGAGAACCAAAGCTGTAACTCGTTACGGAAAAGTAATAAAAGAATGAATGCGCCATTATTACGGAACAATGACAAAAGATTAATTATTATAATATATAACAACTTATATACATTATTGTTGCTAGTTTCTATGAAATACGAGTACATAGATGCTGCATTTGTTAATTATATATACTATACGAATGTATTATTTTTGCGTTGTTTGAGATCTTAATAGAAAGAAAAGTACGGAAAGTTTCTATTGCTTTTCAAATAGTTGTATTGCATACAAACTAGTATTCGTGCAAGTAACAGTATTTATAATTTATCACGCAAATATCTTTTCGTAAATATTATTGTAAATTAGGTTTGTTTATTCATTTTTATGAAAAACGTTATAAGTTTTGGACAGCCCGAGAATTCCGATGAAACTCTTCGATTTCTCTTTTATAATATAAGATGTCTGAAGTAACGATCCAGTGTCAATTAAATCTGAAAAAAAAAGTGTACAATTAAAATTAAGATTCTATGATTTTTAACATTTTTATGTGCAATAATAAAAGTTTAAAACTAAACACGTATTTAACTTAGTACGAATACCTAAAACATTACGTCTTTGTTTCAAAGTACTCAGTAACTAAGTAGTTGCAAGTTAGGAACATACTTAACAATCAGACGCACTCGGTGTAAGCACGCAGTCTCATTTAAAGAGCATACTTGACGACAGACGGAAATGCACGCAGTATTTGTTCCGGCATCAAAACATCTTTTGTTAAAAGAGCACTGAAATACTACCGAAAGGATTTGAAATTACTCTCTAAAAATTTTGTGATTTATGATATTTTGCTGTTTTTAACACACTACACAAAAACGAACAAAAGGATTTATCCGGAGTCTGTCTGTAACGTTTAAGTTATTTCTTACTGCCCATTTTGTTGATTCAACAAGTAAGATAGAAAGTCCTAACCTGTGAAAATATCTAAGAAACTACAATCAGAGAAGTCGTAAAGAGGTAGTAACATGAAAGAGTGGAAAACAACTCCGCGCTTCCTAAATCCTTTCATTACACACATAAACTAGATATGGAACTTAAAATACAATACTATAAGAAGTTAATAAATTCTGTATAAATTATGTATCGAATCTGTGTTTGTAAAATAGTGTAGAGTTTGGATTATGGTAAAAACTTCTAGGCTGGCTCTGAACTGGTTTCCGTGTAGTCGTGGTGTAGTATCTATGGCTGCGTCACTCACGATGAAGGTAAGAAGAACTTACCACGCCGAGTGTAAGACAGGCTAGAACTAGCCGGTCCAGTTGAAATCGATCAGCTCACCCAAAATGTGCGTGAAGGTCTACAGAGGGAGGGCATAGCGAGCGAGATACCTTTTCCTTATTATTTCCATTACAAAGTAATGTCTTCTTTATATTAATGTGAATGCTAAAGTAATAAAACCTCATTCAAGAGTAGCTTTACTTTAAAAATATTTAAGCTATAACATAAGTATGCAGTACGATATTTAACAATACAATAAATAAGAAAATGTCAATAAATCTTAAGGGATTTTAATCCATGTCTGACCGAACCCTCTCTCTTGATCCACGATCCCTTTGTCTTGATGTACTCATACACGGGAATATATACTTTATTTAAATAAGTATATTATCAACTAGTATAATACTATTTTGTTTCGTAGTAAAAAAAGTCTTGAATCAGCGTCCCTTAAAGTTTTAACGAATTTAGATTATCTTACTTTATCCGGCAAATCAATGTTTTAAATAAATTGAACGCATATCTATCATATTCGCGATATTGACTGATATCGAATTGGATGATAGCCAAACATACATAGGAATACTGAAACAAAGTAAAAAATTATGTTGTTTTATCATATCATATCATGCCATATTTATATATAAAACAGAATTTACTAATTTGATTACATATTATCAGACCCGTTTTGAATGGTGTAGCAGTTAGTCGTAGTTATAAATTGAATGTACATTTATATCTACTACCATCCGAACCCATGTATTATTCTTTAGTATATACTTCTTTACATAATATGATTGTGTATTACTTTTCGTTATTAATTTCTACTAGACAATGCTTCTTTTGTTTATATAATATTATACAAACAATATATAATATTACTGATTTCAAATCCTGAAAATAAATTTATTTGTAATAATAGTAATTCGAATTAGTTATGTTTTTTATATAAAAAAAATAGAAATTTTGAAATTGAATCACGGTCAATGAATAATAAGGTTTTTTTCGAGATCCTTTTAAAACTAATACACAATATTTAAAGTAACTAATAAAATAAATTAAGAAAAATGAAGGAATGTCTATGCGTAAACATGAGAAAAAAAAATCTCTAGCTTGGATCACTTAAAATTATATGTAAAGCTCTTAGGTTGGATATCCGTAGGATTTTACGAATCCATATGGCTAACAGTCACTTTCATATCAATTTACTATCATGACAGCAGCACTGCTGTGTTCAGCCTATCGATATATAAGAGTATTAAACTAGTCTGAACGAACACGCTTCACTTCATCAATCCATTACAGGAAATGAAGTTGAAACGTAAGCCTTTTTATTATAGATAAATACGGCGGTGATATTAAACAACGTGGTGATATTAGTATCGGAGATAAAATCTTTGAAAGACACGCTGTCATCCGGAGGGACTTCAAGGATATTTGGAGAATTTCGCCAACAAAAATCCTTTCAGTGATCGTCATGTGTTTGGATAGGTCGCGAGATTACCGTTCATAATACAATCACATGACGTGCCACCACTTAGTTACCAGCAGGAGACGACCTGCTTTCAATTAATCCCTCACACCATGTTAAACTAGTTATGGTGATCGACATTACGTTCGCAGTTCGCGTGACTAATTAACCAACGCGATTGGAATTCACAATAACAGAACACAGATACAATTGCATTTCCGTTTCCAATAGTAAATTAAATAAACTACAAAATCATTGTTACCGACAGCAATAGTTTGTTACGGAAAATCAATTCACGCAAACATTGTCTATTGTCTATTATACTCCATTGAATTTCACTTACGTCTATGAAACTTTGCTGGGTTTTGTATTTGTCAAATCGAAATTGTATCTTGTTACTATGGTATGCTTTTTACCCCCTTTTAGCTAGTCATTAACAAGTTCAGATATTGTTCCAATTACTTACAAACTGTTGCTTTAGTAGAACGAACGGTATTTTTGTTTTTTTTTCTTCATTTCGTTATACATATATAAAACATCAAGTATCTGTATGTACATAAAGTAACCGAACAGTCTTAGTGAACATTTAATGTGCGATATCTACATGTAAAAACAGTTTTAATAAATTCCATAGCAAAAAAATTCAACAGTATGAATTTCGTTCATTACTAAAATTTAAAAAACCAAAAAAGGTAAAGGGAACTATTTATTTCAAAACAAATATTATTTTTTATTCATTTATTATTTACGGTACGGAAATGAATGAATAATATTTTACCTTAAAGCAGGCCTTATAAATTGATTTCTTCCAAGATCAATTTAGCATCTTTTTGCATCGTTCCTCCAATAGCTCACCTGAATGGCATTGCTTAATGATGTCGCGAGTGGACTCAAAGCGGAGATTTAATTCTATTTCCACTTTTCTTTATTTACAAAACTGTCTTAAAAATTCTTGCCTTCTTTTATACGAACGGGATTCCGATAGAAGTACGTTCCTAGTTTACCGGTTTTACAAATATCATTTTATTTTTACTACTCTACATTTCAGCGCGATGGACAGATTATTCGCCTGATGTTAATTGGTGTAACTGCAACGTAATCCACATCTGCCCTTCCTCGTTGATCTTTCTAATGAACTTCAAATTCCGAATTAAAACATCTATTGGATTGAAAATCAAAAAACTAACGTATTTTATACGAACTGTAAAAATGTAGAATGTATTTGCGTTTTTAATGATTTTTTTTATTTATATTGCTTAATGGGTGATCAAACACTTTACTAAGGCAACACAGACTGGAGTGTAGTACTATATCACATTACAAAAGGCGTTTGTACGCAGCATAAGTTGCGGCTATCCGCAACACACGGTTTCAGGGCAACCATTTACTTTAAAGGCCCGTGTTAAAGACGTTGTCGGAAATTTGCTTGTTATGTTTATTATTAGTTAGAAAATCAGAATTTTAAAAACAAGAACATTTTTTTTCAGTTTCTCACTTGTTCAGATAGGACTATTATTTTTCTTTTCTCTTCATACAATTATTACTTATTCTTCTTTTGCACTATTTTCCAAACACATTTCATTCTATTCCCTCTTTCATTCATCACCTTGTCAGTGAAAACTTACTTCTTTTTATTATTACAATGTTTTTCCTTTTTTTATTGTTTTTATATTTCAATTTCAAAGCAAGTATCCTGTAAACAGAATATTGCTGACATTCAACTATTCTATATAACGTACTGCTTGTCGTCGCTATATCAAAACGCTTTACTACAGACGTTTCTTACAAGGCACGAGTATATTAAGTTATAGTTGCACTTCCTCTCGTACTCTATTCATGTACACAATGTAATAACGTTTGGGAAGACATGCATCAGGTGAGTTATTAATAGTTAGAACATCCATAAATTTATTACTGAAACATTTATCATTCTAAAATTCATAAATTTCTATTTTCATCCCGTTATCCAATTTACAAAATGCATTGTGCAAATAACTTTAGCAATTCTAACATATTTCCGATTAATGTCAGATGAGCAGAATTTGCCAGCCGTAAATTATGAAACTACACAATAACGTTATGAATTTACGTATATTTTAACGATATTTACAATTAAATGTTAACAACCTTGCCACTATTCCCTAATGTAGCAAATGTATTGTATAAGTTAATAAAATAAGTACATTAAAAAAAACTTAACTTTACAGAATTCATAATAAAATAGGTTTTCTTAAAAAAGGTTATCAATTATAATATATGTAAGTTTTTATGTTATCTTAACGTATTATACTCTTAAGATAGAAATAGATGCTGCTGTTGTAACTAACCAAAACATCTTTAGCAAAAAAGGTCTAACAAAATGTGTGTATGTGCGATCGTGTACGATGTACAACAGTAAAAGTTTGTTCTTCAGGTTATTTTACAAAGTTTTTCAATGACATAAAAAAATTAAAAACATTTTATACAAGGTAAGGCTTTGCCTCATTTCTCTGAAATCTTATAACATAAAATGTAAAACGATTAAATAGCTTAATGGAAACTAAGCATATTTTCTTCTAATATCTTCACGAAGAGATTAAAAGCAAGTAACGAGTATTATGTTTCAAAGTTAATAATTAATCTTTAAAAGGTAATGAGCTTCTAGAAAAAAAATTGTTATGGAAAAGTACATTAATGTTAAATTACGAAGAAATTACATATAAATAATCACAGCTCTTTTTCTTGGAAACGTCCTCTTTTTGTGATTTGAAACACTGCTGTGGTTTAGAGTACTATTATTTTCATCAACATTAAAACAAGAATCCATTTTTTTTAAATACCTTAATCAAATACATGAAATACGTGACGACCAATTAACCTCATGATCTTTATAATACTGATTGTTATTGTAAATATTTTAAATACTAGATATTATATTATTAAAATAATGTCCCGAGCTTTTTTGCTGTTCCTCTCGGGAGAGTCTAGAACCGAAAGTAAAACATGGTCGTTAAAATTTCCATCAATTAAGCAGTTTTCTTCAATAAAATTCCTACAACCGTTATGATAAAAATGTACACATAACAACATTCGTCATATTTATTAATAATTTCTTGTTCAAAATTTTGTTAGCTTGTTACAGCATAAATTTGAGTATCATAAACAGTTTAGTAATAATTCTGAAATTAGTGTAGCAGGCTTGGCATGTACTATCATATAAGTATCGTGAAAATAGTCCACATAATCATACGGAATATTTAAGAATATTTAGTTTTCAATAACAACTAATGTACAACGACTTTATTCAAAGTTTTATATTATTTATGCATTGATATAATTCCTAAAATTTTGCAAATTTAAAGCAATACATCATAGAAATTTATTAGCAACCAATCTTAATAGTTCAGCATAACACTGCTTCATTACGAAACTGACCCATTTGTACAATGCGAATGATCACATCGCATGAATAATTGAAGATGCCACCAACAAATGTTACCCATCCGCATGTCAACCCAAATGGAAATGAGCTCCAGCTATTGGACGCAACCGCACAGCGCTCAGTCTCCAACGAGCTTAAAACATGACTTACGACTTAACACACCCGAGGCAAGTCTGAAGCTATTTTCAATTTAAACTCCGTGCAACCAAAACAGCCTGAATAATCCTTAAAATATTTATAATTTATATAGACAAAATAATCTTCAACTGCATGTAACAATGTTAACGGAATGCAGTAAAAAATAACATACAGTTTCGTCATTATTTTTAAGAAGAATTTAGAAAAGCAAAGCTGCGTGTTACAATAATTTGTAAATTTACTTAACTTCAATAATTGTGTTACGTTGATCATATTTTACACAAAGAATAACCATTGTTATTTATCTTCTACAATTTTCTTAATTTTTTTGTGTTTTACAATTCTCTACTGCAATATGTCATATATTGAAGTAGAGGATGATGTTGTTACAACTCCATTATGGTATCAATAACTTACCACTTTGCCCGTAACTAAATTTAACCTCTAATTCTGTTACTACGAAACGTCAATATGACGAACAGTGGTCACCTTTACAAATTGCCTATCAAATATTTATTTTTGAACAAAACTCGTAATGTAGTATTATGTATGGGGTAAACCGAAATTTGTAATTATAATGAATGAGGATATTTTAAAATTAAGCGGTGACTGGCCGCACACTAAAAAGACCACGATAAAGTCAATGCGTTAAGCACTACCCGTGGTTTAACTACTCGCTACTTGAGTTTAAGTCAATGACGACAAAGACTTTTAAAAAAAAAAGTTTAGCCTGGTTTGGACGTTTAATCTACTTTTGACCATAACATTTATACATAGAAGACGTGTTAGACCAGAATTACGCATTAATTTATAGCTAATAACGTTACAGCAGTGACCATTGCAACGGGAGCAAAGCGGATATTAATATTATTGAGCGCACCCAACGAAGATTTGTACAAGCTCGCTGCGGATTTAGCTTTTCCGAAGAAGCTGTAGAAAGTACTGTACGAGGAAATAAACTCATGGATGCACACTTCTCCTTCACATTAAAGCGTGCCTGTGAGTCTCAAATGCTACCTGTTCATTCAGCAACGTTGTTCTGGTGCTGCGTAATAGCTTCATCATGAGCCTCCTGCTAGTAATAGAGAATAAGTTATATTTACATGAACTGACAGAGCTCTCATCAAGGCGATGGTGAGAAAAATCAAACCAAGAAAACCTATGCAATGCCCGAGGAATAGCGCAGCAACCGCGAGCGGCAAGGGCGTATGCAGTGCACTCCTCTCTTTTCCTCAGCATTTGTACCAGATCCACAAATCCAGTGTCGTGTGTGTAAACAAGGTTAAGTGTGTACTGTGCGGTTATTCAAATAACAAATCGTCGGAATAACAGTTCGTAGGTTACATGTGTAAAAAGTGTATACTAAATGTGATACTAAAGTCCATCTACGCAGTGTGTACGAACGTTAAGAGTATTGCAGTTGGCTGAGAGTGTTGTTAATTTGTTTTTTACTCCCATTTTTAAAACTAAACCTGTGGTAAAATCTATGCTTTTCAACACTAAAAATTCGAAATAAATAATGGATCGACGAGTACTCGGGGTGTAGTTATAAATTATATTTTAACTATGTTAAAATTATTTTACTCAAACCCACATTACCGCATAAAACTTTTCTCTCATCATAAAATTCTCAACTACAGTTACTATGTGACTGGACTGCAAGTTTGCACATGAAAGTGGAATGGCCGCTTTACCTTTTGATTTATTCTTTTTCTACGTTTTCAAATAATAGACGCAAAGAACGTGTTTCTCTCTTGTATGATTTCATTACCTGTGGTTTCAATACCTCATTTTTTATTATCTGCGTCGTTATTACGAATTTTTCAATCGATTAACGTTAGCAAAAAAAACTGTCAGTAATTCTTTTACGAATATTCAAATATTTCGTCGTCTCGTTTGTTAAATTTTGTAACTTTTTTTAATTGATAAGGGGCAAAACGAACATGTTGGTAAGTGACAGGTTTTTTTTTTTCAATACATAAATTATTAGCTTTTTCCATGTTTCTCTTAGATAGAATTATTGGCTTGTCTCCAATGTCTACATATCAAAAATATCATCCAAATTATTTTCTTTAAAAGTATCTATCAAATTAAGTTTAAGATAATTCAAAGCTAAAAGCGACATATAAAACACTAACTGCTTTCGTCACAATCCACTCTAAGCTTCTGTTTAATATAGAGAACCGACTCACGTATATGATATAGATTATTTATTAACATTCAAAGCTTAAGTAACACTTATTGTAAAGATGATATATAACATTTCTTTTAAGACATTTACTGATATTATAAGCGTTCTAAGTAACAAAGAACAGAACTCAATACCAATTTGCCGCCTGCGACTAAGTAGTCTGAAGACTATAATCCTCATCATAATTCTATACCTTTTAGATATTAAAATAGTAGACTTAATTCCTTTCAATTGAATCTGAAACCAATAGATAGGAGCAGTATCATCAATAATAATTATTACGGATTATTCTGTGCCGCAGGGTAAAGTATCTTAAGTCACATATTATATAGACATTCACTCTTATAATATAGATATAATTATGTTACGATAATAATACAAAAATATTATTAGGAAAAGTACATAAGCACAAGGTTAAACTTTTATAGGAGCAAAGGACAACTTTTTTATAGTAAATGAAACGTATAACCCTTTGTACAGGCTTTCAGGCATACATACTAGATCATAAACGGGAAAAATTATTATGCTGTCGTTGTAACATATTATTATATTTGCTTTATTCTTATGTAATTGCAATATAAAAAAATATCATTACCGTTGATCAAACACAATAACATACTTAAATAAAAAAGGTCAATGACTTAATTAAAAAAAATATGAAGAAATTACAAATAAGCACCACAAATAAATACTAGCACGAATATTGATATTAACAAGACAAATATTAGTAAAAATGGTTGTAAAAAAACTTTGACATTACTAACTGTATCGGATTCACACATTTAGACTTACAGCTGAAACTTCATTGAATTATAGATTTTAATACGCGCATAAAATGTTACTAGTGAGTACAATAACAAAACTTTGTTAGCGAACTAGAAGCAGTTTGCCAACCGCACTCCTTACTTATGGCTCTCTTCAGCGTCGTTAGAACTTTTATTACTGCCTCACTAATTGTTTTCATATTTGTATATTAGATTTTTGTAATATTTTGTAGATTTTGCATGTAACACATGTCTCAAAAAAAGTTTATTTTAGGTAGATCCTTAAGAAAATGCATTGGTAAATAATCAATCTACATAGACAACATAATTTTTATTAGCTTTTAGCTTACACTAAAAAAAAGCTTTTATCTGTCGGACTATTGAAGGTAACTTTAATAGCAAACATATAAGTAAAACTCTAAAAGATGTTTAACAATCTACTTGTATAAAAATAAACAACATTAGGGTACCAAATTTAGTAAAATATCAGAGGTTCAAAAAAATTCCGATTTCATTTAGTAAATTTTAATAACATACCTTTAAATTTTGTGACAAATTTTAAGGTTTTCTTGCGGCAGCAAAAATAAATAAATATTCACTAGTAATATATTATCTATCTGTCATCAACAAGTATTTGAAAAAACCGATATAAAGATGATAATGAACATGATAGCCCAAAATACTCTGGTTATTGTCCATATTTCCAGTCCGGAACATAATCTTGATGGTGGTAAGGATTTGTCATACCCATCGGTATAGCACTCTAATAATGTAAATCTGTCGCTATAACAGCATCGCTTTTTGTTGACTGTTACAAAATTGAGTATGCGGACGAGCACGTTTTCATATTTTCGTTAAAAAAAACGTTATAGATCAAAGAGCTATTCAAATCAAGAAGCAAAACAGTCTACTTATCAATCGGAAATCACTTTACTGGAGATCATGCGGTGCGCTACAGGCTCCGAATGCAAGCACAATGAGCTTGCCTTCATATTTCATATTTTATTAACTTTTTATTGGAGCACGTTACTTGCATTATTGTGAATAATATTTTATAAGGAACAGTGTCGAATTGTCTCTCACTCTTCAAGTCTAAAATAGCAATAAAAGAAAATAAATTTAATAATCAAATACAGATATATTTTTTTATAAAGTAGGATTACAGTTTTATAACAATACTTCCAAATATTAAACAGACAATACTTTTAGTGACCTTTAACCGTTAACTATGAAACGAAGGGCTTTATATATTATATTAAACGCCACTACGTATCTCTGTCTGTGTATATCTGTTGCTGTGCGTATGTGAAACTGTATGTCTAATCGTGAGATCGTAGCTGACGAATAGTTCAACTGATTCAGAATTTAATTAACATCAAATGTGACTTGATCGAATGTGCTATGATTAAAGAAACAGGTTTTATTTCTATTTGAAGGTTATCAGGTTTTTTCTATTGTTGAATTTATAAACATGGAACATAACGTGTACATGTCTATAAACAAGCAAGCTAACAAATCCAGAACTTTTAAGTAATAAGTTAAAATTAAACTCCGTTGAAAAGCCTAAAATTATTTTCTTGTTTTTTCGATAAAACATCATACGAAGCCTTTAAAAAAGGTTCAACAAAAACGTTTAAAATCTGAAACGGAATATTATTTTCAGAAGGATTATCGAATTCAGTTCCTGCAATATTCATTTTCAATTTGTTTTATGCAGCCTAACACATGCCTGTAAAAAAATCAAATCTTACTATCAATGATAACTTTAATAGATGTAAACGTTTCAACTTTATACCTACTGGTATTATAGATTTGCTCTTATTCATTGATTTTAAAAACTCAGGCGTTATTAATTAATCAAATTTAAATAAAATTTAAATGAAATATTACTATGCTTCTTTAAGAAAAAGGAGGTCTTTTTTATAGATAGAGTGAGAGTAACATGTATTTCTATTCTTAACTAGCTGACCCAGCAAACTTCGTTCCGCTTCATAATCAATAAAAAAAAACGCTTATTGATAATTCGAGACTGTTTCAACTTTAGTAAAGAATGTGATGAAAATTTTAACCAGAAAAAAATAATTCGTAATCACAAAAAATGCCCGTTATTAATTTGGTTTTTCTATTATATTTAAATGCACATGTTGATTGACCTAAGTCAGGACATCTTATCTTTGGCATTATAAATTGTAGATAATCAAAGTAGGGAAAGTTCTCGCGCACTCAGCGGTAAATAGTGTCACTATCACAAAAGATCAACAAAGTAAAGTTAACACTTAACTACTATTTTGAACCAATCTGAACTTAGGAAAGTCGTGTTCCTGCTTGAATTCTACAATCTCTGCACACGAACACACTAATTTACTGCATGATACACTCACATTGAACATTCAACTGCATTATGCACTAAAAAAAATTCAACGAGACAACGCGACCTTACGCCCAGATTCCCGCTAAAGTTCGTAAAATATTATAGTTGCATCAGAAATGTTGGTTGTCAATATCAAATGTCAAAATCAAAAATATTCTTTTAAATTGTATTTGGTGTCTAAATGACGGGACGAACTTCAAATTTTTGACGTTTTATGTATCTAAAGTAAGGAGACCAGACATCTCGCTTTTAGCGGGACAGTCCTGATTTTTTTACTATTAATCCCGCGTCATGCGACGTTTTTCAAAAGTCCCGACTTTTAGAATTAAGTAAAATTTTTAATTTATGAAAATCATTGCTTTGGGTAACATATTGCTTTTGCTACCCAGTTACATTGTATTTGTCTCTCAAATGATACACTTTGTATCCGTACTGCGCGCTAGCAAGATAATTAAACAAATAAATATTACAAATCTGTTTCTTACCATAGAAAAATAAGTAAGTAATTTATTTAAATATTTCATAAATGCATAAATTTTCTTAAACTTAGCTTAAAATACTCGTAGTCTTAATATTTTATATTGATGACAAAACGTGTATCACCCACCTTAACCTCGAAAGAAATTTTAGAAAGTAATATACGAATAAAATTTTGCAAATATTTCAAGTCAATCAAACTAATTTATCAAATTCTTGTGAAGATTTTTACAATATTTACAAAATTACTACAATCTACTCAAACATATTCACTTATATAAAAAAACATTTATAAACTGTACTTATGTTAAAACTAAAAAAAAAAATTACGATATTATTATTCCTTCAGAGTTGTCCCGCTTTGCCGATCTAAAAATCTGGTCACCTCAATGAAAAAGAGAAATTGTTGTTTTTACCATATTCCAGGCACTTTTTCCATATTTTCTCACCTTACTAACCTTCCCTGGACTTCCAACGAATAATTCAAGACCACATTTAGCCAAATCGGTCCAGCCGTTCTCGAGTTTTAGCGAGACTAACGAACAGCAATTCATTTTTATTATATAGATATAGACTAAAAGTTAGCGTATCAGACAATTCAGTCAATCTACTCTTTCTATAACTTTATCTTTTTTAATGACAATTGTTTGGAACATATCAATACTGTTATATCAGCAGATGTACAATATATGGATGGTAGCTACCCAGTATTAATAAACCGTACCACTATCTAAATTTCGCACTAGTTTCCCTGGAATCCAACTAGACATCTTAGTCCTAAAATATACGCGGATAGCAGCTACACTACGGTTAATTAACCTTATCATCTATTCACAAACTCAAAACATTCTTCATTATAAAGCTTTCATCCCTTTACACAAAATGTCCATCATTTGCCTATCTGTTATTCATTAAGTATATGTTGTTATGTTATATATATTTTTCATATATATCAAAGCAATATGCAAAATTTCAGTCAATGTAAAACAAAAGTGGATTTCAATATCCCGTTACCAAAATCGTTTATTACAAATGAAATAACCAACAATTTTCGAACGCGCTTCGGCTAATTACAAACTGTTTTCGTTGTAGTTCAGTTAAGTGCTGAAAATGACATAAATCATAGAAATTATTCAACAAACTGTATTGAAACACCGCGCTTTAAAATATTCTCAATACTCGTATGTATAACCTATAAACCTTAAATAGTATTCTGTTTTTAAATAAGTGATCAAACCGTATCGGATATGTTTGCACCAAGCTTAAAAAAGGACCTTGAGGTCCCTACCTCAACCGCCTTAAGCCTTAAGCATCTTTTTACTTCTAAGGGGTAGATAGAGTTATGTAGGATTTCTACCAACTAACACTTCTCTCGTTGGTCACCCTCAGATCGTTATGAAGGGCTTCGAAATCTCTTACTGAAGGCACCGGTACTCTAGTTGTATGCCTTAGCTCCCAGTGAAAGCCGTATAACAATCTCCCTCACTATACTACGACAAACACGAATCCACCACGTATTTGTCGTCCACCAAGAATCAGGGCTCACTTAATATACAGTAAGAGCCCTCAACTACAAATCCCCCGAACCCGAAAACCGTTTCAGGCACCTTCTACAACAGACGTTATCTTAGACTAGAAGTCACAATTAGACAGTACTTACACCAAGTTTGAATCCATGACCACACGTTGCATAACTAAACCTAAAACATTAAAATATAACAAAAACGGTATCATCCTAAATATTGAGTTATGAAATCAACTATGTACCATACAATATAAGGCTATTTGCTAACACTTAAAAAACAGAGACATTATCTCCCGACTCCATTACGTATTCATTTCACATAATTCATGAAGCTCGTATCTCCGCAACGAGTCGAGGTTTAGAAGCACTCTGAATACGCGACTTATTTTATTTGTATCTTATTTTTCTACTCCTTTGTATTACGATTCATATTCGATGTAACAACGAACTCATACTCATCACGAGTAATAATATGTAAATTTAATATATACTTTTGAAAAAATGTTTCCTGTTGTGATAGTCAGTTGATAAGTATATTTTGTAAATTTTCATTATTTTGTCTAATTCATTTGTCTACATTTTTCTTCAAAACTTCACACATTTTTGATTGAAATGAGAATAAATTGCACATGTCTTCTAAAATTATCTCGATGACTAACAGATATGAATTAAACTTTTAGTCAAATTTGTTAAACGTTAAATTTTCTAACAAGAAATTTAAACAAAAAAATATGTCTGTAGTGGATGTGCATATATACTTTTTGCCTAAGATAAAATGTAGATGGTAGAGAAATCTGAAAACTGAATGGACGCCTCCTTGTAATCCTTCCTTGCACAAGTGACTTTTAACGAATTCAAATACTTTTACCGGAAAGAAATATCAAAAGGAAGAATATGCGATGTTTAAACACCGACACAAGAATTTCACGAGGCTTCCATTTCTTTCTAGTGAATAATTCATGGAGTTCGAGTCTCGGTAACACGATGATTTACCGGCGAAATCTACTGTCGATAATACACTCAGATACTTTGTTTGAAACTTGTACTACTGCACATGGCAAATAAAAAGTAGCGATAAATACAACTAGATTATGATATATCATATTATAACCACTTTATTTACTCTCATTTCTTAACGAAATTAAAATACATTCATCTATTAGCATATATTTCTGAATTACTCAAAAGAAGTGTTACTTACCGTGTAAATGTTTTACTCGATATTTGCCTATAAGCTGCCAATAATTTTCAGTAGTAACTAAATAATATATTTAAACCTTAGTAATGTTTAGTATATGTTGTAGTTATGTATAAAACAGATAAAATACGACTAAATAAATAAGTAATAGTTCTATTGCAAGTTTCTTGCTATACAACACAGTGATTCGTGGGTCCAGTCACGGATTCAAGGTACTAAAACAAACAATTGGATAGGGCATATGTCTTCCACCAACCCTTTGTAATGGATTACGCTGTAACTCCCTCCATCTATGTGAGTGAAGACACTGAACACCAGCAATTGAAACATAAAGTAGTCTGTTTATACCGTACATTATAATTGCATGGGCCTTACATACCAAAGCAGAAGTACAGATACCTATAAACAGATTAGTAAGTTAACAGTATGTGTGCGTTGATTGGAGTAGACCGGAAGCCCAATTACTGTTAACAAAGCATTACACCGTAGACCCCAGGGATATCGACGCGTGTACATCCTTCATTATCTAGGATTCATGTAGGTTTCTATGGAACGCAGTGGCGATTTAGTAAGCTGTGAAGTGTTTAACATTGTTATAAATTACTTTAAAAAAATAATTCCTTTTACAACCATTCCATTAAAACGTTGGATTTGAACGAAACGATGACAGTGTTATTATCAATCAGCCCGTAACAGTAAAAATTTTACATAAATGATTTTGAGTTTTTTTTTATTTTACACGTTATGTTTTTAAAACTACCAACTTTTCTGTTTCTTTTATTTCACGCATAAAAATTTATAGTATTAACTTTTTAAACATTACTGCCGTTAACATTCTTTACTAGTTATTGATTCTCGTAAGCCATTTTCTTTGTTACAACTCAAAGCTTTGTGCCAAACAACCTTCGATGTGCCTTTGTTGCCACGAGCAGAGACTTCGTAGTATTCAAAAATAAATGCATTTGCTTTTGAAAGCTTGTGTATTCTAACGAGATAATCATTAAAAGTATTATAACAGATGATTTTATGAATATGTAAAAGTTATCTAGGATTAACTGTATACAAATCTATATAATCACTCGATCCTCGAAACTAGTAATTTTGTAAGAATATATTTAAACCAAAGTCAAAAAAGTCACAATTCAGTAATATCTGTGTTAACAGCTGTTTTACGTTTTTTTTTATATTTTTGTATACATTTAACAGATTTCTTTACCTTTAACAGATTAGATACATTTAACAGATTTCTTTATCCATTAGCTTTGCTCAAGAGCCACACCCTCTTAAAATCTCTAATCAACATGCTTCGGCATAAATTAAATAAGATTTATTTAAATAATCCGATTGTACACCAAAAGATACAATCGGGTGCAATTATGTATATGTGCGATGTTTTAAAAACAAATACCAACGAAATTTTATCAAAGAAATAATTCTATACAAAGTAAATTGTATTTATTTTGATACCCTTTTAAAATGTAATAACAATCTGCTGATTAAATAACGTATAAATGTAATTAGAAAAAGCAATTCTAGAAAGACATCAATACAAATTTCAAATAGTCCATTTATATTTGTTTAAACAAAAACAGCAATTTATTGGAAGTTTTTGTAATAATAACCGAACTTAACATTATGCAATAAAGGAGAAACATTGTTTCAGATTCTGTGTGCTTAAAACTTTGCGCAAAATTTTCTTGGAATATTAAATTATATGCGCATATCCACAACGTTCTGAGAGAACATTGAAAAGGCTATATTGGTTAAGAGTTGTACCTACGTGGGTGGCTTTGTATGATAAACTTACTATAAATTGAGGTGGCAATTTTGAAAGCAAAACGCCTTCCTAGCTTATATAAAAAATGCTGTTGATCTTCGTTTATTAACTGATCCTAATGCGGTAACTCTAAATATGTCGCTGAGATTTCTAATCACTTTTTATGGGCCATCAGTCGATAAATTTTTAGTGGTATAAGATTTTAAAAATAATAGAATATACATTGGTTTATTTACATCGAAGATCACATCACGACTTAAAAACGACTGGGCTCATGGTGAAGTATTCTTTTGTTATCTATCTTTTTATTAAAATAAAAGACGTGGCAATAAAAATCAAAATAGATCTCTCAGCTGCCCTGCACGTCTTGTTCATATTTCCCTCTCCGTAACTTTGTGTTTGTATGATTAGAAAAAGAGGTAATTAGTTGGTGGAGTATTCTCAGGGTGCAAAAACCTATCGGCCATGGTAACGTTTCCCGGCACGGTCTCATTGCCGCTGGAACGTTCGCTTAATTAATTTTATGTGAATGCTAGTGGTTCCATTATACTGCGAAAAGAAATTAATTGCAGAGCTTTGTAAGCTCTTACTACAGTGTGAACTTAATTTTCGATTCAGCTATATTAGTAATAACATTTTTTTGTATATTAATTATACATTCAACAGAAACCAATGTTACTGATGTCATTGTACCCGACCCCTCCTGTTTCTGAGCTTAGTTCGAAAATATTAATAAAAGAGAATACAAGGATTATTCCATCAGGTGAAAGTCAGATTAAAATTTGATACGGGTTTTACTATTGAAACAAGTTTTAGTTTTTGATTCCTGTACCATTATATGCCACATATCGCAACGCTGTGGAATTAAGCCTTCAGATATCTTTCCGGTCCTACATGATGGACCTTTAGCAAAAGTGCGACGCCTTCTTTAAAACGCCGGAAATTGTTCGGATGTTGCAGTCTCGTCATAGCTGACGGATATAACATATCGTCTAGTAACTGGTTACAAAAAAAAACGTATATCAAAAGCACTTAGCTCTGTTACAATACGTTTTAGTAAGGTTATTAAAGAATTTCAGCAAGAACTTCACGTTAAACATACGAAACACCTCTGTTTCCTTTTAAAATACAAGTTTATAAATCAATATCTATCACTAATTTAATAAAATAGTAGTTATGGCTGTTAGTAATTTAATTGATGACTTGTTAACATTGTAATCTATCTAAATCTGACACTAAAAAGCCACTTGGCCTAATATGAAAGAAAATTTGTTACTGCCAAAAAATGAATATAAAACTTTAAGAGTTCAACTTGAAAATAAATTATCACCCCGGAAGACAGCGATTCCTGACGCGCTAGCTCCTTTGTTATCTCTAACAAAGCTTAGACTCCTCGTTTAGTAAATTCTTTTGTGGTTCCCTTTAATATTTTTCCCTATGAAGAAAATCTCTGTCTAATGGGTTTTCGTCAAAAATTTATGTGTCTCATCACTAATGAAATGAACATTTTTGATGATCCGATTTAGGTAGTGAAAGTTTGTTATGTAAAAATTCGCCAACTTAATCGTGCACCACGTTAAAAGAACAGTGAGTTTAACCGACTACATATTTTAAGGTATTTCCGTACAAGTACTATTTGCCGGGACACTGACCTATCGTCAATGGACGATTAAGAATAGAGTGATGGCCCATTGTGCAAACGCCACTGGCCGCAACGCGCTGCTCTCTCTTTGATATGTGGCCACAAAACCGACAGCATTGCCATGATCGAACAATTTCAGCCGTTCCACCGCAGTGCTGCGATGTCTATGGTCTTCAATCGGCCACCATTTACACTTATGATAATCTACTTACAACGATTTCCGTGCTAAGCAGTCAAAAAAGCGAGTGTTTTAGTATTTAGTAATATTAATTAATCTTACTTTTAGTACACATTAAAGCATAAAAGAGCTAATTTATTCTAAGTCAGATTCACCTTCCACTGCTTCTTTGCACTTAAAACCATGTGAAATTTAATTTGTGTGATTGTATAATATTCATTTGTTAAGTTAAAATATTGAACTCTGCGATTTTAACAGCCTGTATGCACTTTCAAAAATTATGAAATATAATAAAAATCTCATATTCCTCAAATGAAACATCTACGAAGAGAATTCCAATCTTGGTACATTTTATGATACTTGGTTAGTTCATTGAATGTTGGCAACGGTCCCGATGCTATACACTATTTTAACCAAATCAATGGTGAATGAACCAATTATTTTAAACAGTTGGTAACTTGGCAAACTGTAGATTTTGTTAATTAATTTTATCAATTGTTTAATTTGACTTCCATATCTCTGTCCTGTCCATAATAAGAACGATAAACGTTTTGAATAAATTTAATAGACAAATGAAATACATTTCAAGACAACATTAGACGGCCTTCATTAACATCCACTATCATTGCCACATACAGCCAATATTGAGAATAGTTAAAGATATTTTGAAGATTGACAATATTTATTTAATACGTCAACTACAGGAGATCGTCTTGAAATATTGTCTTATTTCTGTAAACAAACTGAACTGCATTCCTAACTTAATTCAGATTGAAGGACTTTGTCAGTCTCAGGCCTAAGAGCTAATTTCAAGTAGAAGTAAAGCGAAGCAAGATTTCATTTTATGTTTTAAGTAAATCTTCTCAAGAACAATGAACACAACTTTTTTAATTATTTACATGAAATTTCATCGGTGTAAAAAATATATTTTAATAAAGCTGTATGTAATGGATATGTGTATTACACACCATATTAACTTTAGAGGAAATAAAAAAGTAGTTTATTCCGAAACATACATGTTCGTTCACATTCATCAGTGTCAGGTGTTTCCACAGACAAAGAGCAATAATTTAATTTTAAACCAGTCCATATTAAGTGAAACGTGGCAAAAATTTAATAAATAACTTATACATTTTACGGTACAGTTAAACTGAATTATGCAAACAAAGGTAACAAATTTGAATCCGCCCGTCGCGATTATAATGGGAACACTTTATTTAATGTTTGGTCAAAACTAATATACTGTTTAAATCAATAAACTGACATAAATAATTCGGTGTACTATGATATAACCAGTTTATGAAAACTATTGAAACAAATAAATTTATATACTATTGAAAACGATTTATGTATTAAAAACACGAACCATAACACGTAGTCAAATGCTATTTATAAGTATATATATAATATTTAAACAAGTATAATATAGTGACAAATGTTTTAAATGTTATGAAAATAAAAAATGCCATAAAACAGGTCAGGATTCCAATAAGTGAGAACTGAGAGGGCTGTTAATATATACATTAAAAATAATGAATCATTGTTACATACAAGATATGGTAACGCCTAAAACAATGATTTCCAATATTGCGTCCTAGATAACCTCATAACGTCCAAAATTGTTTTCACGTGTGATTTCGGGCACATACGTAAATCATCTATCTGGAGACAATTTTGCTTTTAGGAAATAGATTTACGACTGCCATATCAATCCTTTTACTGGATTGAATAAACGACGAAGTTACATTTACACATACAGTAGTGGTTTTTCATATTTGTAATCTTATTCTCGTCCAAACACTCATATCGTATTTTAACAAAATAAAACACAGAAATACTATTACAGGCGGTGAATTTTACAATATTCCTGTGGGTACGAATCACAACCTCCTTCTACTGGTTCGTTTCTGGTGCCGCATGTTACGGAATTTAGTGATTATAGAGTGTACAGTATAGTATAGCGGAGACCAATCAAGAACAAACAAACTGTCATACAGATTACATGAATAGCGTAAAAGTTGTATATTTAAAAACTGGTTCATTGAGACACATAGCTACGAACAAATTTTGTTGATAATAAATTCAATACTTTTAAAGACTTTTGTCATCTGTATGTAAACGCGAAAACTTGATAACACAGGGCGAACTTAATCCCCGAGTTTCATTCTCTACCAGTCAAACACAGTTATGAAAAGAATTGGAGGTAAAGATACAGATTGTAAACATAACAAACAAATAATACAAATAAAAGGGTATTATGTTTAATATACACTATATTTTAAAGTTATCTATCGTTTAAATTAAGAGTTGCATGTTTAATTTATACGTTCGAACAAAATGCTTCGCCAATGCATATTTGTTTCGTTTCGAGGTATTGGTATACTTGATTTACGTTCGTAATAGGACATTAATCGTCACCTATTAGCCATAAATAACAGCGTTGAGTTAATTGTTATCTTACTATATATCATTCTGTACAGTAAGTAGTCAAATTGTTATTTAAAATTTTATTATTTTTTTACCAATTGTAATACGAAACAGGAGAAATGAAAATATCACCCTTTCTTTTTTATGAAATTCTAAAATAATAAGAATATTTAAAATCATTTCTAAAAGAACTTTTTGTTGGTTCAAAAATCTTTATACAATATTTTTAGTAATTTACTTGGTTTACGAGCTGTAATAAGATTGGCTCGATTGTAGCGAAATTTCGGAATACCAACGACATTGAGTGAATGGGAAGGAATTGTTAAGTTTCCAATATCTTGATCCCCTTTTTTTTAAATACAGAAAGACACAGATTTTGTTTCTACATTTTTTTTAACACACGAAAGTACGGTCTGTTTGAAAAGAAATATATAAAATGGGAGGAAAGCATTTAATAAACTAGATTTAACGCAATCTTATCTAATTTCTTTAAATATTTAATACCCCGACATTTAGAAGGGTTTATATAATTCATAGTAACGAGAGGAAAAAAGTAATATATGCCGCAAAAAAAACGTTAAATTTTATATTATTAGATGTGTAATATACGCGTAATACAAGAAATAATTTTAGGATGAAAAATTATACAGAAATATATTGAAGCGCGCACAATGGACGGTCACGAGTAGCGGACTTCGATGAAAATAAGATTACCTCTTTGTTTTCTATAACCTAAAACTACCGTATTTTAAATAATTAAAAATAAAACTTCTTAAAAAACTATTAAACTTTTGCATAACACCTTTTTATATATATACACACATCAAAAAAGTCTAAGCAACAAGCATGATATTACAAATTTACCATTTATATTAATTAATTTTTAAGTCTTTACTCACTCGAAAGTGCGTAGGTATGTGACCATTTTGTTATTGATAACATACTCGGTGGTTGTAAAAAAAAAATTCGGTTATGTTTTGTTTTTTCATAAAATGAAATGAAAGGGAATTTGATTGAAATTAAGTGCGTTTTTATTGCTACGTTTAGTCTTGATTTTATAATTTTACCAACCATTTAAATAAAGTTAGCGACAAAATTGAATTGTTAGATATTCTTTTATTATGAAGAACAGGCGAACTGAGCTCGTTTTTGTAAATGGAAACTTGAACGCTGACAATTACGTTGAGGATATTCTCAGAGACTCATGCAGTCGATTTCTGGTTCTGGTTTCTGGTTCTGGTTTCTGGTTCTGGTTTCTGGTTTCTGGTTTTGGTTTCTGGTTTTGGTTTCTGGTTTCTGGTTTCTGGTTTCTGGTTCTGGTTTCTGGTTTCTGTTTCTGGTTTCTGGTTCTGGTTTCTGGTTCTGGTTTCTGGTTCTGGTTTCTGGTTCTGGTTTCTGGTTTCTGGTTCTGGTTTCTGGTTTCTGGTTCTGGTTTCTGGTTTCTGGTTTCTGGTTTCTGGTTTCTGGTTTCTGGTTTCTGGTTTCTGGTTTCTGGTTTCTGGTTTCTGTTTCTGGTTTCTGGTTCTGGTTTCTGGTTTCTGGTTCTGGTTTCTGGTTCTGGTTTCTGGTTTCTGGTTTCTGTTTCTGGTTTCTGGTTTCTGGTTTCTGGTTCTGGTTTCTGGTTCTGGTTTCTGGTTTCTGGTTTCTGGTTTCTGGTTTCTGGTTTCTGTTTCTGGTTTCTGGTTTCTGTTTCTGGTTTCTGGTTTCTGGTTCTGGTTTCTGGTTTCTGGTTTCTGGTTTCTGGTTTCTGGTTTCTGGTTTCTGGTTTCTGGTTCTGGTTTCTGGTTTCTGGTTTCTGGTTTCTGGTTTCTGGTTCTGGTTTCTGGTTCTGGTTTCTGGTTTCTGGTTCTGGTTTCTGGTTCTGGTTTCTGGTTTCTGGTTCTGGTTTCTGGTTCTGGTTTCTGGTTCTGGTTTCTGGTTCTGGTTTCTGGTTTCTGGTTCTGGTTTCTGGTTCTGGTTTCTGGTTTCTGGTTCTGGTTTCTGGTTCTGGTTTCTGGTTTCTGGTTCTGGTTTCTGGTTCTGGTTTCTGGTTTCTGGTTTCTGGTTTCTGGTTTCTGGTTCTGGTTTCTGGTTTCTGGTTTCTGGTTCTGGTTTCTGGTTCTGGTTTCTGGTTTCTGGTTCTGGTTTCTGGTTCTGGTTTCTGGTTCTGGTTTCTGGTTTCTGGTTCTGGTTTCTGGTTTCTGGTTTCTGGTTTCTGGTTTCTGGTTTCTGGTTTCTGGTTTCTGGTTTCTGGTTTCTGGTTTCTGGTTTCTGGTTTCTGGTTTCTGGTTTCTGGTTTCTGGTTTCTGGTTTCTGGTTTCTGGTTTCTGGTTTCTGGTTTCTGGTTTCTGGTTTCTGGTTTCTGGTTTCTGGTTTCTGGTTTCTGGTTTCTGGTTTCTGGTTTCTGGTTTCTGGTTTCTGGTTTCTGGTTTCTGGTTTCTGGTTTCTGGTTTCTGGTTTCTGGTTTCTGGTTTCTGGTTTCTGGTTTCTGGTTTCTGGTTTCTGGTTTCTGGTTTCTGGTTTCTGGTTTCTGGTTTCTGGTTTCTGGTTTCTGGTTTCTGGTTTCTGGTTTCTGGTTTCTGGTTTCTGGTTTCTGGTTTCTGGTTTCTGGTTTCTGGTTTCTGGTTTCTGGTTTCTGGTTTCTGGTTTCTGGTTTCTGGTTTCTGGTATGAGCACGGTTTGTCGGTGAGCCA
Source organism: Byasa hedistus (assembly GCA_029286795.1). Classification (NCBI taxonomy): domain Eukaryota; kingdom Metazoa; phylum Arthropoda; class Insecta; order Lepidoptera; family Papilionidae; genus Byasa; species Byasa hedistus. The sequence continues at coordinate 4,303,666 of JAGSMW010000008.1, forward strand.
GTGTCATGTGTAGACGTGTAAAATAAAAGAATAAAAATCCTTAAAAAATTGTTTGCGTGGTGGTCAATTTGGCCGCCTTTTCTCGTAAAATATTATATGCAATCAGAAATTGTTGGTTGTCAAAAACAAAAATATTATTTTAAATTGTATTTGGTTTCTAAATGACGCGACGAACTTCAAATGTTTGACGTTTTATGTATCTAAGGTAAGGTGACCAGACGTTCCGCTTTTTCACAATTAATTCCGCGTCACGCGACGTTTTTCAAAAGTCCCGACTTTTAGAATTAAGTTAAATTTTTTATTTATGAAAATCATTGTTTTGCGTAACATATTGCTTTTGCTACCCAGTTACATTGTATTTGTCACACAAATGATACACTTTGTGTTCGTACTGCGTGCTAGCAACCTAATTAAACAAATAAATATTACAAATCTGCTACTTACCATATAAAATTAACGTAAGTAATTTATTTGTAGATTTCATAAATACATACATTTTCTTAAACTTAGCTTAAAGTACCCGTAGTCTTAATATTTTATATTAATGACAAAAAGTATGACACCGACCTTAACCCTAAAAGAAATTTAGATAGAAATATGTCAAGGAATAAAATAATACACATTTTTATATTTATAAATTGTACTTATGTTGGAACCAAAAAAAATGTTACGTTATTAGTACTCCTTCAAAGTTGTCCCGCTTTGCCCATCTAAAAATCTGGTCACCTTAATGGAAAAGAGAAATTGTTGTTTTTACCATATTCCGGGCACTTTTTCCATTTTTTCTCACCTTTTACACCTTCCCTGGACTTCCACGAATAATTCAAGACCACATTTAGCCAAATCGGTCCAGCCGTTCTCGAGTTTTAGCGAGACTAACGAACAGCAATTCATTTTTATTATATAGATTTTTATATATATAGATAGATTAATAATAAATTAAATTCAATAATATTAGTTATTAATAAATAAATAATAAAGTTGCTTGAGAATATATTTATATGTAGAGGGAGTGACAGAAGGTTGAGTAGTTGGAAGTGTTTGAGAGAAATAGAATTGGTTGTCATCCCCACTCCGTGCTGTGTACTGGTGAGAGGTGACATGGCCTTGCGATTTGATACGTGGCCATGTATAATTGATTATTTGGTGGATCCGAAATAAATACTTTAAAAACTACAACCAAAGAAATCATATGTGTATGATCCATCTCGTCTCTTGCAACTAGAGTGAGAAATAAATAGCAAAAAATGTTTTTACGGGGAAAAAACCTTTATAATTACATTTCTGTCAGAAACGAAGAGAGGGTGAAATGTTAATTCTTTTACGCACGCGTATAGTGCACCGTTTAAGCTGCCTTTTTAAAATTTTATCACGATCGGATTAAAAATTTGCGCGTTTGAGTGCAATATGAACATATATATAACTTGAAAACTTTTTTGTTAATATCACTACCGATATAGAACCTAAATTGTCTTGAAGGGTTGTGTGTATTCAACCTTTTTTGTTGTGATACAGGTGTTGACCAAAAATTTAGAACACCTTTGATATATATTAACACTAGAATCGAACTAGGATATGTCCCTGATTGTATTCCAAGAAAGTTACTTTGATAGAAAGTTTTTTTTTTTTAAATCTCCTGACTAGCTAGCATCCTCATATTGTAACTCTACCATCATACCAGCGTACCAGCATTGTTGTGTTCCTGCTGTCTAAATATGTTAGTCAGATTATTCTGGATGAGCTCCCAGTTGGACAGGCGTATCACTTGCATTCAGAAGTAAGATCTCTCTTCCTAACAGCTTTGTTATAAAAAAAAATATGTTCAAAACAAAGTCACGTAAAGTACAAACTATTAATAACTTAAAAATAAATATCAAACTATTCACGAAATATGCGAAAACTTACTGTGCAGAAACGATTCTTTACTCAATTTACTACAGCTATGTACAATTTTGTTTATGTAAACGTGAAATTTAACTTATTTTGTTTAACTTTGGATTATTTAAATAATATGAAAGAACAGAAAGAGAATAATGGAAGTGTTTTTGTTTATAAAATGATGATCACAATACCCCACTCTGAGACTGTTCGATTCACCTTACTGCTCCACTGATTTTTTCTATTAAAACTACGCTTTAATTCCTACATTCATCTCGGCATGAAATGGGGAGGTTGGCATACATATTCATTTCCACGCATTCATGATGTGTGAAAATTGCTTGTGCCTTTTCATAAAGCTATTACTTACATGGGCAGTTTTATTAAAAATTATATTATGTAGTAGCCGTGAATAAAATTGAAACGCTACAGGCGGGGGAGTAAAACGAGTTTACTACACAGCCTTAAACTCCTCGACACAGTTTCTAATAAATTTACACACATTTTAATCAAAGCGAGCGGAATACTAATATAGTGATTACAGGGAATTTCAGTAATGTTAACACGACATCTTCTTGTAAACGAAATCTTCGTGAGGAAATTGATACGTTCTAAGAACGGCAGCTTTTGTGGAAATGCGACATTCGCTGAACCGCACTTGGCTGGCTATCTTTGCGGATAAACGGACTCCCTCAATGCACGAAGTACTAACATTTAGATGGCTGTTTACGTTTTATCAATAAAATTAAAGCTTCTCAGACACTGCGACCACAGGGATTCTTAATTCTTCTTCTCAAGATCAAAAGTCTCTGACTTTAATATGAATCTCTGAGATTTCTGTTTCACTTTTGTTAAAAAAAGTGTTATGTAGTATTTTAGTAGTAACTCTACTCTCATAAAACTACTAGTTCTTTTTCATGTCAGGATATTGTTTTTAACAATAAATTGCTATCAAGAAATCGGTTTTTTTTTTTCTGATAATTAATTTTATATTAATAAACAAGCCCGATGAACTTCAAGGGCTTCATTTCAACAAGTTGCTGGCGATAACAAACTTGTTGATTAAACTACTTGTTTCTTGTCACTGCGAGTGGTTATGACTCCGCTTCTTCAATTTACGTCGACTTAAACTTGAGTACCCTCCGAATTATTTATAATTTGTATAAAATGTCCTTTCGCAGATTTTTAATAAATTACTTCTTTTATGAGATAATAAAATATTAATATTATTAAACAATTTTTAAAGTCCTGTGTTCGGTGTAAAAATTCTCTGAACTTAGAATTATTGACGTAATAACATAACATCTGACATCTTAAGGTGAAAACGACGTTATTGTGCTGCACAAACATCCTAACCCGCTCCGATAGTTGCTTCGTTGTATAAAAATGTAATAGACTGTTTCGGTAGCAAAACAAAAGTATACAAACATTGCTGTGTTCTGCTCTGAAGGCAGATGTAAGTAGTAAAATTACAAATAGATTAAAAAAAGAGTAAGAACGCTTAATTTGTAAAAGCACTTCTCACTTCCATCCATTAAACAATCTTTGACATGAATCCAGCCTACAGTTCACCTGAATGGCAATGCTTAATGATCTCATGAAAAGTGAACTAGGAACGATGTTTTAATTCAATTTCAACTTTTGAACAATCGTCTCTCTAAAACATTGCTTGTTTTTTACACAAATTAATTGGAGAATTATTTAGCTTCACGTATTAACCTTTAATCTCATACTCAACGTTAGCGCAGTTAATTAAAAACAAATATTATAAATATCAACCTCAGTATTTACTACCCGATAATACATTAAATGCTTATATTTATTATATTCAATAAGTATTACCTTAATAAATATTTTTGGTGCTTAATATCCACTTATTCCCTGAGGTTTTATTGTCAACATGTATATTAATATGGGTTGAACAAATTTGACTGAAATAAAAAGTTGTAAATTATTGTTTTAATAGACATCACATTTATATTCATAGAATTTGATTTTTCTGTATTAAATCCATCCCTCTTAGAAAAGTAAACAACTAGTTTTTGTCTTTATTGACTATACTAAAAGATTATGACTGTAGAACGGTAAATATCCTTGCTTATATTACATAAACAGATAGACATTATACGATTTAAAAGATATTTTTTATGTAAGTTGTACTTACTGGTTAAGTTTATCATTCACAACATTGATCAAGCATCTTTTTAACCAATTTCTTTGTAATAATTTATCTACAAAAAAATAAAGGAAACATGAATGATAGACAAAAGATTATAAATCGATTTTACGAATATCCATCACATCCGCAATGTTGACTGGTATTGAACTGGCTAAAGGCCAAACGAATAACAGAATACAAAAAACCTAATGTAGTACAAAATGCCCTAAATTTATGTTAAATGCTGAAAAGTTTTGTGTGTGAAAAAATAATTGTATTGTCCTAAGACGAAACTTATTTTTTCTAGTACCTTCGCACTAGAAGTTTAAAATCACTTAACGTTCTTTATGGCACTACAATACCTAATTATAACTTAGAAATGATAAATGTACCCAATAAATTAGGGAAACTTGACGCTGATTTTAGATAGACGATAACTGTACTATTAAAAACCATAATGCGTTAATATGAAATAGCTTGTTAATTTCAAGTGCATCAAACTGACATCAATTTAATATACTTTTAGATACCTAGGAATAAAATATCCTTATTCAAGTGTAATTTGAAGTATATGTGTTAATATGAATAGTATCCTTTAAGCCTGTAAAATCTAACCATGTGCCATGAGGTTCACGAAATGTATTTAAGATTCAGAAGCGTCGCTTTAAACGTGTTTTGCCTTTCTGATGAGAACACACTGCCTTAATGAATTACAGACACATAAACTTAACATCTTCTGATTGAAAATTCAATTGGAATTTAGAACAAAATGTTCAGGTGAAATCTTCTAATTTCCTTATATAATAGACAAATAAAATATCTTGTTTTAAACAAGAACGCAATATAAAATTGGTTATAATTTTTCCTTCTTCAAATGACTGTAATAATCGTTATAAATAAGTTACTACAAATGTTTAAACTTAATGATTTATTCAAATATTAACAAGAGTATTTACTTAAGCTCTTTGTAGAAAAATACTCGCCTTCTTTAGTATGAATGTTTAAACAGCGGTTGCAACAATTATACGAGCACTTAGTGAGTAGGTACTCTTATTAGAGAGCACACTACAGGAATGCTTTTTACATTTCACACAAGAGGATAATACATGAAAAGAAGTTAGTAAACGTTTTTAAAAATTATGATGCAATTTCAGTGAAATGAACAATGGCATTTATGCTTTTGCCTTTATTAATGAGCATTTTTAAACTTCTGTTACGCTAGCAAAAAATTTACAATGAACCCATTTAATTAAGTTACGGTAAGAGTGATACGTAATTAAATAAATTAACTTGTAAATCCTCTTTCAGTCGTCGCCTTTAAATACAGAATATTATTTCATACAGAAAAAAGAAAATGCTTGTTATAAAGGATAAATTACTGTGACATTTTATAAGTATAAATATTAAGAAATAATTTATCTAAACAAATAAATTACATTAATGGTTTAAACATATAGCCTAAATATAATTTAAGAAATTTTTATTTGTTTGTTGCGGTGAATTTTTAAATTTACTGACCCCATTTCAATAGCTCTTTCACTAGCACAGATTTAAAAATGTGTCTAAACATTGGCTCATCAACTTAACGCTCGTCAATATCTAAACATAAACCTCTCCAATCGATCTCCAGTGCGACTGATCCGATACCGCATGCATCCAACGACTCCTGGCGATCTTCATCAGGTCGTCGATCAACCTAGTAGGCGGTCGTTCCCCGTTGCACTTGTCAATGGTGTCACTTTGTGGTCTCTCCAATCTTTATTAGAATTCCAAATGAACATTTATAACCCTTGTATTTATTCCACCGAATAACAAAATAAATATACACGGGCATTATATTATCTACCTTGGTTCAACAGGTAATTATTAAACTAATCGAAATTTGTACGATTAAAAACACTAATAAGTATTAGATGAATAGTAAGAAATGTTTACTTTGTGATTCGTTTTTATTTGATACAAAATAATTTCAATGGCTTAACAATATATAATAATATTATACCAGGCTCGATCAATTAGCCAATGTGTTACATATAGAAACAGCTACGTTTTTTAAACATTATAACTCAAGCTGTTACTGGTACACATTTGTTAAGAAGTTATTTCTTCACTGAAAAACATTGTTGTGACGACTCTCGTTGGGAAGATTACAACTTTATTTACTACTTCCCTAATTGCTGTTGTTCGAATTTCCGCACCTTTTTCAGGCGGTGGAAATTATAGCCGTGCCGAGATTTCCCCGAAATGTGTCGTCATGCCTAACACGATAAAAGGTTATGTTGTCATAAAATGCTCATTAACATCAATTACCTAAAATTATTTATCCTGTTTTTATGAAAATTGTAGAAAATATAAAATTTTGTTCATAAATGCGCCGAAACTACGAGGCATAGGTCTCGTGCTTCTGATGAAGAAAAATATACGAATTTCAGATGTCAACTATACTGGTGGTAGGTCTCTTTTTCTGGTGACTATCTAGGTAGGTACCACCGCAGCGCCGATATCGGCCACTTAACGGTAATCCCAGGTCTCTTGCCTTAAAATATTAAAATTTACTGGAATGGCCTAATTTTCATGCTTTGATCATGAAGATCATTAGTTCGATTCTCAGTAAAATTTTTCTTTTTTAATTTTTCCCTTCTTTTCACTTTGCTAACATTGACCTTTCATATTGCCTTAACCGGAAGAGCTGTAGACTTCTCATTTCTGATTTCTCGTCTCCTTATCCTGTACTTAATTTTATCCTAAAAGATTAACCACGTAGCTGTTCGGGCTTAAAAGTTACAAGCGTTATGGAATTTTTAAGTCGACGGATAAGTTTTTTTTTCGCTTATAAGAATTATATACGCAGTCCAATTTTTGTAAATACAAACCTATAGAAAAATCGAAACATCAAATGGTATATTATATCTAAAATATTAAATAAGAATAAATATCTTTTAATCTTAGTGATATTTTGCTCCTCACGTTATTCGTTGTGAATGCTCGCTGAAAACAACGCATCTCGACAACAATGTGAGCTCATACGGCTCGCTTCGACCCGTTTCCGGATCCTTTGTGCTCCACTCTAATAATGCATCGACTAACTCGTTAACTTGATGGACACTACAATCGGAGTTTGCAATACGATTGGAATTACCTAAATGGTTCTAACGATTCCGCTTAACAAAAAAAAATACGTCATCCGACTTGCAAAGAGAATTTGTGTAAATTTGATTACGAACACTTTACATAAGATATAAGAAGTAAATAAATTTAATTACTTTAACAAATATAACTGATTTATACTTACCAACTTCTTATTTCTTCCTGCGTAATGGACAATGAGCAAAAGTCTGTATAATGTAATATTAAACATAAGTATACCCGTATAATGTTTTACTTAAAACTGATCGTTACTTTATTTTGATAAACCGTGTCAACAATATTATCCGCTAGTAAAATGACAAAAAAAGACTAACTTTTCAAGCGTACTGGACATAATATTAGAATATTTACGTATGCACGTTGGCAATTCAGATTTTGATATAAGGAATAGACATTTTGAGGAACGAAAGTTATGGAAATTACTAAATTATCTGGGGTCACAACATCTTACGCTTCAAGACGACGAGCACAACTTGCCGACTGTGTAAACATCCTAAATATTATTCCATTGTTATGAATAGGCGTGTCCTTGTTAAGTGAACATCCTGTTCCTTTTTCTTTGCCTGATTATTAAGTTTGTTCTTTTTTATTATTCTGCTCACATATTTAAGAAACTTTATATCAGACAAAGTTCGAATAAAATATGTAATAATCTTCGAACGCATCCGCGAAATAGGATTGCGAATCCGTTTGGAGTGTATTCGCACGATTGGTGCCTGTGTGTGATCTTTGAAAAATTGACCGGTATTAAGTTGGCCAGAGGCCAATGATTGACCATTATAGTAGAACGCAAAAAGATATTTTAAAGGAAACGCTATTTAAAATGTTGAAAAATTAACGAATATAATACTTCATTGCTTGAAAATTCTTTTCATGCTCATCTTTGTCATTTTACCTTTATTATTTTTCTTTCTGAGTTTAATAACAAGTGGAATGTAATTTTTAATACAACGGAGCAACGAAATAAAGAGGAAATTTCTTAGACAATTAGTGCGTGTCACTAATTCTATTCATAATTACGTAGCGTAATTAAAAATATTTACACAGCATTACGTTACGTTTATTGTCGTAAACAAACTGTCTCGTTTCCTGAGTAGTTTTATTAACTACGGCGCTGTTTAAATCTACCCATCTCGATAGATTCTGGAAAAGGAAACTCACCTTTAGTATCGCGTTCAAGAGCTACTTAAATATTTCAAGAGCACCTAATATATATACTGCTCCAGGTCCTGCTAAAGTTTCAGAAATTCCTTAAATTCTTTTGTAACGAGAATTTGAAATACATTTAATTTTTTTTTAATGTTAGACAACAGATACACGATCAAACGAAACGAAAACTATTCACGTATTATATACATATAAATAAGCATTTAGTTCCGTGTACATAATAAAAAACAGGCCTTAAAGTATGTTTTTAATATACAGTTTTATATAGTTTCGCCAATCAGACGTACTTAGAAGTATGTGTGCTCATTACAAAGTACACGCGTTGGTAGACGACATGATTCACTCGGCAAACACGAGCACGTAAGGAGCTTTTACCCTATCATTGCGACGTATACTTAGTATTGCAGAGTACATATTAGGCAGCCATTATTATATGTATTTAAATTATTATATATTACATAAAAGTAAAAGTCATAAGTGAAATAGAGATAGCAAATCCCTGCTACCATTCCTTTGCAAAGCGCTGCAAAGTTAAATTTGTAAGAGATATTCAAAAATTAGTGATCATTTCGGTTTGCCTATTATAAATAATGTTACCTTTAAACATTTTTTTAACAATCATAAACTGTACGATGTACTCATAAATTTTATGAGGAATGTAATCAAATATATTATATGTTATCATAACATGAATATATTATTAGCTGCATCTATAAATTGATTCGGAATCAAACCACATTGACATTTTCGCCCCAATTACATGGAACATATTTGGAAACATTGAGTGCTTTTGTCACAAAACCACTTTCATTTATTACAATAAGAGTACTACAAAAGTAAGTACTACAAAATGTACGATTATTAGTTTATTTTTTATTTTTTGTAAATGGTACAACCAAACTTAGTTCATAACAAATCCAAATCAGAATTAAGTTATAAAACGAAAAAATTACGACTTGCATTTAAAAAAACTGTCTTGTGTATTAAACTTATTGCAATAATAATTAAATTGGTTATTATGAAAATATTCACACAGAATGTAATGATTCAAAATAATTTTCTATTGAAAGGTACTTCAGTTTAAAGTCTAACTTGGACTAACTACTTCTTTTAGCCGCATGTTGCTATTTTGTCATTATATTCTTATATCTCGTTCTCTAATACTTCGTTTTCTGGACAAAATAGAGTCACTTGGAATTATAAATCGGTATCTCAGTGCTCCTTGGAACTTAGACTACCGGACCCTTTTTTTTCTTGTCGGGGTGAAGTCTTCAAAAGATACTCTTCTTTCGGGGCGAAGACAATGTTACGTTGGATTTTGACCCACTAAACCCCCTATTGTATTATTAAGTAACAGTAATAGATTGTCGCTAAGGTTTTTTTGTTTTGTTACTACCCTATTTCATTGAGTATCACAAATGTTGTATTTTATTTTTGACAACCAGTATTTGTGTATAGCATTAAAAATATTTACCAAGTTATCTGCTACTAGTGACTGATAATCTAATACTACTGGTAATTAACAGAACTTTAAAGTTATTATGAATCTGAAGAGAGCCATAACGTAGAGACGGTTGTTCCCAACAGCTTTCGGTTAGCCAAGAAAGTTGTTTGATCTATCTTAGAACTTATAAAAAGCTTTTATGTCAGTTTCAACTTGTTCAGTAAACGTAAGCCATTAACGCTATCTTAAATGTGGATTGCTCGTAATAAAGAAAGCATAGAACTTTTTATATAAACACTATATTATCTAGTAGTATCCATAAAAAAATATGACGAAAGATGAACTAATATTTATATATAACCTTAAATGCAGACTAGTTTAATTCTTTTACCTTGCAGACGAATTTAACTATTTTAACTTGGAAACCAGTGCAACTTTTTATGATCGTACACAATTATCCTTAACATTATTTAGATAGACTTCATCACAACTCCCTTGAAAGAAATGAAATAGAATATCCCTACCGTACAGCTTCACCTAGTCGTATAGGATGACGAATACTAAACTACACTAGAAAGAAGGAGCTACCTCCGTGATCTTTACCAAAATACTACTCCGCATTCCAAGCATGGAGAGTATAGTAAAAACCCTGCCTTCCTCTCTTCTCGTAGAATCGTGTGCTAAGCAACAGACCTTAATAAGCTGAAATAATGATATCACAATCGAAACGAATCTTAACCAAAAACTTCTGTAACTTTGATACAATTTTAAAATGTTATAACTATACTCCCGGACACATCTATCGGCCCACCACCCAGTTTTGAAACATACATAAAGGTTGACCAAAAAATCAGCTTTAATACTGCATTAAAACTTATTGCTCCACCTAACATTTATTTTTAGCTAGACACCGTTAAAACTTTTAAACACTAGGTGGGCCGATAGATGTGTCCGGGAATGTAGTTTATATTACAAGATTGCACATAAAATATGAAAACGAGTTTTATGAGTAGGTCGATAGCAGGGTCACAATAAATTAATCTCTTTTAAATTTAACATATACAATACGAGTACATAATCAATTTCCAACATTCAATAGAGATATACGAAGCGTGATATCCGAACGTTGCAGCGGATTAAACAACAATTAAACTAGAACACAATTTTGAACGTAAAACAGTTGGTGTTACGCCTATGTTCTGACTTGAGTCTACCTAAAATATTAAAAAGGTAAACCTTTCCACACAGAGGTAACTGTGCTTTTAATACTTATATATCATATATAAGTGTTATACATCAATAACGAAAACAAAAAATACAGAATTCATATCTGAATGCTTTTTACAAAAAGGTCTGATTATGATGATATTTTTTATTTAAAGAAGTAGTACCTATAAGTCACTTTAAGAGAAGTTGAAACAAAATAACGCATGTGGTCTATTTTCTTTATTTTTAGTTTCTGTTGTACGGATATTTTAATATAATACCTATCGCAGTTGTTTACAGCACAATGTTAATTTGCTTTGTGGTGCAAGAAAGTGTAATTTAAAAAATATATTTTTGCAGCTGCCGAACCGAAAAAATAATCAGGAAATGTATTCCGCCTTATTGGAACACTGTAGCAATTAAATTGAAACCGTAAATTGAACTCATTCGAGTAGTCCACGGGCAATGTATCGAGCAATAACAATATTTTCCCCTTTTTCAATTTAGAGTTACATTTGAAGTGGAAAAATAATATTTATAAAGCCTACAACAAAAAAGAAAATTTGTTTTAAAGTATAATAAATAATAAAAAGTACACTTAAAATTCTCTACGTCGTTCATCATTACAAACACAGCCCATTGTCGTCCACTGCTGAATATGAATGGTCTTCCCAACATTTCCACCGCCATCAGTCCGATGCCATCTGCATTCAACAATTCTCTGCAATCTTCACCAGGTGTTCCCACAGTTTAAAACTCAAGATAACTCAGAACTTTCTACTATTTATTCCGACTTTACTAACGAAAATGTCAGAAAATAGTATAACATTACCGTTGTGTATGTAAAGGGTGCCGTCCTTTGTTGTTGAGCTTTAGGCGTAAATACCACGGCCGATTTGATAGTTTTAGGTGTGCAAAACGTTAACTGTACTTTTTATATTCTTGTTAAAATGTATCCGAAGTTTATTATAATATAACATACATGTTTTGTAAAGCGTTCGTTTTTAAAATTTTCTTTTTATTTTGTCTTAAAAGTTATTTTGGAAAAAGTTGTCTACCAAGTACGCTTTTTTAATAAAACTACTTCTCACGCGACACTCGTAACACCGACACAGTTGTAATGAGGAAAAATATGCTAACAAAGACTAAAAATATGTTGGAATATTGAATTCTTTAAAGCAGTTTCTAATATACGGAAAGATGAAAGAGGGGCAATTAGCTTGTGGAACGCTGTTTTGAAAGAAGCCAGTTAACATTTTATGCCCTGGAACGTTTTCATCTTTATATAAACTCAAGACTGATTAATTTTCTTTAATTGAAGTAGATGTTATATTTGACAGAATTAAAAAGTGTTTTTTTTTTTTTCAATAAAATTAAGAAGATTAATAGAGATTCAAGGCCCAAAATTTTAAACATAAAAATCAGATCTGTTGTTACTTCTTTCTGATTTTATATTAACATTTATTAATGACATAAACCAACCAAAAAAATAATTAGAAAAACTTATAGAATTCTTCATAGTAAAACATACATTCTTAAAACTGCTTTTGAGGATATGTGTGCCTTTATAAATCATGGATACATAAATGTATTATATAAAGTGACACAAATTCATTATAAATGTTATGAAGGTAGGTATATCAAGAGAAGTCTATTAAAGTGTAACAATTAATTGATAACTTTAAAACATGACCAATAATTATAGAGCTTTTCCAAAGTCGTTGATAATAAATGCTGTGGAAGAGTAAATCTTTTCGTTAGGGATTTTTAAGTGTTCCTTCAGACGGAATATGCCATAGATTTCTCTTTGAGAAAGTAATTGAAATAGTTAGGATGCTTGGTACACGTCTTGGCAACCACTACATATATAAATTCTCAGAGTAGATGCCAAGCGATAATTTATTTCGCATGCCTTGTTAAAAACAAAGTATTTTTTTTTTTGGTATTCAAAAAAAAATAATTTGTCAAAAACTCACACCATTACTTGAGTTAGAGTTCTTTTATATAAAGAAAAACCAAGAGACACTATACTAATTTATTAAAAAGAAAATAATTAAAAAATGCAGTTACTGGTTAAAGGTAACATTAAACTACACAGTAATTTTTTATTTATGGTCAGATGGTGTTTTACGTGAACTTTGTGGTCGTTATTATAATGTTAATTTTTAATAAAAATTATATAAAAATAGACTAAACAAAAACAGTCAGAAATATAAAACAGAAACAAAAGTAGGTATGCGCCAAATTGAGAACCTCGTACTTCTTAAAGGTTAAATAGATCAGAAATTTATTTATTTCGAGGTGCATAACTTTTACACTATCATTTTTTCTTTCTACTATTTAAACAATTCGAAAACGTAGAAGTAGGTATATCTTTATATTTATTATTTACCAAGTTCTAAAACACTGTTAAAAGCATTTCCTTGTCCTCTCCGTATTCCTTCCGTCAATTTCATTCTCATTGAAACGAATTAATTTGACCGCTGATGGATTACTTATTAAACTAAATACGTAAAAACTTAAATGGGATAAATGATTATTGTAATTGAGAAATTTTACTTAGCGTTACCACTGCAAATGTCCAGAAAGATATTGTTTTTGAACTTATTGATTCGAGAAGTTTTCCTTTTCTGTATGCTAAATCTCGATAAGGTTCGAACCCGTGCCTATCTGAATCATATAACGACAGAGCATACGAACTTTTATATCTAGCTTCACTGAGCTATCACCGCTTCTACGTAAGTATTAAATAAATGTAAATTCGTTCGTTCAAATTAAAGCTAATACCTCAGCGCAGGTCTGTGGTACGAGTCGATTTAGCATAAATTAAACGAACCGCTCTAGCACTCCTTTTTATACTCATAATCAACTTGAAAATGAGAAAGGAATATTTAGTTTAATAGGGTAAAACGATAACATTTCCACGCCTGATTAATATACTTGTTTAATGCGGGGATTCTAAAAAGATTTGAAAAATATTTAAACGTATATAAACAAAAGTTAAAAATGTTTATTTATAACTATAAATAACAGATTGATGTGCATCTGGATCTTTTCATTCGTTGCAAACAAAAGGTTTGAAAATTAGCAAATGTTTACACCACTAGTTCTAAAGAAAGCCTTTGAAAGGAGCTGTGACTGGTGCTCCGTTACACTTTTATCAAAGATTTGCTGATTAGTACTTTATTTGCAGTGAATTGAAACCACTGCTATTGGAACTTCTTACTGTTTGTTTAGAATTTTTTCATGATACTCAATTCTATTGGGAATTTTTAAAAGACATTTTCTTGTAACGTTGTAAAATATATAAATAGTATTTTTATCCTAATAACCATACTTGTGAAATATCAGGTTTAATATGGAGTCAGTGCCAAACTAAAAAATTAAATCGTTTTGCTTTTATTACTTCTTTTAAAAACATCTTTAGTTTTTTCTTTTTTGTTAATAAATTTTTAGTGTACTAATACATATAAATACCCTGTTTTTGTAATGTCTATATTGAGCAATGAATACCAATAAGCGAATAAATGTGCATCTTTACATAAAATTCAGTTAGTTAAAATCATAATGAAGCTTTATCCATTTAATATGCTTATGCTAACTGTAAATAGATGCGGTAAAGTTGTTTGTTGAATCCATCAAAAGTTATGAAGTGCTCATGATATCTCATACTCAACGCGCGTGCTAGTGAGCGATAAACACCGACGAAATAATACACAAACTAGAACGTATTGTTAGTGCCGGATGTGATGACAACCTGGGCTGCATCATATTTCATCCTTACGAATTTACCTTTACTAAATATAATTATGAAAGTGGCGACAGTGGTGGTGGACAGTTTCTTGGTGGTAGGTCTCTGTTGCCGGATCCCGTCTAGGTATGTACCACCGCAGCTCCTATTTCCGCCGCCAAAAAGAAGTGTGTAAACATTACTATGTTTCAATTTGAAGGGCACTGTAGCTAGTGAAATTCCTAGGGTAACGAGACTTGACACCTTATGTGTCATGACGACGAGCAATGTGGCGCAGTGTATACCATCTTAACTGCACCATATTGTTATGGCCAAGCGTATCACATACCATCGCCAAGTGAACGTTTGGCTTGTCACGTCGCCTCATAGAATAAAAAAGCAAACATTATGTGCCTTTTTAAATACAATAATTAAGTAACTTTACTCTTATTATTTAAACTGTCCTCTTCCATTTCTTGTTTCTGCACAGTGGTGTTAAATTGAAAGGTATCGAGCCGGTTATAGAATTGTCTTAAATTGAAATGATGTCGTCCTTGTATCTGAACATCTTCACCTTTCAAAGAATCCATTAAAATTATTGCTTCTACTATATTGACAACCTACTAATATCCAATGCTGAAAAAGGCCTTTTCAGAATGGGATATCTGCTGTATACGCCGTCCTTCGTGTGCTGATTGGCATGTGCATTTTGTGCTTCCAATCCCAGGAAAAGCTGCCATATGCGTGGAGTCGTCCCTTCCTCAAAGTCACCTTTGTGCAACGTAATGAGTACTGCTGTGTGCGGATTTGCTAATCAATACCAAATGCGAACAATTTTTTTTAAGCTGAGTGATAATTTTTTTACACAAATCTCTTTATACTTGACTATATTACTGTAACATTATGTCAAAATTAACAATATTCAGTACAGAATTAATATAAAAATGTTTTTGAACAATACTAATCAGCAGAAATGTTGTCACTTTTGATTATAATTCATAGTAGTGACTAAAAATTTCATGTTTCTATTTTTTTCCTATTAAAAGTAATACGATTCATAAATCGTAAATCGCAAACACAAACAGCCATGACAAAAAATATTACAGTTTTATTGCTTATATTTAAATGACTTTAAGGTAAAAGAAAAAGATTTTGCCTTGCACAATAATTTCTGAAATGTAATCACAAGGACACAACTTGCACTGGTTTAAATTCCACAAAGGGAATCTGATCTCAAAGCAGAACAGAGGAGCCAGGCGAATAGCTGGTAGCAGTCTTTTACTTATTACTCATTTATAAAGAACTCTCTTGACACAAGTCCTCTTGAAACTCAAGTTCAATCAAACAGCTATGAATACTTTACTTAATATTGTCTCTTTTCTTTACATATTATTTACTAAAGTAGATGTTTTCTCTAAAAAATTCAATAGCACGTAAAGTTATAAATCTCTATGAATTGTAACTAATGCTATTTTCCAACAAAAGTATTAAATGAACAACAAAGTTTTAACACAAAACGTATGTTCATAATCAAAAATTTTCTGTTTTCTTATGCCTGAAGTAGATTAACATTTAAAAAAAATTATAGGACCATCTTGTACGTGTATTACTACCGGCTCAGTTTTATGAGACAGGAATTATCAAAAATAAGATAAGTAATATACTCATTATCATGCAAAAATAATAAACTTACCGAATTAAGGACATTTTCGTTGATTTTTGTTGAAATTTCTCCCAACATTTTAATAGATATCGTGTTCCGCTAACAATAATTTTTTTCACAAATCTGCAAAGCGGCTTTACAAACAAGTTCAATTAAAATATATTTTAATAAAAGCGCATACTGCTCTTTATCCTTAGCCGCAGTTAGGAATAATTTCATAAGAAATAATAGCAGCTAAGATTTTATTCAAACATACGTAGCTAAATTATTGGGTACTAGGTATAACTAAATTATTTTGTTCGAACCAATTATGGTAAAAGCCGCTCTGATAAATACCGTGAGACGGGGAATGTAAAAAGTATGTTTCAGATTAAATGTTTGCGAACCATTGACAATGATAAAGTCGTTGAAGTATTCAATATGTCTAAAATTTAAATTCAACCAAAATATTGTGACGAAGTATATATGTGATGGTGATAAAATATACTTTATAAAATATCGGTTAAACTAATTTTCTAATGCACATATGTAATCCTGAACTGAAATCTTAAATAGTATCAATAGTAAAAAGAAAAAAGGACAAAATATATTCTGTGTAAAAGAATATGCTTTTAAAAATATAATTTCTTAGCCTTTTATTAACTTTAAATATTCTCGTTCATATTTAAACTAATTTTATAAACTCAAAGTTCAAGTACACAATTCTTAAGAATTTTGGTAAAGAATTATTTTGATATGTTTAAACTGAAAATATATTCTGTTATAACTGTTTTTAATCTACACTACTATAGTTTGATGTACTACAGTACCGTTTGTTCATTCTGAGTTGTGCGCCAACTTTATATCTAGGTCAGACGTACGTAACAGCCTGAGACATTAGTTTCAGCCATTATGAAGTGCAGTATCGATATAGTATCGTAACATAATTACAATATATTTAAACAATCGTCCGTTGCATTTGTATAACGAAGTGATTATTTTCTTCTATTTCAAACTGCGATTTGTTTTTATTAAAGAAATGTTACGTTAATGAAATGCGCAAAGGTTATAATACATTAAACTTAGCAAAATATCACTTTAAAACTCCAAATTATGGAACCATGAATTACTTGTAGAGTGCTAATAAAAATGTATTGTTGCTGGAATAACTACACTTTCTTAAGTGTAATGGCAACGAGCGCAATAAGATGCTGTGTGAATATTATTTCTAATGTCTACCTCATTGTTATGGAAAAACGTATTACTAACTTACAGGTTTTTACCTCGTCAGTTCATTGTATAAAAAAATTACATCGTATAATGTTTTTGGTTGCAATTGTTCAATGGGAGAAAAATACTGGAACATATATGTTCCTGGATAACTGCTTCTTTAGTATTTGAAGAATTGCAGCTCTTATTCTGTTACTACACTACTGGTTTTTCATTTTTTTTTTTGTTGTTTTGCTATAAAAGAAAGCAGAAGTGCAATTTTCCGTTTCTTTGACAGTAAGTTATGTACGTTTCTTAGTTTTACAAGTTACGTACTAAAATTTGCTACTTCCTTACTTTCCTTCATTAAAACACGACGATAAGGAGTATTCGAAAGGATTTACCAAAAGTTTCACTTGATCGAGACCGGATTTCGCTAATAGCTGAAGCGAGCTCGGAGACTCTAACAAAGCTTTAACTGAAAACCTTCTTGTCGCGAATAATCACCAAACTATAAAGTTTGGACGAAAATATCTATCTAATTTTCATATTCATAATAATTTTTAACGAACAGCGTTGGTTTCTCGCAATTCATTAACTGTTAGTTATTACTTTTCCTTAAAATATATTTTTAACTAAGAAAACATAGTACACGAATTACACAACAAATTAAGTAATGTAACGGGACGTTTTCCTGCGGCGTCGATAGATGGCGCCACTGGTAGGAAGCAGCGCGCTATGGTTCGTGTGATCGCGACTAGATATAAGCACGCGCCCATTTTTGTACATCGAGGTTCAAGCAGTAGTTGTGGAGTATACGATTGTATCCGACATCCGGAACTCTGCACTACCAGCTGGATCTCCACGACTTTCATCGGGTCATCGGTTACTGCGGAGTATACGATTGTATCCGACACCCAGAACTCTACGTATCTACGCAGCACACTACCACGATCGGTTATTGCGGAGTATACGATTGTATCCGACACCCGGAACTCTACGGATCTCTGCAGCACTAACTCGATCGTTTTTTTTTAACTCCTCTGACCAATATTCTTTGGTCAGTACACTGCATGTGCTGTGCAGTTGTCTTGGAAGAACCCATGCCCCAACGTGGGGCTCCCCTCAAGAACTTCTACACCAACTTATATTCAATAAAATATAATGTAATTTTCAACGTATACCGACAACAAAGAATTTCGTTTATTGGCCCTGGTTTTTATTTTTAATACATACTTACGTAAACATTGTAATTTTCATTCCGAGCACCCTTTAATTCATACCAATCGCATTGCAAACTCCGGTTGTAGTGTCCATCACGTTAACGAGTTTAGCAATGCATTATTAGAGCTGGAACACAAAGGGAGACCGGGTCGAGATGCGCTGGATGACTATACGCTATATAAGTATACGTTTACATTGTCACTGGAACCCATTTCATTGATCTTTAACAAAGTTCATTGATGTACTAGTAACTGAAAATGCAGTTTTCCGAATCGAACACCAATACATCGAAATATATTATTAACTCCAGATATAATTTATCTGTAACACCTGATTTGATAATAAGGCCGTAATAAATAGGCTTTATGTTGTTTGATTCAATAACAAAAAATATTAAGACCACTAATCAAACCATCAAAACGTACATGCTACGGATTAGATGAATATCTAGAGCAAAAGGAACTAACGAATTAAACATTTAGTTTTATCTTTCAGCTATATAATTTTTTCAATTACATATATTTTTTATTTGAAAGCTTTTTCGGAATACTTAAAAATAAGGTAACCAGATGTGGACTATGGGCATTCTCTAATAAACAACCTAGGCCGTGGAGAGATGCAATATTAAGGAAAAATTCATACATTCGTACATAACAAGATTTACATCGCACAGCAAAGTGTACATAATTTTTACAACGCCCTATATTTTTATGTGTACGTTAAATCAATTATAACCATTGACTGAATTAACTTGCAAGTTATACTTAGCAGTTAAATGACCAGTGAAACTGTTAATATATAAATAAAGACACTTGAACCATATTAACCTGTCCCTCAGACGCGAATATTCGTTTACTAGCTAAAGCTTCACACGAAAACTCGTGTTAGCTTAACGTTCAATAAATGAAATTGAGATGTTTAAGCTGGCAACACCAGTCTTGTTAATTCGCTAATACACTTTGATGTCGAAAGACTTTAACAGTTTATTAGCAACAGCTGTACACATACCTGCTAATTACATACATCTACGTACTTAATTATCGATAATTTTATTACCAAATTTCAGCTTTATAAATATAATTTTAGTGAACAAGTATTTCAAAGGTTATAAAAAGGCTATAAATAGTGTAGATAAGCCCTATGTATATGATTAATCAATACATCAACGATAACATTAAAGTTGAAAAATATGGCGTGACCGTTATAATATCATTTAAATTATTAAAATTGGTTTAATATCAGCGCAAATACGTTTTAAATCATCTGTATCTTAAAATTTCACTATTTCTTAATTTTAAGTACTATTTAGAAATTATTCCTTAAATTCAAACATATTTTTGCCAGTGGCACGAACACAATCGCGATCCGTCCGCCGAAGTGTACAGACCTTAGAAATCGTTACGCTGTTGGACAAATATAAGAATATTCTGCAAAACTACGTTTTATTAGAAAGTGGGCAATTCCTATAAAGATATTAGTGGTCCCAGTACCGCCAGCATGACGTTTTTTAAAAACAGTTTAGGAGCTGGTACTCCAACATGTACAAGTATGTGAAATGGAGAAGGCAATGGCAAACCACTCCATTATAACTGCCAAGTAAGTTGTCGTGGGTTTCATTAAAAACATGATGACCACGACCCTCAGTCATGAGGAAATACGACTTAGAAGAAGAAAGAACTCCAACATATATTTATAGTTGTGTACGATTATTATTGAATATCGATTTTCTGATATTTTTTTTATATATTCATATACAATTTTCATAGTATATAAATTAGGCAAATTGCTTTTACATGGTACAGAAAATACGCCTTCTCTTTTTTTCACCTTTTCTTATTAAAGTTCCGCGTAGTTAATTTTAGCTTTTCCTTAGATATTTTATTCATTACTTTCTTTCAACGTTTTATGAATAAAATATTCTGCAACCATTTCTTAAGCATTTGTTAAGTGTTTAGAATAATTTAATTTTAATTCATCGTTTCGTAGTGACCGTGTGAATAATGGTTATAATTGTAAAACAAGTTTCTGTTTAACATAGCCCTCTGCTTTTAGTAATTTGTAAAGAGAAAATTATTAAATATTCAGAATATTATTTAGATTTTTGTTTCTATTATAATACATCAGTATCGTTCTTTTTTGTTGTTATATCCAATATACTGTATTGAAGCTATCATTTAAATAGTTTAAATTCAACAATGATATGGATATTTCCAGTTGAAAACCTTACTGTACAAATACACATTACACGTTTGATATAACTCCGACTGCTCTTCAAGATTGCGGTTCAGAACTTTATAACTAAGTATTAGTTATAGCATGAAAGTTTGTTGAAATGTAGCTATTACTATATATTTCATTAACTACAACGACGCATAAAAGCGCTTCCTAGTATTTTTCAATTAAAGCATCTAGTTCGTAGTTCATTTTAAAAACAATTAAAAAAATTGAGAAATTAAGGAAAGAGAACTTACACTTAGTGACAAATAAGGCTTCAAATTCGGACAACTCTGTAAAAAATTGTAATATAAAAAGTAACAATAAAGTGGGAACCGAGGTATGTTTAATTGTTCTCGCGGCTTCCTTAATAACACTGAGGTCTCGAAAAACCACCACAATGTTGTAAATCTGCCGCCATAACAATATTGCTATGTTCCTGCTTCTAAAACGGGAGAGAGCCAAAGTATCGCTTCACCATCCACAACATGATTGTTACTCCAAACAATGTGAAATTCATAGTCATTAACAGCCCATTGTAAACAAAAAAAAAATTTTTTGGCAATGGTTAAAAATGTAGGTGTCCATATGTATGTATCTTCTAACTCACGAACGAGACACATAAAACCGGATACCGAGTATTTACACTTCGCTGTGAAACCAAAAGCCAATGCGCGCCCATTAAAGCGTGTTTGCAGCGCTTAACAGGAACTCCACAATCCGGGAGCATTGTTTGTTTCCTGAATATATGTATTTAAAATTTGGTACTTCGTTATAGTAAAATATTCTACATGATGAAATCAATATATGTGATTTCCCGATCTGCTTTTATCATCGTCTTGTAGAATAAAATAAATGAAATGAAAACAATACATTACATATACATATATACCGTTGCATAGTGATGTTGAAAGACTAAAATACCTTTTATAACTTTTCGTATAAAGCCCACGGAGATATTAATTTTCCGTTTTATATGCCTAGAAAAACAGTTTACTCATTTTCTCTACAAGTTCTATAAGTTATGATGGAAAGGATGGTAAAGAAAACAACGTTATGCATAATAAAAAGAAACAAAAGTTTCGTGTAAAGGCTTTTATTGACAAATGCTTAAATTCTCCTTTTAACCATTTATTAGTAGGAGGTTCTCGATTCAATACGTATAAGCTATAGTACCTTAGAGAATAGGTTAGTTTTACATCAGTTAATTTTTAAGTTAATAATAAATGGTTTTTGTATCTTTTTTCCTTGTTAAAGATTTTTTGGTATAATAATTATTAGATGGATAAAGTTCATTTAATGTTAAGAATATAATTCATCTCTTGATTTGTGCTGTAAAATTGTTTTTGCTTTTTAAATTTCTGCGTACTGTTTAATTACTTTTTACATTACATTGTTTTTAATTCAACACAAATTAAAAAAAAATTTTTTTTTGCGATAAAAAATCTCACACTGGAATAATGTATGCTCTTAACATAGTACGTTCTCTAATGAGAATACGTGAATGTTCCGAGTGCGTTTAATTGTTGCAACCGCTGTGAAAACATTCTTACTACACTTAATGCTTCGCGAAACATTTCCTCGTTCATATACAAAATATATATGAATGTACCACTATTAGAAATTTGTTCAGATTTAACGTGAATCGTCGAAGTAAAATAGTGCCTATTTCTATCGTTAAGTAATAAATAATCGAATGTATGTGTAATTCATTAAATATCTTGGAACAAGAAATCTATGGCATAAGCTACTTTTATAAAAACTTGTTATCATTGAGTATTGAAGCAGACACTAGAAGGCATCTCTAAGCTTTTGAGTTGTGGTGCTACTTTCGTATGCTTCGCATATGCTGGATCCAAATAGTGTCTAATGAAAGGGCTCTCCAACGTACACACTGAAATCTGTACAAACGGAGAAAAACAGTGAGTCCCTCGTGCACCTGTGACCCCAGCAAGGACCAGTCCGTGCAGCACCTGCTAGTTGACTGCCCCAAGTATGGGGCAATAAGAGCGGATGTGGAAATAGAGATGGGGGAAAAGATAGAGGAGGGCAATATTGCGGAGCTAATGAGGGACAAAGGGTGTAGGAAGGTTTTCTTGAAATATTGTAGGAAAGTGATATTAGAAACGATAGAGAGTAACAAGAGTTAGAGTAAGGAAAATGGAAAATGTAAAGATACTTGTAAGTGATAGAAAGATTTGTAAATAGGAAAGAAGGAAGTTGTAAAAGTAGAATAGAAAAATTAAAAAGATGTAATAGAATAAGAAAAATGGTAATTAGTAAGTAAGAAATAAAGAAAACAAAGTGTCACCTCATTTAGCGGGATGTATGAAAGAAGGAAAGGAATGCTAAAGTAAAAGGTATAAAAGAGAAGTATGATAAAGAGAATCGGAATGAAAAAGAGAACAGGAATGAAAGAAGAATTAGGAATGAAAGAGTAGAAAATTTGATATAATAAGAAAAGATGTAACAAGATCCTTGGCCCAAAACCACCAAGTGGGAACGAGTTTAAAAAAAAAAAAAAAACGGAGAAAAACAAAAAATCTCATATCTCGGGCGTAGGTCACGATCGATACAGCCATATACAGCTGATCATTATGGCAAACAATGACAGCAAAACATGTGCTGGCAGACGGAAGAAGTCGTGGTTACCTAACATACGGGAGTGGTTCGATATCATATCATTCTAGGAACTTTCCTATTTTGTACAAGAGGTCCGAATATAATTAATATTTTCGAAATTAACAACCAACCTTCACACAAAGAGACAAAAAGAAGTAGCAGTTACAAATTGTCACAATTTATTATATACTTATCAATTTATTAAATTTATTATCTATTAATAGAAACATCTATTCAAATAAAAATCTGCCATATCTCTCACATTCACACGTCACCAGTCACAGAGCTCATACTTCGCACACTGCCCAAACACGAATGTCGCGAGACTTACAGTCGTCTGTATTTTATAGCGAAACGATGTTATATCATACCCTCCCTTTTTTCAATTTAGTCTCAAAAAGTCGATACACCGAGTTTTACTAACAAAATATTTGTTATTCTAATTATGTTTGAGCAATATCTAACGCTATATTGTTTAATTTGTCGATTAAAATTTATGTGCATGATATTCATCAAGGCTGTGTAATTTCATCCGGAAACCAAAACACGTCTTACGTAACGCTTTTGAATCTTAAGCATTAAGCTAATAGGGTTTAACTCTAATACATAACTTTTTATCTAAGTATTACGTTATTATTATTAACAAATATAGTAGTTCCTCTGAGTTTAGTAGATCCCAAAAGCCTGCAGACTTAAATAACTTTGATAAAACGAGTTACATTAACGTTTTTTTGTTAAATCGAACATCTAAGTTTTAAAAATTATTTACATTACTGGGGAAAAAATACACATTTTCAATTCCTTAGAATAGGATAGAGAGTAGCAGAAATCATTTTATAAAGGCTGGACTGGTCAAAGGAGAGTTATGTTTCACTTCTTTAATAGAACTTCCATTTAGCAATTTTTCTAATTAATATCACAAAGATTTTTCCGCAGGTTAAGACTTTGTTACTACTTGTTGAATGAAGCTTAAAGGGAACTAAAATGAAATGAATTCTAATTTTAGCTCTATTACTTTTTGTGTTGAATGAAGTTAAATAAAAAATAAGGAATTAATCCTGGCATCTTATAGGCGAAAACTTACTTTGGACATAAGACAACAAAATAATAAATGTTAATTGCAGTGATGAAGTATATTTATAATATATTATTGTTCATTAATAAATCAATAAAGTTGGTATTTCGGTGGAAAGATACCGTAAAGGAAGTAAGAATTTCTAACCTCTTATGTTTTAACACGGTCCAGCATAATACGTAAAGTGGTGCTTGTGTTCCGAAGACCTTTTCAATCCTTTTCCAAGGATATTTGATACGTAGTAACCGTAATCATCCCAACAGGAGAATCGCTTTCCGACCCCCTAATAGAGAAAATCAATATTTTTGTTTCGTGTTTATTACAACTACAATAACAATTATCCTAGAAAATATCACAAATGGTTGTTTTAATGTGTTTTCTAATAGACCAACTAAGAATTTTTTGTTTGTGTTTATGATTATGAACTTTTTAAAAGCAAAATGTATCTACATCGATTATAATTCTAAAATATTTCGATTGAAGTTTGTTGTTATAATAAATATTACCCGACTCAGGAGACGTCTTATGAGTATATTACTTTTTTTATTCGAAGAAGCGACTAGACAAGACGAGCAAGGCGTTCACCTGATGTTAAATGATACGCTTGCCCATAACAACGTGGCGCTAGTTAAGATGGTATACACTGTACCGTATTGCGCTCGTTGGCCTGTAAGATAAAGTGTTAAGTCTTGTTAAACCGGTAATTTCACTATCTTACAGCGCCCTTTGTACAGAACACAGTAATGTTTGCACACTACTGTTTGGAGGCTAAAATAGGAGCAGCGGTGGTAACTAACCAGACGATCTCCGGCAACAGAGACCAACCACTAGTACAAACAACTTCATTCAAATAATAAAATACTAGAGTATGATGTAATGTAAAAGGCGTATAACTTAACATTATTTGGAATTACTAGTTATTGGATCAGTACTTCATTTCACAATTTTTTTTACATTGTTTAAAAATACAACTAAGTAATATTAACATGTACAAGAAATATATAAAACGATGAATATTATAAAGTTCGCGAAACCTTTTTATCTACCTAGAAGTTAGGTAATTCAATATATAAAAGTTAGGAGTTCTACTTTACGGTACTGTGAAGCATCGCCTTCGAAGCATTTCAAGTTCTTCAGTTAGTTAATTATTATAATTGCTGTATATTTTATTAAACGTTACAGTTACAAAATACGTATGTACGCAATCGTTTACCGTTTAACAGTTAAAAATTAAAAACAAAGTTTTACTGTGTTATTTTCTTTTTAATTGCAGACTTTTTGTAAACTGTTAAAATAAATACGTTAGCTGATTTCTTATTAGTAGTAATATCCTACATATAACTCTTTAATCGTTTTCTTAATTAAAAACATGTGTATATGAACTATTCAAATCCAAAAATATTATATTTTTTGCATGGAAATCCGATCACACTAAAATGTGACCTAAATAATAAACAATACACAAGTAAAAGAATTAATATTTCAGTCTCTCAATTGGCGTTGTACAAAAACAGTTTAGTTAAACAAACGTATAATTTTTATAAAAGTTTTAATAAAGAGGTATTCGGCTTTTGTGGAAAATATACGAAATCAATGCTTTATATTTGTTTCAGTTACAATTCATAACAATTGATATCAATTGATCTTAACCCCTTTACGTCTATGACCAGAATAATATTTGTAAATATAATCATAACATATTCTATTAATTACAACTCCAAAATAATTGCTAAATCGTAAATAAATCATACTTGTAAGAATTTTAGTGAATAAATTCACAGCGTGAAAGCTTGCTCTACCCGAACCAACCAAATCGAAGCGAGAAAACTTGCAGCCACAATTTATAACAGCTCATAAAATATTTTGTACTGCAACAACTATACGTTACTGTCTTGAGACGGCGTCGCTAAACTTGTTACCATAGCAGACACTGCTATCAAAGTTGGCGAGAATTTAACAAACGTGACTGGAGTCGACTTATTGATCTTGGAAGCCATTTCAGGAGTTACTATCTAGAATACCAAATAGAACAATGAGCTTTAAAAAAATATATAAACCGCAAAAAATTCTCAAACAGGCATCTCTCGCTCTTATAGCTATTTATTCCATGTGATAGAGGAGACTGCTTTCTTCATTTTTCTCCTCTAGTTCGCTCTAGCGCCGACATCATTATCAGTCACTTGGCACACAAGAATAATTTCAGTAATACTATATTACCTTCTAATTTCGACTAAAGCTATATATACTATAACAGAATGACGTTTTACTAATGTAATAGTACAATAGTCGGTAGTTTTAGGTTTTGATCTTCTAATATCATGTAAAAATGTTGTACGGTTGTTATAATAATAAAATGCATAGGTACATATATTATATAAAAACTGATGTAATGTTTTTACATAACTTAAAAACAATCTTTACAGAGACAAATTCAGACGAATAATAACAAAATCCTTTATACAAAGTATATAAAGGTATGGTACACAATGAAGAACAGGGAATACAGACACAACCTCCTAACATGGTCAACTGTTGTGTATGTGTTACTAAATCTAAACATTTTTACAATCAAACAAAACAAGTCCTCAACTAACCTCGTACTTATGAATTACTATAGAGGAGCATTTATGATTTCTTATGTTTTGCGAGAACAATTTATGAACAGTTTTTGTAATCTTAAAGTGTAGCGATTTATATTGTTTATCTATATAATAAAAATGAATTGCTGTTCGTTAGTCTCGCTAAAACTCGAGAACGGCTGGACCGATTTGGCTAAATGTGGTCTTGAATTATTCGTGGGAGTCCAGGGAAGGTGTAAAAGGTGAGAAAATATGGAAAAAGTGCCCGGAATATGGTAAAAACAACAATTTCACTTTTCCATTAAGGTGACCAGATTTTTAGATAGGCAAAGCGGGACAACTTTGAAGGAGTAATAATAACGTAACATTTTTTTTAGTTCCAACATAAGTACAAATTTTTAAATATAAAAATGTATAATATTTTATTCCTTGACATATTTCTATCTAAATTTCTTTTAGGGTTAAGGTCGGTGACATACTTTTTGTCATTAATATAAATTATTAAGACTACGAGTATTTTAAGCTTAGTTTAAGAAAATTTATGTATTTATGAAATATACCTTAATTTTCTATAGCAAGAAGCAGAACACGAAGTGTATTATCTGAGAGACAAATACATTGTAACTGGGTAGCAAAAGCAATGTGTTACGCAAAACAATGATTTTCATAAATATAAAATTTAACTTAATTCTAAAAGTTGGGGCTTTTGAAAAACGTCGCGTTATGCGGGACTAATTGTAAAAAATCGGGACTGTCCCGTTAAAAGCGAGATGTCTGGTCTCCTTACTTTAAATACATAAAACGTCAAATATTTGAAGTTCGTCCCGTCATTTAGAAACCAAATACAATTTAAAAGAAAATTTTTGATTTTGACATTTGATATTGACAAACAACAATTATTGATTGCAACTATAATATTTTACGAGAAAAGGGAGGAACATGGCGGACAAACAGACAATTTTTTACAATTTTTTTTGACCACGCAGACAATTTTTATTCTTTTATTTTATTCGTCTACACATTACACTGGCTCACGCACAAACCGTACTCATGCCATCAATTGGGAAGAAGAAGAATATTTTACGAACTTTAGCGGGAATCTGGGCGTGAAGGTCGCATTGTCTCGGTTAATTTTTATTTTTTTGTGCATAATGCGGTTGAATGTTCAATGTGAGTGTATCATGCAGTAAATAAGTGTGTTAGTATGCAGCGATTGTAGAATCCAAGCGGGAACACCACTGTCC
This sequence comes from Byasa hedistus, assembly GCA_029286795.1. NCBI lineage: Eukaryota > Metazoa > Arthropoda > Insecta > Lepidoptera > Papilionidae > Byasa > Byasa hedistus. Next base: position 4,332,205 of record JAGSMW010000008.1, read on the forward strand.
TAAGTTCAAATTGATTCAAAATAGTAGTTAAGTTTTAACTTTACTTTGTTGATCTTTTGTGATAGTGACACTATTTACCGCTGAGTGCGCGAGAACTTTCCTTGCTTTGATTATCTACAATTTATAATACCAAGGAGAAGACGTCCTGACTTGGGTCGTCGAAGTCAATCAACGTGTGCATTTAAATATAATAGAAAAACCAAATTAACAAGGGGCATTTCTTTTGATTACGAATTATTTTTTTCTGATTAAGTTTTCACCACATTATTTACTAAAGTTGAAACAGCCTGGAATTATCAATAAGCTTTTTTATTTATTGATTTTGAGGCGATACGAAGTTTGCCGGGGCAGCTAGTTTATTATACAAATTAAAACATTTTCTATAATATTCAGACTTTGTAATCAGGGTATAAACAAGTTAGCCCATATTACTGAATTAATAAATAGCTATCAAAATTTTGTTCTTCTATTTAAAAGGATCAAGTCCAAGTTCATGTAGAAAAATCTAAATTCTTGTTAATACGTTTACTTGTTGTTAATTTAATATCTTGATGATTATGTTTATCAAAAAGATAAAGTAAGAAATGTCTTACAATTTTTTTATTCAAATTTTACCTCATGTTTTCATTATTTGATACGTTTTAACAAAGCGTTAAGTCCGTATAACAAAATTTCAAAATAAAATTTATTTTTTTGACTTAAATATAAACTAAAACACTACAACACAATATACAGGTATATAGATCATTACACATTTTTATGAATTATTTATATCTAATATAGATTAATTAATTTAAGTTTCAATACGACATTGCAATGCAATTACTTCAAAGTTCCATTTCGGAGTGGATCCCAGTCACGTTGGTAAATTCACACTAACTTTAATTATAATGTCCATCACGGTAACTAGTTTAGCTGCGCACCATGAAGCCCTTTACAGATTGATTCGATAATCCACTAATACTTCAAAAGTAATCTTTTAGGCTTACATAGTGAACTAAAATAGCAAATTAAAATCATTCGTAAATCTTTCTCTGACCCCAATTCGCAATTCACAAACATCGGGAAACAGAAAAGCGTTTTACAGCATTATAATTTTTCCATATTTCTTCATCTCTGATGCTTATTACTTATAATTAAATAAAATTAAAAAATAATAATCTACTGCCTTCTTACATTAGCATTACTTATCATTTAAATTTTTAGGCTATAGTAAAGGCAAAAAAATGGAGGCGGCTAAGCTCATGCTTACCGGGACAGTAAATCTAGAAATGAAAAACATGTTTTTTGATTATATTATATTGAAAAGAGATTAGTTTAAAACCACAGACGAAGCTAGCTAGTTAGGCCCATCCTAAGGAAATATAAGAATAAATATCCCATCTAAAGATTTGTCACTACATATTATTTAATTGAAAGGAATGGTATAATTATAGTTTACCATGAGCACGAATCCTAGGAATAGCTACTTGTTATTCGTTAATACTACAATGTTTACTACATTCAGAAAGAAATAATTATCAATAAAGTTTAGTTAAACATAGAATGTGTATGGTTTAATAATTATAGAAGCTTATAATATTAAGCTTCTATACCGGGTGCGGTACATGTTTTACCCACTAATGTTTTAAGAGGCCAGATTCATTATTTAGGTAGTCATGGTTATCTACTTATATGTACACACATATGATTGTATATTGTAAATTTGTAATGAATTTGTAATTTAGTGCCTATTCTGCTTCTGTACTGTAACAGGACTTATTTTCGTAAATAAATTTATGTAGTAAATATGTTTAAGTAAGTTAGTGTATGTTATAACTGTTATGTTTGTGTTTTACATTTAGCACAATTTTTATTTGTACTATTACTAGATTAAACAAACAAGCAATAAATAATTAAATTAATTAATTAAGCTATGCAATTATTTAACATATTTTCAACCAAGAATAAAAAAAATCGGAATTTATATCTGCCAAAAAATACAACGCCATTGATTATTTTTGTATAATTTTCACTTGGCGATAATTGGTACAAAAAAACAAACCGCAGAAGAAAAAAAATGTGGAATAAGGGAAGACAAGTTGTTCACACAATTAGTTTAGGGATTGAACGGAATTCTAAATTAATCCGGCCTAAATCCTTGTTGAAATGTTCTAATGGTCTGCACCTGTGCCAAAGTTATTTCATTAGTGGATCACGCTTGCTATTTTGACAAAATGAACTATGGGCTTAAATAAGACCCTATGATTGTACGGTCAAAGCACATGTACACTAAGATTTAAAGAAATTCAATTAATAAAATATTGATTTAATCGGCTAAAGTTTTAATAAAAATTTAATAATAATAAACAATAATGTGTATGAGTTACACTTTACAATTTAAAATGGTGGTAATTTACACTTTCAAAGCTTACGTTATTACTGTATATTTATTTCTCTATCTCATAATGGTGAAAACAGCAGCTTGGCTTTTATTTAGAAACGAAATGAGATCTTTATCCTATTTTATGTTCAGATTATCATGAGACGACTTTTGTTGGATGCATAATGAATTTTTACATTTTCGAACATGTACTGTAACATTAAGAGTGAATCAGTTAAATGATTCATTTTTACAATCATTTTCCTAACCTCAATTCAGAAACGCAAACTATAAAGAATTTATATCCAAGTTAATGTTTAAGTTACAAACTGGTTAATGTTTATTATTCTTGTATGTTTTAGTAATACACTTTATTTATATGCTCTTTATAATTATAATGGGCTTACAATTTCACAATGAGGCTGTCGATGGTGAAGCGTTCTCGATCAGAATTCGTCGATTTTCATATTATGTTCACATCCATAACACAGCAGTGATGTTATGACAACTAAATATTCTAATTCCTAAGAACATCATCAATATATTTATTCCTTATTAGTATTTTTCCTACAATACAATATATTCCACAAGACTTTTAGGGTAGATTTCAAAAATACAATGATGCTTCAGGGTTATTAATTTCAGATGATAAGAAAGAGAAATTATGTTTATTTAAAAATTGGCTTTGGCTACATAGAAATAGATACTCACTAGAAAATATTTTACGTTGAATAATTTATAAACATGTGGTAATGCAACAAGTGTGTGTAAAGGGTATAAAATATTGACTTAACCTTACAGCGAAAGGCGACACTAAACATACATCAGTGAACTCGAGATCCCGATCTTGAATTATTCAAAACTAGCTCCCCGCCCCGGCGCCGAGCGTAATTTTTGCAACATATTTCTTGTCCTCAACGCTAACATTCCCAACCCTTAACTTATTCAATGAATAATTAAATTATAAAGCATGACATCATATACTTTTTGTACTCTTAAATTTATAAAGTTCAGTAAGTTGTAGTGTACAAATGTCTGTTGGATTATTTGTAATAAACTGCCGTCCCTTGTTACTTGCAGGCGTGGTACTCGATTTCATATATACGTATTGATAAGTGAGCTTACCATCATATGAACGTTTTCTCGTCTCATCGCTTAGTCGAATAAAAAGCGTATTAATAAACTTAAATATATGTCTATATTACAAAAACCGCTGATCCGATCCTTTAACCAGTTGACAAAAGGTGAATGATATTAGAATATTTGTAAAAGTGAACACAGCCGAAGCAAAACTGTAGCGTTATTACGAAATAGGCTTATTGAAAATGTTCAACGTAAAGTTAATGAATAGTGGCCGTAAACATTTCGTTGACTCTGTGTAAAACTTTATACGAATGTTGCAACAACATCGCTACTGCAGCAATACGAAACTTCCCTGCGCTTTTATCAGCATCGGAAACTTTTTTAAAAACCATTTTCACCATAACATTTGGTTTAAATTTATTGCGATTATCAATACATGCCTGACGAAAGTAGTTTGCAGAAGAAAGTATTATTTTATTTAAATACGTAGTACAAAAATACAAAATTTTATATAGTTTAAATACATAAAGAGATTGGTGGCTTTTAATACTCGACTGTGGTCTGTCGAATAATAAATGGTATCTTAAAATAAGTCGACTCTACTTAGACAAGAAAGTTATATAATAATTGAAACCTTACACATAGATTGTTAATAATAAATTGTTTTAAAGATATTAATAATTAAATAAATGGGTCTGAATTAAATAGTATTACATCTCAACAACGTTGAAACTACCAAATTTCCATTTTTTTTTTATATAAAATCTATAGATGTACGAACACTTGTCAAAAAAATGTGATCTTATCTTTGTTTAAGTGATAAGGACACTTAAACTAATTTATTTATCTCGTCTATCATCTAGACGAGCAGGACTAAAAATTAGAAGTCTTACACATGACGTTATGGTTGTTATGATTCAATGAAACACGTAGCTCGTTACGACAACAACTGCTTTATTTTACACTACCGACCTGGTACAATATTATTACAAACACAACTACCCACAACATCTCCCCCAACAAAGGATACACACACATCTCCCCTTTTAAAAAAAATTGTACAAGGAAAAACAAAAAGAGTAAATAAAAACAAAAAATTAAATCTAATTATTGTTTAAGTTAAGATCACGTAATCGTTTTCTTGTGAGAGGATATGGCCGTGATGAGGTTGGCTCACTTCCTTCGTCTTTAGTAAACATTTTAACCGAGTTATTACCATCAGAATTCTCTAAACTTTGTTTTTTGAGTTTTGTTTGCTCAGCCGCATTACTGCCATTCCTCTCACATGCTTTTCTAATTAAATGGCGCCGGTTGCGCCGGAGGACTCGTCCTCCCTCATTGTTTAATATATAGGATCTAGGTGTCTCACATGCACCTATTACAGTACCATGAGTTCGTTTTTTGCCATCTACACATATAACCTTGTCTCCTACGTTAAGTTTTTGGCAAAGTCTTACAGCGCTTATCATAATTTAATTTGCTTTGTTCTTGTTGTTGTAACATTGTTTTAAATTGAGACGGATCAACTGTTTTAGGTATTAGCAATTCATTACTAACTGGTAATTTGCAACATAATCTGCGGCCCATTAGCAATTGTGCAGGAGAATCCAAACCATGCCGCGGAGTATTTCTGTAATTCAATAATGCTAATTCGAAATCGCAATTTCCTTTTATAGCCTTCGTCAACAGGTGTTTAATTGTTTGTACCGCGCGCTCACTTTTACCATTAGCCTGTGGATAATTTGGGGAAGACGTAACGTGATTAAAACCCCAGTTCACACTAAATGTATGAAACTCACGGCTGCTATATTGTGTGCCATTATCACTGATAACGGTCTCCGGGATCCCGTGCCGCGAGAATATTTGCTTCATAGCGTTTATAACACTTTGAGATGTTATATTTCTAATTTGCTCACCTCTACATAATTAGAATAATAATCTACTAGAATGAGATAGTGTTTTTTCCTAAATTCAAAAATATCGGAGCCCACTTTAAACCACGGTAAGGATGGAATTTCAATCGGAATCATCGGTTCCTTGGCTGGAGTGTTTGAACTCTCCCTACAAATAACACATCGTTTCACAAATGCTTCAACGTCGCGTGACATCCCAGGCCAAAATATTACCTGCCTAGCACGCCTCTTGCTTCGATCTATTCCTAAATGTCCTTCGTGGACAATTCGCAACATCTCCGCTCTGAGAGTCGGAGGTATTAGAACCACATTATCTTTAAAAATTACTTCGTCTACAACAAACAGCTCGTCTTTAAGAGACCAATACTTTTTCAAATTTTCGCAAACTTCATACTTATTATTTGGCCATCCGAATTTTATATACTCTTTTAAAGCACTAAAATCTGGATCTTGTATAGTTTCTTTTTTAATTAACGTTAGCTTGTTGTTGGAAATCGGTATGCTATTGACAATCATTTGTAATTGATACAATATATTCTGTTCTAACTCGTCATTAACTGACGAATCGGGAAGAGGCGCACGAGACAGCGCATCCGGAATATACATATATTTCCCTGGTTTGTACCTTACAATTAAATCATAACCTTGAATTCTAAGCATCATTCGTTGCAAGCGTGCTGGAACGGACATAAGTGGCATTTTAAAAATACTCTCTAAAGGTTTGTGTCGGTTTCGACTACTACGCTACGTTTCGCGAAAATATATTGATGAAACCTCTCACAAGCGAATACGATCGCTAATAGCTCTTTTTCAACCTGGGCGTACCGGCGCTGCGTGTCCGACAGCGTCCGCGAGGCGTACTCGACCGGGCGGCCGTCCTGCAGCAGCACCGCGCCGAGCGCCGCGCGCGACGCGTCCACCGACAGCACGGCCGGCCGCGACACCTCGTACAGCGCGAGCACGGGCGCCGAGCACACGCACTCCTTTAAATTGTCAAACGATTGCTGTTGCTCGTGTTCCCAGTGCCAGTCAGTATCTTTTTTTAATAAATTCGTTAAAGGAAGTGCGCGATCGGAATAATTAGGTATATATTTGGATAAATAATTGACGGCTCCTAAAAATCTTTCTAAACTTTTTCTGTCAGTTGGACGAGGAAACTCCGAAATTGCTTTTACTTTGTTACCATCAGGTCTCATACCATTTTTATCAAAAAATATGGCCCAGGTATTTAACTTCACCTACAGCAAATTTACATTTATTTTTATTAAATTTAAATTAATATCTCTTGCTCTCTGTAATAACGCATCAAGTCTAATATCATGTTCACGTTTTGTACGGCCCCAGACAATAATATCATCTATGAAACTGTCTGTGCCTTCCAAGTCCTCTAACAGTTGCCTAATTTTAGCATGAAATACTTCAGACGCACAATTGATTCCATACGGTAAGCGAAGAAATTGATAACGACCGAAAGGTGTAGCAAACGTGCACAAACCCGCACTCTGTTCATCTAATTGGATGGCCCAAAACCCTGAGTTGGCATCCAGAACAGAGAAATAACACGCGCCATGTAACCGCGCCGCTAACTCAGTGACCGTAGGCAGCTGGAAGTGCGCGCGCCGCACCGCGCGGTTCAACTCCCGCGGGTCGAGGCATATACGTATGCCGTTGTCTTTTTTTGCTACTAACACCAGGGGATGCACCCACTGTGTCGGATGATAAACTTTTCTTATTACCCCTGACTTTCCATTAACTTAAGCTCATCTGAGAGCCGATCACGTAAAACTTAACGGAATTTTTCTTAGCGCACTAATCACCGGAGGAACTGATTTATCAACCACAATATGATACTTGCCCGGTAGGCAGCCGATGCCATTAAATAAGTCGTTGTAATTAGACAAACTAATTTCCTGAACTCCCCCCCCCCCCCCCTTTTTTTGAATTAACCCGAGCTCTTCACAAGTGTTTCGACCCAGCACGCTTTGACAACGTATATCGGCTATCGCAAACTTTAAATTGTAAATAACCTTTTTGTATGAACACCGTAAATAACAAACCCCCTTAACAGGTATTACATCTCCACTGTATGATTGTAGTTTAATGTTCTCGTTTTTAATTATATTTGCAGCGAAACCTAATTTTGAAAAGGTTTCATAAGATAAAACGTTAATATCCGCCCCCGAATCCAACTTAAAGTTTACGACATGCCCATTTAACAATAACGTTTCAAACCATCCGTTTGTCATGTTCAAACATCTTTCCTGTCCTTCTACAGTTGATATAAAAATGAATTACATTCAGAAGACGTAGTAGTAGTATAGTCTTCTTCAATATCGTACACGCGGCTGATATTGTTTGATATGTTATTATTCATTACATTCGACTTACACACCCGAGCGAAGTGTCCCTGTTTACCGCAAGTAAACACCTCGCGTATAACGCCGGACAGCGTGCCGCCGCGTCGCACCGCCGCGCCCCGCTCGCGCGCCCGGCACGCCGCCGCCCGCGCCGCCGCCGCCGGGGCCCCGCGCCCGGGGCCGCGCTCACGCGCGCTCCCTGCGCGGTAACCTCTTCCCCGGTTAATACTGTCCACTTGCACTGCACTAGAACTCGCATCACTAGAATTTAGTTGACGAATGCTCTCCTGTGAAATTTCTTCAGCTTGACACATCGTAATTGCTTTATGCAGATCCAAATCTTCACATCTCAATAAGCGGTCCCGGACCGCTGTGCTGGTCACGCCGCACACGATGCGATCTTTTATTAACTCATCTTCTAGAAAACTAAACTTGCAGTTTTTACTTAACAATCGCAATGACGTCACATATTGTTGTATGCTTTCACATTCTTCTTGATTGCGAGTAAAGAACTTATATCTGAGTAACGTGATGTTTAATTTCGTGCCAAAATACTCATCAAACTTATTTAATAATATTTGCACGTCATCGCGGTCTTCTTCTTTAGCGAATACAAACGTTTGAAATATATCAAAACCGTCTGAGCCAATCAGATTTATAAGTAAACTCGCCTGCACTGCTGATGGTTCCGAATGCACCCCAGATGCTTTCGTAAATAAAATGAATTGTTGTCTCCACCTCTTCCAAGCCTCTGCCCTGCAGACGGGTCCGCCATCCAACTGTAACTCGCTAGGTGGACGAGCGTGCTCCATTATTCGTCACCACAATTAAGTCCTCAGTTTCTTTTTAAACACTTTTTCTTTATAAAATCCGTACACTATACAACTTAATAAACAATATCTCTTATTGATTTATCACAATATCTGCTTTTTAAACAGTAAATATTAATTTCCGCTGCCACCATGTTATGATTCAATGAAACACGTAGCTCGTTACGACAACAACTGCTTTATTTTACACTACCGACCTGGTACAATATTATTACAAACACAACTACCCACAACAATGGTGATATTTTTGGCATTAACACTATTAGTGCACCATTAAAGACTACATCACCGCTTATCATAGGAGGTGATAGCAGACACGCAGAAGAGTTTATAATCATAAAAAACCACCATCGTCGTATTGTAATTAGATTATCTTGTTAACACTAAATTTACTAACTACAAGGCTCCTTAAACTGAAACATTCATTAACAACAATTTAGTTATAATAAATATGCCATCCATCTTTAGGTATTACATAAGTTCAACATATTTACGTTTTCATCAAATTCTTTACATAATTACTTTTTTCATACAAAAATATGTTGAGTATATTTAATTAACATATGTCTTTATTTTAATAATTAATAACAAAACTTCTTTTAAAAGAAAGTTGATTAAATGTCCATCGAGATCATTACTGGGACCCACCGAAATCTTTTATGTAAATGAGCTTCTGAAAAATGCTCCAAATAACTCCGATTATTTTAGGTCGATCACATTTTCTCTGATTGAATGGGCAAGTTTTAAGTTAAAATGATGACATAAAATTCAATGGCACCTGGAAGTTGTGGTGCGAGAAATAAATCTATTATCTTCTTACGATTACAAGTTTCAATTTTATTTAATGTCTTTTTATAATTATTACCAAATATTATAGTTATATAATGTCTGGTAATAATTGAGTACTTTATCAAGCACAAGGTCTCGTGAAGCGGACTATGATATTGTTGGCAAATTCAATTTTGGCTTATTAATGTAATAGTATTAATTAAACAACTTTAAATTTTGTGACCGACTAAAATACACTAAAGTCTTTTAAAATGTTATTGTAACCTCTATACGACGAAAAAAAATTAAAATGCAAATAATAGGTTACCATTTACTAAATATCATGTGATTATCAATGTTAACTAAAAAGTTTAATGGGTGTGAGTTAATATAAAACTAATAAAACCAGTAAGTTTACTGTACCGATAAATTATTGAAGATTTATACTTTTCCATAGTAGCAAAGTTTTTTCTAAACGACTTCAATTATTCTCTATCGTGGCCACTTTTATCAGATTTATTCCCTTTCCATTTCGATGTTCTCCCAAAGAGCATTCAAGTAAAATTTGTAGTCAAATAAATTAAGGCAACTAGACTCAAAGAATTGACAATTAAACTTATCAGAAAGGGATATATAATGTCAACATAGTAAAATTCAATTCGTCAACGGACTTCTAATGTTTGTGTGTATTATATATATCTCTCTGTTATATATTACACATATTATTTTAAAATGGTAATATACTATAATACTGCAAACATCATCAACATCAATGCTTTTTTTACCTCTTTTTAGTGCAATTCATTCAAGAGATCTCCCCTTGAATTAATTACATAACACGATATATATATAAGAAAATGTGTAATTCATACAAAAAACTAAGTTACAACAAAACCAAAACAACGTCCATTTTATAATGAATTTGTTTTTAGTTATTTTAAAATGCATGAAATTTGTTTTAGAAGTACATATTTACTATTATATAACGATATATTTTTAATAAAATAACTTATTCCGCTTTCTTAAATATTTAAATTATAATAACAACAATAATTTTATCATATCTGTCGTAGAGATTTTCATTAAAGTGACAAGCAGAGCTCTGATTAAAATCCGTTTTGACATGACTTTATTCTTCCGTTTAAATACAATTATTATTAGGTATAAAAAAATTATATTTTGATATCTAATCAGCAGTATAATAATGTAATAAAGAAACAAATAACTGCTTGGACTCGAAGCGTAATCTCCCAAGCAGTCGACTAAATTGTTTGATATTGATATCATTTGATTAGAATAAATTATTAAAAAAAATATCTCTATGAAAGACAAAATAGGAATTATTTATTAGCACCTCTTAATAACTCCTGATTTGCTTATTTTTTTGTCGTTTTATAATTGAATTTATGTCAACAAAAGTTTCCACCCGTGTCGATTAATTAGCTAAACGATATTTTAAATGGAAAGTGCAAATAATTTTCGTTTCGCTATACACTTTTATTTATTGCTTGTTTAGATTGGATTTTGTTTAATACGATGAGATTAACACAGTACTTTCTCCGGAACGGACAATTTAACCAAAAAAAGTATTATTATGTTTATGGTGGGTATCTCGTGAACGTAAAATATTCACATTGCTATGTGAGACATGAAACCAGCCAGCTTAACGTGCAGTTCACGCAACTCACTTTGCGGTTACTGTGTAAAGCAGCATTTAGAACGACAAAAAAATGCTACCAAATGCAGAGTTTTGAACGAATTTTACCTTTAATTCTACTTTACCTTACATTCGGTGTTGGGTAAAATTCTTTACATAAAGAATGTTATTCTCTTGATCACTTATAATACAAAACCCATATGAAATAATACTAGTAATGTAACACGAGAGACACGAGTAAGATGCACTACCCACATTACAATTAACATAAAATAATAATCTTTGTATAATTCGCAACATTGTACATAATTTATATTTTACACCTCTTTGCAGCAAGAACCTGTATGCAAATTGTTAGCCTTCCGCTTCAGTAATTTATTTCTTGGCCGGGGTAGGCTATCGAACTCTTGAATTATAGATTCGCTGCAGGGACAATCTTAAATTTTCAAGAAGAAAGACTGTAAAGCTTTGCGGACCGACAAACAGAGCAAAATGTACTATTTACGAACTACGGCAGACTATTTATTGTTTTAAAAAACATACTTTTAAATCGAAATAAAGTTTATTATTAGTTGAGCTTCTGGTGACGAAAGTAATATTCCAGGAATAAATTTATTAATTATGCTTGTCTTAATCCAACAAAAAAATATTGGTAAAATTAACCAGTAATTATTACTACCATTTTAAGTACTACTTCTACAGTAAAATGTTCAACTTACAAATAATTAAATACAAAACCATCTCTTGCAAAATCCTTCAGTTTTTTATCCAAATTCGTAAAAAAATGTAGCTCGAAATTTAAACTTATGGAAAGTTAGTTTAACAGCTTTAGCATTATTCATGTTATGCATCAGAAAAATATCAATTGATTTACACTGCTTAATATTTCTATATCATCATTATTTCATGTCCCATAAATTTAATAGTCAGCTATAACTATAATCCTTAAAAGATTAAAAGACATCGTCGTGTAATTTAAAATTCGGTAAAACAAAAAATGACTGATAACACAATATTTATTTCATTTCTCATTGAAATAGATTATACATATATTTTTCACTATTACTTTTTATACAATTCGCTGCAAAATTTACATTTCTTAATGCTAAAAGAGGTGTTCTTCAACGAGATTGCTCCTTCACTTTGAGTGCATTTTATTGTTGCATTCATTCTGAACATGTAATGCTTCGCGCCTGCATAAGTGCGAAGCAGTGTAACTTTGAATTAATTAATTAGTAGAGAGTATTATATAAAATGTACAATTATAACATTATTGTGCAAGAGTATAATAAGTCTTATTTTATTCTAAGATGTGATTGTTTCAAAGCAATCATTTTCAACAATAATCTCTTCGCTCTCTTTCATAATTTGAGAAAATCTTTGCCTTAAGAATTTTACAGGGACGTTATTTTATTAGATGGAAATTAGTTTACTTAGTACGTTCTATTACATCTCCAAAAGTATATCAAAGCGAAAATCAATTTATCATACATATATACATGTAATAGAGGATCGAAACAGCAGTGTATATATAAAACTTCTGTAACAAACTATATCGGAATCGTTAATCTTAAGCGTATAATCATTTTCGGTATATATCAGGATGAAGTCACATTTTAGTCTACTAAAACGAACTAGATCCAGTCAGTTAACGCGATCAATTTGCAATGTCACGGGCTTCCGAAGCCGGCAATAAATTTCACCGATACTACCATCGAGTGCTGCTCTTCAGAGTTTGAAACAGCTTAAGTTATCAAAATAGTTTTATGAATAAACAATTATGTATTAATTTTTTTGTTACATTTATTTAATTTAAAGTAATATTGTGTATAGGCAAAATTTTCTTTGCACTTTAAAGTAACGAGCATGCTCCTGCATTGTGAGATATAAAAGCTTATCTAATTATTAAACTAGTTATGTATTATTGATTTTTGTAAAAATAATCGACACGTGTAAAAGTAATACATTAAGATTAAAGTGATAAATTACATTTAAAATGAATTCCTACACATTTATCAGTATTGTGAAAAGGGAGGTATTACTGAAAGAAAATAACGATTGTAATCTTTTGTAACTTTTGTTGTTAATTTAACTATAACATATTAAGAGAAGTAAGTACTAAACAACGGTAAATGTTAAAATATATAAAGAAAATTGAGATTTAGTAGAAAACATAAATTTTGTTTCTTCTGGCGTACGAAAGACATATTTCACAGTATTTACTGCCTGATAAAGTCTAGCAACACCGCTGTTTTACTTGAAAATTTAAGCAGTATTCTTCTCTACGATTTGCATTAAACATTACTTGGTTGAATATTGATAACTAAACTTTCGTTGTAGTATACTAATTGAAGTAGAATCTGCGTAAGTCTGTGTATAATTTAAGTAAGAATATCCAAATCCGGAGAATGTTAAATAAAAGCTCATGTAAAGTATATATTCTTGATACTTTTTCCCGTTCAAAAATAATGAATTAGTACAGTATTGCTTTTAGATATTTTTTTATAATATAGATTAAACATCAATAGAATGGCTTCGAGTCTTTCTATTAACTTTACCCTTAAACACAACGCAATAAAAAAACGATTATCGATTTTAAAGGGAAACGGAGGTCCTGAATTTGTTTCCCGAAATTTACGACTCAGTTCAAACCTGTAATTGATTTTACAAAGACAATAAAACTGTTTTGATTACTACGCCAAAACGGAAACTGTTTCTATTGGTTTTAATTTAGACATTTGTTGTTTTATGTATGTTAAGTTTTAAGACACGTTCATTAATGAAAACGCGAACGAAGTCATATCAAAATAAATGAAAATATGTATTACATGATTTAATACAATCTAAAGTTTCATGAAATTCCGTAAGACACAATGTAGGAATCTTTAATTGTAATTAGATCTTTTCTGAACTAGTACGCTTTATCATCTGAAGATACATTGCCGCTTATCTTCTAACTAGATTGCAGTCAAACACTGGTTTATATAAAAAGCTGTCAAGAGATTACACTTATGACACAGCGACTCAATTCTTTATTCAGATTTAAGGTTACATAATGCTCTATTTATTTGGAATTCTCCCCTTAAATAACACCCTAAGGATTGGATCTAATAAACGGAGCAAGAGAAATAAATGAATGCCTTACACAAAGCCGTGTATACGACATTTGTAAGTTATTGCTTGTATCGCTTTCAGGCTGTTCTGTTAGAAATTAATTATAGATAATATAAATACACATAAAGGTATTTTTTACTATCTAAACAATATTTAACAAGTAAACGTTGTCAAACAGATTTACCGTGAAAATTTTGTCCTACATATTTTAATAATGATAATTCCTAAGAGACTGCACAATTCTGACTGTAGTTTTGTTCAAAACCAACAGTTGTTAAGGGTTTAGAGAAATATTGTATATACTTTGCTTGCCTTTAAGTATTAAATGTCATATTTAATACGTAAAGGAAAGGAATGAAACATGTTCTTAGCTCCCTTTTAAGGTAATGATAAAATATGTTTATAAAATAAATAAATTAGTCGACAATAACATCAATATTTTGTTCTGTTCTTCATTCGGGCTTTTACGCCAGTCTTCTACTATAACAATTTGTAATTATAAACATAATATTCGTAAACGTTTTTAAGAGTAAACCCGTTTAACACGTAAATAATGTAAATTAAAAAGGATTTATTAACTTAGTCTGTTTCTGAATGAACAGGAACAAAATTCAATGGTCGTATCATCACAATTTATTACTTGCTCAGTGAGTCAGGGCAGAGCGAAGTGATCGCATCACTTGACTCCGTTCAGTAAACGAAAATATCTGAAACATCAAATACGTTTCGCTTTTCATGCCTATTGAATCTAAATAGGTTATAAAAACGGCAAGGGTCGTTTTGACAATCTTTGAATACGCCCAATGAAATTTACTTCCCTTCGCGAATCATAAACTATTTTTTTTTTATTATTACACGAAGCGATGAAACAAGCAAAACGTTCGCGATACGCCCGCCCGTAACAGTGTGGCGCTAGTTAGGATTATATACACTGCACTACATTGTAATCATCTTTTAGAAACAGTAGATGTTAAATCTTATTACCCCAGTAATTTCACTGGCCCACAAAACCGTGCCCCTAAAACCAGAACATAGTAATATCAGCACATCGCAGTTTGGCAGTAGATATATACGCTCCGGTGGTAACTACCAAGACAGTCTCCAGTAAAATAAAATTGCCTTAAACTAAACTAACCCATATTTAGAAGTAACCGCTTTTAAACAAAATTTAATTATTTTGTTGTGTAGTTAATATTTATGAAATGTTCTTGATTGAGTTAAAATGTATTTTTGAAATACCTTTCCTTAAACAAACAGACGTAATTCTGTTGAAAAATTTAATGCAATTCTCCAACAATACTAATTCAAGACAACAAAACATTTTGTACAAACGTTATTGTTCTTTTTTTTTTGTTTTAATTATGCTATTATGCTAACAAAATGTAATATTTTCGCTTTCTTTTCTTAAGATCATTAAAAGAAGTGGCAATTTGTTTCCCGCGAATATTACAGATTCAAATGAGAATTGTGGGGGAATTTATTATAAAGTTGTGGAACAATGCATTACATTATTGTTGTTATTTTAATTAGATATATATAACAAGTATATATTATAAAATTATGTTATTATTTCAGTTGTCACACGGAGAGCATTGGATGAAATCCAAGTGCACACGTTGAGGAGGTTTAATAGTGGTTTTGCAACCTCGCCTAGCTACCGTCTACTCTCATGTTGTAAATCTGTCACCATAACACCGTTGCCGTATTCCCGATTTCAACGTATGAGAGCCAGAATATTCTGGGTGAGCAAGCTTTGCCGTCCTCTGACTCCTTGTCTCATTTTCACTTAACAGCACGTGTAATTTCACGTGCTGTTAAGTTACTTCACGTGCTCTTAGATTAAGTGTGAGCCGATTGTAGAAAAAAAAAAAAAATTGAGCGAATACATTTACAACTAGTAAATGTAGAGTGCTCTTCGTTAGATACCACCGCAATTTATATTTCTACCGCTAAATAGGAAGGTGTAAATATTATTGTATTCCCATTTAAAAAGCGTTATAGCTAATGAAATTACTGGAGTTACGAGGATCATATGTCATGGTATACAATGTAGTATAGTATATTTCATTATTACCAGCGCCACATTTTAAAGGAAGGCGTATCTATAACTACTAAGTTAAGGTTCCAATCATCTCATCATGTCGTAACATAACTAAAAATATTAATAAAATAATGATGTAAGCACTTATTAGGTGATGGTGTATATAAGGTTCTTTCGGCCAATTCGTTCCAGCTCTGACGCTCGGCACGCAATAAATCCTATTGCTGCTCTCACGGTACGACAATTCAGTTTCCGTTTTTGTTCACTTGCGTATAAATTTTGCTGGGAATCTGACATCAACTGGTAACACTTTATTACATGCAAACCGTGTTATGTTAGAAAATAAAAAATAAATAAAACCTTCCATTTAGCTATATCTCACATTGAAATGATTTATTAATGTCTGTAATTTAATTTATTTCTTTTCTACTGGTTACTTATTATGATTTTGTAGTGTTACCGATAATTTTTACCATTTGAAATTATATCAAAGTTAACTGGGGCATCATTGTGTATATGACTTATTTCTACCTAAACAGGACAAAAAAATATTGATTTACATCGAAAAAACTAACCTAACCTAACTAGACATTGCGCCGTCACGCAATTAAAAGTTAAAATTCCATTATACAGTGTTCACAAAAATTATTTTAATAAAAATATAGTATACTTAAGTTAAATAAAGGAATTTGATATAAATTAGCAAATATTTATCGATATAATAATCTATAATCTAAAATCTAAATTCATTAATCACCAATTTAACGAAGTAGTAATAATTATAAATAACAACTATTATAGTAAACCTATAGTTTTACATAACCAGTTTTGGTTGATCTTATTCGTATTATTACATATTTTCAATTTCTCTGTATAATAATTTTTTCTTGAAGCGCAAAGATGACTATAATAAGTAGTTAGATAAGTACAACACCAATGTAATATTAAACGTCATTGTATTCATCAGAATATCAACAATAATAATCCGAATAAATAAAAACTTTTATTTTATTTGCTTTCATGAAAACATATCCACGTAATAGATAAATTGGGTACAAGATACAGAGATCCATAAAATTCTATTTCATCGTAATCGTAACTCACTTAACTGCAGTGCAGGTAATGCTTCGGTGACAAAATTTATGGCTAGGCGTAAAGCTCGCTGTCACTGAATGATAGCATCAGATGATATCTCTAACATATAACGGCGATAACTAAGTGAAGCCGTTGTAAACACATATAAATCACGGTTAGCTTATAAACAATCCATCAGTCCCTTCCAATAAATAAAAAATCTCTAAGTTTCCTCCATAGAAAAATAATGAAAATACCACATATTCTTTTTAAAGAATAAATATATAATTTACTCTTTTGTCAATAATGTTTACAGGGAAATTATGTCGTCTTTAATATGCTTTTTTATCTACCTTGACCTTGATTTCACGTGATGGTCCGTAAAAACGGGACCGTGAAGAGAAGAAAGCCCGCCCCTAAAATTCAGCCTCTCATACGTTAATAGTTGAAACACAGCAATGCTGTTATGGCGGCAGATTTATATATAAAGGTGACAACTTCTCAGGCGAGTTCGAATAAACCTTATCACCAATCAAATTCCACAAAATATGGTCCTACAAAATAAGATTGTCCTGCGCCACGGAGGACAATCGCGAAAGATCATACAAGTAAAACAAAATGTTACCGTTGAGCTGAACTGAGCCTCTCAAATCCTTTTTGTTTCTAAGCCAAAGGTCTTTAATTCAGCCATTAGATTTTATTCCATACCTACTAGTCTTCCGTATACTTAAAGTCTTCTACATACTGCTATTAGTTACTATATAAATTCTTGGATCACTAATTAAAAAAATAAACATCTTCCTATTGCGGAACAAATTAATTTCCATTGAATTAAATCAGACACAAATAAATTATTTTGGTAGTGGCACATTCCGTAATAACGTCACTCATGACGCTTAATTCGATAAATAATTTCAAATATAATTTTGAGCACCAAAGGCTGGCTTCTGATTTAATTCACTATGTAATTTACACGTACATACAAACGTTATGTGAAAACGATAAACAAAATTGCCTCGATCATTGCAATTTATATCGTTTGCTACAAATCATTTAATTCTATAAAGCTCGCAAAACTATGACCGCTGATAAAACCACAAATAACGGGCCTTCCCAACATCTCCGCACCGATCGGTCAGAAATAAAATACTAAATTTAATATGTAACCACTTTTAGAAAAAATTTATATTACTGCGTTTGCAATATTTACTTTAAATATTTTTTCCAACTATTGGACAATATATTACTTAACCGCAACTTCTTGAAGTAAATTATTGTGGACCGTTAAACATTATTAGTACTGTTTCATTCTATTTTCATATGCACTGCACGTCACCTTAATATATTTATTTATTTATTAGGTGTATTTACAGTGTACAATCGTAATAGGAAAAAAACAATGTTATGATTAACTAATTCTGGGATGCACACCTATGACAAATACACACAACATTCAAAATAAAATACGCAATAAATCAAAATGAGAAACATAAAAATTAAATTATAGTTGTAAGTCTCATTACCTCGGTAATTTTACCAGCTACAATACTTTTCAAACCGATACAGTAATTTTTGTACCATTTTGTCTGGCGGCATAAATCTGCGGCAGTACCTAGCTAGAAAGTCTCCAGCAACTAATCTATTGTACAACAAACTAATGTATATGTAACTTGTCTTTCCGTATGAGATACATTTTTTTAATTAATAACTTTTTCATAAATTTTAAACACACTAAAAAAATCTAGTACTCTATATTTATCATTTGGTTACTAAAGAAATACGTTATAAATGTTATTCTTCTCTTATAATTTACGCGCTTTGATAAAGGCCTTTTTATTAAAAAACGTGGGATTATAGATTTTTTTAGATAGTAAAATTAAAACTTTATTCATAAGCTATCATCTACCGAATGACTGCCTCCGCGGGTTTTTTCATTTAACATTCAAGAGTATTTTAAACTTCGTTAGGTGAGCTCCTTCAAATGTCATTACAGTGAAGAAGAAAATTGAATTACTTTCACCGTGACTGTTTTATTATATTCAAGTAAGTCAATGAAGTTTAGATTACACAAGCCTGCATTTAATATATATTCTATACACTGTGCACTCGTTTTTTGTCATATCTCTTCCTCATTCTTTGCCTCTGGTCTTTTAAACAAACATAGTCTTAATAGGCGTTAGCTGAGGCGACAGCTTTAAATATAAAAGTAATATTCATCTCAAAAACAAAGTTTTCACCCAGAATAACGTAGCAATTTTAAAAGGTTTTGGAGACCGACGCCTTTTAAAACTTTTAATTCCTTTGTGAAGCTTTCCGATATTATTATCTAAGTCTCGAGTATTATAAATAAAATTGATTTTATTAAAAGAGAACAAACAAACTTATTTTCCACTTTGTTACCTATTTCGTCTGTCGCCTCAAACAATGTTAACTATAATAAGATACTTATAAAAGTTTAGTTTTTATTAATTTTATTTTATTGCCTTTAATTGAAACAAAATCTATATAATAAAAATGAATTGCTGTTCGTTAGTCTCGCTAAAACTCGAGAACGGCTGGACCGATTTGGCTAAATGTGCTCTTGAATTATTCGTGGAAGTCCAGGGAAGGTTAGTAAGGTGAGAAAATATGGAAAAAGTGCCTGGAATATGGTAAAAACAACAATTTCTCTTTTTCATAGAGGTGACCAGATTTTTAGATAGGCAAAGCGGGACAACTCTGAAGGAATAATAATATCGTAATTTTTTTTAGTTTTAACATAAGTACAGTTTATAAATGTTTTTTATATAAGTGAATTTGTTTGAGTAGATTGTAGTAATTTTGTAAAATATTGTAAAAATCTTCACAAGAATTTGATAAATTAGTTTGATTGACTTGAAATATTTGCAAAATTTTATTCGTATATTACTTTCTAAAATTTCTTTCGAGGTTAAGGTGGGTGATACACGTTTTGTCATCAATATAAAATATGAAGACTACGAGTATTTTAAGCTAAGTTTAAGAAAATTTATGCATTTATGAAATATTTAAATAAATTACTTACTTTATTTTTCTATGGTAAGAAACAGATTTGTAATATTTATTTGTTTAATTATCTTGCTAGCACGCAGTACGGATACAAAGTGTATCATTTGAGAGACAAATACAATGTAACTGGATAGCAAAAGCAATATGTTACGCAAAACAATGATTTTCATAAATTTAAAATTTTACTTAATTCTAAAAGTCGGGACTTTTGAAAAACGTCGCGTGACGCGGGATTAATAGTAAAAAAATCAGGACTGTCCCGCTAAAAGCGAGATGTCTGGTCTCCTTACTTTAGATACATAAAACGTCAAAAATTTGAAGTTCGTCCCGTCATTTAGACACCAAATACAATTTAAAAGAATATTTTTGATTTTGACATTTGATATTGACAACCAACAATTACTCATTGCAATTATAATACATCACGAGAAAAGGGAGAAACATGGCGGACGAATTAACCACGCAGACAATATTTTAAGGATTTTTATTCTTTTATTTTATACGTCTACACATGACACTGGCTCACTCACAAACCGTGCTCATGCCATCAATTGGGAAGAAGAAGAATATTTTACGAACTTTAGCGGGAATCTGGGCGTAAAGGTCGCGTTGTCTCGGTTGAATTTTTATTTTTTTGTGCATAATGCAGTTGAATGTTCAATGTGAGTGTAGTATCATGCAGTAAATTAGTGTGTTCGTGTGCAGCGATTGTAGAATTCAAGCAGGAACACCACTGTCCTAAGTTCAGATTGGTTCAAAATAGTAGTTAAGTCTTAACTTTACTTTGTTGATCTTTTGTGATAGTGACACTATTTACCGCTGAGTGCGCGAGAACTTTCCCTACTTTGATTATCTACAATTTATAATGCCAAAGATAAGATATCCTGACTTAGGTCAATCAACATGTGCATTTAAATATAATAGAAAAACCAAATTAATAACGGGCATTTTTTGTGATTACGAATTATTTTTTTCTGGTTAAATTTTCATCACATTCTTTACTAAAATTGAAACAGTCTCGAATTATCAATAAGCGTTTTTTTTATTGATTTTGAAGCGGAACGAAGTTTGCTGGGTCAGCTAGTATATTATAAAAAGATTATTATTGGAGGCTAATTAACATACACATTAATAACAATGAATACAGCAAATCCGATTTGGAATTGTAATTGTGATATTTTTTAATGCACCCAAAATCGTCACACAGAAATCCACTGACAGATTAATTTATTAATTAAATATTTTGCTAACCAAATATCAAAATGTATTTACATTTTGTTTTTGTAAGGTTTAAGTATCAACAACCACTGAACATAATTTTTTTTAAAAATCTACCATCTTTTACATTTAACAAAACACATAATAGATACATGGTATTTCCGTAGCTTAAAGCAAGCATGATTACCGATATTTAAAAAAAAAACTTAAATACGCTGTATAAGTAAATTACTGAACATCAGAAATTTAATTACGAAGTTGAAGGTGAATTCATTAAGTACGTGGAAAACAAAGGACCATTCTACTTTATGAGACAGCAAGGCGGGTGAGCAAAAATTATGTCTACAGCTCAAGTGCAATTGTCATTAAGTGATTTATAACTATTTAACGTAAATTAAACAAGAAAATACATTATTATATTTTAACATTAAAAATATATTAAAGTGTTACAAACGTACAAATCTTTCTTTAAGAGATGATAGATTATGTGAATTTAAACTATTTAATTGCACTGGGTAATATTACTCCAAAAAAATTAATTGAATATATTTACACAAATGTAACAAGTCCTTGACAACTTTTAGTTAATGACTTTTGTTTTCTTCTGGCAGAAAATTAAACGTCGCTACAATCAAAATAAATATACAACTACAACTACAGATTAGTTGGATAATTTAATATGCAAAGAATTCAAGATCCTCGTAACTTATAGATATGTATGTATAGATATAAAGAGTAGAAGACATAATTGCCGTTTGTAAGGTCGTTGGCGCTATAGGTACGTCCTAAAAAGGCAATGGTTCAATTCGCCCAGAACCTGAATTCTCAGTGAACGAAAACATCATGCGGGAACCGGCATGTTCCAAAAACAACAGCTTTCATGTACATGTGGCGTCCGACAATCTTCATTTTAAAATAAATGAGCTTGACCTTTGAGAAAGGTTACGATTCTCAACTTGTGGGTACATAGAGATATGTTTATTATTATATTCGTTTCTATCGTCCGCATTTGATTGAAACATTGGAGTAATGAGTTTCACGGGTCTAAAACGAGTCTTTTTCAATTAGTCTGCAGAAATTTTCATACTAACCTGCTATTTGGTATTACTCTTGTAGTTGATATCATGGAATCTATCTTTAAATTTTATTAAGTTTAAAGACAGATGCAGCTATTACTGTGAAATTACTGGCATAGCAAAATTTAAGTTCTTATGACCCAAGGCGATAAGCACATAATAATATCTTACTAACTAGCGTCACGTTATCATTGGAGGGCGTACCATCAGATGATCGTCTCGTCGAATAAAAAAATAACAATAAGGTTTTTAAGTAATATGTTATATTTGTTTCCAAGTATGTTTAAATCAAATCAAATCGTTTATTTGCAAGAGTGTGGTAACAAAATACGATGGTTTATAGTAAATTAATAAGCGCATTCTACTTAATACTAAGCATTTGATATCCGCGAGCCCAGTATCCGTTGGTGTTTATCAGTCGGTTAAACGACTTTTAGCATTAAACATCAGAGAATAGTTAGAAATATTTATAGATATATTATACGGCTATCCTTAGCGCTGCAATATTTTGTATAAAGGAGCTGAACATCAATGCAGCACGCATGAGTGAACTCCAACTCTTAAAGCCCGCAGCGAGCCGTGAAGCACAATGGAAAGCATTCATTACGATAAACGCGCTTCTTTGAAATACCGCCGGCGACGTGTAAAACGCACTTGGATCCGATACCATCTTTAATCTTCGCACCTCTATTCGTGTGAGGTGCGCTCGCTCGTACCAACTTGTACGTAAAGAAATGTTTCAAGCATATTTCTTAACTTAAAAATCTGGATTCATAATTATTTTATTCATTAAAAATAAAAATAATTTCAAAATGAAATAATTGCCTCCGTGGCGCAGTGACTAAGCGATTGTCTTGTACTATGGGGGTTGACGCATGTTTTGGAGTTTGGTTGGATATAGGATTTTCTTGATCCTGCCTGATTAGCTACCACTATCATATTGAAAATATGCCGGCACAACAGCGTTGCTGTTATCCAATTGTCAACATATGAGAGCGAGAGTATTTGGGGTGAATAGGCATCACCATCAAGGCCTTATTATCACTTATTACCCTGTCAAGTTGAAGACAAGCGTTAGCCCGTCTTAATTAAAAAAATATAAATTATAACTTACCATTTATACCTCAAAGAAATAGCTATTGGTAATAATGTTTTCTGTTTCCTAGTTTTAAATGCAGCAACTTCCTAATTTGTAATAATGCGAGCAGAAGCGGAAATGCAATAACAACAGCAATTAACGAAGCTGTAAAGTTGTAATGATCCTAAAGAGAGCCATAAAATAGTGATGGTTGTTACAAACAGCTTTCGGTTGGCCAAGTAACTTTTTTGATCGTACTTTTTTAACTTAGCTTATAAAGTTTCTGTTTGGACTACACTTATTTCGTATATTACCTTCACGGTGATCTATGTTATAGGGCAATAAATATAAAATATGACAAAAGTACAAAATTCGTTTAGTTTTTAAATTTTATTTATGTTTATC
This sequence comes from Byasa hedistus, assembly GCA_029286795.1. Classification (NCBI taxonomy): domain Eukaryota; kingdom Metazoa; phylum Arthropoda; class Insecta; order Lepidoptera; family Papilionidae; genus Byasa; species Byasa hedistus. The sequence continues at coordinate 4,356,208 of JAGSMW010000008.1, forward strand.
TCATTTAACGATTTCTTATTTTTACCAATGAACCGTTTTACAAACATTTACCAGAAAGAAAACTTATTACTAAATACAAATTCCCAATGGCTTCTGTTGAAAAGGAAATATTAAGAAACTATTTAACTTTAGAAATGCATTCAAGGTTATCTTATTTTCATTATATATGCTTTGATTAAAATAGAAATAATTAATAATGTTTCTCTAGTTTGAACACTGTGTGATCACAGGTGCGTCTCATTATAAAAAGGTTCATTCATTTCTCTTATAGTTATGTCAGACAGCGCGATACATGCAGTAAAATAACAAAAAAATATTTAAGATTACCACACTAATAACCATAACAGGTTTTTTATTGAAAAAATCATATATTATGCACGACCTTATCAATGTAGCGCTACATAGGATGTTTATTCTACCACATTGCGATCGTCGCGATAACTAAGATATTAACTCTCGAACCTAGAATGGTTACTTTATAATACCGAAGTATTATTAAACATCTATAGTCGTCTGAGAATACGAATTACACTGTATGTATATTACATTGTATATATGTACAGTGAACGATTTTTGTTTTAATTAATAACAGCCAATGTTTCAATACAGTTGTACTTCTTGGGAATATTACACGTTGATGTGCAAAACGCACTTCACACTCGGACAGATACCATCTTTAATCTTGGCACCTTTTTAAGCGGTTTATAAATAGAGAGCCGAGAACGCTTTGTGAGATGAAATGAGAGCAGCAGAAGATAAGAATCTCGAAAGTGCTCCGAGCGTGCGGTAAGCCGCGTGCCTGTCAAGTGCTAAGATCTATTGCGCTTTTCATTATAGAAGGAACTGGAGATAAACGTTTTTGTTAGGTAATATCTTCACAATGAGACAAAATGAATCAGCTGAAACTTCAAAAATCTTATTTAAATTGATATAGAATTGCTTACCTTTTTATTTAATACTAGCTGACCCGACAGACTTCGTTCTGTCAAAAAAATTGGAATGTGGCAGTTTTTTGTTCTTACCTATTTTATAGCCAGCGCAAAAAATCTGGACTGAACCGTCACTCTGGTGATAGGGCGGTGTGTGGGGTTCAGCTCTATATATGTTCATCTAATAACTAATATTTAAATATTAGTGGGTTCCAGAAGAGTGGCCAAAGTTATAATTATAGTACATAAATTATATTTACTATTATTATTTTATTAGGAACAAATAACTGTCACATTCCAAATCTTTTTGACAGAATGTAGTCTATCAAGTCCGCCAGATGGTAACGCGGTTTGTGCTCGACTGATGTAATGTCGTGAAAACGAATGCATTTTATGTCGCGCGCCGAAACTAAAACAAAAGAAATAATACCGCGAAGCCGACCAAATTGAAAATCAGTAAGAATGATCTTTAGCTATTACATTTTGTGACTATTTATGTTATTATTTCATTCGTTTTAATTTCGGCTCGCGGCGATCTTCCGACGCGCATACGCACACCATTTTGATAGAATAATTGAATTTGAACTTTGTGCAGCTGTAATAAAGTGCAAATTGACTCTTTAGCGTTACGAACGCACCTACATCGCTTAGACAGCAGTGAAAGCTTGTTATTTAATATGAACTTTTGTTTGTTTGTTTCTGGTTACTGGTTTCTGGTTTCTGGTTTCTGGTTTCTGGTTTCTGGTTTCTGGTTTCTGGTTTCTGGTTTCTGGTTTCTGGTTTCTGGTTTACTGGTTTACTGGTTTACTGGTTTACTGGTTTACTGGTTTACTGGTTTACTGGTTTACTGGTTTACTGGTTTTACTGTTTACTGGTTTACTGGTTACTGGTTACTGGTTTACTGGTTTAATGGTTTACTGGTTACTGGTTTACTGGTTTCTGGTTTCTGGTTTACTGGTTTACTGGTTTACTGGTTTACTGGTTTACTGGTTTTACTGTTTACTGGTTTACTGGTTTACTGGTTTACTGGTTTACTGGTTTACTGGTTACTGGTTTCTAGATTTCAGATGTCAGATTTCAATTTTTCATTTTCCATTTTCCATTTTCCATTTTCCTTTTCCATTTTCCATTTTCCATTTTCCATTTTCCATTTTCCATTTTCCATTTTCCATTTTCCTTTTCCATTTTCCATTTTCCTTTTCCATTTTCCATTTTCCATTTTCCATTTTCCATTTTCCATTTTTCCATTTTCCATTTTCCATTTTCCATTTTCCATTTTCCTTTTCCATTTTCCATTTTCCATTTTCCATTTTCCATTTTCCATTTTCCATTTTCCATTTTCCTTTTCCATTTTCCATTTTCCATTTTCCATTTTCCATTTTCCATTTTCCTTTTCCATTTTCCGTTTCCATTTTCAATATTCCAATATTCCAACATTCCAACATTCCAACATTCCACATTCCAACATTCAACATTCCAACATTCCAACATTCCAACATTCCAACATTCCAACATTCCAACATTCCAACATTCCGACATTCCAACATTCCAACATTCCAATATTCCAACATTCCAATATTCCAGTATTCCAATGTTTCAATGTTCCAATATTCCATATTCCAATATTCCAATATTCCAATATTCCAACATTCCACATTCCAACATTCCAACATTCCAATATTCCAATAATCCATTTTCCTTTTCCATTTTCCATTTTCAATTTTCCATTTTCCATTTTCCGTTTTCCGTTTTCCGTTTTCCATGTTTCATTTTCCAATAACTGCCTCATTCCAAATCTTTTTGACGGAATGAAGTCTGTTAGGTCCGCCAGACGGTAACGCGGTTTGTGCTGGACTGATGTGATGTCGTGAAAAAGAAACTACAACAAAATAAATAATACCGCGAAGCCGACCAAATTGAAAATCAGCAGTAATGATCTTTAGCTCTTACATTTTGTGACTATTTAAGTTATAATTTCATTCGTTTTAATTTCGGCACGCGGCGTTAGATCCTCCGACGCGCATACGCACACTTTTGAAAGAATGATCTAATTTTAACTTTGAGCAGCTATAATAAAGTTAAAATTGACTCTTTAGCGTTACGAACGCACCTACATTGCTTAGACAGCAGTGAAAGCTTGTAATTTAATATGAACTTTATGAAATAGCAATAAAGTTCAAATTGACCCTACATTTTAGTTAGAGAACGTTTGTATAGGAAAAAGAAAAGCGCTGTTTTTAGGGGCTTCCCGGCGATTATTCGAATTTTTCTCAAATTGACCAATTGGTCCTGGCGTTGTAGAGTGATGCGCTTACCAACACATATTTGTATTATAGATTAATAATAAATTATATTCAATGGCATTAGTTATTAATAAATAAATAATAAAGTTGCTTGAGAATATATTTATATGTAGAGGGAGTGACAAAAGGCATAATGTTTGAGAGATAAAGAATTCGTCGTCATCCCCACTCCGTGCTGTGTACTGGTGAGAGGTGACACCGGTACACACTTGGAGGGGATCACTTACCAAGTGATAATATTTTTTTTTGGAGTTTACAGCCACGCGGTTTGATACGTGGCCATGTACAATTGATGATATCGAGCGAGACAAAAATATTAAAATGTCTATTAAAAAGCAGGGGTTGGTGATAGAAAAGTGAAAATTTAGGGTTGTATGTAGTTTTTGATGCCACACAATAATAAAATAAAATAGAAAAAAAAAATCCCAAAAAATAAAAAAAAATTTTTGGTGTGGGCAACCCTGATCACTTAGAGGTTTGAAAAATAGATAGTAACCGATTCTCAGATCTACTGAATATGCACAAAAAATTTCATAAGAATCGGTAAAGCCGTTCGGAGGAGTATGGGAACGAACATTGTGACAAGAGAATTTTATATATTAGATTAATCTTTCAACCAAAAAAAGAAATTATGGGGTATCATGAGTATAAAACTTAATACCCGCATGTAAACCAACTTGGAAGATCTTAACAAAAAAACGTTAGTTTAGAAATACATGAAAAACTTAAAAAAAAATACAGTGATAATTTAAATAAAACAAGGTCAACAGAAGGTTAAAATCAACAGGTCATACGAACACAAGCACGACATCGACCAATCAACAGGCCAGTTTGAAAAAAGTGTACATTGCACGCATTACTCTGTCCATTAATAGTGGTTATTAAAAACTGAAATTGTAAGTCTAATAAAGGAGCAAACGACATAAAAACACATCTAAATAAGTTACTCTAAATAATAGTGATCTTCGGCCTAATGTAATTAATTACACCTGCCACTGTTACTTTGCGCTCGCAGTTTTATGAAATAAGATTTTACCTATCGTTCCTACTGATTTCAGTTGTTTTCATTCTACTATTAGGTACTTCGATAGAAAAACCTGGAGAAAGACAACCTCCGACAACAAAGACTACTCCCAATACTCGTCACTAACTTCAAATTCAAATGTAAATAAGACAAACACTGAACGAATTCTCTACCTCAACTCAGAAACCCGTTTTTTTTTTCTATTTTTTTCGTGGGGAAATCCTGCATTGAAACTCTTCAGTTACAGGGGTAACAGAAGTGTTATGCCGGACTCTTAAAACCCCGCAGTGTCCCAATCAACGCTTTTGGCTGGAATCACGGGAACGCTTTCGCACACAACCATGGTTCCGACATTGCGAAGCCTTGATGAGGCTACATCTCGGGGTGGAACTCGGCAACCCTGCTTCAATGAGTAAAATTAAAAAAAAAACTATTGTTATATGTCATGTTATTAAATCTTTGAAGATGCCTATGTTCAACGGTGGACATCTTCTGCAGGTGGATGATGATGAAATATAACACAGCCAGGTGCAAATTCAGCAAAATTATGGCGCACATTCAATGGGATAAATGATACAACAATTTGTTGAATAAACATTTATTTTTTAAAGTAATAACTACAAACGTTCGTAGCGATAAATTTGCTCGGATCCACCTATCAAACATTTACCAGCCATCCATCCTTTACATCAGAGACCCTTTCACACTTTGCCAGCATATCCGAGCTACTTCCAAAATACTAGAACATCAAAATTAATATTGTGTAGAACAATCGTAGAAAGGTGCATTTTATACAATCAGTATTATAAAGCTGAAACACCTATAAACAAAAATGTACAATACCTGATCGACGCAAGATTTTACCACAAATGTATTTTACTCTTTGTTAGCTAACGCAAAAACTTTTAATGCTTTTCTATAGAAGATAAGCGATCGTTTGGTGTTAATCCTTACATTAAACCGTTCGGAACGGCGGTAACTACGAAAAATTTAAACCTACAAGCACGGAGGAGTTTTAGTGCAAATTATAATTGACTACACATTTAACTACCGTTAATATTTTCTACGTACAATTTTTATTTTTGTATTTCCACAACATATTCGTGTTAATAATAATATCTCAAGTTTAATATCGTTATGAGTTTACAAGATCGTTTACCGCGATCTGGGGAAGCTCGATAGAGACCGCTAGATGCTGCCAGCGCAAGACTGACCGGCGAGGAGATCTTTGAGGTAGATCTATGTCCAGCAGTGGACATCTATCAGCAGATGATAAAAGCAACAAAAATTTTAAAGTTTAATTAATTTGCACGCTACAAGTGCTTTTTCGTATATGGAATAGTAAAGCCATTAAGGTCGTTAACGACCTGAAATACTATACCTTTTTATACTTCCCAAAAACGTAGGTGTTATCTAGTTCTCGTAGTACCATTACAAAGGTGAAATAAATTTATATTTACAAAAATAACTCAAACTAGCAACATTAAAATAATAATAATAAAATCAAAAATACTATATGCGACTACGAACGGAACTGGTCTATAAATTAAATAACCGCTACATATCCGCGTATTATGCTACAATTAAATAAATAAATAACTTTATCTAATCTACCTAAACTTGAAAGAGAATTGAAGCAAAATACTGTCAGTAACTAGATAAAAACACAAAAAAATTTAATCGTCTGTGGAGGAACAACGTGTATTGTATGAAAATGTAACAATACTTCAAAATGTGACCACTGTTACGGTAACACAAGTTATTTCGAAATTGTAACAATACAGAAGAAAGTTTTTTTTAATCGGAAAGTTTCGCTTGCGTTGGATTTTCTATTGTAAAATTTGGTAATTATTATCGTTATTTGGTAAATATTCGTTTACAGCACGCAGAATTCGTCGAGCAGATTCTTCAGCTCCTTGTTGTGAGCCGCCTTGGAGCCAGTCGCTGGTGAAGCGGCGGTGGCGCGGCCGTTGTAGCTGCAAAATACATTATGTTTAAAAAAAAGGCGATTTGATAAAAAATAACTGTCATCATGGGGCAGTTGATAGAATTTTTTCGCACTCGCCTGGCTAGCTATTTCTCTAATATTGTATATAAATCTATCACCACAATAGCATTGCAATGTTCCAGCTGTCCACATACGAGGCAAGTGTTCAGGGCAATTCACCATGTGAAATTGAGGTGAAGATTCAACCCATTGCATATATTAAAAAAAAAACATTGATAAACGTTCACGTATCTTTACATTTATAGACATACTATTAATTATAAAGCAATAACATAAATATTATGAGTATTTTATCAGTGTAAATAGTAGAATAAGTGTTTTGTTGAGTTTAGATAGACGATAAGCTATATTTTTATTGACGTATAAAACTGTGAGTCAGTGGACTCTGGATTCGCGAGCCCTGTAATAGACGAAGTGTTTCAGTCTAGACTATTCACCTAATGGCAAGTGCACCCTTTATCAACTGCACCCTTCAAACCAGAGCACAGAACATAAATATTTATTTTAAATGTAGAAAACAGTTCTTGTTTTATATTTTTAGAACTAATAGTATTATTAAAAAAAGTACAGCTATATAGATACTTGATATTTATATAAGAATAAACTTATTTCAAATTCCACACAGAAAGGTGATGTATCCTCCCGAGTAAAAGGTGTTTGGCATTTATTTAAATAAATTGTTGGCGGTATATTTTATGCTGTTAAGGAAAATACTGTACAACAAAATAATAATATTCTTAACTTGGCAAAGATTTTATATGACAATTTATAGCAAATGAATAAATCGCTTTTAAATCATTTAAAAACGATGAAATTTTTGTGTTCATGTTTCTATTCTTATTTATTACGATTTAATGTGCAAAAACTAACCTTGTAACTTTGTAATGAAATGTTATCATCTATATACAAAGCTACAGAAAAAAAAAATATTGCTTATTATAAAAACTACTATTTATTGTGCTGTGATGTTGATAAAAATATATTCGCCAGCCCCAACAGAAAAGCAAAAAAACAAAAATAAAAAGGAAAAGCCTTCAAGCAACATATCACATAATAACCTTAATGTAAAAAACAGTTTTCCTTAATCTATCATATGAGAAGAAACAATTTTTTAAACTGAAATACAATCATCTCGTCAAACAGCAATTGTTTATTATTTAGGAATATAAAAGTTTTATTTAACCGAAGCATTGACATTTCAGTAAAATTATTAATATTCACTATATTGTCATTATCTCACCTAATTACTCTCGGCACAGTTTCAGTTTCGGTACTCTCAGACTGTGGGGCCGGCTGAGACGTACCGAGAAGTTGGCTTAACCAACTACCCGTTTGCGATTGGGACTTTGCCCTGGAACCAATTGCCGTTCAGAGAATGCGACATTAAACATTGTTTATGACATTACTTAGCCCATATTCACTTAACGTTGTTTTATATCTTACTGTGTTATTCGGGAAGTGTGTTTATATAACCCAATCGTGAACAGGTGTAAAAAAAGTTATTTTTTACCATTTTTTAATAAAAGTTTACCTTTACGTTAAAAAGTGCGGGGCTGGAAAAGGTGGATTTTTGTAATCATTTTGTAGTGTAATATATTTTAATATTCAGTGCTGTATAGTTTACTAGTGTCTTGTTATTTTATAGATGTTTCTTATTAATTAAATGACCATTAACATTGAGGAAGTAGTATTTTCTGAATGAAAGACGCCTTATAATTAAAAATAGATAATAAAATATTGAACATATTTTTGATCATAAACAAATCATGTTCACGTATCGCTCAGTTCTGAAACTTATATATTTACTCTAAGGAAAAATTGTTGGAGTATATCTCACCTGATCAACTTGTGATTTTGCAACAAAGTACGGAAACGAGGTTCCACATAACTCCAGGAGCCCATGTTTTTGTGCTCCTCTTGGCTCCACACCAGCTGCGCGTTGGGATATTTAGCTACCTCAGCTTTGATCAGGTCATATGGGAATGGAGAGATTTGTTCCACCCTGACAAGTAAATATAGTTAAATTATTTAACAAGAAAAGTAAACTCGAAAACATAAGAATGTACATTCTATTTAAGAGGTAAAAGTTTTATTATATTTCAGGATCGAGAAGACAATTTAAAAAATTTATTGTGTTTTTAACATATATATATACCATAACAAAAGTATTACCTGGCAATAGCGATATCCTTTTCAAGTCCCCTTTCACGTCTCTCTTTAATCAGATCATAATAAACACGTCCCGAGCAAAAAGCAAGCTTACGGACATTTTGTGGACATTCAGATGCCGGTCCTTCTTCGGGGATGACTCTGTGTAAAAAAAATGTTGTTTTACACCAGCATATTAATTGAATGGAAGAATCTTAATTTAAAAAACAGCGACAAAACTCTTGTTCTTATTTCTGCAGTCAAGGTAACAACAATGTGTTGTCTATATCATCCTATCTAGGGTCACATTAATATGGGAAGGAGTATCCCTTACCATCATTAGGTGTACGACCTGTTTCTTTCTTGGCTTTGTTGAATTTAGAAAACAATATTCAACTGGATCACAACATTACTTGAGCTCACCTCTTAAAGGAAGTGCCTTCGTTCATGTCATCGAAAGATGATTTACACTCGGGATGCCGCAATAACGACTTAGGCGTCATGAGAATGAGCGGCTTGCGGAACGGCAGCGCAATCTGACGCCGCAGAATGTGGAAGTAAGACGCAGGGCTCGAGCAGTTTGCAACGATCCAGTTGCTGTCGTGAAGTTGACGCACTGAGGAATCGAAACTATCTATTAGGTAAATACTATTACATTCAATTTCAATAACGTGAATAAATGATAAAAGACAAAAATTATGTAATAGCCATTTAATTGCCTTGAAGATGCAGTGGTTAATCGCGTGTAACACGAAGGTGCCTGATTCTACTTTGCGGTCACATGTGGAGTTTATGTAGTTGAGTAGTAGTTTTGCGCCTAAATAATTATTAACCTCATTTTGTTAATCTACGGACATGTATACTGGGTGAACACGCTTCAGCATTCACAGCCATATTGTCATTTAACACCATGTCAAATTGAGGTGAAATGATGGCGCGTTGTAAAAAAAAAATGCTATATGAATGAGTATTTCAGAAAGTGCTATGTTGCTTATTAACATGGAGCTATGTAAAGAGCATAACAATATCAACTCCCTTCTCTCATTACTTAGCTATATTTACCCTCATAATCTGGGCTCTCTGGCGGCATGTAGTCTGGATCGTCGGAGCTCATTTGCAGGAATCGTTCTAAGCGAGCAGAGGAGTGTTCAGGGCCCTGTTGAAACAGGATACTGTTTTATGTTTACTGGGACAGGCTATGAAAGCATAGCTGTTAGAGGCTGTGATTATGTTCTGTGTTTGGAGAGGTGAAATCCCACAACCCTAACTTCTCACCAAGAAGCCAATCAATAATTACACAATTTGTGATTTAAGCAGATTCATGGTGGTCATTATCATCATTTCAACTGACAGTCATCCTCTGCTGTACTTAGGTGTCTTGTAATATTTTCCACAAAACATAATTTTGCACTGTATGTATTTATTTATTTGTCGTACACGTTACAGAGGGCGGATTTAATCGCTGGGTGAAATTCTAGCACAATACATACTTTAAATTAATTATCTGTTACTATATTACACAGTACTCTGAAGTAAACCCATATAATTTTTTTTTTAAAATATTAATCATTCTAATCAGTTTATATAAACATATATTTCTGAAAAATACATCATACATTTAAAGTGTATAAAAAACTTGTTTGATACTAACCATGCCCTCCATGCCATGAGGCTGTAGTAATACTATTCCAGACTGTCGCACCCACTTAGCCTGTCCACTCGAGATGAACTGGTCAATGATACATTGCGCAACATTGTTGAAATCGCCGAACTGCGCCTCCCATAGCACCAAAGCATTAGGATTAGTTACAGAATAGCCCACTTCAAATCCAAGTACACCTAAAAAATGTTTAAACCAATATTTAGAGCTTAAAATTCTCCATTTTTTACAAACGAAAGCACCTCCAGAACTATATATAATCTGTAATAATCAGACAGCAAAAAATACATTGAAGTTTGAGTTATGGTAAGCTTTAAACCAAATTCTAGTTATCTTTAGACCAAGTCTAGTTACCTCAGTTATTTGACTAGAAAAACTTCCTTTTAACTAGCACACAGTTACGCTGTTTTAGTGTCTACCTAGATCGCCTCTGGTAACAGAGATATACCACCAGTTAAAAAAGGTTTAGTTAAAAAAAATCAAACTTACCATATTCAGATAAAGAACTGTTGCAAACAGTGTATGGTGCTTGATCTGGATACAAATGGGCAAGGGCACAGTATGTAGCTTTATCTACCTTCTGGTGGTGAAGCACATGGTGTCTATAGAAATAGAAGATAAAGTTAATGAGACTATGAAAAACTTTTGCCATATATATTATGTATACTTATGCATATGTAAATATCTAAATCTGGTATATAATCTGTTACACATATTGAACTATAAATTTGCGAATGGGTTCCAGGTTTTTCATTCTTTTTATGAAACATGAGCATGGAAAGAGAGGGACATTTACCTTGTGGTAAGTGATTGTTTGCCTATAACACTGAAGTTCCATTTAATATGTGGGTAGAACAACACATTGTTTGTCCTTTAAGGTTTTGTACTATCACACCAAGAAATTCACTAAATAGTATATTCTTCAAACCAGAAAACAGTAATGTTTGCACACTATTGATTGGAGGAACAAAAAGAACCTGTATTGGTAATATCCTAGATGGACCTTAACTTCTAAGTTCCTATTTTAATATTCATCTTTTATAACAAATATTTCATGAAAATGGCTATTTATTGTGGCCTTTCTGATCTTAAAATATGTAAATCGAAATATTACATTCACCTATAATCTACGCGATTTATCTGTATCTACCTACTACTAAGTAAGGTAAGAAAATATTTACCTGTGTGAGAATGTGCCTCTTTCAACATCCTCTCCGGATAATCGCACATGAATACCTTCTTTCAGGAGTGATCCAAAGGCCATAGCTTCAGCGAGTGCCCAATCAACAGTGCGATTTTCAACCATCTCCATACGAGCCTTGAGGATACGTAGTAGACCCTTATGAATCTCGAATTCGGCGGCATTTGGTGGTGGGGATGAGAATCGCTTGCCAATATGAACTAATGTTTCTTCCACTACTCCGGATGGGGACATCTAACAAGTAAATTAATAATTAATTTAGCGTAACATGGCACAAGAAGAAATTATAATTGAAAAAGTTTAACTTTAGACAAAATAAAACATTGAATTAAATAATAATTCTACCTATCTTTTTTAGATGGCTTTTTATGCAGACTTATATAAAAATAACCAATTATTCTACAATTTTTCTATTACTACAATTCATTCTAAATTAAAACGTGTTTCAAGTTTGATCTGTTTGTACTAACCTTTAGAGGGTCTTTCCCTTCAAAGAATCCAGACCAGGGTGAATCCAACCAGTCCTTGTATTTGATATGAGTTTCTTGTTTAGCCTGATTATAAGCATCCTCGCAGATTTTATCGTATTTGTCCTTAACGTCCTTCACCTCTTCAGCGGTGACGACGCCTTCGGTAATAAGTTGATCGGCGTATTTTTCTAATACTGCAAAATTATATTAGACAAGGTTTAGTTTGTGGATAAAAACTTTATAAGCCTAATACTTGACTTCAATATCACCTAGTGTTATGTAACAAAGAGAATGCAGATGGGAGGTAAAGTGTTCTCACTTGCAATACTCTGGCTCTCATATATTGTCAACAGGAACTCAGCAACACAGTTGTGACGTTATATTTACAAATTTTAGCGTGTAGGCTAGCCAAGTGGTTAAAAAAAAAACTATATTACCAATAAAAATTTTACGACATGAGACGTGGATTCATACTAAGGATCTCCTGTGTACTAGACAATAGCTTCAATACAATGCTATGAAGGCAAGGAAAAACTACAAGGAACAGACATGTCAAATCTATATGTATATCAACAAAAAGGGAATGACAAAAATGTTAGACAATGTCTAAATATTATGAACTAAAAATTGAGTAATATGGTTTACAATTATTTTGTAATAATTTTATCTTGAATTTTTGGTCAAAGAAAAGATCTTATTATTGCCTTCATTAGGGTATTCATTTAGCTAAAGCATTTATTCAAAGTTTATCTCGTCGTTTTGTTGAATTAAAAATGTATTAAAACGGGAAGTGATTACTAGGAAGCAAGATAACATATCCAGCAAATTATCATAAATAGAAACGTACTTACCAGGCTTAGTCTTCCTGATCTTCTGGTACATAAGTGGTTGCGTGAACATGGGCTCGTCGACCTCATTGTGCCCGTTGCGCCTGTACGAGACTATGTCGATAACGACGTCCTTGTGGAAGGTAGCACGCCACTCAGCAGCCACATTGCACACATGCATGACCGCCTCAGGATTGTCGCTGTTCACGTGGAAAATGGGCGCGTTTACTACGCGTGCCACGTCTGTGTGAAAAATTAAAATCTAATTTAGTCATATTCTACCATAATATTAATTATATAATTGTTAGTAGTTTTACAAATACATTTTTACACATTCTCCTTGTAGGGGAAGTCCCCGAGTCAACCTATTAAAAAAGTAAAAAGACTTATTTTAGTTAAACAAATGGTATTTATGATTCACCTGTGCAGTAGGCAGATGAGCGCGAGTGTCGCGGATCTGTAGTGAAACCGATCTGGTTGTTAACGACGATGTGCACAGTGCCGTGCGTCGTATATGCGGGCAGATCTGACAAATGCATGGTTTCAAAGACCACTCCCTGTCCGGCGAAGGCTGCGTCCCCGTGAAGCAAGATCGACATTACCTGTCAATGAAATATTTTAAAATATGTAACATAGACAGAGCTGTTAAGTTGCCTGATAATTACATTTTTTTTTTAATTTTTGCCTTATTTCCTCAATTAAGTCAAAGCTTTTATTTATCCAGGGAATAGTTATAATAATTAATTATGTCATTTGGTCACATAATACTTTACAGAAACTATCTTAATTTACGACATAATTATCACATTTTCTCTACCTTCTTGCCTTCATTGTCTCCTCTGTAGAATTGCTCAGCTCTGGTCTTTCCTTGTACAACAGGATCAACGGCCTCCAAATGTGAAGGATTGGCGCAAACGGCCAGGCGTATGTTTTTGTTCGTAACTCGGTTGAGACGCTCGATGTATGTACCCAAATGATATTTTACATCACCGGAACCCTAAGAATTCATAACAATAACTAATATCAGCCATCATTTTTTTATTGACAAACATTTAATGAACAATAAAATATAAAAATAAGTTTCATATTAGACAAAGAATTATATCAAAATTATTTTGTAAAATGACCCATGAATTGTAAAAAAAAACTATTCTTACATCATCTTCAGCCTCCAGTCCAGCGAACTGTGTAAATAACTGGTGCAGAGGTTTCCGACAAACATTGGCCAGCACGTTTAGTCGACCTGGGGCAATAAAGGTTTTTATTTATTCGACGACGCGACTAGTCGAACAGGATGTCATCTGATTGAAGAGACACATCCAACCATAACAATGTGACGCTGGTTAACTTGATATACACTGTTCCATATTGTGCTCGTCGCCTTGAGGCAAGGTGTTAAATCTAGTTACCCCAGTAATAACACTAGCTAAAGCGCCTTTCTGATCAGAACACTAATGTTTGCACACTACTGTTTAGCGGCTGAAATAAGAGCCGCGGTTGTAACTAACCAGACGATCCCAGGCAACAAAGAGTAATATCCAGTAAAATTATTTCCGCTAGTAAAATATATATTCAATACATTGTCAAAACAAAAAAAAATTCTTAGTTTTTTTTTAAAAGTCGGGAAATTAATCATTGTACATTTGAAGATTATTATAATGATGATTCATTACGCAAAACTTTAACGTTTTTTTATTAAAAATGTAAAATAATTTTTCGTTAAATGTTACGTAACTTTGATGGATTTCTAGAAATAATTGGTTAGCACGTAAACAGATGGTACTTATCTTTCCTGTAGTTCCAGTTTTATTTATGACTCATTGTTTACGAGAAAATACATTTTATGCGTCGTTGGTTCGAAATAACAATTTTTCCATTGCCCTTTGTATTACTTGTTACATAATCGATAAACAAATATAGGAAATGGTAAAAACCCTACAATTTAATACTTAAATCTAATTTAAAACAGCGTTAACTGCTTCGGTATACAATGTAAAGGTAGCCGTGATAGTTCAGTTTGTAAGAGGATCGAACGCGCTATACGCCTCATCGGGTTTGATCCTTACAAAGCTTAAACTTTATGTGAAGATAGATATACATTGTTCTGCAACCGATATTTTCTAAGAAAGCAAACTTTCGTGGACATGTAGAATTCCGCCAACCCATGTCAAACGTAGTAGTACATAAAAATAGCCTTGGCTCTTTTTGTGAGAGAAGGTCCCGACCCCCAGGCGTGGCAATATCCATAGAGCTTTAGACTAAAACTACTGAATAAAATACTGAATAGAGTTTATAGACATACTTCACAATATAATCGTGAATCACATATACATCTGATACTCGTGCGTATGTCTGTATGTTCATATAAGAAAAGTATACCTCTGTGTGGCATGCCCATGATGATAGATTCGACGCCGAGTTTTGTGGAAACATCAATAACTTGCTTCATGGCAGGAATAAGAATCTCGCAGCCTTCCAAACCGAACCGCTTTTCGGATGACCATTTCTTTGCCAGGAAATTTTCGAAACTGAAAATTTATTTGTTTACATAACTGCAATTTATTTAGTTGCTGTTGTCTAACATTGTAACATACTTCTTTGACGGTTTAAACCTTTTGACTTAGAAGGAGAGATAATAAAAATAATAATAAATTATAGCAAAATTAACTAAAATGTGTCTTTTTGGTGCATGAATGTAATTCATTAGATTAAGAGCGGTACACGACATGTAATCATTTACATAACTTTATCTGACCTTACTACTAATCTAATAACAAAATGCAGTGTTGCTTTTACCTGTCAAATACCTTTCCGCATTATCTATGCGTACTAACTTAAAAGGCAGTGTGGTTTATCAAATTGATAATGGGGATTAATCATACTTTTCTGTATTCTAGAAAACTAAACTGTGTACTCCAGAGCCATATTTTATTTCGGTGTCACTTATACAATAACGCAAAACTCCGAAAACGACAACAATTTTTTTTTTTAAACTAAATAAATTATTACCTTCTAAATTTTGTCATAGTGATTAACCATTGTTTATAAAAGCGTTTAACTATTACCTTATCTTATCTATACAGGAATCGAAAAATTTCGACAATGACAGCAAAATGGAGCGAATTATCTACTTGCCCTGACATTGCCTGGATGCACTAAAATCTGATCGGTAATATCTAATCTGCGCATATCAGAATGACATGAACGTTCGATAAATCCATTTAAAACAGTAAACAAATATATATAAGTTATATGTCAGTTATGATAACGTATCTTCCGCATATAACTGTCATACTACAAACGAATATATTCTTCCTAGTGAAAGCAGAAAATTATCTATTCTAAAACAAATCCGCAATTTATAATACATATGATTGACGAACTAAGATAGTAGTATAAAAACTATAATTATTAACAAGAAATAATAACAAAAGCAGCTCTATTGATGATAACTCATAAAAGACTCTTGACTTTGCATTAAGACTTAAATCATTGTTAATATCTAATAGCCGAGAGTAATTAAATAAATAAACACGACACAACGCCAAATTCTTTCCCCACCACTTGTATGACCGGCCGTCATTCACTGTGCGTTTTAAGCGCACCACTATATTATGGAAGCAGTTGTCGTCAGTGGTATCTCCGAACGAATAGACCCCTTTGGGTCTATTCGAAGTAGTAGGCTCTTTAGCCTACAATGAAAGAACCTACCACTTCCTTAAAAGTTGGCAACGCTGTCGCGGGCCCTCGGGTGTTGCGACTATCCCTGGGCGTCAGTGATCACTTTTCAACACATGAACTGTTCACTCATTTGCCTAATTTTACCTAAAAAAGCGAACTACTTACCCGGTAGATCTAGTGAGACGGGCGAGGATCAACCTCTTCTGGTCGGGGCTCATCTTAGTAACGTTTGGCGGCTCCATGCGCTGTCTGATCCAGTTGCACTGCTCCAGCGAGTTAATAAACATAAACTCTATGCCGATATTGTTGCAGTACGCTTGTTCCAGACGATTCAGAATTTCCCTAAAATTACCATCATTATAATATACCCTTGCAAGTGGAGATTTTACATAATTTTATTTACTTAATTATAAATAAATAAAAAAAATAATACCTTAATGGCAAAGCTTTTTCCTTCTCTCCAATAAAAGTCGTAGAAGGGAGTTTAAAAACTCTGTCCATGTCAGCCTCATCTAAAAATTAAAGTGGCTTATCAGAGTACGAAATTCATTTTATCAATAGCAGTAAGAAAATTATAGATATGCAGCAAGAATAGAACAAGCACATAAAAAGCAGCAAATATAAACACATACATCATATCCCTTTACTAGCTTCCAAATGGTATACCATGATTTTTTATCTAGAACGACAATTTTAAATATTTTTTCCAGAAATATGGCCATATCCCAAGTTACACAACCGTAACAACTAATTACAAATATACCTTCCTCTCACAATTACACGCAATTTGTTATTGTACAAAGTCCAATTGTGTCGAAATAAAAAGAAGACGAGATAAAGATTATTGCTTGTGACGAAACAATTCTCTGGCGGCGGCCCAAGATCGCCCGGGAAATTGGCGTCAAGGTCGTCCCGTTAAAATGTTTTCGTCTTGAAGAAAGGATGAGATATAAATGATTGATATTCGGTATGAACCCATATATACAATATTTATGAACATAAATATCCAATTTAAATAACCAAAGGTACATAGTTTTAAACATGCTACTGTTTCATTAGTGTTTGTAATAATTGTCGACTCATGCATAAGGAGAAAGATAGTAGACGGGGGTTACCACATGATGATGTCATGCAATATGTAAAAAGAATATGAAAATAGAAAGTATAATACAGTTAATGCCGTGCTAGCCCAGGATTCTGTGCGTTACGTCCACTTTGATGAGTACTCTGTAGTTATGGCGTGAATGAGATTTAGATAACGCAACAATAATCATCAAGGCTGCCAACCTCTCTATGTACATTAATGTTGTTACAGTTTTATACACTGATAACATCTTTTACCTATTTTTCATTTGTAAAAAGCAAATGTAGTATACATAAATAAATGTATTAAAAATAATCGGGCCGCGAAGCACGGGAGTTTAAACTATGTTTAAATAATTGAAATTTTCAAAAATTTTATTTGATTTATTCCTGTTTAATAAGCTATTAATTTAAATAAAATAAAAATTATTTAATTGTGTTTGATTAGTTTTTAACACAGCGTCCAATATACCTAGTATATTATTTAGTAACTAATTGCTGCAAATCTTTATTTTTGGTTTTGCAACTCGTAATTTAAGACAAAGAACAAGTTGGCAGCCTCTATACAAAATATAACCAGCCATAACTACACGTAGAATTGTCGAGCGGCCAGGATACTTGCTATGTCAGGTTCGCTAATCTTCTTACCAAACCTGTAGCTGTTGTGAATCACCTCCCGCGGGTTTTTACCGGCCAATTCATTGTTGGCTATTTCCAATGGGTCGAGTTTCGCTATATGGTGTCCTCGGATCTGTTTTTTTTAGTTTATACTTAGTATGCAATATAATCCTAGATTTGCGTTAAATGGTTTATTAATACTTACAAAAATAGGAAAATATAAAGCGAAAAATAAAACTTAACTAAAACCGAATAATGCTGATGGACCGCTTTAAAATATTTTTCAATTATGTTTTCAACAGAAATTCATTTATTTTTTGAATCTTCATAAAAAAAACAATTCATCATGTTGATATTAAAAAGCACATGAAGATTAATGCTATGAAATAAACGAAAATAAAATAAATACTGATAAAGGCAATATGTTATAAGCATAAATAATCTTTGAGAAAAAATCATTAAAAATTAAAAGGTTAAGAATCCATATACCATAAAAAGTTTACAACAAATACAGCAATAAATTGTTACTGGAGTAATACTTTGGCTATAAATTATATATTTCCATAGATCGCAATTTATAGCTGCGAAACTGAATTCAAGCGAACCAATCCATTGCGTTATATGTAACTGTGACGCTAAAAAACAAGTTCACGTAAAAATTCAATGTATTCAAACAATTATAATATAATCGCAAATACAATGGGATACATAAACAGCCCTGCTGGTACTCGAAGCATTGTCCCTGCATGAGAACGTCTAGGCTGTCAATTGCGGGTTAGTGACTATCACGTGATCAACAAAGTTGTTGTTCTTGGAACCCTGTCGGGAATAAACTCGGTGGGGATCGAACCCGCGCCTCTTCGAGACACAACGCACACGATCACCTTACAAACTATGCTATCACGGCTACCACAAAGGGATAAACATACCGTTATCAATCACAAAGTTTTTATATGAATAATCCTCCGCTAACTATGACTATTTTATAGGTGAAAATTGTTATTACACATTGTACCAGAATTCCCCTCCAATCTTATTCTAGTAAAGGAATATGATTTAAGCAGCGTTAGTTTAACTTATTAAATCATACAAAAATACAAGCTACTTAACGTGTTAATCAAAACCAGCAAAAATGTTATGTACACTATTCTAGTTTAGTTATTATTCAAACATGTTTATACACTTAATAGAGTTAGATGTCAATTATGACCGAATGTATCAAAAAGCTAGTCTCAAGTTTTAAATTATTAAGTAATGTACTTTTTTTAATAGTTATTAAAATATATTAATCACATTCGTTTGAAACTAATAAATTAATAAAAAAAAATAAACTCGGTGGGGATCGAACCCGCGCCTCTTCGAGACACAACGCACACGATCACCTTACAAACTATGCTATCACGGCTACCACAAAGGGATAAACATACCGTTATCAATCACAAAGTTTTTATATGAATAATCCTCCGCTAACTATGACTATTTTATAGGTGAAAATTGTTATTACACATTGTACCAGAATTCCCCTCCAATCTTATTCTAGTAAAGGAATATGATTTAAGCAGCGTTAGTTTAACTTATTAAATCATACAAAAATACAAGCTACTTAACGTGTTAATCAAAACCAGCAAAAATGTTATGTACACTATTCTAGTTTAGTTATTATTCAAACATGTTTATACACTTAATAGAGTTAGATGTCAATTATGACCGAATGTATCAAAAAGCTAGTCTCAAGTTTTAAATTATTAAGTAATGTACTTTTTTTAATAGTTATTAAAATATATTAATCACATTCGTTTGAAACTAATAAATTAATAAAAAAAAATAAACTCCGGTCTGTCACAGAACTAAATTGTTGGAAACATTTAATATCCCAAGCACCAATTGATGCGAATCGAAAAATGTTTTACGACAACAACCATTTAAGTCTAATCTACGACCAAACACCAAGATGAAGCAGTACTAGAAAACTACGTTCCAAAAGTGTACACTGACAATTTCACCTCGGAAAAGTGTTGACAAAATGTCGTTTCTATAAAAGAAATATCGTTGCAACCAAACCAAAGGACATGTAATTTTATTTAGATCAAGTGTTTTTTTACTAAAATGTATTTCTTAAAAATTCAAGAGAAAAAAAATTTAGCACTCATATTTACTTCTAATACAGATATACTAGGTGTAAGACAAGACTGTGCGATATTTCCTCCCTTTATAATTTTTTAACAGATAACAAATATAGAGTAATAAATTTTTTTATACCAAATCAGTTATAGTAGTTTTCAGATTAATTTCCAGGTGCCAAAAGGTAAACCCCTAATCGCAATACGTTGTGGGCCATACCGAATCGCACATGCTGTCTAATGACCGCCTCGCTAGCGAAGGCGCGGAGGCCCCCGTGCCACTCGCCGCTCGAGATGGGGTCCCCGGTGACGATGCCCAGCGGATCGAGACGCGCCACAAGGTGACCCCGGGACTGAATCGCGGGAACAATCCAAAAGATTTACGAAAACTCCATCGCTGATTGTTTTTTTTAACAGCGCAGCCAACTAATGCCGACTGCTCCCTCTAGTTAGTACAATGTAACTCAAAAACACCTCAAAAGCATTCACACTAATGTTATTTTTTGTTATTTTAGAAAAATATGTACAACCAAGAAAGTTGAGACTAGCAATTTTTCAAATCGGTCCGTTAGTAACTATTCTTGGATATAATATAATGAAATACGTTCGTTAATGTGATCCCTACGTGATGCATTTCTTATGATTCACGAATTACTTTATTAACAGCTAAACTACTTAACAACTACTGCAAACAAATTAGTTAATTCTTTTGTCAATATTACCACATACATGAATAGATTTTTAATATAGTTAATATTAATAGATATGATCCCACCGAACGCGTTATTTAAAATGAAATGTATGTAATAATATCGCGTTGAAGAGGCAACACGTGACACGCAAGGTACAGTGAACTATTCTGAACACAACACCGAAATGCGTCATGACCGCAAAATCACCTCGATCACCTTCATACTTAGAAACAAATCTCTAAAATGATTATCACTTACTTTACTAATGAGAATTCCCAATAACTTAGAATGATAAAAATTTGGTTTTTCTATTCAAAATAAAAAAAAAAACTATTTCTAAGAACATACTATGGATTTTTTTTATTTCACAAAGCGACGAGCCGAACCACCACCTCATGGTAAATGGTAACATGCATAACAATGCATATTAGGATGGTATACACTGCACCACATTGTGCAAGAGGCTTCGAGATTTAGGATGTTAAGTTTCTTACCCCAGTAATTTTGTTAGCTATAATCCCATTCAAACCTGAACATAGTAATTAGCACATCACTGTTTGGTGGCAGAAATAGCGATGCGATAGTACTAACCGAGAGGGTCTCTGGCATCAGCCAGAGATCAGACTAGTAAATCTCATGTATAATCTTTACTTATTATAAATAAGAAATGAGTATTAATAGAATATACATAATTGTAAAGACATAAGTATAAACGCATAAACAATAGTCCAAATACGGTCATGACGCAAATCTAGTGCGACGTATCAAACGATTGTGTACTCGTTCTCTCATCGTTACAATTGCTCCCATTGTCCGATGGCATAGGGTCGTCGCGTACCAAAATTGAAATATTTCCTCATGATGAGCTCGGAGCGGGGGGCGCGCATGCCCAGTTCGGGCAAGTTGGCCGTCGTGATGCCGAGTGGGTCCACGTCCGCCGCCAAGTGACCGCGAGCCTGCCACGCACCCGCCACCACATTGTTTACGCCCTTCTACTTAGGACTATACGACCCAGCGACTTGCCAAAGCAATCATTAATAAATACTTAACCATTCATATAAAAGTATGAGTTCTTGCAAGACTATTACATAAAATTATAACTATATATACATATACACCTTCTATATCTTGTATATACATATACACCATATTACATGAGAGGCTTTAATTAAGTGCCTGTTCTTAGATTTGGGCAAGTTCAAACGAGTCTACTCTGGATTTATCAAAGCTGTATACCAGATTATCTTCACGTTATCTGCCATTTAACAATCAAGAATTTTAAATTATGTTCATCATTGAGCAGCTTGTTATATTTTTAGTTATTGCGCGTCGTAGATGTGGGTAACGATAATGTAAAAGATAAAATTTATTATTTAAAAAAATCTCTATAACGTACAGTTCGAATAAACCTTATATATTCGTATTTCATAATGATAACTAATTAAACTATATCAATACCTCTGAAGTCTTAAAAACTGTGGTTTCTTTATGATTTTTCTTGTTGTGAACTGTTGATGTTAAGAAATTAAAGCAAAGTTGTAAATTGTTTTATATATATAATATTATGTACGTCGCTAGGTCGCACGTCACTATAACTTTAATTTAAGTAAAATAAGGGAGATTCATAATTCCAATAAATCATTTTCCTAATTAGCCGTATTTAGATTATCGTCAAATATAGACAGACAAACATCGGGATTCACCGAGAAGCGTTAATTATTTATAACGTAATCTATAGATATATTATTTATAATCCTCGTATAACTTTTGGAGAATCAAAAAGTAATTTGCATCATTATCATACAATTGTATTATACAGTATGTGCAGCGTAGTTTAGTCCATGAATATTCGCCGATAAGATAAATGGCTCTAACATATATCTCTACAAATAAACCAACACGAAACTATTTCCTTTTACCACCTATATAAATTGCATCACCAATTACCTCGTTACCAATATTCTATTGACATATTTAATGTGCAACCTCCTAAGTGTTCGTACATATCGTGAATCGTGAGATGTTAGAAGTAAATCATGGGATTTTAATGTCCACGTATGTGAAATACCTTATACCTCCTAAACTTTTTTTAATTGATTTAACATTTACACAGTAAATTCATTTATGGAATTCTATAAAACTAAAGAACGTATATTCATAACAAAATATGTTTCCTACTTAACACCAATATTCAATATAACGTTCGCCCTAACCTTTATTACTTTGTATGGATTCAAAATCCATCAACAAAGATTTCGGATGGAAATAACTGAATAGTGCAAAAAATAAATAATTTTACAGTTGTATAACTTATACACGCGAGAGGTATTATCGCAAAGTTTTCACCTGGTAGCTTCTGATGATGGCTTGTACGGCCAGATGATCGTCGATGATCTTTTCATTGATCGGAGAACCTGTGAAACGTCGCTTTGTTTATAACATACTACAAACAAATTAGTACTTATTAGATAAAATCTAAATGCAATACGATAAGGAGACCAAGCCGCACGTCATCTTAATCATTAACTGCTTATCAACAATGATTATATTATTATAACTAAACCAGCATTTTAAAAAATAAATCCCCTTTTTTTTTGAGTCGAGAAAATGCGTCAAAAGTTATCATAAGTGCTTCTGGGGAGAAGCCAAGGTTGTGTGGGATTTCCACCCACTAAAACCCACTCTCCTATAAAATGTACTGGTGCCCATTTGGAAAAGAATTCTCTCATGGAGCTATAAAACCTGCACCTTCAAATCCCGCTAAGCACTAGACCACTGTAGTTGCCTACGACTGGCAAGGCATTTTTTATTTCGTTTACAGTAGTAAAGATCTTTAAAATTGTATAGTTGATTATCTACTTTATAATACCGAAATCGAACTTATACTAAGTGTTACCTGAAGCAATGGATGGCATCCCGGCTGAAGCAGGTACGAGTGACGTAAGTGGAACCTCGTTTTTGGAATATGGAGCCAAGTTCGGGGGCGGGGTGTAGGCAACACCGGGCTGCGCGCCGTTAGTCGCATTGCGGAAAAACGCGTCCCACGACTACGTAGGTTAAAATAACATCGCATTACAATAATCTGACAACATACACCATAAGTACATCCTAAATATTTGTTGATCGTAAGAATTACTACGATATGGCGATAAGAAAACGTGCAATGCTTACAGTATATATGATTTCATATGTTTAAGACGTCGACCAGGCTAGTATTCATTTGACTGGCAATTGTATAAAAAAACTAAGTAACTTTTCATTTCTTACAAATTGCTTTTATCGTATTGATAAATATTCTATAATAATTATTCCTCCTTGAGTATTAATGCAATGTGACTGTGTAATAAATATATACATATTAATAAACACGATTTTTTTTCTTTTCAACACAAATTGTAATCGTGTTTTATTCTTGTAATATTTTTGGGAAATGGTTTTACAAAATTCCTGATGTATATGTAAATAGTTATATATACAATATATATTAGCGTACTGCAGAACGCAGTAGTCGCTTCGAGTAATAACTGGATATAGTTAGAGCTCACCCGCAAATTGACCTTCCACGCTTTAACAATTTCGTTATTTAACCTTTATCGGATAATGTTATATTTAATTTGAAATATCAACAAAGATTACCCGAATTATCTCTTAATACATACAGTTTTAGTGTTGACTATGTCCGAAAAATTCGAAGATTTATGAAACGAATTACAAATGGCAGATGAGCAAACCAAGTCTAAAAGTGAAAGAAGAATACAAGACGACTGTTGTTCCTTCAACCTAACAGGTGATTTTGAACTGCTAGACAGGACGAATGAAAAAAGAGTACACCGCACTTAGTACAAAGTATTAGAGCCATTTTCAGCAGCAAACAAACTATCGCAAACTGATAATGATTGACGTTTATATAAAATGTCATTAACTTAAAACATACATACAAAATCCTAGGCATCAGTTTTTTTTTTTTAACAAAACGGGAGTAATAATAGGAGCATCTAATCTATTTAACTAAAAATATTGTCGTGCACTTCTAACTACACGATTATTACAATATGACTCCCACATGGAACTTCCGAAAATGTGTCAAAGAAAGATATTAATTATACATTTTAAATTACATAGCTTCTAACGAACAGAGATTACCGATTGTTTGCGAACCTATTGAACGTTAAGTGGCGAAGAAATGTACAAAAAAACTATTGTTACTTGACAAAATGGTTAACGAAACCAGTAAAGATATTTAGTGAAATAACATAAAAATGGTGTTCAAGCATATGTAGCTTTATTATCAATATATAATTATCTACTTGCAGCAATAATATAATTAATCTTTTAATAGATTATTTATATTATTACCCATTAAATTAATTTTTGTTTATATATTTCATGTCTAGACAGTGGTTAGACATATAATAACTCCATAATTAGCACATACAATTTACACTATATTATCATGAGTCAAGACTTGACCTTTGTAAAATCGTAAAGCAGGATCTTTTTATGATTTCGTTTGGTGTATAAGTTAATTGAACTATGATAAAAATTATTTGCTTAATTAAATATGATTATTAATAATATGACTTTTTAACTTGTTTTTAATGTTGTTGTTGTTGTTGTTTTTTAACTCGAACTGTACATAATGATTTCTATAATTTACCACGATATTGCACATTTAATGATACTCAATTTGAAAATAAAATGTCTTAGTTCAGTAATAATTTTTTTAAAAATATATATACTTATTAGTTAAAGATAGTTTATCACTTACCGCGTGAACGGAGTTTGGATCTAAGAGCCATGCATTGTACATTGTCTCCACATAAGCAGAGCTAGAGCCATTTAGGAAAGGTTCTGCAGCAGTAGAACTCTTCAACCTTTGAATATTTACTGTTACCGCAGTAGCCTATATAGACCAAAATAATATTGTTACCAGAAAAATTAATCAGAAAATCATCTGTGATTTTTTACAAAACTAGTGTTATAGGATATATTTTATAGATAGCATAATATTTATTACTCAGATAAGAAAAATTTAAAGATAAAAAACTACTTGACCATATAATCACAAACAGTAAAACAATGTCTTGTGGTAACATAGCAAAAAAAATTTGTATCGTTAATACTACCATTGGAAAAATTATACAGAACTTTATTATTAATAGTTATCATATTTTTAACGTGTATTTTTTTTTACATTATACATTCTATACACAAATGATAAAAATATATATAGCACTTATTAAGAAGAATAGAAGTTTAATAAGAAAATTCAGGATAAAGATTAAAGCATAATAATATTTATTCTTTTGATTGCTTAAACTAGTTAATTACTTTTTAAATTTTCAATTCCTAATAAATTGTACATAATCTATATAACATTACCTTAACATAAAACTCTGTAAAATATAGTTCTATAAGAGTAATTCTTTACTGCAGTGTCATCAAGGACTGAAGTTTTACTTCTGGACTTCCAAGCATTTATTTAAATTACAAAATAATTATGTTGTGCAACTAAGTTAATAAGTAAAAAGGTAAAACACACTGTACTATGTATTTTCCTATATAGTGTTACGGTAATTGTCCATTAAGAGTTTTGTTTAAAAAATATTTAAGATAATAGAAAACTCACCTGTGATCTGTTTAAGAGCCATGATGCAAACCTTTCACTGTTGCCAATTTTAGTTGAAGCTTGTAAGATTATTCTTGCACGATGCATGTTTGTTTCTAACTATAACTTGTTACTTAAATAAATCTGCAAACAGACAGCATATTTAAATTTTCTGTTAAAAGATTAATTGCATTCATTATGTAACAACTACTTGAGATACCAAATTCTAACAAAAGCATAATGTTTTTGAAGATTTTTCTAATAATTTTTGTCTAAGATCGAAATTTTGTTTCTTAGAAAAACATTGTGAAAGTATTTTATTCAATTAACAATATAACTAAATTTGAAATAACAATGAAATGAACAAGTGTGCCATGGTTATAAGATAAAATTCAATAATAAAGGCAGAAAGTAGGTCACTGCAGTTGTAGTATCAATTAAACTGGCAGTGTGACAAGAGGCATTATACATTATATTATTGGGGCAAATTACATATATATATTTGATTACAAAAATTACTATTAATATTCATCACTACTGACAACCTTCATTACTCAGAGAAGTACCCTAAAAAGATTCATTACCAATCAGAATTTCTTTTAGTGGACAATAGCATAGTAGTGTTAACTGCTTCTATGTTAACCACCAATAATTTTAAGATATCATGAACTATTTTGCAACCATAGTTTGAAATATTTAATGCAAATTTAGTGTATGTCAATTATTTCATTTTTATATTTATTTTATAGGGTACACTAAGTAATAGAAAAACATTTCTAATTTAGAAAAAAAAAGAGGTTTTTGTATTGTTTATTTAATTAAGTGTTATATTAGAATAATTCCATTGATTCAACATAAACTAAAACAAAAATACACATAACTTATTCAAAAAAAAAAAATTGAAATTTTGTTTGTTGATATAGGAAAATTTGAACAAGACAAAATTCTAATAATCTATAAGAATTTTTTAAAACATTAAAAAATTTTGAAATTTATAATAACAATATTAAAATATTATAATTAAAAATTATCTAACTGAATAACACAGAGAAACTGAATAACAAAAAAATATTCATTTGAAAGAAAATTCCCGAAAATAAAACACGAGCACTTGGCCCACGTTTTCGTATATTCAAGGTCAATCTAATTTTAACTATTTAAATACATAATATTAATTATAAATAAACCATACTGTAATAACTGTTAGATATATTAACAAAATTGTAAATATAAAAAGTAAAAATAATCATACTAACGTAAATTACTTCTTATCAGAATGTCATTGATATCGGTTCGGTCGCAGCTAATTATAAGTTAAAACTATATACGATTTTAATGACAATATTTCAGAAACTCATAACCCACCAATTATTAACTGGCATTGATCAATACTAAGATCCCGTGATTCAAGGTTATATAACTCACTCCTTTCTATTGCATACGAAATGAAATGCTAGCAGATTTAAACTATATTAGATATTGGGAAATCCAAAACAAACAAAATTACAAATTATTATTACATTTACATTATTTACCTTTATCACGACCGAAACGGGTTGCCACACAAACCAACAAATTTTTAAAATAATTCAAATAAAATACCAAACATCTTTTTCGATCGTTTCGTGCTTCTGCTTTCCTCAATCCTCCACAAGACACCACAGACAAATTTTCACGAAATTCATAAATCGAAAAGTTGCCATACGATAATCATAATTCATTGACAAAAAAGATTTTATCAAAAACTGCCAACTCCGTTTACTTAGATTAATACAAAGTTATTTAATCTTAAAATATATGCGAGAATACACCTGTTATCGTTAACATTTAAAAAAAATTAAATACATGTACGTTCAGAATGTTAATAATATTTTTCTAAAAAAGATTACCAAACTATTTAATCTCCGGGATGTGATATGCACATTGTATCTCAAAACCATTTTGGAATTCTGTTTTACAATGGAAAACCCCCGTCAGTTCACTAGAATTTTTACTATAAAATTGATTTCAATAAAAAACTTCTTTAGAACATAACTATATGTTTATTTCTGACCTTAGGAAAGATAGGGAAATAGAAATAATAGACATTTTGGTTCAAATATTTTATAATATGATAAACTATGATAATAATAACAGTTCGCTAGAAATTGCCGTGGAAAAATGGTTAACTTTGTAAACTTGACAAGGTTACGAAGTTAACCTTTTTGACATTTTGACATTTTTCGAAGGAAAAATTAAATATATTTTAGTAGATATTACACTGGCACTTTGCTGGACCGCAATACTTTTAGATTAGCCACTTCCCTGCGTCTTGGTATCCCCCACGTCGTCCCTCATCAGTGTGTTTGTGGCGATAAGGTAGACAGGCTCGGATACCATGGGCTGTCTTGCGCTCGTAGCGCCGGCCACATTTCGCGGCATTACAATTTAAACGAGCTCATTCGTCGGGCTCTCGTCACCGCCGGAGTGCCAGCTATACTGGAGCCATCTGGGCTGACGCGCGACGATGGCAAGAGACCAGATGGAATGACTCTGGTGCCTTGGAGAATGGGACGGGCTCTTGTATGGGATGCTACCTGTGTCGATACACTTACTCCGTCCCACGTCCAGGTCACTTCTAGCATTGCCGGCGCAGCTGCAAACACCGCGGAAAACCTCAAGCGGCGCAAGTATGAGAACCTTATTGGAGATTACGTATTTGAGCCGTTTGGGGTGGAAACCCTAGGAACATGGGGTTCGGGTGCGCATAAGTTTTTTAGAGATTTGTCAAAAAAACTGACAGAAGCCACCCGAGACCCCCGGGCCGGCAACTACATGGCACAAAGAACAAGCCTCGCCATCCAGCGGGGCAATGCCATTAGTTTGCTCGGTACTCTGCCAGATGAGGACGACCTGGGAATTTTTTTGTATTTTTAGTGTACATCCTTTTTAATTATAAGTTTTTGGTTTGTATATATAGTAAATATTTCAATTAGGATGTAAACAAAATATTGTAATGTAATATTTTTATTTAATAAAACCTTTACATGTTTAGTAGATTTTTTCATATTAAACATGCCAAAATATATATACAATATAACATATATTTTATATGTATGTACAACAATTTTCGTCTATTTTTTCTTTCAAATAAAAATATTATAAGTAGCAGTACACAGTAAATTTTTAATACATTTTCGGCCACAGAAGGACTCGTATCTAGAGCCGTAAAAACATTTACAAAAAAAAAATTAATACATTTTCGCTGTCAATGTCAACTGAGCTGATTGTCATTGTCATGAGATATGGTAGGGCATATTATTAGTCGTGATTAGAAATTTTGCAACTATTTAAAGAAATAAAAAATGTACAGTCTTGCTGCTCGGTTTTTAAAAACATCAGGAAGTATAACAGTTATTAGCAAATTACCACGAGCTGGAAAAACCACCAAAATTGTATTACCGGGAAGTGTAAATAAAATGTTATATTACAAAAAAAAATATTTTTCCGACAGTCATCATAATGAGTATAAAAGTAACGAAATATTTTCGTACAGATACTTATTGTATTCCATTTTCTTTAGCGCAGCTACATATATGTCTTATAAAATGTGGTAAGTGTTATTTACATATAAACATTGTACATATATGGATACCTGTAATTTATTAATACATTCATCATCATCTTCATCATTCACCCACGGCAGTGCACTGCTGGGCATAAGCCTCTTCTAAATAACGCCATTTTGCAGCAGCCGTGTGCAGATCTCTGCTCCATCTAGTCGGGGGGTGTCCTGTGCTACTTTTCCCCTAACGCGGTCTACACTCTAAGACAAGTCTATTTCAACACTGATCATTTCTACGACAGATGTGACCAGCCCATTGCCACTTCAGTTTGTATAATTACATTAAACTACATTGTTTGTTGTAAATGTATGTATTTTGTAGGTTGGGTAGACAATTGTTTCCAGCTATAACTGCAGCTGAAATTATCACAGAAACTGACATGGATAATGAAGCTGATACCAAGAAAAAAAGATTCCGTAAAGAAAAGATAGGATTCAGAGACAGAAAGGTGATGATATTTATTTTACATTACATAATTACATTTAAATGCTTGTTTTCTATTATTTGCATTACCAATTCTTTTCTACAAAATTTAGATAATTGAATATGAAAATCGTATGAGAGCTTACTCAACTCCGGACAAGATATTTCGTTATTTTGCAACAATCAAAATAAATATGGGCGAGAACACAGAAATTTTTATGACACCTGATGATTTCGTAAGGGCAATTACACCAGGCATGAAGCAGCCTGATGGTATTAAATTTTTTATATTTTATTAATTTAATTTACTGCTAACCTTAACACATTAATACATTCAACACATGGCAAATAAATAATTTTCAGCAATATGTAATTATCATCATAACTCTTTGTTATATTATACCTTTTTTTTTTTAAATGGCTCTCCTAGTTCTCTGTTAATTTTTATGACACTTTTTTTAAGCAAACAGCACTAATGATGCTGAACAATCTTTAATGCATATTCACTCAAACATTGTTAGTACAATGCCTATTAACTTAGCTAAGAACTGCTTACTTAATGACAACATTAAGTGAACTTGTAAATCTCCTTTGTATGCAAGTTAAATTAATAACTTGGAAATTTGGAATGTTATAATCTTCTAATAAATTGGAACATTTTATTTTGAACTAATATATATTTATTAACATTATGATTATTTAATTATAACATTTATTTATGTCATTAAATAGCAATAACACAAACTTCAAGTAATTATTTTGTCATTAAGGTGATGCCATTACTAACTATATAATTTTTAATATTTGGATTGCTGCTGGATTAGATTATTGAATATGAAAATAGAATGCGGCAATACTCCACACCAGATAAGGTTTTCCGATACTTTGCTACCCTACAAGCACAACATCATGATCAACATGAAGTGTTTATGACCCCAGATGACTTTTTAAGATCCATGACACCGGGAGTCAAACAGCCGGATGGTAAATTATCATTAATAAAACTTTAGAAACTATGTCACAAAACACTTATATTGTAAATTAAAATTTAGAACTTGTGGATTTATAGTTACCAATAATTATTGATTTTTAACTGAATTCTGGTAACAAATGCTTTTGCAGTTATATTTGGGTGAAATATTTATTTTACAGGTTTGGGTTTAGACCAATATAGAAGATATGATCCCAAGGTAAGTTAAAATACATTGATAAATAGTTGATTTAAAAACATAAATCATCTAGCGTTATTATACTTGTTTAAAAAGTTAAACAATCAAAAATGTGATTATTACTGTGTTGTATTACTATTATGAAATATGTATTTTTACAATTAAATAATGTTAAGGAATAGTTTGGAGTACATATACATTGAAGATTTAGAACAAATAGATGTGAGCTTAAATCGAGAATATAGAAAAAACCATTATAGTGTCGTAAACTTTTAATTAGTAATGTTGTTTCAACTAACCTACTTCAATGAAGATTTCTTAATCTTAATGCATGCATAAATGTAAATAACACTAAAAATATCTTCTTTGTCTTATAGCATTTCTAGTTAATTTCACTCCCAAAAGTGTCCAAATTACCTTGAGCTTTTTATGTTCAAACAAAGTTGCACCAGCACCCTTAAAAGCCACTCACAACACTTTCTTGTCTTTTCAGAACATCAATGAGGTATTGTCTTTTCTCTTCTCTGCCTCTTCCGCCCACAACTCTATTCAATGACTTTAGTAAACGCACAGAAAAATGTTATCTTTTCTATTCATACTGTTTAAGTTTTCGTTTCATAGATATATAATTATAGTTTTTAGGTTTTGAAAGTAGTTTTATTTTCTTTTGTTTTGCACAAACTAGTAGTTTACACAAGGCTTCATATATATACTTAGATAATTATGGATTTAAGGTATATAATAAATATAAGTAAAAGATTAAAAAAAGGTGCATTGCATTAATATGTAGGTATTTATTGTGCTCACAAAATGTTAATAATGTGTGCTGTTGTAATAACCTGTTATTGAAAATACGTACAAATTGTTTAATAATTGTAATAGATATTATTTATTAATTTTAAATAGTAATTTCCAATAAAAATATTATTATTCTGGGAAATTACATTGATTTCTAGTATCTTTCTGTAGTAGTCGCAAATTTTAAAAGGTAAAAATTATAATCTTTAGCTTATTTTGGGGCTTGACATCGAACTGATTTTTGAGAATTTTGATAACAGTATTTTTTATTTTTTCGTTTATATACTTAATACTCAAATCACAATTACATACACCTCACACTTTAATAAAATCTAAACGGTCAGAGTATTCCTAACATTAACAGATTACTATACAATGTATATAAGAATATTTTAGTAGTTAGTATATAATGCTATAAATATATTCATATATATAGAGTAGGTGAATGGCACATAATAATTTGCTTCTAATATTCTTAGAGCAATAAATTTTTATAGTTCATTAATCGTTTAAATATTTTAAATGCAGAGTGTCAGCCAACGTCTTAATCTAGATCTTGATGAAGATTCAATTTTCTACAAGCTTGGCTCGTCGGGTTTGATCACTTTTAGTGACTACATCTTCTTGCTGACAGTTTTATCAAGTAAGTAGCTTGTGTTTAATAATTGATTATTTAAAACTATCCATTTAACGATAAATATAGACCACTTTTATTTTTTTACATAACTGTTATATATTTTTGTATCATATCCAAACATTTCAAAATCTATACCATATATATTTAATAAATCGTTAAGCATACTCCCGTTAAGTTGGCTAAAATAATATTTAAGCAGCGCTGAAGTTTTTTTCCCGTCCCGTGATTTATTCATTACGGTACGGAGTCTGGTCCTGCGATCTCTTATTCTCCTTTCCAAAACGTGACCAAGTCCTAGCTGCTGAATTACGTACATTGAATCTCTACTTAAAGTTTCCACCTTAGCTATTACACTGAAGTTGACAGCACAGGGCGAACAGAAGTTATAATATGGCGCCCAATGTTCGTTATAAATCATATTCTTTCCTTCCGACTTATGCTTCGCTATTAAATAAGCTACAAATTCATAAAATGTCGGCCCTGAGCTTTTTATTGGTCCTAAAACTTTAGTAGCTTCTTCTCTGTGCTCGTTCACGATAGTTTTTGCAAGTTTTCTATAGAAAGGAGGGGATACGTATTCCAGTTTATCCCGATAAGCTGATAGCAATCTTACAAACGGTTCTCTTACAACTAAAAGAGAAAGAACACCAGGTGTGTTAATTGCATCTCTTAACTCCTCTTCACTGGGTCGTGGAAATTTCCTTCTAGCTAATGTTAAAGGTGTATGCCGAGTTCGTGCCAAAAATTTTTTCTCGTAACCTCCTAAAAATTAACAAAATGATATTGAATTATAAGTCTTATAACAAAAATTGTTGAAACTAAAAATAATAATGCTGTAATTAGTAATACCTAAAATATTGAATTGATATAACCACGAGGAACTTGCTGCTTTAAAAATATTACACCACACGAGGTTATGTGCGTGGTCCACGAAGAATTCCTTATTATTTATTTTTTGTGTCTTCAAAGATTTGAGCCGGCAAATATTTTGAACATTCACAGCACGCTTTTCTAATTCATTAATAGTCTCATTGTCTGGATCAGAGAAAATGTTATTGTTAATGGTTTCTTCGGTGTCTTCGTCCCCCAGAACCGGCCCCTGCAACTTAAAAAAATCCAAATTTATGATCAAAGTTATATATTTCTACAACAAATGCTTACAAAAACATATAAAAAAAGGTAAACCTTGTCTTTTAATTAAGTAAGTCTTATACGCGTTATTGTTTCGAAACTTATAACTATAGTCAATAGTTTATATACTTGTTGTATAAACAGATATTTTTAAAATATTTTATTTGTTAAACTATATAATATAGATTAATCACAGATTTCTTACGTATTGAAACATCGAACGGTCGGAAATATAATAAGAAAAGAAAAGAGAAATATTAAAATGTTTTCTTTGTAAAGTTACCAGCCACTTAGAGTAATTGTCAGGTGCAATGGACCAGTCCTTCACTTGTTTGCTTCCACTGCTTTTGAATATGGTCATTTTCATTACAATGATATAAAGCATAGCCCAGAACAAGAAGGCTGCAGTTTTCGCGCCGCATCTTAAGCATTGGAACGTTTTTGTTTTTATTTTCATCCGTAAACGCTTCACAGGGAATAACATTTTTACACGTCATATGGGAAGGAGAAGAGGGTGAAAGTAAGGATATTTGTTACACTCGCTTCGTTGCTTTTCATCATTTAATAAGTACACGTGAACACAAATTAATCTTAGTAATCGTAAACGTATATAACTTTTGCGAAGGCTCACAGCATCTCTGAATCCCGCTGCGTACGGAGCATGAGCGAATTTAACGATTTTTTGATCTTGCTTTGCGTACTCAGGACTCCTCTCCAGATAAATAATTATAACAGATCCTGACTAATCTAAATTAGATAAAATAGGACATGTTCTTTTTTAAAGTAATATATTATTTTTATGAAAAATTATTAACATATATACTAAGTTATTATATATTTACTAGCATATGTCAACTTTTTTACTTCTACAGAATTTCTTTCGGATTAGTTTTAACGTCTTAGATTGTAAATGTCAGCATTATTTCTTATGCATCAATCTTTCACAAAGCAATCTAAAAAGAAATATTTAACATCATGTAAAATTTTCTGTTTTATAAATAATACTTTTTCATAAAATATTTTACTTTTGATAGAAGGAAACTTAGTTACACCAATTTTTCAGTTTCGATAGAAATTAGCAGGCGCAAAATTATTCTTTCTTAATTTTCCTTTCTTTTGCGTGGAAGTTTCCATGTAAAATTCTATGGGCAGAAAAGTTTTTAGGGATAGACTTAAAAAAAAAAAACAGGAATCTGCAAAAATTATAATCAATATATATTCAAACATAATTTTAGCTTCACGTCGTCATTTCGAGATTGCGTTCCGTATGTTCGATTTGAACGGCGACGGTGACGTGGACTGCGAGGAGTTCGAGAAGGTGGCCGCGCTCATCCGCCAGCAGAGCAGCATCGGATCACGTCATCGTGATCATGCCAACACTGGAAATACATTTAAGGTTAAAAACTAAAATAACCTAAGTGTTTATTTATTTTTCTACACAAAAATAGGACTGCGGGTCCTATATTAAATTACGATTCTATTATAAATAATACTATTTCACAAATTTTCAAAAATAGTAGTACTTGTTCTTCAATGTGCTCTTCTTTTGTCATAGATGTTCTAATTTGTAACACAAGTTGATTTACTTTTCAGGGTATTAATTCAGCCCTCACCACATACTTCTTCGGTTCGAAATTGGACGAAAAATTGACAATTGAAAAATTCTTAGATTTTCAGCAACAACTACAAAAAGAAATATTGTCTCTGGAGTTTCAAAGAAAACAACCTGGTTAGTCAGATATTTCTTATTATTTTGTTACATGTTATTATATATCATATTTATGTTAAGGTCTCCATTATAGCCGTCGAGAGAGTCGTCGTGTGTTTCACGACACATGATGACCACGACCCTCAGTCATAAGGAAATACGACTAAGAAGAAGAAGAAAGTGTGATTAATTCTGTGTTTTTAAGCATAATCATTATTAAGTTTGGTAAATATGAAAATTTTTTGAAAACTATGACAGATCAGAGATTTTGTGGAACACAAATACATTACTTTGTTTCCTCAACATTATCTTCAGTTCATAGACAGACTGCTAGACATCTATACATATCATCATCATCATAAGGTGCCTTCTTCAAACTGAAGTTTGGCGGTCAGATTGAGAAAACTATCTATACATATTTTTTTTTATGTAAATATCAATTTCTCAAATTCCAGATGAAAATGGACGTATAACGGAGGCCGACTTCGCTGAGCTCCTTCTAGCGTACGCTGGCTATCCAGCAAAGAAAAAGGCGAGAATGCTTAAACGCGTTAAAAAAATGTAAGGAATTGACAAATTAGTGTTTTCTTTAACAATCACGTGTAATTGTATATAAGATTCACGTTCTTCATTAATATGATACTTTATCTTTGCAACTAAAAGCTTTCAATGTAAATTGTACTGGAGGTAGAACTGCGTTGCCGGATACTGTATTAGGAAGTACTACAACAGTAACTACGCTTAATGCCTAGGAAATGATGAAACGAGCAAGACTTACATCTGACAATAAACGATGCGCTCCTTCATAACAATATATTAGAGAGAGAATACCTAAGTCTCGTTACTACAGTATTTTCATACATACGGAACACAGTAATATTTACATACGACTGTTTAGCTTTGAAACAAACTACGGCGGTGGTACCTAGATGGAGTACGGCAACTGTGATCTGCTACTAGTAAAGTACATTTGTTTGCATAGGTTCCGTGACCATGGCGTAGGTATAACGAAGGACGATTATTTGAAATTCTTCCACCTGTTGAACAACATCAACGATGTGGATACGGCGCTGACATTCTACCACATCGCAGGCGCCTCGATAGACCAGCCAACGCTGCGGCACGTGGCGCGGACAGTCGCGCACGTAGACCTTGACCCGCACGTCATCAATGTTGTCTTTACAATATTCGATGAGAACAGTGAGTCAACCATTTGTAATTTTTTTATTTATTCTACGAAGCGCAGAGACGAGCTGAACGTTTACCTGCTAGTAAGTCATACTATTACCTATCGTAGTAGGATAATATACACTGCGACACATTGTTTTTCTATCCACAATATGTTACAGTTGACCTCAATTTCACAGGTTAAGTAACGTTGAGGGCGTGCATGGTTAAGCGTGTTCGCTTAAAATAATCTGGCTCTCATGTTGACTGCCAGAACACAACGCTGTTTAGCGGCAGACAGTACGATAGTAACTTACCATGAATTCCAATAACCCTTTCACTTGCTTAGTCGCTGCGCCGCGGAGGACGTCAATTAGTATTTTTTTATAGATAGACCAAAGATGTAAAACTACATAGACAAAGATGTAAAATTATAAAACTGACGAAGTAATAACGAAAAAGCCAGTACTGTAATATCCACTGTATATATTCTTATTGTATGTATTTATTATAAATGAAGGATCATACCAAAGAAACTGCAGTTTTGAGTGTGAATTACGTGTAAGTAATCTATTTGCAGTGGACGGTCAGCTCAGCAATCGGGAGTTTGTTGCGGTGATGAAAAACAGATTGCTTCGAGGCTTAGAGAAACCCAAAGACACAGGCTTCGTCAAACTTATGCACTCGCTAATCAAATGCGCCAGGGACACCAAACCGGCTCTGCTCGATTTTTAGGTTATTATTTGTTAATGAAAAGAGTTCTCACTATTACTTTATTACAATTACTTTATCGTTCATGTGCTGGTCATTACATTTTAAGCTCTATTTTTTACTTTTTAGAAACTATGTAATGTAAGTTTGCTCTATATACTCATAATAATTTAAATTGTAATATTTTTTTATTGATACCGTTGAAACAAATAATTTAATAAAATCAACCGTTATATACATTGCATGCAGTTATTTATATATAATCTGTGCGATCCAATACGTATTTATAATCTTAAATTATTGTATTTTGAGTTTTAAAATATTTTAGATTGATAAAACTATGTCTTAAATGAAGTTTTAAATTTTTTTAAGGTTGAATATATTTAATGCAGTCATTATTATAAACGTTATTTTTAATTGTATTTTGTAAAACTTACAATTAGGCACATTTTTTGAATAGTAATTAAACACAGTAAATTTAATGCCAAAATGATTTTTTTAGAATTAATGTATTATTAATCCTACAAAGATTTTTGATGTGAGTGTAAACTAATTGTCATATGCCATTTGAGAGCTAGTTAAGTCTTACAGATTTTACTGTATTACCTTTAACTTTCATTTAGATTTATGAATATATAATTGTTAAGGATTTCCTTGCGGTATTCTATGCTTTATAAATCAGTATGTACAAATCAAACGATCAAATACGATTTTAGTACATACATTAAAACTTTCATTTAACTTATTATTATTCATTATTAAATAAAGAATAAATATGTTAAGTATGCAGTTGGTTATTTTACATAAATTTATCAAATATTTCTGCCGCCGAACATTAATCTGCGTGAAATTACTGGAGTAACTAGACTTAATATCTTATCTCTCAAACTAACCAGCACAATGTTTTGTTCACCATCAGGAGAACTTTTTGATCGCTTTATGTCTTCGTGCAATAAGAAAAAAGTTTAATTGATGTGATTTGATTATTTAATATTAGAATTTATTCTAGTGCAACAATTTTTTTCAAGTCAAGGCTATATTAAAAAATAAATTAAATATTTTCTCCTCAATAAAGCAAAAAGCTCGAGTTTTTCGATATAAGTTTTTTTTTTCCTTTTTTTGTACAATTTTATTATTGCTACCTGACTGAGATCTTTTATACTAATACTTGCTTTTGTATTGCGTTGATTTAATACATTTTGAATTGTTTTCTTTTATTGTGATTTATTTGGGTGTGAATTTTAAAATGTCATTAATAAATCTGTAGCAATTTTTGTGATGGTCTTATTTAAAATTAAATTAAAATGTGAAAAATGCGAAGCATTTTTGTATAAATTACTTACTATTTTTTCCTTATGATCTTATTTATTACTTTGCTATAAATTAGCGTTACTTAAGATTTCTATATTTAACATTCTGGCCTTAATAAATTAAAAAATTAAACGTAAATAAATTAATATATCAAACCAAAAATGTTTTATATGAATGGGGCCCGTTCTAATAAATTGATCGTGTACATATATTAAATAATCACGATGAAAAATATTCTGGGAACTTAAAAATAAAAAATATTTTATTCGGTACCATAAAACATTACGAAGTATACATGACAAGATGATACATAAGAATCACCGAAATGACGCCCAGCTCAGCACAGCTACAGACTGCCGTAAAAACAGCAGCGATGATTTTCAGCTGTGATCAGTGACATAAAAGTAACACATTACCGCGAGAAAAGAATATAAAGCTTATATTTAACTAGTTAAAAGTGTAAAAAAATATTTTGACAAATAAATCGGGAGCAATGAACCGCTTTGGCTCCGACGGGCCGACGCGGACGAATTATTGCGAATTTCTGTTTGGCCCAGAAACAGCAGACTCGCTTTTCTCGTGTAAATCACTCGAAGCCGTCGAAGCGACGTCTCGTTTGCCGCTATACTCGCCGCGAAAAATAGACTTGCTTCGATATCGCCGGGAATAATTCGAGATAATACAAACGCTCACAACTTGCGACGCTGCCGGCGGCACGACCCGCGACCTCTGGTGAGTAAATTTTGCACAGCTCCCCACTCTGATTTTACAACAAATAAAACTATTTTACTTTCGTTACAATCCTCCTTGTCCATCGGGAGTTACAAATTATTACGTAGACACTGTCGCCAACCACCTACAGCTGTTTTAAATAATTTGTATGGATCGGATGATTTTTGAGTGCGAAAAACATGTTTTTATTACAGCTTTAGTTGACATACTGTTGGAACCAACATCGGAATGTTTGCCAAACTTGTTATACATTAATATTTATAATTATTCGTTTCATATTTAAAATTAAATTGTATTTTACAAGAGATATTTGAAAAATAAAATGGTTTTTTTCTCATTTTCTTTTCTTTAGAAAATACAAGAAGCCTGAAAATGCCAATGTACCAGAGACCTCCATTTTGGAGAGTACCGCATCAAAGGCCAGATCCTGACGACGAACAAAGAAACATTAGCCGGAAACGAGTAAGATTTTAATGACCTATTTGTTAGAGCTTTATGTAATCAATCGTAAGCTCGTTTTACATTTAACCTCAATTAATCTGTCAGCGCTATCAGCAAAGAAACTGAAAGTACATATGCTATAATTATAATATCCTTGATTTGTGTCACCTTCTAATTGTTTTAAACAATAGTTTATAGAAAGGAATATATCATCTACTCCGCCCCCGCATTTCACGGTCTGCCAAATGACCAATATTTCGCTATGTACATTCAGTTATTAATGATCTATTTCTGTACTGTCAATGCAATGTGTGATTTTCGCCAAGAGATTATAAGGTTAAATAAACGTTTGATTGCTTATATATATTATTTATCACTTTAATGATTGTATGAGTAACAGCCGTGCTTTTTCATAACAATACTGCAATAAAAGCAATACGGAGGAAACGTTACGTCAATTATATTTAGAACGTTTCCTAATTGAACGCGCGCGCAAGTCGGCAGGATGCTGCTGGAAAATTTGGATGTTAATTGCCGTACGGTTCCCGTGAAACGAATTAGGTCGATTGCAAAGGCGATTCATAGGAATTATTATGAGGACCTTGTGGAGAGGGGGCGGTGGTGAGATTTGTAGTGTGGCTAAAGTAGAGCGCACAGCGTCGAGTCTACTCGTAGTGTTCGTACAGTACGCGCATAAGGCGCGCGCGTCGCGCGGTGCAACACTTTCATCGACATGGGTCGACTGCATACGTTCGTTGTAACTCTGAGGCGAGAATGCCGCGACATCAACTGGGGCCTGAGGCTGGTGGGCGGCGCAGACCTCGCCACCCCGCTCATCGTCACTAGGGTACGCCCTTTGTATTGTGATGCGTTAACAAATCAATCAACTAGTGTATACACTATTATACACTCTGAAACAAATTCAGTTGTCTTAAATATGTAAAAAAAACTTAGGCCTTAAAAAAGAACAACAAACAAAAGTTCGCGGTAAACAAAGACACGTGTCCATGTTTTTTTTTACCAAAAAATCTAACGTAATTAATACATACTAAACCTAAATAGTATAAAAAATACGTCATCGGATCAAAAAAGAAAAATTGTTTTCTTTTTTGAGAGGGATATAGTATCATAGTTGAACTTTAAAGAGATAGATCAAGTTCACATTAAACTTTCTTATATGTCTCTTTTTAAAAAACTGTTCGTCTATATGTCACCATACCTGAAACTATTAACCACCTAACTATGCTTTTCACTTGTTG
This sequence comes from Byasa hedistus, assembly GCA_029286795.1. Classification (NCBI taxonomy): domain Eukaryota; kingdom Metazoa; phylum Arthropoda; class Insecta; order Lepidoptera; family Papilionidae; genus Byasa; species Byasa hedistus. Next base: position 4,397,672 of record JAGSMW010000008.1, read on the forward strand.
CGACAATGATCAAACTGGTAGCGAATTGAAATTTTGAATTTGTCAACATACTGCAGTAAAATTTTTAAGAAATAAAGAAACTGATTGCACACGACATTTAAACACCGAGCATAGTAATAACATGTATGAAAATATATTTTGGAGCACGAATCGATCTCCGTCGTTCGACAGCTGGCGACGAAACTTCACATCGTTCTACTTTTTTAAGCTCCTAATAAATTTAGATAACTTTAGCGAATAATAATTAATCTTCAAAATAACTAATGCCATAATTGTTAAAAAATTACTTAGTATTTTCTTAATACGTAAATATTTGGAAAAGAATTTATTACATTTTCATTAAATTTCGTGATAATTATTATAACATGCACTATAAATTAATTTAAAAAATAATAAAACTTCCACAACATTAGTAATGTTTTTGATTATTCTTTTGTATTACAATTCTATATTGAAGATGTTGAAAAAAAAATTTAATCTTTTCCATTAGTAACGCGCTCTTTTCAAATTACCGAGTTCGTGTTATAACCGATTCAGGTAATTTTGCTAAAATCTACTGCAAATTGTATAGAATAGATTTTCACCAAGATTTAGTGAATCAGCAAAAAGTGTCGCAGCTAGAATCAGTGCGGGCGTTAAATTGAGTTTATTTATAACCAAAGCTTGGCTTCTGGGCCTGTTGTCATACGACGCTGCTAGGTCACGAATCAAAACAATACGTTTAGCCTGAGTCTCACATCGAATATTTATTAAAACGGATTTTTTATTTATTTATTTAAACCTTTCTAGAGAACAATGACTGAAAATAATTTAAAACTAAAAAGCGTACATAATGCCACAAGGCATTCCCTACTAGTCAAACTTTAAGGTCGAGGAAAAAACTAAAAACTACCGGGTGCAATAAATATAACAAAAAAATTGTTATTGTACAAAAACAGGCATGGATTACTATATAATACATAAAATATAGTTACATGTCCAGAAATTCTTTACAAATTTATTTTCTTCGCTAATATAAGAAAACTTGATAAAGACAAGACTTTTGCGATAAAATGTCTCGGTATTGGTGCTTTATAAGAATCATACTGAAATATTGCACACCAAGCTAATGTGGTTTAAGTAATAATATCGAAATATTCGCATATTCATCCAGTACCAATATTACAGCTGAACACTTGTACAAATACATTTCTCCTTAGGTAACGTTTTTAAATTTGTAATTATGAAACTAATTTACTATGATTACATGTCTTTACTAATGTCATTTGGCATCAATGGACTTTGTATTATATATAATAATTGTTGTGTTATAATTATAATAAATAGCAACTGCATTTTGCTGAACTATAATCGTTATATATAAGATACGATTAATCCGCTTCCATAATGACCATAACAGTAAAATTAATATAATATAGACGTACGAAACGGTCTAAATCGTTTGTTTTGTGAAATATATTATACCTTTAAATAGCTTCAAACTTTCCCCAGTGAATAAATAGTATGAATACATCATAATTTTTTTCATGTATCATACTCGTTGTACGTAAAAGTATATATAAGAATACCCGTTAATCTAACATCTGGTATATATCAATTTTTTTTAATGTGCACCCTGATGACCTCAATAGTCATCTATCTGTCTATCTTACAGCAGCCTTGATCCATTTTTACTTGGGCTATCATAAAACACTCGGTTAGCTAGTCTCTAAGGATGACTCAATCGTTTTGCGGAAGTTTGTTTACATACTCATTTAACATTTTCGATTCGCATAACACGTTCTCATCTACCTACCTCTATGGCGCAATAGCTAACCGTAACACGTAGGACTCTAGTTCGATTCCGGTGACACGCGGAGCAATAACGATTTAGGCATATAATTGAACATTTAAGTGGGGAAATATTCTTTTTCTATGTCGTATTTCCTCATGACTGAGGGGTCGTGGTCATCATGTTATTAATGAAACACATGACGACTTTCCTAGCAGTCATAATAAAATGGTTTGCCATTGCCTTCTCCATTTCACATACTAGTCCGACCACGGATGGTCATGACGTAGATATGTAGGTTTCCTCACGATGTTTTCCATCACTATCAAACACGTGATATTAGTTGGTGTTATACTAACTGCACATAAATTGAAATTTCATTGATGCAAACCACTAGGCTATCATGGCCTCTGGGGAAATATAAAATGTCACATAATTAACTAGAAAATCAATGTCATCGATAAGGATCGATACCAACTTAAAAAAAGAAATGAAAATAGCACTACCAGCAATAATATCCGTAAAATTTAAAACGCAGCAATGATTATCTTATTGTGATTATTTAAAAAAAATATATTTTCAAATAAATGCAAAAAAAACGTTTCATATTATTATTATTGCTGATAAAAAGTTCCATTATTATTGACACTAATTATTACCCCGTAAAATTTTCTGTACGACGAAAACAGAGGTTATCGCTACACCAAAACGTAAGAATTTTTTTATAAAAAACTAATAAAATAAATGAGTTAATCACACTATCCGTTTAGTCAGTCACTCTTGTTTACTTAGATATAACTATACTGGATTTATAATGGTAATTGCAGTGATCTTGAAAAATGGTGGTAGGCACTTATCAGGTCAGTAACACCACTGTGTTTATTTCCACTACTTTATTGTGCGATTCGCAATTCTTTCTTTAAGTCTCAAAGCGATGTGCTTCTACCATCGTGAATAAGACCACAATATTATCAGCATAATATCCTTTTTCCCTTTTCGATTATTACAAAGACATATGTGTAAAACAATATTAGATTAAATTTGCTTATTTTGTATCCATTTAACAGAGTAAAAATGGGCACTTGCTGCAGTTTTAAACATGTTTTGATCTCTAATATTGACGTCACTAAATTTACTAGTTACCTTTAAGAGCTTCTTACAACAGTTAACAGAAATATCATTGGCTAAGCTGTTGCTTTTGTATTTATCAAATTCTCTAATGTATATACTTTATATAAAGCATGTGTTATGAAATTTGTTGATTTATTTCGTTAAAAATTATCTCGTCATTTTAATGAAATGTTGTATTTCGTTAGATATTATTGCACAAAAGGATGGCTAACATCATTATAATTGCTAACAAACGAGCCAGTCATAATTCGTAAATCCAGAAATTTTTATTCCTGAAATAAAGTTACCAAACACGACCAATATTTGAGACATTTCCTATTATCAAAGTATCTTTGTAACAGCTGTTTTTAAATTATAATCCGTAAGAATAAAAAACGACTTCGCAAATCACCGAAAGAGCAATGGAAAAAGCTATGCTCGAGGCTCTTCTGCGTGGTATAATAAAAAATTAGGAGATTACGAGAGGAACTTTAGCCACTTCATAGCCCAAAAGACCATTAGTAGCAATTGACATTCGGAGAAAAGCTGACGTGGCGCCCCTGAAGACGTAGAACTAATTAGTTCTTAATAAAATGGAAAGACGAATGGCGCAGGAAGCCGTTAAATATTGATAACTTAGGGCCACAAAAAAATATTAACGTTTTCCATTTGAACTAGCAGCAGGCGGTTGAGTTACTTTCATGATCATTGTTGAAATACATTACCGCTATGCGTAAGTGTTACATACGCGTGGACATATGCCAGCTGTGGATTGACACAGACCGGACTCATGAACAACCTAAAAAAACACTATGACGTCGCCAAAAGAATTCTGCTTGAGAATAATCCGCTTGGGACACGCAGTAACGTTGGACAAGTGTAAATATAGGCTTATGTCCTCGCCATTGAGTCGGAGGAAGTGTGATGGATTTGCGCAGATCGATGCGTTGAATCGACGGACTGCGTCGAGCCTGGCGGTTGTTTTCAATAAAAATGTCAGTGGCGGTTGGCAAACTGAACCGGTGGACGCATTTAGACTGGCTCCAAGCCAAACTCGGTGCATAGCACACGTCCCAACCTCCCCCTTGTCCATTCTCAAGGTCATTCTTGCTAATGACGTCGCTCTAGATTTACCCCTACATAATATAAAAATTTTTTGTGTAGCCTCTTTGCCTATGTTACCATATTTGTATAAGTCAATCAATCATCTTATATCCATCTAGATAAAGCTGGTCATTCAACGCACTACCTTAATAGTTATGTCTTGAAATGCTTAGACTTTTTATTCAACGCAAATAGGCAAAGACGAGAATAAAAATAAACGGAAATTGTAAAAGATTTACACAGTTTGTTTTCGAACATAAAACAAAAAATGTCATTCAGATATTTAAAACAAATTATTTTTTCGTTCCCTTGTCTTTAACCTGAGTCTAAATCTTAAAATGTCATGGCCTCGTTCCTCTAAGAAGGTGACACAGGTGACAATGACTAGTAGCGTATTTTCTTCACGTTCACATAATACAATTGCATTCTTTTAGAGTGCTAAGTTTAATGTCAAAAACAGTTTTGTTTAAATAACAACCCATGGAAACCTATTTACAGCTGACCCACTTATTTAAAAACATATGCAGTATCATCATAGATGTATAAATATATTTACTTATGACGATGGTAACATAGTTATCTTTCATATTAAAGTGGTTAACTTTAATATTAAAGTGGTTGTTAACTGCATTTAATACAAATAAAACATAGTTCCATTTATAGTGAAAATTTTGAAAGTCTGGACTTTTACTTACAGAACAGTTTTTAGTACTAAAGTTTTATGTTTTAATTACATTATCAATTCTAATAATCTTCAAGAAAAAATGTTTTCATTTGTTAAATAGGTGCACTGATAATACTAAAACAGTTCTGATACTTCGAGCAATCTATGATGTTACCTTAATTGTTGTTATTGCTACAAGAGGACTTTAATCCCCTAAAAAGTAATATGAAAAAAAATCGCTCACGTTCAATTTGAATTTACAAATCTCACTTATTTTAATCTGTCTAGGTAGATATCATCGCAAAGATTGCTTCCCCCATAACAGATGTACATAATTTTCGGACTCCAAGATCGCATCTTTAAGGTCTAGATTAGAATTTCTTTGCTAACGCTAAAGGAAATTTTAAATCAAAACATAGTTGTGCTGTACTCACCTATGGTGCACTCCATTGTGCTGTCTATTGCTTGATGCGTAATTATTCTGGACGACATAAAAATTTACACGAATAGAAGGTAGTTATTAGAAAGATGTGATGAGAATGTTTACTGAATATAACTTAATAATTGATATTATATTCCAGGTGTCACCCGGAACACCGGCTGGCAGGGACCTGGCGCGCGGTGACATCATTGCGAAGATTGACGACTACGACGCACGCGACCTACGACACGAAGATGCACAAAATCTCTTCAAGAACGCCTCAAACCAGATTAAATTGGTTGTCCAAAGGTAACCAAAAAAGTTAACAACCCCATTTAATGTTCCCATTGCTGAAATTTGAAATCTTCACGATGTTTTCCATCACTGAAACCATAAGCTCAATGAAGATTGAACCCACGCCTGTTTGAGCTGTACACTACGTAGTTCTAATGTACTTACCAATCTTTAGTTTTCTCAATCAATTGGCAATTGCAATTTATTTCGTAATACGTTGCATATTTTCATATTATTAGTCTGCACAACAAATTTCGTTATAAATATTTTATAAGTAACGCTGATTACTTCTAATTCCTGTATTTATTATAGCTGAAAGACATGTTTAATAGTCATTATAACTTTTGTGAAGAAAATTCTCAAATTGTAATAATCATAAAACTGATGTCTTACAATACGTATTTCATATGTTAAAACAAAGGGTACGAAAAAGCAAAATTTTTTCTGTTAATTTAATATATTTCATGACAAGAAAAGAATTATTAGCAATTGAGGAAGCTGCGTTTGTTTTTAAATGTCTTCTTCTTCTTCCCAATTGATGGCATGAGCACGGTTTGTGCGTGAGCCAGTGTCATGTGTAGACGTACAAAATAAAAGGATACAAACCATTAAAAATTGTCTGCGTGGTCAATTCGTCCGTCATGTTACCGGCTCTTTTAAATGTCATTGTAGTCATTTAATTAAAAAAAGGAGTTTGCACTTTAGTCTTCAAGGGCAAATGGTAATATTTATGACCATAGCTATCAGTAAGGTAATTTTGTCTGGATGCACGTAGAGAAGAATTGATTACTCACATGATATATTTTCGCTCGCTGAATTTTAAATAAAAAAGCTGGTTTGCGTACATGATTTAATATTGTTGGGTTATAAATAAAAAAATTCGTTATCGTGTGCAAAATTGAAGATTCGGTGTGATCGCAGGGGCAAGCCGGGTGCACACCTGTATCCAATGCCGAGCACATACACATACGGGAGCTTTGTAGGGCGCTCGCCTACTCCTTCGTTCTATTATGAACGCTTTGAGTAAGACTTCGGTGTCGTCGCTGTTATTGCATCGATGTTTTAATACCGTAGTAATGCTATTACATCAGTGTTGTCAATTTTTGTTTAGGTACCGCCTACTTTGCAAAACTTGACTATCTCTTTGTTACTTTTTATCAATATCTTTTACTTCAAATACAGGTTCTTTCATTGTTTTCTATACAACGTTGTCCATAAAACATGTAATACAAAAAAATTTGCGAAACGTCTGGCCAGTGTTGTAGCGAGTGATTTTCACCGACTACAATTTTACAATTGTCACAAGAAGTAAAGCAAAACATACACATAATAAAGTGACAGTGTACTTAAGTAGTTTCACATTTATCAATGCCGTAATACTAAAAAACCGACTATTTAATTAGCACTCCCCAATATTATTTAAACGTTTAGTCGTCTTCTAAAAAGCTAAAATGCCTTTTAGAGGGCGTTAACGCTTGCATTGGAAATCACTGAACTAAATTGATATTATAAATAATATAGTTATCGAAATGCAAGAAGAAAAATTATCCAAAATTTAAATACTGGAAAAGATTTTTTGTAGTATAATGAGTACGCTAGTTTGACGAATTACAAGAGATATTGCAACATCTTGTTTCAAAATACATATATTGTATGCAAAAGCAAGGCTGGCCTTTAGGCTAGAAGAAAAGTTAATGCACATGCATGTATTAAAACTTACTTTTTATATACACATTACATTATAGTAATATGTTAGTAAAGCTAAATAATTTTAGTGGTATTAAACAATAACAATCTTCGCATGTTATGTTCGTACGTGTCGAAAATAAAACTTATATTGAAAACCAAACAATAACAAATGTTTCCTGTTATTTCGACGTTCCTAAGAATAGACAAAGCTTTCAGGACTAAGAACTACTATTACTAGAATTTACCGTAATATAAAAGCTTTCAAATAACTGAAGTATGTTTTAGTAACTATAAAAACATCAGTACTTTTTCATAAAGAAATGTTCGCAGCTATTAAGACAAAAATCAGTAGGTTTATATATATATTTATACATTGCACAAGTCGCTTGTGGCTAATTGAAGTCAAAAGTTAGAGTCCACCATTTAACTATTGTTGTATAAATCATGTCCAACAAAAACTTTTAACTTTAAAAGCTTATGGCGTGCTTTTGTCATCCTTATTCTTTTTTGTTTACTCTCATAACTATAACGAAGATTTTTGTTACATCATACTATTTTATAACAAATATTTATCAGTTAAAATGAAACTATCACAATTGAAAAATTTTCGAATAATTTTGTATATGTAATATATATGAAGAAGGACGTAAGTGGTTTTAACTTGTACAGCAGATTAAAAGTATGAGGGTAGATATTGTCAATCTCAATTTCATGGCACAGAAAGTACTGAAGTTTTTATAGTGTCTATGTAAATGTCACATAATGTATTGTAGATTGTGCACTGAGTTAGTAGCATGATGTGTAGGGATGTGGAACGTGAGGGGCCTCGAGAATCGACTCTAGCGCCACGCTCGCCTATTGTCAACAACTCCGCTGCACCTGCATTCAGGTAATACTATATGTATTATTTGCACATTATTAACATTATTAGCTTGGTCTAACTAAAAATAAGTATATATTAAAAGCAAAAACAATATAATTTGTATTCACAGCCGGAATTTTAATGTGTTTCTAATAACATAAACTTTATTATTTCGCGGATGTTACAAGCTAATTAAGGCTGTTAATTTTAGTACACATCAAATAACACACGTTGTCCTTCACAGAAAGATCAATCTCAATGGGAAACGAACTTTCGCACTTTTAATTATATAGCGCGAAATCCATCACACTTCGGATTTAGCTATCCCTACTCCTTTATTATTACTGTTTTGTGACATAATTTCCCACAAAGTTATAAAAGACCAAATGTAATATCGCAGTTTATTATACCAATGACAACTGTGAAATTACCTTACATACCTACTATAACATAATGCAATTCTTAAGAAAGATCGTGTTTTTATTTCATAATCTTTACTCACAATTACACCAAATAGTTATTTATTAGGTTATTCTTCGGGCATTGTGATGTCCTTATGTAAACGAGCGAATACATGACCAGGACACCCAGCCCGCTGCCGGCACTGGCGTGGCGCGGACCGGAGTCACTCCCGCGCAGCACCCCGGTGCCTCCCTACACGCAATTCCCCATTCAGCAGGAGGGCGATTACCGCTCCGTTATGTTGACCCCGCCCTCTAGCCGTGGTGATGACATCGTCGACGAGTCCATACAGAGTCAGGTAAGAGATTTTTATTTAAAAATGCTTTACATTTAACTTTATTTGTAATTAATGAGTAATTAAAAATTATACGCGTTCGTATTGCCTCCGATATTAGAGGTTTACATATACTATGGTAATTGTTTACCATTAGGCGGTCAAAAACCTGTTTGCAAACCTAAGTGGTATCAAACGAAAATCAAAAATACATTCAATAAAGAACGGAGTTGTATAGCAGTTTATTTCAACCTTCACCAATGAACTCAGAGATTTGAACATCTTTGTTTTTTTGAATGCTCTGTATTTCTCTTGTAGGTATAATCGAATGAAAACTAGATGAAATAAACGACAAGATATACATGTATACAATATGTATTCATTAGATCGTAAGTGTATCACAAAGAAACATTTTGCAGACCTCTTTTATATGTTAAGAAGAACAAACAGACTACTCAAATGTCTTTCATAATTAACCCCAATTCATTTTGAAGTAGCGTATTTTATTTAATTTACATATCCAAATATTTGGCTATAAAACTTCAGACAAAATAGGTTAACCGAACTACTTTTAAACAGACGCTCGATTTTAGACTGGAAGAGAGCCAAGAACATTTTTATCATTTTGAATTATTAATTAGACCAATTCAGGCGGGTGACAGAAAGGCTAACGCAGGCTTTGAAATAGATTTAGTATATTTACAGACTATCCTAGAAACCAAAAAATCGGTAATTTTAAGTGTTAAAGTGATGAGCAGAAGGAAAATTAAATAGCTTGAATTACTATTTTTCTATCTTTCTACCATGCTAATCGTCAAAAAGAGTTAACAGCTATCTGTTGTGTTCTCTTTACTCTCTCAACAGGAGGGAGTTAAGGCCATTTATCCACCACGATGGCCAAGTGCGGGTGGTTGATGGGTATCACATATCTACGAAATCTATCGTTCATGAAACTTGACCGGTTTTCTCGTGATGATTTCCTACCATAGAAGCTCTTGAACTTAACTTGTTAAGCAGGGATAGCACCGCCGTTAAAATTGAATTATCACGGGTACAGTTGCATATTGCCCTTAATTGCAGTATAAATGCAAAGCATTTCTTTTATTACTTTCCTTTTAAAAATCAAATGTCTATTATGAAACATATAAGTTTATAATATATATAATCACCATGATCAGCCGATAGATGTCCACTGCTAGACATGGATAAACCTCCGCCTAAGGTCTCCACGGCGATCGGTTCCGAGATGCCAGCATCTAGCAGCTTTTCGCCACCTTTACCAGATCGTCGATCGTATAACATATTTTTCTTCTTAATCGTATCAGCCTTAGCAGACTGGTCGTGGTTGTCCAGTAATGCAGTGATCCGTTCTACTAGGCGCCTCCATTCCTCTATTAATACTGCCTTTTTCGCACATTCGTGCAAGGAGACATCTACTGCCGTTCTGATCCGATCGGTTCACCTCATGGGCGCTCTACCTTGTTTTCTAACGCTTTCCACGTTATAACATAATATACATAAGTAATAATAAAAAATATATAAGAATTTACATACATATATAACAAAATGACTCGTACTATTATTGCTTGATAATATATAAATAAATAAAGTCGTAATTTCATTAGAAATCGCATGCCAAGTTAATAAATAACAATTTTTTCTCCCGAGTGTCCCGTCCCACAAGGCTGCTAGGCTGAGCTAGGCTGTCGCCCACGTCGACGCCTTTTCCACTCGTCATATTTCCAAAATAGAATGCATTGAATCGTCGTTTATCGGCGGGTTGGCTGGAGTCACAGTTCGCGATCGTTCTCAGCACGACACGTCCGCGCTTACGGGTGCTGCTATAATGGCTGTCAACCCAAATTTCTTCCCCAACGGGTACCAGGACCCGATGCATCCTGAGGATGAAGTCGTCACCAACTGGGTTCGCAACGATGTTTAATATTCTTCGCACTTTTTCACTTTATTAACCAGAAGTGTTGTTTCCATTTTAACTGTTCATTGTGGTCCCCCTGAGTTACCAAATAAAGACCAATTCTTAAATATACGTAGTGGTAGTGTTACGTAAAAAAAAGTATTGTTAATTTTATAACGCTTTTTAATTATAAACTAAGACGTTATGTTAATTGCACAAAATTTAATTACTATACCCATAAGTCTTAAAGTTTTCGGTATTTACTAATAAACCGTATTATGTCTAAATAATACCATGGTTAAAAGAAAAATGTGAAACGTATAAATAATTACAACTATATACAAAGGTCTTGACTCTCACCTTTTAAGAGAAGAACCTTAATACCGCGAGGGCTGTTTAATATTACATTCATTTACCATTAATTTTAACATTTTTCATTAACAAATACACAAATTGTTCAACAATCATTTCTACATGAATTATATCAAACTCGAATCGAAGTTGTAAGCATTAACAAACTATGATTTCGCCAAAAGTTAAGAACTGTTTTGTTATGTGAACATTTTGGTTCATGTAATTTGAAATTCCCCGTAGCGAGTGCTATTTTAGCATCAATGTCACTTCGTCGTTGTTCACATTCCAAATACTATGTGACGTTTATATATGTTCTTTACTCAAGCCCTATATATTTGATATATCTGTGGAACTTTAATAAAAACATTTAGGCAATAAGCCGTTACATATTTACCAAATTTACTCTAGTAGTTTAAAATTAAATAATAATTTTACCTACAAATATAGAATGTTGTAATTTATATCTTTGTCGACTGCTTTCCTAAATAAGCATAATATTTCTATGTCTGAAAATGTATGGTGGATACTGTAAATTATCGCCGTGGTAATAGATGACACTTTTTGTAAGAGGAGGCCGCTAGTTCCAGTAATGGGATCATTTTGTGGGCTTTTTATAATATTTATGGCGATTGATGACATCATTATTAGAATACATATATTTTATTAGCTTCTGCAGTGCATTGGACGGCTTGCTTAAAGATTCAAAAAAGCCGCTTTATAAAAAAACACGTATTTCGATTCAATGGTTTCCCATACAAACATTTTCAAACTAATTATTCCGCTCATTTTATAAGTACAGATTCATTATAATAATAAAATCAGTTTAAATTTATTAAGTGCCTACTGAAAATATGTATTGTTGTTTTTGATAATATTTTAAATGAAATACTGTACTGGGCGAAGTAAAGCATTACGTCAGTTACGAAAGCTGCGTCTTTATAAACAAGACGGAAATAAACGACCCAGCCCGGCGTCCGTCCAACAGCACAATTAACGCCATCCGATATACTCGTACTCGGTCTTTACAGTTTTTAGTGCTTGAAGGAACGCTATATAAAAATCGTACCAAATATTTACTGCCCTAATTTTATTGGTGGTGGGTCTCTGTTGCCAGAGACCGTCAGACACCACTGCTGCTACTACTTCTGCTGCAAAGCATTGGTTTGCAAATATTACTATTTTCGCTCTCTGTTGGTACTGAAAATACTGAGATTACAACGCTACATATTATGACACATAGCAACGAACACGATATTGTTAGTATTTATCATCCTAACTAGCGCCACATTGTCATGAGCGGGCATTATCACTCACCATCAGATAAACTTCTTGCTCGTCTCGTGAAAAAATATAATTTCAAAAAGAAAATAACCTGCAGTATTTATTTTGTACAAATGCTATCAATATTCGTGCACGTAACGCAAGGTTGTTCGCTTAGGATGGAAAATTTATAAGAGGTCGTTAAGTCTACATTTACTTATAGTAAGATGAGTATTTTGCAGCGATATTAGCAAATAGAAAAATACTTGCTATGGCTCAATTAACGCCGATGCACTTGTACTTCGAGAATCCGGATCTTCCAGGCAACCGGTAAGCCACTGCGTCAAAGAGTATTTTGGCATTAATATATCTAAAGGTTTGTTCTGAAATTATTGAAAATGACTTAATAACTAAAAAACTAGTTTACTTAGTTTTTAACAAAAACCGTTTTGAGTTTCTTTACAAGACAATTTAGATTGATCACATCAGAATGTCTTACGAACACCAGAAATAATTATTTTCTCTGTTCGTATTAAGTTATATGATAAGCTAATCTTTATTTTCAGTACATCCGATGAAAGCGCAAGCATTTAATAAGCAGTACGTCTTATGACCGGGACCCACATTTACTCGCAAAATCTTCGAATTGTAACTAAATTGTGCCAGTAATCATAACCCACATGAAGTAACCTCGTGATATATTTAGACATTCGCTGGCTGTTTGAATGATTGAGACTACATTACATAGCTTTTATTCGTGTATAGCAATATCATTTATGCTTTTCGCTAGTTTTATACAATTCCCATCGACTAGATTTTGTAATTAAATAAAAATATTACTGCGCATTCCAATAATGTCTCTTCTATAGAATAATGTTTCTGTTTAGTGATAGTGAATTTGTTATTACTTGCCTAAAGCATTTTACCACTGTAGACCACATGACTGCTTAACACCATGAGGGATTGCCTTCAAGCAATAGCGTATTAAAATAAAAAAGAAAGTTTCTTATAACGAAGGTGCCATTTATCTTACACTCCCAGCCAAAATAAATGTATAAGAATATCAGTGAGGCAAAATCATCAACCACTGACTAAAATTGTGTGTTGCAGTCTTTTGCGCCATCTACAATATAGTGAATTTGATAAAATAACTTTTTTAATAAAGCGAGATTAATTAACGAAAAATAATTATTATAAAAACAAGTAAAAACCGATGACAACACGATTGCTTATTTTTTGTAATGAAAAATTTTGAAAAACAGTTCATTCATCTATCCACAAGTGTCACATCACAGATATAATCCAATGTTATTCGAGATTAAACAAAAATTTTACGGGGCGCCCTGTTTTTCTACCATGACCTTCAGACACAAGTCATTACGACACACTAGACAACTAATTTTAGTAGCTACAATGCCCTTCAAAGAAAAAGAATAATGTTTGTAAACTACTGATTGGCGACAAAAATAAACGCCGCTGTTCGGAAGAAAACCACTATCGTAAACTGTTATGAACTACGAATCTTCCGATTTTAATTTATAGAAAAAATTACTTATTATTTAATAGATAATCCATGTCAATTTCGATTCATTGGACATATATTATTAATTCGCTTAATACTAAGAAGAGTAAATTATATATATTTTTTAAAAACTTTATATTATATTGATGTTGTAAATGTTATAATTACAAATTTTTGCTCGTAAATAAACATAACTAAAGTTTTTGGACATTATTACAGTTATTATCATTCAGTAAATTAGATTAAACTAATAGATACATAAATTCTAACGTGTATTGATACCATTGACTTAAATAGACCAAAGGTTGCAGAGGTACAATTTTTTTTAAATAAAAGTTACTGATAATTGCTCAGATTATGCTTTAAAAATGATTGGGATATAAATGCTTAAAGTAGTTCTTGTTTTTATACGCACAGCCGTACCGCACGACTCCGTTAGTGCTGCCAGGGGCGAAGGTGCGCCGCGAACCAGGCCCAACTGAGAGCTACCTGCGTCACCACCCCAACCCGGCCATGCGGGCTCCACCACACCACGACTACCGCGATACTCTTATGAAGCAAAAGGTACTTTATAATAATAACTTTTTTATTTCACGGATTCAATTTACGACCACAGTTTACAATGATAATTGAAACCTGCGAACATTTGAGCTATGATAGAGATTAGTACTTTTATTGGTTAGTTTTCAGTAAGTCTTCATAAAAAAAGTAGATTTTTATTAATTCCTCCTTTACATTTCACTGTATAATAATTAAAGAGATGAATTACTTTAAATTATGAAAATAGTAACTTTGTATATCAATATACATAACTTGAAATGTTTCCTTCGTCATAATAAGATCAGTATAAATGTTAAAAATTTTGTCGTTCAGCTGTAAATAATTCGCCGTTATATTAGAGCACTGTTATGCATTTAATTTAATAACATGATGCTCTGTTAATGTCGTAGCAATGTTTAGTTCTATAAGTTTCAGGTTATACTGCACGAACGTTAATGCACACATACACATTCACAATCGCACGCACACGTTTAACCACCTATATAAGTACATGTAAATGCTAATTCGCTTTTAGAAATGCATTAGCGCGTTTTAATTATAAAACCTAATATCAAATAGATACATAAAACAAATCGCACTCTTCAAGAATTGAGCATAGTCTTAATAGATAACTCATATTCCTAGTCGATATACCGATCGGTAAAGTCCGGTATAGCCAAAACTGCTTTGCTACCTCTAATGATCATACATTGGATACCTTGCTAGCGAAAAAAAAATAAGCCCATTTGTTCAAGCGTATCTTCTACAACAGGATAAAATTTCATCTCTTCTCTTCGGATTCTGCTTCGGATAAAGACATAAAAACAACACTACCTACACTGAAAGTAATCTGAAGAAATTATTTAGACTGTTATATATGAAATTTTTGACCAAACTCAGGTTGCCGAGTCGGTGCTGCAGCGAGTGGTTGGCGATGAGGGCAACAAGGTGGTTCACTAACGTTTTGTGATGATTTCCTCATCTTGCTGCTTTACGCATGATAGCATTAAACTTCTGATACGGAGCCGGACGTTTCGTCGTAGAGACGTTGCAGTTGTGTAGAATCAATATTTTAAACCAAAAATAGCTCACCGCTCCGTTAACCTTGCGCAAGCGCTTGTAACGGGCACAGGTTCTTTATATAGCTAAGATTTCAAGAATTAAGACGAAATTATTGTACACTTTACATCCCATAATTATGTACGTGAAATCCCCCGCAAAAACAATAATTTTTTGGCCGTTTTCAACTTTTCTGGAGGTAATGGAAACAACATTATTCTTGTGTTCAAAAAAGCAAAATCTAAAAACAATATGTATTGCAACGTTTCTCCGACTTCATAATTTTGCGATTCTCATGTGTTTATAATACATTGTTGTGAGCTTCAGTTTTCATTGCATAGTATATCATCGATGTCACATTTCTCATTGCGGGGTTGATTATCAATTATATTGGTGTTAAATATCACTTTTTTATTTAAATGGTAATTGGTTTAAATGTCACTAGATATTTGTCGAATACTTTTATCTAAATAAATTGCAATTGATTTTTCCGCCATATTTTATAAGTAGTTCCCAAGTAGTACAATAGAAAGTGCACTTGTTGTAGCTAAAAAGGACAAATATTCAGTTATAGTTGTTTAATTTACATTTGTAATTTTTCAACAAAATTATATATCTATTCCAATTTTTAACTTTTTCTTTTCAGTTTGTGCATAAGCAGTTCAACTCGCCCATTAATCTATATTCAGAACAAAACATCGCTAACTCAATCAGGCAACAAACGACTCCCTTGCCGTAAGTATCCATTGAGTTTTTAATATCGAAAAAATAACTCACTATATCCATTTTATTTATATACTGATGGTTGGTTATGGTTGCCGGAGACAGTCTGAAACTTCTTTTTCGCCGCCAAACAATAAAGTATACACATTACTGTGTTCAGGTTTGAAGGGTGCTGTAGCTAGTAAAATTACTAAGGTAACGAGACTTATCATCTAATGTCTGAAATCAGCTAGAACAAAATAGTATAATGTGACTAGCGGCATATTGTTATGAGCAGTCGTATTATAGTATTATCAGGTGAATGCCATGCTTGGCTCATCGTTTCGTGGAAAAATAATAATAAAAAAACAAAGAGTTCGTAAGTTTCTTTTCAATGCTAATTTGAATAAAGATTACGTAATAGTTGGACGAAGCTCGTATTAGCAATGATTTTAAGAGCATGGAACGCTGCCAATGAAAATTTACTAAAAAGAACAGACTAGCTCTCAATTCTGTGTATAGATTCTAGAATACTGCTCCGCAAAATTATTTACATGTAAATAGCTTTATTACTTAATTGCTATAATTTGTAATAATTACTGTTATTGCAATTTTTCATGTCTTTGAATGCAAATTATTTAAATAGAATATTTATTACATCTTGAGAGTGTTAGTAATACAAATGCAAATAAAATGTGTGTAACATTAATTAGTATTAATACCGAGACCTGAGTAATTTACCACAAATAAGACTTGTGATTAATGACTTGTGTGCGTTGTAGTCGAGTGATTAAGATTTTAATATGTAATGGAACATAAAACTTATCATTAGTTTTGTGTATTAATAGAGTATTTCTCTGCTCACTTAGCTCTAACGGCCATTATGGGCGGCCGCACGTTGTCAAGAGGCAAGTGTTTTATTAGAAACACCAAAACAGTCGACGACCATCTCTCATGACGCATTAATGCTTTATTTATTTTATTTTGCTATCTATCATCTTTACTTCAACTATCTCCCATCACAAAGCAACTACGAATACATCTAGTATGGTGACGACGACGACGTGTTGCCAAAAAAAGGAAAACAACGGAGTGTCAAAACTCAATTTTTTTCATAGAGCACTTCATTAACGCGCTCTCACACCTAAATGTGTAGCGTATTAGTCGGTAGTTATATGTTACATTAAAATTAGTGACTTATTTACGATTAATGTTAGTTATCCTATCCTTTTTACTAAACGTGCGTACGTACTAACCGCTTCGTACGCTGAGTGACGAGTCTAATTATTTTTCTCTATTACGTTGCGCCCGCTAACCGACTAAATCCTAACGCCCCGCCACGTTGTGCCGCGAGCAGCCACAAGCCGACGATGCTGTACGACCCCGCTAAGTCGGAGACATACCGTGCCCTGCAAGACCAAGGGGATGCCGCCGCGCAGGAAGTATCAACGCCCGTTCAGCCCAAAGTCTTCACAGCTCCACAAAGCAAGGTAGAATTTTATTTACCAAAATACGTTCAAATTACAAAACATATAACCAAAAATTATATCTCTCTTCCAGTTTGCTTAATATGTATTCCTTTGATTGTTTCTCTTCTTCCTTTTTTATTTCTTTTGATTGTTACTACTAAAATTATTCGCATCTTATAGAGGCCGACACCAGTTCCGAAACCAACTAAGCAACCCGAGGCGAACTCGAAAGCAAAACAAACGACCTTCGTAAGTAACACTGTCCAACCCCAAGAAAATTACTACTTAATAGAGGACTTAAACAATAAATAACTATAAAACAAGTTCTCTAGTATAAATGCACCGCATAATTTATTCAACAACAAATATTATAAAATTTCTTTTAAAAGGTATCAGTTTAATGACTTCTAATAAATACGATAACAGAAGACATTAAATTAATATGTCTATATTCGTGTTCATTTTCTTAAATTCATAAGCATTAACCTCAACGCATATAACTGTAAATGTGGAATAAGTAAACAATTGTTTCAGGTGAACTCTTTGCACGAAGAGCATATTCATCAGTCGAACTCATTCAAGCGGCTCATGTACAACGTGCTCGGCGACACAGAACTCTAAATGAGGAACTGCACACAACTTTACGATTAAATCAAATTATTATCGATAACTGCATATTAAAAAAAATCGAAAATTCAAATAAGATCTCGTCGAAAAATGTAACATTAACATTAATCTTGTATAAAATCATTATGTTCGTTTCGGTTCGGTTAGTTATGCCAATACCAATCCCATTAAATTGTTTTCGACGAAATAACGTTTAAAAGTTTTTATTTAATTACGGCCCAAGTATCTATTAAATATGTCAGTCCTTTCACTCAGGGCTTAACAATATCGAAATGATTTAAACAAAATAAAATCATTTCGTTATTGATTTAGAATAAAATATTAAGTTTCTAACAAATGGCAGAGGATGACAGGGGTCGATCACATACCCGCTGGTCTGAACAGCTGCAATCCGAACAAGGGATGAATATCCCAGTCCTGAGGCAAGTTAAAGACAAGGCGGTGTGGAGGTAACTGGTTAAAACATCATTAAAAGCAT
This sequence comes from Byasa hedistus, assembly GCA_029286795.1. Lineage (NCBI taxonomy): Eukaryota > Metazoa > Arthropoda > Insecta > Lepidoptera > Papilionidae > Byasa > Byasa hedistus. Next base: position 4,416,249 of record JAGSMW010000008.1, read on the forward strand.
TTCAATACAAGCTCTATGTTAAGTAAAACTCTCTTGAAAGAGAAGGAAAGCAAACGTTAATGGATCATTATATTTATTTAATTATTATAGCAGACTTATTTAAACAGGCTGCTGAGCTCTAATAATCGCTTTCCGATCAATTTTGTTATCAACACGTTTGGTAATTCGAGGGTTGGTTGATTGTGGCATAACTAGACCTACTTTTAACATTTTTAGTTCCTGATTAAAAAAATACGGTTAGATGGCGCCCCGTACTTAGGTATTTTATTTGGACTTGTAACAACGTAAAGACTAACATAATTAATATAGGACGCTACTATTATAATGCTCCTCAGTGTGTGTATTGTTGATTTCGGTGAATTTTAATTATTCTAATACTCGAGTATTAGCGATATAATATTAAATTAAGTAGCCATGTAACTTATTACTAAGTGTTGATCTTCTGTTTGTACAGAAATATTATTGTTTATGTATACATAAGTAATGTTGAGTGTACAGTCTAGTCATATCGACCCGAGCTCTGGTCGTATCACGCGTATGAGATTCGATCAATATTAAATAAACTATTTATTTTCTCTACGTACCCTAGTTTTATTTATATTTTCAAAGGACAAATTAAACAAAAAAATTCACAAAATAACTATATTTAACCTGGAGATAACAATTTTACGTAACATAAAATACAGTCTTACAAATTTCATGAATGATAAGTACAGAGATGTAAATTGTAAAGAATTTTGAGCAAAAAACGAAGAAAAAGATAAAAAACCGCCTAACAAATTATATCACAATATACAGACATGGATCCGTCTCTTGTGTAGAAACGTTGTTATGACACATAAAACGAATTACATTTTACAACAAATTAAAAATACATCTTTTTTTAAATTAAGGCACTACCGATAAATATTAAATGAACAACAAACAAATTCTACAAAAAATCTCCTTCATAACACAGTCCACTAAAGTATTGAATCCTTATTATTGTTATTAATTACTGAAGATTATTACAACATCAATTTATTTACATGTAGTTAATGAAATCGGGCATAATTGTGATATGTAACAGATAATGTAAGTACACGATGGTGCCATAAACACCTTTACAACCAAAACATCACCAAGCATCCAATAAACGTAATACTAAATCCTATTTAAATATATACAAAGGTTTTACTCTAAAGCCCGACGAAAAAAATACTCAAATGTGATCTTATTGATTGATTCTCAACTTGTTACAAATTGTGTCGCACGACAACAGTTAAAAATAAATCGCAATTTCCGTAACTTTATTATTTAAGCCTAAAACGTAACGCCTCTAAAATATTTTACATCCGTATATACATAATTTACATCACCAATTTCAGTTAAAACAAAGTGAAATCAATGCTAAAAAAAGTGTCATGGATTGTTTACAAAGAAAACAGTTTAGTAGATGAAATAAAAATGATAATCTTGTTATTAAACTTGTCTGATCTTATTGCCCATCGTCATCTAGCAGATAAGTAATTCTTATTTTAATGGTAAGTGATATAATGATAAATATTCATCCAAATAGTTTAATTGGATAGGAGGAATTTTTTACTTCTAACATTTGTCAATTCAAAACTTAATTTGAAAAAAAAACAGTGATAATTAGTTTTGTACAATAATTACATTTTATTTATTGGGGCGCCGAAGATATTTAAGATTGTAAGTAATACCTCTATAAGTAAAACCGGTTTATTTACCAGCTACAGAATCTTCACACAGCGAACGACCATAGTTTAGCTGTCTACGATGGAGTATATAAAGCAATCACAAATACTGTTGTGGCAATGCATTTGATAACCCAAGGAATCCTTTCGATTTATTAGCACCAAATGTCGCTATTTATTAACTATCTACTTACAGATACTTTATATGCGCCGTTTTATTACAATGCCTATCTAAATAATTTTAAAAGAAAATTTAAGTTCATAATAATTATTCACAACAACGGTAGGGAAGAAACCATTTTAACTCCATAAAGCATCATTCATGAAGTTCAATTCAATTTAATAAAAAATTGAGGTTCAAATAAATAAACAATCCTCTTATTATTTCCGCCATTGGGTTATGAGCCTTCTCTCAGAAAGAGTCTTGAACCATTCATCCACCACGCTGGCCCCAAATGCGGCGATCGGGGTACCGAAACATAATATTTTTTTGCAATTATTTATGACTGGAATTGAAAATTTTGAGGCATGTTTGGTAGTCAAAACTATTATACATTGTCTAAAACCGAACGGCTATAGCAGTAATTAGCGGAACATGTTTCCGCTAACTACTGCTATCTTAAAAAAATTAAACATTTGTACACTTATTCTCGTTAGTCGTTTTAAAATCAGGTACACGATGAAGCCATGTACCATTCTTTTGTCCTCCAAATCCGCAGGTACCTTTTTTCTTGTGAAAATTCTACATGGGATAATCTTCCGCTGCAAAGGCAACAGAAGAGTTATGCCGGACTCTTACCGGAAAAATCTCGACGGTGTCACACTTAGCGCTTTTGGCCGGAACTACAGGAATGCTTTCGCACACAACCGTGGAAATCAGTATCTACATAAACATTATCAGTTTAGTTGATTAACAAGAGAGCCTAAATGAAATGAGATTCAAAAAATACCGTAGTAAACAATATACATCACATTGAAAGCCTTTCCAATCAGAATAATCTCAACGAAAACATCAGACCAATGTTTTTATTAACCTTTAAACTGAAGTCTCCAAGACATACGTTTCTTTGTTCTGATCAACTCTAAATATATATAGTATGTATCTATGAAAGAACTAAATTATTTGTCAGTAAATGAAAAATTGTGTTTTAACAAATATTTGGTGGTATGGGTGGCAGAGTATTTTGAGTGAGCACGCTTCTCCATCCACGGCCTCATTGTTACTTAACACCACGTGAAATTTATATCAAGTATTAGCCCATTGTATATATCAAAAGGATGAGAAACAAAAAAAAATTTAAAATTTTGCAACGTTTAATACGCGTTTTATATTTTATGAACCACAACAAAAATTCCAGTGTTATGTATTTAACGTGCTACTACCAAGAATCTTAGAATATGAATGGTCTGGTAGAAACGAGATAGATCATAAGGACGGACTTGTCATGGAGTTTCTGAGTTTTGTTAACATTTTTAAACATACTTAATCCTAATATATTTCTGTTTGCCAATTTTTTGAGTTAGTGAGTGAGTTTTAATGGTAAATTATATTAATATTACTTTAATTTATGCTATTTTCCTTGTGTACATTATATAATTCTTGACAATTCCTTGTTAAAATAAATTATTGAATGCATCTCATTAAATGCCAATATGAAATTAAAAAATATGAAGCAATCAACTGACAAAATTAACTAACAAAGATACACTTTGTTGTGTTTTAATACTTTGTACAAAATGTAAGAAATGGTTACTGGATAAGTTGTAAACATGTGATTAAGTAAAAGGCTTTTTAATTAACTGTCATAAAGTAACAGTAATTAATAAAGCTGTGTGTTCCGGTCTAAATACATTACATATTTTTTCTCAAAATCTGTTTATTTACAATAAGTTTATTTGTCAAACACATTGAAATGTATGCTATTCTTTACATCTATAGTTTTGAATACATCAGTGGACCAATTGCTGAGATCTTTCGGTGAAGGCCATGTCTAGCAGTTAACAGCGATCGGTCCTGATCATCCATCACACACCGGAGCCAAAATTCATAACAAAATAAATTATTAAAGGCATTGTAAGTTCAAATAATAATCAGACAATAATTATATCACAAATTAAAGAAAGACTAACTTCTACGCATACAATGAAAAATTAGTAAAATGTAGGGTGAAACTAACTATAATTTATAAAAACATGGTTATTTTGCAAACACTTCTAACATACCATTTTTAGCGCATTGTTGGAGAGTGTGTTTGTTAATTTGTATCCACAAAACAACTATTTTTGATTGTATTAATGCCTCAAATCAAACCGTTTATATTAAGGTATCGTAATTAAAAATTACAGTCTTCTCCACATGACCACCTAACTTCAATTTGAAGTTGGCACTCAGTGCTAGTAATCACAACACCTAATGAGATGACTCGTATGAAGTCTCAATTATCACAAACATTATTTGTGAACTGCAGCACAATGATGAATCAACTCACTAACCACAACTAACCATGTTCATGATCACGGACAACACACTTTGGTTATTTAGTTTTAGATATTTAATGACCCTATAAATAATTTAGCAACTACTTTTCCCCACATAACTGCACTAATACGAAGTCAATATTTTATTATATCGTGAATTATTTACGTTATTTTTTAATGATTGCGATATCCGTTACAGCGATAACAATGTGCTGTGTGTAGATTCGCGCTTGAAGTCCTCACCACGACCACATTTACGACACAAAATGTACGTTATCTTCTTTATTCACATGATTTAGAATATTTCTGATGTGACTCTTAATACACTGTATCGTCGGTGTAGAGCAAAAGAGGCGGCGGGGAGCGTCGCGCGTGTCGTAACTCTCAGGAGGTGGGGTCAGGTGCAGAGGTGGGAAGGTGCGCTGCCTTAGGCGCGTGCGCAACATGCGCGACGTGTGCCACGTGAGCCACGTGCGCCACATGCGCAGCGTGAGGAACAATCACGTGCGCAGGTGCAGGTAGTAAGCTCTCGCGACTCGCTCTCAAATTGGGCAAAGAGCGAGCCGCTCGGGCTTCTCTACGCGCTTCCAATGCAAGCAGCTCCCGTATATCTGCTTCGAGGGGATCCACACTGATATGGTACACACCACCCTGAAAATCATCGCAATTGGGTACCTGCAATATACACGCTATACCATTTTCTTGAGAATTTATAATACGTTTATCCACCACAGCGACTATTTCTCGTGCCATACGCATCATAACTAATAAAATTACCGGAGTTATGGAGACTTAATACCTTACGTCTCGGGACGACGAGCACTAAGTGAAATTCAATAAAAAAAATCGAAAATTTATAATCATTAAAATGATTAGCGACTTTACTTTTGAGTCATGCAAATGCTATTAGCAAATGTCTGAGCCTGAACTGCAAAGGCTTACCTCGACAGTAGGCGCAACAGACGCAACGGCCGGCGATTGTACATGCGCAGTAACAGGAACTGTATGCTCTCTGTCAGCGTCAGAGTAGCGTCGTGTTTCATCTCTCTCCGGTCTGGCGAGAGCTGAAAGTCTTCGAGGGTTGCCGCGGTAAGTTTCAAAACCTCCACTCTCGTCCTCCTCGTGATAAGTGGCGGGTGCGGGCGGCGGTTCAATATTCGCAACTACTTGCCCCCGAGAGCTGCGCTCCCGACGCTTGTTTCGGGGCGGTGAACCACTTATAGGTAATTTTTCTGGTGCGTTTTGAATTAGCAATATCCTGTAATAAAAATTTGAGATAAAACAATCTTTACGTCTATGGATCCCCGATTCCAATAATTTGTAAAAAAACGAAAACAAAGTAATCGCAAATGCAAACCTGTTGTGAGCGCGCCATCGATTACATAGGTGCAAATACTGTCGACACTGTATATACATGAATACCGCACCACCCGTGAATCCCACAGCTACCACCACAAGTTTCGTCCAGAAAGGCCATGCTGCGAAAACCAATGTTAACTTTAGTGACGCATCCCTGAAATTACTGCAATTATTTTAATATGTATATAGATTGTGTATATACCGAAACAAACCTGTTGTTATCTAAATACATTGTGAGTCACCAGAAAACATTATGAAACTTACCATTTAAAACATATGGCTGTTAACTCTATAACACAACTAATACCTCACATAGCAGAAATAGCTAACTTTTACCGATGAGTCCACGGTTGACCTCTTCCACCGCCCGCTCGATGAGCACAAATAGCGACCACATCACGCAGAGAGCTGCGACACAATGGAACAGGACTGCACAGCATAATCTGCGCCTTTCCACACCCGACATCTCCAGTAACCGCCACTGTGAACACAGTACTTAAAACTCAATAACAAATATGACTAGATCATTTACAATATTCATCTATAATACCATATACATTGATGCTAAATGAGAGGTTCTCATCATCAAGATTTATTTGTAACACATTTATCTACTTTTAACTCTACTACTTATTAAAAATAAGTCACAGGCATGGTTTTAATTATACCTTAGGACACCTCACCATTGCATACATTGTCTAAGTGATAATGAGTAAGTCACATGGGTCAAGAGAATGAACAGGGCAGTTATTTTTATATAGTTGCCTATATGGTGTTACAAGAAGGTTTCAATCTTACCTCATTGAATGGTTTTATTTTAGTATGCATAATAAAATTAAATTTGCACAGTTCACAGGACCTAGTTTCTGATGCCGTAAGCCATTGTTGTAAACAACTTTGATGGACATATTTGAGGCTACCTGTAATAAAAATAAAACCATCTCAATAATAATGTTGATGATTCTAATATTAATATTTTTGTATTAATAATATCACTTAAATAAATGAGTTATGAAAACCAGTGTATTTAAATATTTGTCTTTAAAATTTTGCTGAGCATAAAATTAATTTTAAAAGTCAATGACAAATTTAGATATTATTGTCATTTTTATATAAATCATTTATGAAACATTGTATCTGCAAGAAAATTTTAATTCATTAATTATAGTATGTTAAAATAAAGTTACTAAAAATTAAATATAAATTAGTGCCTATATAATAATACTACCAAACAGTACCGTGTACCTTGTAAATTTACATATCAAGTCACTAAATTAGAGATATCGCAATTTGGTGCAGCAAGTCTGATGTCATTTCCATATGATAATTTTAACTCACTTTTTCACACAATGTTTTTACCACTCATTAAATTATTATTATTTAATAACATTTAATTGAATAATAATGTTAATTTTACATTGTTCCTACCACGTAATATTTTTGGCAAGATGAACAAACACTGAATGTAAAAAAACATAAGTAAAAAAAAGATATTTGTGCTTTGTATTTAGATATAGTTTGTTGAGTGTTGTAGAGTTACTGAGTAAAGTTGTACTGTTACTTTTCTTGCATATAAAATTTATTGATTCTCCATTTTTTTTAATATACTAATTTACTAATAATTTATATCACAAAATTGTAATATTTACATAGTTCACTTCATATTTTATTATAAGCACATCTATGAATAAGCAGATAAATATTGCAAACCTATTACTAGCAAAATTGAAGTACTAATATAAAGAAACACATACATAGTAATCTTTATTATTTATGTGAATTACGCAGTGCTTTACAGATAATTTTAACAATATATAGAATGAAAAAAACATACATTTCATATTCATAACAAATTTTGTAGTCTTATTGTAAATACATTAAATAAAAGTTAGTATTTTTTTTTAATTAACACATACCTGAACAATAGCATGGTGCCAGAAGAGGATTATGAGCCTCACTTTCACAGTGACAAATACGACAAATGTCTCCGCTTGAGTTACTGCAGGATGTTTGACTGCTTCCCGATCCGGTCCTAACTGCTTCTCTTACACATCCACCACCCCATTCCCAGCTTTCAATATCAGATGAATTCTTTACGTTTATTTGCTGGACTGGCATTGTGTCTCCTTTTATTTATAGCTTAAAGCGTTTCACGTAACATATTAAAACCAATTCACAAAACAGTATAATTATTATTATGATCACATTGCATTTTGACAAAGCAGATATGGAGAAACATGTCACTTTTCGTTTCACACAATGCTGTTTTCAAAATATAAAAGTTATTATTAGCAGGACCGCAGAGGAGTTGGAAATACACTTGAAAATACATTCACAATATACGATATCCCTTTAGTTACTCTTCACGCAATAACAAGAAAACACAAAAACATCAATAGCTGCATGATACATAGATTATGTAAAAACCTGAAAACAAATTCCCATTTTCATTCCCTAACAGTCCATTGGCTGTCAGCAGCTTTAATATGCGTTCTGTGACTGTCAGCGCAACCTGACAACAGAAATGTCAATCGATTTTAAAAAATAGTTTTCATTGCAGCAACTGACCATCATTGTTGTTAAGAGATAACATAGTCGTTAATAAAATGTATAATCAAAATTATCGTATCACATTGAAATGCTCATTGCCAATGAGAATATTTTAATTAATATGTAGCGTTAGATTATTATATTTATAAACTTCTTGTACGCGACCATTCTGTTAAGTTTAAATAATTGTCTAATTTATAAAAGTAATCAGAAAATTGTCGACAGAATCCCGAAACAAAGTTACTGAAACTCTTCAGTACGTCCAGGCTGACTGGTAACCTGTATATTTAAACACCAATCTAATCGCCGCCAAAAATACATTCCGATATGTTAAAATGCCGTTATATCTATTGATTTTAAAAACACATTACGATATTATATCTTGGCTTTACAATTAGATTTTGTTCGCTTAGTAAATGATCAACTAACATTTTACTGTACATCAATATTGACATATGAAGTGGTCTTTTGCATTTATACAATGAAAAAAATATAATAATCATCCTAAAATACAACATGTGACTAAGTACGTACCAATAAATAATTAAGTACACAGACGAAAGATTACGGAGGTACATGTAAACTCGCCCAAAATACTCCTGCTCTCAAACATGTCTGCGGGAATATGGCAATATAATTAAGGTTTTACTTAACAAATTACGTAAACTTCAGCCTGGGTGTCATATATATAATATTAAAAAATAAAAGTTAAAGCTGAAATAACAAATGTAATGGTCGACTAATATATAACTTATACATTTATACAATAGCTGACAATCTGAACTCTTGTAAAAGTTGACAATTTTCTGATTACTTTTACGAATTTTACAATAATTAAAACTGAATATAATGGCTTTATTAAAGGAGTTTAAAATTCCCATAATGTGCCGCTACAACTACATACTCATCCTTCGATTTACGAGGTAGATACGTTAATGGAACATTGTGCAAAACAATACCTTTTAAACTAGTTACAGAATTCATCAAAATTAAAAACGTAAAAATTGAGAACTACATTTCATTCAAATAAAAACAATAAATGATACTGAAGTATCAACGAAATACTATTAATTAGATAAGGCACAACTATCAGAAAACGACAAAAAAACAATTTCTTTGGTTTTTAAAACTGTTAAATCCAAAATCTAATAATTCCAGTTACTGTACGAAACGAAGGACTGGTGTGTACACCCTGCCTTAAATATTTTATAAAAGAAATTTAAGGAACATGACTTTCACGAGTCGTGATTTTTGCTCATACTTCTGATCAGAGAAATTATGACGGCAATGGTTGCAAGGCTTCATTCAGTACCTGCAAAGTTACTTAATGTTAACATTGCGTGGTGGAACTTATAAATCTTTAGTAGCCTTCAATAAACCTTCTAAGCTGACATCATCGATTCCTGTTGTTACTATTATGTTATTACATTGAATATTATTTTATAAAAAATTATGCAGTTCACAACAGAAATAGTTGTAATAAATTTGGTCCAAATTTACAAAATTAAAAATGTAGCAACATATGCATTAAGAAGTATATTACGTTAAATATAAAAAATCATCTTTGTTCTCTAAAATATTTAAAGTTGTAGTATTTACCTTAAATTATTAATTTAATAAAAATCCGTACAGCATTAGTTATCTGTCAAAATTTTAATCTGTGTTTACTAGCCCCTTTTCTCATTCTTTTATTTGTGAACCTACGGCGGCGTTGCTTCTGTCGCTGTTATAACTATTTGAAGTAAAAATGGATTTTCCTGCTAATATTCAGGCTGAGGCAATTGCTGTTGTTAGTCAATTTATTAAGACAATAGATAAATCATTAGCACAAGAATTTCTCAAGAAATCTAAGTTGGTAAGCCTATATGACCACGTGTTTGTTAGGTTGAACTACACGTGGTTTAATTCAATAATATTAATTAGAAATTTTATTGAAAATTGTTTTCTACTGTCGTTTTGTCAATAATTAACATATCTTGAAATAGTTACTACATGTTACATTTATACCGTTTGCCCATGTCTTACGTTTCTGTACTTTTATCGCAGCTCGATTCAGTCGGACCTTGTTTTAAACACTCCATATTTAAATCAAAATATTTCTTACAGAAACCAAGTTCTAACAAGTTACCGCATTTATGTGAAATCATACAACAGTATAAAAAGTTGAAAAATGTTTCTTCTAATAAAAAAGCCGGCAGGTAATAAGGTTTTCGTATTCAAATTTTTAAAATATTACTTCAATATATGTACGTCTGTGTAGGTAAGAACCTTATAATTAATGTAAGTTTATTTGTAACTGTAATTTGTGGACTACATTGTGCCATTTATTCTTGTGGAATATACTAAAATCAGGTTTTATTTATTGTGTTCTACATACATTAATTATAGCTCTGATGATTCCAGTATGGAAGATGAAAAGCCTCAAAAGAGTATTCAAGTCAATGGTAAATTACCAGTAGGAAATCATACAAAGAAAAATTCATCTGACTCTGATACTTCGGAAGATGAAAAAGCACCTGCAAAAGTAAGTTGTTAACTAATGAAATATTAATATTTTTTAAATATATTACCAATAATAATACTCGTTATATGTATATAAAATGATGTTAATAATTCTTTGAATGATTGTGATATTATTTAACAATTTCGTCACTACCTCTGATTATTTTGTTCAAAATTGAATAAAATTACAGTGACAACCAAAAACTTACTGTGTATAATTATTTCAGATTAAGACTGTATCATCTAAAACACCTGCAAAGAAACAAGAGTCATCAGATGATAGTGATAGCAGTGAAGACAATGCTACAACAAAACCTAAAAAACAGCCAGTCAAACCTCAACCTCTTAGCACTCCCAAAGTTTCTAAAAAACAGTCCTCATCAGATGACAGCAGTGATGATGAACCAAAATCTTCACAAAATAATGCAAAACAAGCTGTTGAACCACCTGTAAAACAAAATAAAGCTGAAGATTCTTCAGATGATAGTTCTGATGATACTAAAACACAATCTAAATTACAACTAAAAGTAAAATCAACTCCTGCTAAGTCTACATCAGCCAAACCTGTAGCCTCAAAAAGAGCTTCTTCTGACAGTGATGAAAGCAGTGAGGGTGAGAAGGTTAAAAAACCAATTGCAAAGCAACCTTTTAAACCAGTTACATTGAAAAAACAAGAATCTTCTGAAGATGATGACAGTGAAGATGAAAAACCCAAAATTAATACTAATCAACGTGTTTCAAAATTAAACAATGTTAAAACTGCACCAACTAAAAAGCAAGAATCTTCAGATAGTGATGACAGCGATGATAATAAACCTAAACAAAATTCAAAGCCAAATCAAACAAAGGCTGCTGCTCCCAAAAACGTAAAAGAGGAATCATCTGATGACAGTGAAGACAGTGATAATGAAACACCTAAAATACAACAAAAGTCGGTTCCGAAGCCACAAACAATGCCTGGAAAAAAATCAGCAAAAACAGAAAATGTCAAAAAGCCTGCATCATCTGAAGATAGTGATGAAGATAGTAGTGATGATAACAATAAAAAACAGCCTAAAGCAGTACCTAAACTGCAGCCCACTCCAGCAACTAAAATACAAGTTAAAAAACAAGATTCATCATCTGATGACAGTGACAGCAGTGATGATGACAAAAAATCTGCTCCTAAACAAAATAAGACAGTTGTCAGTAAACCTGCTGTGGCAGCAAAACCTACACCAGTAAAAAAACAAAAATCATCTTCAGAAGATAGTGATGATAGTAGTGAAGATGACAAACAGTCTGCTAAACCTCAAGCTATTATTAAAAAATCTGTTGCAAAAACACCTGTAACAAAAGCGACTTCAGACGATAGTGATGGCAGTAGTGAGGATGAAACTCCTAAACCCGTACAGAAAACACCATCAAAACCAGTTGTCACTCCATCAAAGGCAGCCCAAAATTCATCATCTGATGATGATAGCAGTGATGATGATGTGCCCAAAACAAAACCAATAGCCACTCCTAAAACAACTCCAAAACCCAAACCAGCTAAAAAAGAATCTTCCAGTGAAGACAGCAGTGAAGAAGATGAACCTAAACAAACAAAAAATAAACAACAAGCTTCGTCATCTGAAGACAGTGATGATGATGGTCCACCTACTAAAGTAGCTAAAAAAGGCAAAAATGAAAATGCACAGGTAAAGTTTATCTTGAATAATTTTATCACCATCATTTTAACTGATGGATGGCCACTGCTGAATACAGGAAACTTGTACTTCACAAAATATGGTCTTGTGCTGTTTGAGTCTATTGACTAATATTGCAACATGTATCAAAATATGATCATGCAAATATTCACCTGATGGTACATGATAACTCCTTTCATGACAATGGGGACCTTGTTGAATGATAAAAATTACATTGTGTTGTTTGTGTCACTTTGCAACATAGGATGGTTTGTCTATTACCGCAATAGTTTCACTAGCTACAGCATCCATCAAACTAAAAGTGTAACATTTGCACACTACTGTTTAATGGTAGCATTTAAGATGGCAGTGGTATCTAACTAAATGGTCTCTGGCAATAGAGGCTTACTTCCAGTAAAATTAAATTGAGTAATAAAATAATTGTTTTTAAATATTAACTTTATAAATATTAATCTCAATGTTTTGTTGACTATTAGTATATGCAAACAACACATAGAGACTAGTTCTGGTTTTTCTCCTTGTCTGTCCAAAATTAAATACATAATTTTTTTTTAGGGCAATGAAAATGGTTTTCAAGCAGGTAAAAAAAGAAAAGCATCTGACGGTGATCCGACCCCTGCTAAAAAACCTTACAGTAACTTTGTGAAAGTAAGTTGTTTGTAATCTAATTATGCCCTATGGATTTCTTGACTAAAGTGGGCACATAGGACTGATTTGCGATGAGACAGTAAGGTCGTCGCGTGGCGTCTGCATCCTGGTAGATGTATCGAATAGAATGCCCTCCTCTACAAGGTAGACCAATAATCTGGTTAAAGTTACAGGACACCGCTGAATGTGAGCAGCATAGAACCAATTGGTGTGAAGATCCTAGATCTATTCCTATGTGGATTTGCTGATGATGATGAATTCACTTTTTCTTTAGAATCCTCAATGATTATCATTTGCATTACTCATAGTATCCTTACTGGATAACTACTTTTAGATGTAAAGTTTGAAAGTGCAAGCATTTCAAGTTTAGCAAGTTAATTTTGTAAATCTTTGATGAGGTTATTGTAGTAAAAAGCTGCCAAATATGAGTTTTCAAATTGTTCAATGAATACTTTTAGGGCTCAAAAGTAGTTTCTACACCCTGTGAAAAACAAAATGAAGTGACTATCAAATCCACCACACCATTCAGACGAGTTGTGCCTGAAAAAGTAGAAGTGGACCCTAGACTTAAGGATAATTCATTTGAAGCTAAGGTAAATGCCCTAAAATTTTAGAAGCCAAGGCAACTCCATGTTTGTATTGAATGAAAAAGTTATAGCAAAAATGGCTTATAGTTTCGGGCATTTACTTTTAGTCATAACATAGAGTTGTCTTGGTATATTTACAATTTATCTTTTATTAGGAGGGTGAAGACAATGAGGAAGACGAAGGTGACGATTCTGAAAAAAATAAATCCAATGATTGGCAAGATCGTGGGCAAGGTCGATTTAACCGTGGCAGGGGAGGGTTTAATGATAGAGGAAATCGAGGGGGAAGGGGAGGTTTTCGTGATCGTGGAAATTTTAATAACAGAGGAGGAAGAGGAGGGTTTGGGGACCGTGGAGGAAGGGGAGGGTTTGGAGACCGTGGCGGAAGGGGCGGGTTTGGAGACCGTGGAGGAAGAGGAGGTTTTGGGGATCGTGGGGGAAGAGGAAGGGGCGGTCGTGGTGGCGATAGGGGTGGCCGTGGTGGCGAAAGAGGTGGTCGTGGGGGCGATCGGGGTGGATGGGGTAATCGGGGAGGTCGTGGAGATCGTCACTCGTGGGGTGGAGATAAAGGGGGGTTTAACAAAGGGGGATTTAATGACAGAAAAAGTTTTGATGGAGGCGATAATTCCCAAAATAAAAAAATTGTATTTGAGTAAATAGGTAAGATATTGTGAACAGATTATAAGTTTTTATCTTTATTTGATATCTCAGTATATTTTCTCGTGCCTTCTTAGCATCACGAAATAATTCTTTGTACAGATTGGAGCTCGTGGGTCGTGGGGAGAACGTGCTAACCAAGACTTGAAACACACACGTGGCAAGTCTTTTAAACACGAGAAGACTAAGAAGAAGCGGGGATCCTACCGCGGCGGTGCGATCGACACTGGGGTCCATTCTATCAAATTTGATGATTAAATTTAATGAGTTTTTAACTGCTGACATTTTACCTGTGTTTTTTCGGTTTTCGTTGTGTTAATAAATACATTTTCGTTTGACTAGAAAAGATAATTTTTCATGCAGTTCCATTAAGCTTTGATTGGTACTGTTTGCTTAGGCCATGTGGATTAAACATAATTAATAGTTTTTTTTAGTGTCATGACTAAATACCTATGTATTTTCGTTATATTTAGATAATAGTGAATTTAAAAAAGTTAAGAGCCATTGTTTGTTTCACCTCGGAAATATGTGAACTGAGAATATTCGTTTATTTTCATGTAAATATTTTTTATGGTAGAATTAACATTGTAAATAAGTTTATTAAGTTAAGCTGAGCATTTAATTTTCTAGAAATTATCTTTGTTTATGATTAAGACCGCCTTTAAATATATTATTTCCTGGCCTTATTGTTTTACTTTATTCAAAATATTACTTATAACGAGCATTATATTAGATTGAGGAAATGAACATATCAATTATTTTTAAATTCAAGACATGTTTTTGACTATTTGATATAGGTAGCTTTATAACGTATCGCAAAGAAATCTTTTCTGTTAGCCAATTGTGGCCGTTTATGGACTATAGTTATTGGACGGCGGATAGATACTGGTTTAATAAAAGGTATTAAATAATGTCCAGTGGTTACCCGCGACCTTTACCAGAACGTCAGTCCATCTTGTAGAAGGCCTGCCAGCACTGCGTTAACGTATTTTTTTTCCCTGATAATTTTGTTCAGGGGTTTGCGTCAACATATAGGAAGTGTTCCTTTTATTTTAGAATTTCCTGCATGTATACTAATAAGTGGACAATTTTTCGTTTTTTTACAAATTTGGCAAAATTTCAAATTAACAGAACTAAAAAAAAGTTTGTAATGATTATAATGGGCCGTTAGTTGTTTTGAAACAGTCCAGTTCTTCAAGAGTAGAAATTCCGAATATAGTGTTTGTCCTGTATTAGTCATTCAGAGTAAGGGATTCCTTTCTACTCCGACAAAATGTCCAACAATTTTCCTTGTCAGTAAGTGCTGTTTTGGCCCCCGTTTCACTACGATAATTTTTGCAAATCGTCTTGGAATACGAACTTCCGTTTTCCCGCGATTTTGTTAGATTTCAGGTGAGCGGGGTTTTTTTCTTTTGGTCACATAAACCAACAAAATATTTTCTCCAACCTAAGAAAATGTTTTTTGTTTTGAATGGATTAAAATAGAATATTTTCTTGAGCTTCACATTCTAATTTAATTACTTTACATTAAATTTAGTTTTTAATATTAAAAGCAATCATCACTATGTTGTCAACGTCAGTGTAAATGACAGTTAGTGTTTTCATAATATTTTTTGCTTTCTTCTTCGTTTTCTCCGTAATTAATCTTTATTGACTAATATTAAATCATGTTTCGAACATTTCAGTTATTTACTATTCAAGAGAAGCACTTAATAAATTCTTTGCATCGCAGAAGTTTCAAAAATTTTGGTCATAAAAAACAACCTATACCTTTAGTTACTTTCTTATGGCATGGTTTTTTGACATTTACATTTATTGGCGCAGGAATTGAATGGAAAAAGTATTATGAAAGTTACTGAAAGAATATTATTACTATACTTGCTTTGGGACATTAACATAGACTGTATACTTTTTAGGATTAAGAGAATGATCTTTAACGAAGATGAAGAAGAAAAGGCGGCACCTTTAGGATTAAGAGAATGATCTTTAACAAGACGATGAAGAAGATGCGACGTTTTTAGATTAAAATAATACATAATTTTTAAGTATTACCGATAAATGTAGATTAGTTTTAATTATTTTCTTAAAAAATATTGCAAAAAAAAAACTGTTGGGCTGGACCTATATTTATTTCATGCTTTGATTTAAGATACATAATTTTATTCGAAAATAAAATATTAATGTTTCTTCGCAAAATAATAGTAAAAGAAAATTTAAAAGTTTTAGTCTGTCTTATTGTCCTGGGTATCATTCAAAACTGCTGAACTGTATGAACAGAACATTCACAGACATGTTTTATTTAAAAACTTTATTTGCACACACAAAAAAATGTACAATATAGCGAACTTAATGCCAAAGGGCATTTTCGACTAGTCAAGCTTGGCAGAGGGGAGACGCAGTGGTAGAAGATGTAAACTATAGAAGTATAAGTTAGCTATGTTACGACATACCCTTTTATTCAAAAAATGCCTATATGTAGTAGTGCCTAATAGCATGCATAGTACAACAGCTTTTTTGTTCCATTGTGTGCCTCACGTTCTGGGGTTTGATTGGTGGCAAAGTTTTTTGTAATCTCCTCGCTGGCTCTCATTTTGTACATTGACCACCATAACTGCATTACTGAGTTTCACTCTCAACATGTGAGAGCTAGGGGGACATGCACTTCACTTTATTAGGAAAAAGGCATTGCAACTGTGACTCCCTAAACCTATCAAATTAATAATATTATAAATTACCCAAAAGGTATGCAACTATTTTTTTCTTTATTAATATAGACAAACACTTGACTACAAACTATATTTGATTGGAAAAAGGTAAGTTTATTTTTAATTATATTTAAATACAAAGAATTTAGGTATAATATTTTTGTAACAACGCTTGAAAGCTAGGGAGTTCTGTTTGCATGTTTCACTATCTACTGCTTCATTGTCACTTAACACCATGTGAAATTGTCATGTGTTAGCCCTATTATAGTTAAAATAAAATTCTGACTTATGATATTTCATATGAATTTTGGTACAGGTTTATTAATTTAATTGGCAAGTACATACATTTTAAGAGTTATAGAATGCTCTATGAGTGTAAAACATCTGTACATAATCAAGTAACCCAAAAAATGAATTATAAACAATATGAAGTGTTCAACACCTTTATACAAAATGTTGAACACAGAAAAAGCAATGAGCATTTATTTGCTAAATCTTTACACTACCAGAAATTCGTTGTTTTTTTTTATGCTACTATGCGACGAGAAGAGCAAGACGTTCACATGATGGTAAGTGATACGCTTGCCCATGACAACGCGGTGCTAGTTAAGATGGTACACATTGCGCTCGTCGCCTTGAGACATAAGGTGTTAAGTCTCGTTACCCCAGTAATTACACTAGCTACAGCGCCCTTCAAACCAGAACACAGTAATGTTTGCACACTACTGCGGTTGAAATAAGAGCTGCGGTGGTACCCATCCAGACGGTCACCGGCAACAGAGACCTACCACCTGGAACATGTAGGGGCATAAGTTATTTGCACCACCCAAGGTAGACTGGCAGATAATGCCAAAGGTATTAAGTCGACCTGTACACTTTGTGTTTGAATAAATAATTCATCCATAATACAGTAGAAAAATTATTAGAAAATGCGGTGTTGTAAAAGACCCAAAGCTGGTACAAAAAGGAAAGTAATGGTCCGACAACTTAAGAACAAACATATTTATTTTGTTTCTACCGACAAAAAATTTATTTTCTTAAAAAAATAATAGTAACACAGTACAAGAAAAAAAGAATATAATTTTAATATAACGCAACTAATAAATTTGTTCATTGTGGCGGCTCTGTATAATCAATCGATAACGTTTTCCGAGGGAATTAAATCGCCTTCACTTTAAAGACTTCTTTATTAAAGCTTCTACATCTTATTTATAAAATCGGTAAATTTACTTTTAGTCCTAAAACGATAACTTTGTTTTGCTCACTGGTTCTTACCGGAACTAAAAATTTCTATGTATGGAGTCAGATATTTATACAGCTCTGTTATGAACTTTCAACTTAAGTAAGCGTATGGGTCTGTATTTAAAAAAAAAACATTCTCTAGCCTTTTCGTTCCGTTTTTGTATCCTTAATATGATAAGCCACGTCGCAGTAGTAGAAATAAAATGTTATTACATAAAAATTTTTTTGGAACATTCTTACATTAGAGTCAAATCGTGTTGTAGATCTCTCGCAGTTTATGAATCAAATTATAGAGAACCCGTATCAAAAGAAGCCATGTTGTAAGAGAACCTGCATAAGTTTTTGATATCACTTGTTGCTATGGTTTTAAAACTAGAACGCAGTAGTTTCTACATCGCTCTTGGCAGACATGCACTAAAGACTAGTAATAGGACCTTAATAAATTATGTTTGTTATTCTGAATGAGATACACGAATCACATGCTAAATCTGAGTGATGGTATACCAAAGGGATAGGCATTTATACTTATATATAGTTTTTTATTCAATCTCCATTAGTTGGAGAGGCACGTTAAGAAGAATGGTTTTTGACGCATTTTCGTTGTTTATATTTTTATTTTTTATTTATTTATTCTACAATGTTACAAAATACATTGCAATATAACTAACACGTAAGTGACAATACATATAAGTGACTCCAGCATAGTTGATAACTTTTTTTTTAGTTATTTTTGACTCTGTGCAGTGTCGGCCAGTATATTATTATTTTGTTCTGGTATATAGGTAAGTATATAAATAATATAATATAGTAGGTTTATAGGTAAGTTTATAAATAATATAATATAGTAGGTTTATAGGTAAGTATATAAATAATATAATATAGTAGGTTTATAGGTAAGTATATAAATAATATAATATAGTAGGTTTATAGGTAAGTATATAAATAATATAATATAGTAGGTTTATAGGTAAGTATATAAATAATATAATATAGTAGGTTTATAGGTAAGTATATAAATAATATAATATAGTAGGTTTATAGGTAAGTATATAAATAATATAATATAGTAGGTTTATAGGTAAGTATATAAATAATATAATATAGTAGGTTTATAGGTAAGTATATAAATAATATAATATAGTAGGTTTATAGGTAAGTATATAAATAATATAATATAGTAGGTTTATAGGTAAGTATATAAATAATATAATATAGTAGGTTTATAGGTAAGTATATAAATAATATAATATAGTAGGTTTATAGGTAAGTATATAAATAATATAATATAGTAGGTTTATAGGTAAGTATATAAATAATATAATATAGTAGGTTTATAGGTAAGTATATAAATAATATAATATAGTAGGTTTATAGGTAAGTATATAAATAATATAATATAGTAGGTTTATAGGTAAGTATATAAATAATATAATATAGTAGGTTTATAGGTAAGTATATAAATAATATAATATAGTAGGTTTATAGGTAAGTATATAAATAATATAATATAGTAGGTTTATAGGTAAGTATATAAATAATATAATATAGTAGGTTTATAGGTAAGTATATAAATAATATAATATAGTAGGTTTATAGGTAAGTATATAAATAATATAATATAGTAGGTTTATAGGTAAGTATATAAATAATATAATATAGTAGGTTTATAGGTAAGTATATAAATAATATAATATTGTAAGGTTTTTGTTAAAGTCCAAAGTGTTCGATATTTACTCACAAACCTGCACCTAGACCGGCGCATTAGCAAATGTTCAGGAGATGTGGACGGTACTGTCTTCTCGCGACTGTTTCCAAGAGATCATAAAGATTTTCGCGAGTAACGTATTACTATTACAACATATTATATACATCTTCAACTTCTAGAAGTCAAGTGCCTTATTAAACCCCTATTAAAACATTTTAAAATGTAATTAAATAATTTTAAAATTTCTTTGATTGTTATTCCGTGACTAGCTTATAATGTAATGCATATAGAATTTTTGTAAGAATTTATTTCTTATTGTCATTGTAATTATGTTTTATGTATTGATAAATAAGGTTATATACAATTAAAAAGAAACACACAATCGCAGCATGGTAATGCATTGGCATGTCATATATAGCACTAAGTACTCCCGGACGCCTCCCTTTGACACTGTTCAATTTTACTTTATTTTTAGAATTTTTTTCAATTAAAGAAGAATTTACTGTCAAATCTTCTAAGTGACTAATATTTTTTATTTGATTATTGTTACGGTTCATAGAATTGTTTATAATTTCGGAGTATCTAGTTATCTCCTCGTCATTTTTCGTAGTTTGTGTATCGTGTTTCAAAAAGGTCTCTCGTTCTCTATCTAATATTATTGATTGTGATGATTTGAAATTTTCTGTGCATACCTTTAAACTCTCTTGCAGATAGTTATCTATTTTAATCAATTGCTCAGAAATTATAAAGTTAGCTAAAGG
This sequence comes from Byasa hedistus, assembly GCA_029286795.1. Taxonomy (NCBI): domain Eukaryota; kingdom Metazoa; phylum Arthropoda; class Insecta; order Lepidoptera; family Papilionidae; genus Byasa; species Byasa hedistus. Next base: position 4,436,828 of record JAGSMW010000008.1, read on the forward strand.
ACTATGTGTTCTTTCTATTGGTTCATCTATTTTGACCTCAGTATTATTTATACTTGCCTCGAAAGAATTTGTCTTTTCCGGTTCAGAGTTCGAATTTTCTCTTGATATTGAATTTACTATTTTATAACTTTTTAAATCGTCGTCATTATTAATTATATTAACGGGAGTTATCGGTAAATTAATAGGCGTTATTGGCCGATCAAATTGTACCTTTGAAGATAGTTTTCGTGTATCGATTTCAAGAGGAATTGGAGTGAATTTAACTTTGATGACATCCTCATTAGTAATAATTTCAGTTTTAACGATATCATTGACGTAATCTTTATTACCATCACATGTAGTTTCCCATGTTCGGGGTGCATCGATTACGTCATGACTTGTCGTGGAGCTATGCACTCGGTCTACTGTTACTTTGCTAAGTAATTTGCCATCTGAGCTTCGAATATCGGAAAACAATCCTCCATCAAAGTGGAGGGGCGTTTCTAGCTTCCTTGTACGTTGAGGTGGCATGTTATTTGTCTCAGGATATTTAGATGGAGAAAGAGAGACCGGTCGAAAAATTTTAGTAGAATAAACAGTGTCAGAGTTATATACTATCCGCTGAGGGTCATTAACGGGCATGTATCCTGCAATAAGGTCGTCCTCCTCTAGCAAAGAAACTCTGTCCTTCGAGATTCTTTTTGCACACCTGAAATAAATATGAATGAGAATTATTAGTTAAAATAATAAATATATGTACGTTCGGTAAGACATAAAATATTGATTATTATACTATATCATTAGAGTTTGTCGACATTTTATTATTTTAATATTAAAATATATAACATTACCATCAGGTAAAGAAGTTCAGTTTTGGATATAAAATTTTAATAGCGTTATATAGGTACTTATACATAAAATAGCCAAAACAATTCTACTATATGATATCACACAACTACATAATTTTTACAAGCATTTTTCTACAAGCGATTTTTCCTAAATGGTACACTTATTGCTACAACACAACATAACCTTTCAGGTCTTTTGGGAAAGTTAACAACTTCAAAATTAACATATAGATACAAACAAGTTATTTATCCAAACATAATATGTAAAAGGAACACACCATCGAACACGCAAACAATGTACAAAGGTTAATTAAGGGAAAATAGGAGCGTATGATGAGCTTTTTTGACAATGTATTTGCGATTTATGTTTATTTATCATATACATTATTTGTTCGGTAAGGGAATTAATGAACTTTATTGTAAAAAATGATCCAAGGAAATTGTTTACCATGTTTAGGATAATAATCATTCATGTTTTCAGTTTTGACTATTTTACGTAATTAAGTTATTAATCATATTCGTTTTAGATTCAAATAATCTCTATATGAATATATAAAAAAAGGAATTAAACACTAATTATTTCTTTTATTTACGGCACATGTATATAATTGTTTTTCGGTTATATTCATATTAGTAGGCTAGCATCATACGCACCGTGCAGTTGAAGCACTGACTGTGGTAGTTATTGTTCAGCGCCTCGACCCACCTGTCGCCGGCCTCCACGGGGAACCCGCAAGCGAAACATTTCGTAGTGAACAGCTCGTTCCAGTCTAAAAGTTGCCGATTAAATATTTTATAAATTGTTACTAGGAATTACATGTAGTACGTGAAGTTAAATTAAATAAGTTGAGTAATGTTACCTGCTTCACAATATGGCAAACCGTCCTCTAAGAAGAACGGATTGTTACCAAACAGTTTGCCACAGTAAACGCAGTTGAAGCACTCGGGATGAAAATGTTTACCGATGGCATTCAAGCAATCCTGCAATGACGTTAACAATTTTTCAAAACAAGAAAAATGTTACTGATCTGATGATGAATTTATCGTTAAGAATATTTAAGTAGATTTATTATAACTTTTAGCACCGTAGAATATACAATTCATTATCTTATATAGAATGCATATAAGTAATCAAGCTTGATTTCGAAATTATGCTATATGATATTGGTGGTAAGATTCTTAACAGAGGTTGTTTTACCTAGACCAATGACGAATCTTTAATTTAACTAATTAAAGAAACTTACACCCTTGATTTTGGCGTGGCATTTATCGCAAGCAGGAGCGATGTATTGTTCAAAACAGAATTCGCAGTAGAGTTGCCCGTTTTCTTCCACGAACCCGATGTCTTGTAGTTGACGACGACACGTTGCATTTACACAAATGAAATGTTCCGGGCACCAAATACGACCGAGAGCTGTTATAAATGGACCCCTGGCAATGTAAATAATTTACGTATTATTTCTACAACATTTTTTTAAAAAAAAAAACATTATTTTCTGTTAAAAATATTAAACGCTATCAATTATGCTACATAAGACATTTATTCCAACAAAACCATGCTGTAACTAAACAAGCTTGCAAATGAAACAGAAACTTCTTTCTTAATTTTTTGTGAATATTTGGGAATATCGGTATTTATGAATTATATTACCTTGTAATGGCTTTGTCACATACGTGGCATACTGGATAATGTCCTTCGGCTACATCAACAGAAGTCATAGTACTCAATGGTCGTGAAACAATACGGGAATCTCTTCTACCGTCATCATTTCTAATCTTTTTTTTCTCTCTGCGTTTTACTACTGTTTCAGTTTCTATATTATCTGTTTTTGACTCATCGCAGTACTGTTTTTCACCATTAACACTTTCTGAAGTACTTGTATTAATGTTATCGACATTGAGGGGTTTAAAGGCATAAAGTTTGTTGTCATGCAAATTGTTAGGCAATTTTTTCGCATGTTCTTCATCATTTTTTAGGTCTTTTTTACTATTATCAGAAGTAATTACCGGAGATTTCCGAAGCACATTTGCTTGGCTACATTCTGACACACCATTATTTGTTTTGTTTCTAAAATTGTCCTCTGGATTGTAGTAATCGTCATTTTTTTCAAAAAATTTTCGTTTAGTTAATGTGTTAGAAAAGTTATTTTCGGTTTTTATATCAGATCTGTATATGTCATGATTTAATGTATTCATCCCTTCTAAAAAGGACGATTTTTCAAAGCTCGTTTTTTTTCGTAACGTATTACCATTATTAATATTATTTTCAGATTTTTCTTTACAAACATCATCGCTACTAGAATATCCACTACCATTAGAGGATTTTTCGTTGTTATTTATGGATTGCAATATACTTAAAGTTAACAAATTACTGTCCGAACTTTTTAAGGGATATTCCGATTGTTGTTTTGGCGTCTTTATATTTAATGAACTTGCAATTGATGTACTTGGCAGATCCAACGGAGGCACAGGGGTGGTGGGTATCGGAGGTGGGACAGGAGGGTATCCATTATAATCCTCAATAGACATTGCTGAAGAATTGATATTTTTCGTGTTTATAATATTGTTATCGGGTGTTTTATACATATCATCAAAACTTTTATTAAATTTCCTCCGTAATGTATTTTCACGACTACTATTTTCTGATGAAGTTGTATCTGATGAATTTAGAGGGTGTTTTGTAACAACAGTGTCTTGAATTTTGTTCGCCATGCTTTGTATGTGATCAGCAGGTTTAATTTTTCTTTGAATACCTATTTCGTAACCATTCAATGCCATTTTAGCCATTTTTCTTATAAGTCTTTCTTCTGCTTGACTTTTAAATTCAGTTTTAACTGGACTGCCATGATTTTGAGTTTCGTTAACTGTTAGAAAAATAAAAACACAAACAATTACGTTAAAGCCATGTTAATAATTAGTTTTACTATTGTATACATTAAAACTTAACGTTTAGTACTGCAAAGAACAAACACATTATGTTATATTTGCAATAAATAAAAAAGTAGACATCCTATTCATGCATAACAAAACAACACTCATGAACATTTTACTACCCAATCACCTAACGTTCCCATTGCAGGAACCACAAAGAGGTACACGAGAGCCGGGTAGGACAGCTTTGTTCAATACACCTCTGCCTCGTTTAGGTGCCGATGAAACACCAAACGCTTTGCCACGAGCGGCACCTCCTACACTCGAACCTGTCGATGGGGTAGGATCACACACTGGACCATGGTTAGCACCAGAATTTGAAGGAGTTGGTTTATAAATTTCAGTCTGTTTGTTAGCTGTGGCAACAGTTGCATTAGTTATATTAGAAGGTAAATTATCGTGGGTGGCCAGTAAATTTATTAAAGGTGGTGGAAACACTTGTTTGGAAATGTTAGATGGCCGAATATTAGATTCAATTTGTTGATATGAGTCAGAAGTAATTGAACCCTCCTTTTTGATTTCTATGACTTGGGAAGTTTGCATTTGTTCAAACTCTTCATACGTTTTCTTTGAGGTGTGCACAGTGGTATTTCCATATTCAGCAACATTTGATTGCATTTGTTGTTCGTAATTTCTATTAAATACAGAATTCTGTTTTAAATTAAGGTTACCTCCATCGTAACTTTGTATTGGACTTTCGAAACTAGTATTTCTTGGTTCATTATCAAATAAAAATTGTTCTTGGTTAGTCTGTGCAGAGAGATTTAATGTAACATTTTTTAGAAAATCATTTTCCGTCTTTACATTTGTTGGCAAATTTGCCTGCTGAAATGTTTCGCGTGGTGCTTCAGTTTCTTCCGAATACATTTGCCCTTTTATACGAGGTGCATGAGCTTTTAAGCTACTCGTTTGAATCCAGAATCCAGGTGATTGTGACCTTAGTCTGGGTGTGGAGGAGCGACTAACATCTGTACTCGAGGGTTCATATAGCTGACTTTTCGGAGCCAAATGTTCCACAGTTACTAAATTCATCTGATAATGAGGTATAATTGGCGCAGGCTTATTGATTAGACTAGGGGTAGTGGGGCGACTCCGTACAGGTGAACTTCTCGTAGTTGTCTGATTTGTAACGGGTTCAAAAGTTGGAGATGCGACGCTATCCTTTCGTAATCGTGTGCACTGCCCTTTTTGACTAGGTGCTCTTATTTTTGAAGTCAACGCAGGGGCATTAATTTCAGATGCAATTTCGCTCTGTAAAAATATTTGATTAGAATTCTCTTCTGGTCGAAACATGTTTGCTGGCACTTTAGAACAAAAAGTAGGCTTATCGGACAATGATGAAGTTTCTGTTTCATCTAATTGTTCGAAATAGTTTTGTGCTGTTCGAACAGATGTAAAACCGTGGACGTTCACATCGCTACTTGTGGTTTCAGAACAATGATCAGATTTTAGAGCGTTAATCATTTCGTATTTTCCTTGAGTTTTCTGGTCATGGTTGGATTGATTTGTTTCACAAGCTGAGGAATAGTCAGAAAGAGTTGCAAACGCCTCAGGTATTGGTGGTGGAAAAACTTGCTTTGGTACAGGTTTAGATGCCTTTTCTGGAGAATATTGTACAGCTTTTAAACTTTCTGGGAAAATGTATTGTGGAGTTTCATCAAACTTGGATAATTCATTACCATCTGCAGTTTTTTTTTTAAACTGATTATCTAACAAAATATTTTGCTGTAAAGATGGCGAAGCATTATTTGTTGACATATTTATGAAACGCAAAGGAGTATAAGATCGTTCTGGTGCTATTGTAAGGGCATCACTAAGGGAACCGCGTACTATCGGTGGACTTTCAACGTAGATAGAAGTCAGCGGAGAAGAATTACCTTTGTTTAAAGACTTCTGCGGTCGTAATATATTCTCATTACTAAATCTTGAAGAATCTCTTTTTATGTTTGATGTTTCACCTGCTATATTTGAGTGCGTTGATACATTATCATGTTCTATTTTCTGCTCTGCTGAATTATTAACTTTTTTTTCACATTGTTTATTTAACCTATCTTCAGATGTGATTTTTGGCTTATTACATATATTATCTTTATTACTAGCAGATACCGAACAAGATTTTTCGGTCGTAGACGACAAAGAATAAGCTGCATCGGGAGCTAGAGGTAACGCTTGTTCTGAATATGTCGGAATATTTTTATTAATGTCTTCCTCTTTTAACGCAAATTGATTGGTTTTCTCGACATTGTGTTTTGAATCTGAAACAGTACTAGATTCATTAACATACGATTGAGGTACAAATTGTTTAGTGCTTACATCGCATACAAATTGATTCATGTCGTTAAAAATTTCAGATCCCAAATTTGCGAAACATTTTTCTTCATTAAAAGATGTCTCCTTTTTCACCTGTGTTTTAATATACGAATCTAATTTAGAAGATTCCTCTGTAGTGTTTTCTTTTATAGTTATATTTGCTGCATCTTCTAAAGTGTTGGTTGAATGAAATGTATGAAAATCTTTCGGGTTTGTTTGCGATTCATAAACCGATACACTTTCATTTTGTGAAGATGCGTGTTTGGTTATTGATTGAACAGTGCTTGTGGTTTCTTGCAGACTACCAGACTCATTACTTTGAACCATAAATGCTGATTGTGATGAAGTAGACGTAGCAGTTGACATTTTAGCTGTACTGAATGACACATTTGAAGTAATGACTGCTGTTTGCTCCGTCGAAATAATTTTCATACAATTTTCTTCATTACTTAAAATTTCTGATTTTAAGCCATAGCTTTCGTTTTTAAAAGAAGAAGTATAATTTTCCTGTGTAAGATTTACAGCATCAGACTTTGTATTAACATTACGCATATCGTCATTATCATTAGGAGGATTCGCTGGAGGTGGCCATACAATGCTTTTTATATTTTGTGCTATTAGTTCGTATGTTATTATTAACACGGGTTAAAATGAAGGAAGGGAAAAATAAATGAAAAGAACATTAGTCGTCTTAAAAACTTAATGATTACTATTAAATATCGTAATAATCGAACAGAAACAGTGTTTTATGCAAGAATGTTATTTAACTTTCATTGACATAATTGTATGATATGACGTATGAGTAAAAAGGGGCCGTGTGCCAGGAAAGAAGTTATTTTAATGCTGCGAATGACATTGGACGTCCGCTTAGCGTATATACACTTATTTGCAATTCACATTTGTACATAGCTATACAAAGCTGATCAGCATTTATTTATAAACCTTTTGTAATTATTTACCTTTAAAAATGGAAACTGGGCGTTCTGTTGAAAGTAAATAATGTTTTTTAATTAATTTTTTATAGTTTTATTAAATTTCTATTATTTTTTTTTTGATAGTTAGACATCAATATCTTTTTAAAATCATGTAAATATTTGTTTTTATAACCCTCGAAAAAAACCATTGCACCGGAAACCTTACATTCTTTTTTCTTTTATTAGATTTGTGCTGAATATGTGCACGCGCGTGTTAACATGTTTCGTGTGTAATTTCCATATAAACTTATTTTTGTAAAGTTTTACTCCTTAACATAGACCTTTCTAAGAGAGGGTCGCCATATTCACCACGCTTGGCATGCGAATTAATGAGCTCAGTGTAGAAGTAAAACAAAGAAAAATTTGCTGTCTGAGAACTAATCGTGTTTTACAAAATCACGAGCTTAAAATGGCAACGGAAATCTTCTAACCCGTATCCTACAAGGAGTTAATTTAGGCAATAATATTTAAATACATCGTCAAAAAGGCTATTTAATTTAAATTGGAACTTTTCGTTGAAGTGTTCGTGTAATATGAACATATTAAGTGTGTGATTTTGACCAGTAATATGAACATATAATAACATTATCTAAATAGTACGTCTAGCAAGATAAAAATGTGGACGATTGCTAACGCACTGTATTAAAATTACTAATTATAGTTGTACTCAGTTTTAAATAACTTTTATAGCGAAATTTATGGTAGATAACTACCAGGTCGACAGTATACTTCTTTTGTCGCTTAAACTATGAAATTAATAATATATTTTAATTATTAAAATTTATCCTTTAACAATCCTGATTATTTCTGCGTAAAAATTTCACGAAAAAAGAAGTATAAATGCTAATAATAAACAGCTGCATAAAGACTATAAACTCAATTGAAAGCATACTTCATATCTTGAAGATTGCATAAAAGACTCAAAACTTATTAAATAAGAACATAAGGCTATCAGCCGTTTAATCAGCAAAGTAATAAGTATTCGTCAAAATAGTAGTTACAAGACAACGAATAAAAAACTCCCTACTATAACCTTTAAACCACGTCTTTATCACTACGTCGAAGAAAATACAGTAAATGGCAGGCAGAGTAATAAGTAAAATATTTTATAATAATTTTTCCTCATTCTCAGCGACTAGTAATTTTACTTCGTTTAAATAGCAAATGTGACACGCTTACTTGGTGCGAAAGGTGCAGGCGCAGGTGCAGGCACAGATGGTGGCGCGGGCGCAGGCGCAGCTACGGGGCGGGCCGGCGACATTGGCGCGCTGCGTGGAGACAGCGACGGCGAGTATGCGGAGCCCAGCGAAGAACCAAACGGCTTGGGCCCAGAACTCGAGATGTTGCTCGACGGCTAATAATATAATCAGATTTAATCATAATTAAATTATCAATTTCTGAAGAAAATAAGGCAACTGAAATAGCGATGGAGAGGACACATGTTCAGAGAAAGCGGAACACAATGGACTAAAATCATAACAGAATGGCAACTACGAGATGGCAAAAGAAACAGAGGTAAAAGGTGGGTAGATGATATTAAGGTTATTGGAGGGATATTTTGAACAAGAAAACCGAACAAACGAGAGGAATGGAAAGGGCTGGAAGAGGCCTATGTGTCACAAGACACGCTAATCATTAAGCGGTGAAACCCACAGGAATAAAAAATTTAAATGTACAAAAATATATATTGTGTCATGATTAGCAATAATATTATTATTATAAATTACCAATTTCACAAAAAATCGAATTAACTCCAAAACAAAGTTTCAACATAAATTATCGGTGCAAAATTACACTTTCCTATTTTTCTATACTTATGTGTAATCATACATAAAAAAGGATCAAAAAATTTGCGTCGAACAGCAAACATGATGCGTGTTGTCGGTTAAGACTTATTATAATAGCTAAATGAATTAAACGAGAAAGTATATGATTCATATATTTTACAGATACATGGACCGTCAACCTATACCAAGAGGACGAAGTATATTAGACTTCATTGTAACAATAACTTTAAACTATTTAGTTATAAGGTACTTACGCTAAACATAGAGGACGAGCCATTGGTGTAATTATTAGTAGCGAGTGGAGGCAGCGGAGTTGAATATGCATTCGTAGGAATTCGGCTGCCACTAAAAGAAAAGAACTTGAATTTATGTACTTATAATATAATAAAGTAAAAAATGGAATAACAACATTTGGCGTAATAGACCCGAAGTTATAATCAACCAGAATTATAATGAGAACAAGCAGAAGTTTTTTAATTGAATTAATTAAAAAAACGTACGGTGACACTGTGACCGGCTCAAGATTGGAAGCGGGCGGGTTTTGGCGCGCCACTAGTTTAGCATGGATGTCGCAGTACAGCTTGCCATTCAAGTTGTAGTATCCCTGGTTCTTCAAGGAGGAACCGCACGTCGAGCACTTGAAGCACTCCACATGGAGGTTCTTATCCTTGATGCGTACAAACACTCCGCTACGTTAGAAGAAAATAAAATTCTTTAATGAGATATCATATTAACTAAACAATCACAATTTTATAATTATAACATTATCAAAATTACATGCTCACCAAATCTAGTGTGATGCCACCATTCTACGATGCAAGTGATGACATGCTCAGTGAGACAACTATACATCTACATTGCCTTATTTTGTAATAATTATCTAGAAGATGATGAGGATGGTAAGTTCTAAATTAATGCAATATGAAAATCTATGTACAGTTGTTAATGGAATAAGTATCATAAATCTACGCAGTGAACAATTAATTGTGGTAGCCATTTGCAGTGCCTTTAAAAGACGCCGTATAACATAACATATAGCATAACTACAGAAACTACTACACAGATCGACACGGTTGCAACAACGCATGGCATTCCTCGTACGCCTCTTACATAATCTGGCGACTACACTCGAAGCAAAGGGGCATTTCAGCTGTGACTGCGGTGTGGTTGTCTGGTCTTGGGCTCAGTGGTAGACTCGGTCGGTGTGCAGGCTCTGGTGCCAAATATCGCAGGGCGTCTGGCTTGGTGGTATCACGTGACTCGTTGTCCACTCGTGGTGTTCTCGCACGAGTGTGCGTCAAGTGCATCACACTCGGTGAGCCGCCGCGGCAAACGCTCGCACGAGAGTAAAACTGACACGCCTCTGCTGACCCGCAACAATCAATTACAAAATATCAACTATGATTAAACCAACCTTTCAACACGGCAGTGCTCCGCGCAATGTAACACTGCACACAGCACATAGAAGACGCTAAAAACTAACTAATATAATAATCTTAGACCAATGAATACTATAGTTATTTTTTTTTTCAATTGGCGTCGCGCGATGTTTTATAGTTCGAGAAAACAATCAACTTCTGAATTCCAACCAAGAACATTTTATCCCTAGATTAGAGATGTCTTGCAAAACATAATAAACGGTTTTACGTAAAACGCGAAAATAACTGCCGAAAATGGAGCACCGTGCGATGTTTGCAACCGTGTCGGGCCGCGGTTGTCCGACTTACGTAATCAGCCGTTCGCACTCCTCGCAAATGTTCTGGCCGGGGGGCAAACCACCCGTGTTTAGCGGCGCGTCGGGCTTCGTCACAGGTGCGGGGACGTGTCGCAGGCCCGTCACAGGTGCTGGAGATACGGGGGCTCCGCTTGCCTCTACTTTACAGCCAATTTAGATATTTTGTGTTAATTATGGAAGTATGAAATTTTGAGATCGAATTTGTCTAAACAAACGTTAACCATACCTTCAGTTTGTTTTAATGAAAGTTTTCAGACAATATATAAAGTATTTTGCATCCGAATTTAAAATATACTTTTTTAAAGAAACGTAAAAGTAATTACCTGGCTCTGGGTCGTTCTGTTCCTCCTGCAAAACCTTAAACACAGCGCTTTTTTCAGCGTCGTAAGTTTTTTCATTTTTCTTGAAATTGACTCTGTGAATTAAGAAATAAATTAAACAATTTATTAATAAAGTACAGCATCATTACTAATTCACTTTAGAATGCAGACTATATAGTTTTTATATTGTACAGGAATGTACGACTGTTACTTTTTTATTGCCTGTAGTTGTCAAAATGTGCTTGCCTTACTTTGCTTTATATTATATTTTTATTATATATACTAAGAAGAAATTAATAATTTCGCTTCTAAACGTAAGTTAAATACACCGAATATCCATTTTGCTATTCAATATTAAACAGATAAGAAAACATTTCATTAAATAATATATGTATGCATGTAAGTATATATGTGTATTAAATTAATTAAGATAGGATTAGCATCCGCCATATTCCAGTTTTAAACATTCTCCCGGGGTTGACTGGTAAAGTATGCCCTTAGACATTAAGTCCGCCAATTGTAACGTTTAGGCGTATACAATAAAGTTTGTAAATAAATAAATAAATAATATGTACAGTTAATTAAAATGTCGTGGTCATACCCAAGCACACCGCCAGCAAGCACTTCAGTTTGCGCCGATAGAGTCTCAGCGATTGTCTTGTCGCTGTACATGTTCACCGGCGTATTGTATTGTTTATTCACGATACCTTTTCCAGAGTCATTTCCGTTCATCTGGAAGTAAAGCGGATCTTTTTATTGTTTTTCAACCAGCATGAGGCCAATTTACTCTCGTGAACAACGTAAGTATAAACGTTGTTACAAGGAATTACGCTAATCAATTTTATCAATAACTTAATGACGTAACTTTCTAAAATGAAACTTACATAGCCAAAAGGCTTGGCCACGCTGTTATGACCAGAGCCAAAGTTGCGTGACGGCTGCGGCGTCGCCTTCAGTGAAGTGGTAGTGACAGGAGCAGGAGCGGAACCCAGAGGACGTGTTCCTGGGCGAGGCAGGCTGCCTGTAGGAGTCACCGTTGGGCGCCAAGTGCCACCACCACTGCATAGGTGGTAATAAAATGACTTATTATTCAAAATTATTAATAGCTTTTAACAAGATATATACACGAACTGTTTCCTGTATGTTTCACTGCGGGTTTCTCATAAACAAACAAACTGATAATATGAAACAGTTGACGAGTTCTCTGGTGAAATAAAATCTATCAATATTGTTTATGATTTCCAACTATCCTCAAATGTATACTTAATATATATATTATAAGCATGCATGAATAGTAAGAGATAAGAGTATCTATTTTTAAAATTTGGACATTCAAATTAAAACTTATAATAACATCAACCAAATTTTATACAAGTTATAATTATCTCTTATACAATCAAAATATTTTAGTAGGTGTTGTTAAAATTATCAAATCTAATTATAAACTCTCAAGAGCATTTAAAGGTAACAAACAAGTTCGTTCGCGATGTATTATTACGCTGCAACAGAAGTCAGAACTCGAGCCAGATTTTCTTTAATAACTGACTCACCGTTTAAAAAGCATTCTATTTATTGGACAATATGTATGGGTAAATTTAAATTTAATTAAAACAATTAGTCTTTAAAAATTGTATTGACACCTTTTTAATTAAAAATCAATGATATATTAATTCTGTAAAAAAGCATTCGAATTTGAAAAATCTTTCATAACAAAGATTACACATTATACCCAATATATGTTATGAAAATATATCATCAAAGACGAACTGTATTACGTTTCTGTCTTCAGGATAACAACACAGCGTTTATTTTTCTATTATGCAATGAAAACATCACTGTGGTCTAGTTTTAAAAGGGGCTATATCAAATATCGTTACTGTGGTGAACACGTAACATCACGTATCTCAATGTAGTAATCGTAATGTAGCACTGTGTAAACAGCCTGACTACATTGTTATAAACAGGCGTAAAACTTATCAAGTGAACCTTTTCGTCTCCATAATTGTTTGTATAAAATTTATTAGTAACTCTTAGTGGCAATTCGCTAATGTTAACAGGAAAATACAAAGTTTAGTGATTTAACCAAGTTACCGTTGCACGGTGACTTCGAGGGCGACGCCGGCTGCGCGGATGGCGTCCTGCGCCTCCTGGTGACGCAGGTTGTATACATCGGTATTGTTGACACGGATCACGGCATCACCGGCCTGCAGTCCCGCGCGTTCAGCAGCACTGCCGCCGTTCACCTAGAAACGAAACCAAACAATATTTTTATGGTTGTGGTTCAACAAATCATCACACTTTTTTAGATTTAAAGTTTACAAGTTTTAAGTATATTTTGTACATAACACAATTCTTGACAGCATTAGTAATTAACAGAATTAAATTGTTTTCGAGAATACTAACTAAAAACCAGCTCCAGAGCTGTTATAAATATTGACTAGAGTAAAGCTGAATATTTTATCAACCTATTATTTTTAAATTTTGAAGGTATTTAGAAAAACTACGTAAATATGATAATTTTAAGAAAATGAATACAGTTTAACAAATGATAATAATTGAAGGTTGTTTGGGTCATTCATTTTCTTATGAAAATTAACAAGAAGTTATTACGTCAATGCAGCACCGCTTTGCGGTCTTTATAATACTAATATTAGTCGGAAACCGCAAGCCAGGTTTAAATGAATATGATTCACATTTTTCCCGTTTGTAGTTTACACGTTCTACTTAAATAATTGTTAAATTTAGATACATACACTAAGCATTTACTACTTTTAAAGTTGTTCGTATTGGTACAATCCCCAATTGTTTTATAAAATTAACAGTTACTTTTAATTGTATGTTTTAAACTCGTTTGTAAAAAAAACAATTTTTATAGCACAAAAAATATTACGAAAACAATCACAAAATTAAATTACTCATACTCGGAAACGGAACTGAAGTGAACTTGCTCCTAATTAAGTAAGAGTTGATTCACTACTAAAAGGTAAACCGGAATGATAAACAAGTTTATATAATTCTAGATACACTAACAGCGTATCTAAGTGTCCTGGATTACATCTGACATCTGATGCCTAGACCAGACGTCGGCGTATTTTAGTACGGAATGCGAGGCGAGGGGCGGAAGGAAGCGGCGGTGACGTCACTATGAGATCAGCGCTCGCAACCCGTCTGGACCGGACCGCATCGCTTGCGCGATAGCAACTTTTTTCGCTTTTGCGTTTGCGCGCAAAAAGCATCACGCATGTCGTTCCGCCGCGTCGGAATTTATCGTTTCGTAATAATATGTTCTCGTTCTGAATCAGTAATAAATTTATTTTAGTTCTGCATGATTTACTTTTGGTTTTTAACAAACGGCAAGCAGAAAGTTTCATCAGAAGAAAGCAATACGACGTCATTCTATTAAAGCATGCATAAGTTTTTACAGTCCGATTTAAAGTCTTTTCTGTTGAAACTTTGTGCGATTATTTTTCTAGGAATGAATAGAGGAACAAATTTTTAATAATTTCAAAAATAACGCGCATGTAAAATATTTTTAATTTTTAAACTACTATGGGACGAGATGAGCAAGACGTTCACCTGATGGTAAGTGATACGCTTGCCCATGACAACGTGGTGCTAGTTAAGATGGTATACACTGCACCACATTAATTAAAAAATATATACATATCACCAATATTTGCATAGTATAACGTTTTAAAGTAAATATTTAAAGGTTAAACCATCATTATCCAAATAAACATATTAAGAAGTATTACGATTTGTAATAATTAATACCGACTTTTTATCGTTTTACATTGTTATTAAGTGTTCAAAAGAATGCATGCCGTAAAAAATAACTTCCTTTCGGTCGTAAAGTCGTTGGTAATGACCTCGTCTAGACTCCCGCTGGTCATAGACTTAATAATATAGACACACAGTAAGGTTAATTAAAAGAACAATTTAATTTTGTTAACATTGAATTTGTGCGTTACATAGAAGTCAAATTAGATATCGTTACTTTACATTTTTGATATGTATGAGCATTTAACTGTAGTCTTCTAATGAAAACATTATATCAGGCATTAATAAATTTTATCTTCACATAAATGGTATTCACTGTGGATTATATAATGATAAGTATGTATTTGTGACAAATATTTGAGATCGTATTTATTGAGACAGTATTGACTATAATGAACAAATGACTTCGAAACAATCAGCTTTCTTTGTTAAGTTCTTAATGATTCACCTATTTCCTTGATTACATATCGTATTATTATTCTTTGACAGTGCCCTTAACGCGGCTGGCGCGCGCACATGCCTTATACGGCGTCAGAAATACAAGAACGGGAGATTAAATGCGGTCCCGAGCAACACACCGCGCGAGGTCACCACAATATTATATTTTCGTTATTGTTTACCAGCAGCTGGCTCTCGTTTCCACTTAAACAATTTTACAGTCTTCACTAAAATAGAAAACTGTGAGCCTGTCTGTGACTTTGAAGTAACCAAACTCTGTATATGTTACACTGAACCTGATTATTTTATTTTGAAAGAGAATCCACCAGACAACTCAACTATAAGTGAAAATAATCCCTTTAACTGTTCGAAGATTATCTATTTTCTAATTATTGACAGAGATTTTTTGTTTATGTAGGACCCCTTTCAATTACTTACCTTTAATTTTATTATTAATATGAAGCAAAACTGAAAACTGAATGATATAAAAATGACAATTTTCGGGAAAACTATGAGCTAACAAAGGAAAATACACCATTCAGTAAATATGCTCAGCTTTTCGATTACACCTCGTTCTCCAAAGTGAGCAGTTGCTAATGTACTATTCCTCATAAAGTTGATTCAGTTTTAATGCTTTGTTACCAGTAATTATCTCCAGTCACTATACGAGAACAGTTGCTGTGTAAATAATTAATCCATTCAAGCTATGCCGTAAACCGCTACATATGTTGAAATGGTTTAAACGAAGGTTCAAAAAGTAATTATCGTCACAATTATGTAATTCGATAAAATATCAGTTATCTTAAACTATATAAATATTTAAGATATAAATTTGTTATATAGACACATATGTTGTGATGTGAACATTGTTCATCGTTACACAAATCGTCATTAGTTCTTTTTTAACTAGCTAGAAGGTTGAGTAGACACTTAACTTACATTTGAAATATCAATAAGGCATTGAATTTTACTTAGTGGTAATTAAAAAGCTGATAAATTTGACATTGGCAGTTTCAAGACAACTCAGTAATGGTGCGACATTACGGCCTTTGTTTCACACTATATGATGAAACATTTTAAAGTAGAAGTAAACTTTGAGTTTTATTAGCCGTTGCTTTGTGCATTTATCATCATCGTCAATCTCACGCAATCTATTTAAATTGCAGAGGAGTATTTTAGGCAATCAGGAATACAATTTTACGCAGTTGCAATTGCAAACAATTATAAATTCTATATACCCACTATGTACGTACTAATCTAAGCTTAAAGGATCCTTAATCGTTGACTTACATTTTAACGATGCGTTAGTTCCTCAACAATGAATAGGTATACATATTACAACACATACGATGCAGTTAAGAGTAAACAACAAAAGGCTACACGTTATCGTTGGAAGTCGGCTCGGTATTTCATACCTACGCAGCCGAATAATTAGAAAATACCAATGGCGATAATCCACGGAACGCTGTCGCCGCTCGGCGCTCTAGTTTCAAAACAAATCCTAGCCAGTACATGACTCAGATTGTGTTCGGAACAAGAAACCCGTCCAGTTACGCAACTAGCGCCCAGTCCAGGCTCCGAGTGCGATTCCGGTCAATAAGAGTGAATCTGGTACAAGTAATGTTTACTCGATACTTTATTTTAACTGTACATCTGAGACATATCCTGCTCTAAAGTAATAATTCATTCTACGCTATACAAATGTTTATAATATACATAATTTTTTACAATTTTTTTTCACGAAGTGATGCGGCGATTGTAAAATTCCGTCCATGGTAACCTGCCCTAACAATGCAGAGCCTGATAGGATGATACACCCTGCACCACATCATGCTCAACACCTTGGGACATAGTCTGTAATTTCACTAACTACTTTTTTGTAGACTATTGTTTGTGGGTAGAAATAGAAGTTGCTGTAGTATCTATCTAGACGATCTCCGATAAGAGACCTGTCACTAATAGTATTATTATACAAGAACTTTAAATAAAATCATATTTTGATATCAAGAAACGTAAAATACATTTACTAGAGTTTTATGTAACAAAATTCATATGTGGATTATAATAAAGAAACGGAAATGGAAGGTCGTATAAAATAAAGTCATAAAGTAGACCATGAAATATATTAAACTAGACTAAATTTATGTTGCTAATGCATTACAAACATTGCATTTTCTAATTTTTTCGTAACAGATGAATCTAGTAGATGTTGTTAGTACCGTTGAATATTTATTTTTATAATACAGTCTTTTGTTATAAACATTCGTTCCAAAGGAACCCTTACTAAAAAACAAATCTGAAAGTTTTCGCAAATTTATAATTTGTGTGTAATTTTTTAGTTGTATATATGATTTTTGCGCGGAGTCCTATTTTTTTAAACTAATGCTCTATGTGTATGACCTTTCGTATTTGCTAGCTTTTCTGATCGTCCGGACAAAAAAGACAAAGAAACATGGTTACAATTACATTTTTGGAATGAGGATACGAATTAATTAAAACACTGTTTTGGTATTACAAACAGACAGTTAAAATAAAAGAATATTATTTGGCCTGTTTGCCTCATATGTTATGTTTTTATAAAGGCTTAAGTAGTTCGTTGATTAATAATTATAAACATACATCTTATTCTAATCCAAGAATGCAACAAGTAACAAACGGAGAGGCGGGAAATGTCTAAATGAAAGTTTGTTATACAAAAAAGATCAAACAAAATAACCAAATTCAAGTAGAGTCTAAATTATATATTAAGAGTTTAATTCAAATTTGTCGCTTGTTTTATCTCACTAGAATAATAATGCCATATTCTTAAAAGCTATCCATTTAACGAAAATTACTTTTTTTTGTATACTTTTCTAAAACAGGTTAAATTACACAATTAGCATTGTTTAAAGTATTAGGTATTGTAAGTCCAGTATCAGGCCAATGATTCTGATGCAAAAAAACTCTGTTTTAGTGTTTATTTTTAGTGTGTATTATTTTTAGACTAATGTTCTATGTGCTACGTTATC
The DNA here is from genome assembly GCA_029286795.1 of Byasa hedistus. Classification (NCBI taxonomy): domain Eukaryota; kingdom Metazoa; phylum Arthropoda; class Insecta; order Lepidoptera; family Papilionidae; genus Byasa; species Byasa hedistus. The sequence goes on from JAGSMW010000008.1 coordinate 4,454,938, forward strand.
CATATGTGAACATTGAAGATAAGCAACAAACTCGCAGAGTTTTTGTTTCAGGCAATCAAAACAATTATTAAGTGGACCGTGGTGTCATTTAAAATGAATATTGCCATAAGACTAGAAAATAAATTTTTCTAATTTTGATCGAAAAGACGAACCACAGTTATTATAATACTTGTATATTTAGGGATGTAATAGACGCGTATTGTTTCATTTTCCTTTCTGAAGTCATATAATTTATCCTTCTAATGTATATTCAGTCATATAATAAACTTTAACATGATCCGTTTAATGTGTCTAATTTAACACAATCAATTAATCTAAACGTTATATATTCGCTGTATGTACAGATCCGGGAATTAAAAGTTCAGTGACATGATGTAAGGACGCAATTTCGCATTCGTTTCGTCCACATCGAGTTCATTTTTTATAAACCTCTTTTAGCGAGTGCTCCGCTCCTTGACTGTAAGTTAAATAAACCTATCGTCAATAACTCACGCTAAAGTACCGTTGGGGCCGAAAGATCATCGTCATTATGCCGGTTATTCTGACATTACTAAACATCACGACCGAAATGTAAGGCATGAACAGATGATAGATTCTGTGACAATGTGCGCTGTCCATACCTTGGCAGGTGTAACATACGATATTTTTACTTTAAAGGTCAAGCACGTAAAGATATAAAAAAGTAAACACACATTGGTCAAGTTTAAAAGTAAAACCTAAAGTAATTTTTTGATGTTTCTGATGCTTTTGTTCATTATTGAAACTTTAAGATAATTTAAATACATGTTATATTACTTAAAAGTTAACCAAAATTACAATCCTTATCGAAATAAAAGAGTCCATGTTTAAGACTTAAAATATTGTTATTTTAGAAGACCATATTAATTTTAAAATCCAATTTAGAAGTAGAAGTAATTGCCTTTTTATTACTATTTAAATACTTTATTGCAAACTCAAAAAAAATTACAAAAAGGCGTAATCTAATATGTTTGAATGTAAATTATTTTTTGTATAAACTATATTATATGTTCTGAAACTATGCATCAATATCTGAATAAGTACTCGTACTTAATAATGGAGTCACGCTGGATACGCCGTTTTTCGCCTTTATGAATTTAAGCAATTAAGGTTCATTCACAATGTGTACACACACTTTCCTGATAACTGGTACCCAAGATCAAACACACACAATGAGTACATATGATTAATTTCTAGCCTGAGACTGATATTAATAGGCCTTTACATTATGACGAGTGTCGCAACAACTTTATCGAGGCCAGGTAACAGTTAATGAGCGGTAAAAGCTCCTTCGGATAACTAATCACCTATTTGGATATAGACAACAAATAACAAATGTACAACGGATGCAGAACAAAGCAGAGTATACACGCGATTGTTAGGAAACCACGTAAGAGTTCCGCGCAGACCACCTCGTTATAGTTTTCCTGTTCAATTTGCATTACTACGAAATTATAACATGTACAACGGCTGTCTATTTTGAAGTATTACTCGCCCCCGGTATTACATCAAAAACTTGTTGGGCTTTTTATACCGGGGATATGTTAATGCAAAAGTCAATAGTTTTTTGCCGCGCTTCGTTCAACGTCCGTCCGTACGTAGGCGTTGTTTCACACGCCACGTTCTTATTTTGTCATTTCTTAACGATCACATGTTTTGTTGCTATCGCGGCTTTTCATAATAAACTTTTCGCATTTTCCGAAATTTTCAAAAGGCCTATTATAATTAAAATAATAAAAGTGCCCACTCTACTTTTGAATTTATGTATTAAAAACACAGGACTAAACAAAAAAAGTTAATTGTGAGTTTGAATATTTATAATTTTTTTTAATCAACCATCATTTGACCTTAATTTCAGATGATGTTAAATGATAATGCGGTTGAAGATGCGTACACGCCCAAAACACTTTGGGTCGTATGAGTAGACAGCCGAAACATAGCAATGCTGTCCTGGCAACACGTTTGCAATGTGGATGGTAACAAGCCAGAGATCGAAAAATCTTATCACAACACCATTGTCTAAACTTCGTATCTATCCCACTTCTCTCTATCTTAATTTTTCACCGTTAAAAATTAAACGGTTAGCCAATGCGCCATGTAGACAGTGAATAGAGATTATTCTGTACATCACACTGAATTGCACTATAGCGATATTGTCTAGTTAGTAGTTATTGGACTATAACTGTAAAGTCAGCAGTTGCTTTATAGCACTATCGATGCAAATTCTGATATTCCCTACCTCAGCAGTGTATTAAATTGTCTATAAAATAAGGTTTACGTATTGAAGGACGCGTAATATCATCGCATTATACGTAGTTGATTATAGTATTCATTTTAATAATCAAATGATATGATGATAATACAAATAATACGTGTTATGCTTCCATTAGCGCTATGTTTATAATAACTTTCTTACCTTTTGAACAACGAGAGGTGTACCGAAGTCTTTGCCGCCTTGGAGCCTAAAGCCCAATGGCTGCTGATCGGACTTATTCAGTCGCACAGTTATTAACTGTGCCATCTGCGAAAATAAAAATAGTGTTAATATTTTTAGAGAATGTTTAATCTATCGCGTAGGTTTCGGACCTTATGTTGCAGCGAACTTTTCAAACATGCAATGACCGCTCACAGAGTTTACCCAAATTTAGTTTAAACATCTGTGTATTACACAAACATTAGCCTCGTACAGAAATCGAACCAACAATGCTCGACTCACAAGTAGTTACAATGTGGCCATATAATTTAATTAAACCAAACAAAATAATCGGCTATACATAAAATTATCCCTAGAAACTTCTTCTTTTTAAAACGACAGGCACACGCGAACTAACAGGTTTGCTATTTATGTAATACAAATTCAGTTAGTATAACATAAGATGCATAGAATAATTCAAAGTAGATTAACTAAAAGGAATAAAATTTCACATTCTTGCAAACGAACTTGGGAACTCGGCGTTACAAGGCAATTGGGAGGCAGTTGCGACTTTGTTAGTGCTTATATTGTTATATATATTCCTAATATGTAATTTTTTATGATTTGAAATTGGTATAGTGCTTTAAATAATCGTAAATTATTATGACACCTATAAAATGGTCACTTTTACTACAACAGGTTTTACGGTCGAGGTAAGGTAAAGAATAATAAAATTGTGCAATAATGAACGGAGAGGTAAGCATTAAACGCAATGGTCCAAGCATTAAGCCTGGCGTGGCATTTGATTGACCCAATTGAAGATTTATTTTCTCTCGGGCGCAACTCCGCTGACCGCACTCGACGGGTATTCGGTCCATGCGATCTATTTTATCATCGTTGAAGATCTTTGTGCGAATCAATAGACATTAGTGAAAGGAGGCTGAGAGCAGAACTTTCGTTTATTTGTACAAGGAATAAACAATAAACCAATCATTTATCTATTTCACGTAGATTTCTCTTTTCGGTATAGCAATTATGACTTCGGATGCAAAACGATACCATCTCGTTTCTGAACATAAATATTCTTTATTTGCAAAACTCTTTAAGCTTAAACCCAAGTCACTATTGGCCATACCGTGCGTTGCTTGTGCGTGCATTTTACTATCAAATCATTTGCCGTGACTGTCGCGAAATTTTTAATTCATAGAATCGATTTAAAGAAGAAACAAAATTACACCTTGTTTCAGTAAAACCCGACGAATTTTGTTCGCTAATAATCAAAAATTCTGGTCACATGTTTGTACAGTGGTTTTCACATACAGGAAGAAATCAGCGCTCCGTTCCTGGTAGATATTTAAGTTCTTCATCGATAAGGATGAGTATAATATATCATTATTATAAATCAATCATAACAAAATATTATATATCACAAAACGAACATAATAAATTTTCGTCTTCTATTTTTGGTATACGTCCAGTCTTCTCTGCCACATCAGTGTTACTACACAAAGGTCAAAACGATCTTGAACTCACACTCTCTTTACTACTAAATCACAATAAAAACACTGAAGAACCCGTGTATTGTTAATGAGACGTCATTCATTCACTATTTTCTAAAAACCTATAATTCCTCTCTGTATTTGATATGACTATTACCACCTAATAATATGTGTTAAATTCTAGTTCATAAAGACTTGTACGTCTAATACTATTTTTTTAACTTTACTAATAAGCTTGCAGAAGGTTGAATACGAAATTATGTAGTATAGTACTAAATTTTATATTATATCACGAAAATCTTAATGCCTCGCCAGACGTCCTCTTCAATCCAATTTCAGGCCAAGAACTTGTTATAACTAGACAGTCAAAGTCATAGTGGACAGTCGCCGGGTGGTCAGTCGTCCGGTATTCTACAAGATACGGTGTCAGTATACCCATCTAAATTCGACGTGGGTGTGTTCAAGTGAAGAGTGAATAGATTGTTACTAGGCTAATTAAGTATGTTAAAGGCGTCTTACCACCACAGATAATGTCACCAGTTTATATCAGGTGGGATCATGGATAAACATTAATCTAATTAAATAAAAATCCAAATTATACTTAATTTTTTTAAATTTGAATTTTGTACTTAATTTACGGACAACGTGAAAAAAGAAAACATTATCAACACTAGTCTTCATTATTTACTGTTGGATATGGGCCTTCCCCAATACCTTTCACCAAATGCAGTCCTTTGCTTGACTCACACCCTTTTCCGGCCGTTCTTACGTGGTTAAAATTAAACTTTTTTCTTTCTTACATTTTTACTATTAAATAATTTGCTAAATTGTAATTTTTGTACTTTATTAAAATTTTTGCCTAACACAAACTTAAATATGTTTACTTGTATTAAAACCGATGTCCAGCAGAGTTAAATATTAATACAAATGAAGCAGTTTTAAATTTTTCCTTTGTTGACTAATTATAAGTTTTTCTATTATCGTGCACCATGTTGTCGTGAGAACACAATGTCATCTCTAACTCTTTGTTCGTGATTAAAAGTCATTACGTGCGACTGGCTTATCTTAAGAATGCAATCTATTGTAATTATGTGGCTTCTTTATAGTATAAATTATATTGAACGCCATCCACTACTTACATTGCATATATTTACATCAACCAGATATGTAATTGTTATACCTCACCTACATATACATATTATTTTCTAACCTCTGTATGTGTTTACTTTTAGATAATTAATTATACAGTGTTAAGTTAGTTTATCTATAATAATAGTCCATAGTCCAAATCAAGAATTGAAACCTCTATTCCTCCTCATTTGATAATGTTGAACAAATGTTTAGATTCAATGGTTTTCACCACATTCTTTCAATTACTTGAAATGTGCGAAAGGTGTTCGGAGTTCTCTTAACTCTATTAGTGTATTATTTTTAACGATATTTGACTTGATATGTAACGCGCTTGTATGTATGTAAGTAAAATATTTGTCGCATTTTAATAAATGTGTAGATTGAGAACAGCTAAGTTTTCTGTGCACAAATGCAGTTTATATAAACTAGGTCAATTTCACTCAACAAACGTCTTATTTTTTGTATCACTGATAAATTTGTTTACTTAACAATACACTTGATAATTTTGCATTTAACTAATGAGTAGATTTTACTTAATAAACTCGTCCGCTGCTGTTTTGCCTATGTATTGTACCAAAATTTTTCAACATTTCATAAAAATATTCATGTTTACATAGTGTCAAATAAGCATCCTGAAAGAAAATTTTTTTTAGCAATATCAAGAACATAACTCGTTTCATTTGTGATTACAGCGACACTACGTTCACAGTCTACTCTACCGCTTCTTTTCTATTCTTTTTCATCTTATCTTGTAAGATTCTTCTGCATCTTTGAACAACACAATTTTTAATACCTGGATTTTTAAAACCCTAAAATTTTTTAATTACTGTGCAACGTTAGTTATGATTTTGTACGTGTTATGTGGTCTTAATAAATGTTTTATATTTTTTTTATTTCCTACTTTTCCCTGATAATATTATTCAGGGGTTGTAATGTAAGTATTATTACAATTTATGTATTTAATTTAATAGCGTAGTACTACCTATTTACTAGAATTTGCGAGTTTATCACTGTTAAAAAATGATGGTCACAAATTAAAACGAAACACGATATTTGTTTTTTCTGTCATATAAACTTCTTAAAGAACAATTAAGAGGGATAACCCTCACCCTTAGTTTAAACGTTCATTATAGTCTTACAAACAATTTGTAAGGCTTCTTCGATACTTAACAGCAGACTTCGGGGAACTGCATGTAAACAAATACATATGTAATAGAAATACGGGAAAGGCTTTGCATCGCAATTTGCTTGTACATATGTACAATAAATACTATTGTATATAATGAAATTAAGTCTAACAAATATAATTTTAATGTATTGTACATTTAGACATTTTTATAGACTGGAGGATCTAAAAGTTTACAAAAATATTTAAGTATAATAAATTGTCAAAATCTGTTATAACTTCTTAGACCGCGAACCCACTAAACGATGAGTATGTAAGACCGGTCAAATGACTAGCAGCATTAAATATTAATAGAGAATTCTTCTTTTCTATATATGTAATAATTTATGTAAAAATTAACTAATTATTTAACATAATCGTTAATCCCTTTTTTACCAGCGCTTCAGTTCATTTTTGTTTGATAAGACATGTAATTACCATAAAGAGTGAAAATTTTCGATGTATTTAATATAATACATATCTTTAGTTTTTACAATAATTAATATGAAGTGATCAGACTACGCATTGGCTTAACATAAAATTTAACAGATGGTATAAAAACTGTTTTACATTGACTCTATTTCTTTCTAGTACAATTTCATACATTTTCTTCTGAAATTATTTATGTCATGAATTATTATATGTATTTACGTCATTAGTTTTAATGTTTTCATATTGCACAAAATGTCACAAACGGGTGCATAGCCATTGTTTTTATTTGAGTACTATTTGATTTCTACCTGATTGTTACTCACACGCTAACCGCTGACGTCATGCGTATGAGTAAACGCGAGACCCCGCATACGGTGTCAGTCACAAAACTGATTACTTCGGTATTTGGGTGACTGAGATTTCTTTGGAAGAGGCAGGTAAGCCACATTAAAAAAAAAGTACTGTATATCTTCAAATAATGAACGGTATTTTATCTTGATGAGTTACCGTTAACTATGTGTTTGTATTTATTTCACTAAAGAATGATGTACACGTACAATATTATCAAACTTATTGCATGTTACAGTCGAATGTTTTCAATTGTTGTTGTGGAACTCCTTGACCCCCACAGACGTTATCTTAGCAAGGTAAATTGTTTTTACGTTTGAAAATTAATGATAGTATGTAAGCGATTTATCACCAGTCATAGAAAGTAACCACTTTCAACTACGGTATAAAAGCTGATTAGCAGTCAGCATCTGGTGACTAGTTGTAGTCATCGAAACATATCTTCCAAAAATTTTAATACTTAACTCTTTTTTTGAAGTGATTTCGTCTATGATTATATAATGTTTTCTATGAATGAATATAAAATCCGCCATAATTACTTTAATTTACTTTTGAGGGTATAAGAAGTTATACCCACAATCGATCATTGTTCAAGTGAATGATACTTTAACTACTGCGTTGATTTCACTTGTTTAAATTTTTCTTTTGATCCCTAAAAAACTGTAAACTATTTAATACATAAATAACAATTTATTCATGTTCATGAACATTCAAAAATAAAATTAATAATTGATGGAAAAGATTCTCTTTTCATAAAAACTATGTATGTATTTATAGTATGAAAAGATAGGTAGGATAGGTAACAAAATTACTCCTTAACAACTTTGCCCAATTAAACATTCTTGATTACTTTTTTTAAACACTTGAAAGGTCATGTCATTTGTTTTTAGTTTTCAGAAGTGAACATTATCAACTTGACAAGGTTAGACACAATTTACACACATATATTAGTGCTATAGGTAAAGGAATGTCGAAACATACATGTGGTGTTGGCAAAAGAACCAAAGTAAATTTAATGCTGTCCACGACACTCCCGAATTAGACTTTTTGGCATGATGCTTTTTCGCAGTCAACAAGAAGACGAGAAAAATATATTTATTGAAAGTAATTATACATATTGACATGTAGGTGCAAAATAAATATTCTCACTTCTGCATTGTGGTGAAACGAGAACTTGCGGGATGCGTGGGAGCAATACCACAGTAAACAGGGACCGTTAGAATCCGGACTGTCGCATACACGGTGATAAGCTACAAACAAAGGATTTTTTTTCTCTACAAATACTTGATACGTTGCTGATGTCATTGTTAGTGTTGTAATTGCAAAATACATTAACGGAGCATCATGTTTGACCAGCTGCGGCCTTCTGAGGTCACGTTGCCTATCTTTAACGAGTCGCCTGTAAACTTTTGGTTTTAAACATTCACCACGAGTGGCTTCAAGGCTTTCACTACACCCGTGGATACGGGCCTGTTACGTCTGGTTGCGTACGAGACAAACGCATATTGCATGCCGGAGTCCGGTTGAGGTGTCGCAAGCTCTGGCGTCTGTTGCATTAATATATTCAAAGCTTATGCAGCTTGGCGCCATCGAAATTACTCGCTTTGTTCAACTCTATCTACTTACTGATACCCGACGCAGGCGTATTTCATAAGCCTTAGTATCGAACATACTACAATAGTTTTGTGTCATATTTGTGCCCTTGTCAAGATGGTTGATTTTTTGTTGTTCAAATCGAATATTTTTTCTTGTTAGAACATGAAAATTATTTCTTTCGCCATCCACTGCCGGATATGAGCATTTTATTGAGTATCAATAGTATAACAATATGCCTTAAATTTGTAATTTCTTATTTAAGCACAGGTATATTCAATTAGAAGAAAATAGTTCATGCTTTTTTGGAATTTTAATGTGTTCTTTTGATGTAGGTATCCCGATTTGCATTTATGCAGCTTCGCAAATAAACGCTGTGTGCCGGCTCGCACAACGAAGACCTTTTTTTCATATCTTATCGGTTTAACATTCCTGTCGGCTCGTAACAAATATTTATATATCGGTTTTTGACTTCTCAATTCGTATTTTTAATCGAGCATTTTAATAAAATTTCATTCACAAAAATTTTGCACAATTGTTTTTATTACGTATAAAATATCCGTAACATGTTTCAAGTAAGCAATAAATAAACAGATTTTGAGTTACACTGCATGTCTTTTCAGGAAGATGTAATATCAGCGAATAGAAACTTTTCTTACATAATTTTTTAGTATCGGTGTTATGGCCTCGAATTATTTATGTTAACCGTGGGCGACAGCGTAAACTTGGCACTTCACGCACGTCACCGGTTCTGTCGCTGTCCTCGTTTTACGAAATCTCCCAGAATTTCATACCTTAGCTTTCCTTTGGATAACAAATTGCTTAATTCTGTGGTAATGTCAATAACCCTCAAAATGCAATGTAAGAACCTTGGTGAGTAAATATAGAGCGGTTGCGAAAGAGTTGGCGACCCGCCACAGACACTATCCGACGCTTCACCAATAATGTTCTTTAAAAGCGTCTACTATCAAAGCCACGAATATTAAATACGTAACGCAAGGATAAGACGATTAATTAAACTTTGCACTCGGATATAATCAAAGTCTATAAAACTCAATATCGCTAATTAACATAAACGTTTGATACAAGTATGTTTAGCAATATAAATCAATAAGTTAGTTCAAAGAGACACCGATGTAAATTAATTGCAGTCTAGGTCAATACATTAACGGAAAGATAAACCAGCAATAGCTAACTTGCGTCGTCGCTTACTCATATTTTAATACATACTTCAAAGCCAAGTTCAATGCGATTGACGCAATTGGCACAATGTACTTATATGTGATTGGTACAAGTGAAGAAGTTCCGATAATTTGTCACTACTTGCAAAATGTTAATTATGCCATTATTGTAATAATCAGACGGGTTATAATTCAAAATTAAATCGTTAAAACCATTAAAAAAATTGTGGACATCCAATGAACGTTTTATGTCTGTATTACCCAAATAGAAAGCAACATATTTGTACATCAAAGTCTAGTCATATTATTTAAATGTTATGCAAATAGGTAAATATATAAACCGTTGTATACATCATAGCTTCTTTAAATAGTATCTTGTAATGGTATAACCTCGGGCGTCACTGTGTAAGCTACACAAATCAATGACCGACGGTTGTGAGCGTCATTATATGTAGACATTCATTGCAATTTAAGTAATTTTCAATGCAGTCGGTTATTGTTTCATACGTAACTTGCGACTTGAGGATGAGCGAACGGATATGCACGATTGATCCCGGTGCCTTATTGGCATGTTTATGAAATGCTCGTTCGACTGTCTGTAACCGTTTCCAGCCACTGTGACGATACATCAGACTAAATAAGGACATATCTTATCCAAAACAGCAAAAAAAATCGATATGTACGATATGCGAACGATAAAAATATTTAATTCACATTTGAATGATGCATTACAGGTTTACAAATAATTTAAATTATGAACTGAATGACTAATTTATTGCATTGGTAAGGCCGAAATTTTTCCTGTAGTCTGGTCATAACAATATCAATAACTATTTAATACGTATATGTGTCATGTTTTTAAATCCCTCTTTTTTGAAACCAGATTAGAAAATTGTGCCTCCATGATTCCTAAAGAATTTAAATGTTAGCAAATGGTACTTTAAAACCGCATGCATATGAGTAATAGATCTTGACCAACTACTCATCCGAACCAACGCAACAAATCTGAGTCATACTTATTAAATCAATGAATTTAATTATGCATACGAAAATGAAAGACTATAGTAAAAAATATCAAAATCAAATTAAAAAGTTATTGATTTAACATTTAGGAGAATATTAAACATTTAATGAAATAATATCCTATGTATTATGGAGTACCTTCAGTTTTGAATAGCAATTTTCGATACTATTTACCCAGAAAAAGCTACTACTAACTTTTTCTTGAAGCCTCGTGAAATAGCTATGATATGATACTGCAATCGCTTTGAGATTCTATCACACCTAGAGAATAACAGGTATTTTCACAAACGTACTAAGTTGTGTATGAAAATATAGACTATAGATAGTAGGCTATCCCAATTACTTATCGAAATTTCAAAACAAACCTTTAGTAACGCATCTCAATCGTTTGTATTGATTAAATAGAAAACAAGTTTTACCGATAAACGTACGATTGTCCGTCGCGTTCCAACTAATACTTCGTAATAAATGTGACTCATGCTTAGCGATAAAAAAGTTGAGAGAAAAAATTGTGTGTGGTGATATACTAGTCTAACTTTTGTAATAATAATTATAAAGTTAGATAAAATGAACATGTAAATATTTTTGACATATCTATGCGAAACACCAATACGACCGAGATGTTCACTTGATTGTAAGTGATATGGCTACCCATAACAATATAGGCGCAGCGGTGGTAAGCGTGACTAACTTCGTCAACAGACAACTAATGCCGGTTTAAAATAACAGAAAAACTAAAAAAAATATATACCTTTATTTAATCACAGACCTCAATATCAATCACAACTAAATCAGAATCAATTAATAAAGTACATGACCGTGATGGTCACATGCCATTAGGATAACAGTCACATTGACAGCGTGCCAAAACACAGTAAGATACATAATATAATTTTTATTATAAAGATACACTTGCTTACCAGTTAACTAATGGTCTTTAAAATAATCTTAATTAACTATATCATTATTGGAAACGTCTAAAAATTTCAAATCTCTTATCACGAGTCTATAGTACTAATATATTGTAAAATATGATTTCGTTAAAGAAATAAAACTAGGATTTTTTGGTTTTGGTTAAGATTTAATAGTATATGATAACAATGTCCGCGAAAACGAGTTTTATGCAGGTGAACCAGTTTCTAATGAATATAATACTAATTATTGATGACGCTTCTTCCACACTACACAAGTATGTTAAAAATTTTAAGATGTTTTAATATGTTTAGTAATTTCCATTTAAACAGCGCATTTAGATCTTTTTGCGAAAAACTCGAAAGTAAGATTAAAATAAATAGAGTTTTATAATAATTGATTGCCTGGCGAGTTTCGTTGCATGGCACGAAGTTTCCTTATATTATACCTACAACTGATCATTGTTACCGTGACGGGCTGTTATCTCCTTAACGTAAACATATAGAAATTTGTATTCAGTGCATGTCACAAATTTAATTATACTCACTATCAGTTAATTACAAGTGCACAGTATATTCCACTAGTCCACGAAACAGGAAAACGTGCAGGTAATATTGCATCGTAAACAAACGTCGCATCGTTTGTTGTTCGACCTCCTCCGTATTTATTTGCATTTAAATAAAACTCTTAAAGCGTGAAACTGGCGAACCTCAGACTTTAGTTAAAGATTTATCTTTTTGTACGGAATTTTAATTTAAGAGCATGAAGGACATTTTGTAAATTTTATGTTTGGCACCAAGATTAAATATCTATGGCATTAGCAAGCTGTTTTGCTTGCTTGCTGAGGTACATTTTAACAAAAATTTATTCATGACAAGTATCTAACATTTATTTTAAATGAATCTTTGATCTCGTTTCAGGAACGGTTTCAGCACTTTACAAAAGTATAATGATTTTTAATAAAAGAGAAGTTTATTTAAATTAAATCAGTAGTAGATGTTTTTTTACCAAAAAACTTTCACGAAAATGTAAAGAAGTCTCAAAAAACGCAGAATAAATATATACAATACAAAGTATAAAAGTCTTGACAAATTGTGACGAGTTGGTATATGGGAATCAAACGTACATCACCAAAAGCACTGCGGTACTGTGGGAACTACTTAACAAAAACTGAACTATTTGAATCCCTATTCAGTAACTATGCAATCAAGTATAAAAATTGTATTATCTTATTTGCACACTACGGTTTTACTTCTTATAGATACGTAGGCAAAAGTAGCGAACTTTACAAACGTAAATACTATCTGCACACTTTATTACTAATGTGAAGGATCCCATTTAAAAATTTGCATAGGTACAGTTTTCCTTGTACTTTGTTTTTAAATTAATTGATTGCGGACAAGGCTTCAGACTGAAGGTTATGTAAAGTGGTGAGACATCATTACACATACTTTTGTAGTAGTTGTATGAATTTATCAATCCAACTTTCTTTCTTATAGTAGTAATATAAGCAGGGAGATCAAAGGGCTTGCAACGTTTTAAAATTCCCTTTAGTTTGGGCCGTTGCACTCTGGCTTGGGACTCGTCTAACCGGCCCACTATCAGTCCGCGCTCCGATTCATCGCGCGCCAGCTCGTAGCCAATGCTGGTTACCAATTGTAACTACGGATACCACCAATAGCTTTCGTACATCTTTGGAAATTATTTCGTCCATTTAATGAAAAATGTTCAAGTTAAGAACATAACATGTCTTTAACGAAACATTATTTGTCTTTATAATGTCATATCTGAGACGCTCTCAATACAAAATAATCGGAACATTTACAAAAATAGAAATAGACTAAATAATATAACTTGACAAAATTTTCATTTTGTTGAATTCTGACTACAATTAACAAATTCATACAACCTCAATCACGAAATTGGGTAAATGGATTAAAAAATAATCATATTCAATTTACTAGTGTATTTGACAAACCATTAATAACGCATTATAGTTTTTATACTTACGTAGAACTTTAAAAAGGCCTTAATTGTTTTTTTTTATAATAAATTCGAGAACAAACGATTACGTAAAATTCTGGGAACGTGGGTGCGAGAAGTAAAGACTATTTTCTGCGGATATTTTCAGGACGTTTTATCTTGTATTATTCCCGCAATATTAATTTCGGACTCGAGACTGTTGTTGCTAACCAAACATTTTTTATTACATTTAAGACAAAATTTACAACTGACTCATTGCTCAAGAACCCGATCAAAATGTAGGTACTTACTACTTATGCAACTGTCCTTGTATGAAGACCAGATTAAGCTGATTTATAGAAATTCCATAACAACGTACTTTGCTACAGGCTTACTAGATATATGGATGTACAAATAAAACCAAAATATATGTACTAGGATATGAATATTTATACATAATTTTAATTAAAATAAGTAAAAAACTCAAAATAAAATATCTGATTATTTATTATACATAGAAATAATATCAGGTTTCACATTTTCTGTAACGTAATTATAAGCATACTATAATATTTATTTTAAGATAATTAAAATAAATTTATTTAATTACCATTTCAAGTTTAACACGAATCAATAGACTTTTGTTTACATACAAAAATATCTCATTGAATAATTTTAGTACTAATAGTTTCACGTTACTCGTTTTACTCTCGCAAAGTTCGTTGCCCAAAATTACAAATTAAAAATCACATAAGAACCACAACTCTTATAATAATTGACTGTTACGTTGCTTCGTTAACTTTTACATAAAAAGAACTCATACCTAATTTTGCAAGTTACCAGACATACCAATTCTGCGAAACAGCTGTTCCTATTTAAAATCAGACATGATACCATTATAGCAAATAGCTTGCAGTTATTATTATTAAATTTTTATACTCACGTCGAATGCTGTACTTCTGGATTATATGTCTTCACTCGGCACTGTCAATCACAGGTTCAAAACACGCTGCGCGAGCGTCCAAATAGGCGATCGCGCTCGCGTGATATATTTAGAGCGGTAATACGACACCGTGCGCAGGCGTCGGTCGTTCGAACGTGATACTGTGAGGAAGCGCGACGCGCGTATGGGCCCTGATCGTCGGCGGAACTCCTCCCCCGCCGCCTGCCCCCGTTCACTCCATCGCCCTCCTCCCCTCCCGGTCTGGCTGCAGCAGGGCGCGTCGGCGCAGCCTCCCGAGGACGATACCCTCCGACATCCCTTTGTGTGGTTCAATGCAGCTCACGAATTAACAAGACCTTGGTCTCAAACAAGGCCAGCGCTCGCGCAAATTTGACCCGACATTCGCATGGCACTCTCAATAACTGTTATAAATCGTTGGATACTTCTAGCTATTAAGTATTTTT
The DNA here is from genome assembly GCA_029286795.1 of Byasa hedistus. NCBI lineage: Eukaryota > Metazoa > Arthropoda > Insecta > Lepidoptera > Papilionidae > Byasa > Byasa hedistus. Next base: position 4,470,022 of record JAGSMW010000008.1, read on the forward strand.
TTATGATAAATTTACTGCGCATGATAGTTTATACCTTTTCATGGTTTTTTTTTTTTGATGTATCATTTAATAGAAGATACTAATTTTATACCATCGACTCTGTCGATGGTATAAAATTAACTGAGTAAATAATAACAACAAACACCTACAACGGATAATGTCTATTCCATTTTTGTATGTATACAGACATGCAGCAATAAAAAAATCGCTAAAATCCACAAGTTTAAACAGCGTTAAACCGTGTTTTGTAGAATATATTACAAGTGACCAGCTGTTAACGTCCATCGGTTGAGATAATGATGTACGTATTCATATACGTCAGAACCACCGGAATAAAATTACAACTTATTATAGTGTCTTTCTAAGATAATGAGGTAGTCGGTTGATCTTTTCGAATGTAATCAGTCGTATGATGTAAATGTGCCGGCAGATTGTAGACGAAATAAAAAAAATATCTCTACACGAATAATCATCTCCAAATCATTATATAATGTCAACAACAAAATGAAACGAAATATTAGAATATAAAAGATACTATATTCATTCGCACTCAAACCATACAACAACAAACTCGGTGTACAGCGCATTATAAACTCTATAAAAATAACTTAATCTCCCGTCACTCCTCTTCTACCTCGTCATCCGTTGTGAACTCACTCTCGTTGCCGCCCTGTGGAGAAATACTCAATTAGATTATACGAATGATATCATATAAATAGTTTAAAGCAATTTCAACACGCATCCGGTCCCATTTCCAGAAATATATTACGGGCGCGTACTGTAATGGTTAATTAGGTTATTGTTGCCATAGAAACGATTGCGCGTACCGAGTGTACCGAGTAAAAAATATTTTCTCGCAACGTCGCAAACTAATATTTGTTTTCTATGAACCGTGGGCTAACATAAATCAAATCACTTTCATTTTTCACGATATTATTATGGAGACAGATTTACTATATGAAGGTTCGAAAAAACTCGACCACCAATCAAACTTTTATAATTTGTAACTAAATAATCAAACCGAATTTCTCTGGGTTACAAGGCAAACATGAGCCATTGCGCCGCGGAGCAGTAACAAAGTTCAGTTGCGAAGATTCATTCCCATTCTATTTGTCAAAAATCAATAATATACATCTCGCATGTTATATTCTCTATAAGACATGAGATATTAGTGTAATAAATCTTGGATAATTGAAAAATTTGCCATTTTATAATTGCTTTTTTTTTTCGATTTTTCTTTATGTAATGAACTGAACTGCGAATTGGTTTATAAGTTTATTTAGAACAAACCTGATCATTGTTATCAGTGTCTGAATCACTAAGCTCCCACTGTGGGTGATCAGCCGGCACAGCAGCCGCCTCTTTTACATCCAGCTTCATGTCCTGCTGCTGATCCATGCCAATGTATGAATCTACATGATAAAAGGTTACATTTTCCATATTAACATTTTGGTTGAACATTACCACATTCTCGTAGACGACGATTTTACAAGCTGATTCCTCTTTGGAATTTTTTTTAGTATCAGGAAAAACGACGATTCTATGCGTTTGGGGGAAATTAAGGTTATATAGGATTTCTACCCCATCAGTGCGATAGGAGTAGCCTTAGGATCTCCTACAGAACGCATCGAGCCTCTTAGCACTGCTGCAGAAAAGGGCAAGGTCATCCTTAATAACTCCGCTGTATGGGCTAAGGCAATGACCGCTTCTTATTTGCCTTCTCCTCTCCCCCGTCAGGTTTACTTAGAGGGCAAATAAGAGTTTATTCACAACCTGCGTACCCTAAGATAATTTTAATCGCCGTCTACGACAGACAGGGGTGGGTTACATCAGTCTTATTCTCAATAACTAGAAACTTAAGAAATGGTGTTTAAGAATCTGCTCACTGCTATAGTAATATACTGTGTAACGAGTAAATTATTAAATATTAACTGTCATATATATTTTCTAATTTTCTTATCCATTATTGTTTAATATAAATAAGTAAAGATATATTGTGAAAACTTTAATCATTTACATATGAGAAAAACAACTTATCTGGAAAATTTTAAGAATGCGACGTTAAATGACACCTAACATCAGTGTAATGTGGCGTGAAGTTATGTCTACTTGCAAATCGTCTACCTCGTCTGCGTCCTATCGCGCTACGGAGAATATGAATGCATATTAAATGTTTATTTCTGTAGCAATAAAACTAAGGTACTACCAAATGAGAGAAAATGCTCTAAACGTCACTATTTATAGAGTAAATGTCGAAGAAAACAATGACAAAAATTTTAACAGGTTTTGGCTTAACGTTTATCATTATAAAAAAATATTCTTTTACATAAATTCGATTATATTTTTACGAGTACGAGTTTATCTCAGCAAAAAATAATAATCAGGAAACGTTTTTATATCTTCTTCTAATTCGTATTTCCTCATGACTAAGGGTCGTGGTGATCATGTTTTTAATGAAACACACGACGACTTTCTTGGCAGTTATAATGGAGTGATTTGCCATTGCTTTCTCCATTATTTTATATTATTACGCCAACGCGTTATAGTTTTTATATATCGTTATTTATATATAATACATAATTTTCTCAAAAGTTATACTTAAATAGCAAAATAATACGCATAACACATATTTACTTCATATTTTTATAAAGTAAATATGTGTACCGAAAATATATCATACTATTATTTGTTAAGAGATATACAAATATGTTTAATTTGTTGTTATGGATACCTAGGAAGGTATCTTGACGCTTGATAAGCAGAACGTATAACTGCTTGCTCTACAATTACATGACAATGTAAGCGTCAAACCGTACAGTATCAAATGATGTCATCTACAGAGTCTACGTGTCTGCGTACATTCAGCAAAGAATTTGTTATTATTAGAGAGATTTTGCCACCCACTTATTATGAATAATTATTGCAGCCTGGAACTTTAATAATAGTAAGTTATAAAAAAAATTTCGCACTTATTTAATTATATATCCCGACCTTTAAAGAGTTTTATAGCGCCAACGGTATCACGGTTTAACTGTGGTGACGGGTGTTCTGACGTCATAGTGATCACGGAGTACCGATTATAAGCAACAATTAAAATTTGAAGGTACCCCAGGATAACTAAATCTAGGATTAATTAGTTAAATAATCGCGATAATATTCCTGTAAATAAATATCTTGTTAGCGTATTGGGCTTACCTGATCGGAGGCAGCAGGCGAGCGTGTACAGGCCGGGCCAGCGTGGCGCAGTGAAGCGCAGTTGCAGCTCGTGCGCATCGGCGAGCGCCGTGACGTGCGCGGGCGCGGTAAGCAGCGTGCGCGATTTACGGTCGCAAATGTAGCACCACCAGAACTCTTGCTTCTCCTACATTGTTCGATTTTATTGTCTTAGTAATGCTTTTAAAAGTTACAATTAGTGATAGGTCTCTGTTGCCGAAAATCGACCAACGTACGTTTGTTCTGGTTTGAAGAACATTCTAGTTTATGAAATTACTCAGGAAATGAGACCTAACATCGTGTCTCAGTTCGATTAGCATAATGTAGTGCAGTATATACAATCCTGCTTACTACTACATAGTTATGAGCGAGCGTACACCACTTGCTGTATCTTATGCTCCATCAAATAAAAACACTTATCTTTACTGACTTGATGAAAGGTCGTGGTCATCAATTAGGTTGCAACAATTAGTTTTTGTTTTTTTTTATACTAATATGCGACGAGACGAGCAAGACGTTCACCTGATGGTAAGTGATATGCTTGCCCAAGACAACGTGGTGCCACCTTTGTGCAGAGGGACGTCCACTGCCTCTCTGACCTGATCAATGTACCTCATGGGTGATCTACTTGGTGCCTAAGGTAGATCTTTCCATGACTACTAACCACAATGGATATTTATTTTTGGACAATATATTAACAAACACATTTAGTGTATAACTCCGCTTAAAAGGCGATATTCACAAGGACACAATATTTCTTATACATGTCTTTTTATTTAATTTGATTAAAATATGATGATTTTACCAATGGGAAGTATGGGCAGTGCACCGGATGTGAACTCTTGGATCGTCCTTCGAGACGTTCGCGTTTAAGTATCCGCTTCTGGAATCGCTCCCACTGGTCGTCGTCTTCAGCAGCAGACGATTTATCACGTGATTCGTCTTCAGAGCTAGAACTGTGTGAACCCGATTCATCTGAACTACCCAGATCTGACTCCTCACCTGTTAAGCGATATTAAATAAAACAATTTTTACATTATATTTATACTTTTTAAACGCTTTTTTTGTGTAACAAAGTCACGAGTCGATCAAGACGTTCGTCACAGTGAAATGCCTACTCATAAAAATGTGGTGCTAGTAAAAGTGATGCTGAGTGCTGTCATTACACTAGTAATTTCACTAACTACAACGCCTTTTAAATAAAACTGGTATATGGTACTGTTTGCGGCAGAAATGGACGATGGTATTGGAAGTTATAAAAAAAAAACACAAAAATTACCATCATCCTTTTTCTTTGGTTCTTTAGTTTTCTTAGTATCATTAATTGTGAGCGCGTTTGAAGCAGGAGCCGCCGCCGTCGCAACTTTTACTGCTTGCTGCTTGTTAGCCACCGACTTCTTAGTTTTTTTTGCGGGCGCGTGTTTCTTTGTCTGCTTCATCCAGACTGGCCGTTTGAATGTATCTTTCTTGTCATTCTTTTCATCCTTGTCGTTTTCGACTTTTTCACCATTCTCACCACCACCTTCTTCGTCCTCTCTGAAATTAGATTTGCAGAGTACATTATTTAATTCTTTGTTTTAATTATTTATCTTCTACTTAATTTATTAAAAAAAAGGTTACATTCTTTACCAGTCAACATTCAATAACAAGTACATTGGAAGAGGCTGTAGTAGGTGGATATAGAATTTTGTAGTAAAAATATATTACAATAACTGCCTATACGAGTGATCGGCAACCTTGTTTTTGTTTTTATAGAAAAAAGGTTAATGCTTCACCACGATCCCACCTGATGTTAAATGGTGATGTGATCTGTGGTGGTAAAGCGCGTTAACCTTGTAACAGCCTATTCACTCTTACAGAAAATAGCCAAATACAGATAATACAGAATTGAAATTAATTAAAAGAGCCATTTATAAATTAAACTTTGCTTTAATAGGAGATATTATTACTGTAACAATTAGGAATAAACGTAAACCCTCGATTTTGCTTTTTAACGCGGTATGCCGACCACTGGCCTATACCAATACACTAACACTAATAGAATCATACATACAATATAACATGTATACATACAGACATCTCGAAGCAACAAGCACAATATGGTAGTTTTTCATCCTATGTAAAACCACATTATGTGCGAGGGTAATACTTACCATCAGATGAACGACTTGATTGCCTCGTCTCTTCGTGAAATAAATAACAAAAATAAGTTTAAATTACACATGGTCAATAATGACCATAAACAGATCAACTTTGGAATGCATCAATTCATTTGGTAAGCTGGCATTTCATTGTCCTTCATTTCTATTTATTTATTAATAAATAGAATATCCAATGGTTTACACAATAAAGTAATAACTAACAGTTTAGATAATAGAAATCTAGTGAAAATATTATATGCAGCTTACTTTATGGTTTCTTTCTCTTTTATTGTGGTATCTCCAAAAAGCTCTTTCATATTAGTACGTCTTAAGGATACTGTAACAGTTACTATCGCGCCTGCGGTCACCACTGTAGAGTTTTCATCATCAATAACTAAAAGAAAGTAAGTAAAATCAGTTATGTATGTAAATAAAAAATGTTGTAAATATAAATTGAATTTCTAATGGCCAAATGACTTAAGCTTCGAAAAAAAATTATTAGAAAATTAAAATCTGTATATATAATTTCCTTTTCAGTACATTGTACAGGATAGAACAATGCGGAAAAAGACAATCAAGAAAGCAGACCATCACAAGATGGAACTACCTCAAAGAAGAAGACAATGTTCTGTATTAGTACCTTCTGTATTAACTTGGAAATGTATATAAGGCATGTTTCCCAATACTTTCATGACATCTTCATATTGTTTATCATTTAGGAACCTAAGTACTTGTCTCCTTTCTTCACCAGACAACTGTGCTAATTGAAGTAGTGATTTTATGTGCTTTTTGCGATTTGTAAAATATTTGAGATGATCTTCTGTGATGTATGGTAACTGTAGTAGTGGCGATTTATACTCCCATAAGCCTTGCACTGTCATCGGTGATAACTTCATGCAGTTTTCTATTGTTTCTATAGTCGGCAAACGCGGTACTGAAAACCAAATAATAACAGCCAATTACCGAGAGGGAATTAAGAATTTTAAATTAAAGTCTGTGAAATAAAAGAAAGCGCAACACATTTTTTAAGCAGTATTAACTCATTTATTATAAAGAAACACAGAGGTACCTCGACATACGAGTTTAATTCGTTCTGTAATCTTGCTCATATGTCAAATTGCTTGTATCTCAAAGCAATTTTCTCCATTGAAATGCCATTAATCTGATCCATCTCCCAAAACACCATCTCAGTTGCACACTGACTGAGATCTAGTCTAAGGTGAGAGAAACTGCACACGACCCCAAAATGCGCCCCGCATGTTGAAGTCGGATGCAGCGGTGTAGTGTGCAATTCCTCGTATCTCAAATCTTGCTGTCATATCAAAGCAAAAGTAACGCTCACTCTGCGTACTCTACTCGTATCTTAAAATACATATATTGAGGCACTCGTATACCAAGCTACCGCTGTACAATAATCTCACTCAGCTTGAGTTTCCCATGAAAGAAAGCATTATAAAGAAACTGTCGTGCTCTAAACAATTAACCTACACTTGGTCAACATGGAGGCTTTGACTTTTCTTATTATTGTTAACATTTGAAAATGTTTTATTGTCGTGTTATTTGACACTAAAGTTTAATGCAACTTAAAGCTAAAATATAAATGAATTATTATCATTGTTACTTTAGAATATGCATTGGTTATTATAACTTAATATGTTTTAAATTAAATATACACATAACTCACTTCTTCTAGCATAAGCCAGCGCGACTAACTGGTTCACACAGTTGACCATTTCCACGATGAGATCAGGGCACCGTGACACTACATAACGTCTGTCACACTCGAGAGTGTCTTCTGGTAAGCGCATTCGAGATAAATGTGCATGTAATAATGCCCGTGCCTTTATACTGTACGGACGACATAGTGGCTGCTCCTTATTTTTCTCACCTAGATTCGGTAATTCCCGGAGAAGCTAAAACACAGATAGATACACAATATTTATAAAAATACACACTACATGGTATAATAAATAATAGTAATGTCATCTCTCTTTCTCCCTAGTCATTTAAAACTTTACAGGGATTTATTTATAGTTGCTAAACATATTTTCTACTACCATGCTATTAGTCAGCCTTTTATTATTCCTTCTAATGGAACACAAAGCTTTTTCTGAACTCACATACTTTTATCATTTATTCACTTCCCTGAACAAGTGCAAGTCAGTGGATAATCGGAAGCTGTTAAGAACAATACATTAAGCAATGCAATCCAATACATTGTGTACATTATTTAGTTATTTATTAGTAATTGTTTTAAACATTTACTTATAGTAAAATTCATTATGAAGAATTTTTAATAATAATACAAAAGAAATTATTTATTAAAATCACTTTGTTAATTTATAAACCAACTCCTAAAGAGAAAGTTTTTAATGTAAAATTATCAAATAAATTAAAAACATTTTTTTGTATTACATATTTGACATTTATCAAAAATAAACATTTTCTTACCGCAGGCACTTCTTCATTATCTGTTATCCTCTCAATAACTTCTGAGTTATGTCTTCGGTCAAATTCACAAGATGCAGCAAGAATCATAAGAGCTCTCTTAAGTGGCATTGATGGAGTTTTGTGACAAAAGTAAAAGTACATTTGTGTTGTATCTAAAAGTACCTGTTCTCCTGAAAAACGGATTGACCTATACCACCAAGTACCAACCTGAAATTAGGAAAAATAAAATACTTCATTCTGGCACTGACAGCTGGAGGCAAAATTATTTTGTTTGTAGCAATATTTAAACATACACCATGCTACCAGTTTTCAATTTTATGTCACTGTAATTTTGATATTAAATTAATTTATTAAAACCGAAAAATGGTCAAAACCTCTATCCTATTATACTTTGAGACAAAGAGAACATTAACCTGATTGTAAATGATGTGTCTGCCTATAACAATGGCACTAGTATAGATATTTACACTCCACAGCATAGTACTGGAGAAATGAAAGATTTTCTTGTTATTTTCTATAAATCAGAATACAGACTGTTTTACATATGCAAAAAGTTTCTGTTTGCAAGACAGTAATAACCACTGCTGTCTCTACTGTTTCAGGAAATAAAAACTTATCACAAATTAATACAAAAACTCAAATTGTCTAGAGATAACAACTTTCACCATGATTAGTTAAAAATTACTCACAGCAGTAGGCAGTGCCACCATAAAAACAAGTCCATATAAACCAAGGACCCATACACTGTTTTCTTTTTCCACAATCCAGCTGGGTAATGCAATGCCAAAGCTCATGGCACCAGGACCATCAGGATTGCCATATTTTTCCCAATTTCTACGAGCTTCATCGTCAGTAAGTGCCTGAAAATTTTAAATTAAGTTTCACTTGAATGTCACCTCTTTTAATTCACTAATCTTATAGTTAATAAATGAAACAAAAATTAATACTTCTACAACATACCTGATATGCTTTAGTAAGTCTCATAAAAGCTTTTTCATCACCAGTTTCTTTATCAGGATGAAGTATTAATGACTGTTTACGGTAAGATTTCTTAATTTCAGCTTGAGTTGCTCCAGGCGGTAATCCCAGTATATCATATGGATCAAAATTAGACATTTCATAATCAAATTGTGATACTTTATATGCTAAGAAACCAAGAAGTACCCATCCTGAGATTATAGCTAACTTTATAAAAAGATTTTTAAGACTTTTGTATGGCTGAGATTGTTCAATAACTTGCTGCTTTTTTATACAATTGGGACATTGACAACGCTCTGCTTGTTGTATTGGGTCTGAAAAAATAGTAGATATTAAATTAGTAGGGTAACGTGTTTAGCAAATGTTTGTGCATACATGGCTATGGGCATACACAATCTTAACTGTACAGTAATTATATGCCAAATCGTCACGTTGACAATACAAATTACAAGTTTTTCTAAAAAAGGCGCTCTACGTAAAAAAACGGGATATCTCCAGATCATCATAAATCGGAAAATTAAGTTTAATGATTAATAAAAAATGCACATAAAAGTAAATTAATACCTCTTACCTTCTTTTCGTTTTCTCGGCCAATAATAAAATGTCGCCGGCACAAGTATTAAAGCGAGAAACGATAATACAAAATAAAAGAATGTAGATCCACTTTCGTCATATTCAAATTTTTGTCCGCCCATTTTTAAATAATTTAAAACATACTGCGATATATGAAAATCATTACCGCGCTAGCTTATGATTAACCTGACGTGTCATTTACAACTTGTAATTGAGTGGGTTGCTAGTTGACTAAGCTTAAATCATTACAGTTACTAAAGGCATTTCGGACATTTTTAAAGGCAATGTCGTATTAAAAACTAGTTTAAAGTTTTATGCGACTTCTTTAAATTATAGAAAATCACACCCACATGATAGAACTAGACTAATTATTGAGATTTTTTAAACGTACTGCAACACTGTCCTTTGATGTCATTACATAAATTCTATTTAAGACATGTTATATAGATATAATATGTTACAAACTACCGCAAGTGATTAATTCAATTTTAAACTTTAGTAGTATAGGAATACTTTAGAATTTCCATCATTATTTTCAGACCTATGTGTTTATTTCTTTCATACTTACTATTTAACTTTTGACGTTAAACCTATTTTGGACACCAAATTTGTTACAGTCGAAATTTCATTCATGCTGATTTAAGGTAATAATAACGTCCTCAAATAAACAATAAATTTTAAATTATACATTATTGTCATAAGGTAAAAAACATAACGAAGGCTTAGATATTTTATTTATTTTTTGGTTAACTTGTTTGTATTTGTATGTTTTGATTTATATTTGTAGATGGCTACTAAAACAATTGCAAGTGCAACAGTTCGAGCAGTAAAAAAAAGGGTTCTCCCTTCTCGTGCTGCTTTAATTCTGACTCCGACTGCAGTTCAAAAAGTCAAAGAAATTATGTCTAAAGAAGAAGCAAAAGGTTTTATAGGCTTAAAAGTTGGTGTCAGACAAAGGGGTTGTAATGGATTATCTTATACATTGGATTATGCAACAGACAAAGGCAAATTGGATGAAGAAGTGAAACAAGATGGTGTAACAATAATAATAGATAAAAAAGCACAGTTGACACTTCTAGGTATGTACATTCTATTTTCATATAAAGAAAAATGTATAGCCAAATAGAGATTAGTATGTTTTTTGTTCTCACTGATTTAATGTTCATCAATTTGTAAGCTACCTTGAACCACTTATATGACTTTAATAAGTATTTTATATTGCCTTTCCAGGAACTGAAATGGACTATGTAGAAGATAAACTTTCGGCAGAGTTTGTTTTTAACAATCCGAATATTAAAGGCACATGTGGCTGTGGAGAATCTTTTAGCATATAAAATGGAATTGAATTCCTGTATTACACCTAGTCTTATATTGTGAACATCTCAGTTTTGGAAACTTAATATTATGTTGCACAATAAAAAAAACTAGAGAAATCATTAAAATATCAATATTTATTTTTGAAGCCTAAAACGGTTAAAAAACATAATGTTAAGTATTTTGTTGTGATGAATAGGATAATTTTATTGTACAGTAGATATTTTATTTTAATAGCTGTTGTTATTTTGTAATAGCTGCAATAGCAATAATTATGACTTGTAATTACTGCAATAAATATTAACACAGTTTTTTTTTCTGTTATTCATGCAGGAAAGTTGTTTAACTTTTATTTAATATATAAATTTGGTTAGTAGTAATAATAAAAAACTTTCGGTTTTAAAATTTTATCATAAAAGAAAGTTTAAATTTAAAATTACATATTGTTTAATTGAAACAATTGCTCATTAAAAGAACTTTTACATTTTAATGTCAGTGTTTACATTAAAAATAAACAATATATGTAATACCCAAATTAAAATAGAAATATGATTTTTAATGGAATATTAATTGTTGTTATTAAATTATATAATTTCGATAAATCGTTAAAGTGAACCACCATAGTAGTATATAAAAAAAAAACTGACACATAGTATAAGAGTTTATTTAAAAGAATATTTGCTTCATTGTATATTAATATTTAATCATAACATAATAAGCACAACTTTCACGCAATTTGTTTTCTGAAGTAAAATTATTTCATTTTCACACTTTGAATAGATTTATGGCAAAATGAAAACCAACGAAAATCTGTAATAACAAGAAATGTATCTAATCTCTGCAGCAAAAAAAATGTTTACAGACACTAATATTTAAAACTATTCTGCGTATTATAGAACGGAAAATTTAGATTTCTTCTGTCTCTTTCTCTCAAATAACATGGTGGTGGCTCTCCGTTTGGATGTTACAGGTAGCGCCGTGTGAAACGTTTCGAAGTATTTGTCTTATACGTCTTTGTTTACGTGTCGAACTCATCGAAAAGATTTTTAGATCTACGAAATACTTGTAAAGACGTTTATGGAAATAAATGTCAATATTTCCAACATTCTTTTTGTGCAAAAGATAAAATATTTTAACGGAGTGAAATGAATAACGGAGATGTTGGAGGATCAAGAGGCAGAGGTCGGGGATGGCAGCAAACTGATAACCAACCTCGGGAACTTCGCCGGCCTAAAACTGTTGTAGAAGATACAAAGGGTAAAAAATAATCCGTTATGTAAAGTTTTAATTAACACTTTCACAAGATGAATACAAATGAATTAGTAGAACGGCGACGTCATACATTGCTCATTTGTGCACTATAAAGACTTCAGGTGAAAGTTGTAAAGATTTTCATTTATGGTGACGTAGACGAATTTTGACAGCAAGCGGTTGTGTTGATTCAGGTTGTTAAAGAATTTTGAATACTTTTGGATTTAAATAGCGTGCTATCGCTAAATTTATTGGCAAGTATAAGCAAAGACAAAGACAATTTCTTGTAATAAAATATTCTAAATGAATAAGCAGGTTACTACCAATCTGTATTTCCAATTAAAGTATATCTGTAACAGATGTCCCAGCAAAGAGGAAATAAAACTAAAAAAATAAACTTATTTTAATTCAGCAGGAAAATATTTACTATAAACTTTTAACTTTCTTTTAACAAAATGGAAATAATGTTTTAAAAAATTTAACTAAATTCTTATTTATTAGGGGAGCCCATAAGATCAAAGCTCTCAGCTGAAGCTAAAGAGTGGTACCCTCCAAATTATGTACCACAACCTGTAGCATATACAGATACATCTCCATATAGGCCGCAACGTTTTTCTGTGCAAGACAGACTTCGTCAGGCCCAGGATGTAAATCCATACAATTATGATGAAATGTCATACTCTATTGAAGAAATGGAAAACATGGATTTGCGGGTTTGTTGCTATCAAGAATTAAGCTTGTTTGAATTTATCTGCAGAAGTAATTTTGTTTAATATATGAATTGTGTTTTAGGACAACCTTGCAAACTTGATTACTGTTATGTGTGAGATAACATTTGAACCTGGCAAGTTTGATACTTTGTGCGGGCCATTAGTTGATTCATTTGCTTCAACTTTACCTGATATTAACTATACAAGACCTCTTGTTGAGGCAATTGTTAATCAGGTATTGTATTTAGTTTTTATTACAGTAACATAATTTCTATTTAGGTCAAATGAAAAATATCTAACAATAATGTAACAAGTATTTACTGATTAATAGAAAACTAAAATGTGTACTGAATCCTATATGGTTTCCATCAAAACTTTCTTGAAATAGAAAAACAGGGAATTTCTTAGTAACCTTTTGTTGAGTGATGTTATAATAATAAATCCTATTTGAAAATAATTTTTCGACAACCAGTAGATATTAAAGGCAGAAAAGATGCCAACAATATTTTTGATAAAAACTACAACAGATTGTGTTTTACTTAAGACAAGGCTCACTTGCCAGAGACCAATTAAGCAGGAATTGTGTGTTGTTTACAAATGGTGCCATAGCTAGCACAATAACTGGGTTATCAATGCATAATATCTAATGTCTCAAAGCAATGAGTGAAATGTATACTGTTTGAACATTTCATGCATACTTATTGTTTACTACCTGGCAAACATTCTGCTTGTTTCATTAAGTTGTTGAGCACAATGTTAAACCGATGGTAAGGCTCTGTTGTTGGAGACCATTTAAATATGCATCACTGCAGAGCTTACTTTTGCCACTAGATAATATTAAAAAATAATAAAAAAATGACTAACATGTATCCTCTCTGATCTCCATATAGTCAATAGGTGAGTCTAATTTCCGTTATAATGGCGCCCGACTTTGCTCCATGTACGATTCTGTGGCTCCACCTGAAGAATCTAAATTCAGGGCATGCCTTTTAGAGCGTTGCTCCACTGAAGAAAATAAAATCATTAGTGGTGTTGAGACATCAGAAGAGAACATGAGAGGTTTTGCTATGTTCCTTGCAGAGATTTATACTCAACTGGAAGACAGCCAGGTATACTTACTTTGAACTTAAACTATTTTGATGTGTCCATTGTCACATGCCGTTTAGGTAGGTCACAGGAGGACTGTGGTCACCTACATTGTATCTACCATTAATAGTTACATTTGAAGTAAATTTTGAGTTACATTCATTTACACAAATCAAACATTAATTTCAGGGTGGAAGAATAAAATCGTTAGGGGAAAGTCTCTGCAAAGTACTACTGCATTTATTGGATACAGACAAAGAGATTAACATCAAAGCTGTGTGCCAATTACTTAAAGTGAGTTATTTATCACAGTTAGCTAAGTTTCTTGCCCATTCTTCTCAGGTCCGTGGCATTTGTTTTGTGAATGGGTGGTAGATTTTGACTGTCAATAATTTAACTATTGTTCCCATTTTTAATAAAAAAATTTGACTTTATCATACTTATCATGATTATGAAATCATAAAAGCTCTTTCTCACGAAGTATAATCTTTTTTTACTAAAGTTGTCCCTGTTGGCGAATACTGTTTATGTTATGCTACTGCTACTACTATTTCTAGCTTTATAGCTAGTGAAATTACTGGGGTAACAAAAGAACATCTTGTGTCTCATGGTAACAAGCACAATGTGAAGCTGCGCATATTATCCTAAATAGCATTACATTGCTATGAGCAAGCAAATAATTTTCCGTTAGGTGAATGTCTTGCTTGTATCGTTCTTCACTTAGTATTAACAGTTTTCGCAATCTGACAACTAAAGTTTAATTTGATGAAGGCAACACATGATGCTGAATTTGTTTTAATGTCCTTTTATTTTTAACCAAAATTTTCGTCAGTTGTCGGGCATTGCGCTGGACGCAGACTGCCCGGCTGGCATGCACGCAGCGTTCGAGCGACTGCGACGGCGTTCGTCTTTGCCCTGCGTGCGTGGAGTGGTGGCGCTTCGTGCCGCCCGCTGGGGTCTATCCGAGCCCGAAAGCGAGTGCGAGCACGAGCGCGCTCCCCAGCCCTCCGCCCGTCCGCCGCAGCACAACGTTATCATTGACACTAGGCGACGTCATCCTAACGGTCAGTTCTATTAACTTTATTTTTATTTGAAGAAGCGACTAACGAGCGAGTCCTTCACCTAGAAGTAAGTGATTCGTCTACCCATAAAAATGTAGCGTTAATCAGGATGATAAACACTGCATGCAGTGCACTACATTGTGCGCGTCACTTTTAGACAAGACGTGGTGTTTCATTAAAGTAATTTCACTAGCTACAACTTCTTTTAAATCTGAACACTGTGATCATAAAATAAGGTTTATTTCTTTAGCTAAAATACAATAGTATTTGACTGCAGTTACAAATGCTGCAGTGGTACTAGCACGTTAGCCGTGTTTACTATAGAGGCGTATAAACATTAAAGGAGAAAAGTGACATTTCAATTGTTTTCTTATTAAGGCAAAACTCGTTTATAGTACTAAGGTCACC
This sequence comes from Byasa hedistus, assembly GCA_029286795.1. Taxonomy (NCBI): domain Eukaryota; kingdom Metazoa; phylum Arthropoda; class Insecta; order Lepidoptera; family Papilionidae; genus Byasa; species Byasa hedistus. Next base: position 4,485,208 of record JAGSMW010000008.1, read on the forward strand.
ATTTGCACCTTTTTGTATTAATTTTTTTTGTGATGTGCATTAAGTAAGTTTCATTTTTCATTCAAACAGTAATGAATGGTGAAATGGAAGGAGGTACCAATAACGAAGGAGGTTACCTCGCTGACGGTCATACGTTGACAGCTGAGGAATGCGCCTTTCTACAAAGCAACCTGCCACCTAAGACTGCTGCTCTTGATGAAGACATACTGTGAGTATTCAGTTTTATAATATCAATTTAAAAATTACATTATAACATATAAATCAAATGTGAATGTAACTTACCTTTTTACACAATGAATTTTAGTATTTTATTGCATCATAATTAATGTTCTGTTACTTGGATTGTAATGTTGTTTACATTAAAAACCACCACAGCTCTTATTTCAGCCGCCAAACAGTAGTGTGCAAACATACTTGGGGTTGTTACGATACTTAACACCTTGTGGCTGATAGTGATGAGTGCAATGTGGTGCAGTGTACACTATCTTAATTAGCGCATCGTTGTTATTGGCGGGCGTATCATTTAATAGGTGAACGTCGTGTTCGCTACATGAATTTTTTTTCTTTTTTACTACTCGTCCAAACCCACTCATAACAATGTGGCACTAGTTAAAATGATATACACTACACCAAGTACTCGTCGAGTCGATGCTGTTAAAATTTTTTTTCATCTAAATTATCTAAAACATTTTCAGTGATGAACTAGAGAACGACGCATGGGAAACGGGCATGGATGCGGAGATGCAAGCAGGCTTCCTGGAGTTCCTGAAGATGTCAAACCAGATTAAACGATAACCTTACATTAAATACGACGCTCTCGAACCCGCCTGGGACTGACCGGACTGGTCAACAGTTCACAGCGACCGATGAATTGTGAAAAAGTTTCCAAAAAAAAAAAAATATAAAACTCTTGAAAATAATAAAAATATTACAGTGACAGACCAACATAATAATAATCACTATAGAAAATTTAGTGAGGGTTGTTTAGGATGTGTTTAGCAGACTCTCTAGGATTAGAGTCGCCAGAGCATTGCAATGAATAGTAATCCCATATTATGCCTACAGACCTGTAATCATGGTCACACATAATGCGAAAGAATTCTAGTTGGATTGATTCATTATCATAATTTTAATCTATTGATGTCCACTGCTGAACGTGGCCTTCCCAATCGACATCCAGCCCGATCGGCCTGATGCAAGCTGCATCCAACATTTTCATAAGTTCTTTATTCTCCCTGGCAGACAATCGTTGGGTTGGTTGTATCGTAAACTTATACTTCCATATATACGCGCATTGTTAGAAAATTATTTTTAATTTTTTTTACAATCAACGCATTAGCAATACTAACATACTGCCTTTCAATAAATGTGAGTAAAGTGACAGATACATATAAATAGGTGCTCCTTCAGAGTGGATAAATATCGGATGTTAAAGATTTTCTATATATATATTTTTTATTTTCATCTATATTGAATGTATTAGAAAAAATAAGCAGATATGTATGTTTGCGTGTTGTCAATTCATTTGCAAATTTTAATTGTCTAATTGGGTCTGTTGCTTGTCACAACTCCATTATGGTATACCGGCAAAGAATAACTTATGTTTAATGAAATTTTTATATATATGTTAAACTCATAACCAGAGCTCAAGGACTGGATGTAAACAACAATTGTTAGCTGATCCAACCAAAAAGTTTAATTGAATGTGTAAATTAAACTGGTGAACATTTTCTGTAATATCCAGTATTCAGTCCATTTTTTACAAAAAATTTAACCCATACCTTGTTTAAATTTTGTCTGTCTCTTAAGTTACATAGTGATTTTATTTCACTTGAACACAGCTTCAAATTCATGACAATTAACAAGTGGACGCAATAAACATTCTTAACAACAAAAGAATAAAAAAAACAATGTTTGTGTTACCACATAAATTAAATGCATTTTTACAATTTAAAAGTAATTTATATTTTCCATGATTTTAGTTTTCATTTACATGAACAAACAATCATTAGCTCCAGCATAATCGTTTCTATGTATGTGTTCTGGGGGATTATTTAGGGGTGTAATTAATGCACAAAATCGTATAGTTTTTAAACATTCATTAATCACAATTTTCATAATAATTATAATGTTTTGTTATAATGGATGCAATGTGACAATAAATCTTGTGTAAATCTCTGTTACTTCTGAACAATAACGTGGACAGAATGAAAAAAAAAAGAAGCAGATAAGATTGAGCGTGTGCAATTGATTATTTAAATTCAATCACTAATTTCAAAACAACATCCCGATTTTTTATCTTATTTACTTGCTCTAGTTAGCCCGAAAATGACGTAATTTGTTATACATTGTGCCGTGATTTGTTGTCATTATGCTTGTTTTATGATGCGATTGTGTGATGGTAATTATAATAATAATTTTATTCAATGACCTAATTGCCTTTATTATACAACTATTCACGTACATAAATTATTAAGTTCATTGGAGATGAAATAAACACATTTTTGAATATTTTTGCTAAATATAACTTGGAGCTATTTATTTGATGCGATTAGGCGAATCTTTATAATATTCCATTGATTTTTGTTGCAGTGATATTATGAATGTTATAAGAATAAATGGATATTTTAATAAAAGTCATTTAAGTATATTGTAGTTTTTTTGTACTTTTTTATCTGAAATGTGATAACAACGATCGGCGTCAATTTCAAATTATAACGGCAGATTTACAACATGGGTAATAGCTATACTGGTAGGTACGGAACAATCATATCGCCAAATAAAATCGGAACTTGGCGTCGGAGTCGAAAAACGGACTTCCGTTACAAGGCAAACGTTTTAGCCACTGCCACAGTTTTATAATAAAACAAATATTACTAATAACCGCTGCAACATTCCAATGAAGAAAACGTTTCTGGGAAGTTTTTTTTTATTTTAGCAACATATGATATAATGTAATGATGATGACCTTTGTCGTTATGTAAATTTACGAATCTTCCGATGTAACACTAGTTTTACGCAAATATATCGATAAATCATTCTTACCATTTATCTACTCTTAGAGTATAACTTTTTGAACTAAACCATATTTTTTAGGAAAGTTAATAAACAGCACACTGTGTTTCCACAGATAGGACCATGGGCCTTTTCTCAAAAGGAGAGTCATGGCCATTAACCACCGTGCGTGCCAAATGAGAATTGGCCAATGTCGCACATCCTCGAAAGCTGCTGTTCTTTGAATGTGATGATTTCCTCACGATGTTTTCCTTAACCAAGAAATCAAATTTACGGCTTGAACCAACATCACTTCAATATTGAATTCAGGTAATTCAGCTAACATCGCTTTAGTAACAAATTGTTTATACATAAATATGGTTTATAAAGTGCCCACTTAGTTTTCCCATTACCAGGACTCGGGGTCTACTTTTAGAGTTAAAGTCATGTATTACCAATTTACACTTGGTTAGCATTATTCCCCTTTATTTAACATATTTGCTTAAAATTTGGACTAAAGGAGTTTTATCAATAAAATGTATTTATAGCAATCTGATTAATAACCAAAGAAAAGAGAGAGAGAAGAATAGAGAAACTAAAATCAAAACTTAGTACATGGATTTTAAAAGGTGCGTTTATTTTATAGACTGGTTAAACTTCGGGCAGCACTTTGTAAGGATTGAGAATTCCGTTAGGGTCCATAAGTTGCTTCAAGTCCTTCATCAAGTGCAAAGCGGATTCATCCTTGCTGTAATGAATGTAATTCGGTTTCCGAAAACCGACACCGTGTTCAGCGCTTATGGAGCCCTTTAACTTGGCAACCTCTTGGAAGATGTAAGGCTCTAGCATCGATGCTATTTCTTGGGTGAACTTAGGGACAGTAACATTAATGTGGATATTGCCATCGCCTGTAAAGAAACAGTTAATAATTTATACAAAAAGATAATTCTTAAGTTCTGTACCGTGTACAGTTTATAGGATAGCATAATTTGTTGTATTCATAATTGATCGTTGTGTTTGTGTGAACAGCCGGAACACAGCAATTCTGTTATGGCGGCAAATTTACAAGAAGAATGTGTTTACTAGGTGGATTCGACAAAAAAAAAATTCTGTCCATATTATCATAATAAATAATATTAAGGATAGGATTTAAAAATTACTTACCAACATGGCCATATCCGTATACCTTTATTGCATTCTGTCCCAGCTTTTGTCTTAAAAGCGGTACAAGGTTGTAATAGTTTCTGAGTGGTATAGAAACGTCGTATTTGAACACGTAGCCGTCAAGTAGCCCCGCAGCGGCTATACTCTCGCGGAGATTCCATATAGTCTATAAGTTTATTATAACTGATTAAAATGATGATAGTAAAAAACCAACCCACTTAATGTTTTAACTGATGTATCGGTTCCCTCAAGATGTTTCTTTTCACAGAAAGCTTGCTGGAGAAAGAACACGCGGTTCCTCGAGCCGCATCGTGCGACCGATTCACTTACAAACCGAGCTATCACCCCATTACTTCTTACTTATTTTTAATGAAATAATTAAAAGAAAAGGTTATTTCACATTTCCCTAGATAAGAATAACTTTTAAACGTTATCCGAATAAAAAAAATCTTTTTCAAAATCGAAACCTTTCGCACCTGCATTTTGGCGGACTCCGAAGTAACAGTTCCGTCAATTATCAGTCCGCTCGCCATTTCCTTCTCCAGAAATCTCGATAACTTCTCAGCGTCATGTGCTTCGTCACTGCCGCTAGTCTCTACCAGCACGTAAAAAGGGTAATCTGATATAGGATTTCTAATGAAACGAAACAAAAAAACAAAATGTGTTTTAAAGTCGTCTGCTATAGCAATTTTAGTTTACAATTTTAAAGTTCTATAATTACAATGAGTAATGTTTGACTTAAATTTTACATGATGTTAAATGATAATGAAAACATAGATAGTGGAACGTGCTCGTCCAGAATACTCTGGCTCTCATATGTTGATAGCGCAATAGAAGCAATTGCTACGCCGCGGAAAGCAGTGAGGACATGATTTTTTTTATTTGGCCGTAAATGTAAAGGTATTATATAAAAACAACAAAAATATACATAAACATGCGCTTTAGTTTACTTTTACCGTATGATTTCCGAATACGTGAAAATATAGTCCGAGAGAGCTATAAAAGTTGTCAATGAGACTAACAGCAGTTCCTACATACGACGAAAGAATTGTGTATACATCCCAAGTACTCTTCCTCTTTACGTAGTAATTATTCTATATGGTGGAGGACCCCGCTTTATCTTTCTTCTTCACTTCGCTCTGTCCACAGCAGCGTCATCGATCACTTGACACTCATGCATGTGTTACATAATACTACATTTTTCCCAGTACATTATAGTACTATTACAAGTACTTACTAGTATTCAGTTCCACAAAAACACTTACGGAAGATTAAGGTTCTTCACGGTGGAACTGATCGAATCGTTGTCGGCCATCTCAAACGCAGACAATATTTCGCCCAATGATGATTTAGCACTTGAGTATAAACTAAGTACATTTTCGAAGTTTTTCACGCCTAGAAAGTATTATTTTACTGATTTATATTTGTTATTTTAATGTCCAGTAGCATATTGGTGTACAAGTACGGGCGGTAGGCTTATGCTGGAGATCGACTAGTAAGGTAGCACCACAGGGCTTAATTCTACCAGTAAACAGTGTTTTGCAAACATTACTGTGTTCTTGCTTGAACGGCGTTATGTCAAGTGAAATTACTGAGGTTACGTGACTTAACAACTTGTGTTTCATGGCGACAAGCACAATTTAGTGTAGTGTTTATCATCCTTAAAAATAATGTAGCACATTGTTATAAGAGCACGCATTATTTACAATCGTTTCATCATTTCGTCGGACAAAAAACAACTATTATATTCTCATTGTTTAGAGGGGATTAAATCTAGTGACTACTGAGTGTTATCATGCCTGAACGACATTATAATAAATGCATGAATAATATTTATAGGCAGGCCGTATCACTTATAAACAGGTGAACGTCGTGTTCATTTTGTTACTTTGTCAAATAAATAAAATGAAGGATTCTTGTTTATTTTAACTCTAGCGAGATCGTATATTACTTGTTAATGTTCTAACTGTAATCCATTTTATTTCAAAAAGACATAAATTAAATATGCCAATTAAGTCTTAGGAAGTGAATCGGAAACAAACCAAAGAATCCCAGTGTTACCGCTTTTGGCAATGCGGGACAATGGATCGCCACTTTTGTGATCAGACCCAGCGTGCCTTCTGATCCAATAAATAAGTGCTTCAAGTGGTAACCAGTGTTATCCTTTTTAAGAGTTTTGAGGCAATCTATTATAGTCCCATCTGCTTTTACCTTAACAGACATACACAAGAGATAAATTGTCGTCTCCAGAATATAATACGAGCATCAACTGAACCGCTTCAAGCGCAACCATTAATCATTGATTCTTATAATTTGTATAATAGCAGAAAAATACGTTAAAAGCAAATAAGTGAATAAACAGCTCTCTTAATGTTCCCATCATTGGACCCAGGATCGCCTCTCACAAGGACAGAGTCATGACTATTACACCATGCTGACCAAATTGGATATTACATGTCCACGAGAGATGTCGTTCTTATTTCACCGAAAGCTAAAGCTCAGTGGGGATCGAACCCGAGACATAAAGCGTGTAAGACCGCCTTACAATCTAAGCTACCACGACTTCGTCTATTGCAGGAGCAAATGATGTCAAATAATTTAGACAAATATTAGGTAATAGTAGGTACACTGTTGTATCGTACTTATCTCTATAAGTACGATGGAACAGTGTACATCTCCATGTAAACAACACTTACTGCTTCCAGTCCTAGCACCGAGCCATGAAGGTTTCCATACCGAAGCAATCGTAATCCTCCAGCGTTTGTACTGACGTTGCCTCCTATATGACATGAACCTTTCGCACCCAAATCTAGCGGCATAATGAGATTCCGTTCCCGCACATAATTATCCAAATTCTCTAAAACGCATCCTGCCTCACAAACTAAAGTACCTATGGAAAAATGCATATATGATTGACTTTTTTTCTCAGTGCTTAAATTTATTAACGAAATTATTTCTTGTTTTGCTGTATTGAAGTAACAACTTCTATATAATTATTTATTTAAAGCATCAAAAATCAATTTTAACTTTTAAGTTGTATGCTGATATTTTATAACTTATGTAAACACTAACAGTGCTGCAAGACTTGAGTAACAATATTTGTTTTATAAATACATACTTGATAATTCGTCTACACTAATTATTTTATTCATGAGCGCAAAACTGAGAACTATTTCATCGAATACCGGAACTGAGCCACCAACCAGGCTTGTATTTCCTCCTTGTGGACATACTGCTAATCGTTTCTCGTTACAGTATTTCAGAATTTGAGAGACCTCTTTCGTTGACTTTGGTTTTAGTACTAATTGTGATTGTCCTGAAAAAATATATTGTTTATATCAGGACACGTAAATACTCGTACGTCATATTATTCGGTTGCAGGTTTAATTTTTTTTATCATAACTTAGTAATATTCGATCGGAAACACAGCAATACTGTTGAGGCAGCAAATTTATAATATGGGGGTTGTAGGTATGCAAAAGCTCTGTCGCTAAATAAACAAATAAAACTTAATAATGAAACAGATATTTATATCATAGATAAATTTCTATCAGATTTAAAATACAGATATATTTACATTACCTCGACAATTTTTTATCCAGTCAATGTTGAATGGTAACACGTCATTTTTATCAGTCATTACTCGATCCTCACTTAAAATATCTTTAAAATAATCAACGTCAGAAGCATTTACATTGCCGAACTGCTTTCTTTTGACTTGGTATTTTTCCTATAAAACGGAAATTATCACTACTTTGAGAAAAGTTTAGTAACCTTTTAACTCATGATCCATAAGAGGGAATCTGCATTGTGAATTATGTGACTGACTGAAACCTAATTATTAGGTAAATGTGTATTTAGTCTTTTAGTATCTATTCATATGAATAGATACTAAAAGACTAACATCGGTCGTCGGTCATATGACCGACTCAGTAGCCATCAGTAGTCCTACCTATCATGAAATTAATTCATGTTTTAATACATGTCGTCGGCGAATCGTGGCGAGAACGTCTCTGAATATTTAACTATTCATCGGATCGGACGAAAACATTTTTGGTTTTTTTCGATTATTGCTACAATGATTAAGAATAATGAAAACGATGCTCGCTAAATTATTTATCTTATAACATTTTAATCTTATATAGAACTTTCCGTAACCTAAATAGAATCCGTTAATAGTATTAATCATGTCATTTTAAATAAATAAAAAAGTATATTAAACCAAATGAATTTATTTTATAAAAATAACAATCAGTACCAAATCAGATAAATAGTTTATAGTGCAATTTAATTTACAATGAAACGATTAATTTCGCAATGAACCAAAGTTATCGTTTGCGATTTTCAGTTAACTTAACATAAATAAACATTTGCAGTCTTATAGATATAAAATATTACACCATTATAATTCTTACCGAAGATAGCTGCGGTACCACTTGTGATGAAGATCTAACATGATTAAGAACATTGCAATGTTTTAAGTTTGTTAAAAATAGTGTTAGAGAATTTAACATTGCTTAAAAATGTTCTAAAGCAAAAACTGTATGTACCAGGATGCGTTAATGCGCTTGTTATTGTCAGTGAATGTACTCGTACGAGGTGTTATGCAATCATGCGAAAGAAACGAATGAAGACGTGAACATTTGTTATCTATAGATAAGTTTGATATAATAACATATATATTATCACGGTGTTTAAACAAAAAAGTGTGTTTTCATTTTAACTCTAGTAGTGATATCGTTTTTGTGTTAACTATATATTCAAACATTTTAGTCCGACAAGGATATTACGGCACGTGGTGAAAATCGGAACTAAGGCCTAGGGGTGAGGCGTATTTCTAATAACAGATGTAAATCACAAGTATTCGCGAATAACATATAACAGTTGTTCTTGCGATATCATTTTATCTGTTACTCAATCACTATCGATATTTTCACTGTTCTATAACAGTCAATAACAGAACAGTTAATAACATGGAACAACTGTTCTTGTCTTTGTCTTTTATACAATGTTGTCATAAGCTAAAACGAGACACACTTAGTATTTATTTGAAATAAACCAAAATTATAGAAAGTCGTTTCATAAGAAGAAATCCTCTTTGACAAGCGAATTCTTAATTGGATCGTGTTATCTGTTATTTGGTCGATTAATCTATCTCGCTCACACCCCTTTGATAGACGGTTGCTAAAACGAGAAGCACCTAGTATTATGACCCGAAAAATACAAATGGTAACCTAACAAGAAGATAATTATCCTTGAAATGTCACTCCTAAATTAGTTCGTATTAACTGTTATTTCGTTGATAAATTTATCTCGCTCACACCCATTGTATATACTGTTGCTAAAACGAGATGCACCTAGTATCATAACCCGATTTATGTTCGGATACACTGCAGGACTGATGTTAGCATAATTATTTTATTGTGTTATTTCGAATTTCAAGTGTTGCTTCCTTAAATAGGTACATAATATAAATTGTTCAAAAAATTGCATATTTTATACAAGTTAAGCCTGGCGACGCTTTACTGTGATTTTCTCTGATTTTAATTTGTATTAACGTTTATTCGCATTATTGACGTTCCAATGAAATAGGTTTGGAGCACAATGGTTGAATGGTTTCAAAGTCTATTTCAAACATGCGTTGAAACATAGTACAGATATATTAATAAAATCTCAATAATAGTGAAGTAGTTATTGCTTCCAAGAAAAATTACAATAGAATTTACTTCTAATGTAAGTTTTAAAATAATAGTGAGTATCCGAACGTCTTTATCAACGTTTACTGCATCTGTTACAAAATATTTAATATAACTTCGACTTTACTATGTAGAATTAAAGGTGATATTCATTTGAAACCGAATTGGAAAGTTTCGTCTGTTTGTCGTTTTTTTTTCAAACAATTTTGAAAATTTTTTTCGATTGTGAACTTACAGCGAAAACAAATTTATTTGCTGCTTTTTCTTTATAAGTGCGATTAAAAATATTTAAGTGTTAATTTTGTTTGTGTACATAATAAACTAGGCAGTTCTGATAGTATACATGTTTTTTTTTTTGTTTAAGTAATTTCGGTTTATTTGTATTTTGTATAAGAGTTTTTATAATATTAGTCCAGTAGAATGGCAAATGTAAATAAGAGAGTGAGTGTTGTGTGGGACCATTTTGTAGACGTAGGTGGACACTTTGCGACCTGCAATATATGTAAAGTTAAATTATATTTTAAAGTTATTGTTTTTATTAAACCGCATACAATTAATGTAAAATTATAATTTTCCTTTTTAATAATAATATTATGTTGTTTATAATTTAATGACAAACTGGTAATATCAAATTTTTTGTGATATTCTTAATGGACTGTGGTTGAAAAAAATAACAGTTGTTATTTAATAACAGAAATCGGTACCTGTTATTATTGTGTAACAGTAACAGTAATAACAGGTATTGTGTTTGTCCTGTTATAACCCATGTCTATAAGGCCGCTATCACTGAGCAAGTAATCACTATGTTATATGGCCGCTATCTTCAAAACGTCACTCCAAGGCAATTTGCTGTCATTGTGGTCGGTCTTGTATTTTTTTTTTTTGATCTTAATCAAATCAACAGCTTACTGTTGAAAATTATAAGAAAATGCCGAGGGTGATGTAAGAGGTATTACTTAAAGCCAAAGAGTTTTTTAGGAAGAAAGTACAATACGATGCCTCGATAATTCCGTTTGAAAAGATTAATGAGCGTGTTGCCGCCGTGACGGGTAAGTGATACCATAAGCACTTTTTATATTTACCTTATTAACAATAAATATTTTCAATCGTAGTTAAAACTTATATTATTCATGGAGACTGTTACAGGTATATTTTTATATAATGTAGCAAGGTTTACAAATAGAGGAAGGTTGAAACAACCTACTATAGATAGTTGCTCTAGGACAAAACCAAACAGAAAGACCAGAAAAGACGAAATTGCTTTGATTGATTTTTATATCGGAGTTCTCCGCAGAAGAGTTTACGATTTTTATACTGTGAGTAAGGACATTCCTACCGAGGAAAAAAACACTATATACTTACAGAATAAATGGCTTTCTTTTATTTGTTATTGTGATCTACTATTCCTTGAAAACCCGCTCGGCGACCATCCAATGTAAAATCCAATCCATCAATAAAAATTACTAATATAAAAAATTGGTTTTATTTTTGGTGGTATAGCATCGACAATGAATGCCTACATTATGACGTAAGTAATTGTTTACAATGCCTACGAGCTACAACTGACCAATCCGTGATAAAATAAAACTGATGTTTTTGAGTTGAAGACATAGTTTATTCTATTTGGTACATGCAGAAGATAATCGATGCGGATAAAATCGCTCGGCGCAGCTACTAACAAATAAAAATATATTATGTATCTGTTAATTAAACAAAGAGTAAGTGAAAACTGCCCAGTTCTAAAGGAATTTTCTTTAACCGGTTACCCAAAAAACACTCTAACATCTCCTGCCGATGTTATCCATGTGCTAAAATAACCTTGTCGCACTGTTATCGAACGCTGATAATGAACTTTATCCATTCCGTATGTTTACCAGATTTTAAAACTGTATATTTGCTTCCAGAAACACGTAGATGTCTAAGTAACAAAACTTTCAAGTATTTGATATTTAAAGTTTTTATACTATTTTGCAAGACACGAAAATTTGTGGAAGATTTTTATCTATAGTTTGCATTGCGTGCTATTTACTATGTCTCTACTCTTTACTTTTAACATAGTACGTAATGTATGCCAAAAAGTTAAATTTTCATAATACTTCACAGAAAACCAAAGAGATCAAACTAACAAGACGTATTTTCTATTTGCATTTTCATTGTTTCTTTGTCTAAATTGTTTAAAATGCATTGTCAACTGCATAGAATCATCACTTGAAAAGTAAGAAATAAATACAACTACAAACAATAGAATAAATACAGCCAAGAACAACGCTGCTAACATCAAAACAATTTTGAATTGCCTACGTGATCCAATGTCTAACTGCTGGTTTAGTAACACGGATGACTCCGGTTCGAATCCGAGGCCACATAATTTAGAGCTTCATTAGTGGAAGAGTTTTTGTAAATCGGCCTGACTAGCTAACACCTTTATATTGTAATTCATCCGCCATAACAGCAATGTTTGAATTCCAAATGTCAACGTATGAGAGCCAGTGTTCTGGGCAAACACGCTTCACCATCTAAATTATCATTATGTTATATATTTTATACTTACGATCTAATCACTTTTAATGTTTTACCTTAACCGTAAATTCGAATAATCATTAATAAAAAATCATATCTTTTTCAATGTAATTTTTGTCAGAATTACACAAATACGTGCTCTATATATTGTTATAACCATGCAAGTAATAAGTACTACGTACAACGTACGTTGTATAACTGATTTGTGCTTGGTTTAAAGGTCTTGATACCAGGCCATAAAATCTTTACATTACTAATTTGTCATCAATCTGTGTGGTATAATCTATGGAGCTCTGACAGCTTTGCTGTCTTTATTACCACGTGTTTTTGACAACATTGCTCTTAATTTAGCGGTAAGCTAAAATATTAACGAAAAAATGGCGAAATTTAAATCAAAAAAACCTAATAAAAAAGTTCAACAACCAAAAGAAGCCTCCAACGAAAAAGAAAATATGTTAGTGCTTCCTCCAGTTCGAATGTCTGATGACCCAACACCTAAACAGGTATCGAGTTCTTTATTACCCCAGTATTTATTACCGACGTAATGCTACAAGTTAAGAAACATAGAATGTTAAATGTAATTGTTAAATTTTAGGTGAAATGGATAAATAGACAGCGAGTTCTAGTTTTTGCCGCACGAGGGATTAACCATCGTCATCGGCATCTAATGGAAGACATTAAAAGATTAATGCCCCATCATAAAACCGAATCAAAAATGGAAAGGAGTAAAAATCTTTATGTTGTAAATGAAATCAGTGAAATGAAAAATTGCAATAAATGTCTCTTGTTTGAAGGAAGAAAAATGAGAGATCTTTATCTTTGGATGGCTAATGTTCCTAATGGGCCAAGTGCAAAATTTTTAATTGAAAACAGTATGTATTACTTAATATAGAAAAAATGTTTATTTAAATCTATAGACTATGTAAATTTTTGCATATTTACAGTTTACACAATGGGAGAATTGAAGATGACAGGCAATTGTCTAAAGGGTTCTAGGCCCCTCTTATCTTTCGATCCACAATTTACAAAAGATCCCCATTATAACTTATTAAAAGAGTTGCTGGTTCAGATATTTGGTGTACCAAAACATCATCCAAAGAGTCAACCTTTCTTTGATCATGTTTACACATTTATGATTCTTGATAATAGAATTTGGTTTAGAAATTATCAAATACTTTCTGAAGATGGAGCATTGGCTGAAATAGGACCTAGATTTGTTATGAATCCCGTAAGTAAAGCTATGCAACTGTTTTTATTTTTTTTTAGTATATAAAAAATAAATGTTATCATAAAATTTAAATATTATTAAAGAGTAATATTAAACAAATTTAATTCATATAGATTGAATTAAATTTAATATTTTATACAGGTTAAAATATTTTCGGGATCATTTGGAGGAGCAACATTATGGGAGAATCCAAAATATGTTAGCCCAGCAAAACTTAGACAAGCTTTCTCTAAGAAGGCTGGTAATAAGTATGAAAGGAGAATAGAAAAAAAAGTGATGAATGAAGCAACTAAACCAGAAACTGGATATCCAGACATAGAAGGAGCAGAATTCTTTAAAGGTGATCCTATGGAAAAAGCTCAAAATGTTGTGATTAAAGGTAATTGCAAATTTAAAACATAAATCTGTTTTCTTTTGTTGTTAAATAATTATAATCAGTAGAACATGGCTTTTCTTTGTATGCTTATATATTATTTCCATAAAATTAAAGTATTTTTAAAAAACAATATATAATATCCATATAACAATGGATAATGTTAATTATATGCTGCTAATACATTTTCAGAGGAAACAAATGAAGATGATAATGTTGTTGATACAAGTGATAATGAACTCCCTGTATCAAAAAATGCAGGAAAATTTAGTTTGAAACTTTCTAAAAGTAAGCCTGATAAAACAATAAGGAGGAAACAATTAAAAGCAAAAAGTAAAGTGATATCTGACCAAATTAAGAAAAGGAAACAATTCAAGAAAAAACCTGTAAAATCTTAATAGTTTAATAAAGAGAATGATTTACAATTATAGTTTTATTGAGAACAAAGTTCAGGAGTACTTAAAAATATTTCTTTTAAAGTTATACATTGGAAGCAAATGAGATATGAGGTAAAAAAATGTGTTTATTTTTCATTGTTTCTAACATGAGATTCTTAACGATTTATGAGTAAAGAAATCCTCAGAAAATGTCAGTAAATTTTAATGGACTGTATTAACCTAAGATTTTTATTTGTTGGAAATATTTTTAATCTTTATAGGTCTACTCAATTTTGCCGAGTTTTTGAAATTTTTATCTATTACATACATACATGGATTTGCGTTCGACCACGACCCAACTCGACATAGAGCGGCGATGTAGTCTGGTTAAAAGGTATATTAGTCTAGAAGATCAAGTATGTAAGTATATAGCATTAAGCATGTAAAATATTTTCCAAAAGCCTTAAATAGGCCATAAATTTGTATGAAACCATTTTATATATTGAAAACTTTACTCAAAGAATCGATTGTGCATCCTCTGCTAACAGCATCAATAGTATAATCTTACATTGTATATCAAAATACGACATATTGATAAGACATGACTTATCGAAAATATATTATTTAAACAGTTCACATAAATATATTTATATTCTAAATATTCGAAAACTGAAATTATACGGTTACCGTAGATACGTGTACTTAAAAAAATTAAGGGACTATTTAAAGCTATCGTTAAATATTCACACAGTATTGTCTAACAAGACTAAAACAGTTGTGGACGGTGAGGTTTATTCTAAGCTATATAAAGAACACAGTACATTGATATGGAGCAAAAATATGGAAAAGTGGCTCCCACGTTTGGAGCTTCAACACAGATTATTCAATACATTAAAAACTTTTTTTTGTCTTTTATGTACTATTGTCTAAATAAAAAATTTAATTAGTACACCCGTTAAATTAATTTGCTTAATTGTAATTAGTATAATGATCAAAGCTTAATCGTAATAATTTCCTGAGTGAGTAATTTTTTAAATTTTTTTTAATGATAAATATCATAAAAAGTAATCGCAAAACATTATTTTTGTATATCAATTTATAATAATGATAAGGAAAACGACGAATGGTTATAAAATTTAAATTTGTTTTGATTTTTATCATCTAATAATATAAATAAAGAAGCCTCAATGCCGCCATACTTTGTTATACCTTAGTTTTAATTTAATTATTATAGGTTCATACCAAAATAACATACAATTCTAAAAGTGTAAATCAAATACGTAAAAAGTTTATAAATTTTATGAATTGTAAATAATTCATAAAAAAACAAAAACAAAAAAATGTAACAAAATTGATATAGTGTTTGATTGTGATTATTATAAGTAAAGGAAAACGAAAAATACAAACTGCAGTCAATATGAGAAATAATACACTTTGCAAAAAACACCATCAATGTCATTTCTAAAATAATATTGTTACTTTTATGCACCTGCCCTAAGGAGTAACTCCCGGTGGCCAAATTATATTATTACTTCATAAGCTAGAACTGTTTGGACTTGGAACAAGTTAATAAAATGTCGAAAATACCAAATAAGTTAAACATATACAAATCAATAATTATAAGTTAAACATTACAAAAATAATATCACTAAATGCGATAACTGTCAAAATATGAGCATTCTGATTAATAACTAAAAAATTTAATAAAAAATATATCAAAAATATTATGCTCACTTAAAGTAATACTTTTAAAATTATTTATTCATTATTAAAAAAAATTATATCAAAAAGTGATACATTGTATAAAAATAAAAGCGAAAATGTACTCTAAAAGGTACTTCCGTAGAGGATTATGAGCTAAAAAAATTAAAATCTTAATTGATTTTTCGTTTGCACTTAAAACTTAAAAAAAAACTTATTCAATAATTGCAAGATTCAGATTGTCAGATTGTGTGTAAAAATGTTATCCTTGATTTATACCAGACTCATAGCACACTCCTAATTGCAGTCATTATGATGGCTTTACCTGAAAATAAATTTTATTTTAACAATTTAGTGGTAAATAAATTGTTCGTAAAGCCGTGGTAGCTCAGTTTTTTCCATATGTCTCGAGGAGGCGCGAGTTCGATCCCCGCTAAACTTGAGCTTCTGGTGTTGGAAAATCTCGTGATGAAACCGACGTACTTCAAAAATAATAGCACACGTGTCATAGCACGATGGCCGGCATGATGGGTCAAAGGCTCGGATTTTTTTGTGAAAGAAAGGCCTAGAGCTTCAAAAGAGGGAACATTAAATGGGTATCCTTTTTGTATGAGTTTCGGATAGTTCTAGCAAATAATTTTGATGTTTACTTGTCCACAAAGTTATAACGGAATTTTTGTTATTAAATATTATTATGGCCGTCCATTATCTAGATAGAAACTTTTTTAAGCCAATAAATAGGTAACAACCATGCAATTACAACATGCTTAAAACTCACAAAATCAATACTTCTCCTGTAAATCCTGTAATTCAGCACCATCTTGTTCATCATCCCGTTTTTCGGTAGGCTTTTGACCCTCAAGTTCGGCGAGCCTAGAATTTTTCCACCTGCCATCGGAACTGTTCATATTGCGATCTTCGCATACGCATAAAAACAGCGAATCCACAACCATCTGCGAATACATTTACAATTAATAATATGAAATTTATAAACATACCTCTTTTATGATCTTTAGTGATATAAATCTATTTAGTAATAAGTTGTTACACATTTGTAAGTCTTGTACTAATATCACTTTTGTTGCATATTTTTTTTATTGGCTATAGCTTGACACGACCTTGATTTTACACGGTGTTAAGTTACATTGCGATCGAAGGAGGTGAATTATGATCAGATAAAATTCTAAGACTATCATATGAAGAGCGCTACATCACAAAAATTCTCTGTTACGGCGATAGATTTGCAATATGAGAGTGGTGTATCCAAGAACCTAGGACAAGTCAAGAGGTTGACAGCTAGGTAACATAGACAGATAATTATTATAAACACAAACATACCTCACTATTTTAGTTTCTTACCTCGTAAAGGGATAGTATGCAGTGGGCGATGAAAAACGAGAAAATGCATATGACTAGTGTGGGTACGGCGAAAAAGTGCAGGTCTGTATTGCGTTTGAGGAGTAACAAGCCAATTATACCGGTCACCGCGGTCACTATGCATTTTCCCAAGAACAGGATGAAGTCACCCACGCTGTTGATTGTAGCCACTTGCAGCGCGTTGTTCACAATTGTGCTAAACGCCTTAAATAATAAATTTAGCATTGTAATAAAAACTGGTGATGTAAACGTATGTAAATGTGTGTCTCTATTGCATCATTATCATCGTCGGCCAGTAGACGTCCACTGCTAGACATAGCCCTCCGACAAACATCTCTCACACCGATCGATCCAGATCGCGGGTCCCTTTATCTCTCTTGTCTTATTTATCATTTAAATTACCTTTTCATACATTTGTAAGTAAGGAAAAAAGCATTTAAAAGTTTTACTTCAAGTGAATATAATATACATTATAAGTTGTACATGGTGCGCTTATTCTACATAGATCAGAGTGCAAACAAAAATTAAACAAAAGTTATGTGTACCCTGTGATGACTATGACGCCGGGACATCTTTCACTTCAGTCCCCCGTGACCACGACTGATTCAAAGCGGTCGAAACGTCAGGATATTAAAATAATTAAATAAACGCGATAAAATACGTAAATTTTACTTTTATTAAATAATGTTTTAGGTACATTTTCTGGCTACACCAAGCTTTCAAATAAAATTATTATTATTTCATAAGTAACTCACCCTTGCAGCAGCCTTGCAGAAATGACACCTCTCAATGGTTATAATCGTGTACGCATTATGGTTCAAATAGCGAATAAACTTTTCTAAGCAATAGAAACAACAAATGCCACATTTAAGTCCACATTTTGCACATTCGGAACCCTTCTCTGCTTTAGACGATAACCTAAAGAAAAATGTATTTTTTTTTTGTGTGATATTTTTTAACTTGCCTTATAACAGGAATGCTCCGGTTTCGTTTTTTTTTATTTAAATTTATTATTATTTAAACAAAAATATACAAGAAATTTTTATTTAACTAATATTTGCGAAACAACATTTTATATTATAGTTTGGTTGGTGGCAGTTTTTCGAACCCACTTGGTTAATGTCCTCATATTGTAAATCTACCTTCATAATACAGTTGGTGTTCCGGCTGTATTATACAGTTAGTGTTCCATGCACGCACGCTTCACTATGCAACCGCCTTATCGTTAGTTAAAACTATGTAAAATTAGGATCCAAGTGATAACCTATCTAAGGTCAAATAAAATCGAGTCAGGTACCTTTGTGTTATACATAAGACTAGTGCTTAGCCGACGCCATGGCTGTTTTCACTTTATGGTTAATAGTCTGCCAGCGTGAGTGTTTATACCCAGGTATGATGTAGGAATCTTTAAGAAAAGAGTGAATGGGCTACTTCTATACCAGTGCGCTTTAAATACTATAACGCCGGTTACAAGAGGATTCGTATTCTAGCTCTAGTCTATCTGATGAAAGAAACTGTACGAACAACATGCCATATGACTAGTCACCGGGCTAACATCAACACTCTTTATAGCATTAACTAATTAAAATATGTATAACAGATATTAACATATAATACAACAAAGGCGTAATCTTTTCTGCAATTTAAGTTACAGTAAATATTCATATTTTATCCCTGTATTACTTTGACGAGCGATTGTATGGGCGTATTCAACTAACATTGTAGGTCACTGCTGAGTCATAAACGTGGGCCGATTACGTAACACATATTAAATTGAAGTCACCGCGATTTAGGTCTCCAAACTTATATGTCAATTGTCCACTATGAAAAGTAAAATTCTTTTTATTTCTTTTCAAACTAAATTTCACATATTTAACAATTATTACATATTTATGGGTTAACTTACTTAGCATGTAAATAAGTAAGAATGAGCCTGGGAATCTTGAATAACGTGATGAGGAAGGATCCTTTTGCTACAGAACCCAAATGATATTTCAAAAGCTTTCCTATTGAATACAGAACTGGTGATGGATGCGCGTTAGTGCCTCTGAAAATATAAAAAATAATAATAATTTTAGGATAAAACATAGACACAAGTAAAAGTAAAGTAGGTGAGTAATGGACGCTGTTGCATATGTACCCTGTAATGACATTTGTGTGTATTTATAAAGATTGTAAGAGAGATTTTTTGTATACATAATAAATTTGTATTTTTTTTGTAATGACTTTAATTATTATTCACTATAATTAGTTGTAATAAATGGTGTAGTAATAAAAATTGTTATTTAGTACAAAAAAGTAAGTAAAACTTACTGTCTTGGAGCTTTTTTGTAAAAGTAGTAATTAAGTTAATAACAGAAGTGTGCAAACTTTCCAGTGTTTCGGTTTGTAGAAATTAGACATTATTATGGGAATGCATATCGCATACCATCAGATGAACATACTGCAAAAGAATAGTTCTCCATTCTGAAGCAGACTTGGCAAAGTATATCTTTCGTTTTAAATGTTCTACAAGTAAAATAAAATATATACCTGAAATACCAATGTGAAACAGCTCCAGCTATAGTCATCTGTTGGCATCCAAGAATAAATTCACTGCCCCACACAAGACAGATAAGACACATCCACCACATACTCTTCACCCACATAGGATCAAATTCCACCGGGTCTAGAACATAAGCTATAACAATCATAACTCCAAGAATGCAACAATTAATTACATGTTTTCTTAACACAAATAGACCAAAAGAACTTTTTTCATTAAAAGCTTCTTTTTTTTGATAAAGCAACAGCACAAGCAGTACATTCACCCGATTGGTAAGTAACAATCCTGCTCATAACAATTTTAGTTTAGTTGTGAGATATAAAAAAGAAAGCAATATACCAACATCTATAATTTTCAACTTTTATTAATAAAAATTATGAAGAGTGTATCCCCTGTGCTTTATAAGATCTACTATTTTGCTTTATAATATTCATTATGCAAATTGTGTTACCCAAATCAACATGAAATGTAAAAAATATAAACAATATAAGTTGAAAGCATATGTTTTGGTCTTTCTGTTTGTAACCAAGTTTTTGTAACGATAAATATTTTTTTTTAATTATATATTTTGAAACTGTTTTATGGTTTTTATTATAAATTTCCTTAACCATAGGATATTAAAACAACTACAGAGAAAGTTATTCAAGTTGCTAAAATGTGTTAGAACTCCAAAAAAATTTAGGATTACTGAAACTTAAAAGATATGTGAATAATGTACCATATAATACAGATACAGTCAGATAAAAATAAGTGTAACAAGTGTAAAAAGTTAAGCAAGTGAACAAAAGTTATGGGAAAAGTTCTTACAATTATTAGGTATTACTTGTTAAAAATCTAGTAAATTTAAGTACCATATTTTTTTAAATAAGTATTATATACATAATAACATTCACAATCACTCACATTTTAAACTTGCACTGGTATTTACGATCTGAGCTTGTATAGCAGAATTATCAACATGCTCTGGTAATGGTGTTCCATTGATAAAGAAGTTAGTTTTATACGGTATACCAGGGTAATTAGCAGTAGCTAGACATACCTATAAGTAATATAACAAATTAGTGACATATTCAGATGTTCAAAAACTACATAATTTTTTTTCAATAATCATATTATTAAACATGAATTACATCTATAAATGACGTAAAACTAACAATTTTAAAATACATACCACAACTATGGACCAAAATATGAAAAAGAGTACAAGAAAAAAGAATGTTATGATTGGCTGAAGAAAGAGTGCAGGAATTGATCCTAAACAATGAGCCGTCTCTTTGAATAATGCTGCCAGAAAAGATACTCGCGTCCGCATCACCCATACAAGTAGCAACAAAATGATCTACAAATAAAACACATAAAATATATTGTGAAAACTTTAAAAACATAATATAATTAAAAACCTCTTCCAAAAGACTTAGTTTTTAGTTATATTTAGTATTTTAATAAAAATATAAAACTTACTGTTATTATGGTAGCAATTATAGAATACCACAAAAAAGCCTTTTCATTTTTCAAGGATTCCTGAAAAATTTAAAAAATTTAGAACTTATTTTCTACATTAGTCATTAAAATATAAAATATATTTATATATAATACACATACAGCTAAGAATAAGGTCTCTGAGAAGTCTCTCTTCTTTGTTCTTAACTCATGGTAGGTGTACCACAGCAACACAGTCCCGGCAATGCTTACAACGGACACTACTATCATAAATATCCAAGACACAAAAGTTGCAAGTAAATGTAAAATGGACACCATTATTAACGAACAAACTGCAAAGCAAAGAAAAAATATTACATCAAACCATTTCAATTAATATATAAATTCTGTCCTGTACACTTGTAACCCTTTCCAACATCTCAGCACTCAACATTTTTGTGTTCAATATAATTTTATTGAGGTAAATATTAATTATTTAAACTTTTATTTATTATCTATATTATCATATTTACATTTAATAATGTACTTACTAAAAGCAATTATTACACAAATAATCATTTCTTTCCAAGATGAATAAAGATCAGACAACATTTGCTCAATTGTATCCCAGCTATTAAGTATGTCATAAAAATCTGTGAAAACTTTTTGTGCTATATCTTTTGCAGATTTTGGAAAACATCTATTTAGTAATGGAAAAGACTCATACACTGGTAATGTTGGACAAGGTCCCACAAAATTATGTAGATTACTTATATTAGTAACATTATTCACATTTATATCATATCTACAAAGACTTGATGCAGTTTCTCGATAAAAATTCTGGATGTCTGTTAATGTCTCTAATTTCTTATTTGGACATTCCTTTACACATATCTTTAGCGAACGTCTTAGTTCCTTTATATCCATATAAAATAAATAACTCTTATCAGCAGTGCTTATACCAGCCAGAGGAAAATTAATCAATTTTTTGTTGTGCTTTACGCCGCACGTATTGCCAAAAGAATCATATCCATTAATGAGCCTTTGTGGATCTCCGTATACAAATGATATACATGCTATTATTATCTGCAAAATACATACAAGATTAGATTTCAAAGAATTACAAAATAAAATAAAATAAAAAGTTCATGACAGGATATATATCCAAACATTATTTTGTTTATTTACGTACGAAAATTCGAAAAATTTAAATTTACCATTAGAATCCAAAATATAACATATATTACAAGCCACAATATATCTGTACATCCTTTTCGTGGTGTTTCATTTTGCGGGGAAATTTCACTCTGTGCACAACCCATATTTCGTTTTACTACGATATTTTGTTACGAACTACTTACAAAAGATCCCATTGAAAAGTTTAATACAAAACAATACACGCAGAAATCACATTAAGGGTGGGGCTCATAGACTATATCACTAGATAGACTTATTAACAAAACCAAGTATCTGCTTCCTGCGTATTAGATATCAGACCAATAAACTTTCAAGTATTAACTACTTCATAGATGTAAATTCTGGTATTTTATTCTACACAAAGAAATGTAACACAACTGCGGTTAAGAAACTTTGAATTTCATCTATTTCAAGTAATGAACATCCGAGTACAACTATTTAGTAAAAATTTAATTTTGTTTTATTGAATATCAATTATAACATTATTTAGATGTGTCACATTTATTTTATTATTTATAAAACCTTGATAAAGTCATGAAGTATCTTTAATACCTAATTTTTAAAACCAATATAAAAAAAAATTGTATCATATAAAAAATTGTCCTATGCCATTGAATCAATAATATTAAAAAGTATTAAGTTTTAATGTGTCGGCTCAAGGTTATTTTCAAGTTACTAAACTCATTTGATGTTTGATGCTATTAACCTACTCATTGATCTTTAGACAGGCAGTCAATGTCTGCAGGTTTCTGAAATTAAAATGTTAAGTAAAGAAAAAACACACCAATTGAAGTCAATAAATCATAACTTTATTGGACTAATTTACATGTAGCAATTGCAACAGTGAAACTATTTTAACAGTGAGTATAGCAAATACAGGGGTGTTATTTGAAACTAAAATTAATCATGTATGCACAACCACAAAAAAATAATTAATATGTTAGTAGTATTTTTGTTTTTAATATCTAAATGATCTAGGATAAATTTTGACTTAAAATTTTTTGTTACTTACATGTACCTACCTATACATAGGTATTGCATGCTGTGTCTCCTTAGACTTAAGATGCACAATGTTTTTTTTGTTATATGTTGGAAATTATTTAAATATTGTTATCTTTTTTGGTGAACATATGAAAAAATATATAGTTTGGCTCTGTTAATTAGAATTGATTGAGAAAAGCTATTAAAGCAATTTTTATTGAGAAATCTAGTGCAAATTAATGTTCCTGTCACCAAAATTTTTTTACACAAAATTTTCAGTAAATAAATAGTGTTCTAAAATTTTCCTGTTTTGTGTTTTATTTTCTACTTAGTACACGCTATTACATATATCTATATATCATACAGGCAATCATTTCTTCATAAATTTTAAGTATTTTTTAGCATTGTAATTATCTTCAATTGTCTCAGTTATCTTGACTTTCCTCTTTGGTTTTCTTTTTTCTAATCTAATTTTTCTTTCTTCATCTGATAATGTAGACATATCTAATGGTAACTGAAAATACCAACATAAAATATATGTAAGTATATTAATTAACAAATATTAATACCACCATTAATATATATGTATATAAAGCATTTCATGACTATCCACACAAGCTTTTTTTGAACATTCTTTAGCATCATTAACATACTTTTGCAAACCATAAATATATGCATCACTGATGCAGCTCACTTTCAGAGGGAGAACATGTGTTTATGAGCTAATACTTGATCTTAATTGTACAAGATATTAACCACAAACAGCAATACTGTTACAGCAGCAGATTTGCAATGTAGAGGTAGTAGTTAGTTAGGTTTTTGATTCTAAAAAAAGATATAACCAATAAATTTCGCAAAATGTGTGAAAGTGTGTGAGTCACCTAACATTCTATCCAATAAATTTCATGTTATCGGCAAGCTGGTAACTATTGTATACTAACTACTAAGATGGGTTATTAGTGTAATGTGGATATAATTTACCTTAATTATTTTTCTGGGTTCGTTGTACCTTATATTTATCGATGCTCCGTTCGGCAGAACAACAACTGTAGGGTACATTCTAGCATACATTTCTCTGTGTATCTTTGTTATATTAGCGATATTATTGTTAACAAACCTTTTTGTACAAAAACACGGGAAAACGCATTTTGACTTTAAAACTAAACTAAAATTCATAGTGGTATCAATTTGCCTTCACATGAATAACATTGTATTAATAACCTCAATGACAATTTATTATCTGTCATTTAAGTGTTGTAATAATTCTACCAACATAATGTAGTATAATTATTTTAGGATGTGTTAAGTTAAAAAGTAAAGCGTAATTAAGTTTTGATTATATACTATTGATACTTAAGAACCACTTTACCAAAATTTTGTTTATTCAAGTTTATTATCAAACCTTTTTAATAAGTATAACTTAATTCATATAAGTGTTACCTATGTCCTTACTTGGTAAAAAAATAAATAAAAACTGAGAAGTATTAAAAAAATAAAGTCATTTGACATCTGAAGATATTTTAATAGATTTAACATTCATGAATATGTTTAACTTAGAGGATAATTAAAAACATTATGTAACAATAGTAATTAGTTTTATTTTGCTGATACTACAGAACAAAACATTATCTTGGCAACATTGGTTTCAAATAGTCATTTCAAAGGCAAAGGCTGCATTAAATATAACTATTGATTTATTGTAATATTTCTGGATATTGGTGTTCCTCGTAGGTATATTTGAAATGTCTACTCATTATTTATAACAACTAAAATGTACAGTGTTTAAAAGTTATTCTTTTTACAGAAGGGATATGCTAGCTGTGTTTTTTTAACCTCTCAGCCTTACGTAAGGCATAATAAGGTAAAATGGGCAACAAAGTCTCGGCAGAAGCTGTGAATATCGTTTCTATCCAAAAAAATGATAATCCTCCCCCAGAATGTCCTATGCATAATAAAACAGATAATACGACAAAAGGAAAAAATTCGCCGTCGGAATGTCCAGTTCAACATAACAAAAATGACATTAATCCCTACAACATGGTAATTTAATTTTTGTTTTTATTTATATTCATTTCAAATCCATAGTTGACTACAATTTCGACTTCATTACTTCATTAATGTTTTAAATCCTGTACACGCAATATAAAGACTTCTGTATATAATATAACATATTAACCTTAGGGTGACTACTTTGTATTAGATATATTAATGTAAACATCGTGCACCTCATTGCTTAGTCAAATAAATAAATTACAGATGCCTCCAGCTAATCAGCAGCCTGCACCAGATCAACCTTTTTCTCTTCCAACAAATCGACAAGTATCTTCTATTCCAAGAGCCATGCCCGATGGTTCAACAGAATTTTGGGTTTACCCAAGTCAGCAAATGTTTTGGAATGCAATGCTTCGTAAAGGCTGGCGTTGGAAGGATGATGAAATTAAGCCGAAAGATATGGAAGATATTATTCGCATACATAATGCAAATAATGAACAAGTAAAATATTTTATATTAATTATTTTATTACCTTTAAAAAACATGCTAATCCAATCAACATTTGATTGTGTTAAAAATGTATATACAAATGCAAAGAATGTGGTGTACATTTTTTTTTACTTTCTATTTTACCCTGTTATTAACATATAGTAAAATGATGAAAGTCACAGTATGTACTAATCTTTATTATTTAAATCACATATACAATCATACTATCTATGTAAATAGGTAACCACTTTTGAGAGCATCTTGTAAAATATAATAGATAGATATGCTTTATATTAAGAAAATTAATTTTTTAATCATTTGTTTTTTAGGCTTGGCAAGAAGTATTAAAATGGGAGGCATTGCATGCAAAGGAGTGCGGACATCCAAGGCTGAAGAGTTTTGGTGGAAAAGCAACTGATTACAGTCCACGAGCAAGGATACGTTCTTGGATGGGGTAAGTAATGACAAATATTTACCCTATTTGGTTTTTAAAACAATGAATAATTGATGACAATTGATTAAGTTGTAGTAAAAATATTAATAGAGTAATATCATTACCTTCTATTCTTAAACTTACTGCTATTTTTATAAAAAAAATTCTGACTTTCATAACTATGCAGTAGCTAATGTATATATAACTAATGAGTAATGTATTACTACAGAAGTATATGAAAAAAATTACTTTATCTCTATAATGTTGATGACATATTTGTTTGCTATTTTATTTAATAAAAAGTATTGCAATGTATTTCACAACTTATCACAGATTTTTTAATATTTTTAGATATGAACTTCCTTTTGATCGTCATGATTGGATTGTGGACAGATGCGGCAAAGATGTTAGATATGTCATTGATTATTATGATGGTGGAGAAGTTGACAATAAGTATCAATTTGCTCTTCTTGATGTCAGACCAGCGTTGGATTCATTTGAAAATGTTTGGGATAGAATGAAAGTTACATACATGAGATATCGTTGGGAACTGCTTGGAAACAAAGAAAACACTAAATTGACTAATTGAGTTGTACTTATTTTCTTTTAACAGATTTTATTTCTTGGAATGTTATCAGAGTTTTCCAATTATTTTTTAGCAAAACAAATTTGCGGGCCAACACAACACTTAATTTATGTGCCTATCCCATGAGAATTATTAATGAAATTGAATTACTATCAAATATTTATACTTAACACTTTAGTGTAAAATAAAGAGAAAAGTAGGTTTATCATTTTATGTAGTGGAAGATATTTACTTATTGATGCCACATAAATGTAACTTCATATTTATCAACATGCGCGGTTTTTTGTTAATGTGTCATTGTACATATTCTTAAAGTGTTTATGTGGGGTTCCGTTGTCGGCAAAATTTGTCACTGCAGCAACTCTTTGTGATCCTAAATTGTGTCGATGTGTTATTTTATAGTGTTCCACCTAAGTAAGCTGTTTTAAATTATTGCTTTTAGAGTGTTATATAAACCATCGTCTACTCAAGCAGACTTAACTATTGTAAATTAATAAACTGTAGAAACAGACCTGTCTTTTTCATTTACAAACTCGCCCCGAAACAGTTGAAAGCTGCTTCACTCCTGCTACAGCAGTAATGCACATAAAAGACAAACTTCGAGTTAAATACTGAGATAATACACTGCTTATGTAATGTAAGCTCTACAAATATTGACTGCCTTCGTGGCGCAGAAGCTAAGCGTTGTAAGAAAGCCTCTGGCGTATTCTGGCACAATATGATGCGAAATTTTGTTTATAAGATTTTTTGTATCCGACTTGGCTCGTTACTACCGTTATGTTATAAATCGGCTATTACATCAGCGTATTCAGATCACAGACTTATAAAACACAAAACAAAGTAATTATTTAAAATCTCCATTCCATTTACTCCTATTGAAAATCAATAACGTTATCTCTTTCTTTTTTTTTGCAGCAACTTAACACACGCATAGATCAAATTAAATTGCAGCAATTTTTGTTTTTTAAGATATGCGATAAACTGCATAATGGCGTCAACAACAAATCTGCGAATCGTTGTGCTAAAGTGGTTCTTCATGAGGCAACGAAACACAAGAAAACACCAAAGATTAGTTTCCACCGGAAGTTTTTTGTCCTTGACCTTGACTCTTTTTATTAAGGCCGTATCTCCCAGTAGTGCGAATAACAAGAGTGCTGGTTATGATTATTTTATAACGATGAATAGTAAATTAATTTTGACACTATACAAAACCGAAGAAAAAAACTGTGTTCTTCTTCTTCCCTATTGATGGCATGAGCACGGTTTGTGCGTGAGCCAATGTCATGTGTAGACGTACAAAGTAAAAGAATACAAATCCATAAAAAATTGTCTGCGTGGTCAATCGTTCATGTTCTCATCTTTTCATCTTCGCAATTGATGGCGAGAGCTAATGTTATATATAGATGTATAAAATAAAAGGATACAAATTCTTAAAAAATTGTCTGCGTGGTCAATTCGTCGGCCATGTTTCAAGTCTCATCTGGAAACACTTATAGACCAAAAAAATAAACTGTGTTAAGTATGATGAGAATAGTTAAATAAAAGACAAGAATATTTTTTGGTTTGTAAGTCCATGTTAGTTAGTAGGACTATTTTCAAACAATAACAGAATCTGATTCAAAACGAATTCAGTCCCGTTAAATATAACAAACTAATTTTTATTTAAGGTTAAAAATGACGAAGAAATAATACATAGATAAATATTTAATTATTCATAATCATAATCTGGCTACTTGACAATACACCTTTGCATTCATTCTTGAAAATTTCAACTTGTTGTTCAATATATACTTCAAAATTATTATATGGACAAGAGTTTAAAACTTTAAACTTTGGTTTGCCTTTACTGCAATGATATACAGATCGCAAAGTTAAAACGGGTGGTTTCTCCGGAAATTGAACACCTGCAATTTAATAGATTATTATTTGTACCATTAGCAGGTCTTTTTTTTTCTTTAAAACTATCATTGAATATCCTTCTATAAAAAACTTATCATATCATCTGATGAATATCCACTGCTAGACAGAGGCCTGTAATGTTTCCGCAAAATACTTTATACTTACATACATAACATATTATCTAGACAAATGTGGTTTAAGAAGTGATTTAAAATACATAATAAAATAATAGCAACAATTTCATTATCAAAAAATAATAGTTTTTAAAATATACAAGGTAACATTAAGTTAAATATTACATACCTATATCAATTTGTAGTATACAATAAAAATCATTCATTTCAAAAAGAAAAGCGGCACTGTTGGCATCATGCTCCAAAATTGCACCCTCATATTTAACAGTAAGTTGGGCTAAAAGCTCCCTTTTTAATTTGTCATTGTTTAGTAGATCTTGAATCTTTAATAAAAGTTTTTGCTATTTATTTATGTTTTTATTATGTTTTCAAATAATTAGCCAAAATAAGAAGCCAATATTTACCTTGTTATTTAGCATTTCTGTAACCATTGGAACATAATCCATTAAAACTCCTGATTGATGCATTCTATAATTATAATTTATTACTGTTATAATTAATACTTTAAAGGAAACTAATACACAAACTTTTAAAGGTAATAAATACTTACACTGGTAAGGATATTTCTCCTAGACATTTTGATAAGAAGGGTGATAGCATTAGTTCTGCATTTGTTGAATTTGGATAACGCACTAACAACAGCGCCATATCAATACCAGGATTATGGTCAGTCCTAGAATTGACAAAAAATATAGAAATGATAATAAAAATTAAAATTTCAATATATCCTGGAATTTTGAAAAACATATTCCAGAAAGGTATTTTGGTAAAGATTATTTATCTCAGAATATAACAATGACTATTGCATGGTGGCAATATTTTACCTTTCATTATACAACTCTGGTAATCGAGATGTATTAACTTTAAGCTTTATTAAAAATTCTGTTATATGTCCTAACACCCAGACTTCGATATCTTGTTCCGAAGTAAATCCATTACCCAATAGAGCACTATATTCAAAAGATGCACGAGAGTTATCATCATCATTCAATTTTTTGATCTGCAAAGATTATGTTGTGTCATAAGTATGATTCCGCTATAAATTAAAATAATAAAGGAGAAGACAGACACTTAATTTTTGTGATCATTCACATAAAAACAACAATATAAAAAGAGCAAAAGATAAAAATTAAGTTGATTATAAGTTCATTCAACTAATCTTTAAAGAAAATGATAAGTTGTAATTATATAATTAATGGTTTAGTTAACATTTTACATAAAAAAGTAAGTTAAGTAAATAAGAATAATTGTTGATTTTAATTACCTGATGTTTTTTGTATAATTGAACCAACTCAATTATTACATTACATAATGCTTTAGGATCATTACTGTCCCAATTTGAGAGACTAGGAATATACTTTATTAAAAATTCTTCATTAGGATTATTAAGAAAACCATCATCATCAAACCTAAAGTCTGGAGCAAACCATGGTGTAGATAAATCAAATATTACTTCCCACTTTATTTTTTTCGTGCAATAGGGCAAAACTAATCTGAATTGGTTTTCAGCACGATCACTATTATTTCCAATTCTTTCTAAATCAACTTTAGCTTTACAAAGACCTGAATAAGAACGATTAGACATAAAAAAAAACAATTGGATACAATTACAGTATTAATGAAATATTAGATAAAACTTCTCATGGGAAAGACAAAATTAAATTCAAGTAAATATTCTCTTTAATTCTATACTTTACCCAATTGTAAATCATGGTACAGGTTTTGAACATAAGGTCGAAAAACTGGAGATATTTCATTTAGTATAATATTGTTATCCATCTTCATTTTAATAATGTAATATATTTTATAGCATTAACTGTCTATTTATTCTGGTTTCTGTAGTGTATTCTACACACAATGAATAAATATAAATAAAAATGACATAAAAAATAAAGTTGCCATCAAGATGGATAAACTTTATATCAAAAAAGTAATTTCATAGCATTTATCGTAAAATGTAAAATGGCAATTCTAAAGTAAAATTAACAGCACAAAGCCTCATACAAATATAGCAATACCACTACAGCATCATTTCTTCAAAATGTTATAGTATGCAAATATTATTGTGTTCCAATTTGAACAACGCTGAAATTAGTGAAATTACCGGAGGAACTATACTTCAAATTTTATGTTACAAGACGATGAGCGCAATGTGGTGTAGTGTATATTATCCTAACTGCGTTGCCCACATTGTTATCAGCAAGTGTATCAAAATAAAACTGAAAATTTTTGGCGTAATAAGTAAATATTATTAAATATATATTTAATATTTGGAATATGGACTCAAAGATTTAGCAAGTAATATGTTCTGGTACTTTGTTACGCATAGAATTTTCAAAGCATTTTTTTTAATTAAAACGTATTAAAGTCTCTGTTATTATCTGTGACTATCAACGACTAAATATTGTGGTTATATACATACTCTTTAAATCTGAATAACTATTTAAATACGTTTTATTACAGAATTAGGAATACATAAATGATTATATATCTGTGAGTGTGTATTAATTCAAATTTTGTCACTTATTTGTGTGTTACAAAATATGAAAGATATGCATTCGGTACTTCAGAATCAATTCTCAGAACTTACAAAATTAGCAAGGAAATTCAATTGTTTCTACCTAGCAGGTATTATATTGTTTTGTTTGTGTCAGGTAATATATAAACAAATATGTTACTTCTTTTTATTACTATGTTTTAGGGTTACACGAAGGAATATGTATACCGTTTATAGTTGCTGGCCACCAAGTGGGTTTAATTCGACCAGATGTAATGAAACACCTTCAGAGATTTCCAGAGGTAAACATGTTATATTTGTTGCGAAATATGTTACAACTTATTCTTTTTTGCTTTGAATCAGTTTCATTGAATATTATGTTTATTTAATTTTTATTTCAGGTGTTTGTTACTACCGGGAAATTTGTTGAATTAAATCCAGCTTTTCGAGGATATAAAGAGAGGACTTCAAAAGTGGCGGATGTTTTGCAGGCCTTACGTAAAGAAAATGAAATTTGTGCATTGAAGGGTTGGAGAGATGAGGTTAGCCCAGTTTTGGTTTTCTATTATCAAATGTATTTTTTTCCTAACATAAAATTCATGTCTAATAGTTAATCTAAATAATATACATAATCCAACATGCTTGCCCTGGAATACCTGGTTATTCCAAACATTGTAGATAATATCTAGAGCAGTGCTAATTTTACATTCACTTACCATTTTAATTTATATTTCAGAAATTTGGAGAATGTCACATTTGTTTCTCTAAAAACCAACTCCTTATTCATTTTTCAGTACTACTTCTGTTATTGTATACTAATGTTACCCTTACAGTGTTTTGAGGTCAGTACTCCACTTTATCATGAAAGTCTCTTAGAAATGGACAGAAGTGCTATTTGTCTCTTTGGTATTAGAAATTATGGAGTTAGTGTGAATGGTTATTTAACACATCCAACAAAAGGTCTCTGCATGTGGCTACAACAAAGAAGCTTTACAAAGCAAACATGGCCTGGTAAGTCCTTGTATAATTTTTGTAAAAGGTTTTACTAGCGATGATCCAATGATATTCTTTATAACAATTAAATTAAAATGATATTAAGTTGTTATCTTTATTAATACTTCATTAGAATAAAATATAATATATGATGATAATGAGCGTTAGAAACTGAAAACTCAGGAGCAAGTTTCACGAATTGGAGTAATAGTGTCTTTTATTATGAAGAGATTCATCAAGTTTAAGTGTACATGCAATCTCATTACCTTGTACGAATTTTAGTGGAATCCAAGGATGGTTACTCCACATCACATCAATGTTATTATATATTCAAGTGTTAATCCAGCAGAAATGGCATGTAAAAATAAGATGAATAATAAATGTTGCAAATTTGATTTAGGAAAATGGGATTGCTTTGTCAGTGGAGGGCTTGCAGTTGGCTATGGTATTCTCGAAACTGCTATAAAAGAAGCAGCTGAAGAAGCATCTGTTGTTGGTGATTTGGTAAAGAAATTGATTCCTTCTGGTTGTGTTAGGTTAGTATATTTCCTTATTTTAATACTTTCTCCATTTAAAAAAAAAATATGTTTTATTTATTTTTCCAACCTTCATATTTAAATCTGCCGCTATATCAGCATTGCTATGCATATACTGGCTGTCAACATGTGAGAGCCAGGGTATTCCAGGCAATCAGACTTCTGTTCATAACTTTGTTATTTTATCAGATATATTACATACATTAATATTTGTGTATTATGTCATTTTCTTTCACTTTTTAATGTTGACTTCACTTTATGAAAGATAAATTAATGCCAACAAATACATATGTTTCAGTTTCTTTTTTGAGAGTGAACGAGGATTATTTCCAAACACTGAATATGTCTATGACCTGGAACTTCCTTTTGATTTTGTGCCACAAAATGCTGATGGTGAAGTGGAGAGTTTTGAACTATTAACCGCAGAGGAGTGTATTCAAAGAGCACTCAGTCCCCACTTCAAAACTACAAGTGCTCCTGTTTTGCTTGATTTCCTGATACGAAAAGGATATATTAATCCAGAGAATGGTATGTTTTAAATGTTTTGCCTATTAATTTTGTATTTCTTTCTATTTACGTTAACTTGGTTTTGAACACCAGCGCTATGTGGCCGCATTGTTGGTTTTGTACATAATACTTTTGTAGGACAAGGGTGGACTGGAATTAAACTATGATACCTGTCCATCTTCTTACTACCAACGGATTTTTAGACGAATGGCAACATGCTCTCAATTTGTGTGCATATCATATTTGAACTAATGGATTTTTTATTCGACGGAGCAATGAGATACCTGCAGATAATATTGTAGCGCTAGTTAGATGATACATATTTCACTATATTATGCTTGTCATCTTAAGACATCAGATGTTCTGTCTCGTTACCGTAGTAATTGAACTGGCTATAGTACTATTCGCATCGTTGTTCATAATGTATATAGCAAAAGACTGAAACAGAATATTATTACTTTATTGGTCAAGATGTTATACGCATATGATGTAAACCCTTTTTTATCGACGACACTTGGCCTCACTTTCACATGGTGTTAAGAGAAAAGAAGACCACGGGCGGTGAAGCATGCTCGCTTACCCTTTTATATTGAGAAGCAGAACACAGAAATGATGTTATGGCAGCAGAATTACAATCTTAGGGTGGTAGCTAACCAGGCGAATTTGAGAAAACCTTTACGAAACTCATGCCGCACCGTAATCGATCTGAAGACCACCGTGTAATTAAGAAAGTGGTTAGCCTTTACACCACAGCAGAACCCATTGGCATACATTAACTATAAAAATTCCTGTTACAGAGCCTCATTATCGGCATATCGTGGAGTTACTCCATGTACCTCTGCAATCCATTTATACCTGGCCCTATACTCAAATGACTACTAACGGGGACGGCAAGGAATAACGATCGATCCAGTTAAAAACAAAAATTTTAGATAAAAATTGAAAAGTCGAAATCGTAATGTATTTACACAAGAACTTACTAGTGTTATTAGTTGCGTGATGATTTACATTTGACCCGATTTTAAAAAATGTGTTCAAATAATTTCGTTATGTTTGACTTGGGTAGGCTTAAAGTATTACCTAAGTATTTCCTTCGATTTTATTTTCTTCATAAAGATTCACATTGACCAAATTCAGAAAAATACACTAGTGCTTGGGATATTAGATGTCACGTTAGTTTAGCTAGGTATGCTTGATTTCTGTGATACTTTACCATTTTGGTATAAGGGATTTGTATATTATTTTAGTCTGGTGTTTTCTGTACTTACCTACCTTTACCACAATTAAGTATTTGTTGTGTGTATTTAAATACAGAAGCAGTGATGGCTCAGTTTGTAAGGCAGTCGTGCGCGCTATACATCGCGAATAGGCGCGGGTTCGATCCCCGCTGATCTTGAGCTTCCGATGAAGGAAAACATCGTGAGGAAACCGACATGCCACAGGAAGGACATCTTTCGTGGATATGTGACATTCCCTTACCTGCACTAAGTCCGCGTGGTGGATAAACAGGCTTTCATTCTCTTCTTATAAGAGAAAGCACAGAGTCCAAACAGTGGGAACATTAAGAGGGCTGTTTATTATTAATATTATACTTATATCATTGTGTGTTTTAACATATTTAAGTTAGCAACAACAAACTTTTTTTTCCGTAAGGTCCCTGTAATGCTATTGAACTTGTAGATCAGAATAATGATATTAAAACTAGTCAAAGTCAATGATGGATTAAGTCGAGTTAAATTGTTTTTGTTTTAGATAAAATTTTATCTAGATTATTCCGTGTTAGCTAATTTACATCATATATATATTTTTTTTAAACAAACGACACCTGTAACTACATATAGTAGTGATGGCTACTAAGACGTACAAGTATGTTTCACCCATGTTCATAGCTTTGGACTGTTTAACGAAAATTTGTTTTTTTTTTGGTGTCTGTGCTTTTTTAGATTTAAAAATGTGCTTGAATTGTCAGATTTATTCACATCTTTTTCAAGTAGACTAGCAGGTTAGGTTATGAATTGTAACCTTAACATGATCATTAGTCGACAGGCATACTCTGACATTTCTGTGGAGTCAACTGACTATATCACTAAAATATATAAGATTATTTCATTTATGGATGATTTTTCTTCATAGCGTGAAGTAGTTCCATAAAATCGGGACACTGAATCAATTATTTCGTCATTTTCACACTTTTAAGTTTATTGTATTCACTCATCAAAATGTGATAGTTTATTCTGCAAAAATTATTTATTTAGTATAATTTTCAAATATGTCTTGCGATAAGAGATGATTCAATCATTAATCATAATCTAACATTGAATTAAATAAGTATTGTTAACAAAACAAAATTAAAAAAATACGCACTGCCATATGGTACATGAATGTATTTGCATATATTAATGAAGAAAAAAAAAATACTTTTGACTCCATCAATATTTTTTTCAATGAATTACGCGTTAGTTATGTTAATTGTAAAATAGATAAATTATTAAGATAATGGTAAATTTAATATCGGTCTATTACTGTAATAGAATTTCACAATTATGTCTTCCCGTTTATTGTAATGTATTCATTTGGTACTTATTATGTTTTATGGTGTTACAAATTGTAATATAGTAATATCTGTATTTCTGCTTATGTTTATTAAATTATTAATTTATCGTTCGCAAATAACACGCCTATAAGAAGTTTTGTTGCTCATGTCTAAAGCCTCGAAAACTTCTCGAATAAGCGCAAGTTCGATACCCATTGAGCATGAGGTTCCGATAAAGCAAAAAATTGTGAGGAAACAGCCGGTTCCGAGAATGTTAGCTTTTGCAGACATGTGAAATCCGCCAACCCGCATTTGGCTAGCATAGTGAATAAATTGTCTTGTCTCCTTATAAGAGAAAGTCCCGAATCCCAGTTGTGGAAATGTTAAGAGAGCTGTTTAAGTAAAAAAATTAAACCCCAGTATTTTAGTAAAACAAAAATGGTACGAATTTAGAATGTCGGAATTTTCTGTGTTAGATCTTATAAGATAATGATTTATTTAAAATTAAAATATTTCCCTAAATACTACTGGTCTTGGGCAATAGATAACCTAGTAATTAAACATAGTGCAACTCTTTAACCATTTGTGAATTGTTTTTGTTAGATAAAGCGAGGAGATTACCAGAACGTTCACCTGATGGTCATTTATAACGCTCGCTACAAACATTGAGGCGCTTGTGAGGATGGTACACTGCACAACATTGTGCTCGTCACCATATATTTCATTATCCCAGTAATTTTGTAGTTACAGCGCCGTACAAACCAGAACACATGGTTGCGTCTTACTCTTTGGCGGCAGAAATGTCGCTGCGGTGGTACTTATACGGTAATGGATATCTACCACCAGTATCAACTATAGTATTAAGTTCTTACAATTTTCAATAAAAGTTTCCACTATATATTTGGGTTTGTTTAAAGTTTTAACTTTTAAATAGAGAACTCGAATATTTAAAGTTTCAATTAAACTATTACTTATGAAAACTTTGTTTTCATGTAGGTGATTGGTTATTATTTATGGGTTGCTTATTATGACATAACAGTTTTATACATTTCTATGATAACTTGTTAGTGGCGAGATTTTTAGATGTTAAATTTACCTAAACGATACGTATATAATCTTTTTTGAATGTAATACGTTTGTATTGAAACGGAATTTAGGAAAATAACGCTTTCCTAAAGTATAAATAAAAAATTTAAAAAACTCCATATTGTTTCATTTTGAAATTTCATATATACCATTCAAAACTATCACAAATTTGCGATTCTAAGAGTCAAGTGTAACGGATACGTTAGTAAGTTTCTTATAACTCTTATGTAAAATATATTTACCACAAAAAATTTGGTTGGCATTCTCATATTGTAATTTGGTTGCCTGCTATAACATAATGCTGTATTCAAGTAATCATCATACGAGAACCAAAGTATTTTAGGTAAGCATAACTTCATCATCCATGGCCTCATCACAACACCGTGTGAAATTGTAATATTTAACGATAGGTCTCCATTGTCGGTCGATCATCTTCTTCAAAGTCGTATTTCGTCATGACTGGGGGTCGTGGTCATCATGTGTTATGAAATACGTCGACTTTCTTGGCAGTCATAATGGAGTGGTTTGCGATTACCTTCTTCATTTCACAAACTAGTCTGAGCACGGATGATCATGACATAGAAATGTAGGTTTTCATGACATAGAGTAATACTAACTGTACATAAATTAAAAATTTGTTACTGTAGGTCGGATTCGAACCCGGTACATTCGGCGCGGAAGGCCGGCGTTTAAACCACTGGGCTATCACGGCTACCACAGTGGCCGATCATCTAGGTGGGTACATATGCGGCGCCTAATTCTGCCTCCAAACAGTAGTCAAACACTGTGTCCTGATTTGCAGGGCGTTGTAACTAGTGAAATTACTGGGGTAACGAGACCTAAACCTTTTATTTCTTAAGGCGACGAGCAAAATATGGTGTATCATTAGGTGACGTCTTGCTCGTCTGGTCGCTTTATAGACTAAAAAAAGAGTGAAGTGCTACCACATTGTAGATACAATAAAACAAACTTAGATATATATAGACTTTTATTAACACAATGTTTAATTGTTAATGACAAAAATATTATGAACACTAAAATATTGCATAGTATCTTAAACACAGATTAAGAAAGAAAAATTAAAAACTAGGCAAAAAAATTGTTAAGAAAGACCTTAAAGCAGTACTAAGTGTACTTCACTCATGATGATGGGTTCATTAATACTAAAATATTAGTAACTCTAATAATAAAAAAAAGGTTAGTACTTTAATACAAAAATACTTAGAGACTGTTATGTAGATAGTTGTGTAATTCTTACAAATGAATATAAAAAATTACTTTGATTAGATTTGCCATTTAATCTTAATAATCATCGCCACGAGATACTACTTCTTTACATGTTGGCCGTAGAAGTATAGTGTGCTCGTATTGAGCTGTATAACATCCTTTGATGTCGCAAAGCGGAGGATAAGCATCCACGACTCCTTTGTCACACAAATCTTTGAGAGCCATTGCATACCGGCTTGCACCAGCTCGCTCTAACCAACGTTTGCAGAATGCTAGAGTACCAAAGTTCTTGTTGATCAGATTCAAAAGCTGTTTTGATGACTGAAGTCTAAAATTAAAAGAAGTTGGTTAATCATTGCTTACAAAAATAACAATGTTATTAAGAAAAGTAGTTGATTAGTCTTTTATTTCTTCTAGAAGATACGAGACATTAAAAGCCAGAAAAATGTATCGCTAGTTAAGAAGATAAATATTACACCACATTGTGATCGACACCTTGACACTTAAGTCTTGTTACCACAGTAATTTCATTAGCTAGTAAAAAGCCCTTCAATATTTGCGTACTACTGTTTGAGAGCAGAAATAGATATTGCTGTGGTACATACCTAAAATCTCTTTAGAAACAGAGGTTTATTCCTGTGACTAGTAACTTTTTTTTATTAAAATTCTGGTTAAAACTGTTCTCACTGTTCAATATTGTATAATTAACAGTCTAAGAAATTGAGACTATATATAACCATCTTTGTCATTCATGCTAATTAGCAGGCTGGCAATGGATCCGTGAATTTTGAGTATGTTAAGTCTATAGCCATTTAGGCGATAATGTACAATAGAGACATGTAAACAACTCTAATCTTAACAGTCGATGACTATTACCTGACAAATGAAGGTTATGGGCGATCCTTTTTCTTTAAAAAAAAAAGCTAAATATCAAGTTGAATCTTTTCATAAACCCTTCAAATCATGAATTAATAAAAAGAACAACTTACTATTATGGATAAATGAACTTTTACAATCAACTAAGAACAAGAATAATGTAATTTGGACATGCTTACCTTAATGGTACAAATGGTTGTTCAAAGTTTTTCATGTAGTGGGAACAATCCATGTCATCATGTACTTGACCACGGCCTGTCGAGCCAAAGGTTTCAATAGCGTAGAACTCATTTTCTTCCATGCGTGTTGTCTCACCACCTTTTACGATTGGTACCGTTTTTCCTGCATGAATTCCTATAAAATATTGAATGGTAGAGTTCTCTATCACATCATAATTAATATGCACATGTAAAGTACATTACAATATTATACATACTGTATGGTGCGATGGAGTGACCATTGAGATTGCGAATAGGTTTCACTTGATAAACTTGACCATCCAATTCAACCTCATGTGACTCCATAACCTAAATAAATACAAAAGGATAAATAAGTTCGCCCTATCAAGTATAACTTCCGTTTTTGGTTCTGGCTAGCTATCAACAATATATTGTAAATCTGCCACCGTAACAATATTGTTGTCTTCTGGCTGGCAACAATTTGAGTGGCAAAGCTTTCTGGGCGAGTATGCTTACCCATTCACGGCCTTATTGTCACTTAACATAAAATGAAATTTAGGTGAAGTGTTAGCCCATAAAAGACAAAAAAAATTGTAGAAATAGTAATTTCACAATAGAAATTCATACAATGAAAATAGTGTAGTACCTCTTGAACAGCTGCGCCAACATCACAAAGTCTTACATCCACACCAGATGCTTTAATGCCAGCTTCAGTAGCCTCTTGTACAGCTTTAACTAGTGGATCGTAGCGTGGGTTAAAATGTAGTGTAAACGCACAATCGATAATGCGCCCATTAATATGGGTCCCAAAATCAATTTTAACCACATCATCATACTCCAGCACAGTGTTGTCTCCTATAGTACAATTTTTGTGATATAAATTTATTCATTCTATTCAATTACATTATAAGAACTTTATGTTGCAGCAATCATCAATGTTGATCACACTGAACTCAGATATTTTTAGATACATACTGATATGTTAAAAATAAGACCTTCCATTTTTATTTCAGAAATAGTAATCTTCATTACTGTACCTGTGTTTGGAGTATAATGTGCAGCACAATGATTACGGCTGCAGCCTGTAGGAAAAGCAAGCCCTGCTTTAAGTCCATCTTCTCCTATAAGACGTCTAGCTGTTTTTTCCAATTCTTCACAAATTTCAATCATGGTCATTCCTGGTTTTATCCAATCACGAATGTATTTCCTTGTCTAGAATGTTTCACCAATTCCGATCAAAACTAATATTTTTAGCCAAGACAAGGACAACTTGTCCTGGTATTAATATTACATTGTTCAGTTGTTATGTTTATATACACTATACTATTATTTTTCTCATGCCCACCAATTAACTGGTGCAAGGTCTCTGTTGCCAGAGACCGTCTAGGTAGATACCACCGCAGCTCCTATTTCAGCTGCCAAACTGTAGTGTGTAAACATTACTGTATTCAGTTTTGGTGGATGCTGTAAGCTAGTGAAATTACCAGGGTAATGAGACTTAACAACTTATGTCTCAAGGCGACAAGTACAATGTTATGCAGTGTACACCATCTTACATAGTGTCATGTTGCAATGGGCAAGCATATCACTTATCATCAGGAGAACACAGTGCTCATCTTGTTGCCTAGGAGTAAAAAAAAAAATTGTTAGTATTATACTACATTATGTTGTAAAGACAATTAGGAGAAAAACAAAAGTAAAAGCAAAAAAAATAAATATTTTAGAAATTGGGAGGCATCTATTCCACAATTAGCAAGAGTTGGATTTCATTATACAAAAATACTTTTTATTTTAAGTGTCTTGATTTTATAATTTAAATGTAAAAATAATTGTCTTTGTGTTTATATATTTGATACATATTCATAACAATCAGTGTTGGAGGTTGTTTACCAGCATTATTCATGTATTACTAGTTGACATTCATAC
Organism: Byasa hedistus; assembly: GCA_029286795.1. NCBI lineage: Eukaryota > Metazoa > Arthropoda > Insecta > Lepidoptera > Papilionidae > Byasa > Byasa hedistus. The sequence goes on from JAGSMW010000008.1 coordinate 4,526,673, forward strand.
CAATTTGAATTGTGTTATGAGCAGCCCAATTGCATATTCTATCAGTTATGAAGCACTTCTTAAATAATGTATTTGTAATCAATTAATATTTTAGTTTTAAAATGAAATACCTGTCTGTGAGCTTCAGCTGCATGTCTTATTTCTTGGTAGATGTCTTGATGCATCCTATCTAGAGTTCTTTTCTCTTCACTAGTGAAGCGATCTTTTGCTGTTCTTTCATCAATACCTTCAGCTTTGCCATGATCCATAATCTGGCCCTCAGGAAAATTACCTGTGTAATTTTGAGCAATCATTTAATAAACTAACTTCAATAATACATTATAATGTCACCTAAAGGAATAAAAGTTTAGAATATTATAATAAACAATAAAAAATATTTACACTTTACTAAGTTTGTTTAATAAAGCTATGTATAATGTATAAATAATACTTACAATTGTCATTAATACTAATTTTAACAAATCAAAACAAATATGAGAATAACAGTAAATTTTAACAAAAAACGTTTACATTTTGATAACCAAATATGGGTAATTTTCTTGTAACTAGTTTCATTATGATTGCATTGAATAATTCCACTAATTAAATAAGATTTCATAAACAAAAGATCTAATTTATAGTTCGTATATTGGTAATTCAATTTAGAGTTAGTGGTATGATATTCATATAAAGCAAAATTAAAAAAATAATCACTAACCATCAGTATATAACTCCGCGATGGGTATTGTTGGCGGGTTGGTCTGCTTTATATCTCCTGGTTTGCTCGACTTATTTTTGTTTTTCTTTTTTTTCTTCTTTTCTTCACCTTCTCCAATTTCTTCTACTGTATCATTTTGTACTTCATTTAACTTCTCTTCGGGTCCATTTTCTAGAGACGCTTCATTTCCCGCTAAAACAGAAATAATTAATTATAATATTATAGTATCAAATCATTATGAATTAACATTAATTCTATATAGTTCAATTAGTGAATCAAAGGTAAAAATTAAATAAATATGACTTAACCTAACCTGCCTTCTTCTTCTTTTTTTTCTTTTTCTTCTTTTTGGAAGGATCTTTTGCTTCCGTTTCTTCTAAAGCATTTGGATCTTCCTCTTCTTCATCTTCAACATGATTTTTGTCATCTTCAACAGTTTTTACTGCAGCCATTACAATATTATATTACAAGTTACTTAAAAAAATAAAACTTGTGATATCACGCATGCGATATGCCAATATTATAAATTTTAATCTTCGTTCAAAGGTTTCGGTTTGGAATCCTAATATTTTAGTTGAATCATAGACTATAAATAAGTAGTCAAAAAGACTAAAAATTTAATTTGCGCAGAAATAAAAAAATATAAAAGTTAAATTTGAAAATTCTGTGTATTTAAAAATAAAAAACATTTTATTTATCTAGAATCCTTATATCAAAATAATGTATGAAAACGACTGAAACCTAAGCACAGAAATTAATAGGCATACGATAAAAAGGTATAAGGATAAATAATAATTAATGTAAAGAAAATCAACTGGATTATATTATATTTTGGAAATGTAATAATTCATTACCTAATAAGAAATTTAATACTTTTATTATACCGGCAATTCTCTGACATACAATTTGTCAATGTCGCCTCATCCATCTTTATAATCATTCTTTACGCATGAAACATATATATAATATTAATTTGTGAAAGAAAAAGTTTATATCCTTGATCCTTTTTAAGTTACGCAGGATTAGCTGTAAAATTTGGAACTAAAAAAGTTCATACAGATGGGAATCCCAGAAAGTAAAATTTAATGCATAATATATTTAATACGTCAAATTAGTATATACGAAGTTTATACTGCCGATGTTTTATGAAGACTTTAAAGCCGATAATCGACCATCGAAAGAACCACTGTTATTTCTCAAATTATCAATATGAACTTTGATTTTTTGATGCATATTTATCTATGATCTATATTTATTAAAACTCAATTTTACGGATTTTATCGCTGTTTAATTATTTATTCCCGACGTTTCCACCGCTTTGCAGCAGTCATGGTCACGGGAGGATCCGTAAAATTTAGTTTTAATTAATGTGTGAAATATAAGAAATCATTATTTAATCTATATTTTAGACTAATGAAAGTCCCGTCAAAATTGGGCCAGCCGTTTCGGAGATTACCCAGAACAAACAGACAGACGGACAGACGGACAGACAATTTTAAAAATAATGCGAGTTTGGTATAATTATCATGTATATATCGAAAGCACTCAGAAAAAAGCGGTAATTTTAATGTTACAAACAGATACTCCAATTTTATTTAGTTGTATAGATAAGTTTAACCTAGTGTTCATATTATTTTTTAAAGTATCTTCTTCTTTTTCTTATCGTGCCTCCCCGACTAGCGGAGGTTGGCGGTCAGTTCAGCACACTTCTCCCTGTCTCGTGCGAGGCGGAACAGTTGGGCGGCACTCGCAATTCCTGTCCACTCCCTGATGTTACGCAGCCATGATTGTTTCCTACGACCAACACTCCTTTTACCTGCGACTTTGCCCATCAAGATGAGTTGGAGCAGTTCGTACCTATCGTGCCTAAGCACGTGACCGAGGTAAGATACTTTCCTCATCTTGACGGTTTGCAAAAGTTCGCGCTTTTGGTTCACACGTCGTAGGACCTCCACGTTGGGTACTTTATGAGTCCAGCTTATTGACAACATGCGCCTGTATGCCCACATTTCGAACGCTTCGATACGTTTCCTGAGGTCTTCTTTTATAGTCCAAGCCTCACATCCGTAAAGAAGGATGGGCCAGATGTAGCATTTCAGGAGACGAACGCGCAAAGGTATTTTAAGATTGCGACAACAAAAAAGTTTGCGTATCTTTTCAAATGTCTTAAGCGCTATTTCGATACGCGTCTTGACTTCCTGTTCGCTTTCCCAAGCTTCATTAAGCCACGTACCTAAATATTTATATTTGTGCACCCTCTCAAGCTTTTGGTTATCAACAGTAATGCAGTCGTCATCAACTCCTTTTTTTGATATTACCATGAGCTTCGTTTTCACTACGTTCATCTTTAAACCCGATTTCTCGCTGCACAAAAGTACTCGATCAATCATTATCTGCAAATCTTGTTGTGACGAGGCTATAAGTACTGTGTCGTCGGCATATCTTAAGTTGTTGATGTTACGTCCATTGATTTTAACTCCGCAGTCTAAATCGTGCAATGCCTCTGACATTATTGCTTCCGAGTATAAATTGAACAGCATTGGTGACAGAATACAGCCCTGTCGAACCCCTCTCTTAACATCAACTTCCTCCGTTACATCATTTTCCACCCGAACATTGGCGCGTTGATTCCAGTAAAGGTTCTGTATTATTCGGATATCCTTACCATCCAACCCTATGTCATATAAGAGATCCAGGAGGCGGTCATGCAGCACTCTGTCAAAAGCCTTTTCGTAATCGATGAAGCAAAGGTAAACATCTTGCTGCATGTCTCTGCACTTCTGGACTAATACTTGTAAAGCGAAAAGTGCCTCTCTGGTACCCACTCCAGCACGAAAACCAAACTGGCTATCTGCAAGTTGTTCATCGTAATTACATCTTATGCGCTCGAGAATGATGCTAAGAAATAACTTTAACACTTGGCTCATGAGACTAATTGTTCGAAAGTCCTCGCATCTCTTTGCATTAGATTTTTTAGGTAGAGTAATAAATGTTGACTTCAACCAGTCCTGGGGCAACTCACCGGAGTCGTATATAGAATTCATGAAATTAACGAGAACCTCGATGTTATGTTCCTCAATTAATTTCAATACGTCAATGTAGATATTGTCAGATCCCGGTGATTTCCCTCGCTTAGCTCTACTCAGCGCTCTCGTTATCTCTTTCGGCAAAATAGAGTATCCTTCAGTGGTTACAAAAAGGTGTTCTTACACTTCGTGTATTATCAGAAAACATAGATGCAATGTATTTTTCCCCCTGCTCTTTTTTCTTAGGTATATCTAGAATTGGGATTTCATGTTCGTCCACTAATTGGTTCACGGGCGTTTTACAACCCGTAAGTGCTTTTATTTCTTTATGTAGATTAAATGTCATAGAGGTGTTCAAGACACTCACACTTATGCCGGTACCAAGAATCACGGGCAAAACGAGCTTCTCTTCTTATCGTTTTGTGAAGTTCTTTATATTTTATAGTATTAGTATTCTTATATAACCGTCGTTCTTCCATTAGTTTATAAATTTTTTCTATCATCCAAACTTGCTTAGGGACCCAATCGCGCTTTAGATGAACCTTATTAATATCCAGAATTTTAGCTTTTAATAAGTTCCATGTTATTTCGGGTGAAATAATTGCCTGGGATTTTGTATCTACTGCCCATTCATTTATTTCTACTGCCACTTTAACTTTCGTAGCAATATCTTTGATTTTTGTTATATCAGCATATAGTATAAAAAATAATAATAGTATAATACCTAACCACTTTTGTTGTTAAAGAAGGTACCGATCCAAAAAGTTTGATAAAGATCCATTGTCGGTATAGTCCCAGGGCACACATTTAAAGTATAACATACCCGATTTTTGAATAATTGCATAAATTCTATCTGTTTACTTTGCTGCAAGCTATGGCAATACAAGTCCTTAATTTGTCTATAAAGTTTATTACGTTTTTATGAAGAGTAGTTTATGAAGTATTACATAAATTATAATAAAAATATAATGTGCGGAAGACCGGCAAGATATATTTCCTTCCGCCAACGCATTTAAAAACTCCTGGTTGCAGATTTTTCTATTTTTGCTTTTAATAATGTTGTATACCTCATACTCTGCATGGTAATCCCAGTAATTACGCCAAAAAATTGAAGAGCCCAAAGTTCAGCAATAGACATTAATTGGTAAAATGAAAGACGTCTTTAACTTTGCTCTTAGAAACTCTGTGAGAAATGATTTTTAACTGGAAAGTAAACTGATATTGTTACGTTGTTTGTCGCTAGTTAAACTTTGTGAACTAAATGTTTAAAGTAATAGGGTAAATTTTCTCTGCGTTTGGTCGTTTGTCTAATTTTTATGCTATGATAATATCTAATTTAACTGAAATAAAGCTTGATAAAATGTTAACCAATAGCAAGCTCCTCGATAAAACATTTATTTTAAATATTTCTTTTTAATACGATTTTTTTTTAATTTATTTGTATTTCACAGAGTGCGCTTTAATAAAAATTGCGCTTATTATAGTAATATAAAAGATCGATTAAATACTCGTTAGCATTTATTCAAATCTTAAGAATCTTTCACTGGTGGTACGTCTCTGTTGCCGGAGATCGTATGAGTAAGTATCACCGCAGGTCTTGTTTTTGCCGCGAAACAGTAGTGTATGAACATTACTGTGTTGCGGTTTGGAGGGTTGTATTTGGTGAAGTTACATGGGTAATGATACTTAATATCTTATGTCTTGAGCCTCTTTAGAGTCATGATAGCCTAGTGGTTTGAACGCCGGCCTTCCACTCCGTAGGTACCGGATTCGAATCCAGCCCGCACCAATGAATTTTATAATTTATGTGCAGCTAGTATAACATACTACACAAATGGGTTGTGTTAACCAACAATCACGTGCTTTGGCTGTGAAGGACAACATCGTGAGGAAACCTCTACTACTACATCTATGTCATGACCATTCGTGGCCGGACTAGTATATGACTTTCCGTTTACTTCTTTTTATAATTAAAATAAAAGTAACGTGAGCAGTTATTTTTTTTTATTGTTTACTGTATTTATATTTCTTTTTATATTTACTGGTGGTAGGTCTCTGTTGCCGGAGACCGTCTGGATGGGTACCACCGCAGCTCCTATTTCAACCGTCAAATAGTGGTGTGCAAACATTACTGTGTTCCGGTTTAAAGGGCGCTGTAGCTAGTGTAATTACTGGGGTAACGAGACTTAACACCTTATGTCTCGGGCCGACGAGCGCAATGTGGTGCAGTGTGTACCATCTTAACTAGAACCACGTTGTCATGGGCAAGCGTATTACTTACCATTAGGTGAACATCTTGCTCGTCTCGTCGCTTAGTTGTATAAAAATAATAATAGTATAATACCTAACCACTTTTGTTGTTAAAGAAGGTACCGATCGAAAAATTTGATAAAGATCCATTGTCGGTATAGTCCCAGGGCACACATTTATCACAATACAATCGGAGATCGCGCGATAAGCGGGTGCGCTAGTGCACGACTGAGTCGTGTTTACGGAGCTCTAGTTGTATGTATGCAGAAAGAATAAGGCTTGCACGCAGCGCGTTTAGACGTTTTCAGTTTTCAGCAGTCGATCTCCGCTTGTCTATCGAGTAGGACGTTACTCGCGCTGTAGCACTCCGCACTTATGGCCTACGAAGTTATTCGTAGCGAAGTCACCTTTAAAATGTTTGTTAGCAATGCGATAGTTAATTAATCATTCCTATTTGAGAATTATCTCAAAGTTTATTAACACTTTAAGACTGTAGAGTAGCTGAATTTTAACAAGAACTATTAACATCATATGTGTAGTTTTTAAAAATAATTATTTGCGTGAATAGTGAATTTATGTGGTTAAACTGACGGAACTTTTAAAATTGTGTTTTGTTGGTAAGTGTTAACACATGAATATTATTTGTACTGTTATATACGAACTAGAAACATCGACGATGATACACATTACGCCTACTACAAAATTAAGTTTTTTCTATGCTGTTGTTACAATATTTTTAAGCTGATATTGATTTACGCGGCAGCAGACGAAGTATAGGGCCTAAAGTTATCGTTATAGTATTTTAAATTAATCTTTCATAAGACACAAAACAACTAAAAGCAGAGCTAAGAAGCTTGTTTATTTTCCCAACACATCTGGCTATAAAGTAAACAGTTCCATTTTAAAGTAACAAGACTTATTCGACTGAGAATGTAACCTACCGCAAATACAGAACGGAAATTTGCGGTTGCTATAGGATAACGTAGTTGTTAGGAAGACCACAGTTTAAGCGGCAATGAAAAATGTTTTTACTTATCCAAAAAGTTAGCAAATTACTCTTAAATTTATTTTGTGAAGAAGCTTCTATTTTTTTTTTCAGTTACGTATAAAGAACTTTTAAATTTATTCAATAGATCATACATTTATAATGATTAGTGGTTAAATTTTGTTTCAAAAATAAAATTTAGAGTACCTCCCGTACGTGTAAAGGTGTCAAAACTTTATTGACGTCTATAATAAGGCGTAGTGTACTGTTGAATAGTTCGTTTTGAGTTAATATTATACAGCATTCAACGTTTGAAATAGTTGTACCTCAAATTATTTATAATAATCATTTATACTTTTACATGAGTTAGTGAAATTTATTGTGCAGGTTATATGCATATTAAGAGAACAAATGTTATGATTGGTTTCTTACATTTTTTTAATGAAATTTTATATGTCATTACAGTGTACTCTCCAAGTAACTCTACCAGAGAGTCGATAGTGTATTTATGATGAAAGAAAAAAGTGATGCAGTTTCCAAATTATATTATCTTTAAATAAAACCTTAAAATTTCTTTTTGTACCTAGTACCATCGCAGAGCTTTGATAGTGACAGTTTATTTTAGTTAAGGGATAATTAGACTAAGAAGACGTGCCATCTACCCCTAAACTGGCACACTCTTCTTGTGGCGAATGATTAATGGTTAGATCATCTACAGTAAGGAAAGAGGAACCGAGCCGACGCTAAGGTGGTTGCTGTTGTTGAGCTAATGAATCTACTACGGATGTGTTCCGGTTATCTATAGGGTGAGGGATGGTGTTTCTGAAATAACAAATTGTTGATTTTTATTACTTCAATGAAAAGAATTTGACAGTTAAAAGTAAATTTTGGTGAACGCCAATCTACATCTACATAAAAATGTCTTCCTCTATGTTTTAGTTCGTTGCAATACGTCTGTGTAAGATTTAAATCTCTATATTGTTCAACTAATAATCATCAAAAGTATTATGCCTATGATATATTTGCCTGTTGTACATTATCACTAAAAAAATATTTTCACGCTGTCGACTTTGTAGCGACGAGCTACTAAATAACGCTGAAGCGTATGTGCATGTAACTTTAGCGTTTACCAAACTTTAACTACATGGTGTTAAATAAATTAGACGGTTAATTTAAATTACCAAGGGTATAATTTTGAAAAAATTAAGGTCATGCATGTTTTTGTTGTAACTTTTGCTATTAATATAAATTGAATTAATACATATTATGACTGAATAAGTGGTTATATAAAGTAAAGTTAAATTAACGCGATAAAATCGGTAAAATTTAGTCTTAATAAGTGTGTAAAAACATTCGCGGAAACATAAGAAATTATTATATAAAGTAAGTCACATTTCACACAGACATCTTAGGACACTTTCGTCTTATACAAAAATAATACGCCGTTATATATTTTCTTTAAAATGTCGAGAGTACTGCAATGAAGGAATAAATATGGAATTACGAGTTTTTAATTTCATAGGTTTATATTGTTGAGATCATGCATACATCAGTAAGATATTACTATGATACTCAATGTCGAGTCAATATTAAAAGTTTGGATGTCTGCCAAGGTTGTCTCTTCTGATATTTAAAAAGTATGCACTAGCTACCATTGTCCCTGTGTTAGTGTAGGTTAAGGCGACTCCTATTAAGATGAAGATGGGGGACTTCTTTTAGAACATGTTTATGATAATAGCGTTGACAAAACATTGATATTATAAATACTATTGCTTGTTATTACGAATCTACCATTGACGTAAAAATTATCGGCAAAATCGGTACATTACGGCTGTGACGGACCTGTTACAATGAAATATATCGACTTTTTTTATTCAACTATACAACAAAATAAGCCGGACGTTTAATTGATGGTTAAGAATTGTGTCACGTTTATCCATAACAATGTAGGATATTTACAGTACATCATATTGTGCTTAATCGCCCCATAAGGTGATAAATCGTATCTACCTAGACAGTCTTCGGCAACATTGATCTGCCTGTATAATAAATTTATCGTTTTGGAATTAATAAACTGAAATAGTGTTTATACATGCATAGTTAATAGTACAATGTAACATATTTATGTAATACGTTGAAACGTAATAGATTACAGTAATGAAAATCACGCTATTTTCATTTTTATATAAAAAAAGTTAATTTAAGATATGTAAATATCATACGTTAACATCATAAACAGATTAATGCTGAGTGTATAAGTAACTTAGAGAAATCAACCATAATTTTGAGTACTTTACTCTTATTATATAATATTAACGTCTGTTATCTTTAATATTTACATTTTGATTAACATGTTAAAAGGTCGTTTCTCGTTTTCATACGAGTGAGATGGGATACCTCCGTGATGGATGCCCATGTGGTATGCATGCTCTATTTTCCAAGAAGTGACTTTATACTATTACGACGTATTATCGTAACGTCTCGATCATCTTTGTAGAAAAAGCGAAAAACCCTACAAAATTTCAGAGGTATTCACGTCGTAGAATTTCGTAATTAGCAATAAGTATATTTTTGTAATTGTAATAGTTCTCTTTTGTATTTAGTTTATATAAATTTCCTATAGAACATTATATACTGCAACAGATATTAATAGCATTTGATGATTTTATTCACAAGGTATTAAAAAAGTAAAAAGACCTAAAGAAAGTATTGACAACCACGATGGTATGATATGAGACACTATATTGATTTTCTATTCTTTGATAATTTTCAGTAATTTATACTTTAATTAGACAAAGGTTAAATTTGATTATAGTTACGTTCTAAATTTATAAACATTATAAGTAATAACTTTTGCTTGTCCCGTGAGGTCTTTTTATGTAGATAGGTATCTAATTTTAATTAAATGGTTCTGCAAGATGCACTTATGAGTAGTTAGTACAAGAACATATCGCAACAAATACGATTTTTCTGATGTAACTGTTATTTATTGTAATTGTTTTACCTGTAAAACACCGAAAAGTTAAATAACCTTAAATGCCCCTCATTATGCCTGCTCTTTAAAGTAAAATTTACACGAATTCGTGTTATGGTGATCTAATGTTTGCCTTAAAATTACAGTGGGTGTGCCTCATCGCTCTTTTTCTTTAATTTATTGCTATTTTACAACTGGGAATAATACAGCGTCAAAATATATTGTTTTTTTTAGTTCTTTTGAACGAAATACTATCGTATTGAAGCAAACGGCGTGAAGTTAAATGTGTGTGTGATAAGTAGTAGACGTAAAATGATATCAGATTTGAGATTTTATCATAGAATGTTTGGACAAGAGTTTCACTATTCCAAATATAGTGTAAAGGAACTAACTTTTTTTAATGAAAAAGAAATATCGGTTTAAATGTCCAATAAATCGCTTTAAAGATCTTTTCCTAAAAAAGCCTTCAGCTATTTCATTATATTTTCATTGTAAATTACTTAAATAAATAACCAACAACACGGTCTTCGGCTATGATGATGGTTTGAAAAATTATAACAATTATGGAACAATAACACTGAGAGTTTTTATTTATAATATATGTAGTACGTTAAATTAATTACTAATATTTAAATGAGAAATGTAGATTTTATACAAGTTGTTATTTTTACAAAATTTTTTCGAAAACAGCCTAAACAAAATGTTAATTAGCACTGTCGGCATTGTTGCAAGAAACAATTATCACAATTCAATTGGAGGTTGCGATATGTGCTTGTATGATATGTTGTGTGAATTAGAAAAAATATTTGATGTAGAACAATTGTATATATGCATGATTTAAAATTAAAATACTTGTAGTATGAATCCTCTTGTTATGGTAACGGAATATTCATTCTGACGTATTAATGTGACTAGTTCTAAAGCGGCATTGTACACGATATAGAATTGTTACATTTCAGCGTATTGTGTTCCATCTAGGAAGTTTTATTGGTCTCGTCGGTGTTTTCCAAAATTATTTATAAGAGAGTAAGTTTTTAAAGCTCCCAGAAACGAAATTATTAAAATCTATTGAATATGTATATTAGTTGAGATTTAGTATAAAATACACAATGTAGATATAAACTTAACTTTACTGGTGGTGGTGGTCCCTGTCGCCAGGCACTGTTAGGCAGGTACCACCGCAGCTCCTGTTTCAGGCGCCAAACAATAGTGTGCAAACAGTACTGTGTTCCGGTTTGAAGAGCGCTGTAAGCTGTTAAAATTACTGGGGTAACGAGGGTTAACACCTCATGTTTTTTTTTTTTTTTTTTTTTTTTTTTATTTATATTTAGGATAGACTAGTGCTTGACTACGATCCCACCTGATGGTAAGCGGCGATGTAATCTAGGTGGTAAAGCGCACTAGTCTAGAAGAACCCTATTCACTCTTTTCTTGAAGACCCCCACATCATACCTGGACGGAAACACTGACGCCGGCAGACTGTTCCACTCCCTCGCTGTACGCATTATGAAGGACGAAGCGAAACGCTTAGTCCTAATGCGCGGGAGATCGACAACGAAGGGATGAATGCCTGCGGTGTGTCTGTACGTCCGATGATAAAAGGGCGAAGGCGGTATTAGATCATGCAATTCTTGAGCACACTCACCAAAGTGCATTCGATAGAACACCGAGAGACTAGCTACTCTACGACGGTGACCCAAGCTATCGAGTTTTGCATCCAGAAGCTCTTGGTCACCGACTATTCTCATAGCACGCCTCTCCACCGAGTCCAGGACTGCCAGTTGGTAATTGGCAGCACCTGCCCAGATATGGCAACAGTACTCCACACACGATCGGACCTGGGCTTTATATAGAGTCAGAAGCTGTCCCGGTGTAAAGTACCGCTGCACTCCGGCAAGGATTCCGAGTTTCCTCGCGGCTATTTTCGCTTTGGACTCGATGAACCGCCCGAAGTTGAGGTTCGTTGATATTTCGATTCCTAACAACTGAAGACGGTCGGTGCACTCCAAAACTGCTCCTCGGAAAGTGGGAGCCAAGGTGAATGGGCTCCTCTTCGCAGTGAACAGACATGCCTGCGTTTTGGTGGGGTTGAAAGCTACGAGATTGGCATTTCCCCAATTGGAGACTGCCTCTAATGCGTGATCCAACCGCTCAACCATAGTCTCTCTTAAAGTCTGTACTTGATCTCGACTAGTCTGTGCAGTGGTCAGATATCTCTCCACAACTGTGCTGTCGTCAGCATACCCAAGGATACCGGGGACCAAGAGGTCATTGACATGCAACAGAAATAACGTTGCAGAGAGAACAGAACCCTGAGGAACACCAGCATTAGTAGTCATTGGGTCTGATGAACAACCTTCGACTACAACACGGAAAGACCGTTCTCTCAGAAAGTCCTTAATCCAAGCAATCAGATCAGGAGATAAGCCGTAGGCTGGAAGCTTGTTGATCAAGCACGCATGCCATACCCTGTCAAAGGCCTTTGAGACATCTAGGGAGACAGCCATTGCTTCCCCATTCTTCTCCAAGGCCTCGGCCCATAAGTGAGTGGCGTACACTAGGAGATCCCCAGTAGACCGGTTTTGGCGAAATCCGTACTGTCGGTCACTGAGGAGGTCATTATGCTCTAGGTGTGCCATGAGCCTTTTGTTGATTATTTTCTCCATAATCTTACAAAGTACGGAGGTCTTAAGGCATCGAGCGCAATGTAGTGTAGTGTATACCACCTTAACTAACGTCACGTTGTTAACAGAAAACGTATCATTTACCATCAGGTGGACGAATACGACGGCAGAACTACAACGGTAGAAAAAGAAAAAATAATAATATTCCTTGTGAATCTGTGCTTAATGGTACTAGGTTGATCAATATTAAATAAGTATAAAAAAGAGTCACATAAACTTTTCTGTTTACTATTGAAGTTTACTCGGAATATATTTTAGAACCAATTACCTGAAATCTAAATGGAGAAAGAAACTAACTTGTTATAAGATGAAGTACTAAGAGAAAGTTTTTAATAAGCAGTTTAATATTCACTTTACTAAGTACGCATTTCCTTATACGACTTTGAAGAAAACTTATCTACAACTCTTTTGTAAGTAAAAGTTACTGACAACTTTGCCAACGATTATGTGAAGCTAATCGATTCCTACCTTATTTATTTTCGTATTTATTATAATTAATTTTGAAAAAGGACACTTTACTACAGCTTGATATTTTGCAAACTGATCTTTGCGAGGAATAACTCATTAAAATAATTAAAGCGAAAATGTTATTGCTTTTTTTATATTTTGGGTTGATGCGTCGATTATAACAAAAAATGTAGTTTCAAAAAAAAATAATAGGGATTCACATACAATTGTTTTATTCGACTAGGCTCCGCGTCGTGCGAGACGTTCACCTGATGTTAAGTGATACGTTCGTCCATAACAACGCGATGCTGGTTAAGATTACATTACATTAGATACATTGCGCTCGTGGTCATAAGACACAAAGTGTTAAGTCTCGTTATCCCAATAATTATACTAGCGTACAGAGCCCTTCAAACTGGAAAGCAGTAATGTTTGCACACAACTGTTTGGCGGCTGAAATCGGAGCTGCAGTGATACCTACTTAGACGGTCTCCTTCCTACCACTAGTGAATTGTGTGTTTAACTTAGAAACATGGTAAAAAAACACAAGTTTTGAATCTATCTAACAAACCAGTGTTTTGTGATTATAACATAAAGTTATTTTCGGGATTCAAACAATTAATTTATTTTTATTTAAAGCCTGTGCACAATGCCAAATATTTCAGAAATTCTTCTAACATCGTAATATTAGATTAATGTTATACTATTACCTTTACAATTAAGCTGGCGTAAGACCTGTCATCCCTTTTAAAGGGTTAAGTAATGTCAAAAGACAAATGTGGGCTACAGGCCTTTGAATTTATATGATAATAAATTTTATATCAATTTATTAATCACTTGGTAAAATCCTTTGTGAAAGATGTTTAACTTTTAGTACATAGTATTATAGATAATGCAGTCAAAACTTCGCGATATTTTTATGAATAAAATTTATCTTATAATTCATAAAGCATTGAAGAGACTTGTGACGCTTACTTCCACTTCATATTTGCATAATGATCCTAGAGATTGTATGTTAAGCGTGCCTTTAAGTTCATAGTTAGTAGGTCGTATAAAATAAACTCCGATGTCGTGTAATTTATATTTTAATGTTGTATTTTTACTATGAATTTGTAAGATTTTAAAAAGTACCCCTTTTATGGTATAAATATTAAAATTTATGAATTAGAGAGTCCACAAGTAAAAATAAGTACAAGCATAAATCCCGATTGAAAAAAAAACCGGTTTGAAAAATTCGGATACAGATACTACTTTTATGTAAGGACTTCAATAGATTATTTTTAAAACAGTTTCACACATACTTCAAACGAATTAAAGATAGGAAAACGTAATAACAATAGGTATAATTTACTTTTTTTTTCCGATGAAGTGATACATCTCTCCATAACAATGTTACGCTAGTTAAGATGAGAAACACAGATGACACAATGTGCTCGTCACTTTGAGACTCGATTTGTTAAATCTTAATAGCATGTTTCTTTAGTTAGATACGCTATTTTTATCCTTAGTTCCTGCTAGTTTCACTTTCCAATGTTAATTCTTTTTTATGATGTTGTCGAGAAAAATGTTTCAGAAAACGAATGAAATAATATTGTAAGAATATTTCTTGTCGTCTAAAAAGTGTAGGTAGTAAAATTATTGAAGTATGGAAATATTTTGATAAGAGCCATTGTGTTATGGATAATATTTGTTATAGACGTATTACTTGCACCAATCACATTAATTTAGTGAACGTTTTTTGTTTTTACTTCGGTTTAACAAACACAACGTTATCATGAAATTATGAATCTGTATATACATGTTACCGTATTTTTGTGATAAATTCGTTTTAAACTCAAACTAATCGAATAGGATCCTGCTAATACCAAGATTATGTTAGATAGTAATATCGTCTCGCATAGTGTGCTATTACAAAAGGATTTGCGTTCTGATTCCATTAGAGAATCAGTGCATATCTCAGTGGCATTCATGTATTTCTGTACGTGTAGATTTATCTGTAACTTGTGCAATTCTCAAGAAAATTCTAATATATTGTTTTTATTTTTCGTCTCGATAAATATGGCTTATAGTTTTTAAAAAACATTCAAAGCGTTTGTCTTGTTAAAATTACAAATTTTGAAATTAAAAAGAGTACGCTACGGATCGAATGAAAAATTCGTTAAAACAATCCCTTTATACTGATACTAATATTATTTATTTCTGTATAAAAATACGTACTGCCCAAGGTATCATTATAATATAATCACAAGTCCATGAAAGCTGTCGTTCTTGGAACAAGTCGGTTTCCTGTCGATATTTTCTTTGACTTTTTTTAACTCACATATTTGTATAAGGTCATCCAATTTTGATGTTTGTGTGCATCATTAACTTCCAAATAATTTTTTTATCATCTCACGATTTTCCATATGATATTTACATATATATTATGTAGCGATTGGGATAAAATGTGATAATGGAATCAAAATATTGTTTTCACTAGTATTTTTAATAGCCATTTGAAATAGAAATCCTTTTCTTTTCGTATTTTTCGGATTTGATACTTTTAACGCGTAATTATGTCAGTCTCATGTTGCCACAACAATAAATAAAATTATCATCCATATAAAAGGTGCGTTTTACAAAAGGGTGAATCAATAACGCGTAGTAATATCCGTGAGTAAATGACTTCGATTCAAGACTGACATACTGTCTATCCAGTTGAAGTAAAACCATTTGTTTCTTTACCAAGACAATAAAAGAAGGGTTTAACAAAGGATTTCTTGTTGTACTAGGGCACGTGTACCTTCTTTTTCAAATAATATTTTAACCAGAATATCCTGTTATAAAATATATACTATTATTTTAAAACGGGATAATAATATGTTATTACTGTCTTCATATACATTTAAAAATAATTCAAAGTAATCTCTTGCAAACGTAAAATATTTCAACATCAACGATAATGAAGCAACCTAGCCTTTCAGTTTGAATCAAATTTAATTAGTTTAATTTATGTTGTAAGCAATAATTTTCATCAAAACTTTGTTTTAATTTTACTGGAAAAAATTAAAATAAATTAGTAACAAATACATGTCCAACATAATGTGTTCTATATATGATGATAATATTCATTAGTTGATATATCGTGTTATATAGCGATAATTGTGAGAGCTAAGAATGGTAACTTTTTTATACAAAATGACAAATACAAATAACAATGGGGATATATACTCCCTTTATTTCCATATAATGTGTGTTTAACTTCAAGCATTATGGGAAAATAACTTAAGAGTATTATTCTTCCAAACACATAGTGAATAAATAATAATAAATAGAAAGAATGTCCACGAGGCGCAAGACACTGAAGGCTCAACGTGAACATATTTTCTGCTTCAGTAGTTGACAATTGAGTAGAAAGAACGACACTGAGCTTAATTTAGTGTCACTTTAACGTCTACAGGTTATCGGGCAAAATTATGGATGTTTGTTCTACCGGGAATGCTTTTATATTGTGATAAATATTAAAAAAAAAAATCTCAAATTTTCACACATTATTCCAATATTTTATAGCATATAGATTTTTTAATGATGGTTCAAATTAAATCGCACGATCTACGACTTATGGCCGCTTCGTGTCCGTCTAAGATTTGCAACGCAAATGTAACGTAAACAATTATAATTAAACATTTAAAAACCTGACTATCATTTCTTGTGTACATAGAAACAGACCTAAAGTAAATCGTTAATTTGTGAGAGTTTCTACTAAAGTTAATTAGTGTTGGATATAGCTACAGAAATATTTAATAAAAGTAACAAACAATTATTCTTGTTCTGTTGTGTTCAGCTGTGGTAATGATATAATTGACCCTTTTCGATATACAAAATCACATAATTCAACAAACAAAATCAGAAAGCGTTAAAATATCTCATTCCTGAAACATTTTTTTCTATACCACAAAGCACCGACAAAAGCTAGATATTCTTTATTGTATTTATGTACTTATTCCTTATTTTAACATCTTAAATTGATTCCGTAACTACGAAATTCGCGAAAAATTTATTGATATGTAGTGAAAGAAATATTAAATTATTTATTTCAGTGAAAATGAAGTCTATGGAGTATATTTGATACATTTAAAATAGAATTTTGAGCAGCGGTGAAATTTTGCGATGTAATAAATTTAGTTTAAAATTATATTAAATTTTCAAACATGTTCATTATCGCACGGGTTTTACTGGATGTTAAACTTTAATGTTTGTAACGAAATTTAATTATAAAGATGATTTATTTACACGGGTTTAACCTTATTAATAACTTCCAACAATAGTGAGATGCTAGAGGAGAGAAGGAATGGTTTGTACAAGAATTTGATTTTAACCAAACTTTCTAAACTTGCAGGCAATTGTCCAGTACGATTAATTGTTGTGAGTTCTAAATTGAATTAAATTATAACGCAAATTGGTTTAACGACGAAAATACGAATTTGCAAAATGTTTATATACTCCCGGACACATCTATAGGCCCACCACCCAGTGTCTAAAGTTTCGACGGTGTCTAGTTAAAAATAAATGTTAGGTGGAGCAATAAGTTTTAATGCAGTTTTGAAGCAGATTTATTGGTCAACCCTTATGTATGTTTTTTTTTTATTTTTTTTTTGTAATTTCGAATTGATTTGGCCGGCAGAAGTTTTACAACTTGGGCGACAACTTCAGGCCGAGTATCCATATTTTTTGGTCAAAACTGGCTCCAAGTTTAGATTTGCCTTTTTATGGAACCAATAATCGGAAATATCAAAAAAAAAAAATCTCAAATTTTCACACATTATTCCAATATTTTATAGCATATAGATTTTTTAATGATGAGATATTTAATGATTAGAGAGAATTAGGTAAGACATCTTTATTGTATTTATGTACTTATTCCTTATTTTAACATCTTAAATTGATTCCGTAACTACGAAATTCGCGAAAAATTTATTGATATGTAGTGAAAGAAATATTAAATTATTTATTTCAGTGAAAATGAAGTCTATGGAGTATATTTGATACATTTAAAATAGAATTTTGAGCAGCGGTGAAATTTTGCGATGTAATAAATTTAGTTTAAAATTATATTCAATTTTCAAACATGTTCATTATCGCACGGGTTTTACTGGATGTTAAACTTTAATGTTTGTAACGAAATTTAATTATAAAGATGATTTATTTACACGGGTTTAACCTTATTAATAACTTTCAACAATAGTGAGATGCTAGAGGAGAGAAGGAATGGTTTGTACAAGAATTTGATTTTAACCAAACTTTCTAAACTTGCAGGCAATTGTCCAGTACGATTAATTGTTGTGAGTTCTAAATTGAATTAAATTATAACGCAAATTGGTTTAACGACGAAAATACGAATTTGCAAAATGTTTATATACTCCCTTTATTTCCATATAATGTGTGTTTAACTTCAAGCATTATGGGAAAATAACTTAAGAGTATTATTCTTCCAAACACATAGTGAATAAATAATAATAAATAGAAAGAATGTCCACGAGGCGCAAGACACTGAAGGCTCAACGTGAACATATTTTCTGCTTCAGTAGTTGACAATTGAGTAGAAAGAACGACACTGAGCTTAATTTAGTGTCACTTTAACGTCTACAGGTTATCGGGCAAAATTATGGATGTTTGTTCTACCGGGAATGCTTTTATATTGTGATAAATATTAAAAGAAAAAATCTCAAATTTTCACACATTATTCCAATATTTTATAGCATATAGATTTTTTAATGATGAGATATTTAATGATTAGAGAGAATTAGGTAAGACATCTTTATTGTATTTATGTACTTATTCCTTATTTTAACATCTTAAATTGATTCCGTAACTACGAAATTCGCGAAAAATTTATTGATATGTAGTGAAAGAAATATTAATTATAAAGATGATTTATTTACACGGGTTTAACCTTATTAATAACTTCCAACAATAGTGAGATGCTAGAGGAGAGAAGGAATGGTTTGTACAAGAATTTGATTTTAACCAAACTTTCTAAACTTGCCGGCAATTGTCCAGTACGATTAATTGTTGTGAGTTCTAAATTGAATTAAATTATAACGCAAATTGGTTTAACGACGAAAATACGAATTTGCAAAATGTTTATATACTCCCGGACACATCTATCGGCCCACCACCCAGTGCCTAAAGTTTCGACGGTGTCTAGTTAAAAATAAATGTTAGGTGGAGCAATAAGTTTTAATGCAGTTTTGAAGCAGATTTATTGGTCAACCCTTATGTATGTTTTTTTTTTATTTTTTTTTGTAATTTCGAATTGATTTGGCCGGCAGAAGTTTTACAACTTGGGCGACAACTTCAGGCCGAGTATCCATATTTTTTGGTCAAAACTGGCTCCAAGTTTAGATTTGCCTTTTTATGGAACCAATAATCGGAAATATCAAAAAAAAAATCCAACTTGTGCAAAATAGAAAAGTTTTCTCCATTCCTGGTTCGTTGAAAACAATGAACGGACTCGAATTTTCGTTTTTTTTTTCATAATCCTGAATTCAAAATAATAAAAAAAACATATTGTTAAGTGTAATATGTATTGTATACACATACATATTGTTAAGTGTAATATATAATATGTGTAATTTGTATAAAACATATTGTTAAGTAAAAATGCAGGGGTGGGTGTGAATAAGTTAAGACGCGCTCTCGTTAAGTCATAAACTTTATTATATATTTATAGCAAATATTTGTAGTGTCGTGCTTTAACAGTTTGCTTTGTGTTATTTAATGAATATCTTAATAATATTCATAAAGTTATTACATATTATGCACTAAGTAGTTAACACTGCTCTTTCTGTCGGATTCTAATCTCTCCGCACAAAACTATTCGTCGCAATGTCCACATTCGAAGCTATCACCGAAAGTCAGAAGTCCTTGGAGGCACTCATCACACGAAAAATGGCTGATTTTGAAGCACAACTTAAATCCACCACTAATAAAAACATCCCTGTGGATAAAGTCAGTCAAGACTTCTCATCGTTCCGTGAGTACGTACAGGATATGTTTAACCTTCTGCGGCAACAAATAATGGATTTAAACAAATCAGTGGACATCATCGAATCGGAAGTCGACGTAAGTATTTACTACTCAACGGTTTGCCGGAGAGAAGTGACGAGGATGTTCGCAAAGTTGTGGTCGGTGTCTTCCATGATCATCTTGGTCTCTCGGAAACTTCCACCTCGTCTCTTCAAACGGCTTACAGACTGGGGACTGCTAAGATAGGCCGTAATCGGCCCATACTTTTACGATTCGAAAATATGGCTCTTCGGGCGAAGATCTGGTCAAAAAAGAAATTATTAAAAGGGTCCCCGATCTCTCTTAGCGAGTTCCTCACTAAATACAGGCAAAGTTTATTCCTGCATGCACGGACGCTCTTTGGCATGAAGTACGTCTGGTCAATGGATGGCAATATCTATGTTAAGTTGGGAGATGGCACACGACGACGTCTTCAAAGCACTGAAGAACTCGAAAAGCTTATTAAACTTCACTGCAAATCCAACGAAGATAATTATGCGCCAGTCAGAGAAGTGAGCGCCCCTGTAACGCAGGAGGAGCAGCCAAGAACACGTCGTGCGATCAGACACAAATAAAGTTATCACGTATTTATAACACGATATTCTTCCGTCCACTACCTTGATCACTTAATTGCTGTCGGACTAAAGTTGCTTGTTTTTTTTTAAATTGAACAAATATCATGTAAAATAAAATTCGACCATATGTTTAATATCGCTACGGTTTATATTGCATTGTATAGAATGCATTCATACTCATTGAGTTGTTTGCTGTCCACACAGTTATAGCTTCGTAAGGTAAACTAACATTATTTTTTTACCTTCCATTTTAATTTTTTTTATAGTTTGTAACCTTTATGTATTTTTGATTTATGTAAGATGATAATTATTAATTTTTTATTTGTTAACTGCCGGCGGATTGGAAGCAGAGTTCTTGTTTTTTGTGTGGTCTTTTAGTATTTTTATTTAATCTTATTCATATTTATTATATAAGACACTAATTATAATTTCTATAATGGTGGACACCAACATTAACGCATCACTTTTCCCTACTAACACCGAATGTTCTTTCACTTCACCATCAGGCGCAGATATATGTACTCTTAACATTTATTTAAGTCATAAATTTAACTCGTTTCGTGTATGGAAATTCCTTTAATCTATTGGCTTTGGGAGATCTAATTGCACCTCTAATCCTATCACAATCACCGGGGATCAATTTAACACTCACTTTTCCTCTACTAATCAACTGGAAACTTCTACTAAGCAAGACACAATTTCTTTCATACTATCACAAATCAGTTCCCATAATAGCACCTTTAACTTTTCTCCCGTCACCGATGAGGAGGTTATAAACACTATTAATTCCTTTAAGACAACATCGGTTGGTGCTGATGATGTCAGTCGATTTATGATAACCCTTCTCATTGATTATATTGCTCCTATTATAACTCATATTATAAATTATTCCCTAACTTCTGGAGTTTTTCCTTCTTTTTGGCGTAAAGCACTTGTCCTCCCACTCCATAAAAACAGTAATCCTACTTCTGTCTCCGATTATCGTCCTATTTCAATTCTCCCTTTCCTTTCCAAGGTACTTGAAGCTACTGTTCAGAAACAATTGTCCTGTCATGTTTTGAGAAATAACCGGCTTACCACATATCAGTCTGGATTCAGACCAGGGCATAGCACTACTACTACCCTTATCAAAGTGATTGAGGATATTCGTGCTGGCATGGAGGACTCATGCGCAACAATACTAGTGTTAATTGATTTTTCTAATGCCTTCAATGCTGTAGACCATGACATTCTCCTCGCCGTACTAGAATACTGTGGAGTTTCCTCTTTGGCACGTAATTGGTTCTCAACTTACCTTAGAGGACGCCTGCAGGCAGTTCGTATGGGTCATTTTATATCTGACTGGCACACGCTGCTTGCAGGCGTTCCTCAGGGTGGAATTCTCTCTCCTCTCTTATTTTCCCTGTTTATCAACTTTATTACTCCACATATTCTCAGCTCATACCACTTATATGCCGATGACCTGCAAATTTATTCTCAAGCTAAGTACACCAATCTTCACGACGCTGTTGCCCAGCTTAACAATGATCTTGCTCGTATCTTTGATTGGAGTACTAAATTTGGCATTAAAGTAAATCCAACTAAATGTCAAGCTATCATTATTGGCAGCTCTCGAGGACTGGGCAACTTAAATCTAAATTCATTACCAGCTATTATATTTAACAAAACAGTAATCCCAATCTCTCCAATTGTGAAAAACCTAGGATTACTTATAGATTGTACACTTAGTTGGCGCCCTCATTTTGCTGAGTTATGTAAAAAAGTCTCCAATAGTTTACGATGTCTTTATCGCTTTAAAAATTTTCTGCCAATAATAACAAAAAAAATATTAATCCAAACTCTGATTATACCCCTTTTTGATTATGCTGACGTCTGTTTCGCCGACGCATCTCTAGAACTTCATAGTAAACTGGATCGACTTTTTAATAATAGTATACGTTTTATCTTCGGGCTCCGCAAGTATGACCATATTTCTTCTTATCGTTCCCAACTTAATTGGTTGCCTCTCTCTTGTCGTAGATCCTACAGAACTCTCTGTACTTTGTTTTTCATTCTATTCGATCCATTTACCCCTGAATATTTAAAACGCAAGTTTGAATTTCAGGGTAACTCCCACGAACGCTGTCTCCGATCTACTACTAGCTCCGAGCTTCACATTCCTCTCTGCCAAACCAACTTCCTTTACAATTCATTTACTGCTCGATCTGTTAGACTTTGGAATGAGCTCCCGCCAAATATTCGGGCAGCTCGTAGTAAGGCTTCCTTTAAGCGAATGTTGTGGCAACACTATTTGTCACTATGATATATGCTCTTCTCCTCCTTTTCTGTACTTATATCAGCCATCATTTATATATATGTGTATGCTTCAGCCAATGTATAACACTACCTTTCCTATAACATATGTACCAATCATAGTTGTGTCCACCACTATTATTGTGTTTTATATTGTACTATATGTAATTATACTCAACTACAAAAATAATGCACCCTTATTTATCTTCTCTGCTCAACCTATGGTAGACTGGGAGAGAATGCCCTATGGCATTAAGTCCGCCTTTTTGTACATTTATCTTTGTGTGCAAATAAAGTTTTTAAATAAAAATAAAATAACAGAAAAGTTTCGTTTTTAACGGTTTAATGATAATATGTTAGTAATAGTTGTAAAGAAACGATCCAAAAATTTAAGAAACTTGCGTTGTCATAATAGATATTGTTTGTGTAGTGGTAATAATATTTAAATGTTACTATAATCTGAACTTTAACATGATATATCGACACATCTAAATGTTTCTGCACGCGACTGTAGCGCTTATTGGCTTGTCATGTCTCTATAGGATTGCGGTTTCATGTCAATCTTTTCCTTTGAATCGATACTATTACTTGATATGATTGTATGAAATTACGAATCGATAAGCTAATTCATACAATGTTATTACTAATAATCCGCAGTGAAATATTGAGAAATCTCAATTAATTTGGTTGTGCCCAATACATAAAAAATTTATACGCATAAACCAATAAACAGTTGTTCATGTATGCCATAATTTGTAAGAACATTTTGCTTGGCTTTTCATGGACCACAAAGTAAGTTTAAATGGATTACCATTTAATGGATTGGATTTTCTTTCCTTGCCATACAGAAGTCAATAATGGTGTCTTTTGGAGTTCCCCCGGTAATGTTTCTAGTCAGTATGTTATCGAATTACTTAAGTATGTTTCTATCATTCCAAGAAGTCGCATCACTCTATTTGGCGAAGTTTTATTTAAGAAAGTTAAAGAGAGCCTAATCAATATATCCTCATAGTTTTGGTAAGTTTTTCAATAACAGCTGTAGTCTTTGCAAAGTAGTTGGCAATAGTTTTTTTTGTAATATCTGTTTTTATGTAACTATATTAACATTTGATATTTATATAAATTTTAAGAAAGCTACTGAATATTCCATTAGGTTGGAAAATGTAGGTGAAAAATGTTAGATAATTAATCGTAAGTTTGGATTCAAAATGCCAGCTAAAGTTTATTTAGACTGTTAGTACACACTTTAGTAATATATGCATTATACTTTTAACTACAGATCATATTTTATTTAATATCATCACATTAAAGGTAGTAAACAAATGAGATTTTTTTAAATGTTTATCTCTCGAAAACATTGTAATATGTTTAATGTTTTCATGTTACGGTATAACTTAAATGTCGAAAATATATATACACTTTTAAAAAATATTGTTAAATAATAACATGTCGTGTACAACTCGCCGAGGCCTGCGTCAAATACCCTCTGATCTTGTGGTTTCGGTAAAGGAAAACATTGTAAGGAAACCGATGTGTAGCAAGAGCTTTCAAGTCAATAATGACTTAGACTCTCCTTTTGTGATATGCCCAGCCATAAGTCCCAGCAGTGGGAACATTAAGTGGGTGCTACATAGAACGTATTTCATTGAATATTAATGTAAATAAATGGTAATTTTGTGTTGAGAAATTTACACGAATTTTTTAATTTAACTCTTTTCTTTAATGAGGACAAAAGCAAAAAATTGCTCTTTTCGAACGTAGCGGCTTATGGCGTGTAATTTAAGTAAATTACATTGCGTCTTACTTTGTCTTCGTTTGTAATATCTTAAAAGTAACGAGGTGAAGGCAAAGCATAATCTATTAGCATTTATATTAAACCTAAACAGGGTTGTGAAATTAATGAAGAATATATCAAAGGTGTTGTCTTCATTTTATATGATTTATTATGTATCAAATGTAACTAATTTTGGATAGAGCACAAGGTTTTACGAACACATGAAAGTTAAATTTAACTATTAACTATTTTGTTAATGTTAAACGAAACGTACAATTTTAAGTTTTAAAGTATAGCAGAAAGTATAAAGCAATAAGTTGTGTTTTGATATTTTTATGTTGATAAATGTTATACATACAGTAATAATGAATAGTTACCCTGCAGATGTCTGTGTTGATTGTAATTTTCTTTAGTTAGATAAATAAGAGTACGTTTTAATTATCTCACGTACTCGTGTTAAGAACGAAGACTTAATTGGAACAAATTGGTTTCAAATTTCATTATCTAAATCTGTAGTACTTTTATTCATATTCATTCTTCTTTCCTGCGAAAGATTTTTTCTTTATAATTAATTTAAAATTGGACCCTGATTTTTATTATATAATAATTTAATTTATTTGTTGTCTTACTATAAAGATTCACCTCAAGTTGTGCGATGGATAATTTGAATTAAACTTTCGGATTTTCGGTAAAAGTAGTTGGTTCCGTTAGTTGGTACTAGTTTAAAACGATAGTAGTTATATTATTAGTAAACATAATTAAATATAAAACATTTAATTAATTAATAACGGCGTTGTTTAAATAGAAAATTTGACTACAGAAAATAATACAATCTCATGTACTGAATCAATAGGTTCAGTCAGATATAATAAACTCTTTATAAAAACAAAGAAAAGTTAAAACATAAAAATCCAATTTAGCGTATATATTTTAGCTTATAGATAGTAAACAGAAATTTAGCTACGATACAATTTGCATTGTGTCCGTGTACTAAGATGAGATGTAACTACGTAGTAACATAATTTCTCTCTCAGAAACATTAATGTAATTGTGGTCAGGAACCTGTCTGCAACATATGTACACATTCTTAATGAAAATGGAATTCACGATAGGAGTATGAAAAATTGAAAAGTAACTTAACGTCATTTGTATTAAGGTTGGTTTGTTCTAACTTACTCGTGTATAATTCTCATTATGATAAATAAGGGGCGCATGATATTTGTTATGCGAATATGGTGTTCAGTTTTAAATACTTTTGTCGTAAGCAATAAATAATTTTTATAAAGAATTTTAGAATAAAAATTTAAAATATGAGAACTTTCTTAGTCGTGTGTCTTCCTTGTATAAAAACAAAAATTTCTACTAAGTATAATTCCTTCTAGGGATCATTTTAACAAAAAAATTAATCATAAACCTTGAATACCTCTAGAAAATTTCTAGAGACAGTGAGCTCATTCTACTTAGAACGGACTGCAAATAGCATTTATAAAACAAATGTAGGTATTCTGTGATAAATATGACATCAGGACATCTGTGACTTTAGTCGTCCCGTGACCATGAGTGGTGTAAATCATGTCGCAAAAACGTCGGATTGGTAAATAGTCAAACCAACGCGATGAAATCCGTAAAATTTAGTTTTATGTGCAATATTCGCAAGCATACGAGAAATCGTTGTGATTGTAATGTGGAATATATTTTAGAGCTTCGTGAGCGTAGAGGAAGTTTGGAGTTCCATTCTAAATCCGGAAGTAGAATTTGAAACAGGGAACAGTGTACATGTCTTGAACCACGGGAAATGGGTCGAGTTATCGAGCGCGTGGCGGGGGTTTGCGTGGCGGCGTTTGGTGAGTCGGTCGCTGCCCTCACTAATGGCGTTAACCTGCAATCCACCTGCATTATACAAATTATAAGAAATAAAATTGTTATAAATCATTATAAGAAATAAAATAAAATATCTATTTAGCAATTTTTGATATTTACATGACTATTTGTTTTAAAATTTGCAGTTTTTGTACGTGTGCGTTAACGTATTATAATGGCAACCAATTTTATAGAATTAGTTACATGTATTAATAATTTGATGAATAAAATATTATCAGAATTAACTTATTTAGTATGTACAGGTTATAATTTGCATGTAATATAATCAACTATTTATTTATACATACTGATTATTATATAATATGTTAACACACAAAGCGTGTTCAATGATTTCTCTATAAACTAATACCCGTTAGGGCCATCGTTTTCACTCCGATCGATATATACCGGCTTTAGTCAGGTGCCAAACTTCTTTCAACAATATTCACATGTGGAATATTAATTAAATTCTCATGAAACGTGTTTATTAATTAAGTCTATTAAAGTTACACGCGAGTCTTTATTTTTACGGTGTTTTTAACACAAACGTGTAAACGCCATTGTGTATTATTCCATTGTAAATGTTAAAAAATTAATAATTAAATAGCGTAGTGAATTTTGAAGAGATTATGTGTAGTTATCATTTCGGTTGTCAACATATGAGAGTTAGATTGTTCTGGCCAGCCACACTTCATCATCTTCAAACTCAATGTCACTTAACATCATATGAAACTAAGATCAAGTGCAAGACCATTGTCGAAGAAAAGTGTTTGATCAAATTAAAAAAACGTACAGCAACTATTGCATTCATATCACTTTTCTACAGAGTTAAACAAAATACTGTTTTAAAAAAAGTGTAACTCTTTTGTGCTGGTTTTGTCAACATTATGGTTACAGATTTTAAGAAAATTTATTTGTTGTATACATTCTTATTCATGTACATGACACGGTCGGGTAACTGACGGCAATACTAATATCCATTACCATAAAAGTCGTTAGTTTTATATTTAGGTTCATTACTGTAATTATTCTTTTAAACTCGTGTTTTTAATGACACATTTTTGTTACAGGTTATTGTGGAAATTTCCGACGGAACAAAGTTTACATTCCTCACTGGAACATCCACGTTTTATTAGAACCGCCTGAAGTTTGTCCGGTAAACTAATTTAAGCTTTTGAAAGCGTTAAAAGACCGCAGGAACTTTTCGAAGCTATTGATTCGTAAACTGTGACAAAGACTTGTGTAGTTATAAAATATATACAGCGTTTGTAAGGTGTAAATTAAGTATACTTTACAAGTGAAAAAGCGATAGTGATGTCGACCTGTTTGGTTGAAGAAGGTCGCGACGAAGGCGGTGGTGAAAATGCTAGAAGCGAGGAAGATTTGGCCATAGAGTTGTTGCCAGAGAGGCCTAGGCGTGAGGTGCTGGTTAGTGCTCGAGGACGTCGTGCCTGTTCGGAGCAAGGACCTCATCCATCTCAACTTTATATGCGTGAGTATTTTATAACATTGTATGATATATGTTAACTTTGCAAAACGCCTACCAGTACCAGTTAGGTTTAAAAATTTTCTATATTTGTTCAATAATACTTACCAAAAATACATACATAAAAAGTTAGGTATTGAAGAAACCACTTAACTCAACTTCTATTTTTATCGAAAAATTAATAATTCTGTTTTGGTTACATTAAATTTAAATACTCGGCAATCGGTAGGAGTTAGTTTTTTAGATTTGTTGAAAATACATAATAATGCCGTAATACTGTGTACCCTATAAAATTTGCTGCCGTTTTGTGGCTGTCGTAAGAAAGTGTAAGAGAATTCGGCTCCGAATTTTAATATAGTAAAAGGCCATAACGCAATTTACTTCTAAATTACAACCACGTTAGGCCACGAAAATGAAGGGAAACATCTGATATAATTTTCATGAGAATTTCTGACTTTTTATAATAAAATTTCTGCTGTATTTGTAGAGAATAAAATGCTTAAAAAAACATGATATTGTACTGCCTTCCTTAAAAGCAAAAAAGTTTCATTTAAGTTCAAAGAAAAGAATATTTTATCTTCAGTTAAAAAAAACTGGCGAAATACTAATACAGATGTTAAAAAGAAAACTGTGAATTGAAAAAGTAAGTCACGTTTTTCATTATACAATCTTTTTAGGTTTACGTTTAACTAATTTGCATGTTAAAAGGCAATGAACAGCCCGACATGTTGATCGGTGCTAGGTGAATGTCGACATGCTCAACTGTGTCGAGTGAATATTTTTATGATAAAAGAGATAAATGAGCTACACATACTAAAATTAATTTTTATTAACAAAAAAAAATTGGATATATAAAGTGCTCGCATCATTTTCCAAGCGGTATGGCGCGAGTAGTATAGGTAAAGGTCACAGGAGAAACAGCTACATTTTTCCTGTAGTTGTTCATCTGCAGTCACATATGAGAGATAGTTAAATATGACAAAAACTAAAGTAAAGTGTAGATACAATTACATGTATTATACAAAGCGATGAATAACGCATAAAAAACTCGTAGTTCTTGTAGTACCATTTGAAGTACGAATACTATTTTTACATGATAAACAATATTCTGGTACTTTTTATGGAAAGATCTAATCTATTGTTATATATTGAGGAAAAATAGGTGTATCGATTTTTTAAGACTAAATTGAAAAAAAGGTGGGTATGACATAACATCGTTTCGCTGTAAAAGACAGATGATGACTGTAAGTCTCGCGACATTCGCGTTTGGGCAGTGCACGAGGTGTGAGCTATGTGGCTGGTGACGTGTGAATGTGAGAAGTATGGCAGATTAAATTTATATTCGAATAGATGTTTCTAATACTATTGTTAATTTAAAATTAAAGAGCTTCCTAAGGTTTCTAATACTTCGGTATTTGTTGATATCATAATTATACCTGCGTATATTATTTTTTTAAATTATTAACGGATCTCTCAAACTGTAATAATCTTAATCACAGAACCCCGGTATAGTTGTTCTGCATTAAAAGCTTAGACACAAGATTGAACGTACTCGTATATATATGCCGTATGTATATCGATAAGAAAACAATCTTTTACATCAAAATGTTACTCATGCTTTATGAATATTATTATGTCAAATAATATTAAAGTACCTGATGGAGGCTAACCACAAGTAATTGTGAAGCCAGAACCCTCTGAAAATCGTATAAACCTTCAGCCCGGGGCATTCATGTGAAAGCCAGTGATAAGATTAATATACTTTCGATTACGCAATATTTTCTTGTATGTACAGCAAATGAAATATCTTTAACTCGATATTATTGGTTTTACTGCAATATAAGATACATTTAATACATTAGTAAATTTCTTTATTACGTTTTTCTTAAAAAATATTTAGTTTAATGATTAACGAAATGTTTATGTAAGACAAAGTTTTTCTGGTTAGATTTATCTAGCTGGCAATTATTTATCATTTGGCAATACGTGATTATATTATTATAAGTTGAGCAAAAAATTTGCCTTGACTTCGGCATTCTAATGAATAATTTCTTCATCGCTATACTCAATTATTGAAACTAATGTATAGTAATCACTAGATTAAGTTTGTGTAAAATAAGAAAATCGGAAAATAATTGTGTAATAAAATCAGTTTCGTTTTATATTTAGTCGACGAGTAAAATGTAAGACTAAATTGACGTTTTGTACTTCAAAAAGTCTAAACAAAATAGATTTTTTAATTCTTTAATATTCATAAATTTATTTATTTATTTAAGAGGTAGGAATTATCAAAAAATAGTAGACACGTTTGTTTTTTAATATTCTTTGAAAATACATTTATTGTACTTTTTACTTTAATCTTATCACAATTAAGTTTTAGTCCTTACGAAAAAGAATTTAATAAATTAGTTATTTAGCTCTTACTATTACTTGTTTCTTTTTAGAATCAAATGAATTCAAGTCTTTTACGACTGTGTAACCCATTCCATGTAACAGATGGAGTGAAATATGTATAAGATAAAACAATATACATTTTTTCAGCATGAAAATCGTTTTTAACGCGACACTTAAATGACAGCGTGTTTTCGTATTTCCATTACGGTTGACATATCTTTTTTTGCAATAGTTGGAGTTTTTCTTTTGATAATGTTTGAAACGTTTTATAGTTTGCTTGAAGTTTATTCAAATAGGATTTATAATAAAACGAATACGAAATTTAATTAAGTACCAAATATTTTCTCTAATTATATGAGCCGAACTACCAAAGGATTATGAAAGCTGAAAACGCTATATTTGAAATTTTTATTAAATAGCTCTTAGTAATGAAAGGAAATTAAAATATATAGTAGCTTAACTTAGTTTAGTTTCTTTCATAGAACATGGTACCTCTCACCTATGGGGAGCAAATAGTGGACGACGTGGATGGAGTCGGAAGAGGACATCAGCTCCACAGATGGGCAACACTCAGGGTTCGATGCCGCGAGTCGCCCTCGTGCTGCGTTCCCGCCGCAGTTGGCCAGTAGCTCCGCAATCGTACCGAAGGTCAGTACCACATTTCATTACAACACATCACTAATCAATAGTTACGACATCTTTTATAATCAACATTTGAGATTCGGTATAATTTACAAGTTTTGTTAAATAATAACTTTTATTTTCCTTTAAAATAACAGATAAAGTATCCATGGTTTATGACCCCCGAACTATAAAATGCTTTTATGATTTAAATCATTTTCTTTTAATATAACTAACCTAATAGCCTAGAAACATCTTTTCTCATATTTTGTTAGAGTAGTAAAATTTCATGTTTTCGGATCATTTTACACGTTTACGTTTGTTTAAAAAGAAATTTAAACATTCCATATACATAATACTGTTTGTTCTGAAAGATGTTTTATTATTATTATTAATACGTATGTTACAAAAGTGTTCTTTTACACAGAGATGAACAGATGGGTTCTTTCAGATCATCATTATACGCAAAAGGAAACTTATAGAATTTAGAAATGATAAAACTTTTTCCGGCTTGCTTCATGACCTTAGGTATACTTAGCAATTTTTTTTACTTTGGCTGGCCTAGACTCTCTTTGCCACGCCCATGCGATTCATTCAGCCGTCTGTGTAAATCGAGCATTAGTCGGATAAATAAAGTTCGTAAATGGAGAGTTGTGACTGACAACTCTCCATTCATCTCTAATTAATATTGATGTCTACCTAAATCTTTGATGAATAATGACTGTTTTGCATAAATGAAAAGGTTTAGTTCAGTTTAAAATATTTTTGAATGGAAATCACCACGTCAATTATTTGTACGAAATTTCTCTTTTATTACTTTTGAGGAAATTTAGAGATAAGTAGTATAGTTTATACGTTAAATGTTTATCGAACCGGTACTGGATCTGTAGTAGTCTATAAAAAATGATAATCATCAACAACAAAAACAAAAAAATTGATTTGGTTGCTTTTTTCATATTGTATAAAGATTTATTTCATACCTTTAATCAAGACATCATTATATAGAGGCGCATTAATCTATACAAATATATTAAATAATACGATATTACAGCAAGGATATATTTGGATCATGGACATATAAAAATTGTGTTTCAAATGTGAGTAGAAGCTAATAAAGCCCCTTATATAACTGATCATATTTGAAAAAAATATTAGTTAGATTTTTTAAACCGGTAACTAGTAAACACTTTACAATATTTAGATAAATTGTGGCGATATTACTTATAAAAATCTGTCTTAGTATAGTAATCGTAGATCACAAATTTACGTGAAAGTTTTATCACCATATATATTTATTTAATGTGTATTTTACTAGTAAAACTTTAACGATTCCGTGATTTAATCATAGTAAGCTTTACATTATGAACAAAGTCAGACATGACAACATTGCTCAAGGAACTACAACAAAAGGTAGCAAGTAAGTTCAATTGAAGTCAGCGCGGAGAGATAAAAGGCTGCCGTATTGCAACGTCCGCTTATCTAATGTTATTTTATTACTTCGTGAACTTTGTATAAGCTTGGTTAAAGTTTAAACCTAGAAAGCAATCACTGCAATTGCTTATATTTGTTTGTAATTTCTTTAATTTTGTTTGTGATAAAAGTAAATCAATACAATTTTTTTTTAATATTATTGTATTAAGGCTAAATCTATTTGAACAAATATTAACGCCTCTACGTGGCTATTAAATTTCATCAAAGTAACGATCCTTAAGCAACGTGACCGAGATATGTATTTCGCACGAAATTGGTGTTAGTACACAAGTTGAAACCTTATACTAGCCGTAGTAAGGTAAACTCAATGCCGTGTAAATATACTCAAGTGAGTGGTGAAATTGTAATACATGTTATATAAGGGGCTGCCATCCAACTTTTCCTTAATTTTCTGTGTTAAAATTAGTTAGTTATTTTTCTCTATAAACTCATTATTTGGTTAAAGACAAAAGTCTACAAATTTCACTGCAGTATAATCATTTGTCTTTTTTCAGTTTATTTCTTTCACTTTGAACAATGTGAGTACCGAAACATCAACGGTGACTGTTAATTTAAAACTGTGAAAGCTGGCTTTGTTTCTTTATGCATCGATTAATTGTTGGTATTGTTCCAAAAACTATGGCATCATTTCTGTATGATTCATTAACATGAAAAGTTTCGTATCAGTAACTTTTTGTTACAACGTGATTCATTAGCAGTATTATTTCTTAACACATAAATACTACAGCAAATTCAAAAAACCACATATGGCAGTAACGTATAAATAATATAATTTTTTTGTTATGCAATGTGGGAAAAATTTTAATTGTATTTCCAATAAAAATAGGATTTCCTGATAATAAGTTATATGCACTTAGAGATATAAGATGTAATCTCGTGATTTCAATAATTTTCATACTTACAAGTTTTAGACCGGAACGCAACCATGTTAGCAAACGACTGCTTGGCAACAGAAGTAAAGATGAATACTTAAGTAGACGGTCTTCGACAACACCGGCTTACCACCGGGACAGTTTTAAAATAATGACATCTACGGTTTAAGTTAGCATCCCTGACCAATTAGTCAAACTGCTGTTTGTGTTATGTATGTAATAAATAAGTTATAATTAATTTTGTTACGGAATAAATCCAAAATAATTTTTTTGTGGATGTTCCTATTGTTTGTGACTACGTATTCTTTACTGGACGCGAATTCGATTATATTAGAAGATTATCATTACGACTCTAACGATTAATATTAGAAGTGGACGGTTGAGTCGGAGGTTACCGTACCATAATTAATCAATAGCTAAAATGTTATTATTTGTATGAGAGTCATTTCACGGGCGTTGGTTCGTGTTCTTTTCATATTTCTCTTTATTTTGTATAGAAAATCAAAAATGAGACTATATATATTTTTGTTAATGCTTGAGTAAGATAAAGGACGAGAGTCAATTTGAAGTTATTTACTATTTATTTAATACTTGAAAAAATCACAGTTTCAACAAAAATTATTAATAGAAAACCTTTGCCCCATCCACATGAATGGTTTTTCAGATTTTTTTTATATTTTGAGGGAAGAGCTTAAAAGAAATATTAAACTCTAATCACACAACAAAGGAAAAAACACGATAGATGAGAACCTTGACGTCTACTGAAAATTGTTACAAAAGGCAAGCTATTATACCTATACCTATTTAACATTAATATTTTAAAAGATTGTTGAACGTAAAAGAAATTAATTTATATAAATTCACAATATTAATATAAATTAATTACAAAAAAATTATAAATCATTTAACCGATTTTTGATCGTTGGTTTCTTGTCAAATCATAATCATTGAGTGCCATCTTCAAAGTTAGCCGATTAGTTGGAGAATTCTTTTAGGATCCTGTGCTATTCTTTTAAGTTCAGAGTAAATACACCGTATCCTCTTTTATGTCACCGAATCACATCTTTCGTTGTCTTCTCGTCTCCGGGAATCTTGCCTTCGATAATCAATTTTGAAAACTTGTAAAAAGATCCCGTCTGAAGTAGCCGAAAAACGTACCTAAGGAGATCGTTTATTTTATTATTTGTACTTACTAACTTACTAACTTAAGTGTACACTAGATATGTTTTAAAATTTAATGTGATTACTAGCTTGCGGTTTTACATGCCACAAAAGTAATGTTAAACTTGATAAATTAATTTCTATACAACACCTTACCTGGTTGTTTAAAACAACAAAAAGGTTCTGGAGTTGATTGTGTCAAAATGTCAAAACTTTATTATACCAAAATTGATTTGGGTTTCCACACGTAGTTAATTTCGATTGAAATTGGTTTAATTTGTAACTTAAAGCACGATTAAGTGGTATTGGTTCGTTGTAGATTTCACAAGAACGTCTAAATTGAGTATTCCAAATGAAGAACAAATATGAAGGTACATATATTAAAGGATGTCAACAAAACATGTGACGTGGGTGCTTCTGTGAGAAGTGGGCTTGAACCTCTTCCCTAGCTGTATACGGACTTTTTTTTTGGGCTTCGGTATACATCTGAGATGTTTGCTGTTGTGCGTAGGCCTTCTCGCTGAAATGTCTATACTGAGAATAGTCACCTACATCTACTTCACCCACGTCGATCAGTTTCATACGATCTTCTCCGGGTGGCCAAACCAATGATGATAAAGTTTTTAAGTAATTAAAAAGCCAATGGTTAGATTCAGTATGATATTTATATACCTCTAATTATTTTTGAGTGAGCATAGTAGAAGTCATCTGTTGCCAGAGACCGTGTAGGTAGGAACCAACGTGATTATTTTTTCTGCCACTAAACATACATTACTGTGTTCCGGTTCTAACGGCGCTGTAGCTGTTGAAATTACTGGGGTAAGGAGAGTTAACATCTTGTTCCAAGGCGACGTGCTTAATGTGGTGCTGTGTATATCATCATAACTAGCGCCATGTTGTTATAGATTAGTGTATCACATACCATCAGGTAAACGTCTCGCTTGTCTCGTAGCTTCGTCATATAAAAAAAGTACTGTTTTCCGATTTGCAGTTACGAAGTTGTAGCTAAATTACATCGGCGTTATGAAGTTACTAGAATATTCCGATCTATTAGATACTCAAATATATTAGTTCCACTACGGGCACAATTTATTCTGCTGTATTTATATAATTATTAATTTTCAAACATATTGAAAAAGAACTAAATACTGCAGCATGGCTTTAATAGAAGATATCCTGTTCCAAAATCACTGATTATAAAAAAATCTTTAGTGAAATAATTGACTAATTTATATTGTCGGACTTCAGAGATGCGAAAATTCTAATTAAACCAAAAACCAGAGTACATAAACAATACTACTGAATTTTAAACTAATTGTTTCTCGCTCAAATGGATCTTTCTGCAATCAAGCTTTTGTAAAGTTTACCGACAGCAATTAAATAAAGAAAATAACATTCGTAATGGAAAGAAAAGAAAGGTCATTTATTTAGCAAAAGGTTCATATTAATATTGTGTATAAAATCTTAACATCCACCACATTATTTTTTTTAAGGTACAAAAGTATCCTTTACATTTATGCACATCGCACATAAACTAATAACACATAACGAAAGGATAAACCAAGATCTTTTAATACTTTTTAATACAACATATGTGCACCCTCTTTTCTTTCAGTTTCTAAGCCGACGTCTTAGCATTTGTTTTTCTCAACAAAACACATGCATTCTTTTTTGTCTTTAGATATGAGGAAATTTCTTGTGTGGTTTTTTCTAGGGATCGCGAACATGTTATGAAGGAGTTTCTATTACTTATCTGTTGAAATAAAATATGACGTTTGAGTTGAGAAAATAAAACGGAGCATTTATTACTTAAAATAATAAATTTTTACAAACTCGGAGAACATGTGTCGTTCAGTATTTTCCTAGTTGTAAAGTAAAACTAATTCATGGCAGATTTATTAACGTTTCTATGAAAATTTATGTTTCAAATGCGCTCTGGCTGTTTAGGTACGTGTCAACTTATCCAGATTAATCCTTTTATTTAGGTTTATTTATACAATCACTTATCTATAGCAATATTTGCTATACACACTGAAATTAAATTAATTTTCCTTGACAATATTATTAGTATCAATTGCTACTTTAATTGCAGCAGTATTTCGGAATTTTAATTAATAACAGTTAATACAAACTGTGCTCTGATGTAACAGTAAATACGTAAAAAAATATTAAAGCTATGTAAATTTTCTAAAACATCTTTTCTCGTCACATCTTTTAAGTAAGTAATTTTAGTAACTAACATAAACTAACATACTTATATGGATAAACTAAGTGACAAAGGCTTAGAATTCGAATTTTTTGTTAAATTTACTACAACGGCAATCTTACGTATTTCTGCTGAAATCGTTCATTGTAGTAAATCCTTAGGTGGATTTTCTGGTAATACTCAATTTATCTGACCTAGATATCGAGAATAAACTCCTATTCTATATCCCTATCTCTCAGAATAGATGAAAATGCGCGGCTTTAATGTCGACTAACATTAAAACTGCAGGTTTACTGCTAATTACAATTAGCCATGAAGTTAGAGTTTTAAGGTTTTATTTGAGAACGTACGTCGATCGTTTTTATGACGGGATGAACACAAATGAGCGATAGTGATATATTTGAGTGTAGTTACAGTGTCACAATTTGCCTATAATTAAATCATATTTAAAGACAAAAGTTGGAATATTTTTTTCAGTGTTTCATTAGCTACATTTTTCTTCAAACCAGAACTTAGTACCACCCATAACTATCTAAAGCATTCACTTTTATCATTATCATTTGAAATTTTGAAAACTTCTTGTCGTTGTCAAACTCTCTGTATTTGGTATGCGCGTTGGCGAGTACAGGACGATGGTAACGTTTACAAGGAAATCCGCTTTAGTTTTCGCGAAATTATTTCCTGCACATTTGCTTTTTATGAAACGCCGTATGTAAAGATGCTGGGGGTATATTCCAACCTGTCTTCCACACAGTGAACATTGTGTTACGCTATTCACTCAATCTATAGCTTCAAACTGTCAAAAGTCTGATAAACCTTAATCGCGAATTTCAAACAGCAGAGTTGTTAAAAGTTAGAGTGGCTGGTGCAGAATTTAAATTGTTTGTCTATAAGCGCTATCGCTGGTGGTTATGGATGAACCTCGTTGAAATATTTCCCCCTCTTTCACTATTTTAAACGAAGTATTGCTTTTCAAAATTATTTTACGTATATATCTGTACTATATATATATCTAAGAAATTAAATTTGACTACATGTATAAATAGATAATAAGCCAATTTTGTACCATTGATTCTTGTAAGGGCGTGATCTTGTTGAGATGTTGATATTTCTTTGAGTAGTTATTCTTTTACATATTTAAGCCTTTAGTTTTTGAATTGGTGTCCTTGTTGTTTAAATGTATACTTAATAAATGGTAACCTACAAATCGTCTCCCTTTGAAAGTAATGTTTATTAAAATAGCACATAATATATAATATTAATATACAACAGCATAAAGCCATGTTATAGAAGTTTCGTCGATCTTAAAAGAGATTTTAGTAGCTACTATAATTGACGACCTAATAAAAATCGGGCTTCGCGGCGGAATTCTTATAGCTTACGAGGTAACGACTTTCCTAGAACTACTAAGGTCAATCACTATTCTTCTAAAATTAAAGTATTTATTTTCCATTTCGTACTTGTAGGTATAGTTACATGCCATTCTCCGGTACTGGTTTCTGGTTTGTCGCGTTGAAGAGGCTGCTGTGTGTACTACGGTTTAAAGAAATTTGTCTGTAGTCTCGTAGTGGAAGTTAATACGGAATGGGATTTCGGTGTAGCGAGATGTCATTTTCGTTAGCGAAACTAAATTGTGTCGCATCGCAAAGGCAGCCGCAGTATAGAAGAAGAGTGACAGTTAGATAGTTTATCGTTGCTTTTCTCGTGCACCGTGACCGAATTATGACCAAGAGTGGAGTAGAACATTAACGGCGGCTTGTTTTCCAGATGCACGCCCTCTTGGCTTTCATAGCTTTTCAGTAATAAAATCTAGCTGGTCCGAAGTTTGTTTTAAAAACGCTGTAATACAAAACATTTATACATTTACACAATAAATGAAACTTCTAGTACAATTTGTATGAATTACTGGTATGCCCTTCTGGCAAGAAATAAAATGTAAAAAATGAACGAGATTCATACAAGAAAGTCCTCGTATTAAAATTACGTCTAATTCTTTAGAATAATTTTACGTCTTGCTTAAGGATAAATATAAAGTTTCCGCTACACTCATAAAATGATATGCACATTTCTTAGAATATGTCAGTAATCTGTACCTTATTCTCTTAAATAAATTATTTTCAAAATGTGAAACGATTAGTGTACTATTTATAAAGATTATTAGATGATTGTTATGAACTTATTATACTTTATTATTTTAAGATAAACGTCGATTAGTGGTAATGGGTTTTAAGAGTTTTTACTTGTTTATTACTTGGCTACTTACAAATTAAAATACAATAGCAATTCCCATGATTATTGTCCAACCCCAGCTAATTTCTATGCACTAAAGTCATTCGTAAGTAGAAATACGTCGCTTTCATAATTGTCTATTTACAATATAACTTACTTAAAGATTTTCAATACAAAATATGAAATTATTTGTAGGTAATGAAACAGGAAATTGGATTCAACGAAGTTACTCAAATTTTCAAATCCATTAGATGCTGATGGTAGAACGTATTAGAGAATTTATTATGGAATCAAATCGAATGCTCCGGAACAATCGAAGTAATAATTTAGAATAATTGTTATTTTTTAGAAATAAACCATTTATAATGTTCTCACTGGTGGGACTCCGGGTTTCCTATGAATCTGGGAGAGGCTAGTGCAGGTTGACGGATGTCTCATGTCTACGTAACGGATAACATATCGGTTTCGTCACAGTATATTTCTTCGCTGATAGTTCAAGTGTAGTGGATATCGAATCCGCGCCTCTTTATTATTTATTATTATAGAAAACTTTATTTATTTAGAAAGAGGCTCAAAGCTGTCGTTTTAATGTCTTATTTTGTAAACGGGTGATATTGCCTTTATTGTATAAATAGACTCTATTTTTTCAAGTGCTCGAAAATGTTAAAGGAAAAAGATATAAATTAGGTGATTATTTAATCATATTTATGCGTTTTCGTTTCTTTTTACTAACATTTATTTAAGTTTATGAAAATACAATTAAGGAAATTATTGCGTAGGTCTATCGTAAAAGTTGTCCTTATTTTGGAACAAAGAGTTACTGTAATAAAAGGTTTTCGATGTACACAATACTATTCTACCCAATGAATTAGGTTTCAAAGATTGCGAGGACGAAATGTAAGCTCCATTCGTCGTTTGATGGATGGCTTCAAACATTGTGTCGTCGCAATCTGGGTCCCCTAAATAAAAATGATCTGATTATTAACAATATTTTTTATTGATTCCGTGTATTAAATATCATTTATTAAATTTTCAAAGGTTACTTTATACATAGAATAAAAGTTATTAAAAAAACACCTAATATATGGGTGTCGCTAAAAAAAACCATTAAATTCGAGTATCGGATCTAATACAACAAAGATTTAGAAAAAAAATTCTAAAAAGATTTAATTTCCACTAGCAGTATAACTATTTTCCGCATTCGCGAATAATCGCCAGTTTTTTAATGTTTGTATTTGCAATACAAACGTGAAAAGTTTGTATATCATATCATAATTCAAAATAATTCATGAAATATTCTTCAGATATTGATTTTAGTTACTAGTTTATCAGGTTACGTGTATTAAGATTTATTTGTTATCAAAAATGTATGCTTATTTGTTATAAAATAGTCAGTTGGTTATCGCATTTGCATGTAGAAAGTTTTAAAAATCTCTTACATGAACATTAATTTTAAAAAATAACAAAGATGTATTTATGGACAGAGAAAATGAAATAGACTCTGCATAGTTTCTACTACAAATCAGGTTTTTGAATTAGTTTAAAAGTATTTATAAAATTATTTAATATCTCTATGAAGTTATGCAAATTTAAGAGGCTCGGAACTGATTATATTTATGCAAAGTTTTTGGATTTGTGATTCATGATATTTTAGTTGTATTCCCTTTAATAGTATTGTACGCTGTGTCGGTATAGCGGCAGAAATTACGGCTGTAATTAGTTTTATTACCGTTTATTTAGCCTTATTGTGACACAGCGTGGTTTTATTACGAGTAATTGGTTTTCATAATCGGTGTTAAATTATTTTTGTAAGGAACCATCATTATGGCAGTCTCAATTGTTAGGAATATTTTAATTACTGGTCATTTATTGTTTTAATATGGTTATGTAAGGCCGAAGTAACCGCACGCATAGGTGAACACTTCTTTTGTTAGATCAGTGGTATTACTAAGCCCAATTACCACTGTTTAAATAATGCGTAAGATAATATATAACATTACAACATTATTACAAAAGTGGATTAAATCCGCTGTAACTTTCAAGAAGCCTCACTCTTGATTACTTTCATACACATGGAAGTTATAATGTTGCTGTAGAACTTAATTATGATGAATAATTATGTGAAAAGGGAGCTTATGTATCTTAATCTCAAATAGATTGTAGTATAAGATAAATTTTAGTATAATTCTTTATATATGTATAAACAACGGTAATAAAGTTAATGTCAAATAGTGTTTTCAATAACAATATTTCAAAGGCAACAATATTTCATGCTCTCCACCACGAACTATATGAAAATGTAGTTTTATTGGTAACTAGCTGACCCGACAGACTTCGTTCTGTCAAAAAAAAATGGAATGTTCTTTGTTCCTGCCTATTTTATAGCCGGGGCAAAAAAATCTCCTGAACAGAACCGTCACCCTGGTTATGGGCGGTGTGTGGGGTTCAGCACTATATGTATTCATCTAATAACTAATATTTAGATATTAGTGGGTTCCAGAAGAGTGGCCAAAGTTATAATTAAAGTACATAAGTTATATTTACTATAATAATTTTTTAGGAACAAATAACTGTCACATTCCAAATCTTTTTGACAGAATGTAGTCTATCAGGTCCGCCAGATGGTAACGCGGTTTGTGCTCGACTGATGTATTGACGTGTAAACGAATGCATTTTATGTCGCGCGCCGAAACTAAAGAAAACTAAAGAAAAAACAAAAGAAATAATATCGCGAAGCCGACCAAATTGAAAATCAGTATGGTGGATCTTTAGCTCTTACATTTTGTGACTATTTATGTTATTAATTCATTCGTTTTAATATTTGACTCTTTAGCGTTACGAACGCGCCTACATTGCTTAGACAACAGTGAAAGCTTGTAATTGAATATAAACTTTTGTTAGTTAGTTTCTGGTTTCTGGTTACTGGTTTCTGGTTACTGGTTTCTGGTTTCTGGTTTCTGGTTACTGGTTTCTGGTTCTGGTTTCTGGTTACTGGTTACTGGTTACTGGTTTCTGGTTCTGGTTTCTGGTTTCTGGTTTCTGGTTACTGGTTTCTGGTTTCTGGTTACTGGTTTCTAGTTTTTAGTTACTGGTTTCTGGTTTCTGGTTTCTGGTTTCTGGTTTCTGGTTACTGGTTTCTGGTTTCTGGTTTCTAGTTTCTGGTTTCTGGTTTCTAGATTTCAGATGTCAGATTTAAATTTTTTATTTTCCATTTTCAATATTCTGTATACAATATCCAATATCT
This sequence comes from Byasa hedistus, assembly GCA_029286795.1. NCBI lineage: Eukaryota > Metazoa > Arthropoda > Insecta > Lepidoptera > Papilionidae > Byasa > Byasa hedistus. The sequence goes on from JAGSMW010000008.1 coordinate 4,568,988, forward strand.
AATATCCAATATCCAATATCCAATATCCAATATCCAATATCCAATATCCAATATCCAATATCCAATATCCAATATCCAATATCCAATATCCAATATCCAATATTCCAATATTCCAATATTCCAACATTCCAATATTCCAATATTCCAATATTCCAATATTCCAACGTTCCAATATTCCAATGTTCCAATATTCCAACATTTCAACATTCCAACGTTCCAATGTTCCAATATTCCATTAATCCAATATTCCATTTCCCATTTCCCATTGCCCATTTCCCATTGCCCATTGCCCATTGCCCATTTCCCATTGCCCATTGCCCATTTCCATTGCCCATTTCCATTGCCCATTTCCCATTTCCCATTGCCATTTCCCATTTCCCATTGCCCATTGCCCATTGCCCATTGCCCATTGCCCATTGCCCATTTCCCATTGCCCGTTGCCCGTTGCCCGTTGCCCATTGCCCATTTCCCATTGCCCATTGCCCATTGCCCATTCCCATTGCCCATTGCCCTTTGCCCATTGCCCATTTCCAACTTTCAACTTTCAATTTTCAATTTCCTGTTTACAGTTTTCAATTTTCAATTTTCAATTTTCAACGTTAAATAGTGTCACCATCACAAAAGATCAACAAAGTAAAGTTAAGACTTAACTACAATTTTAACCAATGAACCTAGGACAGCGGTGTTCCTGCTTGAATTCTACAATCGCTGCACACGAACACACTAATTTACTGCATAATACTACACTCACATTGAACATTCAACTGCATTATGCACAAAAAAAAATAAAAATTCAACCGAGACAACGCGACCTTTACGCCCAGATTCCCGCTAAAGTTCGTAAAATATTCTTCTTCTTCCCAATTAATGGCATGAGCACGGTTTGTGCGTGAGCCAGTGTCATGTGTAGACAAATAAAATAAAAAAATAAAAATCCTTAAAATATTGTCTGCGTGGTTAATTCGTCCGCCATGTTTCTCCCTTTTCTCGTGATATATTATAATTGCAATGAGTAATTGTTGGTTGTCAATATCAAATGTCAAAATCAAAAATATTCTTTTAAATTGTATTTGGTGTCTAAATGACGGGACGAACTTCAAATTTTTGACGTTTTATGTATCTAAAGTAAGGAGACCAGACATCTCGCTTTTAGCGGGACAGTCCTGATTTTTTTACTATTAATCCCGCGTCACGCGACGTTTTTCAAAAGTCCCGACTTTTAGAATTAAGTAAAATTTTAAATTTATGAAAATCATTGTTTTGCGTAACATATTGCTTTTGCTATCCAGTTACATTGTATTTGTCTCTCAAATGATACACTTTGTATCCGTACTGCGTGCTAGCAAGATAATTAAACAAATAAATATTACAAATCTCTTTCTTACCATAGAAAAATAAAGTAAGTAATTTATTTAAATATTTCATAAATGCATAAATTTTCTTAAACTTAGCTTAAAATACTCGTAGTCTTCATATTTTATATTGATGACAAAACGTGTATCACCCACCTTAACCTCGAAAGAAATTTTAGAAAGTAATATACGAATAAAATTTTGCAAATATTTCAAGTCAATCAAACTAATTTATCAAATTCTTGTGAAGATTTTTACAATATTTTACAAAATTACTACAATCTACTCAAACAAATTCTCTTATATAAAAAAACATTTATAAACTGTACTTATGTTAAAACTAAAAAAAAATTACGATATTATTATTCCTTCAGAGTTGTCCCGCTTTGCCTATCTAAAAATCTGGTCACCTCAATGAAAAAGAGAAATTGTTGTTTTTACCATATTCCAGGCACTTTTTCTATATTTTCTCACCTTACTAACCTTCCCTGGACTTCCACGAATAATTCAAGACCACATTTAGCCAGATCGGTCCAGCCGTTCTCGAGTTTTAGCGAGACTAACGAACAGCAATTCATTTTTATTATATAGATAGCTTTCTGTTGCCGGAGACAGTGTATTATTTTGCCGCCAAAGAGTACTGTGCAAACATTGTTGTGCTCCGGTTCAAAAGTCATCGTAGTAAACAAAATATTGGGATAATATGAATTAATATCTTATATTACAAAGCAACGACCACAATATAATATATCTAGCACTACATTGTTATCGGTAGGAGTACCATCAACGACTTCGTCGAATAGGAAATTTTGTTAACTTTACTCTATAAACCGATTTGTGTATAGAATTATGTGGAGTTTCTTTAACATTTTGTTAGCAGATGAAGCTACACAAAGCTCGTTCAAATTAAAAAGCCAAATGCGATTTTTTGGAATTATTTTAGTCGTATAGCATTAAAATTATTAACATTGTTCGGTTTAGTGTTTTCTTTTCTTTGTAATAAAAGTTATATACATGTGTATATACCTACAGCAAGGTTTCGATATACAATAATATAGACGATATCTATTAGTAAGTTCTAGATTACAAATAGGTGTATGGAACTCATACATATGTACCTTAAATATATTTTATTTATTTTAAACTAGTCGTAAGTAAATATGTAGTACAGAGGGCGGCTTAATGCCTAAGTAGCATTCTCTGCCAGTTAACCCTGGGAGAAATACTATAATATAATGAAAATACTATATGCTTATGTTTTTATATAAAATCATTATATAAGCCATAAAGTAGATACAACGTCTTTGTTGATATCAGGGATTCTAAGCTTTATTAAATTTCGTCATACAGAATAAAACGCGCGTGTCAATGTTTCTACTTCATAAAGTAGATCGGAAATATTGCTTCATGTTAATTTTTTTTGTACTTATGCCATACTTTTATTTAATTTTAAATAAACCAAATAAAAAAGATTTGTACATATTTTTGATATAGTCCGTGATTTAGTTTCGTGATATCAATAAGATTTTTACTGAAGTACAGGAGAGTGTGTTAAAGTAATAAAGATAAATTTAGTTTTGGAAGTGAGAAGAATTTTATCGTTTAGAATGTTTTTATAAAATGTTAAAATCGTTCTATCGTTAAATACAGGAGATAGGTAATAAAGTCCACATTACAGCCAGGCTTATTAAGTACCAATCGTAGCTGTGACCTTTTCATCGGATGGCGCACTTTCTTAGTTTTTAGCAAGTGAAAATTTATTAGTAAAACTTCAGTTGGATCTCATTATTATAAATCTTTTAATCGAAAAATAATGTGTGATAAATTATTAAATTCTATTTATTTCTTTTTTAAATCTATCTCAAAGGGATACTTGAATCTCATCGTAATTCGAAGTACCTACATTACTTCAAAAGAATAATATTTTCACAATGGAGGAATTAAATAATAAACTGAATATTTTTAACATCCAAATTCGTAGTATAATTAGATTAAAAATATTTAAATTCTTTATATATTCATTTAATTTTTATAATTTTTTTAATGTATTGAAAGATTATGTAGATATGATACACTGTTCTGTTTTATATCTTCGGTTTAATATTGTACGTAAACAAATACACGTACTAAAAAGTAGAGCACGGAATTTCAACGTCTGATGTAAAACAAAAGCTCTTAAAATTGTAGTAAATAACCCAAGCACAAACAATGAACACCTGCACTTCGTAATATTTTACAGCTAGCTAAAAATACGGAGTCATTATTCTGGATATGTTTATTTATTGCTTCAGTCAGCTGGTGACATGTGACGCCTACCTGATTTTTATTGTTGATATTTAATATTAATTAATCCATTTCTACGTATTTTTTTATAAAATATCAAACCTGTCGATAATGATTTAATTTAATTTTCATTAAAATATGTTCTTTTTTAACAGTGTTATTAACCTATTAAGCGTGATCGCTTAGTCTGTAAAGCAATTGTATATGTTATAAGTCTAGAAAAGGTAAGGGTTCGATCCTTACTGAAAGTGACCTTCCGGTGAATAAAAATATCTTAAGAAAACCGTATCATTCAAGGACAAAACCTTTCGTGAACATGTGATATCTACTAACAAGCACTTGAACAACATGGTGGATAAATGGCCTTGACTATTTCTTTGTGGGAGAAGGCGCCTTATCCCAGCTGTGGGACGTACATCAGAGTCTAGCCAGCGATATTATATTGAATTGAGAAACAGCCTAAAAATGTGGAATTTTTCTTAAAGTAATATGAAATCTATCAGAACAAACAAAAATATGTAACATACATTAAAAAGAATAAGTAAATAATTTCTTATCTTTTAGAATTTTGATTGTCTGAAGATTGTGAGAAAATATATAATAGTTTTAGTTTAAATATAACACAGTTTAAATTTTTCATATTCATCTTTTTTGAATCAATATACTGTTATCGTGTTGCTATAACTATAAAACTTGGTTAAACTACTTCTATCATTTTCTTTATTGCTATTGGTTTCTTTTCTTGATAATTAGACGATAAAGATTTTTTTTTGCGTTGAAAATAGGTACTTTTTTAACATAATAACAACAACTTTTAACTGTGAGTACTGAAAATTAATATTTTTGTAATTCAATAACAAATAGAATGTTTTATGTGAAACAAACGCATGTTTGTTCATATGTTACCGATCAACAACAAAATACAACACGAAATAACTTCCATTTGAATAATGAGCTGACATATAACTTTTATTAAGTTCCATGGCGGTCTACATATTATTTTCAACGATTCGTCTAGAGATAAAATAAAAAACGAATGAAATGATAGTAAACAAATTATTGGATTTGTAATGTTCGATTTATTTTATTGTTATGTAGAATTTTGTATAGATGCATATAATCTTAGTGTGAATAGAAATATCTGAATTTAAATTAGGAAACACAATTATTAAACCCACATTGTTTATACAGAGGTACCCAGTAGCAAAATATTTAGTTTATGTCCAAGTATAAAAACCGTAACGTATATACATAAAAAAATAACATTTCAAGCGGTTCTGGTTCGATAAATTATAGCGTAAATTTTATCAGACTCAAGTCTATGTATGATTTGAACTAACTGAAGTTAGGTGTTTGTTTTTGTATTATGATGATATGCATTACACAGAGATAAGTTATATTAAATAATACCTAACAGATTACGTGAATATTTACTTAAACAGATAAATTTACCTTACAAAAGGTGTTTGTTCTCTACAAGATAAATCGAAGTCTCTATTTAAAATTCGTGAACCATTTTCAGCGTCAGTAAGGGCTGATTAAGGAGAAAGTATGATGCAAACAAAAAATTTGAGGAGTAGTATTTTTATTAAATAGCAGATTCTGCGTTTTGATATAAGAAATGGTTTAATCTTAACCTAAAATGTCTGGATTAGTGCTGCGAACGAAAGTAAACATTGAAGGACGCTATAATTGAACGCTATATTTGAAATGATCCGGTGATACGTGTTTTTTTGTTTTTGCGTTGTTTCTTCTAACATGGGTCAGAGTTTGTATGTACATTATTATTAATCGGACTTATTAAGACCTTTTTTTTTGCTTACTTATTCTTATTTGCAGTAATTTATGCAACAAATTTACAAAATGCTAAAAACTTACTTGTCTTTCTAATTGCTAATTGTATCCTTTATTTTACCTATATGTATTTTTAAGTCTAACTATGTCAAAATCTATCATCTTTACCCAACCCTGAACATTCCACAATCTGGTGTATAATTATTTATTCTTGTAACGGGTCATAGATACATGCCGGATTATCCTTGCACTTGAAGTGAAACAAGTACTTGGAAAATCCGCTATGACCTGTGAGAACCTGTGTAAGTAACTTGTCTACAAGTGCATATGCCTCAATGGCGTTCGGGAGAAAATGCTTGGCGAAGTTTTGACTAAACATTATGCTTGAAGGCGATGTTTTATGCATAATGTTTGGTCAAAAAGTGTTTGTAGGGCGTATTCTTACCTCTGATGAACAATTTGGGCGTTAAAAGTAATGCTTACTATTCTCCGGATTCGTAAATCTTACGGCAAATGGAGAGGCACTTGAAGAAGTTACCCCGAAAATAAATTTTTTACGCTAGCGCCATCTGTCTATATCTTTCTCGGACTTATCTGTAAAAAGTGCGTTAATTTTCCGACTAGTTTAATGTTATGTCGATAGATGGCGGAAACCTCAACCAAAATCATTCGGTGGTATCTTTTGCCCCATGATATAGAAAGAAGCAGTGTAAACTCAATAGATGTCATTATTTAAAAATTAACTTTTCTGATCTCTATGATTTGGGTGTTGCACATCCATGAGGCATAATTTGTAGGTTTCTTTTCTGGAAACCATTTAGATAGGTAGGTATTTCTGCCACCAACAGAAGGGTGCAAACATTTCCATTTCGGTATGAAGTGCGCTGTAGTTAACAAAATGATAGATTATGACCTGCAACTGAAGGGGAACTACCTGGTACTAGACTAAAATCTTATAATAAATTTACGAAACATTCTCTTTAGATATAGGTTCATAACAAAAACATTGGGGACGAATCTTTGCTACTCTCGATGTCAAGTGCATTGAAACAGATTCAATATAACTTTTACCATAACTATTATATTAAATTATGTCAACTCGATGTCATTTATTGCAGGCCAAGAGCAATTTCATCTAATGTGACTTAAGTGCGCAAAGCTTAAACGCAAGGCGGGTTTTAAATCCTTTATGAGAAACTTCGCATAGTTTTCTTTAGCAGAAATATTGGAAATTCCTAGGAAAAATTAAAATGTAATCTATTATTTTTTTCTAGAATCTTGCATAATATATGCGATGAATTTTTCAAGGCTTTTCTTATTATATAAGCCGGGTTTAATTTATGATTATAATGAATCCACATATTGGTGAAATTGTCGTTAGAGAATTATAACATTTAGTTTTGTAATTAAGCATGCTTTTACAAATAAAACAGTTCTAGGTTGGTTTGGTTTTAATTAGATTCATATTATTAATAAATAATTAATTTTACAGGCGTAATAACAATACACCGGAGATCATCTTTCATTATTAAATTTATAATCAACTATTCACGACTGTAAAATCGTTATCTTCATTAAACACTCGCCTTCAGAAAGTTCCCTTTATTTGTCGGAGACCTTTTATAATTCAAAAGCTTAAAATGATTAACAACTTTTGCCAGCATCGGCCGATTCTGGGCACCCATTAATCTTTCGTTTCAGCTTGTTTATTTCCTTTTTGAACACTATCCGGATTATTGATCACTAATAACATAATTCTAAAGTTATTTAAAATTTTAAAAGACAACAATGATATGGTAAGGGTTTTCAAAATTTTTGACTATTCCAAAACCTTATATCTGTATAGACTTTTGATTGCGCTGTAGCTAGTGTAATTACTGGGGTAACGAGACTTAACACCTTATGTCTCAAGGCGACGAGCGCAATGTGGTGCAGTGTATACCATCTTAACTAGCACCACGTTGTCATGGGCAAGCGTATCACTTACCATCAGGTGAACGTCTCGCTCGTCTCGTCGCTTAGTAGTACAAAAAAAAAAAAAAAATTTTTTCAGTAGGAGTGGAGATAATGCTAATTTGTACGTATTTTATTATTTTGAATAAGAATTCCGTAATAATTTATTTTAAAATTATAAAGCTATATGACAAATGGTAAGTGTTACGCCTGTCTTAAATAAGGTTTTACTAGTTAAAATGTTTATGGAGTTCCATATTCCATGTGTCGACACGAGACATGATATATTAAAGCTCGTTAACCCAATAATTCAATCAGCTATAATGATTTCAAAACGTAGTAATATTTGTGTAATGCTATCTAAATATAGAAAAATGTGCTCCGGCGGAAGCTAGACGGTTTACGATAACTAAGACTTTCCTTTTACGTGGGGTAAATGGACTTGCAACGCTCTAAAATCCTAACAATGTTTGTTCCATCTCCGTCGCACTATAGTAGAGACACAATAACTTTCGCATCCGTTCGTTAATGTCATTATTTTGTTTACTTTATATCCCTTTTACTAACGCAAGTGAAAGTTTATATATGGTCCTTAATTATAATACAATTGTTATGAACAGACTGAATCGTATTTTTTAAAAGCTCTCGGTCAAACAACAATGATTTGGACCGATACGAACGGATTAATAAGAAACGGAAACATATAAGGGAAATGCCAAAGTCTTTCCGTTTTCTTTGCAATCGAATATATTTAAATGTTTAGTTCTAAAATTATGTAGTTTCTTAAACTGTTACGATTCGTACAAATAAAAATAATTTGTATAATGTAATAGCTACTGACGTATTTTTGACAGAATTGAATTGTGGAAGATATGTATATATAATACATAGACTACATGTTTTAAAAACATATATAATCGTTTTTCAGATAGTTAGTAAAGAAAGCCGGATGTCAAATCATGGATAATAGTCCTAATAAGAGGTCGAAGAGTAAAAGCTCACATGCTGTCTTTGGGGACGAAATCTTTAATGAAACTTTGCTACTTGTTAAAGATGTCCGTAAGGACTCACCTGAGGTCTTCGAAACTATTTTCTTTTATTTCGTACAAACTATTAAATGATTAATAACAAAAGGTTATACATATATGATGAGGTTCATTCTTCGCATGTTTAGGATTTTAGTTGTTTTTTGAAAAATTAATAATATATGTACCCAAGCACCAGCGTTTAATAAAAATTGATTTAGTGATTTATAAACGCATTTAATCATTATTAAAAACGTGTACACGTGATGAAGCTTTATTTTTAAATTCTTGTATTGCCGGTCGTGATAAGAAGTTGTAATATAATTTGATTTCTCACGATGTAAACTTTTGGTAAAGATATATGAAATAATCTGCTGTAGCTAGTGTAATTACTGGGGTAACGAGACTTAACACCTTATGTCTCAAGGCGACGAGCGCAATGTGGTGCAGTGTGTACCATCTTAACTAGCACCGCGTTATCATGGGCAAGCGTATCACTTACCATCAGGTGAACGTCTTGCTCGTCTCGTCGCTTAGTAGTATAAAAAAAAATATATTATTAATAGTGTAAAATATTATTAGTACTGTAAGGACATTACTTACCTTTTTCTTCAATGAACGAAGAATGTTTCAGTTTTATCCTTTGTGAAATTATTAATATTATTCATTTCAGTAATACACCTTTGACCGATACACAACATGTAAATGATTTTTATTAAAAAAATTTATAAACAAATTAAAGGAAGTAAGTGAAGAAGTTAAAATGGTCTGTGGCAAGTTAATGTTTCGCATATCGACATTGCCCGTTCCTATTTTAAGCTCATGAAAAGTAAAAGGGTGGTGGGGGGATGGGAATAAGGTTCAAGGGTGGTGAAGGGGGTAGTTGGCATTCAACAGGCGGCGGTCGATACGGACGGCGCCGCGGCGCAACGGCACGATTACCTACCTACCTTACATATTACGTCTACGCTATTGCCATGCTTTGCCTTGCGCATGTTGCAATCAACTCCACTCTTCCTCGAACACATACCAATTTGTCATTATTGCTTCTTTTTAATCTCGCATCGTAGCTTATTTGTTATCTTTGACGTAAAGCGGAAAGAAAACAATGATTGCAAGCCGTGTAGTCTAATCAAGTTCCGCAAACCTGAACCAATGCATTACGAGCATAAATGGGTAAAGTAACAAATTACAAATTGATCTGTAATACATTATTGAAAGTCAAATTTGTCTTTATACATTTTTAGTTTCAGCTAACATATATCTGTATTATACGTGTGTTATGTAAAAGTTTTTCGAACAAAAATATTTATACTTCTAATGTCGGACAATCTTTCCTTGTTAAGTATGTTAAATTTAAAAGAGATAACGTTTCACTGCCCCATAACTTTGGATTTTTTTTAAATAATATCTCGTTGTATTATTTATGTAATTTAGTTCTTTAAGATACGTTTATTATTTATTAACTCTTACTGTACTATTGAATTTTATAATAAGTTAGTGTATGAACTCTAAGTCTATGTGCTTTAAAGTTTTGGCTTCGGTTGTATAAAATAAAATTTGTTGACTTAGTATATAGCACAATCTTTAATTTAGTGCGAAATTCTTTAATTTATCCTTCCACTAGTCAAGTAAGTATTGTCATAGCACCTTTTTATTTGTCTATTAATTATGTGTAAACGTTAGGCAGTTTGAAGTGAGGCACAATAATGTGGAGACATAATTATCATGCGCACGTTGACAAAAAGTTCTGAAAAAACTATGTATTATTTTGTGTATTAACTAAGGAAATTTATTTCTATTTCTTTGTTTGACTTAGATGCCCGTCTATTTATATTACTTAAATATAACTTTACTGCGTCTATAATAAAGTACAGTATGTGAATTTGTCTTTAAATGTCAAAAACACTACGTAACTTAACTGTATATTGTCTGCGCCCACACAGTACTATTCCGTAATAGTTTGCGGGACGGAAAATAAGTTACTAAACTGCTTTAACAAACTCTGTTTCAATAGAAGTTGAAACATTAAATTCTAGTGCTGTTACAAAAGCTGTAATAGTTTTAGACACAAAATTAATTACAATGTTAATAGTAATCTTTAGTATTTTCTTAAAAAATAAGTTAATGAGGATAAAAAATTATAATTAATCAATTCTCACCATACAATGCTTAATTACTTCGAATTTTCATTCGGAGCTATCATACTCATAATAAAATTGAAGTAGATAATGTTATTTTCTATTTAAAAATTTATTTAATAGTCTTTCAGTACAAATTAAAGTTTCTATAGAATGTTTTTCGTAAAACACAATTTGAATGAATTCGTTTCACAGGTGAAAAGCTTGTCGGTGGAAGCATATCATTGAGCGAGTGAACGTTTTAATGATATTTCTGGCGAAAGAGAAAAGTACACTTTGTCCTAATATAAGAATAAATTGATAATATACCTAATAATTAATGTAATTTCTCATTATTTTATAACTTTTAAAATAAATTAATATTCACCTCTCGCCTCTACACTAGAGACGGATTAGTTTGAAATGTTTCCTCGTGAGGTCCATTAAAGTTGAATAAAGTGAATGAAGTTTGTATTATGCAATAAGTTTTTTAACTAAGCGATGATACGAGTAGAATCACTTCATGGTAAGTATGTGACTTAAAAATCATATGATTTTAAGAGACAATTATTGTCAATAGTGTTTGATTGAAGTCTCAAAAAATTAATGTACTTATTGCCATCTTACAAGTTACATATTTTGTAACCCAGTTATTTGATTATTTTTTCTTATTTTTATTCGTCGAGATGACGAGACGAGCAAGACGTTCACGTGATCGTAGGTCATACGCTTGCTCATAACGATGTGACGCTTGTTAAGATGGTATACTCTGTATCACATTGCGCTCATCGTCTCGAGACATTGTGTCAAGTCTCGTTGCCCCAGTAATTTCACTAGCTTACAGCGCCTTTCGAACCGGGACACACTACTGTTTGGTGGCTGAAATGGGAGTTGCGGTGGTACCTACCTAGATGGTCTCCGCCAACTGAGACCTTCCGCCAGTAGTAGTTACATTGATTTTAGAATCAAAACTCAGTTACATTTAGATCTTACTGTTTGTCTACAATATAGATTACGCGGTGGTACCTTGACAACAACAAAGACAATACCATAATTTTAATATATCAAACAGTGTTTGATATACAAACTGAATACAAGATGAAGAGCCTAAAATCTTAGGGACATAAACACGTTGTCACTCAATCGTGTGTACCTCCTCACACCTAATGGTTTTACGATCAAATTTCAAGCGGATCTAACCAATACGATACTAATACATAAATGGGGGAAATAGATCGCTACATGAGTTTAGGTTACCCGTTCAGGGACAGATGTTTCCATTCGCTGGCGTCGCTCTCGATCGATACTTACCGTCTGTGCGAATTATTAGACTAGTTTGATAAAAATCACAAAAGATAACTTTGAAAATTTCATATAAACATACATACACGAGACCGTAAAACTGTTATACTTAACCAAATTTATCCTGAAGGTTATAGTTTCTTCTAAAATGCTTGTGAAACGTTATTGGTGGTAGATCTCTGTTACAGGAGACAAATAGCAGTGTGGAGTGTTCCGGTTTAAAGGGCGCTGTGTGCTAGTGAAATTACTGGGGTGACGAGACTAAACATCCTTGTCTCAAGGCGGCGAGCGCAATGTGGTGCAGCGTGTAGCATTTTTATTAGCCCCGCGTTATTATGGGCAAGCGTATCACTCACCCTCAGGTGAACGTCTTGCTCGTATTGTCTGCTCGTAGAATAAAATAAAAAAAAATTAGTCAGGACGATTACAAATTACTTTTTTAGGAAACTAATAATGTTAGCTCTCAAATATCTAGATTGTATAAGTTGTCACATGAATCAACGACCATTTTTGTATAATTTATAGAAAGTATAATAATTTTTATTATACTTTAGTAGTAGGTTCTTTCGGTTAATAATATTTTTACTTATTTAAGAAATGGTTAAATTACATGATCATTTTAAAAAATATATTGCTAGTGTTGAATCGCGATTTATAAAGATAGTAATTGATTTTTATTACAAAAATGTTTTAATTATTTCTTAAAGAGCTAGTTTAGGAATTTAACTCACGTGGGACGCTTTAATAATTAAAATGTTAACAGGAAAGTAATAAAAATTCCACTCCTTCAATAATTTGTCAATAAATGGTCGAGACACACCTGAAAGTAATGAAATAAATTTTATTATCAGCTCTCAGGGATAAAATTGTTTCGTCTAATTTAATATTATTGGATTTTCGTTAAAACTTGGGTAGTTAAATTAGGAGTTTCGAGTTTCACTCAGCTCAAAAGTTTCGCTTCGACAGCTTTTTTAAAGAAAATTTTGTTAATGTACATGTATTAAAGATTACTATGTATATTTAGTTACCTATAGATTAATTTATAAGTTAATTTATAAATTTAACTTTAACATGGTCAAAGTGTTTACTACGTTTTTTTAATTTTAACACGCTTATTTGTGTAGAAATATGTATAGAGTTATAAAACCTTTGACACATTTTAATCGTTGATTGGGATCAATGTTTAGCAAATGACGTAAAAAATTACTGGAATCAGTGAGTCCACTTTGGATGTGGATAGGATGCTAATGGAAAGATATTCTGGCGTAGTGCTGTTTGCATTGTTCTTCGCAGCTATAGTGGTAACACAGAGAAAGATGAATATCACAGCTGCCAAGCTGATCTAAAGATGTGATTTGTGCTTAATCAGAAGGATAAAGGGGTAATGAAGGCATCGGTATCAATAATTAATTGTAAATAATAATAACTCGTATTCTCTGATGACGTATAATTCTTTTAGTCTTTTGACTGACTTTGACGACTCATCGGATACTTTACTTATAACACGGAAGTCCCCCGTTTGATTGGGTCACATATTGTAAAGTTTGGTTGGAATGTAGGCATTTTTCGGATCTTCCTTGAAAGCTCACGGTCTCATCGTCATTTAATACCATGTGAAATTAAAATCAAGTATAAAAATAAGGTTTGCAATTAATAAGATCATCGGGAAATGAAAATAAGTGGTTAAGGGATTATCTATATAAAAAGTTTAGTTACTAGTTGTTATTATATTTTTAAAAAATTTAATATTATAGTGTAATACTACAATGCTCTAGTTTGAAGGCCAGTCAGTGTATGTAATACCAGAGGAGAGCAAAAACTACTGGACGTCATTTATATCTCAAAGCTATGTTTTTTGAATAAAAAAAAGGAAATTCATTGAACAAAGTTAATTTTTTGTATTATTCTTTTGAATATGAAATAATAAATATAGTTATAATCATTTTATTTATGAGTTTGCGTACTATCAGCAGAAAAATTATAGGAGCCAAAAGAGAAGAAAATAAGCACAAAAGAAATATTTTCTTTACAAACCTTTAATGATGAATTACATTCAGAGACGCTTAGTCGGTCTTAAGTACAGGTTAGGAGAAAAACACGAGTAATTGGCGAATATAAGGAAAACGTGAAAAGGGATTTAAAATGTGTGGAAGAAAGCGGAGTTGTCACACAGCAGCAATTTACCAAGACAGGTAGGTAAAACACGAAAACATATTTTTAGGCATGGAATTAACAATGTTTGTAATTTATATACGTTTAATATGTTTCACTTGATTATGAAGCAAACTCAAGTTACCGCCAAGTTTGTTCGACGGACTAAACTTAGCAGCTATTGTAGTGTAGTATTCTGTAATGATAGTAATCTTTCCTCGGCTTACCAATTCCAATCGCTAGTTGTATTTAACTGGTTATTGACTTCTATATAAAAAACGGTGACTGGGCCGAAAATTAGGTCCTCCCGCAGATCCTGTCGTTTAACATCTAGGCTTCTTTTTTAGCATTTGGACGAGTACAAACAGACGCATGTTTTGGTGGACCTTTCCAGATCACCATCGATGTACTTAGGAGTTTCCGGGGTCATGAAATAACTACTAAGATCGTACATTAGAAGGGTCTCAGTCAGTGTGGATACGATTTAATTACTCTTTAATTCCATCGACCATTGTATACAAGTCTTAAAAAAATATGATTCAATATTAATTTTAACAACAATGAGGTGGTTAATTTTCTATTGTCTTAATTCTTAAGACGAACCTGAACGCAGTTAAGTTAAAGTCTCAAAGCTTTTTGTCGAATCAGCAACACAACTTTGAAACCAAGAGGAACCACCAAAGAAAAGAAAGGAATAAGGCTCTAAAGAAGCTTAATTAACTATTCATAGATTAAACAATTACAGGAATGATATACTGTATATTATACATGTAATACATATTCTGTTAGATCTTTAATCTAGTAATTATGTCTTTCAATGATACCTACTTTCGTCGGTGACATTGATCGATCATTAAACCTCCTTTGTACTAATAGTTCATACAAGTTCGTGTGTGTGCGATCAATAAATATGACTATTGTACCAGTGACATTAGACAGATCAAATCAAAAGTTTATTATTTTATGTATACATACAACGACGCAACGGAGTCTTTTGGTAAAGGATACTATTTGGAATAATATGCTTTCCTCTATTTAGCTAGAGTAGTCCTTTATTTAATATGTTAAAAGTATAATCGTTTCTTAGGTTATAGAAAAATAATATGTTAAGGTTTCTTTTTACGTTTGCCTTACCCAATTGAAAAAAAACAACAATGCATAAGTTAAGTAGGTACTCGTACTTGGTACTAGTACTAGCAATGTGTTATAATCAATATAGTTGTAAATTACTGAAATAGTTTTTTTTTAATCTGACCGCTAAAGTTCAATTTGAAGAAGGCACCGCGTGATGATGAGCAAGCTCAACTAAAATACAAGTCTGTATTTAGTTTAATTATATAATTTTGTGTCCCTGTTTTTGAGCGATATTTAAGTTATTTATTACTGTTCTCTAAAGATTGTTAGTACTCATATTCATAAATCATGGTTTTGGTGTAAACGAACTTTCATTAGCCTATTACCGAACATGTAAATGAGAATGATGAGTGGACATGAAAACTGGATAAACACGGCTCTTTGTCGTCGAGAACCACTCAAGAGTTCTATTTATTATTAACATTAGAATTATATTGTAATGTGTAACGAAATGACTGATAATTTGTTTAAACTTAAACACATTTATTTGAATATATACACTAATTATTTGTGCATTTTGCAGAAACAACAAAATTATTCGGCAAATTTAGTGATCATAAGTTATAATAGCTGATATTTTAGTTAAAATGCGTCGTATAAATTACCTTGAATCATATAATGAACGGTGTTTGTGGTTCGTTATTATTGGATCAATAGTGACATAATGGAAAAATAATAGACAATGTCACCGATTACTATAACGTAGTAAAATTTGTATAATTTTTACAATTTTTTACAATCATTGTTAGTCATGGTTTTTTCTATTCCAGTGTATTTTAAAATTTAAACATCTAGTCTTTGTTGTAGGTTAAGTTGCCCACCAAGCTTAAGTTTCCGGTGAAGGAAATATCATCAGGAAATTGACTAATTGCAAGTACACCAGTTTTCGTAAACGTGAGACATCCTCCTACCTGCAATTGGCTAGTGTAGTTTTGACTCTCTTGTGAGAGAAGGCTACAAATCCCTGCAGTGGGAACATTAAGAGAGCTATTAATAACAAAAAATTGTTTATACTTATTAACTTCTCACAAATTGTAACGGTGTGTAAATTATAATTATAATTCTTTTTAATTATTAAAGTAATGTGATGTTTGTATTCAAAATTTCAAACATTTTAAAATTTGCTAAGATATTTACACAGGGAATTATAACTTTGTATTCGGAAGTAAATTTGTGTTGCGAGCAGAACGGGCCCTTTGCTTTCGTTTTTGTTCAAGCTTAAAATGTAGTTACACGGTGTTGTAAACATGTCTCGTGTTGTTCACGGTAGAATCGCCTTGTGACAATTTGTTTACGCTTCTTTATCATCCAATTAAATACAATGCCTTCATGAATGTTCATTTTTGATAAATATACCTCTTTTAATTATTTAACAATACAATGGAAGAAGTTGAACTTATTGACACTATGTAGATTGTTTAAGTTATTACATAGTTTAAGTATTTTAGAAATTATTATTCGATATTCTTTCATAACAAGTTCTGTAATTTCCTCCTATAATCGTTGTGCAAACACGTTTGTTAAAAAATAGACGATTATACAAGGCATTTGAAATGTTGAATTGAATTGTCATTAATTTCATATAGTTGTCGCAACATACTATTGTTTTATTCCTCAAGTGTCACAACAAAAGTTTGTTCTTTGAAAAAAACTTTAAATTCATTGAACATGTAAAATAGCTCGATAGTTTCAATTAAGTCAATGTTTGTCTGTCGGAGAAATAACGATATTACAACAATTTCAAACATACACAAGGTGATTCCTTTGTTGTTACCTCGTAATTGACATGCCGCCCTGTTTCATTTAGACCGTTACACTACATAACAAAGAAAATATCTTTGTATTACTCGAGTAACTTTATGTTATAATTAATACACATATCACCTTGGATTACAAAGATTAAAGGTACTTATTCTATTATTTGAATTACAGTTATTACAATTCAAATTTGCGATACCAATAAAAGAAGAATATACATCAACTTATACTGTTTAGTAGTTATTATGCAACAGATAGTTATACGTAATATAATAAATAAAACGTATATAAGATATGTCTTAAAGTAGAAGACCTTTTTGGTTAGAGCAATAAAGAAGGAAAAATGACGTTCATTGAATATAGGAAATGAAAATGGCTAGAATTTTCCATTAACAATTGTTGGAAAATTGTCTCGACGCAAGCACAGTGCTATTACTGTCGTTGCGCTTTTATAATATTTTCTTGAACCATAATTGAATAAAAGCTTACTAGTCTACTGTACAACGAAAGATCCGCTTAGCTTAGAGAAACAGCATATTCTACGTTAGATGTCCATTGAATACTGTAAATGTTTGTCTGACCAGTATCTAAATTCTTGTATTATCATCTAATAGGGTAATGAAGAAAGATACGTACTATAGAATTATAAAAAAATTCTTGATATTAGGCCCCTGTATGTTACGCACTCAGGATGTGCAGCTGCTTGATTTTTATAACATAATGCATTTAAACTATATCCTATTTTTTTCTTGGGGAATCCTACAAGGGATACGCATCCACTGCAGGGGTACCTAAAATGTATCTCTGTAGATATATCTGTGCGAAAATCAGATGTCGAAAACTACACCGTCTAAAAAAAACAATGTTTCAAATGGAATGGAACCCACGTCGAGGCATTTTTGGCATTATTTTTATGTAGAGATTCGTCTTCCTAAATTATATTGTGTAGTTAAATAAAAGAATATTGAGAGTTCCTTATAAAAACTGGAGTCGCATTAAAATCAAAAATATACGTGAGTTTAGTTGATAAATTTGTACCATACATTGTTTTTACTTTTAGCGTTTTATCACGACAAACAATATCAAAAGAAACAAAAGATACTTGGTATTATTTTCGACATCGATCGAACCAAGTTTTGTGCTTATTCGTTTAAAAGTATCTTAAAAAACAGTAAAGTAAGAAGAAGTTCTCAATCGTTACGTTGCTTTGCTTTCGGAAACTTAGCGCTTTTAAAAGGTAACTCTCAGACTTGCAAACAATGGAATTTATAAGTTATCGCTTTTACTTGTAATCTACTTATGATACTTGAAAACTATCTCCCGTAGCGAATAATAAGTTATAAATGAATGAGAAATTATTAAGATCTCGATGTTTGATAGTAAAATTATAATTGTTATTACTCTTAAATAAGTTCTTGTATCAATATTAAATCATAAATGCTTTGTATTCATTTATTAGCGCTTTATTAAGTGGCCTTAACAAGTTATGAATACAATATATTTCCTCGATAACATTTGTAATATAAAGATTTATAAACTTTTCTAAGACTGATATGTTTAATAAATTTAACGTACAAATTCCGAATGAATATTTTATATAATGAAATAAAGTCACTCAAATTGTATATCCCAGTTACATTAAATTAAATTTATTTACTAGTTTCATTTCGCTTTTCCTAATTATTTTTTAAACATACTTTCTATTAAATTGAGCATTAAAATTTGTCTGTAAATAGTCTTGGTTGTTGTAATTCCAGCGCCTGTGATTATCGCCAAGCAAAAGTGTAAAACCATATCTCCGGGGATAAGTGTTTTGTCTTACTTTTCACTTGTGATTATATTTCTGTGAATTATCATGTCCAGCATTTCAATGTTATTACTTTTTATAGGCTGGCGTATCACCCTTTAAACGGTGAATTCCTTCGTATTTTCGATTCAGTTTACGTTTTTATATATGTTTTTTTTAAACTTTTGCTAATAAGTTGGACTAATTTTCTAAACAGACTAGCTGCCTCGGCAAACTTCGTATCGCCTCAAAATCAATAAATAAAAAAGCTAAACTATGCGGGCAAAACTTAACCAGAACCAAAATAATTCGTAACCAAAATGAATGCCCGTTATGAATTTGGTTTTTCTATTATATTTAAATGCACACAATGATTGACTTCGACGACTCAAGTCAGGACATCTTCTCCTTGGTATTATAAATTGTAGGTAATCAAAGTAAGGATAGTTCTCGCGCACTCAGAGGTAAATAGTGACACTATCACAAAAGATCAACAAAGTAAAGTTAAGATTTAACTACTATTTTGGACCAATCTGAACTTAGGACAGCGGTGTTCCCGGTTGGATTCTACAATCGCTGCACACGAACACACTAATTTACTGCGCGATACACTCACATCGTACATTCAACTGCATTATGCACAAAAAATAAAAATGACCCGAGACAATACCGCCTTTACGCCTAGATTCCCGCTAAAGTAAAATATTCTTCTTCTTCTTCCCAATTGATGGCATGAGCACGGTTTGTGCGTGAGCCAGTGTCATGTTGTACACGTATAAAACAAATAAAAATATTTAAAAAATTGTCTGCGTGGTCAATTCGTCCGCCATGTTTCTCATTTTCTCGTAAAATATTATAGTTGCAATCAGTAATTGTTGGTTGTCAATATCAAATGTCAAAATCAAAAATATTATTTTAAAATGTATTTGGTTTCTGACGGGACGAACTTCAAATATTTAACGTTTTATGTATCTAAAGTAAGGAGACCAGACATCTCGCTTTTAGCGGGACAGTCCCGATTTTTTACAATTAGTCCCGCGTCACGCGACGTTTTTCAAAAGTCCCGTCTTTTAGAATTAAGTTAAATTTATATTTATGAAAATCATTATTTTGCGTAACATGTTGCTTTTGCTACCCAGTTACATTGCATTTGTCTCTCAGATGATACACTTCGTGTTCTGTTTCTTGCTATAGAAAATTAAGGTATATTACATAAATACATAAATTTTCTTAAACTAAGCATAAAATAATGAAACTAATTTTACAAATTCTGGTAAAGATTTTTACTATATTTTAAAAAATTACAACAATTTACTGAAACAAATTCACTCAAATAAAAAATATGTTCAGTTATAATACATTAAACATTTTTTATATTATTTTTATTCTGTATGAAAATTTTTGTTGTTACTCCTTCCTACCGTTAGAGTTGTCCCGCTTTGCCGATCTAAAAATCTGGTCACCCTAATGGAAAAGAGAAATTGTTGTTTTTACCATATTCCGGGCACTTTTTCCATATTTTCTCACCTTTTACACCTTCCCTGGACTTCCACGAATAATTCAAGACCACATTTGGCCAAATCGGTCCAGCCGTTCTCGAGTTTTAGCGAGTCTAACGAACAGCAATTCATTTTATTATATAGATTAATGATAATATTTACATAAGTTATAATTATGTACGGTAGGTAGGTTTACATAAGTAGCTATATATTACAGTTTTCTTATTTAGTTCTTGTTCAATAGTCTGTAAAGGTATGATAATGGTAAACGTTTGTGTGGGTGCACCGGTGACGACGGTGAATATTATTCATTATTCAAAAGAAAATTTCCGTGTAGACAAAGGCGTTAAATATTCATTAAATTCCTTTACAATATATCGTGCGTGAACAATTATTGTTTGTGAAGATTTATACAATAATTTATTCAAATATCATACAGCGGTGTATATTTTCATTTTCATTTCGTCGTCTACCACATTCTTGCTTGATCCATTGAATTTTATAGAATGTTATACAATAGTTTAAAAAAAATATTCACTGTGTATCCACGTAAAGTCTAGGTGACTTTTAATAAGACCTGATCGATATTGATAGCGTGAATAATAAAATTGTTTCGTCCTTTCGCTAGAGCTACCTAGTTTCTTGGCTATGAATATTAGATGAGTGTTCAATCCAATTTCCCTAATAATTTTTCTAAGATCTTCACCTAACTAAATAGTAAGGTTTTGCTATGCGACATTACAGTTATTATCCATGTTAATTTATCGTTATCAAAACTTGTGTAAAATGTTCATTAAAATTTCATGATATTTTTGTTTATTTTAAAAGTTTTTAATATTAGAAGGTCAACCTTTTTATAATAAAAGATTGTTTTTGGGTTACTACTTAACAATCTCTATACAGTTGCGGTACGTACATATAAAAAGGAGTTTAAAATCGATCAAGTTGTTTGTTCAGAAGCTATCATGTTATACACAAACACTAGGTCATCTGTAAAATATATAAAAATAGGTTTAACATAAAAACTTTAAACATAAAAAAAAGAATGTAAAAGAAAACTTTCCATTTTCTCACGTTATGTTTTTTTTTTAAATCCAATAAATCAATTTAAAGATAAATATTTTGAAATGTACAGCTTCGATTATTAGAAATTTCCAATATATGGAGGTCATATTATACATTTGTTTGCAGCGTAATCACAGATTATACAAACTTACAACTTTACAAAAAATTAAATGTAATTTTAACATAAACATGTGTATTTCCGCGTGATATAGATACATATAAAAATGTTGAATCTTGCTGCTAACAAAGCATTGCAAATTTAACTTATGTACCGAAGGTACATTTTGATTATCCCGTCACAGGTTCGTGTTACGTCAAATAAAAATATTTTTTAAACTAATTAAAACTCTAAGTACATTATTTCTAAAATCCATAAATTGTTTTGAATAAATTATGTTAAAAGAATGTTTTCTGTTCAACGTATTAAAAGTTGTGTATGAATATTTCATTAAATAACGAAATTTGGCCTCTGAAGTTTGAGTACAAGGTCGACGTTTCGATTGCTCTGAAATTATTCTAGACCTTTGTGAAGGTCCGTACGGTCGAGTAAGCAGTTTGCCTCTTCATAACCTATGAACTCGTAACTTTTTAATTAATGTGCTTCGGAGTTTAGTTTAAGCGTTTATATAAGAAACAATATTTTTTATGTGATATTAAAGTTTCTTAAACAATTAGAATTGGGTATAAACATTTGGTGCGAAAGGACTTCTGTGATGTGGTCATATGGTTATATCCCTTTTACTATTTTCAAGTCTGTTTGCGCATAAAACAAGTTGATGTCCAAAAAATTTGTTTCTGTGTTATATTCAATTTCGTACGGAGAATTTTAATTGAGCAGTGCGCAGTTCCCGAGCACGTTATTGTAATAATGGATGACATTGTTCGTTGCCGACGTCCGCGTCACTATTGATTGAATAATAACGACTCACAAACACTTTGCGTTTCATTTATGGTTAGTTTATACGCAGTATCCATATATTGTATTCGTAAAGTTTGTTGACAATGATAATATAGCCATGCTGATAATATATTAATGAATTATTTTTATGAACTTAATAACGTAACAAGGATTGACGTAAGCTATCAAAGGAACAAAGCCTAAATATTTTTTTGCTTACGAAGGTTTTATTATATGTTGTCTAGTATAAAATAACAATCAATAATTTTAAAATTTAAATTAAAACGTTAATTAACGTTTAAAAATAGAACAAGCATTTTACATTACAGATGAAGTTTCATACTACGCGATTTTAAATAAGACTATGACATTTGCTTCGAGAGATCCGAAGAGAATAACGAAGGGATTTTGTTCTTATCTTGTAATCCTGTATAGCGAAGAACTTTTAGTAGAATACTGAATATCGGCTTTGTCTAGAGATGAAATGCTAAGGATGAAAAAAAAAACTAATTATCTTTGCTTCGTTTTCTTTTAAAATCATCGTTGTTTAAATGTTTAGACAAATTGGCTTTAGGTCAAGAGTTCAAACAAGAGTCCATTAAAAGTTACCGAACGTATTACTACGAACAAAAGAAGAAATATCACTAACGTAAATCTTCTCATGAACAGACTGATAAACTACGAAGAAACGATAGAATAAAATAATGCGGCCATTATCGGAACTTAATTTAATTGTGTTCTAAATGTCTGTTTTCATACGTTAGTGGTAAGTAAGGTAACATGACTAGATTGAAATCCGAAAACACGATTCACTCAGGTACATACGTAAATTTTTGATGTTGAAAGCAATGGATGCTTTGTTAATGCGTGCACGTTATTGTTATCCTTAGTTTCAGTAAGATCTCTAGCTGCGGTTTATACTCGTAACGAAATACGTTAGTTCTTCATTGTTGTTAAAATTTAAGATGATCTTTCTCCTGGTGGTGATATGCATCTCCCACCATTCGACCTATTTTGCTTTTATAACCAAAATTTGGATTAGGAGTAATTTATCTTCTTCATTATCGATATCTTCGCTATGTTTGAAACGTTATATCTATTCATTAATTTACATTTATTTGTTTCAAAAGACTTTTATAATTGTTTTCGTAGATATTAGTTTCTTTTTTCTTTTAAATATGGTACTCAAAGTCGAAATTATGATTTTCTTAAGATCATAAATGTGTAGAAATATTTACTATATATAAATAAACGTATTTACTATATATTCAGCTTTATCAAAATTATGGGCCTCTTTAGGGACTAGAGAACTTAAAATTATTTATATATTACACGTATTTTTATGTTATAAAATCTTTTATTAAAAATTTATTAGGCTGTGATTGCTAAATGGATGAAGATATTTTCTCTTTAAAATAAACTAGCTAATGGGTAATTTTTTTATTATTTTTCTCAGAGTTTCACCGGCAACACGTTAAATAGAAAACTAGGCCAAGTTTACTTTGAAAAGCTTTGGCATAAAAATTGCGCCGAATGCGCATTTTGTATTTATGACCATGACTTTTAAAATCGCAATGTTTCAACCGAAGGATAAATTCCTAATTCTTTTTACTTTTAGTATTTCTTCTTATAACGCATATTTATAATGTTAAAGCTCCTATATATTTTCCGATCTTTACAGATGACAAGAGTTTTATTTGTAATCTTAGGAAATCTAAGTTAAGTTACTTGAATGACCCACTATATAAACTTGTTTTGAATATGTCAATGCTACGTATTTTAATTATTTTATAAACATCGCAGTTGCAGATCTATATTAAACTGTTTACACTGTATTAATAACCTTAACCTTTTGATAAACTTGATAGTAGGTTACCGTGTTATGTATTGTTTACTGACACTCCTTTTATATACGAACGTTATTATACTGATTGATGTTATTGTTATAGCGGTAATAAAAAAGAAACTTTTGTTTATAGAAAACAATATTTTACAATATTTTTTGACATATCTTTATGTATATGATAGATAATGTTTCCTCAAAAAATTAAAAGTAACAGAACAGAAAGATTGAATAAAAAATATAATTGAAACTATATCTTGTGGCAGATGTTTGCATAAGGAGATTGTCTTGTTTCAAACTTAATGCTATTATTACTTACGCGGCTTTTACTTTATCCATTTTAACCACAATTGAATGAAATGAATTTAAATTAACGGCAGAAAGTACTTATAAATTTGTATGTAATAAACCAGCAAAAGGTAAGTTCACCTGTCTGAATCTGTCTGTTCATCATTGTTAACAGTCATTTCTTTAGCATCTAGAGCAAGTTTATAATAAATGAGCTTCTCATTTTAATTTAAATTTCTACTTAGGTATCAGAAAAAAATTATGATAATATTATCTGTGCCGATCGGCAACCAGAATTTGTTGTTAACATTAATGCGAGCGAAGCCGCTGGTAAAAGCTAGTCATACAAGATTACCCACTAGATTATTCGCTTTCCTTTGGAAACTGTGCTCTGAATAAATTGTCAGGATCAATTTCTTAAAAGCTTCTCATTTATCTTGATTATTTACGGCACCCGTATTGATTTCTAAAGATTTGATGCTTGTAATAAATAATATGGGTATGGTATTTTTGTTTTCAATGTGCTAACACTTGACCTCAATTTCACTTGGTGTTAAGTGACAACGAGGCCGTGGATGTTTAAGCGTGTCTCGGCCAGAATACTCTTGTTCTCACATGTTGACAAGATATCTTGCAGGCTGTTCTTTTTTTATTTGGAATTGTAAACACAATTCAAACACTAAAATTTTATGTCTCAAATTCATGAGTTCATGAACTAAATTTCTTCTTTAAACGAAACTTTTACTAGAAATGATTATAAAGCGATAACTTTTTGAAAATACAGAAATTGTTACCCTTTATTCATTATAACACAACCGCAATTAAAAACTCTAATTTTAATTTGAGCTTCTTTCCGTGTCTATGCCATCTGTATCCCATTTAAAACAGACGCAATTAACAAGTCTGGGCGATGCTAAATCTTATTTATTTAACACTTTAAAATCAAATGAGAAAATCCCAACCCAAGTTTGCTTGTTTACGCGAGATCTGGAACATGGTAATTATAATCACGATGATTTAAGTTGTTTATAATTCATTTTACGATGCTACGTGCACATAAACATTAATACGGAAATATTAATAATTACCTATATTTCATTTTATCTTATTTTGTGTATATATGGAGAACAAATATGCTTGTACGCTTTTTCAGCAAAAGTTTAAGTTAACACGGGAAGTTAAATTTATTGAATTATCAAAGGAAATTAAAAGGGAATCAAGAAAGATGCACAATGAATTGACATCCTCTCTAGTAAAAAATAGCGTTAATCGCCGTTAAATTAGAAACCTTTACTAATGAAAAACAAAGTATTTGTTTAACAACAAACATTGCATTGCATTGTTTTGCTTAGTGTTTTCGCTCACAATAACATTAACTCGTATTTCTAG
This sequence comes from Byasa hedistus, assembly GCA_029286795.1. Lineage (NCBI taxonomy): Eukaryota > Metazoa > Arthropoda > Insecta > Lepidoptera > Papilionidae > Byasa > Byasa hedistus. Next base: position 4,594,628 of record JAGSMW010000008.1, read on the forward strand.
CCACGAATTGAAAATATTTACATAGTATTTTCAATTAAGGTAGACGTTAATGTGTTTGCTTTTCTCTCGTCGACGCATGAATTTGTTCTACATTTTATGGAGTAAAATAAATATACTTATTTAAACTTATGACCAGCAGAGGACGTGATGATGAAATGAAACCCACAAAAACTTGGAATATTATTGGCACCGTAATCGATTTAAGTTATAAAGAATTTTATTTAATTTTGAGACGAGAAGATTTTATTATATTAGATTTATAACAACGTTATTAGGTAAATAACGTTATTATAAATTTAATTATTTTGATATTCAATGTACAGTCGAAGACAAGCAATAAAAAGAATGTTAATGAAATTCTTAGATTGATCATAGCAGTTGAAAGTCATTTAGTGTACAGAAGTTAAAAAACTTTTTCAACTTTAATAGGTTTTCAAACTTTTTGTAATGTAAAAATTGCTAAGTAATCATCGGAATATCTATATTAAAAATGTTTTTAAAGTAGGTCCAGTTTGAATAAACTTCTGCAACTAAAACGTTCTATGAGTTAAACAATGTTACACAAAGGTTTAAAATTTTTAAGAGGCTTATTACATTTTGCTTTCTTCAAATATTCTCTAAATTGTTTATTCTTGAAAGTTTTATGGCGCAATATATATACCGGTGGAATTTTAATACTGGCCTACAAAAGATTATCAATATTTACATAGCTTTACACATAATTTATATAACAACGTACATTTTTAATATAAAAAACCTATGATTCATGTTTTTGTTAGTTGATTGCTGAAAATCTCATCTAAACATGTATTAAAAAATCAATATTTCTCTGGTTATATGAAAAGTAAGCATAGACATGGACAATTGGTTTCTAAGTTTTAATTAGTATCGTAAGAAATTAGAAGATACCGTGGAAGCAAGCAAGACGTCGTGGTATTTAAGATAAACTGAGATCATCTATATACATAATGCCTTTCCTGTTTTGTTCCTATTTTATTGTTGTTTTAATATCTTGAGTAGCATCACACTTACGAACAAACGTATTCCTTGCTACTAGGTAAACGTATCTTCGTATTCATAGGAAAAAATAATGTCTTTCCCAGAGAAAACTAACACTCTTCCTTCGCCTAGTTTTTTTTCCATAATATATAGCGCACCTTTCTGCTCAGGTCGGTTGCTTATAACTTTCTCTTGTGCGTCGAGAAATTCAACAAACATTTCATTTATAACATATAGCTTGTATAAAATTAATAACGGAAGGTTTAATGAAGTATTTCACTGATCAAAGTTGTGTGGGCGCACTAACAAATTTAAATATATCTGACCAATTTATCATTTTCCGCTTCGAAGATAACAGTCACAATTTTGTTGAACCGGCTATTTGCTGGAGGTTGCGAGAAATATATTTTTTTGTTAAAAGACCGCCATTACTGCTATATAGACATTTCTGTTTGCTTTACATTTAATTATTTAATTTCAGTAAAAATGTATAATTTATTTGTTTTAAGTCCATGTTATACAATAGGTTAGTTAACTTATTTATCACTTTTACTGTTTCTCATTTGCTGAAAAAATTAAACTTGAGGGAGGTATGATAGTATACTTTTTATTGAAAAAGTAAACATATATGCAAACTTTGATGAGAAATACAAAATGATTGTGTACAGAAAAATTTTAGTACCGTCTTTCTTTATTTTTTGCTATTCAATTTTATTAACACGAGCTCTGCGAGAAATCTGGTGTAGCAATAACCTGTCAGACACTTCTTGTTGTTGAGGTACTTTTATTGCTCATCTCTTTGTTCTGTCTGTTCTTTTCGTTACACTTATTCAAAAATTCATATACCTTCTAGTCTTAAAATTACAAATCTACTATATTATTGCATTTTTTTATAATTAACCTTGGCAGAGGTCAAAATAAATACAATAAGGTAAAAGTACACTAATGTTTTTCAAGAATTACAGTAATTTTTTTTAACAATTTAATCAATTTTATCATTAAACTTTTTGTATATCCATACTTATTCTTCGATAATCCGTACCAAATGATTATAGCGTTTATAATTTAAGTAGTCATTATAAATTTTCATTGGTACTTTATTCAATACATGGATGAGAATTGAAATAATAAGTGTTAAACCTGCACAAACCGTAACTACCGAAATTCAATAAAATTAAATTTAACACTGAAATATTTTAACATGTATTATTGTAACAGGGATTCTTAGTAGGCATTTCATGAGCTGCAACTCTGACATAGTAATAATAATTACTGCGTTGTATAATTTCACATACGCCTTCATTTCCTGTCTACGAGTGCAAACGCAACTATTATGCTAGATTTGTTTGTATACAAATCTTAAACAGAAATTATGTAATGCTACGCAATACTTAACCGCAATGGATACTTTTCTGTTCTTATAGAATATGCGAATCAAATGATTAACAAATTTGCCCACTTGGGGAATCGAGATTAAGATGTTCTCATTATGTCGATTAAATATTTAAATGTGATAAATAATAGCATTAATTAATGAACATCGCAAGGGAAATATAACCGTTTTAAGTGAAACGTAATGCGGGCTCTCTACCAAATTTAAATATATTACCTAATGAATTATCGCGCCCCGGAGATCACACAGGCATCCTTGCTCCAGTGACAAAATGATTGTAAATGAAATACTAACGAGGCGAAATTAGATTTTCCATTACGAAATGAAACAATTAATTAGTAAACACGAACACTTCGCTTTAAGAATAGAATTGTGATAATATGGTATTTTGATAAATTCTATTTTAAAAGTACTTACAGTGCCTCTAAAAATATTTCTTTTATTAATCTTAGTATAATAAATAGATTCTTTAAATTATAGGAATAAGTTACACAAAATCTAATTTTTGTTTATCTTAGAGTTAAAGTTTTATTTCTTATCACGATTAGACTTATTTACATTTTAAATTAAATAAATTTTGTTGATTTTGTTACAGGTATGTGTCAGCAATCACCAAACGCAGAAAAACGAATTCGTTTAACTAAATGGTATTTAACAGGTACAATCAACATACAACTAAAGAATCCAAGATTTTTCTTACTTTAATTTATAACTTATAAGTAACTTGTTATTTTTAATTTATAAGAATTGAAAACATCAGTTTTAGTGTCGGTTAAAAAGAGATATGATATTAGATTACTTTTAGAAAGAACTTCAGTTCCTGTTAGTTGTAACAGATATTTTTATAGTGTATTTCAAATTGGATGAATTGAAAACCAGACATTCATAACTGACTTTATTGTATTATAAAAATTGATGAACGAATTTGTAATTTGTTCACTACTATACGAGTACAATATGCTCTTTTGCATAGACAAATACACATAGATAATAATTTATTTTTGGATTTATAACTTTGTACACATGAAACAAAACTGAATAAACGGAACCCGTACCGGCGAGTTTAACTCACATTGTGTTTTATATAGAACTAATTTTAACATTGGACAATGATACGAATTGCATATTACAGTTAACATTGATGCCAACCGGATAATAATAACGTGTGTCGATGATCAAAAATAAACGTACTCATAACATAAAACATAGCGGGATGGTATTTATACGACCTGCTAGGATGGCCAGGTGATAGTTATACACCACACGCAATTGCCAATCAAAATGATCCACTACCTATATTTGTGTTTAAACATTGGTTGTAGTAATAACGTCATAATAAATAAATACTGCATGCCTTTGTAGGTTTAGTTGACTGCCTTCGCAGTCTGTATTAGTCAGTAATATATAAGAATATATATTACAGTAGAAAGACAACATCAGATATTTAAATTGTATAAATTATATACCAAATAATTGTTTTTTTACAAATTTACAAGTTATAACTGATTTTGTGGAAATTAATTTGTTATATTTACTATAGAGTAAACTTATCAGTTTGAAGTAAAGATTCTATCAAAAATAATGCGCAGTAAGACTAAAACCTACTGGAATGAAAATTAAAAGTTTCTCATAGTTTTGTTATTTTTTTGTTCTTTATACTAAATCATGTTAATCGAATTTATGTTATAAATTGATATATTCATTAAATTAAAAAAAAAACGTTTCTAACGTATTTTTCACATATTTTTGCTTTTAGGTGCTAACTTAATGATGGCACTTTGAGGCCGTCGGGTGGAGGTTCGGTCTCATTACAATTTGCATGACGTAGCTAGGCTTAATTTTAGGAATGCGTAATTTGTGAGTCAGATGTTTTAAATATCTTACTTATATAAATTCCAAATTTTCGATCTCTTAACTGTTGTTACCTATAAGAATTTATAAACGACGTTTTCCCAAAAAATATTCACAATGTTAATAAATTAGTCGGAGAAAAATGAGTAAATGAAAATCAATCTTGGTATATTTGCAGTACATATAAGCCGTGATAGTCTAGTGGTTTGAACGCCCGCCTTCCACTCCGGAGGTACTGAGTTCGAATCCCGCCAGCACCAATGAATTTTTCAATTTATGTGCAGTTAGTATAAGTCCAACTAATAACACGTGCTTTGACGGTGAAGGAAAACATCGTGAGGAAACCTGCATATCTATGTCATGACCATCCGTGGTCGGACTAGTATGTGAAATGGAGAAGGCAATGGCAAACCACTCCATTATAATTGCCAAGAAAGTTGTCGTGTGTTTCTTTACCCGTGATGACCACGACCCTCAATCATGAGGAAATACGACTGAGAAGAAGATTTTCAGTACAGGAAAAACATTCTTGATATTGTATAAGTCCATTATTAAAAGAAAAAAAATAAATAAGCGTGTTAAAGATTTTTGATTAAAAAACTAAAGTTTTGTTTATTGCATCACCGGTAGTTTTTAAGCCAGATTCACGAAATTTAGATTTCGCCTCGGCTTTCGAAAACACTATCTGGGTATTGTCGTGAACGGTCATTTAGCAGGCGAAATACTCTTTCGTTTGCTAAAGCTGTTGATGGAAATGTTGCTACTATTTTTCTTCTTACCTATACATGTATATATATTTTTAAAGCTGGACTCCTACTCGGTTTAACATCAATAGCATTTGAGTATTGTCACCTTAGATATAAAAACACCAATTGTAAGCTTCAGGTACAGGCCAAGAGGAATTTGAAGACGACATATTTAAGAGAACCAAAAAATTTATACCTCCGTATTTTGCAAATAACCAATAGAACCCTAAAACGTAGTTGCTTTTGAACAGATGCCCGGTCCAGTCGGCTGAGTTATAAATAGTGATCGATTTGGCTTGCAAATTGACGCTACGATAAGTCCCACACTTCGTTGCTTTGCCTTTGATACATTGCTTGTTGTAACCACCTTGACATGTTTGTAGCTTGTGTTGAATTGGTGGAAGGTGATCGGAAAAGGCTAAAGATGAACATTCAAATTCGCAAGTTTTGAATTTAACGAAATAATTAAAATAATAAAGACGAACAGTATTAACACTGACCTAAATATCATTTAAGGTAGATTATCGGTGTCAAATTAATTATAAAAAGTTTGGCCTTTTTATTATAATAATGTTATATTCAAATGAATATAAAGGTGTTAAATTGGATTTCATAAGAAATCTTTGAAATTTAGGATACAAATGTTTTGTAAGTTTTTTTATCAACGTCTATTTAATAATCTAATAAGTTTTTTGCAAACAAGCATCTATGCTGTAGTGTTTTTCATTACTTTTAAGTTAAAACTATGAAAAGCGTAAATTACTTACTGAAAACATTAAATTCTTCTAAACTATTAAAGATATTATATGTTAGAAATAGATAACATATGTGAGAAATTTCGATGACATTATTAAATTTTTCAATTAATAATTAGTGAACGTTGGAATTTTTTTTCTATTGAAGACATTTGCGTTAAACACGTTAAAACATTTTCTATATTGTTGTTACTCTAAAAGCGGACGGTAAGATAGGCTGCACAGCATCTCTGTCTACGTAACAGCGTGGGAACGAACGTTTCGCGGGGTGAAAACCCTTTGGCGGTTGCATAAAAACGTAAGGGACTTGTTCTGAGCAAAGTAAATGGAAATGAAGAGGGTAGGTTCAAGGGCTAGAATCGTAGGTCGTGCGCGGCGCGAAGATGTTCGTGCGTCCCGCTCGCTCGCCGCCCTGGCTGCGGCGCGCGGCGACGCTCCAGTCGCGGTCCGCCGGCCGTCGCGACGCTCAGGGCCGCTCCGATACGCGCCTGCCGGACACTCCGTCGATTGTGCGCCTCGCCGCGACGCGTACCATGTGAACTCCGTATGTGATGCACCGCGACCCGCGACACCGCACGCTCTCTGTAGCCCATAACGTTTCCAGGACTGCTTTGCAGCTCCCGAGGCCGCTCCACGTTCTTTCGCCCGGTCGCGTTACGCTATCCGGTACACTGTGTTACTGGAGCATTGTTTCATGTTAACATAGCTCTCTGGAAATAAATGTACGTTTAACTGTTGTGCTCCTTTCTGAATTACTTTTAATTTAAAAGAATAATTGTAAAGAAACCCACATTTATCCAGTTTATTGATGCGCTGAACTTTCAACACGTTTGTTTTCGTTACCTATTGATAATCGTTTATTCACCATATCAAATGCTATGTAACTTGTTTCAAAACCTATTAAGCATAAGTTGGCATTATTAACTAATATCGGAGAAATAAAATCGTAACATTTATTCAAGTTAAACTAAAAGAAAGTTACGTTTATATTCAGAGGCAATATTGATTTTTGAGTATTGGTAACTTGTTGAATGTTTGCAAAGACATAAATCATAATCGAAACAATAAATCCTAACTCGTGGATATGATATACTAAAACAAAATTACTGGTTAAAAGACGAGTTAAATGAAACGGTAGTGGAAATATTTATGCTTGCGCAAAAACGAGTTTACGAAGGCAAAAATATAACACAAATTTGTAACAAACAACACAGAGATTATATTACTACATCTGAGATAAGATATAACAACAACGTTTAGTTTTATCTCAAGCTACAGTTAGTAGTCTAGATTAAAAATAGATGCAGTCATTAGCTGGCGTTATATAAATTTCGCGCGACAAGATAATAAAAATGAATATTATAAAGATACACAAATTTTGTAAAATTTTTCTCACTTTTACTAAACTTAAGCGTTTTGGTGTTAAGCATTTACTTGCAATGGCAAAAAATACATTATACTTATTGAATTGCTCGTGATGTGTTTATTAAACAGACCATTAGTAGTCGCATCAATTCAAACACGAAGACACCATTACCCATTTAGCGTTGGCAGTAACAAAAATGACTTTACAATTGAACCCAGTGGCCGTTCAACTAGAAGTAATTGGAAGTGTATGAATCCTGATGACTAGATATTGGTGCTAGCTGTCAGTTCAAACACACCACATGTCATAGTCAACAGTTCATAATTTTTGTTATATTTTTTACTGCCGGTGGATACCACACAACTTTTAATACATTATACAGCCTTCCTTTGCCAATCCTTGTCAGGGCGTGTTCTGTAAATTTACATTAATAAATTAAGGCCCCACACATGCTATCGAATTGATTGAGCAAAGATCGATATTGAAGGCTACTTTGATATAAAAAGGACTACATTGCTTTGTAATACTTCATTAATTTTTCACTCAAATCATTCACCAATTTTAAATAAAAAAAAAAAAAATATAGAAAAAAAATTATAAAGCAGCAAAACATAGAACAGAACAAAAATTTAATGTCTATGGAAAGTGTAATTTTAATAAATAGTTGAAGACATAATAGTTACGTAATAATTATTTCAGTAAGTATTTTTACATTAATAATAATTCTTCTTGGTGACATAAAATATTACAAATTGTGTTTATGGCAATATTTCAGTGTCATATGTTTGCCATGAAATAGTTCGTGTTGAGTTTGCGTAGCTCCGAAAAATTTTAAAAGATTAGTGAGTTTAAAAATAAGCTTACGAAATACTACTTATTCGATGGATGTGTTCGTGTGAAGTATGTTCTTTACACATTTTTAATAAATAGTAAAATAAGACTCGATTCATTGCAAGTTCTTTCCAATTGAAAGAACAGATAGTTAATAAAGTACAGAGTAGAGAAATTATAAAATCTCATAATTATAATTGTCTGTTTTAAATAATGAATGTTATTAATGAGGAAAACTTTTAATTAATAAATAGTTTTTATTCTATTTTATCAAATAGTTTATTCAAATGCAATGTCAATGGTTGGCGTGTGAGCTGTCTTAAAATTAATAAATCATTGAGTAATGATAGTAGTTCTAATTGGACGAGCGCCAACATTTTCTCACGAATCATTTTATTAGCAGCTCTTCCGATGCGTTTCGATCATGACAGCCGTTGACATGTATCTACAATTCATTAACTTTCGTTTTAGTAGTCAGAAAGTATTATTTTTTAATAGTTTTTAAGAAAACTAAACCATATTAAGTTTATATGTAATCATTTGTTAATACTTCAGCCTAGGTTACATAAGTACGAAATTGACATTTTAGATAGTCGGTAAAATTCAATACCATATGTCAGTTCATGGCGACTATGAATTTCGCCGGTACTAAACTGTTTAATAGTGTATAACTATCTAAAAAAATATTGGCAGAAAACTTTTACTCTATATTACGTTCTATTGCAGATAAATTTACTTTCTTTCATAGTTCTTTATTTATACTCTCTCGTAATCAAAAGAATCTCGCTTAAGAGCAAAACTTTACGAATTGACTGAACCGGTTTGAAGTTCTTAAATTAGACTGACATATCAATACTTTATCTTCGCTAACTCTCAAGACTGAACTAGAACTTTGTTAATACTTGTTACGCTTCAATTGTTAAACTTGCCGGTGCCAAAGTATATATACCAACAAATATCATTTCTTCTTCAATGTGTTCTTGTGTGTGAGGTGAACCTTTGCTAATGGTGTCAGTGGTACTGTTCGTGAAGAATCGCTGCTGGATTGATTTCAAAAGTGTCGAAGGCGCGGGTGCTTTGGATTATATCGCGCGCACGGCTCCAAGGTGGTCGGAGGCGGGGTGTTCCGTTGCTGCGTGCCCTGGTGCGGGGCGCGCGCGGCGGCGCCCGTCGACGAAGCGGACTATGCCTTGAGGGAGGGCAGCCCCCAACTATCCCATGAAGATTACGGTAAGCATTTTTAAAACTGTACATTATTGTTGTAGTGATAAATGCAAAACAGAATTCAGGTGGTTCTTATAATGCTGATGGTCATCTAGACACAAAACTACTCATGTGTTTTCGATTAAACAGTATTGTGCAATTATTACTGTTTTCCTTCAGAAGAGAATTTACAGAGGTTAACGCGACTTAAAGCCTGATTTCACATATAGGGTGATTTATAAACATCTTAACAAACTGCATGTCTGCATACGAAAAGTGGATCTTGATTTTATTGCAAACATTTAATATATAGCTAATGAATCTTCTGTAAAGAATAACATACGAACAATGATCACTATGCCTAGAGAAACTTTCTGTCTAGGCAAATTATGTCCATGAGATGGACATTCGTGCTTGTCTCGTCATTTTGTATGAAAAATTCACATGAATTGAAATTTAGAGTTACATAATTTTGCAATAATGGTATTTATGCTTGGTTCATCAGAACATTTTGTTTGTCAACTAGTAGTTTGGATGCTAATAGTGAATTGCATTTAAATTGTCTCTCTAAGCATATATGACCTTAACGACCATTAAGCGTGGCCGCTGCTACGGTACATCGTTGTATTTATTACGCTGACTCACACATGTAAGAGGACAACATGCTAGTATACGCAATTTTAAACGAATCTAACCACAAAACCACGCCTCTAATGTTTACGTAAAACGCTTTGTACGTACTAATTTGTAGTCACAGTTTGTTTAAATGAAAGATTAAATATAATTTATGATACCATATCATTTTCAGTAAAAAGAGAATAATAAAAAAACAACTTTTCATTATTAAAACACGCAGCAAAGGAAGGTTCATTAAATTAGTTTTTCATATTTTGTTTTAGGAATTAGTATTTTCTTTTTCACCAAGGTTTTTGACGAAATTTGTTTTTGCTTCGTTGGACTAATACTTCTCAGTGTTACAATACAAAGACGGATATGACGAAAATTTTCCGATCAGCATCCTTATATTCAAAAACTATGGCTATAGGTATAAACGTCCAGTCGTGTGGACTTCATTCATACAACATTGAGTAGTGAGGAGATGCAATTAGCCGAGAAGTATGAAATATACAGCCTTGATGTTTATCTCTATTCATTCGAGTAAGTTGCACGCGTGTATGTAATAAAGATATTGGAAAGCGGGACGGATCGATGGATGGATGAAACGTAGTTCCAATGCCGGCACTGAGAATACATTTAGTACTTTAATAATTTTTTGTTTCTTTTAGAATATTGTTCTCACAGTATGTTCATGTAAATATAAAATGTTTACAAATGTATTTGATGTCTATTGTTGATTAGTAACTGGTAACGACTTACGAGTGTAAACATTTTTTTAATAACATTATACTTTTGACTATGATACAATAATTAGTAAAGTTATAGTAGAAAAGTGTAATAGAAAAAGCATCTATGTTTTGTCCTTTAGCGTATTCTTTGCTGTTTGACAAGACAGTTTAGAATCAACGGCATAAACGTAAAACATTTATTATTTAGTTTTAAAATCGTAGTAGGAATTCTTTGTAAAACAAATTTGTTTTATAGTATTATTTATAAATATTTCACAATTACGATATTTTGCAAAGTGCTCGCAAACTTTGTTCTGTCTCTACATTTATACGAAACTTTTCAGATGACTGGAATGTTAATGGTATGTTTGGGTGATTCATGATGCTGTATGCCTAGAAATTTATATGGCTTGTACTACTATAAGGTCATCATATAAATTAAGCGTGGGTCGAGGAATGTCGCATGTCCTCGTAAGATGTTGTGATTGTAACTTTTTATTCGCGACATATTTCTTCACTAGAAGTTCAAGCACAGTGGGGATTGTACCCACGAATCTTCGAGTCATATGAGTTCGAGATTTCACGACACTTTCAACAAACTCATCTCTTCGATTGTACATAAGGTATAATAGTTTAAATAAACATCCAGTGTGTGCGATTGGCTTGCGTTTCCCTCGTCGTTATTTGTTTACTTAAGAGTAATGATGGTATAAATCAAAACAAGATCCACGGTGTGTGATACTTTTATCGGAAAGGATTCCTTTCAGGATCGTTATTTACTCACGCAGCTGTGTGCCCAGTGATTACGTTATCTGTTAGCCGCTGGTACAGACACCACTGGGAGGGCCGATAAGAGTTTAGTATTTATAAAACAGTTATTTTATATTCTTAATAACCTTTATGTTTATATTTAACGCAATTTCATCTTGCTAAACAAAATCAATGTTGAATCATGAAATAATAGTACATGTAGTCGAAAAATAATCTGAAAATATTGTCTCTTTGAACTAAGTCTATGGCAGGGAAACACATATGTGTATTATTTTATGTCATGGAAAATGAATACTAGACAAAATTTATTTTGTGTATCATATAAAAGGCATAAAGTATTTAAACTGCAATATTTTTATGAATGATTGCTTTTCGTAAAAAATACAGTTCATGAATGTTGGAATTACGTTACTTATTTTGGTTAGAATATGATTGCAACCCCTTTCATAATATTACGTACTGCTCAATAGCAACTCTACCAGGTCAATACCTGGTAGCGTTGTATGTCTGTATGGAATATTGGCATTAGTCCACATACGAGTAGTAAGATTTTGGGTCCAGTTCAAATTATAAAATGTCAATAAAACGTATACCTTCTTTCCTTTCATTCAACGGATGAGATATTATTGAAGGTCTTATGCTTTTGTTCAATAAATATATAATTTCTTTTGAAACATACAAGTCTTTTAACTCAAATAAAATATGATGTCTAGATATAGATTGCTTGTGCTGTTAAATATAAAAGTAACTTGAAACTTTGATCATATTATTGGCTGATTGTAGTTTTAATAATATTCAGACAGTTTAATTAATAATAAATAATATTTTCACATACTTAAAAACGTTTACGTCCTCGAGAGCACTGTAATTTCATAAATAACGAACATTAGATCCTCAGTTAATGGATAAAGTAACAACTTAGGTATCCGTCAACTTACATATTGTTGAAAAAGACGTTAATAGAACACAGCCGATAAATAGGTTCACAAAGGCGTGCTTTCTGTTTGAAGAGGTTTGACAAGTATGAAACCTTTTAAATTTTTTAAATAATGTGATTTATATTAGAAGACTTCACTTCAAAGTTATATTTAATCTGCCATAGTTTTTACATTTAACTTCACCAATCACAAAGTTCACACTTTTTACACTGCCCAAACATGAATCTAGCGAGATTTACAGCCTTTGTACTGAAACGATGTTATGCCATCCCTTCCCTTTTTTTCTACTTTCAGTCTTTTAAAAAGTCAATACAATTACTGTTTTTCAAACAAAATGATTGTAATGACAATAACTTGTCCTCAATATCTAACACTTACAATGACTTTCAGATTTAATATCTATTTCGACGCCATCCAAAGGTGTTATTGAAGAAGTATTTTCATTTAAATTTTATTTTAAAACATGATTACATTTTGGTGAAGAAAATTTAAATCGGATCTATTAGAGTCTCCCTAAAAGTAGACGAAGTAGTAGGTAGAATTTAATAAGCTTGAATATGGGTCGGCGTTATTTTAGCAACAATGAAGTTTGTATCGATTTTGTATTTAAAAATATTCCACCTGCAGAACGCTGCTTGCATACAACAGTTAAACTTTATTGTACAAGATGCTCACGTTTTCAACAAGATGTTAAATTTTCGTATAGTATGCCTTGATATTTGGCCTTATTCAATAAAAGATTCATTATCATCATAACAGCTGAAAGCCATTCACTGCAGAAAGATAAGGACATGTAACTTTTCAAGTGAGTTACTTAACTTATTTATATTTTCAATGTTAGTTTAAAATATATCTATTTGAAATAAATTATAATGTGTCTGTTGGCGTAAAAAGAATGTGTGACGTGAATTGAACAAGCGAATGAATGGATGAATGCATAACCATTATAATCGTCAGAGGCGCAGGACGTTTGTAATGGCTGTGCCTATTTATGCAACTCGTTTCATTTTTTAGAACTCCGCTGCTATGTGTCTATTGTTTCCAGCTACTATTTTATTTGTAAGGTAATTTTTTTTAGATTTTATAGGTACATATAGCATATATATTATATAAAACTTCACACAAGTTTAAAGATTTTCAAAACATCATTGATGTGTTTTCTTGTATCTTAAGTCAATAATAAAAATACATCTCTGCTTTATAATTATTTGTTTATTAACTCCTTCATACAAGTGTATGAACGAATTATTATAGTATAGATGATATTGTCAAAAAAATTCTTTGTTATTTTTATAATTGATTTGAAAAATCAATTATTAAAAGTACTGTGTAGTCAATATTGCATTAAAATTATGTAATACCTAATATAAATAAGTATAAATGTTTAATGGGAACCCCATTATTTTTATTAATTTTTTTAGACAGCATATGCTCTAACTGTATAATGTTTCATGCCCAGAAAAAGGGTAATCAGTACAAATAAAAAAATGTCCAGAGAAAACGTGCTGTGTTTTCAATATATATCTAATTCAAAAGCAGCAAACGGCCCTGTAGCTTTTCATAGTTTCAGCAGTTGACAGTTTCGAGGGAAAATATCTAAGCGTAAATAATTAAACAGACACTCGAGTACAAGCCGACGCGTCGCTACGGCTGCCTCTCCAATTTCGCAGTTGATTACTTCAGAGTGGACTGTAACTTACCCTTGTTGTTCGTTCTTTAACGGCGTTTTTTATTACTTATTATGGTATTTTATTTTAAATACACCACATGTTATACGAAAATAATATAAATTAATGATTATAGCGGGCATACGTGCCAGACTAACTTTAAAAAAAACTGTGAATCAAGAAGACGGTATTAGTATTAAAATCAACTCTTTGCACATATTTACGTTTAGTAATGATTGGATGATCATTTGTCTTTCAGTGAAATGCAAAGTTGTTTTCTTATTGTAATTTTATATAATTTTTTTGAGAAAAGTATACTAGGATTTAATCAGCGTCTATAAAATGTATTTCACAATTTTGGAAAACAGAAGCTACATCGGTAAATCAGATAATAATAACAACCTAAAATATTCCCACCGCGATGAAAACAACACTCGCTGAATACGTAATTGAAGAAATTTTATTACTCCGCCGTTTTGTCTAACATGTGAAATAATTAGGTTACTATTTTTATTGAATTTTTTTATGAAAAAGTGTGAAAAATATTTTTAATGAGAATCTTTTATTATACATAAAATAAGGCTAATAATACGAAATAATATATTCACTATAAGCATCTTAAACGTATTCAGAATATTAGTTTTAGTTTAAAATGATTATAATTGGTTATTTGCTTTTGACACTATATTAATAAATAAATTTTAAATTTGTTTTCAGTTATCTCAGAACCAGTGATCACCAGTTCCCCGCGACCCATAGGCCAACAATCCCCTTTACCCGGAATAGAAGAGGAAGATGATTCCGACTGGCCTCTAGAAGATGCCACTGACGCAACCCTAACACCTTCCTATAAGAGTACTAAGAGCAGTACGGACACCGCTTACACCTCCTCGAGAAGTTCTGGGAAAAGACGTAGTTTTGACAGTCCGTCATCTGTGAAGATATGTGTTTCGGCAGCGGCTAGGAAGTCGAATAAAGCACGCAAGCGCGCTGCGGGCGCCGTCGCTACACCTGGACAAAGTGGCGAAGAGTCACCACTGTACCCGTCACACGGCAAAATGCAGGCCGAACAAGGCAGCATCGGCGAATTGCAAAAGTACCACGGCCGGTACCTCAAGAGTCGCCGTCACACTCTTGCTAATGTTCGGTGAGTTTACATATTATTACGTCTTTAACCAAAAGTCCTACATTTTCTTAGTAAATTGTGCAAGTGGTGGTAGGTCTCTGTTGCCGGAGACCGTCTGGATGGGTACCACCGCAGCTCCTATTTTAACCCCCAAATAGTAGTGTGCAAACATTACTGTGTTCCGGTTTGAAGGGCGCTGTAGCTAATGTAATTACTGGGGTAACGAGACTTAACACCTTTGTCTCAAGGCGACGAGAGCAACGTGGTGCAGTGTGTACCATCTTAACTAGCACCACGTCGTCATGGGCAAGCGTATCACTTACGATCAGGTGAACGTCTTGCTCGTCTCGTCGCATAGTAGAATAAAAAAAAAGTTCGTTATACACCATTGTACAATTAAAAGATAACTTTATAGAATTTGTCTTTAGTTAAACAAATAAAATTGCATTCGCCCTTTATCAATTTGTCTATTTATTCACATGAAGTTGGTAATAACTGATCGATCATAGCATTTAAATATATAACGGTTAAAAATTACTAAATCAATTTACTAAACATTCTTACTTTAATGTATGTTTATCAGCTAGCATACGGCAAATGAAATAAGTAATAAAGTAGAACAATAAGATTATTCCATAAAATCATGTGATAGCTGTTATTATAATCAGTGTTACTTTAAGTTATTAATTATCCATAAAGTTTTCCAATAATATTATGCAATTCACAGGAGATATTTTTTTTAAACATTTTCATTCTTAACTTATTACGATGCGTGTGATTTGTTACGAAGATTATAGATAGACTACTCAATCATAATATTAGCGAATCTCGATCGGGATCAATAATTAATCTTACTGTGGAAATTTCGAAGATAGGTAGATCGCGATCGGTGGTAAGCGTCAATTGTTATAAATAATGTATCTACAAGTGGCCACTATCGTGTTTATCCCTGGTCTTACAATATACTATGTATGTATTATAATCATTATTACATAAATATAACAAACAATAGTACATTAAGCTAATTAATCAGTGTTAGTGTTTTAAAAAAGCAGGAAAAGGTAATTTTTTTCATCTGCTATTTTACAGGTATTTAAAAGTTTATGTCATTATACTATCCAACTTTTGTAATTAATGAATGGTTCTATTAAACGACAAAGCCGTAAAGTATGTAAACTTTCTCAATCTTACGGTAGAATTAAGATTTTAAACAACTTCAAGAATTTAATGTGATATGGATGCATGCAAAATCTTTGATGAACATTTGTCTCAAAGGGAAATTCCCTTGGTACTATTCGAATTTATCTTCTATAGTTGTATGAGGGATTATCTTTAATTACCTCTTTGCAACCGTTATCATAAATACGGTATCAAGTGTAAGATATGTAGTGGAAACTAGTATTAAAGATTTTTATAGTTCACATTGTGTTATTATATATATACGTGAAACACGTTTCACTTAATGACCACTGTAATACAAAATGATAACTTAATTTTTACAATTGGTTTCGGAAGGTTTATCGTTCTTCAATAACTGTTTGCTCATTACAAACAAGTATCCGACGCGTACGTCCGCCGAATACTCGCTGTCCATTCATAGCATACAGTTGGATGATTAATCCACGTCCAACGAAGGTGATTGATTTCGACGTACAAACAATAATACAATACGCGAAATGTTTAGGAAATTATACCGCTACGCATCGATTATTGGAAATTATAGTGATGAAAATTATTTATTTGCAAACATTTATCATGAAATCACTCAATAATCTTTATAAAATTATTAATGAAACTGGATTTAATTTGTTTGAAGTCTTACATATGTATAATGTTTCTACTGATATTTATAATGTCATTGGTTGTCTCTTTCTCTCGGCAAATGTCGGTATATGTACGAGTATAGTGCACGTACCGTCCTGAAACTTGCAAGAAAAAGAATGGCACTACCCAATGTTTTCAAAATGTATACTTACGATTATATTTACTACTTATACCCCTAATTACTTGTATGGTCTAAAGTATTATTTATTTTACCTCCTAGAATTTATTTACCAGACTACTGTATTTATTATAAATATAAAAATATGTTATTTTATTTTGTATCTGTATATTTTTTATATTTCGTTATTTGCATCACTTAATTTTGTACACATATTCTGCCCGCATAGAGTATTCAATATCCTTCAACGCTAAGGTTTGCTAAAAAGGAATTACATCAGAATTAAGTTCGTCGTTTCATTTTAAAATCATGTTCTTCGTACTGTTTTTTAAAAAAAGGATTTTTTATTTTTTTAAATATACAATAACTTTATTTTACATATAAAATGAAGAAATTTTTAACACATGCAAATTTTTTTTATACTGTTTTAATGCAACATAAAAGTTTTAACTTTTTAAAATGGTGGTTTTCCGTTTATAGAACTGAAGATGTATTAACCATATATATTTAATAACTAAGAATCTGAAACCGTTCATTTTAACAATAAGTAATAATTTTTGTTTCATTTCTCTTTCAAAATTTATTAATACACGGAGAAGTTGAGTTAGAGCCTGTAGATATAGCTATCTAGATATTTGTTATGTCAATGGACGAAGAAATATAATAAACATGTATAGATTTATTGAGTTATTATGAACACAACAAAGAGCCTCGAATTTCTACGCTTCGCTTGTTATTTTATTTACAGTAGGCGCTGGAAACACTCGCTGATATTGATTCCTTATTGTGTATGCTTTCGGCTGAATATTTATCTTTCAGTAATATTTTCTCAGGCAAAGTTAAGGCAAATTGCTGTGATTTGTAGAAAATCAATTTCTTTTAACTAATTTTAGAATTAATATAATAAGTTTATGCATATACGTGTTAAAACTTTTGTTAGAATTCGGCTTTTACTCAAGTCTGCCTAGGTAGCATCTATCATTATCATATTGTAAATTTTTAACCAAAACAAAACTGCTGCTATCATTACCTGCTGACCATAATAACATCTTCGGCTTCATCATATAAAATTAAGGTCAAGTGTTAACTCAATGTCGATATAAAAGGTATAGTATTATCGTAAAAAACATAGTATGTCTAACTGAGTATAAGGATTTCACCAGAGTAATTAATCAAGACAGACATATCTAGAAAGGATCACTTAGTATGATAGATTTTAGCGCTAAAACCACTTTTGTATTTGTTTTAAATCTACTTGTTATTTCCTTTTTATCTTTACTTATTGACTTCATTAAAATATATTTATGGAAGACTACAAACTTACGCTAATATATCGGCATAAGATCTTTACGACGTTAACATATTGAAGACCTTTCATTTTACGGAGTTTACCTATAAATATTTCACCTCTTCGCAAACACATTATAAATGGCAAGTGACCTTTCGTAATATTCTATTAAAGTATGTACCTATAATTAAAATTTGTCAAAAAATATGTTGTCAACCTAAATTCTTTTTATTTTATATTTAAATTGCAAAGTGGTATTAATTTTTTGCCTTAAGTACTAAAGTGCTTTGCTCTGCAAAAACCTTCTTTGATGTATTCTAGAACTTTTTTGTTATTAGAAATAAAAGGAATTAAACAAGGCGTCTATAAAAAACATGTGCAACTATATTACACATGTTACTGTCCCTGTGGTTTTATTTTAGTTTAATCTCGTATGGTAAAATTGCTGCTTATCGCTGTCTTATTTTCTTTCATTGCATTATACTTTTACGTACATATAAGACAAAAGTCACGCAGTAAATAAACTGGTAGTTGGATATCTTGCTTTTCTATTTGTTATATATTATTTAGATCATATGATATATACATTTCTGCGTGTCATGTATATATATTATTATCATATAATATATCTTATAATTCGTACATAAATGAATGCTATAATTGGTGACAGTATTCTATAAGTCAGACACGTGTAACACGAAAGTTCATGCTTCGACTCCAGGGCCACGTGTAATAAATATTTGGTGATTGCAGCGTTTTCTGGAACCCGCTTATTGATAGATCGCTGTTGTTATATAAATTTACCTAATGTAGTAAGTTATTATAAATATTATTATATAGTAAAACCTTTTTATTACAGTATTTTAAAAACATATTATCAATTTAAAACATCTTTTATAATTGATTACTATTATATGTAAATAAAATTAGTTAGTAGAAAAAAGTTAACGAAGAAAAAGTTAATTAGATGAAGATCAAAGAAGTACCCGGCTAATTATTAAACTAAGCTCTTGACCTTTGCTGTCCTTGCATTATTTGATCTTGTATTTCGTGGAACGAAGTAGAAAGTGATAAAATGATCGTGAACGTACTTATTATTTCTGCTTTCGTATTATCAGATCAAAAAAGGTTTTAATTCTGTGAAAGTAATGAAATTAGTTCGTAATGAATAAAATAAAACTGCCCGAAGATTGGGAAAGTGGGAAAAATTGGAGAATTGGTAATTTTTGATAAAACTGGGCGATTTTAATTTTTTTAGGTTGGTAATAATACATACGGACGATCAAGTAGAAATTTAAAAAATAAAATATCTTTTTGGGTTGGAAGTAAAAAAACAATTAAGCAGTAAGGTTTTAAGTTCTTTTTTGATTATTGTATTGTACTTAAGTTACAAAAAGCGGTTTGGAAAAAGTATTACATCATATTTCTCCAGGCAAATCGCTCTTCGCCTCAACACATGCTAATGCGAATACCGCACCGTTCGTTTGCAGTACAGTATTTAGCTCTAATACCGAGGTTACGATTTCGCCATGGCTCATAACCGCAACAGACGAACGTTTGAATATACAACACTTTGTAAAAATAGAGTTTGTTATAAATATAAACCCAAATTAATGTGCGAATTGTTAGTCGGCAGGCGGAACGGCACCTCGTGAAGCAGTCGTAATGTTATCCGTTTAATTTATTTTTGCTTATCTACGTTTTACATCTAGAACAAGTTCTAAAAGTGAACACATGAATAACAAACCACAGGTAACAAGTGATTGATTGATAACTTTTGTAAATTGAATAACTCTTGTTCTGTACATATCATTATTATTGGAATACCGATAACATTTAAGGTAAGGTAGTACAGTACAGAGTTTTGTTAGTTGTTTTGTATCAATTTATTCAATCTGAAAGTTAAAAAATTATTTTCGGGTAGCAACTTTCTATTAATTTCAGCTTTAATGTCATTAAGCTGCATCAAATTAAACAAAAGTCCGAAGAATAAAACTCGTCTCTATTCTTGACGAACTATGAAAAAAGTCTTTCATTTAAATTGGAAATGCCAAACATACTAACGTTACATCCAAGTGTTTGATTTGTTTACAATGTCAGTTCGTCTCTATGACCATATCTTTTAACGAATCTAGCTGCAGCGAGGTGTGAGACTAGGCGACGTCATGATGCCAAAACTATTCACAGCTACGCTGGAAGATGTTTTCAAGTTTTTGGAACCCAACCAACTTCTCAATTATAACTAGGATGTTTTTAATTTAAATAGCCTCGCAATTAACCTTTGGTAAGAATCAGTGATTTTTAGGAAGAATTTTTATTTTTAGACTAAAGAATCAGTAAAATTCAGTCAATCAGTTAATCAATTTATAATTGATTCTATCATATAGTTACTATGATTTTCGCGTTAATTTCAATAGACTATAATAAACTCTCATTTACAATATAATCCACAGACTAGACATTTTGATAAACAATAATCTATATTTATATCTTTGGTCGTAAACAAAAGATTAATCAATACTAATTAAATATGCGAGCGGGAGCACCTTAAAGGTATAAAGTATCCGTGTCCAGTTTACAAGAGCTAAGATCGGCGTTAGACAAACTTTTGAGCTAATACCAACCTGTGTGTCCCGTAGAGACAGATTTACGAGGCACTAAACCACAGGCGTCCTATTTCAGCAGCTCCGCTCGATATTTACTGACGGCGTTAAATTACGTCGATAAAAAAAAAACTCGGTAAACTTTATGCGGAGCGACGGATGCTTGCGTAATATATCCCAAACGTGATCCCATTGATGTAACAGTTTCATTCCGAAGGTAAAACAGAACAGGTATATAATTTTATACATTTTTAAAAGTATTTTAATTGGCATTAATATCCTTTGTGTTTCTAACGCATTTTACTCAGTTATTCGTGACATATTCAACGCTGCGAGTTATAACAAAATTCTAGGTAAATGATTTGTATTTTTATTCTTGTTTAGTACTACTGTTTGGCGGCAGAAATAGGAGCTGCGGTGGTAATGAAATTGAAAAGAAATGTTTAGTTATCAACCTGGCTTCTATTGCAGCCGCTAAGCAGTAATGTATTTACACGTGTTGCTAAACAACTAAGTATTACTTCCTCACAATAATAAATTTATTAGGAACCTTGGTAATGTAATGGTTTACATTGAATCACATTGTTAACACGTTAATACTTTTTATCAACAATTATTATCAACAAATCCCTACATCCTCGTTGAACAGCTATCACATTTTATTATGTTTGCAGGCGTAGGACAACAAAGATAAAGTAACAAACTGCAACATACCAGAGCTACGCTTTGAGAAACTTGATTTTATTCATCTAAACAAAATAAAAGAATTGATTCTTATTAAGCCTTCTTATTACATACTAATCGCTGAAAATTAACATATCTGTATCACCCTTACTAGTACTACCAAATTTAGAAAACCAAATTACTCTCCGAAATAATACGAGATATGCTTTCAAATAAATATGAGGGTTTTGACCTTGTGAACAAGTATCACTGTATTGAGTTTCCAGTCATTGCTTCAGATCACTGACCTAAATTGACTAACATGTGTAGGCAATGAAGTAGATTCGGCGGCTGTAGAGGGTAATACAGAAAAGATATACACATACATATGTATGGCTGTTGAAGAAAATTGGAGCGACTCTTAACGCAAATACTTTCACGAGTGATATTTTGACTAACATTGCGATCTTTTTCTTTATAAAACCTCTTAAAATATTCAAACAGCATATGTTTATTATCTTTATTTAATTCAAATATTGTTATTTTCAACCATGCAGGATAGATTCACACATGAATGACGTTTGTCTTGTGACGTAGAAATGCAAGCGGGACTTATTTATTAGACATTTTCATATTATTATTGTACTTTGTTGTTACTAATGATATATTTATTATTAATAATTTTAAATTATTGGTAAATTAGGTGGTTTTGTACCTTTCTATACTCTATTAAAGATAAGATCATTACAATACAAAATAGAGTGTTTGTAACGACGGTCGTCTATTTACATGCCTATAGTCGTAAAATGAACTTTACCGCCTTTAGCTAGGTTTTAAAGCTCTCGAAATTGATGACCGTAATTAAAATGTGAATGCGATGTTTGTCGGTGTCTGCAAACACAAGAGCAAAATAACAGTAAGTATTAATTTTGTGGTGTACAACTAACCAACACAAGAGTTCAAGACTTGAGTTCATTATAAGTCTGGGAGCGAATTGCGATAGTAGCTTTATACAATAGTTTGACTATGTTCACAGAACGCTGTGAGAATAATTTACATTTTTGATGTTCTGGTCTGTATACTAAAATGAAATTAGAAATACAAATTAAGAACATAAGCAGTGGTAATAATACTTAGCTGTTGATGTTTCAATGTTAATCTTTGTCATTATAGCGCATTGGTATTCATAAGTATAATCTGTGACATGTTACTTTTTAATTAAATGTATTTTACATGCTTGCAGGTCTATATAAGATTCCGTAACACATCAATCTTATTTTTCAATATATTTTCTTGATTCGCATATTCTTGTTTAATTTAATAGCGAAGGATACGTCTTTTTTAAGTTAAAGTGCTTAGTTGTGCTCTATCATAATGAACCCAGATTGATTTACTGAAAAATTACCTTTATCCTGATTTCGTCATGAGCTTGCTGAAGTTCTCCTTGGACAAAGGCCTCTTTCAAATAACGTCACACAGCCTCATCTTTGGCAATTCGCATCCAGTAGCTGGCAATATGTATCCTCGCTGTTTTGCTGTATTTAAAACTGATGAGATGTTTATCTACTTTAAACAATATGTTATACATCTTTCTTCTTCTAAGTCGTATTTCCTCATGACTGAGGGTCGTGGTCATCATGTTTTATTGAAACACACGACGACTCTCTTGGCAGTTATAATGGAGTGATTTGCCATTGCCTTCTCCGTTTCAAATACTAGTCTGACATACATGTAAGTGATAATAAATGTCAGTAAATGTATGATTATTTATTTTAACACATAATAACGTGAAGGAATCGCAACAAGGTGTTATTCATAGTTTAATTATTCGAGGTAAACACGATAACACCTTGTATTAATTTGTCAATAATGAATAAGAGAGAAGAAGAAACCGACACAAAAATATCAAGATTACTTTGATGTGCAGACAGTTTTATTACCACGTGCCCAGGAGACAACTATTTATAAACGGCTAATCGCGCCGAGAAAATCCGAGGTATTCATTGCTTTGATGTTAGTGTAATCTTTGCCTAGTATATTTCATTGGAATAGTACCTGTTCTTAAACAATTTGACAGTTATATACGAAAGGTATTTGATACATGAACCGTTCACCATAAAATGTTTCAGCCGCAACATTAGTATTAGTTTAAACAAGATGCGGTTGGTATAGCCAAACGTCTGTATCCCAGACGAATTAATATTGTTAGATTTAAAATTACGAAATTATATTGGAGCATATTTGTTACTATCTAATGGTCTATTAATTTGCGTTATAAAAAAGCTTTAATACAAATATTGTGAGTATTTATAATGGTTACAAACGTTGGTAAAATATTTATTGATTTTTCTATTAACAAATGAACATTTACAATTTTTTTTATGTATGCACCAATTACCGTTAGGGAAAATAATAGGTTTTAAACTAGAAAGTTACCATTTAGAAACGCTTTAATATGTTTGTAGAAAGAAACCTCCACTGCTGATTTTGATCTATTTTTTGTACAAAAGACAAAGAGCGTAATGTCATAGAGTTTGTTCAAATCTTTTTTTTTTAAATTATCAGGTCTTCACATCAGATTGCTTCGAGTTTATTTGTGTTTGTCGAGAGCTTTTGCAGTTGTATTTATATTTGGTTTATTAGATTATTACATTATTAATATTAATAAACTAATTTTTATTACAATATGTGTTGTGGCCACGTTAATTTAATTTTTTATTTGAATATCCGTATCAGAATAACTTGTTTTATATTTTACTATTAATCTTTTATTTAAGTATTTATTGATACTTTTTTTTATTAAGAACATGTATAAAAGTTTTTCCTTTGCTTTTATAAAAGTTGCGAAATTTATTTTAAACCATAATGTTACACTTTGTTGTAACATAATTGTTTGTTTAAGTGCGACAAATATGTATACCGTGGGATATTACGGTGATCAAGAATGGCGAATTAAATGTTATGACGTCAACACTCCAATGTCTTTTATAAACTGTGCCAACTATATAACAACGCCGGTTTCAATAAATCTAAGTAGTTGTACAGATAATATAAACATTCAAACATCTAAACAGCCCTCGGATATTAAAATTATTGTGTAATTTAAAATGTATTCCACAAAAATATCAGAAATTCTATTAAAAAACTAAACGGGTACTATTTGTTATATTAAAACAGATTGTAGGTACTCTATTGTGAATTTCTTTTATTACATTATATTTCAGATATTATTATTTTCTTTTCGTTTCTCAGATAACATTTCAGTAAAAGCTTTTATGGTAGTCACCCCGTATTAAGCACTGATTAAAGAGGAAAGTTTTTAAAATATATATTCGTCATACTCTTCTAACAAAGGATAATCATGGCTGTGTATAGCGAGGGTCAGATCAAATTAAATGGAAAACATCTACGTACTTTGTTCAAAAACGGGCCTAAAGCTAAAGAAAATCCATTTAGAATTCCACCGTGAGTAGCGCCCAAGATTAAATATTTCTGGAATTTGATTACAACTGAATTCTTATTGGACACGGGTTTATTTTGAATTCTAAATTATTCGCGACAACAACTTATTTCTCCCGAAAGTACAATAAAAACTATAAAAAATTTATTTTCAAAATACAGTAAAAATTTTAGCAAATTTGCTTCTCATTATGTTATACAAAGTTTGTTCTTCAACGGTTGTATTAGACGTATGAACAAAATTTTATTTTGGTAACTATACTTGAAATAAAAAACCATATGAATATGTTAAATTTCGCACCCTTTCGTAACAACAAATGGGAACTCTCTTTATACGAGAAATTATATTTTAATTACATTCTGAGGCATCCAAAATTGTAATTGTATGTAAAATTATGAAAAGTTTGTGAAGTATATCAAGTTGCAATCCTTATAAAATATTTTACTTCTAGTTTTAAAAAATTATCCTTCACAAGTTTTTCCAATTAAATGTTAGAAATGTTTCATTTACAAAACGATTGTTTGAAAATAAGTCTTACGTCAAACAAAATATTTATTATAAACGATGCCATATTTATTGGGAATTTGTTAATATAAATGAAAAGTTTCGTTTTATGACATTATTGTAATTGGAATGGATGAACACGGGTAATTTTCTATTTCAAAGTCAATTGGAAAACTTTCATTCAATTACCAAGTTCCAGTCATTCTTAAATAGGGACGGCTTTAAAAGGGAGCCATCTCGCAAAGAATTTCTCACTACAGTTAATATCCGGAACTAAATTAAATTTAAATAGAAAAATCACCACAAAATCAAGAGTACATTTTTTTGAAATGTTTATATGTTCTTATTTTAATATTTTATGTACGTAATTGTTCTTTATTCCGTTATGGTTTCGGAGAAAATATCTGTAATTACAAATATATTGTAGCAAAGCAAAACGCAAGTCGCTATGAATATATTTTGTTTAGTATAAACGATAGTAAATGTATATCTCTTACATGGCTGAGAAGTGATTAATCATGTGAAGTGAATAATGGTTATTTTCTAGATTGATTGATACTAATGGATATGTTTTAGTTTATAAAATAGACGTTTGTTACAACCAATAAGCATAAATATGTATATTTATGCATATTTTTGCTTAGTGGGATAGTTATATTGAAATTTAAACCTTTTCTAAAGTGCGTCTAAAAATAAACAGAATTATGAACTTATACCATATGAAATCGCCACATATGGAACTAATTAAAACCGGCAGATGTTATTCTGTTAGTGTATATTTATTTTTGTTTTAATTATTGTTATTGTTTGTTTCAAAGTAAATCTAACTTGTCAGTTATACGGTATTATTTATAAACAATATACCGAAAACCTCCGATAATAAAGAACTTCTTTTATTTTTTTGGTAATTACAACTACTTGTACTTGTTACTGAATTTATGTAGATAAACGTCATTTTACTAGCAAGAATGAATGCTTTAACACAAACTGAATATGAAACGTACTTACGAAAAAAAATTGTTTCTGGCGCGAACATAGTTTTGAAGCAGTATTTCGACTTCAAAAAATATGGCGTAAATTTAAATAATCGTTTACGTATTTGCTTCATTGTATCTTAAATTAGATGGAACAGTTATAAATTATTGAAAATAATTGATACCCCTGTAGAAATTATTTTGTAACAGGAGATGATAGATTGAACTTTTGTATAAATGACCCGAAATTTCAAAACGGAGATTATTTAGATAGGTATGTTTGCAGCACTTAATATTTCTGCTGTTGAACTGTCTTGGAAACATTACCGAGATCGATGGGAGCTGTAATTAGAGAAATTAGAAGGGTTAAGAGACAAAAGTGAATTTTTTTTTGGATGCACCACTTTGAAAATAACATTTATTTTTATATAGATCGCAGTTTATGCTTTCTAATTTTAACGAAAAAGCTATTGCAAATCTGAGACCCGTTTCTAACAAATACTAAAATGTAGAGATAGAGCTCACAATAGTCTTTCTTATACGTTTTAATTGCATCTTACGACATGCTTGACTTGAATACAATAGGTCTTGTCTCAATCCCGTTATATATAACCTCGAAAATCTAAAACTTATTCTGTCGGAGTTGTTCTAATATAAGCATACCTATACAATATAAAGGCTTATAAATAAATTGCCTATATAATTCGGTAGATTGAAATTTTAATGATTTTTTTACTGATCGTAACTTTGTATTATTAGTTCTGTTTCTTATTAGAATAAATACTTAATTTAAATTTAAGGAGAAGCCATAAATGGTATTACAAAAAAGTTTACTTAAAACGGGCAAAAAATAAAACCTCGCTTAAAACACTTGAGACGGGTGGAAAGGGACTTTGTGGACGGAAATTTATTTGTGACGTCAAGAGGCCCATTGTCAAACGGACTGTCCTTTACCATAAAAGTTTTGTCGGCAGCAAAATGTCTAAAATAAACTAATGGACTTAAGGTACAAATATTCTTTTAAATATTATAATGATTATATTTTTATACACCGAAGCAACGAGACGAACATGAATTTTGCTTTATGATGAGTAGTACGTTTCCTTATAACAAATATGCCGCTAGTTAGGATGATATACACCATCGTGTGTTTGTCGCTTTGAGACAGCGTCTATCTAATCAGAGCACAATAATATTTGCAAACAAAGTTTTGGTGGCAGAAGCAGAAGATACGTTGACAGCTACCTACACGGTCTTAGGACACGGAGTCCTAGTCAATATTTTACATTTTCATTACCATAACATTTATTAAACTGCTAAAAAAGGAACGTTTGCGAATTGTCCATAGTTAAAGATCCGAGGATCATCATTGTTATATATAGACAGAATCATTTAATATCACATGACCTTTCAGCCAGTCTTGATTCTTTTTCATGGCTTCTCTTTCTATGAGCCAAGTGCTCTATTATAATATCGACGTGCTGTATTATTTGTATTATAAAAAAAAATATTGTTACTATTAAATTTACAAAAATTTTTCATACTATTTTTGGAAGACAAGAATTAAATCACTGATGCTTTAATTAAAATTAAATTGTTTGACGAGTTACTACTTTTAATTTGAAAATCTAATATTTAATACTGTTCTGTTAAAATTTGATCCCTAAAGAAAATTAATAGCTCTCTCATCGAAATAAGTGTTATATGATACCGCACAACTTAGAACAACTAATAGAAAAGCTAAGCAAAAGAGAGGGTTTCTTAAAAGAAAATTTTGTTGTTAACGGTTATATTGATGTTTATTGAGCTCGTTAGTCGTTAGTGTCTAAAAATCTAAAGTTTGAATAAATATTTACAAGTCGATTAAAATTTCAAATAGCTTGTACCGATGAGTTTTCGTTTCATTGGCAAACGTTTATCTGCCGGCGTGTTGTTGACAACTTTTGCTATTTCTATTTCAATACCAAGGTTTACAATTCTTTTTATCGTTAAATGTATATACAATATAGTTGTTTTAATACAGTTCACGGGTATTAACCTTTGAAAAGCAACTGATTAGGTTTCATTAAAATTTTACAATTAGCGATGTTTGTATATTTATCAAATCACTTAAAATAAAAAATAGCAACGTCTAAGCGTATTATATAAAAGCTAGTTTTAGATGTACGATAGTTTTATAGCCTCCGTTAGATTTCGTTAAGTGCTCACAAGCAGTTTTATGTGTTTATTGGATATAAAATAAGTAATAGTAGCGACGTGAACAATAACCGTTACTATAAAATTTATAATGCATTATTGAAAACAGCGCACGAGAATATTTTATCTTTAAAATCAATCGTTTAAATTTTGCCATTGATATGCACCAATGCTGGTTTACTTTCTTGTTTAAGAAAACCTAAGTTTTAATCTAGTTAAACATAAAATATGACCTGGGAGTAAATTAACAATCCGTTATTGTTATATATGTATACAAAGATTGTATCGTAGATCTTTGTCGCCGCAAACCGTTATTAATATTGTATTCTGATTTGAATGCTATGAGTAGTAAATTTACTGGGTCAACGAGACACAATTAGGTATGTCAGAATGATATTCGCAATATGATATGGGATATTGTATAATTTACCTAAAACATCCATCTCCTCCTATAGCATAATAAAATTTTGATGTGTTACGAAAATTAGTAGTTTTAGTATCTCATACAATGACGATGCTTTATTATACTACTACTAGCTGACCCGACAGACTTCGTTCTGTCAAAAAAATTGGAATGTGGCAGTTTTTTGTTCTTACCTATTTTATAGCCAGCGCAAAAAAATCTGGACTGAACCGTCACTCTGGTGATAGGGAGGTGTGTGGGGTTCAGCTCTATATATGTTCATCTAATAACTAATATTTAAATATTAGTGGGTTCCAGAAGAGTGGCCAAAGTTAGAATTATAGTACATAAATTATATTTACTATTATTATTTTATTAGGAACAAATAACTGTCACATTCCAAATCTTTTTGACAGAATGTAGTCTATCAAGTCCGCCAGATGGTAACGCGGATTGTGCTCGACTGATGTAATGTCGTGAAAACGAATGCATTTTATGTCGCGTGCCGAAACTAAAACAAAAGAAATAATACCGCGAAGCCGACCAAATTGAAAATCAGTGAGAATGATCTTTAGCTATTACATTTTGTGACTATTTATGTTATTATTTCATTCGTTTTAATTTCGGCTCGCGGCGATCTTCCGACGCGCATACGCACACCATTTTGATAGAATAATTGAATTTGAACTTTGTGCAGCTGTAATAAAGTGCAAATTGACTCTTTAGCGTTACAAACGCACCTACATTGCTTAGACAGCAGTGAAAGCTTGTTATTTAAAATGAACTTTTGTTTGTTTGTTTCTGGTTACTGGTTTCTAGTTTCTGGTTTCTGGTTTCTGGTTTCTGGTTTCTGGTTTCTGGTTTCTGGTTTACTGGTTTACTGGTTTACTGGTTTACTGGTTTACTGGTTTACTGGTTTACTGGTTTACTGGTTTACTGGTTTCTGGTTTCTGGTTTACTGGTTTACTGGTTTACTGGTTTACTGGTTTACTGGTTTACTGGTTTACTGGTTTACTGGTTTACTGGTTACTGGTTTACTGGTTTACTGGTTTACTGGTTAATGGTTTACTGGTTTACTGGTTTACTGGTTACTGGTTTACTGGTTTAATGGTTTACTGGTTTACTGGTTTACTGGTTTACTGGTTACTGGTTTACTGGTTTATGGTTACTGGTTTACTGGTTTAATGGTTTACTGGTTTACGGTTTACTGGTTTACTGGTTACTGTTTTACTGTTTACTGGTTTACTGGTTTACTGGTTACTGGTTTACTGGTTTACTGGTTTCTGGTTTACTGTTTACTGGTTTACTGGTTTACTGGTTTCTGTTTCTGGTTTACTGGTTTAACTGGTTTACTGGTTTACTGGTTTACCTGGTTTACTGGTTTACTGGTTTACTGGTTTACTTGTTTACTGGTTTACTGGTTTACTGGTTTATCTGGTTTACTGGTTTACCTGGTTTACTGGTTTACTTGTTTACTGGTTTACTGGTTTACTGGTTTACTGTTTACTGGTTACTGTTTTACTGTTTACTGGTTTACTGGTACTGGTTTACTGGTTTACTGGTTTACTGGTTTAACTGGTTTACTGGTTTACTGGTTTACTGGTACTGGTTTACTGGTTTACTGGTTACTGTTTTACTGTTTACTGGTTTCTGGTTTCTGGTTTCTGGTTTCTGGTTTCTAGATTTCAGATGTCAGATTTCAATTTTTCATTTTTCATTTTCCATTTTCCATTTTCCATTTTCCATTTTCCATTTTCCAGTTTCCATTTTCCATTTTCCATTTTCCCTTTGCCAGGGCCAGGGGCCAGGGGCCAGGGGCCAGGGGCCAGGGGCCAGGGGCCAGGGGCCAGGGGCCAGGGGCCAGGGGCCAGGGGCCAGGGGCCAGGGGCCAGGGGCCAGGGGCCAGGGGCCAGGGGCCAGGGGCCAGGGGCCAGGGGCCAGGGGCCAGGGGCCAGGGGCCAGGGGCCAGGGGCCAGGGGCCAGGGGCCAGGGGCCAGGGGCCAGGGGCCAGGGGCCAGGGGCCAGGGGCCAGGGGCCAGGGGCCAGGGGCCAGGGGCCAGGGGCCAGGGGCCAGGGGCCAGGGGCCAGGGGCCAGGGGCCAGGGGCCAGGGGCCAGGGGCCAGGGGCCAGGGGCCAGGGGCCAGGGGCCAGGGGCCAGGGGCCAGGGGCCAGGGGCCAGGGGCCAGGGGCCAGGGGCCAGGGGCCAGGGGCCAGGGGCCAGGGGCCAGGGGCCAGGGGCCAGGGGCCAGGGGCCAGGGGCCAGGGGCCAGGGGCCAGGGGCCAGGGGCCAGGGGCCAGGGGCCAGGGGCCAGGGGCCAGGGGCCAGGGGCCAGGGGCCAGGGGCCAGGGGCCAGGGGCCAGGGGCCAGGGGCCAGGGGCCAGGGGCCAGGGGCCAGGGGCCAGGGGCCAGGGGCCAGGGGCCAGGGGCCAGGGGCCAGGGGCCAGGGGCCAGGGGCCAGGGGCCAGGGGCCAGGGGCCAGGGGCCAGGGGCCAGGGGCCAGGGGCCAGGGGCCAGGGGCCAGGGGCCAGGGGCCAGGGGCCAGGGGCCAGGGGCCAGGGGCCAGGGGCCAGGGGCCAGGGGCCAGGGGCCAGGGGCCAGGGGCCAGGGGCCAGGGGCCAGGGGCCAGGGGCCAGGGGCCAGGGGCCAGGGGCCAGGGGCCAGGGGCCAGGGGCCAGGGGCCAGGGGCCAGGGGCCAGGGGCCAGGGGCCAGGGGCCAGGGGCCAGGGGCCAGGGGCCAGGGGCCAGGGGCCAGGGGCCAGGGGCCAGGGGCCAGGGGCCAGGGGCCAGGGGCCAGGGGCCAGGGGCCAGGGGCCAGGGGCCAGGGGCCAGGGGCCAGGGGCCAGGGGCCAGGGGCCAGGGGCCAGGGGCCAGGGGCCAGGGGCCAGGGGCCAGGGGCCAGGGGCCAGGGGCCAGGGGCCAGGGGCCAGGGGCCAGGGGCCAGGGGCCAGGGGCCAGGGGCCCAGGCAAAGGGGGGGGGGGGGGGGGGGCAAGAGGAAGAGGCCAACATTCCAATTCAAATTCCCACCTTTCAACATTCCAACATTCCAACATTCCAACATTCCAACATTCCAACATTCCAACATTCCAACATTCCAACATTCCAACATTCCAACATTCCAACATTCCAACATTCCAACATTCCAACATTCCAACATTCCAACATTCCAACATTCCAACATTCCAACATTCCAACATTCCAACATTCCAACATTCCAACATTCCAACATTCCAACATTCCAACATTCCAACATTCCAACATTCCAGCATTCCAATATTCCAATATTCCAGTATTCCAATGTTCCAATATTCCAATATTCCAATATTCCAATAATCCATTTTCCTTTTCCATTTTCCATTTTCCGTTTTCCATGTTCCATTTTCCAATAACTGCCTCATTCCAAATCTTTTTGACGGAATGAAGTCTGTTAGGTTCGCCAGACGGTAACGCGGTTTGTGCTGGACTGATGTGATGTCGTGAAAAAGAAACTAAAACAAAATAAATAATACCGCGAAGCCGACCTAATTGAAAATCAGCAGTAATGATCTTTAGCTCTTACATTTTGTGACTATTTATGTTATTATTTCATTCGTTTTAATTTCGGCACGCGGCGTTAGATCCTCCGACGCGCATACGCACACTTTTGAAAGAATGATCTAATTTGAACTTTGAGCAGCTGTAATAAAGTTAAAATTGACTCTTTAGCGTTACGAACGCACCTACATTGCTTAGACAGCAGTGAAAGCTTGTAATTTAATATGAACTTTATGGAATAGCAATAAAGTTCAAATTGACCCTACATTTTAGTTAGAGAACGTTTGTATAGGAAAAAGAAAAGCGCTGTTTTTAGGGGCTTCCCGGCGATTATTCGAATTTTTCTCAAATTGGCCAAATTGGTCCTGGCGTTGAAGAGTGATGCGCTTACCGACACATATTTGTATTATAGATTAATAATAAATTACATTCAATGACATTAGCTATTAATAAATAAATAATAAAGTTGCTTGAGAATATATTATATGTAGAGGGAGTGACAAAAGGCATAATGTTTGAGAGATAAAGAATTCGTTGTCATCCCCACTCCGTGCTGTGTACTGGTGAGAGGTGACACCGGTACACACGTGGAGGGGATCACTTACCAAGTGATAATATTTATTTTTTTGGAGTTTACAGCCACGCGGTTTGATACGTGGCCATGTACAATTGATGATATCGAGCGAGACAAAAATATTAAAATGTCTATTAAAAAGCAGGGGTTGGTGATAGAAAAGTGAAAATTTAGGGTTGTATGTAGTTTTTGATGCCACATAATAATAAAATAAAATAGAAAAAAAATCCCAAAAAATAAAAAAAAATTTTTTGGTGTGGGCAACCCTGATCACTTAGAGGTTTGAAAAATAGATAGTAACCGATTCTCAGACCTACTGAATATGCACAAAAATTTTCATAAGAATCGGTAAAGCCGTTTCGGAGGAGTATGGGAACGAACATTGTGACAAGAGAATTTTATATATTAGATATTGTTCTACTGGTTTCTTTACAATTATCCCAAAAGTGGTTTTCTTTTATGAATAATATAATTTATATTTTGGTAAAAGGTCTGCGTGAAGTGGGAGAGTTTATTATTCACAGAGTAAATGTGCAAGTGTTATTTATGTATTCTCGCTGAAAGCCATTTTCTCGTTATGTTTGCTTTAAGGATGTGGAATATTGAAGGAGCCTAATTCGTTACTTTTTCTCGGCCATTTTATTATGAGAGTTTACCCACAGACATTAAAAATTAATGTTTTCTCACATTATTTCAATACATTTTCATAGACGTTTGAAAGAAAACATTTGTGAATGAAATTTATGTTTGACTGTATATAACTTTATTCAGAGTAGATCATTTTACAACTGTTTTTTTTTCATCACAAAGGTAGTGAAATTAAAAAAAAAACAATCCTGAAGTAGAGAAACTGGGAAAGATTTCATTTGATTATGCTGAATTCAGTTTAAAGTTTATATTTTTTACACAAAGTAACCAAAGAAATATCGGCGACAGTTAAATAGTTTTATTTGATGTGATATATGAAGCGTTTTCAGCTTGAGCTGCCGGTAAAAGAAAACGTCCTGAGGATATACACATGTTTTAAGAACAACAGCCTTCCCGGTCATGCGATATCTAGAAACTCACACTTGGTGTGGTGAACAAAAGATCTTGAATATGTGAGTGAAAGCTTAGCTGAAAATAAAAAAAAAAAAAAAAAAAACAATCCTGAAGTAGAGAAACTGGGAAAGATTTCATTTGATTATGCTGAATTCAGTTTAAAGTTTATATTTTTTACACAAAGTAACCAAAGAAATATCGGCGACAGTTAAATAGTTTTATTTGATGTGATATATGAAGCGTTTTCAGCTTGAGCTGCCGGTAAAAGAAAACGTCCTGAGGATATACACATGTTTTAAGAACAACAGCCTTCCTGGTCATGCGATATCTAGAAACTCACACTTGGTGTGGTGAACAAAAGATCATGAACGTGTGAGTGAAGCTTAGCTGAAAATAAAAAAAAATTTTTTGGTGTGGGCAACCCTGATCACTTAGAGGTTTGAAAAATAGATAGTAACGATTCTCAGACCTACTGAATATGCACAAAAATTTTCATAAGAATCGGTAAAGCCGTTTCGGAGGAGTATGGGAACGAACATTGTGACAAGAGAATTTTTATATTATAAACTAGTGCTTGAGTAGTCAAGCATTAGAAGGTAAATCTTAGGACCCCATCGGATGGTAAGCGGCAATGCAAAGCGGTGGTAAAGCGCACTTTTCTAGAAAAGGTCTATTCTCTCCTCTCTTAATTATATACTTCTCAACTCGTTTCAGTTCGAAAGGTGTAGCTATGAAATGATTTAGGGTATCAAGGCTTGCCGTCTTGCGACGAAGAGAATACTCCGTGCTATATAAAAAGGCTATTTAACGCTTTATAGTGCTTAATTTTTAACTGGTTATCGTCAATAAAAACTAGACGTCATTAAAGGATTTTTTATTATATCTTAGTACTAAACCAAAATATTAAAATGTCTATTAAAAAGCAGGGGTTGGTGATAGAAAAGTGAAAATTTAGGGTTGTATGTAGTTTTTGATGCCACATAATAATAAAATAAAATAGAAAAAAAATCCCAAAAAATAAAAAAAAAAAAAAAAAAAAAAAAAAAAACAATCCTGAAGTAGAGAAACTGGGAAAGATTTCATTTGATTATGCTGAATTCAGTTTAAAGTTTATATTTTTTACACAAAGTAACCAAAGAAATATCGGCGACAGTTAAATAGTTTTATTTGATGTGATATATGAAGCGTTTTCAGCTTGAGCTGCCGGTAAAAGAAAACGTCCTGAGGATATACACATGTTTTAAGAACAACAGCCTTCCTGGTCATGCGATATCTAGAAACTCACACTTGGTGTGGTGAACAAAAGATCATGAACGTGTGAGTGAAGCTTAGCTGAAAATAAAAAAAAAACAATCCTGAAGTAGAGAAACTGGGAAAGATTTCATTTGATTATGCTGAATTCAGTTTAAAGTTTATATTTTTTACACAAAGTAACCAAAGAAATATCGGCGACAATTAAATAGTTTTATTTGATGTGATATATGAAGCGTTTTCAGCTTGAGCTGCCGGTAAAAGAAAACGTCCTGAGGATATACACATGTTTTAAGAACAACAGCCTTCCTGGTCATGCGATATCTAGAAACTCACACTTGGTGTGGTGAACAAAAGATCATGAACGTGTGAGTGAAAGCTTAGCTGAAATAAACAATAGGTAGAGTCAAGCTCAGATAGTAGGAAATGTAAAGGTTGTATTTTTATGTGAATGGTAAAACAACGTTTTTGAAGTGTATTTTAGGAGTTCATTATAGGGTCTAACACATTTCGTTCGTGCGTATTTCAAAACAGTTTCGCCTATCTATTCGTGTACATCGCGGCCAAGTGTTGCGCCAATAATCGACACGTGGGAGAGAGATGAAGCACTTTCAGATAAATCATTCACGAACGGCTGCACCTTAAATAGATTTAAACTTTTTTAACGCGTCGTATTTTTATATTATAATGAGGAGTTAAGATCGTCCTTGTATAGCTATACAAAATAATTTTCTTCCGTGTACTACAGTGATGTCAGGGCCATAATCAACCACGCAGCCTAAGTTGCGGGTTGGCGTATTACTTCGTAAACTGTGTTTCTTATGTCATGTGGGTTTCTTCATTAAGTTTCCTTTACCGTAAACTTATACTTAGAAAGGATAAAACTTACTCCTCTAGTAATTATAGTAATATTACAATAACATTTTATGTACATCTTTTTTATATTATAAACTAGTGCTTGAGTAGTCAAGCATTAGAAGGTAAATCTTAGGACCCCATCGGATGGTAAGCGGCAATGCAAAGCGGTGGTAAAGCGCACTTTTCTAGAAAAGGTCTATTCTCTCCTCTCTTAATTATATACTTCTCAACTCGTTTCAGTTCGAAAGGTGTAGCTATGAAATGATTTAGGGTATCAAGGCTTGCCGTCTTGCGACGAAGAGAATACTCCG
Source organism: Byasa hedistus (assembly GCA_029286795.1). NCBI lineage: Eukaryota > Metazoa > Arthropoda > Insecta > Lepidoptera > Papilionidae > Byasa > Byasa hedistus. The sequence goes on from JAGSMW010000008.1 coordinate 4,631,221, forward strand.
TGCTATATAAAAAGGCTATTTAACGCTTTATAGTGCTTTATTTTTTAACTGGTTATCGTCAATAAAAACTAGACGTCATTAAAGGATTTTTTATTATATCTTAGTACTAAACCAAATATTATTAGTAAAACTTAACTTACAAATAAGGTAAGAAAATAATTAGAGGTGTAAATGATAACAGAATATATTTACGTCTAATGTTGATAAAATATCATTTCACAAACTTCCTTCTATTTAAAATAAGTCCCAACAATTTCAACAGCCTTCACTAGAATTTCAACTTAATTAAATAGCTGTTAATAATGACAAGCTTTCAGTTTAATTGTTGTTGACGTAAATCATTTTTGATAATCTTTGCGAAAATGTTAAATATGTCATTAATAAATCTGAATATGCCTATTTTTAACTATTCTTTGAATATGCCCAAAGGTAAACTAATACTACTAAATGAAAAGTCATGTAGTTCACAATTCTTGCTATGAGCTGTCGAACATCAAAGACGGAATTAATATCATACATTACTCGCGATTCATGCATAAACAACTTACATTAACATTGTTAGTAATCGAGGAATTGAATGTTTTTCCTTTAAAAAAATTATTAGTTTTCTGAAAGGTTTAAGTAGATGAAAGAAACGAATAATTGCCTTACGTTTTGTGATCTCCTGCAGTATTATAACATTTTACTATTACATTTGACGATTAAAGAATGATAATAAAATGTTAATAAATCATTATTCAGTTTTCTAGTTCCGTTTGAAAATAGAGTAGCAACACAAATCCATTAAAGAATGCTGTCAATACTGTATTTTATTTATAAGGTGAGGCTTGGCATTTAACTGCTTCCATGGCACAGCGCAGGGTGGTGAATATGGACATTGAACATGATTTTTTTTTATTGAACATGATTGAAGAAAGAAAACCAAAAGAAGCACATGCGTACAGAGGTGCAAGTGAGAACTGAACGTATACAAACACATTGCAAAAAAGTACGCCCACGTATACATATACTTTCAAACACAAATCTATGCTTATCATACAACTCCAGCATAATAATAACCAACGATATGAGCAGCATTTTTTTGTTTTATCTGTTCTTATAAGATTATTTAAATTAACGTAAAATGTTTTGTTTTGTGTATTTACATAATTTTTTTTGTTTTCTTTTTTGAGGGATTTATTTATTTTTATTTGTGCATATGTATCTTTTTTAATTTGATCATTATAGGGAAGACACTGCCTTCTGCAACATAGCGAAAGCTAAAGCAGAGGGGACTCGTCTGTTTATGTAAAATATAATTTGGTGAAAAAATATTTTGAATTTGAATTTGATTTTTGTTTTGCTCTTATTTTTTTGAAAAAGTATACGTCGCGAGACTCTGCTGAGAACATTCAGCACTATTAGATCGTCCAGAGTCTCGGACCACTATATCATCAGCAAAGCATAGGTAAATGGTCTATTCGCCAATGATGTAGATGTCAAACTCGTTCCAGTCTAAAAGTTTTAAGACATTCTCCAATGGGGGTGCTAAATAGCAGAATAAAATTACATCTTCCTGTTGCACTCCGTGCAGCTATTGATTTGGTCTCGTAGTTAAATCTTGTATACGGATTGACATGCTACCGGTTTCGTACAACCATTTCAACACTCGAATATACCGATGGTCTACCCGGCATCTCCGAAGCGTCTTAAAGTAACTAACAAACGGTAAGCAAAGGAGCCGTTTATACTACTCAGTCTTCAATACAACATATGAATAGAGTAAGAATGTGATCCATGGTACTAACGACCTTAGGAATTACTTTTAAAGTTATCCTAAGAGTTATAGCTCTATTGAAAATGTTCGTGTATATTAATTGAAATGAAACCAAAACTTTGCATATTACAATTCAATGTTGTTTATTAAATTAGTACGTTCAGTAAACTATCGCTAAGTGCTCTAACAATTCTCTATGGCGTTCGCGAATTCACAGACGAAGATGAAGTTTAATTTATTATTATTTTACATGTCAAGGATCGTTGAAAAATATAATTGTACTTTGTTCAAAAGCCCGTCCGCTGTAATTAAGCCTTCACACTTTTGGGTCAAAAACGAGCACTACATATGTGAAAACCTCTTTGCTCGTTAGTGAAATATTTTATACTTAACATTAAATTGCATATAACTATTTTGATAATTTATTTAATAGTTTCGTTGTTATTGATGTTTTGTTAATTGGAAAACATTCACAAAAACGTCGGTGTTTTCAAATATTTACAAGGCATAGAATATACTTTATACTGCAAAACAATTGTCTGTTGCCTTTTTCACCACTGGATGTTATAAATGTTTAAGTTTTAAATAATTTCACTTCTGCTTGGGTCATATAGATTCTTATCGAATTTATGAATTTGATTAGTGAGTGTGAAGAATACTAAAATTTAGTAACAGCGATAACAATAAGTAAACTTAATGAACTAAACTTTATTTTTAATATGATGGTGATATGTACACAAAATGTAGCCTTGGAAGGTAACTTTCACGGTTCTGAAGATTAATGTTTTAATATATTTAAACGGATAATTTAGACGCGGTTTGCCAATTAACATTTGTGTTAGCAATTTTTCTTGTTTACAGTTATAATATAACATAAAGATATCATGAAAATATTCGTGTACGATATTGTGACAGAATTTAGATTTATACAACAGTATGCTTAAATAATTTCTTTTAATGCTGAGGCATAACATAAATAAATTTATCTAAATTATTCACAAAATGGACGCATTCAAATGGTTTTCAAGATTAAATAACGCTACTAAATCAGTTTCTATAAAGAATAATAATGTAGTTTTGTTAGCATTACATATTATATTTTCTCACTGCCTACAATTATTTTAAATCACTGTGCTCTCCATTTGCTAAATTGTAAATTCACGAATAATTTACCTTTTATATAATTACCTCAATTTACTCCACAATGTTTTGTAACTTTCGAAACGTTTTGCGTAAATGAGTCAAGTTTGTAAGGATTATTCTAAAAAGTTTTTAATGATACGTTTCTAATTTCACAATCAAAGTATTTTTTGTTTAAGAGATTGAAAAGGTTTCTATACAAAACATAATTACTATGTTTAAATTGTCGTTTCTGGTTAATAATAATAGATTTACTAATTTAACCTTACAGTTTATTTGTACATACACTATGTATTGCATAAACATGACTTAATTAGGATAAGCGCGCGTACACTGCATGGTCTCTCGTGGCGAACTGAGGTCAGCTCTTTTCCACTTATATTTACCAAATTGGCTGCAATGTTTTATATTAAAAGCAAAGCTATGTAACATTCTGGATACAATTTATATAACATAAACATTTGTGTCGCTGACATCGTTTTTTTTTTATTTTATTTATTTTTTTAATCTCGTTGCCCTTGGTAGGTGTGGGCCAAGGATTTTGTTACATATCTTTCTTAATTCTATGTCTTTAAGTTTTCCTCTTTCATTCCTAATTCTTCTTTCATTCCTATTCTCTTTGTCATTCTTGTTCTCTTTATCATTCTTCTCTTTCATACCTTTTACTTTAGCATTCCATTCCTTCTTTCATACATCCCGCTTAATGAAGTGACATTTTCTTTATTTATTTTTACAATTTCTTACATACATTTCTTTTCTTGTTACAATTTTACTTATTCTATTACATCGCTGACATCGTTTGCTGGTGGTAGGACTATGTTGCCAGAGACCGTCTAGGTAGGTTCCACCGCAGCTGCTATTTTAACCGCTAAACAGTAGTCTGGAAACATTACAGTGTTCCGGTTTGAAAGGCGCTGTAAGCTAGTGAAATTACTGGGGTAAAGAGACGTAACACCTTATCTCTCAAGGCGACGAGCGCAATGTGATGCAGTGTTAACCAGCGCCATGTTGTTATGGGCAAGCTTATCACTTACCATCAGGTCTTGCTAGTTTCTTCGCCCAGTTGAATAAAAAAAAATCTTTAATTCGTTGTTGTTATTAAAATGTGAATCAAAACGATTCAAATTATTTAAATCTTTGTAATAATTAAACGTTACTTGATATCAATACCATAAATTTTAGTTAATTAATTATTCTTTAGTTCTCAATATTAGTACAAATAGGTTTTGTAAAGTATTTCTTAAAACCTGATCTTGCTTTTGTTATCTATTTGATTTTATAAAATATATTTAAGGGGGAGAAACTTGAAGCGCTTCTTTCACGTATTGGATAGAAAAGGTAAATTGAAGATTAGAAAGAGCTCCTGAATTTGGCAATTAAGCAATTTGACGACTTTTTTGTCGGAAATAGTCGGACTTCAAAGTTGGTCCCGAGAAAATTAAAAAATAATCTCATCAGCTAGGATGACAAAAATAGAAATGTGTAATTTGTTTCAGGGAATTTTCGTTCAGGGTTCGTGTTTTTTTTTCAGTTTTTACATTGGCTTTTACTTATAACGATAGTATAAGTTAATATAAAATTCGTCGTGAGATATATAGTTTTTCATTCTTTATATTTTAAACTCAATTTTTATTTCAAACCATATGTTATTAAATAGATTTATTGTTTCAATTTTTTCTGTTGTTAAAATATGTATGTAAATATTGTCAATTAATTAATTTTTTATTACATATAATTAAAAATTATGTTAACAAGCACTATATTGTTGTTTTATAAATGAGCCGTAGAATTGAGCGTTCATTAGCATGAACCAATATTAAACTTTCTCAAGGGAATCTCTTTGAACTATTGTAATTAAGGTTTGCGTAATTACTAATAAATGGTCATGGTTAAGTTTTAATACTAAAGCCATTATCACAATTAATGCTACAAGAATTACTAAAAAAAAATATATTGATAGTATCATTCAATCAACAGACAGGACATAGAATTTGAATTATAAATACTGATTTTGTAGTACTATGGTAGCAACTTAAGAACTCAAAAATAAGTTAAAGCTGTTTTAAATTTCAAGAAAGTATTATTTACGTTGTTTGGTTAATTTAACTAATTATTGTAATTAGTTAAATTATGGTATACAATTTGATTTACTTCGAGCTGTCTTCAATGAAAGGGTAGAACAAGCTTTTTTGATTTAAAGGAGAGGGTCGTCAGGATGATTTGAAAGTTGTTTCGCAAACATTTCAAACTTATGACAATAATATACAGCTTTTGTTAAAGATACGAATCGATAGAGATCCTTCTTATAGCAAACAGCAAATGATTAGAATAGTCTACCGGCATCAGTTTCTGTCCAGGCATTCCGTAGATAAGAGTGAAATGTTTTGTCTAGCGAGCAGCTTTAGTGAGCATTACCATCGTAAACTCGCTATGTCTTCGCTTACCATTAGATGGAATTGTGGCGAAGCGATAGTCTTATAAAAAACAAAAAATAAATTTCTTTATTGTTGAGTTTCAAAATAGTTGTTTTTTTATACGGCCTTCAAATAGTGGTAATTTAAGTTGATCATCATCATTATCTCCCTGCCCAGTTCCCACCTCGCGTGGGGTCGTCATCTTTGTTATGGATATTTGAGTTATTATTTTGTTATGCACTGATAATTTTTTTTATAAATGCATTGGTTAAAAAGGTGACCAGTTAGTTTCAAAATTACACTTACAAAAAATTATACGTTATTTAAAATAATATATTGACGTCTACTTAACTAACTTTTGGGATATAATCAGACTTTTCCTCGCTATTGTGTGTCTGAGAATACAAACAAAGTTTTGAACAAGTTTCTTATGACGGAGCTTCTTTCCTGATTTTCTTACCTCTCGGACACCTGTTACCTTTTTATTGTCAATATGTCTATAAGTACAATATGTTTATTTACATGTCAAAAGTTTTGCTTTGAAAATCCGAGGGTGTTTTTTTTTTAGTTTAGTTAAACATAATGTTAAAGAAATTTTGATGAAACTTAAGAATATCCCATCGGCGAAAAGCAATCAAAAACTTTTCTTAGAATATATTGCAAATAATGTTCGCCCTCATTAGACATTGCTTAAATTTTCCAAGATTCTTCGAAGTTCATCCTGTAAATTTGTCTTCGTTCAAACTTTATCTCATAAATTTGAAAAAATATTGAAGCCTATATATACGGTTAGAAAATGGAGAAGATTGATTTTGCACATAATAATAGTTACAATTGAATCTTTGTTTCTCTTTCAGTTTCCATTTATCATCAGTTCTTACTAATGTGATTTAATATATATTTCTGGTTCCCGTTTTTTTTATTAATACAGTTATACGAGGCGACTAGACGAGCAAGACTTTCACCTGATGGGAAGTGATACACTTGCCCATAACAACGCGGCGCTAGTTAAGAAGGTATACACTGCGCCACATTGCGCTCGTCGCCTTGAGACATAAGCGTCGCGTTATCCCAGTAATTTCGCTGACTTACAGCGCCCTTCAAACGGGAAGATAAATGTATGCACACTATTGTTGGGCGGCAGAAAAAGGAGCTGCGGTGGTACTTACCTAGACGGTCTCTAGCAACAGAGAACTACCATCAGCAAACCACCGTTCTTTGCTATCGTCATCAAAAGAAATTAACAGAGTCGTAGATCAAAAAATGTTTAATAAAAACTTTAAATTTGTACACAAAATGTATTTAAATATTGCTAAAAATTAAGACGTTCTCACGAAATCCGGTTAAAAAGACAGGCAATGCGTTAAGGGCCATTTTCGATTTTTCTTCGTTACAATCGAATAATCTCAACTTAGATAAAAGCTTGTTTGTTTTTCGCAAAGCTATATGTTTATGGAAATAAAACAATCCTGTATAAACTATCTTAAACCTTTATCCAAAACCACGCGGCCTTCTTCTCTTACATGGATAATAAGGTCACGTCTGTACCCTGCCGTTGTAACTTACGGAATTTGCATGAATTGTCAGAAAATTGGAGTCAATGTTGCCTCATCCTATATATTCTAATCGCTTGAAACATTTCTGATCTAAACCATTATATCTATATATATAACAATACTTAATGTCAACCTTGTCTACTTCAAAAACATACATACGAGTATTTTAGTGAAAAATAGATTTATTATGTTAATGTATACTTACGTATACTATCTAATTATAATATGTATACGTATGTTTATCTTATCATTAATGATACGCCTATAACCATGTGTTAGATATAGAAGAGAAACAATTATGGTTACAAACTTTTTTGTTAGAAAAATGTAATTGCTTTATCTTGTAAGAAAGTGGGATGAATCGAGAATAAATATGTACATATTATTCTACCATTTTTCACTACAATTTATATAATAATTATTTCTGTATTTCATCAAGTGCAGTAAGTGATTATTTTCCACTCCTACAATATTAATAATGAAAATACTTGTAATGACTTTTTGAAAGATGGAATAGTAAAAAGGAAGAGATGGAAGGAAGATTACACGGTTTTGTTTTAAAGGCGGATAACTATAAGGTATTGCCGATTTCATTTGTGCAGTGTAAAAAATGTGAACTCGATGACTTGTGAAATCTGAAAACTGTGACAGATTAAATATATATTTACAGAGAAGAGACTCTTTTAAATGTACCCTAACTGAGATGATTACATTGCACAATGTTGATTTCGGTAGCTCTCGTTAGCCTAGTATTTACGCTAGCTATCCTTTAAGCCAGAGCAAAGTAACGAATGCTAACTGTTGTTTGCGGGTACTCACTTTGTCGTTTTTGGCAACAAAGACTGTTATGATATGATTTAAATTTTCGTATGCTGTCTTAATTTCTTGTAGGTTATAAATAACACTGTCATGTTTTAATACTTTCTGGTATCGTAATGTGAACGTACATAAATGATGTATATTTTTATTGTTTCAGGTAAGTCCCGTGGCGATCAATATTGTACCATATGGCACGACGCAAACTGAGCCTTTGACTGTTTTAGAAAGAATATGGTAAATTTACTCATTAAACGTTAAATATGGTATAGTAATAATTTAAAACAAAAACTACAGTGACTACTGCTTCGTATCACATCTCTTCCGGAATTAAAATTAACAATAATTCATCAAATATTAAAGAGATTCTGGTTTCCTATGCTTACGCATAAAATTTTGTGTGTTAGTGAAATAAACAAAAGTATGAACTTAATATAAATTAAGTTCATATTTACTTGTAATAATTACGATACACAGAAATCGACTGTCTATTGATTGTTAGACCATTTGTAAACCATTTTAGCATGCTTCAAAGTTTTAAAGATTGGCCATTATCATGGCAATTTTAACCTTAGAAGCAAAATCACTTAAGAGGGAGAGTGTAGTGAAGATAATCATTCTCGAAGATTCTTTAGTGATGGATCCTTTCGTCTGCCTGGCTTTCTCACTCATTAATTTTTCTATTGACCTGACCAATGGAATCATATAATTTTTGTCTTTTATCATATCATGGCTAAAATATTATAATTTTTGACTTTTTATAGGATCCATCACTTCATAACATACGACCATTTATAAGCTCCATCAAAAGATCAGCAGAGGGAACATCCGGCTTTTTACTGTTTGAATCATCACAATTTGGATAAAAATAATGTAGGACATTGTCTAAACAACGAAAATAAATACACAATTGCAAAATGAAAGGACTGTTTCGCAGTAAGCCGGCGCAATGCCGTTTTTATTCATTGCCAACGGCAGTATATATCGCATCGTTAAACAAAAGGAAACGGATTTTCATCGCTTCAGCTTCTCACTCATTGTTTACTACGCAGCTGACAGTTTCCGTATATGTTACATACATGTATTTTCACTGTTAACAAAAGAATAACTATAATTATAGTTATGTGAATGATATGAATAATATAGAAATATCTAAGAATGTTTTACCTGTCTAATAAAAATATTACGTATTAATATGAAATGCTCCCACATGATAACACATTTGGCGAAAATCTTTTTTTGTATAACGATACCTTGTAATTAATTGGTACTTTATCTTTCACAACAGTAACTTTACTAAAATATTATAAATTTTAATATAGGCTTAAAATTAATTTTGGATTTATTATAAAACTAGCTGACCCGACAGACTTCGTTCTGTCAAAAAATATTGGAATGTTCTTTGTTCCTGCCTATTTTATAGCCGGGGCAAAAAAATCTCCTGAACAGAACCGTCACTCTGGTTATGAGCGGTGTGTGGGGTTCAGCACTATATATTCATCTAATAACTAATATTTAGATATTAGTGGGTTCCAGAAGAGTGGCCAAAGTTATAACTAAAGGACATAAGTTATATTTACTATAATAATTTTTTAGGAACAAATAACTGTCACATTCCAAATCTTTTTGACAGAATGTAGTCTGTCAGGTCCGCCAGATGGTAACGCGGTTTGTGCTCGACTGATGTATTGACGTGAAAACGAATGCATTTTATGTCGCGCGCCGAAACTAAAACAAAAGAAATAATATCGCGAAGCCGACCAAATTGAAAATCAGTATGGTAGATCTTTAGCTCTTACATTTTGTGACTATTTATGTTATTATTTCATTCGTTTTAATAGTTGACTCTTTAGCGTTACGAACGCGCCTACATTGCTTAGACAGCAGTGAAAGCTTGTAATGTTTCTGATTTCTGGTGTCTGGTTTCTGGTTACTGTTTACTGGTTTCTGGTTTCTGGTTTCTGGTTTCTGGTTTCTGGTTTCTGGTTACTGGTTTCTGGTTTCTGGTTTCTGGTTTCTGGTTTCTGGTTTCTGGTTTCTGGTGGCTGGTTTCTGGTGTCTGGTTTCTGGTTTCTGATTTCTGGTTACTGGTTTCTGGTGTCTGTTTTCTGGTGTCTGGTTTCTAGATTTTAGATGTCAGATTTCAATTTTCCATTTTCGATTTTCGATTTTCGATTTTCGATTTTCATTTTCCATTTTTCCATGTTCCAATGTTCCAATATTCCAATATTCCAATATCCAATATCCAATATCCAATATCCAATATCCAATATCCATATCCAATATCCATATCCAATATCCAAGATCCAATATCCAATATCCAATATCCAATACCAATATCCAATATCCATATCCAATATCCATATCCAATATCCAATATCCAATATCCAATATCCAATATCCAATATCCAATATCCAATATCCATATCCAATATCCAAGATCCAATATCCAATATCCAATATCCAATATCCAATACCAATATCCAATATCCAAGATCCAATATCCAATATCCAATATCCAATATCCAATACCAATATCCAATATCCAATATCCAATATCCAATATCCAATATCCAATTCCAATATCCAATATCCATATCCAATATCCAATATCCAAGATCCAATATCCAAGATCCAATATCCAATTCCAATATCCAATATCCAATTCCAATATCCAATTCCAATATCCAATATCCAATTCCAATATCCAATATCCAATATCCAATATCCATATCCAATATCCAATGTTCCAATGTTCCAATGTTCCAATGTTCCATGTTCCAATGTTTCCCAAGGGGGGGGGGGGGGGGGGGGGGGGGGGGGGGGCTTTTCCAATTTCCAATGTTCCAATGTTCCAATATTCCAATATTCCAATATTCCAATATTCCAATATCCAATATCCATATCCAATATCCATATCCAATATCCAATATCCATATCCAATATCCATATCCAATATCCATATCCAATATCCATATCCAATATCCAATTCCAATATCCAATTCCAATATCCAATATCCAATATCCAATATCCAATATCCAATATCCATTTTCCATTTTCCATTTTCCATTTTCCATTTTCCATTTTCCATTTTCCATTTTCCATTTTCCATTTTCCATTTTCCATTTTCCATTTTCCATTTTCCATTTTCCATTTTCCATTTTCCATTTCCCATTTCCCATTTTCCATTTCCCATTTCCCATTTCCCATTTTCAACTTTTAACTTTCAATTTCCAATTTACGGTTTACAGTTTCCCGATTTCAGTTTTCAACTTTCCATTTTCCAGTTTCCATTTTCCAGTTTCCATTTTCCATTTTCATTTTCCATTTTCCATTTTCCATTTTCCATTTTCCATTTTCCATTTTCCATTTTCCATTTTCCATTTTCATTTTCCATTTTCCAGTTTCCATTTTCCAGTTTCCATTTTCCATTTTTCCATTTTCAATTTCCAGTTTACAGTTTACAATTTTTCATTTTCAACGGTAAATAGTGTCACTATCACAAAAGATCAACAAAATAAAGTTAAGACTTAACTACAATTTTGAACCAATCAACTTAGGACAGTGGTGTTCCTGCCTGAATTCTACAATCGCTGCACACGAACACACTAATTTACTGCATGATACTCACATTGAACATTCAACTGCATTATGCACAAAAAAATAAAAATTCAATCGAGACAACGCGACCTTCACGCCCAGATTCCCGCTAAAGTTCGTAAAATGTTCTTCTTCTTCCCCATTGATGGCATGAGCACGGTTTGTGAGTGAGCCAGTGTCATGTGTAGACGTATAAAATAAAAGAATAAAAATCCTTAAAAAATTGTCTGCGTGGTGGTCAATTTGGACGCCTTTTCTCGTAAAATATTATAGTTGCAATCAGTAATTGTTGGTTGTCAATGCCAAATGTCAAAAACAAAAATATTCTTTTAAATTGTATTTGGTTTCTAAATGACGGGACGAACTTCAAATATCTGACGTTTTATGTATCCAAGGTAAAGTGACCAGACGCTCGCTTTTGGCGAGACAGTCTCGATTTTTCACAATTAGTCCCGCGTCACGCGACGTTTTTCAAAAGTCCCGACTTTTAGAATTAAGTTAAATTTTATATTTATGAAAACCATTGTTTTGCGTAACACGTTGCTTTTGCTACCCAGTTACAATGTATTTGTCTCTCAGATTATACACTTCGTGTTCTGCTTCTTGCCATAGAAAATTAAGGAATATTTCATAAATACATAAATTTTTTAAACTAAGCTTAAAGTACTTGTAGTCTTTATATTTTATATTGGTGAACAAAAGTATATCACCGACCTTAACCTTGAAAGAAATATACGAATAAAATTTTGCAAATATTTCAAGTCAATCAAACTAATTTGACAAATTCTTGTGGAGATTTTTACAATGATTTAAAAATGACAAAAATCTATTGAAACAAATTCACTCAAATAAAAAATATGTCAAGGAATAAAATATTATACATTTTTTTACATTCATAAATTGTACTAATGTAAAAGTAAAAAATTATTACGATATTATTACTCCTTCAGAGCTGTCCCGCTTTGCCTATCTAAAAATCTGGTCACCTTAATGGAAAAGTGAAATTGTTGTTTTTACCATATTCCGGGCACTTTTTCCATGTTTTCTCACCTTTTACACCTTCCCTGGACTTCCACGAATAATTCAAGACCACATTTAGCCAAATCGGTCCAGCCGTTCTCGAGTTTTAGCGAGACTAACGAACAGCAATTAATTTTTATATATATATAGATTATTCAACAACAAAGCAGAACCAATTTTCTGTATAATACAACTAGTTACATGTGCAGTGGGGAATATTATCTAATATAATAATAATGTATGTCCCGGAGACCCGCTTTGTTGATCCTCGGACGTCTCTTACTGAACTTTGTTATCCTTCGCTACCCTGACGGACCTCGTTATATGTTAATTGTATTAGATATGATATTTCACCGCACCCACCAACTCCCACATTCATAGCTAGTAAAATTATATGATACGATTCGTAAAAGGATGGTCTGTCTTTTTTTTAGAACTGATAAAAAAACTTGAAACATTATGATATTTCAGATTCATTATTGAAGCCGGAAAATAGCACTATTGGAATTATTTATTTAGGTATTTCTTATATCGGAATATATTTCTGACCATTATACATGTAATAAGACAATAAACAGAGTTTTTAAAAAAAAATATACTGAAAAAATATCTGCTGAATTCGCTTACAGCAAACAAGCCAAGAGTCGAACAGGCTGCTTTGTTCCCTGATTATTGTTTTCGTAATAATTGATAATGCAAATCTATAAGACATTAATAAATTATACATATCTATAAAAAATCTCTGTTAATGCTGAGGTACCAAATCGGTAAACACTTTCCGAGATCAGAAGGAAAAGGTTCATTTAGTAGCTACTCTGTGGCTATGTGATTGACACATTGGCATCCCGCACATTATCATTTAATACGTGATTTATTGAAATCGTCCTTGGGGTGTGAAATAAGGTATGAGGTTATTAATAATCCTTTGTGTAACTTGTACAAAAGGCATACCGCCCGGACTATGTAGGTAATGGCTTATATGAAATTTAATATATTAATTACGTAGGCGTATCAATAGACTGATTAAACAGTCATATTATAGATATGACTGTTTGTCATATAACATAATACTTAAAGTTTGATTCGTTACGAAAATGATTTAAAAATAATACTTTCTTGTCTGTAGGTCATGTACAATACAAGAAAGAAATCGATAACATTTTGCAAACTTGACAAAAAGATATTCTTTTCAACAAAAGGTTTGTGTGGTTAAAAGAGCTGACTCCTGCTTAACTTCAGCTTAAATAAGTAAACATCTTTTTCTGAACTGAAAGAGGCTGTTTTATTAGTAGATATTATAATTAAAAGTACATCCGTTTTTTCTTTTCTTTGCCTTCTTTCTTTTTCTTTTCTTTCTCTGAATTTTCTTTTCTTTTTTGTATATTAATTTTTTTTAATGTTATACCTTTTAATAACCGTCATACATTTTCACAGATTCATTCCAATATATTATATATTTAAAAGACGCATTTTTATGCCGGGGAAAAGCGATAAACTCAGGTGTCAGGTCTGGAATTTAATAAGACCTCGTGAAATTTGGTTAGCAAATGCTATTTTTACATTTTCGCGATTGTTAGGAAGAAATCCTTCGGATTCGGGATTTTCTAAAAATTCATACGTACTGCTCGGATGAACCTCGAGATCATATGAAATTGTAAATTTTTGGTTAAGCAGTTATCAAAATAGTTTTTGAAGGAAATGAATTAATTTCATGCTCACAACAACTCCATATAATAAAATAGTTTTTAACTTATCGTGAAGTATAGTAAGTAGTTGGTAATTCGATTTCTTCTTTTTAATGTGCCTCTCCATTATTGGAGGTTGGCCGTCAGATTTGCGAATTTCTGAGTATCTTGAGTCACTTAAAACAGTGGCTCTACGTTGGTTATACCAGTCCACTCCCTTATGTTTCGTAGCCACCTTTTTTTTCAGCGTCGGACGTGTCTTTTCCCTTCAACTTTGCCCTTCATAATATGTTGAATAGTCCGTTTCAGATGAAAAAATATCTAATATCTTCTTGTATATTGTACATATTATTTGTATAATATGTTCAAACGATATAGGAATGAATATGCGATGCCGCCATCTTGTAGCAATTAATAACAAATAAGTGCAAAATAAATCTACGGATTCAAGTTTATTCCATTATCAATTTTGTCGTTTTTCTATTGAATCAGTTTAAAATTTTGTATACTACAGTACCATCTGGTGGTAAAGTACAATAAAACGTATTTAACGCCAACTTTCATGGTAATTCGTCTAATGGTTACAAAGATTAACACTTCAAAATAACTTTTCACTTATTTCTTTTTAAATTCTACTCTTGTATGTTTGTCGAATAGTGTACGATTTTATATAATATGCTTAAAAGGTTCTTTGTATTTTTTTAAATATAATTTACCTCAAATTTCCTGCTGTTAATAATTATAAAAATTACAATATATTTTTTAAACCCTGCGTTGATGATTGTTTATCACCAACGCAGAGTTTAACGCAGATTGTTTTTTAAAGGGAAATTATTTTTTTAAATGCTTTTATCGGCATTTATATCGAAACTAGCATTAACAGAAGGTTTCGTTTGGATATGCGCAACGATTTTATAATATGTTAAGATACAGTGCCTGTTCGTGTTCGTCTGATTATTTACTGGACAATACATAAGAGATCTAAGGTTATTTAATAGTCAAAACGAAGAATCCATTTTTCTTAAAATTATGTATAAATATTTATTTCGGGCTTGCACAACTTTATATACTTTATACAAAAACTGTTAGTGCTAGCTTTCGAAACAAAAAAAAAAACAATAAACACAAGACACACATCAAATGTTCATATTTAAAAAAAAATCGGTTACAGATACAATTCGCATATTCATTCGTACATCCGGCAAGGTTGCGACCCGCTCATGACCTAAATCATCGCACAAAGCAGATTGATCCGCGTTGTAGACGATAATGGAGCTGTAGTGCACGACCAGATTATTATAATATGCTATCACTAAATTACTTTTTAAACGTTATATTTATTATAAAATATCATCATAATGGTAGGCAAGTGTTGTTTACGGTTCCAATTTGCATTCACGACATAACATGGATACCGTGACGTATTAAAAGTTCTAATCCAATTCTTCGCTATATAAAAACACAGGGACTAAATTCAAATTCATGTAATGAAAACGGTCTAAATTGAAAAAAGGGGACCGCAAATATAGTTTTTTATTTCGAAAGGGCTGTAGTCATAACAATACTTTGTTAATAAAACGTAAGTATGTATTGTCCTATGTTTTTGAAACTTAACACGTGCAAACTGAATCAATATGGCCATTGAAGTTTAAGTAGTTTTTTATTAATATTTTAAAAATAAGAAATTGTATGATGTAAGTAGAAAATAATATATTTTGAGGCATCATGTAATCGTATTGGCATTTTATCAGATTCCCCCAGGTGTTATAGATGACGGTTAATAATACATTATACTGAATTTCATACAAACTTCCGCTCCTATTGCCTTTAGAGGATACATTAAGCGTATAAATTTAATCAAGCTCCATTGTATTATCTTTTTGATACAATAATTAATTTAAAATACTTTTTAGTATATCAGAATAATCATAACATTGTTACAGATATTAAAAAAAATGTCACAATTATACCAGTTAGTCCTATTAGTCATGTTAACTTACGTCTATAACTTATTTGCGAAATACGTAAACCTCTAATATGTGCTTACTTCTATCATAATTCTCAATGTATTTACTTGTAGTTTTGGTGACGTATTAATATCCATACATATTCAAATATTGTGTCAATTCAATAAGTAATTTGAGCAAAAGTATTGACAGTTCATTTACATAACTTATTGAGTTACGTCTTATTTGTTTCAACTATTAGTCATTTAAATTTTGCTAAAATCTTATAACTCTGCAATTCTAAAACAAAATTATGTTAAACGGTAGGTAAATTTTTGTAGGCGTAAATATACTTTGAATTCAAAAGGAAAATTCTCGTTTTTTCTTCTCTTGTATTAGGATGAAAATCTTGCTAAAAAGGATAAGAATTGTTTGTTACGGTCAGTCAACTGTACAAATTTAATATTGAGCCTATAAAAGTGACTCGGAAGGTGTACGAAATTCGGATACGAAATACGAAAACGGATTCTCTAATTATTTAGGCGTCGAAGAAAAAAATAATAACGATGTTTATACCAGTATCATATACACAAAATAACGAATAAAGCTCTTATATTTCACGTAGTATTGACTTTATGCAAAGAGTAGTTTATATAGGGTAGCTCATGAATGCGAGAGTGAATTCCAATAGACAGTATAAGATATTTCTAGTAAACGACATTGTAACGTTGGAGCTCGCTGAATTTCGTTATCCTTTATTACCCTGATGGAGGTCGTTAAATAATAAATTGTATTGAATTTTCTAGAGGGCAGCCGCTCCAATTAGGCCTCCATTCAGCTAGGGGAGTGAAGTATGAATCTCCCGATTTATTTATACTCTCATGCGGTTTCATTGTTTTTGATCATCATCATTACATACAATTCTTTAAATTATTTTTCATATATATTTTTATAAAGTAAAACATTACTCGCAGTTATTTCTAATAAAACTACTTTAAGTTAAGAGGATCAAATGAAATTAATATCTATCCATAAATCATAAAAACCAAAAACATAAAGTACAACGTTCGGTGGTTTTGCTAAACTCGTTCATACAGTTATACGTGTATGTGAGACTAGTTATTATACATATATTAACTACTTTGGGCATGTGATAAGAACGACTAAGACGGAACAACTAAAATAAAACGTCTTAAGTTTTTCTTGCGCTCTTTTCAACATTCTCGAGAACTCACATTAAATGTGGCAAGGACGACAATAACCTCCATATTGTGATGGAATTTAGGAGTGATCATCAAGAGGTTGAAACAATGGCTGGGATAAATAATGATGGTAGTAATCATGTACTATAAATATAAAATTTTATTTCTAACAATTTTCTTTTGTATAAAAACAACTGTACGAAAGAAATGATTGAAATTTACTGTTGTGTATAAAAGAGATTGTGCTAAAGCTACCCGCAACATATATTTGTTAAGAAAAGGAAACCTGTTTGTCGTGATGAAGAAAGTTCATCTTAAGTTAATAATGCTACACACAGCCACAGACATCACCCGTATACTTATCGATGACGAGCCCGTATACTTATCACTTGGGCGGGGCATGTGGGCGTCGAAATTGATTAAGTTTGTGGTTATTATCTTACCTAATAGTAAATAGTAAGTTTGTTAATAATATAATAATAATAAAATAACACCAATTAATATGACGTGCTTTGTCGGTGAAGGAAAATATCGTGGTGAAACCTGCATATATATGTCGTGACCGTGCTCCGACTAGTATGTGAAATGGAGAAGGCAATGGCAAACCACTCCATTATAACTGACAAGAAAGTCGTCGTGTGTTTCATTACCCGTAAAGACCACGAGCCTCAGTCATGAGGAAATACGACTTAGAAGAAGTTTGTTAATAATTTGTTATATTGGTTGTATCAAAATAAAACTTCGATATCAGTCCGGATCTTAAATTGCATTTTTTTAAAGGATTATATATCCAACTTTGTTAATTAGCGCAAATTAGAGCTTATAAAGCGCATTTCTTTTATGTATTCGGTCCTCTTCTGCTATCTACATTTATGTGGCACTATTCAGGACGTTCGTTTAGCATTACGTTGTATTCGTTGTCTTAAAACGTGATGTGTGATGTCTTATAATCCCAGTAATTGTATTATTTTGCGTTCCTCAAATCTTAAGTCAGTATAGTGTTTACAAAAGGTAAAATGTTTGCCAATACAATACACAATCTCTTCATAAATTGAGCATTAAAGAATCATTAAAAATTATTTTAAATTGTTTAGTTATATACATATACTTACTTTATCAACTGTACATTTAAATCCCTTTTTACATTTTTTGTTGAAGAAATTATTAACTAAAATATGTGATGCAGGTGAAGAACGTACCTTATTTTTTAAGCCTGCCTGCACCCATAGTATATAAAAAACAATTTCTTTTTATTTTTAAGGGTCCTTGAATTGTTTGTTATTTACAGCCTTTACTATTTTTACTTTGACACACCCTTCTGTATTTAATAAAACAATCGATTTTTTTAACTAAATCTTGGTCACCTAAACAAGAACAGACTGATTATCAAATTAATAATTAAAATAATTTTTTTCTTTGTCCGACGCACCTTTATTTGGTATCAAACGTGAAAAGACATTATAAATAAGCAAATAAGAAGCGTATAAAAAGCACACAACATCCAGTTGCTATTGACGTTTTTTCTATAGTTCCTTTTTAACAGTATGAAATGTACTGGATGAAGTAAAGCGCCATCTATGAGCCGGTATTAAAATTTCATCGTATCGATAGTGTTCACGTTTCTTTAGCTTACCGTATCTTTCACGAAGATCCGGTGCCCATATTTTACAGGAACTAAACATGTTAGTTCCACTATTTTGTGAAAGATGGCGCTCTTCTCAACGGCTTAAATTTTCTTGGATAGCTGAAATATTATTGGATAATTTTTTGACG
Organism: Byasa hedistus; assembly: GCA_029286795.1. Lineage (NCBI taxonomy): Eukaryota > Metazoa > Arthropoda > Insecta > Lepidoptera > Papilionidae > Byasa > Byasa hedistus. The sequence goes on from JAGSMW010000008.1 coordinate 4,650,130, forward strand.
TGACAACGTCTATTAAATTGGTATAAGATAGGACGCGCGTGCTGAGAAATGTCCCGCACATAAGTGGGCGTGGCTTACGCCGACCGCTAAGTCGGTATGTGTTTGCCCGAATTGGTTGAAAGTAAAAGATGTATTCTATTGCTCAATAATAATTAGAAATAAAATCCCTAACAAATATAATTGAGAGTTAGTATAACTTGATTTGTAACCCGATAAACATGTCAAACAAGAATAATAAAATTTATTATCAAAATTTTTTGTGATATAATTAATAGACGTTGTCACGTTAAAATACATAAGTGCCCTGCACATATAACCCAGAATTTTTTAATGAAGTTATTCATTTAATTTGTTTTAATCATTATGTTGCACATTTTGCACATCAAATATTTGTAATCCAATAGACTAAAAATCAAAATTAACTCTTATTTTATTACTCGAAATTGAAAACGGCGAGTTTTTATAGAAATCATAGTTCAAAGAGCACAATTTGAATGCAGGATTGTCCTAACAATCAATCGCTTGCCACATTATTATGCAGGGTAATGTGGGTGATGTTTCAATTATTTAATGTTTTAGTTTATGCTAGCAAATGACACGTAATCGTACGCTTGGCGAATTATGCTGATCATTGGTTTTAATTGAAAGTGTGGCCTTTTTTAACGTAGTTTTTTCTCATTAAAAAATAAATGTTTTGTAAAATAATAAAAAGTTTAGTTTTTTCAGTCACTGCTAAACTAACTATGCTATAAACTGAAACTGGCATGTTAACCGAATGACATCCTATCTGTCAAAAAGGGGTAAAATTATAAGGTTAAATTATTTTTGTTCTAATTTTCTATGATGTGAGCAAGCTTTAATTTAAAACAAAAAACTTTTATTTAAAAAAAAAAATCTTTACTGGATGTCGCCGAGATTGGTAACACTGAAACTGTTGGTGCAAACATTGACGTATTCCGTCTCTGAAATAGAGTTACGTTAGTTTAGTGCAAACAATCTTTGTCTCGTGTAATTTAGGTACTGGGCAAATAAGTCTTATTATTTGATTTCTAGAGAACTGTCCCTACCATATACTACTTGTAAGACGTATCACATATACGATTTCGAGTCTTTATTATATAATATTTTTGTTGAATGTTTAATCTGAAATTATTCAATTGTACGTAAACACAATTTAGTTTAATTTTCGTAGCGTAGACCAGAAAGGAATAGTCCTCTGGGCCGACTCAATCCAATTTACTCGAAATGTATGGTTTTAATTAAGTGTACTGTAATAACACGAAGCGGCAGTCTTCGGATCAGAACGTACAACTGTTTTGTATTATGTCTATAGCACGGTTTGTATGGATATAGCCAAAATACTTTAAATTAGCATAACAAAAAATATTCGTTGCTCCTTTTGTACCAAAATAAACAAATACGAATTCGTTCCAATTTTTCTGGTCATTCGTGGAATTCGGATATAAGTGTTGCCAAACTTTATGCCTCCCATTTTTATCTACGTAAACAAATGATGCAAATGTCCGTTAATAATTTTAACGATTACCAAGGCTTTCTAAAATAAACCCTTGCTATATTCTGTAGGAAATGATGTTTTAATGTTAGTTAAACAGCTTTTAGAGACTAGAACATACCCTGCGGAGCGAGACAAAACTAATAACAGAGTATATCGCAAATTACAGGAAACACACTGAAGTTCTGAAAACTTTACCCGACCACGGTCCATGAGCAATACATAAACATGTAAAATAACGGTTAGTTTCAACAAAAATACCAAGTCTATGTTTTTCTTTTACCATTATTAAATAAATTTCGTGCTTTTGTCTTTGTACTTGTTAACTTCTCTTTAATACTTTACCGATTTTTTGAAAAAACAAAAAGAGTTCTAGTTTTTTCTTATTGATTCAAATATTTTTAATCCTTCTTAATGTCACAAAGCGGTTCGATTACGATTTTGGTGATCGATTCGATGATTTTTTAATTGTTTCGATGATTGTGTTGAGATGTATAATTTTCAACTGGTATAAGTATCGATCAATAAAGATATTACTTTTTTTGATCATTCATGGAGGCTGTATGTATCGTATTTGCACTGGTATAGTTATCAAGTATTCCTTCGCAGGGTTTGCATTAAGATCCCTTTGAAGTTATTAATTTGCGGTTCGCCGCGGTTGTTGTCGGCGCCGGCGGGCTACTGTAGTTCGATTGGATACACGATACAATGGAGTTCACACAAAACTTATAACAATCAATGGTCAGACCATTTGATAGATGAAATGAGAAAATGTTAATAAATCCATATTAACAATAAAACACTATAAATAGGCAGTGAGTATAAACATATTCATTTGCTCATGAAAGTTGTCTTAAACAAATTATTAATAAGACCTTCTAAACTTGTGTTATTTGAAACTTTCTGTTACGATTTTCTTCAAAAATCACTTATTGGTGTAACTAAAACAATCCAAAGTTAACCATTTAAAACATAAATACTGACTTTAATATAGCAAGTCTTAGAAACTGAATGTGAAAGTAAATTCGAGGTGCGAGTTTAATATATACTTCAAATGTTTGCAGGATTCTAGAGAAAATTAAAAACGTTAAATCAGCTCACACGACTAGACCGTTACCATACGTTCATATAAATGACAACGTAACCTAAATTACTTTTAAAAGTCTGTATATTTCTAGTACAGGATTATATGTTATTCCCAGAATGGATAATTTGTATTTTGCTGTCCACAGCGACGTGAGAAAATGTTTCCAGGAGATTGGTAATTTTAGTTCACTTTAAAATACAATCTTTGACGATGTCTATGAAAATATCCACCTAAGAAGTCACTGCTCTGAACTGTCGTTAAGTACTGGTACTACATCATTGGTACAGTTTAATATCCCTGATATCTTCTGCTACGATGTTCCACTACGTGTAGGCCACTTCATATTTATTCCAATTTCGATTCACATATCCAAAGTATACAAACTTCTTTTTTCAGCATTTTCATAAAAGATCGATGATGAGTATGTGTAGGTATATTTGTATTTTCAGATTTTTGTTTATACTGACAGAAATTTGATATAATTTCAAGATTACATATTACATAAATAATGGTAAAGAGTTTGGAAGGTAATGCTTGGTTCACGTTCAAAGTGTATTTATTCAACGCTCCGAAATAAATTTCAATTGTTCGACAAAATTCCTTCCTAACAGTGCAGTAATTATGTGAACCCGCTTTATAGTGGTTGTGGTTCGAGCTTGAATGGAAATTCAAATGTCTGTGGCTCCTCGAATGTATTCTGCATACTGTGCTAAGTGTCAAATTGCATTCCATTAAAGCGGTAACTACACTGTAGTGACCTAATGTGTTTATTTTATTCCGTTAAATATTTTAGATAGCAAATAATGTTTATGTTAGGTCTTGGTTCTATCACAATGGTCCTTTTTTAACATTCGGGGTTCCGTTTCGGGGACATTGAACGTTGCGTCACAGCACGCTGTACGATCGATAAGGCGTCTACTTCGGCCATTGAAATTTACATCTCCACGACAATTTTACATTTATTTCTATCGTTTTATGTCTAATATATGCAGATGCAAAAATGACGTGTGTATAGGTAATTTACTTTATGAAATTGGAAAATCTTTAGGAAATAATTTCAATTTTGAAATACATCTTAATTTTTTTATATAGACTTAAATATATTACGCTGGCTCTCATATATTGGCTTATGGAATATATTAAACTGGATAGACGATTCTGTCAAGAATTTAACAACGGAGAATAAGAATGCCGGTCGATTTGCGATAAGAGCTTCAAAATCAGTTGCATGTGGCCCAGGAGCCAAACCATGGCAAAACAGATGAGGCCACTACGCCATGGATACAGTTAAAATGAGGCTGCCATGTTCGAAAAGAAAAAATCTTTATAAAGTGATTTATCCTCTTGTAATGGCTACAGTCGCGCCTACATCTCGACCCACTTCTGGTCCATTATTCTTATTATTCTCTTATGGTATATTTCGACGCGATATGATAATTAAATCAAATTTATCTGCAATCATGTCTCTCTTACCATATATCTTGCTATAAGTTTCTTAATAGAAATAATATTGTTTGTACCATACTTAAGTTAAAAAAATCGTTTTGTGTTTTCGATATATTGATTATACTTGCGATTATGTGTAATAAAATATTATCTTTACTTTGACATTTAACGAACATTTTTGTATGTTAACTAAAATTTTCTACATTACTAAAGTTTGGGATTGATAAGACGTTACTATAAAAGAAACGTATTTCGAGTAAAAGGTCAGAGTATACTGTGGGGGAAAAGAATATATTGAACATAAATTTTGCCGGTTTTATCACACACCACGCAAACATTTCAGTACAAAAAAGATGATGTTATTTATTAAGGAAATGGCTTTGCATAAAAATGATGGCGGTGATAGATATTTTTTATTCTATAGTCAGTGCCGTAAGCTTTGTAATAGAATACGTGTCGATAACGTTGATAGATTGAATACCATTTGCGTAACATAAATCTTTACTATTGTATAGTTTATGATAACGTCTTTTAAGTAAATATAAGATTAGTAATTATTGTAAATAAGAACTCATAGAAATGTTTCATCTTGTATAATAATGTACTTAATTTTTATAATGGAAACTAATTTTTTTGTGATGTTTTTGTATATTTATTATACAAATATCGCGATTATCTTTTTTGAATAAAAGTAAACGGTAAATATAAAATAAATGCACTATTTTACTAGTACATTATTTGAAAATAATATATGAAGTTATAGAAATTTATTATATAAAAAATATCTTATGATAGTACTCAGTAATTTCGTCAAAAAAGATCATATCCGAATATTTTTAATGTCCACGTATATTTTGCACTTAAGTTAGTCGTAAGTAACAGTACGCAAAAATATTATATTTTGTGATTTCTGTTTTTTTTTGGAAACCAAAATCCGGACAGCGTCTAAGAAAACAAGATACGTAGAATAAAGATGGATTAATTATATCTAAAACAGTTTTGTTGTGTTTAAATAGGTTTATTTACACGGAATACTCGTAAAGACGCTGTATTAAATTGTAGCAACTAACTGTAATAAATCCAATACAATAAGGAACAACAGAAGATATACTTTGTGAGCACGTTTAAAACAATCGCTGTTGATCTAAATCAAAACAAGAAACGGATTACGTCAAACACTTCCTTTGGCATTTGTTCTATTATACTTAAATCCCTTCTAACTAAACAATATGTTTAATATTAGACACTGATTTAACACGTGTTATTGAGAAGTAATAAAGCTTATTGTTGTAGAAAGTATTTTAATTCACAGTAAACAGATCTGGAGGCCAAATTTTACTATAGAATTGAGACGGATATTGAGAAGGAAGAATTGCTTGGCTTAAAGCAAGATCAATAGGCATGAGAAAAGGACTAATAAAATTATTCAAGAGAAAGTCTACTTTCACACATGCATTCTTAGATCATATTTAAAAAAAAACAGTCAATTCATTAATGCTAACAAATTATAGAAATTATAAATAAGTTTGTGTTATAAAAGTACAAGGAATGAAAAGAAATTAATAATATTGATCTTATATTCTAAAACGGTAGAGGTTCCTTTATTTTCGTATTAAGGGATCCAAAAGCTTCGTGGATGCAGATTACGCCAGGACGGATCGATAGCGTGCGGCTGCTGGCTTTCCATCCGTCGGTCGAAAACCTCTAATTTTTTCTGCCCCTTCCTGTCTGTATTTGTTTTAGTTAGCGACAAAGACACAACATTTTTTCGACAATATTTTCTTCATAAACAACATAAATAGTAATAACCTGAAGCAAGCGTTACATTTGATTAAATAATAAGGTAAAGAACTTGTGCTGTTTATTTTGAGGTAAGAGCTTTTATATACACAATTAATTATTATATTATTAACAATTTCATATGCATATTTGGAATCTCCTTAATTTTTAAAAATGTGTACTTAATCATTGAGTACGAACATAATAGGGAACTACACAAAGAACCTCTTTTTTTATTTATTCCAATTTACAGTTTTTGTGCATCGCATTTACAAAGTGCTAAAACTTCTACTTTCTTATTGCTAATTAGATACTTTAAGTTTCTTAAACCTATTTTATTAAGTCTAATACTACTTCTTTTCTCTCCTTACCGAGGACTGGGCACTTATAGAATTGTTCTGTAAAGTATATTTTATATCTTTTTTTTACTTTTCAGTAGCTGCGACTTGTATATGTGTGACAAATATAACAGAAAACATGAAATAGTTTCAGAACGTACAAGAGTGCTTATTCAAACCACGAGTCGATGTGAGTTTGCTTGTTATTTGAATTTTGCATACAAAAGGTCTTCTTTGAGTTGTTAACAAATTTCTATAAAAAATCACGATTGCAATATCGCATATATTTAAAAGAAATAAATAAGAGTAGTATAATATTATTCGTTATATTATTGGCATTTTATATTAAGTGATATATTCTTAACAGTGTTTAAACAAAAATTGTTTTAATAGTCAGTATTTGTGTCATGTTAATAAAGTTTCTAGCAAGGATGCGCAATAGAAGAGGGTGTTCCAACAAACAAGTTGTGTCCATAATTATAAGATTGTTTGAGCTTTTGTGATATACAAGTTTCTTTTTCGTTTCTTTTTTCTTTCATCATAAAAAATAATCCTATTAAAGAAAGACATAATGAATTCCAAATTATTAACAAATTTTACTTCATATGACAAATATTAGTAAATCATAATGCGGCGTCTTACTCGGCAGTGTAAAAACTGTACCTATGACAATTTTATAGAATTTTTTAACTAACGAGAATTGTTTAACCGACACATTGTATGAGGTTCTTAATTTAACACACGTTTTTTAGCCTTTTTTAAGTATACATCAGTCTTTTACGCAGATCTCTAGATTTCTTACTGAAAATACACATCGAAATTGGTCCGGATATCATGAAAAAATACTTGACTTAAAGAGGAAAGATTGAACTGGCTGCTGTAAATATTCAAATTCCTCTTTCCTTCAGCTTTTACATGTCATAATTATGAATTAAAATGTTATTTTTTTAAGTAAATATAAATAAGATTCCTAAATTTATTTTATGAAAATGAATATATTTTTTTACTTCCATAGGAAAACAGTAACACAGTTGACAATGTTCATGAAATATAATTATAAAAAATATTATTTTTGTTTCCAGTCCCCATGTTACTGCCACGCTTTATTTGAGATTTATAATTAACTACAGATTGGTAGCAATTTCTGAGTCAATGGGAGTTGTTTTAAAATTAATTAAATGTCTACAAGGATATTCCTTCTGTGAAACGTACACTTCCATTATGCTCGAAAATCTATAATTTTTGTAAGCACCATATTAAACATGTTCTTTAATGATGTTTCTGACATTATTACTTTCCATATATTTTTATTGTTTAAAGTTTTGTGTCAATGCGATATGTCAGTTAATAACAATGAAGTGTTAGTTAGGATGTACTTAGCAAAACAGTGCTTCTCGTCTTGAGATTTTAAATGTTAAGTTTCGTTACCACAGATATTTTTCTAACCCCGCTCACTTCGTACTGGTATAACAGTAATGTTTGCACACTTTGGTAGCTAAATTGGGCAGTCTTCGGCAACAATTACCACCATAAAATTCATCTAAAATTCATTACTGATCCCACTTTTTAAACTAATAAAACCGAAAACATGCAATTGTTTCGCCGTTGTAATATTGTTTTGTTTAACGTTCACATCGTAAAGGAAATTACGTACGTTAAGCCAAAACGTATTCGCTTTACCTAAACAAATGATTTATTACACTTCTAACGACCACCGAAATAATATTGAGTTCATCTCACGTCAAACGCAATCTAAATATAATTACGTTTAACATGAGTTAGCGTTAGTTATTACACATATTATTTTTATAAATTTTAATACAATAACAGTTACACGCAAATTTGTTAAAAAAGGTGTTGCTTTTATTTGCTTTGATAGTATTTTAAACAATACTAGAGATTTTCATCCATCTCCTAATTGCTTACTTTTCTTTAAAACGTTTACCAGGAAGTTAAATTTAGCTTTTTATTTCACTCTGTGGCTCTAACCGGTCAAGGTCTATACGTCGAGAAGTGCCTACTTTGTTGAGTTTTACACTTCTAATTGTTTTGACATTTAAAAAATGGAAAAAATCACACATCACTATTAATACTTACGAAGTACAGCGTCGTTACGCAGATTTAACCGATTTTTGTGAACATTTATTGTAACACAGTTTAGTCTACATGCCATGCTATATGTCCTCCAAATAACGTTATTGGACAAGTTAATATGCTAGAAGACATAGCAAATTTTTATGATCTGAAACCTGTCGACTAAATTTTCTAGACTATGACAAGCTTAGCCATATATAGAGCCACCACTTAATTTATTGTCATTCAAATTTGTTATTAATGTTCTAGTAAATGTCGTCATTTCAGTGTTGTTAGTTATGTATTGATTATAATATAATATCAGAAATATATTTTTTCTACCGTTTTATCATTATCGTCTGTTTGCCATGCACTAATTAATAATTGTTTTTTTTCTCAGGTAAGTTATTAAAATACTTCACACAATCGGAATGAGAAGTCATGGTAAGTATTTATAGTAAATTTATGAATTCTTCATAACAAATAAAACAGAGGTGTCTGTTTGTATAAGAAAAATTTAATTTTTCTTACAATTTCTGATTTCAATCGTCTATTTATAAAAAAAATTACATTACTTTTAAAAATTATTTTGGTTTATCAGTCTGTTGCTTTCCGCCAGTCTTCGAAACAGCTGGACCGATTCCAACATAGTTTACTTTTATTTAATCAAACAAAATTATTTAAACAAAACAAAATGTTTAAGAGGAACAATAATAACAAAACCAAAAATAATTATTAATTTCTGTATTCATGGTTTTGAAATAGTGCAAAATACTTAGGCTTACTTTAAGCACTGAAAGTATTACTTTTGTGTATAACATAATGTAGATAAATAAATACAAAGAGTACAAGGAATTAGAAGAATGACTTTTCTTAATATTAATACATTTTCTGTTTTTAATTTACACAATCGGAATCTATAATCTTACTACCTCTACTTTAAAGGAAAATATTAAAACAAAATGAAGAATCTGCGCTGCATAATAAATAATTCACAAAGGCAAAAGAGATGCAACTGTAACGTTTATCATTTCGATTGCGGCGGGTATTAAAATGAAATTTATACCTAGGAAGAGATATAAACTGAGGCTGCCATTGTTACCGCTAATGGCCTGAAATTTAGAATAAATGGCAACCTTCGCTCAACGACCTATTACTTCTTAAAGTCTTAAATTTTTTTATCGAAAATACGATATGTTTATTGTTTTTTTTTATTAATTATCAATAAACAAGAAATTCTATGCAATAAAAATGTATACAACTAATCAACCAATTGATGGACGTCCACTGCTGAATATATTGTTTTACGCTGTTGAGTTTATTGGTATCGGAAAATAGTAATTCAGAATTCTAACACTAAAATTGTAAAAAAACGAAATCCAATAGTCTTAAGCATTACATGCTTCTGTATATCACCTTAATTAACAGGAATTATGATTTTTTTATTAATACAATGGTGCAAAGTGGGCATAGAATGAATTAAACATTAATGTTTAGCATCCATCGTGTTTAGGAACGATTTCATTGATGACCGATTCATAAGTTATTTCTTGTTTTTTGTATGTAGCAAGTTTTTTTTACCATGATAAAGGTAATTAGATGAGTGATGCAAATCATGCGTTAGTATTACGTGTCTTCATGCAATTAAACCAATGATCTCCTTCCTGTTCGCTGTAATTGTGTTCGAAGACTTCGCAAATTAAATAAATCTTCCTTAAGATGTGGTACATATGTATAATTAAACTGGTATATTATATAACTATTATTATAAAAATTGGTTAAACGATATCAAAGTTCATAAACGGAAATATAACAAAACTTCCTCAAAAAATAAATGTATATATATATATATAGCGGAGCAAGATTTCGTAATTTGTTTACTTCAATTATTAATTAGTTAATTTTTATTAATATTTTTTTATTTATATCAGACAATGATTATTATTATCAGAGAAAAAAAGACAATGCATAACTTACATTTGTTTTTCTAGGAACTACTAATTTATAGGACCTACATAACAAGAAGTAAATGTCTTTTGGTGCTACATACTGTTGATATGTAAGACTGTAATCTTTAACAAATAATTACCGACACAGTATACTGACAAAGTAAATATCTCTGCTGTGTTACAAAGTAATCTATATAATAAAAATGAATTGCTGTTCGTTAGTCTCGCTAAAACTCGAGAACGGCTGGACCGATTTGGGTAAATGTGGTCTTGAATTATTCGTGGAAGTCCAGGGAAGGTGTAAAAGGTGAGAAAATATGGCAGAAGTGCCCGAAATATGGTAAAAACAACAATTTCTCTTTTCCATTAAGGTGACCAGATTTTTAGATGAGCAAAGCGGGACAACTTTGAAGAAGTAATAATAACGTAACATTTTTTTTAGTTCCAACATAAGTACAATTTATAAATATAAAAATGTATAATATTTTATTCCTTGACATATTTCTATCTAAATTTCTTTTAGGGTTAAGGTCGGTGACATACTTTTTGTCATTAATATAAAATATTAAGACTACAAGTATTTTAAGCTTAGTTTAAGAAAATGTATGTATTTATGAAATATACCTTAATTTTCTATAGCAAGAAGCAGAACACGAAGTGTATCATCTGAGAGACAAATACAATGTAACTGGGTAGCAAAAGCAACGTGTTACGTAAAACAATGGTTTTCATAAATATAAAATTTAACTTAATTCTAAAAGTCGGGACTTTTGAAAAACGTCGCGTGACGCGGGACTAATTGTAAAAACCGGGACTGTCCCGCTAAAAGCGAGCGTCTGGTCTCCTTACTTTAGATACATAAAACGTCAAATATTTGAAGTTCGTCCCGTCATTTAGAAACCAAATACAATTTAAAAAAATATTTTTGATTTTGACATTTGATATTGACAATCAACAATTAATTACTGATTGCAATTATAATATTTTACGAAAAAACAGAGGAAAATGGCGGCCAAATTGACCACGCAGACAATTTTTTAAGGAATTTTATTCTTTTATTTTATTCGTCTACACATGACACTCGCCCACGCACAAACCGTGCTCATGTCATCAATTGGGAAGAAGAAGAATATTTTACGAACTTTAGCGGGAATCTAGGCGTAAAGGTGGAATTGTCTCGGTTCTTTTTTATTTTTTTGTGCATAATGCGGTTGAATGTACGATGTGAGTGTATCATGCAGTAAATAAGTGTATTCGTGTGCAGCGATTATAGAATCCAAGCGGGAACACCGCAGTCCTAAGTTCAGATTGGTTCAAAATAGTAGTTAAGTCTTAACTTTACTTTGTTGATCTTTTGTGATAGTGACACTATTTACCGCTGAGTGCGCGAGAACTTTTCTTACTTTGATTACCTTAAATTTATAATACCAAGGAGAAGACGTCCTGACTTGAGTCGTCGAAGCCAATCAACATGTGCATTTAAATATAATAGAAAAACCAAATTCATAACGGGCATTCATTTTGGTTACGAATTATTTTTGTTCTGGTTAAGTTTTGCCCATTTGCATAGTTTAGCTTTTTTATTTATTATTTTGAGGCGATACGAAGTTTGCCGGGGCAGCTAGTCTCTAATAATAACTTGAGGCGTTTTATCCTAACCCTTTTGATATGCCATCCATAATAATTAATTCATGTCACAACGAAGGTATTCAATATGAATATAAAGTTATTTCCTTTTCAAATATTAACAAGTACTGAAGTGATAAATAATAAACACAAGCATTTATACTTTTCTTAATCTAATAAAATTATAAAGCGTTCAAGCCGCAATTTAAGCCTTTTTTATAATATGCCTGAAACACTTACTTTATCGTGTAAGCAATGTAGTATTCATTCCGACACAGTAGAAAGTATTGTTAAATAAAATAGTATTAACATACAAACACAACACACTTTCTTTACTCTCTTATTAGTTCGAGTGGAGGCGGAAAAAATAGCGCGTTTAAAGAGATAAGTGAAAAGAAGCACAATGTAACGACGAAGATAATCTGGTGGCCTGGATATCGAACAAAACGTTATTGTTTATAATTATGTGAATTCTTTTAACTATTATACGTTTAAAATTGTCTGTTGTAGTTGTTTTAGTGAATACGATATGGCGGAATTTTATCAACGGTTATGATATTCTTTTTATCAACTGTCGAGGGTACGAGGAATGGTATTTCGGTAATTCATAAATACCATCGATAACTTTTTGATTTATAAAATTTAGGATTCTCGGTCTCTGTACCTTTTAATAAATACTTGTATAAAAACTGTTTAACTTGTACTTTGGTCAATAAGATTACACATCTTAATTGATACAGTTATATATTTTGTGGTTTTGGTTTATGCTGGTTAAGTAAGCTGCATAAAACTACTAACAGCCTAAGCACATTATATTTATTACCTTTGATTTTTTTTGTGTTAGTTAGGTAGGTGTTATTGAAATAACTTGATTTAAAAGAACTAACATTTTATGTATCAAGGCGACATGGACAATGTGATGTATATCATCCTAAGTAACACTTAAGCGTTATGGGTAAGCACTTATCATCGGGTGAATGTCTCACTTGTGATGTTGCTTCATGGAATTAAGAAATGTAAAATCTTTCTTAGTAACAACGCGTCATATTGTTTTGTTGTTTACATATATATTGTTACAACACCCGGCCAAGTACTCCCAAAAGTCATTACACGGCACAGTTTTGTTCTAGTGGAAGAGTATACACATTCAACCAGCTCTTCCATTGAAACAAAACGTCGTCGACGAAGAATGTGGAAGAGAGCCAAAGCAATTAAGTCGCGTATCCGCACGCGACCGTTTCTTTGTCATTTGTGCACCGAAGTATTGTGGGAGATCTTTCAACGCTTTTTTTTTCTCTACTTGGAATGTGAAAAATTAGAGCAGATGAAGAGATTTACACATTCCAAGATACGAACGTACCATCAAGCACTCGCGGTATTTTTCCACATAAATATAATATTTGGTATAAATTCTTTTAAGAAATACTAATTTATGTTTATGTTGCGAAGACCATATACGCCTGCCCATAAAAATGTGATGCCAGTTAGATACAATATCTTGTGTAAACATACAAGACAATTTTGTACTTGTCGCCTTCGGATATACCTTCGTAACTTTACTACCTAAAATATCCTTTAATCGAGATCACAGTAATTTTAGCACAATTCAGTTTGGCCACAGACTCAGTGTTCCGGTGGTAAGTATTATATATAATCCTATAAGGTATTTGGTAACGGAAATCAGCAGTAAAATAATTTAAGTAATTATGAAATATAAACGCACGTTTTGGCATTTAAATAATTAACAACGGATTTGTATGTTGATAATAAAAGTTATGGAAATCGAGAGTTCTATTATCCCGGTGTAAGACGCGAATTAGAATATCCTTACCGAGATTCTATTCTGGACGTGATATAAAAGACTGTGGAGACTGAAGGAGTAAATTATTCCAGGTAAAGGTAAGCAGCTTCTTCTGTGACCGTTATCACTTTACGGTGCTTGCCAACTTTGCTATATGTGGTAAGTGTAACTAAACAATTTTCTTGATCATAACTAACCCATATTAATATTTATTTCTAAAAGTGATGGCAGCCAGCACCTCTTACTCACGAGGCATGTGTTACGCAATGGCCATCAATATACTGAAATGAATGAAAGAAAGGGAATATAAAAATTGTTTTATCATCACTGTTTACTATATAACGGTATAAAAAATTATTGTCACTTAACATTATAAGATGGTGTCCTAAAATTGGTAAAATCATGTTTCTTTTTTATCTATGTTGCTACTTGTCATAGTAAATAAAAGGTTTTTGGGTTAAAGAGATTGATAGGTGTTTTTTTGTCAGTCCCTTTATTTAAAAATGTCCATTTTCCTTGAATGGAAGATGAATGAATCCATTCACTAATCCCTCTTACAAAATATAAACATTAATAACATAAGTTCTTAATATTTAAGTTCTGAAATTTTCAAATCAGAAGAATGGAAACGCACTGATTTCTTTGTTAGAACACCATCTCAAGTATCTGGATGTTTGAGCAATAACTTTATGTTTTCTTTCGAAATTTGTTTCACATTATTGTACACAAAAACGTATTAAAAGTCTGCTTATGGAAACAAGCATAACTTGGTTGTATAGAAACTACCAAAATATTTATTCAAAGCGCACAAACAACCACTGAAATTTGCTCTGTTTCCTAATTTTTTTGTTTTGTTTAAGTGAATAACATTAAGCCTGAATTATTGGCGCTTAGTACTGTAGCGAAGGTTCTCGTTTCAACAGTGGAGGCTCGGCTGCTGGTTACGTCACATCGGGTCGATACCAGGCGCACCCTGCGACCGCGGGCCCGAACATCTCGCCAAGCGCAACTTTTTAATACTTCCTCACGATTTCCCTCCTACTGCTATTTCCAGTTTTATTATTTTATTCAAACTTACTTTAATTGCTATTTTCGCGGGCAAAGTTTCCATTTTGTTCAGGAAACCGAGAGGGTCACGGTCAGGATCGAAGTGCTTTATGCGTTGGCTTAGTGACATTTAAAGGAGTGAATGTAAATGTAACCTTTTCAATATTATTTATGGATATTCTATACATTTGTTATTTTAATAAATTTCTGCTCTAGCTCCGCGTGTGTTAAATTCTTCTTTTACAATATTACTCATCATAACATAATTAACAGTTGTCAGTAATTCTGAAAACAAAATCGTAGACTTAAATTTTTAACTGCCAAATCGCTGAAATTCAGACGTATAAATTTACTACTTTTGCTTTTTAATTGCAATTGTAATGATAAGCTCGATAAAAAATATTGATTCACTCATTTTGTTTATGGCCTTTATTAAGAATATAAAAATATTAATAAAGAACAATAAAGAAAAATTTCTTTCTTAGCAGTTTAACGTCAAAATCGGGTAACATATATCTGGCCAATTTGTTTCAACTCGGCAACATCTGGAGCCGTTTAATAGTAAGCATAATGGCATTGTAAAGCAACTTGGCCACATTCCATGAACTTAATTTATATCTTTCGCTATCCAAACTCTCAACAGGTGCAATATATTCCGCAGAAAACTTACATATTCGTTATACATAGATCTTATACACGCGCCAATAATTTTCTGGTATGCTTAGCACTATTTTTGTGTTCCAACTGCTAAATAAAATATTAAAATTTCAATGCCATTTTATTGTTTTGTCTTATGTGACGAAATAAGGAAACGAGCAGGACATCATCTGAGGGCAAATGATACTTCGGCCACCCATAACAATGCTAGTTAGAAATATAAACAATGCTCCACACTGTGCTTGTTGCCTTAATATACAAGATGTTACATTTCGTCACCCTTGTAATTTCACCTGCTACAACGATCTCCAGACCGTATAGGCGTAATGTTTTCACACCATTGTTTAATAGCGCAAAAAGACGCTGCAGTGGTAGCTACCAACACAGCCTCATTATGTATCACGTATGTTTTAACTTAAGACTAACGAAATATGTTTATACAAGCTACGATTCATAAAATTGGTTGCTGAACTACCGTATTCTTAAATTCGACAGTTACTCTTAATAGGTGTGCGCTCATTTAAGTCGTTCTTGCTTCTCTGTATATATGAATATTGTACAAACAAAAACCTCGGTCATTCAGCAAATATGCATGCTCACGTTCCTGTGCAATTCTCGTTGCAGCAACCTGTAGTTTACTCACAGTGGTTCAAGATAACGACTGTTTGTCGACCACTTTATTGCTTATCTGGCATTGTTATGAAACCAGTTAGGCATTTATTTTAATGAAAAATATTCGGTATAATTTCTTAACAATTAAAAAATCAGTTTAAATTTTTTTCATTAAATATTAAAAACTGGAAATAATATCTTCATTTGTATCCTTTACATATTGAATTATAATAGCAAACAACAGTTACTTCAAAGCATAGACGAAATACGATTTCATACTTCATAAACTAACTTTTTTAAATTTATTAACTTATCTCAATTAAGTATAAGAACGGTCGAATGAGATTATTGTAAACCATACCCCCCATTTTTAAACGTCCTCAACCCTTATTTAAACTCTTTGGTATATTTTATTTTCATAAAGTACTATTTAAGAATTCTTCTTAAATTTCATAAAGGTCCTGAAACCAATGTAGAGAAGAATATGAATAGATATTCATGTAAATAAATATTACATTGAAACTGTTTTCCATTCGACTTATTAATCTGTATGCTATAGAGTTTTTTTAAATGTTCTTTACTTGAAACTCTATTTAATAAATGTACGGAGTGGTAGAGTGCATTGGGGTTGAATTTAATTTCTTAAAATATTGCCTCGGAACCTCAACGGAGCAACCTCGAGTAAGATTGTCTTTGTTAGAGATTTGCATTCAGCTTACTATATTGAAATGTTCATGTATTACTGGAACATCAAAAACGTTCTTTTTTATCATATATTATTTGACCCGCTTTCATTTTTACTTTTAGGTATAACAACGACATCATTATTGTCATCATCATGTTTGACGTGTAGGCTAGAGAGCGTAATATTCTGATAATAGTTGTAGCTAATACTGATTCCCTGAAATTATTCCTTCCTTAGTGGCATTTTATGATTCGCTGATGGCGGGGTGGCTTCGGGGATATTCTTACCCGTCTCCGACACTACGGTCATATTTATTTCGCTTATTTTTTATTCTACATTACTTTACCGACGAACTAATATAACTTATTGATTGTTTTATCGGCGAAATATTACTAAATATATATTTTACGAATGAATTATTTAAGTCAAGCGGAATTATACAATGAGCCCTTTGAAATTACAGCTTCTTACCTGCTTCAACTTCCATTACATTTAATTCCACAAAATTAATATTTTATTATAGTCTTTTAAACTTAATATCTTTCTTTGTATCTTATTTATTATAGATATGAAACAATGTAATGTAATTTTTTTAAATAAGTTTAAGGCTTTTAAGTACAAAAGTAAAGTCTCGTTATAACAGTAACTTCACTAGCTACAATGCCTCTGAAACGAGAACACATTATTGTTTGCAGTCTACTGGTTGGCGGCTATATACGAACAGTAAACCACCATTTACTTTACCACCACTTGGTTTTTTTATTCGCCGATTGTCAATGCGGAGATATATCACGTAAAGCTGAGCCGCACCGATTTTATCAATGTAGTGACCGGTCCGCATGCAACACTATGAAATATTAATATATTACATTTTATTAAAGTAATTTATCGTATGTGGGGATTGCACCCTTTACAAATTTCACTGCATTCAGAAATGTAATTACTTTAGCAAATTTCACTAAACCGATCCGCTATTCATGTTATATAAAAATGTTCATTATAAAATCTACAGCGTACAGTTAAAAATTGAAAATGCGGTTATTAAAGTGCTTAAGTTTTGCGTATATGGCTATTAATTTGTTACAAAACACTCATTAATATGCCTTTTGACGTACCCAAATCGGATTCTTTGCACATTTGAATTTGATGCTCATGACCTTAAAGTTTAGATGTAGTGTCAAGGTTATAGACGGTATATGTATATACATAGAGTGTTCAGATAGTTTTAGTTAAATCATCGCGATGTTACGGCCTAATAATAATTACTATGCAATACGCTAATCTATAATAATATTTTTTTATTTAGAAATGTTAAAAATTAGTTTTAATAGTTAAGTTGAAATTACATATTTTTAGTATGTATTTAATTAATTTTCACATCTAATATTTATCACTAAATTTCATTATTTAATTCATTTAAAGAATTAGTTATATTTAAAAATTAAATCAAACATTTTTTTTCAGTATGTGTGTCGATTTTTAATTCGTTTTAATTTGTTTTTTACTTAAGTTCTATATTTTCCTTTTAAATTCTTAATATGTTAATATTATTTACTATTTTTATAAGACAATTATTGAAGAGTTGTCATATACAATAGGTTTTTTAAAATGTCCTCCTTTTACAGAAACATAAACATGTTCCTTTGTAAGTGTAAGCACACAACTAAACACCACAATGCTTACACTACCTGAAATAAAATTAATTTAGGTAAGTATAGTTTATATTGAAAGTTTTAACTTTAAACTATATTACACTTGTAATATTATCAAAGCTATAGATAACGTTATTAGTCGCAGGTACACGCTGTCACAAACGTTTCCCGCTATCATATGGTATGTTAAGTGACACTCGGTAGCGCCTATTTTCCGTTTTATCGAGTGTGAATCCGTCCGGAAGCCAAGAGGCCTCAGTTATGCCCGCTTGCCTCTTCTTGCCTTTCATAAGGTAGTAAGACATCATGGTTTTGAATGAACAACTCCGTAAAAATAAAACAGGGTATACTATATAGTAACCTTAATTTTTCTTCAATTAATTTTAAATTATTAAATCTAATACATTTTATTTTCACGCTAAGAATCCTTTTTATTGGCAGTATGAGTATTTTTTTTATACTACTATGCGACGAGATGAGCAAGACGTTCACCTGATGGTAAGTGATACGCTTGCCCATGACAACGTGGTGCTAGTTAAGATGGTATACACTGCACCGCATTGCGCTCGTCGCCTTGAGATATAAGATGTTAAGTCTCGTTACCCCAGTAATTACACTAGCTACAGCGCCCTTCAAACTGGAACACAGTAATGTTTGCACACTATTATTTGGCGGTTGAAATAGGAGCTGCGGTGGTACCCACCCAGACGGTCTCCGGCAACAGAGACCTACCACCTGGTAGAGTAAGAGTATTCTGTAAGTATAAAAACGGAGTTAGGATTTAATTGATATTAAAGCTTGGTAAATTTCATAAATATTTAAAAAAAAACACTAAGTTGATAATTTGTGTGAAAATGAAATCGTGTGTATATGTTTATATATATCATCGTTGATGAATAGCAGAATACTAAACGTTATTAAACCAGTTAAGTGCCGGTCGTTGAGCCCATTCAAATCGGATAGCACATAAAATGTCTCCGGCGTGTGTAATATCAATGGGTGATTGTGGGAATATTTGCGTTATTAACGCGCTGGGGATGATCCAGGTCGGTGCGCTCCTGGGCCGGCGAGGCGGAGCACCCGCTTGTGGCGTCTCTAAGGGTCCGCTACACTCGAGTGGGCCGCCGCCGCCCGCTGCCGCTCCGGCTGCCGCTCGTGCGACTAGCGGTGCGCCGTAGCGGATCTCACTCACTAGTCCTCTCTTAACCGCGAGTGAGCGCGCTGCCTCCGCGGCGCGCCCCCCGTACTACGCTCGGAACGAATGCATCCAACTGTACTTACGTTTCCCGATAACGTCCAATTAACAATTATCACGCGATATATTTAACATTTTCTTATCATTCAACCGCCATAGTGTTATTTAAGTGCACCTTGGGAATTATTTAAAAAATGAAATGTGTTGTAAAAACTTGACCTTGAATCTACCGCATATCACTGTTACTTGCGTGTTTCTTTTTAAACGTCGATGCCGACGCGGTAATTATTCGGAGTTCTGTGCGGTGTTCTTGTTTGGCACTCTCGATTTGATCTTTCGAAGTTAATCCGGAAAGAGGCGCTAAAGTAAACGACCGTCTCCACTGTATGTGCATAGTTTGCCAATAATTGTATATGAATGTGTGTTTTTCAATCCGGTTTTTTTTGTTTACGAATACATGCCGTTACTAACCTTGATTGCGTATGGAAACAATGAAACAAAAGTAGAATAATCTAAGGTAAATATATGTCCATTGCTATTGTAATATTAAACACGTTATCTATGTTTTGTCAATAATACAGTCCAAGATAATAAATATTAAGAGTTCTATTATTTGAAAACATTCAACAAAGAAGCGATTTATTAAATAAATCAAAACATACTCGTTTTTATTTAAACAATGGAGCAATTAAATTGCTTAAGGCTCATTAGGAAACCATTACAGTGCGTGATCAGTTTTGGTGCTTCAAAAATTAATACAATTGTATCTACCCACAGTTTAAATAAAAAACTCGAAACTGTTTTATGGCTAATTTCGAACAGAAAGAAAGTTACTTAACTACTATATAACTAACTATTTTAAATTGTTTATAACTATTAAATAAATTTATATCACCTTTTTATATCCATGTATAAAACTATTACTAGTATCGATGAATTAATAACAAGTTTTAGATAAAAAGAATTCGCTTCTAAAGAGTTTTTAACTAAAAATAAAATATTTTTGACAATAAACAGTATACTTTCTTTAAACAACCTACCTACAGTTAAATATATACATATGAAAGACGAAACCCATTGTATTAGTTTTCACAATAATTGTTATTTAATAAAAATAAGATTTATTCCGATATGGAAAGGGTTTACAGAACTTTGTGCATGTAGAAAAGTTTATAAACAAAAAATACATAGGATTATAATATGAACGCTTAGCTAACAGAATGTCAGAAGGTTTTAGAAATAATATACAGCTTAGGTTTATTCAAGTAATCATTTGTATATTTTAAGTGCAAAAATCATTTCATGACAGTTGAACCTTGTACGACGACTGTTAAAGTTCAGCTGGTATTAATTTATTTGAATAATGGTTATAATTTTTTTTTATTTATCTAATATGTAAACTGGATAACAATTCCCGTGTTATTTGTAGTTTTAAGAAAAGATTATATAATATAAATGTAAAAAAGGCGTCGGAAAATTTATGACTTAAACTAGTTTTACCATAAACTCGGAGAATACATCATAAATAACTTGTTTTTTTTTTTGGATTTATGAGGCGACATCTAAAAGTTTTACGTAGCTTAAAACGTTTGTTGAATCTTTTGTGCTTTAATTGTTAAAGTTTTTTGTAGTTTTTTGTTATTTATAAAATTGATAAACTTAATCTGGTGAATTATTAAGACTGTACACGTTTTTAGATCTACTTTTTTTGGTTATTAACCGAATTGTTAACAAAATAAGCTAATAAAAAGTGAAGAAAGTGGAGATTACATCGTTATTGCCTAACGATACTTTGCGGTTTCTTATTTGGGAAGACGTAGTAATGTAACCTATTAAATAAACCGTCATATGTTCCAAGTTCGTTTATAAAAACTTTCCCCTAATGGTTATACTTGCTTGAGCACAAACACTAAGCTTTTAAAATATTTCGGAGATTTATTTTTCATAACTTAGATGAACAAGGTCAATTGCCGCTTTTATTATAATACACTCTATTATTCTTCTTACTGTAAAAAAATATTTAATGCTTTTCATATTCCAAGACATGGATATTATAAAAGTTATTTTAGTTATAATCTCTTTCAGCTTCTTAACTATTTTTTGTTGACAATGGGCTAACACTTTATTTTATTTTCACAAGAGATTCAAACACCATTCACACTCTTCCACGTGTTGTAATCGGAAACTTTCGTGTTATAAGTCGACCCTAATGAAAGTAAAACTTTTGTTCTTAAAATATTACCTCTTTACCCAATGGGATTTATGTTTTAATCTCATTACTCGTCTCGTGTTGGAATTTTAATTTCATTATAACAGTCCAGTGATATTTATAAATGAAATTTCTTTTAACTATACGCCTCTATGTACTGTTCTCAGTTAAAAATAAGACCTTTTCAAGAATTCGCAGTAATCGCCTCGGGCAGACTGCTGTCGTAGTACGGTCATTTTGCAGCTAGGTACGGGCAGTGCAATCAGTAAAAGTACTGGATATTTTACCGCTTTTTTTCATGGACTATTTTCGCAATCTGTAGGTTTTAAAATTTTGTACTGTAAAACAAATCATGATAATTTGATAAACACAACCGTTAATATTTTAAGTTTTGGCCAAGTTTAAATCATAACCAGAAATGTTAAATATTGAAGCTTATTTGTTTAATTATTATTTGGAAATAATACAGTGACAGTTTTTAACCTATATGCAATAATCCAGTTCTCTTTGTAGTAAATGTCAAGTTGAAAGTGTTTGAAGCAAAATAATGTTGAAACAATTGTGATGCGTAATAAATTTTGAACTCGTGCGTGCGGAAAACAATGAAACAAACAAATTACTTCACGCATTGTGATTAAACACGGGATTACGATCTGTTGGAGCTCACACACTTTGACTGAGTGAAAGAGGGCACGACCAATATATACATACGTATATACGATATGTAAGGGGACGCGTTCCAGACCATTTCAGATTTACGTCCTGTAACGAAGACTGAATGTCGGCGGCAATAAAACTTTTTTAGCTGATATTGGCCGTACCCTCTTGAGGCCTCCAACTGACCATGACAGACGAACGATAGGCGTCCATTACTTATCCATTAAATCATTGCTTTTTTGAGAAATAACTGTTAGTGGTGGCAGGTCTCTCTTATTGCAAAATATATAATATTATGTGTAAAATGTAAATAATGTCTATTTCATCGGATACGGCCTTTTTAAATACCATCGCCAAACAGTAAAGGACGTTGTACATAATAAAAATACTAGAGTAATGAAACTTATGTTAAGTTACTTCACAAACTGTCCATTAGTCTTAGAAAAGTTGTAGTCTTATTAATTTCAGGAAAAATTATAGCGCTAGTGGTGTACTTATTATGCGAAATAGAAGTATAAGTGAAAAACTGGAAACGATTCGTTTTTAAAAGTAACAAGTGTCATACATATCTTTAAACTACAGCTGTCTTTAGGAAATGTCATTCATTTAAAACATTTTAAGTCCGTGACCTTATTAAAATATGGCTGTTAATTAAACATTTATTAAAATATACATCTAATTTATTCATTATAATGAAAGGCAAGAGTTTTATATTCATTAAACATACCTTTGCGTTGGCATCAAATATATAGCGAATATTTGCTTTTTTAAAAACGATAACTTTACGCGATTCATTTTATCTGCGTAGATATTTACATATTCAATTCATTTTTATCAAAACCAATGCACATGTATTACAGCAATATAATAACGAGTACTTACTGCATTATCATTTAGGGTAAATAGGATAACTATCTATTTGTCTGTTTTATTATTGTACAAACGCACACGTTCCACTTAGACTGTTTCATCCAGAAGTAAACAGTAAATTTATGGTTATAAATATATTTAGTTATTGATAATTGCAGACATGAAGGTATTTGCAACTTTAAAAATTAATTTAACTTTTGTTTTACTACTTTTTCCTATTACAGATTTGACAATGTGATTATGGTACCTAGCCAGGCCACTTTGTTATGAAATATTTTCTATAAACTTTGTTGTTTTGTTTTACAATATTAAATATCCTCATATTTTATAAAATTTAATTTATTGTTAATTAATATTCAGATAGAATAAGAGTTTTACAGAGTATTGCCTTAAACTGATGTATTAACAAGCGTCACAAAACAATTTAGGGCAAAGCCGCCATCTTGCGTAACCATTTAACTAGCTACGATTTTCGTTAAACTTACAACGCACGTTGTTATTTTTACATTCTCTTTCTGTCTAAATATACCAAGGCGATTCCAAGAACAATGCTGAAAATTTCAAAATTAAAGTTAAATAGTGAAAAATGCATTTTGTTTTTTATCATTTAGAATCGCCGTTAAGAAAATATAACTATTTATTTTAAGATTTAAATGTTTTACTAAAGTTCTTAACCTTATAAAGTTTGAGATGTGAATCTAAATAATAAGTTACTATTCATGTACGCAACTGTCCAAGAGATAAATTCAAACCCGGAGTTTATCTAAATAGTTTCTATGAAATGTTACTAAGCACAATTTTTAGTTGAGATAAATTCGAAGATATAAACTCATGTAGAGAAATAAGCGTTGTTTAAATGTGATTTAGATTTTTTTATTGCTTATATTCAAACCTTTTGGCATGACGATGAAACCAAAAATGTATAAGTGGGCTTGTAGAGTACTCCTCCCGATTCATTTGTTGGGATTATATCGACTGACGTGGATACAGGTCGATGGGGAGATTTGCTGAATTGTAAGGTTCGACGTGACAATAAATTAAAACGAACGTTTTATTTTCAAGAGAAATCCAAATCCGCCAGTACCCTTTTCAAACTACGCCGAATGTGGCGAGACGGATAAGAATAATATGTTAACTGCTCTATATAGCGATCGTCCCCTATTCGCGTCACTTTGAATAATGCATGAAGTTTTTAAACTTCGGAGAGCCGTGGAAAAGTTTTGTTTACATTTTCAATTTAAGCCTTTGTCCAATCATTTTCTAAAACAATGAAAATGATTTGATAAATCTTTTAAAGAAATCCTCAACTTTTTATTTAATTATTATATTTAACAATATACTTAATAGTTATTATTAATACAAAATGTTTATCTATTTCACGCTATGATAGCTAGTACAAACTTATATATGCATCATCTAACAAACTACTTTGATAGATATTTTTAAGATATCTCGTAATTACACGAGTATAATTAATTAAAATTTAATAATTCAAGCGTTTATATGAATTCTCTTTATTATATTATTTTATTAATTAGTAGTAGAAGTCTTACTTCTGTGCAGTAACAACATAGTAAAAGACTGTATTTAAATTCTGTAGCCCTGTATCCAAGAACGAGTGGAATAAAAACTATGGAATGACATAATTAAACAGCACCAGTAGTTCTGAAGCAAAGGTCAAGAGGTGTTCTTTATACTGTCAATGCTTTGAATATAGCAATGTTACAGCTATCCTCACACGTAGACATATAGACAACTGTAGCTAATTCATCGTATCTCTTACTTTAAAGTTGTAAGATTTTCTAGTGTCGACATACACATTTTAATCATAGCTAGTGTTGTTTTAACAAAACAACATTGCTAATGTCTTCGTGAAAACAAAACGTACGGATAATTATATAAATGTGTATTAATGTTAGTATCTATTGAAAATTTGCTTTTACCGTATTAATATATTCTGCATTTTGTTTTGCGTTTGGCACTAGGGAGTACTATTGTTAAATATGTCCAAATATTATAGAATTGTAAAGAAGCATGTAAGTTGTTAAAAAAATAAAATTGTACTGAAGCTGCGAAAACGGACATGCTAGTTCTTTATAATTGTTTACTTATTTTGGAGATTAAAGTTTAAAGGACAGGTCAACACCATTGTACAATATTTTACTCCTGAACTAAAACAAAAAATACAAGGTGGGCCAAAAGAAGTCATCCGATGTTCTTTGGTTCTAATTTTTATCTAAATGAAAAACTGTTTATGTTTATTTGAACCTTTAGAATTTTATTGGTTAAGTCGAGAAGATGTTATCGGCCAAATGGGCGCCGCCACAATTTGGTGATTCAATTAGGGCTTCCAATGGGGTGATTTCTTTTGGCCATAATTGCATTAAAATATCAAAAACGCCGTAAAAAAAGTAATAAGAAAAATAGTAAAGGTGAAAAAAAAACACATGAAGATGATTAATTTTCTAAATACGTTTGTATTTATAATTATTATCGAAACAGTGTTTATTTTACTCTTCCTAATATAATATCATCGGCACAACAATTTGTGATTTTTTTTATATTAACCGAGGGCACACGCGATAGCTATCCCCTGTCAAGTTCAGCGTTAGATAATAAATTCCAGGTGAAAAATGGATAGTCTTATAACCATCTTATATTATTGAAAGAAAATATAATACGTAATTAAAAAATAAACCACTGTTCATATAGTTCACATAAAAGAGTTTCATTACTTCTCTGCTGTAATTTAAAAATGCTTTTCTCTTCGTAAACAGTCAATTTAATCGCTATGTAAATTAAATAAACCCGTAACAGTTTCATCATAATCCAGTTAAATATACAAAATGCCATATTGGAATTTTATATCGTTTTTAATAAAAATGAATTGCTGTTCGTTAGTCTCGCTAAAACTCGAGAACGGCTGGACCGATTTGGCTAAATGTGGTCTTGAATTATTCGTGGTAGTCCAGGGAAGGTTGAAAAGGTGAGAAAATATGGAAAAAGTGCCCGGGATATGGTAAAAACAACAATTTCTCTTTTTCATTAGGGTGACCAGATTTTTAGATCGGCAAAGCGGGACAACTTTGAAGGAATAATAATAACGTAACATTCTTTTTAGTTCCAACATAATACAATTTATAAATATAAAAATGTATAATATTTTATTCCTTGACATATTTCTATCTAAATTTCTTTTAGGGGTAAGGTCGGTGACATACTTTTTGTCATTAATATAAGTATTTTAAGCTTAGTTTAAGCAGACTTATGTATTTATGAAATATTCCTTAATTTTATATGGCAAGAAGCAGAACACAAAGTGTATCATCTGAGAAACAAATACGTTTGTATTTATAATTATTATCGAAACAGTGTTTATTTTACTCTTCCTAATATAATATCATCGGCACAACAATTTGTGATTTTTTTTATATTAACCGAGGGCACACGCGATAGCTATCCCCTGTCAAGTTCAGCGTTAGATAATAAATTCCAGGTGAAAAAAAAACACATGAAGATGATTAATTTTCTAAATACGTTTGTATTTATAATTATTATCGAAACAGTGTTTATTTTACTCTTCCTAATATAATATCATCGGCACAACAATTTGTGATTTTTTTTATATTAACCGAGGGCACACGCGATAGCTATCCCCTGTCAAGTTCAGCGTTAGATAATAAATTCCAGGTGAAAAAAAAAAATACAAGGTGGGCCAAAAGAAGTCATCCGATGTTCTTTGGTTCTAATTTTTATCTAAATGAAAAACTGTTTATGTTTATTTGAACCTTTAGAATTTTATTGGTTAAGTCGAGAAGATGTTATCGGCCAAATGGGCGCCGCCACAATTTGGTGATTCAATTAGGGCTTCCAATGGGGTGATTTCTTTTGGCCATAATTGCATTAAAATATCAAAAACGCCGTAAAAAAAGTAATAAGAAAAATAGTAAAGGTGAAAAAAAAACACATGAAGATGATTAATTTTCTAAATACGTTTGTATTTATAATTATTATCGAAACAGTGTTTATTTTACTCTTCCTAATATAATATCATCGGCACAACAATTTGTGATTTTTTTTATATTAACCGAGGGCACACGCGATAGCTATCCCCTGTCAAGTTCAGCGTTAGATAATAAATTCCAGGTGAAAAATGGATAGTCTTATAACCATCTTATATTATTGAAAGAAAATATAATACGTAATTAAAAAATAAACCACTGTTCATATAGTTCACATAAAAGAGTTTCATTACTTCTCTGCTGTAATTTAAAAATGCTTTTCTCTTCGTAAACAGTCAATTTAATCGCTATGTAAATTAAATAAACCCGTAACAGTTTCATCATAATCCAGTTTAAATATACAAAATGCCATATTGGAATTTTATATCGTTTTTAATAAAAAATTGTGCAAATTTAAATCGCTCGCCTAACCCACTCAACGTGCAATACATACAAATAAAATCGAACAAAACCTCTCTTACTGAAAATTCGATTCAACGCGCCAGCAAATTTCGATTACACTTGTTATGAAAGTACCTATAAATAACATTTAAATTTTCCGTTGATGTTTTTTTTTTTAACAGTCCGGAATAAAATTACCAGCATTTTTTTTTCACGAACTTAATTAAAAATTAAAAAAAAAGTTATAGTTTTTGTGTTTGATTTCGCGTCAACTTTTACTATATAACTACTTATACTAACTTTTAATATATTACATCTGTAGTAGAAAAAATAGCATTAAAAATATGTAACAATTTACAATACAATACTTATTTATCTGTTTTTGTTTCCGAATATCGACTAAGTAGATACTACCGCCGGTAGCAGTACTTTAATGTGTTTAAAAGATGATGTAGATAATGAAATTTATGCCGTCGAGGGTATCGTGGATATTATTTATCAGGTACGTCACATACTGGTCTCGATCTTTCTGCGTGTAAAAAACATTTTATTATCATCGTAATCATCATCAACCAAATCGTCGCACCAGCTGGTCAAGGTGTCTCCAGTTTGACAAAAATTATTTATTTAACAAACGTTTCCAAACTATTATATATAAGGTTTGACATTTTTATGATGATCTAGTGAATTCTCATGAATTGTTACATAATCTACTTAGGTGTACTTATTCAGATACAGACAAGATACTATATTTATATCTATTAACATTTTTGCCTTGCTCATTGGAATTTATTCTTATGACCTAGGAGCATTTGATCCATAAATTATTAATAAATAATCTATTATGGCGACATAAATAAGAAAATAATTTATTAAGATAAATCATTTCTGATATTATAGTATTGTAATTACATAGTGAACGAGGTAAGGTGAAGACGTGATGTCAAGGCTAAGCTATCATCAAGGCTGTAAGTCCAGATCACGACAATCTTTACTTGTATAAAAACAAAATTGCTGAACATCAAGGACGCCGCCAGTTGCTATTACTTACGGATGACAATTTTCCGAGTGAGAAGTTTTCCCGAAAGATGAAAGCCTTTTTTTTAGGCTTCTAATCATACCCATATTCGATATCTTTTCGACGTTTACCCCTTTGAAGATTTTTAAGATAATTTGTTACTCATATTTTTAAACCTACGTAGGTGAATTGGTCAGAAAATATGTTTCTTTTATTTACTGCATTTGATATAATAAATGAAATTCAGTTAATGTAAAACGATAACAAAACTATCAACTTTAAAAGAAAATCGAAGCAATAATGAATATTTTAACTAAACATCACGCTTATACGTGTGCCTTACATACGTTTTATGTGTACGGCACATTTTCGTGAACTATCGATATAAAGTTTGAGCACCGTGCATTTGACGGAACGTAATCCTTTATCGGCACTAAATCACAACCGTAAACAAAAAGTCACGTAAAGTTACTGTAACCCAAAGCGAACCATCATACACGAAGGTCTCACAGTAGACTCAAAGTATCGACATAGATTAACAATACGAAAAAAACTACATGTAATGCAGTAATAATGAGGAATTTGCATAAACAGTTGACTAATTAGGTTATATGTGTAATGTTATAACAATTGTCACTTAATGAAGTGACAAATATAATAATTAATAACACACAAAATCTGATTATGATTTCTTATTAACGTAATAATTAAAAAATGTAATAATGGATGTAAATTTTGGAGAAGTAAATCAATGACACAAGTAGCTTTAAGTTAACATCGCTTATTAATTAACATGCCGAGCGAGGTGAATATTTATGTTAAAACGAGAAGATCTGTAATATTTATAATAGGATTAATGCTAAAATGATGAAATGGTGGATAAAAGTCCACTAGTAAAGGTTATTTTTATTACACAACCAAAAGTTCTGCGCAGTTTAAATTTCGCGAAATCCGAATATATTATCCCCGTGGAAGCGGCGCAGTAACGCGTCAATGTCGTAAATGTATATGAAATTGAGTTCAATCTTTAATTCATAAACGTGTCTGATTTTACCCCATTATTATTCGAAGGACAGAGGGGACACTTCACTGTAGGTAAGCGGATGCTGACGGTGACAAAACGTCGAATTAAAATTAGCGTAACCAAACGCACATTTTCATACCTTCGGCCGGTTGACTGCGACGTAAATAAATTGCAACGTTATTCTTGCGATCTAAAAATTATGCTTCTGTATGGAGTTTCCATTATTTATCATCAAATTTATTAACCACTATTGTACGATCTATTTCAAAACTTTTAAATATCTTTAGATTAATACATAAATTACATTAAAGGATTGTCGCTTTACTATAATACTTTTTACTTTCCAATTATTCCATTTATTCCCTACAGTACATTAAAAAATAATACGAACCAAAACACGCGGAATTATATTTAATTAAAAAACAATGACTACACCGACCGATGTCTAGATACGACGAAAGAGGAGACTCATGTTCAGTAGTGGACTACAATAGGCTGAAATGACGATAACGATGTATGACTTTACTGCCAGGCGATGATCCATTGTTATGACCAACTATATTTTAGATTTAATCTAAATAGCGTTTAAAAACATTCGGAATTATTCTAGTTATTTCTTAAGGTTAAATATTTTTATATATTTTGCCAATTAACATTTTCTTTTTGTGGCATTCTGTTTTAATGCCTCGTAACGTAAATTCCAAGTAGGGGTATGTAACGAACTGCTACCTCGGCAATATATCAACATTACAACCATAGATAATATATTTAAATACTGTTTACATTCTGTATGGTTGATTTTATAGTGTACACTTTTAGTGACACTTTTTTTGATTATGTCATAAATAAAAAGTATGCAGAGAAACCGTTACGGGTTATGACATATCTTTTCAAAGCCATTTTTTTTCTTGTAATGATAAAAAGTACAAAATAAGACTGATAACTATTATGTCATTATATTTTGAAGATTTAAATGTATATAAAAACAAAGTTATTCATAAGAAAACTCGTTCTGTGTCTGTTAAAAACATAGAATGAGCATTGTGCAAGTGTTTATAATATTTAAGGTACTTCAATGTATAGAAAGATAATTTAGCGAAACCTTTTAAATTGTCGTTCAGAAAAAATAAGTACACTTGATAGACTTTGGGTTGTCATCTGTCAATTTTTGTGGAAGCATTTATGCCTTGACAAGGGACGGAAAGTGCGTTACGAGAAATAGGAAAACGCTATTTAAAATGTCTTTTAGTTTTATTATTGTCAAACGTATCATTACGATACTTTTCATACTATTTTTATATCAAAATATACGTGGTCATCATCACCAGCAGTCAGTTCACTCCGGGTTGGCATCTCGATTCACACTATAGTATTACCATTACTACACTACATATTACCTTTTCAATTCATAATTTGAATAGCCGTATATGTGACATTGGTCCTCTTAATAGAAACATGCATAGTACAGAAGTTCTTTTTTAATTATTTGGTTCCATAGTTGATATTCACTGCAAATAAGAATATTTTAAGGAATTTGTAGTTCTTTAGTTACAATAAGAAAGTGATCATTGGTACAATTTATCGAAAATGCATTTCATAATGACACGACATCACAAAAGTTTTTTTTAACAAAAAGTTACGGCTGTTTATGGATATTTTTTTAGATAAGAGAATCCCAATATATATAAATGCTTATAGCTATGCTTTTAATATTCATGAAGATGTTCCCACGTCCACATCGAATTACGCCTCCGTCTCATATAGAGCGGAGAGTTCTCGCGAACTTTGTATCGCTATTTTAGAAGTCAAAACGTTTATCGCATTTCTTCTTACGTTGTACCTCTAAATAATCGACGCCACATCCTGCTACAATTGAACAAATTATGTAAAATAGTTTATATTATTTAGGTAAAAACTGATTACTTATGTATTAGATAAAATTCCTAACCCTTTTTATATATTATACACAATAATGTTCAATATAATTTATTACTTAGAAAATTAAGTTACTCAGAAATTACTTAGATTATTAAAAGACATTTACGTTATAATACAATATCTTTTTAAGGAGTCACCAAAAAAAATTTGTACATATTTGTTTTTAACGAATAAACTTAATACTGAGTTAGATTTGTAAGGGATTTCTTCGAGTTTCTGACAAAAGAAATATAATCAAATACATACTTTACATTCCTCAGTCGTTTAAACATAAATAAAGCAACTATAGCTTCGTAAAATTATTTTGTATAAAGTAGTATATAATTAATCCTAGGTGTCACGAAACGAAATATAGTATACCTAAAAAAAAACAATTATTCCAAAAAGACTTCCTCCTGAACCAACATGCACTATAAAACCTATTATTACCTATTATTTAAATAAACGAATAACCTCCGAACAAATACCAATCACAATATAACTTCCGAAGTTTGCTCCTATCACCCGTATTTACCGTCGACCGGACGAACTTCTGAAAATAGTTTCAAGCCGTAGCCAACCCGAATAACGACTTCCCGATCGAGACTTTACTCGAATATTAACATTGTATGTTATATTTCAACCTCACTATTATATATTATAACAGAGTATATACGGATAAAGTTTTGGAAAGGTAAATAAAGTAATTTTATAATATAAAATGTTGGAATCGCCATTATAAAACATACGCATCAGCAACTATTAAAAGGCAAAAATAACATTCAAGGGCTCAAATCGCTAACGTCGTAATCTCACAAACAATTAAAAACGCGATAAACTAGTGACACTTTTTTGGTTTGTTGGAAGGTTAAAACAACTAGCTTTCATTCATTGTTACACACGATATTTCCGTCTAAAATTACAATATTATTTTAAACAAATACTATATTTATCGGAAAATCTGTTTCAGTCACTGGTGGTAGGTCTCTGTTGCCGGAGAACGTCTAGGTAGGTACCACCGCCAAACAGTAGTGTGAAAACATTATTATGTTCCGAGTTTTAGGGCGCTGTAAACTAGCGAAATTACTGGGGTAACGAGACTTAACACTTAAGCAAGGCAACGAATGCAATGTGGTGCAGTGTATACCACCATCTTAACTAGCGCTGCGTTGTTATGGGCAAGCGTATCACTTATCATCAGCTAAACATCTCGCTCGACTCGAGTCGTAGTAGAATAAAAAAAATCTTTTGTAACACTATAAAAGGATTACTATGACAAGGTTTCCCTGACGAATTATTGTAAAATTGTATTGCAGACCATAAATTCCAAATTATTCTATGATCACTTTTTCATTTAACACCTCGCCTGCCTATTTACATTGTTAATCAAAATGAACAAAATAATACAATTTGAGATGAATTCGCATTGAAAGTTATATCTGTTCTCGCGTTTGAATGACATTAAATTAGGTGAGATGGCGTTTCATTCCCATTTTGGAACTCGATTTATAAGCAAATATCTGAAGACTAATAGAATGGATCAAGTGCTTCGTGTAGAATCAAGATATTCAATTATGCCTTCTGCTTTTTTTGCATAAATGTGTTCTGAATTTTTTAAGGATAGCATATTCATATACATACACGTATCTATACTAACGTTAAGATAACACTGCATACGTAATGTTTTATAATTGTATTATATATTTATATTTATTTCAATAATAATGGAAAAGATCCGATTCATGTGCTTAAAAGCTATTATAACAAATTTAAATATAATAAATCTATTCAGACTCAATGTAATGAGGTATAAGAGTTTGCAGGTCTAGCTACTATACCCATATTATCAATATACAAGTATAATTAATATCTTTCGATAGCCTGAAAGTCAAAGTATTCAGGATGTGAGACGTTGCCTACCTTCAACCTCGTGAACACTTAACATCATGCGAAATTTAAGCTAATTGTAGACTTTATTTACCGAATCTAATAAAATATAGAAACGAGTAAAAACGTCTCGATTAATTGCTATAATATTCCATCGTTAAGTGGCTTGTATATGGTATGATGGTCCTTCGTGGGCGGTGGCCGGCGTCGCACACGCTGCCTGTTTGTAAACAAATCGTACCTTTATTGTGCCACATACGTACAGCAAACATAACCGCACGCTAAAACAATAACATGAGAAATATTGTCGATGACCATTATGATTTAAAGTCGTGCCGATTGATGTGATCTTGTTTATGCACTATTATCATAGATGTTAATGTAAGTAAAGAACACGCTGTAATTTTTTTTATGTATCAGTTCTATTTAAGTATAGAATAACATCGTAGAAAATGTAAATTTTTTAGAAAATATACGATGACTTTCAAGACGAAGCCAGATTTATGAGGTTTTTACTCACTAAAACCAGTCCGGTCGTGTTTTTCGGTTTCTTAGCTTCTCTGCTCGTCGGAAGATCGCGATGAAGAGCCTTAGCATCACAACGGCCTCGTGTCAGAGTATTATTTGTATTCTCCTTATTTCGCTAAGCAGTTTCCTTTTTTGACGTTCACACAAAAGAAAACTACGATCCTCTAAAATCTTTTCTCGGTATCGCCATCATGACTGCAGGCCAGTAGAAATTCCACCTGAATCATTTCTAGTAACTACTGCTCCGTTTCCCATGTTGAGCAAACTAAGAATGTGTACGATGTAGAATTCTGGACTACTGTAGTGAAGACAGTTCAGACAATCATTAAAATATCTATGTCCGAAAATTTTACGTGCAATGCAATATAATACCTATGAAAATGTAGGTATATAATGAAAACGTGCTGCTACTTTACGATATTACTGATGATCGACGTGTGATATTAACTATCGGAGTGAAAATAGTGGTTTGACTTAATGTAATGAAACAAGCTTGACTGATGCCAACTACACCCCACACGTACTCTATAGCTATCAAGCTCAGTTCTGTACTTTCGGTAATATATTACTATTGTGATTATAGCTATAAGTAAGTTCCAGATTTCTTAACCTACATTTTAACGAAATAGCTATTGGAAAACAATGACTATTTTAAACTCAAATGTACACAAAAACAGTTGTGATTGACGGCAGAGGTCGCTGTGTTGATGCCGTTGTATACGATATCTGAAAAGATAAATATTTGTTAAACACTCCGTGTGCACAAGTCAAGTGCAAGGAGTGCCGCTGATTCAATCCCTTAGTAATCCAAACATTTTTGGTTTTCTCACCTATTTGTCTTGATTATATAATCATCAGTATTATCACCTATTATATACACTCAAGTAATTGATTAATAAATGAATAAATTTACAAAATACTAACATCTTTCAAAGAGATTAGAGATTTGTTGCAGCAATGCTTTAAGTTATCATATTCAAGCCGACCAAATCGATTATTACACCGTAATAGCTGCTGTTATATGAATAAAACAAACAATACCACGCCTTTTAATGAATAAAGCCCTGATTCTGTGTTATCCCAAACAAATGTTGACATTTATTTAAATATTCGACACGGTTCGCGGTATGGCGGTATATTGTGTATGTTTGACGTCCATTTATGTACAATACAGACGGTTTAAAGGCTTCTTTTCCGGATATAAACTCATGCAAATACATTGATAAAATCATGATATTAGCACGCTATATCCATGACCATTTCATCTTCATTACTACAGTTATATCAAGGCTCGTGAACTCTGTCAAGTGAGTTGGAATCACAAAAATTAATGTAATTATATTACTTACCTTTCAATACCTGTGCTTTAACTTTAGAAATTATATGTATGCAATTTCTTTTGTACATGCAAAATGACGAGCAGTCATTGTGACAATTGTTATATATTGTTTTAGTACTATTGTAAATTTTTAAATTAAACTGTATGGCACATATTCCGTGTTTGGGAAATCCTTGTCTTAAAATATTTGACGTTCCTACACACATGATGGAATCCCTTTCACAAATGTACACTTCGGACAGAGATTTTTGCTCGACAGGATAACTGATTATTTTAGCTAGTTCAGCCAAAAGCGTAGGAGTTTTCTTGAACGTTCACAGAATTCCTGAAGCGAGTTGAATCATTTGTGCCATTTAATCTGCTGTTTCTTCGCATTCCACGGTTTCGTTATTAGCGGTTTCTACTTATTTTACACATCCCTCTCACATAGGATTGTAATTGTCTTCATTATGAATAAATATTTGCCAAATTTTAATTTTTTTTAAACTAACAATAGCGGTTCGAAGGTCGGTTAGTGTCATGTTTTGTATTCAAATGAATTTCGTAATTCATGATTTAGGATTATCGGTAAAAAGTACACTTTTAGTTATATAAAGCACGGTTTTTATGTTCGTGTTTTACGATTCATTGCGTAAAGTTAAACCATCGTGCTAATGTTGCATTTTTTACCCCACATGTGTACAGTACACAGAAACCTTAGTTGTGTTATGAATTACCGCGAAGCAAATCCTTAAGTCGATCAGATTACACTTATTTATGCTATTTTATTTTATACCATAGCCGAAAGAACGTCGCAATGACCTTTATAACGCAATTACAATGATTATATTTATTTGGATTTAATGTATAAACTCTAACAACAAATTCCAATAAAGATAAGTTAGATATGAGGTTTTTGATTTTAATTAAATTTTACCTCAATCTAGCACTACGCTCTTTAATTACTGTTGAATGTTAACATAGTACAGTAAAATAGTAAGTAAATAAATGTTAGAAATTGCAAGGAGTTCAGTCGTAAATAGATAACTCAGCGGCTTAATATTTCATATGGACTCATTTAAATTCTACACTTTTATATACAGTAGCAAGTGGGCCTGTTAATGTAAATGAACCTTTCCACTAACTTGTAGCGCGGGATCAACGAACTCAGAATCGCTGTTATTATCTTTAACTCTATGAAATGTATTTATATTGAAATTAATTTAGAAACTCGATCATTTTATCAAAAACTTTGATTGATTTAAAATTGCAGATAAAGCAATAAAAAGCCAAACGTTAACAAGAATACTTGTAAATTAGCATACTCGATAAGCATAACGTTATCGTGAATTATATTATCTGATGGTGGACAGTGCTTCTAGTTATTTGACTGACTCTCGTGAAATACAGCTTTTTAACAATGACTTGATATATTTTGGAAAGATAAAAGCGATACGAATCTGTTGCCTATTTTTCTTTACCATACAGTTGTCCAGCACTGGACTAATATGCTGATAATGATGACAATTTTATGGTATGCAAGTATGACTAACGTTGTACTGAGGACGAAGTAACGGGTCGTATTATGTCGGAAAAAAAAGAGCACAATTTTAAGAAAAGTTCTAACCAATTATAAGCAAACGTATTACTTATCATCGGATGAATTTCATGCCCATCTCGTTTTATTGTATAGATACTAAAGCAAATAAAATAAATAACATTTCAAATTTCATTTTACTCCATGATTATTACATTTCTTATTTCTGCCTTATTTTAAGCAAAATTATTGAAGTAAAATCTGCAGAACAAATTGCTAGGCGTCGCCAGACATTAATGTCACATGCCTGCTGCAATACATTCAGTTGGAAATCCCATTCTATAAATTTTACTCGTGCCAAGCAATTCCGTGATCCTTGAACTCCAAGTGAGTACGGACCGGTAAGCCGGTATATTAAAAAAAAATACAGTAAAGCCAACCATATTAGTTCAGCGAATGGGCACTTACTTTGGGTTTCTCGGTATGAAATTTAACTTTGTTCGACACTCGGTAGCCTTTTGTTATATAATTGATTACAGTTTATGATTACGCTTTATTAAATGCTTAAATGAGAGAAATAAAAATTACATAATACTACGGAGTTCACGGGATACCGTTAGTCATATAAACAATATTTTTAAAAAGTATATTATTAATAAAATAGAAAGAATCAATATAAGAATCAAGATGTCAATATAAGTCATAACTCGCACTATAAAAAAGTGCTCTAGCAACCTAGCCAGCCTTAAGTATTATTTAAATTATTAAACGAGGGACTTATATTATTCAATTTATAAGAAACGATATATGAGTTAAGTTGTTAGAATGATCTGATTAAATTAATTAAATTAAGGTGGCTTGCCTGTAATCTATTAGACGCTTTATTGTTTTGTTATACTTCTGATTAATAGATGACACATAATTCGATAGTTTAATGACTTCATTTAACTAATTTTGACGTAATAGATAAATGTTTAGCAAACAACAATTATTTCTATTGCGTGTCACCACGAGGGCATTACAAAGCCACTAAGCGCTCGACACATCGGACGTAACGTTTTTTTCTTTTACTGTGTAGTAAACAAGGCGTAATAACTTATTGTGACGTTATTCGTATTGTTTACAATGTTTCGTTTATTTGTTTCCTATAACGTAAAAAGCAAGAAGTATAACTACGTTAACGTTAACTTTTTGATAAAATAAAAACATTATTTAAGTAACCAATCATCATCTAACGATAGAAAACGCAAGAAAAATGGTGTCTCAGATCATGTAATTATTATTGTTATTAGCAGAAAAAAATTATGTAAAATATCATTTACATACCGCACATATAAATATAAAAGGCGAGTAATAGCAAGAACAAGTAATGTTATTATTCTCAAGTGTTAATAACGGTGTAGTTTATTAGGTAGTAGTAACCATGGAATCTTCTCTGGCAATAAAATAAAACGAAGGCCCTTTGAGTGTGCGTAAGTGAATGACGTTATAGGTATGGGTTTGGTCTGAGTTATTTTATAACTATGTAAGTTGTATTACAATTAACTAATATAATATAACCAATTTTATATTTTTTTCGCATTATATTGTGTCTTTCCACTAATAAAAGTTAAAACACCGGAAAAGAAAACCAGTGGTATGATTTAAATTATGTCCGTGCGCAAACCAAGTGTATAAAGTGGTTTTCTAATTATTTTCCTGTTCTTCAGTGACTTTTTTATATGACTTGCTAATAAACTTGATTAAACATTTTAAACATTCTTTAGAAATAACAAATTCTAATTCAATGATGAAATATTGATACAATTTAGAAATATTTATTAATGATTTATCTAAAACAAATTTGTTCATCAATATTTCAATCCAATCGGCTATGAATATGAAACAATAAAAAATAATCGCATTAAATTATACGTAGTAGTTGAACCAAGCCCAATGTAACAACTACGACACGCAAACTTTTCAATTTTGAATCGTACACGAGTTTTACTACTTGATTTAACAATCCGAATAATGGATTAGTTACATAATAAAATTATACCAAAAGGAAGTAAAGAACTACATAAAACTGGTCTCCATGCCGTTTTATTAGGGGCGATACATTGCTATAAATTCTTGTAAATAATTTTTAAGTGTTTTATAGAGGTACAAATTGGTTTTCTTATTTAACGAAATAGAATTCTGATTCAAGAGCAATATAAATGTTTACCAAAATTTTATATATTTAATTATTTAGGTATTATTAGAAAATTACTCATCTTTTTACATTGATAATCTTCTCTGGGTATATAACTAATCTTAGCCAAATGTAAAGTTTTTAAACGTGCAGTAAATTACCAAATTGATATATTAAATTATTATGTTTCAGCTTAAGCAACTTAATTACAAATGTCAGTGTACTTATTACACACGGGACATTACGGTTGATGATACATTTTACCAGTAAATACAATGAAAATATGTTAAGACTCTAAATAAGATCTTAAAGTTTGGCATGAAGAGCGCAATTAGTAACTGACATAAAGCATTCAAGTTGAGTAATTTAGTCGAAACTTAGTTCCTTTTTGATGAGAGTACGAATTACCGTAGTCATTAACCTGTATTATAGTGTGCTATTTTACTATGTGAATACCTTCAGCTTGGATAGTTTAAATACCACGCGGGGAATGGATGAAGAGTCAACGGGGAAATAGGCTTATTAGAGGATAGGTACATTTAGTCTTTATTTCGTCGTATACTAAAGTAAATTTTTCATCCGTTCGTTCGAATAATTTTTCATTTGTTTTAGTAGATACTTATTTCTGGCGTAGAACGCAACTTAAATTATCCCCACTTCAGAATTTAATCACGGCGTATTGTAAAAGTGTTGGTTGATATACTGTGAGGTGGTGCTATATTAAGAAGTGGACAATAATAAGCTTTCGTATATTTAGAAAATTATTTAAATCTTAGGTAAGCTTCACTGCCGGCGTTCCTATTAGTAGCTACAGCGCTAAGTCAAGTTCTCTTTCTTTGCAGGAAAATGCAAATGTCATTGTTTTCCGGTTTAGTAACGTAGTAGCTAGAAAAATTACTAGTATAAAGACACATCACATGTCCCCTGTCGACGATAATAATGTTGTTCTGTGTATAACTTAGGCTTCGTGATTATGCGCAGGCGTATCATTTACCATTTCGTTTTTATTTTAGTTTCTGTCCTAACGTCCTGCTCTTCACGAAGCTACGGTGTATAAAAATGTATGAAGTATTTTATCAAAATTGTTGCACTAAAAGACAATAATAAATATTAATATAATGAAATTCACATCACTTTTCATTAAATGAGATGTGGCAGTTTTATGTAAAATACGTCGCAGTACCAACATAAGATTTTGTCACTTAATCGATTAACTTCTACTGAACGTGTACAATGTAATTAGAGCGTAGACAACAACGAAAGTATAGTAACGGTCGTTATCTACATTTCTTATCAGTTGGCTTTATCTGATTAATTATAAGTCAATCGATCGATATCGCGAAATCTTGTTTACATTGCTAGTAAGCAATGTACCTTTGTTTACAAAAATAAAGACTCCTGTATACTTTAAAATACATTATTGTGGACTAATGTCTATTTAAACTAATATATCAAATCCACGGCTGGACATACACCTCTTCAAACAGAAGTTTGAACCAATATGGCCACGCTTTGCTTGCGAGTTGAAGAGCACAACTCTCACTTACTAACGTCTCTGGAATTTTGCTTATTTCCCTAGACTAGTCTCACAAGCGGCAAGTAAAAATGGAGTTTCTATATTTTTAAGTAAAATATAGTACCAAATTAAAATGAGACGAGGCAGGTTTCACTTTCGAAAATACAACATAAAAATACACAAAGAAAACGAATTGCTACGTAAAATTACTATTGCGTTCCGTAAACTGAAATGTATTCGGCAAAAGAATATTTGTTTTTGTTAGTTATCCTCCTGAACCATACTTTTTGAATAAATATCGTTGAACAGACCTCTTGGTAATATTTGTCTCAATACTAATGTGTGGTAATATGCATAGATAACGACTAAATGATATGTCTATACTTGAGATGATAGCATAAACTTCGGCTGAATTTTGTAAAACAGAAAGAAACTATTACATTTTAAAATAGCTCATAAAAATACTCTAACGGTAATAATAATCATATGTATAGAATGAATCACGATTATGTTATCAAATACGGTGTATTTAATGAGACGTGAGCGTTTGAGTACAATCAATTATCGTGCATTGTTTTTGATGATATTCAATTTGAATGGCACGGCCGGTCCTCTAATTTATCGTTAGGCATGCAAAATGTTCAAGGATGGCTCGTTATAATCAATAAACCTTGACATTATTACGCCTAACTTATTATAACATTAGGGTTACTAAGGTTCAAATAAAATCAACAACAGACTATATTCATTTGTATGTAAAGATTAGCGTTAATAAAATCGTTTTGGGGGCAACGACAACTGATTAAAACATCCATTTGTTTATTTTCTCTTCTTATTAATAAAAAAATAAATGCGGCAAATTTAAAATATAATGAAAGTGATGATCAAATCGTCTGTTGTATTTAAAGTTTAGTAACATCTTTAGAAAAATCAAGTTGATTTGTTTTGATATATTGAAATTGAAATAAATAACAGGATATCTTAAATATTATTTATGACACTTCACTACACTTTAATTTAATACATTTTTATTTCTTTTACTCAGTTAAAGGGTATTTATACGATGGATATAGGATGTCATTTGATAGTTACATTGAATTATCAGAAATAAATATTCACCTTTTGGATTACAAGATGACTTGGTTCTTATTACAGCAAAAGATTAGGAGTATGTCAGTGCCATACGAATTTATTAAAAAAAATTATTCATCTACTCTTTTTCCTTTGGCAAATAGTCTTGGACCTAAAATTAAATTAAAAAAAACTCCTTGTTGATGTCTTATCATATTATTAAACAGTTAATTCTTATTGTACTCTAATTATTACAATAATTTCAAGTGACTGTTTTTATTGAAACTGCAATTTTGAGTCTCGGTATGTAATATAAAGCTTTAACACGAATATTGAATATTGGCAACCGCTTGCAATTTCGCTGCTACGAGTACGAAAAGCGGTTACCCAAAGCTTTGTTGTTACATATTAGTATTTTGTTCCAATACCACTATAGTGTGGATGCAGCAAATATTGAAATAATGATTACCTTATTAATATATTACTTAAAAACATCGTTATGAATTCAAGTAACGCCTACATATCAAAGTTTAGAAGTTTTTTGTTATTGAATTGTTTCTTCAATTAATTTCAATTCCTTTTAGTAGTTTCTTTATTTTTTTTCATTTTCTTTACTTAATTACCTCACCCCTGCTGGTTTTTGCATCTAATAAAACAAGCTCAAATTTTGTGAATTGTATGTATTGGACTAAGCATCTAACACCATTTTGGATCTAATAAAAAATTTAATTTCTGAATTTAACAAAAAAAGAGCGTCTTCATTAAAAAAAAAATAGAACAGTTTTTATGAAATACAAATAATGATTAATAAACTCATAATCGCAAAGGAAACAGGCTTGCTATGTAACATGGAGGTTCTTGGTTCAATTCCCGGGTTCACATGCTTTGGAGTTTGGTTAGCAATAAGGATTTTTGCATGTTTTGATTTGCAGCCTCTTTCATGTTGAAAATCTACAGCATTGCTTTTTTGTAGCGTTTGAACCAAGCACGCTGTTTTATTAACAGTCCCGTGGTTACTTAAACTATATAATTTGATTAGTTAACCATTGGAAAAAGTTAAAACTTGGTTTAGATATAAAGCGCCTGTCCCATCAGAATGGCATGCAAATTCATTCATGTGCGTGTTACGTGTCTCTCAGGCGCACCCAGCACGCAAAGGTCACGATCAACGAATTATGTACTAACCATGCTTACGTTCATTACTTGTTAGTCTGAATTGATTTTTAAATTAGGGATCAACTCTAATAACTAAAAAATCGTGCAAGGAAATCTATTTAACTAACAATTAAGTGGCATGTCAATAAATATTTTACATATAAAATGAAATTACGATAAGAGTTTCAACATAATTTAGCAGGCGGAAATTCAATTCTTATTATTTCCCAAATCAAGTGAAATACGTCGAAATAAGAAAATTTTTAACTTCATATTAGAAATCTGTTTTCTAGGCTTTCACTCACAAAAATTACTAAAATAATTCGATAAAATTTATTATAAAAATTAGCTAGACAGTGTATTTACTTAACTATAATAACACAATTATAACTTAAACTATTTATTAGACGATTAATACAAATTTATTTCCGAATATAATTTTACATAATACTCCTTAAATTACTATAATATTTTTGTTAAATATGAAGCGTATAGGAAAACCTAATTATCTTATAAAAGAAGTTTCGGTTTTCACGTTCACAACTTCTTGATTACATTAATCAATAATGAGAAGAATATATCCATAGCAAATTTCAACTTACTGTTTACTGTACTGTTTTTTCCGTAAATACTGTTTGAAAAACTAAAATAGATTAATGCTATTATTGTAAGTTAAACGTCTATAGCTGTAGCTAACCTTCGTGTTCATGGTCCTAACGATGTCACTATTGGGCGAATAGCCAACAGATGGCACAATTGTATCGGTACTTCAGTATAATTATAACATATCAATGACCTACTAAACTCAAAGTTTTTTTTTTCGATTAACTTCATTGTAAATCTAAATATATATATTTTTAGTTATCTCAAGTAAGAATTTAAATAAACTATCTTCTACCAAGGTGCATAAAAATGGATGGGTGATTAGTTCAAGAATCTTAATATCCAGAACCACTGGAAATTGGGATGTTCATGTATTTTTCCACGGAAATGGTGTTTTCAACGTTCAGTTTGATAAATTTCGCCAAAAGATAACACCGTTTCAATTTCTTTACAATATGCACTAACAGAACATTTGTAAGGTTCATCTAGCATCGTAAACAATTAAATTAAATTTTAAATGATACAGCGGACGTATTTTTTAAACTCCACTTTTATAAGCCTTGCCCCTATAGAAAATAAGGTTACAGTAATTTTAAACTTACTGTTTGTGAATTTTTGTTTGATATACTTGAT
Source organism: Byasa hedistus (assembly GCA_029286795.1). Classification (NCBI taxonomy): domain Eukaryota; kingdom Metazoa; phylum Arthropoda; class Insecta; order Lepidoptera; family Papilionidae; genus Byasa; species Byasa hedistus. Next base: position 4,694,112 of record JAGSMW010000008.1, read on the forward strand.
TTTTAGAGTAACGAAAATATACTCTTGTTATAGATATCTACTTGTTAGAGAAAATCCCTTAGTTTAAACAACAGCCACTTAAAGCGGATGTTGCAATGGGGCTTCACCCGCGAAGCTTCTTAGCTCGAGTAGTCAATGGAAAATTCTCAAGAAAATTACAACTCAAGTATATTGTACAACGCCTTTAGCTCCTGAATAAGGACATCCGTACTGACGTTGAAAATAACGGCCACGTATCAACAAGATACAGTCCTTGGTATATGAATATAATTTTTACCCATTAAAACAACACATTTCATTTTTAAAATGATAATTTTAATTGTGAACTAATTGGTTTTCTTTATATTTAGGCGTAATATTATGTTTAAGATAATAACCTCACGTGTCTGGTGTAATTCGCAATTAAGATTCTCTTTAATTTTTCTGCGTCGTGCATGAAGGGCTCTAGATATATTGAGTGGTACTATGTGAGTGTTGAATAAATATAAACTGGTGCGATGAGTGGACGTCACCAGCTACGAGTACCGGAAGTCCGTGTGAGTGGAGCGCCTCGCGATGAGCCGGACGACCCGCCCGCAGCGCTACCGCCTTTCGCGCTGACCCTCGCTACGATACCGCGCCGTAGACACTCCTGGATCTGTGGGTAAGTAGTGTTCTCAAAACTATTTAAACTAAGTTGTTATTTTTTAAACTTCATATTTTGTACTAAATTACTGTGACATTGTAAATTGGAATTACATTTCATGTACATTTCTTATATATATATTTGTACAATTATGCAATATTTAACTTCTAAATACACGGAAATTATTTATAGAATTAAGTGTATATTGATTCTTTCTAATTTCTAACGTAATTAACTTATAGTTTATTACCAAAATACGACATATTAATTATTCGCATAGCTCCTATTTTATGCCACGAAATGTATTAATATTCTGATGCCCAAAACGAAATCTTTTATTACGACTACACACGCAAAATCAACCACTTCATCATATATATTTAGATAATTTCTAACAAAATATTCTAAGTCAGATATCGACTAGACTTCGGCAATGAGAATATGCTAATTAGATAACAGAATTCTATGGACAATATCGCTGCAACGACATAACTCACGTCATGCTCGTAATTGTAATGATATTTTCAGCGGTACAGTGGCCCGAGTGACAATTAATATCTCTTAATATTCATGAGGGGTTCTTCAGTGGACTGTTGTGAACATTAGCACAACAATAGATCGGATACGCAAGCGATCATCCTTAAATCGTCCTTTGTGACACTGTTTTTGTGTCGTTGTCACTCCGTGCTCTATGTTATTATACCGTAACTAAGATACGTAAGACACATCTAAAATCCACATAAGATACATAGAATTCTATCACGTCTAATGGCACATAAGAAAGTTGTCTTGCATATTTACGCTATGTAACAAAAATTAAAAAAAAAATTCAATGCTTTCTGAGACAATATAGAACGGAACAATTTATCGCCTAACAGGGATTTCTTTTATTTATAGCGTCAGTGTTTCGCTTTGATTATATTTTCCATATATGGGAATATCATAATATTTAACTAAAACTTTGTTTTGCATAGTGACTGTAATAAACCAACAACTTTTATTACCAGTAAGGAGATATGAACACATTGTCTTCCAGTGCTGAAATGCATCTATGTCCATTTTATTTATGTTATTACAATACCAAAGTGTTAACAGAAGTAATCATTTAATCGATTTTTTTAGCATTTGAAAAATAATAATAACAAAAGTAATGTATCAACAGTCTGTTAATCATTAATCTGTCCTTATTATAAACGGAACTGTGAAGTATCGAGTAACGTTATGTCAGTCTCGTTTTAATTTTTTAAAACATTGTTTATTACTTTAAAAAATCATTAATAATTGTCGTTAACAATTAAAAGGTTCTCCTGATTATTATAAGTTATAATGATTAGTATAAGCGCGTGGTGTAGCGCATCACAGATCTGATATTTCTGTCGTTTATTATACCTATTACCGGTCTCTAATTACAAGGTCTCATTTTGACTCATCTGTCTCCATTAAATAATGGTAGAGGGTCCATAGAAGTGATTCATTGTATCAAATACATTTCGCACAGACACTACGAGTGAAAAAAGTTTACAAACAATTCGCGGTGGCAGGATCGACGGGAAATAGATCAATCTTGTATGAAGGAAATAACAGTTTGATTCCAATTATCTTTTCGACGCTCCAGTCGGAGTTCAGATTAAATGCAGAGCTTTCGTTATGGTTAGAGCTTTAACGTAATTTACGTCTCTCCACTATTAAACTCAATTCATATCTCAGATTTAACCTATGGTTGTTTTATTAAATGTTTGTAACATAAAACAAATTATTAATTATACCTTTTGTATAAGTTGATACTATAATTTTTTTATCAAGAGCTGAATTATCATTCAGCACTTAAAATTCAGTATATTAAAATAATAAAAAATGATACTTCGTTAGTGGGATTGGTGAAATTCTCAAATATTTATTTATATATTGTATTATTATCATTAATAATGTATGGTTCACAGGAAAATAAAAATAATGAAAATTGTTATATGGAAAATTGAAAGAAGATAAATTTCTCAATAACATATCATCTGGCTACAAAACATACACGTAATATAAAAAAATATACGCGATGTAAGATAGCATATAGAAATTCTTTAAAATAAAATCCATTTACCAACGCTCATACTCTTAATTAAAGTATTTTCACCGTCTACATCTAAAGGGTCCATTTGGTAATAAAGCTTTAGCTAATTTACTTTTGCGCAGAGGATAGGTTTTTGTTCTCTACCCTTTTCCTTTATTGGTCTATTGTGGAAACAACAAAAATAAAATAAGTATGTAACCTTCCCGTACAGGAAAGAACTTCCCGCAGGAGTACATCGATATTGAAATATAAAACCGACTACAAAAAAAGTATCAACCCTCTTTAAACAGATCCGTTTTATGTAACTGCCTTTTATTGTACATATACATTGTTTTTAAATAAAACTCCTTTGTAACAAACCGATGATAATGTCGAATATATTATTTGGGTTAAAAATTTTCAAAGGAACTTGCCCTGAAGCAGTTCTCAGATACATTAGGCGTACTGTCCCTCATCAAAGGTCTTTGCTTGCTTTACCATTACAAAATGTTTAAAGGTATTTATTTGATCTTTTATAACAACTCATTATAATATATGATAAAAAAAATTATACTTATCATACATATAATAAATCGATTATCATTGCTATCCATGTAATGAAAAATCACTGTTAGAACGTTTTAATTCTCTATGTTCATCATCACCACACAAACGATAGACGTTCAATACTGGACATAAGTCTTTTGTTACGTGAAATAATTAATTTCAATAATATTGTCACTGGACCTAAATAAGATGGAAATGAGTTCATCTTGTATAACTTTATTCCTCTTGGTAGTGTCTGCAGAGTGTTTGTTACTCGTTAATTAAATTATGCTGAGACCGAAACCTTACAGTAGCTTTTTATAAATAAATGAATTACAACTGTCATTGTTTTCTTTGCTTTGTGTTACTTCTCTTTGTTTATGAGATGTATTATTGTTACAAGGACACAGATTCACTATAAAGCACATTATTACGAGTAAATTTTTTAAAGTTCTTTTACTCGGTTTAATACGTAAACGAATGAAATAATGTTATTTAATCAACGTTTACAGTGTTAGAAAACTAAGTGATATATAGTGTTACTGAAATTCTGGAATTGAATAGTACACTGCACTATTTCTTTATACTGGTATAGGCTAGTTTTGCCATAAAAACGACTCTTCGTTCTTATCAATTTAAGAACTACTACATGGTACTTACTTTCTTTAGTTTTTAGTAGCAAGCAAACTTTACGGTTTGAAACACAAAATTAAAACGCTTATTAGACGTTTCATTATTACATACATCTCATAAGCTTTGTAATTTCTCATGCCGCCAAGCCTTTTATAGTTTCTAGACTAGAGTAAAAGAGACTAATGCGCCGACTTAAATACTCCGTAAGGCATGTAACTTTTAAACCGGATGAGTTATATGGATAGTCTTTCAGAAAAAAAATTTATACAGAATAAGGAAATGAAAGGGGAGAAATCTGTAGTAAAAAGTTCTTCCGGTTAAGGAGGTATAAACTGTCAAAGTTATCACCGTGGAAGAGGGAAAAGCAAATAGGAAAAGTTTCACAGAAAATCGAATTCATAGCCTTCGTTTTTAAAGCATGAAAATTAGCTCCTTGGCCATCGCGGTACATTCTAATCTTATAAGGTAATAGAGACCCAAATAATAAGACTACGCATGCGGTGTCTTTCAGGCTTGTTTCTTCTTTTGTATAATGTAATAACTAATTAGAAAGAGATCAAGTGTGGCTCCCTCTGTATACCCCAGCTCTTTTTTCTACGACATCCGGAATGCTCCAAAGTTATTATTGTCATAGTGTTATAGCTAGCCAGGTGGGTTCGTAAAATCTACCATAATCTTCATTCCACTGTTTATGTGCGTTTTAAAATTTTCGTTGTGAAACCTCTGTGTTACAAGGCCAGTGAATAGTCACTGGGTCACTAATAAATAGGACAACTGAGAAACTCAGAAACTTACCAATTAGGTCTCGGCCTCCCATTTAGATTAGGAGGTATACCCAGCAAGTGTAATAACTGTATAATTAAAAGATGATCGTTTTTATTTTTGTATAACATTATTTCTCAAGATTGAATGTTTAAACATATTTTTTTTATAATCTTATTTCGTAAACAATAAAAAGTTTATAAGACAACGTATTGCAAGTAAATAAATCTAAGCACAAATTAACATAATATACAAATCGAAGGAAATTTTCGGTCTTTTTTATCACTGCTATTCAATTATAAGCAAGCAAACAATTCTGTTTTATTAGCGCTTAAGTAGTGCTTTGAATGATTTCATTTGATTACGGCTAGACTGAAACCTTTCGTTAGTTCCTTTCAATTTGTACCTGGCTACGCTGATGGAGTCAGCGTGACTATATTTTTACTACATGCTTTACTATACTATGGATTTGTCGTTTCATATTATTTATATACAAAAGCGACATACTTCCTAAAGCTGAAATTAAAAGCTGTGATTTCTACTACGTCAAAAGGTGGGCAATAAACACAGCTGTGCCTATTTTCATCACCAAACAGTAGTATTTAAATATTACTTTGCAGCTAAAACTACTCGGGTAAAAAGACTTAACATAGTACGACTTAAAGCGAAGAACACAATGTGGTGCAGTGTTAGTATTTAAACTAGCGACCGGTTAAAACGACAGTACCGAAAAATTTACCTTAAAAATCCTATTTTATTTTCTAGGAATATATACGAAAATAAAACAATGTGAGAATGATCATAAATAAAAATTCTGGTATTATGTTTTGCTCGAACGATTTATTTCAACATAGTACAATCTTTCTAATATTTAGCAGAGGTAGCTTTTGAAATATCACACGTTATTTTATCAGAAATATTTCTTCCGACACTTGCCGTGAGTTACATCCGCTGCTTTTAATCGTGACAATAAAATAATTCGCTGTAATATAAAAGAGTAACTTAAATGTTTTCGAGTAACAACAATTTGATACTCGGATCATGCAAATAAATTTAAATACAGTATTTCTGAAACAAATAACATCATCAGCTCTTGATAAAAAGCATCTAATGTAATGTTTTTCTTACAGAAGAAAAACATGCAACAGTTTTACTATTCGTGAACGGAAGTAGCTAACTGTTAGCCAGTTGAGTTTTAACGTTGAAATAGTTTTTTGAATAATATATATCTACAATGACATGTTGGCAGAGTGGTGACACTCATGAAAATATAACACTTCGCGTTCATACACGTGACGAGATAAAAAACGTCTGAAAATATCCCGACTAGTCACTTTAAATATTTGAACTGTATGAAATGCTATTTTTAACAGCATATGAAAAAGAAGAGTGTATCAAGTGTATGTAAGTGTATGTGTATGTATGTGTAAGCATGCATCTTTGAGTCGTACATTTGTTTACCTATGCTAGTAGCATTGTACCGCATGAGCAAAACCAGATGGGAAAGCGGTAGAAAAATTAAAAAAATCGCAAACGTCTCGACTAATTTTGACCTAATTTTATTAGACTTAAATCATGGTTGACTATAATATTTTTGTTTATGATAGATCTTTTTGAATGTTCTACTATAATATGATATTTGCGTAACATTACAAGAAAGTACCTTTAAGCATTGTTTAGGGCACATCACTTATTATCTAGATATTGTTTTGTCCTTTGTCGCTTCTGAGAATGTACACGGCAGTGTTTTGTTGTGCAACGAAGTATTGCCCAAACACAAGAAACATTGCATTCATATGCATTGTTATGAATCATATTCATCGAATTTATCAAAATTGTATCTTTGTTAATAAAATTATATAGGAATTGCGAAACATGTAAGTTAAACGAAGTTATGTATCACAAAAATATCAGCGTAGTTTATTTTCCATACTTCTATTTTAACAGTAGATAGATAGATAGTCACTCAAATTAACAACTTTTTTATATTAACAAGGATTAGTAATAAAATCAGAAAATCATCATAAACTATTCATAAAGTATTGTTGGTAATAAATATTGTTTGGGGAGAATGTATAAATATACATTTGAAATTGTTTTCATTGAATAGTTCCATAGCTCATTTGTCAAAATCTGACCCGTTGACAGGACTTGTTAGACTTGTTTATTTTTTTTTTTATCTCTTGCAAAATTTTTGGCATAGCGCTAAAATGTACGAAGAAGAAATTAAAAATAAAATGCAGTGCTCGAAATTACATTGCCGTCGTCGATCTCAATATGTTAATTTTTCATTATGTTGCAGTTATTGAACTCGAAAGGATAGCTATCCATGTAATCATTTTTCCCGGCATCTGTTATAAATCTGGAAATTCCAGGTACGTAATAAATGTTTGTGACATTATGAGAAACGCGCAAAATGAAGATTAGGGCAGTGCGACATATTTGAATCTTTGCCACGGTCTATTCTTATCGCACCCGAGTAAATAAGTCTCATGCGGAGACTGTATTCAATATTATTATAACGTATAATATTCATAAATCCATAAACTTTGCCAAATGGCAATAATAAGCCAAGAGCGCTCATACGGAAATTTAAAATATTTCTTTCTATAAAAACATTGATATAATATTTCGTAAGGTATAATATTTGCATATTTATGACACTTATTCACTACTTAATCTTAGTATATAAAATAGGGAAAACTAACCGAAATATTAATGAAAGTATATATATAAATATTACATGTGTATTATATACACAGCAACCACTCGTTATTTATTCTTGATCAAATGACTTCTGTAGAAAGTAAGCAGTTGCAGGAAGCCGTCACTCGGCATTGGTGAATCTATCTCAATTTATTTTCAAGCGGTGTTTGGAAGCGTAGTTTATAAGCTTCGGTAGGTTCTTGGAGAAAAAACATGTTTGTAGTTAGAATCGATTATAAGAAAAAAGTTTGTTCGCGAGTTACGTAACTACAACATAGAATAGGTGTATCTTAAGTACTGTACACTTGGCGATAACATTCATTCTGTAACATAAAGCCCTTATTGTATTTCATAGTGTATTTAAGAAATAAGTTACATGTAAAGTTCAATCCGCTTGCCAGTGTACTACGGATCGGTTGTCTGCCTGTAGAATAAAGTATTATTTTATAAAAAGCTTCTTTATTGGTTGCACAACGTAAATCGCTTTTGTCTTAAAAACTAATCGAAATCGATGCTTTTTCATTCACATCATTCATTATTAAATAATAATGAATGATGTGAAATGTAATAATGTGTAATATATGTAGTGTATAATGTGTAATGTGTAAATACACGCATCTGGTTTTTTTTTTCATATTTCCTATCTAGTGAACTTAAAGAGTTTAATATTAATATTTTTTACTATTTCATGTGGTGCATTAAAGCTAGTAAGCATTAAACATACGCTCATTAGGTCCTAAGTGCACCAATTATTAAAAACAGTTTATATCGAGTAAAAGGTTTGTTTTAATAATTTCTTGAGAATCTATAAAATCCTTGTATTAGAAAAACTAATTTCATAATGTTCGTACAGACGAAAGAAGATTCTAAAGCTATAGGTTAAATTTGTTATAATAACCATTATTAAAATCGTATATTTATGTTTACTTTACTTTATTAAAAATAGATCAATAGAAATAAGTTATTATTAAAAGTAGATGTATATTGTAATGATCTAAAAAAAACTTAATTACTTTATCATGTATATATAAGATCAAAGAATATGTCCCTGTTTTCATTGGAACTGCGACAATATTTGAAAGCTTTGAACTATATTGACTTTTCACCGATTGAACGCTGGGGCTTTTTAAAAATATCTTTCAGAGAGTATTCTGCTCAGTATGTGTATACATTGTACGCAAAATAAGATTTATCTTAAATATAATATTTTTTACTGTGATAAGTAATGATATTTATTAAAATTATTTGCTGTTACTAACAATAATTGATAATTCCCGTATTGTTTCCATAGCGACTATTATTTTTTAATCTTGTCTCTAAAGATGCTATTTATAAGTTTATTCGTGCACATGTACGCAGTGTTTACTTTATTTCCTAATTTGTAATACAGGTATTTCAGAAAATATTTATTACTGTACTATTTATCCATACTATACCCAATATAGTTTATGTCGAGGAAAGTTAAATTAATATTTTTTTATTATATTTTTACTAACTCCACTGTTTAATGAATCATTGCCTTTCATGTCTTAAAAATGTAACTGGCTAATTCACGCTTTAAAATGTTACAGAAATTCCTTTCATTACATGATCGTTAAAATTTAGTGTTCTTTCTTATCTGTGCCACGTCTGAGTCATGAATGTGACAGTAAATTATTAAACCGTAAATTGTTAAAAATTTACCGCGAAAATGACTGTCATGGCGGCGACGGTGTGGTCCAGACGTTAGCGGGCGACGGTTTACGCGCCAAGTCGCACGCGCAGTCGGCATCACGCCGCGACCGATTTAAACGTTGATCGAAATTATACCGAAGAAGTATACCACATATACTTCCACCATCTACGCGAAAAGACAGTAAAAGCCAAGGGCGCTCAGTGCTTATACCGTTAGAATGAGTTTTTGTGTTGGTGGTTAAGATATATCGGTGACTGGATCATAAATGGTGTAATGAGTGTTCGTGACATTTTAGTATGTAGGAATGAAATATAAAGTTTTATCTTATCAATATAGTTTTAAAAATAATATTTCTTCTAAGAAAGAAGAATTTTAAGTTGGTTGCTGATTTAAAAAACTCTTAAAAACATATTTTAATTTTTTTATAGGCTATAGTGGTAACGTTAGAATTATTGAATTAGTATCTCAGAAAATTTATTTGTTCATGTTTGGTAATTTAAACGGAAGATTACTTAAAACATAAACAACTGAAACAAAATGTTTTATAATAAATAATTATGAAATTACCGTTTCTACTTATTTTTTATGAAAATTACTTAGACTTTAAAAAATGATTACTGGAATTTTTAGTAGTAATACTTGGTTTAAATAAAAACTTTAATGGACGCCGATTCAATAATGCTTTAGTTACTATGTTCTTTCATTGGAAAAATTGGGTGTTATATGAAGAACACCTACATCTGGAACATCACATACTGGAACATGTTCCAGGTATATTGTTACTTAAAACCAGATAAAATGTTTAAGCTTGTCTGATACCCAGTCATATCCCGAAATAAAAACTTACCAATTATTTACACTCAACATATAAGTAATCTCTACTCTAACGTTACCAACAAAAGCTTTTTTTCATAAAATCTTTATCTTAAACATATTTGGTCTATAGATAATAACAGTTTAGTAGGTTTTTATTCCTTTCAGTTATTGTCGACCCCATTGACACAAATCAATCCAACTTAAAGTAATTGATTATTAACACTTACAATAACATAAAATAATATAAATTATATATATGTCGTCAATGCGTTAAAAAATATCAAAAATATCTCGTGCTACGCTGGACTTGTATGAAGATAGAAAGATTTTTGTTGAAACTAGAGAATTCATCTAAAATGTTACAAATGTTTGTTTCAACGCCACCTAGTGTCAAATTTTGAGTTTAATATCATCGGAGTATCACAATGTTGCCTATTGCGGAGATGGAAGAGGGCGCTTCCAACATTTTATCGGCTAGCGCCAGCCGATTCCGGAGGAACCGCGATCGTGTGGTCACAGCTGAAGTTCGCGCCCTGCGACGCCGCCGGGGTTGGACTGTCGTTGGCTCTGAAACCAGGTATCAAATGTTTTCTTAATTTACTGCTAGATGGCGCTGAAACCATACTACAGACAGAGTAATTCAAAAATATATGTATTTTCTTTAATTTTCAAAATGTAAATTTACAAATTATGGGGGCTGTTAAACTGAATTTTCATAATCGTTCTTATGTCGACATTTGTAATACGAATATATGATTAATTTCAGTTAGTTATAATAATTATAATAACAGCGATTAAATAGAATTGGTAATTGCGAATGTTTCAATGATAGACGTGTTATTTAGTTACAGCTGGTAAACATAGAGCACTATAAGTACGTTATTACCAATACATTTTCAGTTACATTGGCTCAACGCTAAATGGTGTGTATGAATAAAAATCATACAAAAACACATGTTTATTGATAAACCTGGAGGAACATCATACTTAAAATGATAATAGTTATATCGAAATAATAATAACATATCTATTGGAAAAATCATAATTTACAGGTCACAACACAGTGTCAACAATTTTTTTTAATTCTTTTCTTTCTATATGTCCGTAACTTTGTGTTGAGGATTGCGGCGACCCGGTAAGAAGGAAATGTCTAGGGCTCTAAAGTGGGTCAATCCGGTCCTGTATATCTTTTTCAGAACACAAAAGAAACGAAATCGCTTTTTGTGCGTTTAAAAATATTTCTTCCAACTGTCCTTACTTTTTAGACGTCTGTATATTTTTTATTAAACATTATGTTTATTTAATCACAAGATTCTACTTTAGTTCATGCCTAAAATTATGTTTACAAAAAGGACTTTATAATATCTGATGAAAGCTTTCGTAACGTTAAAATATTAATATAAATACAGTAACCTTTAATCTTTTAACTTACTTTTAACATTATAAGCCATCCGCGTCTTAACAGTTAAATATTATGGGTAAATAGAATAACATTTTGGTATTTTTCTGGATAACAGAACAGAACTTCTTTAATACAGTACAAAAATACTATTTGTGATTTTTTATGCGACACATGACGACAGTATGACGTAATTAATTATTAATGAATTAACTTGCGAATTTAAAATAATGGAGAAACATGCATGAAAAGTCTGTGTTTCCGTTGCTCTGCTGAAGAACATTTAATAATATTGTTGTCCGTTTTAGGTTGAGAATATTTCATTAGAATAATTTAATATGTATAGCAGTCAATCTTGTTTAAAAAAAAAAAGCAAAAACTAGATTACCTGGTAATTACGACATTAAGAACGGTGGAGGCCAAAGTTAACGAGCGTAACTTTGTTTTGGTGTTAAACCAAGTCAACAAATGATTAAAAATAGAATGAAAAAGTTAGTTCAAATTGATGTGCCTTGTTAAAAATAAATATATTTAGTTCATATTTTAACAGAACTAAAATTGAAAAAAAAGAGGTACTACCTGAACAAAATTTAATTTACAAAATTTTTGTTTAAAAAAAATTTAATTGAGATTCTTTTTCGATATTATCTTCGTCGGCCGGTAGACATATCCTAAAGCTTTACACCACGATCAGACTTCTTCTTAAAGTGCGTGCATTTGCCATCGTCTATGTTATTCATTAAATTGTTATAGCAAATTAATAAATTTAAAGAACAACAAATCAAATGATTTTGTAAAAATGAGTATCGTTGTCCTTAAATATAATCAATAAAAAGAAGAATCAGACTTTACAACTCCCGCTGAAATCGATCTTGCTAATAAAATAAAATTATAAAATTCTCGGTGCACATTATTTAATTCACTTATAGCAGTAAATTTAAAGCCAAAGAGCAGTTTATTTACATTTTAGGGTATTATTGGCGTAGTACACTGTATTTACACAAAATATAATATACGTCGTACATATTGTAGAATAAAAATTTTATATGAACCCTGTTTGCTCCAGATGTAATATGACATAATTTGCCTCAAGCATTGTATTCATAAATTGAACTCAAGCGTAGTCAATTCCAGAGATAATCCAGATCAAACCTCGAAGAATATTCTGTTTTATATATGGTAAATTAATTTCGCATTCTCTTTTCCAAGAAGTCTTAAATATATGTGGATGTATGCGTAAATTATTTTATTAACATTGGTTAAAAATATTTTGTTTTTGTTTTACGTAAAAAATGTCTTCATAAATATATCCCTGGGGCGCAAGTGTAGGTGATGTTAAACTTATTCATCCTCCTAGCTTAATGACAAGGCCACACAAACACGTTCACAGACATCATCCTCCTGGAATCTCAGAGAAGATACTTCTCCCTCTTCTTGATCGTCGCGCAAAGGCTGGAAGTGCAAGGCACAACTCCAGAGGTCAAGTGTTAAGCTTCGCCGTTGACAATTATTCGCTTCCCCTCTTAGCTTCTTTTCCTCTTAAGAAACGAGATCAGTTCGGGATGAATTCTACATTTCAACTGATATACTACTATGAGGTGAAATTGTTTTTATGCACCTGCTTTGTTAAGTACTCCTATGAACTTGCTAATCAGCCACCGTAAGAGCATTGTTGTGTATCAACTATAAATATACAAAAGCCAGATTATTTTAAGCGAGCACGTTTAACCGTATTCGGCCTGATTGAAAGTATATTTAATATAATGTGAAATTGGATTCAAATATTACCATATAACCTTGGGAGAGTCCTATGTCCAGCAGTGGACTGCCGCAGGGTGTTGGTGATAATGATTACCATTTAAGAACGAACTAATATTTGATATCATCATTTGTAAAATAAAGTAATTTGCTTATTGAAGCAAAAAATGGCAGAGAGCAGTTTTTAAATAGTGTATTTTAAATATATGTAAGATGTTATAGGATACCCATAAGTGTAACTTTTTGAACCCATTGAAATTTCCTGCAGGAAAAACTAATATTAATTGAGATTTCATCAATACCAATTTTCTACTTATTCCAATTAAGAATTCGGAAACGTAATTTGATATACCTGAGTTAAAATAGACTGTAATATCACGAACCAATTTTAGAATAACGTTTAAATGAAAATCATAACTACTATTTATTAATGTTATTTTGTTCAGGCTCTGAAATATTGCATTTTTAACGAATTTAGTCTGTTTTACAAAGTATTTTAAATATCTGTAATGTTACATACATAATTTAATATTGTTACATAAATTACTCTTTTAACATAAAATGTGAAGAAAAAATACTTCGATAGATCAATTTATTATAAAAGCAGAAAAATACTTTGACCGAAGATTGAATTTGCGAAATACTTCAAATGTTTAAAATGATGTTGTATTTAAGGCGACATCATTTAAATTTCACTCTGGAATAGGTATTACGGCAGAAGTAATTTTAGACTTTAGAGATTTTCTTTAAAAATCGTTGGATTATTTATTTACTATCTTTGTTAGATTAACGTCAAAAAAATTTTTTTTTGTCTACTTAAAACATAAATTGTTTCCATATATTACTACTTGTTTGTCTAGGTTATATTTCTACCGCAAAACAGTGCAAACTTTACTGTGCTCTGGTTTAAAGGGTGCTGTATGTAATGCAATAATTCGGGAATCGAGACTTAACGTACAATATTGTTTGTGTGCAATGTGGTGTTGTATAAACAACCGAATTAGCGGCTTATTTTTACAAGCAGGCGTATAACCGTAAGGGCAACGTGCTGTACGTTTTGTTGCGTATTTATAAAAAGAATTATTAATGACAAATAAATGCCAATTGACGAACACAGTTTTGATGTGATTATATACCAAGAAGATTAATTAGTTTTCATTGGCCCTATTTCAGGGAAAATACTCCTGCTCTTTTCCTTTTCTGGCAAGGCGCGAGGGAACATAGAGCACCCTCTTGTTCGGATTTTTATCCTCACTTAGGCAAGAGATCCTAGTACTTCCGTCGTCGAAATCTTGGGTGCCAATAAGCTCCCCAAGCCTCCTGCGGATCCAGTTCTCTAACAATTTATGCTCCCCATTTTATTTAATATATACGTATTATAAAAAGGTTACGTATGTTTATTATATTTTTCTGCAACTAATTTGCCGTCCATTAAAACACGACGTATTATATAGATATGCACTAAATGATGGGGCGTAAGGAGGAGATCCAGTCCCAGTCAATCTCCCCAACTGTCAACCTCACCTGCCCGTGGTGCACCCTGCAGATCGACCAACGAGGCTCTGGCGACCGACTAATGGCGGTATAACCATTCATCACTAGCTGACTCAAATGCTACAGACCGATAACGGGCAGCAGCGATATTGGTGCGATAGAGTTAGCACTGCGATCACCAACCCGCCCGCCAAGCGTGGTGATTATGGCAAAAAACCTTGTATGTTGCGCTCTGCTATTCGTGACTCTGGCAGCAGTCATGGTAATGGCGGGGCAGGGGGTGTTAAGAATCTCCGGAGTGGACTCCGCTGCCAATCCCGACGACTGGACCTGGCAACGTATAACGCACGCACTTTGAGGACCGACGAAAAGATTCTTGAGCTAGAAGAAGCAGTAAGCAAGCTGCACTGGGATATTATAGGACTATCAGAAGTCCGAAGAGAGGGGGAGGACACAGTAATTCTTGAATCCGGCAACTTGTTCTACTACCGGGAGGGCGACCAACAGTCCCAGGGTGGTGTCGGGTTTATCGTCCGTAAGTCCCTCGTTAACAGCGTTGTCAAAGTCGAAAGTGTGTCGAGCAGGGTAGCGTACCTTATACTCAGAGTTACCAAACGGTATTCGCTGAAGGTCATACAGGTATACGCGCCCACATCAGCACATCAAGACGAGGAGGTGGAGGCTGTGTATGAAGATATATCAAGAGCCATACATACCTCAAACACCTATTACAATGTTGTGATGGGGGATTTCAATGCAAGGCTGGGTGAGCGAAGTGGTTCAGAGTTGAGAGTGGGGCAATTTGGGTATGGGCGACGAAACCATAGGGGACAGATGTTAGCTGACTTCATGGAGAAGGAAGGTCTCTTTATGATGAACTCCTTTTTCAAAAAGCGGCCACACAGAAAATGGACTTGGCTGAGCCCTGATGGTCTCACGAGAAATGAGATCGACTTTATCATGTCGACAAAACGGCATATATTCAATGATGTCTCTGTGATCAATAGGGTAAAAACCGGGAGCGATCACCGCATGGTAAGAGGCACATTGAACCTTAACATCAAGGTCGAGAGATCTAAACTGATGAAGTCCACACTCCGACCTACTCATGCTCATATCCAAAACCCCGAGAACTTCCAACTAGAACTGCAGAACCGCTTTGAATGCCTGGATAACTGCGAGTCAACGGACGAACTTAACAACAGGCTAGTGGAAATTGTCCGTACGGTCGGTGCTAAGTTTTATAGGACCCATCGTACTAAAACCAAGAGATTCTCCGACCAAACTCTTAAACTCATAGAGGAAAGGCAGGGAATGAAGCTGCAATCTTCAGTAGATGCGTCTGCCTACCGGCAGATTAATAGACAGATCTCTAGATCTCAGAAACGCGATCTGCGCGATTTTAACACCAAGCGTATAAAAAACACCATCGAACAAAACAAGGGCTCGAAGGTGTTTGCAAGAGATTTGTCTATCGGACAGAGCCAGCTGACGCGATTGAAGACCGCCAATGGTAGCGTCATTTCCTCAAAGCCTGAGATTTTGAGAGAGGTGGAGAAGTTTTACGGACAACTATACACGTCGATACGTAAGCCTGTTGAATTGGCCATAGACCCCAGAGCCAAATTGACCCGACATTATACCGAAGATATCCCGGACGTCAGCCTATACGAGATCAGTATGGCTCTCAAACAACTTAGAAACAACAAGGCACCTGGGGATGACGGAATCACAGCAGAACTCCTGAAAGCAGGTGGAAAACCGGTTTTAAAAATCTTTCAGAGATTGTTCAATTCCGTCATTCACGAAGGCACAACGCCCGAGGCATGGCGCAGAGGCGTGGTCGTACTCTTCTTTAAGAAAGGTGACAAAAGCTTACTGAAGAATTACAGACCCATTTCGCTGCTGAGCCATATCTACAAGTTGTTCTCGAGGGTCATTACGAATCGTCTCGCTCGTAGGTTTGACGACTTCCAGCCACCCGAACAAGCCGGTTTCCGAAAGGGCTTTAGTACCATAGACCACATTCATACGCTGCGGCAGGTTATACAGAAGACCGAGGAGTATAACCAGCCACTTTGCTTAGCGTTTGTGGACTATGAGAAAGCCTTCGATTCGGTGGAAACCTGGGCAGTGTTGAGGTCACTTCAGAGATGCCGGATTGACTATCGGTATATCCAAGTGCTGAAGTGTTTGTACGATACCGCCACCATGTCGATCCGTATACAGGACCAAGCTACGAGACCTATCCAATTGCAGCGAGGAGTGCGGCAGGGAGATGTAATCTCTCCAAAGCTATTTACCGCCGCGTTGGAAGACATCTTTAAGCTTTTGGATTGGAACGGTTTCGGCATCAACATCAATGGCGAGTACATAACTCACTTACGGTTTGCCGATGATATAGTCATTATGGCAGAGACTATGGAAGACCTCAATACAATGCTCGTAGACCTCAGCAGAGTCTCTCAACAGGTAGGCCTTCACATGAACATGAGCAAGACAAAAATCATGTCCAATGCACATGTTCAGCGCCACCCAGTGTTAGTTGAGAACTCAGAACTCGAAATTGTCGACGACTATGTGTACCTGGGACATACAGTCCAATTAGGTAAATCCAATTTCGAGAAAGAGGTAATCCGCCGGATCCAACTCGGATGGGCAGCGTTCGGGAAACTTCGCAAGGTCTTTTCGTCCAAAATACCACAGTGCCTGAAGACTAAAGTCTTCGAACAGTGCGTGTTGCCAGTGATGACTTATGGCTCCGAAACTTGGTCGCTAACTATGGGCCTTATAAGGAAGCTCAGAGTCACACAGCGAGCTATGGAGAGGGCTATGCTCGGAGTATCTCTGCGTGATCAAGTCAGAAATGAGGAGATCCGCAGAAGAACCAAGGTAACCGACATAGCCCTGCGAGTCACGAGGCTGAAGTGGCAATGGGCAGGGCACATAGCTCGTAGAACCGATGGACGTTGGGGATCCAAAGTGCTGGAATGGCGACCCCGCACAGGAAAGCGTAGCGTTGGCAGACCTCCCACTAGGTGGACAGACGACATAAAACGAATCGCAGGGAGTCACTGGATTCGAACAGCACAAGACCGTATTTTGTGGAATACATTACAAGAGACCTATGTCCAGCAGTGGACGTCCATCGGTTGAAATGATGATGATGATGATGAAATGATGGCGATGTATCGAATGTTTCGGTGGCTATATGCTAAATATTTATAATTACTTGTTTACAAACGAGGAGATGTATTGTCTATGTTATTAAACTAATTAAAATGAACGGTACATCGTGATACAGTGTAAAGTAGAGATTTATAGGTAATCTGTGAAAAAGTTTGCTACGGTTTGTTCTTGTTTTTTGAGCAGACCTCAATTTTTTTAAAAAAAAAAAGATAGTCTATGCCCAAAATTTTCTGCTACCAACCAGTGAAAGTTCCAATAAAATCGCTTTGACCATTCAGATGATCATCAGGAACCAACAGACAGACACTATGATTTAGTAAAAAAAAGCTTCTGTTTTGATACAAGAAACTATTTATTTCAATAGATTAAAACGCGTAAAAGATTTGTACGAAATCCAGTGGCACGTAAACAAGATATTTAATATGTGAACGTTTTCGGGTTTTTGTTCCACATTTTGATATATAACGTACATACCCTTATTTAAATCGGTAACATTGCGATGAGTCAGGTATGTGGAGATTTCAGGTGACGGGTGATAAGTAGTGCCCGGGAGCGTTGGCAGCCTGCCCTTACGCATATAGACAGAGACATTCGGCGAATCGCATATTTGTGCGGGGCCTGAACTAAATTCACAGGCGTAGCGATAATACAATATATTTCTATTAGATACTATTTATTTCGATCCTACCCCCATGATATGATGGTCTTTGTCAACGGAGACCATCAAGGTAAAAACCACCGGGACGACCCTTTTCAGCCGCCAAACAGTTTGATCCAATCTTTACTGTCTTCCAGTTTAAAGAGTGTGTAACCAGACATATCTTATATCTGTAATCGGTGAACGCAATATGGTGTAGTGTATATTATCTTAACTAGAATCACGTTTATTAAAACTCAATTTTACGGATTTTATCGCGTTTATTTGTTTTATCATTTACGGAGGACTCCCGTGACCATGACTGCTGCAAAGCGGTCGAAACGTCGGGAATAAATAATAAAACAAATAAACGCGATAAAATCCGTAAAATTGAGTTTTAATAAATGTGTGACATTTGCGGAAATATAAGAAATCATTAGAATCTCGTTGTTATATATATACAGATGTATCATTTATCGTCTTGTGACCGTTCCGCTCGTCACGGCGGTTCGACTAAAAAAAAGAAACAAACTTACTTCTTAAATATCAAATACAAGATGTTTATATTGGCAGCATAATCTAAACAAAGAAATTAAATTAAAGTGTTTGTTTATAAAATGAAAATCAGCTTTGTAATTAATTCATATTAATGTTTACATACCACTGTACAAAAACTTCATATTGATATTTTTCAGCTGTTTGTTCCGGATAACTTTGCTTTTGGCTTATGGCTGATATTATAAGACGTTACTAATACTACTTTCATACAACAATTCAAGATCTTTTTTATTATATGTTTTACATTCATCCGCTACGCTTGGAAGTGTACACTCAGCAATAGGTATGTGACTATTGGTAAAGATATTTTCTGCAGACTGACATTGTAATGCATATTGAATATTTTCACAACGAAACATTTACTTCTTGTGTATGCACAAAATATGTTCGCATTCAAAATCGTACTATTGAGATAATATTTTAAATTTATGCTTATGAAAGTATAAAAAACGAATGTATCTATTATAATAATGCAATTTAAAAATACTTTACATTAAAATATGAAAAACGGAGTTATATGATGCAGTTTTAAACGGATATAACATCCACAAGGCAAAAAGTCGCAATCTTTCTTCTTAATATACAATTCTTAAATTGTTCGTTAATCTTTCTTGTAACAAGTAATATCAGATTGAAAATATTCAATATCTTCCCTTATCAACTTTGTAATGAGATCTATTATAAGGTTGAAATATTTTGTGATTTTTTTTAAATATTTTTTATAATGACTTGTTCATTTTGTTAAGTGACAAATTTTCTTTCACTTTTGAATATGGTGATGTTTATAATAAACTTGTTCTTTTCTTTTCGTCTTCATCCAAGATTTTTTGTAATAATTTGTTTTTATGTAGCACAGTTGTTGTATTATTCATTTCAGGTCTTTTAGACTTTTCTCTTAATTCAATTGCGTCCATGGCACAGCGGCTAATTTTGCTTTGTTATACGAAGGTCTATGTTTTGATTTCGAAGCAGTTTTCCTCTTGGCTATCAGATTCATATTGTCAATTTGCAGCAATGGAGACACAACTGTGTTCCGGCTGACAACATTAATATGTAGAGCAGTATTCGGTCTCCTCGTCACTTAAATTAAGGCCAAGTGTTATCCTAATATAGATTAAGTAAAATTAAATGTAGCTTGATACACAAACAAATTAGAATAAGTAAATTTTGGTTGTTTCTGAAATCTTACTTAAATAATAAGTAACGAAATAGCTTCACCATTGTTCGTCTTAAGTTTTAAACTAAACATTTTACGTTTACCTCAAGGCTATGTTTTTGTTCTTTTAACAGGTAAAAGTAATGTAACAGATACCGTTATTCGGAGTTATAATTAAGATATCTATTGCGTCAGATTAAATGAGCTCGTAAACTTGATACTTTAAACAAAACAAGTTAAAATATTCCGTGGTGATAATTACATAATCTATATAACCTTTATTTCATCTGTTAGGTAATCATGGCTACCGATATTTACAGCATCGCCTACTCTGCTTATTATAGATAAGTTAATACATCTTTAAAAATAATCAAAAAACAGCTTTAGACACGGTACTAGTACAAAATATTGAATTTTCATTTTCTTACAAGGTTAAGAAAGATTATCATCATAATATCACATTTTTGTGAAAACGTTCAAGTTGCAAACTTTTTAATGCTCCAAATTGAGTTTCTGATATAAAACCAACAGTGCGGCGTCCATTTTTCCTGTGGAAAATTCAAAAACTCGTTGAACGTTGCATAATGAGGAAAGGTAAAGTAACTGCTACAATAGTGCGCATGGATATTACTTTTATTTAAAACAAGACATATTTTATTTCTAATAGAAGCTTTGTTTATTATTGATTATTATATTATTAGCTTTGAAATAATCCACTTGATGTCTTTACAGCTTCGTCGATCTCATAATAAAAAATCTCGATACCTAAATATACATGTATATAATTTCGCTTACAAAAACACTTAGAAATAGAAGTTTATTTTCAAAACTCAACGTGGTTTACTTATAAACATAATTAACATGGCCATACTTAAAAAGAAAATTCTATGTAATATTTAAAAAACTGATTTTAAACGTGTAAAAAGACGATTATCGTTGTAAACAAAATGTCGCAAATGCGTAATCCTCCTTCAGTATGAGAACGACATTAAGACAGTTAACAATTTGAAACAAATCTCTTCGAGTCTAACCGTGCGTGTATGATTATTCCGAGCTCTTGTCAACCTATAAGTTTAACTGTCTCTTTATGTAACTCTATACATAAGCGGCGAAGAAAAATGTCATGAGAAATGCGATGTATTCCAAGTCAAACAGTTTTCGTAGACAAGTGACATCCTCCAACCCAAGTAAACGGACTTGAACAGCGTGGTGGATAAAATTGGTTTTAACTGTCTCCTTATTATTTACTTATATATTTAGGTTGTAACGAACGCTTATATAAATATTAATGTCCATATTAATGTATTTGAAATCCGTTATCGGTCTTTGAAATGTGCACGTTATTATCGTAAGGCAAACTGTTTTTTCAAAAACAAACAAAAACAATATTCGTCGAGAAAACAAAGCTTACTCTGCAGCAGCATAGAAATAAATGTTCTTATATCGTTTCTTAATAAAAGTTTCATTACCTTTGGGTATTGTTTGTTGGCATGAAAAGGTATTAGCGACAAAAATAAATGATTTGTGATTTTTATTTAAATTTCATTAATTTTGAAGCTCTCTTGATGTAATAGAGCCATGCAAACGACTACATTCAATTAGCTTGTTATTGAACCAATAATAATGTACGTAATTTATTTAAATCCATTCAAATATACGCCATTATTTTACGCATTTTTTAAGCCGTAGCTCATTAACGCAATTTTCCATCCAGGCCAATTTAATTTTATGTACTTTATAAAAGATATATTAAAAATCAAAGGTATATTTAACGTAAACTGTAAATAAGGTTGTAAACTCCATGTTTAATAATTCCCATGTGTTAATAATACCGTTACTTTTAAACATACCATCTTTACGAAGTAAATTCATTCGCTGTATGAAAAATATCGCTGATATATTTAAAAGTAACTAAAACCTTGTTCTTAAATACGTAATACAAAAACGCACAATCGACGTAACTTTTGTTCAAATTACGCTTCACTTTGAAGGGTAAAAATATTCAATAGATTATAACATGCTCTTGTTAGAACACGGTCTACGAATACCTGGTTTTTCTAAGTACTTTTTAAAGGGTTTCGTTTTCATCTTTTCATCAAAAATATGTTGGAACAATAGCAAAGGGATATCTTTGTGCTTGTTGATTGAAATCTTTTTCTTTAGAAATTAATTTGCTTTTTGGTTTTAATAAGACCTTAATAAAACCTTTTATTAAGGCATATATAAGGTGTCTATGTTACAAAAAACTACATCGATTTTTTTTATACAAACACGAGTTTTAATATTGTTTTTTTTATTGTATGATCTCTTGCACACAATAATACATCCCACGGCAATTAATGCTATGTTTACATTCTAACTATCAACATTGTTGTTGGCAGACGCAGTAGAAGTTTACTTGTCATAATGCATAAGTACGATAAGTTTGAAATAGTTCAAGGTTTTATTAAAAAAGAGGCCTACCTATAAATGTTAAATCTTATTTATGAAGTTCAGTAATTTTTAAGTTAATGATAAGCACATATCTACAGATGGTATGATTGCAGAGCCTATTTTTGTCAATTTAACATTTAATATATCAAAGGAATGAGAACAGAGCGGGCATAGGCAAACGTTTCACCATCAGGTAAATGAAGAGTTAAGCAGGAGTTTATTTCTTTTCGTCATATAAAAAAGTAACAAATATTTCGAAGAACAAGTTCAACGTATTTCATTTTATACAAATTTTTTTTAAATCGTTTTGCTGTTTCTCGGTTTGTCACTAAAAATCTTTCATCTAAAAACATAAATACTGAAAATATTGCAGAGCTTTCGCAAAAATTGCAAAGAGTTCAAAGTTAAATAACGACTTTTCACCCTTAAGCCAGCGTCGAGTAAAGTGTAGACTTGAAGTTAACAAAAATTACTGAATTACATTGTTAAAAGCGAATCTTGAAGATTTATACGCTTTTATTGTGAACTTTTATAAAGCATGTACTAACAAATAGTTTTTCTAATACTAACGATCAATTTATTTTAATAAAAGTCTTAGCTGAATATAAGTTTCAGCTTATCAATATTCCATAAGCTTACTGGCGGTAGGTCGGTCTTTGTTACTGGAAACCGTCTAGGTAGGTTCCACCGCAGCTCCTATTTCAGCCGCTAAATGATACTGTGCCAAAGTTACTGTATTCCAGTTCGAAAGGGGGTTGTAGCTAGTTAAATTACTGGGGAAACGAAATTTAACCTAATGTCCGAAGGCGACCAGCGCAACGTGGTGTAGTGTGTACCATTTTAACTAGCGCCACGTTGTTAGGGGCATACGCATCGTAATAAAAAAGATTACTTTAATGAGTTCTCTTAAAAAAAATATTTTTTTAAACTTTTTCATATAATTAACGTAAATATTTTTCTATATTTATATACAGATTTTTTTTTAATACAGAAACTATAACATTTTTATTCGAAGTAATTATTTTATTTATATTTATTATTGAGGAAACCTAAATTATTTTGATGAAAAATATAATGTGTAGGAACAATATAAGAACAAATGAACATAATCTTAGCTAAGTACTAGACGCTGTTCGTATGGTGTCGCTGGGACAATTACATTAGAAATAACCCTAACAATTAGTTACGATAACGCGAGCAAAGAAAACTAAATGTAGTAATTTTAATATATCCAGATTCCCTCTCGGGAACGTATACTTTACTCCTAATGGTTATTAAAGTAATTAAAACATTTTGTAGTAGTATTAACTAATTACAACGTTACATTTAAGATTTTGTTGCCGTGATAACTTCATTATTTGTACTTTTTTGAAAGACTTATTTGTTTTAGATATTTTATAGGCAATGTTTTAAAGTATGGAATTATTTATGTCGTGATTACAGTTCTAACGAATAATTTATTTTGTTGTCTATAGCTTCGCAAACGGTATAAAAGAAATAGTGGAAAACTATATTATGGGTGGGTCATACGTATCGGTATGCCTATGTATTTTCTGTTATACCTTAACTTGGATAAAAATTGTTTATAAATATACAAATATAGTTAATAACTTAATAAATTACACATTAGTAGTAAGTTTAACAAACTTTACTCTGCAAGCATAGTATCAAAGTTTTATCATGTTGTCATTAATGTGTTTGAAACATTGAGATAGCTAGTTTGTATGAACAGGTTTCCAGTGTGTTTTGGTTCGCTGCGAGCGTGAAATATTATACGCACTGCTGCTTTCTTTTGTGTTCAGTGAAAAACGCTTAATATTTGTTTGTTCGACGAATCGTTAACCTTATCTTCATTTATGTTTGTACAATTCTTGTTTACGTTAGTATTCGCATTCACCTTAGTCTTACTTGTTTTGTTATATTTTTCATGATGCTGCCGTTACTGATCATTGTCAGTTTGCTTATGAACATTTGCTGATTGCAGGCATCTATAACCAGTGGTTATTGCTGTATTTACTTCGCTTGTATTTGGCGAATAGTAGTAAGGGTTGAAGATTAAAGTCACAGGAGAATCTGTTGCCCTTTTCCTGGAATCGATCCTAATTAGTCTTTATGGCACGATGATAGAGTGACGACGGGGAGATTCTACGACTGCAAATATCTTTTGTTAACGTCCTTTAACATATATGTCAAGTTTAAGCCTCTGAAGCGACATACTAAAGACACAGGTATACTTACGACCCGCAGTGAAACATCTATATTATTGTTTGCGTTTGTTTGCATTAAATCCACCTGTTTTCCAACAAAGGACCAGGACAATGTTTACTTTGTTCGCAGTGGCCTGTATAGTACATCACATCTAAGGTAGTAAAGTGTTTGTTTATCTGATTAAACAAAGGTTATGTACGAGTTTTAAATATCTGCCACAAAGTGACTTGTTTTCGTAAATGACGTGAAATAGAGTTTCAGTAATAACTAAAAAATGGGCAAATAAAATGTTTATAGAACTAAATAGGAAATTTATTTTTATTCTATCGTTTTTAGTTATTACACAGGCTGTTGCCAATGTATATGTTCATGATTAGTAATACAGAGTTTTAATTATGGCATACAGCTACGATATTGTTAAAGAATTCTAAAGGTTTCGAAACCATCTAATATTCAAGACATAACACCATCGCCGACGGAGCGTAGCAATCTTGTCGGTTATACACTTCTTAGTAATTACTAGAAAGCCCTGTATTCAGCTGTAAGTTACGTTAACGAGGTGTTCCATTTTCGATACATCTATGAACAAGTTTAAAAATAAACAATCTATTAAAAAAATTAAATTGAATATTTACTTTAATTTACAGATTTTTGTTCCCTTTCTTTAAATCAGAGAATAGTCTCTGTATGTATGTATAGTCTTTGTATAGACAAATCTTCAGTCAAATCAATCATTCATTTGTTAAAGAAAATTAAAGTTTTATATAACTAAAATTAGGCGTACTTTAATTAAAAATCCTTTTAAGGTTCAACGCAAAAAGGTGTGCGCTGTCGCTCCGAAAGCCTTTGTTTGTTCAATCGCGCTCTTGTATTTGAAATTTCAATGAAATAAAATGGCCGTTCGTGCGCCGCAGGCTTTGGTAAGACAGCTATTATGATTTCCGAATTTCAAGCTGATGCCATTGGTGTTACTTCTATCATTAATATTAAAAGTTTGCTTTTACAGAGCTACATTGTTAAACAGATATCACAGACACGCATGTGAAAAAAACTAAAGTACTCGTATAACGAAAGGGAAAAAACTATCACCTCGTGATCCTCGATTCATATTCCGCGTTCGTGATTCACATTTCACTTATACTGCTTCTTTTTTCAATTTAACGTTCAGTTAAGAAGTAAATGTTACTTTAATTTTCTCCAGAAATCGTTCATAGAATTCTCTTAATAGATGTTACATTAAAAATTTATTACTAAAACAACTTTAACAAGAGTTTGAAACAAACTTTGTATTCCTCGGCGAAATAAAAAGTTTGCAATACTCTGTAAATGTTTACTCTTATATTATTAAACCTGGACACCGCTATAACTTTTCTTACGCTATGTAGGCTTTAACATATTCCAGAGAGTAAAATTTGCCTCATAACAATTAAAAGATATAGTCATTATTGAAAATTGACTAGCAGAACAAAACATCTATGAGATAACTGATGATTGATGACGTATTTATGGCAATTAGCCAATGATTTGGTATTTACAGTATGCAAGTAAAGCATGCTTAAAAATAAATCTGTCGGAAATTATTTGCATTTAAACTTTTTATTTAAAGAAAATATCATTAAATGTTTTGTTAAGTTTTCAATTTCGTGAAAAATTATTTAACGTGTGCCATCTCCCGCCATAATAATTACACCGCAACATTTTGTTAAAAGCACGCCTCTTGTTTTTTTTTTTTCAATGACCCTCCATTTGTTCGCTCAGTAACAATTTTCTGCTTTAATTCAGCTTTGCAACGTAAATAAGTATTGATTTTAAAAGTATAATAATTTATGTAAAAATAAAAAAATACATTATTCAAAGAAACGATGAAACAAACTGGGTTGGTAAGTCAGCATAATTTACCGCTTAAAATTCAATGTCACTTAACATTATGTGAAATTAAAGTAGTCTTTGATTATAGTACTTACAGCATGTAGTGCTGTTAGTTAAGAATTTACCTCATCACATTGCACTGGTCGCCTTGGAACAGGAAGTAATCTTATTCACACTAGCTACAGCACTCTTTAAAACGGAAAATGGTGGTGTAGTATAAATAGCTTGTAAGCAATTTGGATTATTGACTTTTGTGTTTGTGTTCATCACAGTTTTAAGTTAAGATTAGAAAGGACATCTAATAGGAACATCACTAGATGCTCTTTCTTTAGTGTTTATTTTAATGAAGGTATGAGATAAAAAAATAAGTAGCTGTAGCAAGAGTACACGTTAGTACCAATTAATTAAAGTAATATCATTACTGCTTCATTTCTCTATCGAGAGTGAACATTAATTTCTTTGTGGATGTAATTAGTAATTAGTAGCAATTATTACTAGTAATTAGTTAGTACTAGCACAGATCATTAGTCAACGTGATATATCTAAAACGTGAATAGGAAATTTGATTCCGGTATTAATGAAGAGCGAAATACTTAAGGCGTAATGATGCTAAGCATTTCTCACGTTACATACTTGCGGGTGCACAGCTTTGCAAACTACATAGCTCAACGTTAACTTAGTTCTGAAGTGTAACGAAGTTACGTACGCTGGGTAAAGGTAGTGGATAGTGTATATATAGGAGGTAATTATTTTATGGGTTTAATTAAAGGTCAATTTGAAGGGTTTAAATCGTTATCGGGCGGTAGAGTGCATAGTGATGGCGCGGCCGATAAGCGCAGGGCGGCGAAGCGCGAGGCGGGCTGAGGCCGCAGTTACTGTCGGCGAGCCCGCGCGGCAGCACGCGTCGCGGCCCGAGCCGCTATCCGCTTCCGCGGCAGCCTCACCCGTGGCACCAACCACAGGTAAACATCCTTCACTTTTTAACCATAATGTATTACCAACCCCACAACCTATATAACGCTCGAACAACATACCAATACCTTCTAATTAATAATTCATTGTCTCTTGTTTGCCCAGCTGAAAAATGGACAATTATTAGTGCTCACCAATGTTGATATTTTTGTAACGGGTGAACGACGTTTTTCGTCTTTAATGACATAATTTGTGACAGAATGCCAAAATTACCGGCGTTACGTTTTCACTTAGCTTAGCGAAATGAGTTTTTTTTACATTGAATGATAATTTATTCAATTATAACATTTTACTTACAAAAACGTAACATATCGTCTATCAAGCAAAATGTTTAAAAATAAAATAATCAAAACGTGGTGTGAAAGAATACGTATATAGAAAGAAATACAAGACAAAAGGAAACAGGCATCAGTTGCTCCTGTAACGGTAAAGCGTGTGGCTTATCGATGTCGGCCTTCAGATGAGCCCGAACTTCACATACTTATCAAGATTAAGTGGATGTTACACCATGATTACAGATGTAATCTAAGATGTACGAGAATACTAACGACTCATCTTAAACTACATAAACAGAAAGGTATAGAGTGTAGACGTTAACAAATATGGGAAATACTTTTACAGTTTATTTCTTTAAAAGACAGTGATGTTTTAGATGTGGCAAGGCATATACGTGATGTCATCGAAATTTACTATAAAAGAAAATTATATAGAAAATAAAGTTTTGTAGTAGCAGTAATATAACTAGATAATGATACAAAAATGATGAAAGAGAAAAAGCAAGAAAAGTTGATTGCTAACCGTTATTAGAGGAGAGGCATCAGAAGAGGGAAAAAATACAAATAATAATCAAGTCCATTTCATATATGTTTTATACATATAATTTCATATAGTGAGATGAAATAACGCGGATTTGAACCATGGAAGTAACGAATAAAATGAAATTTTTGGTGATCAAATAATACTTACTACATTTACTTACTACTAACACATTTACATACTACTGACACATTACATACTACTAAATGTATTCCTAAAAATTCTTAATTTACAACAAAACTTAACCCTTTTAATTTTTTTTTTAATCTAGGTTTATTCATTCAATACATGAATTGCGAAACATGATTTGGAAATACATATGAAATACACAAACCTATTAACCCTTCTCAAGTTTGCTTTGTCTAGGGATTAAGTGACGAAATGTCCTAGATATTCTCTGATAATTTGATTATCCATCAAAACCTTGTGAATTTTTACCGTTGTCGAATCGAACGTCTAGAATTTATCAAAAACATGTCAATTCTAATATGCATTGGCTTTAACGTCATTTACGTCGTTTTATTATAATTGACAATGCCTTAAAATAAAGTAGTTAATTTCTACATTTTTGCCACAATAAACTGACAGAACATTAGACTCCAAAGGTAATTAAACATTTAAATTACAAAACACACGCAAAAGATTAAGCAAATAGTTCACGTAAAACTCTTTTTTGGATTAAATAAAAATTTATTACTAGATAAAACGCTTTTACAAATGACGATATTTAAAGAAATTAGGTCAAACTTTACACCCATAGATTTGGTAATCTTATTTGAGACGGCAACTGCTTTAGGGCCTAAGCCTTTTGATATGTGAAATGTAAACACTGGCTGCTCGACCGGCGGTTAACCATAAGAGACTTGTCATCGACGTACTTCCATTTTCGTCAATTCCATATAACTTGTTTGAGTTAGAGATAGAACTTGAAATAATACCCTCAGCATTACTTAAATTTGCAAACCAATTACAAATAAAGCATTTTATTGGCCTTTTGTCGTTTAATGTAGGCACAAAATTTAGGAAAGGGTTTAATTTTATTGTAATAACGTCTTTATATAAAAAGAATTTTTTTATATTGTAGAATATAATATGTGCTTATTTAACTGAATTATGAGTTCTTCACCAGCTAACCTGATTAAACTGTTCGCTTGGTGAATGAAAGTTTTTAAGAGTAAATACTGAAATAAATTTTAAATAAATAATTAAAAAAATAAAATGCGGGCATTTTTACGCCACACATACGAATATCTCTAAATGATCATTATATACATACTTCATAGAAAGAAAATACTTCGCTATAAGTATTTTTAATGTAATTAATAAAAGAAAGAGGACGTTTTGTGGATAACAAAGGTATTCGCGAATGTTCTTTTAATAAGGCATTCTTTTAGGTGAATATATATTATTATATTTCAACCTTTATTCTCATTGCTTATCAAGGACTTCGGCTTCTCACATAAAGTTCTTACTAGCCATCTTGTTTAAGATACTCGCATAGTTTTGGGTGCTATTTTCTCCAAACATCTGTAATTAACACAACTATTATTGTAACCGTGTACCCAAACTATCATTTAATAACGATGGTACTAGTTGATCAATTGACTTCTATTGAATGAAGCAGTTATAAAACAATAATTCTTTTCTATTGCAGTCTTCCAAGTGTTGTCGTTAAGTTTATGGACAATAAAATGAATTGTACAGCAACTAAGCAAAACTCAGGGCCGTAGTGTCTCTGAATCGTGACTTAGGTAAAATAAGCAACTAGAATATTATTCACATCGCTTACTATTTTGTAATTGCATACATAATCATTAAAAATTTTAGAATTCTTGTAAAGTATATGTATAAGCCAAACAGAGAACTTTCGGGAGGGTTTACTTCTAGTTTTGCTACTTCAGCGTTCAAAAGTTTATTACAATTTATGCATTATTACGTATTTAAATACTATAAACGACTTCTTCAAAGAAAAATAGTTCTCTTAAAGTTTTACGTTGTGTATGATAACTAAGGTAAAGATTTTGCATTTAATAATTTCTTTTTACACTTTGTTCTTATTTCATCAATATTCAATTTACAATGAACAAAATGCTAGATAGATCTCAATGCAAGAAATGAAGCTTTGCTTGAGATTTAGATCGTAAGAAAAAAAATATTTTATGTATAGGAGTACTTATTAACCAAAGTAAAAGTAAATTATATTTGTGTTATATTCTAATCACTTACACTATTCTGGAAATTCAACTTTTACGTCTTTCGCAATGAATTACGGTGCTTCCTTTGTATAAAGGTCAAATAGGTGAGCGACTATTTAAATATTAATATGTTTACGAGAGTTGTTGAGAAACTCAAGGTACTTAATGTTTGAAGTGCTAATGGAAAGTATTCTATTTTCCCAGACGAAAAAATAAAATAATTTTTACATCGTTATTTTATACAATTATCAATTTAATATTTTTAAACCATGGTTTTAATTCATAACGTTTATTTTATTTTATTCGAGTAGGCGACGAGCCGAGCAATACGTTCACCTGATGATAAGTGATATGCTTCCGCATAACTACGAGGAGCTAGTTAGGATGGTATACACTGCAATATATTGCGCTCGTCGCCTTGAGACGTAAGTTGTTAAGTCTCGTTACCCTAGTAATTACAGTAGCTTACAGCGCCCTTCAAACCGGAACACAGTAATGTTTGCACACTACTGTTTGGCGGCTGAAATAGGAGCTGCGGTGTTACCTACCTAGACGGTCTTCGGCAACAGTGACCTACCATACCGTAACGTGAACATACTTTACAAAAATCACCCGCCTTCGAAAAATTTCTAAAGTGTTAGATACTCGTGTAATTGTCATGATCTCGTGTATCGCCTACATTTTAAGCTATTAGCAGTTTCTGAAATCCCGGGCATCAGCAAGTTGTTTTAATTAGTTACAAAATCACATATAACCCTAATGTGGTTTTCAAATAAAATACCAATTAAAGGATGACATTCAATGGAAACGTACTACGGCTGTATATTGTTGAGCTCATAACGTGAACATATTAAATTAATAGACGATGCAGCGCTTTGTATTAACAATGATTGTGCAGAGCTTTTCATCATTTTGAAATAGTGCAGGAAAATATTGTTCTCACAAAATTGTGGGAATATTATTTGGATGTGTTACTCTGTGACATCTCTGTCGAATGAATTGAGTTTGGTATTTTGGATTACACGTCTTATGTTTGTTTAATCACTTTACCTTTGTTACCATTTAATGGGAGATTAATTAACAAACCTAAAGACGGAATTACATTAGCTATCATATCGTCCATAAAACAAAAATTAATTCTTTGTCGTTTCCTTTGCTACAAAAGTCGTGCCACAATATTTTGCAAACAGAAACAATCCGGAGTATGTTTAAGAAATGAGTAATATGAAACTTTTGCTGCGGATAAAGCAGTATTTCTCTTAAGAAATGCATTGTGAAATATATCTTTATTTACCCTTGAGAGTAGTCATTATTCACGAACAACAATATCTCACAACGTTTGCATATGTTCAATGCATCCCAGTAAATAGAAAACCACTTAGTTTCAATCTCAGAACGGTTTGTTGTGAAATAAAATAATACAGGCTTACTGAAAATAAAGTAGAAACGTTTCTCTTTAAATGCGAGAACGAACGTACGGCTGATATTTCAAAGATTAAACTGAAGTAAACAGTCCGATTTTAAAACACAGAAAAGCAAACAAGAAAATTGAAATGTTCAATTGATTCGATTTCTTAAATGCTTATTTCGTATTTTTTAAATTGTATAATCAAACTTTTCGTTTTCGAATATTTTCATTGTAGAATTATAATTACGTTATTAGCTTACTTAACTGGGAATATAAAGAAGAATATTCGAAGTTAGATAATTGTAATTTAAATGTTTACAGAAATCAGCTATCAAAAGGTTCGCGATAAATCGCAATAAAAAACATTAGAGTTACGACCAAAATATAAATCATACTATAATTTTCTTTACCAACGTCTAAGATTTTTTTATATTTTCTATCGATTCAAAACCTTAACAGAAGTTTTTAGTGTATATTTGTAGTTTTTTAAAAATAACAATTTACCGCCACAATAATCTATATATTTGTTGAGGATATCGGATATTATTTGATAACATGTGAGAGAGAACACATGGTGTTTTACAACACGCCGAACTCAATCGTAATCCTCGGGGACCCAAAAATCCTGTGTTTACGTAGGTATCACTCAAATACGATATATTTTATTTGAATTTCAGCAATAGTTGTTTTTTTTATAAAAAAAGTGTAATTTTTATACAATTTTAGTAAATATACATTATGTAAATAAATAATATATTCATAAACATTTAACAAATTTAAAGATGATATCTTATTAACAAACGTCTAATTTTTAATGAAAATTTCAGAGAGAATTCTGTAATAGTCCTTTGATGTTCGGATTACAGCGTCATATATCTGACGCTACAGTGATCCTGTAAAACGAATGGAGGGATTGCTACATCAATCTATATTTTTATAATTTATGGTCGCCTATTGTAACAAGATCTTGTATATTCAATCCATTGTTATAAATTACTGTAATACCAAATAAAAAGACAAAAATGTTATACGATAATGAGACAATTATAGTGAAGCGTGTTCAAGCAGATTTTTTTGGCTCACTTCTCATATGTTGACAAATAGAACAACTCTGCCATAACAGCTATGTTGTGACAATATGAGGTTGGCGGCTAGTTAAGTAAGTTCAAAATAGACCTACCCATCCAAAAACTAGCATATGTAGTGCCGGAAATAAACTGGGGATCTTCACATCATAAGGCATAAGCTTGGCCGTTGCGCCGCAGAGGCAGATAAAACAGTTTTTAAGTGACCATTTGCTTGATTTAATCCGTAGAAATTGTCTGTTATCGTTAAAAAATTACAATAAAGCTATTTGAACATTTTGTTAACGTTATCACGAAAAATAATAAAATGTAGTGTATATTTTATTATTTTTAACACTACGGTGGCGCTGGTGAGCGAACACGTCGACGCGCTACACAGCGCCTCTTCCCGAAGTTGCTATATAAATAGCAGCGAGTCGATTACACGGGTCTCTTTCGTTTGGATCGCTGTACCGATTACTGCTACGATATTGTATTTGTGTAGGCTATTTAATGTAAAATATAAGTGTAATCTCTGTTCACAGGTAAATAATATATTTTCAAAGCCTTCTGAAAATAATGTATTATCTTACGGAGGTTTCAATTCGGTACACTGGCAACACAGAACAATACTTATTTTCAAATAGGAAATTTTAATTGAATGCAGCATTT
The DNA here is from genome assembly GCA_029286795.1 of Byasa hedistus. Classification (NCBI taxonomy): domain Eukaryota; kingdom Metazoa; phylum Arthropoda; class Insecta; order Lepidoptera; family Papilionidae; genus Byasa; species Byasa hedistus. Next base: position 4,727,747 of record JAGSMW010000008.1, read on the forward strand.
GAATATTTTGAAATTAATTCCACTGTAATATAATCTCAAGAGAACTTACAAAACAGTTTTGTTAACGATACATTATTAATGCTTAAACGTTTGCAAAAACAAATCCGGTACTCTTTAACAATATAAACTAATTGATAGCACTTTATAATATTCAGTGTATAATACAAAAAGAGAACCGTTAGTGGTTAAAGCAAATCACCTGAAAGATAAAGTTTTTTTTATATTATAAAAGTGTAGGTGATGAAGAAGAGACCATATTACAGTAAGTTAATATAATGCCATAAAACCGTTGTGTTCGCGGGTTTCAGTACGTCTACTAGTGAAACAGATAATGCTTAAGAATACTAACTTTCGTTACCCCACCGTACCCACTAATTTCACTAGCTATAACCTCCTTGAAACTGATACACGGTAATGTATGCACAGTGCTGTTTGGTGACTTAAACGAGCGCTACTATAGTACCTACCTAATAGATCAGCTATCTGCCAGTTGTTGTCTCCTGTAACCTTAGTGAACAACATGTACTCTAGGTGGCAACATAATTAACATTTTGTTGCAAATATTTTAGCTTTAAGTTTTAACTGTGCGATTTCCATATGAAAAGTTAACTAACATTTTGTGCAAGTGGTACAGAAATTGTGAAAGCGGAAACTGTTTATCATTGGGACGTGCACGTTTTATTACCATTTCTAATGCCACCTAGAATATTTCCCTTGTGTCATCTAAAAATATACACGGTGAGTGGAATTTGTGCTTAACGAGTGACCTACAGAGGTATAAAGTCAATAGGAAATAATGCTTATGTACAAAATAAAAAGTAGATCATCCCGCATTTGCGCATGTGAGGCCATAAGCCTCATGCAGCGGTCAAAGTAAATTAATTAATGAATTTATTTATTTTTGATATTAAAAAATGAATTTTTTAATATCAAAATAACAGCTTTTTACTATGTTTATATTTACACGATAACTATAACAAAAAAGCAATTTTGAGATTTTTTGCCAGTCTTGGTTTCTCTTTTTTTTATAATAATCTCGGTGGGATTTATTTTAGCGAAACTTTTATTGACAGAAATCTGATCATTGTTTGAGAAGGAATACACAATACTGGCATATAAAATTCTTCAAAGAATACATTCTTATATTATTTTCATTGTTATAACTAATTATTTCAGCGACATCTGTCGCTGCAGTAATTCAATTTCTTTATTATTCAACTAATGATAGTGAGGATCGTTGGTCTTCTTCGTCTTTATATTATTTTTAAGAAGTCACTTTTTTTTCACAATCTAAAATAGGTGTCATGTTTAAAATATTAAAATACGTTTTACTATATTAAAAACGTTTTTTCATGCAATTTTATATACAAGCCGTGCAGATTCACTTTATAGGCATAATACATAGATTTTTAGTCATATTAAACAAACTTTTTAAAAAATTAGTTGAAGTGTGTGCTACTGTAGAGACCTTATTAGGGATTGGATCTCTAGGCATAAATTTCATTCAAATTTCAATTTAAAATATATCTTAAATTCATATAGCTCAATATAATTTCACAATTCGGTCATTTGATTTGAAACCGGAGACAGCAAAGAGAATTTCACATCCAGTTATTGATGAAATTTAAACGCATTTAACATTCCGCAATTATTTGTTTTATGATAAATGAAAATACAAATACACGTATTTTAATATTAATTAAACTAGTTTTGCAAATAGGTAGTTAAATTTCTACTTCTTTATTTATTTCTATTATTTAATAATAATTTTGGTAAAATTTGCACTTATCGGTTTACTTTGAAAACATTGTAGCTGTCTCTACACCGCTCTTTGGCTATTACATTTGTTTTCTTTAGATTAAATACGACGCGTGTAACATTCTGTTGGATTCTATGTTTGCGCAAATGATGTATAATCCTATATATATATGTACAGCCAGTTATCAACTTGATGTAACGCAATAACACAGCTACGCTGAGGAAATTATACATTTGCAATTTATGTTAAATATGCATTTATCGACATATCGTGTAGGTTGAAATTGTTGCCAGGAAATATGTAAAATGTCTGGGAAAACTGATGAAATCTTGTCACTTTTTAGTTCAGCTTTAAAAAAAAATTCATAAAGCGTATAACATTGCCAACAGAGGACCGCCTAGGTGGAACAATGATCTGCTGAAGATAGCAGGAGTCGTTGGATGTAGACGGACTGATCAAGCTGGTAAGCGATTGGAGAGACTTATGTTCTGCAATGGACATTAGTAACCATAAGTGATGCAACTTTGGGCATCACCTACGTCAAAATATTACTTATCAAGTACTAAACATAATTCCATTAACATCGATTGACTACTTTACATGTCACGACAACAGGAAACTTGTTTATCATTGTCAATCCATAAAGTCAAGCTGTTTCTTCAAACAAATTCAGTTGAGGATCGTCGTCACTTAACTATATTAAAAGAACCCCTTTCAGGAACATTGTAACGTACACGACTGTAACAAGTTAGTCACCAAAGTATTTTAATAGCAGCAGCATTTTTATGGGGCGCTTGTAAACATTGTTTGTAGTTGGCTTTTACAATTCCTTTTGTGAGCAGGTCGCAGGCTGTCGCCAATGAATGGGTCCGCTCAGCCGTGACCGGTGACTGAAAGAATGTACTCGTTAACTTCGGCCCGCACATAAATCAACGCGACCTTTGTATTAGTCTCGCCTACAAATGAGCGACACTTTCAGTGATATTCAAAACTAGCTGAACGTGCAACATCGTTTGTGGGAAGTACTGAACAATGTATAGGTTGTATTACAAAGATATTTATTTGACACATTACCAGATTTACACAGAATTCACACATTCTTACGCAATATTTCATTATATGTTCACAGGCATAGAAAACTTAAATAAAAATCAATAGAAGATAATGATTAACTTACTAAAATGCAAATAAATCGTTTAGGTATAAAATTTAACAATTTCTCCTAAGGTCACCTATGTGAAATACATTTTAAAAGTTAAAATAATGAACAAGTCCATGTGCTAGAAAGTGTAACGCGTTATTAAATAAATACAATGTTAACCTTTATAAAAGTAATATCTTTTATGACTCAACAAAAACACTAGAAACATGCTAAGCACATATTTATTCATGTTGTGTTATATTTTTTTATTTTATATGTTGCTGGTAATTATCGTTAGATACAAGCAAGTTCTTTTATTTCGACTTTCACATTACGTAGCAGTAATTAATTTCATTAATAGCCTCAATTTAATAAATGGAATTTTTCTAATAAAAATGAAATACGAAATTGAGTTTATAGAAAAAGGGCTATTTGAAAATCTTACAGCCGACTTCATTTTCCTTTAATTTATACAAGAGAGTTTCGTTTGAAACAATAATCTTTATTTAACACAGCAACATTTATTTCTGCTAGTAAGCAGTATTGTGCAAATATTACTGTGTTCCTGCTGCACAGCGTAGTGATTTTTTTTCTCTGAAATCTTAAGCCCTAAGCGATAAGCGCAACATGGTGCAGTGGAAACATTCTAACTTGCGACTTATAGTTGTGGGAATGCACATTATCAGTTTTACGTCACTTCTCTGCTGTGGTATATAGAAAAAAAAGAGAAGGGTAATTCGTGCCATTTAAACTTTTTTAATAATCTATCACCAAAACTGCAAAGTAAATCAAAATTTCCGTAAATTTTTTTTTGCACGGTCCTCTTGCCGAATTAAAAAAATCTATACGCAGTAGCGCTTGCGTCAACGCTCAATTAAAATTTTACTGCCCACATTTCACTACTGTAAAAAATGGTTAAACAAATTGTTATTTAGATATACGTAGCGGTAATAAAACAACAATATGCGGTTTATAAAAGAGAACAAACATCACGAATTATGCTTTATCTAGCGTCACCAACGCCAACATTCATTTTAACGCAAGTTGTTTTCACCTGTATAATTTTATATATTACTTTTGACGACAGTATTTTTGTTAAAATTTTTTAAAACCTTTTCATTTGGACGTTGAAAAACGAGTAACATGACGACTAGAGTAAATAATTTTCATAGATTTTTATTAAAAAAATATGTTATTGCAATGTTGTACTTATAAATTGTTATATCTTGCGATCATTAATTTTAATAATATACACTTAACACTTTAGAAATATATTTTATACTCGTTTATAGTCTTACATCAGCGTCGTACTTTTAACCCTTTTGTTGTATCACCAAATATATTCTTGCATGCGAGTTGTTTAAATAAAGCTTCCATGCTTCCACCACATCACAGTTGCTTAATAACATATGCAAAGATTATAAATGCCTTCCTTTGCTTACGTTATATGTTATGAATATTAATTACGAAGAAAATTAAAGTTCTTACAATTATATTATTAATACATGGTATTATGATATGTTCAATAATTAAAGACAGACCTCCTACGTGTAAAGAGCCAAGCCCAGACAAATCAATCAATCCATCCATCATCAATCCAGATATCCCATATTTACGAAAGCTGTTGGAACGTTCCAATTTCCTCACAATGTTTTACTTCACCGAGAGCTCATGTTCATAATTGTTACAAATTAACTACTAAAAAAAATCGGTAAAAAAACTTTTAAGTTAAACGGTTTTCTTTATGTGCACTGAAAACTACAAAATAAATAAATAAAAAAATAAAAAAAACAATTAATAAATAATAAAAACGTGGGGCCCATTAGTAGAAAGTAATACAGAAATAGTTAATACCGTTTAACTTAAAAGTTTTTTTACCGATTTTTATTTTCTTGTTTTTAGTATTTAGTGAAATTGTCTACCGAATATTCTGACATATATTATATATTCATAATGACAGTATTCTGCTAGTGTAGTCCTATTATTTGATACTCATATTGTGGTGGTTGTAGAAAAATATGTACCTAGTCCGCCATATTGGAACGGCGTCCATCTTGAATTTTAAATTTTGACATAGTCATCGTGTTTTACGAGTGTAGCCCTTTCATTTGATACCCATATTGAGGGGGTTAAGGAAAAATATGTAATCCGCCATTTTGTATCGGCGGCCATCTTAGATTTATAATGTTATTGATTTTATTATATTGTATTGTCATCTAAATTAAATGTGTGTACCAAATTTCAGATCAATCTGACAACGGGAAGGTGCTTAAATTTCAATTTCTAATTTTGACCCAAATTCCGTACGGGTCGAGCTAAATAAAACCGTTTAAAAATAGTTAAGACATTCGTTATGACACTATATTTAAAAATTATAAAACTGCTCAAAGATGCGTCAATGATAAAATAATTTGTTTAAGTAGTGATTAGTAATTACATCAATTCTATATATTATACATTGCATATAAAGCGGCAATTCATACGGCGTGACCCGATCGCTTAAGCTGGGAATAATTTCACGTCCGAGTGATTAAACTGGGATTTATGTTCTATTCCAATTATGATTGTTACTAACTTTGTTATAACTTTTTCGTTTATTTAGTTAATTTTAAATTAACTGTAATATCGTAACAATGTTAATTTTAAAACAAGTTTTTAACATGTCATGTCATTCTTTTTATTTGTTATGGGCTCATACTTGATGATGATGAAGTCGCAGTTGGTGGAAAAGGCTATTCTTAAATTTTTTTAGTTGACAGCTGAGACATTACAATGCGTTATTTCATGTAGGTTAAAGTTAAAGGCGGCGGTGGTAGTACCATCCAAATTCAACTACTTATAGCCCCAGGATCGCGCCAAGGACACAAGGCTAGGCAAAGTAGCTATGCTATCTGCGCTTTAAGCTATTAGAAGTTGATGTACTTAATTTGTTGCTTTTGATTTTTTGTTTTGTTTTACGACAGCACTTCCTATGCTACTCGATACGTACTGTATCATCTCATAAGTATACATTAAAAACGCATCTGTATATTCAGAGGCAATACGTCGTGTTAAATGATAATTAAAATTGATTGATTTTGTACACGGCACTTGTTTCATCTTCCATTTGTATAAATCAATATTAAACGCATTAGTGCGATGTCCGTACTGAATGTGAATTGAGGCCATTCTTAAAATTAAATAAAGCAGCAATTATAATCAAATTCTTGAACACAACTTATACAAAACTGCGATTGCTACGGGTTTTGTCGGTTTCTATTAAAGAAGTCTGAAAACTGAAGCACAATTCTTTGTACTAAAAATAACGTAAAATATTCGTGAATAAATCTTGACTATTTAAGGTTCTAGTTGAAAGCAATACATTGCAGACCCTACTATGTGCTATTGATCAATAACGATTCCTAACAGCTATTGTATCTAAAAACTCAATAAAATATCACGTCAACGTATAGTTTCGTAATTGCACATATTCGGATTTATATAACAAAGGGTTGACCCTCTGTAATATAAATGCGAATCAGTCCCTTACTTGACCTCCATCACTATTTTGACTAATTTTGGTATGGAAATGGACGTGACCTTAGACAAAGACAATCTGGGTAAAATTTTGAAATAAAACTGGTAGTGTAATCAACTAAAATTTGTTTTGGTAAAAACGATAAAACTTCTCTATGTTTGAACAAAGTGAACGACGTAATTGAAAGCCGTCTTAAAGCAGAAACAATGTTAATGGGGAAAAAAAGAGCTACTATCTACACGTAATATTTATCTAACTCCGTACGGGCCAGTCGACTTTTTTATTTTGTGCCCTGGTTATTTATCACAGGATGCACGCGACAGTTTCAGTGTTACTAATAGCCTAGGTAATGGGAGTTTATTCCCAGCAACTTAAACCTCTACCTTCCCTGGTAGACTAAACTAACGGCACGAACAAATTACCATATATGCGTTTTTTGATAAATATGGCAATCACAAATTATGCTTATGTATTGACTTATAGCAAATAAACATTAAATTCATGTTAGAAGACACCACTGAGGTAATATAACTTATATACAATGATGCTGTCAAATTATACCTATATAAATGACATGACAAAGGATTTCTGTTGATTAAAGTTAAATTTTGTTTAATTAATGTTTTGTTATTTTGTTCACCTTTTAATTTTTTTTAAACGTTATAACTAATAACTTACTAAAATACCAATTATAAAGAAAGTTATAGTGTACATTTAAACACTTATTTACCTGATAATGACGAAATGATTCTTCCATAATACGTAGAGAGCGGTTCTACGGCGTAGAGCTACTACGCACTTTGTTTTAAAGGTTATTTCACGGAAAGTTTAATTTAAGGTTTCTATAGAATAGTCAATATAAAAATAAAGAGATTTTCGTATTTAATTTCCTGTTCGTTCTCTGTTTTAGAAAATTGTGAATTTCTTTTCATTCACGAAAGCTGAACTCAACGTTTCGTAACACAAAAATTATAGAAAAATAAAACATAAAACATTGATGCATTTTATTTAATATATTTCAACTTATAATGTTAACACGGTTATATAATAAATATTCGTCGTCATTGTTAAAAATAAAATTCGCACATTTGCCGCTCGTCATAATTAACTTTTACGGCGATATTACATCCCAATTGCTGTCCGGAATAATTTTCCTTTGAATTCCTGCTTCGAATTCTACTTAAATATGTATTATAATTTATTACGTGTATTAAGTATTCAATTCCAATATTTGTAAATATTTTCTACCATAAAAATAAAGCTAAATCCTTGTCCATCAACGTTTCTCTTTAAGTTTTCGGTAGCTGCTTGCAGACTTATAAGAAGTATTTATACAACAAAACATATTGTACGTGCAAAGAAATGCATTAAAAACTCAGGAAATGTACCTTTGAATCGAACACTTGTGCGTGTGTTAAGGTCAACTCATGGTGTATATTTTGGTAAATTATAGAGCAAGAAACTTATTTTATAGACCAGTACCGAAAGTTCCATCATAATGTCAGGATTTCAAATTGTACTAAGCACGCCATGTTTTAACCTTGTAAGTTGATTTTATCTATACTATAAGCATTCATATTTCCTTAATACGAAATTAAAAATATGTAGCGCGAACAAAAATAAAAATTAGCACATACCAAAACTACTTTTTATTATCGAATTTATATTTCATCAAATTCTTTGCAGCCGTCTTCCAAATGGTATCATAGACTTGAAATGAATTTTAAATAAAATGTCTCTCTTTTTTGAGACTATTTTAACCGTGCATACTTATTTCCTCGTTTTATTTCTCCTTGTACATAAAGAGACACATGTTATTGGTTGGAAACTACCCTCGCGTGTGTTACAACGCTACATTTTGCTCGGAACAGTTTTTACTTTACAGCACAATGGTCTTTAACTAGTAAAAGGTCAGGTTATGTAAATAATTCTACGCTTCCTGCCCCAGCGCCGCGAGGAAGGCACGACCTAATTGATCTAGTAAAAGATTATGTAAATTGATGGTTGTTTTTATCCTTCGGATATATTTATAGGGTTTAAAATTACTATCGGTATATATTTACTAGGGGTACCTGTTGGTATAAGAAACCAAGGACCAACCCCCGGATAATGAAACTATACTTTACGTTATTAGAATTGGAAAGTCTAAATGCCACAGAATTGACGTTACATTCTTTAAAATTGTCGTTGTTTTATTGGTTTAATTTTTTTTATACAACAGTGGCACATTAAATTCATTGTTACGTTTTTATGTACCACAATGCACTTTTTTAATAAAATATACAATACATTTTTACATCACGTTGAAAATGATGAAAAGCGAATAAGAATATATAAGTCGCCGCTTTAATATCAGCGTCTCGTTATAAACGTGTAGGAGAGAACAACACCAGGAAAAGGGCAGCAGCTTTCCTGTGCCCTTTCGCACACAATAAGCTCGCAATCACCTTCAAAATTGAGAAGGCTTATGTTCCGCAGTGTACATCAATAGATCTAAATTTAATAGGAAACATCATGTTATAAGTATCAATATGTGTCAATCTATACTATTCTAAATGAATCTCTGTGTTTATGTTATAGTTAAAACAAGGAAAGCTTGAAATCAGCTTAACATTTATTATCATTTAATGAGGTTGTAAATAATGCTGTTGGTTTTTCTAATAGAATTAAATAAAAATTTACAAACTTGTCTATTATAAACTTTTTGATACATTAAACTTATTATAAAATTCATCTAGCTAATATGGCAAGCCTGAACTTAGTACCGACGGCTGCTACCGAGACTAACGGAATTAGCGATAGTTTAGAGGAAATTGCAATACTTACTGAAGTATGAACATTAATGATAAGCGGGTGACTTGCAAGTCTTTGCATTAAAATAGTTATTTGTTAATTATATTTTTGAACCATAGTCAATAACCTAACAATACGAAACCCGCAATTCATACTCTTACTAGTAATCTATAGTTAATATAACTTTTATTAATTGACGAGCAATATTAATTACTAATTCGCTTTTAATTTTAATTTATATATAATATATATAATGGACAGCAGTGCACAGCCGTGGGCTGAAGGTGATGATAATGAAGATGAAATATGATAAATAATTTCACCCATTATGAACGTCTACAATCCTTGATCAAATATTGATTATTACTATGTATAGACTTATGTTTTTATTGGATTTTTTCAGATGTCCTATTAATTATCTCCACATTATTTAATTGGCTTTTCAACCCTTAGGCTGTAGCCTCTCAAAGATACTTTGTTTATACGCGAAATTAATTTTATCTGTATTATTTTATAAAACAAGCAATACAGTTAAAACGCTCCAGGGCGTATTTGTGGTTGCTTTGCATTTCATAAATATAATGCTACTAAAGATAATGAAAAATTACAAAATGAAATACCGTTAACAAAAAGGCAAGTCAATTATATTTTTAATTAATTTAATTTAAAAACGAATTGTTCATAGCAAAGTTGTTTTATTATGAACAATCTTTTTGTTGTCGTAGATTAGAAAGTTGTAGATGTAATAGAAAATTTTTGACGATGAACAATATACGCAAAACAGACTTTTTGTTCAGTCAATAGAAAATTTTATTATGTTATTAACCATTTTTCTGAAAGTAATAACACTTATAAATAAAAATTATATATGCAAATAAATTAGGGGTCGAATCTCGAACAGTTTTAGTAATGCCAAGATTACGATGAATAGACACAACATACAACTAAAAACTTTATAGTAAATATAACATTAATTTTTTTGATCGTAACAATTTGAGTGATACTATAATAGTTTGCGACATCAGTATCTGTTAAAGTTATTTTTAACGCAAAGTGCTTTAGTATGACTTTGTGAACTTCTATTCGATGGAGTGGCCTTAGGCATAAAAGTCATACAGAACCTTTCAGTTATAAACTTTGATTTCTAACTTTTAATTTAGTTCACACGAAATTAATCAATACTATGTATTAAATGAATATTATATATTTAATTATTTTGTATAAACTGGAAAGAATTATGCTTTCTAATTTTTAACCATACTGCATTTATTACTACTATATACTTGCAGCTATTACGTACCTATAAGATGTTATATTTATATTCTCGTCTGCAATGAAGGAGACGTCATAAAGCGATTTCGCGTGTCAGATAACCGTTTAATGGCCAATATAGTACAGTACCTTCGTATAGTAACTGCGCTGCGAAACTACGAAGGAAATACCCATACAAGATGCTATAAATACCATCGGTATAATTTATGACGTCATAGGCGGGGCCGAGGTGGCGTAATGCGCAAATTACCAATCTGTTACTTAAGGCACCCCCTGATTGATGGATTTATAAAGGAAAAAACATTAATCTTGTACAGCATATTATTTCAGATGAACTTTATTATTTATGAAGATTTTTGTTTAGGCATTACTGATTTCCGTTACTGATGCTTTGCTGCTCATTAAAATGTTATTTTATCATTATCTATATATACCTGTGTAATTTAATACAATAAGTAAAGTAGACGAAAATCCCGTCTTCCCCAAAAGGCATTATTCCTTTGTCAGCCGTCCAACTGTTCGGGAAGACCTTTAAATTTGTCTGTTCCCATAGAAGGTATATTTTCAGTAACATTTAAGTCTGCCTATTGTGTGCGTTTAGTGCTTAGAGACCCTATTTCGCGTCAGAACTTTGCTTGTTATAAGTTAAAAAAACGTTTTAAAATTTTAAATGCTTTTGTTAGTGTCAATATATGTATGTATAGTATGTAGTGTAATATTTTGTTAGACTAATTAAAAAATGATTATAAAGGGCCTTAGGCACGTATAAAATTTCTAATTCTAATCATATTAAAGATTATCTTCTTGTCATCAGTTTATGTTTTACTTAATTTCTTATGTTCATATACCTTAGTGCAAGTTACAGCACACACTACCGTGAGCTGATTATAATTGCTTGTTAGTTTTAATTAACAACAAACTGTATCATGGAGTAAATATTAGAAAGTATAGAGGCGCTGAACGTAAAAGCTTTTATAATTTAAATGTAACCAACAAAGTTAACTGTGGAAGTATGTTTATGTATAATAAATAAATAAAAAAAATGCAACAAAATTCACTTCGTATTGCACTTGAATCTAAGTAATTAACTTGTAAATTTAGGCTAAGTTGTTTAGTTGTTAACCATGTCAAAAAAAGTTTATAATAATACGGCCATTATGGTACAGTTTCTAACCTTGTTCTATATTGTAATTCGGAGGCGCATGGCGCGATTCCGAGGCCATGTGATGGAGTTTCGAATGGCGAATTTCGGAAAGTTTTTCCAAAATCGCGCGCCTAGTTACAACTACCCATATATTATATACCTGCCGACATAACAACATTAACGTATTCCGGCTATCAATATATTACGGCGACAATTTTATGAGCGATTAAGGTTCACAATCTTCAGCCTCGTTGTCTGTTAATATCATATGAAATTGAAGTGGGCTCGCTCATTGTTGTTGACAAATTAAAGCGAGGTTCTTCGGATTTTATGGCGTTACTTAATTATTTCATTATCCTGTCGTTTTGACCGCTTTATAGCAGTGATAGGTCCATGGGTTCCTCCCAGTGACCGGGATTGCTGCAAATCGTAAAATTTAGTTTCATTAAAACGTATAATATTAGCGTAAATCTAAAAAATCATTAAACGATGAGGTTATTACTGTGCCCTAAAATCCATAAGTAGCTACGGTCAAACAATTTTTTTAATAGTTTTTTAGTTGTTAGATAAATTATTCAGTATAAACTACTTAAACAAAACTTTACATTATTTTTTTAAACAAAATATAGTATTTATGAAAGAAATGCAGATAATATTTAATTATATTTATTCTAGAAAAAAAAAAATAAGTAACGCACAAAGGTAGTAGCGTCATTAATTTATTCAGAGATTGATTGTTCTTTGTTGGCCTTGGATAACTACACCTGGTTGACCCCAGCACTGACACCAAGCCATGAAAACCTTGACGTCAGTATTTCGCTTATCATCTGTAACAAACAACAGAAGTTGATCTCTATCTTATAATAAATGATTTCTGAATGACAAATAATACGAAAGATTTATTGTTCGTTCAGAAATCATTCGGTTAGTACCGAAAATAATACAATTGAAAATTATGTTCCCATACAAAATATTAAATTAATGTTAATAAATAAGTTTTTGACCTTTCTATGATATATTTTTTTCATAACAGAAAAACGTGTTAATTTTTTTGTTTTTGAATTCCGTATAAAAATTGTATAAAACATGATATTTCCATATTACTAACAGGCACTTCAATTTTTTTTCTGGTGTTTTCATTGCTTTGCGACCATTGACTGCTTTTAAGGTAAACAAATTGAATGAACGAGGATATATTTATACGGTTACTAGAAAATACGAAACACTTTTAATATAGCATTTATGATGAACTGAATCAGAAAGTTTCGAGTTTGTTTATCCACACCCTACGTATGGACGAGTCATCGAGTCGTGATTCTCCTGTCTTTTGACGCATGCGGTTATTTTAAGACTTCTTGGTTCAGTGCAACCGTTGCGTATTGGTCGATCTTATATTAATAAGGCAATAATGAAATCAAATACATATACGTTTAATTCAGACCTTTTTGTTTACTTTTATATTTCTGGATAAGCATTATTGAACAATGTTCAAGCTACCAGGATAATTGTAAATATGTTAATATACCTTTGAAGTAAAATTATAGTTGAGGTTACTTCTATGGGACTGACTTTTACGATATGTATTATTATTTACTCTTTAACTGCTTTCGTGGCTACTTATTTGAAAGATACGGAAGTCCGTGGTTCGATTTTGTGGTTATTGTTTGGTGCAATGGTTTTTTATAACTCATCACAACAGCGTTGCTCCGTTTCGGTTGTTAACATATTAGAGCCAGAGTAATCCCAGCAAACACGCTTCACTATTCACAGTCTCAATGTCACTTAACGAAGTGTAAAATTGAGGTCAGGTGTTAACCCTTAGTAAAAAAAAGTAATTATTCGATATATTTGTGTAAATGTAATATCTTCTATAGTATAAACCCCTTATCTAATTATCGTTGTTAATTAATCTGCCAAGGCAGCTGACTGTCTGTTATTCCAACCGGGACGCGTCATAGATGCTCAGACGCAACGAACCCCCACGCAAAGCTCGGAGTATGAACAAAGCCCGTCGCTTCCCAGTTCAGTCAGTACACGCGGGATCTTGACGCGAGACACAAGTCTCTAACAAAAAGTTCATTACTTAAGTTGTATCACATCAAAAGGAATTTTAGTTTTCATATCTTCAGGTATACTTTTTCTCCATTTATATTATAATGAACTTTATCAAAATTTTCTATTACGTATATTATGTATTTATTCATACCGAAATTTAAGAAGTCTTTCTTCAAATCCGTCTGTGTTTAAATAAAGTTATATCTGTGATTCATTAAACAATACTTTTAATATATAACAAAATAAATGCTCTGAATGTTAAAATATATCGAACTTCCTAAAAGATTTTTGAACTAAACAAGCTGTTTTGTAACTTCGAAAGAAGTTACGCTTTATACAAAGGAAAACAGCATCTGCAATTTTAAAAATCCATTGTTCTTTTAGATATAACTTTACTGAATAAACACAAATCCAAAAATACTAAACTTTCACAATTGCAAACATTCCTTAGAACGTCTAAATAAAGAATGAGAAACTAGAGTAGCATTGAACATTGTCAATTTCCTTGAATTGTGTATATCTAGAACAATACGTCTGTTTTCAAAAGTAAAATTTATAGAACATACTAGCACTTGCTGTTCGACGAACTCACCCTGAAATTCTTCGGAGACGTAAATTTAAATAGTCACAGCTTCCCGCTCCTGGCGCATCGCCAACGCCGGTTTTCATTTCCATCAACTGTGACTTTTCGTTTTAGTTTTGAAACGAACAGAATAATTCCAAGGCAGATTTTATTTGTTTTACTTTAAAATTGATTTATTGATTATTTGGAACGGTTTTTCAAAGAATATTCATATAAATATACATGTTTTAAACTATTTACGTGAGTTTCGCTTTTGTAACAACTATAAATATTTTTTTTCGTAAAGTACGATTTTGGTTTAATATGTACAATATGTAGTATAACACAAAATATATTTTTATAGATTACAATAATCTAAACAAGATGTCAGAAACAAAGAACTTGGAAGCCGGTCAGCAGCTCGTTAAGAAGACAATGGACGAGTTAGTTCAACAAAAACAAACTAAGGATAAAGTAACAATTCAGGCGAGGCAAGAATTCCGTGAGCACTATGAAGAAAGCTACGAAGAAGAGTTCGAAGAGGAGACTTTCATCGACGAGTTTGGAAATGAAACCACCAATAGGGTAGAATCCAGTAGTGAGAGCAAGGAGCATACTAAAAGCGCTGATGTACAAGTAAAAGCTACAGGACTTAACGCCGAACAAGTCAAAGCCCTCACAGATTGTGCTAATGCAGCAGGTCAACTGGCGCTTACGTCTGAGCCCGCAAATTGAACCATGTAATTTAAATTGTTATTTAAAATATTACGGTACACCTTGAAGGCAATTATCTATATTGCTCGCACCCACGTTACAGTCAGAAGTTTTGTCAAAATTAAGGATATTTAATTATTCAGACACAATTACTTGGGTTTGTTGTTCGAGTTAAACAAAATACTCCTAAAATCTTTCATTCCCGGAATTCTCCTTTACCTTTATTTTCATAACGGAAATATTGTAGCGTTGAGTGTTAATTAATGATATAAATTTGTTTCAGGTGTCATTTCATAGTGCAAGTGGTGGTCTCAACAGAGTGATAAAGACTGTGTCCAGTGTTCCTTGTTACATGTTATTATAAATTTAAATTTGCCGTTGTAAGAAAATTAATAAATGTATTAAAATAACAATGGTGTATTGAATTAGTGACGCGAAATTAACAGTGCTGTTTTAGCTCTTTTAGGAGTACAACAAAATGGAAGAGGAAGACGACGAAAGGAAAATCCGTAGGCAAAAACTAGCAGCTTTTAGTTCATTAAACGCACGTATCGTTCAATCTTCACTAGAGGAAGGTTTCTTACGGCAACAAATATCATCCGAATCGACTGAAGCTAACACATCAAGTATTTCAACAACCCAATTTAGCGACAGGAGTTTTGTGTCTAAAACGAGTACGTTCTCTCGGAGTGGTACTTCAAGTTCTAGTCAGGAAGAATGTGAGCTGGCACAAACAACAGTCACGAGCGGTAAATATCTTGCAGCGACACGGGTAGAGACGGCTCGTTCGATGGAGAGCCTCCGTCCGAGTAAGGATACTTCGCCAGCACGACCAGCGAGCTCGTGTACCACCGTTCGCGTACATCGCAACTCGTTTCTAACAGCTAGCGAAAGAGATGTGCGGGAGACGAGAGGTCTGCCCGCGCGCCGTGCTTTATCCGGTGAAGACATGGGTAATTCCGCTGAAAAAAGACGTGGCTTGTTCGCTAGCACTGAACGGAGAGCGTTACAACAGCTCAGCTTACCTCCACCAGAACGTCGTCTCACAATCCTAAGCCCGCACAGCCCCCTCGCTTCCACGGAACTGCAATGGCCTACACCGTCGGGTATACGTGGAAGACGAAAGAAAGGGATGGTTCTGCCTAAACTAATATTACCACGCAGCGATTCAGATGGATCAGAAGTATTTTTTGGAAGGTGCTTAATTTTTTTTATACATTTATTAATTTATGTAAAAATTTATCAAATTTTTTCATACTATATATGTGTACTTTTTTAGAATTAATTCAGTACTTTGAAGAATATTCATTATAATCAAATGTAAACGTTATTACAATTACTTCTGAATGCAGAATATGTAAATATATATTATACATAATGAATTATATATGTGTCAGCATATAAAAACGCGACTGCTTAAATTGATTTTTAAAAATGAAATCAACTTGCAATTAAGGTAAAGCCTAAATTGTGGGGTAAAAATAACCTATTCATAAATTCAAACTAAAATATTAAAATTTCTAAAACAAACATGTACCAAACCCAATGTACGTCAGTAATAAAACGCTAACAACATTTGTTTATGCTGTACAACCAGAATTTATTTGCTCGAATTCGTGCTTTGTTTACGTATAATTATAAAAAGTTTTCGATTGTTGTTTCGAAACAGAGTACAAAAGGAACTAAGATAATCTTTGTTATACAATTAAAATAATTCATCAGCTACATCTGATGTTCCATCATACAGCCTTTAAATAACAAACTAATGTAGAACAGGGGGATTGTTAAAATTTATGATTAGAAAATATACTTCGGATGAGGACGCCGTCAGTAACATGGATTAACAAAAGAAAGTTTTAATGTTCACCTATATTAACATAGAACTGCACGTGTAGAATGTTGGATAAAATCCAAATATGTTTTGCTTTATCGGTCTCACACTGACTAAATGAACAAACATGCGATGTGAATCATTAACGTTGTATTTTTAACTACTCAGGCTGAACAGGTAACTGTGAAAATAGCGCAAGAAGATAGGGAATCTTCTTTATTAAATTGAAAAAAAAATCATTTTACGAATTCATTGCTTGTAATATAAAAATTGCATTTTTATTCAATTTCTATGAGTATTTACTCGATATTTATAACACAAAACCATTCTTATTACAAAAAAAATATTAATTGCTGTAAAGTTTGGGCTGTAATTGACAACATATAGCGTTGCTAACTTTATAAAATTTTACAATTATTTAATTTTAAATCTAACCGGTGGTAGAAAATACATTCCTATGATATTTAAAACAATCTATAAGTATAATTACTCATAAACTAGAAAAAATACTGTCTGAAGCAAATAATGTTTTGTCCCAGTTTTTTTACGACTTGAATTTCACAGTAGCTTATTTATACTACAGTCTCTATATCATATTTTCTTACTAAAGTATACTTGCTATTTTTATTTCAAAGAGATGACTGAAGGGCAATATCAATCTTGTTGACATTAATACGTCTATCACGCAATTGCGTGAGAGCTGGAACAACCTACATTTATTTAAAATAAACTCTTTATATGACAAAAAGTAAGCAGATCAATCGTACTTTTGAGACATTAAAAAAAAGCTTTTGGTTTTAATTGTTTCATGACCTGGACAAAACGAACACGTGTTACTCAATTTCATATAAATTGATTCCCGAGTAATAAACAATATGTATGAATATAAACTACATATTATAGACTACACAATTCTGAACACTAGAACTATAAAACATAAAAATAATGCACAAAACAGTAGCTTCTCTTACAAAATATTTGTGAAAACTGCGATTTAACCAAGAAAAATAAGTCTTCATAAATAAACACATCAAATTTAATTATGTTAGCTATCACGCTTGGCAGTCGTGTTGGCAAATGAAAAGTAAAATAAAAAATAAAACTGCTTGTTCTCGGGCTCATAATTTACCGTGACTCTTACAAAATTTCAAGATAACATGACTAATGTCTGTCTTCAACTCCAATCAAATATATCTACCACAATATTTTGAAAGTAATTTTGAGAAGGAATAACTAATTTTACGATAAGATTTCATTGCTAAAAGAAGGTAAATCGTTTGAAGGTACCACAATTAAACATATAATTATTAAGTCGTATAAATTGAGGGCATATATATTTGTCAAAAAAAATTCCTGTGCCATTTCTTTATCTACATATATCGCGGCACAATCGGGTAGACAATTTGAATATGGAAGTAAATTGTATCTAGAATTATACGATTTTCTCATAAGACAAAAATATATCGACATGTAAGTACAAAGGCTGTTATCCTAAAACAACAATTGGAGCCGTAGGTTTACCAAGCTCCTCGATCCTCAGGGACTCTCAGTGTGAATGTTACGACCTATCACTTGTCCAAACGTAAATGCTAATCGTATCTTTAATAACAATTGTCATTAAAAATCGAAAACGGATACCTACTCACATATGACGATAATTTTTCAGCACTTTTCATAATTCAAATAAATATATAATCAAATACTTTATCACATAACAAATCTCATACAGACTGCACGATGTCTTTACTGCATTGTACAGTTTTTCTTCTTAGAGATCTTGCTATCATACATCGTACTTAAAATCACTTCATTATTAGACCAAAGAGCTTAGACTTTATTTTCACGGAAAATTCAACCGTTCATAAAACTAGGATGAGACAAAAAATCTAAGTACTTCGAAAGGAAAATGTATGGAAAGATTTCTTTGTTGTTGGCGGCGCTCATTTCTCAGATAGCGTGTCACGCAGTAGGTCGGTTTAACCGGAACATTTATGTCTCAACCGGTGACTTAAATAAAGTAGTGAATGTGTCTACTTATCTGTCTACAGAATCTTACCTACTGACATAACTGATTTGTTGTAGAAAAGTTGACTATAGTAGTTCTACGCGCCATATAAGAAATTTTAAGTTTATTAGCGCTTTTCATGTTTCATTGGTTATAGACTATGGTATATTACATTTTGATTAAAAGCTGTTATTTTATACTAACTGTATGTGGTATAAAATTAGCAAAAGGTCCGAACTTACGCTACATATGAAGGACATTATTCGCTCATAAATTATTTTAATCTTTTTATTTTAATACATGGAGATTGTAATGGATGCAAGCGGTAGGCTGTTTCACTTATAGATTGCTTATCGTAACACGATGATCGATATTATACAACACTGATAACAAATTAACATTAATTCACTTTATGCACAGTCCCCTTATCAGTGTTTGGCAAAGTTATTAATTCTGCACACAACGCGATTAAACTTTTCTAAAAATCGCTATAGTAGGAGTTAAGCCGACTTAAAGTTTACAAACATTTTAATAAGTTTATATATTTTTAATTTATTTGTCGAATGGGGTAACACTTGTCCTCATTTTGACGATAACGATGCCTGTCTAAAATATTCTGGCTCTCATATGCTGACAGTTTACTGGTGGAAGGTCCCTGTTGCCGGAGACCGCCTAGGTAGTTACAACCGCAGGCTTATTTCAACCGCCAAATAGTAGTGTACAAACAATACTGTGTTCCGGTTTGAAGGTCGCTGTAAGCTAGTGAAATTACTAAGGTAATGCAACATATCACCTTATGTGTCAAGGCAATGAGCTCAATGTGGTGCAGTATATATCATCCCAACTAGCGCCTCGTTATTATGGGCATGCGTATCACTTACCATCAGGTGTCGCCGCGCCCGTTTCTTCGCCTTCGAATAAAAAAGGTTGAAATACGGTAATGATGATTCGATAGCAAATTTTCAGCATGAAGGTAGTAGCTATTCAGACGGATTCAAAAAACTCACTATCGAAACTCCCTCACATATGACCTCCGAATTGAAACAGGTAGCCCCGTGTGGCATAACAAGTAGTTAGCCGCTGCAGAGAAAATTTTTTGTAATAATTTGTTTTTTTTCTTACATTAAAAAAAAATATTGTTTCTTAACACCTTAACTAGTAGCAGATTTGATAAAGATATTTTAAAATGATTTTACATTCTTGTAAATTTAATTATAGTAATGGAAATAAAATGAACATTAGCTAAAGAGGAATTGTAATATTATTGGTTTAGTATGAAGTAGTCAGTAACAATTGTACAATAAGAACATAAGGTGCTTCAAATTTTTCCGATAAAATCACTAATATCGTGTTGGTCATGCGATGGTCCTTTATCTAGCCATTATTATAAACGAACCAGGGATACGGACAAAAAGAATAAGCAATAAACGAAAAAGCTTAATCATAATAATACGGGCTTGTATGTGGTATTTTCGCATGTAATGATCCCGTTGGGGAATTGTTTATAAACCTTACCGGAGAATATATTTTTTTGGGTATGATCAAAACTAACCATTGGACAGTATCTTTATGTATGTATATACGTATACTATAACTAACAAAAAGGAAAACTAAAAACATGTTCTTCTTGACCAAAATTGGTTTGGACGTAACGTATAGAAATAAGTGTTTTTATGAAAAAAATAACTTATAGTATCCGTTACAATTTGCTAGCATTCGAACCTATTGTAGGTAGATAACAAAACATGAATGTAATGCTGATTTATTTGTTTATTAGCGAATCAACGTGAAAGCTCGTTAAGGTTTCCATACATAAACCGCATCGCAGTTGTGGAGGTGGGTAGGTAACCCTGCATATACCCTGCATATAAACAGGTATATATTCCACTGACACGTATTGTACTGCAGTTCCTGGTGCAACCGTAGCACGATCAATACTTTAATGCCTGCCGCCTATATCTTTTGTTGTTATTTGGCGAAGAAGTTTCGTACGTACACGTACTCCGTATATCAGGAATGTATTTTGTTTAAAAAGTACAGTATACTTTAAATTACCTGAATTTTATTCAGTAATTTAGTGATTTGTTATATTTTCGCTGAAACTTTTAAAAAATAGTAAACATTTGATTGCGTTTATGCATTTATTACTCCGACGATTTCGATCACTTTAAAGACTTCTTTTTTAAATCTCCGTAGAACGGAAGGTAAGCAATAGTAAAAATATGCAGGTACTTCATCATGTCTATGAGTTCAGGATATCTGTCTACACAGTTCTCCCACGATCGTAAGTATTGCAAAGCACTCGAAACGACTGCGTAATAAAAAAAATATTTTTTAAATGTTTATTTCACTTTCTAATCTCTTCTCTTCATACTGTGTTCTAAATCATTGTGTATGACCTACGTGCAAAATTAAACACACGGCGACCTTAAAATTAATAATTCAGACGGACCGAAACGCTTTAATTCAAAAGTTAAAGTTACTATAACTAAAATTTTTGATTAAATTGTACATCAAAATATATGACATCTTTCAGCGGCAAGGTTCTATCATTACAGACCGTTCAAGTATTTCAGCTGTCAAACAATAAA
Source organism: Byasa hedistus (assembly GCA_029286795.1). Taxonomy (NCBI): domain Eukaryota; kingdom Metazoa; phylum Arthropoda; class Insecta; order Lepidoptera; family Papilionidae; genus Byasa; species Byasa hedistus. The sequence continues at coordinate 4,749,131 of JAGSMW010000008.1, forward strand.
GCGTAAACATTACTGTCTTCCTGTGTATATTATTTAACTAGCTTCCTAACTTTTGTTATAAGTTAAAGCATCACTTCGTATCAAGCGAACTTCCTGCAGATTTCGTCACAACGTGAAATAAAAAAATTTGAACAAAGAAATTAACTTATCAGTTTGGCAACCAGATCGTTTAAGAAAGAAATACATAGGTTCACCAGACAACTATATTTTTAGTCCTCCAACGATTTTTATGCTGTTCAAAATTATCTATGTTTATACCAACATATAAAATTATATATAATATACTACAGGTGACACGGAAAAATGTTATATTTTTATACTTCAGTTATAAAGCAACGTTTTAAGTGCCTAGGCATATTACGTTAAGTACCGAAACTCATTCATATTAATGTTGAGCCTGATTTAATACATAAAATTTGAATTTATGATTTCACTTAATAAATTTATGTAAAAATATTTACATGATGTGTTTCTAATATGCAAAGGTTATAGATGGGATACCTGCCAAAGTTTTACTTATAATATTAATAGTATGATATTGATTATTAATACCTAGGCGATGATTATAAATGATAAAAAACTTAACAAAGATGAAATTCTTTAAAAATAGGAGAAAGTGTAACGTAATACTAATGTAGTAACTTAAATGTATCTAATATACGAACAACACTTAGTCATATGTCTATAGTCAGTTCATTAGTAAAGAAAGAGACATGACTGCTTTTTCAAAAGAAGTGTTTAATCTTCTTAATTTTGAAACAAGTTCTTCTGTGCATAAACTGAGAGTTACGTATCGCCTAAGTATACGTTAAACTCTTTAATAAATAAATCGTGAATAGCTAAAACATCTAAAAATCCGTTTATAAACTATATTTTGAACTTCATAGAGATTCAATACCAAATTTTTGACTACAAATAAATTATGAAATGAAATGTTTTTTCGATGAGACTGAATAAATTTTATCAATGATACAATGAATATTATGTACACAGATGGTTAGTTAGTATTCACTGAATTTGAAGCCACCTGGGTGAACAATGTTGTAATGACATAGGTATGCAAAATATTCGCATCTTCACAAACTTGCAAAGGAAAATGACTAAAAGATCTGATGGCAATGATGATGCTGTGAGATCTACCAAGAAATATAATTGGGCGCAAAAAACAAAAGGGAAAACTGTCCTTCTTAGAACGAATCTCGTTCTTTTTCATTTTTCGAAAGATTTTATATTATTTTTATACTATAAAACTACTAGCAGTAAGTTTCTAATGCCGTCTTAAGCAACACAGCTTCTATTTCTGTCGCCAAACAATTCTATACAATCATTGCTATGTTCCCGACTTAAGAGACGTCTAACTAGTTAAATTTCTGGACTAACGATAAAATATCTCATGTCTCAAGGGGACGAGCACCATGTGGTGTAGTGTATATCATTCTAACGACACATTTTTATGGCCCGTATCCGCTTTCTACTAGGCGAACGTCTCGTTCGCCTCGTCGTTTTGTCGAATAGAAAAAAACTAGAACGCATTGTACATTCGTTTATCGTAATATGATTATTATTAAGGAAACAGGATACATATTATGTAAAACCCGTTTCCTTTTTTGTATTTAGATATACGATATATTTATTTTGAAATGTGAAATTGTGAATGAAAGATGCAGAAGATTAGAATTCGAATTAAATCCTTTAATCCTTTGTGTTTTAACCAAAAAAAAATCAATAGCTTCAACAACAGCAGAAATAAAACTTAATTAGAGAATTAAAAAGTTATTACGTACATTAATTTTTAAAATAGCATTATGCCAAAGGATTACGCGTAAATGAAGAATGTTTAATTTATAAACTAACTCATAACCTTTAATTTCTGCTATAAAATACATATTTTCGTATACTACTAATTTCTTCTCTGGAAAGATTAGAACATTTTACTTCTTGACTTATATTTTACAGCATAAAAAGTTATCTCTGATCATCAACGATTACATTATACTTATTTATTATAACAAGTCTATTAAAGAGCAAACTTGAGTACGTTATTAGTAGAAAAGTCAAGTATTATCCCGTAAATGTCAACATAGCGTGATTAAAAATATACTTACATGTGTGACCTAATCCATATGTTATAGACTTACCTCTTCAAAGGATTTTTGTTAAGTTACATTGCAGTATAAATATTATAGTTATCAGTACTAGTGATTATTTTATTGGCCGAAATTCGTCCAAAAATTCTTTATTGAAACATGTGTGTTCGACTTTAACAGATCGCGACAGAATAAATAATTTCACGTTTTAATTTATTTAATGAATTTGTAACATTATGCAACCATTTTTACATTCTGTGTTGAAATTTTACTACACTAAGTCTCCACTGTGCAAGGAATTTAAAGGATGCTTGGGATGTTAAGTCTGGTTACTTCACCAACTTCACAAGTTCTACGGTAAAAATAGTCGTTGCGGTGGTAACTACCTACATGGTCTCCTGCAACAATTCCTACTACCGTTAATAAATGAAGGGTAAATAATTACTTCGCGTGTTAATTTCTAAATTAAAATTAATGTAATAATAAACCTCATCATACTCTGTTATATAGATTCGTCTTGCAGCTTTTTTCTTCGAGAATATATAAACAAAAAAACAACATTTGGTTAATATACAAATATATAAATCGACTTAATTTTCCTTCTCGTAGAAGTTGAACCTTCTCTCACAAGAAGAGCAATAAGGTACTATACATGTTGGCTGAATGCTTGTTGACGAATTAAGAGTCATATACATACATTGATATACAATAAATTATTAATTTAAAATTCTCAAAAAAATCTGATGAAATCTTAGGTATTATTTAAAATTCTTGTTAAACTTGAACATTAAACAATTTGATCTACATTTTCCTTATACAGTTGGAAATGTACACATAAGATTCGCGCTCCGACAGGTTTACACGACCTGATGCAGGTTAAGCTTTTATCCACTTTGATTGTGACAGAAGACCCACATCCGTTAAAGGATTAAAGCTGGGTTTCAACTTTAGCTTTACGAAGAAGCTTTGTTATCTGGTTGTACTTGTTTTTTACAATTACAATAAATATTTTCCAACGTTTGGTAATTAAGACACACTTATCTTTCTAAAAAATATATGTTTATAACAAAAAACATTCTGCCCCAAAAATTGTTTGATACAGTGATTTTGCTTCAAACACCGTTAAAAGTACTCTTAATGGTAATAATAAAAAACAAATAAATTTTAAATAGCCTCAGCAATTTCAAAACCACAGCACTGCAATGTATAAACATTAATATTAACTACTATCAATTTTCCAGCACATTTAGTACGAAATTTTATTTAAAAAGGCCGTTATTACGATGTGTTTGATATCGTGTCAACATCCATTCGTCTATTACGAAATCATATAATTTTATACTATAGCCCACTTTTAAAGATGCTTTCAATAAAGTTATTTGTAACGTTAAAATGAATGAAGTAATAATATAGGCTTACGGTTAAATAAACACTGTGTTTGTAACAAATAAGTAGATTAGGTAAAAAAGTGTTTGTTCATATCACTGTTAAACTTTTTTTTCACATTAATTCAAAGTCTTGTTGAGGATATCGTTAATCTGACAATATTCATTGCTGTCCATAACTTTCGCGTTTGGCATGCGGGTTGATGAATGCAGTACTTTGAAGTCATAGAAAAAGCTACTGGCCTGGAGTTATTCTCTTCTTAGTCATCGTTTACGATATGCCGAGGTTAGAGTGTTGAGGATATTCTAACCTGCCCGTCTCCCGCACTATGATAGCAGTGATAATCTTAGTTAAATAAACATGAGTACTATTCGTGTCATGCAATGAAGTGCAGTGTACCTAATTACATTCAAAGATTTCACTTTTTAATGACGGAATCTTTTAGGCATTAAAATTTTATTTAACCGTTCTTTTACACCAATTTCAAAGCAAATGGATGACCGAATGCTATTTATCATGACAGTTGAGACCGACCTGCTAAGCCTCGGTGAGACCACACTGACTGGAAGTAATAGCTCACAACAACTAAGCTGTACGTTGAATGAAGGCTAGTGAATATTTAAAGGCGGGTCGAGCTAGTTTTGCTTCCCTGCAAACTTTGAGGAGAGCCCGAAGCTAACATGTCAAGTTTGTGTTCGACTTCAACGTACAGCGTAGGTAGCGTCTGACTGGAAACATGTAAACGGGTTAAACGTTATAATTGGGTTACTATAGACATATATACTAATCATCGTATTGATTTGTATATCACATACATATGTGTCAGAAGCAAGAACACAGAGACGCGCTAGTATCAAACAAGTTTTTTTTTACTTCGAATCAAATGAAACAAACTAGCATAAATATGTTTATGTATACAATATTATAAAACATAACAAAGCATTATTTAAATTTTCTTATTTAGTAAGTTATATTTAACTTAAAAAAAAATTATGTCTTGAAAATATTTACGTAAGTATTTTACGAGTTTAAAACGGCCGGTTTATTTTAGTACTAACGCACAAATTCGTTAAAACCAAGTACAGAAAAAATAAGTTAACAAATAAAAAAAATATTAAAAAAAATGTACTAATTATTATTTTATGTTCCAGATTTTCTTTTTCCGAGAACTGTCATTAATGTTATAACCAATGCTTTATTGTTAATAAACTATTTTATTTTGTGAACTTAAACACATAATATCTTTTATTCAGTACTATGTTGTAATAAAGTGAAATAATTATAACTTTAACGAGTTCACAAAGTTTAAATTGCGTCGTTAAAAAATAATTTAATAGCGGCCGTTTTAAAAAATATCTTTTATTAAGGTCTGTTGCTGTTATAAGAGGCGAAAAAGCCTTTAAATTTGGTTATGAGTACAAAGGAGTTTCAAAAACTTTCCCATTCTTTGTAAAAATAAAAATAAAAAAATAATAATAAAATCAAATAAAAAAATCATTTCTTGTTTTGATTAATCAAAAAAAAATACGTTTCCAACATTTGTTTTTAGATATTTTTGAAGTTTCCTTTAAATTAAGCATAAGCGTTCACAATACTTTTAAACCTAACAATTTTTTATTCGTTTCAGGTAAGTTCCTAGTCCACGAGCTCGTAAACAGCTGATACTGAATGGGTAAAGTAAAATGGTAAAATATATTTTAATGATCTGATATGAATGAAATCATCGGACTAACTTTAAAGACACTCTGAAAGAGCGCACCTCAATACGAGCTCCTCAAACCACAGAGCAAAAAGCGACTTGAACACTACAATTACTTTATGAAATCGGTCATCAATTAAAACGATTGAAATTTTTTATTATAATAAAACACAATACGACTGCTGACTTTTACTAGGGCGAAAGAGATGAAACCTCACAACTTATTACGGTTAATAGTAAAAAACAGTAATAACTTCTCAAAAAAACCATGCATAATTATAATAAATAAGTATGTATGCAATAAGTAATAAGGCAGACAGGAACCGACAAAGAAATTGCTGTATTTAAAGAAACTAGTAAAAAAACTTGCGTTTGCATGTTATAAGAAAATAGATGATGAGTATTATATATTAATTGCCGATAATTAATGAAACGGGACAAAAAATAAATCGTATTAATTGTAGAGTGGCCGTGTGATTCCAAAAATATTGTAAATTAAATGATTTCTCAAAACTTCATTAAAAAAGACTTCCCTGTTTCATTTATAAACCTAGAGAGTTGCGTTTGTGAATAATTCAAAATAAAATCAATCTTTATTTGCATAGTAAGCCAATTAAGGCTGTATAGATTGGAAAAAGCATGAATCTTTTTCAATATCGATTGTACCGTTCGTGACCAATCGCTGCATCAGTTATCAAAGAAAATCTATAGTAATTGTATTAGTATAGATTGCGACACGCATTACTTGGTTGTGATATAAAATATTCAACAAAGCTTTATAGTTTATTCGAACTCTTACGATAATGAGAAAGATAATTTGTTATATATTTTTAATATTCAAAATGTAGTGCGGCGTGTTTAAATATAAATTCAATATTTATTTTTTCTTCGACGTATCACTATTTATGGTAACTTAGAATCATAAAAATACTAAGTATGTTTACATAGAAACTCATACTGCTTATATATAGTATGAAAGACAAAATAACATATGGTATTAAAAATTAAATAATGAACATTACCAATATTATTTCTCTGTACAACTAGACAAAACTAACGAATATTGTTCATATTGATATATACTCGACGTTATATCAAAAACGATGTGCTTTTTTTGCATTGATAAAAAACATGGGTATATGTTGTTACCAGCGAAAACATTAATTTATTGGCGGCTTGTTTTTAGAATAATGAATGAAATCTATTAGGTTCTAAAAAAAATTGCATTTAATTACATTCTTAAAAATAACCAGAGACTATATAAAATTCATATTAATAATTAACTTGTATTATATCTTAATAAAGAAAAGTTCAATAGTTCAACCCATATTTTGTTTGCAACCAGAGCTTTTGGCGAAAGCGCCATCTGCTGTGCGTTGCTAAAATTATTGAAACAACTTTACAGGGGGCAAAGCTCCCCGCTATACCGATGAAACAAACTCGCGTAAGTTACTCCAAATGCTAATAGATGGCGAAGTTAAACCTAATAAATTAGGGAATTTATAATTTAACTGGATATACTTTAATAATAAATTTGTATTTAATAAAATATTTGAACATTTCTTACTTGATTAAAAACCTGTTTAATTTTTTTTCTTTTACGTTTATAATAACTAGCTAGTTTTAGTTTTGTTAAAAAGGTGCGGCTTGATTACGGCAACAACATCGAGCCCCGCCTTCATTTTTTGACGTCACACGCGTGACGTCAACATCTACCCGTCCCTCTCCAACCAAGCATTCACCTTAACTAGAGTTATCATTGAGACCCAGTTCGCTCTCTGGGACCACATAATATATATTCAGAAAACAAATTATTTTGCTCAAAGTTAGGAATATGTGTTTCGCAGTATTTCTCTTAATACAACCTTCGAAGAAAAAATCGACTAGATTCTTAACTATTCTTATCATTATGATAGACATTGAGTCAACTAAATTTCATTGCGCTACACTATTTTCTCTTGTTAAGACTAATTGGGAGAGTTACTGTTAAGAATACATATTTCAAAGACAAAAAGATAACATAAATAAACCTAATCTACGCCAAGTGGCTGACTGCTGACATTTCTTTATTCCGGCAGCTGTTTGTATGAGAGCCAGAGTATCAAGCCACCGCTTCACAGCCCAGATCCTTATTACTCATGACTTAAAATCATGTAAAATTGAAGAGAAGACGATAAACTGAACAAGTGAACGAACATACGGTGTAATAATGATTTCATTTAAAATATTTTTCATCTTTGAATGATGAAAGCAGTAAATATTTTACTTTTATACAAATTGACATCCGCATGTAAAACTCGTTACATATTTTCATAACATCATTGTTTCATGCTACTGATGCAGTTATTATAAAAAATAAGAATTTATGTACTCACAACCTGATTAAAAAACTTAAAACTGGCTTTCGTCTAGATTCGAGCCAATTTGGCTCTTATCAATGACCTATTTCTGTAAATAAAATGGATCGTTAATGGTTTTCGTTTTGTTCGAACTGACCCGTTTTAAATGATATACGTATCTGTTTAAAATTGTCAAAATATACAATTGATTAAAAAAAAGCAATCTCTGAGTTCAAAGTTGTTGATCAGAATAAAAAAGATAAACGATGAATATGTTGTAAAGAATATATGTTCAATACTAATACCATAATTATTGATGTCGTACCAAAGTAATGTGGATGAGTACTACAGAATAAACCGTATGAAAATTTTGAATCAATTTTGTGTTAGCAGAGCACACGGGTAGAATATTTCTGGCTCAACGGACGTCACAGCAATGAAGCGCTAAAAGCGATGACTGGCAATAAATCCGATAATGATAAACATCTACCTATGTATACGTAAAATATATTCATGAACATCCTGCTGCGCTTCGAAATTATTTGTTGTGAAAATAAATTCCTCTTCTTCATCGCTCCTTCAAGCAGTTTGCATACGGTTCGGTGTATGCTTTCGCCCTCCGCTTCCTTGATGGTTGGACCATGTTGTAGGTTGTCCTTGATCACATTTTACATCTACTATCCCTAAAATAATTTTCCTCTCCATGCAGTTCCTTTAAGATCGTACTGTGAAGACAGTGCGTAGATTTAGCCCCAAAATAAATAAGCATAGTTAATCGTTTCCTTACAGTCAGTCACATCTATAGTAGAACTTTTCTTTTCTGAATATTTTCACTAAAAGTAACATTTGTCCATCGAAAATTATTTATTCTTAAACATTAGTGATCTCTTAAGATTATGAATGTTTATTAAATATCTTACCCAAAAACAGTTGTCTGGTTATCAAAGATATTTAGCAAGTTACTGATATTCGTATCCCGTCTATATAAATGCAAATAGAACTAGGGGAGAAAGCAATTTCGTGGTACAATCATTTACCGGCACATTAGAATTTAAACTAAGTTCAGGGCTGGTTACGTGTGTAGCTCCGCGTAGGCCCGTAGCATATGCTTATAGTAGGATTACGTCGTACGCCAGGAGATATTACTGCTGAAGCTGCATTTGATCAAGTTCTGTATACGTGTTACTACAAAAATATGTTTATTTAAAGTTGAAGAATACAATATATCAGTTGTAAATAATGTCTCTGCATTTTTAACCGTTATGTAGATTGAATAAAGTAAAAAGATAACGTGTATGACAGACTATTTAATTCTCGTTTAAGGACAAATGTTTATATATTATTTTTAGCCGAGTCTATCAAGATTAATCAATATGTTTTCTTAACCTTTCAAAATTTATCATACGTTCAAACAAGGTTCAACAAGGAAAAGGTTTGTTATTAAAATAATAATTAATTACCCTGTGTAATTTATTCTGTAAGCTCTCTTCTCGTAAGATATGCGTACGTCTAATCAAGCATGTGTTTGTTTCATCTTTGGTTTAAACTCCACAAACATGTCAGAAAATAAAGTATATCAAAGCTATCAAAATTATTCTTTAAATTTTTATAATTTAAGGTGCGCAAGTAACATAATATGATGTCACATATATTTATATTATTTAACAGTAACTTTGTTGTTGGATGAATATTATTTTAAACAGTGAAATTGCACCTTAAAAAATCGATTAAGTCCCAAAGCGGGGTTGAGGTCTCGAGATGGAGGGCCCTCGTCAGGTTTTTGAGGATGGCACGGGTGCCGTAGGGCGCATGCGCGGTTGGAGGCCCTCTGACGTCACGCGGCGTTCCCGGGGCGCAGCGCCAGTGCCGCCCGCGATCGCGCGAATATCCACGCGCCACTCCCGCCCGATATCAGCACGAGCTTCCGATGTTAATTCAACCCCCAATTAATGAGCAATGAACCAATAGCACTCAAACCCACCATAGAGTGACACGTGTAATGCGAACACCATAACACGTGATCTGGCGCGTTGTGACGTTTGTACTTTGTGGCGCGCTTCCTCCCATATGCACTCATTATAAGTATTCGTCGTTGTAGTTATTACAATATATTAGCTATTCAGTAGTAAAACGTAGAGCTTTAGTCGAAACAATATTTACTTACGTAAATAGATTGATTTGTTGATTTTGAGCTTGTTCCTAATCATCAATTTTTTTAACCATGCTCTTGTTTAGAAAAAAAATGCACCAATTGTAACAATTATTTTTTCATTCACTTTCATCACAAAAAATATGTTTTCTTTATAAACTATAGTTTTCATTAAATTACTATTTTATATAACACTATAGTATGTACATGAGGTCTATGATTTAAGATGCAATACAAAACGTTAATCATTTGTTTAACTTGAACTGCGTCTTTAAATTATGTATTGTCAACAATAAGCAGTATGTTGATAATAACTGTTCATAAACGTCATTTAACAAAGTTATTATAAAAAACAATTACGTTTGATTAATTGATGCTAAATAAGTTAAAAAGTAAATAAGTAGTAATAGAATAAATATATCAATTTAAAAAGGCGTAAAAATTTTTACTATCCCGTTTCATTCTGTGACCTCCCATCATTCTATCAATTCCGTTCCATTTTAGCCTTGAACGTAATTAGAGGTCCAGGGGATCTGCGATGTGCCGTACTTCTCCGAACATAGACAACAACATTTAATTTAAGTGGATTTTATGTACATTTAACTTTCAGCTGCAAAAAAACGTAAAGCAATAGAAGTCACAAGTTTGATTATCGATAAGCGTCCTAAATTTGTTTGAACTAATACGGACTCACTATTCCTAAAATATATTTAGTAGCTCAAAATAAGAATATTTAATAATTGATAAAGGTTCATATTTATTACTATTGTTTGAAATTAATGCTAATGTTTGAAATATTATTATCCATTAAAAGTTCAAATGACAAAGATCACTAACGCTATCCAAGTAAATTATTTAAATTCATTGTTGTATCTAATTGAAGGACACCGTAATCACTACTTTTAGAGTTTCCCATTATTAATCGTTAGACTACCACGTGGGCTGAAGGTCAAAGTGTCAATCGTATGGCATGATACGTAGGTTTAGTTAGTTTTTGAGTATCCCCGAGAAAAGGTTTACTTTTAGATATGACATTACCTCATCAAAATTCTCATCATAATATTTAGTCCAACGATAATAATGTAACATTAAATCCTTCGTTAGTGTATATTTTATACGTGATCAGTATATTCAAAGCCAGGAATATTCGTATATACACACTCGCAATTTTAATGCGGTAAATGGATTTCAACAGTGTTGCAATATTTATCTATATAGCCAGAAGCTGTTCGACATTTGGCGCTCAATTGTATCGTAATTTGGCAACCCACAATGTATTTATTTCGTCACTACTACAAGCTTATGGTCCTTAATTCGAATTAGAAATCTCTCTATGCTTAAGACGTCAAATTAAAAGTAATGATAATGCATTTTTTAATTATTTATTTCGGTGCAAAGCGCTTTCTATCTTTCGTGTAAATATGTTTACTAATGAAAAAATGTTCATGCCTGTCTTTCACTACATGTTTTGTTTTAAAAGTGTTAAATTTTGTCATAATTGAAGACTTATTGGTCATAATGTAATTTCATAAACATTGTTACAAACACTTGTATTTGAATGAAGTCTTAAATTTCTACTTAAGATTTATATTTCCGTTACATATTTAAAAACTTTTTCCGGTAACGATTATTAAGTTTTATTACCACTTTTATGAATCATGGTTATATAGATTTCTTATGTTGTATAAGTATTAGTAAATATTAACATTATGAAAATCTCGTTAGGTGTTAGTTGTTTGTTAAAACTAAACGATGCATCCATTATAGTGTAAGCAATTTACATAAACTTACACTTTGCGCATATAAAGTACTGCTCTGATATGCCGTTAAGAACTAACAGCTTAAACATAAACTTGAAAGAGCAAAGATGGAACCGCAACAGAGACTATACTCTTCAAATAAAGACTTGAATGAAACTAAACATGGACTTTAATCCTTGCTTAAACAGGATAAATAAAGGAAAATAACATCCACGTTGTTTCTTTTCCAAATCAAAAATATTTGGAAAATTATTGACTTCAATCATGAGCTCAACCAACATTATGAAGGAGTAATGTCACTTTCCATATTAAAAACAACATAATCGGTATAGGGTAGGTATTGTCTTAGAAATAACGAGTGATCATCATAATGCCGTTCTTTTCCTCTACTAGAACATTAACCTGATGGTAAGTGATATGTCTAATCGTAACAATACGCTGGTTAGGACAGTACTCGCTTTGTGCAATCTGCTTTCACACATAAGTCATTGAGTGTGCCGTTATCCCAGTAAATTCATTAGCTACTTCACCTTTCAAATCGGAATACAGTAACGTTTGCACATTACCGTTTGTATAGAAACTTTTTATTGTTTATCACCAGAGATAGTGCTATAACAGAATTAATGCAGTGCGCTATAAGAAATATCTTTTCTTTTATAAAATTAAATAGATTCCGATTTTTTAAATAAATAATGATGTACTTTTATCTATTTTGAAATAGACAAGTTCATTGAATTTCTGAGTCTGAGGATGAACTAGAACCTAATTTAAAAAGGCAGTAGTAATGTGTCTGTGTTGAAAGTACCATTCTGATCGTCGTTGGATTAAAATACTCAAATACAATCAATCCAAATAATCTTTTGTTCAAGTTAGTTCAGATAACGTTTATTGCGTTCCTTATGGATTTTTAAAAAAATTACTTTTGCCGATTCAATTTCCAGCAGCCACAATTTCTAGCCGGATTTAGAATCTGCAATGAACAATGCTTTTTTACCAGGTGGTAGGTCTCTGTTGCCAGAGACCGTGTGGGTGGGTACCACCGCAGCTCCTATTTCAACCGCCAAATAGTAGTGTGTAAACATTACTGTGTTCCGGTTTGAAGGGCGCTGTAGCTAGTGTAATTACTGGGGTAACGAGACTTAACACCTTGTCTCAAGGCGATGAGCGCAATGTGGTGCAGTGTGTACCATCTTAACTAGCACCACGTTGTCATGGGCAAGCGTATCACTTACCATCAGGTGAACGTCTTGCTCGTCTCGTCGCATAGTAGCATAAATAAAAAAAAAAAAAAATGCTCTACAAAGATAACAAACCTTCCTGGAGTTAAAGAGATTGCATTTTAGACTTGAAGCTGGAACCTAATTTGGAACTTTATTTGTTACAATATTTTTTCACGTTTATTAAAATGATTTGCTACAAATCTTAAAACGAACCCTTTTCCATCCCAACTGTCACATTTTGAAGTACCTATATCGATCTGAAAAGGTCAAACCGGTTTCGAGGTAGGGTGAATTGCGAATTCCCGGTGAAAAAAAAAACATCTTATGAATGTAATACAGATATAATTCCCAATGCGATTTTGATTTCCGACAAAAAGTAAAGTAAAAATTATATTACAAAACCATTCCTGGATAAATAATAACGTTGAAGTTAACATAATCCCAATGCTTTACGAATACAAAATGAAATGAATTTTTAACTTTCATGAACAAATTAATTAACCTACACTTCAAACAGGTACTCGCTCTCTTTTACTGACTATTAACCATATTCTGTATACAGACTTATAGTTATTTTTTTAGGCTTAAAGCCTCGCTATTTGATACGTGGCTGTACAGACTTATAGTTATACTTATTATAACTATTAATATAATATAATCTAGGTAGCACCTCAACATCTGTTTCTGTGTTCATATTTCGGTTTGTAGGGCATAGTAGCTTAATTTTAATTACTGGGGTAACGAGACTTATCATCTTATGTCTTTGATCGACGCGAGCAAGTGTAAACACTGAAATTAAGCTCTAGGTATTTCGAGCACTCGTTTCACTAACCATCATGAAAACACCCGAAAACTTACAGTTATTTTTTAGGATGATCTAAAGCATACATGCCTGTTTTAAAAACATTACTATCGTCACAAGAGATCACTGATCTAAATACTTATTAAATTGAACCATTAATTTCCGCTCTTTAACATAGTGCGTGGCTAGTACTATTTTTTGCATTGCATGCAAGTTTTTCGTTTAAATATGTTCGTTGCCTAGCTTTCATGCTTTCTGTTTTTAGCACATAATTATGAATCGAACACGTCGTTTTGTGATATTGTATAAAAAAAAATATGTACTAATAAATAGAAGTAACATATTGCATAAAATAATTGTATTGTTTTTCGCAGCTTTAAGAAATCAGTATTTAAATTACTGTTAAATGTTATTCTTAAAAATAATTACGTAAACCTTAAACAAAGTCATATTCTAATTTGTATATTTTGTTACCTGTAAAATTTAAAAGATGTTTTACACTATTCAAAAGGTTAACATGTTCTTAGTAAAAAAAACAACGGAAGCTCGTCTTTAAAATCAATACAGTATCGGTGTAATCAGCAACGCTTACCATTTGCGCTTTGATCTTTTAAAATATACAATAAGAGCACATACACTACTAAAATTAAAAAGTGTATTAAAAGTGTTAACAACGAAATTTGAAAAAACTTCTTGAACATCGAATTCAGAATCATATCAGATTTTAATTTGGGAGTTATACAACGCTGATCCGTCTTAAATTATTTGGGTAAGATTATTAAATGAGAGAGGAGTGAAAGAGGGACGCGCCCTGGGCGGAGGCGGTTCACGACAAGCCGGCTGTGATGCGATGGGCCAGGACTGGTGCTTTCGACGCAAGAGGAAGCGCAGCAGCAGTCAGGAAGATTCCCACACGCATCACAACCGGTAATTAGTAACTATAATACCAAATACTATCCGAACATTGCGACTGGTCATAATGTCATAATATATATATATATACATTTATTAATAATACATAACCACAGTATCTAAATTTGGAAAAAAGAAAACAGATACTTATCCATTGTCGTAGAATATACGAACATGATGAATCCTTTTACAAGTATAACAAAAACGATGATGTTTATTATGCAGAGGGTTTTATAATACTTTTTTATTAAAAAGATATAAAAACTATTTTTACTTTTTCACGTTTATTTCTTCAATACCAACACATATAACCCCAATTGGATGTAGAATTACAAATTTTGGTGCATTAATAAATTTCGCCCAAAATTAATTTTATAAAATCTTTCTCCATTTCAATATGTCTTCCCCGTAGCTTTTATATAAATGTTAAATATTAATATAGTAATCCAATTTTGAATGAAAAACTTATCGTAGTTTTCTTTTGTATCGGAACTAAGACCTACGAGGTTATAGACTTAATAAAAGTTGATCTACTAAGGGTTTGGGAATCCCAAAGTTGTAAAGTCACAATGAGTTTATACATCGAACGAGCAACCCGCGATGCGAGCTGGTAACCCTCTTACGAACCATAGACAGTATCCATCTTATTTATGACCAGCATTTTATAGACGGTTTGAATGTAGTATGCGTACTAAAATGGAAAACGTTTTATTAATAGTAAACGTATTATTTGTTCTCCAGTACACAGTTTCAACATATTGTAGAGCTTGGTTGATGACCAGGGTTTTTTGAGCTCTCTTAACCAGCCACCGACATCCATAGCCTCATTGTCATTTAACATCAAATGAAAAGTTGAGGAGATAAAAAAATATAACTACTCTATAAACACTCAAATGAACTAAGTAAGAAATTGCTTATTTAATATTTCAGGGTTAGGGTTCAATATTATTGATTTGATTGTCCTCATTAAACATTTTGAACTCTATTCAACGTATATACAGCTTTACTTGTTATATTATTAACTATTTTAGTATAATAGGCCAGAGATAATTGCGTTCATGGCGACAGAGAACGACAGTTGCTGAACAATCATTTGATTACTAGTAGACAGTAACCGCTCGCCGGGATTAATTTGCCCACTAGATATTGCCTATTCTAGATATTGTTAACATCCTCACCCTGTTAACACCTCTTTCCATTTTATTTATCACAATTCAAAATATTTTATTTAAAAATACCATACCTGTTTGCTCTTATATGATCTAATTATTTTATGTTTATTATAAAAAAATACGGGAAAAGGTTATGACATTTTTTTATTAGAGTCTTAATCGATATTTCAATAACGGTACGAGCTACTCATCACAAAATACGAGAATGTTACACCGTGGATTTCCATCGTTCCACGTTATTATTGTAATACACAAAAAAGATCAAAGTAAAAAATGTATTTCGTACACGGAATTTACATTTCTTTTAACACAGACAATTAAACCTTTGATTGGCCCAATCACCAGCTGATAAACCATTTGACCAAAAAGGTGTCACAAATGCTTTTACATTAATACGTTACTATTTTGTTACAAAATTCAAATTTCTGAAAATGTTATTGAACGGACATTAAAAAATATTTTTATACAAGTATAATACATATTATTACATGTGTATTTATTCTATACTTTGCCGTTGTAATATGCCTAGACGTATACCGTAATTGAATGTACGTGCAATACGTCTGTAATTATCTTTAACCACAAACGCTATAATATGATGGACGAAGACGAGGTCATTCTACAAGGTAATAGTGGCATGTTTTCTAAACGTTCATCATATTATTAAAACTTTACGTATGTTGATAAATTAAACAACTAGATAATCCATATGCATATATGTATGTTTGTTATTAGCAACTATGAAACAAACTTTTTCTGTAAATCACACACTAACTAGAATTAATCTTTACACGTCTCCAGCATAATTACTTCTATCACCTAACCCTTATTATTCCAGTAAATACAATTTTCTAAGAAGTATTAAATATCGAAAGGTCAAACAAATAGAGGATCATCATCATTTCAACCGACGGACGTCCACTGCTGGACATAGGTCTCTTGTAATGTATTCCACAAAATATGGTCCTGTGCTGTCTTGTCCAAATAGGATAAATTATATTTTAAAATAAATTAAAACTTCTTAATTAAAACTGCACGTGAAAAGAGGGATATAAACTCGAAGTGAGAAGGGAGAAAATCTTCAAACGTTTCTGTGGGTGGGGTTCCAAAAAATTTACGTACTTTGATCTCATGTGTCGTTCTACTACTCAGAATATTTTTGATCTTTTCTTGGCCTACTTTGTAATACAAGTATCGTAAGAAAATCTTATGCTCTTAATATAAAATGATTACAATACAATTAAATAAATAATTGTTGTGTTTCAATTTGCCATGAATTTATTAAACAAAGAATTTGTACATAAATTGTTTGCTATATACAAATTTCTGTGTAGTTTTTCTCTTATGTGAAATTATTACAACTATCTTTAGAAGGGATTAGTAGCTAATAAAAGTTTAATTTAAAGTAAAAAGTTATTTTTTAACTTCTTTTACTACAGTCTCT
This sequence comes from Byasa hedistus, assembly GCA_029286795.1. Lineage (NCBI taxonomy): Eukaryota > Metazoa > Arthropoda > Insecta > Lepidoptera > Papilionidae > Byasa > Byasa hedistus. The sequence continues at coordinate 4,766,101 of JAGSMW010000008.1, forward strand.
ATAATTAAAGTCGTCAGAATTTTGCTTTGCTAATTTTATAATAAACAAGAACAATGTATTTGTACATTAATTGTTATAACTTTCGTCATTGTTAACAAAAGTAAATGAGTACTTCTTTCTCAAGGTCTGTTGTCAGGACTTTTAACTTGAACTTGTGTTTAACTTCATCCCCGAAGTTAAGCTGGGGGTTAACGGTCAAGTTCAAATGCCACTTGCTTTGTACCTCGGTTATAAAGTACCTAGTAAATAGTGGTTAAATAATAATTTACAACCATTTACAGAGTTTCATGAGTTAAAACATTCACTTGCGAAATAAATTCTCTTAATCACTTCAATACTTAATACTTTGTGGATAAGGTGCTGCTTAATTAACGTTTTGATATTATTCATTTGCAGTATTACAGGTAATAAAATATTCCATAGAAGAAACATTTTAGTCACATTCATTATTTTTCCGGATTCCTTCTTACCTACGATTGCACAAGAACTTCCATTTCTTTGTTTATATTTCTGTATATTGTACTTGAAAGAAATGCCGCAACAATTATAGTATATACCTGGCTGGTGCATAACATAAGATCTGAAATTTATCAACATAGAATACTTATGCGTCTATGGACGAAAAGAAACTGGTGAGATAACCCAGCTTGGACGGTTAACACTGACTGATACAGTCACACGATTATCCTTTTACGGGGCTATCCCTGTCTCTTTATTAGGCATTGTAGTAAAGGACAGCGGCAGTTTCCTGAAAATATCCTTAGCTACTCGTAATAGAGAGACGATCACCGGGGTATCATGGTAATACATACATTCTGATTACTGATACATGTATTTCCAAGCCGTGGCAATGTACCTACACGTCTGTAAAAAAATATTTGTCTGCGAATCGTTACAAGGCTATTTTCTAATTTTTTCGAATTATTATCAATTTGTTACAGTATTTTTTCCTTTGATCTAAAGATGTACAACGTACTTTTCAGTTTAACTCAACTCTTGCTTCTCCAATCTTTATATTATTGTATAACATACCATTTAATTAATACTTATTTTATTTGCAGAGTAAAAATTTTACTCTAACCATTAAATGTGTAAGATGCTTAATAAAAGGAGAAATAACTTAATCAAATAAACTATAGTTTTTATTTATAAATAAGTATCATTATTTTACACAAAACAGCGGTATTGCTATAAGAATACTTCAGGGACGATTATAATTATCGTTGACAATAATTTTATTATGGTATACAGCTTATTACATGAATATTATTAATAAATATCATTTAACCTAAATCTATTAAACTGAAATTAGTTTTCGTGATCCGAAGCAAGCTTCAGTTTACTCATTCGAGGCTTTCGCCTGACCTACAAACGAACGCACTGAAACGAACGTTATGTTATGAGCCTTGAGGCCGAGGCGTAAGGTTCTGTACGTATTCAACTGCTCGTGAGACTTGAGTCTTTTTGAACAGAAGCCCGCGTACCGGCGTACGCATGCGGCTCGCCCCGTTCGACCCCCAGCAAAATGGCGGGGCCAACATGGCCGCCGGGCAGCCGCAGGATGCTCCGCGACGTCGCTCCTGTCCGAAACGACGTTAACACGATTTCCCGACGGGCCGCACGCCTCGTCACGCACATCCGTACCGAATTCCTCGTGATCGATTCGCCCTGCTGCGCGGCAGAACGCGGCCACCGGCACCCGTCGCGCGTGCAACAAGTGACGGCGTCCGAGAGATAAACGACGCACTGAAATTACATTCTAGCAGTGATGTGATTGCGGGTTGCTTACCAATATAGAACGTGCCCTTTCGCTGAGCGGCGGCGCGGGCGAGCCAAACAGCGTGTGACGTCGACGTTCGTGTTCCCCGCGCCGCGCGAACGTCAACAGTGCCGCGTCACAGACTATCTCCGCAAAACACACGAATAACATCAACACGCGTGCCCCACCACCGGCGTTATGAAACTACGGCCGTACAGTAGTTATAAACAATATGGGGAAATAATAGACAGTTCAAAAGATCGGAACGAACGAATGATTTAAAAGGTTTTTTTTTATGTAAACTGTTGATGAATAGTGAAATAAAGATATGACGATATCAGCACTGTATTGGGAGCGCGTGGCGCGGGACTTTGTGAGAACAGTGCAGTAGTGGTCGCGTCCGCGCGTGAGAGTATCGCGTCGCACGTGGGTTCAGACGATGCCGGCGCGCCTGTTGTGACTTTATCTCGGTGCTTGAGACAGTGAACTGTGCCGATGTACATGCGGGAGTGTGTGCGGCGGGCGGGTCGGGGACGAGCACGTCGCGTTGCCCGATAGCCGCAGCATGCTGACCTTTGTCTTCGCGGTGTGGTCGGCGGCGCGCGCCCTCGGCTGGTCCTGCGACCTGGTGACCACGCCCGATGCCGAGGATCCACCTATACTACCACGGCTGCGCTCCGCGAGAGCGTCCAGCGACCTTTCCACACTCAGTACCACCACCACTAGCTCCAGTCAGACCAGCACCGGTGACCATTCAAAGAGGTCCACGAACTGTATACAATTCCTTCGAAACTCGCACACTATACATATTGGTTTTGTTTTTATAACAAGAACTTAAAGATTATTTTATTCACATTAACCATTTCAAAAAACAAAAAATATTCATAGATAGGATAGGCGCAAGTAGACTGCAAGTTTAAATTTTATTTATTTACTTTAATTCTCAGAGACATTGGGCAATATAACATTAATCAAAACACTTATTTTAAAAACACCAATAGTAAATTACCTTCAGCTCAGAAATAACTTCTTACATGGCCAAAAGTCATATGGTAATATGTAACTTAATAATTATAAAAAAAACAGTTAACTAGTGAAGAATAAATGAATGCCAATTATTTCTTATCTATGTGCGTGCAATGATATAATGACGTTGATGATTATTGAAGGTCGTCACCACTTTACGAACAAGTACCTCATCACGATAGCGGTACAGTGCCATTATAAATTGTAAACTATTGGTAGCAGTTGTTCCTCCTTTGCGGCCGCGGTGACATTAATGTGTTTTCTTCGATATAAACAAAGACATTTAAGTTTAATATATTATAAACATTAAACTGCAAAAACAATTTACAAACCCTGCCCGTAATCAATAAATTGTAAACATAAGCTACTCGTTGCAGTTTTGGTGATAGGCGTTTATATTATTTATGATAAAAGCAGGACACTCAGTGCGGGCGCGGTATATTTATAAATGGTATCATTAATTAATCATCCCCATAAGTGGTTTCGGGCAATAACGTGAATTATGTTATTAACGGCGTCATACGACCGTACAATTTCTACACATTACTCAGGCCAGATTAAAATTAATATATTTTTAATGTTTTAATTAAATGCTCATTTTAATGTACTTTATAAATGATAATATTCGTATAGGCATATAGTCAGCAGTGATCCACATTTCTCAAAACTTCCAATAAGTTGAGACAGAGTTTTTCCGTCGTTTCTTTTCTGACAGTCTAATATTTAGAAGCGGTGGTAGAGTCTGAACAAATGACTCAAAAAATATTTCTTAAATCTATATTGAATAAATGCATTTGATTTGAAGCGAAAAAGACATAGCACATCCAAATCAAAACTATTTGAATCATCTTGATACCTATTTATTTATAACATTATCTGGTCATAAAACAATCGAAACATTTGTACACCATATGCTAGTGTATAGTAAGGAATCGACTGCGCCATATATTCTTTTCATAAGATCATTTAGACTGCGACGAAGTCTTTATTGAGCTTTGAATAACATTTAATTAAAAATATCTAAAGTATTTTATTTTATCAACCGTATTGACTAATCTTAATAGTTCTTTTTTGGTTCTACTTGAATAAAAATGGAAATTAATAAAAGCATACGATATGTAAGCACCCATATTGTTCAATGGTATTCGTAAAAAGTTCAACAGCATAAAAACAAGCCTACTTTCTCTTATGCATTCTTGCAATTCGCGTAAAACATATCTTTTGGTTTAAAATTAATGAACCGAAATAAGCGTCAGTGCTTTAAATTTTTTTTAAATATCACAGATTTTACGTCTGTATTAAATATTAAACTTAAGACGTAAAACAATTTTGATATAACAACGGACAAGCTTCTTAATAAGTTTATTCCCTAATAATTTCTATTAAAAGCGTTCTTAGAGCTTTCTTTAGGCTGTAATTTCCATTATTAAAAAGGCAATAAAGTGCTTTCAAGTTACATTTAATTTTCATAATAATTTAGGAAAATATTTTGTACTGAAACATTGCTTAATGAAAATAAAATGTAGGGAATTTTGGAACAAAGATTTTTAGCTAATACTTATCATATTCTGTTATATATATTTTACCGTTACACAAACTAAACATTATTTGTGGAAATAAATTAAGTAAACAACTCTTTTTTTATTTGTTTAAGTTACATTTATAAAGTTCGTATTTAAAAAACTACAGTTTTGCTTGTTGTTCATTAAAGTGATATTATAAAATAACATTTAACCGCATTTTAAAATTCATTATTCGCCTCAATAATAACGAAATCGCGTAACAATTAAGAGAATGCAATTTTAAAAGCGTAAAATTGTTAGTCGAAATTAAATTGAAGACATGCACTTTTTCTTTCAATAGCTTCAAAACAAGATAAGATCTTAACAGATAACGATAAACTGTATCGCCGATTGCCCACAAATTTTTTAATTCTTGGGTGATTAAACAATTAGATGATTACTTACTAAATGATAAGCCTTTTTTGTTGGTTAAGATAAGCCTTTAGTTGTTTCATTTATATCTCCATAGCAACGATTTTACAGTAATAATGATTTAATAGGTATAAAAAAAATTAAATGTCCACTTCAAAAGACACGGATTTCGTTCTGTTATTAAGTTGATTTAAAACAAGGAATTAATAAATGTTTCGAAGTCTTTTATAAATGTTTAAATATCACTACTGACAGCCTAATTAACATTAAAGGTACCTTTTGATTGTTTTTTTTTAATATAATTCTTATACAGCTAATTAAAATAATGATAAAGAAAAATAACAAAGTAATTTATTATTGGTGTACTGTTCTGTGCAGATACGGTAATAATGTTTTCGGAGCGGCTGTATCGATTTTGCGCGGTTTTTCATTAGCAAATCGCTATACAATATTAGCTATTTTCATCTATAAAAATAATTAAGAGATTTTGAATGCATTAAACTTCCACGCAACAATTTATAACGCTTAAAATTATGAATAAATTATATTGAAGTTTGATCACTTTTACTAGCAAAAGTTTAAATGTATGAGACACAGTGTGTAAACTTTAAGTGTTTTTTGGCACCATTAATTATACTATTAATAAAATAAACATACACTGGCATTACTACGCCTACCAAATTCAATTAATAAAAAATACATTAAACATTAAAAAAAAAAGTTGGAAGATCGAGATATAGAGTAATCTGTATGAGACCACTGATTAACTTAATTTCCTACTTTACATCTTTACAACTTTACATCATATACTTACACAACAAACAACGCAATTGAATACTTGGACCTTAGGTCTGTTGGATCCTTTGCTTTGTTTCTGTATAACAATACATGCGAAATAACTTTACGATGGAGAAAAGAATAGCAGCTAAAGATTATATTTGATAATTAATATTTAAAAAAAAAATGGATATTTGAATGTTTGCGTTCATCTATTATAACCGAAGTAATACATGAGCCGATAACATTTATAAGTAAAGATGATTTATCGGATAACTTTTTCTAAAATATACACAAACACATTTTTTAAAAATACTGACCTGACTATGGTGGTGGTCTGACCCAGAACGATGCCCCAAATTATTTAGGTGGAGCGAGGCACCGCGAAGATGGAGTGCCAGGGGGGCAGCGCGGCGGCCACTCAGAAGGCCGCCCGTGTCCGCCCGAAGACGGACAACTGGCAGGTACTGGTAAATAAATAACCCCATAAGCAGCTCTCAAAAAAAATATTACTCTAAAAGAAATCTTCATCCTATAGGCTCTTTTTTATTGTGATTAAAATTGTCCTTGTCCTTGTTTCATCTGGCCGTTCTATATTTTTAATCTACATATTTTAAATAGAATGAGGGATATCGATGAGCTTAAGCTCTTAACATGTACCTAAACTCTTCTACGGGAATAAATTGTAAACGAGCTTATATCATTGCTCTTAGAAACGTAGCCCAATTGATTCAATACAAAATATTTCGTTTCCAATTTTGATCGTTTATCAATATATGTAACGTATCAGTTATAAATAATTATTTTGAGTCGAGTAGTTTTCGCGCTATAACTATAATACAATAATTTGCATTGTACTAAAATTAACTACGTCACATAGTTTTCTTTTATGGAATATACGAACACCTTCGTTGTACATTTGTTACATTTGGTTTTAACGCCCGCCTTATACTCCGGAGTTACCGGGTTCAAATCCAGCCAGCACCAATGATTATTTAAATTTATGTGCAGTTAGTATAACACCAACTAATATCACGTGCTTTGACGGTGAAGAAAAACATCGCGAGTAAACCTGCATATCAATGTCATGACCATCCGTGGTCGGACTAGTATGTGAAATGGAGAAGGCAATGGCAAACAACTTCATTATAACTGAAAAGCAAGTCGTCGTGTGTTTTATCACACATGATGACCACGACTTAGAAGAAAAAGAAGAAAACTTTACTTAAAACCGACAATTATATATATAAATGCAATGAGAATAAATGTCGAGCCACATTCGACTAAAAAATATAGGCAGCATGAAATGGGCTGTACTGTTCTTACAAAATATTAGCATACAATGGTAATATAACATTGGTGTGTACCGTATGTAGGGCAACGAAAATTATACATACAATTAACGAATAAGAATTAATACCATTTTAAAAGCTAAACTCCTTGCGGAAGAAGATTATAAATTTTGTAGATTTTTATTAAAATTCATTATGATTAGTCATTCAAAAATAAAAAACTGTGAATACTATTTCCCGAGGTACGCTGAAATTATGGGTTTCTATGTTTTTATGGTTATATCTATTATTTAGCTACAGCTAGCCAGTTTTTGTTATACCTAAGAAAAATACCTTTACCGGACAAGAAAAAGATTTAGTCGAACTTGCACTCATTAAAATCTTCACTATAACGAAAATGCATTTGCACACATCGCCGAAGCTTCGAGACCATGGTGGCCTCTTGGCCACCATGGCAGCTAGTACTCAAAAGCGCTTGTAGGAGGGGACGAAGACGTGTGCTTCTGGTCTGATTTTAGTTCTTTTCTTCGCCGTTGCCCGTAATCCTCGGAAAGCGTACCGCAGAAGATTTCCTATTGTCGAACGCAATACCGACACTTTATCCCTCCGGCTCACCGCCGTCGCTTTTGTGGCACACACAGCTTAGTTTCGTGAGAGAATCATTCAAGGTTACGAAGGCGGTAAAAGCGACGCCTGCTCAACATATGCTGCACTCGACAACCATTGGCACACATTGATACAAAAAGCCCACCTATTACATGAAAACCTGTCGTGGGAAGAAAAGTAGATTTTATGTTCTTTCTAACAAAGACCTTGGATTTCCATTAACATACTTTCAGGAGTCTTACCTTTGTTAATATCTTAAAATTACTATCGCAATTCTACCTCAGTTGACAAAAACCTTCCTGGGCATACTTTTCCCGCTGTTTTTATAAAACCTTTTAAGTACCGATATTCCAAAAAAAATTTTTAGTTAGCAAAATTCTATCCTGTGCTAAATTTTTTCAGTGATGTGTGACTCAACATCTTTACCTCTAAGCGACGAGCACCATGGGATGCTGTTTAAACATCTTTACTAACACTTCTTTGTTATGGACAGGCGTATAACTTTACCAGGTGTACATCTTGCTGGTCTCATTGCTTCGTTAAATAAAAAAATAGTGAAATAACTAATCATTATTAAGTTTTTTGCTCATTACATGCTGCCGTATTGATTTTATATCGGTTTGTGTACAAATTACTTTATACCACTATTTCAACCAGTGTGTACTATTATCATCTAAGATGTTTCACTGGTGGTAGGTCTCTGTTGCCGGAGACTGTCTAGGTAGTTACCACCACAGCTCCTGTTTCTGCCGCTAAACAGTAGTGTACAAACATTACTGTTTTCCGGTTTGAAGACCACTGTAAGCTTGTGAAATTTCTGGGGTAACTTGACTCAACAACTTATGTCTTAAAGGGACGAGCCCAATGTGGTGCAGTTTATACGATCTTAACTAGCGCCACGTTGGAGAGCGTACCACTAACCACCAGGTGAACGTCGCGTCGACTCGCAGAATTAAAAAAAAGAAATGTTGCCGCCACAATTTCTAAAACGAACTTCAATTCGATTCTATTGAAAAAGAATTTAAACAAAGACGAATCTTTAGTATATGAACAATAATTTTTGTAAATGTAATTCTTGTTGGTTTTTAAAGTACATCCAACCTCCTCAATATTATCACTTTATAGATGTCGAAAGACGTAGTGAATATTTATATAATCAGTGAAAGACATCTTTTGTATAGAACCAATAACAAAGAATATAATACAGCTACCTAAAATAAAACTCAGAACATATTATCGAATTTAATACAGTGACTTAATTCTCACGTCGTCGATTTTAGAACTAAATACTGTTTTTCGTACATTTCCTCAACTAAAGAATCGTTAATATCGTAGTCCTGAAAATCCTACCAATCTTTCACACAGGCGTTAATCCTATCGTCGTGCTTAGTAAGTAATTGTTTCACACATTCGCAAGGAGATAACGGGAACCAATCGAAGTCATCTATCCTCCGGTCTCTAATACGATTATTGGATTAAGCTACGTCCTTTTTTTATTTACAGAATCTTTTACTACTATCATAGATCTTTTGAATTCTGCCTCATTACTTTGCGTTGGAGTAAAATGAATATGTATATTCAAGACCTTATAAACCACAGCTTTTTTTGAACATAACATAGTAATTATTTACCGATCATTGAGAGTGATAAATTGCAATTAAAAAAGTTTTTAACTTGTACATCTTGTTTCTTTTTACGCTTTTAAGAATTCATATATAAATATTACGTATCTTCTGAATATATACGGTAAGGTCAATCGTTAACGAAGATTTATGAGATCTTTTTGGCTCTGGATTGTAACGGCACTGTTTTGTTTTATATAATCGATAAAATAACGTAGGAATCGTACTCATATTAGCCATTATAAGATTTAAGATTTTTTTACGGTGTTTATAGGAAAGAATACATATATTTTAAATCTGTGAAAAATATACTTATTTACATATATTTATTTATAAGTACTTTGAGAACAAAATTCAATGTAATTTTCAAATGCTTTTCTAAAAGTGACCTCTTGTGGTGATATCTGAAACTTTGTTTTGCGTTACGTCCTTACAACTTTGTCTGATAGATGTCTCTGCCCACATTCTTCACAAAAAAGACAAATATAACTACATTTAAATAGTATGTATTTAAATCACTTTAATATGTACACATTGTTGTATTTTAAAAAAGACACTTTATTTTTTAACAAGTATACAATTCAGTCTAGAATTATACACCGTGATAAATCCGTTGTTGCGGTTTGCAATATATATGAGGGTTGCCTTTTATATTTCAGGATTAGAAATTATTAAGAACTTTAAACTAACAAAAATTGCTTTATTCCTTTTCAAAATATTCCCCTCTGAGGTCCTCGCATTTTTTCATTCGGTAGAAACAATTTTGAAAGCAGTTTGTCGACTCTGACTGGGACCCATCCGAAACGTTGGTTTTGAACGCCTCGACCGCTGCTTCTGGTGTCAAAAAACGTTGACCACGCAGTTTGATCTTTATGTGTGGGAGCAAAAAGAAATCATTGGGGACCAAATCGAGACTTTACGGCGGGTGACCCATTAAATCAATACTTACAAAAAGGCGGATGTTTGTGGTAGAGTATAATTCGTCTTTAACGATTGTCTCTCCTAAATGTTCATGCAAAATTGTTTGTATGCTGGTCCCAAAATTGTCCTAAGACGTCTCAATCTTTCGGTAAGTCACATGACGGTCTTGCAATATTAGTTCAGGCACAGAGTCGATGTTTTTCGGGACAACCACTGATTTTGGACGACCTTCGCGGAACTCGTCCCCAAGCGAACTACGACCACGAACAAACTCTGCAAATCAGCGATAAACACTCGTCCTTGATGGTACTTCATCTCCAAAAGTTGAATAAAGTTCATCGATGCATAGTTGTTGACTGAGGCCGCGTCAAAAATTGTTGAAAATAATCGCCCGAAAATGTTCGCGAGCCATTTCCATAGTAGCAGATACGATATTTTTTCAAATGGCAATTATAAACAAAATACGATCGCTTCCAAACTTTTTCTTTAATATTGCCGCCAAAATAGTTGGACTACACTTTTTATACCTTATTTGACCGATGGCAACCATAGGTTATTCAAATCCCGAAATATAAAAAGCAACCCTCGTAACATTTAGTAAATTCTTACTGAAAAATGTTATTTTCTAAAAGTGTAAACAAATATTTCTGATTTACAGTAGCTGTTGATAACAAAGCCGATAATCATACCTGATAATCATTATGTTTCTTTGATAGAAGATTACTTACTGATTACGTACTTGTAAAAAGAGGTTCAAAGTTTTTAAAAATTAAAAAACATTGAATTGACTAGATGTTACTATCTCTTTTTAGTAATAAACGGTATATAATTTATAAATGTTTATATAACCGTGCATTACAATTAAAGATGTATCAACTTTGCCAATACTTTTTTAGAAATAGTCAAAAAACTCGAAAGATAATTCAACTTCAAATTTTTAAACAATTTTCTACAGATTAATGTTAAATACAGTGCAGTTCTGATTATTATTTAAAATATGTATTACTTTTAAACAAATAACATTTACGATGGATTTGTATTATATCTCCTTATACCGTTGCTCAACACAATACGACACAATTTTTGTATTTTTTTTATCTTCAGAAGTTACAATATAATACAAAAGTAACTCGAGTGGACTCTGGTAACCAATTAAAGATATTTATCGCACGTTGATATATACTATATCAGATTTACTTTGTTATCGAAGCATCTTGATAAATATAAAAATCATAACGTGAAGTAGTAATTCGTTCACTTTAAAGAATATATCATAGCAAAAGTCAAACTTTTGTCTAGGTACATAACACTATTGCTGTAGCTAAACAGCAATGTGCGAACACTGTATTTCAGACGGAAAGGAAGGCTAGGTAGTGAAAGTACTAGAGTAAAGAGACTTAACATCTTATGTCTAAATGCCCAGTGTGCTGATACATATATGATATATATGTATGTGGGATCGTTGAAATGCGAAAGAAGCAGGTTAAGCACTACAATCTTTATTATTCTTTATAACTATTCTTACATTTTTCGTCTTAATCTTGTTATTCGTCTCCGTGACAACTGGTATGTTATATATTACAATTGGCGTTTTACTTTATTCTTTTATAGCACAAACAGTGAAACCTTAACCTCTTCCCACATATATATATTACCCCAACTAGCGCCACCTTGTTATGGGCAATCGTTATACTAATCATCAAGTATACGTCGCGCTCATCGCATATCATAGGATATTCTTACAAATTATTAGTAAGAATATATATTCTTTATATATTCCCTATGTATATTTTCTAATATTTTTCATGACGTTTCTCATATCTAAGTAAAGAACTTTCGATTATGGCTATCGATGGATCTCCGTCCGTGGAGAGTGATTAACTTGTACAAACATACAATAACTGGGCTTAAAGTCTTCAAATTTATCTAATTTAGAAAACAATTAAGTTCTTTTTGTTTTGTTTCAGCTTCGATGTTGAAAATGGCGCAGGTGCTGGCGGCGGCGCGGGGGGCGCCCGCTCCCCGCTGGAGGGTGGTTCGCCCTCCGCCGCGCTGGTCCTTCAAGCCATGCCGCAACGCCGCGAGTCTTTCCTCTACCGATCCGACTCCGACTTCGAAATGTCACCTAAGTCCATGTCGAGGAACAGTTCTATCGCCAGCGAAAGGTAAGTGCACTTTCAGTTGAAGAATCGAAACCTGTTAAAAAAACATATAGGTACACACTATTTTCAATTATTCATAAATCAGTAATATATATACGTCAGCATATTCTGAGGGAAATGCAAAACGAAACTACCGGAAATGATTAGCTATCGGAGTTCACATTTGTGAGCGATGAAGAAAACTGTCCTCGATCAATCAGTTTCAGTGAACTGAACTATATGCATGTAACTTATGATATTTACTGGCTACTTATTTACAAATTGTACTTTTCTGTAATCGGCTAGTAAGTTATTATTTGATGACAAACATTTGAGGACAGGAAATCTAAATTATATTAACGCTTCGCATTAAAACTTAAACCATTATCAGTTTAATTTTGATGCCAAGTTATTTAATGTCAGAACGAATACGTTTACTCACTTTCGCAGACAAAAAAAAACTTGACAAATATTTCAGTATTATGGTCAACTATAAATAGTGTAGAATATTGTACTATTTATATGTTGGTCTTTTTTTTACTAATTGTAAAGTTAAAAAATACAAATAAAATGTTACTGAACCAAACGCTTGTTAAACGGTCGACGATGGGAATTAAAAAAAATATCATCGTGTATTAAAAGACTACAACAATAAGAATGAAAATCTGCTATAACTTCGAATGTAGACTGTTGATAGTTATAAGCCGGTACTTTAAAAAATTAATAATCAAGTTAAAAAAATAAAAACTCTGAAACATTTACAAAAGAAAATTAAATCTCAATATCTAATATACACATACGTTAAACAATTTTCATATAACAAAGTGAAGCGACGAACAAAACTTTCGTTTTATTGTAAGCGATACGTCTGCCTGTAACATTAAAGCGCTAGTTGACCGACCACATTGCGCTTGTCGCCGTTTGACATACTTAATATTTTAAGTATAATTACCTCAATAATTTCTGTAATAGTTCTTTACACTTAAACATAAAAAGAAACATCATTAATTTTATTAAAAATTTACATCCACTTTATATCTAATTCTACATGTTTTATTACAACACCATCGGAGTTTTTTTACCTCGCATTCCACCCGCTACTACAAACGAGAACACATTCATAAAATTTCGATTATATTACCCCGTATACAATAAATCACATTTTAATATAAGTATGTCATATTTTATGTACATAATAAAATGAAATCATTCGTCTACTCGCTGTGCAATGATTGGAAGATTGATATCAATTTTGGTGCTTTAAGAAATATTTCATTACATGATTTCGGCGATTGACGGGAACTATATCGTTATTTATCAGATATCTGTTCAATAGTGCTCGACATGTTGAATGAATTTCTAAATGTCAAAGATGTTTTTCTCGTTCACTTTGTCGGTGAAAGCAAGAAATTATATTACTTCATTATTTTGAAACATGGCTTATGTATAATCTGTAAACCATTATTAAATTACAGCTGAGTAGCACTTTGTGTACGTATTTTTATATTAAGTAATATTAAAATAGTAGTAATTACATAGTTTATATAGAATGTACTTTTTTGATTTATTTTTACCAAGTTTGCTGTTAAATATTTCTACGTAATGATTTTTTCTTCTTACCTCCCACTTTTAATAAGGAAACCGAACAACCGAGAAATGTACAAATATAAGTCAAAGTTAATAAATATACCCCCACACAAAACGTCCAGTTTTCATTATGGAAGTGTCGAAAGAGTTTCGACGACCAAGTACTTTGTCGAAATTTTTTTATTAAATGAAAATTTTTTTGTCCGTCTTTTTACTACCTGGTATATTCCCTAGTGATATATCGATATATACCTATAGTATATCAACCGTTTATTATGAAATCCTACCACGCATATTTCATAATTTCCATTATAGTATAAAATTTAAAAAGGTGCCGTAAAGTTACAGAAATAGGCAGCCATCTACATAAGTAAGCAAACTCTTGAAAATGATGTATATCATGGTGGCATAAATAATAATCTAGAAACTACATACCAAACAAATAATTAGTGCGGTATATTTATCATAACACTTAATATTATCATAGATGTATTTAAAATACTGGTAAGCGTCATATTTTTTCTTTCAAGGTGGATAAGAGGTAACCGGAATCGTACTTAATATTAACTTACTAATTTAAATATGATATATATTTAATTTGTTTACAAATTTAGTTATAGTTAGAAACTTTTACATAAACTATACGAAGTTGAAATTTTATAACACTACAATATGTTGCAGTTTTTATTCAAAAACACTGTAAAGTTGGGAAATTGTTTCCAAACTGTTATTGAAATTGTAATATAATCATATAGGCACAGTAAATAAGGAATCGTTGATAAAAATATTAATGGTATATAACAAGACGTTATCATGCCGTTTTCTATTTTTCAAACCATCCATTAACATCTCATCTGAATAAATTTGCATACGTAATGGCGACACAACGGTAAAGAAGAGTAAAAATCTGTTACTGTATTAACATTTAATTTAGTTCGTTCAATAATATAATTCTCAATGTATATAATTATCTTTTATTTCTTTTAAGTATGATTACACAATAAAGCTCTATTTAATTGCTGATTTCTAATAGTTTTTAATGGGTTCAACGTAAAAATGATTCAGCGTTCGACTTCATTGAGTTGAATACGAATATACTTTTAAGGATTTATTTCGATGTTAAAAAATATGATAATTTCGATGTAAAACGTCGCATTGTATTAAGCTGAATTCACATTGCAGAAATGAAACACTCCACAACTCTTTTTTATTGTGTTAAATTCTAAGTGAGCCACTATTAACTAATACAGCGATGCCGTCTGTATTAAGTACACTGCACCGAAAATCAACACGGCACATAACAAGATACCGCTTTGGACACAAGCACAAAGTAAGCTAGTTATTACAAAGTATTATTATTTAAACTTATTGAATGTTGAACCGATTAACATACAGGTAGCGAGCTTACTCACACACAGCCTTAATTGGCAGATGATAGCATGCATTCTATGTGATGAATGGATCCTAAACTGTGTTGTCTTGTGCGTATGCTAAGAGTACCTTGCGGTAGCCCCCACAGGACGGCTGACTTTCGATCTAATACCTAATGCTGTCGTTCACTATCACAATCTGCGAAACACTAGCACGATATATTGATGTGAAGCTAAACCCTGCATTAAGCCCGGTATCCAACATAGAAACAATCATCTAAATTGTTCTGTAGTTCTTTCAAGAATAAAATAATACATGAATCTGGTCGTTCATTCGCTATTGTTATAAACTTTTTATTCTAAATCTTATTCATTATCACATTTCTACACACTCAAAAGTTTTCCTTTGTTGTTATACAGAACAATTTTTTTCGTCATTGTAATTTCTAATCTCTTTAATAAGAACTACACAACTTCGACAAAATAAGAGCATGTCGATGCTTCTCGTCAATTTCAGTATTGTTGGACATCTGACTATATGCCAACCGCAAATGCTTAGGTTATGACATTAAATGTCTCCTCTGTTCTATCTATCTTTTTCCATATTTTTAATTGCTTGCAGATTCAAGGAGGCTGAGGCTGCACAACTGGACAGAGCGTATGTACTAGTATAACAAGCATGCAAATCTATTGCATGGGCTTTGTGTAGACATTTCGCCCGGCTTGTCCAATTACGCTTTCAAATTTCTGTACACAAATAATTCATATTACATACATATTTACATAGTTTCCGCTTTCTGGTTTTTATTATTATTAATCTTACGAACTCTTCTTCTGTTATCAACCAAGGTAAGTATAAACGATATCTCTTTTCCTTTTGCAGTCATAATATTTATCAGCTAGCATTAAGGCGAAATATTTGTAGAGTTGATTAAAACTAGTATAATTTTTTTAAATGTGACTTCGATTATAATACGTATTAATTTATAATCTTTTAAACATGCCTCTTAAATAATACATAAGTCAAAAAATAAACAAGGTTCATTACAGTTTCTTTCACTTATGAATTCTGTGATAACAAAAAAGCAAAACACTCAAAACCCAAGACGCAAATATATGATGATTCATAGCATTTAATTTTTATAGCAATAAATATATAATTAAATACCACAAAAAATAAACATATGTATTAAAAACAAATTAATCAACTTTGCTCAACTTCAGAAGCAGTTCTTTGGTTCACGATCATCGCAGAGGAAACTTATAACAAGCCAACTAAATAACAACGAGAAAATGTTACCCATAATCGCAAATAAAAATATTTTTCACTATATCTTCATAAGGTTTTTGTGCCCTTAAGAGAGAGTTACCGTACTCGGCAAGTCGGTAGATATAAAGTCGATAGACTAAATACAACACCTAAAATAAGGCATAAAATTTACTATAACCTAAAAATTCCCAATACTAGTAAAAGACCCTTACATTAATATCATTTGTAACAATCGAATTTGGAACAGTAAGTTGTTTGGGACAAAGTAAATAATACGTACATGGTATAAATATATTCGAAATACGATAAGGATGAAGCTTAATTGAAATCTCCAATTACAGTTTACCTTGGGACCAATGTCTGTTAAATCAATTTCGACTGGGACCCTTGCCGATTGTTCAATATTTCTTAGAAACTACTCTATTTAATCATTAGTAACAAGTTTACATGTCATTACCTCGATTTTTGTTTCTTTTTTAAACAGTTGACAATACAAACATTCGGAGTTAGCACCAATGACTGTAGACCACAATATTACCTCCGCGTGGAACTTGAATCCGTAATATCCGTCGCTTTGGCGGCGACGAAGCTATCACTTACCGCAGTGCTAAACGTTTATCGATTTTCATGTCCCAGTATACCAGCTAATTTTTTTCCTGTATTTAATATTCATTGACGTTAAAAATCATATTAAAATACGATAAGGCATTATACATTTTCATATCAACATTCATAAACCAATGTACATTTATACAGCATAAAATGTGAAGAATAAAAGATATTCATTAAACTTATTGAGCCTCCAAAAATCCATTCAAATGAAGCCAGTCTTCAATGAATTTAATCCATAAATGTGTAAAGTATATTTCATACGATAACAAAGTAATTCATTTTCATTTAAAGGTTTTCATGTTACGTACTACCAACGAAAGAGCGAGGCAAGCAATATATACGTACGTCACGGTCGGATCGATGATGAGAGTCTGGTCATTTCAGTGAAACAATATAGCAATGTTTGTTGTGGAACTTTAACCCTAAACCCGGCTTGGTTTAAATAATGCTCAGTGGCCCTTGATTTCCACATCGAACATTGATTACCGGCGCCCACCGCCAGTTTCCATTAGCGCCAAATTTAACCTCGGGCGGAGTCGCGCGCCGTCGGCGAGCACCGGGCGAGCGCGGCGCCGCCCGCCCGCAGCTCCCTCGCCGCGGGTCTTCATTGACAGTCCGCGCGGCGCACCGGCGGCACGCAACCACATGCCTCCGCACCGTCGCACCGTCGCATATACCTAACGCTCAAACCGAGTTATCAAACAACCCAACCCCACTTCTATCCCATAAACGCCAGCATCCGAAGTTCGCCCGCGATGATGCGTTACGCAGTGCGAAATGGATTCAAAAATATATAATCTAACTCTTTGGGTGTGTACGCGAAACTTGAACGCTACCGAGGTTGTTCACTCTAACGAAACCACGTTGATTCCAATACTAGAATCTCACTTCATTAGTGTCAAGGACGTGTAATTGCGGCCTAAAAGTTTATTTATACAGCAGGAAGCTTTGTTTTATTTATTGATTACAAACTTGTTGTGTTAATAGTTCGAGTGTTACTAAACACTGGTTGTTCTGTCGTTGATAACAACCATCGAGTGAGATAAAACTGTACAAACCGATATTACATTGTTATCTCAATTTAGTCCGGTGGTAGCAAATTATATGAAAAAATATTTCATTTACGTCCAGACGGTCGGGTTAACTTACGTAAGCCGGTTAACGATTTGGAGTTAAATCAAACGGGAACGTCGGATGGGGATACATTGCGGAGACGTTCATCATATAACCGTGGCGGGATCTACGCGATGAATCAGTTGGCATCAGATTCTGTACGACAGATCATGTAGTACGTGTGACATAAAACTATCAAAATGCAGCGTTCGGGTTCCCAGTCGGATCGGCTAGGTGCGGGAGGAGTCACTTTCATTGCGAAGAGCTCTGCATCAGAACACAGCATGTCCACTGGAGTCTCCGGTAGCAGCAGTGGAGGCACTCTGCCTCGCACGCTCAGCACAAGTGTACTGCGAATTAAAAATCGTTCAACTTTCTGGGACAAGTTCTGGGATGAGCGAACCAGGCGCGATGCGTGAGTGATTTTGTAATTAGTTTATTCTCAATTATCTAAATTGGTAATTATAACAAAATCTCATGTTCTCATACTCATAACACGAATAAAATATAACTTTGCCCTTTACATTACCATTATACGTCAGAAAAATGTTACAGTAATACAGTTTGCCTTAAGCTACAACGTAATGGAGAAAACGTGTAGAAAAAGAATAATTTCGTTGGGTCTGCAACAGTTTTCATAATTGACAACATTAATAATATAATGTATTTTCCTTGTTTTATATTGTTTTCTTTTTGTGTATCACTCACATAGCGAGGATTAGCTTCTGGTTGGGGCTTCTCCAATTCCACGTTTTCTTTAACGAGATTTATTAATAGTTGTATGGTACTGCTTATTTCTGTTTAGTTTTCTTTATGTTTGAGTCCAAACAGAATAAAAAGCGTGTATTTTAGAAGTTCTTTGCAAGTTCCTAAAATTTTAATGATTTTTTTTCGACTACTGTTTAAAAAGGAGAGCAGGGGTCATTTTAATATACCGCACGATCGTGGTCCCTTTGTGTTTCTTTTGCTAAATAAAATTTAAGGCTTTAGAGTAGATCAAATTTCTAAAGCATTACGTCTCCGACCGATGAGAATAAATATTCGATGTATTTTACGAAATTGTCTTTGTTGACTGTGAAAAACCATATTTTTTATGCAAAGTTGGAAGTCACAATGTTTGTACTTGCATATGCTTAAGTTGAAGTTATACTTAGTTGAAATAGGGAAAGTATGCTGGACTAATGTATTTTATTGAGTAATAACACAAAATATAGTACATAGGTACCACAATATATCTCATTGTCGTCAGTATTCACAGCTTAATATATATATAGTATACATATTAATTATAACACTAAAAACCATATTTTATTTCATTAAAGTATAGAACAAATTCATTGAAACGATTTCGTTAACATATTTCATCGATAAGATAAAAACAAAAATGTGTCTACTGAACTTGTTCTAATAAAAGCTTCAATAACTGTAATGATAAAATTCATTAAATTTTTTTAAGGTTAATTCTATTAAAAAAAAATATTTTGTTACTAAAACTGTAGTGAAAATATTAATTTTGAAAATTATTTTATCAGTTGAGTCCAAAAATGTAATGAAACGTTTTTTATTATTCATTAAAGCTAATATGAAACCATTGTCATGTACAACATATACTTCTTTTCTTTCTTAACTCGAATCAAATTATTTATGATTGCGAAATGTTTACTCGTTTAATATGAATAAAGTAAATTAAAGTCGGTAAAATGAAATCTCATTACTTTATTGTAAATTTCTCGTACTTCTATAAATGGAAATTAATAAGTGGAAAATATCGAGAGGAATAATAATCGCTACATGCGTGGGTGCTAAGCTACTTCTCTGACTTTTATCGTCATTGCTTATTAGTATATTGAGATTGTATATAATTATTATTTACTTAAGAACTTAAAAAATTATATAGTTCTGCTTAAAAGTTAGATATTTGCCTTTGCCAATAGTTACTATTACCGATACTCGATTGTAAAATATAATCGATTTATCATTATTAGGGTTTATAGATAAAAGACTTATATCAGTCTCTGCGATAACAGGTTTATTAATATAAATTCCGGGCATGGACCCCACTTTTTCTCTTGACAGTTTTTGTTGCAATTATTAGTAAATGTCTTCAAAGCAACCTTACTATGAAATCGCTGGTTATATTGTCAATACAACGTTAAGAGATATATATAAATAGAAAAGTCAAAGTAGGTACAGTTACTGCTATTTTATTAATTTAAATTGTAGATGTCTAGCACATTATACTTACATCATTTTCTCTACAGATCAGCTTCATATATGAGTATCACTATTAGTAACAATTTATTATAATTTATTTATAGAAAAAATAAATAAAAAAAAGGATTTTGTTCTTTTCCCAGACTTATATTGATTATATGATCGATATATAAAATATGAGGTATATCATCATTCAGTAATTTGTTCCACTAGTTTACAATACACTTCGCCCTAGTATCACAAATTAGAGGATATTGTCAGAGACATTATTTAATAAAGGCCACTCCTTATATTATTCTTCAATTGAGACGAGAGTTTTTAAATAAAATCGACCTTCAACTCTCGTTAAGATATAACCAATTGATTTAGAATATGTAATAGCTTTTCGCGTTAAAATACTTAACAGTTATTCTAGTTAATTTAAGATATTATCTTAGTTCTATCAGCAGCAATTGAAACAATAATGCTAAAAGAAAAAGTAATTATTTTTTCACTATAAGATATTAATTCCCTTACATCATTCATAGTGTAGACTGCGCGTTTTTAGAAACTACAGGATTTCGCAAACACTACAAGATTTTTAAATCTTTTACTATTGCTCCATAATAGATGCATGTATGTATTTATTACTTTTGTATGTATGTCAATACTTACATATGTATATTTATGTTGCGCACTCTCGGTATATTTGTTTCATACAATTCTATTTACTGATTGCCAAGAAATGAGTGCCGTTTTCTAAATACATTTTAAGCATTTTTCTCTTCTTATTTCCACATAAAGTTTAATAGATAACAAATATATGTATTCAGCATAGTTCATCGTATCAACGTATCCTTACTTAAACAGTTTAAATTCTATTAAATTTAATTTTGAAGACCGTCTAGGTAGGTATCACCGCAGGTCCCATTTCGGCCGCCGAAATGTAGTGTGCAAACGTTTTTGGGTTCCGGTTTGAAGGACGCTGCAAGCTAGTAATTTCACTACCATCTTAACTAACGCCATGTAGTAAGAGGCAGACGTATAACTCCATCAGATGAATGTCTACCTCGACCCGTCGGAAAAAACGGCTGTCTTTCCTAGGCTCACGTTAATATACGAAACTAAATTAAACCAAAGCAGTGAAATAAGATGTACATAAAATGTAATGATGTCTTGATTCACAATATACAAATTTCGTAAGAATAGGTAAGACATTAATAATAGGCAAAAAGTAATTAAGCTCAAATATTTTTGTCTTTATTCTAACAAACTGTTGCGAAAAGATCAACGTTTGAATGCCCAGTTGGCACAAATAGTAGATTTTCAAACACTTGGAACAAAAACAAGGTTTTTTTATTTCATTAGAACACTTAACACTCAAAGTGCGCACAGGTAAGAATAGAAACACGCGAAAAGATTCATAAAGTCTCTAGCTAAGAAATTCATGCGCAAACAATCGTTACATAAATAAAAGAGATTTGCGTATTATGCTAAAACGAATATCAATATATAAATGATAAAGAAAAACTTGTTTACATTCTGCAATTATTCATCATTGTTCTGAGCAATATATTTCGTTTCGACCTCAAATCAATTTACTTTGATTTTCAGATTTAAATTTAAAATGCATCTTTTGTACGTGAATACTTTTTCATAAGTTTTTTATAACACGTATACTTATCTCTAACAATCAATAACATTGTTTGGTAGTAGGTATCTTATGCTGGTGACTATTGAACATTTTATACCTCAAGGCGACGAACGCAATACGTTGCTTCATTTACATCATAACTTATACCGGATTAGCTCGCGGATTCTGAATCTGCGAGCCGTAATTCCGATAAAGCATTAAGAGTCGACGATGACATTAACAGCAACGTCTATCGTAAAAAAAAATACGTTACTTTTATAGGCAGACGTACTACTTTTTTTTTGTTTTGTTCTGGATAGGTACTACTCCCTCTCTACCCAACAGCGAACCAAAAACCGTATTAAAAATCGTAAAATTGCACCTTTGCGTTATGTCACTTGGAAAACCAAAGATCCACAGAAATCACGTTCTATTTTTAAATGTTGTTTGTTTTTCGCTAACTGTCACAATGTTTAAAGCTTTAAAAATAAATTGTGACGTGATGATGACTAAAGTTTTTTCTGTAATTAATAGTGAGATGTAATAAGCAGTATGTATTTTTCTTCAATGAACATTATGCATAATTAAAACATTGTGCCTAGATACCTGCGTGGGTGGTTAATTGAAAACACGTGCGCCTGCACCGAGCAGAGCCGGCCCTAGCTTTCTATAAATAAAACTTTTCTCAATGAGATAGAACAGACATGATAATTTGTAGATCTATTCAAACATGTTGTAGAGGTTAATTTTTATTTTTCAAACTTAACCTATCATACTTTCTCCGTTCTTTGTTGTTATTGTAATTATTCATGAATGTTCGGTATGCACATTATCTTGTATTAATGTTTATGGAGCGCTCGTAAAATACGGTACACTGCGTTACGTTTTAACATACTCGTATATGAAAAATATTTCACAATTTTGCTTTTACGGAATAGTTAAACGTACTGAACAATTCGTAAATATTTCTTGAATTGTGTATTGTGTTATATATCGCTTTTAACGGGCCTGGTCTAAATATCGACACATGGCGTGTGTTTAATTTTTGAACAAACATTATTACTATTAAAGACTCAAACGTAATCATATATTGCTTTACTTAAATATATTTTTCTATGATTATTCACCTGAAATACACAAAATTCACACATAAGGCATTAATAAAATTAACATGTATTTATTTTTTAATTCCAATGAGTAACCACACCAGGACCTGAAGGTAAATAAAACTTTTGCCATAAATGTGACGCAAGTTGAGGAGATAAACACTACACCGCATTATGCTCCTCGCTTTAAGACAAGATATATAGTCTTATTTCCTCAAAAATTTAAAAGGTTAAATATTAATGAACTTCTATACATTTAAGATCATGTAAATTTAAAGACTGATACAATAATTGGATGAACTGTACCACTTGGTACTTATCTATAGCCGTGAAGTACTCAAATAGTAAGCAGGTGTTAAGCACACTATTCGGCAAATGCTCGAGTTGAAAATATGTATTACGATAACGTTACATAATCTAACATAAACAATCGCTGTATTCGCGGGGGAAATAAACACACACGTCTTCTAACTTTTATCACACCTTGCGTGCTTTGCTGATAATGCAAGGGGCCGATGCAAATTTCCCGTGTGTCGTAGATAAACAAAACAGAAATACTATTTGACTACGAATCAAACTTGTATATACATGCTTACTAATAAATGCAACTGTCTGTTTATGATATCACAAAACAGGTCTTTTATTAATTTCATTTTTACGCGATACTTATACCAAAAAGCAGTATTTTATAATATGTGTTATATAGCTTATTACAGCCATATCGTTGCAAATATCAAACGCGTAAAGCAGATTTATTTTATTAAAAAAAAAATTGCATAAAAAAATTACAACTGTACATGTTATGAGTAGCTTAGTCAGTTTACTCAAATTTAGGGGTTTAAATTTCCAACCGTAGATGATTGGTTATTTCCTCCTTTTTCTCTAAATACTTATGCACATATACATAGTAAAAAATATTGTTGCTGTCTTCTCGTTACTCGTGCAGTTTACTCGAAACAATGTTCAAAGTGGCTACGTTTAATCTATGAATATCATGACCATACATCAATTACTCTCCTCTGCTACAAAAGCAAGTGTTAAACATCTATTGCATTTTAATTGCTGCAATAACATTGGTCCTTTTTCATTAGATATCCTTTGAAAAATGCATAAAATTTACTATTATCCATTTATACTGTTCACAATTTTCCTGTTTATTATTTCTATATCACCACATTGGAAGAATCACGTTACACAGGAACATACATAGTTGATGTTGCGCGGTATATCTGACATCTAAGCCGGCCTAGCAAATACGGTAACTTGAAATCGATAGTACCGAGGTGTCGCCGTTGGATTTATGTCCCAACCGATATACCTCTAAGCAAATTCATAAGTTATCGCACAAAGAGACCATTACATTTTAATTATAACCAAAACACAGTTTTAAATGATAATTTGTAATACAATAAAATAAACATTATTAGGTAAATTTCTTATTAAAATTGTTTATGAAATTAAAAAAAAACGTTCTCGCTATATGCAAAACACATATAATAGAACTACATTACAGTCCCATAATATAAATGTAAATTAAGTTTCCTTATACGTGTTAGCTGAGTGAGGTGATAAAAGATATTTTAAACGGAAATAATAATAAGAAAAATATACTCGTAATTAATACAATATGAAATTGTTGATAGAACAAAGGCATGAATTAGTTTTTTCCAGTTTCCATTCAGTAAAGTAGTTCGCCGAGTCAGGAAAAGTTGGCAGAATAAAGTATTTGATAGATTGTCGCACGTCACATTTGAGTTATAGCCCCTCTCTAATTCGTTTTGAAAAAGGATAAGATCAATGTATAAAACTAGTGTAAATATTTGCTTATCGTATACAATCATATAATAAGCTACATATCATGCATTTTTTATACATAAAAACTAACACAAAGAAATTTATTTCAAAGTTCAAAAGAAAACATCCATATTGTCAATCACGACTACCCGATTATTACGATATTATGAATATTATTATTTCTTTTTCCCTTTTCATAAGCAAACAATATAAGTAAACACTGTTTTTTTTTAAAATACAATAACATATTTCATAAGTAACATAATAATTATTAACAATAAACTGCACTGTTTGTATCTCGAGATTTTCACACAAAGAGAAGTGAATTGATTTTACAAGATTACTTGAAACATGGCGGACGAATTGACCACGCAGACAATTTTTTAAGAATTTGTATCCTTTTATTTTATACTTACGTCTATATATAACATTAGCTCTCGCCATCAATTGCGAAGATGAAAAGATGAGAACATGAACGATTGACCACGCAGACATTTTTTAATGGATTTTTATTTAATATCTCAATATGAAATTAAACTTGAAAATGTACAATGAAAACGCGTTTATTGTTATTGTGTAAAATTGTTACCAAGTAATTCTAAGCATCAAACACTTATAATGTTTCTCAAACAAGTTTTTAAATTGCGTATTTCGTTACATATTTAGTTATTGAACGGTTCTATTAAAATTATAAATTTTGCAGAAGTGTATACTTTATCAATTGTAAAAAATAAACACTAAAAAGTTATTATGAAAAGTATTGTCAATCAAATTTGATTATTGACTGTTAAGTCACAGTGACGCGACTGCTGTATCTAATTTTTTTGAAAAATATTACACAACTTAAAGGTGCAAAAGTAGAAAATGCTTGCTGATATGAACTTATGGTGAGCAATATCTTTTGCGTTAATCAGTAACAGCTAGTGTAATTAAAAATAATAAATGCGAATAAAAACTGTTGTGCACATAGTTGCATATATTACCGATGAATTTATGCACAAGGCCTACGTTCAACGGTGGACATCAACAGGATGTAATAATGATGATGATTTTTTATGAAATATATTCATTGATTTTTAATAGTTTTGTTTTAATAAAATTGATCTATTGGTCGCATTGAAGAAGTTACATCAATAAAATCGGTCATTCCCAATGTAATGAGCTCCATCGGAATTAGGTTTTATTCATTTTAGTTCGTGTACGTGATTTGGCTCTGTCCCTCCATACCATTAATGTATCTCGAATTAGAATTCCTATAGAAGTTTGTTTAGTTATTGCCAATAAACGCTTATTTCTAGCAGATTTAAACAGAAACTGTAAGAATGTGAGCAGTTATTAAGCGGACAAGGTAATGCGACAACTTAATAACGTATCGATAAAACTTAATGATTCCAAGAAACTTGGGCTTTATTTCCTAGCTCGCAAATAATTACGTACTCACGTCACAATCAATTAAGGTCGTCGATTAAGCGTTTTGTTTTAATATCTTTTGTGCGTCGAGTCCAATACAGTTTCAAATTCAACAGAGTACGTATGTTATAGCATTCGATCATTTATTAATCGATATTAAATGGGGTTAAGCGAAACCAAATCCGTTTAGTAATACGAGCACGCTAATTAACTCCAAATTAATTGAACGCTGTATTGGTATAAGTGCATTAATTTTTTTAAACTTTATATGGATGTAAATGTTTGCTGGAACTAGCAAACGATACAAAAATAGATATTTCAATTCTAATCGACACTGCTGATTCGAGTTCGTCGCAGAAGTTAAATGACTCGCAAGCATACAAGTGTCTCAAGTGTCTTTATTGAGTTTTATAACCGTCGCTTTAGTTCCACTATTTTTAGATACAAGCCCCCTTGCGACAGCCTCATTGCTAATTTTGCTGTTTGGAACTTCAGTGCCCTTAATAAGTTTTTGTTTACTGTGTTTCTTTTTAATTATAAATTAACACTTCTATTCTGTACAAAAGTTTTGTGTTTGAGTTTAAATGGTAATTTAACTGGATTTGTGATTTTATAGAGCCTTTCGGTACGTTCAACATATACCTTTACTTTTTGTGGTTTAATTACAATGATTTTCGGAATGTTTTATCAAATCCCTATCCAAAAAGAGAATCCTCATTTGGCGAAAAAAAATATTTTCTGTAAATTTTCGGTTAGCTTTTGTATGATAAAATTTTATAACGTTTTTTCATTTTCTTTAAATGAGAACAATGATGTTAAAGAACTCTAAATTAATTATTTTAAAACAATCAAAGATCACTAACGGGACATGTGCTTAACTTAGAATTATTGGTGATTGAACTAATAATAGCCTTGTCGATCTCAAGTGATTTTCCCGGCCGACCCTCTCTACGTCTCAAGAGACTATTTGAGAAACTATATCAGTTTATCACTTATATTAAGTGGGTAACTGATTATTACCCACTTACTATTCGGCATGTTTGCCTGGTACGTTAGGAAAATCTATGTATAAATGTATGTTGTTCATGGATTGCAGAAATTGACCTACTTTTTCGTGTAAAACATTCACAGCGAAATATATTCGTATTTATCTGTCGTAAATATACTTTCGCACTGCTTCTACTTTTCTTTTATACAGTATTCGGCGTATTTAGTCGAAGGAGGTTTTATACGCCCCTCGGTCTCCCCTTCAGCATTTCTCTCAATGTGTCATTACAGAAATGAAGCAGACTTTTTCTTTATTTACTTTATATACTTTTGTCTGATTCACAAAATACGTTGGCATGTGATCGTGTAATGATTTTCGTAAAGATTCCTTAGTTATGATTGTGACATATATTTTTCATTAGTCGCTCATGACATGTAGGACAGGAATCTATGCTCGCTCGCCAATATAATCATCATCATCATCTCAAAGCACATGAGCACTCACATGATTATATGTAAACAAGAATGATTGTGATTCACTACAACTAATCACTGTTACTATTAAAGAGTTTGGCGGATGTATTGTCGGATGTATTGTATTTATATTGTATTGGATAACCAGGTTAACATTATACTAGTTTTGCCAATATAGCTAAACGTTAAAAACTTTTGTTAATAATATGTTCTTATATTTACTTGAGAACCAGTTTGTTGTGCGTTATAAATATTGTATAATGAAATTACATAATGATGTAGTATGAATATCAAATGTTGTTTTTATCACTTGTTTGAACATGCAAATTATGATCTTAAAAAGATTTTCTTTGGGTCGCTGTACCAAGAGAGTAACAAATCTTGAGAAAATTATTCGACATCGTAACGCGATAAAGACTATGAAATAATTTATATTTTCAAGCAACAACGATGACTTTCAGAAATTATATCTTGGCTATAAATAACGTAATAGCAATTAGGTGTTTACGTAACTAATTATTTTTGTTGTGCTTTAATTTTTCCGAATACAAGTTTACTTAAATTAGACAAGGATTTATTACGAGATTAATATGAGAAATACAATGCACGTTGGTTGACCGCAGACCTATGGTTACAATATCTAAACTCCGCAGTAAATATTATATTTTCAAGGGCTAACGTAAACCCACAGAGTGTTGAAACAAAGATCTAACAAATACTAGTGTATCGTAATATTTAACAATATTTGATTCATTGATGTATTATATATAAAATTTCCGTAGTCATTACATCAAAATTAAAGCATAAAACTTTTATAATTCATCTGTATAAATAAACGTTTGTAACGAAAACCACTGACCCAGATTGAAAAGTCAGGCTCATTTCTGTTTATTCTTTTTTGTTGTTATTGGCTTGTATAATATAAACTGTGAGAGTCATTTTGATGTTTACGTAATCCGCATACGAAATTTTGGTGTTTTTAATATTTGGAACTTATGACGGACGTCTGATTTATAAAAATTTACCGGAGGCAGGTTTCTGCCGTCGGTATTAACGACGCACTTATTTCAGATGATAAAAGTGATAAAATATTTTTAATGGTATTTAAATATTTTAGGCTAAGTAAGTTAATCATAAATAACTACGTCTCTTAAACCGAGCGCGTGTGATGTAGTGCAAACATCCTATCTAACGCTCCGATGTTATTGGTTTCATCATAAGGTGACTTACTGATCGTTTCATCGTTTTATAGTGAAAAATATAGTAATAGTCTTTGTATCGGGACTTGGTGTTGGATTCGGTACTTGCCCACCACAGCATGGGGATTCAAAATATATTCCACAATACTCGTGGTTCATACAAATTTACTGCCTACGTATTTACCACAACTAAACCATTAATTTAATATAATAATTTTTCCATTTTTTTGTTGTATTATTAAACTGTATTATTAAAAACAGATGCCCAATCTGTTTTTCAATACATTTATTCATAGCTTATAGTTTTATTTTTTACGTACTTTCCTTATTTTCCTAATCTCGGAATTAATCTATTATCTCACCTGACGTAACAGATTCTTCGCCGAGAACTAAACAAACAATGAAGCACGCAAGTGTCAATTATCTCTATCCCCTCAGAAGTTTTATTTGATGTTGACAGGAAGACAATATGGAAAGTTAAATCACTGCGCCAATATTCTATTTTGTTAACTTCTTCGCTTTCTTTAATGTAAATTAAAAGATTTCTTTATAAAACCATTCCTTTTTGCCTTTGCAAAATAAGTTGTACAAAGTCTTAGTAAAACAATCCCTTTTGAACGGATTTTGAAAACCTACAAACTCGTTTTCATTCTTTTAACTTATATTTGTTAATTAAATAGTACCTTTAAGACGTCGGTAATTTATACTCCATTTCTTCCTTTTTCTAAAAAAATAAAGATCGTTAAAACCTTGAAGCCCATAAAAGCGTTCATAAATGCTACAGCTATATTACCCTGTCTTAAACCTTATTATAAACTAAGCAATATTATTTTGTTTTGTATAAGAACGATTTTGCCTTTGCTTTAATAATCCATAATTATTTGTGTACGTTTTCAAGGAATAGAATTCTAACTAAATTAATATCTTTCTTAATGGTTTTATTCCAAATCTAGTACATTCAAAGCGATTGATTATTGCTAATTCGTGATAAAAAAAAAGCAAAATACCTAAATCATGACTAACAAGATCCTAAATAAAAAATGTTTAGAGGACGTAGCATTCATTACTCGCAACTATATTTTGATAAACACACTCGTAAACTGTAACAAATATTTAAAAAAAAAAATCATCTTGTGGGAATGTGCGATATAGGAAACTTAAATCATTATACGATATTTAAATTTAAATTAATTCAGAACAATTTTAATTTCCTTTCCTTTACAAGGAGACAGTCAAGGCTATTTTCCCACCAAGTGCGTGTCTCAAGCTCACGAATATTTCCTTTCGATATTTTCCTTTACGGATATTTCAAGCTCAGTGTCATCAAAATTTTGTGCCATTAAATAACTTTAATGGTTCAAAATAGACAAACATTTGCCAATCTGACGGCCAATGTTGAGTAATGGAACGGCACTTTAAGAAGTCGAAATCACTTTAAATTCTTAAAAGTTATTTTTTTGTTATTACTTACTAACCACTAAACTTAAAAATGTTTTCATCGCCTTTCTTCTTAAAATCTAAGAATATATAGTATGTATAGTAAGTAGGAGAGTATAGCAGCAACTATAAAGTTCATTTATTCTTGGTTATATTTCTGGTACTTCGTAATATTTTTGTAAAATGTGTATATCGTTCAACATAATTATCGTAGTGCAAAAATTGCTGATTTACTATAATCTGCATATCGCTTTTATTACTTCATGTTCACATATTACTTCCAGTTGCTGTATTTTTCATTTGCAAGTAGTAGGTTTCTGTTGCCGGAGAGTGCTTTGGTACATACAATCGAAGTGCCCATTACTGACGCCGATCAATAGCGTGCAAACATTACTATGCTATTGTTCGGCGTTTGCGGCAGTAGAACTACTGGCAGCTAGTAGAACTACTGGAGTAACGAAACCTGACATAAGACTTAAGACCACAAGCTAAGTGTGCAAGTATTCCTTACCACTAGTTCAACATCTTGCTAGTCTCATAATTTCGTTCTTCAAATAAATAAAGTATGTTGAGACAATACACGTTAAGATTTAAGAAACACTAAATTTTCATAACCCTTTAATTTTTAATAAATTCTTTAAAGAAATGTGTATGTTTATTAAAGCTATGAAGATTATGTTTACCTAACAAAACTGCTATAAATTGTAGTTTACTTTATAAAATAGTTATATCCTGTCAATCAAATACATCTTTTGCATTACTTTATTAAAATGTTAAGATGAACAAAGTAAATGTCATTGAAGTGAACTCGAAACAAAAGGTTCATTTAGGAGATTAGTTCTTTGAACTCAAAATAATGCTTGATACTTGTATAATTATTTATTAATAATGCCACATCTTTTTTGGCATCAAAAGTGAAATCCTTCATATATTTAAATCACTACCTTCTTAATATCTGTAAATTGTCGGCGTATTCAATGTAGATTTAAAGTTGTATCTTCTTTGATAGGCTGTTAAACCAACCGTGGGTAAATTTATTAAAGAAATTTTATTAATGCTTTTTCTATTTATTACGAAATAAAATCAAAAAATTATACATTAAAATTTCAACATCAAACATTTCTGTCAAAGATGTCACCATCTGAATGACACTCAAACGTTATTTGTCCAGTACTTGAGCACTGGATCAGCGTTGATACTTGTTTTATGATATTCATGCAGACAGTTCTTAAATGTTAATTTCCGAAGTTGTCTTGTTCTGTACAATAAATTCCCTTGTATATTATATTACACAAAAGTTAAGAATTACCGACACTGTGACAACTAACGACGAAGTTCTTTATGTCATGTATACATATTTTAGATGGACGTTTTTTTTTTATAGAGTGATTTATTATTGTTGGAAAAAGTAGACCTCGAAACAGATCCCATACAAAAATCAAAAGAAAATGTATTTATTCCCTGTTCAGGTATTAAATGAAATTTCTTATCTTAATCAATAATTTTTGTTCACAGTCACGGCGAAGACTTGATTGTGACACCGTTCGCGCAGGTCCTGGCGAGCCTGCGCAGTGTTCGCAACAACTTCATGTCCCTCACGAATGTTCCGGTCGCAAAGTAAGTAGCACCATTAATACATCAACTAGTAAATATTATAAGTAATAATAGTATAGTAACTATTTAACATTCACAAGCTATTTATTCGTGAACGTAGGAATTACACAATTATGTTCTATATCAATCCCCCGTCCCAAACATTACATTCTAATGAAATAAAAAAAAAAGTAATAAATGAAATAGGAAAGATGGTTGGATTCTACCACCGGCTTGGGATCCTATAATTACCAAGCGTACCACTATACAAATTCAACCCACAGTGAGCTCATTCTCCGTAAACTGGATTGAAACAATAGTTAATATTTTAGGGTACTCCATAACTATGTCATCAGGACCGTTTAATTCTCTGGTGATCATTTATGCAATAAACTCGGCATGCCGTGGTAATAAATTCAATTAAACGCGCCAAAGTCTGCTATTTAGAATTTTACATTTTAAATACTAAAAATGTGCTAAAGAATTAACTAACGCGAGTACTATAATCTCCTGTTATTTTGTCATGTTTTATAGTGAAGTCATACATATATTGTATGACCAACAAATCATTATTGTTTACTAACAAGGCCGTAGACACCCGGCCCAGTTAATTGGTACTAACAAAAATAATTTTTTATAATTGATAATAATTACGGTTAATTTTTATTTAATATGTATGTCCAATGACCTGTACATATATATTATATGAGTACACATTTGAGTCGTTTAGTAGCCGATTTATTTAAGTTCGTTTTATAATAATTATTACAGAATTTTTTAAAAAAAAATAATATACTTCTCAGTTATTAAAAGACTTACTCGACTCGATGCTTCCTTTTGTCTTGATCATAAAGCCCTCTTTTTAATTTTTTTTTAATCAAATTTTGTTTTTATACTTAACTACATTGGCTTCTACGCGACTCATATAATCACATACATATATAAAACGTGCGCGCGCAGACGTCTATGAAGTCTTTAAGGCAAAGTAAATATGTTTACATATTATCCGTAGTGCTGGGAGTTTCAATTATTATTCATAGCAGAGCTATTTAGTCTACTACTAAACAAAATAGCTTTGCAACCACAACCGATTTAAAATGTAAATTTTTAATATATATAAGTAAGAAAACATTATGTGACCCTTTAAAAAAAGCGGTAACATTTTATTTATATGTATTAACTTCAGTTGGAAGCTCCTATAGTTCAAAATCTATATTTTGACCGTCACTTCATTATAATACAAGTAGTTACATGTACATGATTCGGTCTGAACGTTTAGACATAGAATGTAATGGAATATTACTTATTATTATTGTTTTAGCATCCATAAAAAATATATGAAGATGAAAAATTTCAGAAACTTAAGATACAATGGATTGTCGTCAAACAGGTTTTAAGACTTTAAATACTTAAATATTACTTTAATATTTATTAAATATGTATAAAATAATAAACTGTTAATATTTAACTAAAATCGTCATAGATTAAGGACTATAATTTTAACAGAGCTATTATAACTGCATTTGTTTAGGTTCAATTTGCACAAAAAATTGGGAAGGCCGCTGCTAATTTGTCTAACCATTATTGAAACCCAGTTCAAACTACAGAGAATTAGTCATTGACAACTTATTTTACAGTTACCAATATTGTAGCTGTTTCAGTTATTGCTATGTTGTGTGAAAGCTATTATCAGGTGATAAATAAAATTAGATTGCTAATTGTGTCCCAATCTGATCTCAAAGATTTGTAAAAATTTTTATCTGCTTATGGGCTAACTTTAATTTTTAATTGTGTTAAGTAACTATGATTCCCAAATTACTCTGGCAACCATAAGTTGACTGCTGAAACAGGATAATGTTGATATATCGGTAGGGTAAAGTATGGGAGAGGTGGTTTGCCAGGCGGGTACGAGGAAAACTTACCACCAGCCTAATTCGTCAACATCTGTATTAGTTGCAAAGCTCGCAGTTTGTCTCTTTAGGTGTATCTAAGAGAGTAAATACTTATAGAAAATTTTATCTAACTTTATAAATTAATTCGAAACGGATTATTTCTAAAAAAATCATTAACTAAGTACATTGAGACAAAAGAGTATGGACGTAACATTATTGGAGATGACGATGAAATAAATCGCTGAATAACCGACTGCTATATTACATTCGCCCAGCACAATTTCCGCATTACCCGAGTCATCGACGTCACTGTTACGTCACGGCATGTCACGAATGGCTAGAAGAGAAAGAGCATTGTTCTTTCATCGGTCATTATAATCAATTTTATATATTTTATGTGATGCATAAACAAATACTCTCTTTCTCATTAGTTACCTTTGCTTCTAAAATATAATTAATAATAGAAAAGATACCGAATTTAATACATAATCGAATAGTAATTAGTCAGAAGCATTAACACTGAGATATATGCAATTTTTTTTTGGTAACTCGTTACTTCTAAATTTATTTTCCTGGACGCTTTACTGTTACCGCAATGGATTTGATTATCGCGGCATTGGAGGCTGGGCAGGAAATAATACTAACCACACAACGTCCCGCCAACTCATTCTGCTACATTGAATCTGAAATTAATTAATTTTGTTTAAAAGTCACTTTAAAATCATCCCAAGATCACTGTCTCGTGCCAAATGTCACGGGAAATAATTGACAGCAGATAATCATAAGCAGTGCAAAGTATGAAGCGAAAGGTCAATCGTGACGTCGCCAACGAACCCCGCAACCAGTTCGTGAACAGTTTGTATAAAAGAGAATTATGTGGTCCAATGTTCAGAATCGTTCATCTATTCATCAGCAATCCGCTTCTTTGAGAGAAATGTCAGAACGTTGAACGTCGCTACGACTTATCTCGTTCTTGCAGCTTTGTTGTTGCTTTTATTATTTGACGTACGTATTCTTAAAATATGCATTTAATGATACATATTTTATTAACTTGTGATTATTTTTATGTTTAAACAAGTTGCATTATAAACGGACAAGACATAAAAATCTGTGTGTCATATTGAAGCTTTATTTGAACTACGCTCGTAAATTGTTTATTAAACACACAACATTAGTACACTGACAATTAAAAATATTTTTTAAAACAACTTTTAATAGATGTATAAATATTTTTAAAATATTATTTCAAACTAAAAATAAAAAAAATGCTGAGATGAATAGCATTTTTCAGATATATGTAGCAGACGGCTAGTTTAGAGTTTTTTTACCTTAACACGTTCACTGCCACCCCGCTTTTGACGATGTCTTACCAAGGGCCGCCATACATTGGGTATCGGTCACACCGTTTGTGTCGCCGGCACTGGAGAAAAATTTTGGAGGACACAACAGTTGTGTCACCGGCACTGCGTTTGGGTAAAATTTATATTTTGTTGTTTTTTTGGGCGTCGCAGCCTCTATTAAGTTTATATAAATAGTATAAAGTGTTTGAAGCTTAGTTAGTGTGTTTTACGTATAAATATAGCTAAAAACTCAAAGGATAAAATTAAACGTAATTTTGTTACGTAATTCAACCAGCGGTTCTCAACATACAGTTCACGTTGTTGTTAAGATTTTATTTTGTATTAATATTTAAGGATATATATTTAAGGTTGTATTATGGTTTTATGAATAACTTAAACAAGAATTTTAAACATAATTGAACATTTATTATTCCCATTTTCATATCAACTATATAACATAAACAGTCTTAATATGTGTGGTACGGTCTAAAACATTCAACGCATAATACTGGCTGACCGGGACAATCTTCGCATGCGAAAGGGGATAGACAGCTTTTTTTTAATGTGCGCCAGCATTGATTACAACGCTTTCGTTTTATTTTGCCCTTATTGTTTTTGGACAGTTTAATCAAGCAGTGGATTTTATTTACTAAAGGTGTTTGTAATTGGCAAGGCAGATGAGGTTCTATTATTGTCTTAATAACATTTAAACGTAAATCGTATAAGGTGGTAGTTATATTGCTATATTTATTATATAATAAATAAGAGTTGACCAATAAGATTTGCATTATATGTATAATAACTTTTTTATACCACCTCAAAGTTTTGTGTTCGCATGAATAGTAGGACAACATTTGGTCATGACGGTCTATTGCTTTCATATATTTGTTATATCATTTGCGGCTTTGTTTTTAAAATGCCTTGTCGGTTTCGCGTATGTTTTAAATAATTTACATTTTCTTCGACCAGTTTGAAGTCTGTACCATCATCAGTGTTCATCTCTAAATCGTCGATTACATTTTCGGACAATAGTCCCAACAATACCGACTCTGCGTTTGGATGTTGAGGTGAAAACATGAATAAATTCGTTGTTTCTTTATTAGGTTATTGTGTAATCGGATCCATGGCTTCAAATATCCTCTCTGTATGGATATTATCTCAAGAGCGTGAAGGAAGTAACTTTTCGCAATGATCTAGAAAAAAACGTTAAATTATAGTTGTGTTATTTTGTCCGTGCAGTCTGAGTGATAAAACTTCCAAGACAACTTTCCAACTTCACAATTACAATTTTCGATATTTTTTTAACTGTTAGATAAAACACATATCTAATTTTAAAAGTTTGTGAGGAACTAAAGTTATAATAATTTAATAAACAACCCATAAAAACCTGATGACTATCTGGATATGAAAACACGTGCAAAATAACTAATTACAACAAACAAAGGTATGATTTTTATGGTTTTTGTTATAATGATGCCTGTTTGTTGTTTATTGCTCAGACTGCACACACTTAATTACACAAATATAATACCTGCTTCTTTGATATATCCTTAATTCCAAACACTTTCTTACATGCCGGATCAAAGGACTAAATAGCAGAAAATAAATCACTTACAAATTTGAAGAAGGCTGCGCTTCTCTTCTCACTAGTCACAATCTTGCTGCACTACTTTTCTGGTGTTGACAACGATCTTACAGGTCTTTCTTCTAACGCGCTTGCCTTGACTACCTTGAACTGCATTCTGCACTCTAAGATAATTAACTTGCCAAAACGAACTATTTCTCCGGATCCTTTTATTAGGCCTCTGCCGCTATAGCCCGTCTCTTTAACTTTTATTAGACCTTGTGGCGACTTATGAATTTCTCTTTATATCTACTTCCTAATTGCATTAGCGTTGTTGACGCCATTTTTTCGGTTACGCATCTGGCGTTACCCGCGCAGGTGCACCGCCGGACAATAGCGGCTCAGCGGGGTTTACAATACTTAGGTTTATTGCGGCTATTAAAACAACTATTTAACGCCCCTCAATAATCACTTGAGTTACTATGCGGCCCGCCGAAACAATGACAGCTCATGACAGGTGCTGTTTATTGTCATTGTTTCGACATAACTCCCGCTCTAGTTTTTACATCCATATCAGAGGCATTTTTAGTAAAAAAAAAGATTATAGTTGATAGTACTTACCGGTTTTCAAGGTCGTTGCAGCCATGAATATTTATCAAAAAATTTCAGACCACTATTTTAATATTTTTCCCATTCAAGGTCCTATAATATTTGACAAATTAGTCGAGAAAGCACTCGAGTCTATAAATCGTATGCTAAAGTACTAAATAATAATGTTTTTATTACCTTTCCCTCATTATCTAATTTGTTCATATTAGTAAATCACTATACTTGTCGATATGAACGCAACCGATGCAAAAACCACGTTTGTGTTATATTCATTATGTTCTGGGTATACGTAGTATACAATTTTTTGTTTTGACGACGTCGTCCCATATTTATGCATCAAAAGTTTGACAAACAGTGGCATAACGACATTTTTTTAAAAAAAATAAAAATATCGCGCCACACTCAAACCACGAAGGGAGTATGTAAATAACACCATATTAGGTCTACACTGTAATTTTGAACCGAATAAACGCATACATTTTCGAATTATTAATCAAAAACAGTGGTCACACCGTTTGTGTCGCCGGCACTGGAGAAAAATTTTGGTGAACACAACAGTTGTGTCACCGGCACTGAACGTGTTAAACTTATTGATTCGGGCGACCGAACGATGCAGACTTTCATACTTACTAAAAAAATTCAAATGCTACAGAAAGCTTGAAGCTATATTTTAACTTGTAATTTAAAAATCTTGAAATTAAAACTTTAACGTTACAACAATATTAAAGTTATTTGAACAAAAAATCGAAGAGAGATACCAGAGGCCTTCTCTGATAAGGCCTTTTATCCCTCATGCAGACAAAATTTATTTCTTATATTAATTTAGTACCGTTAAAATAATCTCTTGCAAGAAAGACAAAATAAACAAATGATATAACATGTTATGACAACAATAAAGATAGCTAGAAAAATGTTTAATCCTGAAAATAAACATTTTAAACACATCTAATTTAACCATGTACGTCAAATTTTGAATACAAATTATATTTATTTTCATTGAAAAATTATAACATTCGATAAATTAATTTGTACATTTTAATATATAAAAATAAAAATAAACAAATACTGTATACACTTCCTCCCTGGCCCACTTATAAAGTGTGAAAAAAACCTTTGAAATGGACAGAAAATTTGCTTAAAGTCAAGAGCTTTTATATTTCGCAAAGTACTACGGTACTTTTATTACGCGGGAGCGTTTCTTATATTACAAGATGTTTTCCTTTAATATCTTATGCTTGTTTATAAAATCTGAAGTATATATGGTTTATGAACTTAAGATTTAATTGCCTTAAATTAGGTAATCAAATTTTTTTCTAAAATACTGTAATATTTAAACAATGGAAACCAAAATTGTATGGAGCGTTTTATTACAGCACCGTCTAGAAATAATTGGTATAAGTATTTTGATACTACATAAAATGATTTCTAAAAATTTAACAACATGTTTATGTATGTAATAGTGTTATTGTAAACAGTCAAATCAAGTTCCTTTGTTGTATCGTTTCAGATCGCGAAGGTCCTCGGGAGCAGCAACCGCCGTTACACCGCAACCAAAAAATTTTAATCCAGGAGGTAAGTGTGTAATATTGTATTACTATATCAATTAGCGCTTAACCATGGTCCCACTTATTGATAAAGATTTAGTCTTATAGTAAAATCCTCTAGGTTACTTTACATTAAAAAAATTAATTTTTTACCCACGATGGTTTAATACTTGACCTCAATTTCGCAAGGTGTAAAGTGACAAATAGACCGTGGACGGTGAAGCGTGCTCACCAAGAATACTCTGTTTCATATACGTATAACAGCTAGAACACAGGAATGCTTTTGTGACTGTTAATTTTGCAAAACAAAAATGGCAGCTAGTAGATAGGTTCGAAAAATTTTGTACCAATGCATGTCTTCGAGAGAAGGAAATTATCAATTTCTTTCACCGATCCAACATCGATTTCTCTATTCGAGATATTTTTAGGCGGCGATTATACCTTAATCACATACGTCTACTTACAGGTTAAATACTTTTTTACTAGTAGAATATCTCTCTTACCGGAGAACGTCTAGGAACCACCGCAGCTCTTATTCCTACCGCCATATAGTAATGTGCAAACATTATACCATCTTAACTAGTGCCACGTTGTTATGGGCAGGTGTATCACTTATCATCACATGAACATCTCGTTTGTCCTACCGCCTCGTCGAATAAACATAGATGTTTCTGGAAACTTATTAGATAAACTTGTTAACTCCGATTATTAAATATAATTTTTTTGAGGGAACAAACATTGAAAAATATTATAATCATGCTGCTTCGATCAATCATCTGCGAAAGATATTTGGAATTGTTATCTAAAATTGTTTAATAATTCGTATTTGATTGTCTGCTGATTATGATTTATTATAGTTAATAAGCTTTATTTACATTATGCATTCTATTACTAATCATGACTATTCGTGTATTACATGTCATTTATTTATTTTAAATACTTAGAAATGTCGAGAACCAAGAAGAAATCGACAAGAGAGATTCTGTAGATTGCTCTTACCTTTCACTGGTTAAGATTAATTTGTTGAATGTTCATTATTTAAGTAAAGTAACTAGATACGCAGAAAAACTGTACTTATTATCAGGAATAATAAATTCGCCGTCTATCACAGATTATTTGCGATAACAGCAGCAAATGTTTTGACGTGAAAATATGTTATAAATAAACTTTCACTATCATCATGAAAATGTGTTTATTATTATAACTCATAATTGATAAAGTATTGTTTACGATTAAATACGCAGAAATTGTGAATTTATTGAAAGGTTTAAAGGAAAATGATTTACAAATTATTTGATAACTCACTACCTTCATTACTATAAAAATATATTTTATGTATAATAAATTACTAGTATTTTAGTTTATTTGACAAAGCGACGCGACAAGCGACCCGTTCACCTGATGGTAAATGATACGCCAGCCCGTACCACCGTGGTTCAAGTTAGGATAATATACACAACACCACACTGTGCTCAACGCCTTGAGAGATAAGATGTTATGTCTCGTTATCAATAACCTCTCACCAATCATTTCACTAGCTACGTCTCCGACAACAGATACTTATCACCAGCACATAGTAATCCTTTTTCTAAAGTCTACAAAGGTTTTGAGTTTTTTGCAGACTGGTCTGATTTTCATGACTTTTTTCTTGGCGGAGTAACAAGAAACCCAATAAATAATTCAGTGATATATAAAAATAATCTACTAAAGCTTAACTTAGCAAAAGAAAATGTGTTATTCTTTTTCATAGCGCGAAATTAAAATTAGTTTTACTATTTGATTCGTATATACTATTCGTTTCGTAGTGAAATATAAATATTATAGATATTATAACAAAATAAGTCGTCCTGAGAAATATTTCTCGCCGTTATTATAAGAAAGAGTTGTATAATGTTTATCGTTAGTCCGTAAAGCCTGGAAAGTAAACGATCTAGTTTTCCAATTAAGCGTCTTGTTACTTTTAAACAATCTCTTCTCAGGCTGTTCAATAAAACTGGTTGTTTTCTGCTCCTTTGTTCCCGTCTTTGCTATAAATTAAGAGATTAATAAAACTGTTTTCGATATCCTTCTATTTTATGAGACACTAACATTATTTCAATACATTTAGCAAATTCTTTGTTCTAATTTTTAGAGTAAAAGACTGTACTAGAAATGAATAAAATTTTTTCCTTTTTCCTTATAAACGTGGTATTGCCTATGTTTTTCCCTATTTTAATTAAATAAAAAAATATTTGCCATCGAAAAAATACTTAAAACATTTGCATCCGTCGTGTATTATAAAAACTGTTTTCCAAACAACGTACGCATTTTTAAAAATAATAAAACATCTTTAATTAAAACAAATACATAAAAAATCTCTGGCTTAACGAACATTCTTATCAAAGTTTCTTCCAGCTACTTAACGTTACGAATTTCTTATTAAACCACTAAAGCTTCAGTTGAAGTTGTTCTCTATGTGTTTACATAGAAATATTTCGATGACACAATATAATCTCTTAAAACAAGTTTTGGAAATCAATAGACGCACTTATACTGCCGAGCCACTCCACTAAATATGTAGACAAACAATTTTTATTCAAGTAATTTATTTAAATTTTTCAATGTCATGGAATATTAGTACGACATTGCTGAGGATTAACTTCCATGTTACTGACTTTATACAAATCGACCATCTGATTAGAGATACATCGGAAAATATTCTAAAGTCGTGACAA
Organism: Byasa hedistus; assembly: GCA_029286795.1. Classification (NCBI taxonomy): domain Eukaryota; kingdom Metazoa; phylum Arthropoda; class Insecta; order Lepidoptera; family Papilionidae; genus Byasa; species Byasa hedistus. The sequence continues at coordinate 4,807,620 of JAGSMW010000008.1, forward strand.
TAAAATTGTCACATTCAATTACCAACTGCCTGTTCAGAACCAACACCGGCTTACAGTTTGATAGCGCAATAAACAATTTCCTATAAAGGTGTTTCATTGGCAGTCGGTTATTTAACTATGCTTGACAATCCTTGTGTTATTTAAATGGTAATTAGTGACAATATAAACGAGAATTGTGTTTGTGAAACTTACACAGTGATATCTATTCATATGCGAATAAATCCGCTGGGAACAAACAAGTGCAAGTAAGAAAATCCGAGCTTACATTGAAAATTGTGTTTATTATTATAACTCATAATTGATAAAGTATTGTTTACGATTAAATACGCAGAAATTGTGAATTTATTGAAAGGTTTAAAGGAAAATGATTTACAAATTATTTGATAACTCACTACCTTCATTACTATAAAAATATATTTTATGTATAATAAATTACTAGTATTTTAGTTTATTTGACAAAGCGACGCGACAAGCGACCCGTTCACCTGATGGTAAACGATACGCCAGCCCGTACCACCGTGGTTCAAGTTAGGATAATATACACAACACCACACTGTGCTCAACGCCTTGAGAGATAAGATGTTATGTCTCGTTATCAATAACCTCTCACCAATCATTTCACTAGCTACGTCTCCGACAACAGATACTTATCACCAGCACATAGTAATCCTTTTTCTAAAGTCTACAAAGGTTTTGAGTTTTTTGCAGACTGGTCTGATTTTCATGACTTTTTTCTTGGCGGAGTAACAAGAAACCCAATAAATAATTCAGTGATATATAAAAATAATCTACTAAAGCTTAACTTAGCAAAAGAAAATGTGTTATTCTTTTTCATAGCGCGAAATTAAAATTAGTTTTACTATTTGATTCGTATATACTATTCGTTTCGTAGTGAAATATAAATATTATAGATATTATAACAAAATAAGTCGTCCTGAGAAATATTTCTCGCCGTTATTATAAGAAAGAGTTGTATAATGTTTATCGTTAGTCCGTAAAGCCTGGAAAGTAAACGATCTAGTTTTCCAATTAAGCGTCTTGTTACTTTTAAACAATCTCTTCTCAGGCTGTTCAATAAAACTGGTTGTTTTCTGCTCCTTTGTTCCCGTCTTTGCTATAAATTAAGAGATTAATAAAACTGTTTTCCATATCCTTCTATTTTATGAGACACTAACATTATTTCAATACATTTAGCAAATTCTTTGTTCTAATTTTTAGAGTAAAAGACTGTACTAGAAATGAATTAAATTTTTTCCTTTTTCCTTATAAACGTGGTATTGCCTATGTTTTTCCCTATTTTAATTAAATAAAAAAATATTTGCCATCGAAAAAATACTTAAAACATTTGCATCCGTCGTGTATTATAAAAACTGTTTTCCAAACAACGTACGCATTTTTAAAAATAATAAAACATCTTTAATTAAAACAATCTCTTCTCAGGCTGTTCAATAAAACTGGTTGTTTTCTGCTCCTTTGTTCCCGTCTTTGCTATAAATTAAGAGATTAATAAAACTGTTTTCCATATCCTTCTATTTGAGACACTAACATTATTTCAATACATTTAGCAAATTCTTTGTTCTAATTTTTAGAGTAAAAGACTGTACTAGAAATGAATTAAATTTTTTCCTTTTTCCTTATAAACGTGGTATTGCCTATGTTTTTCCCTATTTTAATTAAATAAAAAAATATTTGCCATCGAAAAAATACTTAAAACATTTGCATCCGTCGTGTATTATAAAAACTGTTTTCCATATCCTTCTATTTGAGACACTAACATTATTTCAATACATTTAGCAAATTCTTTGTTCTAATTTTTAGAGTAAAAGACTGTACTAGAAATGAATTAAATTTTTTCCTTTTTCCTTATAAACGTGGTATTGCCTATGTTTTTCCCTATTTTAATTAAATAAAAAAATATTTGCCATCGAAAAAATACTTAAAACATTTGCATCCGTCGTGTATTATAAAAACTGTTTTCCATATCCTTCTATTTGAGACACTAACATTATTTCAATACATTTAGCAAATTCTTTGTTCTAATTTTTAGAGTAAAAGACTGTACTAGAAATGAATTAAATTTTTTCCTTTTTCCTTATAAACGTGGTATTGCCTATGTTTTTCCCTATTTTAATTAAATAAAAAAATATTTGCCATCGAAAAAATACTTAAAACATTTGCATCCGTCGTGTATTATAAAAACTGTTTTCCATATCCTTCTATTTGAGACACTAACATTATTTCAATACATTTAGCAAATTCTTTGTTCTAATTTTTAGAGTAAAAGACTGTACTAGAAATGAATTAAATTTTTTCCTTTTTCCTTATAAACGTGGTATTGCCTATGTTTTTCCCTATTTTAATTAAATAAAAAAATATTTGCCATCGAAAAAATACTTAAAACATTTGCATCCGTCGTGTATTATAAAAACTGTTTTCCATATCCTTCTATTTGAGACACTAACATTATTTCAATACATTTAGCAAATTCTTTGTTCTAATTTTTAGAGTAAAAGACTGTACTAGAAATGAATTAAATTTTTTCCTTTTTCCTTATAAACGTGGTATTGCCTATGTTTTTCCCTATTTTAATTAAATAAAAAAATATTTGCCATCGAAAAAATACTTAAAACATTTGCATCCGTCGTGTATTATAAAAACTGTTTTCCATATCCTTCTATTTGAGACACTAACATTATTTCAATACATTTAGCAAATTCTTTGTTCTAATTTTTAGAGTAAAAGACTGTACTAGAAATGAATTAAATTTTTTCCTTTTTCCTTATAAACGTGGTATTGCCTATGTTTTTCCCTATTTTAATTAAATAAAAAAATATTTGCCATCGAAAAAATACTTAAAACATTTGCATCCGTCGTGTATTATAAAAACTGTTTTCCATATCCTTCTATTTGAGACACTAACATTATTTCAATACATTTAGCAAATTCTTTGTTCTAATTTTTAGAGTAAAAGACTGTACTAGAAATGAATTAAATTTTTTCCTTTTTCCTTATAAACGTGGTATTGCCTATGTTTTTCCCTATTTTAATTAAATAAAAAAATATTTGCCATCGAAAAAATACTTAAAACATTTGCATCCGTCGTGTATTATAAAAACTGTTTTCCATATCCTTCTATTTGAGACACTAACATTATTTCAATACATTTAGCAAATTCTTTGTTCTAATTTTTAGAGTAAAAGACTGTACTAGAAATGAATTAAATTTTTTCCTTTTTCCTTATAAACGTGGTATTGCCTATGTTTTTCCCTATTTTAATTAAATAAAAAAATATTTGCCATCGAAAAAATACTTAAAACATTTGCATCCGTCGTGTATTATAAAAACTGTTTTCCATATCCTTCTATTTGAGACACTAACATTATTTCAATACATTTAGCAAATTCTTTGTTCTAATTTTTAGAGTAAAAGACTGTACTAGAAATGAATTAAATTTTTTCCTTTTTCCTTATAAACGTGGTATTGCCTATGTTTTTCCCTATTTTAATTAAATAAAAAAATATTTGCCATCGAAAAAATACTTAAAACATTTGCATCCGTCGTGTATTATAAAAACTGTTTTCCATATCCTTCTATTTGAGACACTAACATTATTTCAATACATTTAGCAAATTCTTTGTTCTAATTTTTAGAGTAAAAGACTGTACTAGAAATGAATAAAATTTTTTCCTTTTTCCTTATAAACGTGGTATTGCCTATGTTTTTCCCTATTTTAATTAAATAAAAAAATATTTGCCATCGAAAAAATACTTAAAACATTTGCATCCGTCGTGTATTATAAAAACTGTTTTCCAAACAACGTACGCATTTTTAAAAATAATAAAACATCTTTAATTAAAACAAATACATAAAAAATCTCTGGCTTAACGAACATTCTTATCAAAAGTTTATACAGATACTTTAATTATATTTGTAAAGATTTGTATTGTTTACCTAGTGGAGGGAGGGTCAACGTTACGCCGAGAGTCAATACTCCTATAGCGCAAGACCGTGTTTCGTTGAAATCGTTACGAGATACCCATGTTTAACAGTAGACGTCCGTCAGTTATTATACTGTTCAATAACAAAGTACAATATGAAAGCGATATCGCATAAAATTTATTTTTTTAAAGTGCTACAAGAATATCAGATAATATGTATTATCTATAGATCACAGTGAATTAATTTGTTATAGAGCATTCAAAAACAATTGTTATTTAATTAGGTGCACGTTTTCTTCTTATCTACTTTGATACACGCCTATCGAAAATCTTAATTACAAAAAATCATCGTTTCCTTTAAAAGATAATATAATGTGTATGTCCTCGTTCACGTTACTTAACTTTGTGCGAATAGTTTCACAAAGACAAACCCTATCAATGCTGTATTGCTTCACATCTTAACGTCATATTAGGATTCGTAGGATCGATCAGCTAAGCGATTTACGATAGGAAATAAGCATTTGTCATTCAGAAATTTTTGTATAATTCAATTCTAATTAAAGGTGTAGTAACCAGTGAAATTACTGAGGTAACGATATTTAATATCTTTTGTCTTAAGGCGACGAGCGCAATATGTTGCAGTGTATATAATCCTAACTAACACCACGTTGTTATGGGGGAGAGTATTATTTAAACGTACTTTCTAACGTCCACCATTTTTAAACTTTAGTATCTCGTAAAGGAAAGAAATACATGAAGAACTTTAGGTATTAGATTACCAGTTAAAAAACTTTTTACTATTATATTTATCGCTACGAAAAGTTTTGCATTTTTTATTTGAGATAACATTGTTTTATGTTACTTTTTATGGCTATGCATAATTTCATATTTCTGAAAGACAAAGAGTGCAGTTGCTTTTAATTTAATTTTATGTCGTTGCCGATATTTTCTACATTTAATTTAAGTGGAACACTTTTTATGTTAACAAAGAATGGGTTACGTTCTCTCAGAATAATGCTAGACAGAGTTCATCGCAAAAGTTTGAAATTTAAATAACAGTTTCAGAAAAAATATTTAGCTGAAAATTTTCAATGATAGATACTTTTTTTTAATACCGTAACTACGACGTCGCAGCCAGATTAAGTGAATTGTCTTAATTTTTCTCTGCAAAGGGCTAATAGTCGGCTATTATATTTTTCTTAATAAGGACACTATGTACTATTTACACACAGATAACAGATCTGGAGAAAATTAACAAACATATCTATTATTATCGATGGATCAGAGCTCTCTCGTATGTGAATCACGTATTGCATTCGTGACCACTGACAACGACAATATTGTGTTAAAGGCTAAGGTCGCATTATCAAGCCACCACGTCATTCATCTTTGACTTGACAATATTGATTATTCAGAAATGCGATTTTAAGTGTGCGTGTAAAATGTTAATAAATATAAACTTTCATCAAAACATACAAACAATATATATTACAAACCTGTTCGGCTTGAGTTTTTAACAGTTTTAACGTTTACGAGATTGTAAAGTATGTTATTCGAGAAAAAATAGTTTTCATGAACAGTTTCCGGAAAAATAGGCACAGCTTTTAAATGTGCTGTTGTACACTGTTAGAGAAAGGATTTTAATGACGTCATACAGAACTACCAATGCAAAATTTATGCTATTTATTTTATTCACATTTGTACATGTAGGCCTTTGTGTGATAGAGGACTGAAAATCAAAGTCTCTATGTGTATTTTCATAAATTTTTATATATTTACCTGCTCTTTGATTCATTTGTCAATTATGATTTAGGTATGATGTCTTCAGACAGGCAATACGTATATCATCATATATAGATATCATCTAACGACGTAACAATGAATGACGTTGCAGCTTCACGTCATTCATTGTCAACTTTATAATGATCGTATAGTTCACATTTTACAGGTTTAAATAGAAGTTCACAAAACATAGGAGTAACTTAAAATATACGGAGATTGCTATAATATTTTACATAAAGAAACTTTCGGACTGTCAAATAGATAATTGTTTTAATAAATTGTTATATTTTATTAAAGTTTTAAAATATAATAACACCAATAAGAAAACTTTATATGGCGTATAACCCAAAATGTGGCTGTATGTTATTACTTATTAGCAATTGAAATAATAACATAATTACACCTAACCACACAAACCGCAAGAATATGTATTTCGTGAGAATGAAAAATTCTTTTTCATCCTGTCTACATATAAAACGTAAAATTTTACCATTATGATTTTATTCCCTTTTCCGTTGAACGGTTCTTTTCTTAAAAGTAAAAGTAATATTTTTTAAGGAAAAGTCACAAGATAGATAAATTATAATATTATATATGAATATTAACATACTTTCCTAATGACCTCAGTAAGATTATCTATTACAATTTTGCAATTAAAGACAAATTTTTTAGAAATAATTATTACTTCGGCTTATTGAACTTCCTTCTCATCTTTATGTAGATATGTTCAGGTCCAATAATTTATGATGGATGATATAAGATCCTGAAAAACTATTATATTTCAGAGGTTTATGATAATTATGCGTATATTAATAAGTAGTTTAAATTGTTTTATATATAAATTATAAATGACCACCACTTACAAACAATAAACCAAAACCTAGACGGTCTGGGACAACGTCTAGGTTTATTGTTTTATTGGTTTATTGTTAGAGGTTTATTGGTATGGGTGCGGCGGTACCGCAGTTTAAAGGGCGCTGTAAGCTAGTAAAATTACTGGGGCAACGAGACAACACATGTCTCCAGGAGGCAAACTCAATGTAATGTTACGTCTATCATCCTAATCAGCGTTAGTTGTTATGGGCAGGCGTATCACTTACTATCACGTGAACGTCCCGCCGGTCTCGTCGCCTCGCATTATAAAAAAAATATTTTCTATTATTATATTTCAATAAATGGGTACATAATGTAGTCCTCCACTTCGAGGTGTGTTGTGGGCGTTGAGACTTTTCCTTCTTAGGAAGGCAATTATTTCTACGTCTACGTTATTATTAAATTCTACGAAGATATTACTGTCGTAAGCTTTTACATATAATATTTTCTTATAATCTTGATATTGTATTCTAGTACAAAATACCTATATATCAACTATTGAAATTTCTTTAATAACGTATTAAACGCACGTTAATCAGATTAATAACATCATTGCCTTCTCCGTTCAAATTCTTAATTTTATACCATGACAGTGGACCAAGATAAATTATTTCTTGTTCATTAATATAAAAAGCTTTGATTAAAGTGTTTACGTACAAATGAAACAATTTTCATTATAAATATGCAAACAGTTACAAGCGACAGATGATCACTTTCCGGCGTTGAATAGTTTATACGATTAATTTGCTTACTTATCCTGTTCAATTTTTACACGATTGTTATCTGTTAACTATCACTAAGAAGTTTTACATAACTAAAGTACTTGTCTAACCTTTTTCCTAAAGCAAAGGTTTTAGCTTTTTGTAAGATGATTTACTGCAGTAAGGAATTTAAACATACTACTTTTTTCTAGATGTACCATAATCCAAAATACCATAATAAATGAAATTGTCGATATTTAATTTAGTTACCGTTTTCTGTTATTTCAAACTATTTTAATATTTCTTTATCAATTGATTAACCTTCATAAACTTTTCTCGTTTCGGTTCACGTACAAGTAGTGATAAAGCACAAGCCACGCGATACGCTAATTTGCTTATTATTCTTAACCGACTAAAATATCATACGAAATTTATCACTAGATTTATAAAGTTATGCGTACATATTTATTGATCTTATTTTTTTATATTCTTAAATTTTTTCTGAAGTCACTTTGAAAAATGATTTTCTTATTCATGATGGCGAAAGAACAAGTACTGATTTTAAAGTTGTTAGTTTCTGTTGAAATGTATGAAATAATATTATTTCTATCACTCAACTGTAATACACAACTCTGACTCAGAGATATCAATCCTGTGTAATAAAAGCTGCGAATGCTCTATTTCAGCTAAAGATAAAAGATAAACACAAGTAACAGATGTTGCAATGAGATGATTGCGAATGTCTTTTCGCTTTAATCATTACATTGAATTGTATATATTTGTTACAGACGAAGCCTACATGAAGCTAGCGTTGGAGACTGTGGAGGAGCTGGACTGGTGCTTGGACCAGTTAGAGACCATTCAAACACATCGCTCTGTGTCCGATATGGCATCACTCAAGGTAAGAAATTAATCTTATATAAATTAAGCTGTTCGTATTTATATAGAACTGGTATCACGAGCACACACGTAAATTTTATTTAATAGTTGATAAAAAGGGGTATGTTATCATTATGAAAACTATTACTCATATGTACTAGTACGATTAATATAAGATTTTTATGTTAAAGAATAGACCTAAAAGATTACATTATTTTCAAAATTTATAATTACACTGAGCCATGCATTTACATTAGAAATGTCAGATTATATGCAATGGCAGTTGGATATTATAAAAACCCAATACGTCAAGCGTCTCAATTTTTAAACAATACAACAAGCAGGTGATATAAAAAACCTTATATTTACTATCATTCTTCTGTATGTACATTATATCTACTTAAACGTTGTCAGCTTCGTGTTTCTTTAGTAAATCCCACTAGGAATTCCCATTGCACTATGAGTAACTATGAAATGGCACATGTGTCATGCTTTTCATTTATTATTCTCTACTGTATAATTCTTATTTGGTTTAAAACTGAACTACTCTGAACATAACTTATCTGAAGTCCGATTTTAGTAATTTTTTGTATTAAAAGAGAGAAGTTGGTTCTAGGAGAATTTTAAATACAAAAATCTTAAATTTGTAAGTCAATTCTAAGAACCATTATAGTATAATTTTAATTCGCACAAGGTAATTTCTAATGAATCCATTTCTGTTTCTAATTATTCACGGAATCAATGAAGGTAAATGATTCTGTATATGTGATACAGAATATTTATGGCATTGTTATTTTGACAATTGATTTATAAGCGTATCCAAACACCGAGTGCCACTAGTGTAAAACATTTGGCGACAAATCAATGCCGCCGATTCCGCGTACCGGAAGCCGTTGTGATTTCGTAATGACAGGTTATTACTCAGAAAAGTATGTTTGTATGTATAGTAAGCAAACGTGACTGATGATTTTTTTACATATCGATCATCACAACAGGTAATTATCTTCAGCGTATACAAGCACACGCTTAGTCATAAAATTCGGAGAGACAATTACGTATTATCATACATAACTAATTACACCCCGCAAACGTTGTTTTTCCCATGTATATTTAATTTATTAATATTATTATATTTTAAATAAGTGAAAAAGTGTTTGTAACAAAATTCACACTTACCTGTGAATCTGAATTGGAAACTTTTCTTTTTTTTTATACTACTATGCGACGAGACGAGCAAAACGTTCACCTGGTGGTAAGTGATACGCTTGCCCATGACAACGCGGTGCTAGTTAAGATGGTACACACTGCACCACATTGCGCTCGTCCCTTGAGACATAAGGTGTTAAGTCTTGTTACCCCAGTAATTACACTAGCTACAGCGCCCTTCAAACCGGAACACAGTAATGTTTACACTACTATTTTGCGGATGAAATAGGAGCTACGGTGGTACCCACCCAGTCGGTCTCTGGCAACAGAGACTACACCAGTATTACCATGTGGCGATTGATAAATGTCAAAACAGTTTGTTAAAGCTGTTTTTGGAACATATTTATTTCAGTTGGTAACAGAACTCGCATCTCTTTAAGACGTAAAGGTCCTACGACCGCTTGACAGTCTGAATTATAACAGCTTTGCTTCTAAAATATATTTTAAAATTACTAAATATTTTACATATCTCATGTATGAAAAATTAAAGTGTAACTACAAGTTTTGTTGCCTCATTAACTTTCATCCCGGAGGGTTAATAGTCTAATATGTCCTTTGTGTAACGGGCTTTCTAGATTTTATTTTATACACCGCGACGATAGTTCTAACATAAAGTAAATAAAATACTTTTTTTACCATCGTTGTCTATGAATGGTAATGACAATATCTAATGGTATTAGACAAAAATATTTTTTTTTAGTAGAAGTATAAAGCAAAATTCTATGGTAAATCTCATAATATACATGTTAAATATGAAAAATCATGAAAAATTCATTTACTGTTGTATAATAAATTAGTGATTTCAATAGGCACCATCCATCTTAATGCATATAATTTTCAAAACCACACTTGGAGTACTTTCTTTAATAATGTTCTATATCAAGCGATTTCACATTAAAATTCTGGAGGAATTAGATCTCATGGTGTAATACGAATTAAATTAAAATAATAATGTATTATTTACTTCTTTTCATTTCTTTTTTATATTGTTGTAATTATAACAGCGTTACGTATGAAGCAACAAGGTGTAGCGGAACTATAAGCGTAGTGATGATTGTAAAGAAAGTTACAATTTATCCCTAAAACTGTGATTCGCTTGTATAGATGTTTGAAATATGTAGATAGATACACATATTTTCATCATAATTCATCTAGATTATACCACAATAATGAATTGTGACGCGTCCGTCATATGGTCTATCTATACGATTGGCAAACACCGTCGCAGCTTAAATAAAGTGCTTATTTGTTATTTGCTTTAAGATTTCCCAGCACGTACGTCTGCGGAAAGTTACTGGAAACTGTCACGAACTGTAGCTTGCAATAATATTAGCGGGCGGTCTGTTTGATTGCCGTTATATACGATTAAGCCGTCGCCCATTCCGTCCCGCTGAATAGTTAGTAGTAGCACAACTAGTAAATGTGATAACTACTTGGCGCACACATGTATACCATACCGTTATGGATTTTGGGAAACGACCGATCAAACGAATGGGTTACTTTGATGCGTGTGAAATAAAATTCAACACTTTTTAGGTAATTAATAGATTGCAGAATTTGAAGTCATAAAATACTAATAAAGCATTAAAGTTCTTAACCTCTACTTTTTAATAATTATTTGTGTATTATGACATTAAAACTAAAGTAGGTACGATTTTCCCATAAACAAAATCAATAATCTATGCTAGCGTTATTAAAAAATGGCAAGACGACAACTAGCCGACTTAAGAAAGGTGTTTGTACCAGTTTTATTTGTTATATAAAAAAGTAGAAATTATTCGTGAAACTTTATTCAGCTTTTAATCGTATAATATATATTAAAAAGTATTTGAATTTAATAATAATTGCCTAGCTAAACATCAATAAGGATAGCACCTTTGAGACGAAAAAAGTTTTAATGAGTTTCTGGAAAGACCACTTCGTTACGATCTATAAGTCACCTGCTCCGAAAAATTTTGCTTGTTGTGTTCACAGATAAAGTTTTGTTGGAATATTGCGTAGCTGTTTAAAATGAAACTTAAAATTAAACAACGTCTTATATTATAAAATTATTTAACCAATTTCAAGAAGCTATAAAAAAAACATATTTATATGATAACCTCCGGAGCTACTCATCTTTGTTTAAATTATTAAACGTAAGTGTGTATGATTTATTATTGATTTAAAAGAATGAGTCATATCTGTATAAACTTTTTACACATATTTCTTTTACTAATGAATATGTTAACAAGCGCTCTTTCCAATTCAGCTATATTTTTTTAACATATTCCAAACTATATATAGTTATGATTTCAAAATCATTTTAGTCTGTAAGTGACTACAGCAACGTTTAGAATAGATTGTTAACGTGGTTTTTACTATTCACTAATATTTTTCATAGCGACGACGAAACCCATAATATTTTCTGGCAGCAACGAAAACAACATAATAATTCTATCATAATCCAATGGAACATGGCCGTCTTATTATTCACTGATATAATTAAATGGGATTTCACATCTTTATACCGTTTTCCTCTAACTCGCAAGGCCTGTCCTTATTTTCCTACATTATCTTTATTAATTTGCTGCATGTTATAATAAGTGCATCATTAAAATCAAAATTGGCTGAGACATATTAAGTATCGACTTAAACTTATAAAATCTAATTGTTGTGCTTCTTTCAAAAATTAATAATAAATTGAAGAGAGAGAAACATTTTCTTTTTATTTATTTTAATTCATTCTGATATAATTATAATAAACGTAATTAATCACAAGATATATAATTCAATAGTTATGGATAGATATGTTAACATAAACAATTTGGCGCGGGTAGGCAACCTGCGAGCACACGATCAATGCAACTGACGTCATCATGACGCATTACACCCTAAGCTCATCAGAATAATGTTTCTGTTACACATATTTAACGAAACAAAATGAAAAACGATAATAGTTAACTTAGTAACTACGACTTTCCAAATCGAGGTGACGCGGGTTCGATTCACCACTGAGTTCAAGCTTCCGGTGAAAAAATACTGGTAAGGAATCCGACAGGTGCCAAGATCTAAGGCTATCGTGGATATATAACATCCACTATCTCCCACTTGGCCAGTCAGGTGGATAAATGTTCTTGAATAAACAGACTAAGGAAGCTTATTTTCTAGTAAATTCTAGCCAGAACATAATGGTATCTTGACACGAAAGAATTTTATTAAAAAAAATAAAATATTTCATGTTTGATCAAATCTTCCATATTCTTTTTCAATACAGACATTTATTCAAGAGAAATTCTCATTTTTATTTTTTTATTGTAACAAAATAATTATTAATTTCGATTAGTGCTTCGCGGGTAACAAATTTCTACATTCCACAGTTGTAATAATTTATAATTCTTCATATTTTCCTTACGTTATGTCATCTAAACTTCACACACAAATGTATACAAGTATTATAAAAAAAAAAAAACTATATTTAACGACTTTAATTATAGCATTTGCCTTCTTTATTGTTTTTATTCAAAGAATACATATCCATTTAAGTTGTATTTAAAACTTATTTCTTGTTATAGATTAAACTTTATAATAAGCTAAAAACACAGAGGCAAAATAGTATTGAAATTGAGATCATAGCAGGAAATCAGATTATGTAATTAAATAAGATACATACTATTATCGAACGGCCATATATAACTATAAAAAAATTCATAAATTGTCCTAGAAATGTCTTGTTGGGTAATGTAAATTTTTAATTTCTATTATACATTTAACATAATATTAGTCCACTTTAGAAACGGATAGAAATCATCATTTTTGAATGGGTTTACCAGAGATTCAACAGAAAACTAAATTGTCAAAACACGCGTTATTTAATACTGCAAATTAATTATAGACATATATATTAGTTTAGTGATAGTTATATATTAATATCCGAGGATATTGCACGGGTAAATTAATTATATCCGTATACGATATCGATAACTCGATCTGTAACGAGCTTACGATTAGCGAGAAAGTCGAATTGATTACAGGAATGACGGTCGCATCAACAAATTCTAGTAATCGATTATTTGTTCGTATACAACGTTGTACCCTGATATATACAATACATATTTAATGCCTATTACTGTCTGTTACTTTTCAAGTAGTCTGTGACAGAAACTAACAACAACAAATGGGAATGTAAATAATAGCAAAATTTTCTCACTTCTTCCATTTTATAAGAGTGTAACATACAATTAAATAAACAGTGTGAGTAATAAAATTCTATATATAGGTATTTCTAAGTTTCCAGGGCCTAATGGCTTTCTTGTAGGATATCTTATTGTATTTGTTGTGTATACATTATGGTTTGTGATAAAAATAAGCGGAATTGTAATATTTTATATATTGCAAATTTACTCATGGTATAGTAAATGTCCCACATTAAAACACAATAGGCGATATTTCTGTTAATGTATGATTTTTACAAAAGTTGTTCTGTTATTTTTATAATCAGATTTACACGAACGAAGCCACAAATACATTTGTGTCATATGATGGATCTACTTTTTCCTTCAACGTACTCCCGACAACTGTATTTAGATTAGTACTTAGAACGTAAATAATGGGAATGTTTTTAAAATTTATTCTTTTATTATTTATTTTGGGACATAGATAAGTAAAGAAAACGTAGATAATGTATGTTTAACTTATGCTTTCTGAACGACAAAACTAATATAATAAGGTTAATAAAAAAATCAAATGTTTAATTAAGGTATTAGTAGAAACAAAAAAGAAATAAGTTCAAATATAAATATTTTAAAAAATTGTATGAGAAAAAAAAAAGTATAATAAAATTACAAACCGATTTTTTTCGATTTCTAATTTACTAAATAAATGATGAGGAAAAGAAATTTCCTGTAATATCTGACGTATAACAAAGCTCCGAGAACTTTATATGACGCATAACTCCGACGGCTTTAAAACTTATAAACAATAATATTTATCCCTTGCTATACTTTGAATTAAACTTCTGCTTGGAAATATTACTGGCTTTTAACCAGGGACTTAATAGATGGACGTTTAATATGTTCCGTATAGAAAAGGTCTTTCGCCCGTATACAAGCCACACAAATCTATTTTTAGTTTTATATACACACTGCCCGACATTAAATTACGTATTATTTATACTACAAAATATATAGTAATAAGGTCACTAACATTTCAATCGTTCTAATGAACTTTGTGTAATCCACCCTGTGTGTTACTTGAAATACAAGAATGTTTTATGTTTTTTGGACAATGAAGCAAGCAGAAAGGAAGACGCGGTAAACATTCGTCTTGTGATACGTGATACGTCTGCGTGATATTTATAAAGCGTTAGTTAAAATGTTTACGTAGCAGCATATTGCGTTGATCGCCTTGGGACGTAAGATTACGTTACACAGTAAGTTCACTAGATATCGCCCTTCAAAGTGAAACATAATTGTGTTTGTTTATACTGCTTGGCGGAAGTAATAAGTGCAGCGAACTACCCTGGCTCTTTTCAGAGAAAAAGATCGTCCACCAGTTTCATATCCTTATGGCGAGTAAAACCTTTTAATGCTAATATTACCTTTTTTAGTTAATATTAAGAAAATCTCTAACTTTTGTTGAAGGCGATCAACTTATTATTCTACTAATATATGTAACTAGAAACCGAGTTTAAAATTGATTTAAAAAGGTATAACATAATAAATTACTGTTATTGTTGTATAGTTGTTAAGTGCTTTTCTTGTACTACGAAGGTATCTGGTTAGATTCCAGGATCACATGTTGTGGTAGAATTTTTCTGAACCCGCTTGGCTAGACACTCGTCATATTTTATCGCCTTTACAGTATTGCTGTATTTCAGCTGTCAATCTCAGAAATAATATGAGAGCCAGAGAATTCTGAGCGAGAAACATTCATGGCCTCATTGTCACTTAACACCGTGTGAAATTGAGGTCAAGTGTTAACCAATTGTAGATATAAAATAATGTAATTCATATAACCTGTTCAATTTGTTAAATGTATATACAAATATTATCATTTAAATGTCGAAATAATTTAAACTAGGCAGTAAACAACAACATGTGATCGTATATTAAATCTGTGCGTAATATGCGTTATTGTATTTCGGATTAAGGTCCATGGCCACGGGTCGCCGGCCACACGCCGCTCTAGTCAAGTATACCACTAACACGAAACGGCGCCCGCCTAACGAGTTAGGCAGGAACAAAAAACTTTCCATCCGATTCATCTCTCACAATTTCAGTTGTATGATTTTGTAGTACAGCATTTGTTTCCTCTTCAACGTTACTATACAGTCGGAAGTTACTGAAATAGCAAAGTTTCCAACAAAAAAGGAATCTACCGAACACCGATGTTATTCTGAAACAATGTGCTGTGCAAATATGTATTTCGCTCCTGCGCTAGTCGGTGATAACATTTCTTGGTAATGCGCTAAGTTCCAACTCGTGCATCACGTAGTTCAAGATTTTAAATGATTTTCCTTAAAAATTTCCGACAAACCTGAGCGTACATTTTTCGTACAGACGTAGAGATTAATTTAATAAGAGTATATGAAAACGCCGAACGAAAATTCTATGAAAAATTATTAACAACAAATTACTAAACGATACTAATTTGTTGTATTAGGATTAAAAAGAACCTTGTTTTACAAGCATCATGGAGAAACATTTTCTACTGACATTGAATTTTATAAGCTAATCTAATTTTAGAGATTTCGTTAAGGAGGTTATCAACTTGCTATGAGATTATGATGTTATCACATGCCCGACTTTTTACATTTATCACTCATTAAAAAATCATCTTAATTATTCGTATCTTTAAAAATAACATGCAGAAGTGTTATACATATCTTAAAAAATATTTGTGTTTGAATAAAAACAACAACCCTGTACTATGTTACGCCATAGGGTTAAATAAAAGAATATTTTATTTAGTTTCTTGGATGTGTTTTTAATTTTTGTTTATTGTACTTAATAAATAATAACTCTAATTAGCATATTATCAGTAATTGCACTCCCTGGGACCTTAATCTCTTTAATATGAATAAAAAACAATATGTTATCGGGATTATGTCAGTATTTCATATTTATACGACTCTTTGTTTCCGCTAAAGATTATACAGACCTTGAAGTTAACAAAAATTCGTGTAAATAATATTGAAATTTTGTCATCGATATTTTATAACCAAAAAAAGTTGTAAATGTTATGTACACATATTATTATTTATATAATATATAATATTATTTATAGGAATAAATATTAAGTTACTCAAAATCTGTTCTCGATTGTGCTGTTATAGAATCGACTGTAGTTATGGACTTTTCTTTTTATTATTATGTATGTATGTAACAAAAAATATAAATTATTTCATAAATACTGCAAAAGTGAATAAAGGATCACTGACTGGCCTGATTATTTCAAGGTTGTAGCAATTTATCGCATTTGATTAATATAAAACTTTGCTTACTTTCCATATTTACTTCCCACTTTTTTTTATTATTTTAACATCTCATCACTTTGTACGAAATTGCACGGTTTTAGGTTTATAATATTTACAATAGTACCTAAATTGAAGTACATTATGAAAATAATTTGTTAAACCTAAAAACTTAATTCAAAAATATCATTTCTCGATTGTATTTATCAATCTATATATTTCAAAAAAAAAAAACTTCGCCTTGTTAAGCAACTGAATACAAACCACAAAAAATCTTAATACAAAGAGTTGAAAATTGTTGCTGTTATAACAATCATTATCTTAAAACAATATACAACTGACAGAATATATAATAATAACATAAGTGTTTGATATATAAGTTTTCCAAAATGTATTAATTTCCATTTTTATGAACAATAACCTTTTACTCGAGGAGATTACAGGCCGAGTCAAACAATGAGCCATTCTGTAACGTGATTCAATGTTAATCATTTTTTTGCCGGGAGCAGAGTTTACTTCAAATATACCTTAACACAATAAAGACTTTCATAAACGCGGTCTTACACGTGGTAATGTAATAAAGAAAAACATAACTTCCTACCAGGTAAACATTCCCCCCGTCACGTTTCTTAATGTGTGTATAATAAAAGAAAACCTTATTTACATATTAATTGTCGGGGTTATTAAATAAAAATGCAATTGGCATTTCTAACGCAATTATCGCATTATTTATTCGTTGACGATAGCTTTAAATTAAAAAACAAAATGATAAATAAATGATTATTTAGTAGTCGCTTACTTATATTAAAAAGTACCTAGCAGCGAAAAAAATCTACTTGCTATGATTATCATCAATATATAGTTAGAATCGCATATCATACAAGTATTATGCGCAGAATGTCAAGTATTATACGTTCTTTACCGTAATCACTTTTTTCTCTACAGTTGTTATTCGTAGCTGTTTTTCTGACGACAACAAAATGAGATATCTAATGTAATAGATTTTCATTCCATCTTCGTATTTTTCTTTAGCACATAGATTTTTCTTTGTCAAATATGGTTAGATGTTACAAACATGATAATAATACGTTGCACTACTGCGACTAGCTATAGAAATATGAAAGGGCAATTTCCTTTGTTAGTCGAAGGCAGTCTTATATTCATAAAAGGCTTTCAACGGTTCGCACTTAGCCCGGCTTTTCTTATCCATTAAAAATATCGGTTTAGTTAGTTCGTAAATCTACTAAATAACCGAATCGATTTGACTGCAAATGTGAATATTATTTTAACCTATATATTAAAAATATAAGAATCTGCACTTAATGCAACTCTTTTTATTCATCAAAATATATATGTAAATCTTTATTCTGTATCTACTAAACAACTGAACTCTCCAGATATGTAACGTAACTTTACTTATTGACATAATAACATTTATTTTTTATTTACCAAACGTGAATGACGTTACCACCTCGAATTGCAGTTTACATAACATCGTGTTAAAATTCAGTCTTATGAGGAATATATTACCATACGCAAATACATTTCAAAAATAAAATTCAAGGTTTGTTATACAGGAAATATTGGAGCGAAGTTGTATGTGACGTATGAACAAGTCAATGCAACGTCGGCCAAACCTCGTAGAGGTTTTATAGTTTCTATATTCTCTTTTTATATAAAGTAATATGGTTACCGTCTATTACCCAACAAATTACCTTGGTGATTCCATTTCGTGTTCATATATATGGTGTATACTCTACTAGACGTCTGTTTATTTATTGATTGTAATTAACATTCTTATTAACATATAATGCTGTACTGTTTTTGTCAGCAGAAGAGAAAATTATATAGGCTTAAACTACTAACTCCATCATTATTAATGCATCGCTCAATCTTTAGTTATTATAAAGAGTATTCAAGAATAATAAAAAATAAACATAATAGGAAACATGTGAAAACAATAATTTTCTAAGTAAAAAGCGGAATACTTTGTGTCCACTGCCACCCAATTGTAAATAAACAAAATGCTGATAACGTTTTCGGTTGGATAATTACTGCTTTACTTATTTACAAATTTACTAAGAACTTATTAAACTAAAAACTTAGGATTATATATCAAATGAATTTGTTATTTGAGAAACTAGAATCTTAACACTAGATTATTTTTTAAAATTCTTTTAAGCACTTGCTGGGATTTCTCGAAAATTGAGAGAGATTACTAAAGTCCCAGTCATGCTGAAAACACGTTTTATTCATATGAAAATTCGTATCATAAAATATATTCTCCACCTCCATAAATCGTAGTCCTCATGTCTGGGGGTCGTGACCCCCTACATCTATCACTTCTGTATTTACGTCGCTGCACCATCTCAACCTACACCCTACTCGGAGATTGTCATAGACTGTGAAGTTATGAGTTTTTCGAACCTGATCAAACCTGCCCATCGCCTTTGACCCACGGCATTTTTCCTTTCAGAAGTTTCCTTTGATTTTTTAGAACATCTCCTTCTTTTCACACAACTTTACTACAGACACTACAGAACTAAAGAAGTACTCTAGGATTCGCTTTGAGGCATCTGCTTACCGTCTAGTGAATCTGGTGAATCTCGGCCTATACAGATGCTTTGGATGAAATGTGTATATATACAATGTGTTGTGGTGCCTTAGTATTGCATGAAGATTGCGTACGTGACTCGGTGTCCGTATGTATGCGCTATATCAAATCAATTAATGTCTTGTAGATAAATTATTAATCACTTAGAGAGTGCGAAGCTAACGGCGACATCTTAACTGTGTAAGTGCGCAAAGAAGTCATTAAACGTATTACTAAAACGTTCGTTATGTTTAAAAATTAACGA
Organism: Byasa hedistus; assembly: GCA_029286795.1. NCBI lineage: Eukaryota > Metazoa > Arthropoda > Insecta > Lepidoptera > Papilionidae > Byasa > Byasa hedistus. Next base: position 4,827,307 of record JAGSMW010000008.1, read on the forward strand.
AAAAAGATGCAAAACATGTTTACTACTATACCACACTTATTTATTTACGTCACTAAAGAACGAGTAGAAAATAACAAACAATTATAAGAATGTATTAACTTCACAAGATCATTTAATTGATGATTTAAATAAAAAAAAATTATTATAAAAATATTCTGGTTTTCTACTCGTGTTGTATGTAAATGTTGTGTATGTGTGTGTTCATAATTAAATTATTATCTGTTTAAGTGCCTTTCCATCACAGGAGGTTATATAAATCTATTATAACCGAAAAAAAGAAAACAGTTTTATTGTTATTATTTGTACGTAATTACAACACATCACGTTTATATGGCGAACGTATTAGTATGAGAGAGAGTCTGTACACGATAGGTGAGTAAAGGTTGAACGACTACTTCTGTTTTTAATTATATAATTTTTTAATTATTTATTATTATGTTTTCCTTCACCGGTGAAAAACATCGAAGGAAAAACATCGTATCGTAACCGCTATGATCCGAGAAAAACAGCTCTGCAGCTTGATGGATAAATGGCCGGGTCTTTCTTCTTGCAGCAGGCATCAAGTTTCAGCATTGAGAACATTAAGTTGGTCGTTAATTATTTTTTATTATGCTTTATGAACACTATAAAACAGGGAAATGTTAAAATAAGTGTAATCCTTTTTTAATCGACGAAGAGACGGGATGAGCAAGACGTTCACCTGATAGTAAGTTATACGTCACCTCACAATAACGCGGCGCTAGTTAAGATGGTATACACTGCACCAGATTGTGCTCGTAGCGTTGAGACGTGTGTTAGGTCACGTTGCCCCAGTAATTTCAATATCTACGGCTACTAATTTCAGGCGGCTGAAATAGGAGCTGCTGTGGCACTTATCTAGACGGTCTCTGGCAACGAGAGACCTACCACCAGTGTAATGGTCACCCAATCCGTTAAAAAATTACCCGTATTTACTTAAAAAGACAAAGTATGAATGCGTGTTAATTTCAAGGTGTGTTGCTTTCAAACAGAATCTTTTACGGTATTATGTGTAAGTTATTGAAGGTATTATAATGTTACGTATTATTTTATGTAGGTCACGGCTAGCAGCCGCCAGCGCCTGTCGTAAACATCACGGGCCTCGTTAAACTATCTTGTGTTCTATCTTATCTCTTCTGCAGCCGCTTTAATCGGCTTATTTAAACAGCTTTATAACAATCAATATACTGTCTTTGTTTGAAATATGGAAATAATAAGTTTGTAGCACTGTTATTTTAGGTATATTAATAATACCACTTGCGAAACGTTAAACACTATAAAAAATTTGTTACATATCTATTTTTCCGGTCTCAACGTTGTTTTTTTTTGGTTTCGAAAAACCAGCCCCTTTTCCACCAAAAAATACCATACGCTTTTTTTAATCGAAATAACAAAAAACGGAACTAAAAAGTAACTCATTATGTGAAGTTAAATATTAACCTTTTTTAACTTGACGAAACGAAACTTATTATGAACTTTTGCAAACACAGTCTTACTAATTCATTACAATTTGTTGAATAGGAAGGAACATTACTTCTAAATTCTAAGCTGGTAAAATTTGGTCTGAATACAAGTATGAACTAGTTTTTTCCACGAGTGACTCGATGCAAACTGAACTACATTTTCAGAATCTAAATTATTTAGACCAGCTAATGCTGCTTCGTTACTTTTTTTATTGTTATCAAAATCATTAAACCTTTAAAAAATCATATTATTTCGTATTATTATAGTTTGTGATTGCTAAAGTAAGAACACTTATCTAAATCCGTTACATATCAATCAATCATTCAGCTACTAAAGAATCGTATTTGGTGTTAAGGACAAGTTTGCGGTTGAATAAAATACAACACGCATTTAAGAAATATCTAGATTTACGAATTCCTTTGACAAGTTATATGCGATTTACAGCTACACAGTTATCATTAAAATTGCATTATTAATCACATCTTAAAAAGGTTAATTTAATGATGAATTTAGTTAATAATAAGTTACGTATGTTCTGTGAATTGCTTACACAATATTCATACTAAAAAACCAATTGTATTTTTTTGTTGTCTATTTTTTCGAGTAATCTCCTTGCTGGATGGTTTTGACCGAACTTTCACCTTTCATACAATAACTGAAGATATAAGAAGTGACATAAATAACTTGTAAGTAAACAACAGAAATTGTGTTACGCAAAATCGAATAGAATTTTAATCAAGTGCTTGAATTTTGTGTCGCAAGTTTGAGAAACATAATGAGTTTCTTAGCAGTAACAATAATAATATAAATATAATTAATATTAAACAGCAGTGCATTTGACGGGTACAAATAGTATTGTATAAAAACATACGTAGATTGTGCAAACCTGTCACGATGACCGCTTATTTCCTTTATCACAAGATTTACGTCACAAGTATCACGACATTTATGATTCATGCCTCTCTGGTCATGTATTGCAACTCTGAACCAAATTTCTGTTACATTTACTTATTAAGATAACCCAGTTTCCAAATAGAGCGTGGTTGCCAATCTTATCGATGTGTGTTACAGAAAAATTATCTAATTGCATATTAAAAAAATCGATTAGTAACTCCACATTCGCTGACGTCTAAAAGACCCCAATTTAATGCTATAATCATAGATTTCTACACTGTTGTAATAATTTTAATGTTATAGATAATAAACAATATGAAAATAGTTGTTGAAATCATACTTTCTGTTATAATTTACAGAAACTTAACTGTTAACCATTGAGATCAATATAATATGTACTACATATGCGTTTTAACTTTGACTTCTGAATTTACAACTAACGTATCTAGTTCAGCTTGTGAAAGTTGGAAACAGAAACGTTGTGTAAGTCCAAGAAATCTATATTATAGCTATTATTTACAAAGGCGCCAGCAGTCTAGACTATAAGACTGTTATTCCGACTGTGTGGCGGGTAAGAGACACTATAACGTTATTAAGATTCTGCGAACAGAATGAATCATAAAATGAGAGAAATGTTTACTTTGTACCTATTTGAAGTTAAGGAAATATTATGTTAACGAACCGAACATCATGTCGACCGAATTAACGTTGTTCCACTTTCAACGGCTTCTTGTATTCTTTTGTCGTAATTTAATTTGAAAGCCGAAGGTTAAAATAATATTCTTTATCATTTTACAAAGTGAAGTAATCAGCAAGATGATCAACCTGATAGGAAAAAAATAGGCCTACCCATAATTATTTAACGTTAATTAGGATAATAGACACTTACACCACATTTAACTCGTCGCTTTGATACAAAGGATCTTAAAGTTTCGTTACCGCAGTTATTTCACGAGCTACAACGCCCTTCAAACGAGCAGATTAATGTCTTATGATATACTAAAACAGATCTTGCAATAAAAAATTCTATTGTTGCTCCGTCCTAAACTTTAATCTAAGGCAGATTTTCGCAATTCACTCAATCAACACACAAAATTGTAAAATTCCTCACAAATTACCTTTTATTTTTATTTTTCAGTAACTTTAATGCATATAATTTTTTTTTCTTATAATTATTTCTCGTTACGAAAACCCTTTTTAAAATTGTTATTTCAGTGTGCAAAAAGTAAATTAAAATTACCACGTTTTGTGATGTAAAAATCATTTACTTTATTTATATGTTTACAGTACAAAAACCACATGTACAGGATGCAAATGTGATGGTATTTGCATATTTTTTGTGCTGCAGGTAAACATTTATACTAATAAAGAGATAGTTATTGTTCCCGCTACGAGAACTCGGCGCCTTCAATTACAAGGAGTCAATACAATTTACAAAATTGTCTCTTTATTTTAACAAATAAAAAAAACTATTTTCAATACAAGAAAATTTATTATTATGTCCGTGGCTAAATCTCATAGGCTTCTATGTCGTAATCCTTTTGCCGTCGTGATGGCCGGTCATTCAGCTATAAAATTGTGAGAAGCTATATAATATTAAAGATAACAAATGTTTGATGATTGTCTTGATACAGACAGGTTGTGTATTTTGAATTCCTGTATATTATATGTATGAAATACACGATTACATTTATAGTTTGGTTCACTTAATCCTGAAAACCTATATAGGCTGCACAAGGTTCGACACAAACGGATAATGTGAAAAATAAATTGTTTGTGTTAAGATAAGAATTCAGGATTTTAGATATCGGAAACGATCCGTTTGATAAATCCTGCTAATCCCCATAAATCAACAGCTTTCCTTATCGTTTTTTAATTACAATCAAGTAACGTTTATCTTTATTCTATACAATTCTGTACTATGTATGAATCATCGTGTTGAAAATTGGATGAATTTTGTAAGATTTTACAAAGAACTTGGCATTAATTACGACCACATAAACTTGTCGGTGAACGGCACCAAAAGAAGTGAATGACAAGTTATCTCACAATGGCCGGACAGAAATAGAATTGTTTTTACAATACTGACTATGGATAAATATAGCGTTTATCGTGATATCAGTGATAATCGCGTATTTACAGCATAAGAGCTTTGCTTGCATACCTTATTGCTTATTGCTGGGTTTAATAAACTTTTGCCCGTGACGTACAGTCATTTTCTACTTTACTAAGCATTTTTCTTATTTAACCTTATACAAAAGCTCATACAAAGTAACAGGATACCTTTATGTAAACAATAAAATTACTATTTTTTTAATTACACATAACGTGCATATTATTTTAAAATTACGTAACATTGCGTTCGTTAGGCAAGGTGAGAACTGCTCATACTTAAATTATAACATTTGTCGATTTAGGACAAAGTTATATAACAACAGGATCGGAAACAACATAGATCTTTTATTTACATGACATTGTTACCAACAGATAAAACATCACTCAAAGCGATAGCATGATTTAACGAGATCGGATTGGGAACAATTTAATGTGGAAGTAACTCACTATTTAAATAAAGTTTAGAAGTAACTTAATATACACCATACAATTTAAAAAGTTATTTTTGTGAAATTAACATATGTGACCGTGTATTAACGTGTGTGATATTCTTCATTGTGGGTCTATATTTAATAAGAATATGTACAAAAGCAAGTGCAACTTATCAAGTCAAAATAAGTTTACAAATACACAATATAAAAAAATCTCTGCATACTGTCGTCACTATTGACCTCGCGGAATATTATACGTCATATAATACTTCCTCAAGCAGGTGTAACCATTTCTAAGCCATTGTTACTACCCGGACTGTCTACTATATACACTTTATCTGATACTATTTCTTTATCACTGCCCGTTACGAATCCTTTTTTTCAAGAGGCATTATCGATTATATTGTTCAAGCACTGAACAATACAGATTACATCATAATATTTCGATAACGCTGAAAGCGCACTGCCAATTCATTTTAAGTGTGATGCGACGACAAGATCTAACTAAATCTCGTCTTCTGGTAGTTCTATCTAGATAGTTCAGCCGCAATTGAATGTGATAAATTATATTGGATGAATAAAACGCTTTCTAGTGAAAAAACTTGTTTGTGACGTGTATTCAATGTAAATTTGAGGGAAGTTAGAATGATTACCAGTGAGCTAAATACTGGGAAAGTGATATTTTTGTACGTAGGCAAAAGTGACGAAAGCTTACTACGCTTATGTGCGAGGCCGAATGTACCGCGCCGCGCGCCGCGCTGCTTCAGTAAACGGTTAGCACCCGTGCTGAACGTACGGTTCTAGCTTCGCCGCGTTATACTTTTATTTGCGTGCGAAATTTGACCGTAGAATTTGAGGAACAATACTTTTACAAAAGAATTTATTTTTTGTTTTGTACTTTTTTCTATTTGAAATGCGTGTGTGCTCGGAGAGACAGTGCGTTCGTTGTGCACCTGCCCGCTGGATCGGACGTCGCGCCTCGAGAATGGCACACTCAATGGAAATATTGCACTTGCAGTTCAAACGGATGCTGAACAAGGAACTGAGCCACTTCTCCGAGTCAAGCAAATCCGGCAACCAGATCTCAGAGTACATCTGCTCTACATTTTTAGGTAAGGTTTCAAAACAATTATTAAAGCTTTACTGTATAAGCCTATGCTATCATAACTAGCTCTCTCTTTGTTCATAAAAAATATTCTATATAAGATATTTGTTTCCCTTTCCTCCGTATAATATTTAGTAATTCTATAAAACTGTGTTATGATACAGTTATTTCTCAATTTTTAATTAACTCAGTTGTTTAAAAATATTAAACTGTTTTAGAAAACCTTTAAATTTTACATATACTAAAAAAATGGTAAAGGTTTTTAATATTATAAATTATAATAACAAATATGATTGATTAATTTTATTTATTGTATTTTTTAGTACAACATAACTATTAAAATAATCCTATAAATATATGCGAGGAGTTCAAAATGTCCCCGGTTTCAATTACGAGTACCTATTAAATAGAAAAGTAATATCTTGCAATGATATTTTACAATTTAAAATTTTTACAAAGCTGCAAAATGTATCTACAGTAATTTTCTTAAACCATTCCTAAAATTTCAACCTGCAAAATTTGTATTATGCCCTCTTATTTTATACCTACATCATAATACATGTTGCATTAATGGAGTACTCTTCGAAATTAAGGGTCGCAGATTTGTGGTCACCATTGTCGTACATTTAACACAAACTTATCGAGAATAAAAGTTAAATATGTATCAGTACGGTATCTTAATTTTTTAATCGCTTTTTCTTTAAGTAAAAAAGTATTAACTTTCAAAATTTCGCGTTATCGGCAAAGTATAACTTCAGTGAAACATACACATTTTACAACTAAAAAAACTTTTATAAAGATATGTATGAAATAAATAAAATACACATTCATTTAAATTTTATCGTGTGCTGTGTTTGCTGTAATTATAATTAATTACTTCAACTAGACAGTTATTGAGGCCATTGGCAAGCGAGATGGTGGTCACTCAATCAATTTATTTGGCCTTAGCCGGTGTACACTAGAAGAGCTCGACGTCATTGACGATTATGCCGAGCATGACATATTAACATACGTTATGCAATATATCCCTGTTCATATATCTCTTAGAGTAAATTTAAAGATATAAAAGTATTAATGAAAATAAAACTAAAACCTCAAAAGCTGTACTTCATTTATTAGACTTTATCCTTCATGTTATCATAGTTAAGAAAATTAATTAAAATTTGCAATTTCTCGCAGTACATCTAACTACGCATAGTACAATGTTGTCGGAAATAATAATATTAATGTTTTTTTACGTTGTTTTAAGGAAAATCCAGTAACTAAGTATCAATACCCGTGAACTCGTTACTTGGAAAATGAAACGAATTGTGTTTTCAGAAATGATTGTTTACATCAGACATCCGATTCTATTTTAAATTTCGTACAAACTAAAATAACAAGGCCGTCTGAACTTGTGATTGACAAGTTGTATTGTTTTTGTTTACGGATGATGATCTTTTGGCTTCTTTTTCTAAATGCGTACACACTGACACAATGGATGTGTCGCAGAGGTATTTATTCTCTGGCTGCGTTGTTTCTCATATCTCCCGATTAGATATAAAATGGTCTCACTGTATTATCATATTAACATGATAAAAGGTTTTGTTATCCTCTCGGTGGTGGGTACAACGTGTTGACTATATTTGTAATTTTTATATGTATCCTACAATAAACTTAAATTTTTATTTAAAGTTACAATTGTAGAGGAACTTTTTACCACTCTTCTTACTTCATAGTTTCATAAAAATTCATCATCGATTTACATTTGCCCTTCACTAACAGACAACAAATATATAAAAACAAAAAGTCAACAATCGATGATCCACCGTATTATTTGTTTATTTTTTCTACACTGTTCGCCAGCGATTAAACGTAATCGCACTTTGCATACATTTTAAATCTTTATTGTTTTCATCGTATATTCGAAATGTTTCCATTTTATTATTATTTTTATAATAGCGTAACCATAAATAAATTTCATAAGAACCTGAAATTTATTAAATAATATTTTTTACTAAAATAAGGCAGTGCATATTTTTATTAACACTGTAAAAATAAATATATTTTATCATTACAGATAAACAACAAGAGTTGGACTTACCATCTCTACAAGTGGAAGAGAACACTGAACGCATCAAGAAGAAGGAAAAGCCTCGTCATGGCGGACCTGCCGGTACTATGTCACAAGTAAGTAATTTAACATAAATTCTCGTTTGAATTTTAAGATTCTGTTAATGGAAAACTGATTACGACTTAATAAATTTAAACATTGATTAAACTTCGGACACGTGCTGTTTACGATTATTATTAAAGTTATCCTGGTGCAAAATCCGACAATCATAAATTTTCATTACGAAATTTTATTTCCAGATATCCGGAGTCAAGAGGACATTAACACATACAAACAGCTTTACTGGCGAACGCGTACCTAGATATGGGGTTGAAACACCCCACGAGGAAGACCTCGGGCGTTTACTCGGAGAGCTAGACCGCTGGGGTGTTGATATCTTCCGCATTGGAGACCTGACCTGCGGCCGCCCGTTGACTGCAGTAGCGTACGCCGCGTTTACATCTCGCGAACTCTTGACAACTTTACAGATTCCAGCTCGTACGTTCATAGCGTTTGCAGTGACACTAGAGGAGCACTACGTGCGTGACAATCCTTTCCACAACTCGCTTCACGCTGCTGATGTTACCCAATCTACTAACGTACTTCTGAACACACCGGCGCTTGATGCTGTTTTTACTCCTATAGAGATTTGCGCCGCTCTGTTCGCTGCCTGCGTTCACGACGTCGATCACCCTGGACTCACTAACCAGTTCTTGGTCAACTCCAGTTCAGAGCTCGCACTGATGTATAATGACGAATCAGTTCTTGAGAATCATCATCTTGCTGTTGCGTTTAAATTACTACAGAATGAAGGTTGCGATATATTTGTTAACCTGCATAAGAAGCAGAGACAGACGCTGCGAAAAATGGTCATTGATATGGTACTGTCTACAGATATGTCCAAACATATGAGCCTTCTTGCCGATCTTAAAACCATGGTTGAGACTAAGAAAGTTGCCGGAAGCGGTGTGCTTCTGCTCGATAACTATACTGATAGAATACAAGTTTTGGAGAATCTCGTCCATTGCGCTGATCTGAGTAACCCTACTAAGCCATTGCCGCTGTATAAACGATGGGTTGGTTTACTGATGGAAGAATTTTTCCAACAAGGTGATCGTGAGAGGGAACAGGGGATGGATATAAGCCCTATGTGCGATAGACACAATGCTACTATAGAGAAATCACAGGTCGGTTTTATTGATTACATCGTCCATCCGTTGTGGGAGACTTGGGCAGATCTTGTACATCCCGATGCTCAGGATATACTAGACACACTGGAAGAAAACCGAGACTATTATCAAAGTATGATACCTCCTTCTCCACCGCCTGCTCCAGTATCGAGCACACATTCAGGTGCAGACGATGACCGCCCTGAACAAATACGCTTTCAGGTAAATGGCATTTAAATTTTTGTTTCCCACCAATATTTTATAATAAAGAACCTTTTATTATTCTGTACTTCCAGAACATTGATGATTTTTTTGATATTTCCATTTGTTGCATATTACTTGCATACAATAATAACACAACTTCGACGATAAAAGGTTCATCCAAACATAACACAGCAAGTACATTTTTGCCTATACACGTGCAATCTTTGGGAAATATTATAATCCAAACCATTTATTTTACCTATACGTATTATACGTATTATACCATTTTTAAAATTAACTTACTAGTGTGAAAAAAAATAGAAATCATCGTTAATAGCCTTCTACATTGTTTTAAAACCATAAATATAAAATTATATCGTATAATTGTTGTTACAGGTAACATTAGAGGAAGGGGAAGGTTCTGAAGAATGCGAAGGGGAAGGCGATGGTGGGATGTGACGGAAACTATTGGGAATCTGCAAGAAACTCTCTGAGAAGATGCAGGTGTGGTGGAAGCTCTGGCAGTAGGCGCCAAGAATAGCGCTCCCTCGTTGGATAATAAAATACTGTTACTGCTTGCCGTCGGAGTGGTATGATACAGTAGTACGTCGTCCCATTCCGACCCTATTTATATGTGATTATTACGCGATGTTGTCTAGAGTTACCAAACGACTAAATATGTCCCTCCAATGACTGTGTAACACTCGACTTGTCTAGTATTTTTACTATCTTGTTTTGTTTTTGTCTAACCAAAGAGATGTTTGATGATTTTGTTGACGTTCTATATCCCCGTGAGTAGTTGGTCTTCAATTCGTAATGTTATTGTGTAAGTAGTATTAGTCGCCGGCGCCGTCTGTATCGGGCCGGCTAAGTAAGGAGATTGAAACGCTTATTAATTGGTATGAAAGGGTAATTTATATTGTCATATCATCCACTTTCTCATATTTAATACGGGTTTGCGATAATGATGTTATTCACCAAAATGTATTAACTTAATAGGTATCCTAAATGTAAAACTATTTTAAGGTAAATTTTAAAAAACGCCTTTCGGAGTTGTTGTTGTGTCTCTTTTCTGAATATTTAATATTCGACTGGTCTCTCGCTATTTGACACTTCTGGGTTGAAGCCCTTGATAGCTTAGATAGCTTTATATGATTTGTAAACCTTATAGCACCTCATTTCTTATGAAAGATCGCAGGCGATCTGATTATTTTTTCTTTAGAATAATGTATTATTTTGTAATATACGTGTTAAATTTAACTTTCTATTCATCCAAACAGTCATATTTTTAGTATTACAAAAAAAAACTTCGTATATTCAACTAACGGCTTGAATCTTTGAATTTAACTAACAAAGGCGTGGTTTGCGACTAAGTTTTTCTATGGAGTGTATTAATTGTTCGCAGCACTAATTAGGCTGCATTTGATAGCAGCATGAGGGCCGGGTCTTGCAATAGTACATTCTCTAAGTAGGTAGTTTCCGGAACTGCGCACAACGCTATTCTCTCTCGTGTCGGTGTATTGTAAATGCTCATTTCACACTCTCTGTGTATACATTTAAATGTGCCTAGCTTGATTATTATAAGACGCCTAAGATCTGATTTCGCGCGTCTCTACCTTTTATTAATCCCATTACCAAAGTAGCAATTAGTTTCTAAATGTTTGGATTAGCTAAAAACGATCTAATATAGTTACTCTCATTCGTGGATTTGTGTAAAACGTAATTACATGTATTATCTGCATTTTATAGCAACCGTCATCATAGTTTATGATTTAGTTATTTGTGAGCTGGTCTCTATATTTTGTGTACTCAAAAGATATTCGTTTATCTTGTAAAATTCTTAGACTCTACTGTTTATTTACCTGTCAAAACATGTATTGATTACAGTATTACCCTGTTATTCGCACTAAATCATTCATCAATATTAAGAATGAAGGTCCAATGTACATTATTTTGGTAGGTAAATTAAGATCCAATTGTGCGAGTAAATATGGCAAAGTCGCCAAAACTCAAAAATGTCTGATTTTAAAATTTATCAAAGTAGTATTTGATGTTTCAAAAATGACATTGAAAATTTTAACGCTTAATTACAAAGTCTATGTTTAATGAAATTTAGTTTTATTAACAATAATGTGTTATAGAACCTAATATGATATGTATGTTTGTCGGATAATGTATGTACTATAGTAGATCTGTGTAAAGTACCTGTCTACGCACTCGGTACATAGTTATTTGTAATTTAAGACTATGCCGGCAATTGAACAAAGTTATATAAGAAATCATTATTCTCGATATTTCCTAAATTTGACAAGTACAATTGTTCACATTTGTAAATGTTTAGGTAATGTGACATTGATTTCAGGCAGATATCGATAACAACTTCACTGCCGATTGTTTTGATACATCCGATACGATGTTATATATGCATCCTTAACAATTTGAACATTTTACAAAAACGAATGAGACTTCTTTGAATGTTGCAAAACCTCATTCAAAGATCATCTACTCGAAATAGTAAAATGTATCTATAGATTATGAATAGGCTTGTTGTTAAAATATATGTTGCAGTAACTAGTACCTATTAAATGTATGAAATTTAATAATAGTTAATTATATACTATCACATAACTTCTCAGCCGACTTTCATCATAATATCCCAAACATTCAATCGTATTTTATTTTTATATATATTATTAACTCTCGATTTCTACCAAAGAGAAAAGTTCAAATGTTTATGTGATATTGGTTTTGAGTTCGCTATATGTACATCTGGCATGTCATATTTAACTTGAATAATGTAGCCTCTCCTTTTAGCTTTAACGCTACTCTTTTCATCAATGTGGAGAACTATTGGCTATTGAATAATACTTAAATAAATTATAAATACCATGTTAAAAGTGTGCAATGCTGGTCATTTGCATTACTTTTTATTTATGTTAAAATTACATAGCTTGTAATAGTTTGAATGATCATTTGAGTTGTATTAAAGAATATTAATGTATTTAGAATAAAAAGATATTGGAAAAATATAAAGTTGTTTCCTTTTATTTTTTTATAATAACAATATTTAATTAGTATTTACCGCCGTTTAAAAATATTTAAATATTCCTTTTTTATATTGATGATAAAAGAATGAGGTAAAATCTGTTTGAGTTTTTGAGTTCGGATGCTTACTACTGAGAATAAGCCTCATTGTAGGTTTTTGCGATAGAAAAGGTATTGACCTTAAGTTGTCGTTATACACACACTGTCTTATTCAACTTAGACCAGTGTTCGCCGGAAAACCTCTAAATATAAACGCAACGCCTATTTCTTTTATTAAGCAGTATTGCGTAAACTTTACTATATTCCAATTTAAAGACCCGAGATGACTTTACTAATGTTATTAAGATTATGCAAATACAACAAACAATGCAAAAATTATTATGTTTCTAAAATTTAAATTAAGTATTAAGATAAAAGGCGTCCTCAGAGCACACTTGCCTAATGCGGGAATTGACCCCAAGGTATTGGCATTGTAAAATGTTCATGTCTATAACAAATGTGTAAAAAAATTAAACCTGTACTATATCCAAAATTCGGTTTGGAATATTAAGTAACAAATACCACTAGCAAGCAATACCAATAAAATTATAATCAAGAAAAAATATTTAATTGAAGAAACGTTTTTAATCAGCTTAATAGATTTTAAAATTTATATTTTCAACTTCTGTTAGCTACCGGGTATTCTAGGTATGATACTACAGATAGTAAAATTAAATTAAATCAAAGTATGTTCATTTAAGTACTATACTTATTTTTCAACTTATTGTTTCTGATTAATACTATTATAATAACATATCTTATTTATAACCAACATTTTTTTATTTAATAAGCACATTTTTGCTACAAACTGACAAAAATTTATTATATATTAATGAACCATTATTTTGTATAGTCTGATAAGGATGGTGTGGCACGTAGCGAAAATAGGAACTAACGCTGCCACCTTGAAAACGTCACTTCGAACAAGGTCTATTTGCTGTCATTGTGGTTATCGTGTGATTTTTTTGTGATTTTGCTCTTGAAATATTATAATAAAATGCCGAAAATTATGAGAAGTAATGTTCAAGAAGTATTACTTAAACGAAAAAAGATTTTTTAAGAAGGACAAACAATCTGTGGCCCCAATAATTCCGTTAGAAAAGATTAAAGAGCGCGTTACCGCTGTGACAGGTCAATGATACCATAAGTACTATTTAATTTTACCCCATTTACAATAAATATTTTCAATCATAGTTAAAACTTAGATAAGTATTAATTAATGAATAAAACTATTTCAGGTAATTTTTTAGGTACTGTAGCAAGAATTACAAATCATGGAAGAAGGCAGAAGCAAGTTCAAGTAAGATAGTTAATCTAGTAAGGAACAGAAAAACGGGGGTACATAAAATAGTTTTGAGTAATTTTGATATAGGAGTGCTCCGAAGGAGAATTCGCAAATTATATGCTATAAAGAAAGAATTTCTTTACAGCACAAAACTGAAAAATACACAATATACTTACAGAAGATATTGTTTTCTTTGTTGATGTTGTCCACTATTTTTGGAAAGCCCACCAGGCGACCATCCAATGTCAATTCCAATGCATTAATAAAAAACAATAATAATTAAAAACGGTTTTATTTTGGTACCGGGGCATCTATAAAGCGATAATGTTCAAAACGGTTAGTAATTGTTTACAATACCTACAAGCGATCGTTTCCTTAAGGTACAACTGATGATTTTGAGCTGAAGACATAGTTTACATGTACACACAGGATAATCGGTGCGGTTAAAATAGCGTGGCGCAGCTAGAAACAAAAATATATAATGTATCTGGTAATGAAAATAACTAAAAAGGAAAACTGTCCAGTTTTAAAGGAATTTTCTTTAACAGGCAATCCAAAAAACACTCGCGCCCCCTTGTCTTCTTGTCGCATTGTACATTATCTGTATAATTATTGAATTATACATATATTAGTTATCAACGCCCTAAAAGAAATAACTTACAATACCATAACCAAAAACATAATTTTAAAATTTGTTTTACATCTGTCTTGATTTGATATATTGATAAAGAGAATAAACAATGTAACAAAAAAATTATATAAAATTTGTTGTTCAATCGATTTGCTAAAAATATTTTTACCACTGATCACAGTATATTGGTGTTCTTAACTACATTATTATGAAATATGAATAGTTTTTATATACGTAAAGGACTGTCAGTGAGGTAATCTGTTCGTCCATTAAAGCCAACTAAAACTAAATCATAATCCACCATAATCATAAGGCGTTATATCGGGTCATACAAGCGCGTTATGCGAGAATGCTCCTTGAACGCATTTCTTATAACACAGAACCAAAATATCATGTTATAGGGGGATTACTGTATTATATTAAACTTATATCATCAACACGTGCATTTTTTTATTCTGTGAAATTTTACTTCTTACACCGGTATATTAAATTTTTTTCGAGATATTCTTAATTAGTTCATCTCTTAAAAATTTTTAGTTTTAATAATTTCGTTAAGTAAAATAAAATAAAAATAATATTAAAAACTTGAAAACGAACTAGCATTTTTATCATGTTATATATTATAAAATTTGATACATCTTCCTAATAATACACTAATATTTTACTTTCAATATTGTACTACTTTTTAGTTATCATTCCGAACAATTGCTTATTTGGAAATTTTGATATGGTCACATTTAGACATGGGTTATAACAGGACAAACACAATACCTGTTATTACTGTTACTGTTACACAATAATAACAGGTACCGATTTCTGTTATTAAATAACAACTGTTATTTTTTCAACCACAGTCCATTAAGAATATCACAAAAAATTTGATATTACCAGTTTGTCATTAAATATAAACAACATAATATTATTATTAAAAATGAAAATTATAATTTTACATTAATTGTATGTGGTTTAATAAAAAACAATAACTTTAAAATATAATTTAACTTTACATATATTGCAGGTCGCAAAGTGTCCACCTACGTCTACAAAATGGTCCCACACAACACTCACTCTCTTATTTACATTGGCAAATTCTACTGGACTAATATTATAAAAACTCTTATACAAATACAAATAAACCGAAATTACTTAAACAAAAAAAAAACATGTATACTATCAGAACTGCCTAGTTTATTATGTACACAAACAAAATTAACACTTAAATATTTTTAATCGCACTTATAAAGAAAAAGCAAAAATAAATTTGTTTTCGCTATAAGTTCTCAATCGAAAAAAATTTTCAAAATTGTTTGAAAAAAAAACGACGAACAGACGAAACTTTCCAATTCGGTTTCAAATGAATATCACCTTTAATTCTACACAGTAAAGTCGAAGTTATATTAAATATTTTGTAACAGATGCAGTAAACATTGATAAAGACGTTCGGATACTCACTATTATTTTAAAACTTACATTAGAAGTAAATTCTATTGTAATTTTTCTTGGAAGCAATAACTACTTCACTATTATTGAGATTTTATTAATATATCTGTACTATGTTTCAACGCATGTTTGAAATAGACTTTGAAACCATTCAACCATTGTGCTCCAAACCTATTTCATTGGAACGTCAATAATGCGAATAAACGTTAATACAAATTAAAATCAGAGAAAATCACAGTAAAGCGTCGCCTGGCTTAACTTGTATAAAATATGCAATTTTTTGAACAATTTATATTATGTACCTATTTAAGGAAGCAACACTTGAAATTCGAAATAACACAATAAAATAATTATGCTAACATCAGTCCTGCAGTGTATCCGAACATAAATCGGGTTATGATACTAGGTGCATCTCGTTTTAGCAACAGTATATACAATGGGTGTGAGCGAGATAAATTTATCAAGGAAATAACAGTTAATACGAACTAATTTAGGAGTGACATTTCAAGGATAATTATCTTCTTGTTACCATTTAGGTTACCATTTGTATTTTTCGGGTCATAATACTAGGTGCTTCTCGTTTTAGCAACAGTATATACAATGGGTGTGAGCGAGATAGATTAATCGACCAAATAACAGATAACACGATCCAATTAAGAATTCGCTTGTCAAAGAGGATTTCTTCTTATGAAACGACTTTCTATAATTTTTGGTTTATTTCAATAAATACTAAGTGTGTCTCGTTTTAGCTTATGACAACATTGTATAAAAGACAAAGACAAGAACAGTTGTTCCATGTTATTAACTGTTCTGTTATTGACTGTTCTGTTATTTCAAGCTACGTTAGTGTCCGACTGTTATAGAACAGTGAAAATATCGATAGTGATTGAGTAACAGATAAAATGATATCGCAAGAACAACTGTTATCTGTTATTCGCGAATACTTGTGATTTACATCTGTTATTAGAAATACGCCTCACCCCTAGTCACATTCTAAGATATCTACTTCCAAACTCAAAAGGACTCGTATCCAGAGCCGTAAAAACATTAACAAAAAAATCTACTTCCAGCTTTATTAGTCTGTTACAAAGAACGCGGTGTTTATAAAACATTACTAAGTATATTAATTATTAATATTTTGTAGTGCTATAAAGTGTTTTAACATATGTTACTAATTTTTTACAAAAATGGTAAAACTATCAACAGAACTCATACAAAATTCGATGCAATATATGAATCCATGCAAAGATCGAGAATTGGATCTCAGAGGTTAGTTGTGTAGCTTGTCTTGTGATCTTTTTTCACATTAAATTATCTCCGTTCCATTTTAATTCAAACCTATCATTAAATCACCTTTTAATTGAGGTGTAACGTAGTCGGTTTATTTAAGCTTTTTAATTATAAACATCGATAAAAATATAACTTTGGCGGTAAATGCTAGCTACGATATGGTATAAAGCAACAGTTTGGTGCTCAATATTTTAATATATTAATTGACACTCCTGAGCCCAGAAATGCTCCGTGCTAGAGCACCAATAAAATTTGACTAACGCAATATTTAGTCCTTTTTTGCTTGTAGAAAACAGAAACACTGTAGTTATGTTACTAAACTTGTATATATTTCTTTTTAGGTTACAAAATTCCTCAAATTGAGAATTTAGGCGCTACTTTGGATCAGTTCGATATCATTGATTTTTCTGATAATGATATTAGAAAGCTTGATGGATTTCCTTTATTAAAACGATTGAAATGTTTATTTTTTAACAGTAACAGAATTGTGTATGTATATTTTTTATTATTTATAGCCTATATTCAAAATTCTTAAGTTAAGTAGACACATTATTGCGGGGGTACTTATGGAAAATAATGTACAAAACTCACAGATACGTGATCAATCAACAAACATAATTTTTAATCAAAAACAAAACTGTCCATCCATAGTTACTCATAGGTCTTGGGGGTAATACAGATTGGTGTTGTTATATTTGGACAGCATAAAATATTTACCAAAAAAATTTTACATCATTTGCTGAGATAACAAATGACAAAGTCTCGGCATTCCAGTTGTCATGAGCTCAATTTTAGCATTCTGAACACAGTTATCCAGTATTTTTTTGGATGGGCCACAATACATTTCCTTACAGTATATGAACAGACATTCATCATTATTCAAAAGCGTCAGTTTATTAAATATGTTATTGTTCATTATTTTTAATTTTACTTTTTTGTCCTGTAACATGTGAACCTGTCTTCTTTCTTTTTATTTTCTTTTCTACATTTTCTTATGAGATTATTTTTTTTATGTACTTGTGTGAATTATTGAATGTTTGTTTTTACATATACTTTATAAAGTTTGTGTTTGTGAACAGCTTTTGAGATTACCTTCGACTTGAAATATTAACATTATTGAAATATTGTCATTAACAGAGTCAGAAATGTCTTGAACATTACTTTGTTCTCTAAATATGAGTAAAACTTTTTTGAAATAGAATTAAGGCTGTGTCCTTTGCGCACTAGGATCAAATCTGTTACACTGGGTATGCTATATCTCCTATGCACTTAAGGAATAGTTCTTTTTTACTTAATTTAAAGTTCCGTATAAGCTTTCAAACCTTTTGAGGTCTGTATTTATCCCAAAGTTGGTGCCAAAATTAACTAAAGGAAATAAAAAAAGAACAATAATTATAGTATGTTAACAAAATAAATAGAAAATTTACTCTCTGTTACTGGGGCTTTGGTAGAACTTACAAAACTTTGCTATCACTTCACTTAAACACATTAGAGACCACAAATAATTGGAACAAATTAATATTTCAATTTCACACTATGCAAAAGTTCCAATTTGTAATCTCTGCTTGTTGTGCCTCTTCAATATGAAACTATTAACATTTAAATAAAACTGAACATTGAAAAATGTTTACCACAATAATATCAAAGAAATTTCTTGCCACATTACGCACTGTTGATGTTTTGTTACCAAAATTTTTGTTTATAGGAGAATTAATGAGAATTTGGAACAATACTTACCCAACTTAGAATCTTTGATTTTAACAAACAACAACATTGGAGAATTGGGTGATCTTGATCCTTTGACAACTCTTCCTAAACTGAGAACTCTATCATTAATGCACAACCCGGTTGCAAATAAACAACACTACAGGTAAGTAATCAAGAATATGTTCCTCATTTTTAAATTTTTAGTCTAAATAAAAGTTAGTCTAAATTTGCTAAGTGTTTTTGTACATGCATAATGAAAACAGTCAAATAAATCTTAATTTTTTATTGCAATAATAGCTACTGCCAAATTGATTTGTACTTTCTTAAATGGGGCACTAAAATCTAAATTACCAAAAAACAAATTAGATTAAAATTTAGTGTCCAAAAAGATGCTACTCTGGTTTGCAGAACATTCACGTAATGGTAAAACTGTTTATTGAATTATCTAATAAAAAAAATATGATTTTGATATTAAGAATGCAGAATTTTAATTCAAAACTTTTATTTTACAGGGCTTATATTGCATTTAAGTTTCCAGAATTAAGATTATTAGATTTCAGAAAAATTAAACAGAAGGAAAGAGACGAAGCCAACATATTGTTTAAAAGTAAAAAGGGTAAGGAAATGCAAAAAGAAATTTTGAGGAAAGCAAAAACATTTGTTCCAGGAGGGAATATGCCTGATCCTAAAGTAACAAGTCAGTATACACTTTAATTTTTTTATTTATAATATTGCAGAATATCATTCATCATATTATACAAATCCTGTAACACACTTTGCTAAAATACCTTTTATAAGCTGAATCTAGTGTATCTGCTTTTTTTTAAGATCTTAACCCTCAAGAAATCCACAAGATTCGGGAGGCTATTAAAATTGCCTCTTCTCTACAAGAAGTTGAAAGGCTAACAAGGATGCTACAGTCGGGCCAAATTCCAGGACAAAAACCTTTACAACCACCAACACAAACCAATGGTCAACGTAAGACAATTTTTTTTTATTGAAACTTAGCAATTTAAAAATAAATTTTTAGCATTATGATGAATTAAAATCATTAATGATATAAGTATACAAAAATTATAAATTTTCTCTTTATTTTAGTTTGTCGTAAATATAAAGTTAAAGTAGTGTCGTAAATATTAAGAATATGTCCACAATCTGTTTGTTTCAGATAATTATGATATATTACAATGTTTTCATTCCTTTTAACAAAAATTGGTTCAAACTTTGTGGACAAGAAAAATTCAATTAACTTTATTTTTAATTAAATTCTGAATATATTGTTGTTTTTACAGAAAATGAGGATGAAGAAATGGAGACAGACCAAATTGGAAATAATTGATTAAATCGGCAAAAACAATTTTTTAGCTCTAAGAACAGATATTACATAAGGTCTGGATTGGATCACTTAATGATAAAAAAGATGTGTGAAGTGATTTTTTTCAATATAAAGCTGTAAGAACAGATAATACACAAATTAAAATAAAGTTTTTAACAGGTGTTATTTTAAAATATTTGAGTTGTTAAGAATGGATACAAAAATTTCAGCATATTTTGATAAAATAACAGGTACTACAATTTTCAATAAAATATGCTGAATGCTAAATTTATTCATTATCCATGTTCCATTTAAATATTTGAATTATAATTTTCAAATGGAGAGAAGCTCATGCAGTGTTCTCATTTAACCATATTTATCGTGAAAAAACTTGCACACTGTTTATGAAAGAAAGAAACAGAAAACTTTTTTATGTACCAATGAAAATAAATTTGTTGCACCGACCCAAAGCAGAAAATAACAATCCATTAGGACTAAACCACAGGAGAATCAATAAAGGCTGGCAACTCCATAACTACATTAATCCTTCACGTCTACGTTCTATTATTATTTTTTTAAAAAAGAAATGCTAAAAATTTTCCTTACACAGTTCCATATGAATGTTTGGTAAACTGTTGTATAATTTACAGCTTGCAAATAAGCAAAGACGATTTTAATTAAAATTAAGACAATAATTCAAATAAAAGCGTTTAGAGTACATATTAACGTCAACATCAATAAACCATTATTTAGCGTAAAGTCGCAGTCGAACATCTCGTATAATTCTACCACTAATTCAACTCACGAAGCGACTTTGGTAAAAAGTGACTATTTCGAGTTTGATTAGTTATTTGTCTCTTAGTAATTTTTAAAAAAATCTGCGGCTTTTTACTCTTTTTCCGCGATAAACTGCTGCAATTTATCGACTTCTATATCTTCCAAACATCCATTAATTAATATTATTTCGGCCTTTTGCCATGCACTGCTCAACATTAGTCGTTACAAATATTCAAAGGTAAAATACACTGGCAGTACAAAAACTGCCGGATTTTTTTCGAAATCAAATAAAACACTCCTAAACAGTCATCATTAGTTTTATTTAATTGTAATGTCGAGGAAAATAACACTATCAATTGTCATCTATTTATTATTCTTATTTCTCGTTGCATATTTGCCTAGCAAGAATTTTAAGAAAATCTTATTAAAATATTAAGCGCTGTCTAAGAGCAGAGCGCTGTGGCGAGATTTAGGAACTAAATAAGTTAATCTTGTAATTTAAGACTCCAAACTAATTAAATAAGTCTGCAGATCAGCAAAGCTTAAAAACGTCATGCAAAATCGGCAATTATTATTCCTAAGAATTATCGACACGATCTTTGCTTAAAACTCGAGATTTTTTTTATTTTGTTTTTGACAACCCGCACCCTATAATATTATAACAAAAAATTAGGTTTCAATCACATGAATTTAAACATGTTACAAGCTTTAGAATACAAAAGTTCATCGTCGCCAGCGTCTAAGTAGACTGTATATACGGTTGATAGAAGAATCGTACGGCCCATTAACTCTTTTATCGTCGGACGTTTCTCTGCTATGATTGAAAGCATGGAATCTACGAGATCTTGTAGACCTCTATCATACACAGTCATGTCAATGGGATGTACGCTACCGCTTGTTATGACTTTAACCAACCCCACCAGAGTCTGAAAACAGTTTTTTTTTTTAATAGTACTGGGAGGGTACCAGCGTCCGCTTAACGGCAGTTAACCCCGGAATTATAAAGTTGACTTTTACGATATTCGAAATGAAAGCAAAACAATTCACTTTCCATTTTTAAATTATCGTCTAAATTTTGGGTTTTAAATAAAACGTAGCAAGAGTATTTTTGTTATAGAAATAAAATTAATGTGCAAACAATAACCACCTTTATAAAATAGCAATCAATAATGTATATTTTTTTATTTAATGTGTACTATTAATTATACAGTAAATATAAACTTTACGCGCATGTACACAAGTCAGAGCAAACAGAATCATTAATGTAATTTATTTTATTGTTTAGAGTAATCTTGGTATTTGCTTTTATAAACTTTACCTCAGAGTCAAAAGCTCGCTTGTGCGTGCACATTTCATACAATAAACATCCTAAAGCCCATACATCGCTTTTGGTGTCGTAAGGTTTACCTTCGCAAAGTTCAGGAGCGAGATAATAAGGTGTACCTATCACTGTTGAAGTATTTTTCGCACTGTAAATAATAAGAACAAATATTAGCTTGTACTTCATCAAACACCAGGTAGCAGGTGGTAGGTCTCTGTTGCCGGAGACCGTCTGGATGGGTACCACCGCAGCTCTTATTTCAACCGCCAAATAGTAGTGAGCAAACATTACTGTGTTCCGGTTTGAAGGGCGCTGTAGCTAGTGTAATTACTGGGGTAACGAGACTTAAGACCTTATGTCTCAAGGCGACGAGCGCAATGTGGTGCAGTGTGTACCATCTTAACTAGCACCACGTTGTAATGGGCAAGCGTATCACTTACCATCAGATGAACGTCTTGCACGTCTCGTCGCGAAGTAGTATAAAAAAAAAACAACTATAAAACTGATCAACTAAATCCGTCAAAAAACAAATAAATAAAAATCTCACCTGGCTAACATCTTTGATATACCGAAATCACCGATTTTAACTATAGTTCCATGTGTGCCAGTTAATAGAATGTTTTCGGCTTTTAAGTCTCTGTGAATTATATCTAAACTGTGTATGTAATGTACTCCCAAAAGAACCTGACTAAAGTAAAATAAAATTTCCTGAAAATAAAAATGTTTAAAACAAACTGCTAATATACCACTGTAAAGTAGTTTATAGTCATATCTTTACCGATTGTTCCAATAAATGAGGACATCGTTTAAACATATATTCTGCTAAGTTTCCCTTCGTTGCGTATTCCATACAAATCATTACATGTTGGTCTTGATAAAAACAATTGTAAAACTTTATAATATTAGGATGATTCACTGATGATAATATTTTAATTTCATTTGCAATGCCCTGAAATGATAAACATGCGTTAATTTCCTTTAGAACAACATTTCACCATATACTTTATATTACAAAAGTTATACCTGATTATGATTTTGAATCTTCGTATTAAACTCAATATCCTTGACTATTGATAGCTCCTTATTATTATTATTTTTACATAAATACACATTTCTGAAGATCGAAAACAATAAATACAAATGATTTATAGCAATCTAACATAATAAGTTACAACTACTAAACATTATACATACCCGTATGTACCTTTACCAATCGATTTAATAACTTTTAGCCCATAACGTTCAAACCTCTCAGTAATATCCATGACGAACAAAGATTTTAAATATTATTTGTGGGTATGTCATTAAACAGATGAACTTTTCTATCTACCCAAAAATAGAGAATTAATTTTGATATTAATTTTCATAAACTAAATAAGATTTTTGATAGAAGCAATTAAACCATGTTTTTTTCTTTTTTCCACAAAAACGAAAATATGAAGTATTATGTAAAAAACATAATTTATCTTTCATTTGAAACTAATAATTGAAATATTTAGATAATAATTTCACAACACTTAAAATTCAGACTAAAGTTCTTATATTATGTCAATCACTTTTTGCTATACAGTAACTAAACACTATCTTCTTTTTAGTTTCCTTATATATAATTTAAATAAAAAAAATGTTACTTCCTAATTAACATATGTTTATCAGTCAGGGTATGACCGTAAGCAATTGCAAAAAAATATAGATAAATTCAATACTTATTGTAATCCAAATCCGTTATTTCTAAATAGTGATAAACGTAATATTATTTCTTTCACGAGAAAGTAAAAAACTCGGATTATTCTTGCGTATGGGGTTTTAAACTAACTTAAGGTAACTTTTAAAAACATTATACTTTGCGTATGTCCGTAGCTTTCTTGAATTCGCAAGTGTTGTATGAAGTCCATAATAAGAGAAACATTTATCTAGGATCGAGGACATACAAAATTCAAAACACACACAATGCTATGGGACATCATATGCAGCCAGAAAGGAGGATCTACCTCGATGTAATTTTCTTGTATAAAATAATAAATAACCACATTGATTCTTCCCAACTTTTATAACAGATCTTCTTATCCCACTTGTTCACACGGACTAAAGACACATTTCATGTCCCTGTCTGCTGTAAAAAATTTTGACAAAAAAAAATGTTTGCATATGGCGTATTTTTCGAAAAATTTAACACCATACAAAAGACACGTAATTGGCGCGCTCTGTACTGCTTGTAATAATAAGTGTTATCAATCTTCGATAGTATCCTAGTTTTCCATTCTTTACTATGTAACAACTGTTTCTTTGAGTCTTTTGTTTATATCTCTATTAGTTCTGTTCACATTTACTTTTCTTGTCGCTATTATATTTATGTAGTTTATATGATATTGTAGGCTTATTAGTACAATTGTTTTTGTTATCTTTTTATGTATTGGCTGTTTGTTACATTAAATAAATAATAATTGATTTATCGTATGCAAATGGCAACACTATTTTATATATTACGAGAAAAATCGTCTATCTGTTCTCTGAGAGAAAAAGTTATAAACACAGAAGAGCTCAGATGCTCAGAGTAAATCAAAATCCAAGGAAAATTATTTAGTGACTTTTTGATTAAAAAAAATTTAAATAATTTTATTTTCAAAATATCCATCGACATTGCAATGGGTCAAATTTTAGGATCCTATAATGCACGAAATGTAGATCTTTATATGGACGATAAACCAACTTTTGATCCTCAAGTTGGATTTCCTTTCGAACGAAAACAACGAGGTACCGTTAAAAATGTTGTTCATTATTTAATATCAGAATTTTTAAAAACTACTGTGTTTACTACTAAGTGTTACATAATTTTGCAAGGTTATTGCTGTATTGTTTATGTATGAAAACTGTATTTTTAAGTAAATCAAATTTTACAATAACATCTAAATATAATTTTTACGTGTATTTACATCTTCAGAAATGATAGCACGAGAAGAAGATTTAGTTTCTGCTCGTATACCGCCGTCAAAACGCGACTATTGTGCTCATTACTTATTGGACTATCATGTGTGTCGCTATAAGAACATGCCTCTGCTTTACAGATGTGCTCATGAAAAACATAATTACTTAAATTGTGAGCACCAAGAGTAAGTCAACTTTTTTTATTTTTTACTTGTGCCAGTATTTTTTGATTTTTTAAAAACGTCACAGTGTATCTGTTATAAGATTTTAATGACACAAGCTTAAAGAGAACTAAATTCTTTAAAATTTTAGTATCATCCTTTTTGTAAGAATTAGATTTTTAATAGAAATGTTATTATAAACTTTCTAACTCATGTTATTAATATTCTTTCTTTTATGCCATTTTAAATTGAATTGAATAATAAGAGATAGAAAATAGGTAGGATTGAGTCTCGCTTGGTCTCATACCAATGGTATAAGATTAGTTTAAAATTATGAACTTTTTTAATTTCATTCTCTTTATAGTTTAATGATAAATATTTATCCTTAGGACTAATACTATAACCAGACATTTGACTAGCCAATAAATTAACATCAACTTACTTTTATCCCCGGAATATAATAAACCATTACAATAATATAGTATTCATTTGAATGTCAATTTATTATATAATTTTGTTAATTGAAGAAAAATCCAGTTTGACAAATAGACTGTCATGCTTTAAAATATATAAGATTTTTATACCTAAAAGAAGAGACTACAGTAGAATATCTACATATATATATATATACAATACTTTACATAATTTTTTCACTGTTCTTAAATTTTTTAAATATATTTGAAGAGTAATTTAGACAATAAAAAATAAGTTATTAGCTTCCAGTAGATAAAATATACCAATGAGCATTTCAATGTAACTTTTCTATGCAACAAAAATATCAGTTTATTTGATTATAAACAGAATTTTTTTTTTCAGTTATGTCCTACGTATGAAGGAGTTTGAGAGAGAACGTCGCCTGAGACTTCGGGAGAAACATCTTGTTGGTGTTGCTTAAATTAGTTAAAATGAATTCTGAATACTGTAAATAAAATAGTTGGAAATCACGTCAATGAAAATGTACATTGTTGTCACTTTTATTTATAAATATGTAGTACCATAACAATTACAGTTGCATAACACTGACTTTCAAAATTTGACTATTTATTTTAATAATTACTTGTCTCTTCTTACCACTTAGTAGTGGATTTAAAGCGATGGCCATTGAATCTCATATTACTTTCACAGAGAACTCATTTTTAATACTACTTTGTGTGCTAAAAACTTTATAAATAAAACAATCATTTCTATTGAAAGTCACTAGTCAGTAATTAAACAACATATATGCAAAAACCAACTCACGTTACATAGACTTTTAATACTTGTTGCCAACAAAAAAAATTGTCAAATCTGGTAATCTCAAAAATTTATATGCTAACCTGCCAGAAGGATATCAGGTGCAAACCAATATATGCATGAATATAACTAGTTCAGCTCGGCAGACATTTCTAGTGTGTTAATTTTCGCAGTGTGCCACGAGTGTACCTGCCGGCATTGCGCCTACCAGTAATTCGATATCATTTTGTCTTTAATAATGGGTCTTTATCACTTAAATTATCGTTTTGGTAGAAATAATTCAGTATTTATTTCTGGCTTTTCTATTTCTGTTAAAGTAAACACCCATGCACTCGATGTATCTATGCCAACACAGTGGCAGTTTACCGATGTCTTTTTGTAAACATCGGCTTGACGGGAGGCAACAAACTAAAACTATTCAAAGTGATTTTAATACCTGTCGTGCCTTGCAAATTTTTTACCACTAAAAAGTTGCCCAAAAATTTAAAATCATAGGCGGTAGGCAAAGCTCTGATTAGGGGTGAGGCGTATTTCTAATAACAGATGTAAATCACAAGTATTCGCGAATAACAGATAACAGTTGTTCATGCGATATCATTTTATCTGTTACTCAATCACTATCGATATTTTCACTGTTCTATAACAGTCGGTCACTAACGTAGCTTGAAATAACAGAACAGTCAATAACAGAACAGTTAATAACATGGAACAACTGTTCTTGTCTTTGTCTTTTATACAATGTTGTCATAAGCTAAAACGAGACACACTTAGTATTTATTTGAAATAAACCAAAATTATAGAAAGTCGTTTCATAAGAAGAAATCCTCTTTGACAAGCGAATTCTTAATTGGATCGTGTTATCTGTTATTTGGTCGATTAATCTATCTCGCTCACACCCCTTTGATAGACGGTTGCTAAAACGAGAAGCACCTAGTATTATGACCCGAACAATACAAATGGTAACCTAACAAGAAGATAATTATCCTTGAAATGTCACTCCTAAATTAGTTCGTATTAACTGTTATTTCGTTGATAAATTTATCTCGCTCACACCCATTGTATATACTGTTGCTAAAACGAGATGCACCTAGTATCATAACCCGATTTATGTTCGGATACACTGCAGGACTGATGTTAGCATAATTATTTTATTGTGTTATTTCGAATTTCAAGTGTTGCTTCCTTAAATAGGTACATAATATAAATTGTTCAAAAAATTGCATATTTTATACAAGTTAAGCCTGGCGACGCTTTACTGTGATTTTCTCTGATTTTAATTTGTATTAACGTTTATTCGCATTATTGACGTTAAAATGAAATAGGTTTGGAGCACAATGGTTGAATGGTTTCAAAGTCTATTTCAAACATGCGTTGAAACATAGTACAGATATATTAATAAAATCTCAATAATAGTGAAGTAGTTATTGCTTCCAAGAAAAATTACAATAGAATTTACTTCTAATGTAAGTTTTAAAATAATAGTGAGTATCCGAACGTCTTTATCAACGTTTACTGCATCTGTTACAAAATATTTAATATAACTTCGACTTTACTGTGTAGAATTAAAGGTGATATTCATTTGAAACCATATTGGAAAGTTTCGTCTGTTCGTCGTTTTTTTTTCAAACAATTTTGAAATTTTTTTTTGATTGAGAACTTATAGCGAAAACAATTTTATTTATCTGCTTTTTCTTTATAAGTGCGATTAAAAATATTTAAGTGCTAATTTTGTTTGTGTACATTATAAACTAGGCAGTTCTGATAGTATACATGTTTTTTTTTGGTTTAAGTAATTTCGGTTTATTTGTATTTTGTATAAGAGTTTTTATAATATTAGTCCAGTAGAATGGCAAATGTAGATAAGAGAGTGAGTGTTGTGTGGGTCCATTTTGTAGACGTAGGTGGACACTTGCGACCTGCAATATATGTAAAGTTAAATTATATTTTAAAGTTATTGTTTTTATTAAACCTCATACAATTAATGTAAAATTATAATTTTCATTTTTAATAATAATATTATGTTGTTTATAATTTAATGACAAACTGGTAATATCAAATTTTTTGTGATATTCTTAATGAGCTGTGGTTGAAAAAAATAACAGTTGTTATTTAATAACAGAAATCGGTACCTGTTATTATTGCGTAACAGTAACAGTAATAACAGGTATTGTGTTTGTCCTGTTATAACCCATGTCTAGCTCTGATGAGTACGGTGGATGAACACCACAAAGTAGATAATATATGATGAACACGAACCGGATCTCAACTCTTACGGTACGCTGGCGAATCGCGAGTGGCGATTATTAAGTACAAGGGGCACTCATTTGTCAAGATTTTTTACCATGAATAGATAGCATAGGTGATTACTTTAACCGAATTAAAAAAACATCTAAAAATACACACTAATAAATTTCGTATAAAAGGGCAATTTCAAAGATAAGATATGTTATATGGTGTTAAGATTGTTCGTCGAATTTGCAGCAGTAAAAAAGTTGCAGAAAAACCTTATTACAAAAAAGTAGTATTATCATATGTTAAATTATTATTTCTGAATCAATCTTGGACAGAAAATCAAATGAATGTTGTGGGCGCTAATAAATATTAGTATAAATCATTTAATTGAAGCAAGCGTTCGAGAGACGATAATTGAGTTATCTTTCTAATAACTTCATTATAATGTATTGTAACATAGAAACCAAATTTTTTTTTTACTAATTTATTCCTTATATTTTTAATGGCTAGACGAGAAACGTCAATTTAATGTGAGAAATAAAAAAATTTAAGTAGTTTTAATAAAATCAGGAATTGTGTACCTACATATAACGGCTGATGTTATTGACGTACATGTATTTTTTGTATCTATAATTGGGCCATAGATGAAATAATATAATGACAACCCTCAACAAATTCACATCATTGCCATTATACAAAACAAATGTTTCATAAACTGTGACCTTATTTGCTAATGATTATAGAGACGCTTTTTGTTTGCTTTAATATAAATCGTCCTTTACGTGCTATGTACTGTAAAGACAAAATTGATACGCAATTGCATGCCTTGTATTGAATTACTATTAAAGTTGACATGATACATTTACTATGATATCTAACAATTTTTGTAAACACGCTTGTCGAATACACAAATTATATGTATAAAATAGGCGAATGCTATTTATTGCGGAAGTAATGGCTTCCTAAAATTTAATTGCAGTTTTTAATTCGTAAGCGTTAAGTTATTCGTTTATAGCATAAGATATTGAGCAGACAATGGTTTTTGAATCAATCAAGTGTGCTTATTAAATATTTGTGTCATCCGGCTTCTTTTTAATATCATGCAGCGTCCCGTGCAAAAGCTACAAAGAACCCTTTTTTATTAAGATTTACCATTCCATATATGACAAATCAAAGTAGTGATTTAGTGACTGTCAGCAAATGTTTATTCTATAAATGTATTAATATATGATTGTTTTAGATTTCACTTTACAAAATATTATTGGAAACTGATGTCTTGCTGTGCAGTTAACATGAATCCCAGATAATTTAAAAGGATTTTTATTTAAAAATGGAAGATACCGGTGGTTTGCCATCTGTAAAGAGCAAAATCAAGAGTAGAGCAGATGAAGAAGATGAATCGGAAGAAGAAATGTGGGACAGTGAAGACGACGACGAAACTATTGCGAGGATACAAAGAGCTCATTATGCACAGGCAGCAGCAATGAATCCACGCCGTAGAGCGCCACCTCGACCTCGGCCAATGAGCCACAAACGAAAATTAGAGGCAGTGAAAAATTTTCATGATTTTACCAAAAAGTTAAAAAAGGACACTGGAATAACAATTCGTAGTTTAGTAGGACACAATATGTTAGAATTAAGTGATTTTTCTAGTGCAAATAGTGAATCTGAAAGTGATGGTTTATCTGAGGAAGAGTTTGTTGTTAACCCCAAAGCTGTTCAAGAACTGGAAGAAGAGGATGAAAGTTATATTGACCCCGAGACAGGTGATATTTTGGAAAAGAAAAAAACATTGCAGAAACCAAGTAGTTCTGACCCTCATCAAAATAAATATAATATTACACAAAATATGGGTCCTAAAACTCTTTCAATCGGTGATATTATTAGTGAAGGCGGTATTGACTTAAGTAAAAATGTTGAAATAGCAGAAGTAGAAACAAGTGAACTATGTTCAGAGAAAAGTCCAGAAGAGTTATTAAATATTAAGCAAGATGAGGCTAGCCAGGACTATGATGTTATTAATACACTAAGTGAAATGGATAAACAAGAAGTAAAACCTCATGATAAAGTAAATGAAGATATTAAGCTAGAACATGATGAGAAAAAGGCAGACACTGAAGAAGAGGTAAAATATTTCAAAATTAAACTTTACTTTAAAATTTTGAGTATTTATACTTTACCAATGATTAACTAGTTGTTTTAACATCAATATGGTAATACAATATTAATTTTTATTTTATTATAAAACAAACTTTGGTCTAATGTCTAATGACCAAAGTTTGTTTTAATGCTATTGTATATGACATATTCATTAATTATATGTAAAAATTTTAATGTATGTGTAGTAATGTATTTTTAAATTAATGTTTTATATGTTATGTTGCTTTGTTAAGCATAAAACTGAGTGTAAATGTACTGATCTATTTCAGAAAAAATTAACCAATGTTAATGCCGTAAATGTGCGAAGGAATATTAGGGAAGTAATGGATGAGAAAAATTTAGATGCGTCCACTTTAGCTGCACAGCGCCAGGAGTCTGAGCGTCTAGCTAGGGTGCAGGAACAACAAAGAATCATTAGAGAGGTTAGTGATTACTTTTTGTCAAAAGCTTTGCAATATGCATTGATTTGTATGATATGTACTTTTTTATCTACCAAAAGAATTATGCTAAAACATATACAGGAGATGACCCTGGAATGTAGATTTTTAACCTAAAGTTTAGTGGATTGTTTGCTATTAATGAGCTAGTATTACTCTTACTGTTATGTTCATAATTACTCTTAAGTTATGATAGATCTGACTTGTAAATGGATTTAAAAAATTTAGAAATATTGTTAAACAAATGATTCTAACAAATAAATAGAATTAAAATGTGTATGTTTCCCAATTCATGAATTAAATGTACTGTGTATACTATCAATACGTCTAACCTGCATTTATGCTGTTGCCTCTTTTCAAATAATGTTCTATTTATTCAGTGCACCGCTGCCTTCTCTTTCCATATTGTTTATGACTTATTTTCCAATGGGTTATCTGGTAAAGATTGCTTTAGAGCAATAAGACCACCAATAGTAAATTGTCTTTTCAAATTGATTTGTCTGTTTATAATTTTACTTGGTGTACAATAAAGAGTATTTTAATTATTTAAATATTTATTATTCACACTTTATAGGTGCAAAAACAAATAGCAATGAACAGGCAAAACAAAATTCATCAAAAAACACTATCATTATTACAAGGAGGTTCTTCCTTACTCAAGAAGTCTGGACCTGGACAAAAACTAAAGTTTGTATTTGAATAAATATAAATTTGGTTTGACCTTTCACATTTTCTAATTTGTTTTTTTTGTGTTATGTAGTTTACCAAATACAGTAATGGTTAAGTTACCATCAGGTGAAATAAAAAAGACTTTAAAAGGAGTTGAGGTAACTAAAGTTTCTAAACCTACAACATCTGGACCATTATTTCCACAAAAGTTGGGAAAAACTGACCAAAAATCAGAAAAAAAAGAGGTAAGCAAAACTTTTTCTCCTTGTAATAATATCCAAATTATTTTTATGCATTATTGAATATTTAGGATTGCGTGTTATAGCATTAGTTGTTGCACATCACATGTTCTTAGAAGCAGTTTTCAGAATTTTTTGTCCTTTTTATTTTAAACAACTAAATGATAAGACATTCACCTGATAATAAGTGATTCATTTGCCCACAGCTATGTGGTGCTTGTTATGAGAAACACTGTATCACATTTTTCTTGTCGTTTTAGACATGTTAAGGCTTGTTACCCTAGAAATTTTACTAGCTGCAGCTTTCCTTGAAATCAGAACGTTAGCATTCACATACTACTCTTGTCTTGTGGTGTCAGGAATTGAGGTTATGCTTATCTTCAAAGATCTCTGTTACTGGAGACAACCAGTAAATCAAAAGAGATGTTTATTTTAATCAAGTTACTAAGTTTCAATAATATTTTATTATGTTATGTAACACACATTATTTTCATATACATCTGCATCTATTAATTTTTAGGTGGTTGAAATAGTTGACAGTAGCAGTGGTGAAGAATCATCTTCTTCATCTTCAGACTCTGATGATTGTATAATGTTGTCTGATTCAGAAGTACCACCAAGTCCTGAAGCTGACGAAGATCCAGCAAATTCAGGTGTGCTTGATGTTTTAATACCTGTTAATGTTTTTACTTTTATTACTTAAAATTACTATTATTAGTTTGTTATCAGTATTATTGTTAGGCATATAGTACATTTTTCTATAGATTTATTTTATTACCAATACATAGCAAATTTTTCATAATTATTTTAGGTCTCCATGTGAATGACAATTACAATATACCCGATGAACAAGGTCGTGTCTTAATTAATATAGGTCATGCAGAAACAGAAGAAGACATTTTTTTGGCTCCACAAATTGCAAGGATTATTAAGCCTCACCAAGTTAGTAAAACTAAAACTAAAAGTACTACATATATGCAATTTACTAGTTGTAGGTCCAACAACAGCACATATCTGCTGCCAAACAGTAGTGTGCAAATGTTACTGTGTTCTGGTTTGAAGAACTCTGTAGCTAGTGAAATCTCTATGGTAACAACTTAACATCTTATGTCGTAAAGTGATAAGCTTACTGCGATGTAGTGTTTATCATTTTAGCAAGTATTTACATGTTGGAAGCCATCTCGCTTACCATCAAATGTATATTTGCCTAATTTGTCTCTTAATGGAATAAAATGAAATACAGAAATAAAATTGAAATACAGACTATGAAATAAAAGTAGAGATACACTTCACATTATTAGTGTTTACATGAACATTTTTTTTACTATTTTTTAAGTAAATTAATGTTATTATTATTTTATCTTTTACTAGATTGGAGGTGTTCGATTTTTGTTTGACAACATTATAGAATCAGTGGAAAGGTTTTCAACATCAACAGGATTTGGATGTATTTTGGCACATTCAATGGGACTAGGAAAAACATTGCAAATTGTGTCTTTTTGTGATATTTTTCTAAGACATACGAACTCTAAAACTGTACTTTGTATTATGCCAATTAATACCCTTCAAAATTGGGTAAGCCAATTTTTTATAGGTCTTTCATCATAATCCAATAGATGTTCACTGACATTATACTTACCCAAAGATCTCAACACTGACCAGTCCTGTGGCTGCCCACATACAGTGGTTTCTCATGACCTTGTACTTTGGTCGATATTGTGGAGAGCTTTTCAGCACATGATCTATTTATATTTACCTACTGGCATAGCAATGGTATAAAGAAATCATTGACCTGTACTTAAAACTTCTTAACAGACTGTCTAAATAAGCAACCTCAGAGTTATTTTTTCCTCCATATAGAATTGACATATTAAAATATTTAAAAAAAGATTACATATTACTCAACTTTTGTGGTTAATCATTAATCAATAAGTTTCGAAGATAAATATTCTCAGAAAATTTCTGTTATTCTTTTTTATACATAAGTTTGATGATATAATATTAATAAAACTGTACATGTACATTTCAGGTAGCAGAATTCAACATGTGGCTACCATTGGATGCAGCTAATAGTCCACTTGCAGGTCATGGGGAGGTGCGATCGCGCAATTTTCCAATTTATGTTTTAAACGATAGTCACAAGACATTACAAATGCGCGGAAAAGTTGTCAAGGTAAAATAAATATATTGCCATTAACTGAAAAGTATCAAAGAAACCTATACAGCACATATATTTCATTGCTATAGATGATTAACATGCCTCCGTGGCTTAGCAACTATGTGGTTGCCTTGTAATACGAAGGTTCTTGATTCGTTTCCGTAGCCACAAGTTGGAGAGTTTCGTTGAGCCTTTTTTCGAATCCGCCTGGCTCGCTACCTCCCTAGTATTGTAAATCTGTTGTCAAAACAGCATTTCTGGGTGACAGCCAGAACAAAGAAATATATTACCTATGTGAGTCAGAGTAATCTGGACGAAAACGTTTCATTTCCCACAGACTTATTGTCACTTAACACCATGAATTTGAAGTCAAATGCTCTTGTGTTGTAGATAAAAAAATAATTTTCTTTTTATTTTGTAGGATTGGTCTGCAACGGGTGGTGTACTTATGATAGGATATGAATTGTACCGACTTTTAAGTATGAAAAAGGATAAAAAACCTCGTAAGAAAAAAAAAGCGGATGTAAAAACTGAAGCTGAAAAAGATAAAGAAAAAGATGGACAGAAGAATGATAAACTTGATATCAATGAAGATATGCAGGTTTGTTTTATAATTATTTGAAAATTTCATGTTATATGTAGAGATTTTTATTGTGAATAGAACTTGAAACTTTTAAATTTGAATAAAAAATCCTGTAAAGAGTTAACTAAAAAGCTATTCATAAGGAAATTTTAAGGTTTTGCTTAAATTAGTATGGTCATTCTTATTTTGCCCTTGTTCTTTAAGGGTTCAGAAAGTAATTTGTCGAAACCATCAGAAGAATCACGGGGTGACAAGGACGACGGCGAGATTCATAGCAAAACTGATCAAGAAACTAAGGAAAAAGATGAAAAGAAAGAAGAAACTCCCACTGATGAAGACAAGAAACTTTTAGATGGTAAGGATACTTTTTTTCTTAATTACGTTTGCCTTGGCTTTTTTTAATAAAGTTTTTCATAATAATTTTTTTTGTAGAAATGTATGAGGCTTTGGTGCGACCAGGACCTGATTTGGTTATATGTGATGAAGGACATCGAATAAAAAATTCACATTCTAACATATCATACGCTTTAAAACAAATGAGAACAAAACGGCGTGTTGTGCTTACAGGTAAATTATTTTTCACAACCAACAATACCAATAAATAATCATGAAAGTTGGTAAACATGACGTGAGTCTACCAATGATAATTTATAATATTTTTTTCTAAATATTTTATTAATATAAAATTTACGATAATATAAAACATTTATAAATATAGATTTTGACTGCTAGTAGATCATTAGAACATTAGAGACCATTGTATCATGGCCGCGTATGTTTCTGCCGCTAAACAGCTTTGCTCAAACATTACTGATTCCTGCTTGTAGGGCATTGTAGATAGTGAAATTACTAGGATAACGATACAACATCTTATGTCGCAGTGTGGTGCAGTATTTATCATCCTGACTATATATGTTTACATATAAACTTTCAGGATATCCATTGCAAAATAACCTATTGGAATATTGGTGCATGGTGGATTTCGTGAGACCAAATTATCTGGGAAGTAAGACTGAATTTTGCAATATGTTTGAACGTCCAATACAAAATGGACAATGTATAGATTCCACTCCACAAGACATAAGGCTCATGAGGTATCGAGCGCATGTTCTACATTCATTACTTGTCGGGTTCGTGCAAAGGTATGTTAAAAATATTTTTAGTATTCAAATCATCTAATTATACATTGCTCAGTGCCATGATAAATCAAATTATATTTTTTTATTCTTTTTATAATAAGCTGACGTTTGACGTCGATTTTACAGTGTTAAGTGACAATGAGGCTGTGGATAGTGATGCGCGCTCATTTAGAATAAGGCACAGAACACTTAGGCGCTTGTACAAGCGCCTAAGTGTTCTGTGCTTTTATGGCAATTGCTGTTAAGGCGGCAGGTTTATAATATGGGGTTGGTAGGTAGCCATCAAACGGTTACAAAAATACATTACCAAAAACCAAATTCCACAACATGTGGTCTTGGAATCGAACCTAGACCTCTGTGTTATGGGGTAAGCGGTTAGAACTACTCCGCCATCGAAGTATTTAAAAGTTTTATTGTTAATAAAATGTTACGAAATCATTTTTGTCTAGTTATAACAATTGTTTATATTGCACAGGCGATCACACGCTGTGCTGCAATCGACTTTACCGCAAAAAGAAGAATATGTACTACTAGTACGTATGACGCCTTTGCAACGGAAATTGTACGACAGATTTATGAACGAAGTAGTTCGTTCCACTTCAGTGCCAAATCCATTAAAAGCATTCGCAATTTGTTGCAAGGTAAATATATATATGTATCTCATGAACATCTTGCAATTACTTTATCTAAAAATTATTGTTTTATTTTAGATTTGGAATCACCCAGATGTTTTGTATAACTTTCTAAAAAAGCGTAGTGAAGTTAATGTTGCTATTGAGGAAGACTTAGACTTGGAAGAAATAGGCGGAGTGACCAAGGCAGGCCGTCCCAAGACTAGAGGCAACGCGAAAAAGGTGGCTAAACCACGGGTATGTTGTACAGAACATAAAAAAAACTTTAGTAATTACTTAACAAACAATGTGAAATGGTAAAAACAGTAAATTTTTTATTACAGGGCTCTAAAAAACCGGCTGCAACTATATCTCCTCATACTGCAGGTTCTGGTAATTCACGGCAAGAACACGGATCCTTTGGAAATACACAATTTCAACCAAATGGTCCATATCTACCAGGGACCCCTAACTCTTACCGATCTGGCAGACCAGAAGGCTCATATCCGCCTTATCCTGAATATCACAGTTCTGGACAGGGTTATTATCCTCCGAATCAAGGCTACAACCAAGAATTCAATAGCAATTACTATCAACAACAACAACATCCTCTATATGGCAGTAATTATCCAAACCAGTACTCTTCAAATAATGCTGGTTGCACTCAAGGTTACAACTACTGGAATAATAGTAATTATTACGGTAACCCTGGATATTATAACAATCCCCAGTATCCTAATCAACAACAACCAGAATTTGGAGGCAATCCATCAACCAATTTTAACAATCAACAACCATATGCACCAACATTTAACACAATTGATGCTAATAATCAGTCATATCCTAGAAACGACGTACCGCCGCAGTATCCTAATAACCAAGAAAATTTTACTAATCAACATAGGCCTCAATTTCAAGGTCCTCTTAATCAAACAGCTTCTGGCTATCCAACATTTGGATCCAATACATCAGCACCAAGTAACTATCCCAATAATTCGGTA
This sequence comes from Byasa hedistus, assembly GCA_029286795.1. Taxonomy (NCBI): domain Eukaryota; kingdom Metazoa; phylum Arthropoda; class Insecta; order Lepidoptera; family Papilionidae; genus Byasa; species Byasa hedistus. The sequence continues at coordinate 4,865,197 of JAGSMW010000008.1, forward strand.
CCACAAGACTTCTCAAATGGGTCTTTTCAACCATCATTTCCCAGTAATTCAAACTATGGAACCAATATACCACCAGCATATAATCAGTATGATAACCATCCAAATTATTCTAGCTATGGAAATAACATGCCTCCCAGTCATTCCCAAAATAATTCATTGTCAAATCAAACACCAATTAAAACAGAAATTAGTTTAGATAACTATCAGGCTGACAGGAAGTCTGATCCGAGTTATTCACAGAATCCTGTGGGTCCATTTGAAAATACTTTCAATTTCCATCAACAAAATCCACTTTACTCAGGCCAAACCGAGTGCCAATATCCAAATTACCCATCTTCCGTCGAAACTAAGCCACCTCTCGGTAGTGCTGGTAGCCCAGTTACATCATGGCCTTTAACAGATACGATAAAGACTGAAGTGAACAAAATAAAAAATGAAGAAAAAATTGAGATGAAATCCGAATCAGATGGCGAAGTCAAAATAGAAGATTTAGATACAAAGAAGATTGTTAAAGATGAGGCAAAACGTGATGTTCCTAAGTTAACAAATTTGCTCAAAACTTCTGTTATTGAATCATCTATTAGTGATTTAACATTAAAGGACCAACCCAAAACTGACAAATCAGAGTCTGATCATGAAGGAACACAAAAAAACAAACAAAAATGTAAAAGTAAAGATGGTAAAAAACTTGAAAAGCCAAAGTCTAAAGGAAAACCCAAAACAAAAAGCCGAAAAGATTTAAAGACATCGAAAGAAAAGAATAATGAAGATTCAGAATCTGAAGACAGTGAAAAGGAGGAAAAAATGAACAAAGAAGAAGAACTAGCAATGGTAAAGAAAGCTGAAGAAATGACTTATGATTGGGCAACAGAATTATTAAAAGATTATGTACCTGGTATAATTGAAAATTCTGCTAAAATGGAGTTGTTCTTTTATCTTCTTAATGAAAGTGTTAAAGTTGGAGACAGGTTGTTACTTTTTAGTCAGAGCTTGTTTACATTGAACCTTATTGAAGACTTCTTAGAGAAGAATTATATCCCTGGTACCAACTGTTTATGGCAAAGGAACACTTCTTACTACAGTAAGTATTTTAAGAGTGATGAAGAATAGCTGCAGGTAGGTCTCTGTTGTCGGAGACCATCTAGGTAGGTACCGCCGCATCTCCTATTTCTGCCTACAAACAGTAGTGTGCAAACATTAAGTTCCGGTTTGTAAAGTGCATAAGACAGCAAAATTAAGCTTAAAAATAAAGTTACATTAATATGGGTCGGCGTATTAAATAATATTATGATCGTCTTGCTCGTCTAGTTGCTTCATCATCATCATCATCATCATTTCAACCGATGGACGTCCACTGCTGGACATAGGTCCCTTGCAACTTGTTCCACAAAATACGGTCTTGTGCGGTTTGAGTCCAGTGACTCCCAGCTATCCTTTTTATATCGTCTGTCCACCTAGTGGGAGGTCTGCCAACGCTGCGCTTTCCTGTGCGTGGTCGCCATTCCAGCACTTTGGTTCCCCAACGTCCATCGGTTCTACGAGCTATGTGCCCTGCCCATTGCCACTTCAGCCTCGCGACTCGCAGAGCTATGTCGGTAACTTTAGTTCTTCTGCGGATTTCTTCATTTCTGACTTGATCGCGCAGAGATACGCCGAGCATAGCCCTGTTAAAAAACTCGACCTGTTTTTTCTTCTGCATTTACATGTATTTTTCTTTTAATGACAGGACTAGATGGCTCCACTCATGCACTGGAACGTGAGAAATTAATCAATGAATTTAACATAAATCCAAACATATACTTGTTCCTCGTCTCGACACGCGCAGGTTCATTAGGTATCAATCTGGTGGGAGCTAACAGGGTTATTGTGTTTGACGCCAGTTGGAATCCTTGTCACGACACCCAGGCCGTCTGTCGTGTATATAGGTGAGTTAAAAAATTAATGAATATTTATCTGTCTATTATTACGACTAATTATAAAATAAGATTTTTTTTGTTTATTTCAATAAGTTATTTTATTAATTATAATAATTCATTATCGATTAGTTATAATTTAAAGCAAATGAAATCTTTTTTATTTCATTTTGTATTTTTGGGGATGCCTATGTTCAGCCGTGAATAACAATAGGCTGAAATGTTGATGATAATTAATTGTATTATTAATGGTGTGTCGACACGATCCAAGCTTTCGTGGACATTTCTAAATCAGGACTTGGCCAGCATGGTCGATAAACTCTTTTTGAGGACGGCCCCGGGCCCCGGAAGTGGGAACAATAATAAAGCTCATCATTATTATTATTAACTTTTTTCACTAAAGTTATTACTGAATTCACTAATGATATTAATAGAAATTTTCTATACAATTATAAAATTTATGTTAAAATTTGTTTTGTTATTATATTCTTTCATACTTTAAATGTAGATATGGACAGCAGAAGCCATGCTTCGTTTATCGTTTCGTTATGGATTGGTGTTTGGAGAAAAAGATCTACGACCGGCAGATAAATAAGCAGGGAATGGCAGATCGAGTTGTTGATGAATGTAATCCGGACGCTGTTTTATCTATGAAAGAGATCACCAATCTTTGCTTTGATAATGACGAAAAGGTAACAATGATTACAATCGGTTTACATTGTACTAAAACGTAGTTTCAATTTAAAGTTATAGTGAAGTTTGACTCGATCAATGTTTATCTGCCTCCGTAGCCGATGGATAGCCGCTTGCCAAAGCGTAAGATGGAGGTTCCTAGATAGACACCTTAGCCAAATGTTGTCTACTTTGGTTGGTGGTCATCGTACTATGAATCTTTCGCCATAACAGCATTACCGTATTTCGGCTGTCAATATAATAGAGCGCACTTCATAATCAACGACATTCTTGTCATTTAACACCATGTGAAATTGAGGTCAAGTGTTAGCCCATTTTAGTTAAAACGTTTAGTAAACTGTAATCATAAGTAAAATGAATATTCTAGGAATCCGAAGCTAAAGATTTATCAGAGCATTCAGAAAAATATGTAGATTTATTAATGCAAGGGATTTTGACCAAACATGGAAAATTGTTAAGCAAGGAACCATTCCAACACGAATCCCTTTTAGTGGACAGAAAAGAGAAAAAATTGTCTAGTGCTGAAAAGAGACTTGCACAGCGGGGGTAAGTAATAACGGAGGGAAATTGTTTCATCTTTATTAATACCCTTAATTGAATTGCTATAATTTCATTGGTGTTATGTTTAAAAATATAAATGGTAAATAGTATAAATACCAACCTAATATGATGTTTTAACATAAGTAGTATCAACACTTCTTTCTTACCTATGTAGATGATGACGTTGTTAAATTCATGAACAGTGAATAGTTTCCACTGCTGGACATAAAACTCTCCCGATGTCCTCCACACCCACGATAAGTCTTGCGTTGCCATATGCCCGTTATCTTTACTAGACTGTCGATTCACCCTGTTGACGGCCTTCCAGCACTGTCTGTCGGTACGCGGCCACCTCTCCAATACTTTACTTCTCCATCGGCTGTCAATCCTTGAAGCAATCCTTAGTCCTGCAGATCTTCTCATTTCTGATTTGAGACTCCGACAATAGCTTCTAAATTGCCACAAAGAGCAATAAAGGGAAGAGCTGTCTTGGTTTCTTACATTATAACTGGCTATTATTTAAATGCACGATTTTTTAATTATCCCTTTACCAATCAAAATACAAACTACAAATGAAATTATGCATTAAATTTGTGTCAAAAAAATGATTGGTATTGGTATTGCCTGTAATGTAGTTTATTTAAACTCATTCAGAACAAGTATTGGGAGCTTTAATTACAAAAAAAACTATCATCAGAGGTTTGCAGTGTGTAGTTTAGAAACTGCACTGTGCTTTTAAGGGTTAAATCGATATTTAACAACAAATTAACTTTATTTCCCTGCAACATTTCATCTTTAATGCAATCTTATAAGGACAGTTGAAATATATTTAGAAGGTTTGAAGATTCAGAACAGTTTATTTTTAAAAGTTATAATACATATATAATAAGAATAGTTACATAATACTGCATACGTATTCCGTTCAGGTCACAAACGTTTTTATTTAATATCTTCATCAAAATTATGTTTTAGATATGAGTTAGAGAAGAAAGCAGCGTTAGCACCGAAACCCACCGGTGCTTATCGAGCGGTTCGCACGGCAGACGGCACTGTGATACAGCGTCCCGTCGCGTCTGTTCGACCGATGCAGCACGGCGCACGCTGGATACCCGCCGATGTGTGGCGCCGGCAGGGCATGACCGCACAGGAGATGACGCTCCCATTAGGTGATTACAAATGCAACTCTAATTATACCGCATATAATAGTAATCAGTGGGTAAAATAGCTAGTAGTCATAACAGAGTGCTTACACTCTAACAACAAAATATGCCACTGGTGGTAGGACTCTGTTACTTGTGTATTGTTAATTTACATTACTTCCGTGACAACAACTAAGCGCTTCTCACATATTGCGGATAACGTCGGTTCTATTCTAGGACCACATGTGCACGAGTTTCACAATAGGCTTAATGCTTAACCTCAGTTTAATGTCGAGTCCTTTAAAATATGCATTTCTTAAAACATATTTTTCGGACTTTTAGAATAGCTATTTGTTTGAAGAATGTATGGTTATTCTCTTATTCGTGTTTTCAGACGTCGTTATACCCACGAACTCGGCCGAGAAGACTAACATTGTACTCAAAGCTGGCCAACGTGTAATGGTGTTAAAATCGCCAAAAGGCATTTATATGCAGTTGGAATCGGGTAAAATTATTGCTATCAAGACATCAATGAAAGGCTTACAAAAGGGATCAGAGGTGAAAGATGGAAATCCTATAGGAAAGAAAGGTACATTATTACAACTTGCACAACATACTGCTAAAACCGACTTTTTGCGTTATTTTACCATTGAATATTTTTTAGTTTTAGGTTCACGACTTTCTTCAGCGAATATACCAGGCTCATTAAAAAATAATTCTGCGATTACGATCACATCTAAAACTGGGCCCAGACCCGGAATTCATAGAGTCATGTCCAGACCTTCAATGATAGGATCAAACAAAATTTCAAGGCCTGTGTTTTCGGGACAAAAAATTTCTGATTTACGAAATCGTTTGGGAGAGATGAGATCTTATTCAGCTATGCGATCTAAATTGCCTGTAAATCAAAGTAGATTGCTACGGCCTAACTTACCCGGTTCTGTAAGTATAACGAGAATACCTAAGGACGCAAAAAAACCATCGAGCATTTTATCCAATATAACAAAAAAATTGGATGTAGAGTCTGATGAGGACACTCAGATATTAGATAGTGATGATGATGATGATGATGATGTTGTACCAAAAGATGTTAAATCACAAAAATCTACAGACCTAAATGAACAAATTTCTGACAATAATTCACAAGAAAAAAATGTTCCTCAAGAGATCGAAAAAATTGAAATATCAGAAAAGAAGCACAAGAGTAAGGAAAAGGACAATGAACCTATTGTTTTAACAACTGATGAAAAACTACTACCTGAAGATGCTTTAGATAACAAATCATCAAACAAAAGTCCTAATGAAACACTAGACATGCTTATCGATCAACCAAAACACAAAAGTCCTAATGAAACACTAGACATGCTTAACAATCACACAAAATTACCAAATGTAGAAACAAACAATCCTACCCAAATTGAGAAGAAAATTAACTTGTTAAAGAACTATAGGCACCAACGTCCAGTTATTCGACCACAAACTGAATCAAGTTTAAGTCAATTAGAAAGAACTGCTAGTACATTGAATAATGATGGTATTCCTGATTTTCGAAGAAACTTAGATGATATCACTCAGTCTTACTCTCCAAATAATGATGAAAGAGCAATCACAAAAACGAAAAAGAAAAAATCACCTATTAAAAGTGATATCGCACCCGAATCTCAAATCATCGATCGGCCTCATCCAAATTCTAATATGTCACATAGTGTATCTAGTCTTCTCGGTTCAAATAATTTGAAACCACGAATTGACCCCATGCTCGGTAACCATTTACCGAAACCAAGGATGAGTGAATCGATTGCACAAAACCTATCACTTAGTGGCCCCAGGACTAATCCTATGGCCATTACTCATGATAGCTCAATGAATCCGCTTCGTGACTACACTATTGGACAAAGTTTAGACCACGTCAAGCACCAAGCAATGGGTCCTGCGTTGGGAAACGTTGGTTTGATGACAGGTTGTTCTTCAGTAACACCTAATATTGACGTTAGAAAAGTACCAGGGGCATTAGGCGATTTGACTAGTAGTCCAATGATAAATACAAGTACATTAACACCTGGACCAGTTTATCCAACCGGAAATCCACCGTCAGAGGGGGTCTTTGGCCAATATCCAGGTATTTTCTTAAAATTGTATTAAAGAAAAAAAAAAGCAAAGTTTAATTATTTACTGTATAATAATATGACCATCAATATACAGTAAATAAACATGCACCTAATGGTAAGTGATACATCTACCCATAACAATGAGGTGCTGGTTAGGATAATATACATTGTGCTCGGTGCTTTCTTACTTACATAAGATGTTAAGTTTCGCTGCCCTAGTAGTTACAATAGCGACAACTCCTTTCACACCGGAATACAGTAATGTTTGCCCCGTTTACCAGCAGAAACAGTTACTGCGGTGATACCTACTAGACGGTCTCTGGGATTGGAGACCTCCCAATTTTATAAATTAAAATAATCGTCACTATTATTCATTAGTTAATGTTTGTTAATAGGATGAAAAAACACATCAGTCAATTTATAATTTAACAAAATAGTTTTTGCAGGTTATGCGATGGGCTATGGCGCCTATCCAAATGCACCACCATACTATCCGGGTTATGGCGGTGGGTACTATCCCCCCTACGCGGCGCCGCCTACCACTACACCTTCGTTACTACCCCCCGAAAACTATTTACCTTCCAACCAACAGTGGTAAAATATGTACAATACGGACAGAGTATGCGAGTGTATTAAAATACTTTTAGAAATTAATGTACAAAAGCGTTAAGTGAGTAAATTCAAGTGGAAAATGTTGTGGTTCATCATTATCATCTCAACCGATGGACGTCGACTGGTGTTTTTTGTGGTTATTTACTTTTAAATTTTAGAGGGATGGTATGGCGTGGCTTTTTTATAAACTAAATAGTATTTTTTGTACATTGCGTTGTAAAAATGCCGTAATAACTCAGTTTTTATGGAGGCCTTACTCGCTACATGATTCATAGGGGCGAGGGTTCGATCCACATTGAGCTTGAGCTTCCGGTGAAGGGAAACATCAAGAGACTACCGACATGTTCCTAAATTTATAGCCTTCGTGGACGTGTGACATCCATAATTTGTCCAGCGTGGTGGGTAAATGATCTTGACACTCTCCTTGCGAGAGAAGGCCCCGAGTCCTAGCAACGAAAACCTTAAGAGCATCCTTTGTTATTATTATTATTCATTGTAAAATTTCAATGCACAATTGATGTTTTTTGTTTAATACATCTAATTTTACGTATGTTCTAAATCAATTAATGGATTAAGCATTTATATATTTGATTACTGTTTTTGTTAATTTCAAATTTTCAATAACAAAATCAATTTTTATTGTTTAAGGAGCAATGGCACGAACAAAACGTTCACCTAGTGGTAATTAATGCGCCCGCCCATAACCATGTGGCGCTAGTAAAGATAATAAAAACTGTACCACGTTGTTCTAGTCGACTTGAGACACAAGATATTTAGTCTCGTCACTCCAGTAATTTCAGTAGTTTGCATGTTACTTTCGCGAAGATAGACCTGCCAACCAGTTAAAAAAAAAAGTACTTATTGATTGATCCATTATACACAATCGAAATGCATTTTGATGTGGTGCGCCAACAATCGAATGAACATTGTTACAATTTTTTACTTAGTCATTTTGGATAAAATGTTAAGGAAATCTCAATATTTTTTTCTTATGTATATGTTCATATTAGGCCCAGTCTTTTCAATACAAAGCCTATGGATCGGTCGACGGATGTGATACGTTGCTAAATTAATATTAAGACGAAATTAGCTTGTAAGGAATATTTATCAGTTAAATAGATCTAGATAGGCGTCCGCAACGGTTATCCTAAGTACATCCTGTTCATTTAATCGATTCAAGTTGCCCGTGATATGTTATATGTGTACACGATAGTATTGTATACATTGATATGAGTTTGTTTCTGTGCGTTGTCGCTCTGCAAGTATTTTAAAGTTTGTGTGCGATAAGGTTTTCTATTTTCCTTTTTGGTGTGCGTTTTCATTTAATTTTATATGATTTTTTTTATTTTGGAAAAATTTTTAGATAAAAATTTTAGGTCACAGATCTTTGTAAATAAGTAATAGATAGATTTATTTATCTTTTGGTGGATTTTGCCAGCTTGTTTGTGGTATTGATGATACTTTTAATTTATCACATTGATGTGATTATGTATATAAAATCTTAATTCGCGAATAGGGTTTATTCTGTTTATTTATAAAAAGCCAGAGAGGTGAAACTGGAAATAGAAAAAAAGAATGTTTTAAAAACGAGACGTAAATTTTACGAATGTCACCACCATCAAGATACCTTGGCTCTCGCTAGCCGTATAAATATATTTTATTACTAAAAATTATATCTAGTACGAAATACTTGCCACTAGGACTTCGCTTTTAATGAACTACCACCTTTTTTTTAGATATTTGTACAACAGAATAATACTGTCCTTTACTGTTTTTATGATTTGATTAATGGAGTTTTTTTTATTGTACTAATTTTTCCAATACAATTTACAACAACTTTTACTAGATCATGGGTCCAATAACAACAAGTATAGTGTGAAATTTGTTTTTAAGTATTTATGAATTTGTTAAAATAACAATTGTCTTTTAACTGATCAGCGTATTTCAAGCGCTATATGTAATATCATCGTCGTCATACCGACGAATGCACACTGTCTGTGTTGAAGCTTCTAACGATTCTTGTAATGTTGTCTGTCCACCATTTATCATTAATTTCTGTGATATATGTTTTAAAACCTACCATCATCATCATCTCAATCCATAGATGACCCCTTCGAGAAACGAATAAGTTGAAACTTACAGTAAATGCTTAATTTCTTAAAAAGTCTTTAAAATGCGTTACATAGACAATAAAGTGAAAGAACCATAGTTGAAATGTACATTGTTTTTATACGAGTCATTGTATGCAGATTACACTGGCCCTTATGATATCCTTTTATTTGGATAATTAACTTATTGTTTTAAAGAAATTTTTAAAATGCCTATAATTACTTCAAAAATGGTGTCACAATTTTTTTTTTACTTTATTGTAACTAGTTTGTAAATAAATCTATGTCGTCTCTAATATTTTTGTTAGTTTTGAGTGTTCTTTAAGTACGAATGATGTTCGGTATTGTGTAAAGAATATTCGAAATTTATTGTAAATAAATATTATATGCGCACACCAAATAAGAAATAGAAATACCTTTCTTAAATAAAATTTTCGTATTTTTTACATTTAATGATTTTTAATTCTTTGTACAAAATATCTATAAACAATTATTGTTCAAAGTGATACATGTAATAAATACTGCATTTTAAATTGGTCAAATAGTTCTGTACCGGTAATATTCAATAAAAAGAATAAAAATAGTTCTTTTTTTATTTTTAATACTTAGTTTCAATTACAAGGCTTTATGTTTTGTACTAATTAACTCATAAATACTCTAGCCTGCATATATATGATTGCGTTAGATAGTAACCTAACACAATTATATACATCACTACTGTGTGTTTTTTTTTATCAACGAAAATAGAAGCATGGCGTTTATCATTAGATAAGGTGATAAGTGATACCCCCATAAAAAAGCGGCGATAACATACAACTCGATGGCGTCCAGAAGAAAGTGCTTAATGGTACTGGCCGTTGTACCTTCTTTATAGCGTTGATTGCAACCGTACATCGTGTCCATACGGATTTGTCATTTCACAAATGATTTTTAAAACCGGGCATAGATCGTATTTTGGTATCATCCAAACTTGTAACCGTAGAATTAAACCAAGGACCTAAGTATTGCAACATAGTCGACTTGGCTACGGAACGTAACAAACCAATGAAATATCGAAAACAGTGACATAAAGATTCTTATATCAGTTGTAAAAGTCATCAGTTATCTCTTTTAGGGCATTGCTGTGTATGGTTACTTTTACATTGCAATGGTAGTGTAACAGTTATGTCGGAATCTGTGTTATTGTAAATAAAATGAATATAAATATACATTTGCCCACAATAAGTTACTATTTACTTGTAAAAAAAATAACAATAATTTTATTTTGCTATTATAACTTTGCTCAATGGAATGCTTTCTGTTAGAAAGTGTTCTTGTTTTCTTTACTTGTTATATAAAAAATTGCAGTTAAATTATTCGAATATCATTATATCATTGTTTTAATAAAAAAATGTATACAATTTAATATCACGGATACGATAAACTATTGCGGATATCAAACAAGTCTATGTTGTTTTATGATAGGCATGAGTAACATCTATTCTTCATGAAAATAAGCAGTGCAAACACTTTTGTATTGAATTTTTCTCTGTTCTCACATATGTACAGGTTTGTTTAAGAGTTTGCTAGTAAATTATGATGCTTAAAAGTTTAGGATGATTTGTTGATAGCGAACTGAACTTAACAACAATTCTTCAACTATTGGATAATGAAACAACAATATTAGTTCGCCGTTTGTTAGCAGTAATAACATAACTGAGATATGCGCATAACTATATCAGTAATAATAATATAACTGATATATGCGCATACTTAAGCTTAGTGTGCCAGTATATATACGATATTTTTAAAATCCACGTGATGAAGTTAAAAAAACAACAAAAAATTTCTTTGAACAGCTAGTTATGAATTAGCTGGTTATGAGTTAATAGCCTGGATTTAAATTTTTATTTAATCTAGCGACGAAACGAACGGGATGTCTATTTCATTGTAAAAGATATGGTAGTAGAGATGACATACACTATCACTTTGTGCTCGTTTCCTTGAGACATAATAGCAAGCTATTCGCTAGCTGCATTGGTCTACAAACCGAAACACAGCAATGTAAGCATACTAAAATTAATTAACTGGTGGTAGGTGTCTGTGCAGGAGACCGTCTAGATGGTACCACAGTAGTTCCAATTTCAGCCGCCAAATAGTAGTGTGAAAATATTACTGTGTTTCGGTTTTAAGGACGCTGTAAGCTGGTGAAATTACTGTGATAATGAACCTTAACACCTCATGTCTCAAGGAGAGCAATTTGGTGCTGTTTGTACGAACTTAATCAGCGCAACATTGTTATGGGCAACCTATCACTTCAGGTGAACGTCTTGCTCGTCTCGTTGTTTCGTCGAATAACAATAAAAACAAAACTATATTTTATCAGCAATACTAGACGCTACGATGATGCCAATTAGACGGTTGCTTATTTTATACAATAAATGGTATATAGGTCTGTCATCAACCTACAATATGACAAATAGCAAATCGCGTTCTGTTAAGGAGATTCCCTAAAGATAATTCTGCTGATTTTCTTCAAATTTTTCTCCCTAGTTGCCTATAACGAAATACTCTCCACTCATTTTGAATCATGTTTCAAAACTTAGTTTTAATCAGAATTGGTGAAAAAATCCTAATTTTCATGTTATTATCAAAATTAATAGACGACTTGCGAGGAGATAAGATAAAAGATTTTTTTTTTATTTAATCAAGATTTTAATAATTGATGGTAATTGAAATCAATCATTATAGTTAATTTTGCACACGAAACGTCTAGCTAATAAAGCCGATAGCGCAACACTTACCTAACTTATAAAAAACAAAATAAACTGTCCGGTGCAACAGCTGATATACTTTTAAGAGGTGAATTGGCGATCTATAAAATGCAGGCGTAACGGCCGTCCGTTTCCATTATTAATAATATAAGTACAAGTGACGCCAGCGTAATGCCAGTAGTGTTCGTTGTGGAACAGAAAATACAAATTTGATTAGATACAGTGCCGTGTTGTAGTTAATTCTTTGCACTACATATTAAAAAAGTACTATAAATAATATATTTTTTTTAAAAATGTGGACTTTTATATTTGTGGTAAGTTTTTTAATTAGCAACAATTGAATTTACTATATTACTTATGTTTTATCATAATTTTACCAAGGTATGTGAATTAAATATTTACGAATCAATACAATTAATCTTTACACACATTGTATTGGTTTTTTTTTTATTAAATACAATTATTTTTTGGGTTATTACCCAAAGTATTATAAATTTAAAAAAATTTTTACTTGAATAAATTAGATGATGAGAGTCGAAAGAAAGTTTATTATGGTATTTCTTGATTATTGAGAAATTGGTTATATTCGTTTCACTTTCATTTTAATATCAATCACGAAGCTAGAGGCAGCGTTTCCATTTAAGCTGTGATGAAGGCGTGTTAAATAGGTTTTCGCGTCAGCTATCTCATTACGGCCATTGATTATTTTCTGCATCTTATTGAAAAATCTGAAAACCGTTTAAATTAATAATTCGTGCCTTTAAATTCATAGTAAATAAACAAGATTGAGTGGTTTAACGAAAATATCGCAAGGGTGCTAACACTAGACACATGAAATTTAAAGTAGTAAAATACTAAACCAAAGTAAATAATTTAAAAATATTATTAACAAAAAATAATATAATATAACAAATATAATTTTAGTTATTTTTTGTTATAATGCGAACACATATTTATAAAGATCACCTAATAACTTAGTCTCGGTACTAATTAAAATCCTCCATTATCTATTATTATTATATCCCAAGGCTACTTAAGAAATCCTTTATTAAATTTATGGAAATTATTTAGTGGAATTTTCTGTAAAAAAGTTAGGCGTGGACATGTATTAAAAAAATATACGCATCGAATTCCGAACCTCCGCTTTTTTCGTAACAGTCGTCTACGATATATTCCTTAATATTACTAAAGTATTGTATGATTTTATAATAAGATTTTTTAAATGATATAACTTAGCTATGACCCTCTGAATCGTAAAATTTGATAGAGCATACACGCATTTGTGATATAGGTAGTGTAGAACCACCAGAATTATGTACTTCGTACAGAAGTACATTTATTTATTATTCCACTACAATGCTGCTTAAAATATTTTGAAATTAATACTTAAAATTGTTTAATTTTGTAATGGATTACTATGCTTGTCTTGTTAGCTTTTTCTCTAATAGTGTTGTCGGTTATTCACTTGACTTTCACTTGAAGTCTTCTAAACGTAACATGTTCGTCTAATCATGGTCACTTTCCTGTAAGATTACGTGCAACCAGCAGCAGCAATTCCTGTTAAACTCGACATTGGTATGTTTACCTTATAAGCCTTATTACTAACGGTAACATTATCAAATGCAAGTTGATAATAAAAATGTGTTTAGTGTCAATCTGATATTTTTGCTACTATGTACCATATTTATATTTAATAAAATATATATGTTTGCTTGATAATTTAATTTTAATATTTGTATTCTAAACCTTGTTTTTTTATCTTAAAAACGTACGGGAAATACCATAAAAAGACAGCATACATTTTCGTGGAATTTATTATACTGTGTTGCGATCACTCGGCAACTTAAAGCCCTGAAAGTGATTTCTGTGTAAATATTGTTAAATTATCATCACTATTTTTAAATCTTTTGAGATTTCTTATCCTGTTAGTTTTGTTTCAGTTTTATTTCTTTTAAATAAGCGTAATTTTGTTAGTACTATATGAATTTTAAAATGTTTAATTTACCCATTTCAAGAAGACATGACCTTATTTTTTTTTAAATATGCCCGTGTAGAATCAAAGCAATTATAACGTCTGCCTTAATAATACCTTTATTTATAATGTAATGTATAAATGCGCCTCTTTGACCTAAATAGTTTGCGGAGCAAATCTTTTACTTTGTAATTCAATATTCGATATCGATACGCTCATTGTGGCACGACGACACGGTCACAAAGGTATCAATGACAAGCTTCACTATGAAACTCCCCACCAGGTCACTTTCTAGGACTGTCCTAGAAAGTGAATAATTTTGCAGCTATCAGCTTTGACCGCAATCGGCTATCAAATAGTCTTCAAATATTTAATGTTCGCAATTGCCGCTTCGAGTATGTTTAATTTCTTATAAAAATATCAAATGAAAATTTGCAAAACATCTTTTAAATAAATACTCAGTGTTATACTTTAATTATAAAAAATACAATCTTTATTTCGGCCTTAATGTCCATCCGAAGAAGTGTTAATATCTAAAATTTTACGAAATTCCTCCAAAGATTCTGTTAACCTTTGAAGTATTGGCCCGTTATACTTCGAAGAACGTTTTTGAAGTCAGTTTTTAAGATTTTGAAGTAACGTAAACCATTCGGTAGTTTTTCTCGGTGGATTAGAAAAGATTTTTACAACATTTTCGCTGTGTCATGGTAATCACAAGATTTGCATTCATTGTTGTTTGACGCTATAATGATAACCCAACTAATAATTAGCAGCATGTAACATTCAGTTCAATGCCTAGATTTAAAGAGAAATTCTTGTTCTTAGTATTAATGAGAAGTTGTTAAAGGTATATGAAAAAAATGTCGTAAGAATTTGAAAGTTCTGGCTTCTCTATTAAGGACCAAGTACGTAATCTTCATACATGATACATTATAAGGTTGACTCATAAAAATATATTAACTGATAGCATAAATACCTACTTTTTTACATTTAAATTATATTAAAACGTGTTAGTTTATTAATGAATACCTCATATTTTTTTAAAGTTAATTTATGTTGTTTTTACAATTTAACTATGTTGAAAATACGCGTCTTTATTTCCTTAAAGTAATTATTAATTATACCTTATTTTCATGTGCCTAACATTTGTTTTTTATGATGATGACATACCTTTGGCTTTAAGAGTTTGTTTAAATAACTTTAATGACATTTAATTTTAATATAAATTAAAACGCAGCCTAGGTGTCTATACTGTAAAAACTGTTTTATTAAAATGAATCAATCTTTTTAAATTACACCTAAGTAAACTCTTCTAATACAGGAATAAGATTCTTTAAATATTTATGAGCTCCTTACTTGGGCTTCCCCTCAAACGTAAAAAGTAATGTCTAATTGAATAATAAAAGAAGCCCGACCTACTTTCGTCGATTCAGATTCAATGTTGTAAGTTAAATAATTAGTTTTAGACTTGTCAATAACCTTTACATTCGCTTTCCTTTTTTACAAAAAACAAAGCGTTAATTTTTTCCTATTTCTGACACACTTTTCTTTCACGAAAGATTACGAGACTTTGATGTAATAGAAAAAAAGTTTGACTTTTTGCTCGTTACGTCTATTTGTTGATTGACTGTCGTCTAATTTAAAGTGACTGTATCGGTGCGACGCTTCATCAAACTCATTTTTCTTAACGGTACATTAGGTTACGGTTTTATTAAAATTTAACACATTTGTTTCTCTAGCTGTATCCAAATTCATGTGTTTATGGAATATTGCACAAAATGTTTACAGGGGATTATAATAACATCATCAGTAACAGCGATAAGAGTTCCTGTCAACAACGAAGTAGAAAACGAAAGTTCTACTGTTCTACCAACTATAAACGACGCACATGTCGATCCGTCTTATTTTTTGCAAGATGAAAAAAGTTACCTTATTCCTCATGAACCACAAAGAGATGCTGAAGTAATACTGGAAGTTGTTCCTGAACCTGTTACATATTTGCTACCACCATTAACTGACAAACAAGCAGATTATCATAACGACGGAACAGATGCCGGTCAGCAGGGTGACTGGTATCCGATAGCTCAACTAACTCAAAATCCGCCGGATCTATTACCGATAATACTGCCGGAAGTAAATGAGACAGAAGCTCTCAAAATATTTAAAAATACTAGAAACGGAAAGCTGCTACAATATGATCCGTCCACAATACCAACACTTCCAACCAAATTAGAACCTCCAGCACCTGATGCACCCAATGATTATCAAGCTATAAACCTATCAGATGAACGTAATTTGCCTACAAATAATAATCACCAAGTTTTTGAAACCACAGATCAGCATATCCCTGTATTTCATTCCGATCAAAACCAATTTCTCCCAAATTTACAAAGATTTTATAAACAGAAGTTGATTCCTGGACCACAGATTTTACCGTTTAAACCTATATTATCTAAGTATAAAACACCGACGAAATTTTATCCTAAAAAATACACTGACGGATTTAGACCGATCCCTATTCCGATATCACAATTCGCAGACGATTCTCTTGATGGAGTTCCAAAAGCGAAACCTTTGAAACCTTTTCATCCAATATTAAAGGTATCAGAAGAATTCCAAAGACCGTCTGATGAGAAAAAAAATTATCTTTATGAAGAAGCTGAGAAAAAACAAAAGGATAAGGAACAACATTTTGGCCAGAAGGTAATTATTTTGTTTAGTAAAATGAATAACAATGTTTATTTATTATTTTCTATGAATGCATCATTCGGTTTTTATAAGTTTTTTTAAGTTACACCATAAATTCTGACGCTAAGCATAGCGTGCAAATGTTTGAAATTACTTATAACAATATTATATAATTAACTATAAATTGTAAATCCGTCAACTACATATCAATTATACAATTAAAGAAAAAAGATTTATTACGTAAATCACTACACTGTCACTTGCGTTAATGATTATTATAAATAATTTTTATGGTATGAATGGTAAGGGATTAAATCAATTATATACTCTCGTTATGTAATAAATAATAGACTATACTCTAATAGCATTTCAGAAACAACATCCGGATACAACATACAATTTCGTTTTACATATCGTCAGAGTTCCTGAGAGAGTCTATCTTACACATTATTTGGTAGATTGTTAAATACTTAACTACTCACGCAAAAGACATTCTGTTAAATATTCCTAATTTTGGTAGAGACAGGAATAATTTAATAGTTAATATTGTCTCCTTTCTCGGATATTTGTAGAAATGTCTCTATTTTACTTAAACAGGGTAATGTTTGGTTAAACAAATATATTGAAAATTGTGCAGTACCTAATAATAATTATGTCATTTTAGAGTAGAAAATACGTAGCAAATAATGCGATTTTCTTTCTAGGTATAATAGTTTGTTCATCACTTGAACAAGAATTTTTCTTTTTACACAAGCTCACTAAAGTTTATATAATAAATGATTTTTATATTTGTATTCATGTTGTAAATAAAGCACTTTTATTTTTCGGTAGAATAATTCGTTACCAGAAAGTTCGACCACTGAACTCAAATCGCCAAACAATGAGAAACAGGCATCGGAAGTTCATTTCAGATACCCGGAACGTAAGTAATTTTTTTGATTATTTAATTGTTATGTATTTACCTATAAAATGTTATGGTTATTTTGGTTCTCCATATTTCTGTAACAAAATTCACATAAATATTGTGTTACCGAGATTTTTTATAAAAATTTAATTATATCTACTTTGAATTTCTGTTTTGTACCTCTGTAATATTTTAGTAATTCTGATGATAATCTTGTGGGTAGTCATTTTAGTAGTGACTATAACTATAATCAGTAATGAAATACAACGCGATGATAACTCAGTTGCTTAGTACGGCGGAAATACATTTTATACGATTCGATGGGGGTTCAAACTGGTTCGATCCCCATGAGCTTGACCTTTCGGCGAAGGAAAAGATTGTGTGGAAACTAACATGTTACAAGAACAGAAGCTTTCGTAGATATCAACCATTCGCCAATATGCACTTATTTACTTTGTTGGATAAATGGTCCTAATTCTTTACTTGTGGAAAAAAGAAATGGTCCAGCTTCTGTTGCGATAAATAAAGTGTACTTATTCTATAGTTATAAATATACTGATTTATTTTATTGTTATATTAGACTAAAAAAACGTGTTCACTTCTATTTCATACCAAAAGGAATAAGAAATTACTTTGCGTATTTACTTTGCGGTATTCCCTGGTAGAAATAAATCGTGATCAAATTAACGCGTGGTTGGTGTTGTTTCTTAAGTAATGTTGTTCAATTGCTCTTTATTCGATTATCTCCAGCAACGAAACATCAAATGAAAGGGAGCGAGCTCTGTGATTGCGTTTTATGATCGACGCAATGTAATCACAAAATTAAACTTACGAAAATTACTAACGAAACCAAAAAAAAGATGTCTTTGAAATTAAAAATAGTTATTGGTAACCGAATCTTTCGACAAGTAAATGATAATAAATTCACCTTAAGAGAAAGTGGAAGGTATTCGACCTCATACAATGTCCGGTGTCTATTATATCAGTAGCTGATGTAACATTTCAGATAGCGTTGCTTTTGAGCCAACACGTCAAGAATCGCCACGGCCAGCTGAACTCAAAGAACACGCGCCGCCGCCCGCCGGCGAGAGAACCGAATTCCGCATGCACGGGATGAAAGGTCCACACAGTTACCAATTCGGATATGACACAGGCAAAGGGTAAAGTATTATTCTAAACTAAACTGCGATCTATGTAGTAAAATATTTGCAGCGTGCAAATTAAAATTTATTAAAATTAGACACGCCACTACTGAGAGAAAGCAATTTCGAAAATATTATTCAGAATTCTTTTAAAACATTTCTGTAAAGTATCCACCAAACAAAGCCTTTAAAAATAAAACAAGTGTTTGTCGACTTTTTGCGCAACATATTGAAAAGTTCAGTTCCAGTGCGGTAACGTTTTCTTTTTGTCTTTATTGGGCTTAAACCATCTATCCTCTTCATAATCCCATACATATTAAGGCTACGTTTTGGGAAGGTCGGGATAGGACTGATATCTGTATAATCTTACAACTCCTTCACCATGTTTTCAATTTTGTATTTTGTATACGACAATAATTTTAAATTTTCAAAAAAAATTTTTAATATTTCAGTAAAAACCGACAATTTCGGTACGAAGAACGTGATAATGATGGTCATGTTCGCGGTCATTATGGATATATGGACAAAAACGGAAAGCTGAGGGTCGTTAACTACGATGCTGATCCCGAGCACGGCTTCCGTGCAGAAGCGCCCGTTGAAAAGGACCAATAAGAAAGAATCTTAAACTGCTATTTAATTTCAAACCGAGAGACACTGTTTAAGTTTAATATCGCGTACTAGGTTTTTTTCTAGTTTTATCTCATACCTTTTTTTTATAAAGTTTATTTTATTATCGCCTATAGCAAAAGATGGTATATAAATAAGAAAGTAAAAAGGTAACATTTCTTAGGCAAAAAGTTAGTTGGGAGGCAAATGTGGAAATGTACAATTGAGAAAGTTGAGACCAGAACCGATAAACCCCGATTTAAAAGTTAAGCCGTTAAAAGCTTTGACCGCGTTATATATTAAACAAAGTTTTGGGTCTACGCTTTCGTTAAAATATTAGGTGTTAAACGATAAATTGTTTCGTAGCTTGTAAATTTATGAAATGATATTTTTAATAGAAACTATTAAATATAAAATAAACAACAATAGCCTGTAATGAAAAATATTTCAAAGTGAATCGAAACTGCCCAATACTCGACTGCTATTTTAGTTAATTTAGCATCCCAGGTTTAATTGGGAGAGAATGCCACTAAGGCATTAAATCCGCCTTTTGTAATCTGTTTTTTTTTATAGATATAAAGAAGAAATAAATAAACAAATATTGTCAAATGCCTTTGCTCGGGTAAATTATAATTATTATGCCAAAGTAATTTTAAGAATAATTTATAATTATATTCATTATTAATAGTTTAAGCAATGCACTTTTTTTTCATCGCATGTTAAAAATATTTAGTAGGTACGTAGTTATCTACAATGATGTTAACTTTATAATTCAAGGCATGACAATGTATAAGTTTTATAAACAGAGTTATTTATTTTTATATATGTAATTTAGGCAAATAAAATCTTTTAACTGTCTGAGATGTCTGTTTTGATTTCTTCTTGTAAATAAATTACTCAATAGAAATGGTTTTTTGTAGCATGATTCTATTTCTCTTTATTATTTCACTCTCTCGATGTCCAATAACAACATAAATAAATGGGCATTTTAATGTTCCCACGCTAAGGACTTCTCGCCATTTGCCATAAGGGGATAATCTAAATACTTTTCTACGACGTCAAGTAGACTAGAGGCACCAATTCGAAATAGTTCAGGTCTTAACCATTCTGGGCCTAGCTCTGTGTACACTAAAATTAGCCAGTTGACGGCGTCGTTAGCAGTTTTTATACCACCAGCGGGCTTCAGACCAACCTGCGGGACAAAAAAATAAATGTTATTGAAAGAAGTACAAATATTGTTTGTCTTTATATTCGTATTATATTAGTATTTTGTTATGAATCTGGGATATCTCAAAGACCATTGATCGAACTTAATTTTTTTTTAATAACATTAGTCTGTTCGAAGACTTTTACTCAGATTTATAGTAATTAGGCCACGCGAATCAGAACCAAAATTCACGAGGTAAAAACAGGTGAAAATAAAGATGTAGACAGATTTTCTTAGAGAGGAGAAAGATAAAAAAAGGATAGGCGATGTGAAGGGCAAGAGGGGACAAGATAAAGCGAAAAATATTAATGACCGCAATAAGCGTGACGCTTACCTGATGGTAAGTGATACGTACGTCTGCTCACAACAATCATCCTTATTAGCACCACGTAATGTATGTTTAGTTTAGTTTAGTAATGTTTGCACACTACTGTTTAGCGGCAGAAACACGAGCTGCTATGGTACCTATCTAGACAGGTCTTTAGCAACAGACACCAACCACCAGTGAGCATGTGTACGGTTTAAACTCCAACAAATCGAAATATTGTATATATAAGATTTGCGCGTGACGTCAAAGTGAAATCATGTTAACCGCTCTTTACAGTTAACGTGACACGTGTAATCAACAAAATATACATTAAACAGTTTAAATTAAACACCGGAGATCACAGGAACTTAAACGTCACTCATCTGACAAACTTGTAAATTGATCTGAAGGATCTCAGGGCGCACGATCGCGATATATCGATCGGAAAGAATTATTGTGTAATCATATTTATAGCAGAGAATGTTAAAATTAAAATATATTTCAAGCCAGACATGGATTATCATTTAAATTGAATTAACTGCCTGTGTGGCGCAGATTCTAATAAATAAGGAATAAACGTGAAGAAAGAATCTAAACATTATGTGAGATAGTCATATAGTTTGAACTTTATATAGTTTTTATATGAATGTCGCGGGAACGTAATAGCTTTACTTTTTCGGATTTACATCTATTATATAGTTTTCATAGTTCAGGATTAGGACCCCGGGGGACACATTTCACGCAGTCGAACTCTACAGTTGACGATATCTGTAACGACTGCTTCTTTTACTCTTTTAAATGACTTGTTAAAGATTTTCGTATTACGTATATAATTGGTAAATATGGAACATATGTAGATGTATGGATTAGCAGTGTATCACTTAATGAGTGAGATATTGAATATATACTCCCGGACACATCTATCGGCCCACCACCTAGTGTTTATAGTTTCGACGGTGTCTAGTTAAAAATAAATGTTAGGTGGAGCAATAAGTTTTAATGCAGTTTTAAAGCAGATTTATTGGTCAACCTCTATGTAGGTTTTTTTTAATTTTTTTTGTAATTTCGAATTGATTTGGCCGGCAGAAGTTTTACAACTTGGGCGACAATTTCAGGCAGAGTATCCAGATTTTTTGGTCAAAACTGGCTCTAAGTTTAGATTTGCCTTTTTATGGAGCCAATAATCGGACACATCAAAAACCAAAATCCAACTTGTGCGAAATAAAAAAGTTTTCTCCATTCCTGGGTCGTTGAAAACAATTAACAGACACGAATTTTCGTTTTTTTTTCATAATCCTGAATTCAAAATTAAAAAAAAAAACGTACATAAAGGTTGACCAAAAAATCAGTTTTAAAACTGCATTAAAACTTATTGCTCCACCTAACATTTATTTTTAGCTAGGCACCGTTAAAACTTTTAAACACTAGGTGGGCCGATAGATGTGTCCGGGAGTGTAGTTGCCAGTCTGCACTTTTTATCTAAAGCTGGTGGTGTCACCAATAACAGCATTTTCAAGTAGTGATGGCCAGGCATCTAAATTACAAGCCGAAATTTATACACAACATGACGAAAGATGATGATATGTGGAAATATTCATAAAAACAGTAGTCGGTATTAATGACAAATAATATAAAATA
The DNA here is from genome assembly GCA_029286795.1 of Byasa hedistus. Classification (NCBI taxonomy): domain Eukaryota; kingdom Metazoa; phylum Arthropoda; class Insecta; order Lepidoptera; family Papilionidae; genus Byasa; species Byasa hedistus. The sequence goes on from JAGSMW010000008.1 coordinate 4,887,527, forward strand.
ACTTAAATTTAAGTATTAATATAAATTAAAATAAATAAACTCTATATGTATTGGTATTACCTTAATACCCGTCATTTGGTAGAAGTTGCGAATCGCTCGGCACATTACCAGCCCAATTGGCAAAGTTGCATTGACCGTTTCTTTTCCTGTCGAAGTTTTGATAAAGTCCGCACCCGCTATCATGGAAACCATTGAAGCTTTGTAAACCTAAATAAATCAATCAAACGTATATTGTTAAAAATAGCTCTTTTAATATTTCCACTGCTGGGGCCCGCGGTCTTCGCGCGTAAGAGTCATGCTTTTTTCAATGAGCTGACTAAGAGCGGATTGGTGAATCTCACATATCCACAAAAGCTGTTTTTCTAGAAATTAGGGTTTTGTTACAATGTTGTCCTTTATGGAAACTTAATGGGAATAGAATCCATGTGAACCCAGGGTAATTGTGATAGGTAGATTAATAAAAATGTTTTATCAAGAAACTAAATAATCTTCAGTACTTACATTTTCATATGAGCCAAGTTCACCAACTCCAAGAATAACTTTTAAGTGAGCTTCACCGCAAGCTTCACGCATTTGTACCACTTCATTATACAGACTATCCCATTCCCCTGTTAATACGTGACTGCGGTCAAGCACGACGTCGATTTCCGTTGCGCCTTTACTAACAGCAAATTTTATCTCTTGAATTCTGCTGTGTAAAGGATACAGACCAGATGGAAATCCTGTTGCAACTGTAATTTTTATGTCTCATAAATCAAAATATTAATAGCATAGAATAAATAACTTGTCAGTTAGGCAAAATGTATGATGTCTGCAGTCTAAGTAAAACCATTGATTCATATAGACATACATAATACCATGTAGTAAGTGCATGTAGTAAGTGTAGTAAGTGCCCATAACAAATCTTAGTTGCAATGTTAACACAACACCGTATTATACTCATCACCTTATGATATATTAAGGCATCATTATCCCATTAATTTACATTTTGTTTTATCTTAAATACACCAACATTTATATACTATTGATTAGTGGTTGAATTATGCAATGCCAGTCTGCTTAGGTTATCAGTATAAAAGATCTATTACCAACACCAGCCATGTTATGGATAGAAGATCTTTTCCTAATTTATGAATAGGGATAAGTATTTCAAGTAATAACTTTAAATGTCTCTGTAGTGCAAAGGCTTTAAAAACTTGCTGGTTAGTTACCACACTCATATTATAGATCGGGCACACTAACAGCATTATTGTTCCAATTATCATCAAAGCACTCTGGGCACACTCTCTTTGTCATCTACAGCTTTGTTGTCACTTAACATCATTTGAGACTGAGTTCAAGTGTAAGCACATTCTGGATTAGAAAATTAATTAATAGCTATATCATCATATCCAAAATACAGTTTCCTACTTTGATTTTTTAAGTACCTGTTACAATATTAAATTACGACCTTTTTAAACTAAATCAATTATACCTGATGCTATTTGTAAAGTATCTGTTAATCCCATCTGCTTAATGATGTCATAAGCGTCAGCTACTCTTGCTGGATATACACAAACTGCTGCTGTTCTTATTTTATCATTCAAGCCTAGTTTTTCAATTAATTCTGATTTTAAAGGATTTGCAGCCTGCAAAGCAATTACACATATCTTATAAAAGTTACACAGTATATTGAAAATAGCACAAATAATATTTTTGTCATGATTCATTAAATAGACCTCTCGCAAAGAAGTACCCATTAGGTCTCTACTGTCCTCAGTAACTGTCTACTACTAACTTGGCTACACTAAGTGTCCTAGCAGTAACTCATTTACCATGATTATCATACTTAATTCTCTTTATTAAGCAGGACAATGATATTGTATGATATACAGATGGTATTGTTAATATTGCTTAAGTGGGGACATCTAAACACCACTTCATTCATATGGACATCTAGTATTTGATTGAATAAATATTATTATCCAATAATAAAATGAATAATTCAAACATCAAATTTCATTTATATTGTTAAAATGATGATTTATTTTTACTCCACACCAATTTTTAAATTTTCCTTAAAGTAAAACATATGAGTCAATTATCATTGAACTTAATAGAATTAACATTTTTATCATTGAAGTTAATAGAATTAACATTTTTATCATACATTTAGTTTTTCATTAACAATAAATAATCAGAATTCAATTTAATTTCACTGATATAAGGAAAAGAACAAATTTTTTTAGGTATAAAGTTTATTTATACCTAAAAAAATTAAACTTACCTTCCGACATAGCCTCATGACATTAGACCTAGTATCATCTCCGGATAAAGTTGTTAAATCTATTACAGATATTACTCGTAGCAGCCATGCCTTTATAGTTTCTGTATTTACAACAGAATTTTCATAAAGTATTAATTTTACTTGGGAATCTAAGGAGTTTTTATTGATATAAATATTGCCCGTGACATGGCCTTGTAAAATATTTTTGTCTGAAAATAAAATTAAACATGATTAATATCATTTAAGACCGTTGTGGTCCATTGTTGATCATAGGCACTTTTATTTATTTATTTAGATATAATCTACTCTAAAAAACCAAACACAACATTTAGGTTTTAAATCAAGAAATAATGCAGTTCAACTAAGATGAATAGAGTTATTATTAATATTATTTTTAAGAAACCACATCTTACCTAAACTTTTGTTAGAAACTCGAACCATAATTAAAACTTTTATTTTGTAATCCGTCAATAGTATTAACGGTTAAGTATTTATTTAAGATACCATGTAATCACCAACGCCGATCTAAAGGTCAGATGTGAACACAACCACTATAGTTTTTTGTCAACAAATACATTATCCAACTTGAATTAAACTAATAGGAAATTAGTGATGCGCCGTATTTTAGCGACTAGTTTTGCAAACTTGGTATTTGCTTTCTGGTACGGGCATCCAGAGATATAAAAAAAACAAAGAAAACTAAAACACCAAGAGGTATTTTCTTTCCGTACGGTTGGTTTAGCTTTTCATATTGTTTGAGTAATGACAGTACTTTAAAGTAGGGGTGAGGCGTATTTATAACAACAGATGTAAATCACAAGTATTCGCAAATAACAGATCACAGTTGTTCTTGCGATATCATTGTATCTGTTACTCAATCACTATCGATAACAGCCGGTCACTAACGTAGCTTGAAATAACAGAACAGTTAATAACAGAACAGTCAATAACAGAACAGTCAATAACAATGGAACAACTGTTCTTGTCTTTGTCTTTTGTATGATGTTGTCATAAGTTAAAACGAGACGCACCTAGTATTTATTTGAAATAAACCAAAATTATAGAAAGTCGTTTCATAAGAAGAAATCCTCTTTGAAAAGTGAATTCTTAAATTCATCGTGTTATCTGTTATTTCGTTGATTAATTTATCTCGCTCACACCCATTGTATATACTGTTATTAAAACGAGATGCTCCTAGTATTATAACCCGAAAAATACAATATGTAAGCTTGCAAGAACATTTTCATCCTTGAATAGTGACAAGTGTTTCTAATCGTATTATGAGATATTTGTTACTTATTGTGTGTTATATAGTTCAGTACTGTTGAAGTGAGAGTAAATTGAAATGAATGTGTATCGTTGTAGCGGTGTTTTATGCATATATTATATTGTGCTGATGAACTCTTTAAAATCTCCTTTAAATTATTGTCAACTTTTGTAAAAGAAATCGAATTTTGTCAATGTCAAGAATATAAAAGCATTACAATTTCAAAATGAAAATTACTCTTGATTCAGTGCAGGCTAACGAATATCTTACATTCTGTATTCCAGGACCATATAAACTATATTAATATTTAAGTTCAGTATTAAAGTTATTATTTTGAATAAACCCCATGCAATTAATGTAAATTTATAATTTTAAATTTTAATAATGTGTACGGGTTGCCCCCTTTTCTCGACATGTGTCGGTATTACAATGCACATTCCGTCGGCACTCCCCAATATTATCATTATATTATATATGTATATATTATACAAATACTTACTATTTTTTTTTATAATTTTTGTTTTAATTTTTTTTAATTACCTATTATAAATAATTACATATACTATTTCTACTCCATAATTAAACAGATGGACTACAATATTATTGGTTACTGGTATTATATACATTATCTCCAAGAACTTTGCTCATTATTGTTGATAAATGTATGGCTGCCTGCTTCTGTAGAATGTTAATATTTATTTGTGCATCAAGGATGTCACAGTATCTTTTTATATTAAAAATAATTATATTAATAAATTATATTTTTATATAATTATATAATTATAATTTTTATGTTAATTAATTTTAATAATAATATAATGTTGAATATTTATATATTATTACATATATAAATTATAATGTGATATTCTTAATGAGCCGTGGTTGAAAACAATAACAGTTGTTATTTAATAACAGAAATCGGTACCTGTTATTATTGCGTAACAGTAACAGTAATAACAGATATTGTGTTTGTTCTGTTATAACCCACGTCTACTTTAAAGGATTATGAAACTCTTTCTAGCCAAGAATATTTTAATAAAACTTGCGGACGGGTGTCACTGCATGACGATGACAGTTGACACTTTAATTGACATTATTGTTGCAATTTTCCCGACTTTTGATTATAGCACAATTAAACACTCTCCGATTATAAAGTTTGTTTCATAAAAACTTAAATGAACTCAATTTATAATCAATCTTGAAGATAATTGTTATTAGAAATGTTTTAAAAAAGTGAGGACTGCGATTAGAAAGGATGATGATTTTAATGATAGATACTTTGGCGGATAGCTTGTCGTAGGAATAAAAGGGTTGACTATTTAGCCTGACGGTATCAAGGAGTAATAATATGAGTAATTTTATTGTAGAATTGTGTTCGCTATTAATACATACTGACGTTGACAATATTCTCAAATTACTTTTCCAAATTCGACAATAATTTAAACTGATCTGAACGGCTGTATACAAGGAATTTGTAACTATTGTAATACGCCGCTACAATACAATTTTTTAAATCGATTACAGGTGCTGTAAAAGAGAAAGTACAAAAATATTCTTGCGTTTTGAGTTTATTTAATTTTTAAAACATATGTAGACTGTGAAGCACCAACAGTTTATAATACGAGAAATAGTATCATAAAATTAAAGAAACATTTCATTCTAATTTGTTAGTTATTTTAGACAAATATTTTTTTGAAATCAAATACGTGCTTTAACTCAGAGAGAAAGTTTAAGCAGCCTTTTCAATAAATATTCCAACAATCCAAGTAACTAAACCTTTATGTAAATTGGCCGTCAACTAGAGCAGTAATCAAATGATAAATGTTATGTTCCGCACGATTTATTGGGATCTCCAATCAGTTTGTTTTTAGGAGATTGCGCTATAAATATTTCAGAAAACCATTTCGAGGAGCGAGAGAAAACTTCGGTTTCGAACTAATGTTTAGACCATTCGTAATAAAATTAATAATACCTAATTTGTTTTTTCATTTAGAATAACACTTGATGCAGAAAATGTTTATGTTTTCTCGGATAACACATGCCTTGTGCTGAACTTATTATTGTAACTTATGGAACATCTGAAACCTAGTCCTGCGACCCCGGAAAAGTTAAAGGCAACGATTATCATCTTTGGTAACATGCTCTTCAAATTCGTTCTATGTTCTGTTTCAAAGCTCTCCCATCTATGTCGAGATTTCTTACAGTTGGATACTACAGACAACCCACGATCTCCGCTCCGATCATCGTCTGTTTTTATGCAGCTTAGCTAGTTAACTCCCCCTTATTAAAATCATTCTGAACTTAAAAAATAAGCAGAAATTGCCTGATCTAATTTATACTTATACGTTAAAGAAGTGCCTCATTAAAATCTGTGTTGTTAAATAATGATGGCTACTACGTTTAATTTTAATTATTATGAAATCATAATAATTAAAATTAAACGTAGTAGCCATCAAAAGTCAGTATTGTCATATTTCTATCTGCGCTTACCAAAGCGAAGTTTAGGAAGAAGCTTTGCATAAAGTACACAAAGATACGAAAATAAATTGTACGATAAAAGTTCTCTTGTGTATTTCTTGAAAAATTTCTTAAAGAGTTACAGTCACTTGGGACTTTCAATGAATACGCTGACTAAAGTGGCTTCAGGCCCGAAGACTATTGTAAAAACATGTCTTTATTCAAAAGCTATTGTATGAACTTTTAAAGCGGGCGATTCTTTCCCCTTTTTTTGTAATATAAATACGTAAGAGATAATGGACTATTTTGAATGTTTGTTGATAGAGCAAAACATTTTTACTTTCTTTATTACTACGACAATAGAATGCAGTCTATAAATTAATCGTTAAGGTTATAACTATGGAAAGCTAAAATATTATATTCTTCTTGTAGTAAAATATAGATTTTTACCAGTGTTCGTTAGCGATTTGGCTCACCAGAATCTAATATAATTAAGTACAATAGTATGAGCTTTTTTTTTTTTGGAAGTTTAATGCCCCGCTATTTGATACAGGGCTATTAATAGCATGAGCTTAGTACTAATATATTACTATACACTTGGAATGAACTTAAATGCATTCAAAATTAAAAACATTTAGTGCAAATTCATAATCAGGGCTAGTTTATATTATAAAATAACTTTCGAATACGGGTATTATCTTTAAGAAATATCAAGGAAAAAATTTATTCAAAATCAAGAGATTATGTAAATGTAAGAGGACACAATCTGTGAATGGGAATAGAATAATTAGCTTACATTTATATAATACCGAAGCCCAAAGTTAAAAAAGTAGGTTACATACAATGGAACATTTGTGAGACATGTACACAACTAAGAACGCCTAGTTAAAATACTCCAAAAAGTAAAATACAACTTTTTCTTAACTTGTCTCGATAACTGACTAAAAAGCGGCGAAGCATTTGAACCTTGTTGTAATTTTTTATATAACATTTAAACCTTTATTGTGTTGCTCGTAATATATTAAAGGGATACACTATCAGCTACCGAAAGTTTTTTTTTTTTTTTTTTTAATTTATTAGATTTACCAACGCTTGTATACATCAATACTTTTACAAAATACTAGCAAATACAAAAATCATAATGTAACAAAACACTTAAAGGTAAATACAACATGCATCTATAAACTATCATACTAGCAATTATAACATATGTAAAAAAAATAAAAAAAAAAACATACCTTGTAACAATTAAAAATTTAAACTATGTAAAGCAAACTATTACGACTAACAATTGTTTAAGAAAATATCGCTAACTATTTGGCGGAGCTTGCTGGGTGAATCACCGTAAATGTCCAGGAAATCGCTATACTCGTTGAGTAATTTGGAAAGCCTCGCAACCGGAGAGTTTGATCCAAAAACTGTCCTACGATAGGGTGGTTGGAACGGAGTTATGTTGAATCTAGGATATCGAACAGGCACACGTAACTTAAAGGTTTTTAATAATTCAGAACAATCTAATTCATTATTAAAAAATTTTGAAGCGAATAAAAGGTCATTTAGTACACTGCGATTGGCTAAAGAGATCATTTTAAAGTGTGAGAGTTGGCTATTGTATGACCGGATTTCACGTTTAGGAATACGGCAGGAAAACTTTAAGTGCCTGACGAATTTTTTTTGTATCCTTTCTATTCTCAAGGAAAGGGTAGCGTAGTGCGGCCTCCATACAACTGAGCAATACTCCAAGATACTACGCACTAGGCTGTAGTACAGGATAATTTTAGATTTGCAACGAAAACCTTTAGAATTACGAATTATGAACCCGAGCATTTTTGAGGCGCGTTTAGTAATATTTTCGAGGTGTGGTGCAAACGTTAACTTGTTGTCAAAAATAACTCCTAAATCTCTAATAACTTCCAATTCTTCGACGTCGTTTCCTTTTATGTGGTATTTATGGTAGACTAGATTACTTTTCCTCGCATATCTAACAACGAAGCATTTATTGCTATTAAGGTTCATGCTATTTATATCAGACCATTCAGCCAGGGAGTCAAGGTCGCGTTGCAGTTTACGGGAATCATCTATGGTTTCAATAACTCTACTCATTTTAAGGTCATCAGCATACATATATATTTTAGAAAATTTTATGTTATCTGGTATCTCATTAACAAAGATGTTAAATAAAATAGGACCCAAATGAGCCCCCTGAGGTACTCCGGACGTGATTCCACGTAAGCTAGATTGAAACCCGTTTACAGCTACAAAGAAAGTGCGATCATCAAGATAGGATTTGATCCATTGCAAAAACATACGCGATATTCCATAAGCTGATAGTTTTTGCAGCAGGATGCGATGGGACACACGGTCAAAAGCCTTGCTGAAATCTGTGTAAACGACGTCAACCTGCCTACCAGAGTCCAGCGCTTCGATTAATCTCTCAGTATGGTCTACAAGATTCGTGCTTGTTGATCTGTGTTTGACAAACCCATGTTGCTGATTATTTAACAGCTGGTGAAAATGATGATGTATATCTGGACATACCATTGATTCGAAAATTTTTGCAAAACTAGATAAAATTGAAATCGGCCTATAATTTTTTATATGATCTTCATTATCTGATTTATAGATGGGTATTACTTTTGCTGTCTTCCACAGTTTAGGAAACACTCCTGTTTGCAGTGAGAGATTGTAAATTGACAGAAGTGGTTCCACCAAGAAATTCGCGCATTTGGCTAAAAATATAGGTGGCACAGCATCAGGACCAGCTCCCTTGTTTATATCTATGTTTTTTAATTTATTCAAAAGTAAAGACTTTTCGATGAGAGGCAAGGGTAATGGGCAGATATTATTTTTCCCAAGTGCAAAGGAGGATGTTTCATCATACTGTGTAGCTCCGTATGAAGTATCAATCTTATCACTGAAAACCGAAGCAAAATGTGAACAGAACAATTCGCAAATCTGTTGGCCATCGGAAGTTGCAATGGCTCCATCTGTCATTAAACTAGGATAGGAACTCTGACCACCTCGTTTCGATTTTATATAAGACCAAAAAAATTTAGGGTTTTTGGTAATTTGGAATTTTAAAAAGTTATATTAATTAATTATATATAATAATAATTTTAAAAAGTTATATTTGGCTTTACTGTGAACGGAACATCTTCGAGGATGCAAGATGATGAAGAATAGACTGGAATAGAAAAATGCTTTATTGCACACGAAATATTATTGAATTTAACAAATGACATGGACATATGGAATCTGAACATTAATTGATGAGCAACAGCCTTGCTTTAATACGGTTTTATCTTTAATATTTATTTCGAGACAACGCTAATTGTTCACCAAATATAAATGATATGATTTTTTTTATTTTTGTTGAATTGGTATTTATGTATTACATAATTTATTTATACTAATTATACAAACGTACAAATATTCAAGGTAGTAATCAAAGTTTGCAGTTACTTATAAGTAATTATAAGGACTTTTACAAAGCATTAATATTATATAGTTCAATGGCAATGTGAAGAAAGTCCAGCAACTCGTTAATCACGGCAAACTTTGATATGTAAGTTTGCAAGTCGGTATTAAAGTTAATAAACTTATGTTTTAATTATCAACATTAATTATATTACGTATTTGGTATATAATATAAAATTAGACGAGAACTGAGTAAATATTTCTAGACAAGATTAATCTCCATTGTATTTAAATATCTTCAGTAATTTAATATTCTCTTGAAGATTTCACAAATTTTAATGCCAGGGTGCCAGTAATGAATAAGTAGTAAAGTCAAAGTCTGTGTTATAACATCATCAGCGTCAGGCAAGTAGTAGTCTTATAACAAAAAATACGAAAGCTGCAGTTTGCTTTTAGACGAAAAAAGCTTATAGAAATTTGATTATTATACTAATATATGTAGATATTCTCATAGTGGTGAATAAGAATTATAGATTTTTGTCACGTAGTTCTTGATGATCTCTATATAGTTTCTGTCGCGGGAAGTTATTGGGTGCGGGCAGTACAGGACCTGTTTGTATCTTTTTAGAGATTGTGCATTCTTTGTGAAAGGTCCATAAGTGGACGCCAATCGGTTGATTGATTTTGTCTGAAAGAGAAGGTTTTTAGCGATAGGACCGCCAAATGCTTTTGCATTTCATTGTTGCCTTTTTATTAGTAATTGCAAATTCCTTGAGTGCATAAAACAGTATATTTTGTTTTATTATAATATATGTGAACAGGATACATGAAAGTAAAAAAGTTATGAACCGACGTGAAACAATTATTGATTGAGAACTCATTTTGCGAATATTTTTCATGTAAAGTAAAGTCAATTTATGGTCTTTTGTATTCAGAATATTTTTGTGAGCGTTCGTGACTTGATTGCTATACCCGCAGAAAAGAAAAATTTACGTTTGCTTTCTATGTTACGTTTAGGAATTTTTTACGTTACTTTCAATTTGTATTATTACAACATTAAATCACTATGGTTAAATTGAATTAAATTTACTACCTTTTGCAATGCTTTTTATACACTTCTATTTTTCACTCTTTGCTTATTAGTTTGCTTATTAATCACTGTTCTGTTTACGAAGTTATTAAAGATAGCATTCATGGATTTTGGTTAAAAAAAAATTACTTTATAAACCAAGTGAATTAACATTTTTGTGTTAGAAATATATTGTAAGTATTATATAGTTGTGTAATAAATAGAGCAGATTTTTTGTGAAATCAATTGATCTATTTACCTGGTGATAGTTTACAAAATGTTATTTAAATGATGGACTCACAGTGAGTACGCGTAACGTAAATGACAATTAAACAAAAACTGTGACTGTCCAATTTGGTATTTCGTGTTTCCGTTCGTTAGTCGGATTAAAAAACCGTGACAGTGCTGAATAGTCGGAAATTAAACAGGTTTTCTTTTTGACAAAAAAATGTTGCAATTTGTACGTAACGAATTGTGGTGTAGTGGTCCATGGTCTTCTAAATTGGAAACAAGTTGTGTAAGTTTGATTAATCCAAAAGTACATGAAAAAAGGGTTTTCAACTTCGGTGTATTGAGTGCAATTTTGGGGAAAACATAAATATCCCGGATATGTACAAGTTCATCATTTTTGTAATCTTTATCTTCTTGAATATTAAAGGAAAAATCGAAACCCCAACTCCAAAATTCTGAGTCCATTACTAGTTTCTTAAAATAATAAGTATCAATATCACAAAGGTCACATTGCAAGATGTACGGATAAGAAATGGACATAACTTGCGACACTGTGGGAAGGACCCAAAGGTAATAGAAGAAGAGGACGCCCGAGGAAAAGATGGGTATGCGACATACAAGAAATAGCTGGAACTAATGGGATAGAAAAGACAAAAGTTAAAGAGATATGGAATAAGCTGGAGGAGGCCTTTACCCAAAAAGGGATTCCTATACACAGAAAATGTTATAAAAAAAATATTATTAAAATCTATGTAACTTATGAAACAAAGTGGGCTTATAAATAAAATCACAAAAGTACCCATTACTCTTAAAATTCTTAAATGAATTTAGTGATGGCGGATTCCAATCTAGTAATCGGTTATAAACAATTGTGAAACAGATCAGAATTTGTAGCAGGAAGAGCGATGCTGCATTTAGAGCGATGGAGTAGCCGCTGCTTTGACGCGGTCATAGGGAAAGTGCTGCTTCAATGAATCATAATAATAAAGAACTTTTCTTCCATCTAGTTAAGTTGTATTTTGATGATAGTGTTCATAAGAAAAAACTTTAAAGGCAAATATAAATCTTTTTTATTTACTCTAAAATTCCGTATTAAAAGAAGAAACATGTAATCATCAGCGCAGCAAAAAAAATCTTTACATGGCATAGGAAAAATACTGACTTGGAAATAAACGAAGCTTAGCAAATTTTCAGTAAACTAAGTTTTAGTTTACATTGTTTTTACACAAGGTTAATAAGTAATAGATTCGATAATAACAGATATTCTGTAAAATAGAATTAACATATTATAATATAACACACAATAAAAATAAACAGCAAATTACGTTGCGAACAAAATTCGTCGAATTGTTACAGACGCAGTAACCGAATTTTAATTAAATCAGCTTCAGATTTAGGGTTTCGAAAGCCAGTGCCCTCAGGCCGGTGCTGAACCCCTAGGACGGTGCTTAGGCTTTAGCGAAACCTTAATATTAAATTCGGATTAATATTAATTTAAAACTAAATAACAATGCGTTGTTAACTTTAAATATTTATTTTTGTCATTTTATTGATTTCATTTTATTTCTGTAGATATCATGTAAAATGTTTTATAGTGAATAGCTACTTAAGAGGGAACTGCGTCATAAAAATGCCGTTTGTATGCCAAAACCTTTACAGCGAGTTCTCACTGTAAAACTTTTACAACTTTTATATTTTTTATTTATTTTGTTAACAAGCAACTTTTAGGTACAACACGTATGTTAATTTTAAAACGTCAAATTAATTTAGAAGTGTAAGAATGCCGTTTTATTCCTGAAGTTCTCAAGAGTTCACGTCGCAGCGAACAGCTTAATAGACTGATGATGATAAAGCACGCCCTCTCTAAACGATGTATATAGGTAGGAGTTACACGGGTTTTTTGCACTTCCTTTTTTCCAATAATATTAATTTCCAATAATAAAATTAACTTTAGTTTTATTGAATGGTTACAATTATACGAGTACATATTTTAAACATGCATGTATTCATAACTTTTATACAATAATCATCATGCTATGTAAGGATTAAATTTTTTTGGTTTGAATCCATTACAATTTTTTACCTTTGAATATACTTTTTAGGTACATAAATTATTGCACATATAATTGCAAACTCCTGGATGTTTTCAGGCTGTCTTTCGGCTAATGATGAAGATAATAATTCTCTTTAGTATATATTGTAGTAGTCACATTTGCCATTCAAGTAAAAAACGAGGTGTAGATGGAATTTTTTAACATAATTTTAATTTGTATTTTCTCAAAAGTAAGTACGTAATATCAAGGTAATGGTTTTTTTTCTGTCCTTAGAATCAAAAAGTCCTCAGAATTTTGCTGTTTTGTAAGAAGTATTCATATTTGTAAAGCATGACTAATAAAATGATCAACGTACAAACAATATGCTATATTGGAAACAATATGTTCACAGGAAATTGTTTCTAACATTTATGGGACTATCTCGAGGAATATTAATAACAAAGTTAGAAGCAAAACATGTTCATATAATAAGTTTCGCTACGAATTGGGGTTTTGAACGTTCTTTGATATGGATACAACCTTTATAAATGTATATAAATACATTATAATCGTTTGTACATAGGAAATGTATTTAACAAATAGAAGACGATCATCGCCATTAAAAAGTGTAAAACAAGTCATGAAATATAAAAAAGTGCAATTGTAATTATAAAAAAGAATGTTATGTACCTAAGGAATAGTATAAGGTAGTTTGTGTGTAGTAGTCGTGGGAATAGTCCGTAAAATTGAATTTAGGGTCCAAACCAGTTTTTGTAACGCCTACCGCAATTTCGTTGCGTTTACAAATTTTGCGACATAAGATGTGAAAATCATGTCAGGTGAACCGATGATTTGGTCATCATTACCATATCGGGAAATCAGGTGGATCCTACCGGACGCGCTGTAAATCGATTAGAGTGGAGTATTACGTAACAGTAAACATCAGTAAGCTGATATGATGATAGCTTTCGATCTGCTGAGTGTCCTGCTTTAGCTTGTAGATTATATTTAAAAAAAAGATATTGCATATTGAAACATTTTCGCTTAAATTTTTGAGCGTTTGTCTGTTTTAATTTCTTTTTACTAACGACTAGCTGACCCTACAGACTTCGTTCTGTCAAAAAAATTGGAATGTGGCAGTTTTTTGTTCTTACCTATTTTAAAGCCAGCACAAAAAAATCTGGACAGAACCGTCACCCTGGTGATAGGGCGGTGTGTGGGGTTCAGCGCTATATATGTTCATCTAATTACTAATATTTAAATATGGGTGGGTTCCAGAAGAGTGGCCAAAGTTATAATTATAGTACATCAATTATTTTTACCATTATTATTTTTTTTAGAAATAAATAACTGCCATATTCCAAATCTTTTTGACAGAATGAAGTCTGTCGGGTCCGCCAGATGGTAACGCGGTTTGTGCTCGACTGTTGTAATGTCTTAAAAACTAATGCATTTTATGTCGCGCGCCGAAACTAAAACAAAAGAAATAATATCGCGAAGCCGACCTAATTGAATATCAGTAGTAATGATCTTTAGCTCCTTCATTTTGTGACTATTTATGTTATTATATCATTCGTTTTAATTTCAGCACGCGACATTAGATCCTCCAACGCGCATACGCACACTGTTTTGATAGAAATGATTGAATTTGAACTTTGTGCAGCTATAATAAAGTGCAAATTGACTCTTTAGCGTTACGAACGCACCTACATCGCTTAGACAGCAGAGAAAGCTTGTAATTTTAAATGAACTTTTGTTTGTTTGCTTCTGGTTTCTGGTTTCTGGTTCTGGTTTCTAGTTTCTGGTTTCTGGTTACTGGTTACTGGTTACTGGTTTCTGGTTTCTGGTTTCTGGTTACTGGTTTCTGGTTTCTGGTTTCTAGATTCTGGTTTCTGGTTTCTGGTTTCTGGTTTCTGGTTTCTGGTTTCTTGTTTCTGGTTTCTAAGATTCTGGTTTTGGTTTTTGGTTTCTGGTTTCTAGATCTGGTTTCTGGTTTTCTAGATTCTGTTTCTGGTTTCTAGATTCCTGGTTTCTGGTTCTAGATTCTGGTTTCTGGTTTCTGGTTTCTAGATTCCTGGTTTCTGGTTACTGGTTACTGGTTACTGGTTTCTGGTTTCTGGTTTCTGGTTTCTAGATTCTGGTTTCTGGTTTCAGATTCTGGTTTTCTGGATTCTGGTTTCTGGTTTTAGATTCTGGTTTATGGTTTTCTGGTTCTGGTTTCTAGATTCTGGTTTTCTGGTTTCTGGTTTTGGTTTCTGGTTCTGGTTTCTGGTTTTCTGGTTTCTGGTTTATGGTTCTGGTTTCTGATTCTGGTTTCTGGTTTCTAGATTATGGTTTCTGGTTCTGTTTCTGGTTTCTTCTGGTTTCTAGATTCTGGTTACTGGTTACTGGTTTCTGGTTTCTGGTTTATGGTTTCTGGTTACTGGTTTCTGGTTTCTGGTTTATGGTTTCTGGTTCTGGTTTCTGTTTCTGGTTTCTGGTTTCTAGATTCTGGTTTCTAGTTTATGGTTTCTGGTTTCTGGTTTCCTGGTTTCTAGATTCTGGTTTCTAGTTCTGGTTTCTAGATTCTGGTTTCTAGATTTGGTTTCTGGTTTATAGATTCTGGTTACTGGTTTCTGGTTTCTAGATTCTGGTTTATGGTTTCTGGTTTCTGGTTTCTGGTTTCTAGTTTCTGGTTTCTAGATTCTGGTTTCTGGTTTCTGGTTACAGGTTTCTGATTTCTGGTTACTGGTTTCTGGTTTCTGGTTTCTGGTTTCTGGTTTCTGGTTTCTAGACTCTGGTTTCTAGTTTCTAGTTTCTGGTTACTGGTTTCTGGTTTCTAGATTCTGGTTTCTGGTTTCTGGTTTCTGGTTTCTGGTTTCTGGTTTCTAGATTCTGGTTTCTAGTTTCTGGTTTCTGGTTTCTGGTTTCTAGATTCTGGTTTCTAGTTTCTGGTTTCTAGATTCTGGTTTCTGGTTTATAGATTCTGGTTTATGGTTTATGGTTTCTGGTTTTGGTTTCTGGTTTCTGGTTTATGGTTTCTGGTTTCAGATTCTGGTTTCTAGATTCTGGTTTCTGGTTTCTAGATTTGGTTTCTGGTTACAGGTTTCTGATTTCTGGTTTCTAGATTATGGTTTCTAGATCTGGTTTCTGGTTTCTAGATTCTGGTTTCTAGATTCTGGTTTTGGTTTCTAGATTCTGGTTTCAGATTCTGGTTTCTGGTTTATAGATTCTGGTTTCTGGTTTCTGGTTTCTAAGATTCTGGTTTCTAGATTCTGGTTTATGGTTTATGGTTTCTAGATTCTGGTTTCTGGTTCTGGTTTCTGGTTTCTAGATTCTGGTTCTGGTTTCTAGATTCTGGTTTCTAGATTCTGGTTATGGTTTCTGGTTTCTAGATTCTGGTTTCTAGTTTCTGTTTCTGGTTTCTGGTTCTAGATTCTGGTTTCTGTTCTGGTTTCTGGTTTATAGATTCTGGTTTCTGGTTTCTAGATTCGGTTTCTGGTTTCTGGTTTCTAGATTCTGGTTTCTAGTTCTGGTTTCTGTTTCTGGTTTCTGGTTTATAGATTCTGGTTTCTAGATTCTGGTTTCGGTTTCTGGTTTCTAGATTCCTGGTTTCTGGTTACTGGTTACTGGTTCTGGTTTCTGGTTATGGTTTCTGGTTTCTGGTTCTAGATTCTGGTTTCTAGTTCTGGTTTCTGGTTTCTAGATTTGGTTTCTAGTTTCAGGTTTCTAGATTTGGTTTCTGGTTATGGTTCTGGTTTCTGGTTTTGGTTTCTAGATTCTGGTTTCTAGTTTCTGGTTTTTGGTTTCTAGATTCTGGTTTCTAGTTTCTGGTTTTCTAGATTCTGGTTTTCTGGTTTCTAGATTTGGTTTCTAGTTTCTGGTTCTGGTTTCTAGATTTGGTTTCTGGTTTTTGGTTTCTGGTTTCTGGTTTCTGGTTTTCTGGATTCTGGATTCTGGTTTCTGGTTCTGGTTCTGGTTTCTTAGATTCTGGTTTATGGTTTCTGGTTTCTGATTCTGGTTACTGGTTTCTGGTTTCTGGTTTCTAGTTTCTGGTTACTGGTTTCTGGTTTCTAGATTCTGGTTTCTAGATTCTGGTTTATGGTTTCTGGTTTCTAGATTCTGGTTTCTAGATTCTGGTTTTTGGTTTTTGGTTTCGGTTTCTGGTTTCTAGATTCTGGTTTCTTAGATTCTGGTTTCTGGTTTTTGGTTTCTGGTTACTGGTTACTGGTTTCTGGTTGCTGGTTTCTAGATTCTGGTTTCTTAGATTCTGGTTTCTGGTTTCTCGATTCTGGTTTCTAGTTCTGGTTTCTAGATTCTGGTTTATGGTTTCTAGATTATGGTTACTGGTTTCTGGTTTCTAGATTCTGGTTTCAGATTCTGGTTTATGGTTTCTGGTTTCTGGTTTCTAGAATTCTGGTTTCTAGATCTGGTTTCTGGTTTCGGTTTCTGGTTTCTGTTTCTAGATTCTGGTTACTGGTTACTGGTTTCTGGTTTATGGTTTCTGGTTTTTGGTTCTGGTTTCTAGATTCTGGTTTCTAGTTCTGGTTTCTGGTTTATAGATTCTGGTTTCTAGTTTCTGGTTTCTAGATTTTGGTTTCTGGTTTCTGGTTTTTGGTTTCTGGTTTTCTGGATTCTGGATTCTGGTTTCTGGTTTCTAGATTCTGGTTTCTAGATTCTGGTTTCTGGTTTCTGGTTTCTGTTTCTAGATTCTGGTTACTGGTTTCTGGTTTCTGGTTTCTAGTTTCTGGTTACTGGTTTCTGGTTTCTAGATTCTGGTTTCTAGATTCTGGTTTATGGTTTCTGGTTTCTAGATTCTGGTTTTTGGTTTTTAGTTTCGGGTTTCTAGATTCTGGTTTCTAGTTTCAGGTTTCTAGATTATGGTTTCTGGTTACTGGTTACTGTTTACTGGTTACAGGTTTCTGGTTGCTGGTTTCTGGTTTCTAGATTCTGGTTTCTGGTTTTTGGTTTTTAGATTCTGGTTCTGGTTTCTAGAATTCTGGTTTCTGTTTCTGGTTTCTGGTTTATAGATTCTGGTTTCTAGATTCTGGTTTTGGTTTTTGGTTTTTGGTTTCGGGTTTCTAGATTCTGGTTTCTAGTTCTGGTTTCTGGTTTCTAGATTATGGTTTCTGGTTACTGGTTACTGTTTACTGGTTACAGGTTTCTGGTTGCTGGTTTCTGGTTTCTAGATTCTGGTTTCTGGTTTTTGGTTTTTAGATTCTGGTTTCTAGATTCTGGTTAATGGTTGCTGGTTTCTGGTTTCTGGTTTCTGGTTTCTGGTTTCTGGTTTTCTGGTTTCTGGTTTTGGTTTCTGGTTACTGCTTTCTGGTTACTGCTTTCTGGTTACTGCTTTCTGGTTACTGGATTCTGGTTTCTAGATTTCAGATGTCAGATTCCAATTTTCAATTTTCTATTTTCCATTTTCAATTTTCTATTTTCAGATTTCAGTTTTCAATTTTCAGTGGTAAATAGTGTCACTATCACAAAAGATCAACAAAGTAAAGTTAAGACTTATCTACTATTTTGAACCAATCTGAACTTAGGACAGCGGTTTTCCTGCCTGAATTCTACAATCGCTGCACACGAACACACTAATTTACTGCATGATACACACACATTGAACACTCATCTGCATTATGCACAAAAAAATTAAAAATCCATCCGAGACAACGCGACCTTTACGCCCAGATTCCCGCTAAAGTTCGTAAAATATTCTTCTTCTTCCCAATTGATGGCATGAGCACGGTTTGTGCGTGAGCCAGTGTCATGTGTACACGTATAAAATAAAAGAATAAAAATCCTTAAAAAATTGTCTGCGTGGTGGTCAATTTGACCGCCTTTTCTCGTAAAATATTATAGTTGCAATCAGAAATTGTTGGTTGTCAATGTCAAATGTCAAAAACAAAAATATTCTTTTAAATTGTATTTGGTTTCTTAATGACGTGACGAACTACAAATATCTGACGTTTTATGTATCCAAGGTAAAGTGACCAGACGCTCGCTTTTGGCGAGACAGTCCCGATTTTTCACAATTAGTCCCGCGTCACGCGACGTTTTTCAAAAGTCCCGACTTTTAGAATTAAGTTAAATTTTATATTTATGAAAATCATTGTTTTGCGTAACACGTTGCTTTTGCTACCCAATTACAATATATTTGTCTCTCAAATGATACACTTTGTGTTCGTACTGCGTGCTAGCAACCTAATTAAACAAATAAATATTACAAATCTGCTTCCTTACCATATAAAATTAACGTAAGTAATTTATTTGTATATTTCATAAATACATAAATTTTCTTAAACTTAGCTTAAAGTACTCGTAGTCTTAATATTTTATATTAATAACAAAAAGTATGTCACCGACCTTAACTCTAAAAGATATTTAGATAGAAATAGGTCAAGGAATAAAATATTATACATTTTTATATTCATAAATTGTACTTATGTTGGAACTAAAAAGAATGTTACGTTATTATTACTCCTTCAAAGTTTTTCCGCTTTGCCTATCTTAAAATCTGGTCACCTTAATGGAAAAGAGAAATTGTTGTTTTTACCATATTCCGGGCACTTTTTCCATATTTTCTCACCTTTTACACCTTCCCTGGACTTCCACGAATAATTCAAGACCACATTTAGCCAAATCGGTCCAGCCGTCCTCGAGTTTTAGCGAGTCTAACGAACAGCAATTCATTTTTATTATATAGATTCTGGTTTCTAGATTCTGGTTTCTAGATTCTGGTTTCTAGATTCTGGTTTCTGGTTTCTGGTTTCTAGATTCTGGTTTCTGGTTTCTGGTTTCTAGATTCTGGTTTCTAGATTCTGGTTTCTAGATTCTGGTTTCTGGTTTCTAGATTCTGGTTTCTAGATTCTGGTTTCTAGATTCTGGTTTCTGGTTTCTAGATTCTGGTTTCTAGATTCTGGTTTCTAGATTCTGGTTTCTAGATTCTGGTTTCTAGATTCTGGTTTCTAGATTCTGGTTTCTAGATTCTGGTTTCTGGTTTCTAGATTCTGGTTTCTAGATTCTGGTTTCTAGATTCTGGTTTCTGGTTTCTAGATTCTGGTTTCTGGTTTCTAGATTCTGGTTTCTGGTTTCTAGATTCTGGTTTCTAGATTCTGGTTTCTAGATTCTGGTTTCTAGATTCTGGTTTCTGGTTTCTGGTTTCTGGTTTCTAGATTCTGGTTTCTAGATTCTGGTTTCTAGATTCTGGTTTCTGGTTTCTGGTTTCTGGTTTCTGGTTTCTAGATTCTGGTTTCTAGATTCTGGTTTCTAGATTCTGGTTTCTAGATTCTGGTTTCTGGTTTCTAGATTCTGGTTTCTAGATTCTGGTTTCTAGATTCTGGTTTCTAGATTCTGGTTTCTAGATTCTGGTTTCTAGATTCTGGTTTCTGGTTTCTAGATTCTGGTTTCTAGATTCTGGTTTCTAGATTCTGGTTTCTAGATTCTGGTTTCTAGATTCTGGTTTCTAGATTCTGGTTTCTGGTTTCTAGATTCTGGTTTCTAGATTCTGGTTTCTAGATTCTGGTTTCTAGATTCTGGTTTCTAGATTCTGGTTTCTAGATTCTGGTTTCTAGATTCTGGTTTCTAGATTCTGGTTTCTAGATTCTGGTTTCTAGATTCTGGTTTCTAGATTCTGGTTTCTAGATTCTGGTTTCTAGATTCTGGTTTCTGGTTTCTGGTTTCTAGATTCTGGTTTCTGGTTTCTAGATTCTGGTTTCTAGATTCTGGTTTCTGGTTTCTAGATTCTGGTTTCTAGATTCTGGTTTCTAGATTCTGGTTTCTGGTTTCTAGATTCTGGTTTCTGGTTTTTTTTTTTTTCCATATTTTCTCACCTTTTACACCTTCCCTGGACTTCCACGAATAATTCAAGACCACATTTAGCCAAATCGGTCCAGCCGTCCTCGAGTTTTAGCGAGTCTAACGAACAGCAATTCATTTTTATTATATAGATTATGCGTTTCCTTTTCATGCTTGTCGAAACAGTAATAATTGTAGACTTTCTTTGTCTCAATTCGCTATGTTAACTCGAATTTTTCCAAATATTTATTTTATCCACAACAAAGAAAACGATTAACCTTTTAATGTCTTTTAGCACAGACCGCCAAGGGAGTACGCTCAACTGACGCGTGAGGTCTGAAGGATAATAAATCTTTGTAAGGAAAATTTTCGGCTTTGCTATTTTCACGCTTTGATTGATTCATTTAAGCCCTTACTTACTTTTTATTTCTTACTAAGACCGACCATAACGTTTTAATTAATATTATTGCGTCCTAGTAAAAGGTAAAAATATTTAACAATTTTTTTACAAAATTGGTATGCTGTCTTTTACTGATGTTCTAATTTAAATATGGTATTTTGATATGTAGTCTTCGAGTCGGCAGAAAATGAGTTTAAGCTGACTATAGAAATAAATAAAGAAAGGAAAGAAGTTGACAATAAAAATAAATAAAGAAATGGGCCGAGTACCTGAGCTGAAAATATAGTGGGACATTATACGGGTACTGATGCAATAATATCCCGTTACATTCACGGGCTGCTGTTTATTCTATTTACTTTATCACACATGCTTTTCAATCTTCCGACTTTATGTTAAGAAAAATGCTATATTGTTCTATTAAGCAATATTATATATAACAACGTAATAATTGTCGTTTTATGTTTTGTATGATAGAAAATAATATTTTTTGAAGCTTGTTAGTTATATCAAGTCTGAGTATTAACGAAACTTTAACTTCCTGTTTTCTATACCGTATCGTCTGCTATTTAACAATTTTTTTAAACATTTATTTTCTAGTATGATAAAATTATTAACTTTATGAAATCAATTACATGTTTTATAATATATACAAAACAAAAACTTAACTTATAACAAACAAAAAGGTGTACACTGAAAGAAACTGTCCCAGGTCATCCTCATCCGGTAGAGTACCGAACAAACCTACACATTACATACTACGGCATTACATGTTTTATTGATATATATGTTTTATTGATTATAAGCCTGCGTGTTTCGAGAAAAATGTGTTGCCGATATACTTTGCTCTTATTTCGGTAGGGACATATTCTGAACTTTTGTCAATGTAAAGTATCAAAGAAATATCAACAAGAAGTAACGAAACTTATATAACTTTTCGAACGATCGTGACATGATACTCTACTCATAAGTTTCCTTATCAAAGTATGTTTAAGTATTCTATGTATGTATAGAAAAGAAAATTGTCTTTTTTACGTATAACAGAATATTTCGTCCTGTAAAACTATGTTAAAAGGAAAGTACGACTTGCTTAGTAATTGTTTATAATTTAATGGCAAGAGTTAAATAAAATGTATAAAAATTCTGATGTTTATGGTACATTTACCATCACCTTTATTTTTTTACTGCTTGCTGTATTACACGGTGTTCTCTGTATCGATTCTAGTAGCACATGTTATAAAGATTTGATGGAAGGAGAATTTTATCTTACTCGCCTGGCTAACTACCATTATGATATTGTTAATCAGCTATCATAACAGTATTGCTGTGTTCCGGCTATCATACAAGCGAAAAAAATTCCAAGTTGAGATTCCTCATTGTCATTTAACATCATGTGAAATTGAGGCAATATTTATGAGAACAGAAATGAGGTTTTGTTTTCAGGCAGTTTATAATAAAAAAACACAAATATGGTGAATTAACGTATGTTGAAATATTCAAGTCGCTTTATAATTAGATATGCAAAAGGCAATTCTGTTCGTACGTGTGCTCTAATTACACGCTTTTGTTAACTTTTTACTTCAATTTATTTAAAACTTACTTTTGAAATTATGATAAAAAAGACAGGGAACATTAAAAGGAAAAGAAACGAGTTGTTATTAATAGAATGACATAAATATAAAGAAAAAACAACCTACTTTATGTTCCTGGGATTTGATGCTTTATCTTGGACGGAGATTATTAAGGCTATATAATCTTCCGCAAATTGTCGCAAGTCGCGTGTAACAACATGTATTTTTTTCATAATTCTGAGACATAAAATTGAGAAAAATATCAGTTAACAAATCGATATAATTAATTTAAGAATATTTTGATACGTTGTAGATGGGCTGTATTCCCTAAAGACTCAAAAATCTTTTATCACAGAGAAAAATACCACATATCCTTTTCAAGATGGTATTAAATATATTATATTTGTGGTGAAGGTTACAGTTACAGTTGTCTATAAAATAAACGAAACAGGTCGAAACAATTTGCAATTTCCTCAATTTCATTAAAATTTCACATTTCAAATAACTTATGTACGTATGTATGTGTCTGTCATCAATAATTAACAAGATGAGTTCGATCCCTGTCCGTATCACTTTGTTGAATTTAATTTACAAGACAATGAAGTACGAAAGTCGAATGTGTATCTAATTATTTATTTATTATAGTTGATAAGATTTGTTTATCAGAGATGTATTTGAAGCGCGAGTAATTTTGTCAAATGGAATAAAATGATAACTAAACGCCGGCACCAGTGTTTTAGTTGCATATGATATTCTTTAACAATAATTTAGCATTTACTTTAAGTTGAAAATTAAACAATATACATATTAAATATGCTTAATTAACGTGCAGAGATCCTCATAAACTGAAATAAATAATCTATATCTATATAATAAAAATGAATTGATGTTCGTTAGACTCGCTAAAACTCGAGAACGGCTGGACCGATTTCGCTAAATGTGGTCTTGAATTATTCGTGGAAGTCCAGGGAATGTTTAAAAGGTGAGAAAATATGGAAAAAATGCTTGGAATATGGTAAAAACAACAATTTCACTTTTCCATTTAGGTGACCAGATGTTTAGATGGGCAAAGCGGGACAGCTCTGAAGGAGTAATAATATCGTTATAATTTTTTACTTTTAACATAAGTACAATTTATGAATATAAAAAAATGTGTAATATTTTATTCCTTGACATATTTTTTATTTGAGAGAATTTGTTTCAGTAGATTTTTGTCATTTTTAAAATATTGTAAAATCACAAGAATTTGTCAAATTAGTTTGATTGACTTGAAATATTTGCAAAATTTTTTTCGTATATTTCTTTCAAGGTTAAGGTCGGTGATATACTTTTGGTCATCAATATAAAATATAAAGACTGCAAGTATTTTAAGCTTAGTTTAAGAAGATTTTATGAAATATTCCTTAATTTTCTATGGCAAGAAGCAGAACACGAAGTGTATAATCTGAGAGACCAATACATTGTAACTGGGTAGCAAAAGCAACGTGTTACGCAAAACAATGGTTTTCATAAATATAAAATTTAACTTAATTCTAAAAGTCGGGACTTTTGAAAAACGTAGCGTGACGCGGGACTAATTGTGAAAAATCGGGACTGTCTCGCCAAAAGCGAGCGTCTGGTCACTTTACCTTGGATACATAAAACGTCAGATATTTGAAGTTCGTCCCGTCATTAAGAAACCAAATACAATTTAAAAGAATATTTTTGTTTTTGACATTTGACATTGACAACCAACAATTTCTGATTGCAACTATAATATTTTACGAGAAAAGGCGGTCAAATTGACCACCACGCAGACAATTTTTTAAGGATTTTTATTCTTTTATTTTATACATGACACTGGCTCACGCACAAACCGTGCTCATGCCATCAATTGGGAAGAAGAAGAATATTTTACGAACTTTAGCGGGAATCTGGGCGTAAAGGTCGTGTTGTCTCGGTAGAATTTTTATTTTTTGTGCATAATGCAGTTGAATGTTCAATGTGTGTGTATCATGCAGTAAATTAGTGTGTTCGTGTGCAGCGATTGTAGAATTTAGGCAGGAAAACCGCTGTCCTAAGTTCAGATTGGTTCTAAATTGTAGTTAAGTCTTAACTTTACTTTGTTGACCTTTTGTGATAGTGACACTATTTACCGCTGAAAATTGAAAATGGAAAATCTGACATCTGACATCTGAAATCTAGAAACCAGAAACCAGAAACCAGAAACCAGAAACCAGAAACCAGAAACCAGAAACCAGAAACAGAAACCAGAAACAGAAACCAGAAACAGAAACCAGAACCAGAAACCAGAAACCAGAAACCAGAAAACCAGGAACCAGAAACCAGAAACAGAAACCAGAACCAGAAACCAGAAACTAGAAACCAGAAACCAGAAGAAACCAGAAACAGAAACCAGAAACCAGAAACCATAAACCAGAAACCAGAAACCAGGAACCAGAAACTAGAAACCAGAAACTAAAAACCAGAAACCAGAAACCAGCAACTAGACACCAGAAACCAGAAACCAGAAACCAGAAACCAGAAACCAGAAACCAGAAACCAGAAACCAGAAACCAGAACCCAGAAACCAGAAACCAGAAAACAGAAACCGGAAACCAAAAACCAGAAACCACAAACCAGAAATAAACCAGAAACAAAAACCAGAAATCAGAAACCAGTAACCAGAAACCAGAAACTAGAAACCAGTAACCAGAATCCAGAATCCAGAATCCAGAAACCAGAAACCAGAAACCAGAAACCAGTAACCAGTAACCAGTAACCAGAAACCAGAAACCAGAAACCAGTAACCAGTAACCAGTAACCAGAAACCAGAAACAAACAAACAAAAGTTCATATTAAATTACAAGCTTTCACTGCTGTCTAAGCAATGTAGGTGCGTTCGTAACGCTAAAGAGTCAATTTGCACTTTAATATAGCTGCACTAAGTTCAAATTCAATTATTCTATCAAAACAGTGTGCGTATGCGCGTAGGAGGATCTAACGCCGCGTGCAGACATTAAAACGAATGAAATAATAACATAAATAGTCACAAAATGTAAGAGCTAAAGATCTACCATACTGATTTTCAATTTGGTCGGCTTCGCGATATTATTTATTTTGTTTTAGTTTCTGCGCGCGACATAAAATGCATTCGTTTTCACGTCAATACATCAGTCGAGCACAAACCGCGTTACCATCTGGCGGACCTGACAGACTACATTCTGTCAAAAAGATTTGGAATGTGTCAGTTATTTATTCCTAAAAAATGATTATAGTAAATATAACTTATGTACTTTAATTATAACTTTGGCCACTCTTCTGGAACCCACTAATATTTAAATATTAGTTATTAGATGAATATATATAGTGCTGAACCCCACACACCGCCCATAACCAGGGTGACGGTTCTGTTCAGGAGATTTTTTTGCCCCGGCTATAAAATAGGCAGGAACAAAGAACATTCCAATTTTTTTTGACAGAACGAAGTCGGTCAGGTCAGCTAGTGAGAAATAAAACCGGAATTTTTTACCAATTTTATATAATTAGTACTTTTTTTAGTTTATTTTTAAGTTAAGATTTCGACTTATTAAAATTAAAAAAAATTTTTTACTTCATTGGGTATAGATAGATATTAGTTACGTCGGCTATTTCTGCCCGAAAATAGTAGTTTTCAAGTAGTATTATAATTTTGTTGAAGAGCTTATGGGTGGTTAAATTTACTATCTATTATGAGTCTGAGAGACCAATGTCTATGTACGAGTATAATACAGTCCCTTGCATAGCTTTGTCATTATTTAAACTTTTAGTTTTTACGCGTAAGTGATAATTTCATTAATATGAATAACACTTTATATTTTCTTAAAAATCACTACTTAAGATGAAAATATAAAACATGCATAATATTTAGTCGTCTTTAAGGTGCATCTAGTTTTAAAACTTTACCTTAACGACACTTTCTTAACTCTGAATACTTTTAGTAGCCATTTTTCATAACATTACATTATGTTAATCCGACCTCGAAATACGCGAGAAGTTACAATGAAAAGAAATTTGAATAACAAAATATCTATTCATTTTTCTCTTACAAATACAACATATATTTGTTGAAGAAAATATACATATTTTAGATATTGTTACATAGGTATTTTTATTCGAAGTAGATATTGTTTTTTCAAGACGGGAAATCATGCGAAGATGATAATTGCTTCTGTGGTGCAGTGGCTAAGCTTGTCTTGTAACAAAGAGGTTCCACGAGGAGAGGAGGAGAGGGACCACGTTGTAAAATTTGAGTCATGATTGAATTTGGTGGTGAGTAGCATCTAGGGCAAGTGTGAGCTCATTGTAGATAAGATAGGTAATTATTATATAGCATAAAAAATACGTAAATTTTTATAAGTTTTGTATAACTTATTATTGGGTTTACGTTGTGACTAATAGGAAAAATTTCTTTTAAAAATATGTCAATGGGTTGAATAAAATGACAATATGAAATATTATTATGATAGGTGGTACGATGTTGTGTAGGAATTTACATTATTCATATGTAATGCAGGTCTGGCACGCCTCTGCAAATTGTTCAAATTGCACATCCGAGACAAAGTTCTTTAGGTAATTTTGCGACTACACGTAATATGTTAACTACTTATTTACGCAAAATAAATAACCATGGTTGTGTTACGTCATCATTCTTTTGTGGACTAAATCAAAATTACTGTAACATTTACAAGAATGTAAATAGTAAAAACTTTGAATTATCATCGTTTTCAACTAATTCCGCTACATCTTACAAAACGTATGAATAGAAAAACCAACGTATTTTTTGTACAAAATAATTAAGCACAAAAGTCACAACAACTACCCATTAAGATTTTTTCTTGAAGAAGTTTTATTGTAAAATATTAGAATTTGCATTGTTTACCACATAAACAAGACATTTAACATTTCCTGGGTGGAAAGTATTAATCATTTTTTAAAACTAAACGTTACACAGTTTATAAAACCACCCTAGCCGTGTTTACCTTTACTATAGGCATTGTTAAGCTAACGTTAGGTTTCCCCGCGTTTCAAAAACATTCCTTAAAAAAAGTATCTTTGTAACAAGTATACCCTTGTACTGCTCAAAATGTCCCAGACTGCGGCATCATTAGTTCTTCAGATTTTGTACTAGTATACAACGGTTTCTAAGTTTTGTCACATTTTGTTTCTTTTATATCGCTAAGTAATAATATTATTTTTTGTTAACTAGACGGTAGATTTTTGTATTCGTTACTCGTAAAAAAATAACGTTTTATAAGATGTTTTAATAGAAAAACATTTCGCTCGTTATTTTGACTCATAACAATCCAGTCTTTTAATAATGCTAGATACAGCAATCAGCAAATCTAAACATAACAATGTTACATATTATATAGTAGTTGCTTGGCAATAGTAGATAATGCAGATGTAAATTTAGTCGAGCCTCCGGTAACAGCGATCGATATACCAATAACAATTTGTATCCTTTTACTAGTACATATATGCATTTATTATATACATAAAATAAATGAATGTAACAATTGTTTGATAATTTTTCAATCGTTAAGAGGTAACCACTGAACGTAGATTTTATTAATATTTTTTTGATTTTTATCTACTCAAAAAAGGTGTTTATTAAAAAAACACCCACGAGTCGGCATTCAAGGCGAAATCCAAAGAAAATCTTAAGAAAAGGGCTGAGAAATCTTTACAGCAAATGACCTACATGCGCGGAAAGCACAGGTAGCATAAATAAAATATGATACTCGTAATATTAATTTTTGCGGAATATCACAAGCGGATCTTTTTTGGTATCAGCATGTGTCGTTCAGAGTTTTTTAAGCATTCTGAGGCACTGAATTTACTTACATTCACTAAACGAATATTTAATTTGTACCGAAACAAAACCGAAAAAAGAGTACATACAAGTGCCTCAAACTTTTATGTACCCATGGTAGTTTGACAAATTATCCCTTAAAAATAATTAAGATCAATGCGAAAAAGTAGTTTTGTGAAACTTTGCGTGACCAATGTAATAAATACTAATCGTTTTTTTAATAACTAGATTATATTACCAGCAGGAATTTAACCTGATGGTAAGTGATACGCCTGCCCACAATAATGTGGCGCTGGTTAAGGTGTTTACACTGATATTATAAGTCTCGTTACCCCAGTAACTTCTATCGCTACAGCGCTTTTTAAACTGGAACACCACACAGATATAAGTAGGTCCCGTTAATATTTATTGGAATCGATTTGTTTGTAACCAATAATACTTTCCAAAAAATCTAATACGAACCTTGAACTATGTCGTTGTTAATAAATAGATACTGCGCTATATAAATATTGCACTTGTTATTGATAACTTATTTAGTCATCAACTTAATAGAGTTTACTTGTAAGCTTCGCTCTAATTAAAAACAACAAATTTACGAGGCAAATTTACTTAGCTAACAGGAAGCAGTCAGATTGTTAGAGTTGTAAGCAAAAAGATCGTTAATCACTAAAAGTTTCATTTAGAACTTTTTATTTAATTTACGGATGGGAGTTAAAGAAGAAATTTAGTACTTACACAGCTACATTATTGAAACGAATGTCAGGTCTAGTTTCATATAAATAATAAGTATGAATAAGCAGTAAGAATTTATATGTTTGGTTAAATTGACCTTTACACCTCATTAAACATTTCATTTAACTAAATATTATGCTATTACTCATTGACAGTATCATAATGCTTTAAAGTAGGAAGTTACACAAAAAGGAGAATTTTCATTTAATTTTACAACGTGTTTTGTATGTGAAGTAACTTTGTATATAAAGTAAGCTGTCACGACTTTTTATCTAAATCGGGGTAGATCCTGATAACAAATGCAATTCACATTTCATCAAGAATATATTATCCTTTCGCTCCTATCCGGAACGTGACAGTGGCTTTATGTGGACAACAAATTTAAGCAAATGTTTTTTTTTTTTCAAATAGACAACTTATATTGCGTTTTGAACGAACTTCTTTACATCTAGATAAAACACCTCAAGGCGTTTTTAATTTTGTGATTCTTACAGAGAAGTTACCAGTTTTATAGAAAGAAAAAAAAATTGCGTGAAACAGTAGAAATTTATCAACCGTTAAGAAAGACCTCTGCATGATGTGAGATCTTAAACTTAAACGAGTTTTCCTTCTTCTCGTTATCTGCGGCTAGCCGCTATCAAACTTTTACGCTGCTCCGTAAATTGCACATCGCCGGATATTCGCTTGATGTGGTTCAAACGCTTTAATTCAATATTACTTGGTAAAATGTTTGTTAGAATAAAGCGAGCTGATTCACTGGTTAAAGTAAGGTTTTGTTTAATTAAAGGTAGTCATGATTTTACTTTTTCCTTCATTATTCTATTAGAAAGAAATGCGTATGAATAGGCATATCGCAGAAGGGGAAAGATTAATAAGTATCAACGTGGCCTTTTCTTATGTGATAAACCTTAATTTAAAATGATTTTGTATTAGAGAAGAGCGAAAAAGAAAAGAAAATGAGACGACCAGCACCGAGGAGAGTTTTTCAAAGGTCTGACATGTTTAACAGAAGTTTCAATGTACTTTATCAAGTTAAGAATATCGTTAAGAATCTTAGTTATATTAAGTTCATGAATAACGAGAATACCTTGAGTTAGTAGTAGCTTAAGGAAGTACTCCCTACCGATAACATGTCATTTAAAAGAATTTTTCATATAAAAATATTAAAGAGAATTTTAAAGAATGAAAACAACAGATTTTTAAGTAAAGAAAGCGATTTATATGATTCTTTTTATTTTTTTAGAGTCAAAGAATAATGATCTAAATCTTTTACTTACTATTAAATACCTGCTACTATTATTTCTTTTACGTAGCAAACATCAAAGCAGTCTTTTCTCAGAATAAAGTTCTGTTCGTGGTCCTATTCTTCATTGCTGAAGATTGTGTCCGCACTGCAGTGGCTTTGTTGCAGTCTTCACTACACTCGTTCATACTGTGCGGTCTTCGGCTTTTCTAATGGCTGATGTAAGAGTGAGTCCCGTGAGTGATTTCACCTGCTCAGACAAGCGACTAGGTGATCGACTGCATGGTTTTTTCCCTCCACCTTGCCCATAACTATAATTTTGTCTAAGTTAGAATAAAGCATCGAAGTAAAAACCTACTCCATATCAAAAAAACAACGTTGATATTGTATGTATCTACATATATGTATGTGTTATATCACTAACAGTAAGATATATATGATCAAATTTACTTCCTAATATATATTTTATTCGAAATAAGAATTTTAATTATTAAGTATTAAGAACATTTCTGGTATTCTAGTATATTTTCTGGCAAAATTTAAAAACAATAATGTTGTTTATTGTGTATGCATTAAGCTCGACTCATTTTGTATCAAATATGAAATGTGGTTGCAGTTTTCGGCATTTATTACGTTATGGCTTAACTAAAAACTTCCTGTATTTTTATAACCGGGCTCAACAGTAACGAAGCAAAAGCTGTTATATAAACGTAAAAAATATTTATCTAACTGCTAACATTTTTTGTAGTTTCCATTTTATATTTGCAAAATAAAAAAATATTGGAACGTTTTACACATACATTTTACAAATCTATAGTAGTTAAAAAAAAACAAGACTGAATTTATTACATCTTTTAAAATAAAATGATATAAAACCATGAGCATAAACAACCGGTGCTTAATGCATTGTAAATAGAATTTCTCTTTTATTATTCCCAGAGTATGTTACTCCTTGCCTGAATACTTAAATGATACGTGGAGCGGGTGTGATGAGATTTGTGCCCTTGGCGTAAACCGTGCCTTTTCACACATTAAATATTCGCTCATGTATATAAAACTCAGAGCTTTATTAAATTCGGTCGCGAAACACGTATAAAATATTCTACCAATAAGTAACAAAATTGTATAAAGGGTATAAGCAGAAAGTTACTTGACGCGAATAATTTTCGTTAATCTGAATACGTAAAGTTTTATATAACCTGTCACTCACAAAGCGTTAAGTCTGTCTTCTCCAATGCTAATACATATTAATTTTTGGACCGTAATTATAATATGAATATGTATAGGTATTAAAGTATTTTTTGGGTCTATTCTAATATATCTGTTTTATACCTTTATCAGATGATGAGTGATAGCAACGTGGTGCTATAGTTAACACGATGTACACTGTATCACATTGTGCTTGTCGTCATGAGCCTCAATAAATTCACTAACTACAGCGTCCTTCAAACCGGATCACAGTAATGTGTACCGTACCTACCTGGACGTTTACTAGCAACAGAGACTAGTAAAAACTGTTAAAAAGTTATATTTAAATAAATTAATGAAGAAGGAAATGGAGAAAAACAGAGCCGCCGTCAATGACTAAACATAACTAAAACATCGTGTGCTCCGCAGGACTTTGGTTCATATTTTTTTGGTTCAAAATAAAACAATAATGCATAAATTTTTGGTAATTATACATTAAGTTTAACGCTATGATTTATTATCAATTCATCGGTCTAATTGAGTTTTAATTGACGACTAGAAGGAGGGGTACTCAATTTGCCGCAAAAGTTTTATTTTATTATATCAAGTTTGGCTGTTCATAACTTTTTATAATGGTCCAAATTTGATGGATCTTTTATCATTGCATATTCTTTTCTTAAAACAACAACCGATAAATTTAAATCGCGTATGGATTTAAAGAAGAGGGAAAGTAATTGACGATAATTTTACGCCTGTTTCTAATTTCTGGTAACACTTTGTGTTTTCAGTTTTATGTTATTCACTACCGATTTTTGAGTGTATAATTATTATTCAAGAGATAACTGTTAATAAGAGTAAACTCTACAATGTCGGCTGATGTAACCTTTGCCGGATTCTCGAGTATTAAAAGGTTGAATCATTTGTCAAAGCGATTTAGACTGAACGTTTTATTTAACCTTTGTGAGGTATTTGAAGAGAAAGAGATCCAATTGTAAGCTGTCAATAAAATGATCATACGAGTACTTTAAAACATATGTAAATATTTCATTTAGTTTCGTTATTAATTGATAATAAATATAAATTATGAATTTATAGATTTAAAAGAAAAATAAAACAATGTAATACTATTGAACACATCACCCTGAATTATTTTCATGTATGTACGTATATATATCAGCGCTATTTGTGTCCCGCGGGAATGAACCCAATTAACCGACCTGTATGTTTTGACACGATTGTAATATAAGGTTTTATTACATTATCCAATGAAACATCTATATTTACTGCAATAGTTAAATCATTACTGGTGGTAGACCTCTGTTGCCGTAGACTGTCTAGGTAGGTATCATAGAAGAGCTTATTTTTGCCGACAAAAAGTAATGTGCAAGCATTACTGGTGGACGAAAAAGCGGAAGATCTTTCATGGTAAAATGTTTTGGGTGAAACCAGTCAAACTGTGGACTTGTAAAGGCAAATCTTTTCGTCGATTATCATTCGCGGTGAATTCTTGTACTAACAATCAGTGGTTGATATTATATTCGGACTATCGTAGGGAAATTCTTAAATTTGATTTGTGTTTAGTGACTGGCTGATCCACTAAATAAATATTTTTCTTCATGTACTTGCTAAAACGTATATGTAGAAGAAGTTATTTTTGTAATAATATACTTTGAATTTAGTTGAGCTACACGGAAAGATATAAGAAGCACATTTAGAACATAATTTATTGGCAATTAGAGCAACGTACATGCACGTACGGGACCATACATTTCATACAAATAATTTATTTTTCTGCATCCAAAAAGCTACCCAAGGTATAATAAACTTTTGTATTTATTTTCCCATCACTTTAGTAGAGACATGTTATAAATTCTCTAATATTGTTTTAGAGTTATATAGTAACATAAGTACCTATATTAATTATGTTAAGTAAGTTTTAGAAAGAAATACATTTATATTGAAAGTATTTATTTTTATATTTTTTCTCTGTAATAAATAATAAATGTTAAGAAATATTATAGTCGGGACATTCAGTAAATCCATATTAATATTATAAATGCGAAAGTAACTCTGTCTGTCTGTCTGTCTGTCTGTCTGTTACTCTTTCACGCCTAAACGGCTGAACGGATTTTGATGAAATTTGGTATGGTGATAGATGATAACCTAGAAATGGTCATAGGCTATAAATAATCACGCCATCGTTCTTAGGGGGTAGGCAGTAGGCAGATAACTAAATTGAGTTAGTGATTTTTAGTCGTTTTTGTTGGGACTTTTGCTCTTCACGTATAAAAGGCTGAACAGATCTTGATGAAATTTAGTAAGGTAATAGATGGTTACCTAAAAACGGATATAAGATCAAAATGATCACGTCATAGTACTTAGGGGGTAGGAAGTAGGCAGAAAACTGAATTGAGTTAGTGATTTTTTTATGGTTTTTGGCGGGAGTTTTGCTCTATCATGCCTAAACGGCTGAACGGATTTTGATGAAATTTAGTTAGATGATAGATAGTAACCTAGAAAAGGATATGGGCTATTAATATTCATGCTATCGTACGTAAGGCGTAGGCAGTAGGCAGAAAACTGAATTGAGTTAGTGATTTTTAATAGTTTGGTTTAAAAGTTTACCTCATTCACGCCTTAACGTCTGAACGGATTTTTATAAGACTTGGTTAATATAAAGATAGGATCCTAGGCACGGACACAGACTACTTCTTACGGCGGGAAAATACCTCATTCCCGCGGAAATCTAGCGTGATCGTGTCAAGAAGCGAATGACGCCATAGCTACTGAAATGATTTTGAGGTTTTTTTTTTTTTTTTTTTAAATGAGTGTTACTAAGACTTAAAGTTAGTATTTGATCACTTTTCTAACTTAGAGGGTCGGTAGGCGCCATAATTTAGGGAATTTATTATAAAATTTTGATGCATCTGTCTTTATTTAACAGTTTTACTTGGATCGAAACTTAGCGACATACCATCACACTACTTAACTTATAGGGTAGGAAGGTACCAAAATTCAGACTACTTTTTACTTCGGGAAAATATCTCATTCCCACAGGAACCTATACATAGCTACCTATCTACAACATTAAAACTCTGTCTAGAATCACATTACGCCATAGCTATTGATCTGATTTGTATACGATTTTTTATTCAACTGACTGTTAAATTACATACAGATAAAATCTAATTACCTACACCACAGAATTAATATAGTACTACATAACTAGCTACGCTTTAAACTTGAGGAGGTAATTAGATAGACATTTATACGAACTTTATGCTCAGTAATCAATCATAATGATAAGTTAATACTCATTTTAGACAAAGAAACGGATAGGTAATCAGTTCATCACCGAAATTATAACACCTACACTTAGTTTGTTTACTATTCAACGAGGGAAAATAATTCAATATAACGCAAACCTTCAAATCATACGTCGTCGTAGTGAATACAAGACGCTGCGCCGAGCGAAGAGGCGGTGCGGCGCGGGGGGAGGGCCGTGCCCAACTGTGCCTACCCGAGCGGGCAGACGCACGACCACGAGGGCAGACGTCGTCGTCGCACGTATGCGTATGCGAATATTGAAATATTGCGTTACGAAACTCTATTCGTTGCGTATTTTTGGTTAGCTAAAACGTTCTTTTTAAATTCCGAGTTGAAATAGGTACTACGGTCTACGCGTAGGGTCTGTAAGCTTTAATTTAGTCCTTTGTTTTAGATATCTAAATAAATATTTGGTAGGTTATTATTTTTGAGTCCAAGTTGACGTCATTTTCGTATTTTTATTAAGTACTTAGTTACATTTTTATTATTAGGTAGTTAAGGTAGCTGTTAGATGTAGGTATTTTCTTAACCAATCATTCATATCTCTAGGTTTACTCAGATACGTATTATTCTTTATTTTTGCAGTCGCTTTCATTTGTTAATTCTCAATTTTATTCATGTGTAGGTTAAGTGTTTTTTAGCTCACATCAGGATGTTTATAGTTCGTAGTAAATTAGTTTAGTAATAGATTTTGTCATTATATTATAGTACTTTTATGTTAGTTTTGATAGATAAGTAGGTAGTACCAGTAGTGAAGAAAATTGTGTATTGTGGTGTGGTACATAAATTCAATATTTTTTGAATTTATTTAGTTAATTTAGGTTTTAGGTATAAAAGGTTTGTCAGGTGCATAGTTGTTTAGGTTCAATACGTTATTGATTGATTTAGATATTTAGGTTATAAGTAAAAAGGTTTGCTTTATCGAAGTTTTTATAAAAAATTGTCTTACGTTGTAGTTTTTAAAACTACCGATTTTAAAAATCTTTAATTATTGTTTTATTGTTTTCGATATGCCACGCAAACGTAAATCCAATCTAAGCCGTAGTTCTAGCAGAGCTCGAACTGCAAAAGTTGCTAAACCAAAGCCGGAAGCAGACTCAGACGCGTCAGATGTTAGATCTCAGCGTCATGCGACTCAAAGAGCTTCTGAGACCTATACGCAGACTCAAGCCCGTAGGACCTTAGATGCTGAGCGCCACGCATCTCAAAGGGCCTCTGAGACGTTTACACAGACTCAAGCTTGGCAGGTAGGTAGTTAGTAGTATTTTAAACCGATTTACATTATTTACTTTTTATATTTACTAAGGAAACATTCGGAGCTATCCATTATGTAGCTTAGGTTGCTTTTGAACAAATTTGATGTGAAGTTGAGGACTGGAACACGATAGTGGGACATTGTTGCAGGGGGACTTATAGCCGGGAGAAAACAAAAAAACTTATGCGGACGAAGTCGCGGGTAAAAGCTAGTATTATTAATTAAAAAAATCTGTTACTGGTAAGTTCCAAACTCTTATAGGTTTACCAATGTAACTAAAGCAAAAAAAAATTAAAATCTTGTTTACAAGATAATGGTATGTAGAAATCGGCATGTTGCTAGCCCTAATAGTACGCATATGTAATAAACTTCAGCAATTTGCAGCCATTGTGGAGGAATTATGATTATTACTTGCTCAACACAACCGTGACTACTATAACTTGGCGAGACTCTCTGTATCTAATGTTTCCTGTTGACGTCTTATTGTCACAATAATATTATACACAAAACCTCCTGATGTTTATATCTTAGTAAATGATTACATAGCAGTGTTTAATATTTTACTTTATGTACTTTTAAAGATCATGCTTTATTTTTAAATTAAATTTCCTTGTCTAAAAATTTCCTCTTTGTATATTTTACATGGTACATTTAGGTCAACCCCTAATGTGATGGCCACGACCACTCTGTCAAGAGTGAAAACGACTAGGAAGAAGAAGATTTCATTAAGCAACTGTCATATGCTTTAACGGTAACATCGTAATCAAAAAGTTCGGTGTAATTAGCGCCTTAATAATGCTCTGTAATTAACTGTATTACAGAGGGAACTGCATAACTTTTGTATCGTTCATCGGATCTCAAAGAAAATTATACTTGAAAATGTTTGCGCGATATCAATTTTTAATAGCTTCTCGGCAGCGTATCGCTGTATAAATTTACGATAGTTGTTAGGAATTGTCAGTTCTCAGGTACAGAAATAAATATTCAATAGCAAAACGAAGTCTTCTGTTTAGTTAACTTAGTTATCTTAACTTGGGTCGTTTTGAAAATCCGCGGTAACCCGTAAAGACTCGCCACCAAGAGAAATAAAGCATCACGGCTTATCCAATCAAGTAATTTTCAAAGCTACACTGCTTTTCTAATTGAAATGAAATAATAAATGTTGGGGGCTCTTTGATGACGTGAAGAATCCCCACATTATTCTCACTCATCATAAGAAACTTGATAAGTAATAAGTAGCTACTCCTACAGTAAAAGAGTGGATCAAATTATCATTTATAGCACTAAATATGACTATTTTAGTTCTATTAAAAATAAAGAGCCAGAGACCTAAAGGTGTTCGGGGCCTTCTCTCACAAAGAGAGAGCAAGGTCATTTACCCACAACGCTGGTCAAGTGTAGGTTGATAGAGTTCACAGGTCCAAGAAAGTTGTTGTTTTTGGAACTTATCAGTATTTCCTCGAATAAACTCAGTGGAAATTGAAATAGTCCCTCTAAGAGACGTAGTTTTATATGTTCAAAAGAGTCTAAATATAACCTCCAACTTAATTTCTGTGTGCTGAATTAATTCAGTTACGCTGCTCAAGCGGAATGCGGAATGCCTCTTTGAATGTATAATTGCCTATACATGTATAGCATATCTAAAGCGTGTTAGTAAGTCTTTAGCTATTACATCCAACAGTAATCACGCGTACGCTCACAGCATCATTTCTTAAGCTTTCTTAGGATTATAAACAAACACGTGTATTAACTATGTACGTTAATGTATATTGTGTAATAGGTATAACAGAAAAAACTTAATTTATTTTATAAGTTGTAAACAGTCATTGATACATTTACATAACTCTACTTTTAACTGTTAATGTTTTATTCGAAAGAACACAAACCATTGGCGAATAGAAACGTTTGTAACAGTTATTGATTTTATTAATACTGGTACCATTTATAACTTACTTTTGAGTTCATCAAAAGAGGACGCGTTGCGAATTGTCTTTAATGTATATAATAAACAGTTGGCAATTATAAGAAAATGTACAAATCAATTTTATCACAGATTTTTAATTTGAGTTGGAAAACGTTAATGAGATTACATCCAAAACTTAAATTACAGCCAAAATATGAATAACTAAGACGAGGCATTATTTACGTCTTGGCTTACAGTAATGTAGCGTATAAAATTTAAATTTTTAAACGGGTAGCTGTGCAATTTGCGTTGGTAAGAGCTAAAAGTACTACCCCAGCCAGTCCGACGCGTTCCTTATGCTTGATACTGCGCTGCGCTGCCTTTCCATGTTAAAAATTCACGAATTAAGAGGGAATACATTAAATGTTTAGAGACTTTTTAGGGAAGTCTCTAAAAAATGTTATGTAATATCGAAGGAAAATTCACGTAAACTTTTGAATTTTCTTAATTTTTAACTTTATAATGTCCCACTTTGTTTTTAAATGGGCTTGTAGTTAGTGAAATTACTTAGATACCAAGATATACCGAAATTTACTAATGTGGTGCTGTATTTCACCAATTGTATTTTATCAACAACTGAACTTTGTGGTTCGTCTAAAAAAATTTATCTCTGGAATATTATATTGATATTTTATATTATTTATGTTAACGTCTTGTTACCTTGTTTTACTTTTGTGTGTGCTTTTGTTAAACATGCTAAAATATATTCATTGGGATGTAACTCTAGAATAAATAAATCGTGATAATCACAGGTTCGTGGCTGATCTTCCATTATTGTGTTTTTTCTAATATCTAAGCCAAGCACAGATGGAAGTTAAATGGGATTTTTAGTAATGTTCGAAATTCTAATATTTCTAGTTCGATACTGAATAATCCAAGAACACCAAGGCGTGCTTGTTGCAGTAGGTATCGTTACAAGACTAAATCTCTAAATAATCCGATAAACTCTAGAAACTGTACTAAGCACGTTCGAGGGCAATCTGTTAACTATATTTTTTACTATTCGAAGAGAAAGAAAAATAGAGATAATTATACGTAATGATTAAGGCCAAACACTGCTCATTGAAATTTCAATACACGAAATTAATATAAAGATCAAAATTCTTTTTCTTCAGAAGTAAGGTAACGTAATAAAAGTTTAAATATTTTCGATATTTATAACAAAGTTTAGTGTCGGATTATTGTCGAAAAATCAATGTTAACCTTTTTTGTTGCGATAGTAATTTTTAAAATCGAAGTCAGTGAAACTTAGTATTTTTAAAAAGCTATAGTATTTCATTTAAAAAAGTAGTCGTGGAAAATAAATAAAACTTTTGAGTTGACAATTTTGTAAAAAAAAAAATTATTTATGTTTTAGACAATATAAGCAATAAGGTTAAAAATGGAAGTAATAAGCAATTTTTTCAATAACATCTACAGAAAATGTCTTTTTGCGCATCAATTCCTGTTTATTCCATTATTGGAAAGATGAATAGAGCATTTATCACTTCGGTTAGCGAGAATTGCCTCTGACCAATCTTAGTAATTTACATAATATTCCTTGTTTCAATTTCGTGCAAGATTTGGGTCCCTCCATGTCTTATCATAATGATGCAGACAAATCCTTCCATCCCTTTCTTGATTTTAGAGTCCTTGAATTACTTCTAAATCGAATTCTCTATTTAAGAAAAAAATAACGAATATGACGGGACGAGTAGAACAATGTGACGTTATTTAGAAAGATGGACATTACATCACATATTCTTCGTCACTTTGAGTTACAATATGTGAAGTATCGTTACCCTAGTAATTTAACAAGCAATAGCGCCTTTCAAACCGAATACATTAATGTTTGTGTACTATTATTTGAAGACAGAAATAGGCGCGGCGGTGGAACCTACCGAAATGGTCTCTGGGTACAGAAACTTGCTCTGAATAAATATTAGTAATATAGTAATGTTTATACATATAAAAATAGTTAAAATGAATAATTTTCCATGTATCTTAGATGTAAAATAGTTAAGTAAATATAGTGATTCATCGTTCAATTTATGTCTTATATTTAAATAACTTAGTTTTAATTAGGTATGATGACAAAACCATGTCCTATATAATTAAAACAGAGAAGAAGTACTTTATACTCTCTGTTTAAAGTACGTGGAGGAGAATAAAATATATATTTTAAACTAATATTTACCAATTTATTATGCAGGAACTTAAACTGTCCTTAGAACATTATTTGACCAACGGTATAAATGGGTTTCATAAATGCGATTTTATTATAATCAGATAATTATTTGTTATGATTGTCACATAAAGACTATCTTGTTTATAAGATTAAGGTTTTTAATTTCTATGTTATTGCAATTTATTATATGGGCGAGTCTGCTTGTTCAGGGAAAATCCAAGAATACAATTACAATAATAAAATAAGATGGGTTTATATCAGTAAGATCATGAATGTTTTAAATGAACTTAGTGTCAAAGTTGCGGGTTCAGCTAACAATACAATTCAAAGCTTAACACAACGAAATCCCACCCGGATAGAATCGCTTTCCGACAATGTTAATATAACTTTGTTATTAGTTTATAAACACATGTCATAAATGAGTTTATCAACCTGTCACAGAAACAGTAGTAAGTAGAACGATACTACGACTAAAATAATATTAACATATTTTTAATCCAAAATTATTGCGTCTGCAAATTAAGATCAATATTTGTAATGAACTCTTAATACTTTTACATATAAACTAGGAAATATTCTAAAGGTATATGAACAATTGTTTATAAATATTATAAATGATTTTTACTTGATATAATTGTTATAGTTAAATATTTTTTTTTTAAATATAAAAAAATGTGGAGGTTATATAGACGAAAGAAGACGAAAATAACATTGATAAATAATAATCTTATCCATTTCACGTCTCGTGATTGTAGTTCAGTAAGAGTTATACGATAATATAATTCTAAATATATTTATTGAATATAAATTCAATACGGGTTCTGTGTGTTATGATAAGATTATATTATAATAATATACAATATAACATTTTGGGAATACGAGTATGAGTAGGTACCGCCGCACTTATTATTTCCATCGCTAAGCAGTAGTCTAAAATTCTGCTATAACCTAGTTTTGAAGATAAATATCCTTTGAATTTATTAAGGTTACAAGATTTAATACTAAGTCTCCAGGCGACGAGTATTGTTCTAAACAACAATTTATGCAGTAACATTTTTGTAGGCAGCAGGCTTGTAAATAGGTGAACGACCTGTTTTACTTCCTTGTGTAAAGAAATAAGCTTGAACTAACACAAGGGCAAATATGAGCGTGCCATAAATAACATACGTTATTAGTAAAACAGTGGCACTGACACGCTCAAACAACGTGTCAACGAGGCTGACGAAAAGGCTTGCATCTGACCTGGATAGCGAACATAACCGCGGCTTGTTTATGCATGTCACGCATAGAATATATTTTTTTTGCATAACAAGCTTTCCCGCTTATTTTTATTACAACATTTAAATAGTTTATACTTTTTCAAACATAATGGTGAGTTTACTAGGAGCAGATTACTGTTGCCGGAGAACGTCTAGGTAGTTACCATCGCAGTGCCTATTTCTATTACCAAATAATAGTGTGTAAAACTTTTATTATGTTCCAGTTTGCAGGGCGCTATAGCTATTGAAATTACTGGCGTAACGAGATTAAAAATCTTGAATATATCTTTACCTCTAAATGAACGAATTGTACTGATCCAGTAAGATACTCAATATTTAAGTAAGTAGGCAATAATAAATATATTCATTAAAATATATGGATTTTTTTTCTCAAACATGTAAGCTTTTAAAAATTATAATAGTAAACAAAGTAATTAAAATATTTTATAAACAATCATTTCATATTTGAAAGAGGTTTTAAACTTTCATTATAGTTAAAAAGTAACTACAGAATGTTAAAGAAACTATAGTTTTTATTTACTTTTCTCTAAGAATTATTTGTATCAGAACTACAGACAGCCTTGCTTATGAAATATTGTCTAGTCATTTTAAATTATAATATTTGTAACTTAATTTTACTTCAAATAAACTTTTTATACTTATATTAATTACTCGAGAAATGTAATTTTAAAAACATTAGCAAAGATAAATGTTTAAAGTCGCCCCCAGTATGTCATTCGCATCAAGTTAATCCCTGTGATCCGGTCTTTATCCTGGCTCCGTTTTAATTTTGAATCTGGGACCCTGCGTAGTTTCACATTTTTCAATGAAGCGCGAAATCTTTGTAATAGAATACGGTCCTAAAATATAAGGCATGAATGAATCAATGTAAAAAGCCGGCATCCTCGTGAAATGCTATTATTTTGCCCTTCATCAATGACAATGAAAATCATTCGTGGGGTTGATAATAGGTAATCTTGCGAGTAATTTCTAATAACATTGATAAAACCTAATTAATAACAAAGAAAATATTGAACTGTAATAATTTTAAACGAAAAATTTTCTTATTTGATTCGATATTTTGATAATAAAACTAACTTGTGAATATAAATGAATTTATTTTCGAGTTCTTCAATTTGTCTCAATTATACATATAATATGTGGCCATTTACAAAGATTTTCCATTACGTTTTTGATGTAGAAAATTAGGAATAAAATTTTCTTTAAACAGTTTTCATTTAGATTTAATGGACCACAAGCTCCGTTTGCCTTGGGCCAGTTGTTTATTACCTCAAGTTTCTAAAATTTAAAACCCGTTTGAAATCATTGAATTCAAAAACCGTTTGAAATTGACTTTCTCTTTGTATTTAATATCCTTCTTTATCCTAAGCAAATAAACATTAGAATAAAAGTACTTTACTAAATGCGGTGAGATGATAATTAATATTTTTTTTAAATTATCGTTAATGTACATAAATTTAATATAATTTCGCGAACCTCTCAATTTTTATTAATTTTAGGTTTTTTAACAAAACTGGAAAAAACGGAATCATAATTGAGTCTTATATAAACAAACAACAAAATTCAAAATCGGTGTTTTGTTTCAGTACAAGCCTTTTTTAGGTCACAAACTAAGCTTAATTACGCTCTTAAGTTTACGCTACTCTTATTCAAGGAGATAGTTGAAACTGCTGCATTACAATCTCAAATTAAAAACGGGTTTTTAAGTGGTTCATTAGACTTCTGTATAAAGCTTTCTGAATAAAATTAGTACATTTTTAATATTGTGTATAATATTTCTTTAGGCATAAAGCCTTACGTAAGTTGTTAGGAAGTAAGAAAATTATGATGAAAAGTCGAAAATTGCGTTTGTTTTGTCACGAGGTTTATAAAAAATACTTATAGACCTTATCCATGGCATTTTAGATGGACTGCAATGTCCATTTCTGGTGCAATGCTGCACTGTGTTAATATTACTGTTTGCTGTTTAAAGAGTTCTGTACTTAATTAAATTACTAACATTATGACATGTATTTCCAGCGTAACGAACATAAGATAATATAATTGTCAGAGTGATTATTTTGTATTCGTTTAATAACGAAATTTGTAATAAGTGTGTACATTTTTAAAGCCTTCTTTTGCAAGGAAAATTTATTAAAAAAGAACAGAATCAAATGGTCTCAACACGTATAACTTGTCACTTGACCTAAATTATACGCAACGAGAATCGGGACGCAAGCCAACGTCCATTATGTAATTTAAATAAAAATAAAAACATTTCAAGTGAAAGTTTTTTAATACATAATTTAAAAAAAGTGTAAATGTCGCTTACATTTTTGAGAACGATTATTTTTTATTTAAACGGCTGATTTTTTTAGATCTAATTCGCATGGAACCTGCATATATAGTGCAAGTAGGTTAAATTGATAATATACGATACAGACTTATAGAGTTATTAGAGAGAGTAGTGGTGTTAGACTGCAGCAAAGTCTAGAATTTATTTATGCGGTTGTACATGTAACTGCTGATATATTGAGTGGATTGAGGCACTTTTGTTGATTACGTATAGTATTTATATATACGATTGAGGAGTGAATGATTCAGAAACAGAGAATTGGGCATGATGGTGATACTTAATAGATTAATTCGATTTTACTTTTATTAATAGTGTAGAGGCGCAAATGGAAAACTAATGATTGGTTAATTATTTGATATTATTGTTTACTAAATATTAAATATAACCACATATGCTTATTATAGTATATGTACAGTTATTTATTTAGGTTTTTTTTTTAAATAATGATAGTACCTACTATTAAAAATGTATTTCAAACTAAACAGATTATTTGTATTCCATTCACGGTTCCTTTGGTGTATGCAATTGTACAATTGCTGGTACTATTGTGCCGTAATTAGAGCAATTTAGTCGTCTTCTGTAGAACCAAATTAAAATAGACAAACTACTAATGAAATTTTGCTAAAAATTCAAATACAACTTGTTTTAGTGCAGTTGCACTGTACGACTGAGGATTTGAATTATAAATGTTACGTAGCCATAAGCATTGTCGTGTACAAACATGAAATGTATTTTTAATT
The DNA here is from genome assembly GCA_029286795.1 of Byasa hedistus. Taxonomy (NCBI): domain Eukaryota; kingdom Metazoa; phylum Arthropoda; class Insecta; order Lepidoptera; family Papilionidae; genus Byasa; species Byasa hedistus. The sequence goes on from JAGSMW010000008.1 coordinate 4,932,071, forward strand.
CTTTTTGTACTCATAATTTGTAATTAATTTATTATAATAACACAATGTTAACAATAAAACGTTGTGTAAAATAACCTGCGTATTTTTTTCATATAAGTTGGGACAATATAATGAAAAAGAGATTAAAGCTTGTTTATAACACTGCTTAACTTCTGTTAAAAATTACATTGTCAGTAACATAACATTGGCGATTATAGCTAACTTTTGTTCATTATTCACTTTAAATACTAAACTGTAATTAGGAATGAAATAAATACGTCAGCAGTTCAATTAAATCTTTAATCAAACCCCTGATTGTGGTTGATTAAATGCTGCCAAACGTTACGCCTAATTTAATGGGACGAATAAATTTCTTGGAATTAGAATTTAATCTCCTTTAAAGCGAACGGTAACGATAGACGAATTTATTATACGTATATATAAAAACCGAATAAATAAAGGTTTACGGAGACATATCGCAAAACCCTCATAGCTACTCTTCTTCTCCTTAGTATTTGTCGTCTTTTAATGGCATCTGCTTTTTTACTTCTTGCATTCTACTATTTACTACTAGATTAATTTTTATGACTAAAAGACAGTTTTCATACAAAATTCAATAATTTATACAATATCAATACAAAGTAATCCCGACTTAATCGTCTAGAGATTAGGAAAATATTAACAACGCTTGGGTATTGTACTCATATATCTTGACATTTGGCAGAGACGAAATCTACTGAGGAAAACTTAATTGTACTTTTTAACCGCAGAAGTTTATGTTTCATATATGATCACACGTAACTTTTTACAGTCTGAACAAATGATAATTTTGAAAAGACTGCCATAATGCATCTCTTAAAAAATGTAACTATAGAATATTAATTAATATACTCTGGAGAACATGTCGTCAAATATATAAGCTAATCTCATTAATAAAGCATGTAGTCATTACTGATTAGTTCCTCAAGCAATAATTAATTCATGTAGATAACAAAGGTACTGCAAGTTCGTGTAATGAACAGTGCGATTTATTATTTAAGTTATGTGCAAAACAATGAGTTTCACATATTACTTGTACAAACAAGAAGTTAATATTACAAGTCTATTGCTTCATTCCAATTTAAACGTTTCGAAGGATACATAAACCCTGTTTAATTAAATCACACCCCGTTAATCAGATTCCATGTTAATACGGTGCATAATTATCAAGCAACATTTCACTATATTTTCAAACTTTTTGTTTTCTGAACCTCTTTGAAAAAAATTATGTTATACTTAAATTATACATTTAACATAGATCAGCTTTATTATAAATTTTGATATTACATTATATATTATTATACTTGTATATTTTATAGATTAGCCAGAGCGTTTTATCAGCCCCATTTATTAGAGACCGTATATAAATCCACATTTGAAATACATTTTATTTTTCAATAGACTAACACAGTTTACTAGGTGTTAAGTGGGAGTGGCGAACGAGGCCGGGTATGGTAACACAAGCTCGACCATAATATTTTGGGTCTCATAGCTTGACAGTGAGAACACAGCAGTTAAGGCAGCAGATTTACATATTACAGGTAAGTTCAAAATAAAGCTTGCTATCAACCAAAGAATTAATGGTACTTAGTTAATAGTGTTTATAGTTAAATATTTGTAGTAGATAAGGTTATGATGAGATTAACGTTTATTTACTTTATACACCAACAGTAAAACATGCTCATCATCATATAACATGTGATATAGACAGACATCAAAGGCCCTTAAAGCCCCTAAAAATAAAAAAAATCTTCAGTTAGTATAACATTCGACAAGCGCTTCTAACAATATAAAAGAATAATAGAGAATTGGTATACGAGTAATAGTAGCGATCCGATCTAAATTTGCCGAAATTTTCATTACTAATTTAATCTGTGGGATTGATATATCGGACACCGCTTGCAGAAATGCAATTACTAGGTATTGCGTTAGATTTGGGCTAAGCATTGTATACTGATCGTTCATTTAACACTTACAAGCAATTCATATTCGCATGATCAGATTTCTGGTAGCAGGATTCTGTTGCCGGATACCGATCGGTACCACCGCCATTCTCATTTCTGCCGCTAAGCAGTAATCTGTAAACATGATTGTATTCTATTTATTAGGGCGTTATAACAAGTGAAATTACAGGGGCATATACATTATTTTGTCTGGAATCGACAGGCACAACATGGTGTCACTTATCATCCCGACTATCGCCACATGAGTGAATTCTCTTAGAATGTGTGAAAATGTTTTTTTTTAAATCACGCTAAGACAATAGAAAAAAAAATATAAAGCATAACAAGTGTTTTGATACCTATAACTACCTATTAATTAATAAAAAAGATACATTCTGAAATCTGATTTCAAGTTAAATGAGTTTTGCCTTTTCTTGTTATCCTTGTCCAGCCGCTGTCAAACTTTTGCTCTGTTCTGTTAAATAAACATCAAAACTTTTTACTTCACTTTACCGAATTGTTAACAATTACTTGTATAAGAGTATTAAAAAAAACAATCATTACAGGGTTTTGTACGTTTTTTGATACCAAAATATAGTTTTTTATCAAAAAGTATGGGGCTGGCATGTCCCTAAGAGATAAGCCCAAAAAAAAAGAAAAAGAAAAATAATCAAAAAGTATTGTCTTAGTTAAATTTGTAATGAATGTGTTAGTGACAGTGTTGATATATGATAACTTAGTTGTTCCTAAACTACGAATACTTATCATATTAATATAATATAATTTTATGCAGCGTATATTTTAAATATACTATTAACTAATTTGTAATGTGATAAAAGAAAATGGTCAATGATTGAATTTTTTGACAAAGCTGTACTTTTTTAAAAACTATTTCTGAAATAGTTTTTAAAAAACAAACAGCTACACAGGAACAAATATCCGTATTTGCCTTGGCCTTTTGTTAATAACTTGAACAAAATCTTAATAAATTGAAACTTGAATAGATCAGCTTATCTTTTTAATTAAATCTTACAGTTGTTTTGTTTTAATGAAAAAAGACAAAAATGGAGGCTTATCTTTGGTGGACTGAATTAAGAATGTTTATTCTGACAAAAGTACTCGCCTCATTTTTATGTTAGACCTTCAACGGAAGAAAACTTAACACAATTTTGTTTTTTCTTTACATTTCTTTAATAAAATATAAAAAGTATAATATGAATTTAGTAAATATTATGGCATGGAATAGTTTGAAGTGTTTTCGAAGACAGATAGCGTTTTTGCATTAAGTAATGAAAAATAGTATATAGAGACTGTTTTTAATCAAGATGGCGAGTCAGTATAACTATAAATAATGTTGTCTTTATATTTTTAATAAGGCTTATGAGTGGGATAGAAATGTAATGCTTTCTTTAATAAAATATAAAAAGTATAATATGAATTTAGTAAATATTATGGCATGGAATAGTTTGAAGTGTTTTCGAAGACAGATAGCGTTTTTGCATTAAGTAATGAAAAACAGTATATAGAGACTGTTTTTAATCAAGATGGCGAGTCAGTATAACTATAATTAATGTTGTCTTTATATGTTTACTAAGGCTCGTGAGTGGGATAGAAATGTAATGCTTTACGTCATTTTCAGAATTAGAACACCTTTTTTTGTTCAATTCTGTTTTTCACAAAAATATAATTCAGTTTACACCTAGTTTTGTATAATAAATAAAATGTAGGATTTTTAGAAATTATTTGACAAAATAGTTACGCTGTACATTTACATCATATTTCGATTGCGTGTTATTATTATAGAAATAATGAAATTGTATGGAGTACAGTACAGTACTTATTTTGTACTATAAATTCTATATGTACTATAATGGGATAGTGTAAATTGTTTAAGAAACTTTATCTATAAAGCCAAAGAACGATTACCATAAAGATTTGATCTGTATGTATTCACGGATAAGTTTTCTATTATCTACTTCGTTGTAGCTCACTGTTAACGCAGTAGAAAATTACTGTACCGTTAAACCAATCTTCTTATATGGGGAAAATACACGTTTTATAAATAAATAACATCGTAGAGGGAGCAGAAAATCGTTTGCGTGGTACAGTTAAATATAAAACTAGTGTTACGGCTCTCATACTAGACACCAATATAACCCTTACTTTGCTACCAAAGAGTTGTTTGCAAACGTTTACATCGTACGTAGAATTGCAATACGTAACTCTTCAGTCAAACATTACTTTGCAAATATTAAAGAGTTGCAGAATATTTATTGACAGTGCGATGAGTAAAAATATAAATTTGCACTCGTTATTTATTACTACGTAATTTAAAAATTACTTTATTATTAAATTGTCGTTTTTATCTTACCTCATGCACAATTTAACTTTTTGTTTGTATAAAAGATATAAATACAATGAAAAACATTGTAGACACGTTAAACGTATAAAAAATTAAGCAGAAGTTCTAAGTCGCAATAATTATGTTACAGTTTAAAAAATAATGCATTAATAAAAAATATTCTCAGATATTAAACTTTAAAAAAAAGTAAAGGATTGGAGCAGAAAAACGAGGTTTTAGTAAAAAGCAAAAATCATATTTCTTTTAGTGTAATAAAAAGGATAGCGCTAAGTTTTATATGAATAAACATTTCAAACTAACTGCGATAGCAAATAAACAAGCTTTAGTTCGTTGGACGGTTACTCGACTACTGACTGGATTTATAAAAAATATGACCAGCGTCAGTAATTATTTCCTTCAAAATGTTAAATTTCAAACCTGATAGAATATTTTCAAGTTTAGTACAATTTGTAACGAAATAAATTTGATTTCATCCTGCAACTAAAAATATTTTTATAATATCAAAACACCGATAAAGTACTTTATCGATCGTTTGAAGTCTTAGTTGCTTTTCCTTAATATTTCTTATGTAAGAATTCGATTCCAACCGAACCAAATAATAACTTGTTGAAACGTTTCACCTCGTCAAACCTTTTCAGACTTACTTTACGACGACTTAAATCTAAGAAACTTTATTAATAAACCAAATAAAGTGAAAACTAAAATGAATTTAACTTTCGACGTCATGAAAGTTTTGAAGGTTCCTTAATAAACGGCGTACGAATGTTATATTCCGTTTTCCTTTTATTACAAGTCTTAGGAACTCGAGAGTCTTGAATAACTCTTACAAAAGCGGCACTATATTAATATCGAATTTTGATATAATCTTATAGGTTTAGGTTGTTTTCTATTTTAACTAATCGCTAGTGCTTCTAAAATCTTTTAGATATTAGAACATTTTCTATGACAAAAACGAAAAGAAATAGAAGTACTTTACATCTTAAGTGAGGAAGAAAGAAAATTATCTGGAAAAGTAAACTATTATTGAAATATCATACGATAAAGTGTTATTTAAAGCACCGACTTTGAATGCAATCTCCATAATGGCCGCTTTGTAAGTGTGCAGACAAAACCAGCGGAAGCCGCGTGAAGCCGTTGTGAGGCGTGAGCCGGATAGAGTCGGCAAAAGGAACGAGACCGGTGTGCAAATTTGCTTTTTCTTTTAAATTTCCAGGAAAAAATTTCACAATTAAAAATGAAAGTTTTATCTCATAATAATATTAATCGAAAACTTTCTATAAACTCTTCGCAAACAGGTTAGCTATAAACGCAAAAATCATTATTTTTCTCGGAAAGGAATCGATGATAAATAAAAATTTAAATATAGCAGTTTCTATAGAAATGAATAAGTACAAATCTTTCTTAATTTCCACTTTCAGAGTTAATTTTATCTTCAATATTTATGGGCCCAACTTTGTAGTACAGTCTTCAACAAATTAGGAAGCATCAAAACCAAAATACACAAAAAGAACATAATGGATAACCCCGATGAAGATTTACAATCATGATAATTGAATTTCCTGAAGATAAACTGAAAGACTATAACAGTTGCCTTTTCTCTTTGTACCTTTGATGTACGTTTTGAGCTTAGTGCACGTAAATGTCGACCGCAAACAAGCAACAAACAAGCGAGCGATATGGATGTTTACCCAGCATCAGCCTAACAAATGTAAACCGACTTTACAAATAAACAAAATCCAGTAAACGCATTGCCATTGTTCGCTTACTAGTTCTATATTTTTTATTATTACCATTATGTAAATATCTATTAATTTAGTGTTGATTTAGTGAGAAGATAGTGTCGATATTTATAAATAAAAATAAAGCTCTCTTTTATGAATCCACAATAGTTTGAAATATTTATAAAATTGTATAATTTAAAATGAAATAGAGAAATTAACTTTACCCTGTGTAGAAGACGGATTTGAATATCTATTAAATGTTTAAACGAATGTTTTTAAATGAGTACATTAAAAAATATATAATTAGTCATGTGGTTGTCTTACTTTCATTGCATTTTCTTTTAAAGTTACTTGAAACTGAATGAAATAGTTTTAATTATCAAGTGGCATAAATTGTTAACCTCAAACTACGTAGATTGAAGCCAGTTATCGTGAACAGAAACGGTAAGTGGATTGTAAAAGTTTAATTTGGATGCTGACTACTTAATTGAGTTACAAATTAAATTCACTATTTGTTGATATTGAACATCACCAACATTTGCCTAGTTGAATATTATTAACTATTATGGTAAATAAATATATTTATAATTTGTGCCTACTTAGCACAACAAATCAAATGCTAGGTCTGTAGTTTTTAAAATATTTGTGCTACCATTATATGTATAGCTTTTGGTATTCGATTCCTAGTGACTATGCTCTGCAATAACAGAACATTATATCCTTAATTACTTAATCATATAAATTTTCCTCGGGTCTGCATTGTTTTCTAAACCAGTCGTGGTCATTTTTAAAACATCGGCAGAAGTTCCTTAGATCTTTTATTATAACGCCGTATCATATACTAATAGAGTAAAAAGTAAAAACAATTAGCTATGCATATTAAGTTCCCACTTTCATATTACTTATTCACTGCTATTGACGGGTATATTCACTACACGTACACTTTATTTACATTAAAAAAATCTTAAATAAATTACTTGTTACGGGCTACGCCGTGAAATGTGTTGTTTTAAAAAGTCACTCGTAATGTATAATTTAATTTCATAGTAATTACAGAATTAATCTATTTCTCAGGAGACGTGGGCGTGTACCAAGGTGTAGTTAATGTTCTCGTACGTTAGCAGTCTTCGTTTCCCACGGGTACTAGTAACATTAAACTACGTGTTCTTAGCTTTTGTATAAACTTACTGCTATATTAGACGGTATTATCTAGGGATTTATCTTTGATATATTATGTAATAAAATTTAGATTTCGGAGCGATTCCTTTTAGTCTATCGATAACGGTATATAAATATGTATTTTTGATCATAAATGATTTCAACCAATTGACGTTAGTCATTATTTCGGGTCGCTTTGCTATTGACTGCGGTTTTATTAAAAGTGCCTATAGTCCCTAACGTTCACATTTCGAGAGTAGTACGTTTTCATGTTCCAAAATAAAAAGAATTTTTCATGTTTTCACAGACCGATCGCTGTATTTGTGCTAGTACAGATCTATATAAATTTATTCAGAGGAATGGCTATATCGCCTTTCCAGTAGAGAATTTCTTTTTTATTAATCATGAGTATTTTAGTTATAAATAAATATGAACGTTAATAAAGAGTAATAATTCTTAGTAAGTAAGTAACACGAAAGCGAGCACGAAAGTGATAAAATATGATATCCCAATATATAATACAGTGATGTGCGTGTTATGACAATTTATGAATATTTAATATCGTAAATTATAAGCTTTTAAAAATTCGTTATACAAAAGTTGTTGTTACCACGGGAAACATGCCGGGCAAGGCTGAAGTCATATTTATTAGAAAACCGAGTGTAATCTGTTTTAGAATAAGAAAAATTTGACAAAGTTATTACTCAGATAAAACGTAATGGTTTCGGGATAGTAAGTGTTATATGTTTTTATATTTTTTTTATTACACAAAGAAAGACGATAGTTCACCTGATGGCAAGTGATACATGTGCTTATAACAAGTTGCGCTAGTGAGGTGTATATAGTTACCTACACAGTATCGTATTGTACTTGTCACCTTTTAATTATTTTCTTAAATAAAAAACATTGCTTATTTGACGATTACATAACACATAGTAATTTAAATTTTAAGATCAACAGAATCGTTAATCATAGTGTACCTTATTCAGGGCTTTTCTTAGTCCATTTTCTCGTAATGACTTGCTGTATTATTGTTTATGTGCTAACGAGTTTGCTTTCATTCTTTAGAAATGAGTATTTCAAAGAGCGCTCATATCTCTCGTTCCACTCGTCGTCTTTTAAGGTATGTTAATGTTTGATGAAGATTTTCGAGTGACATTAATATTTTAAAATCACACACAGATAATCTATTGGCTTCCATGACACAGTGGCTGTTGTCTTACAATACAAGAGCGCCCTAACTTAATTATGGCTCTACATCAATTGTACATGATTGTAAAGTTTATTCGATTTTGTGTTATTATCTGTTAGTTATTATGTATATTTGCCGCAATAATAGTTCGGCTGCGTTTCAGTATTCACACATATAAAAGTCAGAATACTCAAAAGAAGCAAGCTTATTCTCGGCCTCATTTTTTTCCAGAGTCATAAAATTATAAACAATTTTATCTTACCAGCAAATGTTGCAACTTGTAAGAAATCAAGTTTTCATTGATACCAATCTAAAAATACTTTAGCAGTACATTAAATGTTCAGTAATGTTGTGTAATGGTAGGTTTTGTAAAAAAACGAAAATCGAAGGCCAGAATATTACCTGTAAATCGCTGAAATATCGTAAGTTTTTATTTAAGCCCACAAGGATATGTCAATTGGCATATATTCTCTTTTGAACCGATGTCTTTGGGCTGCAGGCTATGTACGTGTGATACTGATCTACTGTCACAGCATTATGAATTAGTTGTCAAAAATGGGTCTTCACTCGTTTTAGACAGTTATTAAACGCGGTAAATTAACACAGTGGAGAAGTTATTTATTTCGTGTAACAGGAAGTGTATATATTTACCTAGTTATTTATTACGTACCATGAAATCCGGGTTTTATAGTTATCTAATTTTGGAAGCTGAAGATTTCCATAGCATGCCTATATTTACTAATTCTCTAGACATTTAACAAATCCTTGCGAGTTTCCCTAATTTTTTTTAAATGTTTTATATTAAAGTGCCGAAAGAATCAATGTATTTCACAGGCACTTTTTTAGTACGTGAACAATGTGAATAATCGTTTTTTAAATTTAGGGACACATACGACACCTTTGCGTTGCAGTTTACCGTTTTAGTGGTACATTTAGCACGTTGCGTTTTGTGTGATAATCAGTAAAATATTGGATACAATAAAGAAAGTAAAATATCAACTTTCGCTTGTACATGCCTGGGAGCAGAAGTGATATTAGCAGTATCTTTTGACTATGTTCCCACATAGTCAAAGCCGACGTCCATCTGGAATTCATACTAGCCGTGGCCATAAGTAATGCGTGAAGCAAAGTAATTATTTAACCTTTTTACCGTTTTAAAATCCTTGTTTTATAATTGTTACGACATAAATACACAACCAATTTATTATTTGGGCCATTGGTACTAAAATTTTATGATGCATGTTTATGAATAAAAACAACAAAACTGTGTGTCAATTTATGTTGATCGGTGAAATGGTCTCAGAGATGAGCATTCTCAAGTATTTTTGACCATTTTATTATTTTTTTACTAAAAAAAAATTAAAATTAACGAATCTGTGGAAAGTCAAATTGACTATGAGAGTTCTCGGTTCTGTAATATTCGGTTAACGCTTGAAATATAGAGATCCTGCTATGCAATAAAATCAAAACGTTTTACTTCAGTTATCCTCGTGTTTCGTAATTACAAAACATTTTTTATGAAATATAAATAATTATGATATATCACGAATTGTAACAGAAGTTATAATATTTATTAAACTCTTGGGAATTCTTGTTTTGTAGCAATCTGTGTAATGGTTACTGGATTGTTTTTAATAATTTAAAGTTACAGTAACAATGGAGGAGTGGCCGAATTTATATTTATATTTGAAATACATATTACTGTCGTGTGTGGGGGTTAGTACTCACTTGCTTAAAGATTGCGTGTTTGACATATGTATGTCGCCATACAAGGTAACGTAAGCAGCAAATATAGTTAAACTGCTAGACTAATAACCTCATGGAATACGACTTAAATGATAGCTTTATTTTAGGGTGACTAAGTTAATATTCTTTCTCACTTCGTTCTTTCTTAGACAAATAAATTACAACACTAAATGTATCTCTCTAATACACTTTTCGTGTGTGTTTCTAATGTGTAAAGAAAGTATATATGAGATGTTGAGTGTTATTTTATCTAAAAAGTAATAAGTATTATTCCATTCGCAAGTATAAAATTTTAGTCATGTCTGCCTAAAAACCCGACGCTTCTAAGTAATCTACTTAAACCTTATGTTCTTCAATTTCTCTTGCTTAAATTTAATTTACTTCAAACCAGAATTGAAAAACAGATAAAGGCGCGCTAAATTCAATCAAAAGCTGATTTTTCTCTCAGTTTAATATTATTTCACTAATGTATCAATTTATTTAAGTAAAGAAATATTTTGTTACTTTTAACTTATGAATCGTAGTATCAATAAAGATGAAAATGGAGTTAAGTCTAGACGTAATACTAGTACCTAATTTGGATGTAAAGTTGAGCGAACATTTTGTCGTATTACAAAATATTAAAATACAATAGCTGTTCGTATCGATATTTATAATAAAGTATGATATGATACAAAATTGAATTATAACTTTGGCCTTAAGGGTAAAGGATATCTAAAACTTTCTTTATTGTACATAACATAAGATGACCTTTGTTCTTTTTTGTCAACCTTTTTTGATACAATAAATTTTACTCGTTTGTCTTATTTGAACGAGAAGATCATTATGGAAATGATTTTTTTATCAATCGTTATTTTTTAATTAACTTTGTACAATCAAAAAATAACACACAAAATAAAATAGGTGTGATATGTAAAGAATACGCTTTTATTACTCAAACAAGAAAGATTAGAACAGGTAAGATTGGCGTAGGTATCAATTGAAATGCGAAACCGATGAAGTCGTGATGATGGCATATCCTATATTATCCGATATATAGAAGTAAAAGTCTTAATTAAAACATTTACAAACATACCATAAAACAGAAATTACCGTTGCTGAATTCGATAAGGATTTACATAACGGTTCCCTAGTGATTTCGCAAACGGCCTTTCTAATGTTCAACATAATTTAATAGATTTTGTTTTTGTGTCTGTCCATTTATTCTTTTGTAATTTGTATAAAACGATGTCGATATTTACTTAATTGTTATACGAGTATACTTTCGTCCCTGTGGTAATTTTAAATATTTCAACAGCCATCGTCATTTGGCTTTACGTCAGTTTTTTTTTTCAATTAAACACGAAAAATTTTATACAGTGCTTGAGCCAACTAACGAATGCCAACGAAAAGGTAAATTCATCAGAGTAAATGGGGAATTCGTTCAATTTGTAAAAAATTTTTTATATCTTGTCGCGTACGAGAACTTGAATCATTAAAGCGTTGATAGCGAATATAAAAAAATCAAAATGTTAGGAAATGAAAACTGTTTAGATTTAGTTTAAAGTTATTTTTGATAGGATTAGGCATTCATCTCGATGTCTATACAATAGCTGGTTGTATAATTTATGTGTAGCTGTACCTTAGTTATATTAAATATATAATTTCCAAAGAATTCTTAGTACTTTACACTACTCATTAAAACTATTCTTTTTTATTACATGCGTTACGTAATGGTTTTTAAAAATAATAATAAGATATGTTTACGTTAATTTACTCACATATTCTTAACTTATTACACAATCGGTGAAGTGGTAAATTAAAATCAGCTCCGGAGTTCAAATTTTGTTTTTCGCTGCTATTTTAACTTTCGCTTTCTGGTTCGTTAGTTGGTTTTGTAATTGCCGATGTTCACTACTCTCATGTTGTTTGTTATTTGTAAATATGTGTTTAAATTACAGAAGTTAAAATGGTATAACAATTTAAATGTGTATGTCAAATGAATTTATGAAGAATTTTAATTAAGTTTTCACAAATATTTTAAGGAACGATATATATGAATTATTAGAAACAAGGTTTAAAAAGAACTTTTAACTGTTGAAAAAGCATAATTTTCTGTTTAACCTTTCATTTAATTAAGTTTTTTTATAATTTTGGATGATTGTTTTGTATCTGTACCTTTTCGATAAAAAAATTTGAATAGCCATGTATAAAAAGGCTTACTCCCTAGCCGTCCATGGCTGACCATAACTCGCTTGCTTTGAACCATGTGTTCATTTTCTTTTTTTAACTTTAAAAAGGACTAAAAGCTCTTGTAGAACGTGTTATTAAATATACGACGTACATCTTGTTTTATGACAAAACAATTTTGTATGAAATAGTGACTACATAAACTAACACACTTATCAATTTGTTTCAAAGATTACAAATAAATTGTGTGAAACTAATGGATTTATCATCATAAATGTTGACAGACATTAGCATTTTATGGAGACTCGTACATAGTCCCCGGATTCAGTTCGTGAGTTGTCTGATATGTATACATATTAGCTAATCTCCGCGTGTACAATACCACGAAAACATTGTATAAATTATTCTAAAAATATTTTGTTAAAAGAATAGGATTCAAACATTTGTATTCAGACTGCGATTGTTAGCGTTCGTGACTGGATTCGTGTAACCGCGGTAAGGTAAATTTCAATTTTTCATAATACATTCATACTATCAACTCTCAATGCGTGTTCCTACAACATTAAGTCACATATTGTTATAAATCAATATTTTCATTCGTTCCTGTAATTTCTCGGCCTTACCGGAATTTTTAAAAGTATTAAGCGACGGCTGTAGTGTGAAAACACTGATGCTTTTAAATCAAATTACAATTCTACGATAACTTTAAATTGGGTATTAATTTGATTACGATGACAAAATTTATCGTATCATATCGCATGAAGATTACAATTAATACGTTTTTTCTAAATACGTTACTGTTTAATTACGAGAAAATATGTGTCATTATTGTCAGCTTGTTATAACTTTAGTAGCTTTTCTAGACAGAAGCGCAAGAAAGAGAAGAGAAGAATTTTCTGTAGCCAAATTCGAATCTGTCGCCAAACAATAGTACGTAAACATTATGTCTGAAGGGCGCTCCGGCTAGTTGTATTACTGGAATAACAAGCTAATACTTTTTGTCAAAGCAATGAGAACCATGCGTTCCTGTGTAGACATCCTAACTAATGCCACATTGTTATGAAGAGGTGTATCATTTACCATCGGATAAAACTTCTTTTCGCCTCGTCATTCTAATAATTTATACGTGTTTCTATGATTTCATATCTTTTGTTAGCTTATGTTCACTTTTAAGGTTTTTATTATTGTGCAATATTGTAATGAGGTTATCAAATTTGAACAGAAAATGTATCTGTAAATATTTTCGGTTACTTCATTTCTTTTCTATTCTTTAGTGCAGCGTGAATGTAAAGCAATTGTGAAGTAACGTGACAAAATTTGATAAAGTGCATATTGGAATCTAAGCTGAACATGTTTATTCGGTACATACAAGTTTTCTTTTATTTTAAATAAAAAAGAATCTTTTTTACTTTATGTATACACGTAATGTAACAGATTAAAAAGTGCTTTTATGATATTCACGAAACAGGATTAATCGAGAAGGTTATTTGAGTGTTTTCATTTCACGAGCAGGACGTTCTCCTGATGGTAACTGACATGCTTGCCTCCGTAAATGTAGTGGTAGTTTGGAGGATAAGTACATCACCACATTATTATCCTCGCTTCGGGACGTAAGATGTTAAGTCTCGATGTAGGTGATATTTCACTAGCTACAATACTCATCTATCCGGAACACAGTAAGGTTTGCATATTATTGTTTCATGTCAGAAATAGGAGCTGCGGTAGTAAAAAAATATGTTGATGTATACTGCAACTGAAGCATTTAAATATTTTTCAAGAAATTCATTATAGATGAACTACTCTGAAAAATTCTAAAATGATGCTAGGTGACGCCGTGTTTTATAGCTTAGCGTCACTAACCATCTGAAATTTACATCATCTCTTTTGTGAATTTAATTAGAAAAAGTATATTAATCTCTTTTTCCGTCAGTTACCGAATAAAATAAAGCTTTTTTTTGAAACCAGAGTAAACGAATAAGAGCTAATATCCGGTGGGAATATTACGTACTTTGAAAACGATATGCGTCAGCGGAAATCGCAAGTTATTGCTACTTAGTTACTTAAATGATTAATAGATTACATTAGATGAAATATATTATTGTGTAAGTATTGTTTGTTGATCGTAAGGTACTCTTTTTGCAGTTATATTACTGAAAAACGTACTTGCTATGGATCAATAATTGTTGAGCTTTGTCATCGCTTATCTTTCGCAAGATACGTAATAATACCGGCGGCCACATTGTTGCGCAACAGCAACAACAGAACAATCCTATTCACTAAAAGCAACGTGAGCGGAATATAAATATTCTGTTACTGCTATAACTCCATTTAAGGAACCTCTCGCGTTTAGTGAATAGAAACACATTTTGTCACCTTCACGTAAATAATTTGTTACGAAATGTAAAATATACCGCCAGTTTATGATTTGTGACCGGTCACTAATCATTTTCGCGTTCATATTTTCACAGAGAAATTATATTTTACTTAAATTTTTAACTACTCACTTTGTTATTACTTGGCGCCACAGCATTTAAATTGCTGAACAGCTCATACATTTTTTAAAAACTAATCAGTAAATATTTAACATTCACTTTAAAACAAATCACACGATATAAATATACACCTAAAGGACTTATCGAAGCTCAGTTAGTTTATTATATAAGGCATTGGATCTTTGCAAAGGACTCTTTTTACAATTTCTTGTACTAAACTTTTGCTATTTCAACATTAAAGTTTTCTTAACAAAGTTCTGTTCCATGGCGTTGGTAAATAAGCACTTAAAGTTGTTAATTAATTGCAATTAATTATTAAATTCGTTAGAACAAGCGCGCCTGCGTACCGTGTAAGTTTTAGCAAGCGTCAGGGTAGTCAATAGCTTTTAAAAGCTTTGCTATAATTAAATATCATCGACGATATATTAAAAACTGCGTCAGTGATATTTATTTAGTCATACTTTTTTATTTTACTTTGTTTTGGATTTCTGTCTGTGATCAATGTCGTCATCATTCCTTTTTAATAATTCTTCCTTTTTAACTAAACACACGTTATACGTATTGTTAATTAAAAAAAAAAACTGTAAAGAGAGAGGAAGATTGAACATAGTAGATTGAAAATAATATCTTTTTATAAAGATTCGACAAAAACATCTCTCTTTATCGTCTTCTGTTTAGTAAAGTAACAATTTACATAGGCTTTCGACAAATTACATGGTTTCTTTAAACCGTTAGGAGGAAATTTCGGCGTACCGCGGATTTTTTTAGTTTTTAAATGTTTATGACGTAGAATATTCTACGTTGTACGTATTAATTTAATTATTATATATATTTTATATTTCTTACATTATACTTTTTGCCTTTACTGAGAGTTGCTCGACTTTTCCAATTAAATCTGTAATCGTATTTTGAAAATAAATATAAGCGATCGAAACGTAAACAAACGCCCAGTCCAGACCTTTTCTATCCATGAAATAGTTTAAACATCGTGAAGTAGAGATAATTTAAAATATTTCACCATTATGATTATCAGCCGGTAGACATTACTAGACATAGGTCTCCTACATAATTTAAGCTACGTCGATTAATTAAGTTACTTTAAAATCGCTAATACTTAATAGGATTTCGATTGATGTCAATTTCACTTTGTTTTTGGTGTTATTAAATAGTTATGTTTCTAAATATAATAAACTTTCTCTAGTGACATGATTTTCATTTTTCATTGTCACCAAAATCCTAAATTTTGTTAATTATGAATTCAAAGGATTTACTAACGCAACGTTTTCCTATTTAATTCCACCAGTTTAAAGACCGAAATGTTAACATTTGAATGGCAATTAAGATAAATTTTTTTACTAAGTGGATGGTATTATACGTTTATTTAAAATAAACATTGCAGACTTTTTTCAAGAATCACGAAAGAAATGAACATTGGTAATCAAAAAGGAGTGTCTGCTTCCGAAGAGACAGATTGTAAAGATTCTACTCTGCAACTATTTTTTAATCTTGCTAACGAACGTGAACACGAAATGTTGATTTCAAAAGTTACAGCTATTGTCGAGTTCACGGCGCTGAAGATTCAACATTTATCAATCTGTGTAGAATAAGTAATACAAAGAAGAAAACAATATCGTCATTTCGTAAAACCTCACTGAAGAAGTTCCCTATAAATTTCACACGTAACATATGGATATTGTTTAAACAAATAATACTACATATTTGTTATAAAATTTTCACAGATATTTTAACATTTTAATATAGTTAATAAAAATATCTATAACACAAAAATAATTTTAACGTAACTGATTGGTAGACATCTATTTAATTTTTTAGTAGTTTTTCAGGACCTTAAAATCGTTAAATTGTCTATTTTAAAATAGAAACCTAAAATTATTTATAGGTCAAAGGTATTTTCACTTTGACATGCTTGTCATAATCATTTTCAATTATTTATTGTGCCTCCAGGAGTTTATTACAAGTTAATAAATTTAAATACAATAATGTTTTATGAATATCTATAGAATCAATGCGCTTTGTTTTAATTAATTAGTAATTAATTGTCGCTGATGCGAAGTGGGAGGCTAGTAGAGGTATTTTATTCAATGAAATGTATTATTTTAATTCAACAAGACGTCTAGACGTGCAGGAAGTTCATCTGATAGAAAGCGATACGATCCTCTACAATAAAGTGCTTGTTAGAATAGTTACACAGCAACACATTACGTCCTAAAAACTTAAATTAGAACTACCGCTAATGTGTGCAGGTAAATGTAGACGATGCCAATGTCTACCGTCAGTAACAGAGATTTACTAATATTGATTGATTATTTACCATGAAAATGTATTTTTATGTTACTGTAATAGTTATTATTGTAAATAATAATAATATTAGTAACAGGAAATATATTTTATAACTAAAGTTAAATAATAATTAATACCTCAAAGTTATCTCAGTATTTAAAAAAACCAAGCCAACTAACACGAACGAAGCCTGTTTTTTAAAGAAATTGACCGACGTCACAGCATGCATTATGACGTCGCAACAAAGTCATATTACTTAGACAAACACAAAAACTTTTTGAATACCGACTGCGTTTACATTATCTTCAACATCACAATCGCTCTAAAGCTTGGAGTTAAAAATGAGTGAAAAACGCTGCGAATTAAAAAACTTGAAAAATCACTCCATAGCTAAGCAATCTAAGTTTCTTAAAGCAGAACAAAATATAAACTATTGTCAGAAGAATAGCTAGGAAGTAATAAAAGTTATAACAAACAATTCTTCAAATTATGAACAGTATCCATTATTACATGCCCTATTATAAATTAAAAAAGTAGAACGAAAAATCAAAAAAAAGAGGCGGTTCTCTAACATTTTTTGTTTTGGATATGATATGGAATATTCTTGTTTTGTATTTACATCTTCTGTAAATGTAAGATAATTTCTTTTATATTTACTTTAATTTGAAACCGTAGTACAGCGAGTTAAGCTTTTCGACGGCACAAATGTAAATAGGTAGTTCATACAAATAAATTAACCATTTCGTATTTCTGTAGTGGATTTACTTTTCCCATTCACGCTCGTTGGTCGGCGTAAGGACTGTATAACAAATTACGTTAATTAATACAGACATTACCGCAATCATGCTGAATTTTTAAAGGCTATAAATACAGTTTCGTTTGTTTATTCGGAGTTTACATTACATTATTTAAATTGTATTATTTACTATAAGTTATACGAACATTTTCGACTAGGCGATGCGTCGGGCGAGACATCACCTGATGGTAAGTGATACGCCTGCCCATAACATTTTAGTAAGATATGTACATTTTAATTAGTGTCCATCAAAACTTTATAACATGTGGTGCCAGAATTGAAGCAGGGACCTCTGTGATATGAGACAAGCGCCTCGCGGCTGCATCATGGAAACAGTTAAAATATCTTTTAGATCTTTAATTTTCCAAAAGCCCTGTGAGGCTTCTGCAGTGTTTCACCACATTTTGGCAAGCATTTATTACGGAAGCTGCCTTTGTAACAAGTATGCGCTTAGATGTTTCTCATATTTTCTTTCAAAGGGTGCATGCGAAGAATTTTTACAAAGGAAATTAAATGTCTAATGGTTAACTGGAGACTTACTCGTATCATACTTTGTTCAATAATTACGTTGTAGTTTTTTTAACATTCAAATACTATTTATGAAGGTTATCTTTGAGCTTATATGGATATCAATGTATATAATAATGTTTTGGTGAATCATTCATTGTACCAAAACTGAATGTGTAAAAATGCGAATCTTTCAACGATAAGTTGAAGTTTCGAATTCGTATACATAACAATATTGTGTAATAATCAGTAAAAGTTTCTTTCCATTAATAAATTACATTCACAAATGAATTTATTCAGCGAATAAAATTAATGAAATGCAATAAAATTTGGATTTCAACAGTGCGCAATCGTTATTTGTATTTAATTATATTAAATGAACAAAAGTTGCTCGAATTAAGAGAGCAGTTGTCAATTTAATAAATTTTCGAAGCGGTAAAAACGTTGACCTTGGTAGTCGGAAATGATTTCTACAGACTGCAGATACTTATATCGTTATTTGATAAGGGATTAGGGGACTAGGTCTAGCGCGCGTTTGCTGCGATATCTACAACATTAGGTATCTTTTACTCGTTTCAGAAAAGCTACAAAACTGTTCTTATGTGAATTCTTTTTCTAGGCCCGTTCTGGTTTGCGCAACTTTTAGACTAATGTGTGGCTATTTGAAATAAACTTATTTAAATCCTAAAAAATCTTGTAACTATTATAAAGATAATGATGAAATTACCAATTTTTTTTAAAGAAGTGCCAATTAAAATTACGCATAGTATCAAATCTATTCAATTCCCAATTCAAGATTGTCATTTAGTAACTACATGAACCCCTTAACTAAAGAATATCGCGTTGTTTATATTTTGAAAAGCTTCTAAGTAACTTTAAAATCTAAATAACTAAAAGTTTACACACTGATATTATTTATTGTCCAGTCCGGGTCTATACTCGAGAGATTTAAAGTTATGATTGGTATTAGTGGTCATGGTCTGCTTAAAATATTACTCTGACTTTCAGGTTGTCTGAAAATGCCTAAATCTCTTAGGGAGACTGCGTTAATCCAAACATTCGTGATTAGAGATTTAAGGATCCATCAAAGATAGAAGCGGTCGCTTTAAACTAAACTTCATTGAATTACTCTTTCTATGTTATTTGTATATTATAGTTGTGTATTAAATAAATAGATTAAACCAAAACACAATAAATTATTACCCAAATATTTCTATTATTCATTTTAATAAAATATGACTACTATGTTATGAATATGTATGTAAAATTCTCTATGTATACTGAGATAAAAGTAGTTATAAATATTACCCGCAGAAAGTGCACGGCTGCAGTCCGTGTCCGTGCTTTGCATTTTGGAAGAGACCTAAGTTAAATTGCAAAAATTAACATGCTCGGCAGGCGAGTTAGCAACTCAGTGTAATTATGTTCGGTTAACGAGATACTTCTATATCTCTATTTATCCACAAACTCAACTTTGCCCCTTTAAAAAATCTTGAAAAACTTTGACATAAGTTAAATTTTTGGAGCCAACTTGATAGGACTCCGACGCAAGTCATCTTCCAATATCGCGGTGCCCGTTTCGATTGGTAAAAAATTTCTAGTTTTAAAACTTGCAATTGGCAATTTTAATACTTTTATTATCTTCTTTCTATCACTATCATATGAGAACTGTGCTCGTTGTATTGTTAATGTTTTATTCATAATTAATTTCTTTTTCATCGTATACTTAGTGCTAAAGAAGTATTTAATAAATTGTATACATTCAAGTGTATTACATTGTGTTTATTATCTCATTTGCCGGCAATAATTTTGAGAATTTGTCGCGGAAAATAACTCATTCGGAAACCTTCGATAACAAATGTTATTTGTTAAGAACGTTAATAAGCAAGTGTTACATTTATATGTGTTATGTATGATAGGTATAACAAATGATAATTCAACGCAGATTTGTTTTATATGTTTGTGTATGTTTTTTTTCGGGTAAATGTTGCTTTCTTAATAGTTGAAATGAAAAACACCTTTTAAATAAATGTATTTGTATATTGGGCGTATAAAGCTTACGAATGAAAGCGTCGTGTCCGCATGATTTTGTTTATTTGTTTAGTCTGTTTACATTTGTCACGCTGACAACGCGTAAACATCTATATCGCTTGCTTGTTTTGTGCTTATATACGACCAGACCAACATTTCCCTACATTATGCTAAAACGTTAACAATGATTCGAACAATAAAGAACCCTGTTATTGTGTTTCTTACAATACTTTTTACTACAACTTAAGTGCTAAATGCTTACACTTTGCTTAATTGGAAGTAATAATGCTTCAGGTTTTCTCTCAAGTTTATAAACTTGTAGAAATGCGTATGTTGATAAATATAAACTACCATTAATAACAAACAAACATATTGCGTTTAATTGTAATAGTATATATATAGCCTAGTACATTTGCATTTGAGTTTGACTTCCTGGTGTAAAATGTTATTTAAATCACTATTTTAATAGTACTGTGTTCTTGTTAGTATTAAATCACAACGTTAAAGATGAATGTATAAAACACGAGCAAACTTATGTGCTCAAACAAAAGTTTCAAATCTATTTTTAATATTTATATATACACGTTCATGCCGTAACAGTTTCTGATCTACCTTTTAAAACTATTTATTTTTTTAATATTTTCAATCAATTAATATTTTACAGACGAATATATTTTAAGTAGAAAAAATTATGAGCAGTATTCGACTTACAAAAACAGCATTAAGGCGTCATAGAAAATGTTTCGGCGGCTCAAATATTTCATGTTTATCTTTCATCGGGCAGCGTTTGTTTGTGTTTTCATTGGTCGTAATTTCATATTAACGTAAGAAAACAAAGTCTGGGTCACGGTGGATTAATGGTAAAAGCTTTCATAAGTTACTTCTACCTGAGCCTTGGTCGAAAAAACGTGGATTAACCTCTGTTATAAATGGAAGTCAAAAATATGGAATCCATTAATTGAACGTACTTTGATCTAACTTCACTTTATTTTAACTAAAAAAAAATATATGAAATCAACATCTTATATGTGGGCAAAATTTTCATTGTTCTATAGTTTTAATAAGATCGACCTCTTTTAGACGATTTAATTAAATATGGCGGATGCTGGGTTTGTACTAAGATTTCAAATTACAAGGGACCTAACAAAGCGTCTCGCGCTTGGTATATATTAATAATGAAAGTTTCCCTTAGGCACTTAAATCGATTACAATGTTCGTCTTAAGTAATACATATGGAGAATGTTTTTATATGACGAAGCGAAGAGACGAGGAAGACGTTCACCTGGTGGTAAGTGATATACCTCCCCATTCACATTTAGTAAGTTCGTAATTATTTACATGCAAACTGATTTTAACATTGATTTTAATTACGGAAGTACTATGACTACTTTCTTAATGTATAAACAAACATTCAGCTTATGGCTTTTTAATAAATCCAAAAACGTAGGCATTCCTAACAAGTTGGATGTGGTCCAACGAAAAGAGGTTGAAGGGTAGTAGAACGCTCTGTGGCTTAGTGACATTGACCTCTAAACCGTGCTTTTGTATGTAGAAAAAAAGTACCACACGTCTTTTCTACCAATCAGGCTAGACAGAATTCGAAGTAGGTTAAAGTACCATTTATTATTTTTTTTTTTTGGGAATAATTTGATAAACTTAGTCGTTTCAATTTCATTGGTGAAAGACCACGAAAAAAAAACATAAAAAAACTTGTTGACTGGCATTAAGAATATTGATGGATCTTTTCATGCAGCACCCATTTTGAAAGTCTTCCAAAAGACTTTAGAAAACAATTGAAATGGAAAATATAGAAAGCGGGTAAACTTTTTAAGTGTAAACTAAAAAAAGCTAGAATATTGGAAATAAATGCAAGCTATCGATATATCTTTTTGCATTTAGACAATACAATTTTTTTAACAATTTTCGACGAAAGTTTTTTTTCGTGCTTCGCAAGCATCAAAAATAATTTAGATAGAAACCAGTCTGTTCGATTTTTGTATTTTTTCTGTTTCAATCGATTGGAGATGGTTACAACGTAGTTTATTAACTCTTTGTTAAGCTGCAAGCTGTGTTGTTGCGTGGCTTGTTTTATAGTCATTGTCAGATAGCAATCATGACATTTTGTATATTTTTATTATTAATTAATTTTATATCTTGTCGCATTATGCTCAATATACATATATCCTGTAACCGTTTATAAATAAATAAATGAAACACAGACTCTTGTAGATGTTATGAAAGAAGGAAATCTGTTATCAACTTTGAAACAAATTGTTATTAATTAATTTTAACTATGTACATAGAATCTATACCGTTAGTAAACTTTCTGCAATGAAAGCTCTGCTGGTTTTCCACTGTACGGAGTTAAACATTTTGCATTAAACGTAGGTTATATTAACAAAGTTTCTTACAGGTAGTATAAATAATAGCAGAAAGTCTTAACGCACGCGGAATGTTATTTATCATTTCATATTAATAAAATATTTCTATTTTTACTAAGATTCTATTTACAAAGCTTTTACTGCCACTGCACAAAGCCTTGGTTCGATCTGTGTAAAAGCAAACTTTTATACAACTGCTGTGCGTTATACCAGATTTAAAAATTAAATCTGTATGGATCCCGTCCAAAACTTTCTTTGCCAGATAAGGGATAGATAAGAATTATACATCATTCTTGTTTGTTAAAAACAAATAGGAAACTTTATCGCGGTATTCATTAAAAGTGAAGCCAGTTTCTTTCAAAGGAATTTTATAATCGTTACTTTATTATAACCTCTTTTAGATTTAAACTGTTTTGATCTTGAGTCAAATGCACTTCACCGTCACGGCTACCTAGTAAATCAAAATATGCTTTTAATTAATAGAAAAATTTTAAATTAAATTCTGTAGTCTCAAGACTGAGTAGACAAAAACCTTTCCGTTGTTGCATCTAGCTTCAGATGCTTATTCACAGAGAAGTATGCTCTTTCGTTTTATTTTCGGTCGCCAGTATTCATGAAGCGAGAGAAAAGTTCAAAAAATAAGTTTTTCATAATTTTTTTCTGCTCCAAAAGAAATCTAGCTTTAACTTTTTGAAAATGTTAAACGGAGTGAATACAAACTTCTGTTGTTGAGGATGCAGCGGTCTGGGTTTTTGCATTTCTAAAGATTGGAGAGGCTGAGAATAGCTACGTGTAGTTTTGTTCCGAAATATATAATAGCGAATGACAACATGACAAGTAACACCTCTTCGGGACATGTTATGTTTTG
The DNA here is from genome assembly GCA_029286795.1 of Byasa hedistus. Lineage (NCBI taxonomy): Eukaryota > Metazoa > Arthropoda > Insecta > Lepidoptera > Papilionidae > Byasa > Byasa hedistus. Next base: position 4,955,756 of record JAGSMW010000008.1, read on the forward strand.
TAAAGAATTTTCCTTTGTTTTCATTAAGAGTATAAGATACCTTGTCAGTTACTTTAAACGATTTCATTTTATGGGGTGTCATAGTTTTTGAGACAGTATTATTTTAAAAATAATTTTAAGCAAATTATTCTCTGAATAATTAATAAAATAATCTTCAAACATAAACTAAGAGCTAAATAGAAACATCGCTAAGTGCGAAGTGCAGTATGATTTAACTTCAGTGCCTCCGCCCCGACGCAGTCTGAAAGTTCTTCAGCTGGCGCAACTTCAAGCAATGTTTTTGTCTTGCCGAAATATGTAATTATTTTTAAAAAGAGTTAAGTAACAATATCGTATCGTATAGCATTGTATTGTGTCTGTCAATCTCCAAAATAAGTCTATACATAAAACTTAATCGTTTGTGGAGTAAAGCAAATATGCATGATTATCTTCGCTTACAAAATAATTTACATTCAGAAGTACAGTATTTCATAAGATTCGTAAAATTTATTTAAAAGTAAGGTAATCCTCTTCTCATCTGTATAAATAAATAAAATCTGTATAATGAAGTGATTATTTTTTAAAAATAAAGTATTACAGCTACAAATGTACTAAGAAGTATATTTGCTTATGCAAGTCACGATTCCGGTCAATTCAGTTTGTCGTTAGGCGAATACTGCCACCAATATCACCGATCCCAATGGCTGAGTGGACAAAGCTAACTTTATGTCCTTTACATGATCAATAAAATCAAGTTCGTTTGCGACATATACAAACTATTAAACATTGTCCTACATATTACTAAACATGCATGTAAAGCGATTAAAAAATTTAACAAACGTGAATATCATTTGCCCACCCCGAAAGAAATAACCTTAAAAAGGAACTACTACTAATATTTAAAATTAATACGTATCTTCTTTTAATACAAATGCTATTTAATAATAATAATCAACGTTATTCTTATAAGAATTACACATCTGAAATGTGAACAATGATATATAATAGAAATAGTTTCTTTACGAAACTTGAGTGAATATAGGATTATTGTTGCAGCAAACTCCGTTTCAACAATACGATAATAGTGCTGAACCGTTAGCCTGCTTTTGGTTGTTTGCTTTGCTTTGTCTGCAACATTTCTGTGTCATTAATCAAAAACTTTCTGGTACAGCGGTGAAACATTGGCAATATTACCAACGAACAAAAGCACCGCACGTTGTGTGTAACGCTATTGTTTGAACCTTAACGCTTTAAAATTTTATTTTAATTATAAAAAATAACTCGGCCAATTGAAAGTAGAGATATATACAGTTTGCATTACAATTGCATTAGCAAAGATTTAATTCAAAATAATAAAGCTTGCTTTAGTGCAATTAACATCTATAAGTATACACATTATAATTTAAAATACAAATTTTAATTATTTTAAATCAATCGAAGAGATTTACTATTATTTAAGATACACTACACTAACACAAGTTTTGTCTAGATACAATCCATAAAAGAACAAAGTATTTCTTAAATTGTATATAATTATAATATAAATTATAGTTTAAATGTATTTTATCATCATCATCGCTGTCTATTTTTGAACAAATGTGTTCAATCGCAACCAGTTTGATGCCACCTCCATCTAACTACTCCTTCCGATCTTCACCAGGTCGCCAGTCCACCTGGTAATCGTCGCAAGCTGCGCTTAATGAATAAATCGGATCAAATTAAATTATTAACAAGGTTCTACTACTAATAAAGATTTTCTTCTATATTATTGTCTGTATTTGATATTAGCAGTAGTTCGGCACTAGATTCTGTCAGCAAAAGTTGCTAATTTGTACTCAAAAGTTGTCGGCCCTCGTCGCACAAGTGACTGTGCTAACTAGAGCGCAGCATCCAAGTAGTAATAAAGGGCACTTACCACGGAGTGACCTCTAAATTTACTTGATATTTTTATTACCTACATGTACTAGTTTAAATGAAGAATAATATTATAATTTAAGCGGTAACTAACGAATATCTGAGGGTAGTTCTTTCACATAGTTCTTTGCATACTTCTGCAAGTTTCAAGCTTCCACGTTGAATGAAAGTCAGCATTAGACTTATGAAGATAAGACACGACCGTCTTTGCATAAGCCTTTCCCATGTTTTCAAGAATGTTCCGAGATATTGGAAATTTGAGGTTTAAAATTCATGTCTTCCTGATTGCATTATACATATGTTAATAAGGAATTATTTGTAACAGCATATTATATTTGACTTATATTCATTAAACAACTTTTTTTATTATTACATTTTGCAAAAAAATCTGACATTATTGGGTCCGTACTAGTCTAGTTTATGCGTTCATTATTTTAATACTGGAGCAGAATGAAAGATTGATATTCTTATGTGTAATAAGCCATCCCTTGCTTTCATAAAATAGCAATGCTGTCATGGCGGGCAATATTTAGCTATTCGGGTAGGATCAAAAAACGCTATCATTATTTAAACAACTCTTCACGTGTTTTACAAGCTAAACGAATTAGTTCCTCCAAGTCTTGCTAAAATCTTTATCGTAAACCTTATCAGTTATGTTAAGTAACAAGGTTAACGATTAAGATTTTTCATTTCCAATTTAAAAATAAACTATTCTATACGCGCAAAAAAACATACATTTAATAGCTTTTTATTTATAGTTTGTGAGGAGTTCTACAAAAACAAATTTCGTTATTACACAAATGTTACCTTTGACTTTACATGTGTATCTTTTTAGAAATATTTGTTTTGATTCGGATATTACATAAAATTTGAGTGAACCCGGGCGACAGCACTGCAATGTTCAATTTACAGAACAATATAAAAGTTGGATGGCGGATAGCCAAAGATAACAAGAAGTGGCAAAACTCGTTTAAGTTTTAGATCTCAGATCTGACGTTGTACTAAATTACCTTAACAAAACAATGCGCGAAGCTATTTTGTATCACTTTACACAATAGTAACGAAGCAAGCGGGATTTTCAGGTGCAGGTTATGAAGCACAGAAAAATAAGAAGTCATGGTGTTTACTCAGCGCTATATTGCGTTGCCGTGAGACATGCGATAGTACTTCTCGTATACGCTAGGATTTCTTAAACAATTACATATTACTGTTTTCACATAATTTTTTTCCTTTAGAAATGCAAGATGCATATACACAATTTTCACAATTTATTCATTTAATTATTTAAATAAAATTTTATTCTCGTTTTATGTACGTGTAAGTACTGCGATTCTATGATAAGATTAAAAGTCATTATAGAATTTTATTTTTAGTAGTCATGATACCTTTGAATTCTATAAAAATTTCATTTATTTAATTAATCTTAGTAAATAATAAGAATTATTCTAAAATATTAGATAATATTGTATTTCGTATGAATCGGTTGTGAGAATGATTGATTGTTAAAAAAAAGCAGCCATATTGAACTGCGAAGAAGGGAGTAATGTGACGGAAATTGCGGCGAATAATTGTTTTGCAATTGTATAATTAAAAAGTACACCAGTGAGCAGTAATTAAATTAAATTAAGGTGAGTTGTTAATATTTAATTTTTAATTATTCAGTCTATTAAGTCGATGAGAAATAAAAGCTTTTGAACTATGTTATTCCCTTACAGTTCCATACGCTCAGTATGTTTTTATTTGGAATTCGTGTGTAAAATTTTAGGGGCTCCAAGTTTGCACAGAACATATGAAGTAAATAAAATTAAAGCGCTGACTCAGCGCTGGAACAGTTTATTTTCCGTTCTACTGCGCAGTCAAATCTTTAATCATAAAGCGGCTTGAAAATTCATGAGTATTAATGTAGGGTTGGTTCATGTTCAAACGTTAAAATAATTTTGCTATTATCCTAGGGTTAAAACTTATTTTAATGCCGGAGTTAGGTTTAATTACATTATGGTGATTTCAGTGAACTAATGTACGTATGGTTAAAAACTATTGTACGGTCTCTGTTAGTTTGGTAATACTTCATGAGAAACGTCGTTAATACCTCTGAGGAATTCGGTTAGCAAGAATAGTTATATGTTATGTTTGACATCGCATGAAACGCAACAGTAACATTTTACACGGAACAATACAGTTTTAGTTTCACTTTGTTAAAAGGCTGCATTTACTTTATACTTCCAATGTGTTGCAGCTGCTCAATGTGTTGAAGCTACAACACACTGTTATACCTTTTGTACCTTCTATTTTTGTGTAAATATTTTTTAATACGTACAGACGTTAACCACTGTGCATTTCTTTCTTCACAGAGATCGTCTTGCTAGATATCATCACAACGGCTATTTCCACCGCCAAACAATAGCGTGTGAATTTTCTTTAGCTATCGAAATTATTTGGAGAATCAGTGTTTCGTCTCAAAGCTGTACACTGCCACTTGCCATCGGAAAATATTATCCTTTATCCCAAAACGTTATGATAAAAAACACTTGACTTTTTAGTAAAGAAAATATACAATTGCTTAAGAACAAATATTAAGATTTAACTCCGCTTTCGTGTTGCCTCTTTAAGGCATTATGCGAGAACACGCAACAGTCACTTCACAGTCTTTAATCATGAAATATGTCATTTCAGTAAGCACCTGTTATTTAAGTTAGCAACAAAGAAATGTAAAGCGTATATCATGGTTTTACATTTAAAAAATTAGTACTTGTTGTTTCTCTTACAAGTTATGATTTTCGATCATCACATGGATAAAAGAGAATTTTTGTTTTTTTTTTTTATAAAATCTATAATTGGAATCTATAATAAAAAACTAAATAATTATTCATCACCATCGTCATTTCAGCCATTAGAAGAAATTGTTAACTTAAAATAAAATATTGTAACCTACTGTAATGGATAGGCACTTTAAGAAGAAGAAGAACTGAAAAGACTGACTAACTGAACTTTCAAAGTATGTGTAAATGTTGACTAAGATGGTTAATGATTTACGTAACGATTAGTTATTTATAAAACATTTCAATTTTGAAAACAATTTATTATTAATGCCCATTTGTTGATTTAAGTATTTTATTTGAAAAATTGATCTTGTTCATATTTACTTACTTCTTAGTGAGACGACGGATTTTTAGAAAATCTATTTAATCCATTTTCTAATTCATCGAATATTTATAACCTGTCCAGTGTTATGCAACCTGTCCGAGATCATTATAGTAACAGTTATTCTCCAGGGAAATTAAAATGACCGGTTACTATTTATGTAGCTAACAAAACTATTACAAAATCTTCATCATTATCAAGAATAATATTACGCTATGTATCTTTTATTTAGCTTTTATCTGGAAATTGTATCAAACGCCGAATAGCTTAAAAAATATAATTTTAAGCATTATATCGTCTTTCTTTATCTTTATGTTCATATTTGCGTTGTGCTCTGGTGTACGTGGCTAAGTACCGTAGAAAATATGATGTTGAGAAATTTTCCACTCTACATTGTCTCCCCGCTTCAATAAATTACAACGCATTCATCTGCTGTATTTCTATTATATCCATAAGAAGTAGTAAAGGTTAAATGAAAAAAAATGCTGTCAACAGATATTTAAGTGACAGTGGAACAGTTACAACATTACAATTTCAGGAACAAAGATATTTTTATTCACCACTATTATCGTGGATAATATAATCTTATTCAAAATAATATTAACACTATAAAATGATTGTAATCGATAAATTGATGATTTATATTAACACCAAGATGATAATAAGAAGTCAAAGTAAATTTTAATATATTACATTAAGCAACTTTACAGTATGTTAGTCGTTATTTCTTATGCCCTTATAAGATCATAATCCATTATTGATAAACGACTTTATAATAGCACTCGTAGCCTCAAATTAAGTATAAAGAAGTAATGTTCAGTAAATATTGTAACACAATTTAGTTCAAGATATGTAATATATAGGATATGTTTTTAAGATGAATGAACATTTCTTAAAATATACATAATGAGATTAAGTTTCTGCTTGTGAGGTAAGGCTTATTATGCAAGAACACGCTTCAGGCGCTTCGCGAAGTCTTTAATCATATAACACGTCATGTCACTCTGCATCCACCGAGAGAGTGAACAGTAAAATTATAGTGTAATTACAAGTAAATTTTACTGTTTCATTTTGTAAATACAAGAAACGTATTGCTAATCTTTACATAACGCTATAAACAACTAAAAAATAGCAGTAAGGAGCCGATTTTATTCCTTATTAGTATTTTTAATATATATGAATGTTAGTGGTAAACCAAATGACCGAAAGGTACAGAACACAGAACAGACCAGAGAAGAGAATACAGACGAAAAAACAGAGAAGAGAACGGAACAGAATATACTTTATTGCACACCAAAATATATTGTTATTACTAAAAGATATATTATAATTATAAATCCATACTGGGCCACTTTGTCACTAAAAAGCGATCTCTTCCAGACAACCTTTGATGGAAATATAAAATAATAAATAAATGTGGTATTGGTTGTAACATAAATAAATAGATGTAATAACTTATACATATATACATACATACATGAATATTTAATGTAGCAACATATGTTTATGATGAAAGATAATGACTGTTTAAAAGATTTCAGCGACTGTGTCTTTCTAATCGTTAATTATAAGATATTCCATTCCATAAAAGGACACATTTTGAACAGGAAACGATTGGTCCATGAATTTGTTGGATGTTTTGATAGAGTAAAATATTAGTCTTGAAATTTCTAAAAGTTTTAAACAATGAGAAAATTGATAAAACCTGTTTGTTGTCCCTATTCCATTTATTGCTTTGACATTATATAAAGCGTATTGATGTCATTACTAATCATTAAAATGAATGTGTAAATAAATATGAGGATAGTATCAAAATATCATTGTAGTAGACGAAAGCCATGTTTTTTGTTCTGTAATTGTTTCTTAAAGCAACCAAAATTTAAGATTTCACAAAATATGCTAGCATGATTAGATTTTAAGTTACTATCACAAATTGTTAAAAAAAATGATCGTATTTTTAATGAAACAGAGATTCTATGGACCTAAGTCCAGAACTGCTTATTTTCATTAGCCAGTTTCTAATTAAAATATGAAATGTTTAGATAAGTATCTATCAATCTGATTTTGTCATTTTCTGTAATCCTCTTCTGAAGGCTTCTCTCAAAGCGTCTCGTTACGAAAGCTTTTTGAATAGATGAAACGGATCTACTTTAAAATCTCATATTATACCTCCTAAAATTATTATTATATTTTTATAAATGTACTCTCGAAAAAGCTTTATGCCGATAATATGCATTGTGTTATGAAACATTTCTCATTAAATACCTAGAACATTAAAAAAAGTATAAGTTATTTAATCTGCCAGGTCGTGTTCTGTTTAATTTAATTGTTGATTGATGGATTTCAAAATTGCTTTAAATCAATACTATTAATAAAGGGGCCTACTTTTTAATCTAACTGCTGTCAGTCAAGACCATAATCCACCATGCTGGATATGTATAGGGTTGGCGAACGCTGCCTGTCCTCGGAAGCTGATGTTCTTAAAAAAATGTCAGATTTTGAGTGATGTTTTCTTTCACGGGAAGCTCAAACTCTGTATAACCGAACTTGAACACTGCGTCATGTGTCCTGCCTGAATCGCTGCACTTTTAACTAAGTTTTTACCTTTCTAAGGTTAGTTATAACTATTTAGAAGCATTATAATGGTAACTAACAATTTCATTAATGCCAGGACTCGTGATTGAAATGTGCATTCCTATTATGGATCTTAATGCGACCCCTTAACAAATTAAATATATTTAAAATTTACAATAATGTAACCGAGTATTTAAGCGAACTAATAATCCTACCCTGCAAAATTATGAATAAGACAAGGGTACGGAAAAGAATGTCAAGTTATTTCGTATAGTTTTAAAATTTAATTTCGTTTAAGTTAAGGTTAAGTATATAAAGCTTACTGAATTATAAGATTATGGTTTCATTTAAATGTGTCAAGCGCTACGAAAGGTCACGGATTTACAATTAAAAGGGATTCTGGGACAAAGACCGTATCGCGGAGATTAGTCTGATGCGAATGTCACGAGGAGGGCTAATTTTGTTATATTACTTGCATTCTTAGAAAATTTAATTTTAGTGGCTCTGTAAAGGCGTAATACTTCTTTATTTGAAAAAAGCGGTTGGAATTCGAGTTTAATATATTAATGATTTATGTCATCGGAGTAATTTAAATCAGTTCACTTAGCAGCAGATACTTAACACGTTCACTGCCACCCCGCTTTTGACGATGTCTTCCCAGGGCCGCCATACATTGGGTGTCGGACACACCGTTTGTGTCGCCGGCACTGGAGAAAAATTTTAGTGGACACAACAGTTGTGTCACCGGCACTGCGTTTGGGTAAAATTAATATTTAGTTGTTTTTTGTGGCCGTCGCCGCCTCTATTAAGTTTATATAAATAGTATAAAGTGTTTGAAGATTAGTTGTGTGTTTTACATATAAATATGGCTAAAAACTCAAAGGATAAAATTAAATGTAATTTTGTTACGTAATTCAACCAGCGGTTCTCAACATACAGTTGTCGTTGTTGTTAAGATTTTATTTTGTATTAATATTTCTGAATTGCTTTTTCGCGATGAATATTTAAGGTTTTATTATGGTTTTATGAATAACTTAAACAAGAATTTTAAACATAATTGAACATTTATTATTCCCATTTTCATATCAACTATATAACATAAAGTCTTAATATGTGTGGTACGGTCTAAAACATTGAATGCACAATCCTGGCTGACCGGGACAATCTTCGCATGCGAAAGGGGATTGACACCTTTTTTTTAATGTGCGTGCGCCAGCATTGATTACAACGCTTTCGTTTTATTTAGCCCTTTTTGTTTTTGGATGGCTTAATCAAGCAGTGGATTTTATTTAGTAAAGGTGTTTGTAATTGGCAAGGCAGATGAGATTCTATTATTGTCTTAAAAACATTTATACGGAAATCGTATAAGGTGATAGTTATATAGCTATATTTATTATATAATAAATAAGAGTTGACCAATAAGACTTGCATTATATGTATAATAACTTTTTATACCACCTCAAAGTTTTGTGTTCGCATGAATAGTAAGACAACATTTGATCATGACGATCTATTGCTTTCATATATTTGTTATATTTTAATATCATTTGCGGCTTTGTTTTTAAAATGCCTTGTCAGTTTCGCGTATGTTTTAAGTCGCCGCCATATTTACTTGAAATCGCTCGTACTTCCCTTTGGTCGACCCAATCTATTACACATATATTATTTTTATGAACTATGCATAATTCTCCTTTTTTAAGTTTTGTCGATTCTATTTCTTTCGGATTATTTTGCCTGCTCTGCCAGAGCGTTCCCGTACAATAAGTTTTATTCAAATATAACCTTTCAACAAGGTTAACACTAGCGTAAAAATTGTCTATAAACAAATGATGTCCTACCTTGATAAAATCATGGAGCAAATAGTCCACCACTTTTTGGACATGATTTTTGCTCCCTATATAAACATCAGAGGCACCACCGTATAAATGCAATTTAATAATAACCCCGAGTTGGTCAGCCAATGCGTAGAATTTAAGACCGTATTTGTAACGTTTCCCCTTCATATATTGCCTAAATCCTAAGCGTCCTCTCCATAACACCATCGTTTCGTCGACAGTGATTTCTTTAGTTGGATAATAAACGGATAACATTTTAGTATTAAAATAATCAATAATATTTTTAACTTTAAAATAACTAGATGTTACTTGTCCTACATGAACACATAACATACGTAAAATTAAAAGAAATCTATTTCTTGACATAGCATTACTTAATTTCTCCCTAAATCTATTTTTTAATTGCATTACCATTTTTGAAGCCATATTTTCGGTTACGAATCTGGAGATAATAGCCGACTTGAAACTAGCCACTGGCGTTACCCGCGCAGGTGCACCGCCGGACAATAGCGACTCAGCGAGGTTTACAATACTTAGGTTTATTGCGGCTATTAAAATAACTATTTAACGCCCGTCGATAATCGCTTGAGTTACTACGCGGCCCGCCGAAACAATGACAGCCCATCACAGGTGCTGTTTATTGTCATTATTTCGAAATAACTCCCGCTTTAGTTTTTACATCCATATCGGTGGCATTTTTAGTAAAAAAAAAGACTGTAGTTGACCATGAATATTTATCAAAAAATTTCAGACTACTAACCAAGAGAAACATAAAGGAGTGGACTGGTATCACTAACGTAGAGCAACTGTTCCATGTGGCTCATGATAGGTAAAAATTCGCAAAACTGTCCAAGGCCAACCTCCAGTAATGGAGAGGCACTTGAAGAAGAAGAAGAACCAAGATAATTTTTCCCATCCAAAGTCCTATAATATTTGACAAAGTAGTCAAGAAAGCACTCGAATCTATAAATCATATGCTAAAGTACTAAATAATATTTTTTTTATTACCTTTCCCTCATTATCTAATTTGTTCATATTAGTAAATCACTATACTTGTCGATTTGAACGCTATATCAACCGACGCAAAAACCACGTTTGTGTTACATTCATTATGTTCTAGGTATACGTACTATACAAATTTTTGTGTTGACGTCATCGTCCAACATTTATGCATCAAAAGTTTGACAAACAGTGGCATAATCACTTTTTTTAAAAAAAATAAAAATATCGCGTCACACACAAACCACGAAGGGAGTATGTAAATAACACCATATAAAGTCTACACTGTAATTTTGAACCGAATATACGCATGCATTTAGAAATATTAACCAAAAACAGTTGACCACCGTTTGTGTTACATTCATTATGTTCTAGGTATACGTACTATACAAATTTTTGTGTTGACGTCATCGTCCAATATTTATGCATCAAAAGTTTGACAAACAGTGGCATCATCACTTTTTTTAAAAAAAATAAAAATATCGCGTCACACACAAACCACGAAGGGAGTATGTAAATAACACCATATAAAGTCTACACTGTAATTTTGAACCGAATATACGCATGCATTTAGAAATATTAACCAAAAACAGTGACCACCGTTTGTGTCGCCGGCACTGGAGAAAAATTTTGGTGGACACAACAGTTGTGTCACCGGCACTGAACGTGTTAACTAATGCTTTTGTAACTGCAAATTTTTACTTATAATATTATGAAATAACACTCGAGATGCCAAACGTTAAAAATTATTCAACGCAGGTTTTCTCCGTCTTACACCACTGTGTTCATCAAAATGCCTTATCATTTACTATTTGTTTTATACGAAACCCAGTAATGTTTGAACTCCATGATGATAGAAAAATTCTCGGTGTTTTACCCACATAAATGACTTCACAACAACAAGTGATTTTTAAAATCTTCTTAAAAAAAATTTAAAAATCTTCTTAATTTATACTACACAAGTATTTTATTAAATTTTTAGATAATTAATTTCTGTATTCAAAATTATAACTCTTGATATTACGTAAATATAATTAATAAAGGAATGTTATCAAAGGAAAATTGATATTGACTAACAAGTAGCTCTTTAATCTTCTTGGAATTTGAATAATGGTTACTTTCTATAAATTTCATAACCTTTATCCGTAATCACAAAAATGGATGAAATAGTCTTCTTGTTAAGGTAAAGGTCTTTAATTATGGGATACATATTTAAAGTAAATTCGATACTGATATTATATACAGAAAAGATAAGTTTACTTTTTCCAACTGTTCTTAATGTTTCAACATATTATTATGTCTCCAGAAATCATAGTAAATGCATTCTACAAAAAAAATCTTAATTTTAAGCCAATGGTATTTATTCTTTATGTATAAAGTATTCATGTAATTCTGTATGTATCAATGTAATATAAGTTGCGGTAAACATACACTTTAATGAAATTTTTCTGCTGTTTATGTTGTACATTAATTATTAAGATTGATCAAATGGAAATCACAGCTGCAAAGTTTTCTGATGCTTTCTTTTATTTCCTGTAGATAGTAATTTCGCCACACAAAAGTTTTAATAATAATTTTAGCGTCTTGTGTACAAAAATATAAAACTAAAAAAAAACACGTTATTCAACAACAGTTTTACAACAGTGTTACACAACATTCACTTATTTAAATTAAATAGCAGCACTAAATAATGAACTAAAATATATTTTTCTGTTGCCGGAGACCGTCTAATTAGGTGCCACCGCATCTCCTATTTCAGCCGCCAAATAGTAGTGTGCTAACATTATTGTGTTCCAGTTTGAAGAGTGCTGTAAGCTATTGAAATTACTGGAGTAATGAGACTTTACACTTCATGTCTTAAGGCGACGAGCGCAATTTGATACAGTATACCATCTTAACTAGCGCCGCATTTTTATTGGCAAGCGTATTTCTTCTATCAGGTGAACGTCTTGGTCGTCTCGTCGCTTCGTTCAATAAAAAAAAAAAGTCTTTGGTCTGAAGCGATGTTAACTATTGGCAAACATCTTTTGAGAACCATTGAACACAATTTGCTACGTTTAAGTTTGCTGCAATTTAAGATAAATCATCGTCCTTGTTTATATTCAGAAAAAAAACCCGAAAATAGACAAAAGTAAGATATTTCATAGTCATCATCATTTCAACCGATGGACGTCCACTGCTGGACATAGGTCTCTTGTAATTTTGTTCCACAAAATACGGTCTTGTGCGGTTTGAGTCCAGTGACTCCCAGCTATCCTTTTTATATCGTCTGTCCACCTAGTGGGAGGTCTGCCAACGCTGCGCTTTCCTGTGCGTGGTCGCCATTCCAGCACATAGTACAGTATTTCATAGTAAGACATTATTTTTAATAAATTTTACACAGATAATATATTATCATTTTTAAAGTTTGATCACGACAGACTCGATCCTTAAAGATGTAAGCGTATATATATAAACTCGTACACATTAACTTGTCACTTGTTACTTTTGACTTTAAGAAATAATAGAATAAAAATTGTAAGTTACATTTTCTTTGCGCTTTACGCTAACAAATCGTCGAAACAATAACATTAAATTTTGTTGCAAAACACTAAACTGTAACTGAAATCTGGAACTGGGATGGCTGTCGTTCCGCACTTGTTAACCCTTAGTGTCACATGCAGGCCGCAGTTTGTAACTTCAGTTTGTAACAAACAATATAAACGATCAGATAAAACGTATTTAGCAAACGTCAGCTTGTATCTATCTAATTGAAACATCGCAGTAAATTAAGATACGGAAAGGTTTAACTTGAAACGAGAAATTAGTTGTTTATTAACATTATGTTTTACACTTCATAAAATTTAATTTTACTGCCTTCAGTTATTTTATTATGCCAAAGTTTCGGACGAGAGGACGGAGATGTATTTATGTCGTAGTCATCACGCAGCACCTACAGCTTTTTTAATTATTATTTGAAGTCTGATCTACTCAGAATATAATCACTGTGTCTTGATAATTCATGCATAAATTGTATAAAAACAATTGTTCAAGTAAACGAATATATCACACCAATAATGTGTTGACATAGGAAACACATTAGTTACTGCTATTCTCGCACAAGTTGTAGCATTAATTCTAGCTAACGACAATAATCATTTCCAATCACGTACAATCAAGTTAAAAAATTAAAACTAAAAAAATTAAAAAAGTTTATTCATTTCAAGGCCATACATAGTATACAGTTGCTGGGACATTCTTTTGAGCACACAAAGTGCTTGTGTTAGAATGTCCCGCTCTTCCACCGACATTTGACATTAAAGAAAAAAAATCAAAATATGAACAAACAAAAATAATAAAAGAATAAAAAAAAAATACATTTTACTTTTCGCATTTGTAATCCAGCGTGCGCGTATGTATATCTTTGTGTGTATGGATGTGTGCCGTTCATGTGTAATGGTTGATCTAGTCCAGCAAAGCTTCTATGTCATCATAGTTTTTACCCCTCAACCACGTTTTTAATTTTTCTTGCATAAAATAGTATTTATGGGATATATGTCTACGTGTGCGTTAATTTTGTTGTAGAGGTGAGCTGATCTTGCGGCGAATTGTCTCAATGCAAAAGTACTTTTGAAAAAGGGCACCGGGGCTACTACATCTTTTTTTCTTTTGTAATAGATAGTACTGTCATATTTTAAATTTTTATGTAACTTTAAAACTGCATGCAAACGTATAATTGTCTAATTGAGAGAACATCGGCCATAGAATATAGTTCAACTGTATGAGATCTGTATGGCATAAAATGCATAACTTTTAGCAACGATCTTTGCGCTCTTTCTAATTCTAAAATTTTATTTTAGTAGCCCCTCCCCAAATAGGTATACAGTATATTAGAATAGACCGAGCTAACGCAATGTATACATTTTTTTAAAATAGATTTGGCTGCAATGTTCCTTAGTATTTTAAATATCCATAATAATTTTCTAATTCTGTTCATCACCAAATCTAAATGACCATACCAGGTTAAGCGCTGATCTAAAATAATAATCAAGTACTTAGTATTTGGTACTGTGGTAATGCTGGTATAGAAACACTTCGAGTTGTTTTGAATGTTACTACTATGGATTTGGATTTTAAGATAATTTTCAGGTTGTGTACGGTTGTAATTAGTGAAACACATGTAGGTAGTCTTATTGGTGTTCAGAGTCAGAAGTTTAGCATCTAGCCACGAAGCTATCCTCATAAGCCCCTTTTCTGTTACTTTCTGCACATCATCCCAAGTATTGTGAGAAAAGACTATTGCGGTATCGTCGGCATAACAGAAAATCTGTCCACTTTCAAGGTGGATATTGCAGAGGCTATTAATATACACTAAAAACAAAGTTGGGCCAAGCACGCTGCCTTGTGGCACCCCAAATGATAAGCACAGTTCGTCGCTAATAAATTCTCCTATTTTGACTTGCTGCTTACGGTCAGATAGATAGTTTTTAAATAATGTTAATGGAACGCCTCTTACACCAATGTTTTCAAGTGTGTTCAACAGAATGGGGACAGAGACAGTATCAAAAGCCTTTTTTAAATCTAGGAAAACAGTAAGACATTTCTTGCCTTTATCTACTTGTTCAATAATTAGAGAAGTCAAAGCTAAGACTGCATCTTCGGTAGAAATTTTTGATCTGAATCCAAATTGGGATTTTGAGATTATATTAAATTTATCAATATAGTTCATTAGCCTCGAATTTAGTAATTTTTCTAAAATTTTAGCTATTGTCGGTAAGACAGAAATAGGCCTATAGTTACAAGGATCATCACTCTCTCCACTCTTATGTATAGGAGTTATAACAGCTTTTTTAAGAGCTGAAGGGAAAACACCTTGTGTGAAACATAAATTAGCTAAATGAGTAACTAGAGGAACAACAATTTTGTTCGCCATTTTTATGAATTTTGTGGTTATATTATCCAAACCTGGAGCAGATTCTGACTTAAGACTCATTAAAACATGATAGACTTCACAACAGTCAGTATCTGAGAGGACAAATGAAGATACCTGATTTATTGTACATATTTTATCAATTGGTTGAGGACAAATATTAATATTTTGTTTGTTTTCCGCAGAGTTTTTCCAACGTCAACAAAATATTTATTTACAAAATTTACAGAGTCTTTAGGTGAAGTTTTCAAGTCTAAAAGTCTCATATTTTCGACATTTCTTTGTTTACGGTGAATTATTTTATTTATAGAATTCCACATTGTTTTTGTAGTCTTACTAGCTTCGGATAATTGCTTTCTTTCATAATTGCGTTTTAATTTTTTAATAAGATTGTTACAATAGTTCCTATATCTTCTGTACGTAATTTTGAGAATTTCATTTTCTGGTTCTATCCTTAATTTCTTCTGCATATTATTTCTGTTTCTAATACACCGCAGTAGGCCCGATGTCATCCACGGTTTGATTAATCGTTTTTTGCTTGAAACAGAATATGTTGTAGTGTTTTCTGATAGACACCTACTTAATCTAGATATTAATTGTTCAGATAGCGAAACAGGATCTTTATACTGCATTAGCAGTAAAAAGTCGCCTTTTTCCAGATCAGCGTGCGCATTCTCATAATCAACAACTGTCTTAGTTTTGTTGCACTTATTGGCTGCAGTTATTTCACTTAACTTAAGGAGTATCATAAAGTGATCTGTAATAGTAGTATTAAGTACAAAAATTGATGCATTAATATGCTTGTTGTCTAGTTTTAAAATGAAATGATCCAAGCAGCTTTTATCTCTGGTGATTAAAGTGTGCCCGGGGATTAAACCGTGCATAGCTAACATGTTAAGATAATTAAGTCTATTTGCACGGTCCTGATTTTGCTCGTTTTGTTTATGTATAATATTAATATTTAGATCACCGGTTATGACAATATTTTTAGTTGTTTTAATACTTTCCAAATGTGAATGCAGAGAGTTAATAAAGTCCTCTGCATTCCCATTTGAAGGAGAGCGGTAAATACCCAAAATAATGACATCAGGAGTCATAATTTGTATACACGATGCTTGGATCAGATTTATTTCTTTTGTAGTTGCTTTATGTGTACTTTTTATATAGGTCACAACCCCATCACATTGATTCAGATGGTTTGTCGTAGAGAATGATAAGTAGTTATTAATTTGAGGAATTGCTTTTATTGGATTTAATCTACACTCAGTCAAAATTATCAGATCGACTTCAATTTTTAATTTATGCAAATTAATACACAAATCGTCCATATTATGATAGATACTTCTTATATTTTGAGATACAATTGTAAAATCGGTTTTATTTACTATTATTTCATTTGAAAAGCTATCAATTTCACATTCCCTTGATTGTGCAATCCCCATTTGGTCTATTTCATCTAAAGTATTCCAAAAAATTTGAAACAATCAAGTATTCCAAAACTATGGCTCATATTGTAGATGTTAAATCATTATAAAAAGCTAAGAACGAACTGTCTAACCTTTACCATAATTCCAATTAAAAAATAATAGTTTATGGAAATTTAATGGAATTGTATTATTTATCTTTCTGTTTAATTAAAACGACCAAAAAGAATGAATACCAAAATGATTAGTTCAATTTTACGCTCAATTTTTTTTACGCAAATCTCAGGAGTTTTACTGAATTACGCGATTTCAAAAACTCTTCGAAAAGAGTATACTCCGATATTTACTTCCATAAAATGTTTAAACAATAAAAAAAATATTAATTTTGCGATTCATGTCTATTTAAACATTGAGTTTTTTTCAGTTTTACCAGTATATGTGATTGACGCAAACTTTTATCAAAAAGTTTACTTTTATCAAATATTTATCGCGTTTCGCCTAAAGCACACCTAGTGTACGCTTTTTTAAAATCCTTTACGAATTTCTTTAATTAGAAATTCATTCAGATTTAAAGGGGATTTACAGTTTATGTTCCGATATAGTTACAGAAAGCTAGCTTTCTAACTTTGACATCATAATATGGTAAGCTTTTAAACAAATTTAAAATGTTGTTCAACAGTACCTAATTTTACAGACTTTATCGCATTTATTTCTTTAATTACTTTATTAACCGATCGTTTTGTTTGCTTTAAAATACTGTGGGAGAAATGAAGTAATAGATGTCCTGATTTTAAAGTTATCAAGATGTACCTACAGCATTTGAATTACTGTAACGCTATATATATGTCACGAGTTCACTGTGTCTTGAAGTCATCTAGTGGTAATCTTAGTGTTTGATTTAATTGTATTAATAATAGGACCGCAAGCCGGTGGTATTACCCAACAATCTGTTCTATGGAAATTGGAATGTTTTTTATTTATTATTTCAATAGCTACGCAAATCATTCTTGGCAGGAATCGGTGTTCTTTTACAAGGGTTGCTGTTCTATCAAACCTGATGTAATGATTAGGATGTTCCCTAAAATAGTCACAGACTGCACTTCTTAGAGCGTTGATATTTAAATTAACCTAGGTACTATAGGTTCATTTGATATACCCATTTCAATTTTATTTTGTTACAAGAATCATTTGCTTTTACTTCGCAAGTACTTAACAACATGAACACTATTATTACATGAATAATTAAATGAAGTATGAAAATTATATTTGAGAAACGCACTGCCACTTAGAATTCTGTTTTAAAAGTATAAAGATTTGTTACATAAATATTATAATATAATAATATTAACATTTCCTATGTAATATAACTTGTCAGTTATATTGAAACAAAAAGCGATGATATTTCACAGCCATGTTTTTTCAAAAACAGGTTGGTTTAATCATTTTGTTTTGCATATGAAGTCGTAAAAAATTTAACAGGCCGTTAATTTAAACTTATGGATCAACGGGTGCACATTTTTTTTCCACTTCATTAGTTTTTTTTTAATTTCACGGCATCAATTTCGTGGTTCTTTCCAACAAAGAAGATATTTTATAACATCGTTCAAAATGATAGGCAATTATTTTCAATATTCTACTCCAAATAATGAAATCAACAGTTTTCTTTTTCTGTTCTGCGGGTTGCATTTTTTTTTAATTTTATAGAACTAATTTTGAGGTACATTTGTTGCAGTCTAAAATAACCACTCTGTAACGTAATAAAAGCATCCACCATGTCATCAGTTACATTTTTTTACTAAGCAACGAGAAGAGAGAGACGTTCACCTGATAGTGATACGTAAATCCATGACAATCTGGTGCTGTTATACTCCGCACCACATTGTACTTGCCGCCTCAACACTTACGATGTTGTCTCGTTACCCCAGCAATTTTATTGTTTACAACGATCAAACCCGAACACAAAAATAAACACTAGTGTTTGCCGGTGTAAGGCATTGCGATAATACCTACTTACTTAGCCTTCGGCAACAAAAACTTGAATTATTATGAACCTATCAATAATAGCAGCAGAGGTGACGGAACCCACGTAAGTCGTATAAAAAAAACGCCCACCGGTAAAACTCTACTATAACAAGTATTATTTTTGTAAGTACTGCAAAGCATGATAATCCCGATAAGCATAGTTATTCTAAAAAAACGTATAATATTATAATTATTAAGTTAGAGGTAAATTAAAACACGGATTAGCGTTAAATAGGTTAATTCGTTCTTTCGCGTGCCACTGAGTATTTCGTCCGTTGCTGTGATATAGGGGTGTTAATTTAATTTACCATTTTGTGGCCCGTTATAAGAACATTATTTTAACTCACGTTGCAACAATGTACAATTTCATTAATATTAACTTTTTATGAAATTATAAAGATTTTAACATCTTTTCGTAATTTATCTTTTCGATAACGAGACTGTACTTTTATTTTAAATTATAAATCCAATACGTTAAAACAAATGTACATTTTTTTTTTATACTACTATGCGACGAGACGAGCAAGACGTTCACCTGATGGTAAGTGATACGCTTGCCCATGACAACGTGGTGCTAGTTAAGATGGTACACACTGCACCACATGCGCTCGTCGCCTTGAGACATAAGGTGCTAAGTCTCGTTACCCCAGCAATTTTATTGTTTACAATGATCAAACCCGAACACAAAAATAAACACTAGTGTTTGCCGGTGTAAGGCATTGCGATAATACCTACTTACTTAGCCTTCGGCAACAAAAACTTGAATTATTATGAACCTATCAATAATAGCAGCAGAGGTGACGGAACCCACGTAAGTCGTATAAAAAAAAACGCCCACCGGTAAAACTCTACTATAACAAGTATTATTTTTGTAAGTACTGCAAAGCATGATAATCCCGATAAGCATAGTTATTCTAAAAAAACGTATAATATTATAATTATTAAGTTAGAGGTAAATTAAAACACGGATTAGCGTTAAATAGGTTAATTCGTTCTTTCGCGTGCCACTGAGTATTTCGTCCGTTGCTGTGATATAGGGGTGTTAATTTAATTTACCATTTTGTGGCCCGTTATAAGAACATTATTTTAACTCACGTTGCAACAATGTACAATTTCATTAATATTAACTTTTTATTAAATTATAAAGATTTTAACATCTTTTCGTAATTTATCTTTTCGATAACGAGACTGTACTTTTATTTTAAATTATAAATCCAATACGTTAAAACAAATGTACATTTTTTTTCTAAGCAATGAGAAGAGAGAGACGTTCACCTGATGGTAAGTGATACGCTTGCCCATGACAACGTGGTGCTAGTTAAGATGGTACACACTGCACCACATGCGCTCGTCGCCTTGAGACATAAGGTGCTAAGTCTCGTTACCCCAGCAATTTTATTGTTTACAATGATCAAACCCGAACACAAAAATAAACACTAGTGTTTTGCCGGAGAAAGGCGTTGCGATAGTACCTACTTACATAGCCTTCCGCAACAAAAACTTGAATTATTATGAACCTATCAATAATAGCAGCAGAGGTGAGGGAACCCACGTAAGAGTCGTATAAAAAAAAAAAACCTTTTTTATTGCCTAGAAATTTACTTCGTCACTGTAAATTATTATATACATTAAAAGAAATGTATTAATCAGGCATCGAAATTTTGAATCTTTACTTCTGGTAGTGAAAGTTTTAACGGAATCACTACCACTAGCATCAATCTGTAACTTTACCCGTACATCTGAATCATAAAGACAAATGAAGTTAACGTAGAGTAATAGATTATTTAGTATTTTTTTATACTACAAGTTATTTAGGCTTAATATTATGCTAAACAAATATGGAATAAATAATTATTGTATTCAAAAAGCCGAGATGAAATCAACTGTTCGTTTAATAACGAGTAAAACTTAAATGACTTTCGGTTCGTTCTGTTATCTTAAACTGAGTTTTGCGAAGTTTTCCGTTAAACTGTTTATAAAACATTGCGCAGTTTCTCCCCAATTCAACCTAAAACTTTGGTATTAATTAAATTCAACATTAAATCGAAGTAGATTTGCAATG
This sequence comes from Byasa hedistus, assembly GCA_029286795.1. Lineage (NCBI taxonomy): Eukaryota > Metazoa > Arthropoda > Insecta > Lepidoptera > Papilionidae > Byasa > Byasa hedistus. The sequence continues at coordinate 4,976,615 of JAGSMW010000008.1, forward strand.
AATGTTTTTCGAAAGTTCTGAAAATTTGTTAAAGGAAATTGCAATGCCGCATCCAACAACACTTTTGAAGTCAACTTAAAAAAATATTCGTATTAAGGAATTAGCACTAATTCTAGACTAACATTTTTTATTTTTATTGTTCTATTGATAACTCAGGAAAAATGATTTTTTTATTGTCAAAATTTTTGGGGCAAGAAAACCAATATGAATGTCAACATCTATATTTATTTCTAATTTATTCAAAATCTTTAGAACTACCTAAATATTTACAAATGTATAATAGGTTCTTTTCATTATTTTTTAGAATTGAGAAAAAACTTCAGCGCTTAAAATACTAATAAAATCCCGAAAACACACATAATATTCACGAACAAATTGAAATAACAAGAAATTACATAATTGATACATAAGTAATCAGTCTTTTAAAGTTCATTTGCATCTTTCGAGAAATATTTCAACTTTGTTGTAAGTTTAAGATATTGAATACATAAAAAATGCGATTGTAATCGTTTATAATTCAAATAAAGTAAAGTAATTACATGTACAGTAGAATAATTTTACATACACAGTATTTTCATCGAAAAGAAAGTATTATTAATCTTTAATTTCAAATATAACCGTATATCCAGTACTATGAGATATGTCCTGATTTTTTGTACACTATGGTTTCGTAATTATCCCCGATAATTAAAATCTCCTTAAAACTTTTTACTTATAATCTAGAAAAAACTACCGAGCACTTCGCCATAGAAAGAACACCCAACCAAACTTCCAAACATTATTTAAAACCGGAACTGGAACAAAGAAACAGTGTAATCAGTTATCTGAAATATATAAATGTACATTAAGAATAAAACACTTTGGACATGTTAAATCGTACAATAAAAAACCCTTAGTTGTTTTCAAATTGCAAAACGTTATATTAAGACAAAAATACGAGCAACTTGAACCGCAACATGCAAAACGAACCCGAGGATCCTACCTAAAAATTTATGAAAAAATCCGGGACGGTGTATAATATAAAATTATTAACCTTTAAATTTTTAACCAAACCTTAACATTCTTTAATAACTCTTTAATGTTATTTTATATATCCATAGGTACGTACCTATCTAATATAATGGAAACTTGTAAACTTTATTAATAACTTTCATCACTCTTAAAAGTTTTATTGGTATTATGCCAAAAAAAAAAATCCTAACCTCTTGAAATAAATCAGGCTGAATCAACAATTTAATATGTTAAAGTACCTATAACAGGACCGGTGGTATCTTCATGTATGAACGCCTTATTTTAAGTTTCATGAAATGAGTGTAAACGGACCTATGGATCCCAGTTTTCGGCACCAATTGAATAAATAATATCGTTTTTTAATACAAAAACTTGATAGAACCTGTTAACATATGTAAATTACATTTAGTGACTACTACTAAAACTAAAATATTAACGAAATGATATATCTGTCAACTAGCATTTTACTCCCACCCTCCTGTAGAACGGAATCTGCGCTATGTTGTAGTACTTTTAAAATTTTTATTTCACGGAAAATTTATAACAGGGTTAAACTCACCTGCGCCTTTATTTCGTACACCCAACACTGAAGCCACTTCCGGTTGCTCCATGTCGAAAATTAATTCTGAACGTGCTGCATATAGATTGTAAATATTTGCAATGCATGTTAGCCGAAGGCCACCTCGTTCGAAAGCCTCAGTTCGTACCACGAACGAAACCACCCCTACAGTTGGCGTCCTGTTATCAGGGCCCGTTCTCTCAAAAACAGGCTTTAAACTTTCCTTCGATGGGCGCCTTATCTCCTCTTTATGTGAATTGATGTATGTTTCATCTAAATACTGTAGATTGTCTTCATCGTGAAATACGTTAAAATTCAAGTCATCTTCAGGTCTCTCGGTAGTTGTTGATTCTATTTTTAATGGTGGATCCCATTGAAACCACGGTGGCAACTCGTGTGTTAATGATTCGACATCAATCTGTTACATAAAATGAAAAATATTCAAATGAATAAAATAGGGGTGGACGCATACAGTCTAACGTCCCTAACTATCTAGTTTAATGTAAATCTCTTGCACAATTGACAGCAATTTTAGTAAAAAACATAGATAATGCTTTCGTAGAAATAATTATTTCCATCAAAATAAAATGTATTGAATAAAATGTTAAATTACTGTACAACTTTTATTTACACAAAAGTATTTAACTCGTTATGCAGGGCATATCAACTCCAGTTAACGCGTACTGTCAATGTATAATGGTACAATAAATAATGCTGTTTATCAGCTCAGGTGTTTTACATATTATCAATTTACCTTGTCTACTTTAAATTATTTTCCATTACATTCAAAAACATCTTGCTATATAGATAATATCACCACAAACACACTCGTAGTAGTTTACCTCCTCTCCGTTAAGTGCAAATGTAAGATTTACTGGTGGGTAAGCGGGCGGAGATGCACACGTGGCTCGTAAATTCGATCCAACGCCGTACCACGATCGATCGGATACTAGTTTAGGTCCCCATTCTGGAGGCTCTAAAATAACAAATTCGATAAATATTGAAGACATAACTTCTACGCAAACTAAATAAGATCCGTAAATTTAATTGAAATTAGAAAACGTGGGCAGATTAAAATTTGTTTGCAATTAATGAAATACTTGTGAAAATATTTGAAATGTTATGTTTATGGGAAGCCTTTCGACATTTGTAATACGTTTGTGTAAAGAGTTACTGTGCTCAGTTAGTTTGTTAGTGCTGATCGAGGCAGATGTGTGGTTTTAATGGGCTCTAGTTTAAATTAAACAAGTTGTGTTCAGGTACAGCGAATTAATTCCCTAGTGTATCTAAAGAAACACAAGGTAATTTAATTGCGTATCTCAGTACATAAAGTTCACCTTAATTAAAACCAAATCAATTACCAACTACTTCTAATGGAGCGGATCGAATTTCAGTGTGAAAGGTGGGTGCATCTGCAGATACTTCGCACCGGAACCTGCCCGCCATCGCCGGGGTCGCTTGTTGCAATACAACACGCCGTGCACCCGAACGAGATATCTGTCAAAATACAACCAAATATAAATTAAACTATAGTTTCAATCGACTAATTATTATCTATCATCATATAAATATGTCACGAGAATGAAGTGGCAATGGGCAGGGCATACAACTTGTAGAACCGATGGACGTTACTGATATGAAGTGCTGGAATTGTGACCCTCCACAGGAAAGCGTAGCGTTGGCAGACCTCCCACTAGGTGGACAGACGACATAAAAGGAATCGCCGGTAGTCATTGGATTCAAACAGCACAAAACCGTATTTTGTGGAATACATTACAAGAGACCTATGTCCAGCAGTGGACGTCCATCGGTTGAAATTATGATGGTCATATAAATACTGAACTAAATACATTTTTAATTCTACACAGAGGATAATGAAAGAAAGTATAACGACTTGGCAAATCACTTCCTAAACCAACTAGATCTAAATTGTGAAGGCAATTTTTTTTATAATATTATTTACTAACAAAAGTAAAGTTGTACGATGAATAGTATATTTCTTCCGCTGTATCTATTCATATATATTTTTCTACAGACAGTGTTTTTAAACTAAATAACTGCCTATTATATAAGCTATCATAAATCTTTACTTACGTCAACTTCAATTCCAGGCAATGGGAACACTCTCGTGTGAGGTAATTCTTTTGGAATGTATCTGTAAAATTCTTCTTTTCCTCTGTACCACTTGACACTGTATAAAGTTTCTTCATCTTCCAACTGCCAGCTGCATTCAAGTGTAACTGTTTCTTCGAGGAGTACCGCACTGGGTACATTGATTTCCAGATTGTGCAGCCCTCCAACGCCTACATTTGCAATTTTTTTTTTAATTTGTGTGTACTACATGAAGTAAATAATAAATTATAATTTGGATCACAATTCATTTGCCTGATCATTTTCAAATAACATTTAGTATTAGCAACTGAATTACTTTTACTCGTTCATATCAAAAGCAAAGAAAACCAAATTTTTTTATTATCAAACAAGAGCAGACGTTATTGAACTCTAGTTAAAAATATTAGAACACGTACTTGTAAAATGAGGGCATTGTAAATCTGGAGTTAAGCTGCCTTGATATAAACAGAACATATCATCTGGTTATATTCCACGATAGCTGGAATTGCCAGACGACACATTGTGCACGGTTTTTTTATTACTTTTGAGATATTTTTGTTATTTTCTTAAACTTTAACATGTTTACTCGTCTACGTACACCTACATATGTAATAAAAAAATCTCTTCAGAAACGAGTGAAATTATACGAATAGATTTTATAGAGATGAGAACAGAAACAATTTTGTTATAGTAGCACTGAATTATAATTTTATGTTAACATAATGTAATTAATAAGCACATGCGCTAGCGTATACTGGCCATAGCTCACCACCACCCATAGCGTCATTGCCTCTTAACACGATGAGAATACAAGGTAAAGTGTTACCATATTATAGAAAAACAATACATCGTGCTTAAAAGAAAACTTCTTAAAACGAAGATTGCTTGCAGAACCTCGATTTGATTGACTTGCTTGACACTTTTAACCTCTTGAATCAAGAAAAGTAAGTATAAACAACATATGGAAAACACGTAATCAAATCTAGGAGAGATGTACCAAAGCGGCAATGCACTTATATCGATTTCTAATCACATTAACGAGATTTAATTTCAATCTGCACTGTGAATTATTACGTTGCAAGTTCATGTTTTTTAAATTTACTCTCATAATTTAATATCAGCTTCATGTGGCAGAGAAAGAAAATGAACAAAAAAATAAAAGTTAACCTACATATTGCCTTCGCGGAAAAGCCCGCTGTAAATTTGTATCCTATTTATTTGTTTTTTTAAGATGTTATTATTAAACAACTAAACCTACCGTTTTTAAATAACCAACGGTACGCCTAGTTATTGAGTATTTATTCACTTTAATTTTCCATAATTTGTATATCCAAAACCTTTTAATTTATTAGTGTAACCAGGCGGGCATAATCTTAGAACTGTCAACTACACGTGAAAATTAGAACCGGCTATCAGGTACCAACTTTCACAAATTATTTTAACATTTACATATTATATTCGTTCAATAACCTTTAAGCAATGTTTATACAATAATCAAAAAAAGTAAAACTCACTTGAAAATATCAATACCAATGTTACTTCTCTATATGCTATACTACCCTGCGACGAGCTGAATGTGGTGCAATGTATATAATCTTAACTAGTGCCACATTGTTATGTGCAGGCGAATCACTCATTACAAATATTGCATATATTACATATACTTCACATCACATGCAATACTTATTTTCTATAATAAATTTGTTTTATTTATTGAACTTTATATTGTATTATTCAAAATTATTATTTGAGTGAATAGTATTATTCATCTTGTAAGTATTTATCTATGAGTATAGTTGTTAAAATGATTGGTGGGCCATGTTGAGAAGCGACGACGGTAATGTTGACAGACATTACGTTTGTGATGGTATGATTGAATTAAGGTGAGTTGTCAATGATAGATATCTAATAATACTAAATTTAAGGAGTTAATCGCGTTAATTTAACTATTTATTACACCGACATTTCAAGTTCTTTACAGCACCCATGGTCACTGAGGGACTGAGGTGGCAGATGTCTTGACCATAGGTCATGACACGGAGTGCCTTCAGCTTAGTTCAATGCCTTAATTATTATTTTAGTACAATCTACACAGAATAAGCTTACTGAAATGTAGAGGTGATATATTTAAATAAACGCGATTCAATATGTAAAAATTAGTTTAAGCGAATGTGTAATATTCGCCTAAATAAAACAAATCATTATGTGCTGGTGTTGTTGCTGTGCACACTTTACAAAAATATTTCTTTACGAGTAATTATAGCAAAACAGAGATTCACAAAAAACATTTTTTTTCTCAACTTATGAAACCACGTAATAATTCGCCTTAATGTTTTTGTTAAAAAAGTGTGCACATGTTTTCTCGGCATACGTATAGTAAACTTCTTTTTGTGAGGACTATGACAATTTCTTTTGGGAATAAACATTGTTAATGTAATCACTGTTTCATAGTTGACCTTATTTATTTGTTGAATTAAAAGAGAATATATTTAAATCTTCTGTTCTGTTATTACATATAAAACACATTGATAAACATGTGGTCATTGACCACAAATGCTAACTTGCATAGCCCGTGTTTTTTTTTTACTATTTTGTAAATTATTTAGATGTACACTAACAGAAAAAGGTCTCTGGGTTTCGACTTAACATTTATAAAGTAAAATGAAGTAGATACTATGTATATATTATGTAGCTGCACACACTTACCTACACTCCAACATATTGCGGCGAAAATAGCCGCAAGAATGCGACTTGCTGTTGAAGGGATCACCTCCATGACACTCGATACACCAATAAACTTTTTAAGCGAATCAATGTCTGTATATCTTAGTCACTTCTTTAAATTACAAATAATTGTCAAAAATAACGACATTAGTTCGCCATTTATACACACACATTTTTAACGTTTTATTGAAACATGTAATATTTAATATCTTTATTTTATTCGAAGTTTCTGCCACTTAACCGTTTGTTATTTTTTATGGATTTCTGCATCATTAAATTTAAATATTTGTCTAATTTTTAATAAAATTACTTTAAAATTTAACTAGTCTATATGTGTTCATAGACATTTTAGTGCTTTTATTCCCTATACTTTCCGAAAAAATCATTTTGCATGAGTTACGTAACCACAACATGGAATAAGTGTAACTTAAGTACTGTACACTTAGCGATAACATTCATTCTGTAACATAAAGCCCTTATTGCTTTTCATAGTGTATTTAACACGTTCAGTGCCAGTGACACAACTGTTGTGTTCACCAAAATTTTTCTCCAGTGCCGGCGACACAAACGGTGTGTCCACTGTTTTTGGTTAATATTTCTAAAATGCATGCCTATATTCGGTTCAAAATTACAGTGTAGACCTAACATGGTGTTATTTACATACTCCCTTCGTGGTTTGAGTGTGACGCGATATTTTTATTTTTTTAAAAAAAAGTGATTATGCCACTGTTTGTCAAACTTTTGATGCATAAATATTGGACGATGACGTCAATACAAAAATTTGTATAGTACGTATATCTAGAACATAATGAATGTAACAAAAACGTGGTTTTGGCGTCGGTTGATATAGCGTTCAAATCGACAAGTATAGTGATTTACTAATATGAACAAATTAGATAATGAGGGAAAGGTAATAAAAAAAATATTATTTAGTACTTTAGCATACGATTTATAGACTCGAGTGCTTTCTCGACTACTTTGTCAAATATTATAGGACTTTGGATGGGAAAAATTATCTTGGTTCTTCTTCTTCTTCAAGTGCCTCTCCATTACTGGAGGTTGGCCGACAGTTTTGCGAATTTTTACCTATCATGAGCCACATGGAACAGTTGCTCTACGTTAGTGATACCAGTCCACTCCTTTATGTTTCTCTTGGTTAGTGATCTGAAATTTTTTGATAAATATTCATGGCTGCAACGACCTTGAAAACCGGTAAGTACTATCAACTACAGTCTTTTTTTTACTAAAATGCTACCGATATGGATGTAAAAACTAAAGCGGGAGTTATGTCGAAATAATGACAATAAACAGCACCTGTGATGGGCTGTCATTGTTTCGGCGGGCCGCGTAGTAACTCAAGCGATTATCGACGGGCGTTAAATAGTTATTTTAATAGCCGCAATAAACCTTAGTATTGTAAACCTCGCCGAGTCGCTATTGTCCGGCGGTGCACCTGCGCGGGTAACGCCAGTGGCTAGTTTCAAGTCGGCTATTATCTCCAGATGCGTAACCGAAAATATGACTTCAAAAATGGTAATGCAATTAGGAAATAGATTTAGGGAGAAATTAAGTAATGCTATGTCAAGAAATAGATTTCTTTTAATTTTACGTATTGTATGTGTTCATGTAGGACAAGTAACATCTAGTTATTTTAAAGTTAAAAATATTATTGATTATTTTAATACTAAAATGTTATCCGTTTATTATCCAACTAAAGAAATCACTATCGACGAATCGATGATGTTATGGAGAGGACGATTAGGATTTAGGCAATATATGAAGGGGAAACGTTACAAATACGGTCTTAAATTCTACGCATTGGCTGACCAACTCGAGGTTATTATGAAATTGCGTTTATACGGTGGTGCCTCTGATGTTCTTATAGGGAGCAAAAGTCATGTCCAAAAAGTGGTGGACTATTTGCTTCATGATTTTATTAACGTAGGACACCATTTGTTTATAGACAATTTTTACGCTAGTGTTAACCTTGTTGAAAGGTTATATTTGAATAAAACTTATTGTACGGGAACGTTCCGACAGAGGAGGCAAAATAATCCGAAAGAAATAGAATCTACAAAACTTCAAAATAGAGAATTACGCATAGTTCATAAAAATAATATATGTGTAATAAATTGGGTCGACCAAAGGGAAGTACGAGCGTTTTCAAGTAAATATGGCGGCGATTTAAAACATACGCGAAACCGACAAGGCATTTTAAAAACAAAGCCGCAAATGATATTAAAATATAACAAATATATGAAAGCAATAGATCGTCATGACCAAATGTTGTCTTACTATTCATGCGAACACAAAACTTTGAGGTGGTATAAAAAAGTTATTATACATATAATGCAAGTCTTATTGGTGAATTCTTATTTATTATATAATAAATATAGCAATATGACTATCACCTTATACGATTTCCGTTTAAATGTTATTAAGACAATAATAGAACCTCATCTGCCTTGCCAATTACAAACACCTTTAGTAAATAAAATCCACTGCTTGATTAAACTATCCAAAAACAATAAGGGCAAAATAAAACGAAAGCGTTGTAATCAATGCTGGCGAACATTAAAAAAAGGTGTCTATCCCCTTTCGCATGCGAAGATTGTCCCGGTCAGCTAGGATTATGCGTTGAATGTTTTAGACCGTACCACACATATTAAGACTCTTTATGTTATATAGTTGATATGAAAATAGGAATAATAAATGTTCAATTATGTTTAAAATTCTTGTTTAAGTTATTCATAAAACCATAATACAACCTTATATATATATACCTAAATATTAATACAAAATAAAATCTTAACAACAACGACCACTGTATGTTGAGAACCGCTGGTTGAATTACGTAACAAAATTACGTTTAATTTTATCCTTTGAGTTTTTAGCCATATTTATATGTAAAACACACTAACTAACCTTCAAACACTTCATACTATTTATATAAACTTAATAAAGGCTGCGACGCCCAAAAAAACAACAAAATATAAATTTTACCCAAACACAGTGCCGGTGACACAACTGTTGTGTCCACCAAAATTTTTCTCCAGTGCCGGCGACACAAACGGTGTGACCGACACCCAATGTATGGCGGCCCCTGGGAAGACATCGTCAAAAGCGGGGTGGCAGTGAACGTGTTAAGAAACAAGTTATATGTAAAGTTTAATCCGCTTGCCAGTGTACTACAGAGCGGTTGTCTGCCTGTAGAATAAAGTATTATTTTATAAAAAGCTTCTTTATTGGTTGCACAACATAACTAGTTCTCTCTACACCATTACATGGGACAGTAGTCCCAGAGTTTTATTTACAAAAACTCATCCGCCCGATCGCCCAACATAACTGGCGCAGTCGTAACGGATAGCATCTCCGGAAGATTCGCAACAGAAACAAATCGTGTCTACGAATCCGCTCAAAATCGCGAATACGTCCGGCATCGATTCTACAAAAGAACCTACAACGAGCATCGGGTGGAGTAAAGAAACTCGCAACCGCAACAAATCGTGTCTACGAATCCGCTCAAAATCGCGAATACGTCCGGCATCGATTCTACAAAAGAACCTACAACGAGCATCGGGTGGAGTAAAGAAACTCGCAACCGCAACAAATCGTGTCTACGAATCCGCTCAAAATCGCGAATACGTCCGGCATCGATTCTACAACAGAACCTACGGTGTAGCCAAGAGGTTGAAGACAGACAACACGCAGCAGCGGATTCCTGGAATAGCACGTCCAGTCGCAGGAAGAGAACTATATGGACAGCAGGATGCTCTATATGGGGTAAGGAGATTTTCATTACTCCGAGTATTTCCTTATGTACCATCCCTTCCTCGAAAAGTGTAAACTCATTGATAGGTATTGCAGTCAGTATTGACCTTTAATTAGGGTGTACCTTGTGCTATTGGTTATAATCCCGTCGGTTACCAAACTTTTCTCCAATTAGATAAAATTTCTAGCGGAAACGAAAAGGGTTAATCGTAGAAAGATGGCGCAAGGTACACAAACGCAAAGCGTACCGATTATTGAAATAGATCAGTCATTGCTTACGGCTAGTGCCGAATACGCAAAAATCAATGAGCTGTTGCCATCCTATGATGGGAACAGAAAGACAATTAATTTCTTCATAAAGGCAGTAGAAAATGTCTTAGAAATTGTTGGCAATAAAGATAAGGATCCTAGCATCGGATTGCTTATAATAAAAAAGTTGATAGGTAGAGCAGCTGAAGTTTTTTCAGAGGTGGCCAGTTTTAAAACTTGGCCCAAAATTAAAAGTGTGTTAAAAATACGATTCGGTGAGACTCGTGACGAGATCACGCTAGCCCACGATCTTAACAATTTATATAGAAATAAAATGGACTTGGATAGTTTTGGCGATAAAGTTAGGTACCTTACTTACACTTTAATTAATCTAGATCCGTTAAAAAAGAGTTTTACGATAAAAATGGCTATCAACACATTTGTGGGGCAACTAAGTCCATATGTATCACTCGCTACAAGGATGCATAAACCAAGTAGCCTCGAAAATGCTATTTGGCTAGCAATTCAAAAGGAATATACTCGTAAATTAAAATTATACGAAAATAAGAATAACCTTTATAACTATAGTAATAAAGTAGAGCTTACGTCAAAACCGGATTATAGTAATTATAGCTCGTTTTTAAATAATAGATTTGTAAACAAATCGGACCCGCTAACTCCGACAAAAAAAAGAAATTAAGCTAGAACCATATAAAAAAGTCTAGTATGAAACAAACGCCGACGCATTATCACGTATAAATATAAAAGCTCTTGACATTACCTCTCAAGAAACAGGCGACCAATCGATAAATAAATTTATTGAAAACTTATCGGGTTCACCTCCAAACATTCCTATTAGTAACAACACCGACCTCACCAATATAAACATATCCACTCTTTTTAAAATGCCAAGCACTTCAAATCAGAACAATGAACAAACAGAATCTGATAAAAACAAAGACTTATTATACTGTAGAGACGCAATTAATAAACAACTTAAACAACTTCACATTAGAAGCTCTCCAGGTATCGATATCCACAATTTAGAGAAAAGTAGTCATGTTAAAGCTATACAACTAACGAAACTTTGAATTTTATATTAGAGATACAGTTAGTCATGACAGAACTGTTTACCATCCTACATCTATATACTCAACCCTTTACCTAGATAACTTTACACTTCTTCCCGGGCATCCTTCCACTATACTCGGTAATAATGAATACGCATACCCTCAAGAGCCCTGTACACAAAAAACCAAGAGCTCCAGATCTGCAAATACTTGAATTGGCAACCTTTACAGTTATCAAAAGATTGCATTGTACAAACAACCACATAAAAACCTAAATAATGTAAGAGTTTTAGATGCTGAAACAACTATAGAAAACAACAAGTTACTACAAGCAAACCCTGTTGGCTTATTACGGATACTACTACAATTAATCACTATCGTAAGTTATGTCACCAGAAGTGCAGTACAAAGAGTCAAGTCTCGACGGGCAACGGTACAAGCATCGAGATGCAAGAAGCTCGTAACCTAAGGGTTGAAGATTCACCCCAACCCTCAGTTCCAGTACGCTTCGTTCTACGGGCGGAGGAGTTACGTAACCACAACATGGAATAAGTGTAACTTAAGTACTGTACACTTAGCGATAACATTCATTCTGTAACATAAAGCCGTTATTGTTTTTCATAGTGTATTTAAGAAACAAGTTATATGTAAAGTTTAATCCGCTTGCCAGTGTACTACAGAGCGGTTGTCTGCCTGTAGAATAAAGTATTATTTTATAAAAAACTTCTTTATTGGTTGCACAACATAACTAGTTCTCTCTACACCATTACATGGGACAGTAGTCCCAGAGTTTTATTTACAAAAACTCATCCGCCCGATCGCCCAACATAACTCATGTCAATACAAAAAAGATCACGAGAAAACAAATACCTCTGCCAATTTTCGTGTTAAATTATAACTAGTAACCTGTGTTGTATTTAGAAACCGGTCATATTTTGTTTATAGACGAAAGGCGAAATAATTTACCAGTCTCGTCTAATGAAGATAACAGAGAAGTATGAAATTCAATATTTACGTCAGCCCTCCATTGCTACCGGATGTTGAACATAATACACAAGGAAAGGAAAGGTAAAATCAGATCTAGTTATTAATAACAACTCTGAACACTCTGATAAATATTCTTTTAACTAGTAAGTTAAAGAACTTCTGTTACAAAAGAAGCACTATCTTTTCCCGGTAAATACTTTTTGATATAAGATGTTTGGCAGTTTTTAAGCTCAGCCAACAAGGTAATATAATTCGTAGCAGGACTAGTTTTCTCCGTAATTTAGATAAGTTAATACTACTTCTTAGGCAAATTCGGTAGCTTCCTTGTTAATAAAAACCCTTTTATTATTAAAGATACTTATCGATTCATTAATTAAAGAGTGAATGTAGCAAAAGGGAAATTAATGAATCTATGTTTCCATTTTCTAGTGTGATTTTAGGTTATAATAAAAGCTAAATAAAAAATTCATTGAGTATATTGCTGTGCTCTTATTTTTATATACATAATCTAGTTTAAATGTGACATAATGGTTGTCAGTAGTCCACCAACTGGGACTAACAAAAGCTGGTGTGCGACTTCAAAACAACAATGCTGCACAATGTAGCGACCGGCGACAATTCCATCTAGTCAATCTTGGATAAGTACTTTTTATCTTTTGTTTACTCTCTTGTGCCCCTAAGACCTTATTTAATAATTGTCTTTTTTAACAATAAACTTTCCTTTAAATGCTCAATCATTGCTACCAATAACTTCACAATTAAATCGTTATATTTTAGGTGAAATGATTATTTTAATTCCAATTCTAGTTTACTTTATCCAAATATGAAGAGTAACATGATCCCAAACATCATTTAATATTATTGTTGAAGTATTTATGGAAAATTACGACTGTAATCTTAATGAAATTTTTGTGAATCTTTCGAAAATCTTAAAGTTTTAATTAAAACCTGAAGACTTTTTATTGAAGACGCTAAAAATTTGAACTCATATATAAAAAATGCTTTGTACAGCACAAATAGTACAATACAGTTTAGGTTATCCAAAACTTTAACTCTTAGGAAATTAAATACAACAAGTGAGCTAAACTGCTAATAAAAAAAATCATCATTTTAATACTATGATAAACGTAATGCAACGTATATGTCAGTAAAAATATAAATAATATAATTTCATACTACACGATGATATCTTATAGTCCGTCAATTATTAAGCATCCCTGTAAACTTTCTGAACCTTACAATTTGTTTATAAAAAAGGGTATTAATAATCTTACTTAACATAATGTATTTTTTAATATTACTATCATGCAAGCATAAAACACGAATGATAAAAATTTATACCGTCATGATTTTTTTTTGTAGAGAAAGTTTTTTCATCAACTCTTATGTTGTAACTACATAGATAACACTGCAGCACCTAAACTTCTGTACCGCTTAACCGATTACTATAACAATTGGTATCTACTAACTATCCATTTTCAGATATACACAGATAAAATTAACATACTCTAACAGGAAAACGGTCGCCAGTTCTGCTGATAAAAGTTGGCAACACATAAAAGTGCCTTTGTTAGTCATAATGAATTTGGGGTGATATGTAAATATTGTAACAAAAGTAAATAAGAATGGCCTTCTACAAGGAGGACCAACCATCTGGTAACGGACACGAGAAGAGGTGATGATGCGAAAAGCTGGGAACCTATTGGATCTATGTCCAACAGTGGACGTCTATTGGCTGACGATTATGATAAATCTTCTTCTTCTTCTCGTACCTCCCCGACTAGCGAAGGTTAGCGGTCAGTTTATCTCATTTCACCATGACAAATAACTCATCATTATAAATAACAAAACAATATTTGCAAATTTTGTGTTATATCCCTTCCTTCATTGATAACTTAATCATTACAGGTTTATGGTTTAAAGTACTAAAAGGTATTGCACGTTACAAACTAACAGGAACAAGCTGGCGCATCATCTCGTTAGAAATATAGGACACGGTGCGAGGCGCTCAGCAGAATGTGTTCCATTGCTCTTTGTGTCGCCTTCTTTTGTTTGGTGATACATTAAAAAATACAAGAAGTAGTTTACTAATTTTAAAATTATAAAAAACCACGTAAGAAAATTTCGTGTATAACTTACACGTAAGTATAAAACGGTCGGGACGTAAAACCTGTTCAACACAATAACGTTTCAAAACTACTACTGACCTACAGTAGACTGCTGCAGGTTGATGATAATGATTTTTAAACTGCTTAAACAGATGAGTAATGACAACAACAGTATAGTTAAATAATAATGTATAAAAGGTGCAATTGTACAATAATGAGTATATTTCTTTTATTATATTTCCTATTGAATTATTATCTAATAAAGCTTTCCGAAATTTTAAATAATATACGGTTGTAATGTATGTGTTTCAAATCCTTTATAATGTACTTAAATGTTTAATACTTACATTTATACTGAATAATAAAAATATAATCGATCGCAGACCATATATACGTGTTCATTCACTAATAAAAAAAAAAAATAAAATTAAAACTTTCCAAGTTTTTTCTTTATTATCTTTAAACATGCAAAAGGATCTAAAACAAAAAAAATTTCTCATTAATTTTAGATTAAGGTTAGAATTTTCAATTAATTTAGGCATTAATTTTTTTTGGGAATATAGAGAAATTAATTTCCGTATGACCGATTTTTTTTTTCAGGTAAATGACGTAAAACTGTATGTAGGGGCTGACGTCTCCCTTCGCGCGCGATACGTAAAGCGTTTTCGGCCGCCCCCGTCGTACTGGTTGAAAGCTCCCGCATACTATACGTGCGTCTCGCTCTTGCCACTGTTAATAAAGCTCGCCGATTTTATTAAAACAATTCATTATATTATTGTTTATCGCTCACGACAGTTAAATAGTTTCGATAAGTAACATTTGATGGTCGCAATCACATAAATATATTTAATAAATCTGTAACCATGTTGTGAATCATCTCAACTATTATAACGGATTTGATATATCATAAAACCTTACAAAGGTAGACTCTGACCATATTGAGACTCTGACCAAGCATATTGAAAATAAAAACATCTTTATTGGAGTAGAGAAGAAGATTGGGCTTTACCACCAGCTTGGTGTCTCTATTAATACAATTAAATCAATTATCAAGCATACTACTAGAAGACTTCAACTCATAGTGAGCTACAGATAACCAGTTATAAATAAGGAGGAGGTACTCCGTAATAACTTTAACATCGAGACATCGATCACCTTAGTCCTGTTAAGCAATCGAAACGTCAGGTTAAAAAATAAGCAAATAAATGAAAGAAAATACATAAGTTTCGTTTCATAAAATGCATATTATATTAGCGTAAATATAAGAAATCATCATGTAAACCTTTAATAATATAATCAGGATTGGTTTAATGTTAAATAAATAGTATTATCTTTGTTTTAGTTAACATTGATAATATTTATTTTAAAATGAGAGTGCAGAACAATATAAATGGCATGAATCAACTAAAACTTTACAGAACAAAACTCCATTGCTTTATATACTCGTACATCTTGAAGCTTAGTATTCATGGAATGCGTTAATAACTCGGGTACTCGTATTACATTAACGTACAGTAAATACGAATTACGGCACAAAGCTGATCTTTTATGTAGCTTTTGAGAAATGGCGAGGTTTCCTTCTTGAACGAGCAACCCAATTACTAAAAAACTACTTAGAATTAAATCTGGAATAAATTAGCTTCCCTGTCACTACTAATCATCCGTGTATTCCAAAAAACGCTGTATTTATAATTTCAATCTAAATGTTTCAATAAATAACTGATTAAAGATAAATACATACCACAAAGTATTCTTCTATAATCAGTATACGTTCTTAATCACATGCCTAAGATTATTTAAAACTTTGCTGTTTGTTCATTGCAAGTTGAATCAAAGTTTTCCTAGATTGTGCGTCCTTAGTGAACATTAATTACATCTAACTTAGTCTGATTAAACCTTGAGGAATTATCCGGATTGACAAAATTAACTTTTAACTAAGATTTATGTTATCCTGAGCGAAAGGGATCACGCTGTTTTCAAAAGCAAGTGTTTTTTTTTTAAAGTACTGTTAACGGTATTTTATATTACTGAGACTTTTAGTTATATTAACTGTCCACACAAGTTTTTTTTTTTTTGAGTGAAACAATAAAATCACTAAGTAATTCCTTTATTAAATGATCAAAATGTCAGCTTGTCGGATTTCTTACTTTATGCGAAACTCTGACCATATTGAGACTCTGACCATATTGAGACTCTGACCATATTGAGACTCTGACCATATTGAGACTCTGACCATATTGAGACTCTGACCATATTGAGACTCTGACCATATTGAGACTCTGACCATATTGAGACTCTGACCATATTGAGACTCTGACCATATTGAGACTCTGACCATATTGAGACTCTGACCATATTGAGACTCTGACCATATTGAGACTCTGACCATATTGAGACTCTGACCATATTGAGACTCTGACCATATTGAGACTCTGACCATATTGAGACTCTGACCATATTGAGACTCTGACCATATTGAGACTCTGACCATATTGAGACTCTGACCATATTGAGACTCTGACCATATTGAGACTCTGACCATATTGAGACTCTGACCATATTGAGACTCTGACCATATTGAGACTCTGACCATATTGAGACTCTGACCATATTGAGACTCTGACCATATTGAGACTCTGACCATATTGAGACTCTGACCATATTGAGACTCTGACCATATTGAGACTCTGACCATATTGAGACTCTGACCATATTGAGACTCTGACCATATTGAGACTCTGACCATATTGAGACTCTGACCATATTGAGACTCTGACCATATTGAGACTCTGACCATATTGAGACTCTGACCATATTGAGACTCTGACCATATTGAGACTCTGACCATATTGAGACTCTGACCATATTGAGACTCTGACCATATTGAGACTCTGACCATATTGAGACTCTGACCATATTGAGACTCTGACCATATTGAGACTCTGACCATATTGAGACTCTGACCATATTGAGACTCTGACCATATTGAGACTCTGACCATATTGAGACTCTGACCATATTGAGACTCTGACCATATTGAGACTCTGACCATATTGAGACTCTGACCATATTGAGACTCTGACCATATTGAGACTCTGACCATATTGAGACTCTGACCATATTGAGACTCTGACCATATTGAGACTCTGACCATATTGAGACTCTGACCATATTGAGACTCTGACCATATTGAGACTCTGACCATATTGAGACTCTGACCATATTGAGACTCTGACCATATTGAGACTCTGACCATATTGAGACTCTGACCATATTGAGACTCTGACCATATTGAGACTCTGACCATATTGAGACTCTGACCATATTGAGACTCTGACCATATTGAGACTCTGACCATATTGAGACTCTGACCATATTGAGACTCTGACCATATTGAGACTCTGACCATATTGAGACTCTGACCATATTGAGACTCTGACCATATTGAGACTCTGACCATATTGAGACTCTGACCATATTGAGACTCTGACCATATTGAGACTCTGACCATATTGAGACTCTGACCATATTGAGACTCTGACCATATTGAGACTCTGACCATATTGAGACTCTGACCATATTGAGACTCTGACCATATTGAGACTCTGACCATATTGAGACTCTGACCATATTGAGACTCTGACCATATTGAGACTCTGACCATATTGAGACTCTGACCATATTGAGACTCTGACCATATTGAGACTCTGACCATATTGAGACTCTGACCATATTGAGACTCTGACCATATTGAGACTCTGACCATATTGAGACTCTGACCATATTGAGACTCTGACCATATTGAGACTCTGACCATATTGAGACTCTGACCATATTGAGACTCTGACCATATTGAGACTCTGACCATATTGAGACTCTGACCATATTGAGACTCTGACCATATTGAGACTCTGACCATATTGAGACTCTGACCATATTGAGACTCTGACCATATTGAGACTCTGACCATATTGAGACTCTGACCATATTGAGACTCTGACCATATTGAGACTCTGACCATATTGAGACTCTGACCATATTGAGACTCTGACCATATTGAGACTCTGACCATATTGAGACTCTGACCATATTGAGACTCTGACCATATTGAGACTCTGACCATATTGAGACTCTGACCATATTGAGACTCTGACCATATTGAGACTCTGACCATATTGAGACTCTGACCATATTGAGACTCTGACCATATTGAGACTCTGACCATATTGAGACTCTGACCATATTGAGACTCTGACCATATTGAGACTCTGACCATATTGAGACTCTGACCATATTGAGACTCTGACCATATTGAGACTCTGACCATATTGAGACTCTGACCATATTGAGACTCTGACCATATTGAGACTCTGACCATATTGAGACTCTGACCATATTGAGACTCTGACCATATTGAGACTCTGACCATATTGAGACTCTGACCATATTGAGACTCTGACCATATTGAGACTCTGACCATATTGAGACTCTGACCATATTGAGACTCTGACCATATTGAGACTCTGACCATATTGAGACTCTGACCATATTGAGACTCTGACCATATTGAGACTCTGACCATATTGAGACTCTGACCATATTGAGACTCTGACCATATTGAGACTCTGACCATATTGAGACTCTGACCATATTGAGACTCTGACCATATTGAGACTCTGACCATATTGAGACTCTGACCATATTGAGACTCTGACCATATTGAGACTCTGACCATATTGAGACTCTGACCATATTGAGACTCTGACCATATTGAGACTCTGACCATATTGAGACTCTGACCATATTGAGACTCTGACCATATTGAGACTCTGACCATATTGAGACTCTGACCATATTGAGACTCTGACCATATTGAGACTCTGACCATATTGAGACTCTGACCATATTGAGACTCTGACCATATTGAGACTCTGACCATATTGAGACTCTGACCATATTGAGACTCTGACCATATTGAGACTCTGACCATATTGAGACTCTGACCATATTGAGACTCTGACCATATTGAGACTCTGACCATATTGAGACTCTGACCATATTGAGACTCTGACCATATTGAGACTCTGACCATATTGAGACTCTGACCATATTGAGACTCTGACCATATTGAGACTCTGACCATATTGAGACTCTGACCATATTGAGACTCTGACCATATTGAGACTCTGACCATATTGAGACTCTGACCATATTGAGACTCTGACCATATTGAGACTCTGACCATATTGAGACTCTGACCATATTGAGACTCTGACCATATTGAGACTCTGACCATATTGAGACTCTGACCATATTGAGACTCTGACCATATTGAGACTCTGACCATATTGAGACTCTGACCATATTGAGACTCTGACCATATTGAGACTCTGACCATATTGAGACTCTGACCATATTGAGACTCTGACCATATTGAGACTCTGACCATATTGAGACTCTGACCATATTGAGACTCTGACCATATTGAGACTCTGACCATATTGAGACTCTGACCATATTGAGACTCTGACCATATGTTGCAAATAAAAAAATCTCAAATTAAATGGTCGTGAAACTTCCTTTTACGATTTTTTTCAATTCATACAAAAGAAATGTTTACCAAAAAAACTTTCTATCAAAACAAACATTTGCAATCAGAAATAGGTCAAATAGACATTGCATTCTCAAAATGTATCTACATTGAAAACAAACTTGTAACTAAGTAAATATGTCAAAATAGAAAAAAACTACAAAAGGTAATAACTCGTATTATTAAAAAATTCTTAGAAAACTTTTTAAATATAAATAACACAAAAACTCATAATCAAATTATAAAAATAGATTTTGGTCGATAAGGAAAATGTCTATTTGTTATAACAGAATCAGAATAGGTGTTACATACATATAGTTATCTAAAAGTATTCCTTTAGATAATTATATGTAGTTAGCTAAAATTAAAAGGCTACTTTTGTATTAAAATAATTGATTTAAAAAGTTTCAATTCGTTAATCTCTCTAACCAGTAAACCATGGCCGTTAAAAATTAGAATGTAGTAGTATGTTTTCATTGGATTTTTATTAGTTTGATTTAACGCAAGATTTCAGTATGTCATCTTTTGTCTTTAGACCAAATTTATTTATGTGACTATGGCTGGTGTGCACCAAACTTCCTTAATATATATACATACATAAACAGAAAATAAATGTATATTGATAGGACAACCTGCAATATAATATATAGTAAGTAATAAATATATAAATAAGCATTTTGTTTTTAATTGTGGCGCTTAATAAATGTATAGTATTAATAAAGCTAAACCATTGTACTTGAATACAAATGATATACAAACCAATAAACCGTAATTTCGTAGAGGCAATTATTAGCACGTGGTACCAATGAGATATCTTTCCAATGCGTGCACATTTTCAGGCCAATCCAATTTGCCTGATCAAAGTGTGGAGGGTGTTTTCGGTGTACCTTAATTTAATGTTGCGTGTTCTGCGAAATATAGTGTCTTCATTCGTAACTTAGTTGACAGTATGAACCATCTAAGATTTAATATTTATGTTTACTTACTAAAATATAATGAATCAAAAAATATGTAGTATTAACTTTGAAATCTATTAAATATTTACATATAGTATATGTTTTTTTCTGAGATCGCCAAGTTGGTACTTACGTACGTACTTAAAATATTTCAACTTATTTCAGCCGCAAAACGTTAATGTGCAGTATTATTATGTTCCCGTATGATGGGATCTGTAGGTAGTAATATTACTAGGTAACGAGATACAATCTTTAGTCTTGAGGCGATGTGCACAATGAAATGCTTTATAAACATCTTAACTAATGTAAGAATACCATGTATCAATGAATCTCTACAACGAAAACATTCGTTTCATCTCTGCGTATAGTTGAATGGAAAAGTTTAATATTTAATGCTTACACTTGAAAAAGTTCACCATGTATAAACTACACTTTTAGGTAGATAAACTCCTTTTCGAATACAAACATGGGATAGCAAAAATCAAACAAAGTAATAACACACAACATGTATTATGCAATCATAATCATCAGGTTAACGCCATTATTATGCAATATATAAATGCTACCGTCAAGGCAAAACAATATCAAAATACTAAAGAGCTGCCTAAATACCTGCAGCGCTTTTGAAGTTTGAAAAAAACCATCAAAGGAATATTGTAATACTACGAAAATGGTCTAATTGAGAAAGCATTAAAGGTGTTTACGAGTAAAAAGACTCGTGTGTTTATAATAAAGAAAAGATTGATGGCGCGGACGCCGCTGACGCGTCCGATGAACTGAAGCCTCATTAACTTAGGTATATGAAGTCTTTTTATTTGAAAGCGCCTTTATAGCTTCTTTGGATTGTTAAAATGTCATGGAAATAAATCATTATACTTTACGTAATAACGAGAATTGGCTTTAGTATAGTTTTTTTAAGTAATACTTTAAAATTTATCACGCTAATTTAAATTTACCTTCAAGGCAAAGTCATTAATTCAACTACAACTTCAACTACTTGATTAGATTATATTCAAACAATTTTTAATTATTAATTTCCGAAAACGTTTTAAATCAAATAAATTGCTATTTTCAGAAATTAAATCCGAAAATGTTTTCTTGAGAGCAAATACGATGTCCAGCATTGGATGTCTATTGGCTGATGTTGGTTATGAGAGGAGATACAACGTTAACACAGCATAATACGATGTTATTCTGTCAAATAGTATCAAGAGCGTTATGCGACGCCATATCGTTGGTACTTAAGTATCAATTCGTACTGAAGAGCTGTCCAAGGCAAGGTGTTATATTTACCGCAACGTTTGACACCTGGTGGGGAGTAACGAATACAACGTCGAGTATTTTGAGTTATTTCAAGCACATCCGCTGCGATGATGCCGGCGGCCAGCTGTTCTTTCTGTTAACACGATGACAGCACTTCATTTAGTCACTCTTATATTTAGTTGCTAATACGAATAAAACAAATATTTAGGCAACACTTTTTTATTTAGTGTTACTAATGTAGTTGGCATTCCATTGTAAAATATATCATACAATAGTCAACAATATATAACATATATAAATATATATGACAAAGCGGCGATAGGAACTGGACGTCCTCCTGGTGGTATGGTACTAGTCAACTCCTGTAGCAGAAATGTTATGTATATATTTGAATAAAAACATAGTGCAAAGCTATATTCCAATCGCTCACAGTAAGCTTGTTACGCTTTACTTACATTTTTTAAAATATTTAATAATACGTTGCTATTGTTTTTAAATATTTAAAAAAAAAAATATCTTTGCACCACTATTAGCAATAATTTTATAATGTATACCTAAAAGGTAAATATTTTAACTAGTTAAATATATTATATAAAATACATACTGATATGTAGGGTGTTGGGCATGTTAATCGCCTTGAGACTGAGGATGTTTGAAAGAAGTCTTTTTACCTTCGTTCCGAAATACACATATGCTGTTTCTGGGCTACTAGTTAAAAAAGGAATAAGAGCCGGGGAATTTGCCAAAATATTTCTTACAAAGCATGTTTTCATATCTATTCTGTAGTAAATAAAATTTCAAAAAGTTAAGCAAGTTTTTAAGCAAAACAACCTCTTGTTTTGTATAAAAATCCCTTTGGCGTTTTGAAATACAAAGTATCATCCGTGATATAACTTTCAGAGATGAATACTTGTACATTTCGCAAAGTAAAGCCCACGTAACCTAGGATTTGTTTGTAGTAATACACGTTCCGACTCATGCAGTTAGTTACCGCTGTGGATCCGAAGCTTTCGGGAAAGAGCGCCCCGGGCAAATCCGCTTTGTAGTTTTTTTTTTTATTTGTAACCACATAACATATTTTTTCCCTTTATTTTTATTAATCGTTGGCAATAAAATATTTTTTTAAAATACGTTATTAAATTTGAATAATTTTTTTTATGTTGTTTAGATTATATAAATATTGAATAACAATAACACGTAAATTGCGAATATGTGCTTTTAATTTGTGTTCGGCGAATTTTACGTAATCCTCAAAAATACAAAGATGTATTAAATTTTTGAAAAAAAAATATTTTTAATGTTTTTTAGCTTCAATGAAAAGTCATACTTTTAATAATAATATGTATAAGTGATTTTTATGTTTAGAATTGAGTTGACGTAAAAAAAAAATACGTTTCATTACTATTTCTGAAGGAAACACAAAACAAAATCCAGGATTCATCTACTCCTAACACAGACCTTTTTACAAATTTTATTTACTTTAATATTAAAACAAAACTGGCCTGATATTTTATAGGCTATGCTATACGCCATTCAAGATGTCGGAAAAGGTACAGCATTATTCTCTTAAAAATTCTTCCGAGGCACTCAATATTTAAATAGAAGATTGGTGTTGTCAGTTAAAAGTAAAGCTATCGTATTGTCCCTTGAAATACTACTTTGCTTCTCAGCATTACGTGAGATTGTAAACATTAGCTTGCTTCTGTTAAGAACAAATATAAAAATAGTTTAATAAACAATATCCATGTCGATATTGATTTATATGTGAACATAATACTGTCAGGTATTTCCGGTCCAAGTTTAAAACGAGATGTAGTTCATTAAATATTTTCTATTAAGTGACTCAACAAGCTTTCCAGACAGCGTAAAATTAGTTCAAATTTATCACTCTGTGCACTGATGCTGGAAAGAAACGAAAGCTTTTCCTTGTGATGAACAAAATAAAACGTTTTTCTTTATACTTACTCATTATAGATTTAATATTTATTTGTTTTTTATTATAAATCTTTTAAGTTGGATTTGTTGCTAATAGGTAAGGCATTGTAAATAATTTTAACAAAACGTGTAATATTGAAAAATGAAACTGTTATTGATAGTTATTAAGCAAACTAATGTATAGTATATAGAACGAAATTGTTTTATTAAATCACATAACAAAAAATCTAAAAGTATTACTATAACATAACTAATTTTATGTTTATTTATTATTATAAATTAATTACAAGTTAATTTCATATAAAGTATTAACTAATACTTTTTATTAAATTAACAATTATCTACTTTAAAATATAAGGATTCTAATAAAAAGGACAATAAACTCATTTTCTTGTTTTTTTTTCAATGTTGGAATGATTTCAATATATATGAGTTTTCCGAATAATGTCTGAATTATAAATATAAAGACAGTAAAAATGAAATAATAATGGGTTCAAATATACTTCTAGATTAAATCAGACTGTTAGAGATTAAACAAAATCTGTGACCCGTCTGGGATAACCGAAGTCTACATACTTATTATAACATGCATTACTTTTTATAACATAAATCAGTAGCAAAGTCCTAATATTTCAATAATAAATAAGAAATTACTTTAAATGGATTAATAATGGCAAATATTACAGCAAACAAAACAATTTTTGTACCTCAATAAAGAGAAGTTAATAATTGTTAACTTTTAATCGTACACGAAAAATAAAACCATTTCCTTACTCCGTATCATGTATGATACACACGCTTGAACCTTTCTATTTTCGTTGGCGACATGGGTGGCACGGTTGTCATAAATCAACAAAATTGTTTTATGAGCATCCTAACCGCTCTGTTTAAATTTATAAAAATACAAACATTAAAACGAATCATAGTTAGCAGCTGATTTCAAGCTCATAAAAATGTGATGCGTATTTAGGTCGGAAGTTTAATATTGCTACAAACATGTATAGATCAACATTAAAAATACCTATTATTTTACTGCTTAATTATTGATGTCTGATTTCAAAATGGATTTTTGTTACAATGTTGTTGCTGCAAAATATTAGGCTTAATCGCAGCGTCACTAAGGTATGATGTAAATGTACAAGACGACTGGAAAAGATCCGACGCTTCATAATTTTTTTTTTATCAAATCAATACGAAAAGTTTCGGAAGATGGGCCTGTAATTATATGAGAACACTGGAAATAGTAAAGAATTATTTTTCTTGGATATATAGTATAAGTTTGTATTTACCACTGGAACAAGTAGCAAGTTTAATGGTTTACATTAGTGCTCTACAGCTAAGGACGGCGGGCTTCAAAGTTGTAAATCTCCACGTAAAATTAATCACAAACAGTCAAGCCCCGCTATAACTCAGCTTAACGCTGTTCCTCAATGAGAGGAGTTTAATATTTGTTGGAATTTTACTTAATATTGATGAAACTAACAATCTATATCAAGTGATTAACAAAATAAGTTCATATTCTTTGACATTACATACATTACCTAAGAAGATATACTCGTACTTAAGGAATGCGCGTAACAATATTCTTCAAAACATTTATTGTATAACTGTGGTGTGTAATGTCCTGAATGTCAGAAATAAACATTTATGCTCTTTCAAAAGCTTTAAATAACTTACATATGTATTTTTTGTCAAATTGTAATCGTAAATGATGAGCTATTGTGCTATTTTAGTAAATAACATAACATTTGTGTTTGTTGTGTCGTATACATAATAAGAATTTTTACAAAGTATTCAAATTTTGAATTCTTAGATATTATTCACCGTGATCGTTATAATTTGTATGAAATTATACCTCTATATTCCTCTAAACCTGAATCAGTTACGACTATACAACCCGCATAAAGGCTCATTAAAAATTATGCTATTGCGGTTTTCCCTTTGTTTCAATTCCGTATTGTAGTTAGCTGATATTACCGTCCTATTTGAGGTCCCTTCTCGTTTTAAACATAAGTATTAAGTTTGATAGGCGTCGTTAAACCTTTTCATATCACACTTATATTGGTTAAAAGACGACCGAACTTTAATGAAATTAAAAGTATCTGTGATTTTTTGTTGTTAAAAATGTTAACAAACTTAATGATTAAACATGATCATCAGTTAATATTGCATCCTTTATACAATTTATGTGCTTATCACATGTTTCCATGTTATTAGTTCAAGACCAAAGTTATTTGTATGTTAATACAACTGTTGAGCATGACTTTGTGCAGTATACCTACTAAATCTATACACAGTATTAATAATTCATCGATTTGGACTCGTCGAAGCTTAACCTGTTTGACCTACTAATCATACAAGTTGTTTATTTTTACTTACGGTTAATTTTCCCGGAGCTTTTAAATTTTACACGTTTTCTCTGCAGAAAATTAATTTTGATTATAAAAACGTTAGCAGATAGTTAGTTACATTCAAACACGTTGATAAATAATATGTATGTGTAAATGTTGTGTTTTAATTTTATTTTAACAGTGAGCTTGACTTTAATTTCATATGATGAAAGTGTTATATAAACGTCTTGTTTGTAATAAGACGTCTTTTAATATTTACATTTTAATTAATTTTCTCTGCTTTTGAAACGCTTTAAAATATGAAGTTGAAACATAATACTTTAAGAAACAATATTCACGCGCATTCTTGCAATGTGATACATCAACTGTCTGTCGGAGATGCTACAATTGCAATACATCATGTGCTATGAACAACTCTTTTCCAATAAATCTTTAAGCGAGACATCGGACTTATTTAATTTAGAGTTCCACATATGTTTTAAACGTTCTCAATTTACTTTATACAATATTAAGACAATATTAATACAAATATAGGGAAAATTATGTTATGTTTGAGTATAAATGAAAGATATAGAAAGTAGAGGTCCGATCTTTAAATAACTTCCGCTATAGATATATCATTAACCTGTGCGTGATAGTACAATACAATAAACTTACTGTAGATTTTTAATGGAATATGATTTATATCTCTTTAAAATTTGCTGCCAACCCTGAGAATCAAGAGCTAATAACAAGTAATACTACACGCTATATAGCCAATAGTGGTTTAGTATTCGGTCTGCGAGACTTAATGTCATAGGTAACGGTTGTATTCTGCCTCTGGCCTATTATTGTTGATCAGTTAGTGCTAGTGGTAAAATTTTATTGAAACGATGTTGGCAAGTAAAGGAACTAACCAAATACACTTATCTTAAAATATAAAATTGTTGTAATCATTGGATAAGATATTCAAGAAATGATATTTGTATTAGTTTTATAAGGTATAATTATGGTCTGTCTACAAAAATACATGTATTATTTATTTTGTTTCCGACACAATTTTGAAGTGTACCTCGAAATACACACTTAACATTTTATTCACATTCTCATAATGTACCGGTTATGTAAGAAATTTATAGCAAATATTATAAGAATATAATTCTTATTCTATTTCTTACAAATACTCAATCTTCAAAGCTTACAGATGAGAGCACTTGTATTGGGAATTGATGAAAGAAGAACCGGCCGGCCGCGGTACTCACGGTCAGTTAAGCATTCCTATTCGTACGTTATTGATGTACATTTTACGTATCGAAAGTTTTCATTACATAAATAACAACTTCTGTCAATTCAATTCGCTATTCCGATATTGTCTTGATCAAGAATTATTTTGTAGAGTTAGCTATGAATTATTTTCAGTTCAAATCAGTACTTTGATGTGTAAAGTGGCGCTATTTTTAGTTTTTGCTGTAAAACGTATAATTTTTTTATTGGCAAAGTGGGTACGAATAGTCCACGTAATGGAAAGATAATTGTCGCCCATGAACAGCCGCAAAATCAAATTAGTAGATTTTTAAATAAATAAATGCCTTTGGTAAAAAAATTTACAAGCGACGTCTAAAGTGAAAAGTTATCTCGATGAAACAAAACCATGAATACCACTAAAAGTATTTATATTTAGCAACCTGTACTAAAATAATTCCGAATAAACAAATATATATACATATTTGCAATAGACACTTCAAAAGCCTTTGTAGAGACAAAACATTTTGTTATAAATACCCATTCCACAACAAATCAGCGAAATTTAAGACATTACCTTGCTTTGAAAGTCAGCAAATTATTGCTCTTTGAAACGGATTACGGAAATTATTTCACTCATTATTAGATCCGTTTTATATTCTTTAAACTTTCCTTACTTCTAAAGAATCTGAAAATATTCAAAAGGAATGTAAAGTGATTTCATATTTAAAGTCTTTGATATTTAAATTGGAACAATGGGCAATCTTTTAAATACCTTAAATACTAATAAAATGGTAGTATATTTTAATAGATTATGTTTTTTAACCGTATTGAAAATTACGTAATCATGTTGCATTACACATCCAAAAGTAAGTGTAGTTTTTTATGAGTTTAGTTTGAAATACTGTAAAAAATTATACGCTTTATATAGAAGCAATAGCTAGTGAAACTAGATAGATTAAAAGAAACATAACCGTGGAAACATGATGTTTCGAATAAAACTTTATGTTTCTTTATAAATTACCATAAGTTTCAAATGCTAGTTTTTAAAAAAAATAAGCAAGGAAAAGCTCTTTAATAAAATAATACAAATATTTAACTTAATAAAGTTAGAGTGTGAGTGTGAGTTTAGATAAGTACATGAATATCTAATATATAAAATTCTCTTGTCACAATGTTCGTTCCCATACTCCTCCGAAACGGCTTTACCGATTCTTATGAAATTTTTTGTGCATATTCAGTAGGTCTGAGAATCGGTTACTATCTATTTTTTAAACCTCTAAGTGATCAGGGTTGCCCACACCAAAATTTTTTTTTTTATTTTTTGGGTTTTTTTTTTCTATTTTATTTTATTATTGTGTGGCATCAAAAACTACATACAACCCTAAATTTTATTTCACTTTTCTATCACCAACCCCTGCTTTTTAATAGACATTTTAATATTTTTGTCTCGCTCGATATCATCAATTATACATGGCCACGTATCAAACCGCGTGGCTGTAAACTCCAAAAAAAAAAATATTATCACTTGGTAAGTGATCCCCTCCACGTGTGTACCGGTGTCACCTCTCACCAGTACACAGCACGGAGTGGGGATGACAACGAATTCTTTATCTCTCAAACATTATGCCTTTTGTCACTCCCTCTACATATAAATATATTCTCAATCAACTTTATTATTTATTTATTAATAACTAATGTCATTGAATATAATTTATTATTAATCTATAATACAAATATGTGTCGGTAAGCGCATCACTCTACAACGCCAGGACCAATTTGGCCAATTTGAGAAAAATTCGAATAATCGCCGGGAAGCCCCTAAAAACAGCGCTTTTCTTTTTCCTATACAAACGTTCTCTAACTAAAATGTAGGGTCAATTTGAACTTTATTGCTATTTCATAAAGTTCATATTAAATTACAAGCTTTCACTGCTGTCTAAGCAATGTAGGTGCGTTCGTAACGCTAAAGAGTCAATTTTAACTTTATTACAGCTGCTCAAAGTTCAAATTAGATCATTCTTTCAAAAGTGTGCGTATGCGCGTCGGAGGATCTAACGCCGCGTGCCGAAATTAAAACGAATGAAATAATAACATAAATAGTCACAAAATGTAAGAGCTAAAGATCATTACTGCTGATTTTCAATTAGGTCGGCTTCGCGGTATTATTTATTTTGTTTTAGTTTCTTTTTCACGACATCACATCAGTCCAGCACAAACCGCGTTACCGTCTGGCGGACCTAACAGACTTCATTCCGTCAAAAAGATTTGGAATGAGGCAGTTATTGGAAAATGGAACATGGAAAACGGAAAACGGAAAATGGAAAATGGAAAAAGGAAAATGGATTATTGGAATATTGGAATATTGGAACATTGAAACATTGGAATACTGGAATATTGGAATATTGGAATATTGGAATATTGGAATATTGGAATATTGGAATATTGGAATATTGGAATATTGGAATATTGGAATATTGGAATATTGGAATATTGGAATATTGGAATATTGGAATATTGGAATATTGGAATATTGGAATGTTGGAATGTTGGAATGTTGGAATGTTGGAATGTTGGAATATTGAATATTGAAAATGGAAAATGAAAAATTGAAATCTGAAATCTGAAATCCAGAAACCAGAAACCAGTAAACCAGTAAACCAGTAAACCAGTAAACCAGTAAACCAGTAAACCAGTAAACCAGTAAACCAGTAAACCAGTAAACCAGTAAACCAGTAAACCAGTAAACCAGTAACCGTAAACCAGTAAACCAGTAAACCAGTAAACCAGTAAAACCAGGTAAACCAGTAAACCAGTAAACCAGTAAAACCAGAAACCAGTAAACCAGTAAACCAGTAAAACCAGAAACCAGTAAACCAGTAAACCAGTTAAACCAGTAAACCAGTAAACCAGTAAACCAGTAAACAGTAACCAGTAACCAGTACACCAGTACACCAGTAACCAGTACACCAGTACACCAGTACACCAGTACACCAGTAAACCAGTAAACCAGTAACCAGTAAACCAGTAAAACCAGTAAACCAGTAACAGTAAACCAGTAAACCAGTAAACCATAACCAGTAAACCATTAAACCAGTAAACAGTAACCAGTAAACCAGTAAACCAGTACACCAGTACACCAGTAAACCAGTACACCAGTACACCAGTACACCAGTAACCAGTAACCAGTAACCAGTAAACCATAAACCAGTAACCAGTAACCAGTAAACCAGTAAACCAGTAAACCAGTAACCAGTAAACCAGTAACCAGTAAACCAGTAAACCAGTAACCAGTAACCAGTAAACCAGTAAACCAGTAACCATAAACCAGTAACCATAAACCAGTAACCAGAAACCAGTAAACCAGTAAACCAGTAAACCAGTAAACCAGTAACCAGTAAACCAGTAACCATAAACCAGTAAACCAGTAACCAGTAAACCATAAACCAGTAACCAGTAAACCAGTAAAACCAGTAAACAGTAACCAGTAAACCAGTAAACCATTAAACCAGTAACCAGTAAACCATAAACCAGTAACCAGTAAACCAGTAAACCAGTAACCAGTAAACCAGTTAAACCAGTAACCAGTAAACCAGTTAAACCAGTAACCAGTAAACCAGTAAACCAGTAAACCAGTAAACCAGTAAACCAGTAAACCAGTAAACCAGTAAACCAGTAAACCAGAAACCAGAAACCAGAAACTAGAAACTAGAAACCAGAAACCAGTAACCAGTAACCAGAAACCAGTAACCAGAAACAAACAAACAAAAGTTCATATTAAATAACAAGCTTTCACTGCTGTCTAAGCGATGTAGGTGCGTTCGTAACGCTAAAGAGTCAATTTGCACTTTATTACAGCTGCACAAAGTTCAAATTCAATTATTCTATCAAAATGGTGTGCGTATGCGCGTCGGAAGATCGCCGCGAGCCGACATTAAAACGAATGAAATAATAACATAAATAGTCACAAAATGTAATAGCTAAAGATCATTCTTACTGATTTTCAATTTGGTCGGCTTCGCGGTATTATTTCTTTTGTTTTAGTTTCGGCACGCGACATAAAATGCATTCGTTTTCACGACATTACATCAGTCGAGCACAATCCGCGTTACCATCTGGCGGACTTGATAGACTACATTCTGTCAAAAAGATTTGGAATGTGACAGTTATTTTATAATAATAGTAAATATAATTTATGTATTATAATTATAACTTTGGCCACTCTTCTGGAACCCACTAATATTTAAATATTAGTTATTAGATGAACATATAGAGCTGAACCCCACACACCGCCCTATCACCAGAGTGACGGTTCAGTCCAGATTTTTTTGCGCTGGCTATAAAATAGGTAAGAACAAAAAACTGCCACATTCCAATTTTTTTGACAGAACGAAGTCTGTCGGGTCAGCTAGTAATAATATAATAATATTCATGTACTTATCATTTTGTAATAAAGAATGTTTACGACTGTTAATACCATTATCCACCAAATCGGTTCTGCAGTGTAACTTTATGCTAAACATGTTTAAGTTAACCCAACAAAATGCCTCTTAAAATTACTTGATTACATCTGCAAAGTGGGTATATAATACATGTTATTTGGTGTACGTATAATTTGAATGTTAATTGGCCACAAGGAAGTAAACTAATTATAATAACAAAATTATACACCACAAATAGCAAACAGAAATTATTTTGTGCTGCCTTTTTTAAGTCTATAAAAGTAAATCAATTGTATTTATAAATAACCGAAATTACGAAAAGTTCATTTATATTCAAAGCATTTTATTAGTTGAAGTGGCAAAAGAAATAAAGCGACAAAAATATTTATTACTGTTTCAATTTCAACATAAATAATTAATGAAGGCTATAAAACATAGGATGAAATGTAATAAGACAACAAGGCAGTTTATTAAAGCATTAAATATTAAGGCACTGGGTAAGCTTACTTGTTTTAATCCTGACGGTTTTATTGCTGTCAAGCTGTATTTAAAAAGTGCGATTTTTATTGATTAAAATGAACACATTTCGATTAAATAAATTGATTACAAATCCTGTTATTTTTATTATAAAAATAGGACGTTCAGTAACAGTAATTAGTTTTATGTCATATGTAGATAAAATAATTATAAACGTATTTAATTTTTTTTTAAATAGAAAGAACATACAAATAGGAAAAATCTTAAGACATATGAACCGTCCACCCAATATTTTACAAATTACCAAGCATTGATTACCAACAGTATAAGACACAAATTGGCTTATTTTTTTTTTATTTGTCACGACTTACTATTTCCAATGCTTAAAGCATGATAACTTACCATACATCCGCCTATAATAATGCGTCGCTAGTTAGGATTGCATAGAGTGAACTTTATTGTACTCGTCGCTTTGAAACTTAAGATATTGTCTCGTTACCCAATTTCACTAGCTAAAACGCCCTCGAAACCGGAACAAAGTATCGTTTTCACACTAATGTTGGCGGCAAAAGGTAAAAGTTTATGTTGGATTTCAAATCAACATAATTCGTTCACTTCATACGTAATATTATTATATTTCATTAAAATTATTATCGAGAAATGCACTCTAAAAGAATACACTGCAAACTTTTATATTGTTTATACATATTTTTGTCACTTTTACTATAGAAGGTGTTTTAATTACAGAAAAATTTTTTTTCAGATCTACGTAATAAGTTGTAATAAAACAATACCAAGATTCCCTAAACAAGTTTCACAGGACAAAAAACAAGAACGCACATATTTTAGCAAACTTTTATTCAACTGAAAAAAGAGAGGACTAAATACAAATACATAAGATAGGACCTTTCCTATTCTTTTGATTTTTTATTGACATTTAGAGCCTATAAACGCGAACAAACCATGATCATAACAACTTTTTAATTTTTCGTTTGAATGTTTCAACTTCTGCCTATGTATAGCTCTGAAAGAAAATAAGTAATAGAGCAATTTCTATGTAAAGAAAAGCTTAACAGTACCGTATGCAATTAACGGACAATTTTTCATGATTGTGTCAAATATTCATGAAATATGGGAAACAATTTGTACGATATCATGTCCCTACGGACGTATCCAAAATTTTATATCACATATACAAACGTGAAATATGTCCATCGGTAAATTAAAAATATTACAGACTTATATAAGTGAAATTTTCATACTCAATAATAATAACTCTACATATTGTTTTATTAAGTCTTTATTTAGTAATAATTATTACGATGAACATGGTACTAATGCTAAATACATAAATTACATTTATCCATGTTAATCATCGTGCCGAATTATTTCTCATCTTGAGATAACAATACAAAGAAGTACAACACTTATTCACAACAAACACACAGAACAGTGTTGTTAATATAACATATTACTTTACACCAGACGAACGTTTGAGTTGTTTTATCCTTCATATTAACATTACAGCAATAACGGCACAACAGCTTCAATTTTTATTAGCATGGCATTAGATTCTATCAAATATTTAAGTCTAGAATAGAATATAATAGAAATATGTGTATATTCTATTTTTAGAAATTACGATGTGTATATTAGTCAGAAGAAACTTAGTGCGGAATTTACTATTTCCATTGATGTATTAGAATCTATTTGTCGACAAAACGAGTGTACGTGGCGGCGGCCGTCGAAATGTTGCCTCATGAACTCGACGGGCACTTTGGTAGTTTATCACGAGTATGTTACAGTGCTTAATGTTCATTTAAAAAAAATCTAGTATAAATTTTGGTTTATTTTATAAATTTTAATGGTGTGAAATTGTTTGGGATAAGGTTATAACTTTCCTTATTCAAATATGAATATAATCATTATTAAAAAATAATTTTCTCGGCAGTTGATAAAGAGCTTTTTTATAACATATTATATATATTTTAGTACAACATTTGTAATAAAAATTTATTAGTGTTCATAATGGTCACTAGCACCTCATAGTTATACGAGGGCTTATCAGTTGCCATCATGTGAATGTCGTCGCTGTCTCATCCCTTCGAATAAAAAAAATACAAAACCGCTTGTTAAGTACATACTATACTATATATGTATTATACTGTTTATTCGTAATTACAAAATGAAGTATTGACAATTAAGAGGAATTCTACGTCTTTCAATTAAGCCGTCTCTCAACACTTAATTCGAACTAATTACAAGAAAATGCACTTTTGTCCATTTAACTAATTGATACGCAATTCCATTAGCAGTACAAACGTTGAGCAACCCTCGTTTGTACTCTGTTGCTTACTTTATTGAAAACGTCTTTCTAATTTTTTTCACAATACAAATTTATAATTGTTGAACATAATTTTCATTAAACACTGACATGTCGGATGCTCTTTCTTCGGCCTATTTGTTACCATAAGTTGTGATTTACGTCGTCGTTTTTAAAGAAATTTTTACAGCATTATAGGAGTGCTTCATTATAATATTAACGTAAAGTAAATAGTGATTATGGCTAATTTATCACTCGTTGGTGTACTTCAATTTGTCCGCAACAATATAGATGGAATAACAAATAACTGCTGTCTGATACACAAAACATGTAAGAAACATGGTGCCCGCAAAGAATTAATGATTCCTTTTTTTAAGGCTTATTTCTATGTTTGTGAGATACTAGATTAAACAACATTAAATCGAAAGAAAATTGTACAAACATTAAAAGTTTTCTTTAATTAACGACTTTTCGACCAGACCAGATGGATATTAATTTTTTCATTCAAAATATTGCAAATAATGTAAATGTACCCATTAAAACTAACAAAAGCATACTTTTGGTCTTACAATCCAGAAAATATATAACGATTTATTTACAATGGTTACTTTCAAATTCTAATTTTTATATACAGCATTAAATAAATTGCCATTGTGTGGAAGTCGTTGCCTAAACCTAGAAACAATGAAAAAATGGGCAAACCAAGAGGGTAAAACAAAAGACGGGAAAATAAGATTAAGTACGGTAAGACAGCTAACGGTCAGTTCCTCTCATTACCATTAGTTGTAACACAATTTAGAAAAATAGAATCTTACATTGCCTTCGGTAAGTCGAAAACTTTCCCATTTCAATTACTACAAAAGATTTCACATGGAAAACTAAGAATTCTTAAAAATATTTAATAAATTTAAAACTGTGCATTATTATGTTCTCACTACCAGAGCAAAACAATTATGGGAATATTACCTATTCTATCAGAATATCCAATCCCTGTTCAAAATTTGCATGATTTTTAACTTCCTATTCCAATTTTAGGTTATTTTCTGGCTTTACTAACAAGCTCAGGTTTTATTAAAACGAATAAAATTCAAGCTGTAAATAAATGACATTTACGCATATATAAAATCTAAAGATTTAGCCGAGTTATTGATTGAATTTTTTAACACCATGTCTACCTACATATTAATTTTTAGGGAAACCTTAATTCGTAGTTACAGTACAAGGTAATGTGCTTATTTAAACAAGCTAGAACTGAGTAATAATCTATTGTTTTTTATCGTGAATGTCTTTATTTACTTTAAAATCATACGAGTTTCATATTATATCACATTACTGATATTAGTCTCGAGGATTAAAGTGTCAACACTGAAAAAGTCCATTTCCGGTCAACCCTAACAACTAAAATGAGATTACCAACTACATTTTACACGCTCAAACTAAAATTTATAAGAAACGGTGATCCTGGCACCATTTTTCTTTAAATCTTTCCATTCATAAAATTCAAACGACATATGCTTTAATTTTAACATAAAAACACATTTTGTTTTTTTTAACTTTGCATAAAAATAACTCTGCCAGAATTACTCTATTTCCTTGTAGACTAATATTTACTCAGAATAACATAACAGAAAATAGGATCATGAGAAACAATGTAAATAGGAATAATAATGTTTCATGAGGTGATTTCTTTACTTCTCCTTTGGGAGTGCTGTAAAAACATTGTGTTAGGAAATAACAGTCTATGTATGGGTACGTAGGGATGCTATTGATGGTAATTGTTGTTATATAAAGTAATGTTAGTTAAAGCAAATTTATTAATTGTTATAACAACACAGATAATGCATATTTTTATTCGTAACTAGAAGTTTTTAAGCTAGTTGTTATTGTGCTCGGTGTAACGTCATAGCTTAGACTAACACTAAATAAATAAATTTGGGATAACTCCCAAAAATCTGTATTGCTTGCACCAACAAAAAACTCTTAAAGACTTGTCTTTGTTTACATAAACGTTTTTATCTTATATGTTTTGCAATAATTCTTCTTCTTCAAGTGCCTCTCCATTACAAACAAACAAGTATAATCCCAATGCATTTTGAACTATTGTATTTATTTTTTTCATAATTTTGATGTGATAAACTTTATAAAAAAAAAAACTGTCGTCTGTTTGAATTATTGTGCATATACCTTATTATAATATTCATACAGTATGTTTTATTTTTTGTAAATATTCCAGAACATTTACATTATCATATTTTTTTTTTATTCTACTATGCGACGAGACGAGCAAGACGTTCACCTGATGGTAAGTGATACGCTTGCCCATGACAACGTGGTGCTAGTTAAGATGGTACACACTGCACCACATTGCGCTCGTCGCCTTGAGACATAAGGTGTTAAGTCTCGTTACCCCAGTAATTACACTAGCTACAGCGCCCTTCAAACCAGAACACAGTAATGTTTGCACACTACTATTTGGCGGTTGAAATAGGAGCTGCGGTGGTACCCACCCAGACGGTCTCTGGCAACAGAGACTTACCACCTGGTCATTATCCGTAGCAGTCTGTTTAATATGAATTGTGGTATTGTTATTGCTTAAATAAAAGCTGATTCAAAATACGACAAACAATAACAATAACATTGTCGTAAAGTCTTTACCGTTCGCCCGTAATCTCGGCGTGTTTGCTAGAAGAATGTCTGAACAAAACAAGTACCGAACATAAAGAGCAATGTAAAATGTAGCAACTACATTTCGCGTTATGAATACAAACCCATATCTCGAACCATTTATACTTAATAATATATTTTGAGTTCAATGAATAAACAATACGAAGTAAAAGAGGAATCGATGAACAATAGCTTCACGTAAAAGTGAGAAAGCAAACATAACAACATAGTTACTTATAAAATAAAACTAAATTTTACAAAATTTTTTTCTTTTATTCTTACAATCAATCCATTTTACAATCCAGACGTTTCGACCGTTTTGCAGCAGCGGTGGTGGTCACCGGTAAACTGAAGTGTCTGATGTTCCAGCGTCTAAGTAATTAGTTATTACTTGCAGTCCGATCTACCCAGATTAAAATAAAAAACAACCATCCCAATTTCGATGAAAAATATGGTCACAATACTTCACAATAATTAAAAAATTAAATCAAACACGAACTAAACCATGCTACGCAAGACATCTGGAAACATAGAAAAATATCAAGAGAAAACCGTCATGTTCCAAAAACAACGGCTTTAATGAAAATGTTTCATCCGCCAACCCGCGTTTGGCCAGCGTGGTAAATAAATGGCCTTTACCCTCTGTCCTGAGTGTTAAGGCACCTAATGGAGTCCTAATAGCGAGAACAATAAGAGAGAACTGTTTAAAAAATATCATCAGCTGCAAAATATATCGTCGAACTTGTTTACATATTTTAATACTTCAACCATTGTGATCTCTGTAAGGGTATAAAAAGCCGTCACTCTACAAACTTTTTATTTTAAACATTATATATGAAATCCTCTTTTTGGAAAACATTTTAAATAAATATGTATATATTTGTCGATCAAACCTACTGG
Organism: Byasa hedistus; assembly: GCA_029286795.1. Lineage (NCBI taxonomy): Eukaryota > Metazoa > Arthropoda > Insecta > Lepidoptera > Papilionidae > Byasa > Byasa hedistus. The sequence continues at coordinate 5,015,328 of JAGSMW010000008.1, forward strand.
TGCAACATTGTCACAGTTATGACAGCTCCACAGAAACACGTTAACAACAATCCTTCTTTTACGTAGTGGATTAACAACGGAGTTGTGCATTTATAAATGACTTGTTGGAAATGCTGTATTTGATCATCACTCAAAGTCAGCCCGTTCATAAACCCATTCAGAGAGAATTTATAGTAAGATTATTTTTCATTCATGCAACATGTTTATTACTACATGTGTATTGTGTGTCATGTTGTTATTCTGGAAGATAAATTAACCTTTAAAATAGTTTTCACTTTCTTAAATATGAAGCTACACCTTTTAAGTCATATACCAAAGGGTTCTTGAACATTTAAACTTCAAGGGTTTTATTTAAAATAAACCATTGCTCTTAAATTACCTTATGGATAGACATATACTAAATTTGTGAGCGATCTTGTATTTGCTATTCTTGTTAGTATAGAGTATCGGCTGTACAATACTTGTTCTTATAATATACAATCAGGAAAGGGTCTATATTATTTTCGACCTCTGGAATTTGATTTTACGGGTTGATATGAGGGCGGAGATAAACCCAGCAGGATGGATTTGATTTATGATGACCGTGCCCCTAAATTTGTATTGACGTAAATAAAATATATCCGTCCGTCAGTTTTCGATATTATAAGATTCCGTATGAAACATACATGCGATTTATAGTTTGAAAACCTTGCAAAATAACATAAAATTTGTAGCAGTATACCTATATTTTACATATTTAGATTTGAACAGACGTGTTATATGTAATATAAATAATTCCGCTGTGTTGTTGTGTTTAATAAAATCCAGTCATCGACAAGAGGTTACACTAAGTAAAAATATACTATAATTACAAAAAAAATTTACCTAATGTCATTAAACAGAGGGATATAAATAATTCATGACACTTTGGAATTATACGCGACGACTCAACAATCATTTATATTCGCAATAACAAACCTAATCTTAATTAAAGAAAACTATATTTAAATTAAAAAGCAAAAACTCGACTTTTATAACATATTCATAATTGATTACAAGCTGCATGCTATTTAAAAATATCACCATAAGCTGAGATCGTTTTGAATTTCTCGAGTCAGAAATAGCTGGCGGATATGTCAACCGCCAATAAGAGTAGGTATAAATGTTTAATAACAACTACGCTTTTACATTACTTATGTTAGATTACATTACCATACAAAATCTATGCATTGACGTAAAGACAGATATTTTCTCCGCCAGTAGATTTTGCTACATTTTTCTGCAAGTTCATAGTTTTTGAGATCAATTGTCCTTACAAATGTAAAGATTGTAATATTTATCACTTTTTGCTATTACTGGTTCAACAACTCTGAAAGTACCCGCGACAAAGCACTTTCAGCTCTCTCTATATTTTTACTGAGAATCCATTTTGTTTTCAATAATTGCGATTGTTTCTGTAAAAGGATTTTATTTTTCAGCGTAAATGGGTTTGGAACAAAAAAGTTAACAAAAGGTAATATCTACCAAAGAGAGAAATCGTAGCCCCTCAGCCAGAGTACTTGAAGAAAATATTATAAAGGTTTCATTAATAAGGGTATTATTAAAAATTGTTTGCTTAAATATCAATGAGTATAAAGAAAAATTCCGTTACAAAATTTATTTTAAATAATCTCTGAGAATTATTATGTAAATAATATAATAGCACTTGTTTATAAACCACTTTTGAACTATACATTTTCTAACCAAAATAAATATCAAAATTAGATAATTCTTTAAAAAAATATGTGCAGTAGGAGAGAAAACAAAAAAGAAGAAACGAGAATTGTATGCGTTAATGAGAGAACATCACTTGAGATTTAACATCGTATGTGACAAGGCCACGAGCGCAATGTGGTGCTATGCACACCATCTCTACTAGCACCACGTTGTTATGGGCAAATGTTCCACTTGCCATCAGGTGAAGGTCTTGCACGTTTTGTCAGTTCGTCAAATAAAAAAACCTCATCCACGTTGTCCGGTTTACTTTTTAAAAAATATTTTAAATGTGGCAAATATACTTATATAGTATATTTTAAATGTCGCAATACATTGCGAAAAAAATAATTGAATTAGAAAGGCATTGTCAATAAAGTAAGTAATAGAGTTCGAACGAGCGTTGCTTAATGCTACCGTTTGTACTGTTAATGGAATTGCGTATCAATTAGTTAAGTGAACTAAATAAATTTTATTATTTTTCGTGTCAGAATTACTGAGAATTGTGTTTTGAAAGACGGTCTGATTAAAGAAAAATACAAAAATAAATCGGTCATTTTCACAATTGCGAATAGAGTGTATAAGAATGTATAACGACATAGCAAAAAGGTTTGACAAACTTATTTTTAGTATTCTTTATTCTTAGTATTTTTCCAATTCCGAAACCAATTACAATGTGGTTTCATCAATAAGAAATCAACGAAATTGGAGTTAATACACCAAGTTACTTCAGCTATGGTCAAGGATTCTTAGTTAGTTTAGTAAGTGGTTGATACTGATTTCTCAAAGTATTTAAGGAAATGTCACATTTGCTTCTTATTTCCAAACTTGGCATACATGTGAACTACTGTTGCGTCATTTCATATTTGCGGGAACCAAGCAGTAACGTCAATTTAGGTGTTCCCATGGATACAATTTAAGTCCATTCTTTAATTTATTTGTCAAAGATATTTTTAAAGATTTGAAAATTTATTAATTAAGAATCTGATTGTAGTCTCCTTTAAACTGATTTAAATTGATAATAGGGTCAGTTGGTACTCTACTAAATAAGTTAAGTATATAATATAAAATACGTCCTGCATTTATAAACTATAATATATTTTTCATGTCTATATGAAAATAAAAATAAAACATTTAATAACTTACAATCGAATTCTTTAACTGAGTTTAAATGGTTTCTATTCATTTTCGTAAGCAAACTAACGTAACGTTTAAATATAATAATATTGACGTGATAAATTTACAATTTTTGAATAAGAGTATGGTATGTATATCAATACTATTAAAGTCTGAAAATTAAAAATCCCAATTTTAAATATTCTAACAGATATACGCGCGATTAATCCATTTATACGTAGTTCGATTAAAAGGCAGATTATTGAAATAATAATTATACTTTGACTGTGTACTTCAATAATAGGAAATTAAAGTACCTCGGAAAAAGATGAAATGATTTACGTAAAACATTACAAAACTACGCTTCATCGGTTTAACGGTTTACCGCACTCCCGACAACATAAGCTACCTTTAGATAAACCTCATAATGGCGCGGATATGTCACTGTGTGACCGAACTGCCAATTTCATGTTCATAAAACGTTTCGAATATATTACTTACACATTAAGACCCTTGTCTATACCTTAAAGAAAATCTGATGTCAAAAACAGTAAGCTCTTGAAAAATGTATTTATGCACCTGTTTTTTTTTAGTTTCATGCATTATAAGTTGTTTTCAATATTATAAAGTTACTTTTTATTTACTATTTTGATTAGAACACAGTAAAAATCTACTTGATGTCACTTAATGTTGATGCTAATGTTTTATACAATTTATTAAATATTCACGCGTATATTTCTTAACAAAACATTAGTTTAAATTTTAATGAAGTCAGACAAACCCTGCTTATTTCGGATTTTATTCCCGTTTGATTATACAACTGGTTGTTTGTATCGTTGACCGGTCGGACATGTTGAAAACCTTAATTTAAAACTGTTCTCCATTTCTGTGTACGTAATGGCCGGGGCAATCGAACGCGTTTCGCAAATGGCATATACTACAGCAGGTCAATAAAAAAACAATCATTTTTTATTACACGTCCTGTTTACTAGTTTAATTACAAATAATCATAAATAATTCCCCTTTATACATTTAATTTATTATTGCATATTTTTTTATAAAATTATTTCATTATGCCTCATAAGATAATTAAGAAACTCGTATACATATGTCAGTCAAAATTGTAAATTGTCCAAATTATTTTATATGACATTATGTGAATACTAATCATATTATGTGCTTTCATCGATAGTTCAACAAGCATACATACAGTTCAGCTTCAAGACAGTTGTTTTAGTCCAAAACACAGCTTTAAACCGTTATACTAAATGTCCACTTATTAGAACATACGAGTACATTTTAGTAGCAAATCGTTGATCGTAAATTAAAGTTGCTCGTGACAAAAAGACGAATTGTAGTAATTTCTCAAGGCAGTTTTATTGCGACCTAACCATATGTCACACGCCGCAGCGTTCTCGATATCATTCCGTCAAGCTTTTGTCTCATTTTTTATTATACTTAATACTTGGAGCTTACAAGGTCAAAGCAAAAACACATTATTTCTTCTTATGAGGTAATATTTTAGCATCATAAGATAAAGGACGGATTATACACCAGAACGGAAATATCTTTAAGTCCATGAAAGTAGGTAGAGACAGAAAGATATTAACTTAGAACATAAATCTGAATAAAATTAGTATAACCTCTGTTGAACTTGTAACAAAACGAAAATATATAAAAAATCAGTAAAGTGCAATATTTTAGGATGAATGTTTAAAATAGTTCTTCGTTTTAAAATAAACTTAAATGAAGTTTCATTCTACAAACTTTCAATGCACTTTTTATATCAAAATTTCAGGCTAACAAAGATAACCTAAATCCGTTCGAGATATAAACATATAAGATCGGATACCTGCGAAAAACCGGGGTAAATGGTCCTGATTTATGAATGGTGCGTGCTGTGCATACAGCATATACGCGAAAATGAAGTGACAGAAACCTCAAAGTAGGGCCACTTTTGAAACGTGTATGAAATATAGATAAATTCTCGTTCACTGGGAAACCTGAAACACCTGCCATAAAATAAATAAAAAACTTTTGTATAAATATACAAGCAAAAAATAAAACCATGAAAAATAATAGCTTCCTGATATTACCAAATTACGATCAACAACATATCATATCCAGATTTAATATAAAAACATTTGAAATAATTGGTATAATAAATTAATACAAAGGTCAGTGCTTTTTTCAAAGTCCAAGTTTTTAAAACTGTTAATTTCTTTCTCCATCAAAATTAATGTTCTTATATATCCGTAAAAAAAATTTCAGTCTACTTTAATAATAAAAGAATTACGAATATAAAATAAGTTGGAAAATGTATCTAAGTTACATTAAACGACATAAAATACCAAAGCCATTACAGGGGCACAGGTGGATGTAGCGATGGGTACTGAAATTTTAACGAAGCTTTTAAAGGTTTACTTTAAAGTAACATCTGGATGTAAACTGGTTTACAAGTCTGCTTTATTCTCTAAGACTAAAGAAATCATTATTATAAAAAGTCAGTACTTAAAATATAGCCTATTGCGTGAACAGATTATTTTAAATGTTATGAATTGGTGATAATTCATTTTCACGTCTCTCTTGTAGTAATGAGTGCTATTTATAGGGATCATTAACAATATTGAGAGTATGTGAAAACCATTTTCAATTCAGTTACCTGGACGAGAAATATTTAAATTGTCATATTTTTATACATTTAATTATCATTACGATTTCCAATAGTTTTACATTGATGTGAAAAAATACAGAAGTGTTACTAAATAAATTTAAAATATACATTCAAAAAAGAACGTGTGGCCAAGTATATACAGAATATAATAGAATTGTAACACTATAATATATGAGGATTACCTTCGCAAGAGAAGTAAACAGGAAAATTGCTAACAAATATATTGAAACCATTATTAGGTTGCTATTTGTGTAAAACGGGTAATAAATGAACTATGTTTATTTATTAAACAAATTAAAACAACCATTTCCAAATTGATTCAAACCAGTCGCGAAACTACTTAAGTTTGTTCAGCGCATTGCCTGCCACGCACTTGACTGATATTTCAGTTGCAGTACATTTAAACTTTTGGTTGATGTCGCTCTAAAAACAAGATGTATTTTATCATATTTTACATCGTACTTAAACAGCTCTTATCCTATGTGTATTACACACAAATCACAAACACGAATTGTGACGAAAAACGAAAGAGTCACGCGGCGCAAATATTTTACACTTTCAATAGCTACCCGTTATCGATCAACGACGACTACATACATTACAAAACGTTACAAGTTATAACTTCTATATATTGGTACGCATTTTCACTTTAATAATCTTCAAAAATTCTTTTATGAAGTTCTTTTAACTGTTGTTATTAACAACAATGGATTGTTTTAATAGATCGAGTTTATTAATCGTAACATTTAAAATTTATTGGATGGAAAACATGTAAATTTTCCAAATACAATTTAATAATAATTGACTCTCTTATGAAATTGTATTTACAAAATTACTGCTTTGAAGTTAAGAATGAAGTAATCATTCAATACAAACATTCTCTGGGGTTCGGCCAGAGTAAACATAATATTACTTTTGTGAACCGAAGCAGTTTGTAAACATTTGTTTGTAAAACCATAAGTTAAATTATTTCGGAGTGGAGGTTTTGTTAACATGAACAGTCTTTACATTATTATTACATAACACAACTTGTTAAAATAGGATTTTTTTAATTAATATTCTCATTAAGGGGGTAATAATAATATAATGGCAGCGCTTAAAACATAATATATGAGAGTATATAAAATACGTAATTTATTTTCTGAAGTAAATACATTGTAATCCTAAAAAATCAGATTTTAAATTTAAGGATTCTTTGACCGGAATCCTTTGTCTAAATTGTTTGTGAAAAGTAGAAAACAAATGGAACCTTTCAAACAATACTTTTGCAGACTTCAGCATACGACGCAAATAAAAGTGCTCAGTTCCCACGCTGTCGGGATATCCTGTTCATTGAAAAGAGTTTGGTTTATGAAAAGAGGTTTTCAATGCCGTGGGTGCGGTATAATGTAAGGTGAATCCGTCGGCAAGCTAAGTTATGTACCACATCAAAAACACGCGCCTCTTTCAAGATTTAAAAAATTAGCTTTACTTACGTACGTAGTTGTAGATGCTGGTCGAATGTGTTTTTACTGTTTATTTTGAATTTAATTAAAACATTGGTTTTTTTAACTTGGTGGTAAAAGCGCATCCAATGTAGGCACCACTGCAATCACAATTGAAATTACAAAAAACATCAAGCACCTAGAAATATGCACTGCATATGCTCTATAAACAACAGTGGAATTTACTTTGATTTCTTAATATGTTTTTTAGATTGTATTTTAACCGCTTTTACACTTTAATCTGGCCAATCCTTAGTTTGTGATCAACGGAGCGCAATCACGTGAACACGAAAACCAATTAGATCTTTCTATAATAATTCAACTCGGCGTATAAGCTTTTGTTCAATGAAATTAGTGCCGAGGTATTGCGGTACCGACATAACTGAAAGTCAATATTGTTTCTTTAAGCAAATTTAAGTGTATTTCATTATTAAATTTGCTAGCATAGCAACAAAGAGATTTAGATTAAATTTGTTGTTTGTAGAGGTTGTTTCAAGTCATGTAACGAGATAAAGAAATGAGATAAAAGTAGACCATAGTAGCATATTTGTTATTAAAATCCATACATGTATTACAACTTCTTTATATGGAATTTAATAAACTACAAACAGATCGTAAGTTATGTACATTCGAGAATCAATGTAACTGAAATCAAGTTGAGCGATTAAATTAATCGAAAACGCGTCAAAGCGAAAGCTCGGAATCGTTCTTTCGCCTTATCGCTGAATCGAAATATATATTCACTTGAGTTATTACTTTTCGAAAGTAATAAAATAGACATTTACGTATAAAAGGCAACGTATGAATATTTTATTTAAAACATTTGTTGATTAGAAAATAAAGCTAATGAAAATGTACTATTTAACAACTTAAAATAAAAAAATTCTTTACTTTTTGTATCAGCATTACAGTAATATAAGTATTTCGAAATTGTTATCGCGTTATTGACTTTGTCTCTTAATAGATTACTTATATTAAACTTAATAGTGCATGAATTAGGTAAAAACTTTATTTTCTGCATTCTTTACATTGTAATATATTAAAATAACTCAAGCTTGAAAAACGTGTAAAAATTTCTTTACGATTATAGATATATATAGAAGTAACTTTAAAGTTATGTGATGTGTTTCTCTTCTAAGAAAAAAGCTTTACGTACATATTATAAGAAACTGATACAAGTTGAAAAAGTGAACATTTCATTCACTTTGCCACCACTTATGTTTTTAAAAGTTATTGTACGTTATCAATCACCCCTCCCTGACTTACCTACAAGCATCCCATAAATATTTAATTACAAACGATCCATTACTTCTTGTTTATCGGTATACGAATACAGCTACCAGATGGTAGCTGTGTAGATATGCATACGAAGATAATATAGGCCGTAAACACAGCTTTTAAATAAAGACACATACAAATAGACATACATCTTTTAACATATACAATTTCTCTTTACGTGTTGAAAAAGTAATAATGACATAAATCAACCCTGTAATGTTAGTGTTAATAAATTCAAAGTCTCACATCGATGACGATTTTCTACTCAACCATGTTGAATAACTAGCGACATAAATTTAAGACCTGCTTCATGGAAATACTGCCAAATCGAACTGTCCATAAGGGAAATCGTTAGATCCGATCGAAGCAGATAATACGGGTTAAAATTTATTGTATTAGCTTTTTATCGTTCCATATACTGTACGATTTAAACAGTACAAGGGAAAAAATAAACAGCAATATATATTCAGACGGAACTGTAAAACTACCGACAATCTGTCTGAACAGAGAAAAACTAAACAAGAAGTGTATTTTACTGCAAAAATGTATAATAAACTCATTGATATTAAAAATATCAACAACTAAAAACAAAACAACGTTCTTCATTTATCATTCTTGTTGATATTGTAAATTATTTTGGAAAAAAAGTGGGGAATTTATCAATAATTAAACGCTATGTGATAAAATTTTTGAGACTTGATTTGGTGAACGTAGAGTCTAAGTTCACATGTCGGTGTTTAATTAAAAATTAAGGACTAAGTCTAGGGTATTGTAAAGATTTTATTAATAAACTGCAAAATAAAATGCTCTTAATTCCTAATAAAATGTCCCATTCTTTATTTCCTAAAGAAAATTTAATGCTAAACACTAAAAGCGAAAACAAAACTTTATTGTTATTCTGGTATATAAATTAAACGATCGCACACAAGAGAATATTTCAAATTACCATACAATCATCATACATTTTTTACAATCACAGCCCTCAACGCAAAACGGTATTAACATTTCAGATGTTAATTCAACATCTCAAATGTTAATAATATTTCATAACAAAAGTACTTTATAACAGACAAGGAAAAATGAATCGTAACTGTTATTATTCATTAATAAAAAATCACTGCGTATATTACATAGTTGGGCCAGAAAAATAATATAGTATACGAAATACCACAAATACTCAACCATTACTATTGAAAGTAAACATTGCTTAAAAATCAGCACTTAATTATCGGTTTACATGAATACGCAAACATACGTTTTCACATTATATAATACAATTAAAATGTGACTTAAACATACAGCACTTTTAAGTTTCAGATAACAATTTTAAAATAATTATAAGTTTATAAAAGGAACTGATTTCTTTTTTCTAATTTTGCTGCAAAACTGATCTTTACAATTATTATAATACAAGAGATTTGAAAAAGAAATCAAAGTAAACAAGGTGCTAGATGAGAACAAAAGCGTGAAAATGTGACGCCATTACGGGAACTAGCGCGTTTGCGTCGCGGCGGTCGTCATTTCATGTGACAAGCACGCTCGTAATAAAATGGCAATGATACATATTTTCATTCTGTAAATTCCCTGTGGCGTAGACCTAGTAACTCTAATGTAATTGCTACAATAAACGTAAGGGTATTATAAAACTTTGTTATGTTGTCATTCTGATAAATCTACAATGAAACAATTCAATACAATGAACTATATTTTCAAAAATAACGTTTTTTTTCATCGCAGCGACGAGCCGAGCGAGTCTTTCACATAAAGGTAAGTCATACGCTCTTGTGTGATAACGAGGAGCTAATTAAGATGATATAAAGAGCACCGCATTATGTTCGTCGCCTTGAAATATGAGATGTTAAGTTTGGTTACCCAGTAAAATAACTACCATCGCCCTCCGAAAAAAAAAAGAATTATATGAGGAAATCAATTCACTATCTTTCTAATAACGTACCGGCGCCTAAAAAAATATACAGCCTATTAAATGAGACTTTCATAAACATTAATTCTGGAATTGTTATTTCTTCATTACTTCTGGCTCATCGTAGTCTTGAAAGGTTAAGTTTTAATAAAGTGGGCTACGATGTTCCGTTCGCCAATATTTTGTTTTATACAACATTATGTTTTTGCGATTTTTTTATAATACTAAATTCTTTTATTAGGCAACTCGATCAAAACGGCCAGTTTTAAATATTTTAAATTTATGTTTTATAACATAATGAAGCTTACACGATATAAGCTTAAATTCTCTTATATTTATTTAATCATACCCTCTCCACCCACTCAAAATACGCGCTACAACATCATTTTATTTTTTTTTAACTCTTAAATCACAGAAATTGATTGCTAAATGAATTTTTTGATAATGAATACATGTGTGGTATAGGTATAGCTCGATTTCATTACTTAGTTTTCGTTATAATTAATGATATCGTTATTGGTAGTAATAATATTATGCTAAACATAGCCTGTCTGTTAAGTTAATTTATTAATTGTTAGTCGGAGTGTAAAAGCAGACGAAACTTTGTATTTACTTATTTCTCAAACGAGAGGTATTAAAATTCACCACACATATACTTTTAATACAAATTTATAAATGTTTCTGTTCCTAACCCATAGTCGGAATAAAACAAGGAGAATGCATAAACACAGATAACCTAAAATATTTTGATGAACCAAAAATCCAGTCTACAAATAAATCGTGCATACTTAAAACGGTCTTTGTTACTGGTATCTATCAAAGTTTTCAAATATTACATAGCCAAGAAGCAATTTAATGGTGTACGTCGGCAGGTCCTTTGGAAAAGGACCCGCCAGCTTCAAAGTTGTAAATCTCCCCGTAAAATTAATCACAAGTAGGTAAGCTTTGCTAAAACTCAGCTTAACGGTTTGTCCCTATAAACTATGTTGTGACTAACTCTAGCACGCATAATACGTAAGTCTTCGGTAAAACGTCTGATAAGCTCTTGAAAAAGCATTTACGTATAAGTTACATTTACTAATTACTTTAATCGTTTACTTTTATATCTTTTATGTATTTTAGTACCGCAGAGATTTAGAATTGAAAAGATAACGATTAATATGTGTTCTACACTTTCACATTTCTGACCTTAAGCAACATCAAGTCGTCTGAATGTTTCTGTTATAAAGAACATGTCTCATTACTAATTCATCGTTTTTCATTTGCTTTATGAAACAAGTGCATCATTAGTCGCCCCTATTTTAAGAAACTTCGTTTATTCAAATTCCTGCCAGACAGTACACACATCCTCTACTGCTGGGGTTCATGCTGCCGTCATAACACTTAAAAACGACTTTAAAGTACTCGAAATCTAACGTCTACCACTTTGTTTTGTTTTCAGATAAGAGTTCTTTACATAACATGTGCCGGGTTTGTTTAATATTTAAAATCTCTGCTCTGGTATTGTATGTGTTTTATCTAAAAAATGTTTGGAATAAAGCGAGAGCGTAACGTGCTTCAGAACAGAATTCTATTTCCGGCAGCAGCAAATATTTGCACTAGATCTGTAATTAAGTATTGATATTTAAATTTAACTTAAATAACTAACTTATATAGCTTATATTTAACTTACTTTTACTTTTTAACTTTAATTTTCATTTTACGTAATATTAGTTGGTGTTGTACTAACTGCACAAAAATTTAAAAATTCATTGATGTAGACCGGATTCGAATTCGGTACCTCCGAAGTGTAAGGCGGGCGTTTAAACCTCTAGGCTATCACGGCTTTTTTTAATGTAATCCAATAATGTTTTAATTAATAGTGTACAATTTCAGTAAATTTATACAACATTGATTTAGATATGTTTTCATATGTAACTTTTATAAAAACTAAACATATTTATGCGCATTCGAAAACGCATATACACACAAGTAGACGTTTTACTTTTAAGTTTTTATTATTAATCAGTGTAAATAAGGGCATCAAAATCTTACGTATTCACATACAGATTAAAATTGTTGGAAATTTCTGAGTTTCAAATCTCATATTCTCACTATGTAGATCTTCCGAGACTGCATCTTCTTATAAGTAAATGTCACACGTGCTCCTGAAATGACAGTTTTTACGACTTTATGCTTGGAAAAGAGATTTCCCCTTTTTATGTTACTTTCGAAATCGTAAAACTAAATTAGGATTTGTACAAAAAGAGGTTTGAGTTATGATCATTTAAGTAACTACAAAAATTAAATAATTTCTCGGTTAATTCATTTTCGGTTATACAATACAGTGGCGCAAAATAACAATTCTTATAGAGTTATCCTAATACTTAAATTATATTACGTCACAAAGTGTAATACATTAAAAAAAGTATTAAAATATTTAATAAAGTAATGAAAACAATGAATTGAAACATATCAAACTCATAATTTTAGTTAGTTGTCTTAAGTTATAACAAAGCATTTTTATCACATTATCCTTTTTTTAATTTATTGTTAAACGTAAATTACAAGTACAAGAAAGAAACCAGTACGGTTTATCTAGGTATTACAATCGTCGTCATAACACAACATTTTTGGTAAAAATTTATCCATGCTGGTTTTCTATGAGGTATCACTTTAGTCCCGCTCGGTGTGATCCAAAAGAAACAAGAATATTTTTGATTTTTAGAGGAAGGCTTTTTACAATATTGAGTGTTAAATAATCAAAAGTTTTAGCTAAACATTGTTGTATTTCGGGACAACACATATTTTACTAACTTCGAGCTCTCTAGGATTGGACGTTTATGCTCTTTTAGTCAGTCAGCACAACCATAATCATTTAATAAAAATAAATGGAATTTTTCATGTACGTAGAACATTAAAATAACCGATGAGCATGTACATAGTAAAATCTAAACAAGATTTTATTGATTTTCACTTGGAAATACGTTAAGATGTCTTTATTCCATGACTTTACTCTCTCGTAATAGATCATAAGCTTTCAAACTCAGTTTTAGTTCAAAGATAACCCTAACCATAACCTTCTGAAAGCTTCGTTAAATTTTCAGTACGTGTAGATAATACCACCTGTGCACGATAATTACCTAAGGAAGAGAGGCCACATAATCCGCAATTCGGTCTAATCAGATATAAACTTTCAACCCAAATAATAATACAATCTACAAAACAAATTTTTTGAACCACCGTAACAAAATTGTGTTATGATTTTTGCTTTCACCACACGTTACAGAAAAAGCTATTCAAATGGACAGAATAAATTGACCGTTTTTTTACTGAATGCAAATTTAATAAAGCGGCAAGTTATCTCTTTTTAGGTCCATTACCATATGACATATAAATAACATAGCTTCACATTTGTGACTGAAAATGAAAAGTTAAGTTTAGAAATTCTTTTCAGTTCTTGCTGCGTTATTATACAAAATTGTTAAAAAAATAAGTTATTATTAAAAGTTTTGCTCCATAGTTTTCTTATAAAACATTAAGCATTACAAATAATCTGAGGAGTATTTACCTTTTAGCATTTTATCGTTTTACATACATATGTTATTGATAAATTTTGGAGGCAGTAAACTCACGTTTCAGTAAAACTTATGTTATTTATGTTTGTAATATTTATTATTATTAAGTATTCATTTTAATCTACCCTTAAAATTTTATTTAGTATATAAAACACCTTTCTGGTTGTCAGTTAACTAGTAACTAATTAGTATTAACAAAATTTGCTTGCTTAATTTTACTTTTCACTATACTATAACAAAGGTTTTTTAATTAAAATAAACCATCTGAAGTTAAAAATTTTGTACTACACATTTTTTCTGTTCCAACGTAAGCTTCATGCGATTTCTTCAAGGTTTTAAATCAATTTAGGTTAATAAGTATATCCTTTGTACAAATGCATTTGTCCGAAAAAACACATCTATTTATAACAACGAATCCTTATTAAAAATAAAGGATAAATAATACATGTGGCAATACCATTAGAAAATTTAATTAAACAAGCATTAGAAACAATTTTATTAGAGCACAATGCCAGGCTACTTTTATGTTGCTTGCGTTTCAAGCATTTTTATTCAACAATAAGCATATTTACTTATAACTGCGACGAATTTAAAATAACTACAGTAGCTTTAAGTATAAATCCAGTATTAGGTTTAAACAGGTTACAAAAGCGGTTACAAAAGCGGTTATAAAATAATATTGCGTCATTTTTAAATATGATATACATAATGTAATATATAATGTCAAACAATAACAATATTTTGTTTTTATATTATTATTATACCAAAAACTATTTGTCGTAAAATAACTTTAAAGCACTTTAAAACAACAAGGTCTTTGTCAAATACTGTTTAAAAGAAAGTGATGACGGTATGTAAAATAAATTTTAATTATTTCACTCATAAACTAATCACTTTTTAACCTTTTAATTCGAAGAGACAGTGCTTAGCTTTTTACATTACAATATCACACGATCTCCAGGAAATGCGAAGATAATTGTCATTCAAGTGCGGACCACTTCAAACGTATAGAACTTGAACGCCATATTTGCTTCTAGGGTTTTCCTTCTAGTCCCATCGTAATGTTCAATTAATAAAGGTTGAGGATACGGGTGTCCGTAACGACTCCTCTATTGTTCCCACATTTGTTGAAATATCCTCGATATATACGCATTCGATACAGTTAAAAAAATAAAGCACATATTTTTTAGACGGCGGTATATAAAAGCATGTTTAAAACTTTATTAATACACAACACACACAATTTCTTCTGTGTACATTTGATTTTTCTTTCTAAAGATGGAATGAATGTACGTTTGTTCCGCAGGTGAGTAACCGATCAGCGTAGTTCTATTCTCTGATGTTTAATGCTACTTGTCGTTTGAGTGAACGCTAGAATGTAGCGATTATCATCCTAACTAAACGCCACATTGTCTCGTCGCTACGCACAAGCAAATGGATTTTTTTAACACACAAAAAATCTTTTCCGCAAGTAATAAACGATTTTTACATTTGATTTTATTATAATAACAGTTCTAGATATTATTTAGGTGGTAAATATTAAGTCAAAAAAGTAAGCTTGACGAAGTATTACGCAGGTTGCGGCTTGTGACATATTGTACGGCCGTAATAAAACTTGCTTGAGAAATTGCTTCATTTCTTTCTTTTTCCACAGAGATGGCACTAATTTATTATAACATTTTTTTCCTATGTTATATACAACTTATTATAATAATAAAAAATAAAATATGTATTCTGTTCAAGGCAAAATATACACTAGTGATAAAAACTCAATAGATTTGAATTGTATTGAATGTAATATAAGTGTAATTTAAGGAACTAAAAGATTAAGTTTATCTACTGAACATTTGCGGGCGTATTTAAAAAAATATTTCACTTGTAATAACTCGAATAACGGTTGATAAGGAAAACTGTAAAGAAATAACGCAATGCGGAAAAATACGTCATCTTACTGCACAATATATGATGCTGCATTTTGTACGTCAAACATTGTAAAGCACGTGATAGATTTACTACGTACAAAAAGTCAACTATCAGTAATAAACCAAAAGTATTTATTATGGACCAGCAAAATTATCGTCATAATATAAGCGATTATTGATATGGTTGTTGAACATAAGCTTCCTCAAAAAGGGGCGTTTGTCGTAATTGGTTTCAAGGTTGGCGATGGCAGTTTGCTCATAACAGTCACTAAGGAAGTTGATGGTTTTCCTTGAAATCAGCCACTTCTTAGACGCTTTTTAAGACACGCCAAGGGAGATGTGACGGAAGGAATATTCTTTCTCCCCATTTAAGAAATATAGAATAAACAAGAAAATTATTATAATTTTTTTTTATTAGTACGTTTATCACTTCTATTAACACTTCACGTGTTCACTTCCGTCCATGAACAGTTGCAACACTGGGAACTGACACTCTTGCGCCATTTTAGGAAACTATAAGAAACATTTAACATACATACTGTTAGCAGATCACGTTAAGAAATAATTAAACCTATAAATTATAATAAGATCTAGTACAATAAATACTTTTTGATATATTCGACATGAGATCCACAAATACACACGAGATACAAAAATAAAATGGTTGTGTGAAAAGTTTCTAGTGTATTCTCTAGTGGTTGTCTGTTTCTTTCCTACTTGTGCAAGTTAAAACTAAAACGAAAGGATAGAAAGTTTGTTTTTTATTTTACTTTTGATGTGGTGAATACAAATTTTCTATTTGTAATCGATGAATCATGTTTTATTGGAGAGACATTATTTCTTGGCTATAAAACATGAAAAAGACCTTTTAAAGCCTAAATAAAATGTTTCATATTAAGTATGGATCTTTTATATTTAAAAGAATATGGCCCTAAATTATATTAAATTGATAAATTTATTTTTTTTGATTTTTTTTGATTTCTGTTATAACAGCAATCACGTAAATAAATAAATTTATTAACTGTATATACATTTTAATTTTATATCACACCGTCGTTTAAGAAGTAAAAAGTCAAAAGTTATAAAGAGCAAATTCCTTTGTTTACGCATTAAAAAAAAATTCTAACATTATAAGAAGTAAAGAAGCTTTAAAAAGTTTGAGACTTTTCTTTGTAACTACTTTAACAAATAGAATTTATGTTAAATAAGAAGCGAAATGAAATTTACAGGAATCTCGATAATTTATTATTAAAACTTCTTTTACGTATTTTTTTAACTAAAGGCATCTCATGGCTTTTATAGAAAACGTCGCTTTTAAAAAATAAAGCCAAAACTAGAGCTTTTTACGTGTTGACACCAGTAGATGATCAATATAAATAATAAGATCACTAAATGTAAATAATAAAACCACTAGTTTTATTTTACTACTAATCCCGGTTATAATTTTAAGATTTTGCTACATACCGAAATCGTTTTGTTAAAAACCTCCTACTCAATACCCTTTGGGTAATCACGAAAGAAAATCGGGGCCAATCTTCAAAGGCAAAAGAGTGTATTTATCTTTTCCCATTTCGTTTACTTTGATTTTTCAAAGTCACTTTTGGTAGAGGTATTTCAAAACAAAATCAATCAATATTTTAAAGTAGTTTAACTTAAACTAAACCATTATATTATCAACTTTGAATCAGAAGCAAATACTATTGATTTATAGCGCTTTGGTGACGAAACGAACTGTTTTGATTTATTACTTATAGATAATTATTAAGGGCGGATCCAAACAAGACAATCCACTCTCTTCTATGAGTTACACAGTGTAGTTAATGAGCTAGTAATGAGCCAAAATCTAACGTTACGACTTTTAAGATGCACTGGTTTCACTGGCATATAAATAATTGAATAAAAAAAGAAACTGAATGATGTATTAACAGATTACTAGTGATAACAAAAAGGATTGACGAATATTAATAATGTGCCAAATTTTGACTTCATATTTTATATCTAAAAGCTAAAATAATTTCATTACGATATTGTTAATATAAATACGGTAAAGTTTTATAGATCATATTTAATTTGTCAAGGAGAGATCTTCTTGTCTCCAGATGTTCGTGCTATAAACTGATTAACTATATTTATAGCCTGTAATAAAATATCTATTTTATGGCTCCTGAGATCTAGGACATGCATTAACGTGATGAGTTGACCATTTAGTTATAACATGATTGCGTCAGACATAGTTTAACATTGTCCTAATTACAATATATATATTGTAATTGATTACATTAGTGTAATAACATTGTAACTATCTATATATTAACTATCTATCCCCTGGTAAAATCATTAACTTGGTTTAATTATGTATAACTTACATCGATTTTTTTATTGTACAATTATGCACTGACCACCATCGATTCTATATCTCCACAAGCTTTTGATGTACACTTAAATGTACCAAATAAATCGATGTGGTTCGTATTATTAAAGGTGATCTTATGTTTGAAAGGAATTTTACCAATACAATTAAAAACAACCCATTTGTTACAACATTTTAAGCGTGAAATTAATTTCAGGGAACTAATGTACCTATTACAAAATAATTTTGTTAAACATCTCTCTAAATTTGCACGTTCACAGACATTGATCGATGAGTAAATCGTAACATTCAAAACAACTTGTATATTACCTACATATTATTACATTTCATATAACTAAACAATATTGGTCTTGTATCAATATAAATTGTATGCAGTGTTATATATTTAAAAAAAACATTACATGAATTTCTATCGTTAAATGCTGCAGTCCGCTATAACAATAGCAAAAATATGGTTTGTTTTATAAAACTATGTATACACAGGGGCGTGTTAAATTTTGTCATCTCCAATTATCTAAAAGAAACAGGACAACAAAATGAGCGAGCACATAAATCACCGTGAACTGACAGCTCCCAGTTTGTATCGATATCAACAACCTTCTACACGGATTGCTAGGCAATTTATTAAAAACGATTATATGATATGAATTCTCTTAAGGGATTTAATCTACAGAAAGTTGTACATTTCCAGGCTGATGTACTTTTTAGTTTTGAATTCGTTTATGAAATGGTTTATTATATTTGTTTCATATGTATAATTTAAAATAGCATGAAAATCCAAAAAAATATTTATTGTAACTTCATGAAATATATGCCCCAGGCAGAAACAGAGTTCTCCCAGTTTTAAGGCTATGTTTATGTGTGAATAAAAGTTTTCGTCATGTGTTTCATTACCCAATAATTTCCCTAGCTACAGCGCTGAAATTATGTTTAAAATTAATCATTCATCATCATCACTGCTGAACTAATGCCTTCTCGTTAAGAATGTTACTGCATTACATATTCTTCTTCTTATAAGTCGTATTTCCTCAAGACTGAGGGTTGTGGTCATCATGTGTAATGAAACACGACGACGTTCTTGGCGCTTATAATGGAGTGGTTTGCCATTGCCTTCTCTCATACTAGTCCGACCACAGACTGTCATGACGTAGATATTCAGGTTTCCTCACGACGTTTTCCTTCACCGTCAAAGCATTTGATAATAGTTGGTGTTGTACTAACACAAAAAGAAAAATTCATTGATGCAAGCCGGATTCGAACCCGACACCGGAGTGTGAGGCGGGCGTTCAAACCACTAGGCTATCACGGCTTATGCATATTACGATAATGAAATCGTGAAAACCAGCATGAGCTGGTTAGTAAGCGTAGTAAGGACCACGAGAAAAGCTGCAACTATTTTCCTGTAATTGTCCTCTCCCCGTAGTCTTTTACGACACACTGGGAGTAGTAGCATAGCATTGGGGTTATTCGACCACACAGTGCGTGAAAGTGAAATTGTGGGACGTAAGCGTCTGAAACTACAGAAAGTCTAAACTGATTATTATTAGACACCATACATCTTTATTAACTTATATCTTATAGGTTGTTACCAAAGGTTGGTTGTTTAGTACCAGAAAATATTATTTATATAAGAAAATGTATTACCAACCTCTATACAACTCATAACAAAAATAAAGAATTTCTTTAATATTTTGGAATGGCATTTTGACGTTAACATGGATAGCCCCATGCTTATTAAATCCCCAGCTTGACGTTAATAAATTGGTATCTTGTTTATCGATTTACGCAGATTTAGACGAATAACAAATCGTTTCTTCTATCTTGCTAAGCTCCATGTAATTGTTTTGCTTAAATATTATTTTTGTTTTAATTTTCAGTTTATTACAACATCAAGAAAAGCCAGGAGCTTAAACATGTTTAATATCTCAGCAAGATTGCTTGTCAATGTATTTTAACCACTATTTGTTAAATAAGTAATAATAGGTATTAATTGTTTATGGTTTTCCTTACTTTTAAAAAAAGGTTACACGGGAGCATTCTTAATTGTTAATATTACAACTATTTTCTTTCTCTCTCGCGATTTTTTTAATGCGAAAGTACAACTATTTAAATATAAATCCTTAGTGTTTATGTAATCCGTAATAATACTGTTAATATAATATAAACATAGGTACATAGTTAATAGGCTGTTGAGGTTTCAGGTAAGAAATTAAATTCTAGCTAGGAACTACAAAGAAACAACATTTTATTGTAGCTAACTACAATCACCCGGGGAACATTAACAGTGTTTGTTTATAACAACAATATTGTTTAATGAAGTGATTTGCATGTTCCTCTGTGGCTACTTAACGAGCGTATTGTTACAGGTCCCTAGGAGATGCTTACAAAACCTTAACTACAAATATTACTTGCAATTAGCTCGTATGAAATGTTTACACGCGTTGATAAAGTTTTATTTTTAATGCTTTAAACTGCTACTTTATATATATTATAAAATAGCAGAATAGACGTAACTATAATACCGCCTATGCAGGTACGCCTGCTGAATCTATTTCTGTCACCATAGTGTACAAATATTACTGTTTCGTCTCAAAGAGTATTGCAGCTAGAGAAAGCTCTAGTATAGTGAGATTTGACGTAAGTGAATATTCTTATTATTATTTTATGGTACTATACCATAATTAACAGCGGCTGTGTTGGTGTGGCCTACTTCGAGACCACGGCCGGTCAAACGCTTGCCAAAACGTCGGGTATTGAAAGGTGGTCGTACCTTAACAAACTTACCAACAAGATTTAGACCCGAACTTTACTTTTAAAAAATGATTATAAATCGCGAGTTTCAACACATTAATATTTATTAGCGCTTCATTGTTATGGACACTTCATTAAACTGGTGGTTTTAAGGTGTGCGAACACCTCTCGGCGCATACAATATGTATAATTTATTATTCTGAATATGCATTATTTGTAAATTCATCGTTACATGTTACCCGTCCAATACCTCAATACATGGAATAACCACGCAAATTCGTGCTACAGACTCGTTTTAATGCCATTCTGCTGTTGCTCTGCATACTGTGGAACATTTCTCGTGTCTGTAGTCTCCAAGCAGTTATGTAACAAAACATTGATGGTAACACGTCCGAAATATATTAATCAATAGATAGAACTCATCCACGTCACACACTGAGCTTACAAGTTAATCCTCGCTTCCAGTAACACAGTGTGTTTTAATATAACATTATTTTTATTTATAAGTGTGTGTAGTACAGATTTTGAAGAAACATTAATTCCATTTAAAGTTAAGAATGCAACTATTAAAAAAAAGAAAAGAAAGGATATGCATTTAAGAATAAGAATAAAGATATTTATTTGTCTAAAAACGACTTAAGGCTATATATATAAAATTATACAGGATTAAAGTTTTGTAGGTTAGACAAAAAGGTCCGGGGCTCAGTACATCGGCATGTGATGCTGACTTCTGATATTCTGCCCTGGCCTGACATTGTGTAGAACAGTAATCGATGGAACACTTCTTTCAAATTCTTTCTAATAAACTGTACTTGTATATCTTCAGTTTAATAAATCCTCATGCGAATTATAACAATAACAGCGGAAGTACCATTAAACCTTTCACCACTTACCCTTAATCACAGCGTTTAAGTGCTAAGAGTATAACACGGTAACGAGAACACGTACAAGTTGTAACAAAATACAAAGCCACTCATACATTACAATAATAATGTTATGATTCTGTTATGAAAAAAGGTAGCGTGTTATTGTTTTGTTCGCAATTTTTATAGGCAATATAATTTTGTTTATCTAAAGATCTAAGCTAAAACGACATCTTGCTTGAAACAATATAAGCTAACTTTATTAACATATTCCGGTTTGAAGAGCGCTGTATGTTGCCTAGAGGCGACGAGCACAATTTGTTGCAGTAAAAACATCGTAACTAGCACCACATTGTTACAGGCAGACGTATCAATTACAACAAGGTAAACGAACATCTTGTGCGTGTTATCGTTTCTTTATAGAAATTCAGTATTTAATTTGTTCATGTAAACTTCCAATTGCTTACATAACACACTCATAATTATAATATCAATAATTTGTTGTATAAAACTATAATATTAATAAAACAAATAAAAAAAACACATTCATTAATACAAATGATAAATCCGTACGTATTTTGTAGCATAGAAAACAGTAATCGTGAAAAACTTTTAAAGGGCACAGTTTATAGTCTTTACATAACAAAAACTCAGATTTTATCTAAACGTTTAAGACTGCATGATAAAAAATAAATTTAACTTGGTATCTTACTGCTTTAAGAGTTTTATCCCGAACAATGTAAGCCCCTGTTAATACGGTACCATTAATCTAGATGCTGTAAAATACGAAGTGATTATTTATACCCATATAGTACAAATCTATTCACAAGCGATAAACCCGACCTAATATTTGGGTTATTTATAAATGTTATATTTATTATAATAATGTAATCAAAAACGATTAAATATGAAAAAAGGAGTACTGAATTTAAACTGTCATATTTACATTTACAACTACCGGATGATCAGTAACCTTCGTTCGCTCTATTTTTTCATTTCTTTTTCATTTTCTAAGAAATTTTGAGTGTTTTACTCGCTATTTTTGGTCATTGTTTGAAAATTGAAACGATCTTCGACGGTACCTTGTCCTTCATATCAAGATTCAATTTAGCTTTCGATCCTTCAATATTTTCGCACAGTTTTTCTTTTCTTATTGAATAAAATATCATTGAATGAAAGATTGCATGTGTCGTCTTTTCATTTTCCACACCTTATTATACGTAATTTACTTTATTAAACAACGCTTTAACGTACGAAAGCTCAAATCCAAGACATTTCATTTCAATAAATTTTGTTATTATTGTAACTTTTTAACAAAATCTAACAAATGACGTTTCCACAATTTTATCTAACAAAAAGCATATATAACAATATCATGAAATATAAAAATCAATATGGTACGTAATGTTTTAAAAAGATTTAGGTACTGTATGTACAATAATATAAGTGATCCTTAGAATATTTTTTTTTATAATTTTGTTGCTTCGAGTGTATCTCCGTATACTCTAATCAGTGATCCTATATTATTTCATTTCCTGACAAAAAAAAATGTCTAACCTCCGGCCTATTACAAAGGTTTTGAAGAGAAATTAATTATCTTTTCTGTTTATAAACCTTTCAGTAAAATAATTAACAAGTATTAAAAATAATAAGTAACATATTGATGTTATTAAGTCTCATGTAACATTTCTATCATTCTTAAAATTTATACCTTAGTTCGTAGATAAGAGGTAGCTTACTCATTTAAGAAGATAAATCGTAGAGATTTACTGAGGCGGAATTAGTTAAAGCCTGGGGTTCATTAATTAACAGTAACATTTTTTCAAATCCTGTAAGGAAAAAAGCTTTTAACTAATGTAACCTCATTATCTGGATTCAGTAAAACATTAATGGAATTGAGTATCAGTACTGATTGATAAAAAGAAAAGGATGTTGGTAGATCACAGGAATTTCCATTTGTAAACTATAACATAATGACTTATGTTTTCTTTTATAGAAGTGTAATTAATACAAAAAATTACTTGACAAATATCAATATTAAAAATTCCAATATGTTTTCCTTCAGTTTTATATAATATTGTTTATTATTTTATAATCGTATTAAGATGAATTAATAAATAATGCTGTTCATTAAATACAGCAAAAAACATTACAGTTTTAATTTTTACAGTATTAACTAAAAATAGTTGCAAACGTGGTGAAACTACTTTTATATACAAAGAACTCACTACCCTACAGAAGGGATGAGTATTATAAGTATTTAGTTTAAATACCGGAATTACTAAATCACAACAATGTGCAATGAAGTTTACTCGTTTAATTGATACGCAATCCCATTAGCGCTGCAAATGGGAGCATTAAAGAACTCCATTAGGAACAATATTCTTTGACTTTATTTCCATTAGCTTTTTAATGCAGGTATTGTGAAGAGAGTTATAAATTTAGCTCTAGGTCATTAAACTAGATTATTTCCCTTTAGCATCACCAAGTTAACAATATTAGCATTGTTATCTCTGAACACAAAAGCTTTTTCATAATAATAATTTTGAGAAAAATGTAAGACATGTCAGATGTAATATTAGACTTATTGTCATCGGAAACATGTATTGTGTCCCTCGACACCTAAACCGAAAATGGTATGGACAAAAGGTACTCGTAATTTCATCCTAAAAGAGAAAAAGAAAAGGGGCCAAATAATTTCTGTACATATATGTAGCGAAAATATTTTTGACCTTTTAGTGGCATAACAAAATTTCGCATTCGCATTTACGAATATGCGCTCTAAATTTTCTCATTCGCAATTAATTATGAAAAGGTTATGCGCAACATAACAAAACACAATATTTTAATAATAATAAAATGCGGAGGGAATCTAAAGATACGTGAAAATTGTATACAAAACTTATTGTTATTCTATCTGTGTGAACTTACACCGGGAAAATCTTTGTACATCCGCTTAGCGAATAAAATGTAAGATTGTAGACCTTTATTGGGCACTCCGACATGTAACATAAACTTCCGAATTTATATACTTTTTACATTATGATTATGTTTGCATATTTATAACAATGCTAAATATCATTAAATTCATTACTCGCCATTGCAGTTTTTTTTGTACTCCTATTATAACGGTACAAAATTTGTATTTTATGATGAAATATAATTTGTTTTCTCCATATAAAAAAACTTCGAGTTATTATTAGACTATTTTGTTTTTAATTTATTTTGGGTAATTACTAATGATCATGGTAGATAACTGTTGTTATATAGATATAATTATTCGATTTAAATTAAACGAATTAGTATAATAATAGAAAAAAATATTAATTTAAGAGCAGGGTCTTATTAAGCAATGATAATTAAGTAAACACCGATGTCAAAAAGCAATACCAATAAATTATTTCATATAAACAATGTTTTTCTCAGAAAAAAGGGTAAAAGTGCGACGTCGTTACGGGAACTGGCGCGTTTGCGTCGCGGCGGTTGTCGTTTCATATGACATAAGCACGCTCCTAATAAAATGGCAATGATACATTTTTTCATTTTGTAAATTCCTAAAGGGATAACTTACATACATTATTATATACTTAATAAACAAAATAACTTTAATACTCATAACAATATATTATTAGTAACTGCATACATTGTCAAATACCTATTCAAAATATAAACAATGAATAATTAAAGAGCATACTTGATAACATCTGCCTCGCCAGAGTGAAGACAGGTTATGTCGGAATTGCACCCATTAAAATACCTGAGACTTACCATTATCGCCACTTTACGGAAGGGCCACAGTTATTAAGCAATGACGTAAAGGTGAAATATATGTTGGATATATAATAAATCATAAAGAACGATATTCAAAAGAGAAATTTATTTATACTGTAAATTATTCTTCTCAATTTCTCAAACGGGAAATTCAATTTTCTTATTCGAAATCGTGGCATAAATAAACAACATTTATATAACACATGCAGCTTCGGTACAGTCGCAATGTAATTTCAGCGCAGAAATTATTAAGTAGAATACGACTGTTTTCTTTCTTATATTATAGCAGTACCGCACTTTACTTACAAAATTGGTTTAGAACTTTGTAAATCATTTCAGTAATAGACATAAAATATAATTTTTATACATATGTATGTCTTTTCAACTTATTAATTTACATAAACGTTAACTCAGTACTTAAGCTATACAAAGTCTTTAATTACCTCCTGGGTATTTCAACTGATGTGTCTTTCATGTTTAACAATAGATAGTATTAGAAAGGAAAACAATGCAGATAAAAACCGCACTGATATTACTAGAAAGTAGTTAAGCACTATTGAGCCGATTGCCTACGATAACGGAGACATTAGAAAATTCTATCGATTACAGCTACATTTTTATAAACGATAGACGCATTAAACAACTAAAATGTACACACAAATCGGGAAGAACGTACCACAGGGTAACCTTATATTGTTGTTGTTGATAACCGATAAAAAATGTTGTAGACTCGCTACTACTATTTAATAATTGTGATTTCCTTTTTGTTGAAACAAGCTTCAATTGCTAGATGATGTTTGTAAGTAAAGGTGGAGCTGAAAGAGATATTGCTTGGCACTCAAAGCTCTACCTTATTATAAGAAAAGATCCTGAATTTATAGAAAGTAAATATTTTATTTTTGACAGCAAATGCAACCCGTGTTATAGCAATGCTTACACATTTATGTGGGACTATGATCAACTAGTAAAACTCACAAATAAGAACACGAAGAATAAATTTTGCGCTATGCATATTTAATTAAAAAATATCCTTCTAATCAAATTCACAATAATTTAACCCTTGTCTGTGAGTATCGACATATACGTTGAAGGTAAGTCTTGAACACAGACGCCAAGTGACCAGCCTCGAGGTGTTCTACAAGATATAATTCAAATTTTGTACGCCGAAATTATATAGTACAATTCTTCTCATTCTCTATTTTCTCTCTCGTCTTTTTGTTGTAAACATCCCAAGTTTACGAATAAAGAGGTTTAGCTTTTTTGTTGTTACAAATAAGCTAAACCGTTATTACAGCAACAGCATTACAAAAAAGTGGAACCACTGAGGGCGTCAGTCTTCTCTTTTAAATACGAAGTGAGTGTCTTTAAGAAAAAAGTGAATAGGCTGTTATTGGATTTGTACGTTTTACTGCCGCAGACTACTTCACCACCTAAAGTTGTAACATATTAAAGAATGAACCAATTTTTTAAAGGGTTATTTGAATATACATAAAACCAAAATAAATGAATGGTGTAGAAAATATAGTTAAATTTACGTTTACCAAAGAAAAGCGCTTTTTAGTAAAAGCGATTTGTTAGATCATCTATCATCAGAAAATATTATACATAAAATCGCAACTGCATCTTTGTCCTCTAACATTTTAATAGTTTAATTTACACTATTTAGTGGTTTAAAATTAATGATTATTAAATAAATAACAATTAAATTTAAAATTGTCAGCATCAATTGGTATAAATAGCAATAGAATTCTGAAATAAAATTACTCTTCATTAACTCATAGCTAACTATCCACAACATATCAGCAGCCAAATTGATTAGGGTTCTCCAGAATAAAGGACGGCTTCAGTTGTTCAACGTAGACAATCTTCGGTCTTGCGGAGAGTCTGATGACGACTTTCTCGAACACAGGATGCGGTCCGGAATAGATCAAATAAGTGGCTTTTCAAGATACGGGAATAGGTCTTCAAGCTCTTCAGTGTGAAGGTTGGCACATGTCTGGGCCTATGCGAGGCAGATTAAACGATTGAAGTGCTCCCTTAGCGGGTGTACCGATCCGTCATAGAATGGCAATGGCGCTTTCCATCCGATGTCGGTTACGGTACGACGATGTCGATATGTATATGTTCCAATCAACCAGCTGGAGCGAAGAAACCTGAAGATGCATCTGTATCTTGGTGTATCTTCGATCGCTGACAGGCGATACAGCTCCGAATCGTTGCTAGGTCAATATTTATACAAAGTCAGAGGAACTGCTGTGACACGCGGCGGTGTGCACCGTGAATTCTATAGTGACCAAAGTCATAGACTTTCATGAAAATGTTTTGGCGGTTGGCAGGCGGTACGTAAAGTCAAGCTTTTGTAGTTGAAAAGTCTCCGTGTTTGTTGGCTGCTAAAAGTTTAAAACTAGGAGGGCTATTACGCTCTCGTCGCCGTTCGATAAGACCGACATTGGCGAATGTGTCGCATAAATATCGTAGTCTGGTAATGTACGTTACGTACCTTTGTAATATCCTCATCACGTGGTTCGGGATTATTTCAGCAGCATCACATTGGGCAGGGTTATCTTAGCATGACATCGGGGTCGCCTATTTAGCTGCTGATCAGTTGTGGTTAAAATAAAAGATTACTAACTAGTAGCTAACTAGCCTAAACTTATTGAAGAATAATTTTATTTCGAAATTCGTTGACAATTTTCTGATTTCTTTTACAGATTTAACAACAATTCAAACTGAACAAAATGGCTGCATAAAATTTGTTTATAACTGTTACAATGCGCCGCTATAATTTCATAAAAATATTTTTACCTGTGAGTTCTTATTGACTCTGTGCCACGAGCCTGTGCTATGAGTGTTGCCAGTATATACATCTGTCAAAAACTGTCACTTGTAAACAATACGTTAGAAATATCCATGTTACTAATTACATCTAGTTTATAAGAATTCAGAATTGTGCTTACTTCAAAATATATAAACTATTAATCTACTAGTTTCTACTACTAATTCAGAATACATAAATCATCAAAATGAGTATGAGACCAGATGATCATCGTCGAAAATGGGATAAAGATGAATTCCAAAGAATTGCAGTTGAACGATTAAAAGCAGAATTAGAAGAAGAAGAAGAAGAACGCTCCAAAAAAAAAGGTTTGTAAAGTAAATGAAATAATTATAGATAAAGAGTATATCGTTTGTTAACCATTACGTTTACTTTTAGCGCCGCCTGTAAAAAGAGAACTTCTGAAACAACGTGATTACAAAGTTGATTTAGACTCTAAATTAGGCAAAAGTGTCGTGATAACAAAAAACACTCCTACATCACAATCAGGTGGCTATTACTGTAATGTTTGCGATTGTGTTGTCAAAGACTCAATAAATTTCCTAGACCATATCAATGGGAAAAAACATCAAAGAAATCTTGGCATGTCTATGAAAATAGAGAGAAGTACACTTGATCAAGTAAGTATACAAAAACTTAATTACAATTTTTTTGTAGGCTACATATGCAAAAATTGTACTGGCATCTATCTGTTGCCTTTGCTACTGGATAAAAGCTAATACAAAGAAGTGGCCTTTTTCTTATGGAACAAAAAATTCAGTAAATGAAATAAACAAACATAAATTACCCCCCTTTTAATCTCTATCAAAAGGACTTGATGCTCTCTGACAATTATTAGGCTGTGGACCCTGTGATCCCTGGTCTAGTATCAGATAATTTATGTACAACATATAAAAATAGATAAGCACTGTACATCATCCGAAACAAGTTTCTGACAATGAGAGAGTCAAAGCTGTAATCTGCATATGGTACCCATATATTAAAATTTGTGTGAACTGAAAAGAAATGTAACATTTTTTTTTCTAAATTTCTTTCTTAAAAATGACATTGAAGTTGTACAATTTGTAATTTTTTTTTATAGTTTCTATACAGTTAAAAATTCATTTAATGGGAACACTTTTATATATTACCTTTGTTTCCTAAATTGTTTTATTGTCTTTAATTTCTGTTTCATATTTTGTTTTAATTCCTTTCTAAATTTTTGTTGTACATTTAAAAAAAAAAGGGTTCTAAGCATTTTAAATTAAAATTTCATCTTTATAATATGTCCTAAGTCTTCATCATATTACAGGTTAAAGCAAGATTTTCACTAAATAAACGAAAGTTAGAGGAGAAAAAGCGGGAATATGAATTGGATACGCGGTTAAGAGAAGCTGCAGAAGAAGAAGCCAGGTTGATAGAGCTACGCCGTGAAAGACGCCGTGATAAAAAACGCAAAATACAAGAAACAGAGGAACCAGATGATTCACCAGCACAATCTGAACTTGCCGAAATAATGGGGTTCTCAGGCTTTGGAGGCTCAAAGAAATAAATATACGATCAATAGTTTTGAAAGCAGTACAACTACAACTGTAATGTTTCTTTATCTTTATTCAAAAATTAAAAATATTAAATTTAAATCTTTTTCTTTAATTTTAGAACTAATTATAATAATGATATGCAATTTTAATTTTTAATAATAATCATTTTCGCCTTTTATTTTCCACCACAGATAATAGGCCTCTGCAATCAATTCAGTGTCTCGGGTTCAATGCCACTTGCACCAAAAAAAGCGCTTTTTAGTAAAAACGATTTGTTAGATCATGTATCATCAGAAAATACTTAAAATCACAACTTCATAATTACTTACAGCTAAACTTACGTAACCTACATTGATAAATTGTTAGTGAAGATTGTGATCTTCACTAACAATCTATAAATGTATTTGTAAGCAACTGACATATGTTAGTAAAAACTGTAAAAATTAAAATACTTCAGTAAGTAGATACATAGCTGAATGAAATCTAGATACGATCCTCTTATTACATATTGAATGCACTTTTTGAAGCGGAACAATGTCATTGTTATTGCAATGTGCACATTATGTTCCAACAACACTATAGATAATACTTCAGTACTTTGCATGTATGGGGTATTCCCTTTTTCTGAATTGATCTCAATTCTATTTTTTGGTGTTTTATCTTGTTTTTTATCTGCAGTGGGAAAACACGACTTCAATTCTACAGGTTGCTTTTTTAGTGAAAGTT
Source organism: Byasa hedistus (assembly GCA_029286795.1). Lineage (NCBI taxonomy): Eukaryota > Metazoa > Arthropoda > Insecta > Lepidoptera > Papilionidae > Byasa > Byasa hedistus. The sequence goes on from JAGSMW010000008.1 coordinate 5,045,849, forward strand.
AAATGCCTTTGTATAACTATTCTCACAGGAGTAAGAACAAGTTTTGTCGGACTGACACCGAGAAAAATTCCCTCGATGTTCTTTATCACTTTCGTCATGGCTAAGCATGATCGAAGGCACGCTTTCGCCCATACCCGATGGCGTTGACCGCACATTACCCGGTACATCAGATAAACCTCCTTTTTAGATATACAGATTTATATGTATCTGTATGTCTGAATGGCGGTGGCCGTATAATCATGACGAAAAGCCTATCCTGTACTAAATTTTTGTGTGTATATTTAGGTGTTTAGGCGCTGAAGGTCTGATGGTAGGTATTGTCGATAAAACGAATAAGCATATTTAAACATTTCCACAATGTACTTGTGGTTGGGCTCGTCTTATTACAGCGGTAATTATACTAGCTTCTCCGCCATTGTGTGCAAGAGGTTTCTCTGCATAATTAAAACAAAAATACGATCCGTAAGAAAACAAAAGATAACCGACGTGGCCCAAAGTTTTGCAAGCTTTAGCTGGCAATGGACAAAGCACGTTGCTCGGAGGACTGACGAAAGTTGATGTGATAAGATCCTCGAGTAGCCCCCGCAAGTGTAGACTGTTTACTTAAAATGGCGAGCAGTCCTTAGATTGATAAGTGTGGATAACTTTATGGGAGCTCAATATTTTCTTTAATATTCTGGCTAATGATGGCATTCTTTAAACTGGGACTGGGATAAGTCTCTGAATATTAAACGAGGAATTGTATTACAAATCATGATACAAGAAAAACTGCTAAACAAAAAAAAATTAAATGCCATAGTAATGAAAATATAAAAGACCAAAAAAATCAACAATTGAAGATGACTTGCACAGAAAGTACTTATACTACCATGAAGGATGCCCACAATGAGGAAACCCATTGAATAGCATGTGATTACATACTATAGTGCTCGCTACACTCGAGTGGTGACGAGACCACGCCTTCCTATAAAAGTCAAGTTCAAAATTACAGGGAGTTAATGTGAACATTGAAACTGCAATAATGGGACATCATATGCAAACTGTGTTTTCTTTAACATTAATTTTATTTACCATTTTGACTATAGGATATCAGGTATTTCACTCATATCACTAAATATATTTATTAATAAATATTATAAACTCACACAATAGATTTTTTACAGATTACCCCTAATATCAAGACATCAATTGGTAAGTTCAGTTGATTTTCCCGAAAACTTGCTATTGCCAACATTGAATTGAATTCTGTTCATATATATTTCTATTACACATATATATTTGTGTTATACATATTTCTTGTTTTATACATTCATACTCTTTCAAGGTAACTAATAGTTATATATGAAAAATGTAATGTTCATATGTACAATTAAGTACTAAAACTAATTTGTTGGTAAAAATCAACTAAAAGTTATTTATTTGATATAAAATCATCCTAAATTGTTGTGGAGAATTTTTATTTAATTAAAAATTTTATTGAACTCCTAAAATTATGTTGGAAAAGGTGGACTTAATGCCTGTGGGCATTTTTTACCAGTCAACTCAATGGGGAAATGCAGTGGTAAAAAGTTCCTACTGGTTAGGTATTTAGTTCATGTTAGTTCTGTGCTAATCATTTATATCTTGTGAAACACAATGTCTCCATCCAATGATTGCAGTACTGTGTAAATATTACTGTAATCTGGATTAAAAAAGGTGTTTTAGCTATAGAAATTATCAGAGTAACAATACTTAACATCTTAAGACACTGAGTATACATGACTTTATTGTTTTAAAAATATTGTTACCAATGCTAATCCAACACAAATATTTTTCTGCAGAAAGCAATAACAACAAACAGGATTTGTTGATGCGGGAAAAACGCCAACAGGAGAATTTCGACGCAGATGACACAATAACAAGTGAACAAGAAGAGCCTGGATTCTGGGATAAAGTTGTTAATGTAGCCCTTAGATTGTTCAATAAATTAATAGAATGGCTAAATTCTGCATGATATATTATTATGGCTTTTTAATAATGAGCCTTTATTAAACATAAAGAAAAATAAAACTTCAAAATCAAAAACTATTTTTTATTGTTTACCAGTCTTAAAAATTATAAAAACATTTTGCTTAATAAGGTTTTAAAACATCCTCTGGAATATTTAAAGGGTTATACATTCTTTGCGAGGTTAAATGTCGAAGAATGGCAAGTTCATGGTTTTCTGTGGGGCGAGGAAATTCAATTATTGCTTTGTCTGACATATTAATTGATCTAATAATATTGTTAAAACAAGACCGCCTAATAAAACCTTTACTGTTCAGAGCAGTATCAAGTAAACACTTATCAATAACAGAAAAAATGTACTTATCACATGACACAGCTTTTCCATCCAAAACACTAGCTATTGTATGATATATTCTTTTAAAATCAATATTATTTGTACAAACAGCATCTGGTAAATCTTCATAATTTGCTATAACACTTACAGCTGTTGGAGTGTCTGCATATAGTTTCTTTAATTTCCATATCTTAACAAGAAATTTAGCCCAACTAACTAAAGGTATTAAATTCCGCCTCTTACAGGTCTTACTCTTTTTTAATTTTTGGTGATGGGCAGGGTTACTCAAAAGCTCTTGCTTATAATATTCTATGGCACATTGCACTTCCGTTACAGATTTACTTTTAATAATTTTGCAGATTTTTGTTGTGTCTTGATAATTATATAGTTGTAATGCTTCAAGTAGAAGAAATTTTTCCTTTTTACTCCAATGTTCCATTGCAGCACAAAGTACATTTTTATCATTACAGTTTTCTTCCATTATCTTTTAAGTGAGTACTATAAAAGTACCAGTGTAAGTAATCAAAAATTTTTCTAGACCTCAGTAATTTGTCTATTAAAATTTAAGATCATCAATAACAACAGCCCATAATTTCATTGTAGATATCCTAAAAGGAAAACGGCGTCTAATTATAGATTATTTATTATATAAGTAAAATATTTTGCTAGCAAGTATTATGTCAATTATCTTGACAAAACTTACCACTATAATATTTTAAAAAAGTATATTATTATTATGTTTTTAAATTGTAAATTTTGTTCTACTTGTCATAAGCGACATATTTTTTTTAAATTACGGAACATTTTTAGAGGCGACGGAAGTTCGAAGTCTGCGGTCCTATTACTCGGAAATAATTGTCGTTTAAATTAAGGCTTGTGGATTACTTTGCCTACATAAAAATTCCAAAAAGTAGTGCACTGTTGGAAATAAGAATATTAAATTTGTTTACAAAATTTGTGAAGAATAGAACCGCAACAAAGATATTTTTCTATGCGACGAAATGATAAGAAAAACAGTACATTCGTCTGATCATAAGCGATACACATAACAATGTAGTGCTAGTTACAATGACATGCATCGCAACATGTTGTACTCGTCGCTTATGTATAACACCACAAAATTTTTAAAAAATATGAATTTGGGGATCTAATTTATGTATTAACAATAGTCGTAATCTGTATCTCAATTTTGTTAAGTTCAATAAAGGCTGGGTAGTATTGAGCCTAGAAAAGATATACAATCCTAACGATAAACGCTAAACTACAACTACAAGTTTTTAATTATAGTTTGAAGCACATAATACTCGATTGCAAGTCTTTTATGCAATTTTTTTTTAACATTGGAAAACCTACAGACTAAAGTATAACTAAATCAGGCATTATTAGGAAAAACAAAAATGTCGCTGGAGAGCCTATGCGGTATACATCCATTGTAATTTGAATCATTTATATTACCTCTTTGTAAATGTACTATAATAGTTTCATATATTTATTTACCAGTTGATCATCATCATCAACCCGCAGCCGTCCCCTGCTGAACATACGCCTCTCACTGGGAACACCACTTGGCCCGATTGCATACCTGTTACATATTTATTTATATATAACTAGCTGACCCAGCAAACTTCGTTCCGCTTCAAAATCAATAAAAAAAAACGCTTATTGATAATTCGAGACTGTTTCAACTTTAGTAAAGAATGTGATGAAAATTTAACCAGAAAAAAATAATTCGTAATCACAAAAAATGCCCGTTATTAATTTGGTTTTTCTATTATATTTAAATGCACATGTTGATTGACCTAAGTCAGGACATCTTATCTTTGGCATTACAAATTGTAGATAATCAAAGTAGGGAAAGTTCTCGCGCACTCAGCGGTAAATAGTGTCACTATCACAAAAGATCAACAAAGTAAAGTTAAGACTTAACTACTATTTTGAGCCAATCTGAACTTAGGAAAGTCGTGTTCCTGCTTGAATTCTACAATCGCTGCACACGAACACACTAATTTACTGCATGATACACTCACATTGAACATTCAACTGCATTATGCACTAAAAAAAATTCAACCGAGACAACGCGACCTTTACGCCCAGATTCCCGCTAAAGTTCGTAAAATATTATAGTTGCATCAGAAATTGTTGGTTGTCAATATCAAATGTCAAAATCAAAATATTCTTTTAAATTGTATTTGGTGTCTAAATGACGGGACGAACTTCAAATTTTTGACGTTTTATGTATCTAAAGTAAGGAGACCAGACATGTCGCTTTTAGCGGGACAGTCCTGATTTTTTTACTATTAATCCCGCGTCACGCGACGTTTTTCAAAAGTCCCGACTTTTAGAATTAAGTAAAATTTTAAATTTATGAAAATCATTGTTTTGCGTAACATATTGCTTTTGCTACCCAGTTACATTGTATTTGTCTCTCAAATGATACACTTTGTATCCGTACGCGTGCTAGCAAGATAATTAAACAAATAAAATATTACAAATCTGTTTCTTACCATAGAAAAATAAAGTAAGTAATTTATTTCAATATTTCATAAATGCATAAATTTTCTTAAACTTAGCTTAAAATACTCGTAGTCTTCATATTTTATATTGATGACAAAACGTGTATCACCCACCTTAACCTCGAAGAAATTTTAGAAAGTAATATACGAATAAAATTTTGCAAATATTTCAAGTCAATCAAACTAATTTATCAAATTCTTGTGAAGATTTTTACAATATTTTACAAAATTACTACAATCTACTCAAACAAATTCACTTATATAAAAAAACATTTATAAACTGTAATTATGTTAAAACAAAAAAAATTAATACCATATTATTATTCCTTCAGAGTTGTCCCGCTTTGCCTATCTAAAAATCTGGTCACCACAATGAAAAAGAGAAATTATTGTTTTTACCATATTCCAGGCACTTTTTCCATATTTTCTCACCTTATTAACCTTCCCTGGACTTCCACGAATAATTCAAGACCACATTTAGCCAAATCGGTCCAGCCGTTCTCGAGTTTTAGCGAGACTAACGAACAGCAATTCATTTTTATTATATAGATAAGAATAATATAAATTTTTGCAGAGAATTATTACATGGTTCCCCATATAAAAGGAATTATTCCATTTGGCTAAAAATATTAATATAGGTTATAATAGGAACGTTATTACAATAACGCTTTTCTTATAATAATGTTAATTCGGCAGTTACTGTCCATGTATTTTATATAAAACTTTGAAGTGATAAATGGCATCTGATTTATTTATTGATGTTATATCTTTATATACCTAAAGAATTACGCATACAAATTAAGAAAATAAATAACTCGTATACATTACAAAATTAAACTAATTCATAAAAAGAATCGAAATTTCTTTTCATCTTTTCTGTAATGGGCTAACACCTGAATCTAATTTCTTATAATGTTAATTGACTATGAGGCCAAGTCATCAAAACGTGATCGCTTGGAACACTTACGCTCACATACGCAGACTGTCGAAACCCAGTCAATACCGTTATAGATTAATAACATGAGGGTGGTTACCAGGTAGGCAGGTATGACAACATTACTACCGTACAATCTCTGTCACTTACTTGGTCCCTTAATCGAAACATGGATTCTAAGTGCAAGCATTGTATTCGGCTCTATCAAGGAATCTCGGCGTCTCGTACATAACATGTTTTTTTTTATTAATTTGTAATAGCTAGGAAGTTACTTACAAAGTGATTAGGTACTTCAGCTTCAGACAAATAAAATGAACTATTTGATAGTATAAAAATTATATATTGATTATACTTTACAGGTATACATACATATGTACCTGTAGACATGGCTTTAAACATTACTTTTCTGCAAACTTTTATAACATGAATTACAATTTTAAGGAACCGGCTCAATGGCACTTATCAATATTTTGCAGCACTGCATTAACAAATAAGTAGAATAAACATATTTTATTCACAATGTATCATGCCATGATATTTGTGGCTTTGTATACATTATAGACTAGCTTTTACGACGGAACCACTGACTTTAATTATTGGAGTTACACAGACATACGAGAAATTAGCTCTAAATCATTATAAATGCAGATGTTGAGAAACTATGCAAACTAACTAAAACAAAACAATGTAGATAACATTTATAGGAATACTGCAACATATCTTTGATAACTTTCGCGGTACGAAAGTTCTTTTATTTACATACAACTTAATAACAAAGCAAAAAGGGGTAACTAGGCCCATAAATATTAGAGACAATGATTAAGGGACAACATATTTTATCTAATATACCTTAATACTTATGTGTAATATCATATAAATAACAATCTGTTTTTGGGTTCAACAAGACAAAAGTATTGAATAGTAAACATAAAATGCAAATGCAAAATGTTATATAAATTGAACACAATGGCGTACAGGTTTATGGATAGATTATGATGGGAGAAATGTTTTATTGATACTACAGGTGGGTGTATAATATCACGAGTAGAGTAAATTCTATGCACCTACACTATAGTCGTTATATATGAGAAATGGATACAAAATTACAACATCATTTACACCAGATGCCACAAGTAAACGACAATGTTGAATAAATAAAATAAACAGCCTTCTTAATTAATGTTCCCACAACTGGGCCACGGGACCTTCTTTTACGAGGCGGAAGCTACGACCATTTATTCACCATACTGGCGAAGTTTGAATTGCTGAATGTTAAATGTCCGCGAAAGCTGTAATTTTTGGAACATGTTAGTTTTGTTACAATGTTTTCTTCACATGAAACTTAAGCTCAGTGGGGATTGATTGCGAGAGTCTATGAGACGCACAGCATGTATGACTGCCTTACAAACTGAGGTATCACGACTTCCTGAGCTATTACGGCTTCTCTAATGGATAACACAATCTAACAATTATAAAAAAGTGGTCTGTTATAATAATTGTTATCCAATGACTTTGTTTCTTAATGTACCGCAAATGTAGCAGTTCCAAAATATATATTAATCAATATATACAAAATAAATAAAAGATTAACTAAAAGCAAATAATAAGCGCAATATTAAAGAATTTAATGTAAGGGCAAACTTTTGCAGATTTGAGTAAAAAATATTTTGTTTACTATCATCTTTCAGGAAGAAACAATACATAACCTACTTAAAGTAAATATAATTATACATATAGAAAACTCTAGGTTCCATACAAAATCAGAAAAAAAGGGTTAGCAGCCTGTTATTATTAACTAATTACGGATAATCCATTGAGGTCCATAAAGGTTTTTTAAGAATCAATATTAAGAAATTAATTAACAAATTTGTCACATGTTTGGCGTTTTCCAAACCATTTTGGGAACAAAAATATAACTAATAAAAATATGGGCAGTATATGGTACCATAATTGTAACTGTTCCGATTTCTGATGTTTTAATCACTTAATTGACCATGACATAAATAATGAAGCATACTGCCAGTTATTGGAACAAGAATTAAAATGGACATGGAAAAAAGGAAGACAATCGTTTAAAGGTCGGAGGCTTCACCTTGGAAGTTGTTCATAAAAGCGTTTAGCCCGTGAAGGTTCTTAGAAGCCCCCGTGAAGAAGCCCGTGAAGAACTTTGGATGAAACTCCGCAGTTAACTACTGTCGGTCAGATCGGTTTACTTATACGGTAATCATGACTTCTTTGTTCAGTGTTATCATTGGTGGAGTTAAATTAAATAAGAGTATACATTTAGCTTATAGACGTCCACTCCTTAACATGTGCCTCTCTAATAGACGTCTAGTGCAATCGGTTCTATTAACAATATACTTATAATGACGAGTTAACGTTAAATAACAATTTTTTAAGTTCAAATGTTTCTCCTACCAATAATGATTAAAATGTTAAGCAGTGCACAACAATAGGCTGAAATGATAACGGTGAAGATAAATTTAGTTTTTTGTACCAATACATAACTTATACTTTTCACGTTAGCGACGAATTAAAGAAAGTATCTTTTATAAATGGGACAAACATAACGGTTAGCATTTTCTATATTTTTGGATTTAGATTTCCAGCACTGAACGTCTACCGGCTAATGATGATTATGATTATTTTCTCTAGCAATGTATTAATTATCTTAAAAGCTATTTATTATTAATGCTATTGCATTAAATCGATGTTTAATACATTGACAATTGTTTATTAACGATAGTTTATAAGGCCCATTTTAATGAAGTTAAAAAGCTGGCTAGCGTTATTCGAACGTACGCGTTCTGCATCTAGACAATTCTAAGACCTAAACTATGTATATACACCGGCATAGATTAATCCAGTACTATTGCTTAACGAGCGTAGGTGACAACGAGGCGCCGTGTCGAGACAGAACTTTAGCTGGTTCATTGACGAAGCAATCGAAGCTGACGTCGAGAAACAGTTCCTGTAGAAAACGCCGCGCGCATAACATGTATGTGTCCTTCGCCAGGAGAGCGCAAACGTCAGAGTAAACGCAAGGACTACGAAATACATCTGGATAACGTTGTTTCAACGAAATTAACGTCGAACGAGCCTGTAAAGAGAAATTATTTATTTAATGTGGATTAATAAATACCTATATTAATACAGAATTATAATGAAAATATGTCAATACAGTACAATACATGAAATTAATACACAATATTGGCTCTGACAATATTTACACACGTCTTTTATTATTTCTCTAATGGATTAAAACATGACTTCATCGTAGTGTTAAATGACAATCGAGGCCGTAGATGACAATGCGTGTTCGCACAGAATACTCTGGGTCTCAATAGTTAACAGACTATACACAGCAAAAGTTAACCTCCAACTGAACTCCACAACTCATATGTACTTTTGTTTTATTGCTTAAATTCGAAAACAAAATTACATGAAGGACAATTTTTATTTTGAATACACTGTTCATTAAGCTTTACGCGACAATAAAAAAACAACTAACCTGTCGTAAATGGATAGGATTGGACATAAAATGCACATGATGTAAGACTTCTGCCTGCGGAGAAAGCGTTTCACTTGCCAAGCTAGCTGCTCTGCTGCGTATTTCAGTAGTACCCCCTCCTACAGGACTGTCCAAAGCTAAAATTTAGACAATTGGATATGTTTAATTTGAGATGATGGCATAAATTCATGAGATGGGCAGTACCACTACTACACTTATTGGTATCTTTAAATATAAGCTGTAACATTATAAATTAATAAAGTTGGACAGATCAGTGTGGAGATTTTTGAGCGAAGCTGATATTCAGCAATAGACGTGCAATGGCTGAGGATGATAATAGTTGAATCTTAAGATAATGTTTACATGGAAGCAGAGGAAACATAACCCAGAACAGAATATATGGTTCAGTGCAAAAAAATATGAATAAAATAAACATTTACCTATTTTTATTACTACATTTTTTTACTGTGTATAAGGTTTTTAATTAATTAAACTAGTTTGTACATTATTTTTATATCTAACATTAACACTTCAGTAAAATTTCACACTAATTTAGAGACAATGTGGCTAAAGATGGTAAGTGCATCAACAACATAATTTTTTATTTGAAATAATGAGTTAATCTTACCGGCGAAAAAAGCTTCACGCAGCTCGTGTGATGAGGGAGGCCGGGTCCGGACGCAAGCCAAACAATCAGCTGCCGAATGCCTCCAGCGACCAACGGATCTTGTGCGTAAACTCACTTTTTCGGACAACATTGCAATTTCAGATGGATACCCTAAATCAATTGGAACTCTTGCTCCTAAGTTTTCAGGAGATTTCACTTTCGTTTCAATTTGATCGGACAAATCAATTGTAGTTTTTCGGTGTATATTTTCTTGCGATGTAGTATCTTTAAAATCATTCGATTTTGCCGTCTCAGTGCTACCAATTCTTACTGGAGGTTTAGTGTTACTTTCAGAACATGCTTCGGATGTTGCAAGTGTATGCGCTGTTGTATTAACTTTACTAAAATCATCATCATTACATGATTTTACATCTGTTTCTATAACAGAGTTCAGATGCGATTTAGTGTTATTGGCGTTTCCATCTACAAAACTGATGTTGTTAATATTACTATGAACATTAGTAATATTAACTGATGTTATATGTGCCATTGACGCTGCAGGTATAGCGCCGGTAAATTCTGCAATACATGCAAAAAGAAATTTCGTACAAAAAAATTTAAAAAATTTAAACAAAAAAGTATATTAACTGTTCATAAATGCATCATAAAAATACGAAATAAAAATACAAATTAAAAATATGTAAACTAGAACTAGATCGGTATTAGCACCATCAAATATTTAAAATAGAAATAATTTCATTGTACACCATAACAAACAAAAAAATTTAAAAAATTTAAAAAATTTAAAAAATTTAAAAAATTTAAAAAATTTAAAAAATTTAAAAAATTTAAAAAATTTAAAAAATTTAAACAAAAAAAATTACGCATAAATTTAGAACAGGTTCTACAATGGGCGGCCTTATTAGGTCTTATAGCGATTTCTTCCTAGCACAATTAGGATGGACAGAAATTGTGTAGGAGTAAAGACTGCAGCATTATAAAACATTTTGGAAATAAAAATAAGTATAGAAATTAATTGTGGTAATAGCGACTAATTTTAGCAATGTGTATTTGTAACTCTTTTAATACAACATTGTTTTTGAATCGATAGTCAGTCAATGACTTACACAGACGACAAAAGAACAATACTATTTCATATTTTATAACTATATTATCATCAGCTCAGTTAATAAAAAAATCATTTACCTGTTTTAAAATTGTTACCATATAGATATAAGTAATAAAACAGTGCTATATGTTAATACCTTTATTCGCGACTGTGTGATGGTCAGGCGTCTCTCTTGATTTATTCTCTGTGTTGGTGTTACTGGTTTCAGCCGGAAACAAATTGACTCTGCTCCGGAGAAATTGAGCACTTCTGTTCTCAACCATTTCACTTTCGTCTTTATCATTATCCTCTCTAAACGTATGCAAAGATACACTTTTAGAATATTTTTTAAAACCATTGATTATAGAGCTTGTAAAGTCTGTGCTGCAATGTATAGTTTGTATAATCCCTTCTATTAACAGATACAATGCCGTTTTTAAAATTAAATTGTTACTGTAAATGTATATACTGGATATAAGCTACACCTGTAGCTAAAGTTATATAATTATTTTTGGTTTGATTTATTGAAAACAAATAGAAACAAAAGTGGGAAAAATACAAATTAAAATCTCAAAAATAATTACATTTGTTTCCATAAAAGTCCCACCGAGAACATTTTAATTTGTACAACTGTGCAATAAGAATTTAATGAGTAATAATTTGCAGCATTAATATAAGTTATAGTTACAAGAACATAACAATTATTCTAACATTTTTTATGGCTAGTAGTATATGTTCTAAGATGTAACTAATATAAAAGTCGATTCGGTGCGAATCGGGTTAACAAACAATAAAACAGTTAATGATAAAAAGTCCATGTGCAAACGTGAAGAGCTCATATCCATTTCCCACCTTTAACGTCTTCATGTTGAAAAAGATGTCGAAAATTATTTTTTCGCAACAGACACTTTGATTGACATATTAATTTTGTACGTCATATAATATATTCATTTGATTTAAACTAACACTCGTTATAATAAGCTTTCCTTACCGAGGAAACAACTCCATGAGGTCTCTAGGCAGGCAAATACCGATATATGGCGGTGGTTGCAACACTTGTGAATTGTGTGAGGGGACAGGGTTCCGCGTTGCTTGCGTAGTGGCGGGTGGATGCGTTAGATGGTGTGGTGGACGAGCCACAGGGGAGGAACACCGCCCTCCTTCACATAACGGTAACGGTTTCCAATCATAGTCTAAAAGGCTGCAAGAAAAAAAATGTTACATATACTAAACAGTATCTCCGAAAACTGTCTTAATAAAGGTTATTAAAACACGAGTGAGTTCTCAACTTAATTCTTTGTAGCGACTGCACAAGTTGTGAAATGTGCGGATGGATTGATGTCACATATCCACGTAGGCTGTTGGTTTTTGGAACATATTCTTTCATTCACGATGTTTACTTTCACAGAAAGCTCAGTGTGGATCAAACCTCTTAGAGTTTAGCCATTATTCAGTTAAAGAAAAATTCGAAACCCAACCAAATATATATTGTCATATAATAAAGACTTTTCCTTTGCAAAAGTGTTTTACCTTAATTTTGTCATCCTCTCTCTAGTCGACTTTGCTCTGTCGCGTAGAGATGAAAATGGTTTGGAGCGTCTGTTAGAATCTTGAAGAATCCAATTTAAATCGTCGATATCACTCGAACCCGAAGCAGCACTTTCTGATAAGTGGGGCCTGTTGAATATAATAATGTTTCAGAACTTTTTATGATATTCGCTGCGTATCTCCGGGAGAAACTATTACGCATCCTGTCAAAATTTGTGAACACTTGTTTTGTTACTTCACTTTAGCCCTTTTGTAAAACGAAGATCCCAGGTTCGATTCCGGGGCCACATGTTGTGGAATTTGGTCGGTAGTAAGGTTTTACCGTATCGATCTGGTTAGATACCACCCCCATAGATATGCCGCCATATTTATAAATGGGACATATTTATATTCCTGTGTTCCGGCTGTCAACATAGTCAAAGTATTCTGGGCAAGGTCGCTTCACCATCCACGGCCCTGTTGTCACATAACACACGACGTAAAATTTAAACAGGATATTAGTCTATTGTAGATAAAAAGTAAACCACTAATGACTTACCTTCTATGTTTATTTATTGATTTTAATGTGGCATAACCAGACATGTCCATTTGAGTAGGAGGAGAACTGGCCACTTCACAAGTCGAGAAACCTGTAGTATTAATAATTTTAATAGCATATAGATTAAATAGTGTGTTTATATACACATTTTATTTTATGCTAATTGTCTGCTTGCAAACAATGGCAGGTTATATATAGCTACATTTTTTATTTTTGTTCGAATATGGGTCATTTGTATATAATGTGTAGTTAGATACGTTATGTACTTTTCAGAGATTCTATGAAAGGGATGAATTTACCGGTTTTAATGAATTCGTTATTAATATTCGCAAGATTTTTTTTATTTCAATAGATGACATGTAAAGCAGGGCGTTTACCTGATGATAAGTAATATACCGGTCCGTTACATTGTGTCACTTGTTAGAAAAATATACACTACACCACATTGCACGGGTCACCTTAATACATAAGATATTAAGTCTCTTGTACCTAGTAACTTTACTAACTACAGCATTGTTAAAACTGGAACGCAGCAATGTTTGCACCATACTGTTTGGTAACAGAAGTTACGGTGGTATTTATTTAGGTGGTTTCCCGCAACAGTACTCCCACTAGTGTAAAAATATTTGTCTCCGCGTTATCTCGAAATTTTTAAGGTTTTGCTAGACATACATCGCTTAACACCAACGGATATCATAAGATAGCCTAATGTTGATAGCAAATTCGTATAGATTCCCTGTATTAATATCAACTAAAACATAGAGTAATTATTTTAAAAATTATACAGACGCTATCCTACAATTTACTTATAATAAGCTTACTTGATGTAGAAGTTCTCCGTTGCGATTCGGACAGTCTAGGGCGGTGAGAGCTACTGCTACTTTTCATACCGTACAGACTAGAAGAACTTGGTATAGGACTAAGTGTTAATATTCTATCACTGCAATAAGAAATAAACATGTTATAATAAAAACAGGACATTCGTTAATAAACATTAAATATAAAGTAATAGTTATAATATGACTGCTTGTTCTGTGTTCTGGGCGAGCAATCTTAACTTTCCACGGCCGTATTACTATTGAATGCCGTGTGAAATTTACTTAAAACTTTTAGCCCATTGTATAATAAAAAAAATATTATAAACTATGCATTGACTCTAATATACTTCAGAAAAAACATACTTACGGAATCGCATATTTGCCCAACACAGAATCGCAGCTACTTACACCACTGGTGCTTGATTCACTAGTATTTCTAACTCTGCCTTCATGGGTGTGATCCAACGAATTCATTCTTCCCAAAAGCAATCTATTTTCAATGTGCACACGATGTGACCCTGACCGTTCGTAACTCGAACAATCTCTTAAGATATCCACTGTCCTTGATTCAGTCAAAGCAGGTCGATCGTGTAAACTGGAACATCCTTGAGTAGGCAATGTATGCGATTTTCTTTTATTAGCATCACGTCGAGTTTCATTGTAATTTTTATGATCAATGACATCATGGTCAACGAGCATTTTGCTTCCATGTTTTATGTTATCAGAGTGTATGCTCTCCGCCATGCTCTGGTCTGTATGGTCGGAGTGTTCACTGAGGTCGACATCGAAAGTGTTATAAGGATGTTCAGGAGGTGTAATGTAGTAGTTTGCGTCTCTGATTTGGTCACCAGCCAGCGGATAACTGTCGTCTGGTATTATCGGAAATTGGTCGTGCCGTGTGTGCCTCACACATATCCATCCTAGAATTGAATTTTTAATATATTTTTATACGTTGAATGCTAAAAGGTTAAATAATTTGAAATAAAAATAAATATCGAAGACTTAACAAATGTTTTCCTTATATCGGTTTTGTAATACAATGTATAAAAAAAAGTTGTATTACAGATAAAGGGCTGTTTGTAACAGTAGACAAAGCATAAAATGTTATATGGAAGGTCCAATTATGTTCAAACAACTTGAAAATTGTTTTCTTAAGTTAACGGGATAACCGATTTGTTGTAAAATGTTAATTAGAAGTCTCGATATAAATTTAATCCTTAATGAAAGAATGTGTAATTGACTTTTGACATTTCTTCTCTACATAACATATACGTTAACTGTATATTTTTTAATGCCTGGGTCTTTATAGTTCTTATATAACTGGACCGAAATCCCCATTAGATATTTAACATGACAATAACATAAACAAATTTAACAGTTTCATCCATGATTTGATAAGCATGACAATTTAAACAGGATATTAGTCTATTGTAGATAAAAAGTAAACCACTAATGACTTACCTTCTATGTTTATTTATTGATTTTAATGTGGCATAACCAGACATGTCCATTTGAGTAGGAGGAGAACGGCACTTCACCAGTCCCGAGAAACCTGTAGTAATTAATAATTTTAATAGCATATAGATTAAATAGTGTGTTTATATACACATTTTATTTTATGCTAATTGTCTGCTTGCAAACAATGGCAGGTTATATATAGCTACATTTTTTATTTTTGTTCGAATATGGGTCATTTGTATATAATGTGTAGTTAGATACGTTATGTACTTTTCAGAGATTCTATGAAAGGGATGAATTTACCGGTTTTAATGAATTCGTTATTAGTATTCGCAAGATTTTTTTTATTTCAATAGATGACATGTAAAGCAGGGCGTTTACCTGATGATAAGTAATATACCGGTCCGTTACATTGTGTCACTTGTTAGAAAAATATACACTACACCACATTGCACGGGTCACCTTAATACATAAGATATTAAGTCTCTTGTACCTAGTAACTTTACTAACTACAGCATTGTTAAAACTGGAACGCAGCAATGTTTGCACCATACTGTTTGGTAACAGAAGTTACGGTGGTATTTATTTAGGTGGTTTCCCGCCAACAGTATACACTAGTGTAAAATATTTGTCTCCGCGTTATCTCGAAATTTTTAAGGTTTTGCTAGACATACATCGCTTAACACCAACGGATATCATAAGATAGCCTAATGTTGATAGCAAATTCGTATAGATTCCCTGTATTAATATCAACTAAAACATAGAGTAATTATTTTAAAAATTATACAGACGCTATCCTACAATTTACTTATAATAAGCTTACTTGATGTAGAAGTTCTCCGTTGCGATTCGGACAGTCTAGGGCGGTGAGAGCTACTGCTACTTTTCATACCGTACAGACTAGAAGAACTTGGTATAGGACTAAGTGTTAATATTCTATCACTGCAATAAGAAATAAACATGTTATAATAAAAACAGGACATTCGTTAATAAACATTAAATATAAAGTAATAGTTATAATATGACTGCTTGTTCTGTGTTCTGGGCGAGCAATCTTAACTTTCCACGGCCGTATTACTATTGAATGCCGTGTGAAATTTACTTAAAACTTTTAGCCCATTGTATAATAAAAAAAATATTATAAACTATGCATTGACTCTAATATACTTCAGAAAAAACATACTTACGGAATCGCATATTTGCCCAACACAGAATCGCAGCTACTTACACCACTGGTGCTTGATTCACTAGTATTTCTAACTCTGCCTTCATGGGTGTGATCCAACGAATTCATTCTTCCCAAAAGCAATCTATTTTCAATGTGCACACGATGTGACCCTGACCGTTCGTAACTCGAACAATCTCTTAAGATATCCACTGTCCTTGATTCAGTCAAAGCAGGTCGATCGTGTAAACTGGAACATCCTTGAGTAGGCAATGTATGCGATTTTCTTTTATTAGCATCACGTCGAGTTTCATTGTAATTTTTATGATCAATGACATCATGGTCAACGAGCATTTTGCTTCCATGTTTTATGTTATCAGAGTGTATGCTCTCCGCCATGCTCTGGTCTGTATGGTCGGAGTGTTCACTGAGGTCGACATCGAAAGAGTTATAAGGACGTTCAGGAGGTGTAATGTAGTAGTTTGCGTCTCTGATTTGGTCACCAGCCAGCGGATAACTGTCGTCTGGTATTATCGGAAATTGGTCGTGCCGTGTGTGCCTCACACATATCCATCCTAGAATTGAATTTTTAATATATTTTTATACGTTGAATGCTAAAAGGTTAAATAATTTGAAATAAAAATAAATATCGAAGACTTAACAAATGTTTTCCTTATATCGGTTTTGTAATACAATGTATAAAAAAAAGTTGTATTACAGATAAAGGGCTGTTTGTAACAGTAGACAAAGCATAAAATGTTATATGGAAGGTCCAATTATGTTCAAACAGCTTGAAAATTGTTTTCTTAAGTTAACGGGATAACCGATTTGTTGTAAAATGTTAATTAGAAGTCTCGATATAAATTTAATCCTTAATGAAAGAATGTGTAATTGACTTTTGACATTTCTTCTCTACATAACATATACGTTAACTGTATATTTTTTAATGCCTGGGTCTTTATAGTTCTTATATAACTGGACCGAAATCCCCATTAGATATTTAACATGACAATAACATAAACAAAATTTAACAGTTTCATCCATGATTTGATAAGCATGACAATTTAAACAGGTAATTCTATATGTAATATATAAATATTAATACATGGAAACCCATTAGCAAGCACTGTTTATTATTCTTCGGTATTTACCATCAGATGAACGTCTTGTTCGTCTCGTCTCCTCGCGGAATAAAAAAGCACAACGTAGGAAAACCACTTACTGAATAATAATGATGAAGTCTTACTTAAAAATATTAAATATTGTGCATTACTTACCAAGATCCGCCAAGAGATTGGCACCTTCGTATGTGCTACCAAATAGACCCAAAGCATAGAAAGCAGTGGCCCTCACTGAATAAACGGGACTGTATTTAGCTAATCGCACAATATGTACCGGCACAGAATCTTCTAGAAAACCATTACTCAAATTCATGAGTTGTTGTAATCCATGATTAGTAAGAGCAGTATTGCCAACAGCCCAAAGAGAAGCTTTCAGATCAATGATCTCTTGTTCCGATGAGCATTTTTTTGCTTGTAATATCTGAAAAATAAAGTTATGTTCTGAGATATGTTTTTTTTTTTGAGAATGTCATGTCCGCCCATAACAATATGGTGCTAGTAAAATGACAAACATTGTACATGGTACTCATCTCCTTGAGACAAAAAATATAAAACCTCCATATCCTAAGGTGTTTTGCTAGTTGCAATGCTCTTCTAACCGGGTATACAGTATTATATGCACATTTAAATTTATCGATAAATATAGAAGTTCCGGTGATATACACTCCCGGACACATCTATCGGCCCATCTAGTGTTTAAAGTTTTAACGGTGCCTAGCTAAAAAAAAAAAAGTGTTAGGTGGAGCAATAAGTTTAAATGCAGTTTTAAAGCTGATGTTTTGGTCAACCTTTATGTATGTTTTTTTTTTATTTCGAATTCAGAATTATGAAAAAAAAACGAAAATTCCAGTCTGTTCATTATTTTCAACGACCTAGGAATGGAGAAAACTTTTTTTATTTTGCACTAGTTGGATTTTTTTTTATGTTTCCGATTATTGGTTCCATAAAAAGGCAAAACTAAACTTCGAGCCAGTTTTGTCCAAAAAATATGGATACTCTGCCTGAAATTGTCGCCCAAGCTGTAACACTTCTGCCGGCCAAATCAATTCGAAATTAAAAAAAAATAAACATAGACACCGTCGAAACTTTAAACACTGGGTGGTGGGCCGACAGATGTGTCCGGGAGTATATATTCAGGTGGCCACCGGCAACAGAGACCTACCATAATTGCGATCGACTCACAAAGTGTATACCTTGTAGTGCGGGGGCAAGGCCGTGGCAAGGAGAGTGCGAGTTTGCGCTGCAATAACGTTGTTTGCAGCAGTAGAGGGCGCTAGCGCTGCAACCGCAGCGAGCAGATGCGGTGGGGGACGTGCCGAACGTCGCGCTGTCCGCGGCCGCCGTGCGCCCTCGCATAGCGTCAATGCCTCGTGTACACCCGCCTCCACAAGCCGCACATACCTTATAATCAATAGAGAGACACTTCTGTGATTTTATATTATGAGATGAGCAAAATGTTTACTTCTGTGTAATGTAGCATTAAGCAGGATATTACACATGTTATTGTTACCTAATTTCATAGATACAGTGCCCTTTAAGCCAGAACAGTAATTTTTAATTTTGAGTACCACACGACATATGCAGCAGAAATAGTCATAGGTATATTACAAAAACGATGTGTGTTCACAGAGATACACCACAAATAGAAACCATTTAGTTTAATAAGTAATTAACCCATCATTACTTCATTAATTTACCTGTAATTATAGGATTTTATCCAAAAATCTAAGTGTTTCTTTAAAAAAGTAATAGATATGGCATCAGTGGACTGAGCACTTGAGGCGACTTCCAAACCCAACCATAGTAAATAGCCTCTGTCTCCGGTACAACTAAAGTCTAATGTGGATGGATCTGCGCTCTTGTCCAGCCGACAATTTTGGCCGAGCGCGTCCTTCAGTGTCATTAGTTTTTCCAAAAATGCCTGAAAACAGTTTGTCTTACGATTATTCTGTATTAAA
Source organism: Byasa hedistus (assembly GCA_029286795.1). NCBI lineage: Eukaryota > Metazoa > Arthropoda > Insecta > Lepidoptera > Papilionidae > Byasa > Byasa hedistus. The sequence continues at coordinate 5,065,448 of JAGSMW010000008.1, forward strand.
AACAATAACTGCCTACGTGCCTCCGGCTACTAGCTTACATTCTAACACGGAGGTTTCTGTTTCGATTTCAGGGCCATATGTTAAGTTAGGTTGGTGGCAGTTTTTTGAATCCGCGTGGCCAGCTACTGCTTGGGTGTGGTAAAACAACCCCTTATATTGACGAGTTCTGGCCGTCAGCATGTCAGAGTCCGTGCGTTTGTGTCAAAACACAATTTTTAAGAGGAATTTTTGTTGTTTTTGTTTAGTACCCTAAAAGCCCACAAAAAAGAATAGAAAGATACGCAGAGGACTCACTGAGGGAAAGGGTCAAGTTTGTGTCGAGATTTTCACCCAAATAAAACCTCCGCGGTATTCATCCTCAACGTTTCGAAAAGTTACGTGAAATTCGTTCGGAATATAGCCAGGATAAATGAAGTTTCCTAATTTTTCTCAATGTTAATTTTGTTAAATCAAGTACACTGCCATTTTACATACGGACACATAGTATTTTATAAATATATACATTTATAAAATACTAAGTTTGCTTTGGAACGCCCTGCCCTCTGACTGATTCTCCCGGGGTTGACTGGTAGAGAATACCCCTAGGCATTAAGTCCGCCCATTGTAACGTTTTAGCGTATACAATTAAGTTTTTTAAATAAATAAATAAGTTTCCATATGTATGACTTAACCATATTAAGTTTTATTAAATATAGATGTAATACTTACAGGCACACTATAGGCCTCTTCTAATATCGACAAAGCGCACTTAACAACTTTCTTAGATTCGTCTTTAACTTGCCCTACCAACATTTGCAGTACCCAGGTATCCATATCTACCTCATTATCGTTATCAGCATTATCTCTATGAGCATACTTCCATTGCTCTTGGTTGTAGGTAGTCTTAAGTTTTGATTTCTTTCGGACTAGATCACGCGAATTTCTAGATGCACGTAGAAGAACATTCAAAAATTGAGTTGCATATAGTCTTGATGCTTGTATGTTGCATGTTAAAGTTTTAGCTAGTATATCACGCGGACTCGAATCCATTGTATAGTCTAAGCTTGATATAACTAACTTCACATAACAACTGTGGTGAGTTTTTGTAGACAACTCCAAAAGACTGCAAAAAATATATTTTGTTAAATAAATTAAAATTTTATTTCTCCACAATAATAAAATGTTTACTAGTATTGTGATAAAACAATAATTTTGTTGCATAGTAATAATAATAACTAATCCTTTATCATAATCTGAGAGTCTAAAGTCTTTACCATAAGTTAAGAGCAAGGCCACGTCGACCAAATATAGGTTGGCGCATGACACAACTCGACAAAAGCTTCATTGATCATGTCGGTTACCACACGATGTTTTCCTTCACCGTACGCATTGAACTCACGCCTCTTATATAAATGTAGCACGTACGAACCTCCTTACCAAGTAAGCCTAGCCTATCTATCACCACTTTTTGCATTAAGATATTGAAACTAAACTTACTTATCATAAAGGCCAGTTTGTTTAAATAATTTCAACCCCACGTGTGAGTGGCATAATTGCCCTATAAACAGGAAATACATTTGGCACATAGTATTGCACATGTGCTGGGGACTGAAAAGACACTCATGTGCCTTTCTTCCGGTTTCAATTGCTTCGATTTGACGACTGACGTCTCTGAATAATTCTTCTATCATTTTTTGTGAATCAGACTGAAAAGAAAATGTACAGATTTATATTTATATCTAGAATTATTTATAAACCCGCACTTGGCCAGCATGTTGTTGTGGATAAATGACCTTAACTCTCTCCTTGTGTAAAAAAGCCCCGAGTGGGAACAGTGGGACGTTTTTTATTGGTATTATATTATTTTTACCATCGATTTTTTTTTAACAACTTGACGCCAATTTCGTACGGTGTTAAGTGACAATGGGCCGCATATGGCAAAGCGCGCCTGCTCTCAATAATCTGACGTTCAATAAGTGAGCATATGTTCCTGATGTATTGAATAACATAATTTTGACATTGTCTATGGTTCTAGCAAACGCATGTTGAGAACCGGAACATAGCAACGCTGTTATGACGCCAAGATTAAAATATATAGAAGGCAGCCAGAACGACGCATTCGAAAAAAACCTTACCACCATCCAAACTTCACAACATGTGGCACCGGAATCGAACAAGGGCTTTCGTGTTACAAAACAAACGTCTAACCACTGCGCCATGGAGGTAGTTAAATAAAATTATATTCAAGACATTTTTTTTGAAAAGAATTTTCTTTCTCTTTATTGTAATTTAGAATGGAGTTATTATTAAATACTGTTGTTATCATAAATCTATAATATAATTAATTACATACAATTTTTAATCAATTATGCAATAAATAATAGTTATTATCGAAAGATTTTTTATTATTCGACGAAGCAATGAAAGGTAGAGGTCATTGCCCTAATGGTAAGTGACACGTACGCTTATAACAACACAGCGCTGTTAGGAATGAAATTCACTGGCACCATATTGTGCTCATGACATTGAAACACAAGACCATAAAACTCGTTACACCAGTAATTTCATAAATGTTTTAAGCAATATCGTTGTTTCAGTTATATCTACAAACAGAAAAAACTTACGTCGTTATGTCGTAACAAATGTCTTATTAATTGACAACCGGCCCTGGTAGCAGAATGTCCGTTACAAGTGGTAGAAAGATCAGTATGTGAATACTTATTGGAAGAAGGTTTGAGATAGCTAATTATTCGATTCGCCCAGGCTTTATGTCCGCTGTCATTAAGATTTAATAACGGCGTGCCACCTGTTTCCTGTAATTAATAATCACTAATTAATGTTAATACAGTAATGTCACCTGCATAGTCTAAAAGTTTGCCATTCTTTAGTGGGAATGGGCAAGGCATGTAAATCGAAGATATGGCGGCTAATGGATGGGTAAGATTTTCGAGTAGCAGCCGCATACTGTACTGCTTTCTTCAGGCTAATGATAATATTAAAATAATATTGAAATACTTTCATACCTTCAGAATAGTTCGAATGATTTCCCAATCCCATGTGTTGCCGTCTTTACTTTGCATCACCAAAGTCGATCGGATCCAACTGTCACTATCACGTTCGAACAGACTAAAGAACTTGGCTGATTTAGACACTTTACCCACAGTGGAACTAGTTCGAGAATTGACACTTTTGCTCTTGACTAACGCACTAACATTCCTACTACTAACATCGGCACGAGATCCGACGCTATGCCTTTGTTTTGGTTCATTTTCATTATCCGATTCATTAAGAAACTCAATGCTGCTTTCTTTGTGTACTAAAAGTTCGTGGTAGGGCTTCGCCATATTGGCATTGTCCTTCTCTTTCCTGCTTTTAGTTGTATCTTCTCTTTGATATCTAAATGCACCACTAGAATATTGTAAGATGTGGTCCAGGAATAAACTATTACTAGCAGGCCTAGCTTCCAACATGGTGTGGAGCCTTCTTAAAGCAGCTACAGCCGCTAAGGCCTGAGGTTTTCCTGCTGAAGCTTGGGACATTAGAGAGGGCAATGCGGGTGTAATGTTACATATTTGTGGAGGTAGAAATAAATGTATTAAATGCAGTAATTGACCCAGCAGCACTGTCGCTCGAACTGATATAAATGTATCACTTGTTACTATTACTTCAGCTAATCCATCAAGTAGACCAGCCTAAAATAAAAAAAAACTGTTATATATATTTTTCTTTTATCCAATGAATCGACACGACCAGCAGGACCTTCACATGATAGTAAAAGATACGCCCGCCTGTAGCAATGTGAATAGTTAGGGTAATATATACTGCATCACTATGTTTGCAGCTTTGTTATACAAGACGTTAAGTCTCGTTACCCCAGCAATTTCGTTAGCTAAGCCCCCTCGCCCATCGCCCTTTAAACACAGTAATGTTTGCACATTACTGTTTGGTGTAACAGGCGTTGCGGTGGTACTTACATAATAACCACAGCCAAAACACAGCTATTCTGTTATGGCAGCAAACTTACAATGTTATGGTAGTTATTTAGGCGAGTTTAAAATATATCACCTAAAACTAAACTCTACAACATGTAGTCTTGGGATCGAACCAGGAATCCCCGTGTTACAAATCAAGAGTTTAGCCACTGCATCGCAGAGGCAATTAATCTCTTGTATTGTAATAAATTAGTTTGTCAACAAATATTATGAACCCTGTATATAAATATCAATGATATCACACCTCTAAGAAACATTGAAGCAACAGAGCAAGATGAATTTCAATTATATCCGGTCCAGTAGCACTTAGATGTGGAAGAATAGCAGTACCCTCAGCGGCAACGAAACCTTCGTGCAGACGCCATGAGTCCTGAAATTTTATATACGTTATCATCTTAAAAATTTCGATATTATTGATTGATTTTTTGTATCATCAACATCTCCCTGCATGGTTCCACTTTACATATTGACAGTACAACATGTATTCTCCTTTCATTCCCATCTACCCACCATCAACTCAAAATCCGCTCTTTTGATATGCATCGCATCTACTTCATTAGTTTTTTTCTTTAAAAAAATCAATGTATCTCTTTTGTTGTCTTCTACTCTTTCACACACCCACGTGCATATTTATTGTTCTTCTAGTAACATGAATCTCCTTATTACATGCCTATAGCATGCGATCTTGTCACCCTACAATATTTATGTTAATATTTCGTATAGCTACGTTAAATACCTGAAAATCTGATGGGTCAATAGCATCTAAGGCTACAGAAATCTCGTCTGTCCATTCAGGTTGTGGCAATCCAACTAATTCATATAACAAATCTAATATCGCTTTCTGAAATTAAATCATTAGTATTTATTGCCAGGAAGTACCACCACAACGCCGATTTCTCTCGTCGCCATTAGTGTGCAAATATTACACAGCTCGGCTCCGGTTCAAAAGGGCGTTGTAGACTGTAATGTTGGGGTAAAAAGGCTTTAACTGGCTATCTCAAGGCGACAAGCATAATATGAATTGTATATCTTCCTACCAAGCGCTATGTTGCTATTGGCGGACGTATCACTTTTTATAATCATTATCCAGTAAACCAAAATTGTTCGATGAGGACCTTTTTTTCAATTCTTCTTAATAATGTATACCTACAAGACTATAGCTTAAAATTACTAATATTATGAATACCGAATAATAGTCATTAAAACAACATAAATCAAGAGACCGAAATATTAAACCAGCAAATTGGGAGTAAGCGTTATGTTTTTTAATACGTTAACATTTACGATATATTTAACACATAGCGCTAATACGCCTGTAAAGCGTTTTGATTTGTCTTGGCGAGCAACCTATTTAAATTCTACAAACTAAATTGTAACATAAAAGTATCCTACATTCAATCTGCAACTTCAGATACGATAAAAACATTGCGACGGGTAAACTATCTGTAAAAAATATGAAGTTTACAAAAATTATAACTTAATACTCACTCGGACCTCTAACCGCGGCAAATAAAGGGCTGCAACTAAAGCACGTAACCCTCCTTTACTACATGGATGGCAGAAATGGAGTAATCCAGGCCAACTGCGCAAAACACATAACAATGCCAATCTGCTGCAAGTGAACCGCATTTCCCGTTCGTCCCTGCGTAATTTTAATGTTAACATTTATTTATTTATTTATTATTATTTAGGCTTGTTTTATATAAAGTTCAAAATAAGAATAAAAGCAGATTTATCAGTGCCGTAGCTCTGCGGCCGAAGACTGTCTACGTAAGTAAGTATTCTACCCCCGCAGCGCCTCTTTTTCCGGTCAAACAGGAGTGTGCAAAGATTTTTGTATTACGGTTGGAAGAGCGTCGTAGTTAATAAACCATAGTGGGTAACCAGACAACGTCTTCTCTTAAGGCGACGAGCGAAATATGGTGTAATGTATATCATACTACTTAATAAAACTATATTTTACGGATTTCATGGCGGTCATTAATTTATTTTATTACCACGACGTTAGACTTCTTTCCAACAGTCGTGGTCTTTTTTTACAAGTACGAATGAAGTTATGATCTCTGAGCCTCTTTAAGAAATTTAATGCTTTTATAACTCTTGCAAAGCGGCCGAAACGATGGAATAACAGAATAGTTAAATAAACGCGATAAAATCCGTAAAATAACATATGTAATATTCGAGTGATATATGTAATAAATCCTTATATATTATTGTAGTGTTCTGTAGCGCCATATTGTTATGAGCGGGCGTATAACCTTCCATCAGGTGAATGTTGTTTGATGTGATACAATAGATGATAAAGCGTTATTGCCCAGAATACTTTGGCTCCCATATTTTGATAACCGTAACTAAGTATGGTAGCTTTCTTGTGACAGATTTATAAGGAGTCTATTAGCAAGGAAAATGCATTCGGAAAAACCCCTCGCCTAACTAAACTCCACGGCATGCGGCCTCAGAATCGCACCAAGAACTTCGGTAATATAAGACAAGCTTTTAGCCACCGCACCACGTAGGCAGTATTTATAGCATTGTGAAAACTGGAAAAAGTAAGATAACAAATTTACCTGTTCGTATCTGTTCCTGCTGGTCGACAATGAAAATCACAATATGGCGAATTAAGACAAGTCAAATCAATTCTGGCTGCTCGTCGCGAAGCTGGTTCGTTCAAAGTGTGTAGTAAAACACCGCATAACGCTTCCGCCATGCGAGGAGTTGCGCATTCTGCTAACTGTCGGACAACTGCGTTTACTCCACCACACGAGATGAACAGTTCCGGATTTAACACACCTGTAAATAGTATTCGCAAATCTCTTTCATAATTTTTCAATAATAATGACAATTGTAATAAAATTACCTTCATTACACGTTATGCCTTGAGACAACATAACATGATAAGTCACAATAGTTTCCTTCGTTCGTTATTTATTTGAAGTAACATAATCATTAAACTCATATTTTTTATTACTTAACTAGTTTATTCAAAAAAGCAGACTTCTTTATTATTTCCCAGTGATACCAAAAACGCACGATACTATGATGTATGGGTGCAGACACAATCTTATTAACAATCGTCAAATTATATAATACTTTTTTATGTAATGAAAGAAAAGTACTAACAAATTTCTGCTAATGTAGCAATAGCTGGTCTCGAAAGTCTGTCCCCAGTACCGTCACCTGCGCTTCCGGCACGTGCCACTGCTGTCAAACATCGAAGCAAACCCTGATCAATATAAGCTGCTTTATGATATCTTAATGGTTGTTCAACTCCACCCACTACAGCTATTACACGCCGAACCACTCGCAAGGCTTGGGCGCGCTCTTCCTCATTCCTCAGCATCAAGTCCATGGACCTAAATGAGAAAAACATTTTTAACTATTCATAATCATCATTATTTTGTCAGCCTTATGTTGTCTACGAAATACTAAGAGTTAAAATAAAAACCATCATGGCTATAGAACACGACACAGGAAACTAACTATCACATGGTTGTAACAGATTTTCCCATAAACTAAGGAAGGCATTGGTAACCTTGTTATTTTTACCGATTGCGGAGTGACAGAAACATCTTCCCGAAAAGCTTCCCTAACAAAGCTATATTTGGTAAGCTTAGAGTATGCCTTGGATGTGCGCTGGTAAGCTGCACAGGGATTACAGCGATTATTAAGGAACTATTCTCTAAATACTCTTAGTGAAGAAAGCAAACTGTCAATAAATATTCTTCAGATGTCACAATGACGACGACGAAAATGGATTGGATGGAAAATAACTTTTCATATACATCAATTAATATGAGGAATGTATTACCTGGTTACAATATGTGTCAATTTTAATATGTTGAATGTGGCTACATCATTCTCAGTTTTTATTAAATATCTCAAAGCTCTCAATGCTGCCGCTCTTATAACCATAGACTCATCAACAAGACTCATGCGAATGCTGGAAAAATTGTTTACAAGTCATATACTATTCATTGAAAAATTAAGTTTTGGTTATCATAAATTTATCTTTAAAAATAAGATAAAAGATCTTTTACAATATTTTTTGTTATCACAAATAATTACTTTTTTTGACTTATTATTTATGGGGCATACCTTTTGTAGCAAGAATGGGTCTGATTGAAACTGACTATATAAAACCCACATAATATTATTCTTGCAGAGGTGTAGTAACACTATCATAAATAGCTATGACTCTACCAGCAAATTCTGCACTATTGAGAGCAGTATAAATAATTACTTGTGCCAACCTCATGGAAATATTTAATGGTATAATACAATAAATATGCCCATATTAACTAAGGTACTTAAAAACAAAGATACTATTAGACTTACGGAAACAATTACAAACTATATTACAATACAAATAAATAGCTATTATAATGGATAAAGTGAATAATTTTTAATAAATATCTCATTGATTATTAGATTCTTTAGTCTACAGTTTAGATATTTCACCATATTGCATGATTATTCTATGGTTAATAAAATTCTAGAAAATATAGTTTTATTAAAGCATTTCAAATTAATCATGCTTTCTATAATATCTCTTTTCCCACAAAGGTAAGGACAAAATTAAATATAATAATAAACCCTTGTGGGTAATGGTAAGTTTTTAGCCGTTTCCATTTGCTCATGTCATGTAACTTTATAACACCCAATCATTTTTTATCAATATCATAGGTAAGAAATTTCCTTTGTATGCTAATGCATAAATTCACAAACTTACCTTGACTTCATCATATTATTATATAATAAGAATGATGTTTCTTGCTATTACTTATTATTAATAATTTTAGTTTAATTCTAACAATCACTTCATTTTAAAAACTCAACAAACTTTGTTTTGCTTATTTGCTAAAGATACTTATGCAACCAACATATAAAACTACTGACTTATTACATATTTTGACACAATTTTTTTCTCTTACTTTTAGCTATTTACTAATATTGATAATTATAAAAAAAATATGCTTACCAGGTCATCAATTCATCAGGTGAAAAACCTAAATTATTTCTATCCTCTCGTGATAATAAAACAACTAAGGCATTTAAACAAGAGAGTCTGTAAGAATCTGATCCATTTTTCTGCATGTTCCTTAACCCTAGCTTGGATTCTGTGGGCATGTGCTTATGTGTAGGGGAAATATCATTATGAAACGGCTTCTTCAAGTATAAACCTTGAATAATTTCTTTAATATTTTCTTCAGGTGATTTATTTTTAGTGTCTAACCTATATAAATCGCCACTATGTTTACCTGTAATTCATAGCATTCAATGTAGTGAAATTGTAATTCAAGTTTAAAAATAATTTAAGAGAATGTTTAATAGAGCTATGTTTATTAAAATAACTCCAAGAATTTATAAATAACGAAAAATTTACCTCTCCTTCGACCTGACCAATTCTCGTAGGTATCCATCATAACATTTTTCCGTAGAACTTTATTGTTTGGAACACTTTTATTTAAACAACGTATAAGCAACTATTAGAAGGGTTTTTATTTGATATTTCAAAAAAATACGTAAAGAAATAAACCAAAAATAAGTTAGAATTAGTTCCTGTTATCGTCCAACGCAATGTAAAATTGACATTTCATGTTGTTATTTGTATATTTCACTATCTAATAGGCAAAAGCATATTAGCTAAACATGTCTATCAATTTGTAATATTTTTTATTTGCCAAATATATACATATTAATAATAAAAATCACTTGATATGATAAAAACATGGTTATGATAAAAACTATGCATTATTAAATATTATTATAAAATATGTAACATATATTAATCAATTTTGCTAAAATAAGTATAAATTTTAACAAATTCAATATAGGTACGATTGTTAATAAAACCCGTATATGTAAATTAATAATAAAGATTTTTCCTTAGACTTATTGAGTCTTTAATAAAATTATTATCTTCTAAAGTGATTTAATTTAATCAATATCAAGAGTTAAAGTCTATAAAAGTAAATAAAAATGCACTATGTAATCGAAACCATAGACACATGGACAACCATTAGTGAGGAAAAGGTATCATTGTACCGAGTTTGGGTAGCATATCTCAGACAATTGGTTGAAATCAATTATAGGGGCTTCTCTCAATCGGCAACCGTAGAAATAGATTCTGTTATTACGGATTTTTGATCATCCCTTTAGTTCAAAGTTTTAAAATGTTTGATCCTAGTAGTTCCATAAGTTTAAGTTCGTGTCGTATATGTTTATCAAATAAGAAACCCCTATGTCCCTTATTCAGATATAAACTATCTGGTAACTATGCAGAAATGCTTACTGCAATTGCAGATGTGAAGGTAAATATTATAAAAATACTATGAACATAAATTTAATGTATTATACAGACATTTAAATTCGTTTATTACTATTTTCATCTTGTTTTAACGTAAAATACCATGCATAGAAAGCATAAAGAAGTTTACAAAAAAAATTGGCATTTTACTACTGCAAGAACTAATAAATGGTAATAAAAGACTATAATAAAATATAATAAAACAAATGTTTAAAACTGGGAAACAACCATGTTATAAATAAGAGATACAATTTCAGTTTGTGTGAAATTGAATACAGTACATATATTAATATTCAATGAAAATTTTACACTATTGCAGTGATCACTTGAAATGTTTTTCTTATTTTAGGTTTTATCAAATGATGGATTACCAGAAAAAATTTGTCATAAATGTTGCACTTCATTAGAAAAAGCATATCTTTTGAAGACAATAGCAGAAAGGTAAAATTGTTGTCAACTCTTTATACATATCAAGTAATCATTTGTGGATAGTTAATTTTTTTTTTTTACAGAACAGATAGAAAACTTCGAAGTATCTTAGATAAGGCCAGTCAGAGTGTACCAACAAAAAAAATTGCATTTGATTCCTTCAAGGACATTAAAAGTGAAATTGGACCATTGTCAGTTAAACCTGAACCAAAATGGGAAATGGAAATTGATGTCCATGAAAGTTCAAATAAGCAAATTGAAACTATTGATGGGAAAGATATAGTAATAGCAAATACAGTAATCCGAAAAGTTGACCCTGAAGGTGACGAAGAAAAAATTGAGTTAATCGATGATGACAAAGTGGATATAAGTTGGAGGTCAATAAATACTCATAGTGATGATGAAGATGATGTAAGTATTATGGCCTGTTTTCTAATGCTTATTTTTGTGACAATTCTCTATTATTGTATACTTACAAATAATATTGCAGGTTGAATATTTAGATGAAGCATTTAATGATGATGATGATGATGATTATATTCCACCGACAGATAAAAAGACAAAGTTCAAAAAGCCAAAATTGTGTGATATAAAAGTCTTTAAAGGTAAGAAGGCTGTTGTAAGAAATGTTAAATTATTAAAGAAATATAAAAATGAACTAGAAGAAATTGGAAATAAAAGTGATGATGGGAAATCGAGAGCAACGACAATTACATGTTGTAAGTAAATTGTACTTACGGAGTATTGTTTGAGCTTCTGGTCTTATCATTTATCAAATTTTTACTATTTTTTTTTAAATAAGTGTTTTTGGCTATAACTATTTTAATATTTAGTTACTAAAAGTAAATATGACATATAATAATTTAAAATCATTTGATTCCAATATTCAGATCCCATAATGAAAAATGGGTCCCGAGGTCCACCCATACTCCTAAAAAGGCCTAAGGATGCAACTGTACTTAAAGTTCATCCAAATTATAAATCAAGAAGTTCTGGGAATTCACTTGATGGAAATAGAATTGTTCGTAGAGACAAGTCAGTAAGATTAGTAAGAAGTCAGAAACCAGAAGTGAAAAAAAGAGAGAAATTGGTGTGTCCTGTTTGTGGAATACTAACTTATACACTTGGAAACCACATAGCAACTCATGAAGGTGCTTATTTTTGTTTTTGATTATAAATTTCATGCTATATTATTAAACTCGTGTGCATATGCACTGTATACATACTGCCTGCATACATACAGCCTGCTGAATTTCTTGCCCATTCTCCTCCGTCCGTGGCATTTCTTTTGCCAATGGGTGGTAGAATTTGACGTTCAATAAGTGAACTATTTTTCCGTGTTTAATAATAATTTTAATGACTTTGACTTTGAAAGAGTAAGTAGTTTTTAACTTCTGCAAAAAATCTAACTCAAAGTGAAATTAATAACCAGACTACGAAGAGCTCCGGTTTTAGGTTCTTAAAAAAACTCACCGTATATAAAATAGACTGCTAATATTTAAAATTTAAAGTGGCTTAATAAATGTCTGTTATTATACTATTAAATCATAGCATAACATATGCATTTGAAATTTTTTTAAACTGTAGTAAATAAAACAATAGTACTATTTGTAAACCAGATAACTTCTTGTAACTTTGCCTCTGTGGCAATCTACTGCCACTGACTGTCACTAAGTGCTTGCCTAATTTGGAGGCTCGTATAGTTTTATACCAGGGTTACATGATATGGTGTTTGGTTAATGGAAGCGCTTTTTTAGAATACGTCTGTCTAGTTGAAGCCTAATAACAACCCTAAAATTGAAGAGATGAGGCCCTAACTTTTCATTTCATCATCCACACCCTCCTTGTCACTGAACACCATGGCAAATTGAGTTCACACGTTAGCACATTGAAATAAAAAAAAATTCAAATTATTCATGAATTTCGCAATAATAACCAAACTAATCAGAAGTATTTTTAAATTGAGATATATTTAACATTAAATTAACTTCAAATCTTAATTCCTTAATTTTACAGAAAAGAAGAAATTTACATGTACCCAATGCCCAAGGTCATTTATACAAAAGAGTAACTTAGTTGTGCATATGAAACAGCACTCGGGCATCAAAGACCATATCTGCGAGATTTGTGGCGCAGGGTTCTACACACAGAAATCCTTAGTTAGGTATGTAGTAGACAATTATTATATAGGATATTATTTAGGTGAATAGTTTGCTTGTCCAGTTGTCTCATAGAATAAAAAAAAGAAATATGATATAGAGTCAAAAACTTTGGAACAAAAAAAAATTCGAATTATGAGTCATCAAAAGTTTTTTAAGATTTATCTAATAATTTAGAAGTATTCTAAAATTGATATTTATTTATTTAAGAATTTTGAATTTAAAATAAGGATGGGAACCAAAATATTCCTTAACAACATAAAAACTAGTAACAAAACCACACTTGATTCATTATTTTACCACTTACTAAAACCTGTATTGTATTTAGTATTTAGATATTCATATATAGATACATAGTATAGAATTAATATACATTGGTACTATTTTAATATACCTTGTTTTTTTTTTTCAGACATAACTTAATTCATAAAGGTGAACGACCTTTCTCCTGCAATTTGTGTACAAAGAAATTTATAGCTGTAAGTTAATTTTTATTGTGATTATTTAAGATATACTTAAAATACGGTTACCATTGAAGCTGCATATTTAAGCCAGTTTTATGTTCAAATCATCATCACAACCCCCTGTTAAAGATAGATCTGGCGGTTTATTCAAATAGTATATTTGAAAATAACTGTCATAACATAACACCCGTTTATCGTTGTTTTAATTTTTTTTTTTTTTTCAAAATTACTTGCCTGTTAAGTAAAAAACTGTCGTCACTTTTTTAATATGTAAATTACATTTTTTTAATTTTATGGGTCGATAGATTTTTAACTCACGAAAGTTGTTATAACTCTTTCCAAAATTTAAAAGAAGCCTGATCATACTAATATCTAGTTATATGTTCTTTTCATCTGATGTTATAGAATTCATTGTAATGTCATACTGTAAGTGATGGATGTATTTCAGCGTTGTGATCTAAACCGCCATCTGCGCATACACGCGGGCTATAAGCCATTTAAATGTTCAAATTGCGCCATGTCTTTCAACGCGAAACATCAGCTGCAGAACCACGAGCGAATGCACACCGGGGAGCGGCCGTACACTTGCCAGGTGCGTTCTCGTTCTCTCTATATCCAATAATATCTATTGCAGGGCGCCAGCCTCCTTCGCCACATGAGATCTCACAATAATGATAAAAGATTCGTCTGCGAACAATGCTCTAGAAGCTTTGTTCAAAGTCACCATCTGCAGAATCATTTGCTTACGCATACAGGTAGAAAGCCATACAGTTGTGAGGTTAGTTCATTTAATTGTATGTATTTTTACGTAACTACACTTGCTATTATCGAATATAAAGTTTTTGCTGTACATTGTTTGTTTGGAATATAGAGAGACATTAGTGATTATTTTTACCTTAAATAAAGGATAAAATCAGTATTGAACTTAGAAACATTTAAATGAATTTATTTGTGGTAGTGGTTTAGGACAGCACTGTTAGAACAACCTTTGAAGGTTTTGTAGTAGAGCCAAAATAAATATTTTCTAGGTAGACTTACCACCTGTGAAATATATTTGTTATATGTTTAATTTTGTTTTTGTAAAACATTATACTGACTAACATGAAATTACTTTTAACAATAAATACTTCATGAATTCCTATTGCAGGTTTGCAATGTGGCTTTTAGTTATAAAGTGAACTTAAACAACCATGTCCTTAAAGTTCATGGACTTAACTTGAAGTTTAAATCAATTCACACGGTAACAGAAGAAGTGCTGAGACGGGAGATGGGGATGGTGAACGAAGCGCGCGTTGCAATAGCACATATAATGCCACATCTCACTGATGTACCAACACCGGCCGCTCATGAAACTGTACATCATACATCAGAGTATTAAATTGTGTTTATTTTCTATTAAATAGTTAAAAGAATCCGTATGTGTGTGTTATATGACTAGACTTAAAACAGGCTTTGCCACGAAATTGGCTAAACTATAAGTATGGCATAGCATGCTAAGTAACTATTTAGTATCCGTGTTCTGTAGGAATCCCGGGGGTCACTCGTAACCCATTAAATAACTAGTCACTAGTTTTCGTGGATAGAAGTCATATATCTGAATTTCCTTGTTTAAGTTTAGTCATATGCCAAAGTTTAATTCGATTCAATAATAATGAGGATTTGTTTTTACATAAATCATTTTGTGTACAATTCAGTTTCATGTTAAAATCTGATTGTTACTTTTGTTCTTATTAATTTTAATATTCATTATGTAATGTCTCGCGTTATTGTAAATATTAAAAAAATCCTTGCTAAAAAGATTAGTTTAATTACCCTAAAAATAAAATTTATGTAAAATATTTTTGGTTTTCCTTAACAATGACAAGTTATCTATCTATTTTTTCATGCTCAATGAGCTTAAACTCAATTTCATATGGTGTTAACAAGGCCGTGTATAGCTAAGCGTCCTCGCTCATAATATTCAGGCTCTCATATATTAACAGCTGGAACATAGCAACAATAAATGCTGCCGTCATAAGAGCATGTCATAGTGAGATATTTATTATACGGTGGTAGCTATCCAAGTATGTTCAAAGAACTTTATCAACCAAACTTCATAACTTATGGCTTCGGAATTGAAGAAAGGGGATTCAGGGGGGGGCGTTACTAGGCAAGTGATTAGCAATGGTGTCATGGAGGTCTCTGTTGCCGGAGACCGTCTACATGGGTACCACCACAGCTCCTATTTCAACCGCCAAATAGTAGTGTGCAAACATTACTGTGTTCCGGTTTGAAGGGCGCTGTAGCTACTGCTAGTGTAATTACTGGGGTAACGAGACTTAACACCTTATATCTCAAGGCGACAAGCGCAATGTGGTGCAGTGTGTACCATCTTTACTAGTACCACGTTGTTATGGGAAAGCGTATCACTTACCATCAGGTGAACGTCTTGCTGGTCTCGTCGCATAGTAGTATAAAAATAGAAAAGGTAGTTAAATCAAAATTTTACTTTATTTTAAAATAAGTTTTTGTTACGAAATGAAACCATAACGTACTATTAATATACTTAAATTTTATTCATTTTACCAGTAACTCGCAATAAATATAGAATACAATGCTGATTTGTGGAAACTGAGTTTAGCTGACTATGTAGTCCCTAGAGCATACACAACCAATGGCAACCGGAATTTTAAATGCAACCCATCTATGTTTAAGTTCACGTGGCACCTCTACTTGCGATAGCTCTTTCGGGTTGCCAGTTTTCTTTAAAATTGTTATCTGAAAAATTATCCAAAGGAAGTAGATTAGAACGATGTTTAGCGAAAAATAACTTTATGTCAATAATTATCAATATTTGTTTGTAAAATAATTCTTGGGGATTAAAAAACAACAGCATTAATTGTTATTACAACTGCTTTAAGATTTAGACTTACATCGTAAAAACTTTTTTGGCAATTATGTGCCGGACAGAGAATCTGGCTGCAGTTTCTCGTTTCTATAAATCTAGGAAAATATTCTTCTCCTAAATCAATTACTTGTTTCTGAAAAAAAAAAACAGTTTTTTTTATTTAAATTTTATTCATATACAAAGAATTTTATCGATATCTCTTGTTAAACATGCTTACGTTTGTTGATTTGCAACTGCAAGGTAGTTCCTGCGGCATCTGGAAAAAATGTCACATAATGAAAAACACTGGACAAAAGCTTTTGACGAAGTTCCACAATTTCAATGGACTTATTTCTGATAATGTTTGTATAAATTGTTTGCATTACAATCGTGAGATTTATTTAACTGGCTTATATTTTCTGTTAAAAACGTATGAATTCTTTCAGTAATAATTTTTTAACAACTTCATTCGAATAATAATTCCATGTATTATTTTGCTCTTGAATTAACAGCCACCCTGAGTTGAAACGGCGTATTTCTACCTTCGAACATTATAGTCTTCCGTTCTAAAAGACACTGCAGCTTATGTAATTACAATGTGCAGCATATATAATTACAAAATTTTAAAGTTAGTGATCTAAGTTACTGTCTGATAGCGCAGCATTGATCCTTATCCAGTCTAATTTTGTGCACTTTATCTTTATCATCAAGTAAACTTTCAGTTCACTTTGGGAACTTTGAGATACACAAAAAAATGGTGTTGATATTAATTTGTTATTACACCGCTACGACTTTGGAAACCTCAAAATAAGAGCCTAATCCTTTTTCTAAGATTTGAAAGGCAAGCGACCACTTATCATCACGTAAGCCGTGAATAGTTTCTTTACATTGATGACTGATGAGGAGTACAGTACATATAGGACAAGAAAAATAAAATTTTAATTTAATAAAATACTTGTTTTAATTCTCTACTTACGTTGTACTTTTCGACCTTTAAGTTTCCCCGTTTTCGAGTTCTTGTTTCAACAGAATTATCTAACAGAATGATATCATTTCTTATCATGTTAGCGTAGTCCACTATGAGGGAGGGCAGTTCTTCGGGGGTTGTTTCCGTGTCCATGTAATCGCTAGAATATTTTTCACCAAATTCGTGAACATTACCCGACGTTTCAGGGTCCATTTCCCTCTTCATTATATAATTTTGTCTTCTATGCATTCTTTGATTTTCCACCGTAAACTGGTTCAGGTTTGTATTTTTTTTTAGACCTTTCACAGCAATATAAAACTGTGTAATTAACAGAAATGTAGTGCAAATACGGACAATATTCATTGATCTCGTTTCCTGAAAACGTGTCAAAGGAATCTTGGAACACAGTTTTATTTAGATGGCTATGTTATTTTGAATTTAAATTAATAATAAATATAACTTACCATGGTCTCTGTTGGTTAGTACGTACTCAGTAAAACCAAAAAGAAAACTGCGTATCTGATAAATATTGTCTCGACTTATATAAGAAAATTCGATTGACACCTCTGAGAATAGACCCATTAAGTGAAAGATAATCTTGTTTTCAAGATATAATAAAAGACCCTTTCATAAGAGTCAAATAACAAAAGCTGATAATGGAGATGCCAAGATTTCTATATGTTACCTCCTGATAATGGGGCTGATCTACGTAACACAATACAGGACTATCCTTTTTGTTTTATTTACGCAAGACTGATTCCATACCGAAATTAATGCTCAATAATTTTCAGAATTAATTGTTGCTTTATACTTCACTATGCAATACTCCTTAAATCCAATTAATCCGCAACCCTCGATCAGTGGTACTCCAACCCACGTACAATCACGTGTTCACATTAATCGCGAGCCGTAAAATATTAGGTTATAATTGTTTAAAATTAAGCAACTATGATCATTCCGTTTATAATCAACATTTTTTTTCTAGCGAGTGAGAAATTTAAAATCAGGATAACGTCAGATAGGCCAACCAGAAAAATCTGGCTAATTGCAGGTTGAATGTAACTGACTTAGATGGTTTTTAAGTCCGCCTATAAAATGCAAGAAACGGAATTTGATAACAAGTATTTTAATAGTATTCATGAAACTATTAAATTATTATTGTTCTCATCTTTAATTACCTCGTTATCGGTTTTTATTAGATAGACTCGCTACTTAAACAAAAAAAAGTTACCTTACGTAAAACAAAAGTGACCGTACATGATAGAAAACGCCCCCTCTGAATATTCTGGCTCGTATTTAATGTTACGCGTTAAATCGTATCTTTAAACGGAGTAGTATAGTGCTTATTTTGTAACACAGAGGTGCTTGGTTCGATTCCAAAGTACAGCTTGCAACTCTAGACAAAGTCTTTTTTTTATTTGATGTAGCTTAGAAATGTGCAGTACTCTTCTTCTACTTAAAGCGATTCCCCATTACTATAGTTTGTTCGCCAGATTTGCGAATAATTGCCTATCTTTAGTCTTTTCTTGAGTACAGAACGCTTTACTGATAGTAAACAATAACTATAACATGTAGCGCTAATTTAAGATGTTATACACAGCACCACACTGTGCTCGTCGCCTGGATATATAATGTTAAATCTTTTTACTTTAAGAGTTTCACACAAAGGCCTTTTAATCGGAACACAGTAATGATCGCAAATCACCGTTTTGCGGCAGGAATAGGCGCTGTGGTGGTATTTACCTAACCGATCTCGGACAATAGATAACTGCCATCTGTATAAGTTCATGTTCGCCAATCGAACATATTTATTAATTGTCTTTTAGTTATTACAGTTGTATTAGTAAATGAAAGTTCTAGAAATCTTAACACATATTTAGAACATTTTAAGTGCATACATACATTTTTGTCTAAAAAAATTTTGTATCGTTATATTAGTACTTGTCAGTTAGTGATTTTGTTTCAATAAAAAAGATTTGTTATAACATAGTGGATATAATTTTCTCAATTGGAATGACTTTTTGTTTAATTATATCAAAGAAACAAATTATTCACCACTCATCGTGAACTTCATTATTTCGCATTTTTGTCAGAATTTTAGAATACGACATTTATTAAAACGACAATCGTTAAATTTAATATATTTTATAATACCGTTGGGTTTCTGAAATGAATAAAATGTAAATTATCCGTGTTAATCATTTATACTAAAAAGTACTATTACTATAGGAATTTTGCTTGCTCCATGTACAATGGATTTCACATAAACATAGGACACTATCGCGCACTTCTGCTTAGTGGTAGATATATCTAGAATGGTTTTTTATTTTAATAGTTTACTCATTAATTATTTTATACTAGCTGACCCAGCAAACTTCGTTCCGCTTCAAAATCAATAAAAAAAAACGCTTATTGATAATTCGAGACTGTTTCAACTTTAGTAAAGAAATTGATGAAAATTTAACCAGAAAAAAATAATTAGTAATCACAAAAAATGCCCGTTATTAATTTGGTTTTTCTATTATATTTAAATGCACATGTTGATTGACCTAAGTCAGGACATCTTATCTTTGGCATTATAAATTGTAGATAATCAAAGTAGGGAAAGTTCTCGCGCACTCAGCGGTAAATAGTGTCACTATCACAAAAGATCAACAAAGTAAAGTTAAAACTTAACTACTGTTTTGAACCAATCTGAACTTAGGAAAGTCGTGTTCCTGCTTGAATTCTACAATCGCTGCACACGAACACACTAATTTACTGCATGATACACTCACATTGAACATTCAACTGCATTATGCACTAAAAAAAATTCAACCGAGACAACGCGACCTTTACGCCCAGATTCCCGCTAAAGTTCGTAAAATATTATAGTTGCATCAGAAATTGTTGGTTGTCAATATCAAATGTCAAAATCAAAAATATTCTTTTAAATTGTATTTGGTGTCTAAATGACGGGACGAACTTCAAATTTTTGTCGTTTTATGTATCTAAAGTAAGGAGACCAGACATCTCGCTTTTAGCGGGACAGTCCTGATTTTTTTACTATTAATCCCGCGTCACGCGACGTTTTTCAAAAGTCCCGACTTTTAGAATTAAGTAAAATTTTAAATTTATGAAAATCATTGTTTTGCGTAACATATTGCTTTTGCTACCCAGTTACATTGTATTTGTCTCTCAAATGATACACTTTGTATCCGTACTGCGTGCTAGCAAGATAATTAAACAAATAAATATTACAAATCTGTTTCTTACCATAGAAAAATAAAGTAAGTAATTTATTTAAATATTTCATAAATGCATAAATTTTCTTAAACTTAGCTTAAAATACTCGTAGTCTTCATATTTTATATTGATGACAAAACGTGTATCACCCACCTTAACCTCGAAAGAAATTTTAGAAAGTAATATAAGAATAAAATTTTGCAAATATTTCAAGTCAATCAAACTTATTTATCAAATTCTTGTGAAGATTTTTACAATATTTTACAAAATTACTACAATCTACTCAAACAAATTCACTTATAAAAAAAAACATTTATAAACTGTACCTATGTTGAAACTAAAAAAAAATTACGATATTATTATTCCTTCAGAGTTGTCCCGCTTTGCCTATCTAAAAATCTGGTCACCTCAATGAAAAAGAGAAATTGTTGTTTTTACCATATTCCAGGCACTTTTTCCATATTTTCTCACCTTATTAACCTTCCCTGGACTTCCACGAATAATTCAAGACCACATTTAGCCAAATCGGTCCAGCCGTTCTCGAGTTTTAGCGAGACTAACGAACAGCAATTCATTTTTATTATATAGAGATAGTTCTTTACTACTCTATTTACACACCAAATAATGTACAAAAGGGCAGGTTTAATGTCAAAGAGTATTCTCTCGCTGACTACCTCAAGGTTAAGCAGAAAAAAACGGTAACTGTAAATTAGGTTAGCCTCTGCAATATTGATGCTTTCATTCAAGGAAAACTAAGATTAATCGAAGCTATCTTTACTCGCTGTTTAAACCCACATAGCAATACATAAAGATTCTTTAGTGCACTGTCAAAATATTTGGTTTTTCTATTATATTTAAATGCACATGTTGATTGACCTAAGTCAGGACATCTTATCTTTGGCATTATAAATTGTAGATAATCAAAGTAGGGAAAGTTCTCGCGCACTCAGCGGTAAATAGTGTCACTATCACAAAAGATCAACAAAGTAAAGTTAAAACTTAACTACTGTTTTGAACCAATCTGAACTTAGGAAAGTCGTGTTCCTGCTTGAATTCTACAATCGCTGCACACGAACACACTAATTTACTGCATGATACACTCACATTGAACATTCAACTGCATTATGCACTAAAAAAAAATTCAACCGAGACAACGCGACCTTTACGCCCAGATTCCCGCTAAAGTTCGTAAAATATTATAGTTGCATCAGAAATTGTTGGTTGTCAATATCAAATGTCAAAATCAAAAATATTCTTTTAAATTGTATTTGGTGTCTAAATGACGGGACGAACTTCAAATTTTTGTCGTTTTATGTATCTAAAGTAAGGAGACCAGACATCTCGCTTTTAGCGGGACAGTCCTGATTTTTTTACTATTAATCCCGCGTCACGCGACGTTTTTCAAAAGTCCCGACTTTTAGAATTAAGTAAAATTTTAAATTTATGAAAATCATTGTTTTGCGTAACATATTGCTTTTGCTACCCAGTTACATTGTATTTGTCTCTCAAATGATACACTTTGTATCCGTACTGCGTGCTAGCAAGATAATTAAACAAATAAATATTACAAATCTGTTTCTTACCATAGAAAAATAAAGTAAGTAATTTATTTAAATATTTCATAAATGCATAAATTTTCTTAAACTTAGCTTAAAATACTCGTAGTCTTCATATTTTATATTGATGACAAAACGTGTATCACCCACCTTAACCTCGAAAGAAATTTTAGAAAGTAATATAAGAATAAAATTTTGCAAATATTTCAAGTCAATCAAACTTATTTATCAAATTCTTGTGAAGATTTTTACAATATTTTACAAAATTACTACAATCTACTCAAACAAATTCACTTATAAAAAAAAACATTTATAAACTGTACCTATGTTAAAACTAAAAAAAAATTCAACCGAGACAACGCGACCTTTACGCCCAGATTCCCGCTAAAGTTCGTAAAATATTATAGTTGCATCAGAAATTGTTGGTTGTCAATATCAAATGTCAAAATCAAAAATATTCTTTTAAATTGTATTTGGTGTCTAAATGACGGGACGAACTTCAAATTTTTGTCGTTTTATGTATCTAAAGTAAGGAGACCAGACATCTCGCTTTTAGCGGGACAGTCCTGATTTTTTTACTATTAATCCCGCGTCACGCGACGTTTTTCAAAAGTCCCGACTTTTAGAATTAAGTAAAATTTTAAATTTATGAAAATCATTGTTTTGCGTAACATATTGCTTTTGCTACCCAGTTACATTGTATTTGTCTCTCAAATGATACACTTTGTATCCGTACTGCGTGCTAGCAAGATAATTAAACAAATAAATATTACAAATCTGTTTCTTACCATAGAAAAATAAAGTAAGTAATTTATTTAAATATTTCATAAATGCATAAATTTTCTTAAACTTAGCTTAAAATACTCGTAGTCTTCATATTTTATATTGATGACAAAACGTGTATCACCCACCTTAACCTCGAAAGAAATTTTAGAAAGTAATATAAGAATAAAATTTTGCAAATATTTCAAGTCAATCAAACTTATTTATCAAATTCTTGTGAAGATTTTTACAATATTTTACAAAATTACTACAATCTACTCAAACAAATTCACTTATATAAAAAAACATTTATAAACTGTACCTATGTTAAAACTAAAAAAAAATTACGATATTATTATTCCTTCAGAGTTGTCCCGCTTTGCCTATCTAAAAAAACATTTATAAACTGTACCTATGTTAAAACTAAAAAAAAATTACGATATTATTATTCCTTCAGAGTTGTCCCGCTTTGCCTATCTAAAAATCTGGTCACCTCAATGAAAAAGAGAAATTGTTGTTTTTACCATATTCCAGGCACTTTTTCCATATTTTCTCACCTTATTAACCTTCCCTGGACTTCCACGAATAATTCAAGACCACATTTAGCCAAATCGGTCCAGCCGTTCTCGAGTTTTAGCGAGACTAACGAACAGCAATTCATTTTTATTATATAGAGATAGTTCTTTACTACTCTATTTACACACCAAATAATGTACAAAAGGGCAGGTTTAATGTCAAAGAGTATTCTCTCGCTGACTACCTCAAGGTTAAGCAGAAAAAAACGGTAACTGTAAATTAGGTTAGCCTCTGCAATATTGATGCTTTCATTCAAGGAAAACTAAGATTAATCGAAGCTATCTTTACTCGCTGTTTAAACCCACATAGCAATACATAAAGATTCTTTAGTGCACTGTCAAAATATTTGGTTTTTCAAATTGATGTAGTCGACTGCCCGTACCGCGTCAGTGGGCAGTAGAGTCAGTGGGCTACCGCAAGTATGCGTTGTGTAAATAAACTTTTTAGAAATAAACCTTGTTATTTATTCACTCAATTGAGATAATTCATAAAACTAAGAAAATGGTGAGAAATTATCGCCTTAATCTGATTACGTTAAACTAAGTTTCACCCCGGACAAAAAAGTAATTTACTTTATTCTTCTTTTTAAATAAACTGGGGTAGTCTGGAAGTACATTTACTGTATTTAATTTCTGCGGGCTATCTTCATTAATCAATCGAGCAGTGTTTTTTTGGTAACTTAGCTAGTTGACTAAAGTCTAAGGGATCAATTTAGCTGTTAGTTTTGATGTTTTGTATTAGTAGCGGGAACTCTAACATAATAGCTTACGTTGAAAAACTTGTAACTATGTTCCAAATAGAATTTTTAGAATAAAGAAGGATTTAGCCATTTACCTTGTAGTTACTTTTCACTATCGAAAATTGCTACTGAAAGTTTATGAAAATTCTTGCACAAAATCATGGTAAAGTGCCAGCAAGCAATGCAAGCACTTGGTATTGGTAATTTTTATATTTGTTAATTTTTTTAATATTTGTTATTAGACAGGTTAGCGCCGTGCACCGACAGCACCGGCAGCACCGGGGCGGGCGGCGCGCTTTCCCGGCGCGTGAGTCACGGCGGGGCGGCGCGAGGAAGCGCGAGGGAGCGCCGGGGAGCGTCGCCGGGAGAAGCGAGTACATTATATATAGTGGGACAGTGTAGCACGCGCCGCTCGCGGCCTCACATCGCTCGCTGCGCTCCGCCGCCTCCCGCTTTGCCGCACCACGCGTCCGCTGGGCGCGTCGCGCGGGCCGCGGGCCAGGCCCGCGCGCCTGCTGCTGCTGGCCGCGTGGCTGGCGGCCGCTGCCGCCCAAGACCCCGCCTGTCCCAGGGAACCCCTCGTCTGTGCCACCTGTCGCTCTTACGAAAACGCGCGTGAGCATAGC
The DNA here is from genome assembly GCA_029286795.1 of Byasa hedistus. Classification (NCBI taxonomy): domain Eukaryota; kingdom Metazoa; phylum Arthropoda; class Insecta; order Lepidoptera; family Papilionidae; genus Byasa; species Byasa hedistus. Next base: position 5,090,095 of record JAGSMW010000008.1, read on the forward strand.
CTCCGCGTTATCCGAGAGAGCCTTCTTGCCAAGCTCGGTTTCACGCAAGCACCCAACACCACTGGCCGCGAGCTGCCCCGTGTGCCTGCCGACCTCATGGAGCGCTACGAGCGCCGCCCGCCGCCGCCGGGCGTCCAAGCCGACGCGCCCGCGCCCTCCCGTACCTTCGTCACGCACACCGAGCAGGACGATTTCCTTGCCCGCACGGATAAAGTCCTCATATTTGCCCGTTAGTATACTTTACCTATATTCATAATAGTCCGCGTAGTTTGCTTTCTAAGTATAAGAGTGCCAGAGCCTGGTTCGATGCCCCTACATTCCATTTAGAACGGTAAATACCTACCGTGCAATAATGTGCAAGTCCGTATATTGACTTCAAATCAAATAATTGTTTAAACGGTCGTCGATGTTGGTCAGAAGAAAAACGCGATACAGTCGCGTTCTTCAGCTAGGTTTTGTGTATAGGAGCCTCACGATTGGCGACTAGTCGGCACCACGTGCGAGCGACTATTCACTGGATATGGTCTACAAAGTTCATTGACAGGCACGTGTGCAGCTTATAAGTGGGTAACGTACTCCGTGATCGCATCACGCATCGCCAATTTTAATTAGCTAATCATTACTTCAAAATGTCGTCATTGTCTATGGGACTATGTTAAGGTTTCTATTGCGATCGCGATCAATGTCCTATGAATACTAATTTTAACGGGGTGTAACTATGTGAATCTTTTTTTTACGTGCGAATTCTGGACAAAAAAACATGAAAAGATTTGACAAATGTCAAATAATTTGCAAATTTCAAATACTTTAAATTCCGATTGTTCTCAATAAAAATATAAATAGTTGTTTATTATTCGAAAACGAGGCTATCTAAGTTCAGGCAAATATCTGATCTGCCTAAAGCCAAGGGGCTTCGACCGTTCCTGATAATGTCAATTTTAACGTCGACGCCAATACGCGAATAGATCAATTAGTAGAATGTTTATTAAATATAAAGTATCCAATGTATTATAAAATATGTTATAAAAGTATAGTATCTAATTAATACCATATCCATGTCCTTAATTTTCTTAATGGCTAACGTAAAATATATACACTACAGAGAATTCACACGGTCATCTCACGACCTATATGACTATTTTTATTTTTAGCATATCAAACGCGATAGTACACAAAAGTTCATTTTACACATTGGTAATCAATGTAATGAGTAAGTAGAAGTTAAGATAATATAATTGTCCTCCACTTGTCAATTGAGTTCTATAAGAAATTGCTAGAGTATTACTCGGCTCGTTGTGGAAACGAACATATAATGTAAGTAATTAAAAAAAACACCTATTTATAAATATTTTTGTGTTCATTATTATTATAATATAGATAACATAGGATTTTTTTTTGAATATAATAAATTTTGTTTTAGGTTTGTTTTACATTATGTGATCATATCTAAGTATGTCAGCGCTTTCTTTAGAATGATTGATAAGGTGTATGTGTCTTGTTGCATGTGTGCTTGTAAGCTTGAAATGTATGTAAACAAATTGATCTACAAATTTATTTAACCTGCGTAAAAGGGTGCGTGGCCGCCACTACAAGCCTTTTGACGCGCTAAATAAGTTTGTTTGATCAAAAGATTATATGGAGAATATGAAAGGTCGTTATAGGTTAAGTAAAAAATTAAGCTTTTAATTGCACCCTGCTACTACAAACTTAAATATTCCTATTATCTAGTATATAAAACTGTCACTAAACATTTATGCCGGTAAAATTTGCAAGAGTCCTAATTGGTATTCCTAAAACGTATGCATTACTTTTAGTCAATATCTAAAAGTTAAATAACTTTACACACAAACAACAGATGGCATTCCATGTGTAATGTATAACCAAGCATATGTAATTTGTATTGTGGAGTACCTATATATAGACTTGATACTTTTTATACGAGTGATAGGAATAATGAGGCGGCTGTAGTCAAGCCGTGTTGGCTCAGCATAGCAATATGTAGGCGTCTACCGTATCGTCTCTCAGTCTGCGCGTTCCTTCTCTTAGAACTCTGTTCCTCGTTTTTCTTCAGGGTTGCCATTTTGATTGCTTTTTCGTGATTATTTCACATGGGACTTTCTGGATAGTTGAAAATTTGTGATTCATTGTAAATGTCTTTCTCCTGTACATGCTGTATCTTCTCACTGCGTAGCTAGTTACGTAGTAGAGAACTCACTATGAGTTAAGCTGGCATCTATAACAACGTTTTCGTTTTTGAAATGTGTGTAAGAATAAAAAAATCTCATTTATTTGCAACAAAATAACCAAATGTATATATATTGCTCTGTAGCACTGACTTAGAGGCGTGAAAAGGCAATATTTTTATTTTGCACGTGTATACTCGCGGATAATATAAATAATAATTAAATTACTGTTATAACCAGGATTATGAACTTTAACCATGTGAAGCCATCGTCATTTATGCATATATATTCAATTACATTTAAAGACAAATCATCATGTATCCCCGCTATTAAGCAACCCTAATTTTAATCTACGTGCAAACGCACCGCCTTCGTATAACTGGGTGACACAATTCTTGACACATTACCTAATATTCTCGGCATATAGGTACTATGACAATATCCGAACTTTGATTGGTCACAGTGTCTGGAACCCTTTGCTAATCTATTAAATAATTATTTAAGTTCCAAAATACTGTTAAAGGTACCACAATGTAGCTTTAAAATGTAACCGTTAAAGGAGAGAGAGGATTAGGCCTACTGGGGACACCTCTATAAAAAAACGCACTTTGGTTCTTACCTCTGAGGTGGTGTGGAAAAAGAATCAAGAATTATTAAGTTATTTCATACATTTATGAATTTTTTAAACGCAAATAAAAACAAACAAATGACCGTAAAATGGCTAATGTAATTACGATGGTACACAGAACATAAATTACATTTGCCCACATGTTTCAATTATGGTTAATTAACTAAATTTTATTTTTATACATCCTGGTCAAAACTTAACAATAAGCCAATAATCCACAATTGGTTTATCGGAGAGTTGTATCTCCAGATTATAATTATAGTGGATTACTATCCACATTTTCAAAATGAAATAAGGGATGAACTATGGCAATAGTAAATATATTAATATAATAATAACTAGTGCAATTTTAAACCAATCGTTGTTATTATCTGCAATAAACCTAAGAGATTTAATTGATGTTTTGGAGACATTGTGGTTTAAAATAATTGAAACGTATGAATCTACATTTCAACAAACTGACAGATGCATCGGAATTTATTGTAGATGCGTAGGTGCAAAAGTACCAGCGTCAATTACTTGTCATTTTTATAAATAACATTTTCTTATCGTATGAAGCAAGGACGTGGTGCTATTGCGCGCATTCATAGTTGTTTTATTTATTTACATGCTTATATAAAATGAGATGCGGCGAAGCGTTATTTAATATTTATTATGCTTCTTGTATTTATATAGCTTATTATATTTATGAACTCTAATTATAAAACATGTTTTTTGTTGAAAAGGATTCAGTTCACAACGCTCTCTCTACTGAGAAGACCAAACAAGAAAATCAGTGGTTTTTTGAAGGTGTGATTATACTTACAATGTTTTTTTTTTTATTCAAGAAAGTAATTAAAAAAAACAATTCATTTTCAAGTGTTGTTCAATTGTTGAATCCATTTATCATCCCACTGTAATATGATTTAACACACAATTGGCGTTTTACAAAACTTCAACAATAAAAAAAAAAGAGTTTTTGTACAACAAAGGTTATTGTTTAATTGATACATGAATTTAAACATTTTTGGACAATAAAGATGCGAAACATGGATGAATTTAATTTTAAGAACGTTACGTATAATGATTCATGATGAACTGATAACGGCAATCGTGGGGACTGGCGAAGGCGCGTGCGGCTGGCTAGTGCGTGCGTCCCAGACAGCCATTTGCAACGATCGATTGTTTTGGCTGCTCGCAGTCACCTTAATTGCTCGTGAATCAAGACGTCTAGAGCGTTTTTGTATGGAATTATGTATTAATATCTTTCACTCTTTAATTTATAACATTTTTATTTTAGATGATGAACTAGAATGTTCACAGTTTTTACAAAACATTTAATCATTATTAACGCTCATTTTATAATTTTTTTAGCTAATTGTCTAAAGAGCTAGTATAATAAGAAAGGTAAATCTTTCGATGTAGAAATAAAGCCTATTTATAAAAAAAAATTTGCGGATATCTCAAGTGGGTACCGTGCAAAGCGCATCCGCAAATTTTTAAATAGAGTCGAGTACTTGTATAGAGGCTACGTGCCAAATCATGGCGCAGCTGGACCCGCATAGCGCGACCACCCTCGAACTGTGCAAAAAAAGCGTATATTATAGATGTTCTCCCTCATTGCTGTCTCATTGATGAAGCTGTAATGGTATCCAAATTATATTACTTCTGATATTTATACCATTAACAGTGTTTAGACGAACATTCATGTCATTAACAATAACTAACTTAATATAATAGTTTTATCTCCGATATTTTTGTTATTCAATATTGAACCGGAAGGAGACAAGCAGGAAAGTAGATCTCGACACAAGACGGTACCAAGGAAAAGAAGAATAATAATATCAAATTATTATTTTAAATAAACAAAAGTGTCAAAGACGAAAAGAATGCCTTTACAAGTGTTCACTGCATATATAAATGTGACTTCATTCTACATAAAGATTAATTTATTGCCAAAGAACAAACACAACCAGAGTTGTTAGCCTGAAAATGCGTGGTAATTTATTTCGACATACAATGCACATAATTCCCCTTGCATTGTATTTTTTTAAGTAGTGTAGTAGTGTGTTCTGTGCTTTACAGTATCATGTATACTGTAGAAACAAAGTAATAAAGATAATAGAATAACTGGAAAACTAAATTTAACAGCAACTAACAATTTACAAAGACATTAAATCAGTATGTTACGTTTTTGTTTAAAATAGAAAGAGATGACGGATGATCACAGCACCGCATTGTGTTCACTTTGAAACACAAAATGGCTAGAGCACTCTTTAAACCGAAACTCAGTGACGTGTGCACATACTATTAGTCGGCATTTAGACAGTCTCAGACAAAAAAGTCTTATTACTAGAAAATCCTTCTGTAAAAAAAACGGGGTACTATAAGTTTAAAGCGAGTATCTGTATATCTATGGATTATTTGTCCGCGTGCGTGCTTCCTGCCTGCCAATAGGTTTAACAGAATTTTGTTTTCATTTGAAAGGCAACACGATTCAGAATTATAACTCAGAAATATCCTTTAGGTTTTTATTTGTAGCTCTTTTAAACTGTAGTTTCAAAATTATTACATTTTAAATGGAGGCAAGAAAATATATAAAAAACAAGAACAGTGCAGTGTAGAACAGCTATAACAATGTTTATTGTAAGCTTTAAATAATGTTCAGTAACCGTTTCTGTTAGCTTTAATTTTTAATCTATTATTATAATAGAAATATGTTTACCTTTACTGCAATTACTTATATTAAAAAATGTCTTATGTTATTACAGATTATTATTTTGTATAAGTGTAACTGTTATAAGTGTTATATCCTAGAGTAATTATATCAACTGTTGTTAATTTGTTACCAAAAGTTTGCTTAACAAAAAAATATTTTTTTTTTTTCAGTTTTATTTATTTAATTTTATTTTTCGTTTGATTTTATTCATTGTTTAAACCTCATATAAGATGAAATGAGGAAAATAAATAAAATGTACTGTACATTATTTAGATTTTATTACGTTGGATTACATATTAATTGAAATTAGTACTTCTTTGTCGTTAGATAACAATGCAAAGTCAAATTAAAAAAAATAATTATTGATTGACGAACAAACGCCGTATAATAAAGGCCTGTATAATATATAGTCTTTAAGAAGAAAAACATAAACTTATATAAGTCTAAGAAAACTTCATAATGTATCGTAAATATGCTTTTACCTACTGATCAAAATGCATTCGATCAAGTGTTTAAAGTGTATAAAACATTTATTATTATGAATAAAAATTTGTTGCTAATAATGTACTTTAAAAGTATAATTTAATATGTTATTGCTGTAAATCTTAATACTAATGGCTTTACAAGTAACCATAGATAATGAGTAAGAATTCGTAGTAAATTTTGTAAATAGTAGGATAAGAAAGCCCTTCACAATAATGTCAGGGAAAAACGGGAAAAAAGATGTTAAGAATCTAGTATAACAAAAAAATATGCACATATTTATCATTTTCGCTAGCTACAAAGAGCGATTAAAGTATTTAAGTCTATTTTGTCATTGTAAATTTTGCAATTGTAACAATATATATAACTCTAACTGTGAAAAACTTTCTTTGGAGAGAATATTATAAGTGTTTAAACGTTTTTACAGAAAAAATCCACTATTAATAAAAAGATAAAAAAAAATTTCTTTCAGAATTTGGCAATGAGTCAATTTGTAATGAATTAAATGAAATTGCAAAATCTGAGTCTTGATTTAAAATATTATTTTTAAAGTAGAATTGCTAAATTTTTTGGACTTTGTTTGTTTTGGTTAATTTTCGATTAAACTGGTTAGTCAGAGTAAATTTGATTTTTTTTTGGACTTGCATTTCAAGGTCTTTAATATTGAGCCCTAATTTAAGAAGTATAACACTTGTTATGAAATGATATATTAGGACAGTAATAAGTGGCAATACGATCATCTTCACTATTAAGCTACACGGTAGGTGTACCTACATATGAAATATTTAAAAGTTTTCTACACCCTACGTTATTCTTTACTTATACTTCAATAACATACTTGCAATGTCCAAAAACTATTCTATAAATAAAATTTAAAAGAAGTTTAAAATAAATGGTTAATTTTACAGAAAACATTGTTTATGCATGAGTTAACAGATAGTTACCGAAGCACGAATAGTAGAGACATTTGCGAGTTCATTTAATGGTTTTGAGACTTCCTTTAACTATGCAAACAACTGCAGGCACCTTGGCATCAGAGGTTGTTAACCGGGACATTAGACGGGACACAATTGAGGCCAGTGTGTGAGCGAGTTCAAGATCAATTTAGGTTCCGTAGGTCAGTTCGCCGAAGGTAACCTTGACATTGACAACAATAGTACTCATAGCATATTTTTCAATATTACTAAATAAAAAAAAATAGAAAAGTTATAGTAGCAGACAGAATGTGTGATAACATGCTATTTTGCAGTTGATCACTTTTTGTGTTAACCTGTAATAGCAAGTATATTTACAAATTGTATTAGTGGTTAAAGTTTATAATACTGTTATATTTAAAAACAAAACATTTCTGACATACCAACGTAGCATAGAGACAAATATAATAATAAAATAAAAATACATAAAATGTCTTATGTAAGTTATTAAAATTTTAGAAGGACGTCCTAAATAAAATTTTATTTTAACAGACAAAAGGTATAAGAGCTATAAGCAATCTTTCATTACATATCCTCTTCGGAGAAGCTTACAATATATCGTTGAAAATAGCACTGCGTAAAAGCGTCTCGACGGATTTCCAGGAGACAAGACAGGAGAATCAGACACAAAAAAAGAAACTAAATTAAATGGACGGACATATTGCGGCCGGTCGATGTCTTTCTTGCTTAGGGTTGTTTTTTATTTGTTCATGTAATATAACAGCCACTACGAATTTTCAACATGTATTCTACGAGTTAAAATCTTTGATTGAATGTTGTACAAAATATAAACAGATATAAAATAAAAATAAAAAAATCAACACAATTCTACTACTACTTTTAACTAGATTTCGAAAAGCCTTTTGAAATATAAATTCTATTTAAGTAGTCATTAATAAATTAGATTTTATACGGTTTAGCATATACAGAGTCGCATCCCTGTACTTAAAAAGAAAGGGAGGACGACATGATAACACGTGATTGCTGATTGCAATATATTATGTACTTACTGCATCAATGCAGTCAGGACGTCGATTTCAATTTGACCGCATCCTGCTTTCTCAAGATATTCTTATTATTGTTGAGAAGAGGGAGTAATTTGCCAAATCGTCTCTGGGATTATTAGGTTAACTCGTCATGTAAGGTTACAATTTATGACATTGTACACATACATACATTCACACGGTAAATAGATTTTTGCACACCTTCCAACGGCTCTGTATATTCATTAAACTATTTTTGTTAAAAAAATCGCATTGGCATACGGTGAAAGCGGATTTTTTAAGTTTAGGTCGGTATATACTAGATTATCCTGTAAACAATAAAACTAATGGTAGAAGTTGGAGTTGGTCTTTATATTCTTCAACATGGATCTATATGTAGTTTTCTGGGATCACTGAGTAGTAAGTAAAATTTGCTGGTCAGTTTGCCTATTATTTATTTGGCCAGCATTATGAAAATAATAATATAGTTTTAATATAAGAAACAGGCATAAGTTCATAACGGCAAAAGTTGTATTGACGGTAAATATGGGTAACGGTTAACGGTGTTATCTATTTCTATTTGTTTGATATAATATAAATTTGGCACAGAGCAATGAGTGGTTGATCAAAAGTTTATTATTAATGCAAATGGGGCAATCATCTGTAAGGACCCGCCGTCGTGCTCTACGAATGCTTAAGCAACGTCCATGACCCAGATTAACAATAAAGACAAGTCTGTTATCAAATTATAGGGCTTTACTTCGCATTACAAAGTTAAATTTAAAACATAACTATTCCTTCAGTAAATAATTTATTTTATATCTTAAATAGATATGTAAACATTACAAATTGGTATTCTTAAATTTAGCAAATTGGAAAGAAGTGGTGTTTTAAAATATATACTTCTTACTAATACAATATAGCATATATAGGTAAAACATAGATATTAGTAGTAAAATAAGAAGATAAGAGCTTTACTTAATTAGGTATTCAGAAAGGATAGTTCATTGTTTTGCGGTATCCATTGTGCATTGTTTGTTATCGTTCGCTCAATTACATACTAACAGTTTTTGGTGGTTTTACAAAGTAGCACGTGTTTCGCCTTTTTCAATATAAAATTTTGGGTTATATTAAGAAGTTTTTTGTAGATAAATAATTGCTTGTAATAAAACTTAAATCATCATTCATTCATTTTAGCCGATGGACTTCTATTGCAGGACATAAAATAAAGGTCTCTTGTAATGCATTCCACAAAAAACCATCAGACGGCCCAACAGAAAACATATCTCTTCACTAATAAGCACTTATTTCTGCATATTATTAGTACTTAATTGAAAAAAAAAACACATTTTTTATAATGCAACAATACTTGTAATAAATTATTTAAAATTTTGTACTATATTAAAACATAAGCAACTATTAAAATAACTATACGACGGAGTTTAAATTAATTTCGTTTTAGCATAGGCGATAATATACACTTTATGTAAATCTGTGAAGACGTCTGCAAATCACTGCGAGTACCCAGAATTAACGAAGGAATTACCTTCCAGTTGAGAATAAATAATATCGGTAATTTTTCGTCATACTCCGTGAAAAACTTTAAAAATTAAAACAATGTTGTTAAGCTATAAAAACTAGAAATTAAATAATAATAAAAATAAACATGAGCAATATGCAAATAAGGATACGTTAAAAAGAAAAAGAATTTTTTACACTAATATTTGTGTCAGTTTCACCGATCAATTTAAAAAACCTTGCGAATTAACAAAAAATCCTTTTTTCGAGATATAGGAGAAAGCCGTAGCTAACCTGCTGGTATCATTGATATTACTGTTTTTTTTTAATTAACCGCGCCTTTGTTTAGAGAATTTCCAAAAATAATTGTTTAGTCCTTTGCCCGCTCATAATAAAAAAAATTATATGTATGATAAGCGCCTCATAAATTAAATCTTAGGTGTCCCAGTCTAGTAAAATTAAGACTAAAATAAGCCTTGGCCGTCGTAGAAGATTAAAAGGGTCAATTGTTTTGCGGGCCTTGAAAGTGAAACTTTATCACTCAATAAGCAATCCAGAGGAAGACGGCAAATATGAAGTACAGTCGTATTGCCGAAGCACAGCGAGAGTTCTAAGGATGACTTAGCCTTTCCCTGATATGTGCTTAAGCATAGCGCAGAGCGGCTTGTGCACTCTGTTGGAGATCCCGGAGCCTCTCCTAATGCAATTCAGAAGATTAGCGAGAAGTTTTAGGTCAAGACACATAGTATAACTTATACTTTCCCCTAGAACAGGCTAGCTTTTAAAAATTACCTCTCTATCCCCCCCGTTACCATAAAAGGGGTAGCGTGCGTTATCGCTACACAAAAACTCGCGGTTCTATGGAATAAGCTTGGAAAAAATTGAGAAATGAAATCCTCCTCCGACAATTTTAATGTTTAAAAACTTAAATATAAAACTCAGCGATAGAAAGTCATTGGAAGAACTCGACGGTGCATACCTTAGGCTATTATTATACCAGAAACATTAATGTCAATCTCTTTTATTTTTTGGCATTTAATTGTTAGTTTTAAGAGAACTCTCATTACAAATTATCGAATAATAATATACTACATTGATCGCAAAACTTGGACTCGTAAAAAGATATAGGAACTAATTTATAAACAAGAAGAAAAAAAATTGTGCATTATATGAAGAACTTTCTTCTTTTAGTTCGTTATAAAACTGTTGAAGAAATGATTACAGACGATTACTATAGCCTGACTCAGTTCATTACTCTAGTGAGGTTTGATAGTGGTCACTAAGAGAAGAGTACAATTTTTCATTATCATTATAATCTAATTTGTTCAATAATTTTTAGTTGATTTAAAAAAATCTGTCTATCGTTTATTATTCCATTTCGTTATAAAAGTAAATTACATTAAAAATTTAAAATAAAATTGTATAATTATAATAATTTAATTTAAAATTGTACACCTATTAAAATTACATGTTTTTTAAAACGGAAAGGCAAAGAAATACAGCGGTTCTAGTTCCTCTCATCAAAAATTGGTTAAGAAAATTAATTAAAGTTACTTTTGCCTTACTCACATGCCTAATTTTTAGAAAACTACGTTGCTGTTGAGATTATCTGTGGGTGTTGGCTGTATGGCTTAATTTCATTGCCTTTCTCTAGGAGAAAAACCCTACTACTACTGCTATACTACTGGGGTGGGTCTTGACTTGACATTGACAATGTTTCTCTTGACAGTGATAGACGTAGTCGTTCATACTTTTTATGATTGTTCAATCTGTTATGAAATCTTTGTTTGATTATTGCAATACCAATTTTCTTGCTTTGCATTTATGATGAATTTTGTACAAAAAATGTCCAAACAAAGAAATATTTATTATAACTTATTACAATAATCGTGTATTACATTTTTGCACAGGAAAAAATCATAAATCTTCAGTATGATTCCTCAAAGTTTTAATTTTCCGGTATCTACAATTATAAAATATCCTTGGAAACATTGTAAACAGTGTGTAAAATTACTATCATCTCAAGTGCTCAAGCACAGCACCGAAAATGAAGGTCCTTGGAATATGTACATAGAAAAGGTTGGGAATGAAATTCTCTCTCCAGACATCCATCAGGAAAAGGTCGCCAAATGTCTACAAGAAGTTTACGAAGAAGTCACGACATACAATAGACCTTTACCATCTACTGAACAGAATGCTTTTTTTAGATTTTTTAAAAAAAAGAAACCAGAGAAGATTATAGCACCGAAAGGACTTTATATATATGGTAGTGTTGGTGGAGGAAAAACTATGCTAATGGATCTATTTTTCGAAACAGTCCCAGTAAGTATTGGCAAATGTTTGTGTTTTCAATGATTTAAACAAATAAATTTCCATAACATGTATATATTTTAATGTTGTAGATAAAGGAAAAGCTTAGAGTCCACTTTAATTCATTCATGTTAAATATTCATGCTAGAATTCATGAACTGAAAATTAAATCTGGAAAAGGCGCTAGCTCATTTAGAGACGAAGGATCAAAGCCCTTTGATCCAATTCCTCCAGTAGCAGCTGATATTACACAGGAATCATGGCTTATCTGTTTTGATGAATTTCAAGTGAGTAGTTACAAAATCAAATAAAACTTGGTAAACATTACCCTTTTGTTATAAATAAATCAAACAAACAAAATTTTTTTGAGGGCAGAAGTTATTAGAAAGAATAACTAAAAACTATTGTAAAAATTAATAAACAATTTCATTTAAAATTCATATTGGCATTTATTTTCACTTTCTGCAAATTTTCATTTTACTCTCTTTTTAGTGCATTCATGTGCTTGATAGTTATACATATTCTGTTGTTCTTTGTATATAAAATTTTACATTCCTTTTTTTTTACTTATTTACTTTTCATTTGCACATCACAAGAAAGAAAAATACATATGTATTATAAGGCAGTAAAAGGGTTCACTAAAAATTTTCTTATACACTAAAAATGTTTATCAATATATTATTAATGTATTGTAGGTAACTGACATAGGGGATGCTATGATTTTAAAACGGCTCTTCACACAACTGTTTGACAATGGTTGTGTAGTTATAGCAACAAGTAACAGAAGACCTGATGATTTATATAAGAATGGCTTGCAAAGATCTAATTTTCTTCCATTTATACCTATTCTTAAAGAACATTGCACAGTAGTACAACTTGATTCTGGTATAGATTATAGATTAAAAGGTTCTGGCAACAAATATAGCAAATACTTTATGTGAGTATGTTTTTATGTTTTTACTCCTTTATACTTTCCTACCTATAAACATTGGTGTATTTATATGTATTCCTTATTTTAGATGTTTACTTTTATTTCAGTAAAGAGGACCATAGTGAAAATGAAAATGCGATAGATAATCTTTTTAAATATTTAGTATCTAAAGAGACTGACACAGTCAGACCTCGTGTTATTAATATTATGGGAAGAAATGTAAAGTTTGCTAAATCCTGTGGAAGAGTGCTAGATTCTACTTTTGAGGAGTTATGTGACAGGGTATGGTATAAGTACAAAATAAAAAAAACCATGAAGAATTCATGTTAATTTATTTGTTTATGTCGTGAATTTCACTTTTTGTAATGTCAGTTACATACACTTAAATTTTCTGTAATGTTGAAGATAATAAGTATATATATATATGTTTCAGCCTCTTGGTGCTAGTGATTATTTAGTAATATCAAAGACATTTCATACAGTGTTCATACGGAATCTTCCACAATTATCTATAATGAAGCACAGATCTCAGTTGCGTCGATTTATCACCCTTATTGACACCTTATACGACAACAAAGTTAGAGTAAGTGCAACTACTTAGACAATAGCCAAGAAATCAAAACAAACATTATTATTAACTATTTCTTGTTCATAAATTAAGATGAAACATTATAATTTATTGTTCATTGTTTAAGTGATGTGACATTTTTCTTAAAACGTAATGATTTGACGAATATGATGGCAATGATGAATGGTAAGTTATACGCCCATCCATAACAGTGTTGTGCTAGTTTGGATGCTAATAGATGGATGATACACTGCACCACATTATGCTCGTCGCATTGAGAAACGAAACGTCTCTTGATCCCAATATTTTCACTAGCTCCTTTCCTCTAAACCTGGCTCCATTACTTCAAACCGAATCACGGTAAAGTTACATACTATGGTTTGGTGGCACTGATAGACATTACGGTGGTACCCACCTAGACGGTCAACAGAGACCAATTTTTTTGTATATTTATTATTTTGTAATCTGTAATTATTTATAATTTTTATTGTTATTTATTTGTTGTCTAGAATGTTGATTATAATTTGTTGTAATTTTATTACTTTTAGGTGGTTATTAAGGCTGATTGTGAACCAAAAGATCTTTTTAGACAAGAAGAAAAAGATGAATACGGTGATGCAGATCGTGCTCTAATGGATGATTTAAAAATAACAAAAGATTCAGTTAGTTCTATTTTCATATATAGGTTATGAAATCTATTTGATTAAAGGAATGGGTAAATTATATTCTCAGGTGTCCATGAGTGACATTATTTTGGTAAAAATTATGTTGTATTTGTTTAGCGCAAGCCTTGTAGACGTTCCTGGTCGGTTAGTAGGGCCATATATTGTTGAGTTTGGTTGGCCTAATGTTTGCTTTTCATATTGTTAATCTGTCAGAATAACAGAATTGAAAACCGTGTTAAAGAGACGACGAAACTGTATCAACCACAACTTGTTGCCGTTTAACACCACATGAAATTGCTGTGTTAGTCTATTGTAAATTAAAAAAGGAAAAAGACACTAAAAGTTATATATTTTAGTAAGTTTCTATTTGAAAGAATTAAAAAAACAAAATCTCTTCTGTATCTAGGATGAAATTAAAAAAAAATTCAATCTAAATTTCTTACTGTTATATGTTATAAATATAATTTGTATTAAAGTGAGCAATATGCTAAAGTATCTTTCCTTCTTATTCCTATTGCCGGGACTCGCGCGTCGCTCGGGGCTTTTTTGATAAATGTAGGTCATTTATCCAACACCAAGAACGGATGTCTTAACTGATCGTAGACAAGTCCGCAAAAACTTGTTCTCGGAAAATGCAGGTTTTCTCGGAATATCATCCTATACCGGTGGCTAACTAAAGCTTACTGGAAGTCGCGCTACTTCGGGACGTATAGCGCCTTACACGTGTAACAAATTCAGTTATCACGATTTCATGTTCTTGGTGTCTTGAATTAGTTATTTAAAGCTATGAAACAATTAATGTTTTACCCATTCAATTGTTTTTCATTGCCAGGATGATGCGAAAGCAGCCATTTTCACAGGAGAAGAGGAAATGTTTGCTTGTGATAGATGTCTTTCGCGAATTATGGAAATGCAAACTGAAGAATACTGGAATAAATGGGGAAACATCTTGATTAATTGATAGATTCTTAAGAAAGAAGAAAATAATGATTACACATTAAACTCATATTACAATGAATTTATTGTGTTTTGTGTTATAGTCAAAACAAACTAATTAATATATCTCGATATTATTATTAACAACTATAGTTATTTTATTGTTTTCTAAAATAGAGAGAATCACTTGAGTGATAATAGTTGGGGTGCCATTAGTACAAACAAATGATATGAAACTTGTTCACTCAGTATTAAGTAACAATTAAAACCATTATTATCATTCACCTTGTTACTTATTTGTAATCAGTCATTTGTATATTAGAGTATATGATATAATGATATTGAAGTTTGTTATATAGATCATTGTTATTAATATTGTTGTAATTTATTATCACACAAACAATTTTATTCTATATTTAGATAGATGAAAGTAACATTAAGATTTATTTATAGTTTAGATGATGAAATAAAAAATGTGTTCATGACAAAAGATTTTTTTATTTGATACTGAAACTTTTTTTTAACATCTAATCATACATGTGACTGTAATACTCCTGATATATATGTATGTACGTCTCTTTCTCAGTAGGAGACATTTTAGCGATAACGTCATCGTCCACGCTCGTCAAAGGGACTGCTTTGCCGTTTACCATAACAGTAGGCGCGTTATCGTCAGAATCTGAATCCTCACTCTCCATCTCAGCTGAAATATATTTAATCTTATTACAGTATAAATAAAGGTGGTATTATCTATTAAAACCTTGAGCGCGGCGCCGATATGGCTATACTTTCTGCTCAGGCGGCAGCAAGAGGTATTTTATGCCGGTACTAATGTTTCGTACGGGGCCAATTCTCATAATTCTGCGAGTTTCCTGGCAGAAAATGCTTATCAGCTTTAAGTCGACCCATTGTACCTTGATACAAAGTGATAGAAAAACAAGAGAATATATCCCCAATGATATTGCATTTACTATGTACGACTTTTTTTGCGATGATTTTGAAATAAAAAGAAAAAAAATTATATCTTACCAACAGCAGCGAGCTCATCTTTGAGCTTATACGGATCTTTGGACTCATTATCGCTTGAATCCGAACTGTCTGGTTCTATTCCCTTTAAAGCACTAGATACGTTGTTTCCTGAGATGCAAACAATGTCCATTTAAAATAAGAATTGACTATATAAAGTGCAGTATCTTGTCATAAGTTTTTAACAGCATTACGATAAATCATAATTTTAAATATGTAAACTCTTAACAGTAATGGGTTATAACACCTAAATTTAATTTAAATGTTATTAAGTAACAATGGGGCTGTAGATGGTAAAGTTTGCTTGCCCAAAATCCTCTGGCGAGCATTTTACTCCACCACATGTGGTCGCAGACTTCCGTGTTACAAGGTAAATAGCTATTGTGCCACAGGTGCAAAGAAACACATTGTGGCTGTGGTGCCCAAAACAATAAACAAAGAAAGGGACCAATGTCCTTAAGCAGACTGTTGCAGGTTGGTCATGATAAATTTTATTTCTTCACACTTTATTTATAAATGAACGCTACCTGAAGTATTCTGCTTTTCGTGTGCGAGGAGAACGGACATAATATCGTCGTTCTTCTCTTTACCGGTGCCTTTAGCATTGCTGGCGTTGCTCGCAGCTTTCTCAAGAGCCATGTCCGATGAGTGGACACTGTCGCCCTGTTATAACACAAACAAAAAAAAAATGTTTTAATTATATTACTGGTGGTATTGCTTTGTGACCGACTATGTAAGAGCTACCACTGCAACGTCTATGAGTGCTGCCAAACAATAGTGTGCAAACTACTGTGTATCGATTTGGCTGGAGCTGTAGCTAGTAAATCATAGGGGTAACGAAACTTAACATCTGATGTCTTTAGGCGACGAGCATAACGTATAATGTGCTTATCGTCACATTAAGAATAGATGTATCACTTACCACCAGGTGAATGTTTTGTAGCTTCGTCGAATAAAATATATCACTTCAAGTAGAGAATTTAAACATTTTTTTTGTTGTCTACTTCTTGGTATGTACATTTATGTACAAGCACGTAGGATTAGAGACAAAAAACGTTTGTGCGTTTGTTATGTAAAAAATGTTTACCTGATCGTTAGTCACGATGGTGCTCTCCACCATCCAGACAGGACGTTCCTTGCGCAGTGCATTTGCGTCGGCGGCGGCGTCGTTCTCTCCGATGGTGACGTCCACTCGGGTCTCCTCCACCGCCAGGCCTTGGTTGCGCGTCGCTTCACCTGACCATTGTTCTCCGCCCAGCTTCGGCTGCTGCTTCATTGTTAATCTAATAATATAACACAAACATCGTTATTATATCGAAACCAAACATTGAAGTTTTCTCGCCCCTATGTGTTGATGTGATAAAAAAATTAAGGGGGTGGCACAATCGGCGACGTCAGAGTTTCCGTGTAATTATTATACAACATGCGAGTCTTTCAAGAGAAGAATCAATAGGATGTTACTAGACTAGTGCGTTTTAACACAGTAAACCATTTAACATCGGGAGGGATTGTGGCCAAGCACGTGTTCAAATGTAAAACAAACCTTATTAAGTTATAAACGGTTAAATTTAGCTATGTTTGCAGACAAGGTTAAGGAATTTGCATATAAAAAACTATCATATAGCATCTTCACTTCCTGATCATCGGATCACGCCAAACGAGAAAAAATGTTATATTAATTAATATTACATACCCTCTAATAGTATTAATATCAACGGGTTCCGGTTCCAATATTTCAGGAGCTAATTTGATGCCCTCTACTTCCCTTAGTAATATGTAAAGAGTTTCCAATTGTTCATTAAACTTCGCTAAAAGTAACCTGGAATCTTTTTTAGGTAATGCTGACTGATCTTCTTCAACGACTTGGTTGCAGAAAGTACACCGGAATTCTTGAGTCATCATGTCATATAGCTGATCCGCCTAAAATATAAAAAAAAATATCTGTCTCTATGACGCAGCGGCTAAGCGGTTGCCTTGTAACACAGAGGTACCTAGTAAGATTTCAGAGTCATATAGGAGTTTAATCGGTGGCAGAGTTTTCTCATCAAAACACGACAGGTAATTATCAAACTGTAAAACTAGGACTTCATTTAAGTTACAAATAGTTTTTTTTTAAATAAGTAAAACTTTTTCTGGATGGCGAATGATATGTTTGACCGTAACATTATACATGGCTACTTAAAATGTTTACAATTCAACGCATTATTTTAATCGCCTTGAGATATAATATATTAATCCTTGTTACCCCAACAATTTCACGTAGGGCAAATGTCTCAACGTAACAAGTTAATATATTAAAAACTATACAATTAAACGTCCCTCGTTAGGTGTTCCCTCTGTTGGTAATGAGGATATTCTCCCACGAGTAGAGACCCCCGGCTAATTATCCACTATTCTGGTCAAGTGTGGATTGATAAACGTCACAGGTCCACGAAATCTGTTGTTTTAGGAACTTGGCAGTTTCTTAACGATGCTTTCCTTCATCGAAAGCAGAAGCTCAATGTTGTGATTGTAGCTTTTAAAACTGAACTACCACGGCTTCTGTAGATTGTATAGAAATAGTCATTGTCTTACTTCAAGATCTGTGAACGTTTTCGCACACGAAGGGCATTTGAAACTGGCACGACTAGTGGCGTCTCTCTCCTCAGTTTCCATCCGTTTGCGCATTAAATCCAATTTATATTTAACAACGTTTACAAATGTTTTGTAGTTTATAAAGTAATAGTTTACTTTTTGAGCTTTTCCATCTAAACCTGAAATTGAAAATCCTACGTACAATAAAGATTAATGTATTATTTTCTTTTACAATTTAGCCACGTGCGAATATGATGACGCTCGATAAAAATCACTGTATAAAACATCTGAATTATTGCCATTTTAAATTTATAAACTCTGTACGATTACTGTATAAGTTAGTGTACATTTATTAAGATTTATTGTTACCAGTTTCCATTTTCAACCTGACTTGAATAAATTTGTCATTTTTTAACGTAGCAATTCTTGCTCTTAACATTTTCCTTTCAAACTTCAAAAGCTCGCATATATCATCTTCCTTCATACCTGTAGAGAAAAGTATGAAATAAAAGTCTATTATCGAATATTTGTATTTCATACTAAATAATCTATAGTAAAGGTTTTATTGCTTCTGGGGCACCACCGCTAAACGCTTGTTTTGTAACTCGGATATTCTTAGATCAATTATAAGATTATTTTTAACCTTATTAACTAACTACCGTTTTAATATTGTTGTACTGTTCCGATTGTTAACATATGAGATAGAATATACAAAATGAGAACGCTTTACTATCTTCGGCCAGATTGTTACTTAAAATCACAGGAAACTTTAGTCAAGCTATTAGCCACTGTAAAAAAAAACACTAAAGGATGATATATAACATAACTCACATGGATTTCTGACTAACATATCCACTATCAAAGCGTCTTCTATTGTGTAAAATCCCCGCACGACGAGCCTGGCCAGCTGTTTTAAACTACTGGGCACTTCAGTAACCAGCCGCTCCTCAGTCATTATAGCTGAAATTTCATTTTTTACCTGCAGTCTCAATATTTCTTAATTGTTCCAATGTTTTTTAAATTTTTTTCGTATCAATACGCGTTTCGAAAACAGGGACAGTGAAGCTTAAAACTAAACTCTATATTATTTTTGAAGCTTTACACTAAATTAAAACTTACTTTTGAAACGAATAGTAATATGTAAAATATGCTTTTAGAGGTAATAAGGCAAAGTAGCATGTGATACATCGTACAATAAGTACATAATACCTAAAAAATTGTATAGTCAAATGTACAGTAGTACCCCATTTCATAAATTGATTATCACAGATGTAATATCCATTTTAGAAATTACAAAAGTGGTGCTTTGGTGCTGCTCCGGAATTTAATTTCATATGCTGTCTCTTTCTAATTCTGTACGCCAATATATTGTATAATTATATGCTTGTTGTATTGTTCTCCGTTATACGTTTAAGAAAATCTAAAACACTTTTAACTATAAATTTTATTCAATATTATCATGCAAACATTATATAGAATTAAAGTATTTAATCGATCTCGTCGCATAGTAGTATCATATTTACTTTTCTTAGCACTTTAAAAATATTGTCATGTATAAAAAAAAAATAAACATTTCTATAAGGAACAAGTCTACATCGCCATGGCTAATGATATATAGAGTCCAATAATGAGTCATCCTATATCGGTGTATTTTGGTTTGATAAGGATATTACTTGGTAATGTTATGAGCAACTGATACGCCGTGTTAGTTTAATAGCGGTATTAAAAGTTTCAAGAAAATATCCCGGAAGTATTATTAAAAACTCCCTTTTTTCCAAATTGATTTTTAGGACAATAATAGAGTTGTTTTGATTTGTATACTTTTCTCACCATTTACTATTTCTGGTACCTGCACTTATAATAAGTAACTAAAAACATTGATATATGTGCTAATGAAATTGTATTATTTAAAATGTTTCATAGAAAATACATAAAACTTTCCCCTTTCTGTAAATTTTTTAAAATTGCCAAACCATTAAATCAAAGGTACATTTCAAGATATGTAGTGAAATGTAATCGAAGACTGTTTAATTTCATGGTGTTGCACAGACAAAGCACTTTTATGTATTACATCTACAAAGGGTTCCTCATTTAATTAAGCATTGGGCTTAAATTCGAGGTGGAAATAAAACGACAAATAAAAATAGCAAAATACTCTTATTTCAGTAAAAATAAGGGTAGTATAATAATGTTGAAAATTAAATTAACAATAATTAGCTAACCAAATTCAGTCTTGCAGAAATAACAAATGAAATAATAAATTATCATGAAGTAGTGTTTGTTACACTTTATCAGTTTATCGAATTAAAAGTGTCAACAAAATGTTTTACTTGATCTTTTATAAATTACAATCTTCATACAGTAATAAATAATCATTAAAAAAAAATTTTAACAAACATACTTAAATCATATCCAAAACGACCTAGTTATATTTAGGGTCTCAATGTTTCAGTAGTCTTTATGACATAACTTCAGCAAATAAATAGCTGAATTTAAAAAAAATGTTTTCTCTTAGGCAATAAAATCGTAAAAATGTAATTAAAGATTAAAAATATTTTAATTCATATGAAAATGTAATCCAAAAATCACCATATTATTCTGAATGAGTTCTTTCCAGTATAACTTGAATATTATCAAGTGTCTGGTATATTATCCTAAAATTGGGGCGGTCGCTGGGATGGTGATTCCAACATTGTTTCATTAAATCATACACACAACGAGGTGTATTATCGGGACAGGCAAGAACATTTCCATCTTTTAAAAACCTTACTACTTCCTCATGGGTCATTCCAAAATATGGTTGTAAAGCAAAGGAAAATATTTCCCAAAGACATACTCCATATGCCCAAACATCAGACTCTAAAGTATACTTATTATATAAAATACTTTCTAGTGGCATCCATCTTACTGGTATTGCATCATGCTCATCCCCTTTATAATAATCTTGTAAGTAAATCTTGTGTGATAGTCCAAAATCTGCAATTTTAACTACCATATCATCATTAATGAGACAATTTCTTGTTGCTAAGTCTCTGTGTACAAATTTCCTATCAGAAAGATATACCATTCCTGATGCAATTTGTCTGGCAATATGTAGGAGGTCTAAATGGTTAAGAGGTGCTGCAAGTAGTCTCAAATCTTCTCTATTTTCCACAGTTGGTGGAAAAGTAGTAGCAGTACTACATGCTCTAAGATATTCATTTAAATCTCCTTTCCCCATAAACTCAAACAATAAACACATTGGACGTCCAATTGCACACACACCAAGTAATTTAACAATATTTGGATGATCAAAGTCAGCTAACAAACATGCTTCTCTTTCAAAATCCAGTTGCAAGTCATGGGAAGCTTCATCTTTTAACATTTTTACAGCAACTAGCGTAAATTCTTCTTCAGGAACTAAACCTGGAGCTTTAGCTTGAAACACTCTACCAAAGGCACCCTGTCCTAAGTCCTTAATATAAATTATATTGTTCCTAGGAAATTCTAGCTTCTCTAATTTGGGATTGAGCTGTGCACCAGTAGTGTGGTAGGCAAGATTACTAGGTAATTTGTCTAGATCAATATCCATATTCTGCATGTTCCTGCGGCTAGACATACTAAACTTTGAATAGTGACTTTTCAAAAAATAGTGGCACAGGAGAGTTATGGAAGCTATTCCAAGAATACATGCTAACCCACCAACAGACAAAAGTAAGACAAAAGTGGGTGTAAAATAGTTTTCCATAACAATATTTGGTCCATTTATATTGTCAAATTCTTCACTGGAATTGGCACATAAGGGTATGTCACAATGTTGCCACCTTATGTTAGGGTCCATTGTGTAGCACCATGGTTTCCGTTCCTCTCCACCAGCATTTCTACAGTTATTTGTTGAATTTTGAACTTCTGGAAATACAAGAGGAGGTCTAGTGTGTTGATGAGGATATTGTGATTCCCAAGCTTGACAAGCTAATCCAGTTTCAGTAACGTTCATAGTGCCTTGGTAATAGCGTCCATTTCCTTTTACACAAGACATTGTTACTTGACTGTAATCCATATCTGTTATTCCAGCATTATTGCATGACACTTCTGTGCCTTTTCCTGTTAATTTTGGTAGCTTATCACATTCAGGTAAACGAAAATGTCCTCTTGATTCAAAAAATACTCCTCTACGTTTTTGTTCTTCAATAACAATCCAATTATTGTAACAAAATTGCATTTTTACTGCCATACAGTCTTCATAACAAAGAGGCAGTCCATAATATCCTATTCCGTCTTTGTCAATACACTTAGGAAACGCATAAGCGCATAGTAATTTTTCTGCCCGGCTTCTACATGGTTCTTTAAGGGTGGAAATCAATTCTTTCCAAAGATTAGTTGTGATTTTCTCATTTTCGAGTCCGCCTGTGCGGTTATACCAAACGTAACCGGTAGTGTAGTTCTTACAAATTTGCCCATTGTATGGACCACAGTAAAGATGTACCGACTTTAAAACAAGGAGCACAATAAATACTTTCTGAAATATGGTCATTGTTATAAAACTAATAAAACTTCTATACATCTTTTACTAGACCTTTGCATTTTAACTTTAAACTTTGTAGAATGAGGTTAAAAATACCACATAGACTACACAATGGCGGACGCATTATTTATTATTGATTTTAGTTGAATTCTCATGTACAGTAAAATAAGCAACAGAGAAAGACATTGTCACAGACTAAAGTAGTATAATAGTATGAGAGAGAAAATCTTGTCAGTTTTTTTTTATAAATAGTGCAGCTACATTCATTAACTATTTGCCAATGTTCAAAATTACTTGAAATGTAATTAATTTTAATTTGACATATAAAAGTGTCTACAATTATTTCGGATTCTTTTATGAAAACAATGCATTGTAGCCGTTCTTGTGCTTACTAAATTTAAACAAATAAAAATCATGTAAGAAAATTCAACGGAGTTTCAGCAGTTTACATACTATTTTATTACTTTAAATACGAGTAAAGAACCAAAAATTAAAATTTTAACCTTTCCAGAAACAATTTTGCCATAATAGCAATGGAAAGAATATACATCAATATACACGTAAAATATTTATCTTTTTAGGGCAGCGTATATCCTTATAGGATTCGAGAGTACAGAGTAAAAGAAGTTCGTTAACCTGGCTGAAATAAGAGTAAATTTAATTTTCAAAATTGTAATCTTTTTATAACTATGACATTGGCAATAAAAATTTTCTTTTACAATTTTTTGACAATAATTTAAATTGTATATAATACTGCATTACAAGAGACTTATGTCCAGCAGTGGACGTTCATCGGTTGAAATGATGATGATGATAATACTGCATGCAAGGAGTTTATTAGATACATACAAAATGTACACATTACGTCGCTACATCTTCTTATAAATTAAAGTTATATATTTTTTAATTTAATACTTGTGTTTTTAAGATCACCAGTAATAATATATCTGATAATTATTACACATTTATATGGCAATGTTTAGTTTTGTTTTGTAACGTTGGTGAAATTGGCAAAAGAGAGAAGAGTGAACATCAAAATATTTAGATTAAAGAATCACCTGTGAATGGCGGCGATTGAGAAAGTTAAAGTAGTTGTCCTCGGCGATTCCGGTATGGTACAATCCTTGTGTTTGCGTCACGTAGTAACAACAAATTTCTCCTTTTATATTATGCGTAACTACAGCAAACAACACATTAACGTAACCTTTTGCCTACTTGTCTGTGGCCATGACACATCAAGTTAGGCAACGTTCAGAATTAATGTTACTTTGCGGCATTTGGCGGTATAATTTAAAATATTTTGAATATCTCTTTAATAGCCCATTGCACTACAGCTTGGTTATTACCAATGTGCATGTAATAATCATTCATCATCATAAGGTGCCTTCTTCAAACTGAAGTTTGGCGGTCAGATTGAGAAAACTTTGCCGATCTTGGGCTAATCTTTTTAATTGGTGGTATTTAAGCCCAGTCCATTCTTTTTTTTTTCAAAATAATCTTTAGTTTTGGATAAATACGTTTCGATCTTTTTCTTAATTGAGTACATGTATATTAATTTTCGTTTTAAATTGATACATCTATATCTACAGGCTTGCTTTACGGTATTTAAAATTTCGTGCAATTTTTTTTAGGAGTTGGCAAAACTTCATTGACATATTTAATTGCTCATAATAAGCCTCTAGTGTCCCCAGGATGGACTGTAGGCTGCTCTGTGGAGGTAAAGCTGCACAGATTTAAAGAAGGAACACAGGCACAAAATACCTTTTTTGTAGAGCTTTGGGATGTAGGGGGTTCCAATGGACATAGAAATACTAGAAATGTTTTTTATCAGCCAACACATGGTATGTGTTTCAAACCTTTTTACATATGATGACTTCAATTAAATATTATTTATCACCATATTTCATCTTTCAGGAATCATTCTGGTTCATGATTTAACTAACAGAAAAAGTCAAATAAATTTGCAGAAATGGCTAAGTGAAATTTTAAACCAAGACAGCTCTAATCCTACTTTTCAACAATTTGATGTAGATCCTGAACAGTTTCTTGGATCCACTCAGGTACTATTCAACTAATGGCCTACACACACTAGGGACAGCGTACCAAATTATTCTTATTTTTGCTAAATGACATACATACCAAGCAGTAATTCAAAATAAATTTGCACTCCCCAATGCTGTGGTAAGGAATCACTTTTAGTGCAGTAGAATACATTTCTGAACCTTGCAGTTTATGTTGTATAATATTACTACTAGACATGTTTGGATGTCATTTAGTAAAAATTGTAATACTTTGCAATGAAGCCCTGTTATGTTTAGGCCGTGATCAAATATCACAGCCTAAGCATCTATCTTACTAAAATATACAGATGACTTATTTGATTACAGATTTGGTTACAGTTTGATGGTGGGTTGTAAAATGTGACTATAGTGTATGAACAACAACATTTTAATTTTTTTAACATGATCCAGAAAAATCTTATTAGAAGTTGTAGTATTAATGAAAACTTAGTGACACTTAATGTTGGCAAAAATATAATTACAAATCTATTTTTAGATACCTATTCTAGTAATTGGGACGAAGTTTGACTTAGCTGAAGAAAAACAAAGAAAAAATCAATACAGAAGACTCTCAAGCAGTATTGCTGAGCAATGTGGGGCAGATGAGATATTTGTTAATTGTTTTCAGGCCAGGTATGTACATACTTGGTTTTAATTTGCCACTATCAGAATGTGTGATAATTTAAAAAGGAGTCCTTGCTAATAATATACTTACATTAAAAGATTGTAAAATTGTTTAAGTCAATTAAGATTTATTTCTGTAGGTCTCTTGCTCCTGGTACAAGCAACTCAGTTAAATTGACGAGATTCTTTGATAAGGTTAGTAATGTAAAAAAAATTATAATGTTAACTACACAACCTACAAACTCAACCACCTTTAAACCTCTTTTTTTTTTTTTTTTTTTTTTTTAACAGGGGAAATCCTCATGGATACTTTCGCCCTTACGGGGAAAGGACGAAGGTTATGTGAGACTCTTACTCACTAAAACCCCTGTAAACGCCGTCTCGGCCCTTTTTTTTGATGTGGTGTGGGATCAAATTATTTCACCAGCACCACATCACGAGTGTTTGCGGCTGCAAACTCACCACTAGTCTTTTAGGCTATGTATGTGTACACACAACTTGGAGACGTGCTAGGAGTAGAGTACGCCATTCGCCACGAGGACCAGTCCGTACGGGTAGTGGAAGTCCCCGTATCCACCACCCCGGGCCCTCGTCAAGGGGGCAGGCGACGGTCATGCGCCAGGCGCCTACGCCCCACTCTTCGGCGGCGCATAGGTTGCGAGGTGGGGTCGTTCTCCCTCTCGCTCCGCCGCCTCCTTCTGTCGCATTACCGCTTCACAGAAGGTCTCCAACGCCTTCCATGCTCTTTTACCCCCGACTACAGCTTTCACTACAGCCGGGAGCGAAAGGTTGGTGCCAAGGACCGCGGTGAGGCGGGATCGTGGCTCTTCCCAACCACTTTAAACACCTGCTCTTTACTATATAAGGTCCCAACAGAGTTGAATATTTGACACTAAAACAAGAACTAGGTATCTTACCTTCATTTATAAACCTAAGGTTTTTATATATTTTTTTTTAAAGAATATTAATAGAAATTTAGTCAGCCGCATATTTCAAAAGTGATAAAGTTTATTAAGAAAAATAATGTTCATGTACATTCATCAGAATTTAATGCAAATTACATATTATTATAAAATTTCTTTATAAACTTATAAGACTGCATTGATTAATGTTACAATTTTATGGAGAACAAATTATGTTTACTTTTACAGGTGATAGAACGACGCTACTATCCGCGAGTGAGCCCGTTCTCTGACAAAAGGCATATACCACCATACATAATGGCAACTTCTACCCCTTTATCTAAAAACAAACCTGCACAGTATCTGAGTCCAAGATTCTATCATATGGATTAATATATTGTAGACAAAGTATAAAGAATAATAATAACCTGTGAAATGAAGACCTGTGATTTGAACTAACTTTATAAAGGAAAAAAAAAAATTATTGTTTAATTACTGAATTACTCTCAATTAAATCAGAAATGGGGAAAATAGAACTAAGGTCACCGATATAGCCCAAAGGTTTACTAGACCAAAATAGCAATGGGCAGGTCACATTGCTTTAAGGTCTGATAGTGGATGAGCCGTGATAGCCTAGTGGTTTAAACGTCCGACTTTCACTCCGGAGGTACCGGGTTCGAGTCCGGCCGGCACCAATGAATTTTTCAATTTATGTGTAGTTAGTATAACACCAACTAATCACGTGTTCTGACGGCGAAGAAAAATATCGTGAGGAAACCTGCATATCTATGTCATGACCATCCGCGATCGGATCACTATGTGAAATGGAGAAGGCAATGGCAAACCACTCCATTATAACTGACAAGTAAGTCTATTTCCGGCAGTCGATGGTTGAAGGCTGTTAATAATGTTAAACAAAATGTTTATTATTGTCCTGCTTTCACTTATCAGAAAGGGAACCATGAGATCCATAGCATAACAGAGCATCCTTGTTTAGACTCATGTTTCCCTCAAAAATTATTGTATGTAATATCTATATGTATAGGTTGTGTTTACTTATAATTTTGAACCTCAGTCGGTCGTCCAGGTTTAAAGTTAATAATTTACACGTGGCGCCAATTTAACCTTAAAGAAAAAATATACATGCCTATTTATAAGTGAATACATAAAAATTTATTTAATATTTGTTACGAAATTGAAAGAAATAAATTATGTAAGCCCATCATATATTTCACAATAATGCGAAATTATATTTTATACCTTTAAATTAGTTTAATGAAACCATAAGATCTCGGCATTATTAAGTCATTTATTAATTAAAGAATATGATAATGAGCCCTCTTAACGTTTCCACTTCTGGGGCTTGCGGCTGTTTATGTCAAGATGAGAGTCAAGATTTATTTTTTAGAGATTTTTACAACGCCCACACTCGTACATAGTCGACTTGTAGAGAAGCGTCACGTCCATCATTGGAGTTCAAATTCCAGGTGGGCAGCCAGCCACCTCTTCCATTCCAAAAGTCGGCAGCCGCCTGTGAGCATATACAATAATTTATAATATAGCAGAGTCACATATTACAATATTTTTTTATTACGATTGTTATTAACTGCTCAAAGCATTGTTATCAAATTATACTTAAAGTGAATAACCAAATACTATTAGATTACACAGTAGTTATCTTACCGTTGGCGATCCATTCCACCATGGCTTAGGATTAGGATTTGAGACGCCATCAGGAAAGAATCCATTAGTACCGCCTACCGCTAAGTTTATTATCAGATAGAACTGAAAATAATTATATATTATAACCTCAAAGCAAATAAACCTCAACTGTACCTATACAGTATTTATAAACAATCCTGTTATTGCTACCAGTACCGGGAGTTGGGACCACAGAAGTGTTGAGAGTCAAGATCATTTATCCAGCAAGTGCGTGTTTGTGGGTTTACTTGACGACGGAACCTGAAGCTCAGTGGGAATTAAACTCGCGTACAAACTGAGCTATCACGAATTTTATACAGCATATGTACGACCAAAAAATTATATATATTTATACAAAAAAAGTATTGGAAAAATAAACATCGTTTTATTAGGGGTGTTACCTTTTGGTCGAAAGGTGCCATCTTTGATCCGTACCGCCAAGGGTTTTCAACATTGTGATTTCCGAAGCCACCAAGCTCCCAAAAGCCTCCGTCACCAGGGGCCACACGTCCAAGTTCAACATCATCGATGCTGAACCGCAAAAAGTCTTAAAAAAGAAAATGTTTTAATTTCCTCACGATTTATGAAACCTACACTTATAACCTGTAGGGTATCGAAGGACGAACGCTTGAAACATGGCGGACGAATTGACCACGCAGACAATTTTTTAAGAATTTGTATCCTTTTATTTTATACGTCTACACATGACATTGGCTCACGCGCAAACCGTGCTCATGCCATAAATTGGGAAGAAGAACCTGTAGGGTATCGAAGGACGAACGCTTGAAACATGGCGGACGAATTGACCACGCAGACAATTTTTTAAGAATTTGTATCCTTTTATTTTATACGTCTACACATGACATTGGCTCACGCGCAAACCGTGCTCATGCCATAAATTGGGAAGAAGAACCTGTAGGGTATCGAAGGACGAACGCTTGAAACATGGCGGACGAATTGACCACGCAGACAATTTTTTAAGAATTTGTATCCTTTTATTTTATACGTCTACACATGACATTGGCTCACGCGCAAACCGTGCTCATGCCATAAATTGGGAAGAAGAAGAATATTTTACTTTAGCGGGAATCTGGGCTTAAGGTGGAATTGTCTCGGTTCATTTTTATTTTTTAGAGATTTTTACAACGCCCACACTCGTACATAGTCGACTTGTAGAGAAGCGTCACGTCCATCATTGGAGTTCAAATTCCAGGTGGGCAGCCAGCCACCTCTTCCATTCCAAAAGTCGGCAGCCGCCTGTGAGCATATACAATAATTTATAATATAGTAGAGTCACATATTACAATATTTTTTTATTACGATTGTTATTAACTGCTCAAAGCATTGTTATCAAATTATACTTAAAGTGAATAACCAAATACTATTAGATTACACAGTAGTTATCTTACCGTTGGCGATCTATTCCACCATGGCTTAGGATTAGGATTTGAGACGCCATCAGGAAAGAATCCATTAGTACCGCCGACCGCTAAGTTTATTATCAGATAGAACTGAAAATAATTATATATTATAACCTCAAAGCAAATAAACCTCAACTGTACCTATACAGTATTTATAAACAATCCTGTTATTAGGGGTGTTACCTTTTGGTCGAAAGGTGCCATCTTTGATCCGTACCGCCAAGGGTTTTCAACATTGTGATTTCCGAAGCCACCAAGCTCCCAAAAGCCTCCGTCACCAGGGGCCACACGTCCAAGTTCAACATCATCGATGCTGAACCGCAAAAAGTCTTAAAAAAGAAAATGTTTTAATTTCCTCACGATTTATGAAACCTACACTTATAACCTGTAGGGTTATGAAAATTGTATTACTTTTATAATTACACTTGGATTTGGACTATAAAGATTTGCTTATAATATTTACAATTGCAAGAAGTTATTCAGGACATTGGATTTTGATAGTAAATAAGTAATAACTGAATAACACCAATCACGATCTGATAACGTCCTTGTTAATCGCCCATGATTACAATGAAATTAAAATGTAATTCAAGTACAACAGATATTCCAGGATGAGTTCCATTTTAAATATTGTATATTATATATTCTATGATAATAAGTATTTCATTTGCTTATAGTCTTCGTTCATAGTTATTTTGTAATGAATTCCATTTTTTTTTTTGTAAATGTTTTTACGGCTCTGGATACGAGTTAATGAATTCCACAGCACGCAGTCTTGCCCTGTTTAAGTATTTACTTTAGGTAAATAACAATTATCGATTAGCGTATCAATATCTAAATCTAATTACAAGCATTCAATGCTTTTCAGCAAAATCAAGTAAATTTTCTGTTCTAATAAAATAAATATATGAATGGAATTATATGAAATTAATTATTACTTGGGGTCCACTCTAACTGATAGCGGTGAAAAGCTCTGTCGTAGCCGCCGCTGTTCCTACGAATCCAATGTGTTCGATCCCAGCCATTAAGGTTGGGGTATGGCCCAAAGTGTAATGTAGATCCTGCTTCTTGAGTGCCTATATGCACACCGTTCTGGAGCATGTGGCGATTTCCCCGCGATTCAACCAAGTCGATTTCACCTGACGCCGGCCATGTTCCGTATATGTTGTAAGCGGGCATAAGCCAAATCGCTAGAAATAAACATTTTTAGGCATATATTCTTTTTAAAAATAGACAGTTTTACATATACACTCCCGAACAATCTTACTAGAAGTATACTATAATTTAAAAAGAGTAGCTGATTGGCGGATTAGTTTTCTCAATCGGACCACCTAACTCTAGTTTGAAGAAGGCATCTCATGGTTATTGTAAGGCAACTATCATAGTTATAGTAGAAGAAATGAGCGGTGTGGTGGAGATAGTGAATAATTACCGAATTCACCAAGCAAAATTAAAAAAATCCTTAAATAGGCCTTTGGGCGCTCTTTATTATATATTTTCCTTTAAGCCTAAATTGAAAATTACTTAATAATTATAAAATATTCGACTATGGTTCGTTAATTTTACCTACCAGGCCATAACCAATCACCGGCTGGCATTTTAGCACGTACTTCGACACGGCCATATTGAAAGCTGAATGAGTTTACGGTACGAATGCGTGCGCTCTTGATTGGGTTCAAGATGTTGGAAGGTGTACCTGTACGTTCGCATCCGTACCATTGGGGGTTAGTACATCTACAAAAAGGAAACGATTAATTCACAGGTTACGTCGTGTGAGACAGTGAAGATGAAAAATAAGCGTACCTACAGTATTTGACGCGGTATTTAAAACCTGATTTGATCCCTAGTTTTTGTCAATGTTCTTTATGAACACAATGAAAAATGCATCCGTTAAGTTTTTTCACCACATTATTTACTAAAGTTGAAACAGCCTGGAATTATCGATAAGCTTTTTTATTTATTGATTTTGAGGCAAAACGAAGTTTGTTGGGTCAGCTAGTATATTTATACAAAAAAAGTATTGGAAAAATAAACATCGTTTTATTAGGGGTGTTACCTTTTGGTCGAAAGGTGCCATCTTTGATCCGTACCGCCAAGGGTTTTCAACATTGTGATTTCCGAAGCCACCAAGCTCCCAAAAGCCTCCGTCACCAGGGGCCACACGTCCAAGTTCAACATCATCGATGCTGAACCGCAAAAAGTCTTAAAAAAGAAAATGTTTTAATTTCCTCACGATTTATGAAACCTACACTTATAACCTGTAGGGTATCGAAGGACGAACGCTTGAAACATGGCAGACGAATTGACCACGCAGACAATTTTTTAAGAATTTGTATCCTTTTATTTTATACGTCTACACATGACATTGGCTCACGCGCAAACCGTGCTCATGCCATAAATTGGGAAGAACCTGTAGGGTATCGAAGGACGAACGCTTGAAACATGGCGGACGAATTGACCACGCAGACAATTTTTTAAGAATTTGTATCCTTTTATTTTATACGTCTACACATGACATTGGCTCACGCGCAAACCGTGCTCATGCCATAAATTGGGAAGAACCTGTAGGGTATCGAAGGACGAACGCTTGAAACATGGCGGACGAATTGACCACGCAGACAATTTTTTAAGAATTTGTATCCTTTTATTTTATACGTCTACACATGACATTGGCTCACGCGCAAACCGTGCTCATAATATTTACAATTGCAAGAAGTTATTCAGGACATTGGATTTTGATAGTAAATAAGTGATAACTGAATAACACCAATCACGATCTGATAACGTCCTTGTTAATCGCCCATGATTACAATGAAATTAAAATGTAATTCAAATACAACAGATATTCCAGGATGAGTTCCATTTTAAATATTGTATGTTATATATTCTATGATAATAAGTATTTCATTTGCTTATAGTCTTCGTTCATAGTTATTTTGTAATGAATTCCATTTTTTTTTTTGTAAATGTTTTTACGGCTCTGGATACGAGTTAATGAATTCCACAGCACGCAGTCTTGCCCTGTTTAAGTATTTACTTTAGGTAAATAACAATTATCGATTAGCGTATCAATATCTAAATCTAATTACAAGCATTCAATGCTTTTCAGCAAAATCAAGTAAATTTTCTGTTCTAATAAAAAAAATATATGAATGGAATTATATGAAATTAATTATTACTTGGGGTCCACTCTAACTGATATCGGTGAAAAGCTCTGTCGTAGCCGCCGCTGTTCCTACGAATCCAATGTGTTCGATCCCAGCCATTAAGGTTAGGGTATGGCCCAAAGTGTAATGTAGATCCTGCTTCTTGAGTGCCTATATGCACACCGTTCTGGAGCATGTGGCGATTTCCCCGCGATTCAACCAAGTCGATTTCACCTGACGCCGGCCATGTTCCGTATATGTTGTAAGCGGGCATAAGCCAAATCGCTAGAAATAAACATTTTTAGGCATATATTCTTTTTAAAAATAGACAGTTTACATATACACTCCCGAACAAATCTTACTAGAAGTATACTATAATTTAAAAAGAGTAGCTGATTGGCGGATTAGTTTTCTCAATCGGACCACCTAACTCTAGTTTGAAGAAGGCATCTCATGGTTATTGTAAGGCAACTATCATAGTTATAGTAGAAGAAATGAGCGGTGTGGTGGAGATAGTGAATAATTACCGAATTCACCAAGCAAAATTAAAAAAATCCTTAAATAGGCCTTTTGCGCGCTCTTTATTATATATTTTCCTTTAAGCCTAAATTGAAAATTACTTAATAATTATAAAATATTCGACTATTGTTCGTTAATTTTACCTACCAGGCCATAACCAATCACCGGCTGGCATTTTAGCACGTACTTCGACACGGCCATATTGAAAGCTGAATGAGTTTACGGTACGAATGCGTGCGCTCTTGATTGGGTTCAAGATGTTGGAAGGTGTACCTGTACGTTCGCATCCGTACCATTGGGGGTTAGTACATCTACAAAAAGGAAACGATTAATTCACATGTTACGTCGTGTGAGACAGTGAGGATGAAAAATAAGCGTACCTACAGTATTTGACGCGGTATTTAAAACCTGATTTGATCCCTAGTTTTTGTCAATGTTCTTTATGAACACAATGAAAAATGCATCCGTTAAGTTTTCATATTTGTCTCTGTATACAGGAACATTTATAATTTTTTTTTTTCTGGTTGAGGCATTTCCTTTTATTATAAGAATGTAGTAAAAAGCGCTGCTAAAATATTTAAACTTTAAGGTAATACTTTTACTTTCTTCTATTAGCTAATAAATTCTATCAAAATAAATAAAAATGCGGTAAACTTGCCTATCCGCTGGTGCTCCGCCTTCAATATTTAGATGGCCGCTAGAAAGAAAAGCTTCTCCGAATTGATCAGACGTTAGAGATGGTCGAATAAAAAGAAGTCCACTGTGAGTAAACGAATTCGTGCGGTTGTTGCTGTAGTATTGAAATTCCCAGTTCTGTGGGATTTGAATTTAAAGTTAACTAAAGGATAGGTAGTAAGAAAATAGAATATTCGGCGTACAGTCATGCAACTGCTTTATGCACTAAACTTATTAGCCGTCACTGAGTAAGAGAATTGTAACGTTCATTACAGTTTATATAAATTTTCTTGATTTTCAAAAGAACTTCAAAACGAAAATAATGTACGTTGTCAGTTACTAAGTTTAAAGTTACTTAATGAGAATATCAATTATTTACCGATACTTACCCCACCTCCTGCAAGAGTGTTTTCATGCTGCCACTTCTCTAAATCGAATACCTCAAAATCATCCGAAAATATCATTGCACCCGAGCATACAGTTGCAGGTGCATGGGTACCGCTCACTTTAGTGATGCTGGGAGTGCATGCTTGGCAAAATGCCGTAAGTAGTAATATTCCTGCTAATGTTTCCCACATCCTCCTAAAAGTAAATAAATGTATATGAAGAGTTGATACATTTGTCATAACACATCTATATAAATTAAAATCCAATACAAAATCGTTTAGGGTCATTAAACATATGTATGTATTGGGGGCACTGTAATGACACTAGAATTTTTAAGTAGTATTGTTACATGGAGGTAACTTAGTTAATATTTACGTTACTGATGATACTGGAAAACTGTTTAAAATTAAAGTTAGCAAGAAAAAATAAAAATATGTGTTATAGAATTACCTACCTCGATTTCGATACTGCGGGCCAGAGCTTGCTGTAAAATCATTCATTTATATGTACATTTGCTGAAGATAATAACAACATGATTATTTATCATATTTATTTATCAAATTTTACACAGATTTTAACTTATTTTTGCTGATTCCAAAGCATTGATTTTTGATTATTGTGATAATTTTTTTGCGTCAAATCTTGATAATTATTTAATGCGATTAAGATTGCTAATATTGTTTACTCGGACCATAATAAAATGTTATTGTTAGTATACTATTAAAATTGCAACGGTTTTCGATAAACGACTTTACTGAGTGTGATAAATACATATAAAAATATAGTAATAGTGATAAACGCTATAACATATTTTTTTTAAATTATAAGTAGTAGCTATGCACGTACATAAATGAATTTCAAAATTCTGATAAATATTTAAGTATATGAAAACGAAACGATGATTCCAAATTAACATTTACGCATGTTTTGAGTTTAAAAATATGTTTCGTTTATTTTTCAAATTGAATGAAATAAACTTACGGGGAAGAAACGGCTCCTTAGCGACAATATACCAGAATTATGTGTACAATAATATCACTAATGTAAAGGTTTTGTTAGTTATTTGATGTTATTCTGTATTGTTTCCTTAGCCCCAACATGATAATTTGTTGCGGTGATTCAAGGAATCACGGAGCGAGTCATGGTAAATTTACTCTTAATTCTGTTGTGTGCGTTTTCCTATACCGGTGTACAGTGAACTTTTGTTCAGGCTGCTGCAAAACGGTCGAAACGGCGGGATAATAAAGCAAATTAAATAAACGTGATGAAATCTTTAAATTTTGTTTTAAATGTGCAATATTTGCGAAAATATAAGAAATCAACTTTAGTATTTATAACAATACACAAATAGCATAATACGCTAAGTAATCTAAAGTAATTACAGAATTATGCCGTTGTCTTTGATAAAATTAAATAAGCTAAGGTATAACATTGTCAATTTGTTACATCGACTGTTATCAACAAACGTTACTTATGTTATATTACTAATTAATAAAAATTAAGCAATAATTTGAAATTAATTGACATTCTGGAAATTAATGTTACTTAAGGTTTCTACCATGTTCTAGTTAGAAAAGTATTAAGTCGATTTCTCACTGCTGTGGGTTGCGACTCTTATTAAGAACCTGCCTCTTATCATGTTACGCCAGCCTTTTCTGTTTGCCACTCTATGTATAGTCTTGTTACAATAAAATATAACACCAATAAATACATATCATAGTTTTTAGCAAAGAATGAGGAAACTATTATTATATAAAAATATAAAAAGTCAATATTATAGTTAAAAAACTAAATCAGAAAATTTATCCTCTTTCTATCCTGCAAGGGATTCTTTGTTTTAACCTAGGCGCTTTAATAGAATAATACCTATTTGCTCTTTTCCGGATTTGTATTGATATATAGGTTTTGATAAATTCCCTTAAATCAAGATCCGCTACAAATAATTCTGATTATATTTAAGTTAGAATTAACGCATAGGTGTTTTTTTTTTGCATTTGTATCAAATTTTATTAGCAACATTCTAATAAGTCTACGAATGAAAAAAAAAATTTATTATAATAGAATTGAATCATGACAACGTGTTGTCATTTATAACTATCAGTTAATAAATTTGTGCTCTTTCAGTGAACAAAAATTAAAAAATGTGTTAAAAATACGTAACAAAAATATAATAAATCCCAAGTTTTGCAATGGGGAACATGGTGACCAACTAGAAAATTCAATAATAAGAGTTATTTACCACAAATTTTATGTAGATATTTACAATAGACATCATTTATGGTTTGTATTAAATAATGCATAAATTTATAATAATACGTTGTTATGTACAGTTATTGAAAAAAATTACATAATTTAGAAAGAAAACAGGACTGAGGGCACAATCACTATATCAGAATATTTTATTCGCGGTTATTTAGTGCTTGTTTCGGATCCCATGAAGACTTAACATTCTTTTTAAATTTTTTAGTTGAATATCTGACTTAGATACTAAAAACAAATATCTGCAGTATGACCTTTTCCTAATTACTAAACCACAAATGCATTAAAGATAAATAAATTTTTCCTTATTTCAAAAAACGGAAAAGAGTTTATTTTTAATTTCATGTGCATAAAAGTTGGTTTTGTGCAAAATATTTGTTATACAAACATGATGGAAAGTTATTCCTGCTGTGACGTTTTACGGACACAAATTGACTTCACACACGCTTACTAGGTGGTTTTGTATTAGTGTGCGAGTAATGATATCAACGAGTGCGCACGATTATCCTTGCTGAATGCATTGCCGCTTTCAAAACCACGTGAAAACAATTATCAACAAAAATACCAATATTTAATCCCCTTTATAATTACAGTTTTTCATCAATTTCCTGATTAAAAGAAATAAATACAAGTATATTGTTGTTATTGTATGACACTTTATTATTTTAGTTAGTTATGCTATCCTGCCACCTTTACTATTTCAATTAAATGTATTATAAAATTTAGGGTAAATAATAACAATAGCTTAACATATATAATAGTGCTATATTCGTTGCAATTTAGCTCACCTAGCACCTTCTAACCTAAGTACGTCCTGCCCGTGCACAACGCGGAGTTGGACTAAACTTTAATAACAGGAAATGTTAAACAAGTTCTAATATCTGTTAAATATACAACTTAATATTGAAAAGTTAAATACATTTCTTGTACAGATTTTATATGCTTATAAAATATGACCTAAACATGACGTAAGTCGCACAGAATAAAATTTCTAGTAAAATTATCAATGCAATCTACCCATATATCCAGTTTTTAACTTCGATTACAAACTTGAATACCTGATTTAGCATCCTTTTACTGGTGACTATGTAGGTAGGCTACCACACCGTCTTTTATCGTAGGGGCTTAGTAACCATGGAGATTTTATAGCATAATTTTGAATGTGTGTTGGGAGAGTAGAGTGCGTTGAGCGGATTACGATTTTCTCTGCATTGTCCAGCCGTGGTGGTGTCGCAGGACGTGGTGTCGGTCCTAAAATCGAACCGCCGTAGGAGGAGCGCTGGGTCTTTTGGCGCCTCCTATAGCATCTACGTTATGAGTTCGTTGGGATATTTGTGAAAATATAGAAAATAAGCTAAGTAGGAAAGTGCGCTCTCTGTTCATGCGCGCCTTGCTAGAAGAGGAAATATTTTAATGTCATTAATAAATTTTATTATGGTATCAATAATGTGATGCATGTTTATCAAGTGTTATACAATAAAGACGATAGCTTTAATTCAATTTTATTTTTAAGCTTTGTATGTTAAAATTAACACCAGATGAAAATTTTCCACATAGTCAGCTTACATTATTTCGTAAACCATTGGGATCCGCTGGGATTATATTTGTAGGCTACAGACCAAGTACAAGAAATAGTAAAAAATAACTTCTGAAATCTATTAGATTAGGTTAGTAGAACTGTATTTTAAATAGCATTTGTTTTGTGAGTAGTTGAGAAGTTGGTAGACAGAGAAAGTGGAAAAAAACAATTTTTTTACACCATTAATAATAATGTGATGAGATTTTTCCAATAACAAAGTAACAACCAATAACACAGTGATAATATGTTTATTACAGGTGTGGTATTATTAATGAATATAACAAGAGCAATTCCTTTTCAGATGGCAAATAAAGCAATATTACTGATAAGTCGGCTTCTGCCGATCACTACATCGTTGGATATTGCAAAACAATCATTTAAATGTTTCAGTTATGATTCTAAAGAATTATTATCTTCCCCATGCAAAACAACTTTTTCTCAAAATGCTTCACTAATAAATCAAAAGGTCTCAGTAAGTTTTGTTCATTTGGATACGAAAAAAAGGGAAAGTACGAAGTTACTGCAACAACCAAATATCTCGATAGAAATACTTAAAGCACTTCCTAAAACATTCACATTTCGACGGAAAGATGACTCAAACAAAAGAAAAAAAAGAGTTCCCAAATTGATATTACTTCAAAATCCCTTTAGATGGATAATGAATAAAATCGATTTTCGTGTGTTGAGAAGCGTCTGGGATCCGTCATTCACAGAAAAGGAATTTCAATACGGCACTAAACAGGTAGACAATGTTTAAGTTCAAGAAAATTAAGTTGTATGAAGCATTTAAGAACTAAAACCTTTATTAACAGCATAATTACTTATATTTGAATAGTTTTTATGTATGTAGTGCTTTATGTTGTGTTTAGGCGATATCCCGTGTCACACAAGTAATTAGTAACGGTAATTATGAAGACCTCAATGGCCTTCTTACAAAACCGGCCCGTTTAAGTCTTATCCGGGAACTTGAGCGCAATTGGAATGGCCGTCATCGAGTTTTGCTGGCACTTAAACACGAAGATATACAAATATCATCTCCTCGAAAAGTGTACTTCATACGGATTGCTGGTATATTTATATAATTGAGATACGTTTATTTTTATGTAGTATAATATTTGGTCTATATTTGCAATTCAGTGAAGGAAAGTTGGTTGTTGAGTTTCGTTCCCATCATAGCAAATATAATTCATCAACCTTTGTATTTAGTATATAAATCTTATAATACTGATTGTTAAATCGATGAATTGTTGAAATTTATTTTGTGGAATTGTAAAAACAGAGATTACACAACGTGTTCTTATATATAAACAATCTGCTCCAATAAACATGTCAGTTTTTTCACAACGTGTTACGCTATCAGAAACTGAAGTCCAGAAGGAATCAAACCATGACATAATTTTAAATCCGTGTAGCGTGAAGATTCTCGACACCTACAATTGAGCTAAACGTAATGATTTCGTATAATTATGCGAATATTACAAACTTATTAAAACTGAATATTACGGATTTTTACAGTTTTAATGAATTTATTTTATAATTCCGTCGTTTTAACCACTTTGCAGCAGTCATGTTCAAAATAAATAAACGTGATTAAATCCGTAAAATATTGTTTTAATAAATAAGTTAAACATGTCGTCTTTTCATAAAAAGATATTAAATAAATAACTTGTTTTATATTATTTCAGATAAAAAATTTTGCGACGTCGATATGTCATTTTTAGCGCTTAAATGGGTACCTATTAATACTGTCGATGCTTTAATATTTACCGAGATCTTTGCAAGATTTCATCGAGAATATACACCTCATTGTATACCTGAATGGACTATAGCCTATTTCAAAGTTACTAGATTCGAGGTTTTGCGCAGATAACTTTATAATTTTAGTGTAGAAATTATATACAATTAAATTATATAAAATATATTTCATTAAAACAAAAATGGTAACGTTGTAAAGATAACGTTTAAAAATGTAAAGTACAAAATGACGTATGTAATTCAATTGTTAATAAAATTAGCCAACATATTTATATATCTAGTAAAAGCTTGTACGGGTCTTCGAGATAATTTTTCAAACTTTCCGAGAATCTCGCCAACGTTGCTCCGTCTAATATTCTGTGATCCGCCGACCAGCTTACTGTGAGTATATGAGCTTTTACCACTTCACCATTTGAATTAAATCTCGGTAACACCTGAAAAGATAAATTTTTACGTAACCGTAAAATAAGCTTTTAAAGTGTAAAGAACACGTCATTTTGTGTTGAGAAAGTTAATGTGAGGTTGTTATCCATAATAGTTTTACCTGTATTTTTCCGAAGGCACCAATAGAGACTTGTGGCGGAACGATCACAGGTTTAGTATAAGTCCCTCCAATCTGAAACGATAAGATATTAACAATATAATATTACTGCTAATGTTTTTGATACTTATACTGCTTACATACTTTTTATATTACAAATATATGTGAAATTCGAATAATTCGTTTTTTATTTTTCACTGTGTAAAATGAAAGGCTCGTGAAAATTAACCCACATTCTCAATGACATTGTTAACGTAAAAATGTTTGTCCACCTAAAAGTAGAAACGGATTTGAACGTAAAAAAGTTAAACAAGTGGATATCGGTAGGCAAATGTGAATGATATTTGCCGTGGAATTGTTTGTATGGCCGGTGTAGCTAGAGAAAATACTGGTGGTCACATCTCAAAATGTCGAGCACAATTTAGTGCTGTAATTGCTGTTCTAACCAGTGTTACATTGTTTTGGGTAAACAAACAAAAAAGAACTTACAATTCCTATATTTGATAATGTAAATGTTCCTCCTTTTATGTCATCAGGCCCAAATTGACCTCTTGAACCTTTTTGTTGTAGGTTGTTAAGTTCTCTTGCTATTTCAAGAATACTTTTATTTTGGATATTCTGAAATTTATGATTATTGTTGATTATTTCCAATATTACACATATTTATAATATTACAAGTCCTTTGATAATTACTTACTTTAATGACGGGGACTACTAAACCGTTGGGTGTATCCATTGCTACACCTATGTTATGGTTCGCTTTATATATGATGTTTTCGCCTGAGCTATCTAAACTGCTATTAAGTATAGGATATGCAGCAAGGGCCAAAGAGGAGGCCTTGATAATAATTGGCATATATGTTAATTTTACTCCTTTTTCTTGTGCTATAACTTTCAGACTCTCTCTTGATTCTATCAATTTTGTTATGTCGTACTCGTCGCTAAGACCAAAATGTGGGATTTTCTGTAATTTTTTTAGGATATCATTATAATCAAAACAAGTGGAAGGATTGAAGAGATCTACATTTTATTCTACCATAAAATGAAACTATTTGTTACCAAGAAGATTACCTCATAACATTTTCTTAAGCAAGTGGTAAATAAAACTCTACTCAAAACCATAAAAGTGCAAATTTTTACCGTATTAACATGTCCGTGAACCTATGTTCACGAACATGTTAACTATGTACAGTAAATTTAATTTTTCTATCAAAACTTTTCGATTCCAAATGTATAGCTTGTTCAGTAAATACAAAATACATACATAAATAATTCTCAATGTTTATAAAGTAACTATTAAAATATATTTCTTTTAAATAAGTGAAACTGCATTAACAAAGTAGGTAAATGAATGAAAAAATAGATATGTCTATTATTTAAAATTAAGTTAATTGATTGTACTTTTATATTGTTAACATACTCATAAATATTTAAAAATTGTATATTGTTACCATAGCTTCTGTCATACTTTTGACCATGGCTTTAGTAAATCCAGAAATTGGCATTATTTTGTCTTCTAAAGCGTTTTCCATTTTAGCTTGAGCTATAGATATTGGTATGGACATTGCTTTAACGGAAGGTTGGACAGGAATTTCATTCGATTTATCTGACGTCATATTAAGATGTGATAAAACATCTTCTTTAAGAATTCTACCATTTCTTCCGGTCGGGTTTATTGTACTCAAATCTACCTAAAAGAGATATAGTAATTAATATGTGCATTACGGCAACATTAAAAAACAACTTTTTATATTCACTTTAAATTGAGCTGCAATCCTTCTAACAGATGGTGTAGTAAGTACTTTGGCGTTTTGATTTGTTTTATCTTGTCTAATATGAGATTCATTCTGTGTATCTGTTTCGGAATCGGAAGAAGTTTCTGTAAAATAATAAGTGGATAGTTAATTTATATGAAAGCAATTAATAAGCTTTTTTTTATCGTGTCTTTTATTTTAAGGATGATTCACAAAAAAAGAAATACTAGAAAATCTTTTTAGAGCACTGTTTTAACTTGGTATATATTAATTTTTAAATATATTTCTGCAAAATTATGTAAAAAAATATTTTTTTTTACCTTCGTCACCTGCATTTTCTGTGTTAATGTCAACTAAAGGTTGTCCCACTAAGGCCTTCTGATCCACTCCATGGTAAATTCGAGTGATAACACCATCGTAACGACTAGTAATTGTTACTGCTGCTTTATCACTTTGTACTTCACATATGTTATCAAATTGCTGTACTTTGTCTCCTACCTTTACGTACCTACAAATTTCATGTTTCTACTTAGCTTTTAACGGTTACTTTGTATATAACTTGTACTTAAAGTATACGTCACTGTAATTTACCAATTGGAATTCAATATTTTTTTATCATTAATGCAATCATGATGTTCATTTAGAGGCAGGTAATACGCCAGTATAAAACCATAATAAGCCAGTTAAGCTTATATCTTTGAATCCTATGAATGTTTAATATAGAAGCACTGTATATATTCACCGCTCAGTAGTAGAGTTACTACTTAGCGGTGAAAAACAGAGTTTGAATCATACCATCGTATTTGGCAGCCGTGAATAAGATACATAGAAAAAATATGTACAGTTAAATTTGAAACCAAAATCTCTAGATTATTCAACTTGAACAATGACAGGACCTGATATTTTGAATTCCCACTACTGTTTTTTTGCAGAGGATTTAATTGTTTATGTAATTTACGAAGTTAAGATGACGTTTTCTTTATCTTTGTATAGTTACGGTTATTTTATTTAATGTATTGTTGCATAATATTACTTTGCAGTTGGTCTAAAGAGATAAGAGCATTTAGCGATAGCGCCGTGTGGTATAATATCAGCTACAACTGGCATCATATTATTAGCAATTTTAAAGATTATCTGCGGGCTGGTAAGTTTACGAATAATATAAAAATAATTCAAATGATTTAGCCTTTCCAGAACATTTCTCTTATAATATTAGGTTGTATTCAGTCCTTTACATTTATTCAAAAACATTCAAACCACGTATAAAAGCCGAAACAGGATTTTTTTTATTAAAACAACCTAAGTTTTGTTAACACAGCGTCTTCTGACGTCAAACAGTAACGTTTGAATTAATGTAAAAACGGTCACGGACTTATCACACAATTATAATATTATTTTAGGATTCGCATGTACACTATGTTCAGTTAT
Source organism: Byasa hedistus (assembly GCA_029286795.1). Classification (NCBI taxonomy): domain Eukaryota; kingdom Metazoa; phylum Arthropoda; class Insecta; order Lepidoptera; family Papilionidae; genus Byasa; species Byasa hedistus. Next base: position 5,133,827 of record JAGSMW010000008.1, read on the forward strand.
TAGGGGGACATAATAAGGTAAAACTGATTAGCGCAGTAGTTACACTGCACAACCCATCCCTAGCGTCGAAACTAGTCGGACGTTTACGTTCATCTCGTTTCATCGGTTAGTTGAACCCATAATAGAGTAAAACAAGAAAAATTACTCAGACCAGGCTTTTTAAAACATGAAGTAATTGGAAATTTATATGGCGCCATAGTTCCTCATTGTACGACTTAAGACATTGGTATTATAGGTTCTTCGTTTCATTTTATAGCGCATTGCTTTCAAAATTTAACTAAAAACGTCGCGTGACTGTGTACTTTTAATGAATTGTTTAGACAATGATATTAAAATTATAACTATGATAATTACGAACAAAGAGTAGGTATGCAAGATTCTCATACTATTTCAACAGTCTCACCATTCTTTAATGACGACCTCCTGTATTCCCTCGCCAATATCTGATAATTTGAATGCCACAACTTTATTTAAAGTATTTGTTGTATGAAGTAGTCTCTGATTATTTTTTCTGTCTTCAGCACAATGCAAAGATCCAAATCTTTTGAAACTTCTACAAGATGCGGAGAGAGAGGTGTGTTTCTTCTGTAATTAAAAATATAAAAAAAATTATTTACATTAGTCGTAGTGTTTTTTTATTCTGACATGGAAGAGCATGAGACAATTTTTTATAATTAAATAAAAAATAACAAAATACTGTAATAAAAAATAATCACAATAAGACAACAATTTCACATTCAAAATATATTTAAAATGTAAATTATTCTAACGTAAATTTTTACAATCGTTAATTTCAGCAAACATGTTCATAATTTGTTTGTTATAGTAAAATGAAATATAAATAATTAAGTAGATAGTTCAGTTATTTTTTATAAATTACTCAAATCGTTGTAATGTTGAGGTCCGCATATGTGGTAGTGAAATAATAATATCAAATTTCAACGTATACTTGTTGTTTACATATGATATCTTGGGTGTATTATCATTTGTTATCTCTCGTAATTTAGGATATGTAGTTGCTTGGTATTCTAATAACAAAAACAAAAAGGAACATGAAGTTTGTGTATCAAAGTGTGTACAAATGTCGGTCCTGTGTGGTGTTTCATAACCGGCTTTGAATTATTTAAATACCGGTTGACGAAGTATATGTGGAAGTGAAAATGAGATTTCGGATTAGAGACGAACACAGATTTCTAAAATAATATGACTTATGAAATGCATCTAATTTATATTACACTTAATAGTTATTATAGTAGTAACTGACATGGATACGAAATTTTAAACTATTGACTAATAAGGCACTTACAGTTTGCAGCAACAAAAACGTATTCTTATATTTGTTTACACTTCGCAAATTAACTACACATCTTCTTACAACGAAGGCCATCATATACATACACTTTAAATACAAATGAAATATTATAATGTTAGAGATTTATCACGTAGAGCAACATGACGCGGGCATTCGGGCTTGGTCGCGCGAGTATACTGCGTGCTATCGGAATAAATTATCAACGTTTGCAGCATTTATTAACATTTTTAACCATCATACTCTAATGTTGTATATTTCGCTTCAAAGAACATTAATAAGGGGTCACTTTGAGGTCAAGGTATGGCTGAAGCAAACACTTCATACGACGATGACAGATATATTAACAAAAAGAAAGTGTCATGAATATTAATAATTCATTATTGTTTCTGACCTTCCTTCAACTTATAAATTATTCTTCGTGATTATTACAAAAATGTTTTTTTTTTAATAAATATTTGACGATTCGCTAAACAACACATTTACGATTACACGATCTTGTAGTTACTTTGACATTTAAAAACTTTAAATATAGAATCGAATAGAACTAATAGATTAATTTTTTACTGACGTCAAAAAATTATACTTAATTCGTCAACTACGGTTTTTGTTCCACTGTCAATGAATGATCAAGCACACATAATTGCAGAAAGGTCCGATTTAAAAGAAATTGTGATTCTTTTTTGTTACTAAACTTATACTCCCCGGTTAGGTACATTAATATTTTAAAAAAAATCTACAAGGAAAATGAGAAAAATTATTTTGAACTTGTTCATAATTCCTGCCGTAAATGTGTTTTTTTTTCTATCAAAGCAAGTCTCTTCAAAGCAGATTTTCTTAAATGTAATTTTCATATGTACTTAAAACATTATTATGTATAATAAAATAACTGATGAAAGCGTAGTCGACAATATTTAAATTGTTAATGAGTCGGTAACGGTTGGCATGATTATGTTAATAATACCAATTGTAACCGATTACACTAGTAACGCTAAAGTTTATTAGTGAAAAAAAATTTGTTATCTATTTGAATTAAATATTTCGTTCTATAAAAAAATAATTAATCAACTGTACAGGTCTTTTTAACCATATCCCTATGAAATTGTCGTATCGTACGAAATGTGTGTTTTTTTTAACTGATTTTTATTTATATTAATCAAAATAATTGTAATGAAATAACTCACTCGGTTAAATTCTGCTTTATAATTTCTCCACCGTCATTTAACATACTTATATACTTTAATAAATACCAACACCGTACGTATGTAACTAATCACGCATGCCGAAACTGGTAAAGTATGTTCTCTCAAAATAAGACTAATTTCGTATGTTGACTACCGCTATTGAAAGTCTACCATTTACAAATATGTGTAAATTGTTTGGCGACATTTTTAGTTCTTAAATATATTCATTTCATCAGATGCTAGGATCTGTTGCTGAAGACCATTCAGGTAAGTATCACCGATGCGCTTTTTGTGCCGTTAAACAGTAGTGTATTTACAGTATCTATTGTGTTCCAGTTTGAAGGGCGCGATAGCTAATGAAATTAGTGGGAAAACGAGGCTTAACACCTTGTATCTCAAGGCAAGATTACAACGTGTTTCAATGTATAGTATCTTATATATTCTCTGATTATGTAGTGTTGTTAGTTGTATGGCCGACTGTTTCAGCTCGTCGGATACCGGGTTTTCGGACCCAGCTCTACTATTCTTATTATCTTAACTAACTTCACATTGTTAAAGGGGGTATCATTAACCACGAGGTTAATTATGTTTCGCTGAACGACGGATAAAAAAAATAAAACCCATAAAAGTTGTTCAATGAAAACTTACAAAGCATAATTTTTGCTTGCAAAGAATACGTTAATAACAAGTTTGTAAAGTAGCATTATTGGGCAAGGAAGAATTATGTATCGTAGGCTCTGTCGTCGAACCGACAAATAGTAAACAGTTGTATTGTCAATTAAATTCTGAGGATTTGAAATGTAGCAATGCTATTGTCGTTTTAGAAACCAATAACAGAGAATCTGAAAAGAAAAACAGAAAATTAAGCAATTGTTTTTATTAAAGACATAATAAACATGTTAATAAAGTGAATAAATACAATAATATATAATCGATAACGGTATTATTATGTACGAGTCGCAGAATCCACGATGTTCTTGTAGTTATTTGATCGTGAGAAAATACATGATATTTAACTATTGACTACTATTATAAGTTGCTAACGTGTATCACAGAGGCGTTTTTTTTAGTGTTTCCGCTAACATTTTCTCTGCCTCGATAACTTTTTGTACAACAGTTAATTTATTAATGTGAATACAGACGGCAGAATTGTGCATTGTTCATTATTTAATAGCGTTCATTATATAACAGACAAATAGTAAGTTATTGAAAATGGGCGTAAAAAATTCTGTTATGAGCAGGTCATGATTAAAATTAATTTAGTATTGGCCGAGTATAAGCTAGGTTCAACTATTAGTCAATATGGGATGGAATCATGAAATACATGCATCCAAAAGACGTTGTGTAAATGCCATAAATCCACTATCAGAACCGCAAAATTTTAACTAAAAAAATATAAAATTGCAGTACATCGATATTGCGATGAATTTCACAAAAGGCTTTATAATGCGGATATTAATATCACATTTATTATAACATATAGTCATGTCCTAACGTAAATTGTAAATAGTGTTGTGCATATGTGATTTTCTTTAAATGAATGTACTCGCACCGAAAAAATTACTAAAGAATGTATAATGTTTTAAATTTATACTATCTCTTAGTGTTTGTATAATAGGTATGTTTTTGTACCGCAGACGTATAACCTATTACAATAATTAAAAATTATGTTTCATTAACATAAATTAGACAAGTACAATTACGATATTACTCGCTATAAGCAATTAAATATGCGTTTGTAATCCAAATATTGAATACAATTATATTATTGATATCGTATTATTAAGACAGACGCTACGAAGCTAGAAGGCGTCTCACAAAAATGTAGCATGCAAATTACAAACAATCGATCATCTATAATTACAACAAAATGTTACACAAAACTATACAAGTACAACTAAACCATACAGTATAGTGTCAGTTTTACATCACAAATTCAATAAAAAGGTACATTAAAGAAATAATAATTTACAGTGGCAATGAATTAATTGGTTATACAGAATATATTTTATTAAAATTGTTGGAAGAGTAACATGTTAAGAAATCACAAGCTTATAAAAATAATTAATTTACATGGAAGACGGTTAGAATAAATTAATCTGAAAACTGATTACAAGTACCACTTTTACACTGGATAGCCGGAAAAGTTTTATAGACATTTAATATAGAAAAATTTTATATTTGATAATCAATACAACACACAAACTCCCTCTTTTTGAAAATGTTAAGCAGAGTTCCCGTAATTGAAGATTGTTTTTACATACAAAAAAGGAAACCACGTGTTATTTCTGTTTAACAATATATTGTTATTGTAAAAGAATATTTAAATAAAATGTGAAAAGTTAGTTAGCGAAAGTTTAATTTAATCTTTTTGTTGTTTGAGTGATGGTGGTAATTTCATATTTTAACATTTCGTCGTAGTCATTTGCTACGATCTGCCTGTCAATAAAAAAACATTTGATATCAAATCAAGGAGATAATAAATCAAAAGAGAGTAGAATGTTAGAATTCGTAGAATCTTAAGCGCAAATTGGAACTGTTTTTAAAAAAATATTCAGGTTGTATTGCTATATGGTCACTATGAATATTACATTAGAAATAAGGATCGAATATCACATCCTTTTGTAATAAGAAATGTACAAATCTTGTAAATGTGACGTATCAAGAAATTAAAATAAATTAAGTTTGCCTTAAAATTTAAAATTGTAAACGTTAAAAAAATTAAACTAAGGTTATGAAATTAGGACAAAATTATTAAACTATTGTATAGTTATCGATCATTCACTCATGTGCATATTAGTATAAGTCAGAATGTTAAAGTAGAAAGAAATTTCGATGAAAGTAGCATTGATAGTGATACGAGTAGGTACATGTAAGTGTGTGATATAATAGCAGAGTAGTTTTGTCAATCTGACCGCCAAACTTCAGTTTGAAGAGGGCACTTTATGATAATAACAAAATGTATAAAACCGTGTGTAAATAAATATTTAATATAAGTAACAATATTTTTAGTGCATACAATTTGATAAATTAAAATGGGTGTACATGAAGGTAGTACTTTTTTATTTTCCGTGTGTCCATAACTTATCTGTTAACTTGAATCTTAAAACATAACAAATAATTAGTTACATGCGTTAATACTATATTTAAAAAATATTTTTTTTTCAGAAGGACTATAGCTGTACTGGGCTGATGTTCTTTGACGACATTTATATAATATAGCATATATAAACATCCAATAAAACCGACCGAAACTCTGCTAAGATGCAACCCTTTTAACCCTTTTTTTATCTTGTTAATTAGCTGGGTTTTATAAAACCATACATGACAAAAATACACGATTCAAAAAGCTTTCACATATAATTTTGTGTAAACAATATACGCTATCAACGAATAGACGTTGTTTACACAAAATATTGTAATAATAAATGTTATGTTTTACCTTATCAATTGATTTTCTCAAATCTAGATGTTATTAAGTTATCAAAATTTCACTAGCCTTTTCCCTTGTTTAAATATATAAGAGCAAGGCATACACATTAATTTTTTTTAAGTTAACATTGTGAGTACAGGTTTCCAGCCTTAAGTACCTTATTGATAAACGATAAAAAGTTTATAAATTTTCTCCAATTGTTAAGATATCATTATCACAACATTCCACTTCCTTTTATAATTCGCTCGTAACATTTAAAAAATAGTGTGTTTAACAATAATCAAATTAAAAAAATTAAGAAATGGGTTCGGATAATAAACTTATTAAACATTATAAAGCGTGAACGCTGTTCACATAGTATTCACAATATTGGACAGGAGAAAATGGCGCTGAACGATATGTATTTTTCGATCTTAAGATATCTTTAAATCAAGACACATCCGAATGTACATAAAATGTTTTCACAAGTAAATATGTTTAATTTGGGTATGAATTTGTCTTTTCATATTGTCTTTGAAGTTATGTTATAATCATTGATTCCAGAATTACGTATTGAATGTGGAAGCGATACTTTGGCTTATAATATTACGGACACTAGTTGTCCATCTAAATTGACATCATATAGTAACATAGCAACAACAACTAAACACCGACGTGTATATTTTATTATTTTCATATGCGAAAAGACATCTAAATAGTACACATTAGTAGTAGACAGTTCTAATTACGACCATCCAGTAACCTTAAAGATATTATTAATATTATAATAATACAAGCGAAGATTGTTCAAATTGCATCGAAAATTCAAATTGAATGCAAAAATTAATTAATTTTAAGGTGCTTTCACAAGTGTTATCTTTACAATACAGTTGCTCTGGCAAGCGGTCTTGCAAATATATAAACAAATCAACAAAGATTAAATAACTAAAAATATATGTATATTTGTTAATACGTAAAAACTAAAAAAATTACACGAAGGTGATGCACATAAAAAAATCACACTTATTTATGTAGTGTTAAAACATTTTCGTTTATTACAATTCACATTTGATTAACTATTATCCCATAAGACATAACATTCGTTGTAATGTATTGTTAATGTGAAATGTATATTTGTACAAAGTTACTAATCTTCATTTTTTAGACAGACTTTGTTTATTAGACTTTTAGTACAAAAAATAATGATTGAAATAACTGACAAATTGAAAATATGTATTGCGAATAAAAAAAAAATTAAATAGAACTAATACTTTTAAACTTTTAGGCCTCAACACTTTCTCATTACATATTAAAAGGAAATCTATAGGAGAACGTTTGGTGCCAACACATTGTGTATTATACATGATCGAAGCATTGACTATGTCTAAGAAAGTAACATAGTTTACATTTAAATTACTTAATAACTGCAATTACAAATTAAGTGACCATATGGAATATGAGTCTATAACAAGGAACACGAAAATAGATACATTTTAATGATCAACATACAGAATACGATTCCTTGCAGTAACTTTTAGATTTAATACGAGTTTAACACATTTAATATACAAGTTATAACTAATAAACAATTACATTATAACATTACAATACTTTGATTTTCCTGCATATACTAGAAAAATGAAGTTATAATTGCGTACACCTATTAGTGGTTTTTAATTTTCTCTCGATATTTTGTGTCGGTAACGCTCAGTTCTATACCGATTTCATTAATACGTAATATAAGAGTTATTACAACGCTTGAGCGGTTTTATTTTTAATGCAACATACAATACAAAATACATTTTATTCTAACTATGTAACCCTACATCTCGCACAATAATTACAATTTATTTTATTTTGTCATTCAGAAAATTTAACAAGTACACTATAATTATCACTTTACACCGATGTGTCACTGGCACTTCACAGTAGTAGTCTAAAGTTTCGACACAATCAACATTTTCCGAGCAAACGCAAGCTTCGTATTATACTTGTATACTGTACTAAAAGGAAGCTCTTTTTTTTAAACAGGCAATATAAAATTACTTTTTCACGGCGCTTATTTTTTTTTTCACTAGGGTCTCATTTTGTCCCTCGTTCACTATTTTGCGCATTTTATTAAACTAAAGTGCATCTAAAAGTCTGTCATATTTGGAGGTGTCATTCGCTCGAAAGTTAAAGGCAGATGTCAAGGAGATAAAATGGGTGTAGGGGCGAGTGTAGCTGTTGTTGTAGTTGATGGAGAAACTGGTGTTGTTACGAGCGGCACCAGCTCTGGCTGGAGCCGCGGCCCACGTCAGACAGACGGTTCGGTTGTTATCGGCGTTTCTGCAAACTTGACCTCTCTCCGACGATTCGACGGAGGTTGTAAACTTGCTGACGATGCTTGTGTTAATAATCTCGGAGGGAGCATTGCCCGCCCAAATGGAGACTGACGTAGGAACTGACGCGCTACCACAGGCTGCCAATAGGAAGTACCTGAAATTGTATTACATATTTTTTTTAATGTATTGTAAAAGAATATTAAATACACAGAGAAATCTTTTGTGTCTAGCTGCAGCATCATAAATATAATTTTTTTAATATAACCAACTATTATAATTTCGGAAATAGCTGAGACAAAATTGTGTTTTTATTGTACGATTACATCATGCTCAGCAGTAGGCGTCTTTCGGCTGATAATGCTGGTAATTAAAAAAATATTGTTTTAGAACCGGATACAATGTAACATCAGTCTTTATAAACATAAAAACCGGCTTTGGCGTAAGTACAGCCGCCGGTGTAAGAGTGCAACTTTACCTTTCGGTGCGGTCGTTCTCGCTCGCCACGCGAGGCTTCTTAGACGACCTCGGGTTCCCTCGTGCACGGCGTCGACACTGGCCGACCGCGTGAGATGGGAAGGTCCACCCTCATTTTCTCCTGTGCCCGCAATGCCTAGACCTTCGCTCACTGAGTACAACTTATGAGTGATATCTTTCCCTGTAAAATACAGTACGAAAACTTGCAATAAAGGATAATTTTATATAACATTTATTTGATATTAATTCCACGAGAAGGTAATAAATACAATAAACGGCATAGTAGAATGATATGAAAGAGTACGTTCTAAGTCTAGAAAAAGTTTCGTCCTTGATATCTTCTATAATATAAAAATGAATCGCAAAATGTGTTGGTAAGCACATCACTAAACAACGCCAGGACCAATTTGGTCAATTCTTTTTTTTAAATATTTGTTGAAGTCCATTTTAGAAAGTTCGGAAAAAATCCATCAACATTATATAAAATTAAACACGATCAGAGCGCAATTAACGCAATTGACTTCTGAATAAAGAATTTTTAAGATATGGAAATCAACACTAAGGACAAACCGAGAAGAAAAACATTAACATCAGTCGTAAAACAAAGAAAGGTACTAGCCAATTACATTACCATTTATTAATTTTGAGTTACCCTTGAATTTGAACGATCGTTCAAATTGTTTCAAAGTTTTATAGGTCGAATTTCTAAGTACATTTTATAATTGATAACTTGTAGCCAGATCACTTTGCGAACAGTTGTGCCCATTGTCTAGACTTAAAAAAGTTACTTAGCAGCATTATAATTAGCCCACTCAATGTTCCCACAACTTGGCCTTGGGGTCATCTGAGTGTGTTAGTATTATAACTATTGTAGATCGTAACTTTTATATCTGGGTTGTAAAAACAAGCTTCGATTTTGATATTCTACTTATATGCATCATAATACTGATCTACGTTTGTATTATCGTGGTTATTAAGAGATAATTCATCCATTTTATTTATTTACTAAAACTTTGTACATTTTTATATTAATTTAATCGGAAATTACTGTAGCAAAGTACATTGGCCTTTTTCCAAATTTACATTATTGTAACAGAATATCTTTTCTCAGATGAACGTTGAAAGTATATTTTAATTAATATCAAGAGAGATTTATGTTATTCATTGAAGTAATACTTCTCAAGACGCCTCGGGAAAAACAGTTCAGAGTGAATTATCCACCTTGCGAAGAAGTAGAGCGCGCAAATGTTTATACATCCATTCCAATTTCATCCCCAATATTAAAAAAATTGATTTTAATAATAAATACTTCAATAGTTTTTGGGGCGAGTAGAAACGATATTAAATTAAATAAAGCTTTTCAACTGAAATATAAACGCATTCATTTACAAGTTGATCCACGGAAATTTTCGTTTAATTAAACACTTATGTTTTAGTAAAAGTATTAGTAAAAAATTTAAACATCTAAAACGTTGCTTGCAATATTACTATAGATGCAGTAAGTTTTATTTACTTTAACTTACCAATAAGGCAATCCAGCACAACCTTCAGCGCAGGCCGATGTCGTAATACGCGCTCTAGTCTCATACGAGGCCAGCAAATACATGTGCAAACCTCCTCCGCTACTACCGTCACCTTTATAACAAACAATAATTAGTTTCCAATTCTGTATACACATTTATGAAAGCAGCTGTTTCTAAATCAGTAACTTTCTAGTTGGATCTTGATGTATCAGTAATTGCTTCTAAGAATAGAAGCAATTATTGCTCCATCTTGCGGTTTGAGACGGACAGATTTCTACTTTGCTTTATCGATAATGATAACTTGCCATTAGATAGGTATTATTCAAAATAATAATAAAAATGTCATAAATAAACTCATATGATGCAAACAAATAACATATTATTTGCTGTATGTTACAAAAGATGATAAGTGATGCGAAAGTAATTGCTTTTAGATATTTATAGATCTAAAAGCGATAGCTTATGTAATACGTTTCTAAAGCAGATAAAGCAATCTAGTGTGTATGCGAAACGCTGCTCGTTAAAATAGTTTCTAGCTTAAATATTCATTTAAAACAGCATAAATGTTAGTCTAATTGCTTCGGTAGATAAATCTTCAGTTGGGGGTCTAATCTATTATTCATGCTTCGCTTGGAATTATTTCACCTAGCTGGATGCGGAATAATAATGAACTAAGTCACTATTTTCTGTACCTAACAAATGACTCCGCGCCTATTGTTTCTAGTGACTGGTAAACGTTTCAAGATTGTCAAACAGGTGATTTACTAAGGTTGATTAAAGGGCAACCGGAAATTAACGTGTTTCCAAAATGGTTGTGTGAATTGTTTGATGACTTTTAATTTAACCTCGTGTATAAAAATAAACTGAGTATTACAATGTTTGACCTTAATACGTAATAATTACATGCAAAATCCTGAAGTAACCTTTAGCTATAATTCTGTTGGAAAGCAGACATTGCCGTAAGTGTGGTATTAAATATGAATACAGAGCAGTACTTAACTATTTTAGTTTGTAGTATATATTGAGGGTAGTTCGTCATAGTACATTATCCATATATCACAATCAAGAAATAAAAGGCAGTTGCATCTACCGCCATTTGTTATGATATTACGTAGTTTACATTTTAGTAAAAAAAAAGTGACTTGAATTAAATTGAAATTTCCACTTTAATGTTTTTACTTTTTACAACTTACAACGAATCGGAAATCATATGTAAATAAATATGTTGAATGGCGAAGATTTCAGTTATGAAGATAATAGAATTTAGAAGAATTTATAACAAAACATTATAAAATCTGCGTATGTAAAGGACAGGGCCGAAGCTTTAAATGTACCTGTATTTGAAAATAATTGACGTGAAAACTACATTGTAAGATGTGTAATAAAACATTTAATTAGAATCAATTACGTTACCTGAAAGACATCATCAGACTGTTCACGATTAGCTTCCCACTCCGGCGAATCCACGAACTGATATGGTTGGATGTAATGTAAGTGCGTTTCGTCACAGCTCACGCGCATTCTATTTAAAATAAACAGCATTAATTTATCAGAAACATGATTAGGCTATTAACTTATGTTAGCGGTTTCAGAAACACTAGTAAAATATACTCCCGGACACATCTATCGGCCCACCACCCAGTGTTTAAAGTTCCGACGGTGTCTAGCTAAAAATAAATGTTAGGTGGAGCAATAAGCTTTGATGCAGTTTTAAAGCAGATTTTTTGGTCAACCTTTATGTATGTTTCTTTTTATATTTTTTGTAATTTCGAATTGATTTGGCCGGCAGAAGTGTTACAGCTTGGGCGACAATTTCAGGCCGAATATCCATATTTTTTGGTCAAAACTGGCTCTAAGTTTAGATTTGCCTTTTTATGGAACCAATAATCAGAAACATAAAAAAAAAAAATCCAACTTGTGCGAAATAAAAAAAAGTTTTCTCCATTCCTGGGTCGTTGAAAACAATGAACAGACTCGAATTTTCGTTTTTTTTTTTGATAATCCTGAATTCAAAATTAAAAAAAAAAAACATACCTAAAGGTTGACCAAAAAATCAGCTTTAAAACTGCATCAAAACTTATTGCTCCACCTTACATTAATTTTTAGCTAGGCATCGTTAAAACTTTTAAACACTAGGTGGGCCGATAGATGTGTCCGGGAGTGTATATTGTATTTTATTTTATTGGAAACACTACGATGCGCAGGTGCACGGACACGTGACCGCGCCACCTAGCGTCCCCCTCCCAAAATTACTAGATAAAATGGCCGATGGACGTTACGAGGGGTTTCTTACGCTCGGACCGCCGCGGCGACTACTGGTACAATCTTATTTTTTGAAGACTATTTAATGTAAAGTATAGGTTTAAATCTCTGTTCTCCGGTCCAAGCTAACACTTCATACTAAAAAATCTTATAAAATAAATTTTGCTATGAAATGTATGTTTGTTGTTATATAACACAAACAACCTTTCTGTTCCCACTGCACGACTCGGTGTTTTCACAAGAAATTCTCTACTTGTGAAAATACCTCTCTAGATTATTTTATTTCGTACATATTCGTACGTAGCCTTCGTCTTAATGTTGCCATTATCAGAACCCAGGGCTTCCTTTGAAGTAGACAATCAAGGTAGTTTATCCCCCACGCTGGCTAAGTTGGCGTTGTCATATGTCCACGACGGCGTAGTTCTTGATATATGTCGTTTTCCCAAGATTTTTCTTTACATTCTCAATCATTAGTAATAAACGAACACTTTTGTTGTTAATTTCAGTTTTGAACCTAGTGGCTCTTTTAGCGACATGGTGCATATATATGGTGCCTCACGAAGTTAAAAGAATTTCATATCGTGCATAACAGTCCTAAACATACCACATATATGTATGGAGTTTTATACACTAGTTTGCACTCGTTCCTGCTTGGAATTTACGTAATTATTTGCGGCCTTACTGCCCTACATAAGTCGCTTTTGTATTCGATTTAAAAGTAATTATTTTTCTAAACTTTTTGGACATATTAACTTTTGCGTACTGCAGAATTATGTGTATTTAATTAATAAATACAGGTACCGTCGATAGCACTTCAACATATCTCGTGGAAATGTTTATTTTTAGTGTTAACTCTTACAGTTCGTTGTTTTATCCCCCTGAAATTTAATTCCGTAATGTAAAAATATTTGCTTAAGTAATTACTTGAACCGTGTCGTATATTTAATTTGTTAAGTTATAATAGCAATATAAGCTACATAACGTTATTCCCTAACGACATAAAAGAGGATTGATAATGCTAGCAGAGTCGACTGCATTAACATCATTGACCAAGCCCAAAATTTAGTGTACAGTCAGACCGTTTGGTCCTTTGGGACCGTTTAGGTACCTACTTCATGTGGTTTTATATGGTTATCACAGTTTTTAATAAATTGGATGATATATCGATATAATATCTTTATCGGAGCTTTGATAAAAACCACCTACGCGAGTAATGAGTTTTATTAAAAAGGTTTACTGTGTTATAATTATTATAATCTACTTTTGTTGGAATAAATGGTTTGACATATTTGTTAAAGTAATTCGATTAAACATCTAATTTGAAAAAGAGTGCAAAATGTTTACGTATTGAACATTCATGCGTCGATTCGAAAAAGTCACACGTAGCAAGAATATCGAGACAGGTGTCGTTTGTTTATGAGACTCGTTTTTTTTTGCGTTATTGTGCAAAAGTCTTAATAAAAATTACAATACGCATTATATATTTTGTATGGCTCAATAACTTTATTTTTGGTTTATAAAGCTTTAATAACATTGATTGAGAATATTATATACATACTTTCCTTTTAAAAGTATAGAAAGTCTTTCATCAGCAGGCGTGACTTCTTCGAACGCGTAAGCCTCACCAGGCTCCAAACGCACTATTCTGGCTTCCCGCGTCAATTCTTGAAAATGTTTCTTGTTTACTTTCAGTGGTTTAAACAATTTTAAGTAGAGATCTGTTAATTCCAACGAGAGCGCTGGCGGAAGAAACCTGTAGATAAAAAATTACATAAGAGAATCGGAAAAAGTACGACAATAAAAGAGAATAATTAAAACCGGACGGTCTCTGCGAAAATTATGTGGTGATAGGCAATCTCTTCCTTGTTGTCGATGGTGTTGTTTATTTATAATTACAATCAGACTTTTAATCGTTAAATAAAAACTTTATAATAATAGCCATATTCTTGTCATGGTGATCAAATTCATCGTAATAATACTAAAACAATTCCAACCTTATAATTAAGAAGACGGTGTGTATAGAGTTCACGAGCAAAAGCGCGAGGCTCCAGGCGAGTACGTCAGGCGCGCACACTTCGGCGCCAGCCCACATGCCCATCAGCACCGCCCCCGCCGCCGCCAGGGCACGCAATACCAGGATACTTTGCTTAAAGCTCTTAGGCGCAAGAAACGCCAACGCAAAGCATAAGTTAGCTGCCTGTTTATAAGAAAACTTCAGTTAGTCGATACTTAATCGCAAAACCTCAGACCAGGTTAAAAAAAAAATCACCTGAAACAGATCTTGTTGCGCGCTGGACCACTTAGCGCAGAACCAATGGTTGTCATGCTCGTCGCTGGAGCTGGCGTTGAGCAATTCATAATCGCTATCAAAGGTGGTATTGTGCCGCGTTGCGTTGTAAGCCAGCGTGGCATTGAGCCAGGGCGCGGCGGACGCCGGCGCGGGCGCGGCGGCCATGCTGCGCTCGCGCCCCGCCCGCGCGCCCGCGCCGTCACCCGCGCGCCTCTCACGCGCCCTGCTACGCCTCTCACTCGCCGACACAAGACGATTCAGTTGGGCTCTGGCTTTCAATATTACCAACTCCATCCCCACACACTGCGTCTACGTGGCGCACTGTTTGTGTCTACCTTCTGCCTAAAACAATTTATGATTAAAGGGTATATTGTTTATTATATTATTGTAAGATAATAGAATATATTGTTTGTTATTATAAAAAATATAAACTTGTAACCAAAACACACAAGTTGCCTGAGAACGATAAATATTCTGTTAAAATTAAAAAATATTAGTTTACAACTATTTAAAATCCTGTCGTAAGTTTATGCTTATTACTTTATTTCTTTTGGTCAAAACTTCAGAAAGAATATAATACTCCTTGACCACATTGAAATCTTTCCGCCAGATCGAAACAACAAATATATGCCAACAAATATGAATGCACAAGGTAATCATATACTTTGTGCATTCATATCTATCATGTAGGGAAATTCGTTTAAGCAGTGATCCGAAACTGCACTTTGATTATTCTTGTGAATATTTTATTGATAGACCAGACCGGGTCTATCTCAGACACAAACTCTTCTTCAAAAAATATTTAATCCTCCCTATTAATGAAGGAAATAACTAACAGTTAGTAATAAACATGCACATATAGTTAGAAAGGCATGATTAAATCAAAATGACTAAAAGAAAATTGTGTACAAGCATTATACCATGGCCTTCAACTTATTAGCCTTGAAGTTCAATAGCCATGAGTTTGACTTTGCTTTTATCGCCTTAATTCTGAATATAAAAAATAAGCGTTAGTGAAAATTAAAACCTTTGGGTATTTTACATAAGGCTAAGACTATTCGAAAAAATTAAATTTATGAACATTTGCCATCAATTTAATATTTTTGGCACTTGATAATTAGTGTGAAAACTGTTATATTTTGGCTTCAATAACCGAATTCAATAAAATATTTTTTCGCGGTATCGTAGCAAGTTAAGAGCATGTCCCAATGTCTATATGTATATAGAATAACAATCTGTGCAAGTTGTTTTATTGTCCTCTCCCATAGAATGACCTTCAATGTGATTGATAATCATTACCAAAAAAAATCAAAACCTTTAAATAAAACTTGAAGATCAAACTTTTTAACGTTTAACATATTTTTAATGCCACAGAGTAACTGTAACCGAACTGCAGTGGAAGTGTCTTGTTTGGAATTCAAGTATATTTATGGAATAGGTTGCAAGTTTTCGGATAAGTACTTTGAATAAAATAATGCTGTTATGCTGTCGTGTCGTTTGGGAGGTCGTTATCCGCTACGTTTCCGCAAAAGTAAGTCATCGAGGGCGGACGGCGGGCGAAGGCAAGTCCGGCCTCGTTATCGCCACATGCATCGTCGCATTTGCATCAAATTGCACTACCTTCGTTCGCTACGGTCGACATATTGCCATTAAACGGCACTTTTGATAAGATCGTAGGGTTTATGCTTATCCATATTGCTCGTCACACAGCAATGAAATGTTTTAATAACACAAATTTCAAATGTAGCATGTTTCCAAACACTGCGCGATTAAAGTATATATTTAACTTTTTTATAATATTTAATAGTGAGAATATTAATTTTCAATAACACAAAATAACAACCAAATACACAACACAGAGATAAATTTATTATCTCTCCTCTAACTAAAGCACAAAGAGCTGAAAAACTTTCAAAACATAAAGTAATACTTTGCCAAATGAAAGATATATTCATACTAATGAATCATCAAAAACCTGTATTTCCCTAAATAAATACTTTTAAACGAAAATTCGAACAGCTGTAGAAAATAAAGAAAAAAATACAGTTTTATAAAAAATATAATATATATATGTCTATAATCATAATCGACTATATTTCAAGTAGGTATATAAATCTTAATCTCACCACACAGTAAAAAGTTATTCGGGAATCTTTTCCCGGTCGACTGTTATTCCTGTGTCCTTAACAATTAGTTATTAAAAAAATACACTACACTTATTATTTCAAGGATTTCAATAACCCACACAGTCGAGAAAGAGTTGATAATAATAACGCATTATGGGAATAACATAAGCAAATATTTGCGAAAGTATGAATTCTCACTAGAACTAGAGGACAAGAATGACTCACTAAAAGCGCACAATAGAATTATCGGCACGGAGCCAAAATGATGTGCAAATTATCCTCCTTTCTATCAACATCCTCATTATTAACATTGTGTGATAAGCCGTTACAATTCATAGCATACAACGTCCATGTTTGAAACTTAGATATTTATTTTCTTATTACCCATAAAGAAAGTATAAAACCTTTGGTTGCTTTAATCATAACTTAACTTTCATGTACTCTCAGTTTTTCGCAAGTGTTAAAACAATGCAGTAGTTTACTTTAAGATTATTAAAGATTCTTTAAGAACGTATGGTTACTTTAATAAATACTTGTTTAAAATGATTACAAAAACTGCGGAGAACATTTTTTTATACTTAAATTTTTAAAAGAATGCTATGTTTTATCTAAAACCTTACATTTATCTTCATAGTATGCTGTGTTAAAGAAATATGAATGGGTTAAATCTAATAATAATGTTATTAGTTCTTAAAGACCGCAATCCGTAAATATAACATAAAGTATAATGTTATCAATGATTTTATGTCTACACATATAATTCTAAGTTGGCACAGTCCATCTAATGGTTAAAATCACATCGAATTTTATTGCAAACGGTACGTGATTGTCATACGAATATATTGGTAACGTATACTCAATGCGGTTAGGTGTCTAAAACATTTGACATTTAAGTTTGCAATTTATCAGGAGGTATGAAAGCTTTATTCATCAAAAAGTAAGTGACTTTATTTATAAAATTAATAGAAAAACAAACGTTTAACCAAAACAATGTTTTTGGTACACATCAAATTTTGTATTAATCGTATAACATATTTCATGAGATCCAATCATGCACTAACTTCCGTAAAACTTTTAAATTCACACCGAACACGTAATGGTTTTCCACAAGGTATAACTAAATATTAAATCCACATACAAATTAAAAACCATAGTTAATTAATATTAAGTGATAGACTTTATTATTTATTTATTATTCCTTGTACTTGCATTACATGAGCTTACGTTAGAAACGGAAACTATTCTTTCTTATTGTCATAGAAGTGACCTAATGAATTCGAAGCTTAAATAAATATTGTTAATGAATATACTATTACAAATGAAAACTTTTAACTTTAAATACTACTTTAGTTCAACGTTACATTTAAAATAGAACAAAGTTACAATAAAGGTATACAATGTTAAACTTCAAGCAAAATATTATGCCACGCGGCAGACGTTAACATTTGTTATAATAGGCTATAACATTAGAAATCTTACCTGTTTGGAAGATGTGTTTCTGCAAAAATATTTAGCTTATCATTCAGTAAATACTGCATAGTCAACATTGCTTTGTTCTCACTATATCCTAAAGAACAATTTAATTAATACTAAGGGAAGGCCTCAGCCATGCTGGACTATAAACTAGAGGTAATGTGATGGATCATCTCGATTGAGGGAAGACGCCTCCTCATATAACAATGCCATGAAAGAACAACATAATTTCCAATGAGAGAAACTAACTAGACACAACATAGTTTTTACTAAACAATCTGCCTTCATTTATTTTTTATAAAAGGTGTCTATAGATATGTTTGAAACATAATGTACATCTTAAGATGTCTATGTAGTATCTGCCATCTACCGATTAACCGATTGAATAGCTATAATCAAAAAATCTTGTGCAGCATCTTGAAGATTAACTTTCCTCTTGTTTTATTTTAAAGAGTTTTTTTCTTAATGTTAAAAAAAAAACAATAGAGGTATGTGTGCAATTATCAATTAAAGTAGATTTATAACTTTGAAAGCCTATTTTTAAAAAAGTTTTTTTTACCCCTGACGACGTATTCCAAATAAATGTTTATGAAGTAACAAGAGACATTTCTTATACTACTTCTTCAATAAATACGAGTTTATGTTTATACGTGCTCACAACGCGAACCCGAAAAAATTTATTGAAATTAGTTAAGTAAAATCAATATATTTCATAGAAATTAGTTTAAGTTATAACTTGTTAGGCATAAAACATGGCGGCTGAAATAGGAGCTGCGGTGGTACCTACCCAGTTGGTCTCCGCCAACAAAGTCCTACCACCAGTGAAATACCTACGTTAAGTTTTAGAAATATCATTAGAGATGTTAAACTATACTTCCGGACACATCTATCGGCCCACCACCCAGTGTTTAAAGTTTCGACGGTGTCTAGCTAATAATAAATGTTAGGTGGAGCAATAAGTTTTAATGCAGTTTTGAAGCAGATTTATCGGTCAACCCCTATGTAGGTTCTTTTTTTATTTTTTTTGTAATTTCGAATTGATTTGGCCGGCAGAAGTTTTACAGCTTGAGCGACAATTTCAGGCAGAGTATCCATATTTTTTGGTCAAAACTGGCTCTAAGTTTAGATTTGCCTTTTTATGGAACCAATAATCGGATACATAAACAAAAATTCCAACTTGTGCGAAATAAAAAAGTTTTCTCCATTCCTGGGTCGTTGAAAACAATGAACAACCCCGAATTTTCGTTTTTTTTTTCATAATCCTGAATTCAAAATTAAAAAAAAACATGCATCTTTATGCATGTTTTTTTTTTTAATTTTGACCCCCTTACACAACCCCCTTTGACAACCTTTGTTGACCAAAAAATCAGCTTTAAAACTGCATTAAAACTTAGCTCCACCTAACATTTATTTTTAGCTAGGCACCGTTAAAACTTTTAAACACTAGGTGGGCCGATAGATGTGTCCGGGAGTGTATATTAAATGTATATTAAAGTACTTGTTGTTAATCATAAACTTAAAAAGAGTTTTTTACTTAATATGACATTACCCATCAGTAAAGCAAAAATAATGTGAAGAGACGCGCGCCAAAGTGCAAGATGTTGTATTATCACAATATTTTTATATTACCATTGTTTAGATATCCACTTTATATATATATATATATATATATATATATATATATTGTATGTATATATATTATATATATATATTATATATATATAAATAGAATGTTTTGAAAAAAAATAGTAACAGCAAACAATTCCTACATCGAAATTAAAATGTAGTTTTTTATTAAAAAAATTTATAACGTGTAAAATTTTGTCAGAGAATATGCAAACATCATATATATACATAAAAATTACATTATTACATAAAAAAATTAGTTAATCGTATTTTTTTAATTATATACACTAGCGCTTATTGATGTGTACTATGTAAACTAGTGTGAGAGGTCTGGCACAGGCATGAAGCGAGGCGACTGTCGGTCGCACTGGCTCGTCTCGATTGCTTTGAATGGTCAATACAAAAGACAAGAATGAAATGTACATTTTTTTAATTTATATATTTGAAGTGAATTTTTTTAAGAAATTGCTTATATAAAGTATTACAGGAAATGATACATCATTCACAGAACTTTCATTCATACACGGTAACTATCGACTGATAACTTGGAGAATAATGATTGCTATACAAAAATTTTGCCCTAGATCTGGGATTTATTTTACTTGACGTTAAAGACGTCACTGTGATATGATAAGTGTCATTTTCTTTGCTCAAGTGCATAAAAGTGAAAATAAATACATGAAAAATATACAATAAAAGAAGGAACCATGATTATTTATTACACTTAAACAAAAAATAGCTTTCAGTGCATATAAGTTGATAATAAATAATTATCAACAAGTAAAAAGAAATATTAACTATATCTTTACGTAAATACGCAATACGTAGGTACGATACGTTTCTAGATAAGTTCTTTACAACAAACAGATTTTCATATCCATATAGAATTTCAAGAACGTACGACACTGTTAACTAGATTAAATTCAGAACTCAGTTTTTCATAACAATAAAAACAAAATTTTCTAAACAAAAATGTTATATTGTACTCCAGATTGCATTTAAAAGTTACTATCATGTTCTCAAAATTACTTTGTTATGAATCAT
Organism: Byasa hedistus; assembly: GCA_029286795.1. NCBI lineage: Eukaryota > Metazoa > Arthropoda > Insecta > Lepidoptera > Papilionidae > Byasa > Byasa hedistus. The sequence continues at coordinate 5,154,874 of JAGSMW010000008.1, forward strand.
GTTCTTAATAATATAATTTATTATAATATCATAAGTGATACAACTAGTTCGAAGAACACACTTGAGATTTCATGAAATTTTTTATCCGAGTTTGAACGACGCAGATCGAACTTTGGTTTGAAGTTAAAAGAGAAAATAAATGTTGTTCTTAAATCATTACTATTTATGTCCATAACACAATTTAAAATAATTTAGTTTATGACATCGGCACTTCGTCATTTTTATTTATTCCATCGAATAATATGGCGGGGAATTGGAGTAAAACATGAATGTTAAAAATAGCATGAATGTAAGCATTCAAGAGCATAAGATTGATGACGACAGTTCGTAGCCTATCGACTCCAAGATAACATTGTATGCTTAATATTGCGTGACTAATCAAAAAGCAAAACCCTATTCGGTTCCCGATGGTTTAAATACAATTTCATTTACAATTACACATTATTGGTAAACTTTATGTCGAACACAACGGTATTTATTATAATCATCAAAAATATGGTGCACCACCTGACCAAAAAAATGTAAAAGAACATTATTTTTCAATGTTAATAATTTTATTTATAAATGTTTTATATTATGTTTCCTAAAAATGGGGTATTATATAGTGAACAGAATCATTCGCTTAAATAAATATCTCTGCGTGTGCTCTCTTACATCAGTGATTTGCGCACTTAGCATAGAACAGATGTAACTACTGATACTACTAATGAAATACCTAAGATATTTCTACAGAAGTAACCCGAACAGGCTTAAAATGCACGTAAAGACAAGAACTAATATAACCTTATCGCAGGACTATTGACACGCGGGTGTTATTGAAAGAGGTCGTAGGAACAGCAAATTTAATCAATGCTTTATGTCTTTGCAGCTCCCATTTTTTCCTGGAAGTAATTTTTTATCGACCTCTGAGATCGCAGCGTCTTTATACCAGCGCTGTGAGATGCGATGCCGCTCACCTGAGCAGCCGTTGACGCGTAGCGTATCTCCGCCCACTTGTGGCGGTTCCGTATCTTTTGGGGAATCGTTCACGGAACGTCCGCATGTCTTGCACTTTCATGCCGTACCATCATAAAGCACCACAACAAGAGTGAGCGCGGCACGCGAGTGACATAGTAAGGCGGCGCGGGCGGCGCTGAGCGAGTGTAGCGCGGCGCCGCGCGGCTCTACTGCCGGCCGCCGGCCGCGCGCTACGGGCGCGGCGCCGCACGCCTGCGCGCTGCATCGCCGTTCCCGCTCCCCCTGCCCCACTAAACCGTTACAACCCTCTTTCGCTCCCATCTCGCTACTCCCTGCTTAGATATTATCAATAAAATTATTGTACGACATGAACTCGTCCGATAGTCACAGCCTGTCATATAGTTCGTTCATCGGCCGTGAAATTAAATAATTTAGTTTTAAACAAGTCCATCACAAAAAACTATCTACGTTTACTACAAAATGATAAAATATTGAAGCTTAAGTTGAATTACCCATCGATCGAAGTACTCGGTGTGATTTATCATTTGTCAAATGTTATTAAATGGTTACTTTATCATAGTCATTTATTAGATACAATGATAAAATAATAAACGACGCAATTCTTTAAATAAAAAGGGAAACAATATTGTTCAATTATATTATGCAATTCAAATGCACACTTTTAAAAAAAGATCTTGTTCTACTAATACTGCAAAAAAAGCCAGTACTTTTAAGGCTCTGTAAACCAACTAAGACTAGTTCTTCATAACTGTTAACTTGTTCACTGACTGAATTTAAGCATCTTCCGATTTTAAGCAGACTGAATCTATGTGGTGGTAACAGCACTACGCAAGTGGACGGACTTTTCGAACTTTAACATCCCTGCGGACAGCGTGATCATTCACTTGACTATACGAAGACGGTCTGCTAAAAACATTCTGTAAAACAACAACAAAATCAATAGGACTGTTTTCACTGATAAAGTCATATCTTGAATAATTAAGTCTTTATAATAATTATGAGAGGTGCAAATTTACATAACATAAGCTTATATAGCCATTACTCGTACATAAGTATAATAAAAATAACTAAAACAGTACAGCGCAGTCCATTTCAATGCTATTATGAATTTCTGTTAAGAAACTTTATAATGTCACCAATTTCTTGATTCATGTTGCGCACGGACGGAAACATTTGTCTTACAAATACATACGTGTTTAAAACGAACCTACAAAGTTATCCATTTTGTCAGTTCAAATATAACATTGGATTCGACTTCTTGGTTTCTTGGATTACACTTCTCATAACTCTTTTTAAATTTTCCGGAATAGGTTGAAACTAAAATCATACTGCAAGTAAAGTTTTTATTATTAGCTATTTGCTATTATTTTAAAATTATGTTCAACTAACCTTTTGTATAACTGAAAAAGTAATAATAATATGGAAAATAACAATAAATTAATTAGATTTACTACATGTCATGTATATACTATACGTTATTACAGTAAGCAGCTTTCTAATTTTATTAAGGAAAACTTGAAAAGCAATGGTACCATACTATACATACATTCTAATATTTCTTACGTACTGCTAGTGCCGATTTTTTGGAACAAAATTTTGTAACGAAAGTATAAATATTAATCTGCATTTCATTTATAACACCATGGAAATACTTTTTATTATGAGTGCTCCAATTACATCAAATTGATACAAATGATAAAGTTAACGTTTTTTATAAATATATACTAAACGTCTTTAGTTTTAGAAGTGCCATGTACAAGGTAAAATTGTAATTTTCACTTACATTTTGCTAACCGGTCACTCTGTGATTGGATTTATAAAACTTTCTTTACGTGTGGGAAATGCTTTCGCATACTTGAAAAAAGACAGGTCATATCGTACCGCCACGACAAGAACAGTGCAAGGTGAGTTTTATACAATGAAATATTAAATTTGTATCAACTAAAAATTTATGATTTTTTTTTGTTATTTACCACTTACGTTAAGTATGACTGCGTGACGATTAGACCCTGGCAACATTCCAGTTACGAGATAAGGTTTTTGTCACTGTGCGCCTTGTGTCAATAAATAATTTTGGTGTCGTGTTCCATATCATTGACTGAATCGCAACAAATGAATTTAAAAAGTAAATTTAAGTTAAGATTGATGTGTCATGATCTATTCTATGGAGAAAGATGCAAACAAAAATGACAAGATAGCACATGTGTATGGTATTGTCTGACTTGTACATTTATCTATCATTCGCTGTAAATTTCCTTTATCCGATATTATCTAGGTATTATTTCTTTCAAACTGTATTGCGTAATTTATATTGTTTCAATTCGAAGCGCGCTGTACCTAGTTAAATTACTATGGTAACGAGACTTAACATCCTATGAATATACTTGCGGTAATACTGTATATTAAAGAAAGTATGAGAATTGGCGTTTAATTTACTTTATTTGATGATATTTCAAAAATCATCCTATTTTACTAAAAAAATGTTTTTCATTTAAACATCCGAAAAGGTAGGTATTTGGAATTATTAGAACATGTTACGTACAAGATTCAGGTCGAGCCCTAGTAATGCCTTTATTGTTCGAAATCGAATTCACTATACCCTTAAGACGTGACATCGAAATCTACGACGTATGCATACTCGAAAAGTCCTCCAACAAGAAAGTCCTAGTAATGGAAAAAGTATTATGGCTGTACGAAATGAAATGAATAACACTAAACATTAAATAATAAAAAAATTACTTATCTAAAAGAGCCACACTAAGAACAAACCAATTTATGCAATTCGTGACGCATTAATGGAAAAAGAGGCCATCAACCTTTTTTATCATACGAGTATAAATCATGGGTCGCCAAAAATAATTTTTTTTTGGTCTATTATTAATCATACATATGTGTAAGGAAATTAAACCCGGAAAATATCAAACAATATGTTAGACAATACAAGAAAAATACTCTACTGATTCTTGAGTCCATCATTTATAGTTCCGTGGCATTTCTTTTGCGAATAGGTATTAAATTCTGTCAATCAGTAAATTAATGTATGTAGGAATATGTAAAACTTTCACAAATACATAACTAATGAATTAAAAAAAATATTCTTCACTTTGCCTTGACATAAGGGTTACAAAAATTACATAACGCACAGTAGTCTACATAAATCAGTGGCCTTTGCAGATAGTTTCAGTCATAAAGCGACGAAGTGCTGGAATAATATACCACCCCTCTAAAAAGCGCACTTACTCTATTTTCCTTCAAAACTAAATTAAAGACATTCCTTTTAGAAAAACAAATTAATTACCAATACTAATCCTTAATTCCAGCACACAAACTGCTGCAAAGCGGTCGAAACGTCAGGAATAATTATAATAAAACAAATAAACGCGATAAAATCCGTAAAATTCAGTTTTAATAAATGTGTGACATTCGCGGAAATATAAGAAATCATTATCCAGCACACAAATCAAAGTTTCACTTCATTTCATCATTTCAATAATTTATTCTTTCGTTTTATTATTTAATTCATCGTATACACTAAATAATAACGTATAAATTGAACTATAGATATTATGTACGCGCAGGAGCACCTCTCGGATAAAATCGTCTAAATAAGGTGGTAGCTGAAAACCAGTGTGTTGCTCACTCCGTAGTAACATTTGCACTGAGCTACGGCCTTTTTGCACCATTGCAGTACCTACAGTAATAAAATTTGTAAATATAATTATATTAATATGCTTTTGTTTGTATATTCTTTATAACATTGTATCTGTTTACTTTTATATATTTGTACTGCATGGACAAAGAAAACATCTGTCTATCTAGAACTGAAAAATTTCATTTGTTTTAATAAAAACTTCTATGTCCTCCTCCGGCACTCTTATATTGAGCGCTAATTAACTTTTGTTTTTCCGTGTAAACAAGACTCAGCTGGCACCAGACAATCAATTTCCTTAGTTACTCGTGGAACTAAAATAAGTAATCAATAATGGTTTCTCTGACGAGTTAAAGATGTTCAATAACAGAGAAAAAATTGTGGGCTACATTATCGATTCGCAAACTGTTTCTTTTTTTATTAATACAAGGAGTTGGCGAAATAAGTTTCTAATGAAATAAAAAAAGAATATGCTGCATGAATCAATGTTAAACTTATATAGAATATGTTTGTTTTTAGATGAGTTATTTATAAACAATTTTTATGACAAAAATTAACAAAACAGCGATAATGCGATTGTTACTGCCATATATAAGGATTTTTATTTATTTATTTATTTTACAAAATGTACAAGCTTTAAAAATTGCAAATATTACAAGGACGCAGTTTTTATTAATCTTATTCGCAAGGTGTGGAAGAATTTAGAATAGTGGGTTAAGCAACGGATAACGGAGGTGTGGCTACAATTGAAATGATTCAATCTTTTGTATTTACTAGTTTAGCCCGGAATGTATTTCTATTGCAGTGTCACAAAATGTTACACAAGCTTAAAGAGATCTGCCAAGAAACATAATGAAAAATGGCGACATCGGGGTTCTGTTCCAAATATTAAAATTACTAAATTTATTCTCGTGTCAAATAAAAAAAAAATTAACTATATATTGATTATCTAGATAAATCAATACAGATATATTTATTAATAATGTTTTTTTATCACTTAATAGTCTATGATATAATATGTAGAATTTGCAACGCACAATATGATACAAGTCAGCATTGTAATAAAATAAGGAATCATTTTAGGCAAACCAAGTACTTATTAACAGATTGCTTAATATTTTCATTTCATATAAAAGTAGTTACATGTAATTCATCGTAATTAAACAGTTTGTTACAGATAACGTTACTTATTTTTATAACGTCGATCTCATCCCTTGTAATGTTCGAAATCCATTATTTAAATATGTTATATCATGCACTGTGGATTCAGCCACTGAAATATTGGTAATCATTAAATCTGTTAAAAATAAGTGTCCATTTTAAATAGCGCCATTTAGGAGAATTATTGCCACGTCAGTTTATATAACAACACCACCAGCCATCTATTTTATAGTTAGTCCGGTTTGTTTACATACAGTTTTTTTTTTCAAAACTGTTTGACATATGTCTTAGTTTATGAAAACAATTTCTGTATTTTACTTCGTAAATTGCACTCATCTTATTTTACAACAGTACGATATCATTTCAAAATTACACAAATTTCTTGAATTTTTAATAAAATTTAAGTTTATTTAAAAATTTACACATACGTTTTTAAACTTTTAAAGGTGAACTTGTTGCTGAATATTAGACTACCGCTTAGATTTGATCGTTTTCATTATTGAAACAGAGACTTTAGCCATACTTGTCAGTGGCATAGTTATAGAACAAGCGCTAATTCTAAAATACACAAATAAAATTATAATGTAATTGCTTTACCCCTTTTATCCTCTATATCTTATATCGTTGCTTAGTAGGTCAAGCCGGGTGATTTCGCTCTATGATACACTGTGTACGAATGTAGCACTAGTTATATACTTGTAATAAAATTTTAAATTTAATTTTCTTTTTAATTTCTTTAAGCTTTTTTCGTGTAAAAAAGTTTTTACCATGAAATAATTTCATCTTGTTCCTTAAAACGATACTATTAGTACAAACATAGTATAATTTCGAGAATAAAATCGAGGTGACAGCCACAATTATTTTTTTAAAAAAATTACGATTAACGTAACGGAATGTATAATTTCAGAAATTTATAAGCAATTTTTGATAGAAGTAAAGGGATTAAAATTATTTTAATAATAAAGAATTACTAAGGAATAATAAATTTATTTAAAACCTCCAAAGTTTATTTGATTTTATAATTTAAAATTAGTAATATTACTCGCCTGTACTATTACACTAGCCTCAGGCTTTGTTAAAATTTCTTGCGATAAAAAACGGAAAAGTCGTTATAGGATTTCGGCCGTGGGTAAGCCAACCCGTGGTCATTACTTCTATATCTTACACCCTATCGTAATGTGACAGCACTCTTCAAGGTTGGCGTAGGGCTGTGAACACCTAAGTACACAGATATATTATTTTGTTTGTACTAGTAAAATTACACAACATACATTTAATGTAATAAAACAATTTGTAATATTTATAACGTGCATTAAAATCTTTAGGCCTTTTAGATTCCAAGTTGGGGGCGCCTATGGATTATGTTGGATTTGCATTGACTAGTACCCGCATGCTCGCTATTCATAGCTTTATGGCGGGACCACAGGAAAGCTTTTGCACACTTCCGCGTCTTTGCTAAGACTGAGCAAATCTGTCGACGGATAGCTGCTAATACGTATGCAGCTGATTTAATCACTGAGCCCTCAGTTCAACAAACCTTTAAAACGCGAAATGGTTAACTATGATATTGTACCCTGAAATAAGTCAGCCCCGTCCGCCCTGAATAGAAAAAAATGTCGTCCATTTTAAAAGTACTTAGAGGGATCTAAATTTTATCGTTATAATTGACGTTATGCATATAGTTATAGGTCAACATTAATTGTAGTAACGAGTATGTAGTTTCTATAACGAAGGTGTATTATTCGGTTTGTATAATTTGCCACAAGGTGGCACAGCAGCATATCAAATTCTATGCCGTTCGTAAAAATGATTTATGTTGTAAAAAAATATTTCAGTTTCGACAGCAGAAATAATTTGATGATTTTTATTTTGTTAAACCAATTCAACAGATAAACTCTGTTAGGTAATTTTTAAATTCAACCCACAAAGTCGGTATTTATTAACAGTTTTAAGAGTGAAAATAACTTTACATTATGTCAGTTGTGTTTAGTTGTTTTAATTTGAAACTGGAGACATAAAAATGTGTGCAAAAAATAATTATATTACTGTCTTCTTTTTATTTAATTCAAGATTCAAAGACCAATCATTTGCAGATATGTAATAAACTATTTCACGCTATAATGTACTAAATCAAATGCCTCGATTGTATTAACTACTTCATGTCATAACCACTTCGTACGAGTAATAAACTTTTTGCACGTTACTCTCCTTCGAGAACAGATTTGATTATAATCAACGTTGAAATGGTAAAATAAGACGGTAAAATAGTACTTATAATTGTTAGTACCATTTTGCCGTCTAAACCTGGTTATGATCGATCGAGTTGAAATAAAGGCTATTGCACACCTTAAACGTTATTTACGTTACCTAGTTTCTACCTAAATAGGGCATCGGCAAACAACAATCTATCCGTCTGCCGTGCGAGTGCATTCTACGGTGCTGTCTAAGTAATCTTAAGCTTATTGTCGACATACGATACTTTTGATGTGCTTTTGTTGTGTTTTGGTATACCATATTATTCATTTGCCGCCAAACCCAATGATGGTTACTTTTTATCAAACTATTCCTGAAATATAATTTTTGTTTGTGTTTTTTCTAATTAACGTTAATTGAAACACACTCATTACTTTATTATTATATATCTTTTTTACTTTATCATTCTTTACTTTTTTATTTGATGAATCGACAAGACGAGCTAGTCGTCCACTTGATGGTAAAAGATACATCTGGTCATAACAACGTAGCACTAGTTAGGATGATATACACAGCACCACATTGTGCTCGTCTCCTTGTGACAAAATGTTAAGGCTCGTTACTTCATTATCTTCACGAGTTTTAAAGTTCTTCAAACCCAGCTAAACAGTAATGTTTGCATACTACTAAACAATAGCAGAAACAGGAGCTGCACTGGTACCTACCTAGACAGTCTACGTCAACAGACCTACTGCCGGTTTTCACATCTGATTGTAGCAGCATGATGTTGCAATTATGTACCTATTATGTGTTACATGAATAAATTTAGAACCGCAGAAAGCAGAATGTACTATGTGCTTAAAATTATATTAGCCATAATTACTTAAACATGAACTATTGTAATCGATCAAGATACAAAAAAAAACATCGTAGACAAAGATTCGTGTTCCAATTAATCACGACCTTTACCTAAAAAACATGTTGACTTAGCATTTCGCCGTCATGGATCAACTGATCACAGTTTCGTGCTTTATGTATTTTAGTGCTGGGCAGGTCAGAGCATTTTTATCTAATATAACTAGTAGTAGAAGACAGCTGTATTTATATCGTGAATGAAGAAAAATATTATTTAGGATCTTTTTAAGTAACGATCATGTATGTACTTACGTATACACAACACAGTCTTTACCACAGACCCTACAGATTTATATAAGGTACAGATCTCAGTAACGAGAACTTCTTTCGTTAAACATTAATAGACGAAAAACGTCTTACGTTTAAAATCTTTAATTAGAAACTATTAATATAAGCAGCACACTTCATGATTTCTTAAATGTAACTTACATGACCAAGGCTATCGAGATAACGTTTGGGCGGTGATTGCATGTAGCAGCAGAATTCCAGCGCCGTACATTCATGATAGGGGGGCGGTCAGTGATAACAGTCTCGGTGGTTCGCCTCGACAAGCACCGTGCATTTTCGATACAATCTCTTCTTATTTATAACGCTGCTTTACTTGTTACATTTTAAAACAGATCTACTACGATCTTACCCACGAATAAGAAATACTTATATATTTTTGTTTTAAATTTTGTTCATTATTATAATTCACTTCCACTTAAATTTCATTTATGAATTTCCTATTGATATTCCTTTCGGTCGCAAATAATAACAGGTAAAATTTTTATTACGCCTTTATATTTACCTTTAATAACTATTTGAACTATAATGGTCAGAAATAACTACAATATTTTTCAAAGCAATAAACCGATAATTGACTCATTCCATGAACAAACCTGAAAGAACCTTTTCCAATCATGAAATTCGTAAGGGTAAACGTCAACTTGTTCAAAACGTTTAAAGTTCATCGAAATTAACCTAGTTTCTAGCATTTACAGCCACTTTAGCTTTTACACAACAGTATGTGCAGAACAAGGTCGACGAAAATATAAGTGATGCGAAAATGTTTATCGACCTAAGAGCGAAAATTTTTAATGAATGTAACCAACGATAAATATTAGGGGGTAAAAACTAAATGAAATATTTATATAATATATAGCTCAACGGACAAAAAGGGGCATAAATGTACCCGCAATTATTTACTTTGACACCTTGTTCTATATAAGAATACACAATGCTCATACATAAATTATATACCCATGTAACAAAACTGCTGCATATTTTCCTAAAATGTTTCTTTTTAAATTAATTATATCTTAACATCAATGTGTGTACGGGCGGGCATTTCCTACTAATAGGTTAGTCACTAATGTATACTGTGAAATGCATTTTTATGGAAATAAAACTTTTTGATAAGAGGAAATAAGTCAACTAAAAGCGATATTAATTTAATTATGTACAATACGTACGACCATAAAAGGGCTTTACGCCAATTTGTGTGACAATAATAAATCTTAAACGCTTATCACATCCGACATTTTATGTATTTCTTTTTTCAACGGAACGATAAACACGAGTTTGAAAACTGAGACAGCTATTTAACTTTTAAATTATAACACTTATAATTTTCTTAATTGATCAGCTTTGAAAGAAGTAAACCAATGCTAAGCTCTATTTTTGGAATATTTAAAAATAGTTACTGAATTTCTGTCTTTTGTAATAAATTTCTTTTTTAATGTTGCACATGTGCAACCTTTTTTCTACAACAAAAATTATATTGAATAGATTGTGAGCAGTAAAAAAATAAAGACACTAATTATTCTGTATATTTTAATGGCGTAATTCATCATCAGTTTCCACAGCCTCGCAACTATGATACTTAGAGGATGTGTCCGGGCAGCTATCTGCTACTGAGAGGTCGTCTGAGGATGCCGCGGGTGCCTCGTGTTCTGCTAGAGGGATGAGTTCCTCGTCTTCCTCCACATAAGCAGCACCGGCAATGCCGTTGCGCTTCGCTGTGTTTACTGTAAGTTCCGAATCACGTGTCCAGCAGTCTGAGTGGTTTATTGAAATATTAATGAAACATGTATAAAGAATCATATACATACATGAAAGTAATTTGTTACTAAATTTTGCGTTACGTATATATCTTTCGATAAACTGTTGTGGATCCTTTATAATTTCTGAAAACTTGCAAAAAAACTCCTAAATGATTTTGTTCGTTTAATTCGTAGTAATAATATTTCCGGAAAATAATTTCAATAAGGCTGTTATTGTATTTTGTGCTGTTGTCTATTGTTGACTTTTACCTCTTTCAGCACAGTTAGATTTTATGTAATTTAATTGAAAGTTATTAATTTTTGTACGGAGTTAAAAGATTTCTGCACGCTACTTACTTGGCCGTTTTTTCGGTGGTACAGGTTGTACTGTAGTAGGTGGCGGCGCCTTGTTAGCAGAACGCAGTCTCCTTGGACTTCTAGCGAGAGCATGTGAGATACTTGGCAACCTAATATCCAAATGCGATCCTCTCTCCGTTACAATTTTGTTGTTCATAGCGTACAGTTTCGTTGTTATATCGCGAGCAATCAGAGTTGTTACCACGCAAGCGAGGTAAGGCTCTTTTACGAATAGATACTCGAGTGAAGTGCGTTGCCAGTAAACGTAGCGGCACGATGAAGCAGCCACGATCGATACCTTTGACAAAATAAATCATACGCAAAATTAATGAAAGAATTTTAAATAATTATTAATATTTTTATTTAAAGTTTAAAACATTGTTATTTATCACAAAAAAAAAACAATATAAAAAACCGTAATGGAAACCGCTAAAGAAGTTCATAAGATGTCCAAAAATGTGAAATGTAAATTTATTTATTTTATTCGATGATGCGACGAGACGTACTGGTCGGTCGTCTGATCTATTTGGAATAAATAAAACCATTAACTTATCCTATAACTTGTATGACGGAATTACAAACTAAGCTATCGCCACTTCATTAGTCCATATGGTCGGGTCAAATTACGGCACCCTAAACAATGAAGTCATCAGTGTCTCACCTCTGGGCGTTACCTGACCTCATTACTTTATTTACTACCTGACAGAGGCATTAAACGTTAAGGTATATGTGACGCAAAGAGAAATTAGTTAAAAATACCTTACATTATAGCTAGAGAGTATATTAGACACTTTTTAAAAAAATTAATCCGCGTAGCGACGAATTGAGAAAGACGTTCACTTAATAGTGTACACTCTGGGCGGTAACAATGTAGCGCTTGTTAAAATGATAAACACTTCCCACAGTGCTCTCTGTAGGATAAGTTATTAAGCCTCGTTATCCCGCTAATTTTACTTATTTATATGAAATTGTGAACAGTAACTGTTCCACTAATGTTTGATTTGATGTATTTTCTCCTGATAAATTTTCTCTATATATTTCTTCATATACGTTAAAAAATCAGGCAGGAGAACTGTTCAATTCCAGCTTTATAAAAAATGTAAAAATAGCAGATTAGTTACAGCTCTTGGTACCAATACTTTCTTTTTAATATTACAAATACTAATGTAGAGAAACAAATATTATAACAATGCTCAAGATTTTTAATTTCAGCAGACCACAACACTGATTTTTCTAGAAAATTTCCATTAGCCAACCAAGACTGGGGCTATTCTTATATAATAGGGCAAAGCTGTTATTTCTTCTTGTGGATTTATTTATATAGATACTTTGTTCATTTAACAATAAGTAATTTATTAAAGAGATAACATTTTATTTTTGTAATCCGTTAATTAATCAAGCTTAATAGCTTGTTTAAAAAATGAAATACAAAAAAAAACAATAAATACTTACCTTAAATTTTTCATCGATTGTAGCACGACTAGATTCAAATTCAGGCGAGTCCAAAAATTCACACGGCAAGATCGGATGTAGGAATTGATGGCCGCTCATAACGTTTACCTGTTCAAAATATTATAATAGTTTATAAATAAAAAGTTCGTTAACTCTACTACAGTCGCAGAAGAGGTAGCACCAATGCCACAATACTGCATAAAAATTCGAGTGCACTTTGTGCCTGTTAATTTTCATTTAATATTATTACATTAATTATATTGTTTCTAGCTAAACCAGAGCTGTTATAAATAAAAACATTAATTTTATTATTACAATTGGCTAATACTTGACCTCCGCTTCAAATGGTGTTAAATGACAAAGAGGTCGTAAATGGTAAAGCGTGCTGTACGAATACTTTGATTGTAGTAATACTTTGAATATTTAATTGTAGATGTTCAACGAGAGCGGTAACTAACTAATGATTAAATAATGAGTTTTATTTTAACGTTAAGTCAAATTGGCAATTGGGCGATGTATTCATCCACAAAGTTCGTCATTATAAAATTACAATACTTTATGACAAAATTATATCACCTACCTTTCCCGATAAAAGAAGTCCTAAGCGATCGGTCTTCGTTAGATTCTGCATCGCGTAAGCCTCCCCGGCGTGTAGCGACATTATATGCGCGAAGTCGGGGGAAACCATGCGCTTGAACTGTAATCTGGTTACCTATCATTGGAGTGACAATTTGTATACATTGTAAGAACGTGAGGATTATGAGGCGTGTAAAGCAATAATACTCCGGCGAATACTAAAAAACAAATATAAACTGGCTAATAACGTTTTTGTGTGGTTAGAATGATTCGTCACCAAAAGTTAATTTTTAACGGGATTACAACTACTACTGATTTACCCCATGGTTACAAATATTTTTAATAAGGGATTTGGTTCAATGAAAATTATTAAAATAGTACCTTAAAGGGTTCAAAAAGTGTATGGTAGACTTCTTCGAGCTCAGGGTCGAATTTCACTGGCCTCATCTCGTAAACTAAGTAAACTACTTGGGCCAGGTTTAGGAAAACAAATCCAAAATTCCATGAAAAAGCGTCGGGTGAACATATCACATGCCATGCCCAGATAGAATACAGCATAAATCCTTAAAACAAATAATAGATACGATATTACTACTTTTAACAAGTCCGACATACAATCTCTGAAATTAACTCTGTTTGCTTTAGATATCAAACAACAAAACTGGTAAAAATGGTCTCTTTTGTGATACGTACCTAAACTAATATTAATGAAGAACCGCAGACGTAATAGTGTTTTATATTTATTAACGATATAGCCAAGTTTTCTATTCGGCTAAATACTACCATATTGTAAATATGTATATTTCGAACTGTTAGTTAAAAATGATTTATAACCTTATTTTTTCACTGCGGTAGGAATTTAATAAAAACGCTGTTTCTGGGGGGAAGACAAGGTTATGTGGAATATGTAGCAAGTGCTCTGAGTCCGTTGCGGGAGGCCCAAGACCTTCTAAGGAACCTCTCACTGCATTACGCTTAAATACATCTCAGGGAGGGCCTTTACCAGCACCATTGCTTTCCTACGACAAATACGAGATCACGTCGTACACGTCATGCACACCTTGATTAGCATTGAGGGCCATTTTACGCTAGTAATTTCTTAATTTTCTGTTTTTGAGTATATTATAACTATTTACCAGCGTTTCTATATTTTAAGAAAGCTAGAACTTACCAAAAATTAATATTGTATGCATCCATAACTGACCCTTTTTGGTACTTGGCGCGCAATATGAAGCCACAAACAACATGTTTGATAACTGGAAAATATCATGAGTTAAATTGATATTTTGTAATTCGATTAAGGTAACAAGTAGTTAAGATATTGCTACGCTAACAAAGAACCTTAAAAACTTTTTATATCTTACCGGTAACAAGTTTATCCAAATAATATTCTAAAGTGGTCTTAGTTAAAAATAATTAGTACCTGAAATAAGGGGTGCTGCGGATATCTCCACAAAGGACACCAAGGCCAATACCATGGACCTGAAATCGATAATAATGATTTTTACATTGAAAATATTTTAATTTACTTACAGACGTCAAAACTCGACGTCGCTTGGAGATGTTGGATAAAATTAATTTACAATGAAGAATAAACTCTAAACAAGAATCTCAAGCTGTTACACTCATAATAACAATAATAAAAAGCAAATGTGTTATATATGATTTATTTTTTTTAAAATAAAATTGTTCCTTATATAAAAAAGTCTTTAGATGTCACACTTTTTTAGTTAAGAGATTTTTCTTGTGAAAGTAGTTTAAAATTATTATGAGCAATTATTTTCCTGTTAAAAAGCTTGTAAGTCTTCAAAAATAATTATTATTGAATTATTTTTTCAATAAGGTCCCGAAAAAACTTGAAATTAACCCGTTCATACAAAACTAATGGTTGATCATATGTGCATATACAAAAAAAAAACCTATTTTTGAGGTCGATCCCTTTATATACAATGTACACATTATAACATTCTTTTAAATGAATAGAGAATAAGATTGTGGTCTTATTTTGCATAACGTAGAAATCCAGAAAAGAAGACTTTTTACAAAAAGACAATTTACATTTAAATTCAATTGAATAGCGAAGGTTAAAAGTAAAAAGATCGTGCAATTTGGTAAAACAGTTAATTACTAGAAAATTTAATTTAAGGTTTACCTGATGGCATTGTATAATTAATTGATCCAAAGCCTTGAAATGTCCCATTTTCGCCGGGCCATGTAAAATTTAACTCACTGATTTCTAAATATTCACTTTTGATTCCTAGTAGCGCACTTTGTTGAGACATTTTTTTTACAAATGGTTGGAATGTTTTGAACAAACTATAATAACTACAAAATATTTCCGAGAAAATTTGTTTATTCTTTGTATAAATTCTTTATAACCGTCTTATTCTTAATTTTTTTTGCGATAAACATTATGTATAGTAACGAAATCAATAACAGAGATCGTATCCCAAGTACTCAAAAATATTTCAAAAAATGCCATCTAGTTGAAATAAATGACAACGAATTGAAACGTTGTCTGGTCTATGTTTTTAACAGATTATATTAAATATTTTTAAATTTACTATGTCCTAAATTATTCTATTGTACAAATATATACGTGAATACATTAAATCTAAAATGAACTAATATTTTACAAAATTAATAATTCTTTCATTACAATTAGTAAACAATTCTTGTAACTATATGGTAAAATAAACGTAAATATTTATTATAATATATAATAAAAAACGGACTCTCAAGGTAAAATAGAAAATATGCCCTGCTATGCATATATTGGTTGTAAGTTTTGTGTTATTCTTTGGTAAAATCATGATGCTGTAATTTATTTATTAAAGGTGTTTTTTTTATATGGGCTATAGCAATTTAATGTCAAAGTCATATTATTTAAATTCAATAAAAAAAGTTTATCTTGACATTTAGCCCTGGTTGTCTACGGTCTGATTTGCCTTTTTAAAGGGTGTAATGTGAGATTGTGATCGCATTTAATAAAATCCTTTACAAATTTCGGCAATGAGGTAGAACCGATTAAGTAAATATCAAAATACATTAAACCAAAATATTATGCCTTAAGTTTTTGTGTCAACAAATTATCTCGGGAATGCCGAACATGAATAATGCCCCCGTTTCCAATGGTAAGTAAAAATATTTATTATATAAAGCATAATAATTATGTGTCAGCATTTTAAATGTGGTAGTCGTGAGAAAAAACATTTCTTTATTTCAATAACTTTAAAATGTAGTAGATACACATGATCATTTTTTTAATCTATTTCCTATCAGATGGTAATACGTTCCTTGAATAAAATAAATTTATGCAATAAATTTTATTGAATTTTAAATTCATAATAAGTAAAAAAATTAAGTCTTCCCATTTTAAATTTAAAAATCTGACTACAAATGTTATAAATTCAGTATTGTTTTTATTAAATGACTCTTTAAGCAATCATTACAAAGTTACTCATTGCATTAATAATTATAGAATGATGAAGTTTAGTTTTCAATATATAGATTTTTTTATAATTTTCAATATTTTGGCGATTGTTAAAAATTGTGCAACTAAAAGTAAAACATCTATTAACAGCAGTAGTATACCCTACATGATTAAGGATCTAGTAACCACCACTTTGTTAAGAACCCTTGAATTTTAAAATAGCTGCTAAACTATTGCCAGCAATCATGTAATTTTGAAAAATGAATCTAGGCTCAAATCTGAAACAAAAATCACTAAAATGTATTGAATGTTACACAGAGTCTGTGGAACAATGACATAAGGAAAAAAGATTACTTAATTATATTTTTTGTTTTAAAAAGGGTTTATGTTCTTAAAGCAAGTATTTCTTTAAATACATGTTTTATGTGTTGATATAAAATGTTTAAATTAATGCTACAAAACCAAGGTAAAATAATCTAAAGTACAAATTAACTGGTTTTCTTTCATGATATTACATTTCATATTAAATGACATTGGAAACAATCAATTTCCATTACATTAAATTTCCACACATCTTGAGATGGTTCTTTATGATTCATGATTTTTTCATTACATTAGTTTACCCTTGATAGCAGTACAGTTATAAATTGTTTTACAATTTATAGTTGGTTTTAAATAGTTTTAAAATAATGTACAAATTTCTATAAAATATGAAATAACAAAATTACTATAAATGTGTGGGAAATTTTTAGGGCTTTACTAAAATTTAATGTGAACAATACCACATTCATGTTTATACTCATGCTACTGCTTTATGTTCATAGCATTACAAGATTAGCTGGTTTATATTGTTTATATGATGATGAAAAAAATAAACTATAAAGAGGAAAAGTAAGGAAATTTGGTAACTCATGGTTTAGGAAAAGCTATGTTGAAAAAAAACTGTCACTTTACAATGTATTTTGTGTTTGTTAATTTGTACTAAAATTTAGTCATTGTTAATGTCCAGAACAACATTAGTTGCTTATTACAGTGTGATATATTATTATGCAAGATGTGGTAAGCACTAACAAAGTAATAGGAAACATGTAAGCTTTACAGTAAAATACTCTCGAAATATGCTAAATTGTATAGTAAAAGTGTGCATTGGAAGGAATTTTGCACATTCATATGTTTAATATTAAAGAAACCTATGACAACTTTTTAGTAGGGCAAACCAATTACATTGTTAATTGTGAATTGCTTAACTTGTTTGCAGTAGTAGTGTAACAATAAATTATTTTTTATCAACAGAGATATGTTAATGTTATTGAAAGAGTGTATAATCGGACAACATTTGCATTTTCAGGGTTATACTTATATTCTAAAACAGTTTTTTATCTTTTACAATTATGTGTGTTTGTTTAACAATTGGTGGTTTCCTTATTTGAATATGCAAACATAGCCTGTAGATCAAGGTTTTGCTCCCCTAATTTCTTGGCTCATCTTGGTTCATAAATGAAATAGGTGGAGAAGTTAATTGCTTATAATTAGTTATAGCTTAGTTATTTTTGTGTCTCGGCACAATTTTTTGTGAAGGAGTATATTAAAAAATTATAACTACAGTTGACAGTAATTAAAGGTAATTATTTTGACAAGACATTATAGTTTAAATTATTATGACAATTTCTTTATATTATCTTTCAGGTGAATATGAAGTTATTGGAGACCCCCATTGGCAAATTTTTGAAAATACAGCAGAAGATCAAATCATCAAGATACGTGGATACCAATACTCCAGATTGAGAGCTTTTTTACTTCATGCATTCTGCATTTTATTTTGTGGGTTACCATACTTTGTATTAAAAAATTATCCAAAGTTTTACAAATGTATGTACATAAAATGCAGTTTGAAAACGGCTAATGTCATCTGCGGCAAGTGTGGTAAGTATTACCAACTAAGTGAAAGCAAAAAATGATTATGCCATTCATAAAAGGTTTTTTTTTACAGTTTCGGATCCCGAGGAAAAATTTGACATGGAGCCTGTCTATGAAGTAGATCTCAGTCTTTCCAATCACAGAGACAACAAATTGCGTTACTTTATCTATCAAAAAAATCGTTACATTTGGCTTAGCGATCATGGAGTCTTCATAAATGTTCAAACACTAAACGAAAAGATTACTATAAATATGTTGATGGAAAATATATCCGGCATCAATAAGCGGCAACAGAACGAATTGTAAGTTAATTTATTTTGAAGTGTAAGAACTATTATATAGTATGTAGTATGAGTCACATTTGAACTTGATATTTCCAATTAAAGTATTTTGTTGTCTGTTATAATTTTAAAACAAAAAGGTAGTTGTTTCCAAATTAGAATTTATCTTTATTTTTACCATAGTGACATATTAAAAACCATAGCACATTTAAATTTTTTTTACGGTTTCATAACATCCTTTATAACATCTACAAGATGAAAATACAAAAATATGTATACTATACCATAAATATCACGCTTTTTCTTTTCACTACTGGGTCTTTACTAATGTCAAAATCTTAAATTATTAAACTGACCCAGGATACAAATATACGACCATCATAGAACCAATGGGTATGTAGACCTTTGGAAGAGGCCTATGTCCAGCAGTGGATGTGTTTCGACAGATGATGGCCACGATGATTCATTAACATTTTATTTTTTACAGGATAAAACTTTACGGGTACAATTCAGTTGATGTTAAAGTAAAGAGCTATTGGACATTGTTCACAAACGAAGTCTTTAATCCATTTTATTTATTTCAAATATTTTCTATTGTGCTGTGGTCGTTGGATGAATACTATCAATATGCAACATGTGTATGTTTTTTATCCGTGGGTTCTTGTATGCTGGCATTATACCAAACCAAACAGGTAAAACTACTTGTAATTTGAAATACCATATACTATTTCCACCCCATATTACAATATTTAAATTAGGGCTATGCTTACATATAAATTTACCACCTGTATTTGGTTTTATCCTTCAAAAGTATACTATCTGTATGAACTTACACACTACAATATAGGTTTTGTAGTATTTAAAAAATTTAGAGGGTTTTTCGTTAACAAAGTCAAAGAGTAGATATTGTAAATGATAAAATTTATCTGCTCTTGCGGTAACTAAAAAGGGAGATTAAGATAAGATATTTTTATTTTACTTTGTAGAGAAAATACTGTAGCTTGTTTCATTGAGGATTAGGATTTTCTTTACGATAAAACGTCGCTTTTATATATATTATATTTAAAAACCATTGATGAATCAACAATTGTATTGTTGTTCGTATATTCAAAAAAATATTTCAGAGGCTTTTTAGAGTTTCCAAGAATATACGTAATAGGTACTATTTCTTCAAAAGATTTAAAAAGTTAATAAAAAAAATATAAATCGTCAACGGTATCAGTAGTATGAAGCACCAGATATTACTATTTAACATCACTATTATTTGCAGATAAGCTTAAAGCTGCATAGAATGGCGGGGTCTACGAGCGCTTTCACGGTGACAGTGCTGCGTCCGACACGCTCCGGCCGCGAGGAGTGCGTAGTAATGGGTACGCGGCTGGTACCTGGCGATGTCATGATACTGCCGGCCAATGGTTGCGTCATGCCATGCGATGCTATGCTACTGACTGGATCTTGCATCGTTAACGAAAGCATGCTCACAGGTAGGAGACATTTGCTTCTTAATTATAATGGTGATTGAAAACAAAATGGTGGTATAAACTAATAACGGGAATAGTTAAATAAAGGAAAACCCATTTAGAAGACTGGTTAGAATATCACCACCGCTGTTCTACCATCGGTGTGTCGTAATGGAGGTATATTTAATTTATAAACTCATCGTCACAGTATATTCTGTTGTTTAGAAATCGGTCTGAGAACGTGTATGGTTATACCGTCGTAGATCGGTTGGTCATTGCATTAAATGACACGAAACGTTATTTTCAGGAGAAAGTGTACCAGTAATGAAAGGACCACCATGTCTCACTATGGAGGTATTCTCTACAGAAACTCACAAAAGGCATGTATTGTTTGCTGGAACGCATATAATACAAACACGTTTCTATGGCAATAACCAGGTAATTAGGAAGTTCAAAAATAATGTTATTGAATATAGTTATTAGTTATTCAGTTAAAGATAATAAAAGTTTTATCTAATATTAGTCTTAGTTAAAGAACAAATTAGTAATGAGGGCCAGATTTAGTTTTCAGCTACTCTTTATACCTTTTTTTGATTCACCATAATATATATAAAAGGTATATTAACAATGATATGCAGATCAAGTTGTATTCCTTTTATAATAATACTCTAGTCGAGATAAAAGGGAATTAATTTCTCATTTCTAAAACTTAGATAAAATAGCACATGATAAAGTTTTTAGTAAACATTATTGAAGTGAAGCCCTGGTAGCACAGATTATGAAGCGGACGTGCGCGCTATACGTCTCGAGAAGGCGTGGGTTCGGTTGCCTCAGTGAGAGGTTCCTATGAAAGAAAATATCGTGAAGATAGAAGAAATATCTAGTACTCTCATGTATATGTGTCGACGGGCATTCCGCACGTGGTCAGCGTGGTAGACAAAATGGCCTTGACTCGCTCCTTTTAAGAGCAATCTCCGAGTTGCAATAGTGGGGCGATGTGAGGACTTTTTATTTTTATTGTATGTATTTTTTGTATTATTTCAGGTTTTAGCAAAGGTTGTACGCACTGGTTTCTATACAGCTAAGGGTGAACTGATTAAAAGTATCCTTTTTTCGAAGCCATTCGTTTTCGAATTTTACAAGGATGCTGTTAAATTTGTTATATTCATGTTCTGCATTGCCGCCATTGGGATGACCTACTCTGTTTGGTTGTACATTTTGCGGGGAGTAAGTAATATATGTTCAAAATCAGTGTTCATTAAGAATATTATATTATTGAAAGATGTCTAATGCCTATGTTCAACAGTGGATGACAATAAGCTGAAGCAATGATAATGCTAATTATATTTATTTTATAGTAAAAATCCTGTTATTGTTGGTGGCGGATACCTCTTGATTGTCTTCGTACTCTGGTAATTACTGACCACACGAGTTTTTACTGCAACAACTTGTGATATACTATGTAGATTTCCCAACATTTGGTTTTGTTATATAAAAAAATTGCCTAGACTTTTATTTGTTTTTATTTACTGATTTATTTATCGCTTGTATAAAATAAGATTACTTTTTAAATAATTCGATTTTCATAGAGTTCTCCGCGTACAATAATCCTGCGTACGTTAGACATCATTACAATTGTAGTTCCGCCGGCTTTGCCGGCTGCTATGACAGCAGGCATCATATACAGCCAGAGACGGTTACGGACAAACAACATATTTTGCGTATCCCCAGCGCGCATAATCATATGCGGCAAGTTGCAAGTTATGTGCTTTGATAAGGTTAGTTACTATATTTCCTACTATTTAATATATGTATTGTATATTATGTTTTTGATTATGTATATATAATTATATATGTATGGTATGTATAAATATACATGTTTATATATGTATATAAAACCTCGCGTGAGCGGTGTTGGCACTACTAACATTGTTTTTTTCTTGGGATTGCTCATTGTTCATTAAAACGAACATTTTCGGAATCTCACATTTGTCCGACAACGTAACGACCTCTTAAGAGGTCTGTGCCACCAGCGAACGGAGCGCAACTGTTTTTGTAGTGCCGGCGCGTTCTTTTTAATACCTGCACAAAATTTATCAATATCATAATAAATGAAATTTTAACAAAGAGACTATTTTTAAACGTATTTGCACTGTTATTTAACAAATTTTTACAACGTGATCGCGCCGACATAATTAACAATTTATTCCTTTTCATTGTATAAAATTACCGAACTTTAGTATTATCGCCTAAGCATATAAGCAACACAAACGTTTTGTTTGTTTTTTAAGTATACTAACTGACAGTATCACCAATTATAAACAAATACACAATACTCTTATTATTCCCACTACCGGGACTTTAGGCCTTCTCCCACAAGGACAGAGTCAAGGCCATTTTATCATCAATTTAATAAAACAATCACACCGGCCAAATGCAGGTTGATAATTGTCACATATCCACGAAATCTAGAATCCATTGGTTGCGTTTGATCTTTACTTTACAATTTCGCAATACAAACATATATATATATATTTATAACTTTTAAATATAATTGCAGACAGGCACCCTCACAGAAGATGGTCTGGATCTCTATGCTGTAATACCGTCAAACGTCGGTGAGAAATTCGGTCAGGGTGTGGCACAAATAGACTTGCTACCTGTCACTAGCCCTGTAGTGCAGGCGCTCGCTTCTTGCCACTCCCTTACTACCATTCAAGGAAAAATGAAAGGAGATCCTTTGGACTTGAAAATGTTTGAATTTACTGAGTGGGTAAGTGACAAGATCATTATCGGCCGACAGACGTCCTCTACTAGACGTAGGTCGCTACCAAAGATCTTACTCTCCACCAATCCATATTTTGCTGCCCGCACCTAACAGTCCCGAATCCCTGGGCGCTTTTCCCGTCAAACGACCTTGTTCCTCACAGAAGACGTTCTGGTAAAGGTCGCCGGTAGTTGCTAGATTATCAGAAATACATTGTCATAATAATTTTTTAAATATAATATAAAATATAATTAAAAACATAATTTATATTTTTCAGGTTCTCGAAGAGCCTGGTCCAGAAAATACCCGCTTTGATAACCTTATACCTGCTATAGTTAAACCAAAAAATAAACACAGTGATTGTGAAAAACTAGAGAATTTGGATGATTACGATTCATTGACAATGGAAATACCTTATGAGGTATAAAAATTACTTTATTTTGCAATTGTTGTATATATTTTATGTTCATGACAATTATTTATTATTGAATTAACTAAAGTTCCCGGGGGCTTCATTTGCTTCCATTGTGCAGTGGCTAAGAGATTGCCATATAACACAGACGTCTTTGGTTCAATTCCGGGACTACATGTTGTAAAGTCTGGATGGTGTTTTATTCGAACCCGCTTATGTCCCAGTAAAATTTCAAGTAACGTATTCACTCCGAGAAGTGTTCCACTATTTGATAAGGAACTATCGGGAAAATTTATTTTTTTAGTTCTTGTTTATTAGAGTTTAAGGTTACATCAAAACCATCCCTAACAAATTGTAATTGAATGAACTTTATTATTCACTTTAACTTTGATTTATTTATAGATTGGTTTATTACGAAGATTCCACTTTTCTTCGTCTCAGCAATCAATGGGGGTAATTGCGAGAGTACTTGGACAGCCACAGATGGTTTATTTTGTAAAAGGTGCACCAGAAAAGGTAAACAACATTAACACACATTGTGCTCGTCGCATTGAGGTCTTGTTATCTCTATTATGTTACTAGCTACATTCTCTTCAATCCAGAACTCGCTAATATTTGGATACTTCTGTTTAGTGGCATAAACCGAAGCTTCGGTGGTACCTACCAAGACAATCTCCGGCAATAAAAGCTAACCTCCAGTAAAAATATATACAATATACATATTATATTTTTGACGTAGTAGCAATCCGACATTGTCAGGTAGATTTTTCCTAATGAGAGCGCTTTTAACTGTTCATGGCTTTGTAGCTAACTATATGCCTTGCAACACGTAGGTCCTTTGATTCCGGTATCACTTATTATAAATTTACCGCCATAAAAGTATTGCAATGTTCTGGCTGTCAACGTATGAGAGAGCCAGTATCCTCTTGAAGAATATACTTAACCATCCATGAACTTATAGACATTAACACTGTGAAATTGAGGTCCAGTATTAGCTTATTGTAGATAAAACAAATCAGTAGTTAACAGCAAAATTTTTATGTAGGTAGCTAGTATGTGCGACCCAACAACACTCCCCGAGAACTTCACGACAGTCCTTAATGAGCATACATCAAATGGTTACCGCGTGATCGGGCTGGCGCACAAGAAGCTCGACCGTAAGATGAAATGGGTGGACGCGCAGAAGATTAAAAGGGATAACCTCGAATGCGACATGGTGTTTCTGGGCTTTCTAGTCATGCAAAATAGCCTTAAACCGGAAACAACAGGGATCGTTAAGGAACTGCACGATGCACAAATTCGTCAAATCATGGTGACTGGTAAGTATCTTATTACATGATTAGATACAAATAGCTCTTCTATTGTTCCCACCGCTGGGACTCGAGGCGCTTTCTCTTAAAAGCATTTATTCATCACGCTGACAAAGTGCAAGTGGGTAGATATCATATTCATGGAAGCTGTTGTTTTTTGAACATATCGCTTTCCTCGAGTCGTTTTCCTTCACACAAGCTCAGTGATGACCAAACCCGCTCCTTCTCGAGACGTACAGTTCGTACGCCCCTGACACACTTCTTTCGGTTCTTTGGTCTTTAATTTAATTGGGGTGTGTATGTAATTGGCATTTTATAAAAACCTTTAGTCGTGAAATTAATCAAAATAAATTTTATCATAGGCGATAACATAATGACTGCGGTTTCGGTAGCAAGAGGATGTAACATGGTGCAACCACATCAAAAATTGGTTTTGATTACTCTTGGACAGCAACAAAACAACGAAACGCGGCCGTCATTACATATGGAAGTAAGAGTTTAAAAGTCGTTATGATTATTTTTGTGGTTAACTCCTGATTTCTTAATACAATATACATATATCAAACAGGTTAGTGCTTGTCCATGATTCCACCTATGTTATGTGCAAAAGTAAAAAAAGTAAGTTAGAGGTGAAGTAGTCAGTGGTAAATCTTTTCTAAAAAATTTGACACAGCAATGAATATTAAACTTCGGTTTAATTTCATCCATATAATTTACGATTTATTATTATTGGCTTCAAATTACTTTGTGTGTATTTCTGTATGAAACCATACCTCGTCTTATCCCGCCTGATAGAAAGAGAAACAAAGAAATATATATGGCATAATTAAGTCGGCGCGTTAGCGGCTATTCGTGGTTTAACTACTTGCTACCTGCATGTAATACATTGGCGACGGGAATGAGACGTAATGTTACAATTTTTTTTAATATTTGTATGTAATGTATTTTATTCAAAATTTTGCTTATGAACAAGACGTGTAATATTCACGGGTTTGTTCGCAGGTTGTCGGCGAGGATGGTCCACCATTACTGTCAATAAATTCGTATGTGCTAGCATTAGATGGTAAGACTTGGGCAGTTATACGAACCCACTATCCAGAAATGATGCCGACTATAATTAAAAAAGGTGAAATAACAATTAAACTACTGATAATTAAATCCTAATTCTTTAAAAAAAATATTACGTTTTCATGAGCAGTTTATCGGCTTTAATCTCGCGATGTCTCCGTTCACTAGAAACATGGCAATACATAATTATTTGTGTGTTCGTCTATGGATGTTATACTTAATAATTAGGCTTAATATATAAATACTAATTAGTTGTAAAAGAATATAGCATATATTAAAAAACTGTTTGTTTTACATTTACAAAAATTACTACAATATTACCCTGCAGGACTACAAAATAATGTTCATTCATCATCATTTCAACTTATTGTTGTCCACTATTGAACACAAGTCTCCCGAATCAATTTCCAAGGCGATCGCTCCGAAGCAATCAACGATTACCTGTGATGTTCGTGTTGCAATCCTTTAGAGCAAGAGTTTACAACTAGGTAAAACAATTAGAAACATCCAAAAAAAACGATGTTCTTTTCCAGAAATCACAGACGAAGCTTTTTTATATATTAATTGCATTTACACAACTAATTAATTGTTACAGGCATGGTTTTTGGCCGGTTCGGACCGGAGCAGAAGACTCAACTAGTGACGGCATTACAAGACGAAGGCCTAGTGGTAGGAATGTGCGGCGATGGTGCCAACGACTGCGGAGCTCTGAAGGCTGCTCACGTTGGTATTTCCTTGTCCGAGGCTGACGCATCAGGTTAAACAAATATTTTTTCTCTCATATTTATTTACCTTTAAAGCCAACGTTACAGATTGAGATAATGATTACAAATATTTATTATTTAATACAAATTTCTCTGTTTTATGTCTCAGAAATATGGAATATTACTTCGTAGTCTAGTAATTTCCTATTCTAAAGTGTGTTTTTGCTATCGTGGTTACGCGATTTTTTATTCTATGTTGCATTTTATTTAGAGTAGAGCTGTAGAGTCTGTATGACTGCTATCATTGCTTCATGTCATGGCAATAACTATTAATTTCAATACTTAGTTCTTTTCGTGTAATAATTTGTTTTATTTGATTTCAGTGGCTGCACCCTTCACTTCCAAAGTGCAGAATATAAAATGCGTGAAACTCCTTGCGTTGGAAGGCCGATGTGCCCTTAGTACATCATTTGCAATATTCAAGTATATGGCTCTCTATTCACTCATCCAGTTTTTCTCTATTTTGATTCTATACAATGTAAGTTTATATAAGTTTTTATTTTATTTACTCATGTATTGACAGCTGGAACAGCAATGCTATTTTGGAGGCAGATTTCGAATATGAGGATGGTAACAAGAATGGTTGATTCGTAAAAACCCTACTACAATTTCACGACATATGACCCTGGTATCGAACCAAGGCCTCCCGAGGTATTAGGCTAGCGGTAGCCGCCGTACCATGGAAGTATTTATAATTGAACAAGAAGAAGTCAGTCTAAGTGTCACAGTTGTGTGTGCAATTTGAAGTAGTGTGAAAATTCTTACTACCATTTGCGTTACCTGAATTTTAAAGGTTATTAAATATACAACAGTAGTTTTTTTTTAGTACTATTCAATCCTCGGGAACTATCAGTTCCTCTATATCGACCTGGTACTGACGACTCTACTCGCACTGTCTCTGGGTCGATCGGGCCCCGGGCCGGTACTGACAAAGCAGTCTCCGCCTGTGTCGCTTGTAGGCATGGCGACCATTCTGCCGTTGACGGCGCAGGTCGGCTTAGTCCTCTTGCTGCAGCTAGCTGCCGTGTACTTACTGCATTTGCAATCTTGGTAAGAGTTTATAAACCTAACTAGTGTTAGACAGTTTTGTGGAGGCGTATCACTGACCATGAGGTAAGCATTCTATATTATTAAACAGATTTGTCGATACTTGAAACGTAAACCAAAAGATAAAATTTCTACCATTTTCCATATCAACTCAAGTATGGACATTAAACGGAAACCTACCTGAATTCATAAAAACTATATATATGTAAAATACTGATTGTGTAAATATACTGTAATATGAATTATCATTATTAAATACCTAATTTCAGGTATAAACCCACGTCAAGCGAAACCGAAACGGAACAAATAGTGTTGTGGGAGAACACAGTAATTTTTCTGATCACTTCATTCCAATATCTGGTACTGGCCTGCGTATATGCTAAGGGCTGGCCATTCCGTCAACGTGTCTGTAGCAATTGTATGTAATTCATCATATATAATTTCAATGTAATAAGTTTAATTACAAAATTGTAATTTTTGGAAAAAATTTGCAAAGAATAAGGAAAGTAGAAATTTTTTGCTGGTGGATAGGTTTCTATTGGCAGGAACTGTCTAGGCAAAGTCTGTTTTTGCCACCAAATAGTCATGTGTTCCGCAGTCTAGTAAATTAACTCATAAGGCGAGACTAAAGGCTCAATAAGCCTGTGGTTGATACATTGTAAACACCCTACCATTAATCAAACACCACAACACTTGGCCCCGGAATGGAACCACGGACTTCTTAATGCACCATGAATGGAGTTGAACCCTAAGTCATTATGAAACAAAGAAAAATAAATCATATCGAAATCTGTTGTAAATGAAATATGATGTAATGGGTGTGTATAAAATAGTATTTCTTATATCTTCATCAGATTATATGGTGCTGACGCTGATAACTCAATCCGTCTTCGTGACTATGCTCGTGATGTGCCCTTGGACATGGTTGGCGAGTATGATGGAGCTCAAACCCGTCGATTATGCTAACACCGAACAAAACTTTTTCCGCATTTACCTACTAATTATACCAGTGCTGCATTTGATACTAGCGATTGCTATTGAGGTATGTAGAATGACTTGATTCTTTTTTCATCGAATCGAAATCCACCACTCAAATTCAATTTAAAGATAACGTTTGATGATGATGGTGTATAATCTGCTTATAGATATATTTCTTTTTCCCACAGTCAACACTTTCAGAAGTGGACAAGTTCACATCATTATTTCGCGTGTTCCGACGGCGTTGCTCCGACAAAGATGAAGCCGCCGCTGACATGTGTCCGTTATGGTTGCCACACCCGACTGCGCAAGTGTGCTGACTTGTTCAACGTCGCCTTCTAACACGAGAAGGGTACTTAAAACATTTAGATATCTAGTTCAGTTGAAATATCAAAATCATCATCAAATTATTTATGTATTTGTAAAGTTTGAAAGAAAAGAAGTAGTACCTTAAAAGAAAGTAGAATAATTGTTATTTATGTGAAACAACTGGCAACCTTCTGGGAACCGTTGTTTTTTTACTTAATTTGAAATGTTTTCATTACTTAATAACTTAAAACATAGTTTAATGTAATAGTCTTACAATAATGAACCGGATTTTTAACATACTTTTAGTACTAGTTAACATATAATGTACAGGTATGTATTAATTAAACCAAATTCGCCGTTACAGTCTCTAGAGCCTCTTATTCTAGTACTAAACGATATTATTATTTTATTGTTATAAAAATTTTAATTAAACCTGTGTATTATCCAAAACAAAATGTTTATATATCGATGAAGTTGTTTAACATATCAGATTTCTTCATTGGCACTACAGATTTTTTTAATATAAATATAGGAATGTTGTTAAAACCATAAGTATAAGCAGCCATTTCTTTTCACAAAAATCATTCATTGAATATCGTAAGAAATGTCAATGTCAAAACTACATTTCTGTATAACGGGTTACGAAAGTAAATCATACATATTTTATGGATCCTTATAGTAACTTATCATTATTATAACTGTGTGAAACAATAATTTTTCGTGAAATTGATGTTTTATAATTTATAAATAATATAGTTTATACGAAATCGTAAAAAAGTAGCAAATATTAATGGTTATTTTTTACAAATTTACTGTTCCAAATGCACGGCTGAGAAAATAGTTTTATTTATATTCGGAAAAGCTTAACACGTTAAAGACCACAAACATATCTAAGACATACGCTTTTGCCATTTTTCTTAGCTTGATCTATTTGGTTTCCACCAATGAGTTCAGAGCGGATGAGGCAAGCCTCGGTCATCCCTGTCAGATTGTGATGATTGATGTCAAGGATTTAAACAAATTTTAATATATCGTCTAATCATATAAATACTTAAATACAAAGTAGTTATATTATTAAAGTAATTGAGATTAAAAGCCAGCATGTAGTAAACACTATTTCGTACATACGGAACGTGCAACACGGGAAAGCTCGTGATCTTCATAACGTGAAACACTTGTAGCTAGTAAGGGGTCCTTAGTGTGTTAATATATATTATTTAATTAGATTCTGTCGTCACTTAACCAATTTCCAATTGCATTTGCTTCGACAGTTTCACCAAGCTTAGGATATGAATATTCTAATAAATACAGCACTATTGTTTTAAAATTGACTACTTTTACTATTTATTATGTTTTATTAATAATATTTCATTTTAGTTTTCAATTTTTATACCTGTGTGTAACAAAACTAGGTTGTTGTTAGATTAGAGTCTATTATGTAATAGGTGTACTAACAGTTCCTCTGCGGAATTTGCAAAGAAATACAAAGGAAATGCAATATCAATTTTTTTTCATATATCCTTATTTATTCATATTATTTTTTTCATTTGGTATAATTTATGTTTTTAAAATATTTTATTTTTGTATGAACTCTACACAACCAACACTGTAAGGAATTAAGGACTATTATAATACTACAATAGCAAAGATACATGAACAGTTTTTGTGGACCATGTGATATCCACCAACCGGCACTTGGCCAATGTGGTGAATCAATGGCCTTAGCAGCTGGCAAGATCCCTCTCTGGCAAGGAGAGATCCTTGCCAGAGAAGGCTCCCGATCCCAGTGGGAACAATAACAGAGCTGTTTGTTTTACTAATGTTTATTATTTTTGTAACTCTGTTTTTAGATTTTATCACGCGAGCTTTTTCACTTCCTATTATTTTTTATCTTAACTGAATTCCTCTCTATTTCTTTAATTATACTTAGTTAATTTTCCATTTATTTTAATAGAAAAATAATGGACATCGGCACTACTGTAAATAGTTTTTTTTTATTGTAATTGTATTTGCTGTATTTATATTACAGTGCTTGAGAACTGTGCTCCTTTTTGTTTAATGTCTACTTAATTTCTTCAGGTTTGGAAAACTTACCATCATTCAAATACTTTTCGAGTGTTATGGTTTTATAACAATGGGGCTACTACACCTTTTATTAAAACCCTTGAGGTATCAAATGCCTTAGTCATGGTGTAACTAAATAAAAAAAACTTAAATTACGTGCGTGATGTAGAAGCTAATCACTTATCATGTAACAGTTGTTTCTGGTTTGATTCCAAAACCACTTGTTAGGAGTTTGGTCGATAGCAAATTTCCTTCAAACCAGTCTGATTGACGTGCAATCACTTTGTGTGCCAGCGGTCAACATATGAGTGTCAGATTATATTGTGCGAGCGGTCTTCGTCATTATT
The DNA here is from genome assembly GCA_029286795.1 of Byasa hedistus. Classification (NCBI taxonomy): domain Eukaryota; kingdom Metazoa; phylum Arthropoda; class Insecta; order Lepidoptera; family Papilionidae; genus Byasa; species Byasa hedistus. The sequence continues at coordinate 5,186,336 of JAGSMW010000008.1, forward strand.
CTTGCTTACCATCATTTGAAATTTAGGTTTAGCTTTGGCTCATTTTTGATAAAAATATCTCCGCTACTTGACGTTGATTCGTACGTTCGATTTGCGTTACGACAAACACACTGACTGGTTGATACGTAATGATGTTTGTTAATGTGTTTATGTATTTCCGGAGTTAATATGTTTTTCTCATAGTATGTTAAAAACATTTATGTACCGAGGAACACATGTGTGAACGCTGTGAGTATTGCTTAGAAACTTATCTCGGCATCGCATGCCAGTTGTGCCAAAATCATGCCAATCACGTTATAATTAGGTAATATTTGTCTTTTAACTGAAATGTAGGCGTGTTATACGTACAGGAAGTTAGTTACGTTATTCCAATTTAGTCTTTAAGAATTGTTTATAGTTACCATTCTGTAAAAGTATGCACAAAAAAACGGTCTTCTTTGATTTGAAACTAAATTCTAACAAACCAATTTTAAGTCAGTTATTCTTTTTCTAATTACATAACAAAAAAAATTATTTTTTAAATTTTATACAGTCTGTGAATTTATTATCTGCTTATACTTTTCTTAAATATATTTTTTTTCAATCGATGTTTCTTATATTCTATATTCTTATTTATATTATTAAAAAAAATGAATTTATAATTGTACTTCGTTTTTAGTACTTATAATAATTCTTGATACATTTGTTAATGTAGGAGATATCATAGTAAATGTAAGTAACTTTTTAATGTATTGTAATTAAAGTAGCAAAAACTTTAGAAACAAGTTTCGATGGATTTTATGAAATTCTTAGTGTATCTGATCTACTTAAATGTAGTTCCAAATAAGTACAACTTTAAAATATAAATATTTATAGTAATCAAGACATTGTAATTTAAATACTGAGACTTAGTATTATTTCAGAGAGTTTAAATACAATTTTATCATACGATTATCAAAAAGGATATCTAAATTGTACATACTTTACATTATTTTGGAATCTGACAAAAATCTCAGTACTGATACCTTGCAGTCTAAGAGAAAGTCAGTGTTATGTGGTCCCCTCAGTAGTCGTCCTTTGCGTTTGGAGAGGTTGCGGGGTCTCCTTTCAGAAAACAATCGCAGATGCTAAGACGATATATGGACGACACCACGTCCATCTAACATCTTCTTCAGACACATTGTAGTCCTTATCGCCCATAAGGACTCTATGTTACTCACCCATGATCCGTAAGGCGTCGTTAAGGTTAGAGGATCACAATTTATCGGTAAACGGTGTCAACCTAACCTCAGTCCAGGTTGGGACCGCAGCCGCTTTACCTACCACCAAACAGTACTTTGTTTCGGTTTAAAGGGCAATGCAGCTAGTAAAATTCCTGGGGTAACGAGACAGCATCTTGTATATCAAGCGACGAGCATAATGTTGTGTAATGTATAAACATTACACATTACAAGGATGATAACATCCTTACTAGCGCTATATTGTTATGGTAAGTATTTAATTACCATCAGGTGAACGTTCTACTCGTTTCGTCGATACGACGAATAGAGAGTGACAAAACTTGATATTGACTTATAAATTTATAATTTGTAAGTCCTGCAATATTTATTTTGATTCAATATGTAAGCAACATCATAGATACCCAGTAGATTAAGTATTATAAAGGCTATGCACCATTCCTAATAACTTAATACGTACTTAGATTTTGTTGCTTTCAAATTTAAGCACTTTTACGCACATTATTGAGAGTAAAATTGTATTTTGAAATGTTTTTTTGATTGAACTGCATTATTATGCTCTTTGTCTATCTGTTTATTTTATATACTCCTCGAATATTTTTGGACTTTTTGGCTCGTTCGTTTTTTGCAATATATGACATGGTAATGTAGTTCGATGTGAAATTTTACTCTGACGTTTTTTAGATTGATGTGACCAAAAATTAAAATAAATGTGATTTATTAAATGTTTTATTTTAATTTAAATCCCAATGCTTTTGTGTGTTGTATGGCCTTCGAATCGCCGAGATAGATCTTCCGATGAAAAAAAAATATCGTGAGGAAATGGACATGTTCCGTGTGATAACAACTCTTAGTGGTGGCATCCACTTAGCATGTTGCACACACAACCAACCACATTTGGGCAGCGCGGTGGAGAAATGACTTTCACTTTCCTTGTGAGATAATTGCAAGAGTGAAAATATTTATGTTATTTAAGTTGCCCTTGATGAAAATGTATGGCATCTTTCAATTATTGTTTTACTGTCAATTACATTAAGGTAAAAATTCAGTGTATCCAGGAGGAGGTGAGTCATGCGGCGGCTTCACATCTCTCACGGTCAATTTGATCGGATAATTCTGTTGCTGCTCAGGAGGTTTTCGCCACCTTTAATTGAAATATAAAATTAAACAAAATCTTGTTATTTAGTAAATCTACTACGTTCTAATATTATTCGTCTTACCATGGTATTAGACTAAGGTTGTAAGGTGGCTTAGGTCTAGAAAGTCTTTCAGTGCGTTCTCGCCGTAAAATATCCGCCTCCCGCCACACTGAACAACACGCGCGTAAAGTGAAATAGTACACTAATTCCACTCCAGACAAAAGTGAGAAACCAAGGAAGAGGCCTGCAATGCCACCGAAAGATACTGCAAAAGAAATAAAAACAAGTCATTTGCACAACAATTTCTTTAAACCACTGCAATTAATTTTTTTTATTTCTCGTCAACAATTGAAAAAGAAATGACCCTAAAAAGAATTAACCTGTCAAAGCCCGTACGTATATTATTTCAATATCAATTAAAATTGTTACTGTTAAAGTTATAGTAGATTTAAAATATAGAGTTGTCTACCTAATAAATCCACCCAGCCGAAGAGTACTTCACGTTTATAACGGACCATAGGCCACGACACGAATTCAATCTCCAACGCGTTGGAGGCCATAGGTTCTTTGCTTGTACTATAAAGATAAAGTTGTAAGTTAAAATTATCAAGCTTAATGTAAATATGTTTAAAAACTACCTGAAGCTGTAACGTCGGCATATTGTAAAAGGTGAGTAAACAAGAAAATATTTTGTAAAATTTATTATCTGTACTGGCGGAAGGTCTCTGTTGTCGGGGACAGTCTAAGTACCACCGCAGTTTTTATTCCAGTTGCTAAACTGTAGTAGGCACGCATTACTTTTTTTTCCGGTTCAAAGGGCTTTGTGAGCTAGTGAAATTACTAGGGTAACGAGACCTAATATCTTATGCCTTAAGGCAACGAGCGCAATCTGGTTGTGTATACCGTCTGCACTAGCGCCGCGTTATGAGCAAGCGTATCACTTACCATCAAGTGAATGTGTCGCACGACTCATCGCTTCGTTGAATACAATTGTATTTACTCAATCTCTGTAAGTTTCTCCACTTCATACACGGTGTGCGAACAGCCAAGCTCGCAAGAACATCGGGTCACATCAGTAATTGCTGCGGCGTATTTAGCAATACATTCAAGCTCGCGAACCGTACATTGCCTGTACCCCACTGCGAAAAAACTGATCTTATTTTTTACTTTTAAAGAAACGTCACCACTTTCGTTGTACCATGTATTTTTAAAAAAAGTTACACCTTCCAGAACATTCTATGAAATCTGGAAAGATTGATCAATACTTTTTAATATCGAATCAAATAAGAAAATATCGGAAACATTGGATAAAATTAAGTTTACGACATCTAGTAGTGAAAATAAAAAACTGATGGAAGTCGACGAAGTCGCAAGCAATGATTTCATAACAATGTATATTACAAAGGACCATGACCATGAAATTTGGAAATACGGGGATCACGCCACACATCGGATACTCTATGAACTGTTGTGTAAGATATGGGCCTCGGAACAGCTGCCGCAAGAGTGGAAAGTGGGAATCATAAGCCCTATCCACAAAAAGGGATGCAAGAAAACGTGCTCGAACTACCGAGGAATCGCTCTGCTCCCGACAGCGTACAAGGTACTTTCCTACGTGCTGCTAAATAGACTGGAACCATACGCGGAACAAATTATCGGAGATTATCAGTGTGGGTTCCGACAAAGTCGCAGTACTATAGACCAGATTTTCCTACTCAAACAGCTTATGGAAAAGAAATGGGAGTACGCGCAGAGCATCCATTCGCTGTTCGTAGATTCTTGCAAAGCCTACGATAGTATTGATAGGGAATCACTGTATGCCATTCTTAACAACTTCGGCATCCCACAGAAACTCATTGCCCTGATTAAAATGGCCACAAAAGTGAGTAAGATGTGCGTTAGAGTTGGAGGCGAAGTCACCGAGGAATTTGATGTAGTCACTGGACTAAAACAAGGAGATGCACTGTTCCCTATGTTGTTTAATCTTGTGCTGGAGCAAGTCATAAGAAAAGTCATGACTCTAGACTTCGGTATACGGATGAATGGCCAACATAGGGTGATTGGGTATGCCGATGATCTGGCGCTCCAGAGAGAAAGCAGAAAGGAAGTAGAGTTGTCCGTCCGAGCTGTGACGTCTGAAGCCTCTAGAGTTGGACTCAGAATCAACCATGATAAAACGGAATATCTTCATATGAAACGCTATAAAAATACAAGACGAAAGCGCGAAGACCTGCGCTTTGAAGATGTTTCGTTTAAAGGGACCGACAAATTTAAATATCTGGGATGCACTATAACGGACACAAACACACGTGAAGAGAAAATCGATATCCGGATTCACAGTGCTGTGTAGTGCTGGTCTGCACAAGGTGTTATTGTCCAAGCTTTTGAGCAGAAAGACCAAGATTCGTATATACAAGACGGTAATTAGACCGATCTTAATGTACGGCAGCGAGACCTGGACGCTAACACTTAAAGAAGAGGATCGGCTCCTGGTTACGGAGAGGAAAATCATGCGTAAGGTTTTGGGTCCGGTCCAGAGAGAGGACGGTAGTTGGCGAGTTCGACACAACCGGGAAATCGAGACGTTGGTGGGCGAGCCAAACATCATAGGAGAAGCCAAAGCCCACAGATTCCGCTGGTTGGGCCACTTGCTGAGGATGGGAGACGATCGTAGCGTGAAAAGGGCGTACCTCGGAACCCCGATTGGACGTCGACCTATCGGCAGGCCCAGGTATCGCTGGAAGGATGCCGTAGAACACGACCAACGCGAGGTCCAAGCAGTGAATTGGCGAGAGGCGGTGCGAGATAGGCAACGTTGGCGCTCTCTTGTGTCGGAGGCCAAGACTCACTTTGGGTCGTTGCGCTAGAGTAGTAGTATGTACTATGTTTACATATATCTTGAGTGATAACATATTACTACATTATTTTAATGAAATTGCAATACATAAATGATTGAAGCAAAGGAATACAATAAAGAATTAATAAAATATATGCAAAATCATTACTTAAGGCGGATTTGCCAATGTTTCTAAACCGATATCTCTTTTGCCATTAATTATCTTAAGATTATTATTTAAATTTTAATAACACCACGGTCTAAGGAATCCATTGACGTGGCAAAAGATCTAAACATGTAGCAAATTTACATATATAAGTTAATGACAATTTCTACGTTTAAAGTACGTGAATCTGTCATTAAAAGAGAAATAATGAGCATTTTAGACAGATATGTGGAAAGGTGTAATACCACAGGAATTGTAAAACTTGTTCATGAGCAAAAATAGTTTTGTAATAATTTGATTGATTTATATGTGACGTATGGTTGTATACAAAAATTTATTATATAAAGTCTACCCATTTTTATTTTTCGCAAATATATTTATACGTTCTACATGAAGAAAAATTACACGTATTAATACGCATAAAAAGATTGGCCTTTTTTTATTAAAAATTTAAAAAAATTATCTCATTATTTACGAATCGTATATATATTAATTCAACATACTTGTTTTTGGATAGAAATGCGGCACACATTTGCAGTAAGAGCGACTCCTACGCATTCGACACTGCCGCATGCACGCTGAATAGGTATAAATAGAAGACGTCTCCAAAGGCACTTCGTCGGCAAAAATACATCGTCTTTGCCTTATTGAGAGTTGTCGTGCGTCTTCCGTAGTATACGTGTGTTTAACAGAGAATGACACTTTCTCTACAAGATGGTCCCAAGAAAGTTGTGCGCTTTGTTCCAATCCAGCCATTTCTTCCGTAGAGTGTATATAGATCTGAAAATATCTTAATTTTAAGAACATTTGCATAACATTTAACTAAATTTAAATACTTAATGATTTGGAATGTATTCATACATCAATTGTAGATGTATTCCGTATTGAATTAAATATAAAGGACCATTTGGAATCAGTCTCATGAATATAGGCTTCAATAAACTGCTCGCTCTGCGCCTGCGATTGCCTAAAATTTTGATTGTCGTTAAAATATTTTATTACGTGAATGAACATCATTTTTACAACAATACGAACTGTTAAGCTTTACCACGGCCATGATCTCTCAGCGTGCCTTGAATTGTAAGCGTAACAAAAACCCATTTCTGTGAACACCGGTACTAAGAAGTCACAACATTCCTCGGAATCTCCTTTCCACTCACAGTCATAAAATGCATTCTCACAGTGTTGAACGATCTGAAATATGAAAAAAATATATTTTTGACTGACCTTACTCGATTGAGTAATAATAGTAATAAGAAAGAAATAACAAAATATATAATTAGAATTCGAAACATAACACTAAAGTTTTAATAAGAACGTAATTTTTCAAACCATCTGATTACATTCTTGATGATCCTGATATTCGTATAGTACAGGTTAACTTATAGACAAATTAAGTAAAACTGTATTTTATCTAAAAACTACGATTCCTTAAAACTTTTTCGTTGTAACAGATAGAATTCGATCTAGCAGATCACTGTACATAAATACAAATAAAGAAAGGCATATAGACAACATAAAACTGTTATAAAGAGTGCGGCTATTTTTAGAAATCGTAAACTTATTAATATTTTCGCATGAGATACTGACACTGAAAACAGCCTCTTTTGGGTCTAACGCCAATAGCGGTACATCTTTACCCAAACTACCAACTAGATCGGGCTGAGATATAAACTTGGATGCACTGTCCGCAATAGACCGATAACTTAGAGTTGCTAACCATTGCAGCATATCGCTTGCATTTGCCGGTACTCCTGATGGCCATACTCTGCGCATAAATATTATAATTATAGACATTTTTAAGCGATGATAATTAAGCAACGAGTGCGATTAGTGAGTTCTACTCTCGCTGAGCTTTAGCTTTTAATGAGGGAAAGCACAGCGAGGAAATGATGACTTGTTTTAAAAATAATAACTTTCGACTACATGCGACAACCGCCGATCTCCGTTAGACCGGCTTAATGGAATATAGCCTTGACCCTCTCTTAAAGAGAAAAACCTTCAAGACTCAACAGTGAAATTAATTTATGTTAAGCAGAAATATTGACTTAACATTTTACACCATTTATTAAAAAATATTGGGAGATGACCCAGAGGTTCAACTCCTACTTAAGTAATGGAAGCCTTCAAGTAAAGAACATCTATCACTTAGTTCAAGAGAGAGTTTAAAGAAATCCTTTAATTATTTGTCATTTTACTTTTATAAAACTTTTCTCTCTAACAAAGCTAGTTTAAAAAATAGACAATATATTTAAAGAATATACTTATCAATATAATCGCTTAATAAATCTTCATCGACCGGGTAAACGTCGCAAATAGTTACTGCGGGGAAGGGTACGTCCCAATTGTGGAAATCAGTATCCAATCCTGCTTAATTAAATAATATAGGCTATAATAGTTTACTACTCCATGAATATTTAATTAAAAATAATATAATGAAATGTAATGAACTTGCCTGTTATAGTCGGATTTGTTTGGAATTTCTCCCACAAACTTACAATAATAATGCAAGTAGCAACGGCACCGATCGCTGTAAAGCTGAACCACATAAACCTGAAAAAACTTATCGATGTGAAAGAGGAGTTTTTTTATTACAAACAATCTTGGAACAATAATTTTTTAGAATACACAAGATATACTACTAAATAAGTTTGCCTTAATCTACTTTAATATTCCACTTACGAATAAAAGCTTCTCAATAAATGGTCTTCATTAATATATTTTTTTATTCTTCTTATATACCTCAACATTGATAATGGGGGACTTAATACATAAGAAGCATTCTAATTCAGTCAACCCGAGTATGGTGAGAATTGGAGATGGTTTGGGGACAATGTCATAATGTAAAAAACTAGGAACATAAAAAACCTTTTTATTTTCCCACATTATTATTATCTAGTATTGACAAATGATTACAGACTTATTTGCAAATTCTGGAAGAAGCCTACACCACAATAGTGAAAAAATATTGTGAATATTACTCACTTTTCACAAAATGGTCGCTCCTTTTCCGCGATATAACGAATACCGTGTAATGTAGAATTGTTAAAAAATTCTGTCGTTTGGTGACGCAGACTAGTCGCAAACAATGAAATTATTCCATCGTCATTTTTTTTTGTACATTGATAACGTTTTTTTCTATTTCTCACTCTTTCATTTTTGTACATAAAGGTATTTTGGGGATAAACCTTCATTATCTTCCCTTATGTCTATTGAATACAAAACATTGAAAACGAATACGTGTGTAGTATAAATCGTTTTATGACACAAAGCAAGATACTATCATTTATCGATCTCACATCGCGTGTTCGGTGTTGTAGGTACTAGCATATAACAACAAACAAAATGAAAGCTTGATTATTTTATTACAAAAGACCTCCATCAATTTTATTTAAGTCGTGTTCACATGTATGTCCGTTACCCGTCTATAAAGGTGCGAATCTGCGTTGTAAACCAAATATGATCATTCACAACGAGTATTGGTTCGCTGATACCAACAAATATTTTAATGCATTATTTCTGAGCAACTACAGAAAAGTAGCAACGAATGAGCCACAAAGCGTAAAGTTCAAACGGCCAATGGGGCTGAAAGGTAAAAGGGCGTAGACGGCTTAGTGCAAGCCCGGCATGGGACGACCGCTTACCAGTGAACCAACAATCTGGCGAAAATCGCGAGGAAGCGTCGAATGCAGGTGCATCGGACCGATCGCTATAGTAATCGTTTGATGGGGCCTATGTTCAAGAGTGGACTATAACAGGCTCAAAGAATGGTGATGTTGTTATTAACAGTTCTTGTATTGTCCATTATTACATAAATAAATGTAAATTTTAAAAGATTTTATTACAGTCTAATTACCGCGACTATTACAATCAAATAAATTGTTCACTGAGTAGATAATACATCATTAATCTTTTACAGTGCACTCATGCGGTCTATTTCCTTTTTAGATGTACTGCCTTCACCACCACCAGAGTCTTCTTCAACCGGTAATAGTGGTTCTATTTTAATATCTAGATCCTTTAAAGCTTCATCTAGTATTTTTATTTTACCCATTATTCTCTCAGCTTGTAAATTATAACCCGGTTCCAACATTTTACCGGTAGGATTAAGCTTGAAAAGATATTCAGCCTAAAAGTAAATTATATATTTAACAGCTGATATAACTTACCTTACCAACACTAAAACTTAACTTTACCAAGGACCATTTACATAAAGTAAGTAACAAAAATCATCATATTAAAACATTACGTTTCTAAAGTGAGATTACTGAAGGTTAAATGCCATAACACAGTTGTTACATTTCTCCCTGATTAGGGAATTAAAATATCAAATAGAAATTTAGTGCCGGTAACCATCAGCTCAATTGTATAACACTACTTACAAGGAAGTCTATTGGATCTTTTGGCCGTAGCTTGGCAACTTCGAGCAATCCCGCTGTTAGAGTGGGAAATATATATTGTACTAGATAGTTCCGCATGGGTTCACCAGCAGCAGCCAGAGTCATTTCCTCTTCTTCGCGTATTAAACCGTACAACTCCGACTAGATTTAAGCAATAAAATATTAGATTTTCTATTTATTTATCAACTACGTTACTGTGGTCACATATGACATTAATTTATCAAGTTATATACCTTTAATAACGTCATTCGTTAGCAAACAGAAATAGTTACCCAATATTCCATTTTATCCTCTTTCTCTTCTCTCATCTTCGCCTCTAATTCTTGTAATGCTTTTCGCTGTCTGTATTCCATAAGTTCTTTATCAGCCTTTGCTTTTTTCTCTGCCTTCTCAATGAGTTCTTATGGGATAAAAAAACAAAAACCTCATACATCTTTATATTAATATCTTGTTAAGGAATATCAACAAATTATTAAAAAACAGGAAGAATGAACTAAGATCTATGTTATGTAGTTAGCCAAGGACCTTATGAAAAACATAAAACTCATTAAAAAATCGAAACTTGCCGATTATGCATTATTATTTAACATACCTATGAGCTTTCCGTAACGACAAGGTCGTCCTAAACGTAGTGATACTTCTGCATATGGCCGATTCATACCGTAATCATCATGGTCATTTACAGGTACTACAAGCGGATGAATATCTAACTCGTCAAAGAAATTGAGCGGGGTAATATCTGGTGCATCTGCTACTCTGAACTCGTTTAGAAGCTTTAATATTACATCTTCATCTAAACGTGAACCATCTTCGGGTTGACGCATTGCCTTTTCGCAGATAAACTCATCCGTAACTTCCAAAGTGACTACTAAATCTGAAATAAAAAAGTCACCATACCAAACAAATTTGTCATAATGTCTACAGAAAACTATCATACGTGATAAATTGAATCAATAATTTTAACAAATTTCTAACAACGTTTGTACCTGGAAGCAATTTTTTCAGTACATTGCTATACAAATCAATGTCTTCATCAAAACCATGGGGATCAATTTCCTCGTTTTCTTCAGTATCTGGCACATCGCCTTTTTCAAAAACTGTTAAAAAGTTTACACATGAAATTGTACATTGTACAATTTCTAGCTACATGTATATATATATATATTAAGATCATTATAATTTTAATAGAAGAAAAACATACGCGCAGTGCATTGTGCTAAATTTGTTGGAAAGCCATCTAACACCCATCCTTTGTTTTGTGCTTCGTGACTTAGAAGTCTTTGTCGCAAATACCTACAAGTTCATGATGATATGAATAGATTCCTGCAATTTAGTCAGAAACTATACTATTTTCGATATTAAATATCATTCATTCCGATAATCGTGTTATACCTGTGCCTTGTAATATATTATCTCCGAACTTTACATATACAAGGTCTAAAACATCAGCTTTGTTTAATATATTTTTTTTAAATGTTTTCGTCGTTATACGTTCATTCCCGTATAAGGTATTGAAGATATTTGTTTAAGCAAATTGTATCAGTACATTTTCATGGTCTCAAAAGTAATTGATACACTAAATTATTTTCAAGCAGTGTCTACTAAAATGTTAGGCATTAAAATCTAAGCGTGAACATTTATAAACCATGAATATTATGTTATTATATTCATTCATAAAAGGACAGAACGGTTTGATCTTATTACAATATATAACTATCATTTTAAAAGAAAGTATAAAGTTAGTAATTAATCATCTGTATGATTACAACAAACCCTATAATTTCTTCTTCGCTAAGTGGACGGCCAGAACGCAACATGCCGAGCGTCACACGGGCTGCTTCCTGTTCAGTTTCATTTTCTTCTGGTTCTTCGTCATCATCAATAACATTATCACCTTCTTCCATTCCGGGGAGTTTAAGTGCAGCCGTCTCTCCCACTTTCCAATGTTCCAATTGCAATTCCTTAAAATGTTTTTTTTTTGTTTAAAAGCTTGGAGCTAGTTCTATAGATACATAAATAGAAATAAATGAAAATTCAATAAAAAGCTTACCAAGTTTTGAGCAATATCTTCAGCAATAGTGTCCGGTGAAACATATAATAGTCCATAAGACTCGCAAATTAATTTTGCTAAGGTAGATTTGCCTACAAGTATAGGTCCGTATATAATAATCTATAAATGGTAGAACATATTAAACAAGTTGTAAAATAGTTGTAATTACTTAAATTGAACTAAACGTGTAAAAGCAGACCTTAAACGATTTCAGTTCTCTTTCCTTTTTAAATTGTTTTATAAGATCAGGTACATTTTCACCAAAGGTTAATTCAGATGTCCATTGTAAGGACATAGTTTCTACGATAAAAGTAGGCTCCATATTCAAATTGAGGTCCATCAAATCATACGTCCTTTGCTAAAACCACAATTATATATGACATAGATGCATTATACAAAAGACGTCAAACTTTTTTCGATCCTTACATCTATTTCAGGAATTAACAACGCGTCTTCCGGCGGTATACATTTAAACATTCCAGATCCAATGGATCGACCTAATGGTTTGATTATCTGTAAAAGAAAATCGATTTTCATTGATAGTCAAAAACGCTTACCTAAATTAAGATTTTGTTACCTCTCTTTGCTTTGTAACGTTTTGTTCAACAGCTAAAATATAAAGTTTTTTTGGAAATGTCAATATAAGATTATAAATTATTCTGAAATTTAAAAAAGACGTTAAATGGAATGCGATTTTAAAAATTCATCTTCATGCAATATGTACTAACTCCGATAAATCCAAGACATTAATAAGCGGAATTACATTCCCTCCGCGGCCTAATATAGGTAAAAATGGTTCACACTCCCATGCCTTTTGAAACCAATAAAACAGTGCTTCCTCGCGCCCACCGTATGTTAGACCTGAGGCTACCACCAAAGCCCTAAAATACACAATCCAGAATTTATTAAACAAAGAAAAAGTTTTTAAAAAAGGTTGACTTTGGTTAATGTTTTTGGCGAATCTGTTACACCGATTTGCGTGACTCACACGGGATCGAGTGAAGTTGTGATTGAATACGATTAGGAATATTTTTTAGAATGAAACTATAATGTATGGTACGCAGGTATAGGGGACTTGACTTACCCAATTCGTAGCTTGTATTTTCTAGCGATACCAATAACTTCATTCTCTATGTCATAGTGCGGTTTATAATTTGGGTGCGTTTTTCTTTTACGAAAATCCGTCTCAATAAAAGGCATTTCTGGAGAATCCTTAAAATAATAATTAAGAAACCAAATGGCGATGGTATTTTCATTATTGTAACACTGTTGCAATATTTTAATAAATAGGTGATATTAACAAGATTTTAAGTTAAAGAAGTTTCCATTTTTAATTCGGCTAAATAAATTGTTTGTTACAAAAAACAAGGAGACGTGAAAGGCGTACCTCTTATGCCTTATTCATAATGTTAAGCTAGTTATGGTGTTTGCATTGCACAACGTTGCGTTCGCTTTGAGTTACAAGGTGACGTCCTATTTGTGAAATTTCATTTCTTTGGTAATAAAAGACGATTTCTTTTCTACTGATTTATACAAGATCTGTAGAATAGTTATGTTGTAAAGGAAATATTCTACTAAAAACAGTAATTTCCTCTCTGTGTATGTTTAGGAGCTTTTCGGTTTTTGGTATTATATTTTTTAAATACTACTTCCAAAGTAAATGAAATATATCCTAAATATTTAAATACGATTTATATTTTAATTTGTTGCAACTTATTCCAAATCGAACATACAGGATTACTGTCAACCATGTCTTACAAATATTACTACTGTTTAAAACAATGATAGTATTTTTTGCCATTACCGGATCCAATGGTTTTGTAAGTGCCCAAGTCATTACTGTTGATATTAGTATCAGATAACGCCTCTTGGATTCCACGACATCATCGTCATCGTTTGGCACTGCTTGCGGTTTTTCGTTTGCTTGCTCTTTTTCTAACAAATCTTTTAAAACTATGGAGAAACAAATTTAAATTAAGTAAAAAGCACCATGTAGTGTTGACAACATGTTTCGGAAATCTAAAGAATACGCAGGAAAAGATTTTTTTAAACTTAACAGCACCTTTATCATTCTGACAAAGCAGCAGTTATATTTTTTTTTAATTTTCCTTTGAACTGACTAGAGAAAACACCCCGAAAAAATTAATGATAAACTAATGTTTATAAATCACGCCGGTTAAAATGTTTTCATATTTTTTTTATACTATATTAATTACAACTGTATTCATGGTTTTATATAAGTATATGGTTACTCATAGAACTTTAATAAGTAAATATACATTGGATTTGAGTTTAGCGCATCGGTAAGCGAAGTGTGGGACAGCCGCCTGTCAGATTTGCGACCTGAATATCAGTGGTTGGAAGCAGGTCGTATCGGACCGGTCGATCGCGATGGAAATTGATTGAGGACGCCCATGTTCAATAGCAGACATCAATTTGCTGAAATAATGAACTTTTTCGTTAGTAGTTTCGCTGCATTTTATTGCTTGCGTTATAATATTCGGCATGAATTTATACATCAATTTCCAGTCCGTGAAATAATATGGTAAATTAAAATTTACAACATTCAAAAGTAAAACCAACCAGCTTACGATATTTTAAGCCGTGTATTATTCTGTCAGTTTACTGGCATTTTAGGAGAATTTGTAAATTTTAAAATAGTTAAATCATAATTTTTTCTTACGTTTCAAATAATCTGAAGCAAGTTTAATTTGTTCTTTATCGCTACTTATATCTAATATTACGGTTCCGCAAGTAAGCATTTGTGGTAAACATTCCTCAGGGGGCACTATTGCAGTAACTTGGTCCAATGTCTCGATTTTAGAATCGGTAACAGTACCTTAACGAAAATAACGCAATAATTATTATTTGTATAATATATCACAAATTATTGGGTATTACATAGTCTAACCTTCTAAAAGGCAAATAGGAATACTAGATGTTGTTGCCATAACGTGTTTTGTTCTCTTTATAATAATGCGTGGTTATTATAACGTCATGTAATATCATGTATTTTACCGATTATTCCATAGGAATCAACGGGTTTTGGCGTGTCCACCACTTCTGTTTGTTCTCCTACATTAGACGCTGAAGAGGCTACCGTAGAAGGCTCGGCTTGCTCTATTATTTTAGATACTTTTTTCAAAATGTATTCCCCAAGGTAAGAATCCAAATTGTTTATAAAATATTTTTTATAAGAAAAAATGTTATCAAATGTTGTTGATACATTTCTAAGATTCGACATTGCTAGTAATTCTTAAATTGGTCGCTTTATTTATACTATTTGTTATCGACAAATTGAAAATGATTGACATTGATATCGGTTTATATGTTTTTGTTGTAATAAAAAGCATCTAAAAGTGACAACAAAAAGTATTTTCGAAATAAATCCAATATCATTCAAAAACTTATACTAAATAAAAAAAGATTTTTTATTGAGTCAAATAGTATTGTCTTTAGTAATCTTTACCCAGCCGCGAAAATATAAAATCTGGTAAACACAATAAAGATCACGTCAAATTAATAAAACACATTATTATCATTGTTCTGATTACATATATTAAAAGTCATTATTTTCAAATACAATTGGTAAAAATATGAATGTATATTCGTACTTACACAAGTAAAAGCACATAAAATAATAATTAATCCTTCAAATGAATACATTAAAAACTTTGACCGAATACAAAATTTCTCCACTGAAAAATGTTCCTGTTAGCTAAATCATGCGAAAAATACTAATGTCTATAATGTGAACACTAGATAAGTACGTAGAATCACAAAGACAAATATATATTGGACGGTATTATTAGGTAATAAGAAAGTTTTTATGTTAATAAAAACTTTATATCAATATGGGTAATATATCTACATAGCAATTTCATCGAATAAAGTTATTGAATTTAGTCTTCTTGACTCATGGCTCGCCGATTCACGTGATAAAATGTGATAAGAAAGAAACATATTCATAATAAGCAGTAAATATTTGATTATGTTGTAAAGTACAAAATGCCATAAACAGGCTTATAAGGCAAGTCTTCTTTTCAGGCAGCTTTGTGTAAAGAAAGATGTGGAGCATCTGCTGCCTTCTTTATATCATTAAGTCGTTACAGTTACAGTAATTCTGCTTCACACAGGAAATGTTGTACTATGTAATATATTAAAATATTATTCCCAAGCACCATCGTACTTAAACTAATGTCATTGAACTTAACGTAATCATGTCCACATACAACTGCATTATGTGTTAGTGGACTGAATCTCTAAGAAAATAATTATATCTAACTTCCATCAGAATAGAAACATTCGATCTGCAACAATGTTTGAGCCAACAATCGGTAGGTTTCAGTAAACTTACTAAACGTTTGCTGATAACTCGTGGTAAGCACAGATAATAGTGTTTTTTGACAATCAATAGTAGTTTAGATTATGACGGGGCTGGCATACCATCAAAGGTCCAAAAGCCTAGCAAATAAACATAAAATAAATGTTTTTATATCGAAGGCATTTTATTAAACTAACTAAAATCAAACTTATTAAAACAACACAGCAAGTATTTTTCCGTTGAATTGTAAAATCAAATTTAATGAATTTTATGCGTGATTTACTATAATTTACAAACATACCAAAATCAGTCTCAAGTTTTGTTTAGCAAATATTCGATATTTTTTTTCTTTCACGAATCGACGAAACGATGTAGATGTTCGTTCACTTGATCGTAAGTGATATGCCCGTCTATAACAATGTGGCGCTAGTTAAGGATATCACAACATTGCGCTCGTTGCTACAAAGCACAAGATGGCAAGTCTTGTTACCCCAGTAATTTCACTAGCTACAACTCCCATCAAACCTCACACAGTAACGTTTGCACATTACTGTCTAGCGGTAGAAATAAGCGTTGCAGTGGTACCTGAATGATGTCCGGCAACAGAGGTTTACCGCCGTTTATAAAAACTATATGCAATAAAGTTATGTTCTCAAAAATTCAATCCAAACTTTCATTCTACAGAGAAATTATGGCACAAACAAACTGTTTGATGTAATACTGTCAATTTTGTACTAAATATTGTTCTATACATATTCGATGTAGTAATAGGACGGCTCATTCAACAATTATCAACTCGCACTTGGCCACTGTGACATGACTCTATTGGCAGAGATGGCCAAACGGCCCACTAGTGGCAACATTAAGATGGCTTTTTATTTATTTTTATAAAACTATAAATAGCTCTCAATTGTATTCCTCATCATTTAAATTTTAGTTTGAAGAAGTAATTGATGTTTTTTTTTTACTTTCACTGGAATGTTTATTGGAATGTATAATGATATTACTACGTGGATCCCGTTAAAAATAATCTAGTGAGTATCTATTATATCAAGAAATTTAAAAATTAAGTACATTTTGAAATCTAAATATAAATAAATCTTATGTAAAAAACTACATAAACAAATCAAAAATAATAATTATTCCGCTTTACTATTTCTATTACATGTATTAGGATTTGTATGCAATATTTCTTTATCGTCTCGGTACTTGAATAATTGTTATGCTCTTAAAATAGATTTTATAACGAACAAATTTAATAACTGATGAAAAACAGGAAAGTTACATCGTTTTTTTCACTACTCTTTGATATAATTCGTTTACGAACTGTGAGAAAGAAAAAGTTCATGTATCTTTTACGGTAAGCTCTTTTGGTC
The DNA here is from genome assembly GCA_029286795.1 of Byasa hedistus. Classification (NCBI taxonomy): domain Eukaryota; kingdom Metazoa; phylum Arthropoda; class Insecta; order Lepidoptera; family Papilionidae; genus Byasa; species Byasa hedistus. The sequence continues at coordinate 5,203,844 of JAGSMW010000008.1, forward strand.
CCATAACTATCTTCCCTGTCTTTCATTTCTATATTCAGCGTTGTTTTGATTGAGACATTATAATAGGCTATAGAAAGAATATGCTTATTTGATAAATCACACAAATACATTGAAACAATGAATCATAAATTGAAATTCATCATAACATTACAAAAACGATCACACGTGTAAATAGAAAGGGTTCTCAAGACCCACATTTGAAACCTTGGATGCAAATTCATTGTTAAAAATGTAAGAAATACCAATTCGTATGTAGATGTGGCTGCAGCGAAAACCGTTTGCGAACACAGTGTAGCAGTAAGATTAGCTAACGTTGAACAAATAATATTTGCAATTTAACATTGCATTCAACAAATTTGCATCCAAAGTTAATTTTTAAACTTAACAAACGGTACAACGACACTGTCTTACGAGTATAGATAAATTCCTTAACCTAGTCGTGTAAACGATTTACAGATATAAAAGCGAAAATATGATATCATCTCACTTTAGGTTTCCTTTCGAAACTTCAAAAGCGAAATGATATTTAGTTTATATAAAAGGCACTTAGTTGTATTGTGTTTTTATCACTGACAACTGAAATTACTCCATAATTTCAGAGCACCTTCAAAAATTGAGAACGCGTTTAAGTTAACAGCACCCGACTGTTTTTCATTAAGTATTTTGTATTCTAACTATTTAAGTACATTAAAATAAGTATTTAGATGTATTTTAAAGTTGTGTAGTAATAACTGACTTACGGTGAATAATGGTTATTTCTTTTTCTCCTATACCAGACGGAGAACTAGGTTCAGATGTAACGAGCCAAGGAGATAGTGATGAAATCGGTTGGCATTTAGGAATAACATCCTCTTTTCTATCAACCGGTTTTGGTGAAGCCAGTTTTGTTTGAGCACGAGGCGGCTCAACCACAACTATTGATACGTATTGCGAATTGTTTGCGATTGGAGAATTAGGTTCGTTTAGAATTTTCGGCGAAGGGGTAGATGGAATAGACAGGTTGACGTTTGAAGATTCGTTAATAATTTTAATTTCGTTCTCTCTTGCTTTGAGAATGTTATTGCATTTCAATTGTCCAGGAGGCAAATTTTTGTTAGATGATAAGTAACATTTCGCTTGATTATTAGGTATTTCCTTATCCGAGAGGGAATCCAATTGGTCTTTTTTTGCTTCGTTTTTCGAGTCATCGTTATTTAACTTTTCTTTAACCAAGCTCATAAGAAGATCATTAAGTGGATTAAATTCCGCCACAGGAGAACAATTACAGGGCGGTTTATTTATAACAAGTTGAGTGAGATTATTTTTCTTTTCATCTGCAATTCCTTTGTCTATTTTAAATAAAACTTTGTTACTGATAGCATCTTCCTTGGACATTTTTACTTCTTCTTTTGGTTCGTCATTCATCAGGTTCTTTGTTGATGATTCACCAAGTTCTGTATGTTTAGAGTCCATATCAATTAATGACGATTTTTGTGATTTGGCACTGCTTTTTCTTGATAGTGTATCAAGGCCTGAATCCTGAACCAATGGTGTTGTATCTGTAGAAGTACTAGGCAACTCTGTATTTATTTCAGAATGGGATGGGATTTCAGATTTTGTTGATACGATTTGTTTTTCACGTTCTCTTAACACATGGCTCTGACGTCTAGCAAATCGCTGACTAGGTCGTCTCTCGAATTGCACTGTACGACGAGCTCGGTTTTGTTGCGTAGTTTGATATTCAGTTTTACCGGAGTATTGGAATCTCGATCCCATTCTGAAGAAGTTTTGCCTGGCAGATGGTCCTTTAACTGGTGCTCGTAAGCGGAAGAACGTGTGATGTTCGACAGCACATTTCCAAAGATGCTTACACGCTTTTTCATTGTGAAGACGAAATACAAATGTATGCTCTTGTTCACGCCCTTGGTCGTCGTCTTCCACAACTACCAAAGTTAATTTTTTTTTCTTGAAATCTAATTTGCTTATTTTAGGCCAAAAAAATAAACCAATTTTTTGTGGCCCTTCGAAGACTAAAATACCAGTTGGTGTCAATCCTAAATGATATTCACACCCATCTTTACCTAAAACAATGTGCATGTCCACACCATACATTTCAAGCCACTTTGCCTTATTAAGATAGTTTACTTCTGCTTGAGCTGGAGTAAGACCTTTATATTTTTTATACTCTTCCAATATTTCAATCTCCATTTCTTCAGTTTGATTTGGCACAAATCTAAACTCTGACACTGTAGCAGGTGTATGCAGAGATTCATCAAAATCTCCTAATTCTGATTGCAAAGCTAAAGCAGCTAGCTCTACAGCAGTAGAATGAGGGCATTCTAATTTACTTTCTAAGATATCTCTTTTTAACTGAAGGAAGAATTGGTATCTGGTTAACTCTTCTCTTAGATTATTAGGTTCAGATGAGTAAAATTTGACTTTTAAACGCAATGTGTATGGTGGTCCAATCTTAACTTGTTTCTTTATTGTTTTAGTAGGATCCAACCAATGCTTGACATTATTTGTATCAGTAAATTGTAAACCAAAGTAATCTTTTTCAATTAAGTCTAAAGAATAGAACACTTGCTCGTAAAGATCTGCAGCACTAGCTTTCTTAGAAAGATTAATAGATAAATCAGTTTCATCAAGTAACATTACCTTACATTGTATTAAATTTTTGTTGCTTGAATTTTTTTGGGCTTGTTTGTTGCGGTTCTGGCTAGATGAACGCCCTCTTCTACTGAGGAAACGCAACATTTTCCATAAATTTTTGCTAATCTAGAACAAACAAACCACAAGTTAAATTCAGCATAACTAATTGTTAGAAAAACAATTGCTAATATTATACTTGTAAAACTTTAAATAATTGGTTTAAGTAAAATGAAAAAAAAATTATAATAAGCAGCAGAAGTTATGCAATAAAAAAGTTTACATATAATGTTATAAAAAAAACTTGTGGTAACTTATATACATATAACTACAAAATCCACCTACAGTTTTTCAGAAGCCCTACATGAGAAGTAACATAATTATCTAAGTAGTGCCTTATAGCAAATTAAATATTAATTGGATTTATATCATAACATCTGACAGTGAAATTAAATCTATTAAAATCGTAAATAACAATAATAATGACAGTATTTCCTCATACTATTAACATTAAAAGGGTTACAACACTATCATTAAGTCATCGAATTTACGTTCACCAACATCAACAACGAAGATGATGTGTGCTGCAATACAGGTTACTAAAAAAATCGACGACGATTTTAAATTAACTCAACTGAGCATTCACACGTGCAGATAACTTAAATGACGGTTAAAATACTTCATGTGATCAATAAAATTGATGGTATTATTGTGGGCGTATATGGACATGGTTTGAACCAGAACTTAGTGTTTCAAACCAGACATCCACCATAAACGAAAACATGATAAAAATCCATCATTTACACTTTTATTTAAACATCTTGTTTGTTTAAACAAGTTTCTACATTTTATGTTTATAAATTGCTTACCAATTTATTAACGATATGCGACGTCTCCAGAACCGTAAAAGCGAATCCTAATAAATATACACACTGACAACACAACACAGAATCTTAAAATACTTACGACACAAAAAATGTACAACAGAATAAAAATTAAATAACATAATCAAGAAGCATTAAGTAATAAATGAATACACAACTTAATAAATGATAATTAGTAAATAAATTTGTTATTCCCGCTTATATTAAAATTACATTACGAAATTGCTGAAAGTTATATAAAGTTCCGGTTTCTGTGATTCTTTACTTTTAAAATATGTTAATACCTAGAATAGTATTTCAATTTTCAATTATAAACAGTGACAAAAATCTTATGAAAATCATAGAATTATGAATCAATATTTTCTTTACAGAGAAGTCGTGATATGGAAAGGGTCAGTTAATAAAAGTATTCTTAATTAATTACACAACTTTTAGTTAATAACATTTTTGATAAAAGTACTTTAGTAAACAAATTTAAAACTGATTACATTTTATATTGAACAAAAAATAAATATTACAATTCAGAAATTAGCTGTGACAAATTGACGAATATTAGATAAACACTAAGTAATGGTATAATCTATAATCTTATTTTTAGTCTGTTTTTGTTTAGCCTTTTCATTTAGACTTTTTGAGGTGGTTGTGCGTGTCTGTTTAGGAAAAGACAAAATTGTCAAAAACTAAAAAGGTAATTATGGTTTATATTGGTAATCGATTATACTCTTCATGCATAAATGATGGTTTTATGTCATACATTTATTTAGACATTTGTAAGAGAGAGGTTATTCATAAGTAAGGGTTTACCTCATTAATTCTGGTTTTCTAAGTAACGTTTATAATAACCCCCTAAAAGTGATAATTTTTCACTTTAAAGCAAATCTACTTTGTATGTAATCTGATCGAATAATTTATTTTTGTCTGTAAATTAATTTACAATAAATTACTCAAATACAATGTAGTTTAGATAAACATATAATGCATATGTTCACTATAACATGTAATTTATAGATGCCTGTAGCTGATGATATTCAATCTTCATGGGCTGATGAGGTTGAAATTGACCAGGGAGCACTACCCCCGCCTTCGGAGGTTGTGGAAAATGGTTTGAAAGTAGTTACTGAATATAAATACGACAATGACAATAAGAAGGTTAAAATTGTTAGAACTTATAAGATTGAAAAACGTGTTGTGTCCAAGGTAAGGGAAAACATATACATTATTTTCGTTATAGTGAAATTCCTATTTTACAAACCTCTAAATTTTTATAAAAATGTGATTAGAAAAAGTTACAGATAATTTTGTTTACATTTTACATATTTAAACTTAAACATTGCTGGTTGATCAGAAGCAGGTGTATGGATGTATGTGTCATGTTTTGTCCTACATGTTTGTCCTGAGAGAGAGCCTTCCGGAAGGGTGGGCCAATATTAATGCTTGCTAAACCTTTATCCATGCAATCTTAACTTGTAAAAATTAATCTCTTATAAAAACTTCAGTGAGCTTTAATTGTTTCATTTACTTACAGAGCATTGCTAAGCGTAAGACCTGGAGTAAGTTTGGTGACTCTGCTAGTGATAAGCCAGGTCCTAACCCTGCTACCACTAATGTTTCTGAAGATGTCTTTATGCAGTTTATTACTAGTAAAGAAGAGAGTCAAAGAACAGATGATGGTGAATTAGATGGTCTAAAGGTATTTAATTAGAATATGAATTACAAGCATCCTTTTTTCTTTAGCAAATTTAAGAAAATTCTATACTGCAGTTCCATTTCATATATTCCAAACTCACAAAATTATACAACACATGATATCCCTTGGGTACTGAACTAAGCACAGCTTGTATCTACAACTCTAATCTATGTTAACTTGTGGTATACATAGTATGGGTAATATTAGCTGTTTTTATATTTTAACATGGTTGAACACATGTATGTGTTGTTATATGTCTGCTGGGTACAATCTATTTAATCAACTTTTATGTTTATTAATATGATAGGTTGTAAAATGGGTCTTTTATAAAATTTTAATTTTAGTATTTTGCAGTAATTTAAGTTATTTTCATAGTGCTATGTATCTTTAGAAATTTCAGATCCTGCTATTGGTATTGTAATTTTGTTGTACCTTTTTCTTCCTTTTGTTGTGGGTTTGAGTAGTACTTTGAATTTTCTCAATGAGTAAAAAACATGTGTCTAGTCATGAGGATAGGGTTAGGGTGCACCATAATCAAGTTATTCATCAAAAGGACTCCATGGTACTTAACTCAGTCATTCAGTTAACCTCTTCTCAGCTGCAATCATTCAGTGAGAGAGAGTGAGTAAAATTAATAAATTTTATATTGTTATATTTCAGCCTCAATCAAGCAGTATAATCTATAAGTGCCGTACATGCCAGGGTGAACATTGGACCTTAAGTTGTCCATTCAAAAATAGTGATGTTGTTATGGCTAAAGCTAATGAAGCAGCTAAAGCAGCAGGTTTGTTTATATAAGATGTATGATAAAAGTTTGCTTCTGTCTCGTTTGTAGTTAGAAACATCTTAAATAATAGTCCTCCTAAAATCTAATTACTTTTGCGATATTTTTGTAAATGAGATATTTTATTTATCAAATCATCAAAAGTGAAAGTGCATTTGTGGTTGATATACTGTGCGATGTAAGCATCTGATTTTGCTTTTTACCTAATATAGCCTTGTCTTGGCAAAGTTAAATGTTTTTCTGCAAGGTCTAAAGGTCCAATACACATCAATTAAAACTTTCTTAAAGATAATAGGTATATTGCGATATACTTACGATTTTGTTAATTTATATTTTAAGCAATGTTTATTGACATCAATATCCACAATGCATCTATTTAATTGGATATGTGTTTACTACAATTTTTTTTCTAAAATCTGTCTTTATATATAAAATATCTTTTAAGCTTTTTCATTTAATTAACAGAAGTGAAAACAACCACAACTAATAAGTACATAGCGCCTAATCTCCGTGAGGGTGTCAAGCCGTTGGGTCGTGAAATGCCAGGTCCCAGACGTGATGATGTTGCGGCTATTCGTATATCTAATTTAAGCAACTTCGCTGTAGAGGCAGATCTTGATGATTTGGTCCGTGGATTTGGACCTGTGCAGAAATTGTATCTTGCAAAGGAAAAGGTTGGTACAATGACTCTTTGTAGTTGCTAGTTAGTCTCTGAATGTTTAATAAACATTTCACCCTTACGTTAATTAAATGCATTTCCTATGAATTATTTATATAACATCATATTGGACTCTTCTTGACATGCTTACCTACCCACCAGCAATAGAGATGCTGCAAAAGGAAGCCATAGTAGTTGTAAATCTGTTGTTAGCACTACATCTTGTATGTGAAAATATTTGTGCCTGCTTAACCTAAAAGGCTTAATACAGAATAATAGAAAAATGTTATTTTTTCAGAGTACTGGACAATGCAAAGGATTTGCGTATGTACATTTCAAGTTTAGAGCTGATGCAGCAAAGGCCATTCAAACTCTTAATGGCTATGGCTATGACCATTTGATTTTAAATGTTGAATGGTCTAAGCCACCTCAAAATAATTAAATTGTATGCCAGAAAAAGGAAATTGTATACAATATTTTGAAATACACATGAAAATTATAATGTTATTTTTATTTTCTTTTACATTTGCAAGCTATTTTCATAATAAAAGAAAATACTTATTAGTTTGCATTGACAAGATGATAAGGATATTTGCCCAGTGGAAAAGCAAACTGGAATACTAATGTTTACACACTACTCTTTGGCGGCAGGAATAGACGCTATGGTGGTACCTAATGAGGAAATCACCTGCAACAGACACCACCAGTAAATTATAAACAAGTAACTAGCGGCAAATAGAAAATCTTTAAAAAGTTACATCCTTGAAAATAACGATTGCCAACTTCTGTGGTAATTGGATTTCATATACAAATAGTTAATAAACTATAGATAAAGGTAACCTAAGACTAATCCAGCTATTTGACATTAATTTAAAATGGAAACTGTCCAAATCTGTTCAATTTTGTTGTTAAAGACTCCACATTTATTTGTACATATTCCCAGTTTCAGCACAAGTTGTCTCTGGTTGTTTTCACATTTTTGTATACATAGGGTGTTAGAACCAACATTAAGAAACACATTAGACAGTCTTTTATAATGGTTGATTAAATTTACTACTGTACACTATACACTTCATAACCAGATGATTTTTTCTTCTTTACCTTTGCACTAATCCATACTAATATTATAAATGCGAAAGTAACTCTGTCTGTCTGTCTGTTCCTCTTTCACGCCTAAACGGCTGAACGGATTTTGATGAAATTTGGTATGGTGATAGATGATAACCTAGAAATGGTCATAGGCTATATATATGTATATAATAAAGCTTGTAGTAAATATAACTTATGTACTTTAGTTATAACTTTGGCCACTCTTCTGCAACCCACTAATATTTAAATATTAGTTATTAGATGAATATATGTATAGTGCTGAACCCCACACACCGCCCATAACCAGGGTGACGGTTCTGTTCAAGAGATTTTTTTGCCCCGGCTATAAAATAGGCAGGAACAAAGAACATTCCAATTTTTTTTGACAGAACAAAGTCTGTCGGGTCAGCTAGTAGATCAATAATTTCTTAAAATTATAGTAGAATAAGTGCTAATATTTTAATAAACAAAAAACATCAATAAACATTTATTGAAAGCTTTGATTACTTAAGACTAGATATTTAAATAAAAGGAATCAACACCAATGTCTATGTGAATAAATAGATATGAAGTGTGCATTTGATGTATACAATACTCAGGCTATATATTACAAAAATTGGTATTCTAAACATGTTATATATCAATGTCGTATTTTTCGTCATCACTATTGGGGCTATATGTTTCCTCAGGCAAGCGTACTTCTCCACAAAACATGAGTTCTACATAGTTAAAATAATCTAGAGCAATATTGGTTACAGTTGCTCCTGTAGCAATGCCTAATGCTGTGCCGATAATTGGCCTCTGCCCCACAGAACTTCGTAAGATTGCCCATAAAAATATCGAGCCTAATGGCCAAAGGCAACCACCAAGAAATGCCCAAGAAAAACGTCTTGCAGGTGCAGCAGTGGCAATATGTGGCCTTGCCCAAAGCCAAAGTCCCGCACCACTTCCTGCTGATAGGAATAAGACATCAGTAACATCACGCCTCGGAAACAATCTGAAATTAATACAAAAGCACTTTATATGACAAATTTAGCAACCAAAACATAAGAAAATTTTCTGTATGTTAAAGTGCATAAAATTTTACTTCCTTGGTACCAACAATACCAAACTGCTGTAATATATTTCATTCCAGAAAAATATAATTTTAACTACATTTTTAAAAATGAATGAGGTAAATAATAAAACACAAAAGTACTCACCTGACCATCAAATGAGGGTTCATCACACTCACTGATAAAGTTGTATAACTAACTAGGCCTTGTATAGGTAAATAATAAAATAATACATTGTCTTTTGTCAGAGGTGGTATTCTTATTCTATTAACTGATTTATTGAAAAAGTCGATAGCCTTAGGAACCGTCGCCGGTAAGCTACAGACTTGGCGTTTAATGTTAATATAGATCTTTTCAAAAATATCCATTTTGAGTCCAATAAGTGAACTACGACAAAGATGCTTTACGAAGGCAATGTTACGTCGATCAACATTATTTGGCAACGAGTACGTGGTTATTTATAATGTTATTTGGAAATGGCATTAAAAGATGCTGAATTAGGTTCAGAAAAATTAATACATACAATCAAAAATAAAGACCATAGAACTTTGATCATAATTTTTCTCTATAATTTATTCCATATAGAAAATTACCTATTAACTCGTATATATTTTTAGTCTGTATATAAAAATTTTTATTAAATATTAATGAAAACTCAATAGAAAACTCGTTTTTTTATTGTTTTTTACATCTAATGAGCTTACAATTGACAATTCAAATAGTGATAAAAAGGCGGTGAATAGAGAGGCGCTTTCACCTAGAATATTTAGGTTCTCATATAGTGATAACCAGTACACAATAATGCTGTTATGGCGTTAGATTTGCGATAATTCGAGAAAACGAATCTAAGATCTCCTTGTTACAAGACAAGCATTTAGTCACTGCGTCAAGGAGGTAGTTCATCTCAATATTTCTTACGACTAACTAGTACTTTATTATTGTATTGTTAAATAGTTATGGCTCAAAAATAATGATCATTTAAATTGAGATTGGTTAGGAAAAAGAGAAATTATTAGCGAGTGGAGTAAATTTTTTAAAAAATATTGTATGAAAAGTTAGTAACCCATAAATATTGCACTCTTGGGTAACTAGAGTTGAAGTTACAAATGTCAATGTAACTATATAAATATATGAACTAATTTTAGGTTATAGTTAAGAAGTATGATTAATATATCACGTGTTATAAATATTGCATGTGGTTCCAGTGTAAAGAAAATTTTATATCCAAAAAGGAGGATATTTGTTTTCTTGATTAGAAAATATTCTGATAACCTTATACTAGGATTAGAAACATCATGTGATGATACTGGGTGTGCAATTATAAATAGAAAAGGAGAATTGCTTTCAGAGTCTCTATTTTCACAGAATTTAATACATCTACGAAATGGGGGTATAATTCCAGATATTGCTCGAGATTTACATTCAAACTCTATAGAATCAATTGTAATGGAAACATTACAGCTTGCTAAAGTAGTAATGGATGATATTGCTGCTATAGCAGTAACCGTAAAACCCGGTCTCCCTCTTAGCCTAGTAGTAGGTATGAAATATGCAAAACATTTAGCTCGTCGGTACAATAAGCCAATTATTCCCATACATCATATGGAAGCCCATGCATTAGCTGCAAGGATGCAACATAATATTAGCTTTCCATATCTAGCATTACTAATATCAGGTGGACATTGTTTATTAGCCGTTTGTGAAGATGTAACAAATTTTAAACTGCTTGGAGAAAGCATAGACATCGCACCAGGGGAAATGTTTGATAAATTAGCTAGAAGAATGAAGTTAAGGAATGTTCCAGAATTTTGCAAAATGTGTGGAGGAGAAGCAATTGAAGTAGCTTCATCTAAAGCAACTAATCCTGACTTTTTTAAACTTCCTCTACCCTTAGCTGATTACAAAGACTGTAATTTTAGTTTTAATGGTTTGAAAACATCAGTACTATTACATTTGCACAGAAAGGAGCGGGAACATCAAATTACAGCAGATAAATTAATACCGGAGGTAAATGACTTATGTGCAGCTACATTGATGGCTACATCTAGGCATCTCATTCATAGAACTCAGAGAGCAATGGAATTTTGTGAACGATACAATTTAATCCCTAATGATAGTAAACAGATTGTTGTATCCGGAGGTGTTGCATGTAATAATTATATCTATAATGCCCTTTCATTCTTAGCTCATGAATTTAATTACAAGATTTATAGGCCGACACCAAAGTTATGCACTGATAATGGTGTAATGATTGCATGGAACGGATTAGAAAAATGGATAAAAGGAGTAGATATTGTTACAGACTTAAATACTATAGACATTGAAGGCACTAGTCCATTAGGTGAAAGCCTTGTATCAAAAGTTGCAGATGCAAGAATACCTGTAAAATTATTGAAAATAAAAACCAAATAAATTAGTTTATTGATTAATAAACCTTTTATTTTCATAATTATAATTACATACTAATGTTGTTTATTTGTTATTATCTCATATTCTGTATAACATATATTAACAGGCAATACTGTCTAAACATACATAACTATTAATGATACTAATAAAACTTGAAGTTCCTGCTGCAGCAACAAAGTTCTTGCCAAATGCGGGTTAGTGAATGACCCATGTCCACACCAGCCGTTATTCTTCGAACATGTGAGTTTCCTCGCGGTGTTTTATTTCACCGTAAAGGAAACTTATATAGGTGTACCATAAAATTATCTTACATCATAGTTGTCATTAACATTAAACATACAGCAGTGGCAGGAGATGTCCATACACAAATTTAAATATCAAAAGATATGTATATAATCCAATAACAATTTTATCCTTTATCATAGTCTCACCATATGGTTGGTATTATTGTAATTTACTAACTTTAATCACTTCATTGCTTTAGTGGGGCAAATCAGGCTACAACTTGTAAGACTATACTAAAACTAATACTTGTCATGCCATCCCAAAACAATATTTTTTTTTAATGCTAGTTTAGTTTACGCTCATTAACGCAAACTAAATCCAGCAAAGGTTTAGAGCCCCGCTAATGGATACAGGGCTAGCCCAAAACAATATTAGATGCACTGATTATTTTTTTAATTTAAGCTAGAAAAATATATATGTCCTAGCTATACTGTATTTTTCGTAAACAGTGTAATGATTTGGAGAGTACTTAAATAATTTTCTCCTCTATTACTTTTATATCATATAGATCTTCATTAGACATAGACGTGTCATGCCGGAAAAGAAAAGTATTAAAATTAGAATGACTTGAATAACTTCTGGTTATAGTAATTTAGGAAACATTTCTTTTTAGAATTTTAATTTCTTTTGATTTGTACATTTAAAACAATGATTTCTAATATTTATGCGAACATAACACATTTAATAAAACAAAATATTCTGAATTTCATTGCGTTTATTTAATTATGTTATTATCCCGATGTTTTGACTGTTTTGCAGAAGTCGAGGTCATTATGAATCGAGATTATAAAATTATAAAATAAACGGAATAAAATCCATAACATTTTGTTTTATTAAATCTGTAAAACATGTAAATTATTAACTAGAATTATGAATCGATATCTCTGGGGCGTTCGGCGTCGTAAAGTACATTTATATTCAAGTTACCTGGACTTGATCTGTTTTTTCAATCTCTTTTGCTTGTTATGTTATGTGCATCTTATTACGGCTCGCCGATATTCTGTAATCAGATGCTCAGTGATATTTTGTTTTTCGTGCGGTACGTGAGCGAAGATTGTTAAAGAAATGTTTAAAATCGCGAAGATTAACAGCTTAAAACTTAAAAACCCTTTGTATATGTGTTTAATTGATACACACGGGTTAAGGTTTTTAAATAAACAAAACGTACGCAATGAAAATCCGCTAAGTTTTGATAAAATACCAGGCCCGAAGAGCTATCCTATTCTCGGAACGTTACATAGATATTGGCCATTTGTAGGTAAGGAGACATTTTTTAAATTACTTAGAACGAATGTATCGAGTGTAGTGTGTTGTTTGTTCGTTTTTGATTATAAACATTCTTGCCTCCTACATAGTACATTTGAAATTTTTAGTTAGAGCTATCGTTGTTATCACTTAGATACTAATGTATCGTCGTTAATTGTTGTACTATAGCGGACAGTGACAAACATTCTGTTCATTGTATGTTTTTTATAAAAACGGATAGTGCAAATGGTCCATCTGAATTATAAAATTCAGTGATTACTTCTGCTCGTGATATGAAAATATAAGGACCAAGTAAAAAATTATAGCATTCTACTCGAAAAAACTAAGGTATCATGTTTATTGACCTTCGAATTTAGAAATTATCGGAACCGAGTACATAGTGTAAGCTTTGGTTTGTTGTAATAACTTGTTGATAATAAATCTACGTACATTCTAGGAGAATATAATGCAGAAACACTCGATAAGAATGGCTGGTTGAATTGGCGTAGGTACGGTGGTTTGGTGAAAGAAGTTCCAGGTGTGAATTTACTTCACGTTTACGAGCCAGAAGTGATTGAGGCGGTGTTTCGTCAAAATGATCGATACCCAGCTAGAAGAAGTCATGTGGCAATGCTTCAGTATCGACTAAGCAAGCCAAGCGTTTACAACACTGGCGGTTTACTTTCTACGTAATGTATCAAATTTTTTTTTTAATAATAGACGAAAACATCCGTACGGGGACAGTATCAATACACCAAACTTTTTGAGACTTCATATATTTAGTTATTTAATTTTGTTGAAATATATATTTAAAGATAAAATTACCTTTAAATTTATACAAATGAATAAAAATGAAGGGTCTAGGTTATACCAAAATACCACATATTTTCTAAATTTATATAGATACTTACACGATAGTTCCAGACAAAAGTGATAAAGTCCCATGTCATGTGTGATTGAATTATGCATTAATACATATTTAAATATCATCGAGGTTCTTATAAAGATTAAAACTTATATAATAAAGTTTATTAAATCGGCCGCACATGTAAAACAAAAAGCATTCTTGGTAGAATCTGTTCTATTACTTTAAATAACGCTAAAATCTTTTATTCGTTGTCATTATGCGTATCTTATAATCTATGAATTTTTTTAATGCATGTTAAGTAATTAGAAAATCAATATTTCCAGGAATGGTCCTGACTGGTGGCGGTTACGCAGTATGTTTCAAAAAAATTTCACAGGTCCACAGAATGTTAAACAATACGTGGAATGTGTGGATGGCGTTGTTAGAGAATTTATTGAGTGGATAATGCGAAACAAATTGTCACATGAAGAAGACTTTTTACCATACCTCAATAGACTTAATCTTGAGGGTATTTATTTTTCCAATTTGTCTTAATGACTTAAGCCATTATTAAAAAGGGAATAGCTGTACTCAAACGGCTGAAAAAATGTGTCTCGGTGAACAATAATAAAGGTGTTCAATGAGAAAGGCTCTTCGACAGTAGTTAGTCTTGAATTTTAAAATGGGTAATGATTGATAACAACAAACCAATCAAAATATTGAAGTGTTCATTAAAACTAACTCTTCCAAAAAAAATTTTTAATCATGACATTATTTAGGTGGGCAATAAATTGAATGATAATAATATTTTTTGACAAATTAAAAGACAATAGCTACAAAATGAAAAGGGTTGATATCAAGATTGGTGATTATAATGTTTTGTGCTATATTTTCACGTTAAATGTCCAAAAAAAATTAAAACTTTTATCAAAATATGTCCGCTCTGTATACAAAAAAAAACAGAATTTTTTTAACATGAAGCCAAAGAATTTCTTATCGTCTACTAGAAACTCAAAACCTTTATGTATATATGAGTTTATATTACTTGTTGCATTTTACAAACCTATATTACTTAAGTATTTTTTAGTAATAGGAGTTGTGGCGTTCAATGAAAAATTTAACAGTTTTAAATTACAAGAACAAGTGAAAAATTCCCGTAGCAGTAAAATAATTGCTGCCGCCTTCGGCTCCAACAGTGGCATAATGAAACTTGATAAAGGAATTTTTTGGAGGTTTTTTAAAACACCGCTATATAACAGACTTGTTGAATCTCAACAGTATTTAGAAAAGTAAGCAAAGATAAATATTTTTAGAATATTTCATTAAGTTATTAAATTTTATTTTGAATAATTCGGCATAAATTTGTGAATGCTTATTTCCTCCAAAATGCTTATGACATATGTTTATAATGATTTTTTGTATTAGCGTTTATATAACTTGCCACCAGATGGCGTTGCGGCGCAAACTTCTATACCATTTAATCAATTCCTAGGGCGAGATAATGGTCGGAGATACAGATATAAAATATAGAAGCTGGACCATATTGTACTTTGTTTTTATTTTGAAAACCATGCTTTTTGCTACTACAATTAAATAATTAAGAGTTAAAGGCATTTGTTGATTTTTTAATGATATGTTTGTTTTCAAATATGAACAATTTCCAGTTCCTTTAATAGGTTACAGCAATTTTTCTTCACGTTTGGTATTATTTCTGTTTGTTATCCATATATTACTATAATTACAGGGTATCGATGGAAATTTTATTAAACAGGGTTACTTTTTTTGAGAAACAGGATAACAATGGAAATATTTCATTACTCGATTCCTTTCTACAGCAGCCTAATTTAGACTACAAAGACATTATTGGAATGATGGTTGATATATTAATGGCGGCTATTGACACGGTAACTATCATCTTTAAATTATCTTTTATTATGTGTCAGTTTGTTTTTTTTTTTTAAAAAAAGAGACATTTTAGTAGGAACGGTTTTCTAAGAAAATAGTTCAATTACGTAATGGACTAGAAAATAGAAAAGAAGCTAATATTATTAAAATTTCCATTAACTTCCAACACTATTTAATTATTTTTGCATTTAAACAAAATGAAGATTGAATTGAAACAAAATGAATGATAAAGAGACTTTAAGTGCTTGTTGAGGATAGAAGACAATTTCTACCATAATATTATAGTACTAAATAAATGTCAGTGATTTAACCACCAACATTAAACATTTTTTACGCAGACAGCTTATGCGACAAGTTTTGCATTATATCACCTCGCTCGCAATCCAGAATGTCAGCAGAGATTATTCGAAGAGGTTGTTAACCTGCTGCCATCAAGAGATTCAGATCTCACACCGGATGTATTGTCTAGGGCTACGTACATTCGTGGTTGCATTAAAGAGAGCCTTCGTCTTAATCCCGTTTCAATTGGCGTTGGACGTTTATTACAAAAAGATATAGTATTAAAAGGATATTTGATTCCCGAAGGTGTAAGTTTATTTTTTTCTAATTTATTACATGTTATGTATGTTTTTAAACTTAGCCTCTGCAAAGAATTTTTCTTGCAGAAATCTCCAGTATTTATTTATTATATTAATGGAAGGTTTGCTTGCGTCTTCTAGTTAATAAGCGAAACACTAAGTTTAATCGCCAAGGTGTACTATAATATCATAAGAGTTTTTGTGTATTTTATTCATCTTTTCAGCATCAAGCATCATCAAAACTTTTGTAAAATAAAACAGAATGTATGTATCTACATTTGTTTGAATGAATGGATATATACATCCACTGGATGTATATATCCATTCATTCTTTCTTCTTTCTTTCTGACGTCATGTATGATACATTCAGTTGAGAAACTTGTCATTGGTTAATAAATATTTGAATAGTTATTAATGCTATGTATAAAAAATAAATTAATATTGTTTGTAGTTCCAATTAAATGAATTATTGCAACGATGTAGGAAAGAATCTTTTGTTAATCATGCTAAAAATATTGTATTGTAATTTTCAACTTTGACTTATACACGTTTTTCTAATTTTTAGACAGTTATAGTAACACAAAATATGGTAGCATCTCGTTTACCTCAATACGTGCGGGATCCTCTGGTTTTCAAGCCTGAACGTTGGATAAGGAGTTCTGATCAATACGAGAATATACATCCTTTTCTAAGTCTCCCTTTTGGATTTGGACCGCGATCGTGCATCGCTAGAAGACTGGCTGAACAAAACATATCCATTACTCTTATTCGGGTAAGTCCATAATGTTTTTATTTAGTTGAAAGTTATTTTAATAATAATTAAATATCGCTAAATAATGCCATAATATTTTGAAATAACAAATTATTATATTGAACTTTTACTTAAAACTAAGAAAATATGTGAATTAATTGAATAATTAAATGGCGCAATTACTTTTAATCATAGTTATTAACTTTTCCATTTTTATTTCAGCTTGTAAAAGAATTTGAAATGCAATGGATGGGAGGAGATTTGGGTATTAAAACATTTCTTATTAATAAACCAGACAAGCCTATATCTATATCTTTCATACCTAGAAAGGTTTAAATAAAAAAAAAATATTTTTTGATTTTAATTCATATTTCTTGTTAATGAAACAAAATTACAATTTAGTGACAAATTCGTTTTCCAAATTAATGAACAAAGGTTTAGTTTGTTCATGAAAATTTGCTAAAATTTCAATTTATGTAAAACCAATGCGTCTATTTCCTATTTTCGGTTTAATAGTTACACTTTAAGAAATATCTTGGGTAAAAAATAAATCATTTTGAACATTATTGTGTTTAAAAAAAGGAGCATTTATTATTTACGGTGTGTTTTTATTTGCATAACATTTGCACTTAACTTATTTTATTACACTAATCTGTGATTATCTTGTTTTTCCTGTAAGACAGTAAAAATAATTATTTAATAATATTAACTTTCGTGGTTTATTAATGTACCGAGATCTTAACCTACATTAATTAATTAATTTGATATTATTATTCCACGTATAATATAACATACAATTGTTATTTAGTAATTGACAGTTAATGAAATAGTTTTTAGCGTAAACATTAAAACAAGATCACGTGTTGGAGTCGCTGCAACAAGTCGTCATTAAGATCTTAGTTATTTATTTTGTTCGAATGCATCATGATTAAATGACAAATTATTCGCATCGACATATTATCTTACACCGAGCTTAGGTTTCCAATAAATATGATAAAATTAACCAACAGAGCAATAAGTTCAGTAATTGATTATTTCTATAACATCAACATAATATGTACTAATGTCGAAACGGACCATAGCATCCAATTTATAAGTTTAATTATACAAACTTTTGTTACTTTCAAGCAATTTTCAACGTTAATATGAAATTAATCCAACGCTTCCTTTAAATGATTGTATATTTTTTATATATGTTAAGAATAAGCTTGTCTTTTCACTTGAGGAATAGCTTATATTATAAACAATAAGTTAAAAAGTACTCTGATCCTATTATAAGTAGATACAGGGCTTTGGCGAATCTAGTTCTTTTGTTTAAAAGATGCCGTAAACACTTAAATAGTTTTTGAAAATGATCTTTAAAATCATACATGGCCTATTAGAGATAAATGGCTGTTAAATTATACGTACAAGGCCATTTTTATGTAAAATGCCTACATGTATTATTCACGTTGATAACACGATAGGCAAAGTTCAACGACTTTATTATTTTTTACGAAGGTGATTTTTTTTAATATCGCTTGTAGCGAGGGTTAATCAAGATTTTAATACAAGTAGCGATTCTGTTTGTAATAAATATTAGTGCAAATACAATAGCACCGATGACAAAAGTTAGGACTCTGATGATTTCAAACATTGCATTATTGAAACGTTATTATTAATAAATAAAATAAGAATTAATTTTCTTTTTCTCGTGGTTGATACCCACTAAAATTTTATAAAATTATGGCTAAGAAATTTCGTTCGAGATTCATTCGTTTTGTCTTCAATAAAAGTAAATTTTGTAACATACGTATACATACTGATATGCAAGAGGTAACTTTGCACAATATAAACAATAATGACTTGAATTCACTGAACTGGCCGAGGATCGTAAGGTGTCGCATCATGACCAACGTATCTGTTGTTCTTACGTATCTGAAATCCTTCACCAGGTGAAGTATTATAGTAAATGACCCTCCGAATACCAAACGGGTCGACGTAACCAAAGCTTCCTATTCTTTCATTGGTGCCCTGGGTTGCTTCTTCGTGATACTGTTTCGGAAGGTAGTAACGGAAACCATTTCTTCTGTACGCTACACCATCGTATCCTGGGAACTGTGGTGTGTATCCATCACCGAGTTGAACACTGGCTTGGTATCGACGTGTCCAATCGTCGGCGTGTCTGTATGAATTAGGGTTGTATACGTCATATCGTCTATACGGCGTGCTATCACTGCCGACAAAATGATCTTCTATTGTGTTTGTGTTTTCATAGTCGTAACCATTTGGAGATGGTGAGGCTTCGTTAGCTGTGATCGGCGGTATAGTTGGCTTTAAATTGTAGGGAGTGGATATATCTATCGAGTTAGGAGATACTTCTACTTGTGGTGTTGAAGTTGGATAAAAAGGATGTGGGGTTACTGAAACATCGCCTGAGTTTACATGCGGTTGTTGGCGTGTCGTCGGCGAAGGAGTTGATGAAGATTGTGTTGTGGTGCTGCTACCTACAGCAGGAGCGCTGGTGCGATGCACTGGTGGCACTGGTGTGATTCCAAATCCAGAATCGGTAGGCGCAGTCTTTGCAATATTAATCGACTCCTGAAAAATAATTTTGCAGTAATCACTAAACTGTATAATAATAAATAAATCACAACCGAGTGGAGGAAATAAGAGTATTTTACATTTCTTAAAATTAATAATTACAATTAAAGTTCATCTTCGGTCATCACCATAGAAGATAGAAATTGGTTTTGTTTGGTTTGGTTCATATGTAGAAATGTCTAAATGTAAAAAATATACGATTTCTTTAATAAACAAAAATAACAAATTATTTAACTTCGTTATACATACTGAAATCGGTCGATTGAGTCCTACATATACAGTCTTCGATTTATAAATTCTGTATCCTTGGTCGTCAGCGATGTAGTCCTGCAAGCGCAAGAATCCATCGGCACCTACCCAACCTGTTGTTCCTGGAAATTATAAACCAACATCAGCTATACGAGTCTTAACCATAACAATGTTTTCAATATCTTACGTTACTGAATGTTTTATATTAATACAAACTAAAAATGTCAGTAACCGCACCTTTCTTTAAAAATTTGTCGTAAAAATTATCTAATAAAGAAAAAGCATTACAAATTGAATAGATATGATGTGATTAAATAAAAACTTATGGCACAACAGATACAGATCTTAAATTTTTTAACAATTGATGTAACTAACATTATTTCACCTACTAACATCTTTATTAGAGAACTTCAAAATAGCAATCATTAAAGTTATATTAGCAGTTTAGATTTCAGGGGTTAAAGTCAGAAAATTAGTCTAAACCTTGAAATCATTTTTTTCTTCATTTAGTAGTAAATGAGCTATTTTAATATAGAGAAAAATGGATTAGAAGGGAAGAAATAACTAACAATTAAATGTTATAGTTAAATACTAACCAACAACTGAACCATCCTTTAGCCTTCTCTCTTTGCGATATTGGCCGTTATGAGTTTGATAAAGGAAATAACGTTCGTCGTCTTCATCAGTCTGTATGTGGAACTGGTCTGGGTCCTGTTGCTGACTGTAGTCATCGAGTGCAGCCAAAGCGCTGCATATCCATATCTGTTATATGAAACAATGTAATTGTTAACATTTCATTTTAGATAAATTTGTTTGAAAATATTTTTTGTAGTTTTACGTATTATGTTAGGTGACTAGTCGGCACTAGTAGTCACGGGCTAGTCAGAACAGGACTAAGGTACGCCTTGATTATTTTATAATAAAATAAAAAGATAATATTATAATAAATAATCAGCCTAACTATACTTCATATCAGATTTATTTAGTTAGTTGTATGAAATATTAATTAGATAAGATCGGTTTAAGTTTATTGAGTTTTGGCTGCATGAATATAGTGATAGATGTGTGGGAGTAAGTATTATTCTTGTGGTTTATTATTGGTGTGTCAGGGACAAGTTGAAAAAGATACAAGCAATCTAAACTTTTAAAACTCATGTTTGTCTATAGGTGATCTAATCTACCGGCAAATAATAAGTTTACACTTACGAATCCTAGAGGCATATGGTAAAGAAATCCGTATCTCGAGAAATTGTTTTTTTTTAATACCGTTGATTTATGTATGTGCATGTATGTAAAAGCAAAAAAGTTTTCATGAAGTTGTTGAGTCTCGTTATTCCAATGACAAAATTTTTAGTTAAAATATAACACGATCTTATTTTATGCTTAGCTTTTACAAAAAAACTTTACGATTACTTTTCCAAAATATAATAGTCCTTGTTATTTTTTGTTTTCATGTCGCTTTTAACAATTGACAGCTTTTGTACAAATATTATCATAAGCATTTTTTCTCATGTTCAATAGTATTTAATTAAACAAGAATAAAAACGTCCCATTAATTAGTGAGTATTTAGGTATTTAATTATGTTGATTTAAATACTTGCACACCTTGGACATTATCATTGTCGTATTTTTTATCGATGTTTGGTTTTTAGTCGTTTCTCGATGTGCACTACCCGTAAAATCGGGCAACATATTGTGAGACAATAGCTTTGCCTCGAATTAAAGACGGAACGAGTATTTTTCAGAACAATGGCTCGACACTAAGTAGCCTCCGAAGGCCGTATTGACGTAATACAAACAAATGTAACCAGAACTGGTACACTTAGTCTAAATTATAATAATTAAAACTGATTTTTAACGACGATGAACCTAGATCTTTTAAAGTTATCCCTTATTTAACTGTCGTTGTTATTATTATTATAACATACCTTACTTGATATGTATCGGATGTTAAACTACTAGAGGACTGTGCATGCACCCGTACGATTTACCCGTATTTACAACAGTTCCATGTAGAATAACAATTTAGGTCGCCATAAGCATCGTCCAACAAGGTTAGTCCTATCATAGCCTCGGGAGCATACGTGGGCTGGCTGATAACTAAGGATCTACGCGGAAACGATTACCACGTATGTAAGATTACTTGTGTTTCCTCAAAGAAAAACTTATGTGTTCTTTTAGTTTCTTATTTTTACTGACTATTCACCGTTGTGAATAGTTAGAAAAAATGTAACATTTACAATATATCATAGACTATAAAAAATTGTGTATACCGAAAACTAATACGTATACCATAATTTTTAGTACTTACAAGGAAATAATAATAAGTTACATATGCTCGTATTCTTCGAGATAACTTTAAAAAAACATATCAGGTTTAAGTGGGTTACTCCGCACCACCGACATTTGCTGTATCGTCTCCATATAGGGCTTTTGGTCAGTAAGGCGGTCGTATTGTTTCTTTAACAATACGTCATTGTTAAGAGTGACTAATTGTTATGTTACGACAAAATCATTTGTACAAAAATTTCCTAATGTTACGGTAATTTTGTCATAGTTAAAATATTCGGTCTACTCGTTACAAAAACATCGCTAGTTATAAGTACATTTACAAAAAAACGTTCATTCGTCTAACATAAAAAATTGTAATAACAACAGAATAGCTGTACGGTAAAAATACTTATCGATGGTAGAGGGTACGATTTAAATATTAAATAGTATAAACGTATATAGTAATTAAGTGTTATTTAAAAAACTGTTTTGCTTCATCATATCATGGATAAAGGAATGATCATGGTTGAGTAAAATCGCGAGAAATCCAGGAAAAGTTATATAACGACTTGACAATCTATCCACTAAAGATTTGGTTTAGATTTCTCTTGTCAATGTGGTTCTGTGATTCTGGTTAGTGAGCAAGCAGGCCGGATACAGAAAAATTTCCTTATTCCTCGAACTCGCCCACACGATGACTCTTACTCAAAAGTACGCCTACTTTTAAAAATGTTCACATTTTTATTGCTATGTTGACGTTTTAAAATCATGAGGTAACACCGAAGGAACTTAAGGGTGACGTTAACTTTATACTTGAGTCATCGTATGTCGCGACCGTTACTATAAATGGATAAGTTCTAGGCTCGATAAGCCATAAATACGTGATAGATTGATGATATAGTCGTTTTGAAACAGTATTGTGACCTAATACATATTTTCGCAAAATAAAAATATTATTACCAATCAAAACCATAGGTTTTTTTATAAAGTTTTCACTATAATTTATCAAAATTAAAATAGGCTTATTAAATACTAATTTATATAGATTGTTTTAAATTAAGTTTTGATTAGTTTCTTGGAGGTTTCCGCATCGTGATATTTTTTTTTACTCTAAGTAATTATAATATTTGTTATTGAAATTACACGTGGGATTAGTCATAATTACTTTAAGCTATGAGATCAGCGTGCAATTGACAATATGTAGGTGGGACGATAAGTTACTACTTTAAACCATAGTGTTCGAACGTGGCTATTCTTTCAAATATGAAGCTCCCACCACGATCACCTGATGGATACGATACGTCTTACTCTTAAGTTAATAATCATAAGATTAAAAAAGTTAGCCATGAGATATATAATTTTATCAACAATGGGCATATACTTGATCTTAATTCAACATGATTCTAATTGACAATGAGCCGGAAGCACATAAAGCGTGGCCTCACAGAACACTGGCTATTATAAATATGTATGACTGTCAGAAGGCAACGATGCACTTGTGGTGGCAAATTGAATACATGTGGGTAGTAGCTAGACAGCAGATTAGAAAACACCTCACTATTACCCAAACTCTATTAGTTAAATTTATGGCCTCGGAGTCCAGAGGACCACCGTGTTATAAGGTATACTGATACGCCGCTGCACTCGAACGCATAAACCATTATCGATCTGTTATTATGTACAGTACTAAATATATGTAAATATGATATAAAAAAAAATACAATTCACATTTTTAGTTGCTTGGTTATTTCTTTACCACTAGTTATTAGACATTTGTCAAATGGTAGGTTTTGCTAATTTATAAGCAACTTTGGTAATACGCAACACAGTGTCCGTGGGCGCCACCTACTGAGCGTGGGTTCCCAGGGTACGCAAATCCGCATTGCACGGATAATGTAACCTTGGATGTCATGCTTATCAAGTCTTAAATTACATTACATAAAACTGATTTGAAAAAAAAAAGTTCTTCAGGTAAACTAATTAGTACAGGTTGTTACTATGAACATGATGGTTGATTGATTGTTGCTGTGAATATTATTAGTTTTTATTAATTTATTTACGGTTTAAGTAACAATTTGATTCATAATAAGATTATATTGCTTGAATATATATTTATTTATTTAAAAACTTTATTTGCACACAAAGAAAAATGTACAAAAAGGCGGACTTAATGCCATAGGGCATTCTCTCCCAGTCTACCATAGGTTGAGCAGAGAAGATAAATAAGGGTGCATTATTTTTGTAGTTGAGTATAATTACATATAGTACAATATAAAACACAATAATAGTGGTGGACACAACTATGATTGGTACATATGTTATAGGAAAGGTTAGTGTTATACATTGGCTGGAGCATACACATATATATAAATGATGGCTGATATAAGTACAGAAAAGGAGGAGAAGAGCATATATCATAGTGACAAGAAGTGTTGCCACAACTTTCGCTTAAACGAAGCCTTACTACGAGCTGCCCGATGTAAGTATATATAGTAAGGCACATGTGTTTTCTAATTATGTTAAATTAATTAGGGTTTAAACGTAAAATATATAAGTTTTGAAATGATAGCCAAGAAAATGTTAGTCTTAAATATAATATTTTTTACGATTATTACTAGGTACAGTATTTTGTTGATTAGTTTCGTGTCTCTATTGATTTTATAATATTTCAAGACTGTCGCATAACGGAAACTAAAACGCGTTAAAAAGTAATTAGCTCAAATAACAACAAAAAAAGCTTTTAACGTCTCGCAAAAGATTAGTAATATGATTTTAAAAATAATGTTTTGTTATGAAGAACTAGTTACGCCATTGTTTTGCAGTGCTCTTTTGACATTCCTCGACGTTTAAGCTAATGTCATTATTATAACTGTACCCTCAACGTTTTACCATTTCCATAGGAAGAAGTGCATAGAATGTTTTATTAAAGTACTCAAGTATTTGCATACGGCTAGGTATTATTTTAACAAAGGAACGCAGAGAATATATGAAATTAAAGTTTTCTATTGTCTAATACACATTCAACATTTGCAAATATTTTGTTTCAAAAGCGTTAAAACAACAAAAAAATGGAGAAACTAAAGGTAAATGAAGTTTTTCACAGGAAGAAAATTAACAATGGTTATTGCGCCTAACAATGGCGATATATCAAAGTAATTAGCGAAATAAAAAGTTTCTGATGGTTTGGGCGGATCCGTGATATGGACATACGTTTCACGGAAACAATGAAAGTGATGCTCTTTGTGATACAATGCGACGAAGTTCTCACGCGACGAAAGTATGTTGACGTAATTGTACACCGCAAGGTTACCAACCTATGGTGAAAATACACCCATAGCACATGCTAATAGAATAAACATATATGTAGGAATCTAAAGTTTTGACCATTTATGTAATAGTTCTTTGTTATGTTTCATTATAATTGCAGACTACTACAAACTCCAAAACAATTAAAAAAAATGTTATTAAATAATAGTGTATCTAAACATTTATGACATCTCTTTGACAATCTTATTTTTTATGTCATCATCATCATTTCAACCGATGGACGACCACTGCTGCACATAGGTCTCTTGTAATGTATTCCACAAAATACGGCCTTGTGCTGTTTGAATCCAGTGACTCCCTGCGATTCTTTTTATGTACTAATTAATTAAAAAGACAAATAAAATTTTCCATAGCGTTATATAAGTCTTCGACGAAAACATGGAGAGATCTACAGCTTTTTAAATAATAATTCTTTTTGAAAATTTTAGTACTCAACTACTATTATTGATTAAAAAAATGCCATAGAATACACAAAAACTTATGCACGCAGCTGTAGTTTGCGATGGCGGTGCCTAAGTTACTATCGAAAACCTGTAGAATTTTAGATAACTTGTGTACACCAACGTAAAATGGACTATAAGTTAACACTCTATTTCGTTCCAAATTGCAAATTTTATGACTGGTATTAGGCGTTGGTAAACCATTCCCATTTTTGGATAGTTATATTTATAACTAAAACATATACTTACTCGTAAGTATATGACGAACATTTATATAATTTTCAGTTTAAATGTTGTGTTATAATGCAAAATAAGTATTAATAACACTAAAGACTTGCGACGGTAATCCAAACCAATTTCAGTTATAATATTATATATACGTTATGATTATGAAATGAGTACTACTGTACCTTAAATAGGTATAATAAAAAATTAATGGTAATGATTTTTCCGCCGGTCAATCGGAAGTGCGACATGTGAGAACGGTGACGGACATGTTACACAATGTTATTGCAAAACTACACGCGAGTATAATCGCGACACTTTGGCATGTGCCGAAGGAGTAAATACTTTCTAAATCAGGACCGGACATCACAATATTGCTAAAGTTTAAAGGTGTCAAATGACTTACACGTAATGCTTACGTGATTATCATGGTATCAAATTCTTTCTCTTTGTAACTTTTATAAGGTACATCAATTGACACGAGTAAATTGATATTTTTATCTAATGATTGTCATAAACCAATTATTTGTAAAGTAGATCATATAACTTTATTACAAATATGAAAAGCCATATAACTTTAACCTTTAACCACATAACTGAAAAAAAAGCATGTTATGAGACATCAAATTCTTCTATCCACTTTCAACTCGTTAATTGTGTAAAAAGTTAAAGACGATCAATTTTTGTTATGCTGCTATAATTTATAACACTAATAAAATAATGTATTATGGACGTTAAAGTATATGAAGTTTAATGCATATTCTAGTGTATTGTGCATATAACAATCTGTAAATATTTAATTCGTTAATTTTAAACACGGAAATTATAAATTCCTACGAAATATGTTAAGGAATTTGGCACATATTATTGAGGAAACAGAGCAAATAGTGTATTTCGTATAACCGACGCAATGAAAACAATGAATTTAAAGATCATTAAACAAAATTCCTGTTAATAGCGACAAACACGTAAAGATTAATTGACAGAGACCGTGCCTAAATTATGAATTACTTTGCACACGATCTCATATTACGTTTTCACAATTTGTACAAATATGTATAGTCGGAAATAACAACGTGCAAATTCATTCACACGTCATACAGTAGTTAATATTTATAAGTAAGTAAACAAATATTTTATCGAGTAAGTTTGCAAGTTGTAAAAGGAAATAGAACGGTTTGTTAAAGTTAACCTTTTTATACTGACTTGTTTTTAGCTTAAATTAACGATATGATATTGGCTAAGATAGCTATCTAAATATCACATTTAAAAGTAAATTATACGTAGATTTTCATCTTCGGTTTGTTTTTTTTTTTTTGGAGTTTAAAGCCTCTCTATTTCTTCGGTTTGATTTAGTCTTGCTTCATTACTATCACGAGAAGATTCGTTGAGCTACGAGTACTTTTTAATGCTACTAGTATTGTATTTATGCTAGCGTTAGCTTAAGCACAAACTTTTTTATTAAATTATTAATAAAATATTATTTTTGCCTAACATTTTTTTATAGTCATCCAACAATATCTATAGTTAATATACTTTTGTAATTATTGCTACAACATAGACACAGACTGAAACAATTTTATTATTTGGGATAATAGAGAGTATAACTATAATTCTTGCGTACGTTATTTCAAAAGTATGTCGCAAATTAATGTAACATGGCGTTAAAAAGTAGTTTAGTTGAATTTTTTAAGCTTATTTACAATGAATATCACATTTACGTTATAAAATATAAAAGATGTTAACTTAAAAATGAGATAAAACCCAACGGCTCATCAGAATTTGGTACCATGTGTAAAACATTTAACATTTTCGTCTCCCAGAGTTTGTTTTTTTTTTTTTATAGGATTTGCTTTAAATACAACAAATCAAGTTGATTTTGTAACAAACAAAAAAAAATCAGTAATCAACATAAAACCACTTTGTAAAATGCGTTATTATATTATACATAAAAAAGGAACACAAAAAAGATTCGCGGCGAATTCAGAACCTGTGTTTTAACGCCATTTAAAGATTGAAAATTCAGGTCAAGAATTGAAACGTTAAGTTGTCCATATGAACCCAGAGTTTCAAGAGTATAACATTTAAAAGTATACCTAGTTCCCAGGAAAAAACATAGTCGTCTTTGATTATTGCAACTTGTATGAACTGTAAAGTTAACAACAATTTTATTATGATTGTCTCTTTACAATCGACGATAATAAATAACTCTTTACTAATACATGCAGCTGAATACCTACATCGCATTATACTCTTGCTATGAACTTGTAACATGCGTGTATTACTCATTATTTTCGTCTTGTGCCATTGAAGATTGATACAGTCATTCTCACTTATTGTAAGGCCTTGAATGGTACAGCTGGGTGAATTTTATGAACAAGGTCTCTTCATTGTTTCGTTTCTGGCTAAAATGGCCTTTAATGCGGTCGCCTAATAATAGCATTGTCTTTTTCTATATGATTAGTTATGTGTGTATACTGGTTAAACAGCGCTATATTATCACAAGTAATCCAAAACTTGCGAAAGACCTTATATTTTTATAAAAGCCATTTATACAGCCTTGACAAATCCGCCTACAGACTTTCGGAGCCTCTGGACTCAAACAGCGCAACACCGTTTTTGTGGAACACATTACAAAGAAACTTATGATTAGCAGTGGACATCCACAGGTTGATATGATAATGATGATTTGTTAGTTTTAAGCAAATTAACAAAATATTATCTAATATATAACGGATTATATAATTTACAGTATTATTTTTTACTTTATATATTTACGTTTTACTTTATATTGTACTTTGCGACGATAAATGTTAGTTATACAAACAATATGCAATGTTTTTTATTAAAATGATTGGATGCCAGATGGCTAATGATGGGGGCGGAAACGCACATTGCATGTAAATTATATTCAAGTTACATTACAAACTGTTTGTTATGTAAGTATATTATTACAAATGTATATGCAAAAACAAATAAACATTTAAATTGAACCATAAACCAATCAGTATCACATTATGTAAACATACTCGCGTTTTCTCAGTGCAGTGTTTTCTGTTTTTATGCGCATGATTGTTACCTCTTTTAGTTTTATTAGTTTAAATAAAAACAGGATACACATTGAATTTAATAATTTCAAAGTAATAATCTTCACAAATTCCATTTGTTTCTGTATAAGTTAAGACTCACTTTCATATTTTATTTAGTTTTTCGCTGTTTCACTACACCATACATTAATTTTTCTTACAAGGAAAAAACGCCTACCACTTAAATTTGTTAGTTGAAACTGTTTATGTGAGAGTGATATTTTGCAGATTTTGAATTCCTAAGAAATGTACATATTTTTTACAAGCAAACGGTAAGTAGTTGCCCACACAACTGTAAGATACTTTTATGGTTTATATAAATATTACTTTGAATAAACATTTCATCATGTTGAGACTAACAAAACAAGATGTCAATATAAAGTTTTAGGTCGTTCGTGAGATAATTTTTGCAGAGAATAGTTCTCGTGCCTTAAGTTATTGATTTTTATATTATCTATTTTTGTAAAAAAATATTTCTTTACATGATATCGATGTTTTTATTTTATTAATTATTTTTGTGCATAATAGTCTCTAAAATGGAAGATTAAATTTCCATTTTAAAGACTATTATCATTAAACATTAGGTTTAAATTTGTTTATGAAGTTAAATAAACAAATGCTATTTTTTCCTTGTATTACTTTTATGTGTCTTTTTAATTGTTCATGTTTACTTTCTTTACTGTTATTAAATTCGTAGTACTAGTACATTTACGACAAACTTTGTAGCGACTTTACTATTTTTTCTTGAACACTGCTTTAAAGTATTTTGCTGTTACTTTCATTATTACCACGGGTTAGTGTTAAATATTTTCCGCTTAGGTTTACAACTTGCGGATAATAATTGCGGCGACCTAGACCGATATGCGATGGTCATCGTTCAATTTATATAGGGACGGCAACACGATTTCAAGAGCGACTTTAGTGCGAGCTGACGCCCAGAGGTATTACACGTCTTGTTAATATTATAAGCAGCCAACTGGTATCAGTGACTTTGACCCAACTGGGCACCCTTCTATAGAACGTTACTAGTCCATGAAAACATTATTAAAAATCATTTCATGTCGTCTTATTATTATTATGACTTGAATATTTATTTATTTTTTATAACAGGAAAAGCAGTTACCAGATGCTAACTTTTTTTGTCTCTCTTAATGTAATGTACGGCTTAAAGTTGAATTATTCATTGTTAATGGAAACTAATATTAATCTGTTAATCAAACGTAAATAATAAAAAAATTGCGTGAGCAGTGCTGCATACTGTAAGAATTAAGGTTATAATTAAGTTGATTTTTAGATTTTTCTTACCGGGTATATGTCGATAGCTAAATCTCATAAATTCTTCAACAACGAAAAGCGAAAACTTGTATAAATTATATATCCGTTTATTATTTGTAATACTAATAAAATGACACAAGTTTCTGGTATTTTGGCAATGCACATTATATAAAATAATGATTTTGAAATCGGGTCAATGTATCGGATACCATAGAATCAGGTTTTCTCTTTGAATTAGTGGGTGTAACCTAATGGGCAGCGTGAGACTGCTCTAAACTGCGACTAGTAGTAATTGTTAGGGTTGCCAACGTTACATAAAATAATTTTGATATGTGTATCCACGTTTGGTAACATTTATTTTAAAGATATACTCTATGATATTTTTATCAGGTTACAATACGTAATAATTAAAAAATAACTATATAATAGGTATGTTTTTAAGAAATATAATAGATGTATTCATGTTTTGTAAGAGTACATGTTTGGGTTGTGTACCATCATCATAGATATTTGCTGTAATAAAAACTATTCACGCTTTTTTTGGTATTCTCTTATTTTTCTACATTGTAATTCAACCTCTTTTATCTAACCTGTATATATATGTTTTTTTGGATCTCCTATGAGCTAACACTTGACCTCAATTTCATATGGTGTTAAGTGACAATAAGGCCAGCGGTTGTAAAAAGTGATCGTCCAGAGTTCGCATTTAACATTGGGACTACAGCAAAGGTAAAATATGTTGGCAAATTATACTTGTGCGCTGTATCGAAGTAGTTGTGTATCGAACTGGGACCTTTGAGTAAGAAGGTAGCCGCTGCACCACGGACCCAGTTAAATAACATCCAGTTAAAATGAAAAATAATAATGCAACAAAACAGACTCTAACAAAGAGTTGGTGGAGATCTCTCCTGAGTTTTAGGTAATCAACTGACCTAGTTTGTAATTAGTTTTTATTGTTTTTACTTAAAACTGTAATGTGTTTCTACTTTAGTTGTTCGCTCTAATCCAGTAAATGATGTAAGAGTATTTGGCGTAATCAATGTGACAAATGGTATGCTGTTTAAAATGCATGTCACGTATTGTGTTTTAGCTGTAGCTGTAAGTCGTGGGGATTACAATATCATTGGATACGTTTGAATATCATTGTCCAACCCTATGGTATGGTAGTGCATTACGTAAGCTTGTGTTAGCTACATTATTTGCTCCATATTCATTGTCTCAAAGTACACACATAAGATATCTTAAATTTATTCGACTATAACTTAGATCCCGAAGACCTGGGCCTGCTTGAGTCATTTCTAAGCTGCGCTATTTGGCTGCAAGTTGTAATAAATTGTGAAATAAATTTTTAAGCTTCTTACTCATTTAAATAAATCATAAAAGTGATCGCTTAAATAATTAAAAGGTATCACATTTAAAACTTTGGTTTTGTTTAACTTTATCTCAATCCTGACTTCCAAATTTCACGTAAGATATTAGTTCGCCCACTAGTTTTGAGAATTTTTATTTACATCTTCCCACGTTTCACAGTAAATAACATGTCATGAATCATAATAATTAAATACGATTGACAATTTCAACACTTTATGATGCTCTGATTTTAGTTTGACTTTAATAATTGTGTATTATGTCGTGTGTATAAAAAATATTTCACTGAATGTTTCAGTGTACCAAACTACAATTAAACTTGAATTTCATATTACGTTTTGTATCACACATTTAAAAATAATTATGCAAAACTTTTGTTATTCTTTCATATAGTAGAAGATTTACATAACACCTTCGCAGATTAATTTTTAAAAGTAATAATAATATCTGTTTTTTCCTAGACTATGATACTCGGCTACTTGTAAGTAGAATAAACGTGGTACATTGTCATGCTTCCAGTGCCGTTTCGCGTAAGAATGCGCATTGTGTTCGCGATACATGCACTTTGACGGACTTCCGAACCCAAGAACTGGTGTTTGTAGGCTCGCCATAATGCAACAAAAAATTTATGAGAATAAATATTTAACAGAATAATAAAAATCTTTCTTATAATACTACATTTACTAAACTGTTAATAAAGTAATTAATGTTTAATATCAGGTACGTATAAAATTTGTTCAATAGCTAAGTAATAACATATTATTTAAATAATAATGAATAAATTTTGTGTCTAATATTGTAAATATGATGCAAAATATATGTATGTATGTTTTTTTTCTATATGTTTTTAATACAGTAATATATCATTTTCCTAATGTGTGATGGAAATTTTTTTCCGGTAATTTTTTACAAGCGTTTGTATTGTATGTATTTAGTAGGACTTTACGATTAGTTTCCGTGAAGTAAACTAAATGTATTTTTTATGTGAATTAATTATTTGTCCGTAAAATCGGTAATTCATGGTATTGTTATGAGTAAGGTAGTTGGTGGACCATTGCGCAGCGCGTTTAGTACATTGACAAGACGGAAGGATTTCTCGCGGTACATTTTCTGTTAAAGCCTAGAACATCTACATACGACCTGCGGTGTGACATGCTCTTTTGAATAACAAATAATTGCATCACCTTAGTAGCGCAATAGCCGCATAATATAAAAAGAAAAACAGGTTCTATATTTATTCGATAGCATTCATTATAATCATTGAATGATATAGCTGGAATTCCAAACGGACTTTTTTTTTCATAGAAAACATTTCTGTTGATTAAGTATAATTTGACGTTAATTAAGAGTTTGTTCATTTTATTTACTTAACGTTGGTTTATATTTTATATTTATTTTGTATGTTACGGAGTTGTGTTGAGTTCGGTAAAAGTCGGTCAAAGTATAGGTGCGCTCAAATAGATTTCCTGTTCTTTATTGCTTGCATGTTTGAGTGAATGATCTCCAATAGTATCTTTGTTCCTGTAGTTGTGTAGAACTGGGGCCAAAATTCTATTCGTAACTATCGATACATTTAAAATTTACCGTTATTTTAAAATCGTACCAAATTTAATTTTTATTTACAGATTTAAGTTTTATTTTCGTTTGGAATCGTGGTTTTGTAATAAATAAATTTTATAGTCTATGTAATTGGGTTTGATTCAAATTTATCCTAAATTAAAATATAGACGGCTACTAATAGGACAAAAGGACTTAACTCCACGAATAAAAAAAAAGCACGCCGGCAAATTATCATTACTATAATTGTATTATCAAGTAAATTCATCTGAAACGATCCATGAAGCCGGAACATAGTACATTTTGCATACTACTGCTTGATGGCCAAAATGTACACTGAAATGGTTAGAAATTAGATAAACTGGGCACGAATTGATAAATCCCAAAAAAAAGTGGTCACGGCCAGTAACACCAATTACAGCAACCGTCGAAAACGAGCATGCAACTGTCATGCTTCCATAAAAGTGCCTAATTTATTTTATAACGACGTAAGAGATTTCGACAGATGGCCGGTGGCTTGAGCTTGTTAATCTACCGTTTTAGTTTACTATATTAGTTTAGCATTTTACCGATAGCTTATTTTTATAGCATTTACGCTTTTAAGTATGTTGACACATATCATAATCAACTGATAGACGTCCACTGTGGGATATACGCCTCTTCCCAAGATCTCTACACCGATCGATATACATATTACAATAATAATAATTTATAACTCTTCACGTTTCTTCTATATTTATAATAAATTATCGCGTCTATATATGACTTGATCAGGCTTATTGACCACAGAATTGAAAACATAGTTTTTATTATTAACTTAAATTTTTTGGTACAGTCAAAGTCAAAGTTACCAATAATTTATTGGCGTCACAATGATAAATTCTCCATCAGCATCAATACTGAATGCGTTTTTTAAACATCTCGGTATTATTTCTACACGTGTTTGAAATTGTTTAGAAACAAAAATAAATCATTGCATTTGATCGCGTTGTTTTTTTTCATAAGTAAAATATATACCCTTGTCTGACCTGTAGCTAAAGTGGCAGTGGTCTTACTTTTGACATATATACTCTGGTTTTGTATTTTATTTTCTAACCAAGCATTGAGAATTTTAATATCTCTAAAAATCTATGACTTTTTCTCGGATACTCTGCTAAAAGATATAAACGTTTACAATTTGATGTTAATTTTTAGAATAATTCACATTTTTGTTTTATGTAACAGTGGTTCTTAGGAATTTAAAATTAGTGCATGTGCCTTTACATTTCTAACAGCTTGATGTGGATGTGTAAAATCATCCCCACCATTAAACTACTTTTGACGTTTCTTAAAAGGCGACTAAGTAGGGAATAATTCCAGGCAACTAGCAGCAACTTTTCCTGTGAGTTTAACCAGTTTACTGCGTTCATCGACCCGGATGCCATGTCTGGCGACTGTAGCTTTAGGAGAAGTCTATGTTCATTAGTGAAAATCAATAGGTTGTAATGAACGATGAACAAAGAACACCTTACTGTAGCTCCGTTGTCTATGTACGGGGTCCATATAAACCAACAATCAAACTGTTTTTTAAATTACGGAACTTTTATATGCAATGGAAAAAAACTTGATCAAATTCTCATGATGTTAAGTTGGAATAGGCCATAGAGTGCGAAGCTTGTTCATACAGAATACTCTCACTCTCATACGTTGACAGTCAGAATACAGCAATGATGTAATGGAGATTTATAATAACTAATAGCTTGTTAGCTAGCCAGACGGATTAAAAAAACAATATTTCAATCAGCCAAATTCTGCAACAGTTGGCCCAAAACCGAACTGTAGACTTCCGTATTATAAGGCAAGCGATTAGCCGCTGCGCCACAGAGCCAGTTATATATAAGTATTGCAATTAAATAGCAGTTGAATCATACCGGGAAACGGTGGAACCAGGTCAATATTGCAACAGATATCACAGGGATTTATTTTTTTAAATTAAGATCAAAATCTTTTCACGTTATTAAGTACGGATACGTCGATATAATGCTTGCGTAATAAAATATGAGTCCGGCCCGCATGTGTACTGAGAATAGGACTGTCCACTTTCACTCTCAGGGCGAGTGTTACTGAGTCGGACCCGTTTGCAATTTGATTACGTCATTTTTGTGCCAATACTGCCTTATTTGTTTTCAAATTATATAACTGATGCATTAAAGGTACATATTTTTATTTCCAGGTGTTAAAGTTTAATGAGATTTTAATTTGATGCATTCTCCATTTGTGAATTCTGTTTGACTAACATTGAGTTAAAGGAATAATTTTAATGTAAACATCAGTGGGAGAGAATTTTCACTTTTTTTAAATACAATAATAGGAACTGATTAAATAAAGTAAAGTAAATAAGATAAGACGTACAGTTCGAAAGTGTTATATATTATATAGCCATCTTTAATGTTATTGGTTATGTGATAACATACCATAGTATCTCAAAAATATTTTATAATGAAAAATCTTGATGTTCGCTTCTTGTGCAAGATCGTCGTTATATGTTTTAACTTTAGGAAATATGTACGTAATATTTAAAATTTCAATATCCTGCAATACGATTTATAGCAGGAATTTAGTTAATCGTTTTAAATTCACCAAAAGAATTCTTATAGTTTCTGATTCTTGAAATTTTGACTTGTTAGATTGAATTTAACATCTGGTAGAAGGAAAATATAAATTACTTAGTTTCATATTCAAAATTTCTTAGAAGCCAAGAGCTAGTTTTAACGGAGCGTCTGTGTTGAAAACTAATTATAGAGGTTTCCCAATTGCATACATCACATGGTCCGGGTACAATTTAATTTAAATACAACTCAAGCAACTGCATTGTTCAATGCATAAAAGTAAAACACTGATTGCCGATTGAAGAACAATAACACATTTTCCATTCAATCGATCGAATACAATAGATATTAGGCAGACAGATCTTTGAAATAAATCAAAATTATGACGTAGGTCAACATCGATTTTTATCCATACAAATAAATAAAAATGTACTGCGTATGTTGCGTGAGTTGTAATATAAAAAACACTGCTTTTTACTCATTCACATCAACGTTTACATAATACTTTACGCACACTCTAATTCAATAGTTTCACTTGTTTGTCTATCTGTTTGTTCCAAATAATTTCCGAAACTGATTAACTGATTTTGACGGGGCTTCCATGAACATGTAGAGGATCTTTTAAGGGATAAGATAAGATGTATATGATATAAAAGACTCAGCATTACGAGTAAAATTACAGTATATTTACTGTAATTTAAAATTGAAGTTCTTGTTTAAAAAAATATATGCTGAATTACTGTAAAAAAGAGTAAATAGTTTGACCGAGTAAAATACTGGAGTGAGGCATTAGAAGTATTTGTAAGTGATTGAATGGTTATTATTCAAGAGTAATTAAAATCTATGAACTTAGCCAGTCGCGATCATTGTACATATTTTTTCCATTATAAGGGATTCTCTTACAAATTTGTTGTTTGTTAGCGTAGTAGCAACGATAAATTTGACCACCGGGAGGTACATATTTTTCCCGGGACATTATACCTCTTCTAGTTGGTACTACATGTCCGCTATAACCACACCAACGATCTAAACAAAAATGTTTCAGTCGCACTACGAAGGCACCAGTTTTTAAAAGAATATCATCGGTCTTTCTAAAAAACTCTTTTCGTATAAGACCCTTTTGGAATGGAATGTATAGATTCAGATCACATAAAATTATCTTGTTTGTATTTTCTTCGCACAAAAATTCGTCCTGTGCGAGAATATTTGGTTTGTTTTTTCTTACTATAGATCCCAAGTCGCCTAATTTTACATGTGACATTTTGTCATCCTTTCTTTCGCAAACGCTTACTCCATCTGTGTAAACTAAACAGTCCACTAAATAGAATGTCTTATGTGGTACGACATTTGACAAAAATAATAATCTATCTATATTTTTTAAGTAATTAAATCGAATTGGTTCGCATTTGTAGGTGATCTCAAAGAAGCAAGATGATAAATTTAATTGCAGCGACGTCATTTGTGTTAGGGAAGATATTTCAATTGTAGTGCAATTAATCTCGGAGCACTCGTAAAAGGTTGGGTTTCTTCTCGGTATGTAGGGGTCGTAAGACGGACCATTTCTCAAAAAGTTAGCACGTCGCCAGGGAGAATTAATTGTTGTGCACGCAGGATCTTGACCCTTGTCAATAATGCAAATTACGTCTTTATTATACACCTGTGAAAATCATCCATTTGAGTTCCTTTTATAATAAAGTGGGAAATACTTTTAGGTACATAAATTTATAATTGTTTTCGTAATTTTATTATCAATTCAGCGTATTTAAGGACATTGTTAAATATAGGTGTCCCCAATTGGGAATGACTGCAGAGTATATTGGTTAATCTTCTTGAAAATAGTCATTGGGCTTTGGATATTCTAATATATCTTTTTTCTAACAACCAACCAAATTAAGGATAGTATAGCAGATGTCAATATTCCAAAGTTCTAATTTTATTTACTACGGATATTTTTTATTATAATAATGTTACGATGTTTAGTTTGCAATCTTACCGCATTAACTGTAGTCAGCAATAACACATAAGTACAAATGACTAAACATAAAAAATTCAGAGTCATGTCTTCTATATTACATCGTGCACTTCAAAAAAATTATAAATAATGAACTAAGAAGTAATAAAGAGCAAAGCAATAAAACGTTTAGTATTTGTTTGGTCAATTGAGAATCGTTGAGGTATTAAATAGAATAGAATGAATTTATACGAGGTAAGGCATAAAATCTATTAAAAAAAACATAAGTTGATAAGGATTTAGTTTTATTGGCATGTGCAAGAAAAGGCTACATAAGAGCATTTTAAAATAGAAGTTCCCGTGAAGCTAGCTTGCACAATCAGCTCCAAGTGCCGGGTAGTACTAAGACATACGTAACATTTTAATATTTCATCCATGAAAAGTCGAGAGAATATTTACCT
Organism: Byasa hedistus; assembly: GCA_029286795.1. Taxonomy (NCBI): domain Eukaryota; kingdom Metazoa; phylum Arthropoda; class Insecta; order Lepidoptera; family Papilionidae; genus Byasa; species Byasa hedistus. Next base: position 5,242,030 of record JAGSMW010000008.1, read on the forward strand.
TATAGAGATTTTTTAATTGTGTGTAAATATATAGTAAAAACAGTATAAACAGTATAAAATTTAAATTTCTTTCCACATTCCGTTGCTGGTTCACTTAATTAGCCAATTCAACAGCCATTATTTTATAAAATTTAAAAGACATCAATTAAAAAGAGAAAAAGTTTGGCAACGCTTGCTTTAACTGTTTAGTAGTAGATTACTAAATTATCAAAGCGAACGTCTTTAACATTGTAGTTACAAAATATTTTTTATACGCCGCACTTATCGCAACAAAGATTAAGCGCGTTTAGAAAGTGTATTACATCTTCCCATTTTAATAATTGATTGTATTGGAACGAGAAAATGACGGTAAGCCAATGATTCAACTTAGAAACTGATTATTTATGTTTTAAGATTTGGAGTTATTTTATAGAGATAATAACAAATATTAGAGTATGTAAATTTATATTTATATAAATAAAAATTATAACTATCTATTAAGAATGAGTTAAATATACATTTTTAAACTATAAACATTACTAAATAACATAAATGAAAAAAGCGTTTTAAATTATGGATTACTTACCAACAGAAGCAGCTCTGGTTTAAGCATTTTTCATTACAGAACGTAGTCCTTCAGTAATTCTGCAACGAAAATATAATTTCAGTAACATGTATTTTAAACTATTTGCTTGTCCATCGTTGAAAAATAAATAAATATTTAGAAGGTTGTATCAAATTGTAATATTTACCAAAGACAGAGAATTTGATTTTGATAAACTTAAAAGAAAACTATATACATGAAAAAGATATTAAATAGTGACTAAATTGAGAGTTTTGACCGATTTTGTAATATCATAACACGTAGAGTACTGGCTTGCACGGTGTTCTAGTTTCGGCAAGGTTACCGGTAAGTATTTGTAGCACGTTACAGTAATTGTATGTGGCTTACGGTATCGTCGTGAAGGCTCTGTGATAATAAAGCTGTTCGCTGGTACTCATACAATACATGAAAAGAACTTTAGTAATAAGGTGTTAAGGTTGTAGTGACAAATACGTATTATGTTTTATCTACTACTAAAAAATGTATTTCGCGAAAATATTTCTTGGTGTTGTCAACTATAATAATGTTCTTATATAAATTAATGAAAACAATCAAGACAGTTTATCCACTACGCTTGCTAAGTGCAAATTGGTGAATGTCACATGGTTCCCCTCAGCTGTTATGACAAACTGGGCCATCATGGCTTCATACATTCTTATTTATTGTGTTAAACATTATTGCAGGTTACATTTAATAAATTTTGACTGCTGATCGGTGATCGGACCAATGATTGTTGTTTACCTTTTTGATCCGCGGCGATTTCACAGGCAATAGAATAGTTTTGTATAAATTATGTGCGTTTTAAATGTTTAAATAAATGGATACATAAATCATTAGTTCCTTAATAAGAGTACACGGAAATATGGAGTATTATAATAAATCGAGTGTAGAGTTCATGCCAAAAATTAAGGCAATGTTTATCTACTACTAAAAAATGTATTTCGCGAAAATATTTCTTGGTGTTGTCAACTATAATAATGTTCTTATATAAATTAATGAAAACAATCAAGACAGTTTATCCACTACGCTTGCTAAGTGCAAATTGGTGAATGTCACATGGTTCCCCTCAGCTGTTATGACAAACTGGGCCATCATGGCTTCATACATTCTTATTTATTGTGTTAAACATTATTGCAGGTTACATTTAATAAATTTTGACTGCTGATCGGTGATCGGACCAATGATTGTTGTTTACCTTTTTGATCCGCGGCGATTTCACAGGCAATAGAATAGTTTTGTATAAATTATGTGCGTTTTAAATGTTTAAATAAATGGATACATAAATCATTAGTTCCTTAATAAGAGTACACGGAAATATGGAGTATTATAATAAATCGAGTGTAGAGTTCATGCCAAAAATTAAGGCAATGTTTATTTATAGAAAGTGTCGCCGACAATGGGACGTTGAACGATAGTGAAAATGTGAACGTTTTTTGCATATCAAACATGCAATTTATACCGACTTTAAAATTTGATCACACGATTGACTGATGATTTACAACTGTTATTGAAATACAATAAAGAAATGATATTTTGAAGTTTTTCATTTGTAGTATGTATATTATGCGTGGTACATTTCTTTAAAGATACATCCGCAATAGTGGTTTTGTAAATATTATTTCTTGCACCGTATTATCGAAGATGAATTAATTTTTTTTTCAATTATTCTTTATGAAATTAAGTTGTGTAGACAACACAGTTGAATGTGTGTTAGAAACAAATTGTCTGTTTCACTTTGTTGATATTATATTAATTTGGGCATAATATATAAGTACAAATGATGTAAACCATAGTTAATAGACGTTAATTTTAATAAAATATGTTTAGATGCACTTAATAATCAAGCATTAAAAAAATTATGCTGGTATTATATATTTATATATAATTAACTCCAGCGTAATATTATTAACATTTTTAATGATAAATTTGATGTCTTTTAACACTTGAAGTGAAAGTGGTACAGTTAAGTACAGACGGTTACTGTCAGATTGCAATTACGTTATATCGTAATGAGCATTTCAACTGTTTGTAAGAAATGCGGATGAGTAACTTGATCGTGTGGTTGCGGCTGTGGTTTCATAAGTATACCACAGGGTTTACACTCATGAATGTTATGATATATTTGTGTGATAGTAGCCTTACTAGTGATAGTTTTCAGGCGATTGTCAGTGTATCCTCCTGTGATAAATTAACAATGTATCCATAACAACATAATAACATCTTTTATTAAACATAGATTATTCTGGATTAATATTTTTTTTTTTCCTAGATCTACATTAAATGAACAGAAAATGTTTTCAAAGCGCGGATATGCTGGCAGGTTTTCACAATTTGTAAATACTTACATATTCTTTTATATAACACAATTTAAATATTAAATGGAAAAAGTTGCTTAATTCTATCCGATGCACATACGTCCACCGGCCCTGACGAATTATATGAATTCTTATTACTAATCGTCTTCCTCTACTTCATTCATTATACATAACACAGCTGTGGTAATAGGAAAATTTGGGGACGTTAGGTAGTTTATAATTACTCCATACAATGTCTGAACAAAACGATTTATCGAAGAAAATGAACAGTTAGAAAAGTTATACATGAGCGTCGTCATTAACATTAAGTTGACCTTCTGAATGATGATGAGCGACAGTTGATTAATAGAATTTGTTATTTTTACGTGATATCAATAATGAATTTTAATTTGAAAATATTCAGGTTTGATGTTATTTCATTCATACGTTTCATTATTCACATAATAATATAATTTTAAAACAGATCACAAACATTTGAACAAAATAAAAAAATCATGCTTATGGTAAATTAATTAAACTTTTTATACGTTCTTTAACAAATGAATTGATATTTCTAAAAATACATTATTCCATTTAACATAAGAAAATGGTCTTAACGTACGTTGGATAACGTACTATTTTAATTTTGTTTTTAAAATGTACATTGTGTAAATTTAAAAATAGTTTTCGTCTTTTTAACTAATATATCTGAGAAACTTGACAAAACTTTAACCATGACAAATGAAACTAGAAAAAAATTTATGAACTATATCATGTCATAAACGATTTTGTTGTTGCCGCGTAAGGACCATTCCTCGTATTTCGAATATTGTTGGTGGTCGCTCGCATACTTAATCTAGTTTTCAAGAGCAATTGGAAAGTATAATTAGTAACAACGACAAAGATTGAATATACACAAGACTTATCAATAGCTAACATCTCACATTCCAGGCGGTGCGCTGCGCTTATATGTAAATCATTGTGGTGTCCGCCCACTCATGGCAATTCACAGATACTATTTGTTCAAACATTTAACCTTGATATTATTTGATAACAATGAACGGTTATTGATTTTGTAACAGAGCTTTCACGATGCGGTATTAAAATCAAGTTGATTTATCAATGTTTTAACATCAAATGAAGAACTAATTGACACGCAAGTTGAATACAAATGTTATAGATTTTTTATAGTATTATTGAATAACCCCTTTAGACGCATTGATAGTCTAGATATTTAGTTCCAATTTCTATTAATAGTAAACGTTGGTCAACTACAATACAATACTTATATAGTAAAGAGTTAAGTCAAATTATAAATAAGAACACATCATTTGACTTATTACGTCACTGGTTTCTTCACGGCGAAGCGAAAACTGTTGATGAAATAGAATTCGGCCTAAAGAGTAATACTCAATGGTCCATTCCAGTATTTCTCTCTGAAACTAATTAAATTGCTGGGGTGACGATTAAGATTACGTCTCAAGGCGAAAACGGTAATGTGATCTAGTGTTAATATCTCGACACGTTGCTTATTTCAAAATATATTCAGACATTTATTGTTAAATTATTTCAATAGGTTGCATTATAATCTGAATGAACGGACTCAACAAAATTATGTCTTTAATTTAAATATATTGACTTTTGGACGTATTTTATCTTTCGTCTATTTTTATTTCAAAATATTATTTACGCATTTCATAAATCCGTAAGTTGCAAAAATTTAAGTAATATCATGAGTCAAAAACTTTGAACGTGTATACTTATAAAATCGCTAAGAATTGAATAATTATGTAAAACCTATGGTAGTACATGTTTATTTCGGAAGTGAAGCGGGCATCGACCGAGCTGAATGATCTCGTTTTGCCTTTTAAAAATAATGGTTTCATTGAACTTTTAACTACAAACTTAATACTATATCTAGGATAGAGGTCTATTAAAGTTTGTATTCGAGATTAATTAACGAAGAATTCGAATTGGTCGTGAGAGTGAAGTAAATAATTAGTTGTGTTATATTTGTTTATTTATAGTAATATTTTTCGTTAAGTATTATTGGTTTCAAAAGTTACTGTAAATAAAAGGTATCTTAAAAACTATTTTTTCGGATTGAACCAATTACGTAATCCGGAATTTGATACAAATTTCTGCTTGTAAAAAAATTGTTAGAACAACGGTTGCTTTTCGTGTTTTTGTTTAATTTGGCATTTGGCAAAAGGAAATCTGGTATAAGCTTTTAAAAAGTTTACAACTTATTAATACAAGTTAAATACGTACAAATAATAATAACTCAATGTGCGGTGAATTAAACGTATAAGGAATCACACAAAAGAAACGTCGAATAGTTTACTATTATATATTAATAAGTAAAAGAAGTAAGTAATTACTTGTTACCTCATCTATTAGACAATGAATCATTGAAAAAGTTAACTTCCGAACGGACATGAAACGAGTAACGTGCTCAGTGGCGTATACCAATTACGTACACGCGATTAAAGTGCACGAGGAGCTTAGGTTAAATAATTACAGTTAACAGCTCAATACCTATAATATCATAATATACCGGTAGATATCACCAATTACACAATAACCAATTTCTATATATATTGAACGCAGAATTAGGAAAACTCACGTGTTTCATTTCACTAAAATATTTACGAGTCGACTACACAGTCTTCACTGGTGGTAAGTCTCTGTTGCCGGGGACTGTTTGGGTATCACTGCAGCACCTATTTGTACCGGCAATAGCCAGTGAAACTACTGTTATGAGACTTTATATCTTATAACCCAAGGCGACGAAGCAGTGAATATCCTCTTACACCGCATTGTTATGAGTAGGCACATAATCATCAGACGAACGTTTTTCTCTGTTTGGTCGCTTCGTGGAATCATAAGAAAAGTCGTTAAGAAGACGTTAATTTTTTGCAAATCTACCACTATAAGGAGCCTATCTTTAGTAGCATGCGTGTTAATCAAAATTCATAAAAACCACAACGGGAACAAATTTATCTGATATCTCGGTTATTAAGCAACTACCAAGGTAAGAAAAATGTAATTTATTAAACTGATGTAATTTTGTTACGTATTCGACATCTGCATAAATTTTATTCTCCTGACACAATAAAATGCAAATGCGAATATGAAATTGTGGAGAGGTCAAGATCAGTTCGTTTTTTTTATTCTTGCAGGCTAAGTCTGCAAAATATTAATCACAAATAAGATTATTAATTTTATTAACATATGTGAAACGTCTAATATATTTATTTTTTCTTTTGTAATTTTGTGAAGATTTTGCTTATACGTTCCAAACTAAACTTTTGCAAGCAAAGTGCTTTTATATAGTATTCTCCTTATGTTGTTAATTAAAACGAGAAACAATTACCGTCAGATTAAAAAAATATAGACCGTTAAAAACTTTTGTTTATTTATGTCATTTTATTTTCATGAAAATGCGGTGAAGTTAGAACTTGCCGCGTGTCTCACGCTATGTCATTTTATGGTTACATCCAATTAGATATTTAGGAAGGACAGTCTTAATTTATACACACTTTAACATGCAGTTGGACGGCAGATTGATGTAGTCAAAATTATTGGTATATGATGCCGAAAAACCATAAAAGTGAAAAAGGAGAAATATTGGTTACCATTCCGTAGTAATTTCCTTAATTATTAAAACTTTACACAAATAAATAAACGATGTTGAAAACACTAAAAGCTATGGTAAATCGTGTTAAATATAAAGTACATTAACAATAACAACCTAAAGCTGCAGGAAATGTCTTGTTGCTGTATTACATCCTTTTAATATTGATATGAGTTAATTAAAATGTTACTTAAAGGTTTTTTCGTATTATTGATTAAGAATTATGGGTTAATTTGATATGTTATTTTAATTAATCATTGATTTCGTTAGTATTATAACTATTAATGCTTATTAATTACGTTATTCTGTCATTACAAAAAATTATATCTACAAATATAATAGTAAATAACTTAGAAATAAGAACCAGTTAAATTTTAACACCGGCTAATAAATCTAAGTGACATGATTTTAACTTCAGATGAATCATAAGTATGTTAGTGTTAGTACTATTTTAGAAATAATAATTATTTTGATTATTTAAGTGTTAAAGTTAAGCGTTTTTAATAATCATAATTATTTTACGAATCTTTTATTTGTCATTTGAAGGGACATACAGTTTATAATTATAAAAATTAATTACCTTAAAAATCTTCTACCTTATAACATTTATTCGAAATTACAACCGCGATAATATAATTTTTTCTTTAATTTATTTACACAGGTATCCGTATTTTAATTTTATGAAAGTGGAGCTAACACTTGTGTTATACTTTGACAAAGAAATATTCACAGCATTTCACATAGTGTTATTACAAAGGAAAACGAGAGGTGTCCCCAATACTTCCATTTAAACAAATTGTTGGAACAAAAGAGATTAGAAGACAAAACGTCGCGTTCGCGATCGCATGAGTTTTAAAATTCGAACGCGTGTTGCGCACGCGCCGGCTCTGTTGTAACTGGTCGACGTTTCCCGCCAAAACACACAGATACTATCTTATATTTGAATGCACAGATAAAGGCTTATTGCATTTTTGTGTCATGTATATATAAATAAGAATAATTACTGTAACTATTAAATGTCCTAGAGAAATTAGCATCGTTTACTATAATGTTACTGTAGGGCAGAGGTTCTTATTAAAAAAAAAACAGTACCTATATTCTCTGATGATGTATAGTGCTGCTGATCGTTTGACATACATAGACAGATCGTCTGTTTCTGGTCTCGCGAACCTGAAGTCCGCGGCCTAATTGACAGTATTTCCTCTTGTTACCAATATTCTTGCTAAGTAAAAATAAGTAAACAAAAATTAAATTATTTAGAAAAAAACTTACAAAAAAAAACCTCGAATAAATATTTTTTTTTTTTTTTAATTTTTCCTACTTTTCCCTGATATTATTATTCAGGGGCTTTTTATCCTATTCACATAATTTACTAGTAATAATATTTTAAATATCATTACGAAAATCGTATTTACTTATCCTTATTCCTATTGTTAACTACTGTACATATATTTATACAGAATTTAAAAAATTTATCTCTAACTAACTTATTTTTTACTAACTCGCATAAACCTGCTTTATCTATTTTCAGCCCTTTCTCTTGCTCGAATTCATGCCGCGAGTTCATATGGATAGGACACTCCGTTAGCAAATGAGGAACCGTTTCCTCCGTGGCGTTATCACATATGCACCATGGATTGTCCCGACACCTGAAACGGTTCAAGTATTGGGAGAATCCGCCGTGGCCAGTAAATATCTGGGTTAAGTGACCAGTTGGCCGGATCTTTCTTATCAAGTTATACGCCTCAGTTGCGTCTGGGAAAAACAGTTTCGTGATGGACGCGGTTGTACCCTCGTTATATCGGGTGCTCCATCTCGCAACTGAGGCCTTTCGAAGTAGACACTTAACATACGACACTGGGCACTGGTCATAGTCTGGCTTCCTTCTGCTGTTAAGGGCAGCCAGCTTGGCCAGTTCATCCGCACGCTCGTTCCCAGGTATGCCCGCGTGGGCTTTGACCCAGAATAAGGATACATTCTTGCTCTGGTCAGAGGCCCTACGTAAATTTTCTCTAGCCAACACCGCAAGAGGATGGAGCGAGCCATAATTTGTAACAGTATCTAGCGCAGCTCTAGAGTCACTGTACAAACCGTAGCTCTCTTCCGTCCTTCTCAAGACTAATTTGGTTGCCTCACATATGGCCAAGAGTTCCGCCTGATAGACTGTGCAGTACGCGGACAGATATAGCTTCCGGTTTTGGACCTCCCCTTCGCCTTTCCATATGGAAAGTGAGGCTCCAACCTTACCCTCAAGCTTGCTGCCGTCGGTGTATATCTTAACCGCCTGCACATTGTGTTCGTCCACGGAGTTTTGGTCTACCAGACTTGTAAACTTGAGGTCCATATGTGAAGCAGGGTGAGGAGTATCTGCAAATACCGTCATTCGCTCCACCTCCTTATCGCCTAGCAGTGCCTGGGACAATCCTCTCCGAGCCTCATACAGGTCGAATTGCTCCTGAATTTTAAGATCTAGGGGTAGTATTCCTGACAACAACAAGGCCGAGTGGAGAGAGACCGTGCGGTACGCTCTGCAGAGTTTTAGTGCAAAGCCTCTCTGCACGGTGTTGAGCTGCTTCTGAATACCCAGCTTTTTGACTGCTGGTGCCCATGCCGCTGCCGCGTATAACACTATCGGCTCGACCGCAGCTACGTATATAGACCGCACGATTTCAGGATCAAGACCCCAAGTGACCTTGGCTACCCGAGCGATTTGCCTATACAAGCCTAATGCCTTCTTACACTAATTCGCCACGTGACTATTAAATGTTAGGCGATCGTCAATGGTAAGCCCCAGAATCCTTACTTCCCTGGACATAGTAATGTAAGTCCCTCCCATATGCAGCCGTGGGGTGTCGTATTTGAGTTTTTTAGTCAGCACCATTGCACAGGTCTTGTGCGGTGCGAACCACAACTTATTTTTAACACCCCATTGCCTAATATATTCGAGAGAGGCATTGGCTCGTCCTTCTATCTCGTGTGCCGTATCCCCGTCAAAAACAAGGGTGACGTCGTCCGCAAACGCTTGACAATAGTCACCTCTTGCAGTGAGTCCTACAAGTAACGGGTTCAGAAGAAGGTTCCATAGAAGAGGACCACTAATTGACCCCTGCACGCAACCTTTCGAGGTATTGCGCATACATTCCTCCCCGGCAAATCTTACTGTAACCCTTCTGCAGCTCAGGTAGCTATCTAGTAGCCTTCTTATGTTTACGGGACACTTTTCCTCAGCCAATTTGACTTTGATTGCCGGCCACCAGGCGCTGTCGAAGGCCCCCTCTATATCCAGAGACACTAGGGTAATTATCTTTTTGAGCTTCAACTTACCCCTGATATGGTGTACCAGTTTATAGAGGGCGTCTTCGGTGCTCTTCTGGGGCATAAATCCGAACTGACGAGTACTAATCCTCGGTATTATGTGCCATTTTATTCTCGCTACCGTCATCTTTTCCAGGATCTTCCCCAACACTGGCAGTAGACCTATTGGTCTGTACGCTTTGGGGTTCGTGTAATCATCCTTGCCTGGCTTCCTAAGCACCACTATTGTGGCTTGCTTCCAGATGTTCGGAAAGTGTGCAATCTGCAAACACTTGTTGTAAAAGGCAAGTAGAGAATCCGGATCCTGGAGTATTACTCTGCTACAGATATCTGCCGTAAAACCATCCGCTCCCGGAGCCTCGAATAAATATTAATAAATTCATAAAGGATTTTTTATGTAACTTTGTTTCATTCATATTTGTAATGATAATTACATAAATTAAGGTGATTTTGTAAAGTATAATATATGTGTTTTATGGTCAAACTTTAAATTTTTATATGCATAACAAACTATTAATAATTATCATAGTTTATTGTACATACAAATATTGATCGATTCAAAGCGATTTCCTGTCTAACGCGTTTGTACTAAGCAATATAATAACTATTTTTAGAAAACGGCTGTTAAGATTGAATTTATATAAAACTAAAATAAATTAGTAAATGTTTTCAACTACATGCAATAAATTTTATTATTTATTCCGAAATTGGGTAGCAGTTCTGGGATATAAAAAGATTAAAACTGAAAATGTATTATTTTGTCCATTAAAAAGTTTCCTTAAGTTATCGAATCTGTTTAAGCAATCTTCAAAAATAATGTGGGTTTTTTTCTAATAACAATTCAAGACGATTGTTCTGAATTTTGTACATAACATAACATAATATGTTTTCCGTATATTTTTGTATATGTATTTTTATGTTAATATATTATTTAAATAAGCAGCTACCGGTGAGTTAGCGATCACGTGCTTTTAGATTTCGAGGAGGATGTTTTGCCTTGCTACACTGCAGGGTGGATCTAAAATCTTTGTACTTATCTATTGTTAAAAATAAACTTGCCAATTTCAATTCAATACAGTTTTTAGTCGAGCGATAATCTTACATTGATAAAAAAAAATAAGTTATTTATGAGACCATTATTTAAATAGGTTTAGGTAACTAGGGTATGCAGTGCTTGTTTTTCAGTATGACGCGTAGGTCCCTGTCAGGGATATGTTGGTGTAGACCGGGGATTAACCTGACCAATAATAATTTGTATGGTCTAAAGTCGACAATCCGGACAATGTTTTCCTACATACGCCTAAACAACGGTATAACATTTTTTTATGTTCACGTTTTTAAAATAATTCAAATGAAGTAATTGGAAATTAAATAGGATGAATGACGTAAAACTTTTTTATCTGGGTTTGATAAATCAGCCTCCTATCTGATTGCATTTGTTAGACTGTAAATCTGTTAATAGTTACAAATATTATTACCATGTAACATAGTAAGATGATCTCACTTGGTTAATTTTTGTTATTTTGTTTAGTCCGTTTTTTATTTACTACATATATCACATATTAAAAAAATATATTGCGTCATCAGAATTAATGAACTGATCATCGTCAAACTATTTACAAAAAGAGATATAATTCCATTTGAAATATGCGAACAGCTTACCTAGTTCATTCCAGTTTTTTTTCTGTTTAATAAAAAGTAGTTTTAAACCTGAATTTTTGTATTTATCTCCTGGCTGTTACTTTATAACTCGGTTATTCACTATTTTTATTAACAAAATCTCAAATATTTTTGGGCTTAAAGTACGTATAATATTATTTTATTTTAAACGATACCACGTACAATTTTTTTCTCACAAAATGGAATATTGATGGAGTTTTTAACGTTTATTTTTTTTTACAAACTTTCCTCAATCAATCAATCATCAGCCCACAGACGCCCACTGCTGGACAAAGACCTCCCCAAAGATTTCCCCTCCAAACGGCTTTGCGCTGTCCGCATCTAGCAGCTTCCCGCGAACTTCACCAGATCGACAATCTAGCATGGAATGTGATAAACCGACCCAACAGGCATAAATGATTTATATATTTATACAAATATTGATTTCGAAGTAAAACTTTTTATCTCCTTATTCTATTTATAGATAGTGACCAAATAGCACATGTTTATTGATCTTATTTGCCAAAATAATTGAATACTCTGTTAACTGTAGTCCAAACTGTGTATCAAAACGATGATTAAAGAAAATAATAAAATCTACATACCCTTTTTAATCTCCAAGGATGTACAAAAAAATTCATTAGCATCTTTTGTTTCGGATGAGAAATATAATTAATTATCGTTATTGCATGTTTTGCGTTAAATATTTTTTGTTCGAATGTAACCATAGGATGTTTTAAAAATGAAATCTTTAAAAGTAACGCACGATTTCTTATGTGACTTATTTTACAGTAATAAATGTGAATTAGTATTTTTTAAAACTTCCTGAAAAAGAATCGACGATGAAAAGAAACTGAAAAAAAAAATACAGAAATTATGAACAATATTATCTGTTACAGATCATTTAGGAATATTCTTGTCAATATTTACAGGAACTACTTCAAGATATACTATATTTAATATTGTATCCAATATACAATAATACCAGGCCACTCCGTAAAATGTAATGCGTGGCCATATGCAAAAGAGTACCAAAAAAGAAATACTTCATATTGATATACTTCTATATTATTAGAATCTCGTATTTAATTTCCTGACCATTTTGTTGGTGACCCTAATTATTTTTTTTCTCTAATTGTACACCACATGGATCAAGTAAATTGTACATTTGTTTTAACAATACTGATTACTATTTAAAATACGCCGATTAGATTAAAAATAATGACATTCTAAAACGTAATGATGAAGTTTAGTCAAAAATCTATTAAATTCTGTAAAAACAGTACAAGATTTCTTCATTTTAAAATCTAAAACAACTTTAAGAACTTATGTTTTCTAGTTTAGTTTGACAATGCCATCTACACTTTAAAAAATAAACTTAATAGCGGAAGTCGGCAAGGTTAATGTAAACGAATACTTGCTGTTTCAATTGATAGCACTTATTTTAACATATTTGTAATAGATGTCGCTGCTTTATAAATCTATCAGCAAATATTTTTTTAATTTCAGAGTTTAAACACCGATATTTTTTTTTGTTTAATTTGTGTTCGAATTTATAAATATTACTTCAGAGTTAGACTTCCAACAAAAAGAGCATACAATTTTCTTAAAGGTCGGCCACACTCGGGTGTTGCAATTGCGCAAGAACAACGGTAATTACTTTTGATCGCTACATGTTCCCGTTGCTACGACATCTGATAACACAAGCAGAGAGCCAATATAATTTTTGTCCACCAAACTGGATAAATCCGGGTTGGTGACAACAAGTCACATAACATTGCATTATTAGACAATGTTTGACAATGGTTCAATGTTTCGTGAACTATCTTTTAACATTTAAAAAAAATTATTACATTTATTTGTAAGTAATTGATTTACAAATTAAGAGGACGAAAATTTAAAATATAGCTAGATATAGTATTACATTGCTATAAAATCTTATAACGATAACAATATTGTGAATGTACCGAAGTGACAAATAATAGGGTAGTTATTATAAAAACTTTTTCAAATATAAAATTCTTTTCTGAACTTAGCAGAGAATATTATTTTAGATAAGCTAATTCTACAAGCTTTTTATAACAGGTCTTTCATAAGTGGAATTGCTAAAAATTGTTTTTTAGTTAGAGCCAAGATTGGTACTACATGAATAATGTTAAACGGTCTTATCAACCATTTATTGTCTACACTTGACCTCATTTTTATATGATGTTAAGTGACAGAGGCCGAGGTGACGCGTGCTTAGTCGAAAGGCGATGGATTGATATTATGAAGGCTGTACCTTACCAGACCTTCGAAAAAATCCTAGCGAAAAGCAAGCGGATTAGCTGCTGCCCTAAAGCCTTGTAATTTTGATGTTGCACTACAGGACGGTTGTCTTTAACCAATAAAAAAAACAATGAATTTTAGACTTTCGGCATTCATTTGCGTATTGTTATAAAGTAAACGGTACAATAGGCATCAATATGTTATTTTTACAACCATTCAGAAAAACCAACGTAAAACCGAAAAAAACAATACACGTCATTTAATAATAATATTCAAATCATCATATAAAAAGCGAAAGCAATCTTTTAGGGTAAAAGATTTTCAAACACTTAAATTAAATATATTTTTTATTTATAATCAACTTTGCATTCACAATAATGGCAGTAAACAGGGCAGTGGGCATACGAAAACAATAAATCATTTACAATAGTTTGCCGTTTAGGGTTAAAAAATAAAGCTCTATTTATATTTTTGATTTGCGATTTAGACAATGACAATTTTGCTACAAACAATACAATTTATAGTACTTAAAATAATAAAATTTCTTTCAACTTGCTTTTAACAAATCTATTATCTCATCAGTCTTTTCTAGTGAATTTCCAATCGCAATTTTTCTAGCCTAATTATATTTAAAGTTTTTTTTCTTCCTCGATGAGAAGAGTAAGATGTTCACCTGGTGGTAAGTGCTACTTATACCAATATGGCGCTAGTTAGGACAATAAACATTTTGTGCTCGTCGCTTTGAGACACTAGATGTCTCATTACCATAGTAATTTAGCAGTTACTTTAACATAGAAACAATAAGAAAATATGAACTAGATCGCAATGACGTTTTAAACGGCAACATTTGACTAAGCTTTACCGACGTTTAGTATCAACCGGGTAATAGATCCATTTGAACTCATAACCTTTGAGTCCGTATTTTGGATCTTTTTCGCTTTCAGCTTTGGGTACATCGTCTGATAGAAGATCAAGAACTTCTTGAGTAATTTTGGGTCGGAAACCGTGTTCATCAGCAACGTAGTCAACTCTAGTTCTAATACCATTTCTACCAGTCACATAATAATAGCCTTGTTTAGCGCCATTAGTATAACCTTCTTCGTAGTGACCATGAAATCCTACGGTATAATTGAACGTATACAAAAGTTGGGACATATCGTCTTTAGTCAAACCATCTGGTAGTCCTTCTTTCTCGCCGGGATGTTTGTAATGAATATCAGTATTTTTATCAACTATTTGCATTTGAGCAGATATAAGCTGTGGTTTTTTAGAAGGAAAACTTTCTTGCGATCCAGCTGGATTGAATTGTTCGTGTGAAATTTCCTGTTGATGTTTTTCTTGCTCATATGCTTTCGATTGTCGATTCACTCCGGATTGAGGGTATGTTTCGCCTGGGCTATTGGAGTTATAAGTTGGATATTGGCCAGCATCAGGATTTTGGTTGCTTTCTTCATAATTACCTTCGTGAGTTGATTTTAGATAATTTTCTCTAGGGTTTACACCAGACGACTGTGGATAATTTTGTGCAGATGTAATTTCATGTTGTTGATGTTTATTGTCTTCATATTGATCTGAAGTATTTTGCTGTTGTTGCTGTTCTTGTTGCTGTGAATTAGCTTGATAGTTTGCGATTTGTTGAGGATTGTTATATTGGTTTTGATCATATTTCGGTAGTACGTCAGGATCTTGTGAAATTGACGATATCTGTGGCACATCATTGTTAAAAGTATATGACGTTTCAGTAGACGTGGTTGTTGTTGTTGTTGTGGGGATGCTGCAATGTGAACAAGATTTTGTGGGAGAAGCTGGATCTGGTTTATGGGATTCTTGAGGTAATTTCGTCTGTTCTGGTGCCGTCAATTTTGCAGTTGGGAATTCAAGTGATCGTACTGGACCAGCTCTAGCAGTGGGATCTGTATTTAATAAAGTATTAAGTCATAGTGCGAAATCATGAAAAGACTAATATTTACACATATTGTTTTTTAAAATACGAGTGTAACATATTCAACTTTATTTTTCATATAATAATAAAGGATTTTGGTTAAAAAATCTTCTGTAGTACCGATGTTTAACATTTAAAGGTAATGAATATACTAAGTTTATCGAACAACTCACTAATTAATTTTTTTTGTGTTTAACTCACTTATTACCCATAATTTTTTTTAGGCATAAACAATCATTCTATAAAAACGGTAAGTATCATGAACCAAAATGTCATTATATACAAAGAAAACTTAATAATTGATTTTAAGAAACTAAATCTATATAATAAAAATGAATTGCTGTTCGTTAGTCTCGCTAAAACTCGAGAACGGCTGGACCGATTTGGCTAAATGTGGTCTTGAATTATTCGTGGAAGTCCAGGGAAGGTTAGTAAGGTGAGAAAATATGGAAAAAGTGCCTGGAATATGGTAAAAACAACAATTTCTCTTTTTCATTGAGGTGACCAGATTTTTTAGATAGGCAAAGCGGGACAACTCTGAAGGAATAATAATATCGTAATTTTTTTTAGTTTTAACATAAGTACAGTTTATAAATGTTTTTTTTATATAAGTGAATTTGTTTGAGTAGATTGTAGTAATTTTGTAAAATATTGTAAAAATCTTCACAAGAATTTGATAAATTAGTTTGATTGACTTGAAATATTTGCAAAATTTTATTCGTATATTACTTTCTAAAATTTCTTTCGAGGTTAAGGTGGGTGATACACTTTTGTCATTAATATAAAATATGAAGACTACGAGTATTTTAAGCTAAGTTTAAGAAAATTTATGCATTTATGAAATATTTAAATAAATTACTTACTTTATTTTTCTATGGTAAGAAACAGATTTGTAATATTTATTTGTTTAATTATCTTGCTAGCACGCAGTACGGATACAAAGTGTATCATTTGAGAGACAAATACAATGTTAACTGGGTAGCAAAAGCAATATGTTAGGCAAAACAATGATTTTCATAAATTTAAAATTTTACTTAATTCTAAAAGTCGGGACTTTGAAAAACGTCGCGTGACGCGGGATTAATAGTAAAAAAATCAGGACTGTCCCGCTAAAAGCGAGATGTCTGGTCTCCATACTTTAGATACATAAAACGTCAAAATTTGAAGTTCGTCCCGTCATTTAGACACCAAATACAATTTAAAAGAATATTTTTGATTTTGACATTTGATATTGACAACCAACAATTTCTGATGCAACTATAATATTTTACGAACTTTAGCGGGAATCTGGGCGTAAAGGTCGCGTTGTCTCGGTTGAATTTTTTTTTAGTGCATAATGCAGTTGAATGTTCAATGTGAGTGTATCATGCAGTAAATTAGTGTGTTCGTGTGCAGCGATTGTAGAATTCAAGCAGGAACACGACTTTCCTAAGTTCAGATTGGTTCAAAATAGTAGTTAAGTCATAACTTTACTTTGTTGATCTTTTGTGATAGTGACACTATTTACCGCTGAGTGCGCGAGAACTTTCCCTACTTTGATTATCTACAATTTATAATGCCAAAGATAAGATGTCCTGACTTAGGTCAATCAACATGTGCATTTAAATATAATAGAAAAACCAAATTAATAACGGGCATTTTTTGTGATTACGAATTATTTTTTTCTGGTTAAATTTTCATCACATTCTTTACTAAAGTTGAAACAGTCTCGAATTATCAATAAGCGTTTTTTTTTATTGATTTTGAAGCGGAACGAAGTTTGCTGGGTCAGCTAGTAAACAATAAATTTCAAAATGTTAACCTACATGGCTTTAAACGAATGTTCTTCATTGATAAAATTTTGAATCCTCCGTTTTCATCAGTAGCATAAACTGTTACGTGGTAGACCCCGTCAGCGGTAATAAAACCAAACTCTCCCATAATAATACCATTTTCGTCTGTAAAAAAAGAAAGCAAAGTGAAATATAAAGAAATTAGCTCGAAAATAAGAGTGACATATGTGCACTTAATCCACATAGTTCATTTGATAACTGCGATCCACAGAGTATTAAAATTCTATTTGCTTGACATCGTTTTTCTCATTATCTTTTTACAGCAGAATATACAACTAATATCGATTATACCAAACCGTAAAAAAAAAACTAAAAATATTTTTAATTTGCTACTCTAAAACGAACAATATTTTTTAAGTATTGTCTCAAGAGTAATGCGGAAACAAGCAAGGATCTTTGACGTAATGCAACCAAATGTCTACTTGTATTGTATAATCAATAAAAAAACCATTTATGACTGCTATTTTAAAATCAGCAGTTATTTGTCGATTACAAGCCCATCCCAATAGTTATAGGATGATGTCAACGTTTATTTAATTTTTAGTATTAGTTATATCCAGACGATTTGACTTGTGTACTTTTATTAGGAAAAAGATTAAAATTTACCTAAGACTGTTATTCAAATAAATGATTATAAGTAATGTAAATTTAGATGTCACGCTAACGTTTGTAACTGAAAATCTAAAAGGAATTAAATCATTCATGAGATCATTTCCCCCACTAACTTAACGGAAACAGATCTTATCATTAAATGTTATGTACCCGTATTTATAACTGCTTCATTATGTTTGCGATATATTTGCCGCTACATGACTAGTTTGTATAAGCGACACATAGAAGGAATGTATACTAAATGCAATAACTAAACTCATGTGGTAATTAACGTCGATGTAAAAACACGTATTTTACGATATGCAAGCCACTCAAATGATCAATATCCCATAACTACACGGATATTGCTGATTGGATTTTTAGATAATAACTCCGCGAAGTTATCTTTGGCAAATATAATTAATTAATTATTGATTGCCTCCTTTCGATAAATAAATAAATAAATTAAAAAATCTTACTATAGATTCAAATAGTATATGTCTTGAAGATATTTTATTATAAAACGAATTTAGATTATTACAAAATACATGAGTATATTTTTTATGTTACGATTTATCGTGTTCCATTAATTATCATAGCGTCGTTATAGTGTCGGTGACTAAAAGAATTATTTGCAACTTGACGTATTCGAAACTTTGGTACAAGCAAAATCGATTAAAAGCAGAATGTTTAAAATTTTTAAATAAAAAAATGTTTTTAAGTCATAGAATGGCATCTCGATATTTTTTTAAATTACCTTTGTCAATTTACAACATTTAATCTCTGTCCATATATTTAATTTGTAGTATTTATCATATGCTCGTTATTAGTAAAGTATTCATTATTTTTTAGAAAAAAGCGGCGGATTTGTAACAACATGATACACTAAAACTCCAGTGCAAAGCTCAAATATTAATAAACGAATGCTAATTGCAATTTATAACTAAGGTATGGGTAATTTAAAATGTTATAACTGATGAAGTATTAATACAGTTAGACAAAATTTATTTGAAGTGTATCGCACAGATTTCACGTTTACGTGACACATGTGTAAAATCGGTGACGTTTAAATATTGACACAAAAAATTCTATATTATAAGTTGTTTAGTTGTCTATACTTTTATCATTAGCTTACAAGTGTTACCAAAGAATTAGTAAACTAGGAATAAATATATAGTCCAAGTTTTAAACTTTAAAAATGTTTATAATATTAGTTTTTACCTTTCTTCTCGTGGCGATGTTGTTCGCCTTCTATATTAAATCCGAATTCATAAGGCCTGTTCTCATCTGTATATTTGTCTGCACATTTCACTTGAAGTAGGCATATTGTTACACACAATAATATTAGCTTTATTTGGCGGATCATCTGAAATATTATAAAGTCTGTTAGTATATTATGTAATATAAATAATTTTTATTTATGTCATACATTTTAAAATTTCATGAACGAATAAAATTAGCGTAAACGTAATATGTCATGTTGATATACATATTGGACTACATGTACATTTTTATATCTTTAAACGCAAGAAAGTATATGCCGGTATCGTACTCGTATTATTAAAACAGTCATTTGTGGTTATTGAGAAGCTAAAATCCATATTGGTTAAATTTAAATATAACCGGTGACGTAGAACCGGATATTTACCTCGAAAAAGATTTGCCGAAACGATTTGCAAGAAGCCAAATCAATATTATGTCAACGTTCTGTTGTCTTATCTAAAGAGGCTGCTATTTTGATCAAACGTTTTTGTTAAGAATCTTTAAAATTTTTATAGTTATTATTAAAGTCGATAAATTATTAGCTATTAATTTATTTTGTAATATGTAAAATATAATCTTAAAACCATTTAAAATATAGTAAACTAAACGTGCTAACGAATTTAAAAACGAATACTTGTATAATTGAATACGTAAAAATATATGTCACATATACGTTAGTTATCAGACGTAAGTTATATCAAAGTATTTGAAAAAAAAAAATGGATTAGAATCGGCAATACAATTTTTTTCGTATAATAGGTATAAATAGTAAAAAGAGAAATCTGAAAATGGAAATCTGAAAGAGTTTCGACAATTTTTTTTTTAATTCTTGTCTCTTGCTTTAGTCTAGTCACTACTTTTAAGAGGTTGGAATCAGTTTTAGACATAGATATGAAATTATATTTAACGAGTAAACATTTAAATCCTGAATTACTTTGATTACCATTCGATTAACTTTCCTGTAATAATCATTGTATTATTAAATTATTAGAAAATTTTAATGTTACTTTGTGTCAAAGGATATTACGATAAATACTTAATTAGATAGAAAAATATTTGAAGACGCTATGTCTGTATGGTGACCGAATAAAAAATATATAGTATTATAAAAATTATTATACGTGTTTGTATAAAATAGATATAAAATGCAAAGATACAAGATTTGTATCTATTATCTCTATAAATATAGTAGATATAAATCGCAAGCATGGCTACGTTCTAATATTGTTTTATTTAATTTAAATATTCAAATTATTCGATGCTCACTATTTAATGCATAATTATGCCAAGCTAGCAGTTACTTACCTCATTTAAAAAAAAAACATTTAAAATTAATGTACAAATTTGTGTATAATTTATGTATAATGTAAAGAAAAATCTTTATTGGGATAATTAAGCCGATTGATGAAACCAATAAAATTGCCAATGCAAACTGTACATTTCATAATGTTTATTTGCTCTGGATCTAAATCTCACCATATCGTAGGTTGACTGGAAGATAATGCCACTTGAGGTTCAACTCCACCTTTTGTAATCCAGTTGTAACGTTTATAAAAAAGAATTAATAAATATATGTTTATTACAGCTACTTATCCAAAATAATGTTAGTTATACGAACTGGTAGTACCCAGAATACCATAGAATAAAAGATCTATCATTCAATTAAGCCTACTGATGTTCACAGCTGAATTAAGGTCTATTTAAGAATGAGGGTATTTACCAAATTAGCCTCGTCGCAAAATAATAGTTAATTATAGAAAAAGCTGTTCTGCTTTTCCTGCAGTTGTTCCCTTTTAGTCGCTGTTTAAGACCTGCCGCGGATGTGGCGGAGGGGATATACTAAACTGTTTCTCCTTCAGGCAGTTAAAACCTGACGAGTTATATTTTAATTATAATGAATAATTCACGTAGTGTAACGTCAAAAGTATGTGTACAATAACATAAATGAGAATTTTATACTAACGAATAATTAATGCGGACATTATTTTCTGAAACTCAAACACAATGTTAAACCTCGAAGCTACACCTGTTAGGAAATTGATTAATGATACTAGGAATAAAAAAAATCACATTGAACATAATACAGAAATTACAGGTTATTAAACAGAAAGGAAATCTTTGTTGCTGATAGGTTTAAAGGTCCAAAACAGTTAAATTGCCTTTTACACTACTTTGTTATACATATGTATATGTAAGAAAGTTAATCTATTGAAATAACAATCGCTTAACAAATATAATTCATTTATCAGTTAAGATTAATTTAATTGTATCAGTTTGATTTTTTTCTAATCCCTATAATACATAAACATCACCACATATTTTTCTAAGTGAAAAAATAACTCAGGGTTTATCCTTTAGGTAATATTTCTTAATAATTGAAACTAGACTTAAGATCTTGTTTTAGATTATAGATTACAAGACACTTGTGTCCAGCAGTGGATGTCCATCGGTTGAGATGATGATTATGATGATGAAGACTAAAATTGGTAAAGTCGTCTTGTGAAACAAAATATTGAACGTTAGTGTAAATCTTACCTTATTGTCTATTTTACGCTTGCATGTGAAGGCGTGGCAGACAATACGACCTGTTGCGCAAGAGTTCGATGAGACTGTGCCGATACTTTGCTTCACGTAATTTATTAATACGTCCGAAACATGACGTCATAGACAAGGTTACATCGTTGACCAGAAGGGTTAAATAATATTTATTATAACCATAGATTTAATTTATATGACACATATGAAATAGAATACAGCTGTTCAAGTAATATTATAAAATAAAAGGTATCCTTTGATTGAATATTTCATAGATAAATAATCTTTGAGAATTAATGTAAATAATATTTGTGTAATACTTTCAATGAATACTTATATACGACATTAAATATTAAATACTTCCTTTTTGCAAGCGGTAACCTTCTTAAAAATGTATACGAGGGATAATGATAATAATGTAACTATATATATATAGTTACTTTGCACTGTTGTTTCAAAGTTTAAAGCAATCACAATTTTGTTAAAGACAAGAAGACGCATTACAATCAGAGTATTTTTAATTTGCAATAATCTTTAGTATTTGCCTATTTTCGTTTCTGCGTTGTTATTTCGTATTGATGTTTTTTTAAATTTCCGGTTAATAGTACAATCATGTTTGTTTAGTATTCGACAAATTCTTTATAACTAGCAACGCCTTGGTTTTTTATTATTATGGAAATAATTAGATGTTTTGTTCAGATTAAGATGATGTATTTAACAATATTTATATATTACATAAGCTTTTAGAAAAGTACAAAAGAATGCTTAAAATTACTGTTAAAAATGTGATTTGTGTCTTAGCTCATTGCAAGTCGTTATATACACATAGTCTTATTTTTTATATTAATTTAAAGTGTTTATAGCTAAAGCATAGCATTACCGTATTTGTTTTCGTTATTTGTTCTTAACAAATTAAGTGTAAAATTATGTCAACATTTAATTCATTAATGCAAATAAAAGTGTATTTTCAGGTATCTAAAGAATAAAAAATTTAAACATATGCGTATTTAACACTGACAGAAGGACTTGCGTGGCTTGCAGATGGCTTTGGAAAAGACTAAGTGAGTGGTATCGCAGTATATGTATGTTTAAGAATAATTCTTTGCAAAAATAGTTGTAGTCATTATAATCATTGATTGGATAAACTACTTTGTATGCTTATTAATGCTATAAGGGTAATGTATCCGCAAACAAATGAGCTGAACTTGGTTGACGTCAAATAAAACATCTACCTTTGGTTACGAACACATCATGGATCGGCATTGAAAATAACATAACGAAAAATCGTTTTTAAAAAGTTTACTCTTGCTGGGGTCAAAATATCTTAATACATAGAAGTTTACAAAATTTTTGCAGCATACTATTAAAGTGTTTCAGACAAGGAAATTTCTTTAATGGTAACAAGAATTCTCTACAAAAGTAAACTTAAACGAAAACGTTTAGTTTGATGTGTTATGTCCAAATTATAACATATGTATGATAACCTAAACATGTTTAGGAATAATAATACTAAATTTATTACGTCAAACCATGTCAATGCCATAGTATAATTGCTACCAATTAAAATGTATATATATATAAATAAATATTTACACGATGCGTATGCTTACGGAATGATTTATTTGATTTATTATCTCATATCAAGCAGAGATGTGCAGGAACCGATGCGGTTCAGGAACTGGGAGTTGGTCACGATTTATACCTATGTCGTCACGATTGAACATTGTTTACTTGAACGAGTACGATTTGTGTTTACCTGATTTAAATGTTATCATACAATTATTTTATGGTATTGCGTAATAATCAAATTGTAGTAAAAAACACAAACAATAAAACAGTGATGTCTTGTTTTGGGTAATAAAAAAAGTGGTAGTTAGTCGAATATGTAATAACAAAATGTAGTTATAATTTTCGGATTTTTATAAAACCAAAAATGTATTGCATTTTGGCGTATACATTACTCATCATTATACGTATGTGTTAAATCCTTCTGCCAAGGACTTGGATAACGTAGTTACAGTTCTGATGATTATAGGAATATTGCATTTCTTTACTTTCTACTCCTGCTTTTGTAACCACTGCAGTGTGAAGAAAAGGTGCAAAACGTTCATTGCAAGTTTGAAATATTGTAACTTTTTATTTATGTATTCATTGGTTTTAGCTATTTCTGCTTAGTAAAATACACACATGTGCTACAATTATATATTTTCTGAACCTATAATTTGGGCTACGTAACCCGTAAATTGTTATTAGAATATCAAAGTTACTATTTTTGTAACAATATATAATACAATTTTTTCGAATATCCGTTACATTCAAATTAAATACATTTAATATAATTTGTAAAGAATGTTTATTTAACGCAAGTATGTAGATATTAGAGGTTAAACCGTAATAACACAAAATTAAAAGTAGTGCGCCTGTACAAATTTATTAGCAAATGTTTATTTTTGAGCTGGTGCTATTTTTTTTTTTTTTTTTTTTTTTTTTTTTTTTTTTTTTTTTTTTTTTTTTTTTTTTTTTTTTTTTTTTTTTTTTTTTTTTTTTTTTTTTTTTTTTTTTTTTTTTTTTTTTTTTTTTTTTTTTTTTTTTTTTTTTTTTTTTTTTTTTTTTTTTTTTTTTTTTTTTTTTTTTTTTTTTTTTTTTTTTTTTTTTTTTTTTTTTTTTTTTTTTTTTTTTTTTTTTTTTTTTTTTTTTTTTTTTTTTTTTTTTTTTTTTTTTTTTTTTTTTTTTTTTTTTTTTTTTTTTTTTTTTTTTTTTTTTTTTTTTTTTTTTTTTTTTTTTTTTTTTTTTTTTTTTTTTTTTTTTTTTTTTTTTTTTTTTTTTTTTTTTTTTTTTTTTTTTTTTTTTTTTTTTTTTTTTTTTTTTTTTTTTTTTTTTTTTTTTTTTTTTTTTTTTTTTTTTTTTTTTTTTTTTTTTTTTTTTTTTTTTTTTTTTTTTTTTTTTTTTTTTTTTTTTTTTTTTTTTTTTTTTTTTTTTTTTTTTTTTTTTTTTTTTTTTTTTTTTTTTTTTTTTTTTTTTTTTTTTTTTTTTTTTTTTTTTTTTTTTTTTTTTTTTTTTTTTTTTTTTTTTTTTTTTTTTTTTTTTTTTTTTTTTTTTTTTTTTTTTTTTTTTTTTTTTTTTTTTTTTTTTTTTTTTTTTTTTTTTTTTTTTTTTTTTTTTTTTTTTTTTTTTTTTTTTTTTTTTTTTTTTTTTTTTTTTTTTTTTTTTTTTTTTTTTTTTTTTTTTTTTTTTTTTTTTTTTTTTTTTTTTTTTTTTTTTTTTTTTTTTTTTTTTTTTTTTTTTTTTTTTTTTTTTTTTTTTTTTTTTTTTTTTTTTTTTTTTTTTTTTTTTTTTTTTTTTTTTTTTTTTTTTTTTTTTTTTTTTTTTTTTTTTTTTTTTTTTTTTTTTTTTTTTTTTTTTTTTTTTTTTTTTTTTTTTTTTTTTTTTTTTTTTTTTTTTTTTTTTTTTTTTTTTTTTTTTTTTTTTTTTTTTTTTTTTTTTTTTTTTTTTTTTTTTTTTTTTTTTTTTTTTTTTTTTTTTTTTTTTTTTTTTTTTTTTTTTTTTTTTTTTTTTTTTTTTTTTTTTTTTTTTTTTTTTTTTTTTTTTTTTTTTTTTTTTTTTTTTTTTTTTTTTTTTTTTTTTTTTTTTTTTTTTTTTTTTTTTTTTTTTTTTTTTTTTTTTTTTTTTTTTTTTTTTTTTTTTTTTTTTTTTTTTTTTTTTTTTTTTTTTTTTTTTTTTTTTTTTTTTTTTTTTTTTTTTTTTTTTTTTTTTTTTTTTTTTTTTTTTTTTTTTTTTTTTTTTTTTTTTTTTTTTTTTTTTTTTTTTTTTTTTTTTTTTTTTTTTTTTTTTTTTTTTTTTTTTTTTTTTTTTTTTTTTTTTTTTTTTTTTTTTTTTTTTTTTTTTTTTTTTTTTTTTTTTTTTTTTTTTTTTTTTTTTTTTTTTTTTTTTTTTTTTTTTTTTTTTATGTGCAGGAACCGATGCGGTTCAGGAACTGGGAGTTGGTCACGATTTATACCTATGTCGTCACGATTGAACATTGTTTACTTGAACGAGTACGATTTGTGTTTACCTGATTTAAATGTTATCATACAATTATTTTATGGTATTGCGTAATAATCAAATTGTAGTAAAAACACAAACAATAAAACAGTGATGTCTTGTTTTGGGTAATAAAAAAAGTGGTAGTTAGTCGAATATGTAATAACAAAATGTAGTTATAATTCTCGGATTTTTATAAAAGTATTATAAAATCATTCTTAATTGAATTTATTGACAATTACATATGTGGTAAAATCATTGAGAACTATAAATGATTTTTACGATGAAAACTTGAATTGTGAATGCTTTGTACAAGCTTAATAAAACTACGTTAATCAGAATATATTTTCATATTCTGGTTACTCTTCAGCTCCTTCTTGCCCCACCACATGAACACTCCATAAGATGAAGATAGGACTATTGCATTTCTTTACTTTCTACTCCTGCTTTTGTAACCACTGCAGTGTGAAGAAAAGGTGCAAAACGTTCATTGCAAGTTTGAAATATTGTAACTTTTTATTTATGTATTCATTGGTTTTAGCTATTTCTGCTTAGTAAAATACACACATGTGCTACAATTATATATTTTCTGAACCTATAATTTGGGCTACGTAACCCGTAAATTGTTATTAGAATATCAAAGTTACTATTTTTGTAACAATATATAATACAATTTTTTCGAATATCCGTTACATTCAAATTAAATACATTTAATATAATTTGTAAAGAATGTTTATTTAACGCAAGTATGTAGATATTAGAGGTTAAACCGTAATAACACAAAATTAAAAGTAGTGCGCCTGTACAAATTTATTAGCAAATGTTTATTTTTGAGCTGGTGCTATTTTTTTTTTTTTTTTTTTTTTTTTTTTTTTTTTTTTTTTTTTTTTTTTTTTTTTTTTTTTTTTTTTTTTTTTTTTTTTTTTTTTTTTTTTTTTTTTTTTTTTTTTTTTTTTTTTTTTTTTTTTTTTTTTTTTTTTTTTTTTTTTTTTTTTTTTTTTTTTTTTTTTTTTTTTTTTTTTTTTTTTTTTTTTTTTTTTTTTTTTTTTTTTTTTTTTTTTTTTTTTTTTTTTTTTTTTTTTTTTTTTTTTTTTTTTTTTTTTTTTTTTTTTTTTTTTTTTTTTTTTTTTTTTTTTTTTTTTTTTTTTTTTTTTTTTTTTTTTTTTTTTTTTTTTTTTTTTTTTTTTTTTTTTTTTTTTTTTTTTTTTTTTTTTTTTTTTTTTTTTTTTTTTTTTTTTTTTTTTTTTTTTTTTTTTTTTTTTTTTTTTTTTTTTTTTTTTTTTTTTTTTTTTTTTTTTTTTTCCTCCTAAAATACCTTCCCTTTAGCTGCACTTTGTACTTTTCATTTAATACTTTTTTATAAGTGTGCAAAAAAGAATTATTATAATTAATATTACATTAATACGTAATTGTTTGTTTCCATGTTTAATTCGTACTTTTGTAAATTTTTTATTACCATCTCTACCAGTAGATTTTTTTTATTACCATCTCTTCATAGCTCTGGAAGTTGACTGGTAGAGAATACATTGTGGTTATATGCCCCATCCTTTTGTTTATCTATTTCTAATAGATTTTCCTTTTGAGTACGTTGAAAAAGATTTAAATAAAAAAATGTATAAGACAAGTAAAATTTAATTAATCATGCTCAATATGTATAAAAATTCATACCAGAACTTATAATTACTTATTGCGTTTCCATTATTTAACGTAGAGATAATAACTTGTTAGTGATCTTTCAAATGGTGAAGAGTTACTAATTATATGTTAACAATTAAACAATTAAGGAACGTAATATGTTTGACATATATATATTGGTGGTCCGCCGCGACATACTTACACGTATGTATGGACGCTGACATTTAGCTTGTTTTGAAACATTCTAAGAACACTTGCATTCTAAAATTTCTAAGTCTAATGTAATACTTATAGTGTAAATGGTTTTAATAGGCAGACAGGCGGTTTTGTGTACTATGAATACACTATTGGCACAATACAAGTGCAATTTATCAGAAAACTGTGTTTGTATTACCACATTCAAAACTTTATTTTAATTGAAAAGTAAAATTACTTCGGGAAGAATTCCTTTATTAGGTTCATTTATTTATTTATGTATCATAATGTACATGAATAATGTAGTAATACAAGTGTTTAATAATTTATATACATTTGTTTTTTTTTAAGATTCAGCAAAAGTACAATTGATTTAAATATACATTTAAATAAATGGTTAGTGTACATTTTCATGTCTGTAGATATTAGCTTCCAAAAGTTATTTTAAAAATCATGTATTCATATAAAATTTACTTTTAATCTATAAATACCTTTGTAAAGTATTTATAGATTAAAAGTAGTTTAAGTAGTAGTTAGTAAGTAGTTTATATTTTTCAGTGATTATTTTTTTTTTTTTTTTTTTTTTTTTTTTTTTTTTTTTTTTTTTTTTTTTTTTTTTTTTTTTTTTTTTTTTTTTTTTTTTTTTTTTTTTTTTTTTTTTTTTTTTTTTTTTTTTTTTTTTTTTTTTTTTTTTTTTTTTTTTTTTTTTTTTTTTTTTTTTTTTTTTTTTTTTTTTTTTTTTTTTTTTTTTTTTTTTTTTTTTTTTTTTTTTTTTTTTTTTTTTTTTTTTTTTTTTTTTTTTTTTTTTTTTTTTTTTTTTTTTTTTTTTTTTTTTTTTTTTTTTTTTTTTTTTTTTTTTTTTTTTTTTTTTTTTTTTTTTTTTTTTTTTTTTTTTTTTTTTTTTTTTTTTTTTTTTTTTTTTTTTTTTTTTTTTTTTTTTTTTTTTTTTTTTTTTTTTTTTTTTTTTTTTTTTTTTTTTTTTTTTTTTTTTTTTTTTTTTTTTTTTTTTTTTTTTTTTTTTTTTTTTTTTTTTTTTTTTTTTTTTTTTTTTTTTTTTTTTTTTTTTTTTTTTTTTTTTTTTTTTTTTTTTTTTTTTTTTTTTTTTTTTTTTTTTTTTTTTTTTTTTTTTTTTTTTTTTTTTTTTTTTTTTTTTTTTTTTTTTTTTTTTTTTTTTTTTTTTTTTTTTTTTTTTTTTTTTTTTTTTTTTTTTTTTTTTTTTTTTTTTTTTTTTTTTTTTTTTTTTTTTTTTTTTTTTTTTTTTTTTTTTTTTTTTTTTTTTTTTTTTTTTTTTTTTTTTTTTTTTTTTTTTTTTTTTTTTTTTTTTTTTTTTTTTTTTTTTTTTTTTTTTTTTTTTTTTTTTTTTTTTTTTTTTTTTTTTTTTTTTTTTTTTTTTTTTTTTTTTTTTTTTTTTTTTTTTTTTTTTTTTTTTTTTTTTTTTTTTTTTTTTTTTTTTTTTTTTTTTTTTTTTTTTTTTTTTTTTTTTTTTTTTTTTTTTTTTTTTTTTTTTTTTTTTTTTTTTTTTTTTTTTTTTTTTTTTTTTTTTTTTTTTTTTTTTTTTTTTTTTTTTTTTTTTTTTTTTTTTTTTTTTTTTTTTTTTTTTTTTTTTTTTTTTTTTTTTTTTTTTTTTTTTTTTTTTTTTTTTTTTTTTTTTTTTTTTTTTTTTTTTTTTTTTTTTTTTTTTTTTTTTTTTTTTTTTTTTTTTTTTTTTTTTTTTTTTTTTTTTTTTTTTTTTTTTTTTTTTTTTTTTTTTTTTTTTTTTTTTTTTTTTTTTTTTTTTTTTTTTTTTTTTTTTTTTTTTTTTTTTTTTTTTTTTTTTTTTTTTTTTTTTTTTTTTTTTTTTTTTTTTTTTTTTTTTTTTTTTTTTTTTTTTTTTTTTTTTTTTTTTTTTTTTTTTTTTTTTTTTTTTTTTTTTTTTTTTTTTTTTTTTTTTTTTTTTTTTTTTTTTTTTTTTTTTTTTTTTTTTTTTTTTTTTTTTTTTTTTTTTTTTTTTTTTTTTTTTTTTTTTTTTTTTTTTTTTTTTTTTTTTTTTTTTTTTTTTTTTTTTTTTTTTTTTTTTTTTTTTTTTTTTTTTTTTTTTTTTTTTTTTTTTCCGGCTCTTGAATTTATTACGTGAAAGTAAAATTGTCAGTGATACTGTAGGTATATAGGTTTTTTAGAGAAGTTAGATGCTAACTAGAATGTCATCACAGCCTCACATTGCGGTTAAGAAGTCAAGTCCCATAACTCGGTTAATTTTACTAATAGCACACGGAAACACTGTAATATTTACATACTATTATTTGGAAGAATTATATTATTATTTATTATTATAAGAATCGCTGGGAGTCACTGGATTCAAACAGCACCAGACCGTATTTTGTGGAATAAATTACAAGAGACCTATGTCCAGCAGTGGACGTCCATCGATTAAAATGATGATGATGATGATTATTTGGAAGCACCTAACTAGTCAGTGTCCTAAAAGAGAGTTACATCACCTCTGTTATTACTACGTTTTTCCTCCTAAAATACCTTCCCTTTAGCTGCACTTTGTACTTTTCATTTAATACTTTTTTATAAGTGTGCAAAAAAGAATTATTATAATTAATATTACATTAATACGTAATTGTTTGTTTCCATGTTTAATTCGTACTTTTGTACATTTTTTATTACCATCTCTACCAGTAGATTTTTTTTATTACCATCTCTTCATAGCTCTGGAAGTTGACTGGTAGAGAATACATTGTGGTTATATGCCCCATCCTTTTGTTTATCTATTTCTAATAGATTTTCCTTTTGAGTACGTTGAAAAAGATTTAAATAAAAAAATGTATAAGACAAGTAAAATTTAATTAATCATGCTCAATATGTATAAAAATTCATACCAGAACTTATAATTACTTATTGCGTTTCCATTATTTAACGTAGAGATAATAACTTGTTAGTGATCTTTCAAATGGTGAAGAGTTACTAATTATATGTTAACAATTAAACAATTAAGGAACGTAAAGGTTAGCATAGAATATATGTTTTTGACATATATATATTGGTGGTCCGCCGCGACATACTTACACGTATGTATGGACGCTGACATTTAGCTTGTTTTGAAACATTCTAAGAACACTTGCATTCTGAAATTTCTAAGTCTAATGTAATACTTATAGTGTAAATGGTTTTAATAGGCAGACAGGGGGGTTTTGTGTACTATGAATACACTATTGGCACAATACAAGTGCAATTTATCAGAAAACTGTGTTTGTATTACCACATTCAAAACTTTATTTTAATTGAAAAGTAAAATTACTTCGGGAAGAATTCCTTTATTAGGTTCATTTATTTATTTATGTATCATAATGTACATGAATAATGTAGTAATACAAGTGTTTAATAATTTATATACATTTGTTTTTTTTTAAGATTCAGCAAAAGTACAATTGATTTAAATATACATTTAAATAAATGGTTAGTGTACATTTTCATGTCTGTAGATATTAGCTTCCAAAAGTTATTTTAAAAATCATGTATTCATATAAAATTTACTTTTAATCTATAAATACCTTTGTAAGAAGCGGTATACGTGTATAAAAAAGAATATTGTTGTGCTCTGAATGTAATTATAATGAGTGACATAAATGCGTTAATGCAATGTGTAAACTGCACCAAAATGAAAAGCGTAGATCTAATGCTGTACACAATTTTTTAATTCCAAATTCTGGATCATATTGGATTTTTATGATCGGAACTTTCTTTATTATCATGAAAGTACGAATCATTTTACGAAACGTTATTAAAATATCTTACTTAGTTATTTTATTTGCTACATTATGGTGACCCTAGTGCTGAGAAGTACAAAACACTCAGATGTGACTGTATAATTTCAACATAGAAGCGACCGCAATTTTAATGCCTTTTAACCTTTTATCCGATCCCGCATTTCTTTTGTAGTTTTAACTCCTCTTGGAGGTGATAATTATTTTAGATTTGTTTCCTAGAATTTTGTATGGAGCTTGGAATTACCGACATGAAAATCTCATTTGTATCTCAAATTTCCAATATTATCATATTTTCAATAAGGACCACAATGCTTTTTCTAACGCCAATAGCTTTTAAACATTATTGTGTTCCGGTTTGTAAGGCAGTTTAGCAAGTAAAATTACTAGAGTACTAAGTCTTCAGATGTTGTATTTCAAGGCTGTAAGTGCAATTTGGTTTATTGTTTTTCATCCTTACTAGCACCACATCGTTATAGGGGAAACGTTATTTGCAGACAACCGTTTGTTTTGTCGCCTTATGCAGTAAAAAATGGTTACATGTTAATATGTTATAATAATCTTACACTGCGGTTGTAGATGTGTACGTTAAGTCAATTAGTTTAATTTTCTTATAACGAAGGATTCAAATACTAAATAACTAAGATAAATAAAACTGTATATTTGCTATTACGACTAGATTGCTGTAGCTTTTTATGACATCGATTAACCTTATGACGTTACGATACAAAAGTGATGCATTAACTAGATTCGTTATAAGATACTAATGGGTTTTAGATGCCGTTTTTGCATTCTTTTTACTTTACCAATGTGCCAGATGTGCGATTATATACAACCTACTCGCTAAGCGCCAGCTACGCAACCTGCTTGTTGTATTTTTTATCTATAATGGGCTAACACTTGACCTTAATGTCACATCGTGTTCAATGACAATGAGGTAGTGGATGGTGAAGCGTGCTCGCCCAGAATACTATGGCTTTCATATGTTTAAGTCTCGCAAAGAGTAATGCTGTTATGCAGTGGTAGCTACATGGCTGGATATCAAGAAATTCTACCTGTATCAAATCTTCACAATAATCAAATCAAACTAGGGAACTTCGAGTTTCAAGGAAAGCCATAAGCTTAAAATCACCCTTTTTAATCTTTATTAACTGTGTCCTTATTTACCATTTATTTTAAACAAGTCTAATTTGCTTTAAATTTCCATTGATTTTGAAATGTTTTGCCATTTGATTATGTTATGAAAACATTTCTATAGTTTAATCTTGTAAAAAAAGTCTTGTGTTCGTAGCCAAGATTCAATTCGATTCGCTGCGTTAAAGGAGTATTTAAGTAATAACTAAAATTCTTTAACATTTTTTGCGGTTAAAATATTTTAGTTATCATTGTTGTTAAAAGTTCGATGGCTAGTGAAATTTCAGTACAACTTTACGTAAAAAAATAGTAATTAGATGATTAAATTTACTGCACTACAATATGTTCCATTACTTTTTTTATACCTCTGAAGTGATAGACAGGCTGCGATCCATGTGATGATGATTACCTATTTCTAAGAAACTTTATTTAGGCCTACTATAGCTCCTCGGGGTAACCTAGACTAGAAATACACTCTATAATCCAAAAGTGTTTTAGATAACTTTTTTCAGGCACTAAGACCCATGCGAACGACACGTCGTGATAAGAAAAATGTCTGCATATATTTTTCGCTTATTTGCAATAAATCTATATTTTTAACTTACGTATGATAAATTGCAAATTTTCCGCGATGCTTATTTATAAGGTACAAATGTTAGTTTTATAAACTTATGTTATTAATGATTTATGTTTTAATAGTTGTAATAGAACCTCCATCAAGTGTATGTCGCAGTCACGCTATAATGTTTAAATCTTGTTTTAAATCAAAAGGATTTGTCCTTGACTCGTTCGGTTGTAGGTATTGATGTTACGTCATTTTTCTCGTCTTCAGACAGATTAAACAGTTATTTAACAATATGTTAGAGGAAATCCTTTAACATTTACAAGTTTTATTGGCTATAAATTATAAGAATAGATGAGGTAACACGAATTGCGGTGCCTTTTGGTTATGAAAGGTTATGGCAGATGAATGCATAAACTTATTGGTACAATCTCCTAGTACTGTTGTTTTGACACGATATTTATTACATAGACAGAATATGTACATGGCAGCACAAGTTACACGTAAGTTTAAACAGTAAAAAAAAACAAAAAAGAAGTGTATAAAGCGTTATCATATAACTAAACAATTTTTTTTATTGAAACGAAAGAAAACAATTTCTACCACATATTTTTTATTTGTAAAAACGTTGATATAAAAGTACAAAAAATATTTTTATGGCACAGTAATTTAGAAAAATTATCCTCGATTCTGTATGCTCAATAATATTTAGAAATAACTGAGATCGCGAGCTTGTGTATGTCCGAGTTATTTCACAATTAACAAAGTGTTGACTGGCATCTTTTGTTTATGTATATGTACAGGATGTGCCAGGGCGTTAATATTACATTTACTTCTTCTGGCCAAGAGATGTCTTGGGTTGGTAGCCGTTGGGTCCGGCGGTGAATGTGACTGTGTAGTGCTTGCCGTCCGGAGCCACATACGCATATTGGCCGGTGACCGTCAGTGCAGCGTTTTCAGATTGCGGGTTGTCAAGCTTGCCTTCTTCTTGTCTCGACGTACCATCGCTGGTTTCATATCTATTAATCATATGAATAATTTAATATTATACACTGAACTACAAAAGTAATTATTATGTATTATAACTCAATTAAAAAGTCATGAGTTTTTTCTCACTTGATCTCCTTGTATATATCGCGTTAATGGGATAATAATTTTTGGATTTTTGAGGTAAAATTCGTTACGTCACATAATTATTGTAAGTTATCATATTGTAAATATATATTCATTATTAAAATTTTAGGCATATTAATTTGATTAATAATGTGTAAACAAATATAATTTAAGTTATTAAATATATTTTCATGAATCTTTACATAGTTTACTTAATTTTCTAAAAAATATTTTTACTGTTTTAAATTGTGTTTATACCCCAAAAAGTTACAGTACAGTATACGTACATGATGTAATTTGTGTTTACGGACTGTTTTGTTATTGTATGGTTTTAGTAATAGAAATTATTATATATACTTGTGTACAAATTAGTTATCAATATATACTAACGCGAAACTGTATCCGTCTACTTGAACATCATTATCAAATCGCAGGATTTGTACGTCTTGGTTGTTCTGTTGGGGAGCTCCAGAGCACAGAGCAGCCACCACGCATATAACTGTTACCTGAAATAGAGAGAACACATAAAGTAAGAAAAAGAAAGAAAATGTACAAACCAAATTCTTCTTCTTCTTTATGCTTAATGGCTTTTCTTAAAAGAATTCTGCCAACATCAAGTCAGTAACAAACCAAATTAGTTTTGTACATTTTTTCTTTATGATAATAAATTTGACATGACAAACATTTTATACAAAATTTACAACGATCTTGTTCTTTGGGAAAATCACCAGCATTCATAAATAAGAAATGTCATATATGCCGCTGTATTTCTCTTTGTAAATTTGCTCAAGAAACACAATATTTGTCAATAAATTATATTTGTACATAAGTTTCACATTACGCGAATTAAATAATAAATCATTATATAACTATAGGTATTAATTCGGTATTGTCAGATTTTGATTACTTTAATGAAACGTACAAAAGTACCAACATAAAATAATAGATTTTAGTCAAATGTAATAATACCTGTAGTATATTTTAAAAAGAAGGCAATCAGTAATAATTTTGACAAACCAATTTGAAAAAGTGCACTTCGTGTAAATTTAAAACGTTGAACTGTTTTTGAAAGTTCAACAAATCATGCATATAGTTAAAATTTAAAAATTATAAGCAACTTACGTATTTAAGCATGTTGCTTAGTTATCGTCTCGAGTTCAAACTAGCGAATGAGTAACGAGGAGTGCACAGTCGTTCATTTTATATGATCTCCGTGGTACATTACAAGCATAAGGCTGACATCATGTGTGGATGGGTCGGAGGTGAGGCGATGTACACTTCACTCTCTAGTTACAAGAACTCAATTTTTTTTATGAACTTTTCGCTGTATTTAATCTTGCCATTGACTATTTGACAATTTCATCAACATATACCTACACAATATGTGATATAATGATTACTGTATTGCAAATTTAAAGGTACTTTTGATTTGTAGGTTTTATTGCGTAACCAACATGCTACATGTCTTCATCGCATTATTATCAAACGGCGCCTTGTAAAAAAATTTACAAATTTTAAAGTAAATATTAACTATGTATGTTTTTATAGAAACTGTGATATTACTCGGAAAATAATATTAGATTCTATGCTTACTTAAATCACTATGAATTGTACTTAACTATATTGTGAGATTTTTTTCTGATTATTATTACGCTATTCATAGTTAGCAATAAAAAAAAGGAATAGATTACAAATACAGGTAAGAAGCATAAGGCCTTTAGTTCTACTTGAGGTCACTATAGTGTAAACAGATATATTAAGTTTGCTTGTCCGTTTGTTCGTTTAGTAATGTCGTTCTTACAATTATTTCCTAATTAAATAATAGAAATGTATAAACAGCGTGTAAGATGGCATGGTTAAGTAATAGCACGTGAGTGAAAACACAATGAGCTCGTTTGAAAGTCTGATATAAGAGCGTCGTGTTGACACATGTTTGCAAAAGCTCTTTCAAGTCGTTATGGTTTATTAAAAAAAGCATTGCGAAGCTTTCATAAGATAACATTACTTGTTCACATAAACGTTTCAGTCTATAGCTTACTATTTCATATTATGTAAATGTTTACTGATTATTTTAAATATTAAATGATCTTTATACAATTTATGCATTGCATTGCTAAAGGTACATCGGTATATTTATTTATCGTAATTCATATGCTTTCCAATAAACATCGGTATTTTAATCTTCCTTCGAAGCATCATTAAATAACTAATTTATGTCAATTGTCGTAATGTTAAAGTTAATGAAGAAACACTGTTTTAATTAATTATTCTAATCAATTATCTAAAGAGATAAATATCATTACAAGAAGATATTGAAATTTATGTCTACAATGAACTTAAGTTCCAGGTTATACAATAATAAACACGTAAAACTTATCAAATATTTGTTACATTATCTACATCATGATCAACCTTGACATTAACACTTTGATGAGTATCACAAAGCTATGATTGGAATCGTTGAAGCACAATTTTTTATTCACGTCTAATGCTGGGACATAAAAAACCGTAGCTTGTGAGGACTGTTTAATAATTGTGTTATAGACTAGCCAAGTTAAGATTTACTTTAAAGTTAGTTTAGTTTAAAAAATTTACGTTGGAAAATTATAAATGAACATACACTCCTTTTTTAAAAAATGGACAACTCTTTATATTTAGAAATGCTTTTTTTTTCGGTATAAATATAGTATTATTTCCATATCTTACTATCTAATATTATTTTGCATTACAGGCTTACCTTTACTAACATTTTATCCCATTACATAGATGCCTGAATATTGTATAATAGTTGATATGTGCATTCGAACAAAAAAATACGATATTCTATATAGAAATACAACAAAATGGAGAAGCAAAAGGTTCATACAAATAATCAATTTTAAAATTGTGAAAAAGGTTTAAAATGACTACCTTCGCGTCTGTTCTTAGTTTGATTCCAAGGTTACATTAGTGGAAGAGTTTGACTTTTCTAATACTACCTATTACAATCCTTACATTGTCCACCTGCCGGCATTAAACCATTGCTGTTTCGTTTGGCATATATTTAGGAAGTAACGAAACTGTTTGGCAAAGATGCATCAACATTTTCGGCCTCATTGTCATTTAACATAACGTGAATTTAAGAACAAGTGTTAATACAAAAGGGGAATTAGTTGTGCCTTAGTAATATTTTACTGGTAAAAGAGTTATGTACAAATTTAATTATAATATACATGCTTAACCGATTTGGTAAAGAACGTTGTTTCCCATAACGTAGAACAGTACATTACTTATATTTATGACTAACTAAGCTTGTGGTTACGGTTTAACAATAAGGTGGTAGATGCCACAAGCCCTTACTTTCGCGCATTGTGTGAACTATTATGGTGGAAAGCTCCAAGTGGTTGAATGATTTAACAAATTGCAACACGAATCTTGGTATTTTTACAAATGTATCACATTAATCATGAGTAATATCCCTGTTCTGTACATTGAATAAAAAAAAAAGAAATAAAATAATGTCAGCAGAAAGGTGAAAAAAAAAAACTATGAATAGATTTTCATTTTAACTTGTATGGAAGTTTTTTTTTATTTTTCTTTTGTGTTGTTGTTGCTTAGCACTTCAATCTATTCCTCGGTTACAAATGCTTGGTCAGGAAACTGCACATTTACTTTTCATAATTATAACCTGACCATTGAGTGGCCAATGAGTGGCAATTGGCTGGTCACGTCTATCGCAGAAGTGATCACCGTTGTAGTAAGTTTTGGCAAACGTAGCACGGGACACCCCTTGACAAGATGGAGCGATGATCTGAGCAAGGGGTCTAGTAGCAACTGGATACGTATAGCCGAAAATCGGACTAAGTGACGTTTCTTAAGAGAGACCTAAGTCCAGCAGTGGACTGCCGCAGGCTGATGATGATGAAGCTGACCATTTATATTCACTTAGTTTCCACAAAAAAAAAATGATTCTTATTAAATACTGTTTATATTTGAGTTGCAATGCTAAATCTACGGACAGATTATGATAAAAAGGGTGGTACAGAAGTATTTTTGACGCCCGAATATCTACTTATATCAATTTTGATAAAAATACAATTAAAAAGTATTGAAGTATTACACTTTCAGGTGACACCAAAGAGCATAAAAGCCTTCTACAGAAATTTATTTTCGGATAAATTTTTATCAAGATCGATAGAAAATTACTTTGATTAGCAGAATCATAAATAATTAACATCCATTTCTATAGTTGGAGATCTTTTGCAATAATGTATTTTTTATTGTATATATTGATACTAATTTATTACACTTAAAATATATCTAGTTATCGTCTAAAGAGAAGTGTTGTTATTCATTCCATTCGATTATATTTTTTTTGGTATGTAATGAAAATGTTTTGGAAGATACCCCGTCTACTGCAGGTAAGTCAAGGTTATGTGAACACTTTTTGATAACTGCACTTCAAAAACTTGAAGTAACAGGAAAAGTGTCAAAATTATTTGTCGCGATTTCTGTTTATTACATGTTTTTGATGTGAAGTTCTGACTGACATGCATAAAGTTGTAGGGTTTTTTTTAATTTTTGCGTTGTGTCACCAAAAAGTGCAAAAAAAATGTAGGTTAGTGATACACGCGTGGCCCAGCTGTGTGCAAACAATTTACACAATTGACAAAGGCCCGTAACGTTTTCGTGGATCACCTTAAATAAACTGTTTGCATGATTGTGATTAACACCTTGTCTGCCAATGGAACTTCGAAACACCGCCTTGTTGATTCTTTGACTTCTTATTTATAGCTCACGTAAACAGCTTCATGGCATAGACGACCAGGGTTCGTTCATTTACTGACATCAACTTTTTCAGTGTACTCCACTCCTTACAACCAAAATGATGAAAATTGTAAGTACATCCTTTATAAATTATTTAGTTAGATATTTTCTTATTAATACAATAATTTTTCAAAGATAATTTTTAAATGAGATAGTCTTGAGTAAATTAGCTGTGAATAGGGATTTTATTAGTAAAAAATTGTATTTTTGCAGTGTAGATTTTTAATGGAAACGATTAGAAAAAAGGGTTGCTTGTAGTACAGTTTTTAAAAATACAGTGATACTACAGTAAATAAATAACTATACCTTGGAAATTGAATGATAATGTTTATTTATTATTTAGTATTCGCACTTTAAGACATATGTATTAGTCAAGAGCTGTAAATATAAATTGTTTATACATACGACTGTATTAAAATTAAAGTTCTGTAATTACAAAAGACATTAATATAGGGACAGTTTACAATATGTATATGTATACAACTACATAAATTAATTATTAAATTACAAATGGCATTTTATATTGAAGGAGTAGCATTTGTTTTATTTACAGCATTTATTATATAAGTGATAAATGTTTACAACTGTTTTTTCTGAAGGGCTTCATATAGTTTAATAATAATGATAATCTTAGAGTTTGAAGTTATATAATATTGAAATTAAAGACGTTTTGTAATTAAATGGCGTTCCTTAGTAAATTATTTTGTAATATTTTTCGTAACCATTTTTTTTTGCGTACCATAAAAGTTTTCTCTATCATAATGTAAACTTTCTTTTTGTTTCACAAATTGGTAAAAGTGAAAACAAATGGCGTTGAGTCATACAATTTTATACTTATGTTCAGGGTGAAATTTGGTACATCCTGTCTATTTTAAAATGTGTAGGGGTAAAATAAACTTGCTGGACAACGTCAGTAACGTTAATGTATTTAAATTTGTTATATTTTGTAGACAATTATTGCTCTGGCCGTCGTCGCGGTAGTTTGCGCTTTACCCCAAGGAAATGAACAAGCGCAGCCGCCTGTGGAAATAGTGAAACAAGATTCCGAAGTTGATGTAAACGGATACAACTTTGAGTGAGTAAAAATAACTCTAACCACATTTAATTGATTTAAAAGCATCTACTTTTAAATCTTCTAGTAAAAAATTATTAATATAATCGTTAATAGATGCTTGAAAATTATGTAATAAGTAATAAAAGAAAAGCGCTGAAAAAGCTCTTCAATTGTTCTTTAACTTTTTTACGTTGCAATGAATGGTACAAATGGGCAGAAATTACTTAAATTTGGCATGCCGCTTATGTAGTATGAATAGATGTATTAAAAAGGTCTTCAAAATGTTATACTACATACTTTTTAATACTACAGAATAGTAATTATTCTTGTAAGTTCATGCACACAGCAAATACACGGTTTTGTTCATAAGGTTTGTATTATTTCCCGACTAAGTGTCATTGGGCAAACATTTTACGACCATTTGTGTTTGAAAATAAATTGTGACTGGTCCTACTTAAATAGTCGTTAAATGTGCGATTTGATGCATATAATTTATGAAGTAAACAATTACGCCGTGTAGTTTTTACGATAGGTCATCATTAAAAAGTTTTAATTTTATGTGATGAAAATTTAAACAGTTTTCGATGTACATAACGTAAACATAGAAACGACGAAATAATAAAATAATTTATACAATGCAATAAAACTTGTAAAATTTTGTTCTATTAAATGCGTAATATTCACTTAAATATAACATATGTTTGTGTATGGTTTAAGGTTTGAAACAAGCGACGGCACATCGAGGCAAGAACAGGGAGAGTACAAGAACGACACTGACCAACAAGGTCTCTCTGTAAAGGGCAGTTACAAGTACATTGCTCCTGATGGTCAACACATCCAGGTCACATTCGTCGCTGACAAGAACGGTTACCAGCCCATCGAGGAGAAGTCAGACCAAAACCAAGCCGCTCAATCATAAATAAACAAAACATACTTGCTACATTTGCTGCAACCAAAAATATAGATAAAATTATAAACAATATTAAATCTAGATTTACTGAGAAATGAAATACGGCCACATATGCAGTGTTGATTTATATAGTTCATATGATTGAATTTTATATGTATAAATATTATTAATGCAAGTATTATATTCCTTATGTTTTATTTGTTTTTGATTTTCTGTATTGATAAATATAATCACCAACTAATTATCATTTTTAGTTTTATATCGCAAAAAATTTTACTTTGTAAGTACCTGTAGACAAGATTTCCCATTTCTTAATTAAACAGTTTAACGAGTGTTAGCTCGTGTTCATGTACACAATACTAATGTAACAAAGGTCAACTTGTGGCAAACGAGATTTGAATAAGCTTTTTCGTGAGTCGTTACCACGTATTATCGTACTACACGTGGCAACGCCTCACGAAAAAGTAGTCTCCTTAATTTTTAATAAAATCTTATTAATCTTTCGATTGACTCGATTAGGAACTCAATTCTCAATCTAATTGCTAATAATTTTGCTTATTGAAGTACAGTAACTACAGACGCTGCTACAAGTATTCGGTTTATGTTTTTAAACTGTCATTTAGATTTCATCTGATCGTGAAGCAAAAGCAACCACAAATTAGATTTTATATAATTATGGGATTGACAAATTTTAGATTTGCTATTTTAAATGTAAATATACAAAATAGCTACAATTTTATTATCAATAATCATAGCCAAATGAAAATCACAGTTTCAAAGTATCAAAAGACGTTAAAGTCTTTGAATGTGTATTTTAACACTAGATTTTAAATTCGCTAAGCAAACAAAGCGAATAGATTCATGCAATGTCTATTATAATGTTAATGACATAATGATCATTTAATAAACACAACTTTGTCATAAAAAAAAATATCCTTCGAGTAAAAAAAGTGTCTACAATCCGTAAAAGACTTTTAGAAAGTATTTCATTAACTTTTTGGAATAAAGTGAAATAATTTATAAAAAATCAAGAATAAATATTAACGAGAAACAAAAAAACACTTCTTTACCTATTCAGTTAAAGCTTTGTTAGTTGTTTTCAATCTTGCTAAGTAAAATGCAACCTTTAATATTTGTTGTTGTGTTAATAATCGCTTATGCAACTGCTAAAATAATAATATTTTCCCAAACTTTTCACATTAATGTGTAATCTCTGCAGTTTAAATAAGCTTAAAGTGAGAGATCAATCACGTGCGCATCATTATGTACGGATAGATGTCCTCTGCTAGACATGAGCCATCTCCAAAGATCTCTACACCGAACGAATTTCAATGTATAGACAAAGGAGCGCTATGCCCTCAAAATTGTAGAGTGCCATCTTCAAATAAGAGTTGGGCGGTTGCTTAGAAAAAAAAATTTCCGATCCTGTGACGTTATTTTATATGTAGAAAAGTTAGTGTAGTGTGGTTGTTGTCTGCCGGCAAACCCTGGCACAGAAAACATAATAATTAAGTGTAGGTATATTATTATTTACTACTACGGGATTTTCCAACGACAAATTAAAAGATGACGAAATATCTGTTTTTAAATTAAACCAAAACTGTATTCAATTTTAATAAGTATGAAACGGTGAACAGAGAGATGACAAAAAGGCTCACATCGTCATCATTTGTACAGTTCATAAACTGTTAGGAAATAAACACGGTGTGGTTATTTCGTAACAGTTCCGTCGTTCGTTTAACACGCGCTAAATAGTAGTTCTAAACGATTGGCGTTATAAGTGTTTGTTTTTTGCATAAACTCTTGACCCCGTCTCAGTTGACTGTTTCGTCGCGTATCGACGCAAATGTTCGTCAGATGTCGTTTTCAAATATGCAATTGCAAGTTTTATTAGAAGAAAGGCGAGCTTCGTGTTGGTGCCTGTAAAATAATACAATCAATAATATAAAAAAAATAACTTTTGCAATTTTATTTCAACTTAAAGGCAAAAGCGCAGTCGATCTTATCTCTCTGAAAATATTAATTAGTTCGTTTATTATTTTCAATGAGAATATTTTGGGAATGGGAATATTTTTAATTGAGATTTTATCTGTATTTCACAGACTCAAGTGATCATAAGGCAGTGGATGGTGCAGCGTGCTCGTATTGAATACTCTGTCTGTCACCGATAACTCTGGCTGACAGCAAGAATACAGCAACATTGTTATGATGGTCGATTTACAATATGTGTAGCCAGGCGAATTCTAAAAGCCCTTAAAACAATCAAACTGTACATGTAGCATCGGGATCAAACCCGACCTTTTTGTTACGAGACCAGTGTTTAGATATTGCGCTATGAGGCTATGGATAAATATGTATAAACTTTAAAACTTAACTTTTGAACTTTGATTTATTTATTCATTAGAACTGGAACTTAAAACATGAAAGCTGCTTTATTCTTTTATTTTATCTGCATATATTCTTATAATTACGTAACATTTGGTACAAAATGACATTAAAAAGAGTCAATGTAGTTTTGCGATTTTTTTCACATAAATCTATTGGATTTATAACACTTATTTGAATACTTAAATAATTACATATACATTAGATATATTACAATACATCACAAAATGATAAAAGACGATATATTATTTTCGTAGTACTTTTTGCTATTTAATTGAAATCATGCTTTTCTGTTATAATTTAAATGAAATGAAAAAAAAATGTTTCTGTGATTGTTTATTTGGAATCAGCGACACGAATTGTGGGTTTGAAACCTTTGTCATCAGCGACGAAAGTCACTATATACTGTAACCCATTTGGTGCATTGTAAGAATAAAATCCCTTCACTCCAATACCCTGGTGTTCACCCACTGTTATAAGTTGACCTTCCTCTTTTCGGGAGATACCGTCACTGGTCTTGAACCTGAGAAGATTGAAGGTATTTTAAATGCATAATATAATATAAGTTATTGTTTATTGTAAAAGCTCAGGGAAAAGTAACGAAAGTATTTTCGAATTACTTTCAATTGAGTATACGAGTAACGTACGAGTGCGTTTAAAGTTTTATATGCCCATGGAGTTGTTATTTATACTATAATTAGTATCAATTTCCGTAAGTAATTGTCAATCAAGGGAAAAAGGCAATATGGAGTAACAGTAAATGTATCAATGATATAACATTAGCATGGTTGTCTATGAAATATTTCTTTATTCTTAAGGAAAAATGTATGACGTCTTCAAACGCGCGCACTGGGTTTATTTCTAAAATACCATTTCGTCTAAAATACATTTTCGTACCAGTTAAATGGAAAAGCGACATATTTCAAAACATTTTTAATATCTAAAATGATAAATTCTTAAAATTGTAACCTATAGAAAAGAGACCGATTTAATTTTTTTTTAAGTTATGTCAT
Source organism: Byasa hedistus (assembly GCA_029286795.1). Lineage (NCBI taxonomy): Eukaryota > Metazoa > Arthropoda > Insecta > Lepidoptera > Papilionidae > Byasa > Byasa hedistus. The sequence goes on from JAGSMW010000008.1 coordinate 5,286,525, forward strand.
TTTTCTTTTAAGTCAACGATTTGTTCATAAAATGTCAACTTACTCGAAATCATATCCAGTATCGCTGACGAAGTTTTTTTCCGTAAGAATTTCAACTTCGGGTTTATCTGACGAGTCCGCAGTTGTCATGGATACAATTGCCAGGAAAAAAATAATAATTTTCTGTGAAAGGGCGTTATATATATTTTTATACAGGGCATTATTTTATATATATATACATAACTTGAAATTAAAAAAGAATTTAAACATGTACCTTGAAATTTTCGTTAAGTAAAAACGGGTTTTAATATTTTAAATTTTAAGGATATTTTGTAAAGTATGTCATGAATATGCCAATGCACTTACCATAGTTAACATATTGTTAAAGCCTCCTTTAAACAATAAGTTACGAGTAGTGAAAAGAATCGGAGATATTCTCTTAAATACCTATTTTATTTGCTGAAGTTACAGTGGTTGCCTAAATAAATGCAAGAGGTGACGGATATTACGAAGGTGATAATATTGATAAAGTGACGAAGCGCACAGAAATAGAATACGAATTTGGAAATTCAGTAAATTTAACATTACCTTAACTTTACTAGATCTACAATTATTATGATTAAACGACAGTTTTGTTATTTTTAAGCCGTTTTATAATTCAATCATTAATCACGACCTTCATATAAAACTGAAATAACATTTCATTAAAGTTCGTTTTACCGTTTAGCTCATAACATCTAAAGTATATTAAGTTAAGCCAAATCAGCAGCACTACGACAGGTTTCTTAAAAACAAATAGGTTAAATGTTAAATTAATTACAGTGTATAATGGCATTTGTTGTCGAAAGTAATCCACTTAAGAAAAGCAAACGTTTGTATAATTTTAAACATTCCAAAGAAAGCTTTTCTGATTCAAATCTGTAAAACGTAAACTCAAACCGATTGGATCTGTTAAGCTTTATACATTAGAAATTCCTTAACGTTATTACTAAATTAATAACCTCGAAATCATTAATTAACAATTAATAATAATAAATACAGACAATAATGCAGCCAAACGTTTGATATTTGTTAAGGATTTACGTATCAAGAGATAAAACATAAAAAGTCAAACTAATTTAAATAAATATATTTTAAGTATCTTAGACATTAATTACTTAACACTTATTCAATTGCATTTATATTAAGATTAATAAAATAAATAGTAATTCGCAGTCTCGTGATTCATTCGTCGTTTTTTAATCTCTTGCTTGACTTTACGAAATTTTCTTTATACTTGTTTGGTATCCCCGTTTTCCCGATTTGTACGTCATTTCGTATAGATGCCCTTTATCATCGTACCAGCGGACGGAGCCATGTACAGCTAGAGCAGCCTCAGGTGTACCGGCATTCTGAACTGAACCTTCTTCTGTTCTTGAAGATCCGTCACTGCTGTCATAACTGAAATTAATATAACAAATGATAACATAATAAATTATAACATCGTTTCCTAAAGAAAAGTCTTTATATAATAGTCATGGTTGTAGTCGACTTATTTTGTTATACTTAATGATAAAACATTATTGAAAAATTTGCGAATATTTGAAAGAGTTCAAAATTTTTCTTTTCATAGTCTGCTGTTTTTGTTTAAGCATAAAATATTTTAATGAGCGTCTTTTTTATTTGAAGAATTGATTGACCGACTCTTTCTTAAATTACTTTATACAAACTCCCGTAAAATCTTAAAACTTTGATATTAATTTTTCTGAAATATAACATTGCTAAGATATGTCTACAATTATAACTAGTTAGCAAGGAAATAAAATTAAATTGACAAACAAGGAAAAAAGTGCGTAAACAACCAATTCAAATATTGTTTCAAGCCATTAAATAACGAGATCCGTCTATTGTTATTTTAATAAAATTTAATTTGTTTGTTAATGTTGAAGTGTTACTCCTGACATTCTTTATGTGAATATGTTTCAGTTTCGACAATGTCAAATTTTCGCATTACAGAGCATATGTGATTAACATGGATTTACTGTAAACCTCAATTTGGACAGCAAAGTTTTTGTGTTAGCTCTTAACTTTATTGAATTACGACGATACAACCAAAGTAAATTTATATTATTAGTGGCACGATAGGAGTATTATTTTTGAACGTATTGGAAAAACGGTATATGAGTGTAACGATAAATAAGATAACTTTGCAGTCATGGAGATTATAATAAATCGGGTAAGAAATAATACATTAGAGAAAAATGAAATCCTCATGAATTCAATTTATAAAACAGAATAGGTATGACAGTTGATTTGTTAACACATTACAAAAGATCCGGGATGGAAAAAGACATTTGTTTATTTTAAAAACACAAATACATCATTAAAATCATTTAAATTAATTCAAAGATGTTATCGACGACTTATAATGTGTAATTAAATGTAAAAGGAAACCATCTTTTTTTTTGTTATATTTCTTCAACGGTCATAAACGGCAGTGTGATATTAAATCTCGTGTCGTTGCAGTCATGTGAAGATAATTTATGTGTTTAGTAAATTAAAACGTTACGAGTGTGTAAATGTCTAAACGGATTTATATCAAATTGCTCCAGCTGAATAGTGGTATACATATAAAAATATTTATAACGTTAATGGTTGTGTATTAAAATAACGGATCATAATAAGCGTATTCGAAGTGCAAACGGGGCGTTCAACTTAAAGGAGGCGTAACACATTATTTTTAACCAACGTTTTTGCGCTTCGCATTATGTCGTCCGAGTTGTGCTCTTTTTTTTTTCTAAGTGCCAATTATTTGGCATATATTAAACCGGATTTGTGATAATGGAACGTAAAAATATTGATATTTTTGGGAAGATTATATTTATTACTATAATAAATAAATGTTTATATCTACCACATGTGGTTCGTGAATTCCTTTGTTAGATAACATTTTAGTATTTATGAACACATTTTTGTTTTTAAGTTATATTTTCATCATTGAGATTACATTTACTTATTACTTACATTAGAAACTTGATACGCGATATTCCATTCGGTAGTATTTCTCAAATACAGTTTTTGTTTGTTCTAATTTGTCTCCTAACTACGGTAGAGGCCGAAAATTAGATCTACTCGGCAATTAGCATATCGTAATTTTTGAATTCTACCGAATTTATTTAAGTATTTAGTAGTAAACCATATCAAACCTATATTTATACGTTATAAATCGATTTGGGAAGTATTCATAAAATTACGTTTAAGTTATATGTTTAAAAATCATACATGTTATAGTTATTACGCAAGATTTTATTTAATCATAAGTTGTTGTTGTAAAAGCTTATGTTTTTACAAATTCAAGTTATAACATACTCGTTCTATTGAAAGAAATAAAAGATTGTTAATTTTTTTGGGAATAACTGAGGTTGCCATAAAAATGTATGAGATGAATACTAAGTGAACGGAATCAGCTCGATAAAAGACAGCAATAAAATTGAAACATGCGATGTTTGCTTTCGCTAAAAACAATGTGTCATTCTGTTGGGTCTCGTATTTAGTTAATCGGGGTACGCTCGTACGCGTTATGACGATATATAGACAAATTTGCATTAATACGGCATTCCATTGCGATTGTACTATACGTTCGTATTTTAGACCTATAAAGATTTTGTTATTGGTAATAAAAGTCGTGGGAGACTAAAGCTTTGTGAGTTGGATAGTGACAATTAGGAGGCCAAGAAAGATGGCGCAGTCAATTGGAAGACTATGACCATGAGCTGACTTAAAGAAAAAAAGTTGCTTGACCAAGCCAAAGTTAACACAGGGCTGTAGAGCTAGAAGAAGAAGTAATTTGTTTCTAAACTTAACCGTGCTTGTCTTCTGAAATATATTCATCTAAACATAAAATTTTATAAGAAATGTAAACTACATTACACGCAGTTTACTTACGAATAATTTATACCCAATCGACCTGTTTCGATTAGTAAGCTTTTAAGTATGGTCGAAGAATACGCAATTTCAATATTTTTCACTGATTTGTAATGCACAAAATGTTAAATATCTTGTTTCGTATTTTCCCTTTTGGTATTGCCTTATAAAAACATCTAACATTAGTCACAGTTCAACGATCTCATGTTTTTAACCTAACATTATATGGTTTAAGAATTGTTTTGAAAAGCCTAATTTTTTATCATAATGCTACATAACATATTTGGATTGTTTTGTTTAATAATAAATAAAATGGAAAACAAAATGTTATAATTTTTTATCAAAATCGTTTTCAAAAAATCAATTAATACTAAATATTTAATAATGAACGATATGTTTAATTATTATGGTAGCTCATAGTAATTCTTTATTATGTATTACGATAATATGCGAAATGTTTGCATGCTGCTATACTTAATTTTACAATTAATCGATCATAATAAAAGTATGAACATGTGCAATATTTACTCTAAAACCTGCACGGTTTTTCAAAATAGGTTTAGGTCGTAATTTATAATTTATAAGTCTTTGGCCTTATCCGCAGTGATCCAGAACACACTACAATATAATGTATTTCTGGACTTAGTTCATTAATAATATTCGGATATTTTTTTATGCTGTAATACAATTTAAAAGTAAATTTAAATTTAAGTAGTTTTTTAAATTTTTATTAACTTGTATTAATACTTGAGTTTGTTACGAAATCTCACGCTCTTATGAATTATTTATTTTTAATAGCCTACTAGTGAACACTGCGAGATTGTGTTTGCTTATAATATTAGTAGGATTATAAACAACGAATATTTTTCTAAACTCAGCGGAATTTTTAAGGGTAATTATACAGTTCTCATACATCTAGAAGTCGATAGGCGTGGGCAGTAAGTTTAGATCGAATACCATTACAGATAAAGCAGTTTATAAGGAACACAAGAAAACAATATTTAGCACGAGCTTATTTAGAGAAAAGTAGATATTTTCGGCAATTTCATCGGTTATAGCAGAATCTTATAAGATTGCATTATACATTGTTATCCGTATTTCTAATTTTTCGTATGATTTTCCCTGATTGATTTAAATATAGCAGACAATGTCATCTACATTACCATATCAGCTTTATTAACCGAATTGAAAAAAATATTGAATGAAAAGAAAGTTGTTTTAAAAAAACTCAAAGATATAATCATTCAACATGCTTTGTAAACAATTTACAATATCCGCAAATGGATAGAGTTGGAATTATTGAATAAATTTAATCATTTCTATTGGCGTTAAATGTAAATATAGTTATAAAGAATTTACTGTAGTACAGAATTTTATATACAGTTTATTGTGAACTGTTATAACATAATAGTCTTAATATAAATATTCTAACAATTCAGTAATAAATTAAAATCTATATATTAGGGTAAGTATATTATGGTATTAATGAGAACATGTTTATAAAATATATAAATATCATTGCGTATATATAGGGTAATAAGCACTTTTATATACTGTCATAGTAAATAATAGTTTAGTTTAAATAATGAAAAAAATAATTATAATGGCTACTTACGAAAATTTGTATGAATTTGGCATATTAGCTGTTTCCAAATCATATCGTAAAACTTGAGGTCTCGGCTGATTTTCAACAACCGCACTACTCCCAGATATATTTACTAACACCGAAACTCCAAAAATCTGAAATATTATAATGCTTCGTATAGCAAACCTTAAAATTAATTTGTTGATAAGGAAACTGTATAATTATTTACATTGAGAATCATTAAGAATGTACATGTAAATTTTTACTTTTTAATTTTTTTTTACGAATATAAAATTTAAAAATAAGATTAGTTTTGCATTTAAAAACATCTAAATGGTCAAAACTTTGTTGCTGGATAAATACATATAGCAAGAAGTGTTGAAAATAATAAAGTAAAGGTTAATATTACTTGAAGTGTTAAGGACATTTACAATATCCATGTTATTAAATTTCATGCATTAGACACAAGTTTTTGCGACATCGTGTAATGGTCGAGAAGGTCAGCTGTAAAATTTAGTTATGGTACATTTAAACTTCGAGTAAACGTTTTGTTAATAAAGAAATCTAAATAAAAATATTCATAATTACCAGTGCTAACAGCATCATGTTTGTGTTTACGTGTGACAGAAGTAACAGGTGACTTCCTGGACAGGCCGTAGTCCGAATGTGCTAACGGTTTCGTAAGATCTCCTTATATATATATAAAGTCCCCCGATGTCTGCGCTCGTATGCCGTTCGCGAAACGCTTCGAGCCTCGCATGCACTAAAACTAAACTAATTCTAACTGACGATTAGCAAGATCGACATATGAATGGGTAGAAGATTTACCAACTTGTTACATCACCACGGCACAAGGCTAGTAAAGTGACGTTAAATCTTTTTTTGTGACAATTTGTATGGAAACAATAAAGTTTAAACGCTTACGGTTTAGTCATTGGATTTAAGTGGCAGTTGACCAATGTTTAATTTAAAAAAAGTCAGAAATCTTTAAGTATAGAAACAAAAATTGTAATTTTAATTAATGACTTTTAATAGTTTTATTATTAAATTCTAAAACAATTCTTAATTATAATGTTATCGTGTTGATTCCTTACAATGGAGACATCAAGTCATTCGTTAACGCCATTTACATGAAATTTGCTTCGAAGTAATAAATTACATTGTTGAATAAAATTAACTATTTTAGACATTTAAAAGTTATCTGTTAGTTTTTTATTTAAGTTAAAATAACGAAATGGCTATTATATCAATTTATGGTGACATTATTGATTTCTATTTACGAAGAATAGATATTAATGTGTTTTCGCTTGATAGATTCTATGCACAGCTATATAATATCCAAATTGATTATAGATATACTACCTTGTTTTATTCACCTTAAAGGACGTCAACCTTAGATGGTTGCTGATTTTACGATATGTGCGTGTTTTGTTTTCTAATAGGCAGTCGTACTTTCTCTAGTCTTTTTTCGGTAATTGGGTTTAAGACATTTTTTGTTTGTAAGATCATTGGTTTATTACGTGTTAGTAAAATCTGGCCTGCATAACATACCGAGTTTTGCGCTTATAATTCAAAGAGCTACAGTCTTGTTAACATAAATACAAAACAAATCTCAGTGTGTTAGAAGCATTTTTTGGCAATTGACGTTTAATTAGTGAGTTACGTACAAGTAGATAAAAAGATAATATTAACATAAACTGTTGGACATTTCAAACAAGTTAAACATAAAATAAGCTAAGTTGTATGGAGTAACAAATGTCAGCTATATGGTAGAGAAGTCCCTCCGTAATCTGCCCAGCCATTTTGAATTTTACCTTAAACAAACAGAAAAATTTAATATGCAATTGTCTTTTAGGTATTAGTATCATGTGAACAATTTTAAAAATTTACATTATAGACATTTCATACATTTGAGTAGATTTATTTTCGTTATAATGAACTACAAACGAACTCTTTTAACAATGACACATATTTAAATTACGTCTCAAATTACGAAGATAAAGATAATAGGTTTAAATGTTTTTGAGGCTAATATTATTGTAAATATTGTTTTAACTGTGTTATTTATTTATAGAGATGGTAGACAAGCAAGCTGCTCGCGTGATGGTGAGAAATGAAAATTTAAGAAGTTGTATAAAAAAATTGAGTGTAATTCTTTAACTGAAGAGAAAAACAAGAAAAACTTAAAAACCTTACGTGGCCTTACACGGGCGGCAAGTTTCTATAATTGTTGGTATTAATTTGATATATCATTTATACTTAACATGTGGCAGATAAAAATATCATTGAAAAGATCTTACCGCGAAAATTGGAACACCCATTCATTTAGATGGACGTTATCATGGCACTCGCGTCGATGCGTCAAATAAATTCTTATTACTTTTAAAGATACAGTGAAAGAAATATTTTGAGCATATCCAATAAGTAACACAGGAATTGTTTAAAGTAATCATTTCTGTTAAGAATTTATCAAAAGAAACATTAACTTGCGTATTTATTTGATGTTATACAGTAATATATAATAACATGTATTAAATCATTTATTATTTACAATAATAATAATATAATATTTACAGTAAAAAATATTTATTATTTAAGATACTAACTCGACCTCAATTTCACATGATACTCAGTCATAGTCGCAGATAGTAAAGCGTGTTCGCCCAGAGTACGCTGGCTCATATATTGACAGTCGGAACACAGCATTGCTGTGGTGGCGACTGATTTACAATATTAAGGTGGTAGTTAAATTATCCTACTACTAACCAAACTTCGCAAAGTATGGCTCCGGAATCGAATCAGAGACTCCGTGCTACAAGGTAAATGCTCAGAAACTGCGCGGCGTTTTCAGCTTTTATTTATATCTACATTACATTACTGAGGATTATTACACAATTAAATTATCTTATATGCAATAAGGTCTGAAACAACTACTTATTATTTTCATAACAGATTTAGAACATTTGTCGAATATCACTTTCATAAATATTTTGACAAACTACAGCTTCGTTACTTTTCACAATTTCATATTTTTAAGATTTTGATATTAAAGATTTTAATGAAAGTTATAACTTCGTTCAGAATGAATCTTACTAATTTTCCTTCCCAAGGGCAGAAATTTTAATTTCATACTTGTATAAAAGATCGCATATAAAAGGTATGATATTGAGAACCTTTTCGTTTACCAAACCACAAGAAAGTTCTTATTTTCTTTTTTAATTATTAGTCGACCCTAATAATCATTACAAATGTTTTTAATATATTTATTGCCCATAAATAAATATAAACTCATTGACTATTAATTTTTGAAAGGAATTATGTATAATACATAGCAGATATACATCAAGATATTTAACAACGTGTTATGAAATAAAGATGTTAAAAGAGAATACTTAAATATTAGATTTATTACGAGCTATCATCGAAATCATTTGATACGTTGAGAAACTTTTATCTTTTAAACAATTGCCAATTGTGACATTGACTATTTTTGCATCAATAAATATTCTTTTAAATTGTCCGTCTTTTGCAACTATTTAGCAATAACAGCAACAATCAACTTTTGTGTAAAAAAAAAACCTTCGCTCACTTGCTTTGTGTCCTAATGCCTCGAGAGAGTTCGACATTCATAATTTTATCCAAACACAATGTTTGTTTCTTTTTTCTTATAGAATAAAAATTTGCTGAATGGTTGAAGAAGAATCATCATTTAAATTGCGGCGTGGGTAGTGTTTGGGACTTTTACGTTTTTCCTTTTTTATTCCACTACCTCTGTAAACATAAATCTCAAATCAGGACATTTTTAGTCGTGACACACGAAAACGAAACGAGAACACTCACAGTTAAACCGGCGTACAAAATGCATTCAGCTTTTAATGAAAAGCGCTATCTTTTACGTGTCTTTAACGAGTTATATCAGCAACGAAGTATACAATGATTAAGTTACAGTTTGTTTTAAAGAATTGTTGAGCGATATTCTTAGCATACAAGAATCCGTCGCAATGAATACGCCTTTAGTTTTACATTGTTAAAGCTAAAAGGAAAAGTAACGAAATTTCTTTGCAACAGGTATTAACTAATTGCAAATATTCCAAAATATTTTTCCTGATCTGTTACAAAACTTGCATCGCCTAAGTTGTGAGCAATTTAATTCTTATATTATCTTTGTAAATATAACCTCCAACTTGAGTTGAAAACTTTTTACTTAAAAAAGACCAGGATTTAAAATACATTTTTACTTAATTTTATCAGTTTGATAATGGTGTTGAAATGCTTAGTATACTTTTTGGTACTGATTTTAATGCATATAAGGATAATGATTGGATTCTCTACCACATTTCAAGAGTATATTTTATATGAAATTTGAGGTCAAACGTTAATATAAATACCAGGTCGTAGTCCACTCTCAATATTCAATAATAATTTGTATCCGAAATTCTTAGTAGTTGGATGCCGCTATGAAATGAATTTCATGGAGAGATTTTTTTAATTACCGCTTTTGATATTAATTAAGGTATACTCTTTAAAATCTATATGTTTAACTTACTTATACGTAAAATGTTATTTCCTGAAATTGCTTAATCGCGTGATAAAGAATTTTTTAAGGTGACAAAAAGAGCAAAAGGTAAACTTCGTTTTTGAAACACATCCTGCATTCGGCTTTATCTTTTCCAAAGTACATTTACTTGTAATTTAAAACGGTTGGTGTTGTGATTTAATTTTAAACGGAGACTGAATTTAGACTTGAACGCTTATCATTTAAATAAGATACTGTTATTGGCTCAAAAATATTTAGTTACAGTGATCTCTAAGACAAAAGTTACTCGTATATATGATTCCTTTAGAATACAAAGTTGTTTTATTAGTAATTTGATTTTGTTGTTATTTTCTTTTGACTAAAAATACCTTTTTATTATTTTACGCGGTTCTTGCAGTTAATAATTTTTATATGACCTTCTTTATTAAAACATTCAAAGCTAGAGCTGCAGGTAGTCCGTGATAAGTATGACATCGATCAATTATGTTCTTCTCTAAAATCCGTACGCTTTATTAGTGCTATTAAAAGTGTAATATTTGTGTAAATATTAGAATTTTTTTTATCAATCAGCGCAAACTGGAAATCACAAACAAATTTATTGTTTTAATTCAATTACAGATTGCCTCGCCTCAAAGCTGAAATAATAGTTATATGTTTGTTAGTACATTGTACACGCCGTAAAGAGTAGATTTATTATTATTGCCAATCCATTTTTTAATTCGGAGTCAAAGATATGTTATTAAGCAAAATTACTTTAATATTTTTTTTAGCTTTCAATTATTTGTCTCTATGCGAGGACGAAATATTCAGTCTAGATGATCTTAACAAGCGAGTTCGTGAGGTAACGGATAATAATATAATCATATTTGGTATACGAAAAAGCAACCAAGGTGAAGAAACACTTACTGGAAATAATAAAGAAGAAAACTCGGACGTTAATTTATTGAGAGACGTTAGACGCAAAGATAGTTATAATATCCCTGAATATGTTCATAACTTATATTACAGTGAAGTGGACAAACGCGGTAGGGTAGTCTATACAAAATGGTTGTATAATTTGAGAGATGTTGCGATATTGTTTCGTGATCGATTCAATATTGATTTACAAAGCAATTAGGAGACACTAGTTTTTTTTTCTCTTTGGATATATATTACATCAATGGTAAGTACTTACTGTAATTCTAAAATCTTTCTATTGCTGTTCGATCGAAACTCGAGATGGTTATCACTAAATCAAGTGATCACTACCCATTACGTGAGGCGCTAGTTCATTTGCGTAAGTTCTCTATAAAAAATAAAGTAATTTTTTTAGGCAGACTAAAAACTTTAAAAATATAAATTCAATGACTATTTCATCCAAATTTCCTCAAATTTGAATGAGTTTGTTTTTTTAGTATTTTAGAATAATCTCTTATTAATATGTAATCAATAAATTACTGATTTCAACTAAACAATAGATACCTTTATGTATCAGGAATATAAGACTGTCTAATACAATGCCATCATTATTATAAAATTTAAAATGAATACAAAAAGTGCCTATAGTTTTCAAATAGTAAATAAACTGATTTGAAAATACATCGAAGCTTATTTTAATAAAATACAACTGTAAGCAAATAACAAATTTATTAATCACTGTAACACTTTTCAGTTATTATACGAATGCTTTATTTCATATTTTGAATTAAATATGCTTATGAGAAATACAATAGGTGTATATTATTCATGATTATATATGTATAAAGAACTAATTGCTCATTTTTGTTTATGGTACTTTAATGTATCTATAACAAGCGCCTGATAATTTTGCGCTTTGTTACCGCGTTTAATTTGCGGAACCCATAAACTTGATAAATTAGCAACCTGACGTTTATTATTACTTGAAAAATGAATATTTTAAGAAGTCTGTTTGTAAGTAACAGTACATTGCATATTTCTGTAGGAATTATTTAGCGTTGTGGTAAATATTTGCGGTTTGGCAGTGACAGTAAGAAATTCTTCGGATCTTTATTTATGATTTGGTGTAAGGTATCTTAAGACACAGCTGACACAATATTACAGAGAATTTAATTTAATATTGATTTACTACTTCATAGTTCTAATATTAAGCAACGTTTAAAGTATTTATGGTATTGTCTAAAGTTCTAGTCTAGGAGACGAATTATTTTAAGACACACTGGTTATGTTTCACTATGAAAAACTTCGCTTTGTTAATCGGCATCTTAATAATGGTTACGTTATAAATTATAAGGGTATGTTTGTCTATAGTGCAATATTTAATAATCTGTTAATTTGATATTGATCTAGGTTTTATCAGAAAGTTCTTAATCCATATTGTTCTTAATAATAATTCATTATTATTTTTATAATTTTTTCCAGTTTCTCTTGTATCCGTGATACTTTTTTTAAAATGACGAATAACGCTATGTATGAACGTCCTGTTCGTCCGATTGTAAGTGAAGTTTCGAAATTTATTTAAAAATTAAACCTACAATAAATATTTCATACTGTCGATTTTTTTTAATTATTATAATGGTAGTAACTTACGCAACAATTCGAGTTAATCACGACAATGTGGGATAATAAAACAGGCGTTTCTACTGGCGGTGAACTTCAACAATTCTGTTAGAATATTTGTTTTTGTTTTTATATTCATTACAGGAAAATAACCTGAAAATAAACTAATATAAGGATAACAAACTGACAGAATTTTTTTTGTTCTAATAATTTTGTAGTAGATGACTACACGATTTAATTTCATACACATGTCTATCAAAGGTTTAATGTACCATTTACGTCAACATAATTGCGAAGTCATCAAATGTCTTTTTTTTACAGGTTTTTTACTTGATTGCGATTATTAGTTGCATGGTAAACGTGACGTCCTTAGATAGACAAGTAAGGTAAGACTTAATTACTAGTAAAGACTATGTTATTGTTTGTAATAGTATTATAAACAATTTCAAAATAGCATATATTAAGGAATAATAAAAAGCTATTCCATTTATATGACATATAATAAATGGACAGGAATAGTAGAGATTTATTTTCATCAACAAACTGAGCTTTTTATCTTGGAAAGTTACTTCAAAAACTTTATCATAGCCGCTAAAACTATATAAGCCTATATATACTTTTTATTACGACTGGAACAGAAGAACTGTAGATTGCAGGTTTATTCTAACCATTTAATAAATAAAGTGGCGTTGGAGAATAAGGAGATCGGTATGTTGTCCTAATTGCCACTCAAACACCATTACTGTAAAATGATATGAAAGTTTAGTTTATGATTAAAAAATCGTGAATGTTATTTTAGTAGTAAAATATAGCAATTCAAAAATAAAATTTTATAAATAATAAAAAAATACCGTTTCGCATCAAATAACTTACCAACTTCAGAGACCCACGACAGAATAATTTACGTTTACTTTTTCCTGTTAATGGCTGCGGAAAGACAAAATTATTTTGTACAAAATTAGGGTCGGCGATATTGTCTCTTATAATTTTTATGAACCGAAATTGCATACACGGGCTATAGCCTATTCATATAATTATATATTCACGTAACTGTAATTGCTTATTTAACGAAAGGTAAAAAACATTTTTACAGCACATAAAATAATTCACACCTTATCTATTATACTATTATATAATAATTCCGGGATTTTTAATGCTGTTATAATATTTATTAAATTATGAAAAATATTAAAGTTCAGAGAAATATTGAAACAATACTTACGTAAAATAAAAACAGTCATCTCAATCTCAGATGTTTGCAGGTAAATAGACAGTGACCTCGCGACCTTATTGGTTAAATTTTGATTTTACCAGCTTGGCAAAAAACCGTCACAAGTGAAATATTAAAATACGTATGTTTTATTACAGCAGCGGCGTAATAAAAAATCAATCAGCTATAAATACCTCGTTTCTTTTGAAAGAAAAACGAAGTACTGTTCTTATTGTCAATAAGAACTCTGTTCTCCGCAATGGAGCAGGGGCTTTAGTAAAGAGCTTATTGTATTTGGATTACGACGATAATGGAAACAAATTGAATGAGTTTTGGATGTACAATTTGGATGACGTTGCAACGTTCTTCGAAGTTTTCTTGGATACAAGGATCTGTCAAACTAAATGTGAAGATAAGAAATAAGTTACAGGAGTAATATTTTTTAATAAATGAAACTTTAAAAATAACTGTACAGACAACAATCATCCAACCAATGAGGCCAGTAAACTTGGTGAAATATCCGATCTGTCCGATATACTACCGTATTCCTAAAAGAAAATGTACATTTATGAAATAGTAAGATTATACTGTAAACAATTGTTATATTTTATAATAGACTAATTAAAAAGTAAAATGTAACAACTAATAAGTGTTTAAAACAAGCATTTCTAATTTTTTTTTTTTGTAAAATTTAATTGGTTTCTAGTTAAGCAGGTACTTGCAATAAAAATGTTTAAAACTTTCTGTATTTTTAAACCATTTTTTTTTTATATTTTTTTCCAAAATCTCTGTATAATGTCGTAATAAAAATCATAGGTATTGGACAATATATACTCAGACTATTTTCGCAGTAAATCAATTATTTACTATAATATAATATTATTGTAAATAGCAATTATACCTCGTTATCATATTCTGATACAACAGTTGAGTTCTCATTTAAAACATCACCATATGTAGTAGTGACTTCAATTATGTCTGTTGTAGTTTCCTCCATAACATTTTTCGTTCCCTTAAAATCTCGGTCACTACAATTCTTGTCAATCTCGCATCCATTATGAGTATTTTCTGAATTGATCTTTAAAAATAAGTTTTCATACACGATTAATTACATTATACATAAAAAAAAAATTATTTAATAAAGGAAAATTAGTTTATGATGCGGTTTATTCCAGAAGTACATAACTGGTATAATTTTTCTGGTATAATTTTTCTGCAGTAATCATGTGGCCGATTCGAGTTTGGTGTTGTAGTATTTTAGAATAGACCATCAGAACACTAAATCTAAGATTTAGGCTCCACTACACTGAAAAAATAAGTTTCAGGTTCGTTTTAAAGCATGAAAACTGTGATACAAAAGTGATACACATAAACTGTAGTACTATGACTTTCCTATTTTACTGATATTGTTCATATCTATTTATAACTAACTGACCTTCATGTTGTTGTTAGAATTTGTAAAACCACTGTCATTCAAAAATCTGAGATCAGATATCAGTTTATTTTCATATAAATCTCTGGGTTTACTTCGTGAATTAAAAAACAGGGGTAATTTGCTGGTGTGTCCGTTGTTTTCATATTTTCTTTGATAATTTTCGTCGTTGAAATCGAGGAGTTGTACACTGTATCCAGGTACCCTAAGCAATTTTAAGAATTTGGCTATATCGGGTACCACAATACTCCTTTGATCCGGCGTTAAAACTGGACTACATAAAAAATATAATTATAATTATATTAAAATTTCAAATATAATAACAAATAATCATTAAATAATACGTACATAGTAATATCGCGCTTCGTTCGACTATTATCCGGTGGTAGTGATTTCAAGTCATTATCCAAGAATTTGGATGGTTTTAAATAATGCATTGGTTCCCCGGCATGAAAACACAACGAACTTTTAAATAAACCGATTGTAATAAGCAGTAATAACATCTGAAATATATAAAATTAGTAATAAATATTAAGTAAATACTACATGTGCTCCATCTGTCATGACAAAATTTATTGATACACATTATTAAGCAGATAATATTTCAAAGTTTTGGCATATACAAATATAAAATGTCAAAGTCCTATTATTCCTATAATCAATGATAAAAATAATTTCCTCGGTTATGTATTTGTGTTTTGAAGACTTACCTGTATTTGCATTGTTTTGACAGAAGAATTATTATAATTGGTCATTGCAGTTAAATTTAACGTAAAGTTCACAAAAATTTACTCAACTTAGACGAACAGCGACAAAACTTTGCTCCGCTTCACTAACTTAGAAGACGAATGAGCGGTAAATCCATTACCCGGCACAGGTTTTTGTTATTTTGTGAATGCTCATTTGCCTCGAAAATTAGGGTTCCACATTTCAAAGAAACGTATTAGTGAGAATATTCTCTTGTACGCTTCGAGAAATTTATGTTCATGTAATACGATGAGTAACAAGGAAAATTTTTATATGAATGTTGAACCCAATCGGTATATATTATAAGCTACGTATAATCTATTTCGGAAATCAATCATAGACGATTTTCCTTAACTCGAATTTCTGGCGTTAATTAAACCATTTGTTATAACTTAATAAACTATTTGACACCGCAACAGAAAATTTTGTTGTCATTCACTAACTAAAGTAGGCACATATTCCCGATTTTTAATTTTAAATATAAAATTGTATATAAATGCGTATGTAACCTTTATTTAGTATGCTTTGAATAATATAATAACAGCTATACTTAAACATAACTGTTCCGGGAAACGAGTTATACTGCGTTTGATTACTTCAATGGATACTTTTTGCACTACACTTTTTGTGTAGCAGTAATAGACATACACTGTATCGGTGCTTAGATCAGTATTTGGAACCGAAAAACAAGGGGAAACTTGTATAATCTAATATATAAAATTCTCTTGTCACAATGTTCGTTCCCATACTCCTCCGAAACGGCTTTACCGATTCTTATGAAATTTTTTATGCATATTCAGTAGATCTGAGAATCGGTAACTATCTATTTTTCAAACCCCTAAGTGATCAGGGTTGCCTACACCAAAAATTTTTTTTTATTTTTTGGGATTTTTTTTTCGATTTTATTTTATTATTGTGTGGCATCAAAAAATACATACAACCCTAAATTTTCACTTTTCTATCACCAACCCCTGCTTTTTAATAGTCATTTTAATATTTTTGTCTCGCTCGGTATCATCAATTATACATGGCCACGTATCAAACCGCGTGGCTGTAAACTCCAAAAAAAATATTATCACTTGGTAAGTGATCCCCTCCACGTGTGTACCGGTGTCACCTCTCACCAGTACACAGCACGGAGTGGGGATGACAACGAATTCTATTTCTCTCAAACATTATGCCCTCTGTCACTCCCTCTGCATATAAATATATTCTCAAGCAACTTTATTATTTATTTATTAATAACTAATATTATTGAATTTAATTTATTATTAATCTATCTATATATATATAAAAATGAATTGCTGTTCGTTAGTCTCGCTAAAACTCGAGAACGGCTGGACCGATTTGGCTAAATGTGGTCTTGAATTATTCGTGGAAGTCCAGGGAAGGTTTGAAAGGCGAGAAAATATGGAAAAAGTATCCGGAATATGGTAAAAACAACAATTTTACTTTTCCATTAAGGTGACCAGATTTTTAGACGGGCAAAGCGGGACAGCTCTGAAACCAGTAACCAGAAACCAGAAACCAGTAACCAGTAACCAGTAACCGTAACCGTAACCAGTAACCAGAAACCAGTAACCAGAAACCAAAAACTAAAAACTAAAAGCTAAAAACCAAAAACCAGAAACCAGAAACCAGTAACTAGAAACCAGTAACCAAAAACTAGAAACCAGAAACCAGAAACTAAAAACCAAAAACCAGAAACCAGTAACTAGAAACCAGAACCAGAAACCAGAAACTAAAAACCAAAAACCAGAAACCAGTAACTAGAAACCAGTAACCAAAAACTAGAAACCAGAAACCAGAAACTAGAAACCAGAAACAGGAACCAGAAATCAGAAACTAGAAACTAGAACTAGAAACCAGAAACCAGAAACTAGAAACCAGAAACCAGTAAACAGAAACTAGAAACAGGAATCCAGAAACTAGAAACCAGTAACCAGAAACCAAAAACCAGAAACCAGAAACCAGAAACCAGAAACCAGAAACCAGAAACCAGAAACCAGAAACCAGAAACCAGAAACTAGAAACCAGAAATTAGAAACCAGAAACCAGAAACTAGAAACCAGAAACTAGAAACCAGAAACCAGTAACCAGAAACCAGAAACCAGTAACCAGAAACCAGACACCAGAAACAGGAAACCAGAAATTAGAAACCAGAAACCAGTAACCAGAAACCAGAAACCAGTAACCAAAAACTAGAAACCAGAAACCAGAAACAGAAACCAGAACCAGAAACCAGTAACCAGAAACCAGAAACTAGAAACCAGAAACAGTAACCAGAAACTAGAAACCAGAAACCAGAAACAAACAAAAGTTCATTTTAAATTACAAGTTTTCATTGCTGTCTAAGCGATGTAGGTGCGTTCGTAACGCTAAAGAGTCAATTTGCACTTTATTTCAGCTGCACAAAGTTCAAATTCAATTATTCTACCAAAACAGTGTGCGTATGCGCGTCGGATCTAACGCCGCGTGCCGATATTAAAACGAATGAAATAATAACATAAATAGTCACAAAATGTAACAGCTAAAGATCCACCATACTGATTTTCAATTTGGTCGGCTTCGCGATATTATTTCTTTTGTTTTAGATTCGGCGCGCGACATAAAATGCATTCGTTTTCACGTCAATACATCTTCTTCTTCTTCCCATTTGATGGCATGAGCACGGTTTGTGCGTGAGCCAATGTCATGTGTAGACGTCAAAATAAAAGATTACAAATCCATTAAAAATTGTCTGCGTTGTCAATCGTTCATGTTCTCATCTTTTCATCTTCGCAAATGATGGCGAGAGTTATATATAGACGTATAAAATAAAAGGATACAAATTCTTAAAAATTGTCTGCGTGGTCAATTCGTTCGCCATGTTTCAAGTCCCGATCTATAGTCCCGTCAATACATCAGTCGAGCACAAACCGCGTTACCATCTGGCGGACCTGACAGACTACATTCTGTCAAAATGATTTGGAATTTGACAGTTATTTGTTCCTAAAAAATTATTATAGTAAATATAACTTATGTACTTTAATTATAACTTTGGCCACTCTTCTGGAACCCACTAATATTTAAATATTAGTTATTAGATGAATATATATATATAGTGCTGAACCCCACACACCGCCCATAACCAGGGTGACGGTTCTGTTCAGGAGATTTTTTTGCCCCGGCTATAAAATAGGCAGGAACAAAGAACATTCCAATTTTTTTTGACAGAACGAAGTCTGTCGGGTCAGCTAGTCTAATATATAAAATTCTCTTGTCACAATGTTCGTTCCCATACTCCTCCGAAACGGCTTTACCGATTCTTATGAAATTTTTTGTGCATATTCAGTAGGTCTGAGAATCGGTTACTATCTATTTTTCAAACCTCTAAGTGATCAGGGTTGCCCACACCAAAAAATTTTTTTTTAATTTTTTTTTCTATTTTATTTTATTATTGTGTGGCATCAAAAACTACATACAACCCTAAATTTTCAATAGACATTTTGCACTGCTTTTTAATAGACATTTTAATATTTTTGTCTCGCTCGATATCATCAATTGTACATGGCCACGTATCAAACCGCGTGGCTGTAAACTCCAAAAAAAAATATTATCACTTGGTAAGTGATCCCCTCCACGTGTGTACCGGTGTCACCTCTCACCAGTACACAGCACGGAGTGGGGATGACAACGAATTCTATATCTCTCAAACATTAT
This sequence comes from Byasa hedistus, assembly GCA_029286795.1. Lineage (NCBI taxonomy): Eukaryota > Metazoa > Arthropoda > Insecta > Lepidoptera > Papilionidae > Byasa > Byasa hedistus. The sequence goes on from JAGSMW010000008.1 coordinate 5,306,137, forward strand.
GCCTTTTGTCACTCCCTCTACATATAAATATATTCTCAAGCAACTTTATTATTTATTAATAACTAATGTCATTGAATATAATTTATTAATAATCTATAATACAAATATGTGTCGGTAAGCGCATCACTCTACAACGCCAGGACCAATTTGGCCAATTTGAGAAAAATTCGAATAATCGCCGGGAAGCCCCTAAAAACAGCGCTTTTCTTTTTCCTATACAAACGTTCTCTAACTAAAATGTAGGGTCAATTTGAACTTTATTACTATTACATAAAGTTCATATTAAATTACAAGCTTTCACTGCTGTCTAAGCAATGTAGGTGTGTTCCTAACGCTAAAGAGTCAATTTTAACTTTATTACAGCTGCTCAAAGTTCGAATTAAATCATTCTTTCAAAAGTGTGCTTATGCGCGTCGGAGGATCTAACGCCGCGTGCCGAAATTAAAACGAATGAAATAATAACATAAATAGTCACAAAATGTAAGAGCTAAAGATCGTTACTGCTGATTTTCAATTAGGTCGGCTTCGCGGTATTATTTATTTTGTTTTAGTTTCTTTTTCACGACATCGCATCAGTCCAGCACAAACCGCGTTACCGTCTGGCGGACCTAACAGACTTCATTCCGTCAAAAAGATTTGGAATGAAGCAGTTATTGGAAAATGGAACATGGAAAACGGAAAACGGAAAATGGAAAAATGAAAATGGATTTTTGGAATATTGGAATATTGGAACATTGGAACATTGGAACATTGGTATACTGGAATATTGGAATATTGGAATGTTGGAATGTTGAAATGTTGGAATGTTGGAATGTTGGAATGTTGGAATGTTGGAATGCTGGAATGTTGGAATGTTGGAATGTTGGAATGTTGGAAGGTTGGAATGTTGGAATGTTGGAATGTTGGAATGTTGGAATGTTGGAATATGGGAATGTTGGAATGTTGGAATGTTGGAATGTTGGAATGTTGGAATGTTGGAATGTTGGAATGTTGAATGTTGGAATGTTGGAATATTGAAAATGGAAAATGGAAAAATGAAAATGGATTTTTGGAATATTGGAACATTGGAACATTGGAACATTGGAACATTGGAACATTGGAACATTGGAACATTGGAACATTGGTATACTGGAATATTGGAATGTTGGAATATTGAAAATGGAAAATGGAAAATGGAAAATGGAAAATGGAAAATGGAAAATGGAAAAGGGAAAAGGGAAAAGGGAAAATGAAAAATTGAAATCTGACATCTGAAATCTAGAAACCAGAACCAGAAACCAGAAACCAGAACGAGAAACTAGAAACGAGAAACGATAACGAGAAACGAGAAACGAGAAACGAGAAACGAGAAACAGAAACGAGAAACGGAAACGAGAAACGATAAACGAGAAACGAGAAACGAGAAACGAGAACGAGAAACGAGAAACGAGAAACGAGAAACTAGAAACGAGAAACTAGAACGAGAAACGAGAAACGAGAAACTAGAACCAGAAACCAGAAACCAGAAACGAGAACGAGAAACGAGAACGAGAAACGATAAACGAGAAACGAGAAACGAGAAACGAGAAACGATAAACGAGAAACCAGAAACCAGAAACTAGAAACCAATAATCAGAAACCAGAAACCAGACACCAGTAACCAGAAACCAGAAACCAGAAACTAGAAACCAGAAACCAGTAACCAGAAACTAGAAACCAGAAACCAGAAACAAACAAAAGTTCATTTTAAATTACAAGTTTTCATTGCTGTCTAAGCGATGTAGGTGCGTTCGTAACGCTAAAGAGTCAATTTGCACTTTATTTCAGCTGCACAAAGTTCAAATTCAATTATTCTACCAAAACAGTGTGCGTATGCGCGTCGGATCTAACGCCGCGTGCCGATATTAAAACGAATGAAATAATAACATAAATAGTCACAAAATGTAACAGCTAAAGATCCACCATACTGATTTTCAATTTGGTCGGCTTCGCGATATTATTTCTTTTGTTTTAGATTCGGCGCGCGACATAAAATGCATTCGTTTTCACGTCAATACATCTTCTTCTTCTTCTCATTTAATGGCATGAGCACGGTTTGTGCGTGAGCCAATGTCATGTGTAGACGTCCAAATAAAAGATTACAAATCCATTAAAAATTGTCTGCGTTGTCAATCGTTCATGTTCTCATCTTTTCATCTTCGCAAATGATGGCGAGAGTTATATATAGACGTATAAAATAAAAGGATACAAATTCTTAAAAAATTGTCTGCGTGGTCATTCGTTCGCCATGTTTCAAGTCCCGATCTATAGTCCCGTCAATACATCAGTCGAGCACAAACCGCGTTACCATCTGGCGGACCTGACAGACTACATTCTGTCAAAATGATTTGGAATTTGACAGTTATTTGTTCCTAAAAAATTATTATAGTAAATATAACTTATGTACTTTAATTATAACTTTGGCCACTCTTCTGGAACCCACTAATATTTAAATATTAGTTATTAGATGAATATATATATATAGTGCTGAACCCCACACACCGCCCATAACCAGGGTGACGGTTCTGTTCAGGAGATTTTTTTTTGCCCCGGCTATAAATAGGCAGGAACAAAGAACATTCCAATTTTTTTTGACAGAACGAAGTCTGTCGGGTCAAGCTAGTCTAATATATAAATTCTCTTGTCACAATGTTCGTTCCCATACTCCTCCGAAACGGCTTTACGATTCTTATGAAATTTTTTGTGCATATTCAGTAGGTCTGAGAATCGGTTACTATCTATTTTTCAAACCTCTAAGTGATCAGGGTTGCCCACACCAAAAAATTTTTTTTTAATTTTTTTTTCTATTTTATTTTATTATTGTGTGGCATCAAAAACTACATACAACCCTAAATTTTCAATAGACATTTTGCACTGCTTTTTAATAGACATTTTAATATTTTTGTCTCGCTCGATATCATCAATTGTACATGGCCACGTATCAAACCGCGTGGCTGTAAACTCCAAAAAAAAAATATTATCACTTGGTAAGTGATCCCCTCCACGTGTGTACCGGTGTCACCTCTCACCAGTACACAGCACGGAGTGGGGATGACAACGAATTCTATATCTCTCAACATTATGCCTTTTGTCACTCCCTCTACATATAAATATATTCTCAAGCAACTTTATATTTATTAATAACTAATGTCATTGAATATAATTTATTATTAATCTATAATACAAATATGTGTCGGTAAGCGCATCACTCTACAACGCCAGGACCAATTTGGCCAATTTGAGAAAAATTTGAATAATCGCCGGGAAGCCCCTAAAAACAGCGCTTTTCTTTTACCTATACAAACGTTCTCTAACTAAAATGTAGGGTCAATTTGAACTTTATTACTATTACATAAAGTTCATATTAAATTACAAGCTTTCACTGCTGTCTAAGCAATGTAGGTGTGTTCCTAACGCTAAAGAGTCAATTTTAACTTTATTACAGCTGCTCAAAGTTCGAATTAAATCATTCTTTCAAAAGTGTGCTTATGCGCGTCGGAGGATCTAACGCCGCGTGCCGATATTAAAACGAATGAAATAATAACATAAATAGTCACAAAATGTAAGAGCTAAAGATCGTTACTGCTGATTTTCAATTAGGTCGGCTTCGCGGTATTATTTATTTTGTTTTAGTTTCTTTTTCACGACATCGCATCAGTCCAGCACAAACCGCGTTACCATCTGGCGGACCTAACAGACTTCATTCCGTCAAAAAGATTTGGAATGAAGCAGTTATTGGAAAATGGAAAATGGAAAATGGAAAATGGAAAATGGAAAATGGAAAATGAAAATGGATTTTTGGAATATTGGAATATTGGAACATTGGAACATTGGAACATTGGAACATTGGAACATTGGAACATTGGAACATTGGAACATTGGAACATTGGAACATTGGAACATTGGAACATTGGAACATTGGAACATTGGAACATTGGAACATTGGAACATTGGAACATTGGAACATTGGAACATTGGAACATTGGAACATTGGAACATTGGAACATTGGAACATTGGAACATTGGAACATTGGAACATTGGAACATTGGAACATTGGAACATTGGAACATTGGAACATTGGAACATTGGAACATTGGAACATTGGAACATTGGAACATTGGAACATTGGAACATTGGAACATTGGAACATTGGAACATTGGAACATTGGAACATTGGAACATTGGAACATTGGAACATTGGAACATTGGAACATTGGAACATTGGAACATTGGAACATTGGAACATTGGAACATTGGAACATTGGAACATTGGAACATTGGAACATTGGAACATTGGAACATTGGAACATTGGAACATTGGAACATTGGAACATTGGAACATTGGAACATTGGAACATTGGAACATTGGAACATTGGAACATTGGAACATTGGAACATTGGAAAATTGGAACATTGGAACATTGGAACATTGGAACATTGGAACATTGGAACATTGGAACATTGGAACATTGGAACATTGGAACATTGGAACATTGGAACATTGGAACATTGGAACATTGGAACATTGGAACATTGGAACATTGGAACATTGGAACATTGGAACATTGGAACATTGGAACATTGGAACATTGGAACATTGGAACATTGGAACATTGGAACATTGGAACATTGGAACATTGGAACATTGGAACATTGGAACATTGGAACATTGGAACATTGGAACATTGGAACATTGGAACATTGGAACATTGGAACATTGGAACATTGGAACATTGGAACATTGGAACATTGGAACATTGGAACATTGGAACATTGGAACATTGGAACATTGGAACATTGGAACATTGGAACATTGGAACATTGGAACATTGGAACATTGGAACATTGGAACATTGGAACATTGGAACATTGGAACATTGGAACATTGGAACATTGGAACATTGGAACATTGGAACATTGGAACATTGGAACATTGGAACATTGGAACATTGGAACATTGGAACATTGGAACATTGGAACATTGGAACATTGGAACATTGGAACATTGGAACATTGGAACATTGGAACATTGGAACATTGGAACATTGGAACATTGGAACATTGGAACATTGGAACATTGGAACATTGGAACATTGGAACATTGGAACATTGGAACATTGGAACATTGGAACATTGGAACATTGGAACATTGGAACATTGGAACATTGGAACATTGGAACATTGGAACATTGGAACATTGGAACATTGGAACATTGGAACATTGGAACATTGGAACATTGGAACATTGGAACATTGGAACATTGGAACATTGGAACATTGGAACATTGGAACATTGGAACATTGGAACATTGGAACATTGGAACATTGGAACATTGGAACATTGGAACATTGGAACATTGGAACATTGGAACATTGGAACATTGGAACATTGGAACATTGGAACATTGGAACATTGGAACATTGGAACATTGGAACATTGGAACATTGGAACATTGGAACATTGGAACATTGGAACATTGGAACATTGGAACATTGGAACATTGGAACATTGGAACATTGGAACATTGGAACATTGGAACATTGGAACATTGGAACATTGGAACATTGGAACATTGGAACATTGGAACATTGGAACATTGGAACATTGGAACATTGGAACATTGGAACATTGGAACATTGGAACATTGGAACATTGGAACATTGGAACATTGGAACATTGGAACATTGGAACATTGGAACATTGGAACATTGGAACATTGGAACATTGGAACATTGGAACATTGGAACATTGGAACATTGGAACATTGGAACATTGGAACATTGGAACATTGGAACATTGGAACATTGGAACATTGGAACATTGGAACATTGGAACATTGGAACATTGGAACATTGGAACATTGGAACATTGGAACATTGGAACATTGGAACATTGGAACATTGGAACATTGGAACATTGGAACATTGGAACATTGGAACATTGGAACATTGGAACATTGGAACATTGGAACATTGGAACATTGGAACATTGGAACATTGGAACATTGGAACATTGGAACATTGGAACATTGGAACATTGGAACATTGGAACATTGGAACATTGGAACATTGGAACATTGGAACATTGGAACATTGGAACATTGGAACATTGGAACATTGGAACATTGGAACATTGGAACATTGGAACATTGGAACATTGGAACATTGGAACATTGGAACATTGGAACATTGGAACATTGGAACATTGGAACATTGGAACATTGGAACATTGGAACATTGGAACATTGGAACATTGGAACATTGGAACATTGGAACATTGGAACATTGGAACATTGGAACATTGGAACATTGGAACATTGGAACATTGGAACATTGGAACATTGGAACATTGGAACATTGGAACATTGGAACATTGGAACATTGGAACATTGGAACATTGGAACATTGGAACATTGGAACATTGGAACATTGGAACATTGGAACATTGGAACATTGGAACATTGGAACATTGGAACATTGGAACATTGGAACATTGGAACATTGGAACATTGGAACATTGGAACATTGGAACATTGGAACATTGGAACATTGGAACATTGGAACATTGGAACATTGGAACATTGGAACATTGGAACATTGGAACATTGGAACATTGGAACATTGGAACATTGGAACATTGGAACATTGGAACATTGGAACATTGGAACATTGGAAACGAGAAAGAGAAACGAGAAACGAGAAACGAGAGAAACGAGAAAAGAGAAACGAGAACGAGAACGAGAAACGAGAAAAGAGAAACGAGAACGAGAAACGAGAAAACGAGGAAACGAGAAAACGAGGAAACGAGAAACGAGAAACGAAGAAACGAGAACGAGAAACGAGAAACGAGAAACGAGAACGAGAAACGGAAACGAGAAACGCGAAACGAGAAGAGAAACGAGAAGAAACGAGAAGAGAAACGAGAAGAAACGAGAAGAAACGAGAAGAAACGAGAAACGAGAAACCAGAAACGAGAAACGAGAAACCAGAAACCAGAAACCAGAAACCAGTAAACCAGTAAACCAGAAACCAGTAAACCATTAAACCAGTAAACCAGTAAACCAGTACACCAGTACACCAGTACACCAGTAAACCAGTAAACCAGTAAACCAGTACACCAGTACACCAGTACACCAGTAAACCAGTAAACCAGTAAATCAGTACACCAGTAAACCAGTAAACCAGTAAACCAGTATAAGTGTGATATGAAAAGTAGACAAATTTAATTTTTTTTTCCTTTTGTAAGGTTCGAGCAACCAGATGGAACTATACAGGAGCAAGAAGGTGAAATGTTGAGCAAAGGTGACCAAGAATATCTTTCCGTCAAGGGTCTTTTCTCATATATTGGACAAGATGGAGTTCGGTATACAGTAAAATATAATGCTGACGACAATGGTTTTAAGCCTGTAATTGAACAAGGACCAGGGGGTGGTGTCCCTGATGCTGTAGTAGCGTCTATGCTTGAATGAAAATTTGGCAATGAACTGTTACGTGCATGTTAATATAAAATAAAGTTTCGGTTAATTATCATGATTTTATTCCCTGCAAACAATAGCATGTAATCTTGTAATAGACTAATGTTAAGAATGAAGTAATGAAACCTGTAACAACATACTAATTATAAATCAAACAGCTAAAATTTCCGTAAACTGCAGGGGTTATACTAAATATTCCAATTGACATCCAATAATTAGCATACATTAGGATATTGTAACAGATTCAAAAAAAGTTTAAATATTCATATTTATTTACGTAGATCCTGAGGTGCAATAATGAAAAGAAAAACTTAATGAGACGTTGCTTTAATTAAACTCTAAATAATTATCAAAATAATATAGCTTGTACCAAATAGATGATACTTAGCCGTTCTTCACACAAACAACCTGTTATTTCTCGTGTAGCTCGTCGTGGTATAGTAGAATAAGAGATACAGTGAAAGTACCCAAAAGTATTTGATAAAAAAGGTATAAAGTAATATTAAGAAAATATATGTAACAAGACCAGTTTTTTTTTCAATTTTCAACATGTTTAGTCTATGTGGAAAGTGAAATAAGACACAAATTGTTAGCTAATTCATTTTTATGATGGCCGTTTGAAGCTTGATTCTTTAACTAGTAACTATCGAACGCTTAAATTTATATTTTGTTTTTGTTAGACTGTATTGATAATTTGTATAGTTGAGTGAAGTATGTATGCATAATGATTTCTTATATTTCCGCGAATGTTACACATTTATTAAAACTCGATTTTACGGATTTTATCGCGTTTATTATTTGTTTCATTATTCCCGACGTTTCGACCGCTTTGCAGCAGTCATGGTCACGGGAGGAATCGAGTTTTAATAAATATGTATGCATGTTATAAAAACACGTAGAAGCCAATTTCGTTACTGAATTTTATTACACAAAACTATAATAAAAAGATTTGTATTATGAACTGCAACTTATTGCGAACAGTTTTGTTTGATAACTTTTTGGGATTAGAGAGCCAATGCTGCGAAATATTGTTTTACAATTTTTTTGTTTTGTAAGCTTCTATATTAGTTCGTTTAATACGTCTTATTTTATTTATTAATTTAATATAACCATCTTTCAGTGTATTTTCAACGAATATGATACATGCAGAGGTGTAATTTATACATAGTGAGTGATATTGTTTTTAAGAGATATATATTATTTTAAAGCCGTATTAAATTATTTTATATTTAGCGAAGATGTTGAGTTGAGGCGTATATTCTCAAACGAATTTCCTCTCGATACTATCAGACGAAGTGGCTCACCATTTGCTGAGGTAACTATGGCAAACAGAGAAGACATAAATTATAATATTTTATTCACACATTTTAGTATATCGTAACATTAATAAATCATTAACCGCTCCAACAAAAATAGTTCAGCAAGTCCTAACACCGATCAGAACAGTTTCTTATTAATTACTGAATTTTAACGTTACTGTTATTTTGAACATATTATAATACTTTGCAGCATTTAGGTCGTTATAATGAGCTAAAGAGATATTTTAGGCATCCTAAGGATAAATTGAACAGCCATTTTGAAGAAATGGTTTGCTATGATAATGGTGAAAAGAAGGTAAGGTTCATGTTTACAAAAAAATCTTCAGTATAGATATATATTTAACCTGTCAAAGCCCGGGCGTCAAAAGTACGTTGTGGCCCCCACACCCGGACCCTATAGACGGCCGACCGCTTAAGTGCGCGGTCGGTTAAGTATGCGGCGGCTATCATCACGAGAATTGAAAGTCGAAATTTGTTGAAACTATAGCACCTTTGTATGATTGTTATATACCACTAAAAAGATAATTTATTCACAAATACAAATTTGTACAATTTAGCCTATAATATATGAATATGAACCTTTGGTGAGACAAAATATCCGACGCGGGACATCGCTTCACTACAATTGAAGACGTTCGGTTTTAGGCTTCTGTAGGGATACACATCACAACAACGCGTCTAGAATTACTCATAATCGCTTGAGTAATAAATTCTCTACACGACACTGTATCATAACAATTGAAATAGTAAATATAAACCACTCATTCACGCACTTGAAATTTGATACTGCGCACAAACTTATCTTTGCGGTTTTTTTTTACTAATAATACCAATTTTAACTAAGAAGATTCAATACATTGGTTTAATGCCTATAAATATAGTTTGTGAAAAGTTTGTATGGTTTTTTTACCTGACAATCATGAGCAATTTCTGTTTATATGTCGATAGAAGTAATAGTTATTAAAAAAAATAAGTTAGCTGCATATTAAAATTTATTCGTCTTAAATTAAACTATCAAAAGTAATTTTAACCAAGAAGTGAAGCTACAACACCAGGCGGTATAGCGCCACCGGGCCCCTGTTCGATGGTGGGTTTGTATCCGTTGTCATCGGCGGTGTAGGTGACTGTATATACAACACCATCTGGTCCCTGCCATGAATAGGATCCCTTTATAGCGACGAACGCATCGTCTGTACCGGCATTTCTTAATTCACCTTGTTCTTCTTTCTTCGTGCCGTCACTTTGTTCGAAACTAAAAGTTGCAAAATATAAATAAATTAAACATGAATTATTGTTGATGTATAGATATAAATTAACATAGCATCCAGAAGGTTTTTAGTTTTGAGAGAACATAATTTTTTAAAAGAAAATGTGGATCATAGATAAGTTACTGTGAATGGGGTATTGATTTCAAAAACCCATAGAAAATTGACTCAACTATAAAAAAATAATTAAACTCCATAAGAAATGTAACTAAATAATTAATTATAATGAGTCAGGAAACGTTAGTCGTGTGCGTTCAAGGCATCTCCGCATTCCACTATTAAAAAATAATTTACATAATTTATCTATAGTTAACCATGTATAAAATCTGTTTGCTTAATTCTTATAAACCTAACAATTTTAAAAAATTTCTTTCAAGTCAGTTTCATCTAAGGTTCATAACCACTACTAATTGTACCGAAACTTTCTTAGGTATAATTCTATTGTCATTAAGACTTAAGTTATGCTTCTTTTAGATAAAAATAATCTACTGTGTTTGCAAAAACAAATGTGTCAATTATTTAAAATCACTCCACTCCGGAATTTCTAAAAGACTGCAGTTTGAAAATTTTTGATTTATATTATAATCCTTCTAAAAATGCCCTATAACTTGTATCTGCTGGAATTGTTATTAGATCTTCCATTCTAATTAAAAGAAAGAAATGTAATAAGTAGGAACTTTAGTACCCGATCTTTGCAATCAGGCATTTGTAACGTATTTGCAACGTTATACAAGTAAAAAACTAAAAAGGCTCTACGTCGTAATATTTAGTAAAGTTTCTATGCTCCATGTCAAAGACAGAGCTTTAATCAGTGGTTTAAAGAACTACACTATTTATTTATGCTTACCTGAGATAATTTTAAAAATAATAAACAACTTACGCAAAGTTGTAGGAGCCCAACCCGTCGTTGTCAGAATCAAAGCGTAAAATTTGTACTTCTTCGGCGATAGGGATCGGCCGTTGTGATATCTGTGGAGCAGCTGCTGCGACCGCCACCAAGGAAAACACGACCAACTGAAAGTGTAATGGTAACATAACGTGATTGTATGTATTGTTATTCTACTTCTAATCATTTGGTGTTATTAATTAATGAAACACAAAGGATTACATATTCCAAATATAACTATATCTAAAATAATAAATAAACAGTATATTCAGAGCAAAAGTAATTTTTAACGTCTTATACTGAATATTCGTTCTTCGCAAGACGAATTCGGAACTGCCTCTTTAGATTTTCTAATAGAGCTTTTGAACACTATGATTATTAATAAAATTTTATAGTCATGTGCTTAATGCTCCAGAAAATAATAAACTCTTTATAATAAAAAAACCTATAATAAACTTGAACGATAGTAAGATAAGAAGATATTCTGTTGCGGGCGTTAAAATGAGACACGCAGTAGTCGGGCTAACATAACAGGATTAAGGTCTATCCTGGTTGTTAAAGAAATCAACAATAATATCATCAGGTTCATGTTTTTAAAAGTGCGGGCCTTTATTACCCTCTTAGAGAACGCGGCGAGGACAGTAAAAAAGGATAGGTCCCATGTTTTCCATAGCACAGCGAAGTTTCGTGTTTTACTTAGAGGTGTTTCTGCGTAGTGCGGGGGTACACCGGGCAGCGAGGATATCTGTACGCCCCTCGTAATGCTCTTATGGCAACTAAAGCAATTCCTACATAACTTTGCCCTAACTCCAAAAGGCAGGCACTGCTTTGGACATAATAAATTAGGTACTCCTCAAAAAAAGGGCACTGCTATAAACATTTTGTTAAAAAATATAGGCGAGCACACTGTATTTATTAAAACCGAAACTTCGTTTGTATTACACCTCTTCGAAGAGAAAATGTTATTCCTCTGTAGAGAAAATGAAAAAAACATGATCCCATAAACAATCACAAATATTTCACTAGCACCTCACTTTATGTTATTTCACTGTATATAAATACAAAGTATTAAACCCACCAGTTTCATGATTAGGTACGGGTACGGGCTTCACTTAATCGATCCAATCGGAATGTGTATGCATGACTTGAGCAAACTCATATTATATACATTTTGTTGTATTCTATTGCAACATACGTGTATTTGTCTCGTTAAGTTTATATGGTTGACCACTATGAGATGTCGCGTTAGCGGAGACCTTGGATAATTTAAAGATGACTATGATGGGTGTCCTTTCGCAATACCTTTTATTCGATGCGCACGGTCGTAATTAGCCGTGTGGAAACGTTGTATTATAACAAAATAATTCACAGAGTTTCATTATTAAGTTTAATAAACAACTTTAAGAAAATGGATTAGTTGAAAAAAAAAATCCTTTACAAGTGTACAAAAGTTAAAATGTATGCATGTGTTATCAGGAACAGGATAACGAAAAAATCTCCGTACCAAAGTTTGTTTTACAAAAGTTATGTGTTTTAATACTCATATACCGATTAAAAAAATGTACAATATAACTAAGACTTGAAATTACTTTGTTTTACTTTAGAATATAAAACTATGTTCCCATAAAAAAAGTACTAAAGTAACCCAAAACATGCATGTGCGTTAACTAATAATAAAATTAACATAGATTAAAATAAGCTTGATGGTTATAATCTATGCTTAGTGATAAAAGAACGAAGTGCAAACCCAGATATTAGAGGTAGACAACATAGTAAGCATTGGAATTAGTAATAAATAGTTTTAAATGTCGATAGGGCTATTAAAGTCTTAGCATTTTGAAACGTTTACAACAAACTTGCTTTGTCAACTTTTGATCCTTTGTTTATTTAGTACAATATATGAGAATTTATTTAAAGGCATTCTAATGTATTTTTTTTGTTATGTTTTTTAAATTGAAGTAGTTTTAGGCTTGCAGGCGAAAAAATTCAGATTTACAGTCATGAAAGTTTTATTTGGTTACGACATGTTGTTACTGATCAGGTTAATGCATTTTATTTTTTAATAAGGTTTTAAATCTTCAGGGGTATGTCCACATTTTTATAACAAATAATAATAATTATATCACCAACAGACATATGTATGTATATATACAGCCAGCAAGATAGTCGTCTATCGTTTATAATGTTGTAAATTTTTGCTATTTTTTCTTAACAGGTAAATTTATGTAAAAGTGTGAAAAATCTCGATTGATGTAAAGAATTATTCTATTAATATCTCCTAATCCAAAAACAAAGTCCTCTAAATTTATTGACAATACAAGTATGATAGTTAGTAACATCATCATGTTGTTAGAATTTAATTAAGTCCCTCCTTTGAAGACACTTGATATATGAACGCTGTATTTGTCAACAGTAATGATACAAATTTTTCTTTCACCACAACCATCAGTTTAGATACTTAATAGTTACATTTTTATCAGTTAATATTTTGCAGTTTTTTAAGGAATGGTTTACAAATTTGTAAATTTTAAACAAATATATTTGCGTTAGTCCGTACAGGCACAGTAGTTTTGAGCAAAAGTAAGGTTAAGCAATTTAACTTATGAATTTAACGTTAGACGTCCACTGCTGGACAAAGGCTAGGCCATAAAGGCATAATTAAAGTACACAATAGGGCAATTTTTGTATTTTCTTTATCGTCTTTACTATAAGCCGTTGAAAGTAGTTTTAGGCTTGCAGGCGAAAAAATTCAGATTTACAGTCATGAAAGTTTTATTTGGTTACGACATGTTGTTACTGATCAGGTTAATGCATTTTATTTTTTAATAAGGTTTTAAATCTTCAGGGGTATGTCCACATTTTTATAACAAATAATAATAATTATATCACCAACAGACATATGTATGTATATATACAGCCAGCAAGATAGTCGTCTATCGTTTATAATGTTGTAAATTTTTGCTATTTTTTCTTAACAGGTAAATTTATGTAAAAGTGTGAAAAATCTCGATTGATGTAAAGAATTATTCTATTAATATCTCCTAATCCAAAAACAAAGTCCTCTAAATTTATTGACAATACAAGTATGATAGTTAGTAACATCATCATGTTGTTAGAATTTAATTAAGTCCCTCCTTTTAAGACACTTGATATATGAACGCTGTATTTGTCAACAGTAATGATACAAATTTTTCTTTCACCACAACCATCAGTTTAGATACTTAATAGTTACATTTTTATCAGTTAATATTTTGCAGTTTTTTAAGGAATGGTTTACAAATTTGTAAATTTTAAACAAATATATTTGCGTTAGTCCGTACAGGCACAGTAGTTTTGAGCAAAAGTAAGGTTAAGCAATTTAACTTATGAATTTAACGTTAGACGTCCACTGCTGGACAAAGGCTAGGCCATAAAGGCATAATTAAAGTACACAATAGGGCAATTTTTGTATTTTCTTTATCGTCTTTACTATAAGCCGTTGAAAGTAGTTTTTAGTTTATGCTATTAAAAATATATTTAGAATTATCGGCCATAAAAGCTTAAATCATATCGAATAGAATTAAGGATAGTCTATATATCTTGTACAAAATAAACAGTATAAATTTTAAAAATTAAAATGTATTTAATATTTAAAGTCAATCGTGTTTAGCCCTTTTTTGTTTATGGTATGTGATAACAGTATGGTGTCAATTAGGATGATAAATTGTGGAGCACATTGTGCTCATAGCCTTAAGACGTAATGAAAAGAAAATGAAAATTAAATAAGATGTTATCATTCACAATTTCCCTAATTTAAAACTTCCATAAGTATAGAGAGCCAGCAAACACATAGTAAACTCATGTTTTCGAAGCAAAAGTTTCGATTGTGATTAGAAATTGCGATTTTTTTTTTTTTACAGATCTGTGAGTTCTGTATTAGCTTCTAGATATTTTTATTATTTCTTTGTGATATTTAGAATGAAGCTACAACTCTGTCTAGTTCATCTTCGGTAAAACACAGTAACATAAAGCAATACACTCTGCGTCTATCCACGTGGCTCTCAACAGTTGGTGATGAGTAGTAGCTGTTTTCTTCAGGTAAATAACGATCTACATCCACTCTGCATACCTATAAAGTGAACATTGTTTATTTATTCAAAACGAAAAAGTTAAAGCTATTAAAACTTGTTTGTATGTTTTATATGTAATCAACAATATTTGAGTTTTTTTTTATAGAACGGTTTTCTTTTGTCGTGTCCGTAGTCGTTATATTATCGACACTAGTATAGATTGATACTTTGCCGGTAACATATAAAATTATTTGACCAGGTCACGCCACGTCGACCAAGCAGTAACAATATTAAATATATATCTATACTGAAGATTTTTTTGTAAACATGAACCTTACCTTCTTTTCACCATTATCATAGCAAACCATTTCTTCAAAATGGCTGTTCAATTTATCCTTAGGATGCCTAAAATATCTCTTTAGCTCATTATAACGACCTAAATGCTGCAAAGTATTATAATATGTTCAAAATAACAGTAACGTTAAAATTCAGTAATTAATAAGAAACTGTTATGATCGGTGTTAGGACTTGCTGAACTATTTTTGTTGGAGCGGTTAATGATTTATTAATGTTACGATATACTAAAATGTGTGAATAAAATATTATAATTTATGTCTTCTCTGTTTGCCATAGTTACCTCAGCAAATGGTGAGCCACTTCGTCTGATAGTATCGAGAGGAAATTCGTTTGGGAATATACGCCTCAACTCAACATCTTCGCTAAATATAAAATAATTTAATACGGTTTTAAAATAATATATATCTCTTAAAAACAATATCACTCACTATGTATAAATTACACCTCTGCATGTATCATATTCGTTGAAAATACACTGAAAGATAGTTATATTAAATTAATAAATAAAATAAGACGTATTAAACGAACTAATATAGAAGCTTACAAAACAAAAAAATTGTAAAACAATATTTCGCAGCATTGGCTCTCTAATCCCAAAAAGTTATCAAACAAAACTGTTCGCAATAAGTTGCAGTTCATAATACAAATCTTTTTATTATAGTTTTGTGTAATAAAATTCAGTAACGAAATTGGCTTCTACGTGTTTTTATAACATGCATACATACTTCACTCAACTATACAAATTATCAATACAGTCTAACAAAAACAAAATATAAATTTAAGCGTTCGATAGTTACTAGTTAAAGAATCAAGCTTCAAACGACCATCATAAAAATGAATTAGCTAACAATTTGTGTCTTATTTCACTTTCCACATAGACTAAACATGTTGAAAATTGAAAAAAAAAAACTGGTCTTGTTACATATATTTTCTTAATATTACTTTATACCTTTTTTATCAAATACTTTTGGGTACTTTCACTGTATCTCTTATTCTACTATACCACGACGAGCTACACGAGAAATAACAGGTTGTTTGTGTGAAGAACGGCTAAGTATCATCTATTTGGTACAAGCTATATTATTTTGATAATTATTTAGAGTTTAATTAAAGCAACGTCTCATTAAGTTTTTCTTTTCATTATTGCACCTCAGGATCTACGTAAATAAATATGAATATTTAAACTTTTTTTGAATCTGTTACAATATCCTAATGTATGCTAATTATTGGATGTCAATTGGAATATTTAGTATAACCCCTGCAGTTTACGGAAATTTTAGCTGTTTGATTTATAATTAGTATGTTGTTACAGGTTTCATTACTTCATTCTTAACATTAGTCTATTACAAGATTACATGCTATTGTTTGCAGGGAATAAAATCATGATAATTAACCGAAACTTTATTTTATATTAACATGCACGTAACAGTTCATTGCCAAATTTTCATCCAAGCATAGACGCTACTACAGCATCAGGGACACCACCCCCTGGTCCTTGTTCAATTACAGGCTTAAAACCATTGTCGTCAGCATTATATTTTACTGTATACCGAACTCCATCTTGTCCAATATATGAGAAAAGACCCTTGACGGAAAGATATTCTTGGTCACCTTTGCTCAACATTTCACCTTCTTGCTCCTGTATAGTTCCATCTGGTTGCTCGAACCTTACAAAAGGAAAAAAAAAATAAAATTTGTCTACTTTTCATATCACACTTATACTGTAACTAAATAACGAAATCTTTTCACCCTACTGCTAACACCGGGTTTTATAAAGATTTAATGAAGAACAAAAATATTGATAGCTTTTTAGCATACGAGTATAATTCAGATTTATTACAGAATGGTGCTTTTGAAGACATATAATTTTTTAGTAAATATTTTACTTTCAATTACTGGGATAGCCATTAGTTGTCTTTTCGCACTTCTTTCTGTCGGCAAACAATACTATACAAACGCTACTGCATTCTAGTTGATTATATTCACACAATATATAAGTACGTAAGTTCTATAAAAGTCGTTTAATCAAAAGCTACTTACGAATATCCATACGAGCCGCGACTAGCATCGAAAATATTAAATCGATACATGGGGCCATTGTCGTCATATTTTTTGTCATAGCAGTCACTGACACTATCCAAAAAGGAAGGCGCTGGAACTCCGTAAACTGCGCCAAGTAAACACAAAATTGCTAGCTACAAAAAATACACACAATTCATTAAAATAAAAGTAAATTATAGGAGAGTTCTATTTTTATAAGAAACAACATTTATCAAAGGGTTCGTACATGCATGTAGACAAAAAGTGCTAAAAATTGTTAATGAATTTAAATAACTTTTTTACACACATCCCTTCTTATTCTAAAATAATAAATTATATTGTAAATGATGACTGCCATTTTATTAAATTATTAATGATTTTGTAAAACAAAAACTAGTAGTTATTTTTTATACTTTAACTATACTATTGTATTTTTATGGTGAAGAAAAAAACATTACTCACAGTTTTCATATTTAGGTGGGTACGCTTTGTTGATTGAAGCTACAATGAATCTTATTTAGCTCTGCAAAATTTATATCTGTAAATGATGTATTACTTTTGTTGTAAACACTTGGTTAAGACTAGCGAAGGTAAACTGCTCCAGTTTGCAAAATAAAAGAATGAAAGAATTCCTAGCAGCTTTGTACTTCCTTGAAATGTAGTAAAGCGTTTTGTTTATTTTTCAAATACGTCTGTCAACACATAATCGCCGAGATACATTTTCTAATCAGCACTGCTATGAAATCGCGAAAAAATTCTTAACTATGAACGGAGAAATACTGTAGTGATAGTATTATGAAGAAATCTTAGTCTTGACATCACATTTATAACCAATTACTACCAAGAGGTCTAAAGATATTCTCGTTCAGCTTTTAATTACAGTAACGCCCATATTATTTCGCAAATTCGTATTAAAAATAATAAAAATACCCACACACAAACTGGAAAGACTTTTCTAAACGACGTATAGAAAAATTTTGAAGTCAACTGTTATCAACGGAGATAGTTTAACACTAACATACTATTTTTTCTCTTATGAAGAACGAACAACATAATTTTTTTTTTATACTACTATGCGACGAGACGAGCAAGACGTTCACCTGATGGTAAGTAATACGCTTGTCCATAACAACGTGGTGCTAGTTAAGATGGTACACACTGCACCACATTGCGCTCGTCGCCTTGAGACATAAAGTGTTAAGTCTCGTTACCCCAGTAATAACACTAGCTACAGCGCCCTTCAAACCGGAACACAGTAATGTTTGCACACTACTATTTGGCAGTTGAAATATGAGCTGCGGTGGTACCCATCCAGACTGTCTCCTGCAACAGAGACCTACCACCAGTGAATTAGTATTTAAAAAGTTAGTTTTGCGGTGCCAATCTAGGCGCTCGTAACTATTAAGACACTGCGCTTATTTGGAGTACCCATCACAAATAATCGTTTTTTCTCAATAACAACCATGTTGCTTGCTTTGATAAAAGACTAAATTCATTCTACATACATTGAAGCATTTTAGCTTTAAGTTCGTTATTGAATCAGTCAATTGAAAATTTATAAATTTTCGGTAACGTGTGATAAATTATGATTAGCAAATGAAACTTAATAGATGTTTAAAAATGTGTATATGTTGGAAACTTAGTCGGTATATATTTGAATTCATCTCAACTCAATTAATCCTTGTACAGGAAAACCGATGCATAAAATACATAACAAAGAAAAAATTTTAGTTTGTTCTAAACTTAACATTCTGGAAGTTGTAAAAAGTTTCTTTTGATAATTCGGAAAATTTAAAAAAAATTATGCTTTAAAATAACGATTGACATTTTTTGTAAATTAGTAATATTTTCTAGATTGTTAATTCGTTACTTTCAGTTATTAAAATTAACAGTTAAATAAAAGGTTTTTTTTGTTCAACTTTTTATTAATAACGGTGTAACAGATCTTTTATTAATTTAACCAAGGAGTGAAGCGACCACTGCGTCCGGAACTGCCCCGCCAGGTCCTTGTTCAATCTCAGGTTGGTATCCGTTTTCGTCGGCCACGTATGTTACGATGTAAGTAACACCGTCGGAGCTTATAAATGTGAATCTACCCTTAACAACGAGATATTGGTTTTCGAGTCCCTTGTTAACAAGTTCACCCTGCTGTTCTTGTTTAGTTCCATCACTTTGTTCGAATCTGTAAAACAATTACTCTAAATATGATATGTACTGTTAATGTATTTAATTTATAAGACCTTAAATCATTTTGTCTTAATCTTATAAAATTTTAAGAAATTGTGCACATTCCTATATTACTCAAACTAGTTTTTAGTTTTACGATGAGTAAATCGTGTCCAATTCTCGGTCCGCGACTAATTAAAATGTCATCTATGCTCAACTTCTATAATCCCGTAGTAAATTACATAAAATAAAGGTCAACAGATTTTTTCCAAATTGTAACAAGGTCTATTAAAAAGCAAGCTTAAACACAGAGCTAATCTATTGAATAAAAGTTTTGTCAAGGTAAGCTTTTAAAGGATATAATTTGTGAAATTTTGCCAAGACCTTGCGTGATAAACTATGCGTTAGCATATCTGTATTCGATTTCTATCTGAAACCAGTTTCCTTGATTGAAAGATACAAATAGTTGATTTGGCCATTCCTTTCTTTTTTTCCTACTTATTTGTCTTTCAAGGTAACCTTGATAGTGACAATATTTTAGCCGGATATTTTTACTTAAGTAACCTTGAAATAAACCTCTGGAATACCGTACATACATAAGTTATATTACTTTGCCGTATATAAATACATAAGCAAAAATTTTTTTTTATATAATTATGTATATTAAATCAGACTGTTTAATGTAACAAAAAATATTTAGACTTTTTTTCTCTTCGTAATATTTTGAATTATACTAAATAAAATACGATCTGTAAATATATATGAACGACACAATATTTATTGTAATAAAGTACATATTATATTTTTATTTTTGACGTAAAACAAAATATCATTGTACCAAAATTTTGAATATTTTTAATTTCAAACAATTGTTGTAAGATATATTTAAAAATGCAAATATAAGAACCTCAATGATATTAAATACGCATAATGAAAAAATCGTACTTACTCGAATTTGTAGGATCCTGTACCATCGTTATCGTTGTCATATCGCAGAATTTCAGTGTTTTGACTGCCTGAAGAATAAGAAACTGGAGGCGGGGCAGCGAGGGCGACGCCGAGTAAACACAATACAAGCACCTATCAAAACCATACACATTTCAAACCGATTCATTTAATAATAAGTAATTTTCTAACACTATTAATACGTACCACTTTCATGATTATTAGATGATCTTTATGTGTTGACTATAAAGCGACACTGAAAGATTGTCAAGTTCTGCGACCTTTATATCTCAACGAGATGACTTAGTTTTGTTGTAATATTCAAATACCTGCTTAAGATGCGGTGGTGAAGGTAAACCACTTAAAAAATTATAGATAGAAAAAAGGGCAAGTGCGAGTTTGCATAGTTTTTCTATGAGTTCCGTCGTATTTATTTTTTAAATAAGTGAGCGATGATAAATGTTCTTGTTAATATTTTAGTAAAAGAAAGTGTTTTTCTTTTCGCTGTGTTTATACAGAAACAAATTAAAATAATACTATATAGGGCGAAATAGATAAGTAGTACAAAATATGAAAGAAAATTTTATATAGCTGTTTATAGCATTAAAATATTCTATTATAAATAAAACATTTTATCATGTTAATATGTATGTTATTAAATATTAACATATTATCTGCTCGTCACAATGTTTTGATTAAATGTTTTAGTCAGAGCACTTCATCAGATATAAAATATAAAAATCGGTTACGACCAATAATATTTTACGGTAATGACCAATAATTGTAAGAATACCATATATAGTAAAACTCTTAACGAAATTTCTGTTCTCCGTTTAACCAAAACAATTTTATATGTGTTCGTGTAATGATTCTTTTTGATTTTGTCATCATTTGATGTATGATCACAAACATACTTCACTCAAAGTCAAGATATTTGACATTAACATGGTATGTATTTTCAAAGTTAATCACGTTGTTACTGTGTTTTACTAACTTGGTTAAATTTGCTCCTACTTTTTTTTGTACAACTACTCACTATACTATTCTTGAAATGTCATTGTGTATAATGAACATCGCTTTTCATATTTTGAAGAAACCCTTGATTATTTTCCTTATACACTGTTTTTTGTGAAAAGGCAATACATCTAATTGAAGTGAAATAAATACTTTATAATATGGATTATATTTAAAAGCTGATTACTAGTAAAAGGAAAATGTTAATGAGTAGAATCGTGTTTTAGTGAACATTTTGGATGCTCTATTTCATGCTTTTATTGGTTTTAGAATGTCTCCTGTTTCTGGCACCGGAGAGTCGATTTAAACGCGGTAATTAAAAACGTACGAGTTCGTGTATTATGTAAAGTAATTTCATCGTTAGTTTGGCATGATGTAAATAAAGGTGTGTTGAAATGACTTAACAAGTCTTACCATTTTAAACTAGTGAAATGTTGTAAAACTCAACGCATACATAAAACGCAAACGTAGATTGTAATTGAGCAATGTAATACAAAACTTTTCTTTTAGAATACCATTAAAAATTACTAAAATCTTTATATAATATATATACTTTATATGTTTTATAAGTTATTCCTGTGTGATCCTGGATAAAAATTAAGCATTTTCCTGTACATAAATTTTTTAAATTATTAAAAATGTCTATGAATAAAAATATTAAATGTTATAAAAAGCTTTATTTACAATAGTCTATTGAACCTGTATATAAATGTTATATAAGGTTGTCTAAAGTTAAAGTTATTTACAAATTGAATTATTTATAGTTAAAAATTTGCTATACCTAAATTAACCTAAAAGTGAGGCTACGACTGCTGAAGGGACGGCTCCACCGGGACCCTGTTGGATTTGAGGTTGGAATCCATTTTCATCAGCAATATAAGTGACAACGTAGTTTACACCATCGGGTCCAACCCAGGAGTATCGACCTTCAACCGCAATGCCTTCATTATCAGTACCTTGATTCTTTAATTGTCCTTGTTCTTCGTGTGAACTACCATCAGATAATTCCCATCTGTAATTAAAGTTCAACATATGAATATAAAAGAAAGGTTTAGTTAGATGCATTTGTTTATAATATAAATCTTACGCGAAACTGTACGCATCCAGACCAGCATTATTGCTCTCGTAACGTAAGATCTGGACGTCTTGAGGATTTTGGGGTGCAGCTGCAGCTGCAGCAACGACGGCTAGTACCACTAACTGAAACGAATATGAGCAACTTAACACAGTTTTAAAAATAATGTATAATAGTTTTATTACTTTACTTTCTCTACTAACCAATTTCATTTTGCTTATCCTTTATTTAAGCGACCGTACTCTTCCAAGAGCGTTTATTTTGTGGGATGGTTATGCATCCATACGTCTGTCTTATATATGAATGTACGGCTATTCCTTCTATTACCTGGTTGCGACACAACTGTGAAGCTGGCGGTGCTTCTTGCTCTCTGTACATACAGAAAAATAATCATCTTTCGTTGTAATGCCGTTGTTATTGTTAGCCGTTCGTCTGTGATGGTCCGTTGACACGTGTGTTGGTTAACAACCGTCGTGACCTATGCATCAGAGTTTAGTAATTTCATAAAAGTCAACGTTGAACATATACGGCATTAGTAATTAACAATTACAGAGATCATAGGCTTACAGTTATAGTTAATTAATTAGACACACGATTGCTTAGTTATTTGTTTTATCGCAACAGTAGATGTTACAGTCTGTTTTAACTCTCTGTACGCATGTTCTACATTACCGCCATTCTAATTTATTCTTTTACTGCATTTTCACGAGGAAGTCGATGAATTCATTCTTGTTAATTAACAAAAAAAAGGTGTAATCGTAGCCATGTGAATACATATTAATTAAACTGTTTCATTGTTATTAGTCTTGTTTTAAATAGGACTATCTTTGTTTTGCTAAACTTAAACTTAATTACTTTGATTATAAAGTGAAATTTTACTTATTAGAATAAATGAAAATGCCCTTATACACTATATCTAAAAAGTTGTTTATCGTTTTCATATAAACTAACGTAAATATACTTTAAAGTTTTTACATGTAAATTGAATGATTAGTAACTGCAATAATTACTATGAAAGTCAATTTACGTATGTAAATATTTCTCGTAAATAATCTGGTAGAATTAGGACGGACTTCGGGTCTCCGAGCTTAGTATCCGATGAACTGTCTCAGTCGGTCAAACGGCTAACAGCACTGTAA
This sequence comes from Byasa hedistus, assembly GCA_029286795.1. Lineage (NCBI taxonomy): Eukaryota > Metazoa > Arthropoda > Insecta > Lepidoptera > Papilionidae > Byasa > Byasa hedistus. Next base: position 5,329,886 of record JAGSMW010000008.1, read on the forward strand.
TTATCAAATAATATATATAATCTGGTAACAGGTTATAAAGAAGTTAAGGTGAGAAAATAACTCAATAACAAAATATACATTTTTATTAATTTTTAAGGTAAAATATTTCTGAAGATTAGCAATAACGAATTGTTATTATAGAAGGGCATGTTTAAACATAATTTTTATCACGTATTTCATTTCTAAATTGTACTACTTTCGGCAGTACCTATACTACATTTTAAATCGCTGCTAAAACAGAATAATTGACTTCCACATCTTGGATTTCGAAACAGTTGTATTAACCATTGTTTATATACAATCGTACATTATAACTACAAGCTTGTTAACACAACATAACAGACAAATTACATTGGTTAAACGATTCTCAATAATATAATACACAAAACTACAATACTCGTAATGTGTCGTAAACGTAAATGAAACAATTGCAGACGGTCGAATAAATAATACATATTATAATATTTAAGAACATTATGCTACTTGCAACATTCAGTAACGTTAAGAGAACATCAATCAGTTGTGGAGAGCAGTGCGGCCTTTAACATTTTCAAGTGAACGATGTTATTAAATAGATGATAATTTTGCAATTTAAAACATTAAAAAACGTTCTCGTACACGTCTAAAGTGAGCTACGTTTCATTAATGTAATGTTAAAATTGCAAACCATGACAATATATTGAAAACATCCAACCTTAGTGTTTAACGTAAAGCGATTATCAATATAGGGAATAAAATCATTCGACTTAATAAACCATAACATTAATATGCTACGATGAAATTAATATATATACATTTAAATTAACTTTAATACGTCTTACATAATTTATTGTCTAATCCCAAAGAAATAATTCGAATAAAATTACTCTTATCGCTAAATAATTAAATAAGCCGATGTAAAAACAAGGCTTTTTCTCAAACGAATATTTCAATTTATTATTATGAATAACAATTTAAATTTATGTTATACTTGTATAGTACAAAGTTTAATATTTTGTAATTTGTTTGCTATTCTAAATGATACATGTTGTGTGAAAAATTAAAAAAGCTAGCTTCTAATGTAACGGTTAAATTTAAACTTTTAAGATATACTGTAAAAAGGCAAATAATTTTTGTTTCACAAACATTTTTATTAAAACGAGCATTTATTTAATGATACAACGTCCGGTTTTTGCATTTCGAAAAATGCAAACATTCAAAACTTTCTTACTTACGGATGGAAAAACAATATTTTTATTTATTTTTTTAAACTTTGTTTGCACACAAAATAAAAAAATTACAAAAAGGCAGTCTTAATGCCATAGGGCATTCTCTCCCGGACAAACTCCGCAGTGGGGCAATGTAGTGGTAGATGAGAGTATGACAGAAGTTTAAAAAAAATGTAATGAAATATACTAATATATACATACATATAATACATAAATAAATACATATACAATATTTTTGTACACAACATATTCTCGTATGTGTAGAACTACTGCTGTGCATCCAAGTAGAACCTCCTCACCATTCTCTTAAAAAAATTTCTGTTTTCATATACTACAGAATTGCAGATTTTATTTTATTAGGCAATTATTTTTTAGTATACTGTTTCCATACGTAAAAAAATAATAAAATAAAAGAGGAACACGATACGTGTAAAATAATTGGGGACCTCTACCATGTCGTCGGTTAATCTGGTACCTATCTGTATCTCAATCGTGCAGATTCCGAACGTAGCGTTACGTCACAGAGTGTTGAACCGATGCGCGGTTGACCTCCGACACTCTGCGTCCCCTTACTTACGAGAAATACTTTTTGGGTCAATCTGCATTACGATAGCTGCTTAAACAGAAACTTAGCGTTTGTGAAACTAAATTCGTACAAGGTCGCCTGATATAACACATCGTCTAAAGGCGATGTCAACGACTTTTGCCTTTACGTAATGATTGCGGGTAATTTAATCTGATTTTTTTAAGATTTGAAAGTCAAGATCTCTATAATATTTTTCTATATTAACGTTAAAAAGCCTTCTAGGTTTAAATAGTACATTTTTTTGTTAGCTATAACTTTATCAAAGCTATGATGATGTAAATACGTCTCATAGTCGCCAGAATATTGTTGAGAGATGAACCGAAAACTTCTCACATATTAATTTTTTTTTCGTACGCATCTTCTTTCTTTAATTTTGAAGACCTTGCGGAATAATGACGCTTTATAAAAAAGTCTGCAAGCTCTACCGCAGTATATATTTATATACTTACTTTTAGTTAAGAAGCAATTGTAAAGCTACGTTTCTATCACAGTTAGTGCAAAGTCATAATCAATTTTGAAACTTGTTCTGACATGTATGAAAATGTTGCGCAATAAATATATGATTATGGTTACGATCTATATATTAATACAGTAAAACAAACAAATAGTAGACTTAACTTTTTTATGGAGGTGTATACTACGAAATTTTAGATTAATTCAAACACTGACCACTAATGGCTTTTGACATAACCGCTTCTCTACTGATACACGGCGCATTTCACAGTTTTACATAATTTGTTAAACACCCATTTAAACCGTGCCCTTTTTAGCATTTGTAATGTTATCATAAAATTGAGTAATACGTACATATAAAGATTAAATAACATAAATAAATAGGCAACTGCTTACCAAATTTTGTTTGAGTAGTCTAGTTTATCATCTACCGAAACATTCAGTCGCTTGTTATTTACATATCGTTTTGAATGACATAATAATGAGTATACTGCCTCCGTGGGAGTGGCTAAGCACATGCCGTGTAATACGGAGGGCTATGGTTCGATTCTCGGACATCAACTTGAATTTTTGCGGGCGAATTTGCTTCGCCGTCCCCGACCTTATTGTCACATAACACATTGTGAAGTTAGTGTCTAGTGTTGTCCTGTTGTAAATATGAAATATATAAGTAGTGATCACCGTCAAAGATGACCCAAACGAAAAAGTCTAAAGTTATTTCGATTGCTATTATAAATTGTTATGTTTGTACGATGTCCTATTTCACAAAAATTACGATTACCGGGAATATTCGCCTTCGTACATAAATTCTTTCACTATTCCCAGACTTTTGCATCTTTTATAGCCATAAAATATAAGAATTTAATGTGAAAAACATGGCTTAACGAATAATAATTGTAGGACATCAAAAAGTCAGATTACTAGATAAAATTCTGATTGATTAATATTTAGGACCAAAAGATTATTTTATTTTAACGGGAAATTATACGTTAAATGTTAAACCAAAATTTGTTTAACCTTATATTTAAATATTTACTACAGTATTAAAAAATATTCTTCTGCATTAAGACCAAGTATAGCGTTAGATTTTATAAACTTGCTGCTTATTTTAAACTTTAAATAGAACGAAACAAAATATTTTGGTAATATGGGGATCGAATCGACAACTTCACGGTCTCATGACGATTAGAGTAACTATATTTGTAATGAGAACATTTAATATACGCTAATAATATAATTTCATCACCTATCATAAATCATAATGATACATGAATAATTTATGAAAAATAAATTATTGCTGGTATTCTTGATAAGTTCTATTCTTGATAATTCTTGTTAAGTCACTATTGATTTTTTTTAATAAAAATAGGGGAAAGCAAAAGCAATTATAGTAAATATTTAATTATTATTAAATAATTCTTCTATCATTAAACCTAATAACAGTCTTCATATCCTTTTGAAATTGAGGTTGAAAGCCATTAGCATCAGCTATGTATTGGACGCTGTAATATTGTCCCGAAGGATTTAAATATCCATATTCTCCACGAATTACAAAAGTCCCTCTGTTACTAATGATACCGGCTTCTTCTTTCCTATATATACCATTTGACGTTTGAAACCTGTAAAATAAATTGATTAACTTTGTAACTGGTTAGCGACTTTTCGAACAAAACTTTTAATTTTATTTTAATTACAAATAATAGTATAGTCAAGAAACAAACAAACTGCAAAAGAGCAATGTTTTATATATGCGGAAATACTAAAATACTGATAAATTTTAAAAGTTTAACGAGCAAACTATAGTTAACATCAATAGCTTTTCCTACTGAGTCACAAGTCATACGTCAAAGCTGTTTCTTGATAATCAGGGTAAAGAATGACATTTATAGTTAAGTTGCACCTGACATTTCTGATCCTGTTATAAACAATATAGACAAGTTTCATACTTACTCGAAACTGTATGCACCGAGGCCGTTGTTGCTGTACGCGTACTTTATTATTTCTTCAGTTCTGTCATTCACGGCGGTCGAGTTATCAACTGCAGCTAATAATACGGCGACGATGAGGCAGATGTATCCATGATTCGCCTGCGCAACATAGAAAACATATGTCAAGGCCAACAGCTCCAATAATAAGCTTCATTTTACTGGAATTTCAATAATAGATATTAGCTTTATTGCAATAAAGTTAAATCCTCTTTGTAGATAAATTCGTATTTTTTCACACCGCTATAAAACTTTTAGTAATAATAAAATTCTTTCACTAATAAAAGGAGTGATTGCTTATATCGTTTTTTTGTTAGATTGCTTTAAATTGTTATAAACTTATTTCGAATTATTTTAAAATTAATAACATAAATATATAAGTATACCGTATTGGCGACGAGTTAAATATCATCTTTATAACTGCCTTTATTCTCGGTGTATTACTTAACGGTTTGAACGGGTACTACAGTGCTTTCGTAGTTGCCCGGAAAGTACTATGTACCCCCCTAATATATTACAGAACAATTTGTATTTACAAAAACTATAACAAACTATTTAATTATCTAAGAATCAGTTAAAACCTTTCCATAGGTAAATCTTTCCGACATCGTTACGTATCAAAGATGCTTAGCAATTTGTTTGTTTAGTTTAGTGAGTGGCATTAGTTCAACTGTTAATTTATTTTTTACACCTCTTACGATGTCTATTGTATTCCTTGTTATCAAATATCTGTTAAGTAATTAGTTACCGTTTTACACTTGCCAAACAATTTTATCAATAAGTAAAGATAATAATATTCCTTTTTCATTAATACACCTGCGAATTATGAGTAGATATTACAAAAAAATTCATTATGAAATGGTTTCAGCGATCTGTTTTATAGATATGTAAGAAAACATTTGTAATATATTAGTAACCTTTTGAGATTAAAGTGAGCTGAAACAGGCAAAAACTAGAGTAATTATTATACGCAAATATTATAACAAGCTACTTTTTACGTACAAAAATAAACAATTTAAACTATTTTGAGTTTTTACAAGCAATGAACTATGTTTATAAGTAAATAGTCGAAGCCATAATCGATGCTAAATATAGTCATATATTATGTGCAAATATTTTTATAAATGGCCATATAATTTAAACATAAAGACTATGAAAAAGAATGCTATTGTAAAATCTTTTTGTTATATAAACTATACAGATTTTCTTAAGTAAGATGTAATTGTTGATAATGAATGTTTTAGCAAAAATTACGTATGAAGTACAAGCTTATGCAATACAATGCATACTTCTTAAAAAAATCTTTAATTTGTTTGTTCATGGTAGTTTTCCTTATTTAGCTTCTAAACAATGTACGATAAATTATTCAAAGCCATGAACTGAACCAAGCACACATATTGATTGTAAGTTTAAATCGAAATACTATAAGTCGTAAGTTATGGTTGAAATTTTTATAACTCCACTTTTATTGATATATGGTATTATAAAGTATTACATGTGTCATTTAACTTTACAGTGTTTTAAAAGAAAGCTTTAAAACAACCTTGCAATAGATGACGATAGAAATAAAATATCGTGGCAGAAAAATTATATAAATTTTAAGGCCCAACGTACAAACATAATCAAATTACACTTTTAATACGTGAACAACTCACCATATCCATCGATATTTTTCTACAGTGGTTATCTAAGTGGACTGTGTTATAAGCCTACTGTCGTCACTTTATATCCAGTTCTTCAAGAATGTCAGGTCTGGACTTCATTCCTTTGTAAACAATACGCCGCCAAGGACTCGAACAAGTCAATGACTCTATCATTTAATAGCTAAACGTGCAAACGATTTTTTTACTGGAATGACAACTAAGTCTAATTAATATTCCGCCAATCAATTTTTAATCGTTATTCATTTGGTTAGATTGATTTAAGCGTAAAATTCCAATGTTTTTTTCTGAGTGAGAATTTATGATTGCTTTAGCTATAACTGAACTGCCAATGGCCTAATGCAGAAATCATCAGGATTTAGACATTGGTACGATGTTGACAACTATCTTCCTGAAAAAACGAAAAGATATATTGGGATAATTTTAATAGCTAATAGCAGTTTTAATAACATGGGAGTTGTTTGAAACAGTGAAGCAAGTTATTTGTGGTGCTGAACCGATAACAAAATCCAAAATTTTTTGTCCATTGAACCTTATTGCGCAGAGATTACGTTTACTTTTTTAATATACATTTTTTAATTTGAAATTATTTATTGTATATGTTAAATTCAGTAGTTTCCGTTTTATGATATAGCAATGTATATATAATTATGTTAATGTATATTATCTGATATGGCACCACGATGCTATAGACAAGTGTAACTACCTACCTTTAGGTGACCGCCCTGCTCTGTGAAGCTACGGAGAAAATAAAAAAAATGAGAATTTATAAAACCGTAGCCATTTTAATGAGGATACTTTGTTCCTGTACCGTCATCCAGTTGATGAAAGTAATAATTTATTTCTAGAGTACTCTGGATAAAATGTAATATTTCTCATATAAGCAGAAAGTTTAAACCCGTGGGACCTTTGATTTAAAATTTATTAAAATAGACTAAACTGTAGAAAATTATTTTGCCTCTGAACTTTATCAATATTACGATGTAATGGAATTGTGAACGGTTTTCTAGATTGCCAAACGTTTTTTGGATTCCGTTTAAAAGCTCTTTGTCATCTTTCTTGTATAACAGGATACTGTGTAAAGTTTTGTCGGAACTTTTAGTTAAGTGGAAATCACCGAATGACTTCAGCTTTCTTGTAAGTACTCCTTTCAATTATTTGGAATCGAAATTTTATATCCGCTAACATTAATAATCATGCCAAATTATTCGTTACAATAAGAATTCAGTTGTAGCTTTGCTAATTATAATAATTAATTATACTCCGGTTGCATATTGAAATACTAAAAAACAACGACTAGCTGATATGATGCTTGTGCAAAGTAATAATAACTTGATTATGCTCGATTGCCTTGAACTTGGATGAACGTTCTCGTTACTTCATTTATATTTAGACCTTTTATAAAGATGTCCGTTCCTGTTTGCATCAGATAGAGAATTTATGAAGGAAAACATTTAAATTTTATTATTATTGCAGAATTCATGTTTTTGTATTTGCAATAAAAACCCATAGATCAGTACAGTAAATAAAAGTGCATCCAAACTTTTACTTAGTCATTATGTGTGCAATTTTTTAATAACTAGAAATCGTAATATTTAGCTCATTGAATTGTTTTATTATATTGATATTATAAAATTAAAATAAAAATTACACCTTTGTCTTCATATTCATGTTCTAAAATTGATGTAAAGGATATGAAGTATAATACAAAGGAATTTAACTGTATGCAATTAGGGTATATAGTCGTATGTAAATAATTATAATTATTTATCAAAATTAGATACAAAAAAGACTGTATTAATTAATACAGTTTTAATTGATCAATAGTTTTTTCGTTACGGAAGTTATTTATCTTATTTGTAAACGGCCTTGATTACTGATGGTGTCAATGTACATAACATCAAAGTTATTGTCACGGCTGGAGTATTGTTGACAGTTCTCGGCAACTTATATCTATTATCAAAATAAACTTTAAGTATACGGATATACCGACTTCCTTATAATTTGTTATACATAAGAATTAATTTATGACGTAATGATTTCTTATATTTCCGCGAATGTTACACATTTATTAAAACTAAATTTTTCGGATTTTATCGCGTTTATTATTTCGTTTGTTTATTCCCGACGTTTCGACCGCTTTGCAGTAGTCATGAGTCCTCCCGTGATGGTCACGGATAGAATCCGAAAAAATTAGTTTTAATAAATAATTTATGACGAATATTTATAATAAATCTAAAAAATATGAATAGATTACAAACATGATGTATAAGTTATCTGATGAACATGACGTCTACAACGAAGACAATTACGTGAATGATTATTATTAAATACTAGCTGACCCAGCAAACTTCGTTCCGCTTCAAAATCAATAAAAAAAAACGCTTATTGATAATTCGAGACTGTTTCAACTTTAGTAAAGAATGTGATGAAAATTTAACCAGAAAAAAATAATTCGTAATCACAAAAAATGCCCGTTATTAATTTGGTTTTTCTATTATATTTAAATGCACATGTTGATTGACCTAAGTCAGGACATCTTATCTTTGGCATTATAAGTTGTAGATAATCAAAGTAGGGAAAGTTCTCGCGCACTCAGCGGTAAATAGTGTCACTATCACAAAAGATCAACAAAGTAAAGTTAAGACTTAACTACTATTTTGAACCAATCTGAACTTAGGAAAGTCGTGTTCCTGCTTGAATTCTACAATCGCTGCACACGAACACACTAATTTACTGCATGATACACTCACATTGAACATTCAACTGCATTATGCACTAAAAAAAAATTCAACCGAGACAACGCGACCTTTACGCCCAGATTCCCGCTAAAGTTCGTAAATATTATAGTTGCATCAGAAATTGTTGGTTGTCAATATCAAATGTCAAAATCAAAAATATTCTTTTAAATTGTATTTGGTGTCTAAATGACGGGACGAACTTCAAATTTTTGTCGTTTTATGTATCTAAAGTAAGGAGACCAGACATCTCGCTTTTAGCGGGACAGTCCTGATTTTTTTTACTATTAATCCCGCGTCACGCGACGTTTTTCAAAAGTCCCGACTTTTAGAATTAAGTAAAATTTTAAATTTATGAAAATCATTGTTTTGCGTAACATATTGCTTTTGCTACCCAGTTACATTGTATTTGTCTCTGAAATGATACACTTTGTATCCGTACTGCGTGCTAGCAAGATGATTAAACAAATAAATATTACAAATCTGTTTCTTACCATAGAAAAATAAAGTAAGTAATTTATTTAAATATTTCATAAATGCAAAAATTTTCTTAAACTTAGCTTAAAATACTCGTAGTCTTCATATTTTATATTGATGACAAAACGTGTATCACCCACCTTAACCTCGAAAGAAATTTTAGAAAGTAATATACGAATAAAATTTTGCAAATATTTCAAGTCAATCAAACTAATTTATCACATTCTTGTGAAGATTTTTACAATATTTTTCAAAATTACTACAATCTACTCAAACAAATTCACTTATATAAAAAAACATTTATAAACTGTACTTATGTTAAAACTAAAAACAAATTACGATATTATTATTCCTTCAGAGTTGTCCCGCTTTGCCTATCTAAAAATCTGGTCACCTCAATGAAAAAGAGAAATTGTTGTTTTTACCATATTCCAGGCACTTTTTCCATATTTTCTCACCTTATTAACCTTCCCTGGACTTCCACGAATAATTCAAGACCACATTTAGCCAAATCGGTCCAGCCGTTCTCGAGTTTTAGCGAGACTAACGAACAGCAATTCATTTTTATTATATAGATTAATTATTTTATCTTCACAGTTTTTTTTAAGTATTTTACATAATTAGACCTCTATATTACTTATATATAATACTAGCTGTTACCTGGATTTTGAACTATGAGTTTAACGTAACGAATTTGAAGTTAGTAAAATTGCAACATATTGTTTTTTCTAACATCGCGCTTATCTTTTATTTAGTATATTCTCCTATTCATATTTGCTTTGACCCGACGAGAAAACTTACTGCTTTGTTGTATATTGGAATTAATAAGGAGACACTCGATATGTCGGAGCAAAGTTGTTTATTAACTGCCACATTGGATGCATCTACCCATATACAATTCAACGGGTTAAAAGCATATACCCACATATCACACTTTGTTGATAACATAGTTCAGCCGAGACAGTTCCGGTAGGTTTTATGTTAAACTCGTAAAGCATTTTTGTTAAAACACGTTCCCTACCATCATAATGATGTGCCAAAAAAGAACTGTGTAAATGTTATCTTATTCTCATTAAATAAGGTACATCGATGAATTTTAATAAGAAAAAACGGCGTTCGGTTATTGTAATGTTATGATTTGAAATCACTAAAACATAAGGCCATTTCCTACACATGATAGTAATCGCCGTTATGTTTTGTGGTGTTTAAACAAAGATTGTTTTAATTAATCATATGCTGGTGTCGTAACAGCAAAGTTACTGTCACGGCTACCGTATAGTTGACTGTTCTCGCAAACTTATATCTGTTATTAAATTTAACATCTTGTCAAAGGAAACGCCAACTTCCTTGTAATATAAATTTAAATTATAAACCTCAAAAATATACATAAATTATGCGAAGAATTTGGACGCCTAAAACGGAATACAAATATATGTATGAGTATTATTTATAACTGTTTCGTCTTAACAATCATTTAAAGTATACGTTGTCAAAATACATCTGTATAACCGAAAAATAATATGTAATACAGTATATTTCCTATACAATGTCAGTTTTGCTAACTCCGGACATGTGACTTAACTCGAAACTATTTTTTATTTTGTTAAAATAACATCATCGTCATCATCCCAGCAAAGAAGCAATGACAGGTCCTGGTACACCTCCGTATTGTTCCTGAAACAGACAATAAACCTTTTATTTAAAATGTAACAATACTTTGGATGCTCGCTTTAATTTTTGTCTTCATTTTGTATTCTTACTACAGAATAACGTGGTATGTCTAGATATAGATCATATGTGAAATAGATTATACTTGGTTTAAACGATATCTGTTTAAGCATTTGAAGATTTCTAGTTATAAGGATAATTAACATGGATGTGCTTTAAGAATTCTTGCTTACTGGTTTTTTACCAATTTAACTATTAAATATTCATACAACTCATTCATTTTTCTATATAACGTTTTGAGTTTACTCAACAGTTTCTTATTTTTACCAATTTAATAAAACCTATATTGACATGAGACACCTCTGTTTCATTTTCGTGACTTTCGTGAGTAACAAATAACTAAATAAATCCGATTAAACACTAAAAATTAAGTAAGTAAATTAAGTAACACTAAAAATTAAGTATTTACACACTTACTTTACCATACATTTTTTACACACTTTACCATACTTTACCATACATACAATGTTATTAAAATGTGATTATACATTTATTATTTTTATTACTATTCAAAATATCTTTACTTACTTGTGATAGCGGTGGTTTAATAACGTAGCCATTTTTATCTGCTGTATAGAGTATTGTCTTTATGTTACCCTCTTCATCTGAATACGAATAAAAACCTTCTACAGATACATACTCGTCAGGTGAACCAGCATTAACCAATCGTCCTGTTTCTTCTCTTACGATACCGTTAGAGGTATGAAACCTAAAATCATTTGATCATATAATAAACAAACAGACAGCATTTTTGGAATATGTTGAAACATAAATTTCAAAGCTCACTCTAGCTCTGATATGTTCAGTGCCAGAACACAGCAATGCTTTTATGGTCGCATATCAACTATATGTGGGTCGTATCTAGCCAGGTGGGTTCGAAAAATTTCTACTATCAACTAAACTGTACTACTAACTCTAAACTAACGTGATTGCGATATAGAATCATAGACCTCTGAGTTACATAGCAAGGATTTAGCCACCGTGTCACGGAGATAGTTAAAAGAATTATGCCATTTTAATTTAAATTATTCACACAAATCAAAGCGTTTCAAATTAAAAAAAATAAAATAAAATCGATTATATTATCACTTGAAGAAGTAGTTTCCGAGGCCGTCGTTATTATTCTGGTAATCCAAAATCTTCGCTTCAGATTCCAATGACTTCGCAGTTCCAATACTCAGTATTGATAACGCTATAATTAGAATGATTTTAAACATTTTACTTCTTTACCAATGGGACACAAGTGTATCAAATATTAATGAAAATATCTATATTTTTGTAAACCAAAACTAAACGAAATACACAACTTTACTCTACGAGGTATACGTTTAGCATAATGATTTTATACGTTACTGCTAGCCTTTATAGGCCAAATTATACATCTGTTTTTATTTATGGATGGAAGAGTTAAACCTGAATCGTGTTATTACATCAAAACTGTTATCGTGATGTTAGCAACGAGTAGTATTTATATTTAGTTAAATAATTGCTAGGAATGTTTATTGAACCACGATTTTTATTATAATTCCATCCGAATAATAATATCTATGTTATATGAATAAGCAAGATATAGACAAGGGTTACTTAACAGTCATTGTAGAAAGAAAGTTTAAGGAAAAAGGGCCATGTTCGAATTCTTTTAACCTACAACGGTATAAAGGAAGTACGTACCTACACATTACAAACATCACTTAAAAATACTCGTATATACTTTATCTAATACTCATCTTTTTAATATTGTAAATAAGTTACTACGTAATTGGCAGTAAATAATAAAATTGCAAAAATTTTTTTATCTTATAAAATCGCTATGTGACATTATATAATACTTCATTTTACCTCACTAATTTAAAATTATTATAGAATCTTGGTTAAATCGTATAAAGATTCTGCTTCGACCCGGAGAAAAATGTTAGTGTTGTAGGTAAGACTAGAGTCGGTTGCGGTTCCGGTTTTTTGGAAAGCCCAACAAGGATTCGTGCTGAAACACGTTTCAGTTCTAAAGGCGTCAGTTATTTTTATTGGTTTTAACATTAATTTGAAATGTAGTCAGAGAAATGTAGTCATTTCATAGAATCAAAAACATTTTCTTGATATGAACGGTCTTGCTAATTGCTACCTCATTCTGGCTTTAGTTTGCGGCGATTAGATTTATTTATTTTTTTATTTCGACTATCCTGCAATTAAACACCAAAACAGACATAAACCTACAACATACACAGGCAATGTACAATTATACAAGCGTAACAATCTCTTGCAGGCTAGTTCCACGTGCACTGTAATTGAAAAAATTACTATACAATAAATTATAACATAAAAATACAATGAAAATGTAAATTACAAAACAAAAAATAACACATGTTTATACTAAATTTAAATAATTTTAATGAAAATATCCCTAAAATTTGCCAACATTGTCAAAGTACAAGTTCACCACGTCACTATAACTGTTTAAGATTTATTGGCGAACTTGCGCCCAAGGCCGTTCTTCGAAAGAGTGGAGAGAATTGTCTAATTCTGTTTCTAGGGTAGCAAGGAGAAGCATTGAAATTTATTTGACTCAATAAGTTAGAGCAGTCGATTTTATTTTTTACCAGGTTATAGAGAAATAGGGCATCAGTGTTATTATTGCATGATAGGCTGTGCAACTTAAGGAAGTTGCTTGCTTTGACCTTTACACTAAGCTAGACGCCACAAATATCGCTTCTTCACTCTACCTTTTAAGAATAGTGGTTATTATTAAATAAGGCTTTACATTGATGCATTTTAATATAAAAAAAACAAGAGTTGTTATGTTGTATTGCTGCGGTTTAAGATAACTAAAATTTAAGGCCAGATCCGGCACATGAATATAATAGCCATTATTTGGTATTTTACCTCTTCCTGGTTATGTGCATGTACGGATGACGTTCGTTGTTAGCCTTGTTATTAATTTTCAATATAAAAATAAATGTTTCACGTACAATGATCACATTCATTTAAATACATAAACAATATGTATATATATCAAATGTAATTTATGTTACAATGTTTAATATAATTATTTATTCAATTTATTTTGTATACATTGATTTACATGTTTAAGACGATGGTTTGATGGTCATTCTTTCAAGTTGTCTCTTCTTCGAGGGTTCATTGATATACAAATCGTATAATGCTATCTTGGCATTAAACTCACTCGGTATTATTATAAGAACAAATAATTTTGTATCCATAAATTAAAGAGTAATCAAAACGATTTCTTTTATATTCGCAAAGTTTTTTTTGCAAAAGTTGTAATTAATTGTTTTTATTTATTAAACTAGATCCATGAAAAACATTTTTAAATCAATCAATTAATTAGTTTATTTTTAATGTTATGCTCATCTCGTCCACGTACAACTTTAAAATAATGTATTATTTTATATCTAAGAGTTTTGCAATTTGTTAGTTTTGCTGACATAGTTAAAGATGATATACAAGTTGCGGTAATAAGCGTCCCTCACCTATTGTTGGACTTATGAGTAATAAATATAATACCGCCCATCTATTGATTTATGGTGTGTCTCAAAATGGCGAAATTCTCCAACTCACGACCTTTTCGTTACATAAGATGTCGAATGACATTTTGAGACGTAACATACAGCAAACAAGGCGATGTTCACAGAGGTAGGAACCTCTGTGCTTGTTAAATATGTTTTTTCTGAAGCAATCAAAACAAACTCTGAATCTTTTAACTGCCGCTTTGGCATAGTGACTGAGCGCTTGCCTTGTAACACGGAGGTCCCTGGTTTCGATTCCGGGTTCACGCTACCACTAGTTATCACTCATATTGTTAATCTCCTGCCATGACAGCATTGATGTGTTTCTGGTGTCAACGTATGAAAGACCAGATTATTCTGGTCGAGCACGCTCTGTCATCCACGGTTTCATTGTCACTTAACATCACAAGAAATGTGGTCAAGCGGTGGGCCAATGTCAATAAAAAAAGTTACCATACAGAACTTACGAAACGTTCATTACATTCATATATAAATAACTCCAGTTTTTTGTAGTCGTATAATCTTTTTGTTTTGTTTAAAGTTATCTTTAATATAACGTCAAAAAAATTATAAAATTCTATGTATTAGATTAATTTTTATTACACAACTTTTTTAAAATCTGTTAAAAAAACAATCCAGATTTTATTAGAAAAACTGCCATCTAGTATCAACACTCGAGACTAGCACTCTATTACATATTGTTTGTGTAGTTTGAGTTTGGTATAAAAGATGGCAGTAGTATATTTTGTTTAGTCTTATCAAAAATATAAAATTTTGTACGCGATTTTTTCTTTTAAGCTTTTTCCACTTAAAATAACTCAAAATAAGACTATATTTTTAATAACTTATCAATTTTGTTAATTACTATGCAGATCAAATATTATTCATAAAAACGTTATTAAAAAAAAACATACAACATAAATTCAATCCTAACTTTTTCATTGCTATTACTATAGGTCTACTTGAGAAAAATCTTCGTTTACATCTTGACTAATTGTCAACCATGACTGTAAATTGCCATAAATGTCATGCCGTCTCTTATCACTACAAACAAACGCACCGAAAACTATCCAAGTCTTTTGAAGTACATAAGGAATATTTTGAATACATTCTTTAAAACAATTCAAATAAAAATGCAGAGTTCATATAATTATTTACATTTGTTTTTGAATTTATTGTTTAATATTTTAGCTACAATAGTTAATAGTTTTAGTTACAATGAATATAATGCCGAACAGTCCATCTATGTCCAGCTCTCAACGCTTAATTCTTCATCAGTCATATTCACGTCTTCGTGGTAAGGATTTAAAAAAAATTAAAACATTTTTATTATACCTTTTTTTCTACCTCTTTCTACCTCAACCTTCTATTCTTTCAGCCTTAGAATTGAAACTTCAATTTAGAAGATATACTGAACGAAGAAACTGTTCTTATGCGAACAACTTTGTCGACGGAGAAACTTTTTCTAAGAAATAAACTCAAACATCAAAATCGGAACACTGTGTAAAAGTTATACGTTGTATTACCATCCTCATTGTTGCATATTAAATAGAATAGAATACTTAAATAAATATTTTGGAAGAAATCATAACTTCCATAAAACTATGGGTTCAATAGTAACTATTTATTGGTACAGTGTATTATTATGTTTTATGGAGCGGGATTGCTTTTTTATTTACTTAATGTTATTATATTTACTAAAGAATAAGTTATACCCTTACTGTCCCTTCCATGACTGACATGGTGTTGGCAGAATTCTTTTAAGATAAGCGACTGAGCATAAAGAATTAGAAGAAGTTATGCTTTTCGTCCGTTGTTTATCTTAAACGGCAGATAAACTATTTGATTAAACTTTAATAAAATTAAACAAACTAAAACATAAATATGATAAGAGTCTTAGTTATTCTATAAGTATGAATAAATATAAATAAAAATTTAAACAGTTTAGGAAACAAAAAGTGTTGATTCGTTCAAGAATGCCGTACCGGATTTCAGACAGAAAATCTGCAATTTAACGATGTTGCCACAGAAGTTAACCTTGTTACTACAGAAAGTAAATGAATTATATATTATTCAACCATGTTTGCAACTTTACTTGATATAATTGCACTACATACATTTTAATTAGTTTCCATTATGTCCACAGATTTAAATACATAAATAATAAAACAACGATACATTTGAATTCATTCATTCATCATTATTTAATAAACTCGTTTATTCCTAATAATATAAAATACATCACAGTAATTAATCGCTAAACTTAGTTGTTTTAAATTCTGGTTAACGTTATACTAGAAGGTACACGTGTATAAATTGTCGTTCGTTATTGTGAGCTTAGTTTGTGTTGAGATCTAACCGCGGAAAGGTTGCTGTTGGTAAGGTTGCTGTGGCTGAGGTGGTTGGGATTGGATGTACTGAAGAGCACGAGCGATGGCTTCCGGAATTGGGGGAGGAGTGGGCAGATGGGCACCCTCGGCACGGAAACCTGTTAATACAAAAAAAGAAATTGTTAAAACACCGCAAATAAAAACAGTCATGTTACAAGATAATAGTTTAAAATGCAACTGAGAGACAAACTGCAAAAACTCAAAAAGTAAGTCTTTTTTAAGGTAACTTAAAAAAAAGGCAACTATTTCCAGTTAGATCTGCACATATCTAAATCTGTCAGAATGATGTGTCATTTAAAACAATTTATATTCATTTCCCGCACAATATTTGCATGTTGAGGATATGTAGAGAGATATGCATCAACATAATGCTATCTACATTTTAAATTTCATAGCCTGTTAACTTTTAAATATACAGCTAGCGCTGCATTCTCAAAAAACATCTTTATATTTTTCTCTCTCTTCTCATTCTTTGTAAAGTAACGATATACCGCAAACTTTAGTGTGTATATCAGATCTAATTTAGCATTATCTATGAATGAAATGTTTATGAAAACTTGCTTTTTAAATTTCGTTCATTATTGTTTTGATAACTAGGTGGTACAGGACTTAATTCATGTAAGCCAATGGAGTACATACATATTTTTTTTAACAGTAGATTGTTTATATCTGTAATTGTGAAAAAAATAATTAAAACAGACAATCGATAACGGCGCTTAAAACGCCTGCCATTTTGTCGCTGTGGTGTGACGTCTGGCAGAATAATATAAAGCTTTTGCGTGAGTTCAAATTCCCAGAGATTTTTTATAAAGTAATTACTTGCACAAATAGAAATTATAGAAAATATTAATCTGGACATTAATCTGAAGTATTATTTATAAACAAATTTAGCTCTTCTTTGAATTACTCGCATATACTCTATTGACTTAACAGATCAATAACTCTGTTGTTATATTTCTGAATTGGATTATACGTACACATATTTTTTTATAGATTAATGTAAAATATTACCATTCTCATCCGAGATGTAAGTGACAGTGATGGGGATGCCTTCGGGTGAAGTGTAACTGAAAGAACCTTGCGCGACTTGAGCTTCGGCGTCCTTCACACCGGCGTTTTTCAAATAGCCTTGCTCCTGTGCGGCTATTCCGTTACCAGTCTCGTAGCTTCAAGAAAACACAAGTGCATTTTAATATTAATATACTAAAATAAATTTATTGCACGCCATATTTCACTGTCATTATCATCATCCTGTCAACCTTTGGGATGAAATATTGATCTCATGTAATGATTTCCACAGAGCAAAGTTTCACTATATATTCTTTAAAACCGTGAATGTTTAACTAAAGGATTTTTCATATTGAACTGTTTTTTATTTTATATGTTTGTAGAATAATATTAATTATTCTATTATTCTATACATATTATTGAGTGAAATAAATTACTCTTTCGTGGTGATTACCATTTTTTATCGGACGGTATTAAAGCTGTCAGTTTTATTGAGTACTATTGCAAATTCGAAGCTGAAACAATAGTGTAGTATTGCGTAGGCGAAATTCGAACCTAAAACGTCGTTTCATCTAAATGTTTATAGCGTTGTTATATCACGAACTACAGACATAGTAAATTCAGTCTACGAGTTATACTTTGTTTTTGAAAATTATTTGTTTTGGAAAACATTTCACATTTTTAGTTGATTTGCGTAATATTTGATTATTAAGACGAATTTTTACGGTTACATTGTTTACTTATTAGCAGATTTAAATTTTCTTTTGTTCTGGTTTCTTTTAATTATTGTATATATAAACCTAAGTGTATACTCTTAGTTACACAGTCATCACACCCATGTTAATTACAAAATTCTTACACTGAAAATATTACGAAACTTATGTCTGATTCATAGATTAGAAAATAGCAAACGCAATGCATAGGCCAATTTATTATGCAATGAGGGTCTGGCTGCTGACACTTGCACAGGTGACTCCTAAATAGCGTTTAATTTAGTTAAAACACGAAAGTCGGTGCAGGTATCATAAAACACCTTTTTAAATGTATGTTTCACAATGTAGATGTTTTATTTACCAGACGATTTTGAAATAAGACTTTGTAAATTTGTTGATGGTGTCAAAGACTAAAAGGCCGATCGATAAAACGAAATTTATGACTACATTTCTCAATACGACTCTAAATCGTTGTATTACTTTTGCCCAGAGAAACATAATGTATATATAACTTATAATATTATTGTTTTCCTATAACAAAGTGACGCATTAATTGTATACATATTTACATTACTTTATTAACACAATGTATGTAATATACGTAGTTAAAATAAAAAAACGTAATACCTAAAGGAAATTTAATCAGTTCCATTGATATTAAAAAAAAAAATGAGAAATGTTTTTTAAATAAACGTTTGTTTGTTTTGAAGTTTAAATTTTAGTACTTGCAACATTATTGGCAATTGTAATAAACTATATTCCAACAAGCTGGTTTTGTTTGGACCTATGTAATAAACTCATTGGAATACTGCTTTTCCATAACGTTATAGTGTTATAATTTCTGGTGTAAGTGACATTAAACTTAATTAAATATTTTTTCATAAATCCTCACCTGTATTGGTAAGAGCCGTCAAAATTTACTTCTTGCGTTTGTTTAAGAATAGGTATTTGTGGGCCCTGATACTGATGCTGCTGGATCTGGAACTGTGGTGCGGCGTGGGCCAATGCAACTAACACAATCAAACCTGCAAACTGTTAATAAAATTAATAACAGCACATCGCATAAGGTTTTATTATTGTTATATAAATGTATAACAATGTAAGGTTTATTTTTAAAACTAATAGAAATGTGGTGGTTTCATAAAGATCTTATTGCAGATGAGATTTATTTCTTTATAGAAACAAAGGTCAAGTGAACTACCATAAAAACTAATGAAATAAAAGATCGGCTTCGTTTGCTAACATTTTTTTTCACGTGGCTTAGAATGTAATCAACTTAATAAATTTACTTTTACAGCCGGTAGTTCGACAAGGTATATAAAGATTTATTTTTATGATATTTCTTAATATCGCATGGAAATAAATGTAATCACTTTTAAGACAATCCACTTACTCTTGCAACAGCACCATCATTAAACGTACGAATTAGCTAAAAACTGTAACACGTTACACAGTGCTGTTAAATTGAAGTATAGTTGAATAAAAATGTGTGGGAACACATTACAAGATATACAACCGTGTACATCGACGTAATTATACAAATGCTTTGTTACAATATTAAAGCATTGTTTTCAAGATAACAACATTATTCTTGAAATACAAAACTAAATTAAAATTTAATACGAAACGCGAATTTAATTAAATCTTGTTAGATGTTAAAAGCCAAATTATTTGGAAACCTCATAAATTTAGAACATCAAACTTATTAAGTTTATTTACGGTGCAACTTTGAAAGGTAAAGTTTGTTAATAAATTAAATGGACTTACCGACTTCATATTTGTAATATTAGTTTACTAAGAACAGAAATGTTTATTGATGATCCTCGTTGGATGTTTGTTGCGGGAATGATTTTTCAGATCGATCGGCGTTCCTTTTATACTGCGTTGCGAAGGCGCAGCTCTTGAAATTAGAGTACGGCAAGCAGAGGCTCGAAGTGGTGAACTTCAAAGTGACACCGCCCGCCCGCCCGATTCGACCATCGTGCACACTAATTTGTACTTTATCACTTAGAAAATTAGCAATACATCTTTTCATATTAAATTAGTACTTACTACGAAAGCATTGCATTACGTCTATTCTTTATTATTGAGTAGCTAAATACTCATGCCTCTTTAATAAGCTTGAACATTTTTAGTAGAAACATCCTAATTTTGAAATCAAATAGATTTTTAAAGTTAGGATGCGACGAAAACTTTCAGTTTTTTTTTGTAAATGTTTTTGTGACTCTCGATACGACTACTTTTGAGCCTAAAAAAAAACTTTTAGTTAATTTTATGTATTGCCAAATGTTTAAATCGCGTACATGTGTCTAATTATGTGGAGAAGAATATTTCGCAGGACACAAAGATATGTGTAGTTTGTTAGAACTTTTATTAACTTATTTAAGTGTGAGTTGACATATTTTAAAAGCACAGATGGCTGTGATAGATGATCTTCGGTTAATACGAACCTAACATTGCATATTTGATGTCAAAAGATCGCCAACGGACGTTACTTAAAGCCTGCAATATAATTAAGTACGTCGTTTCAAATCATGGCAACTATAAATTTTGATTTATAATAATCGTGTTAACTTTATAAATAATATATTTCATGTTTTAAGTTAAGCATATTTTGAAAAGTAAGTAAATAAAAACAATTAATTATTGTTATTCACGAAAATAGTCACTGAGAAATATTTTTTTGTGAATAAGTTATCATAGAATAACAACCAACAAAGTACAATAGGATTTAATATAAAGTATCCACATGACAAATGCGTTGAAACAAGATCCCAAAATTATAGACCGTGTGGTCGTTCCCCTTAGTTTATTCTTTAATACACATAAACCTTATGCTTATTTGACAGATTTACTTAAAAAAAACTGGTTACAGTCTCTACATGTACTAGATACCATCGGACTATGTCTAAATTCGGCGAAATTGTTTTGATATTTTTTGTTGCAAAACGTCCAATGTTAAAGGAAATGTCTATGTTAACATTGTAATAAAACTTGTTTCTAATAAACGCCTAAAAATAGGCAAACTAATAGCAAAAATTTACTTAATATACGTAATAGAAAAAAATACTTGAAAGAAAAAGTATATAACTTCAACAGAAATTATGAACATATGCAAAATAAATCTTATTTCTTTTCTTACCTTCGAGGTATGTGTTTTAGAGATCAATCCCAGGAAATTTAAAAAAAATCATGAAAATAGCACAAAGTTCTCGGAAATTCAAAATCTTTTGTTCTGCTTTTATTATTTTTTAATCTTGAATTAGTCCCATACAAATTAAAAAAAAAACCAATCATGGAGTTTTAATTACATTGCAGCTTTTAGAAAATTAGATGAAGTTATTCTTACACCTTTAGTTAATATTTGTAATATGTATAAATTTAACTGCTTAAAAAATCATTGCTAATATAGACACGATTACATGTATCAATCATATCTATATGTTTACATTTTTTTTATTCAAATTAATAAAAAGTTTTTAATTTCAATTTAGAAAAAAAATAGATACATTGAAAAAAATCTTAAAAATTTAACATAAGGTAAAAAAAAAATGGTTTAGATTTGGAGTTACTCGAATTTTTAATAAATAAATTCTGTTATTCTGTTTTATCGTTTTAGAAGCGCATGTTTGATACTAATATTAATTGAAGAGTTTAAAGGCATATAATTTTTGTGTTTATTTATAATACTTTTAATCACTTAAACTTTGTAAACGAAATAGTGTCTAACTCTGAAAATTGTATCTGCAATTTTTTTCATAACCTAATTGTTAGGTTGTTATGGAAGTCGCCGGTCTCAGATTGTTGACTATATAAATATGGTGGGATGTCGCTGGATGCGAGAAGATCTTTGGAGGAAGCCTATGTACAACAGTGCGCTCTATTTGCTTGGGTAATAATATAGGCAATAATATATCAATAACTTTGCCTTTATAAAGTGTAGACACAAATTAGATTTTTGGAAATATTCACCCATAATTTTGATCCATCCAAATACTAAAGTATACATAATTTGATTGCATTCCCTAAACGGTTAAGTTGCAAAAGCTAAATGCCTTCGGGGCGTAAATGTTACGTTGTATATGGTTGTAATGTACCTATAAAACTTCTTTATCCATATATACCAAAGATACACGACTGTATTTCTGTGATATACCTTTAGATCAGTAAAATCCATCATAATTCAATCGATTTAATTTATTCACGCAATATTGTTTTAGTGGACGTGACCATGACCTTTGTTCTTTGTAAACTTTAAGCTCCGGGAATATTTAATGGTTACAAAATGGTAAACTTTTTGCTTCACTCGATTCCAATTTCAATGATTACTTTAAAAGTATTTATCAGATTATGATAATAAAATATTTACATAGTGTACTGAAAAATATCCATTTCCATTGTAGATTTTTTATCTGCAATGGGCTAACATTCGACCTCAATTTCACGTGATGTTAAATTACACTGAGGCCGAAGATGAACAAACGTGCTCGCCTATAACAGAGGTTCGATTAAAGTAGATTTGTTAGCTACGTATTCCTCACCAAAAATAATTAAAGTAACGAACCATTTAATAGTAGCTTTGTGTGTAGAAGTTTTTCCGAACTGGTCAATAAATTTGTGGCATTTATTGAATTGTAAAGAAACTATAACACAATACGTATGTTTTAACCTTCAATAAATAAGAAACAGCTATCCAATACTAATAAGGATCTACTGTTATCTCTTTGGAAATCGAAAGAACTCAAGGTTAAGATGCGCAATATAGCAAAAGGTGGACGCTATATCATAACATGATGGAGTTAATTGTATTGTATCCAGGATGTTGCGGTGGTATTAAGCTCATTCATTGCTAACAATATATTAAATTGTGATTTTTAAATTGGTTATACTACTAAAACCGGTTTTACTTATGCCGACATATTTTTATGTAAACAAAATCAAAAAATTACCGCAGCTTTATACGGTTATAAAATCACAAGTTTAGTTCCATTCTCATAAGGACCGATTGAATTCCAAGTACTGATGCTATCATACTTTTAAACCTAATTTTGTTTGTCCTTTTGAATACTTTATTTTACCTCAACCCATTTTTTCGATAAATTTAATAAATTTTACTTCTCGCTAATGTTATTGTTTATAGATATATTCTTCATTAAATACTCGGACGTTATCATATTTTTTCTATACATTTCTGGGATTTTGTAAATCAAATTTCAAATCCATCAATCCAATGTATTAAAATTGGCCTATTAAAATAATTTTCCGGCCTTCATCATCAGAATTTGTAAAATTCGCGTCGATTTAATAGATTTAGTAGTTCCTCCTGGCTATTATAACGTGTTTTATACCTAGGTATGTTTATAGTGCAATACAATTCTTTGAGCGAACTAAGACAAAACTGTGTTAAGTTGGAAAAAAAAAACTATAAAGTATCATAGGAGATACGAAGACTAAAAGTTAATAAATGATTTTCCGTATTGCTTTATCGTGATATACATAAATTTTCTTGTACAATTTTAGTCTACTTTTATAGGCTAAGCCATCTGAAACTTGTGCGTTATATGTATATGTTGGTGATGACAAATGTTTTTGTATTAATTTTTAAAAAAAAATTATTACCAAAAAAAAATTAAGTTATGTTTACATTTGAGTAGGCCTTCGTGGACAAATAACACGTAACTTATTATCAGATAAACACTATTATTCACATACAAGTCAATTGATAGCGTGGATGCATTAGTTATGTCAAGGTAAACATTACGTTAAGTGATTGATCGTAAACTATACTTTATGTTATGTTAAAAAGTATAAGTTTATTTAAACTTAATATTAAAAATTTCGTCGTTAGAAACATTGATGCTGTAGTAAATTTCTAAGACCACAAATCTTTGCAAAAGAAAACTGACTCCTACTAAAAGCAAACAAATATTAATTTAACAAGGAAGATAGTTGAGTACGACCTCTGGCTAGGGATCTCATTATTAATAAAATTAAAACAAATACCAAGCATACCATTATAAGACTTCTAGACACAATGAACTTATTCTGCGTAGTACCAACTTTAAAAAATAATTAAAAGAGGTTTAGGTACATCGTGATAACTATGACATCTATCACCTCAGTCTTCCCGTGACCATGGGTGCTTAAAGCACCCGAAAAGTCGAGTAATCAATAGTTAATATCATCGCCGTAAAATCTGTGAAATTAAGGTTTTCTTTAAATATACTTTATTCGAGTAAAGTCATGAGTGAAAGTTTGTGAAACAAATCACCATTTTACGAGTTTTGGACAGGTAAGTCAATAAAATTTTGATAATCTCCAATAAGGTTGAAAACTTCGACAAGACAAAGAAATTTACTAATTTCCGTTTAAAAAACAATTCTGTTTAACTGAGGTTATTAGATGTGAATGTTAATTTCATTAAGTAACTACAAGCTAATAATTTTGTAGAAGGATCACATAAGTTTGAAGCAATTTTATTAATGAGGTGTTGCCTCCATTAACCCTTCCATTAATCAACGCGCCTTTAACAACTCATATAATCTATACATTCGCGAGTACTAGTTTAAAAGTTACCGGATCGTAAACATAAATCTATCTTTGAATAACTAGATCTTTTAATTTGTAAATTTCGTTTTGCATATTTTTTTAATATCCAAATTTCCATTTAATACCAACAATTCAATTAATTTAACCTCCGGTTTGTATTTTAAATCGTGGCTTCATTATTTTCTATTATCATTAAAATTTTTAAAATCAATCATGAGTTGTTTATAACTTTCCTCAAGTTCATGAACTGCCTGGCTATTTTAAAACATCGAATTAAAGACAATAAACGTTTATTTAAAACTAACAGTCGTTTACATTTGATTTTATTATAAATTTTTTTTATTATGGTGCATTAATAAGAAAATATATATTGTCGGTTCCAAGAAAAACTTAGTACGTTATGGGTAAGAGGTTTCAGTTCTTGTTACAAATGTATACTTTAATCTGTTCAATGAAAAAATATTATTTTATAGTACGTGTTGATGACGTAATTATTTACTAATAGTCTAGTTATTTCATAGGTAAGTTAGGTCAGCTCTGCCGTCTCGGGCTAATAAGAATAAGACTTAGCTAAGCTCTACCCGTCGATAAAAGCGACTAAAAGAGTAATCGAGCTCGCGGTCTTTGCCAAAGGGCAAGACGCATCCCAAGTAAAGACTTGGGATGTGCTTAGCACATAACTCCTACTTCTCAACCAACACAAAAATAAGCTAGGTTTGATAATACATTTTAAATCCTTTTGAATAATTTAGAGTAGTCTCTCTACCGGGTGGTAGGTCTCTGTTGCCGGAGACCGTCTGGATGGGTACCACCGCAGCTCCTATTTCAACCGCCAAATAGTAGTGTGCGAACATTACTGTGTTCCGGTTTGAAGGGCGCTGTAGCTAGTGTAATTACTGGGGTAACAAGACTTAACACCTTATGTCTCAAGGCTAAGAGCGTAATGTGGTGCAGTGTGTACCATCTTAACTAGCACCACGTTGTCATGGGCAAGCGTATCATTTACCATCAGGTGAACGTCTTGCTCGATCTGGTACTCGTCTGTACGATATCATTGAAAGAATGATAATTTTTATATAAAATAAATTGTACATACTATGACAGTAATATTATCTTAATAGAGATGATGTTTTGACAATTCTTACCACTATACGAATGTTTTTATATATCGGCCGCTCCTTATGCCAGATATAACCTTTTCTTATCCTTTCCCTTACGGCACATGAGAACAGATTAGGGAGTTGCGCTTGCGCACGGTGATTAACTTTGACAAATGACTGATAATATCTATCGTCAGTTTCTAATGACTTTATTTGGTCAGTATACATATACCGACAATTTCAATAAAATATAGTTAAATTCAAATCTTTATGCGTTACTGTAACTAATGAGTTTTATTTTAAAGGATTTTCTCCAATTTCTACTTCGGCACTCTATTTAAATTTATCTGGGTTATGACATTAATATGAAAATAATACCATGATTCATGTTATACGTTGATAGTGTTCAATAACATTTAACTTTATTACCATTACAAAAGTCGCAACTGATAATTTAAACACATTGAATAACTATTTTTCAACCACAGTGGTCATAGAAAAGATGCCCATGAAGTTAAAGAGAAACATCTCTTAATAATACCTCTACAACATTAGTTACGTTTTCGGTTATAGCTTTATTTCGTAGTACGTTAACAAAAAAACAAATTAAACCAATGTTGCAGTACGTAGATCGTGAGAACAAGTGGTCTTGCTTCCATTTCAATCAGTGCTCTAATTACATTGGCATTTCCATATTGTAATTATCTCGCTTGTTCACTGAGGAAATAGGAAAGTTCCGAGTTTGCTCAATGAGAAGAAACATTTCCATGACATTGTTGTAGACTTTTTTATTACTTTTTTTGTCGTTTATTCTGCCTACCAAGAAGCTCAATTTTTATCAGACTCATTAAATATTTAACTATAGAAAAAGTTCTTGTAATTTTTAAGGAACATCGAGTAACGTCTCGGAACAAATATGTGGGAGGTACTGTGTGAAGTGTTGTCATCATTTTTATGACCCAAAACTTCATACATATTGGCAGTTCAAGTTATCGTGCTGCTTCTTAATCATTATAACGAGTGCGAAACTGTGAGCAAAAACGGAAAAATTACTATTGGTTCCGAACTGAATAACGCCGCATATCGGACTGAAAGCAGAAAACTTCGTTAAAATAATTTTTAATATTGTTTGTTCAGTGTAAACAGAAACAATAAGTACGACAATCTAAAAGAAAATTCGTGTAAATAATTACAATTGTTTCATTAAGGTGACCAGATTTTTAGATAGGCAAAGCGGGACAACTTTGAAGGAGTATTAATAGCGTAACATTTTTTTTTAGTTCCAACATACGTACAATTTATAAATATAAAAATGTATAATATTTTATTCCTTGACATATTTCTATCTAAATTTCTTTCAGGGTTACGGTTGGTGACATACTTTTTGACATTAATATAAAATATTAAGACTACAAGTATTTTAAGCTTAGTTTAAGAAAACTTGTATATTGTACTATGTATTTATGAAATATACCTTAATTTTCTATGGTCAGAAGCAGAACACGAAGTGTATCATTTGAGAGACAAATGCAATATTACTGGGTAGCAAAAGCAACATGTTACGCAAAACAATGATTTTCATAAATATAAAATTTAACTTAATTCTAAAAGTCGGGACTTTTGAAAAACGTCGCGTGACGCGGGACTAATTGTAAAAAATCGGGACAGTCCCACTAAAAGCGAGATGTCTGGTCTCCTTAGTTTAAATACATAAAACGTCAAATATTTGAAGTTCGTCCCGTCATTTAGAAACCAATTACAATTTTAAAGAATATTTTTGATTTTGACATTTGATATTGACAACCAACAATTACTCATTGCAATTATAATATTTCACGAGAAAAGGGAGAAACATGGCGGACGAATTAACCACGCAGACAATATTTTAAGGATTTTTATTCTTTTATTTTATTTGTCTACACGTGACACTGGCCCACGCACAATCCGTGCTCATGCCATCAATTGGGAAGAAGAAGAATATTTTACGAACTTTAGCGGGAATCTGGGCGTGAAGGTCGCATTGTCACGGTTCATTTTATTTTTTTTGTACATAATGCGGTTGAATGTTCAATATGAGTGTATCATGCAGTAAATTAGTGTGTTCGTGTGCAGCGATTGTAGAATTCTAGCAGGAACACCACTGTCCTAAATTCAGATTGGTTCAAAATAGTAGTTAAGTCTTAACTATACTTTTTGATCTTTTGTGATAGTGACACTAACTGAAATCTGAATACTGTAAACTGGAAATTGAAAATTGAAAACTGAAATCTGAAAACTGTAAACCGTAAACTGGAAATTGAAAATTGAAAATGGAAAATGGGAAAATGGAAAATGGGAAAATGGAAAATGGAAAATTGAAAATTGAAAATTGAGAATTGAGAATTGGGAATTGGGAATGGGAATTGGGAATTGGGAATTGGGAATTGGGAATTGGGAATTGGGAATTGGGAATTGGGAATTGGGAATTGGGAATTGGAAATTGGAAGTTGGAAGTTGGAAGTTGGAAATTGGAAATTGGAAATTGGAAAATGGAAAATGGAAAATGGAAAATGGAAAATGGAAAATGGAAAATGGAAAATGGAAAATGGAAAATGGAAAATGGAAAATGGAAAATGGAAAATGGAAAATGGAAAATGGAAAATGGAAAATGGAAAATGGAAAATGGAAAATGGAAAATGGAAATTGGAAATTGGAAATTGGAAGTTGGAAATTGGAAATTGGAAGTTGGAAGTTGAAAGTTGAAAGTTGAAAGTTGAAAATGGGAAATGGAAATGGAAATGGGAAATGGGAAATGGGAAATGGGAAATGGGAAAATGGAAAATGGGAAATGGGAAATGGGAAAATGGAAATTGGAAAATGGAAAAGGAAAATGGAAAAATGGAAAATGGAAAAATGGAAAATGGAAAATGGAAAATGGAAAATGGAAAATGGAAAAGGAAAATGGAAAATGGAAAATGGAAAATGGAAAATGGAAAATGGAAAATGGAAAATGGAAAATGGAAAATGGGAAAATGGAAAATGGAAAATGGAAAATGGAAAATGGAAAAATGGGAAAATGGAAAAGGAAAATGGAAAAGGAAAATGGAAAATGGAAATGGGAAAATGGAAAAATGGGAAAATGGAAAAATGGGAAAATGGAAAAGGAAAATGGAAAATGGAAAATGGAAAATGGAAAATGGAAAATGGAAAATGGAAAATGGAAAAATGGAAAATGGAAAAGGAAAATGGAAAATGGAAAATGGAAAATGGAAAATGGAAAATGGAAAATGGAAAATGGAAAATGGAAAATGGAAAATGGAAAATGGAAAATGGAAAATGGAAAATGGAAAATGCAAAATGCAAAATGGAAAATGGAAAATGCAAAATGCAAAATGCAAAATGGAAAATGGAAAATGGAAAATGGAAAAGGAAAATGGAAAATGCGAAAATGGAAAAGGAAAATGGAAAAGGAAAATGGAAAATGGAAAATGGCAAATGGAAAATGGAAAAATGGAAAATGGAAAATGGAAAATGGAAAATGGAAAATGGAAAATGGAAAATGGAAAATGAAAATGGAAAATGGAAAATGGAAAATGGAAAAGGAAAATGGAAAATGGAAAATGGAAAAGGAAAATGGAAAATGGAAAATGGAAAATGGAAAATGGAAAATGGAAAATGGAAAATGAAAATGGAAAATGAAAATGGAAAATGAAAATGGAAAATGAAAATGGAAAATGGAAAATGGAAAATGGAACATGGAAAATGGAACATGGAAAATGGAAAAATGGAAAAATGGACAATGGAAAATGGAAAATGGAAAATGGAAAATGGAAAAATGGAAAATGGAAAAATGGAAAATGGAAAAATGGACAATGGAAAATGGAAAATGGAAAATGGAAAAATGGAAAATGGAAAATGGAAAATGGAAAATGAAAATGGAAAATGGAAAATGGAAAAATGGAAAATGGAAAAAAAAAAAACAAACAAACAAAAGTTCATTTTAAATTACAAGCTTTTACTGCTGTCTAAGCAATGTAGGTGCGTTCGTAACGCTGGAGTCAATTTTCACTTTATTACAGCTGCACAAAGTTCAAACTCAATTATTCTATCAAAACAGTGTGCGTATGCGCGTCGGAGGATCTAACGCCGTGTGCCGAAATTAAAACGAATGAAATAATAACATAAATAGTCACAGAATGTAAGAGCTATAGATCCACCATACTGATTTTCAATTTGGTGTCGGCTTCGCGATATTATTTCTTTTGTTTTAGTTACGGCGCGCGACATAAAATGTATTCGTTATCACGTCAATACATCACTGGAGCACAAACCGCGTTACCATCTGGCGGACCTGACAGACTACATTCTGTCAAAAAGATTTGGAATGTGACAGTTATTTGTTCCTAAAAAATTATTATAGTAAATATAACTTATGTACTTTAATTATAACTTTGGACACTCTTCTGGAACCCGATAATATTTAAATATTAGTTATTAAATGAATATATATAGTGCTGAACCCCACACACCGCCCATAACCAGGGTGACGGTTCTGTTCAGGAGATTTTTTTGCCCCGGCTATAAAATAGGCAGGAACAAAGAACATTCCAATTTTTTTTGATAGAACGAAGTCTGTCGGGTCAGCTAGTCTATTATATAAATTGTTTAATGGCTCCTGCAGATAATATTTTAAACCATAATGTTTGTAGTGTAATGTTTGTGTGTGAAATATCTCGCCGGACATAATTTCGTTAAGTCCAGCCCCTGGCTATGCTTGCAACACTTGCAGTAGACATACGCATGATATTTGTGGGTGGTATTTACGCAATACAGCTTTGTAGTGATCTGGACTGTTGAGGATTATGCAATAAACAAAACTCTTTATTCGGATATTATGATAGCATCCGTAAATTTATTACGAAATTATGCTATTTTTTCTTAATTTAACGTTACAAATATGACATTATCACGGAAGTATAGATAAGAAGTTGTTAATTGTACATTAGGAATGATAGATTATATTAAAAATGTATAAATGAGAAATCTTTAAATGACTTTGTAGCTATGGTGTCAGGAGAACGATTTAAAATGACAAATGTCGTCTAATATCTTCTGCCTTTGAGTTGGACATTTGATGCAGCGCCGACAGGATTCGGAGGCAAAGTTTTCAGGTAGTCCAAGGCTCTTTGAATCGCTGGCGGGATCGGAGGAGGAGTTGGTAAATGATCACCCTGAAAAAAAAAAGCAAACAAAATTGCGATTATTTTTACATAAAATTTGCCGTTGACGTCAAAATATTGCGTTTCTCATTTCTCTCTATAAGTCATTCCTCAATGTTGAAGGTTGTGGCTCCTTATAACCTGTCTGTTTTGATGTTGCGCCAGCTCTTTACGATCTCCGCCTTATATGTCGCGTTGTATACAGGTGTGTCTAAAAATGTTGCATGATAACATGAAATACGATTAGGATGTTTTCTTTAATAATTTGCTTAAAGCGTCATATTAAGTTGATTATTATACAAAAAAATTTAATTCATGACCAATCGACTTAAAAAAATTAAAATCTTCTACAGAAAGTTTGAATGATTTACCAAATACAAACTTTCCTCCTTTCCCGGGTTGAACGTTTTGTTTAGTAAACTCTGAGGTTCATTTTAATTAAAAAGTATAAACAAAAAAAACGCGTGATCAGAATTAAAAAAGTGTACGTATAATAAAAATTGCGTCTGTTTGAGATCTCCTAGACGTCGGTTAGAAAAAAAATTTGATCGCGATGATTGCTTGAGTAAATAAAGCTTATTATACCGTATTACGTTTAAATAAAAAATATAATCATACTAGCTGAAATAGTAAGGTCTAGGTCAAATGAAAGGGCGATGGAAGGTGCGCCGCGAGGAGCTCGCGCGTCTGCGAACAATGCTTACGTAATTTACATGAATCACACACTACGTTAAATAAAACCTCAAATGTCAAATGTGCTTAGAATACTGCGAAGGATCAGGCAGGCGTGATTTAGATAAATTCTTCACTGACGCCGCCTTTGACACATCATGTAACGTTAACAAAATACATAGCAGCAATGAGAGAAGACCCCAAAACCAAGAAGTAGATACTAAAATTTAAAATCATATGCAAAAATAAAAATAATACGTATCTTACACATCGTTTCTAATTAATTACAATAGATTTTTTTCCGTACAACGGTTTGCAATACTGTAAGATTTTTTTTGTGATCTATTCAAATGAAGATTTCGCAGTGTTGTTTGAATTGTAGGTCACCAACATCTAGGATAAATTAATATCAGACTAAACCTACCAAACCAAACTTACGAAACGCTTTTCAAGACACTTATCACTACCAATTTATTGACCAGGGTGTCGTTATGATAATTTTGAAAGTATAATCAAAATTACATATAAACCAGCATTAACCAAGGAATCAATTTTGAAAATGTAGTTATTATAAATTAAAAATGTTTAGTGAAAAGAATCTGATTTTAAATTTAAAAAGTCTGAACTTTACTTCCTTCATTCAGAGTTAATTTGTATATAATTTTTGTTACAAAATTCTGGTTTTTAATTTGAATCTCTCTCTCGCTTTCTTTGTGAGGCAAGACTTCAAATCTATGCTGTGAGAAAGTAAAATATGCTGTTTATGTGTACGTAATATTTAGGGATAATTTATATTTTACAGCATTTTATAATAATGGGTTGTTAGAAAATCATATTCCGATGAACTTATTCTAATGTTTTTAAAATGAAAATGACTGGCTTAGCCAACGTTATTTAGCAACAATAGTTCATAGGGCGACATTTGATATTTTATGCGACATGTTAGTCAATCATGTTACCCACACACACCTTTATATTGCCTTATTGCAATATTTCGTATACAACAACGTAACACTTATTGATTCCCATTCGATTCTGGAGTCTAGCAAAAATTTTATAACATTTCTTATATAAATGTATTATAAAATTTAATCCATAAAACTATAATGAATGGCATGAATAATAAGCATTATGAACACACCAGTAAATGTAAGTAATCGCGTGAATCATACTGCCAAAGTAAATATTTTAAGTAAAAAAGAAAACATATAACGCTAATCCGTATTTAACCAGTTTGTTAGGTATTGGCCTTGGATCGCCTTGTAAGAGAAGGTCCTGATTCCCAGTAGTGGGAACATAAACATTGCTGTTAATATTATGTAAGATTTAAAAACGAACACTGTATATGCACTGTGTAATTTCTTAGTATATCATAAGTGGGTCAATGTGGTAAATGAGTAATAATTGATGAGAAACAAAACGGTATCATAAAATACGCACCATGCACAAAAAATTATCCATAAAATATTTGAAGGCGAAATACGTATTAACATTTTATTGTCGTCTGTACATGAACTTGTCTTTAACATTTTTACTGTACCGGATTCCGTGATGCATCTGCTCATACCATTTTACGAGTGCCAGCTTAAAGATGTCAAGGATTCTATAAGCCGAAGGCGTGTAATTCCATTTACGATGGTAGTAAAATCATAACTTTAGTTCATGTACCATATCAATGACCTATCGAGTTCAAAGTATTGTGTTAATGCTGTCGAATCGCTTCTCGTGCTTAAATCCATATCAATTTTGATACATTGAAATTACATGAAAAAGTATGTAAATATGACTAAGTTTACAATAGTTACAATACAGAAACACTAACATTATTCATTTAAATGGCGTTATTAATTTTGGGATTGTTTTAATAATGGTTGTTTGCATGAAAATTATGATTAAAATTATTCTTTCTTTGAACTATATTTCCGGGAGACTTTAGAACAAATTGTCAATACTTATGTCTTGTTTTTTGTAAGATTTGAACTCACGATCTAACGTTTAAGAGATTTGTGTTCTACTACTGAGCTTAAAAGAGATCTATAGAAAGAGTTTGTAAGACACATAATGACATTACCTAATTTTTTTTAATTGTAATGTTCTCTGGCTATTCTTGAGGAATAATTATAATCAGAAGTAGACTTATGTTATCGGTGTGTCCTTATATAAATTTATTAATTAAAAATGTTTCCTTTACACTACACTTAAGATGCTGAGTAAGTTAAGGTACAGTAGTATGTAACCATTACTGCTTTCCGGTTTGAACGACACCGTAGCTATCGAAATTACTGTATTAACAGGATTAATCACCTCATATATAAAAGTTATGTAAACTACGTGGTACTACGTAAACATTGTCATTAGTGCACATCGTTAGGAGCGTCTTGTCGCTTAGTAAAATATTATGATAGTACACTTTCTAAATATACTATGTATCCAAAAATTTACCTTAGGTTGGAATCCATTGGCATCAGCGACATATTGCAGCGATATAACCGAACCATCAGGTGCCTTGTAACTAAAAGTTCCTTGTGCTACCTGCTCTTCTTCTCCTTCACCCTTTCCAAAGTTCTTAACGTATCCGGCTTCTTCTGCTTTAATTTCATTTCCGGTCTCGTAGCTAAAAAAATTATAAATAATGCATTTTATTTTAGCAACAAACTGAATGATTATTGCATTTGATTAAAAGCTATGTGTACACGCCAAGCTATAGACTTTATCAACTTATTCAAGTTTTACTCGGTTGAATTAGAATCCTCTGTTAAACAAACTTTTACAATATTATTCACTGCTATAGATCTACGGTTACATTTAATTTAATGAACTTCATCGAAGAACAGTGCTTAAATTTGCTTACAGCCATTTATATGAACCGTCGACGTTTGGACCCTCTGATTCAAACCGCAAAATAGGTATAACATCCTTGGGCTTTTGTGCTTGTGCTCCAAGTGTCATAATCAACATAGTTAAAGCCACAGCAAGAATCTGCAAATATTATAGCATTGTAAAAAAAATAAAATATTGTGGTTATTCAATTGTTGTTATAGGTTCTTTCGAAAGTTTACAACAATAATTTAAGCGCCGGGTAAAATTTATTTGCAATTGATATTGCTCGTTTTGTGCTATTATATTTATCGCAGGAGTTCTCATACGCATAGCATTCTTTAAAAAGTCGTGTATTTTCTAGCATCGGTTTTTTTAAGTAAATCATTTAGTGTATATATATTATCTGGTATCGGCATATCTTTTAGATTTTTTAAATGATTTTTTTTCTATACACATACAATTCTGCATTCGTACACATAAATAATTACATTACATTACATTTAGAGTTATTATATATATAATAATTCATCGCCGTATTTATAAAATAAAAATATACTTAATGAGCAATCAAGATCGTTGTCATGGAAATTGACAGTATATAAATGTAATCTGTTACAAAAAGGCTCATTTCGTGTAGTCACGACGTAATACTGCATAATAAACGTGCCGGAAGGGAGAGTCGAAAGTAGATTCTTAACTAACAATAAAACGCGTGAGAGAAGTTGTGTAAAAGCAATAGGTATATATTTGCTGTGACACTATATTTTACGAGATAAACTAGCTAAAAGCGAACTAAGATAATGTTTCAAATAGTTTATATAAAGTTACGACCTTCATACTCATATTGTTGTATCATTTACTTAATACTTATATTCATTTAATACCATTACAAAAAATATATTTTTCGTATAACCAATGCATTGGTAACTGCTTTGTGTATAGTATAATTTTTTTACTGTGTCGAATATATTCTTATTAAAATAACTTAATATCATATAAATAACCGGTAAGCCGAGCAAATTATATGTGTTATTATTATATATTGTCAATATTTCAAATATACCGTTTAATGAATTTTAAAGCTATCCTGGTAAGAAATAAATTCTATGATAATGACAGGCTATAAATTTTTCCGTATCGTGGATAAATGTATTTGTCTTTGAATAACGTTTCGAGTAATGAGTTTTTATATTTCAATAGCGTAAAACATTCAGCGACTACTTGTAACATAATCTAGTAAACACTAGGCAATTTAACATAAAAATATAGTTTCAGTAATTATGAATATGGTATATTCAGAATACTCGTATACTGTTCACAGTATCTATACACAGTAACCTGATTCTTCATCGTAGCAGCAAGGTTTTTCGTTTCTCCTTTTTATTTTTTTATACGAGTATACAGTATTGTAAATACACAGTCAATAGTGAATATATTAATGAAATTTTCACGAAACTATACTAACATGAACATGTATAAAATATATGAAATTGTAAGTATAAATGTACATATAACAACTTTTTATGAGTTACTACCGAAATTTTTATGGTTACGAAGTTAATTATTTTTGTTTTTCTATGTAATAATGCAATTAGTAGTTAACCACATAAAACGTAATGAAGTAAACAAGGGGTGCAAACATTCAGCTTCAATATCACGATAAATATTTACTTTAAACAAATAATATTCTATTGTTAGTGTTTACGGGTGAAGGACAAAATGCTGCGTTAAAGAAAAAAATTAAATTTACTGCAACTTCTAGTCATGTTGACTATATTGATTTAAAAAATATCTGTTGAGGTCGGTTATTTGCTTTTTTAGTAATCTTACAACAATGTTTAATTAAGATATTTATATTGGGAACATGTATATGCAGTTAAGATTTTAGTCATGTTTGTAGCATTTTTTTTAAATCAATCCAGGACTTATTAGCGAATGAAATACACTTATTCTCATATTTAAAAATGTCTTAAAATTAAAGTTATAAACATAAAAATATATTTTTCGTATAACCAATGCATTGGTAACTGCTTTGTGTATAGTATAATTTTTTTACTGTGTCGAATATATTCTTATTAAAATAACTTAATATCATATAAATAACCGGTAAGCCGAGCAAATTATATGTGTTATTATTATATATTGTCAATATTTCAAATATACCGTTTAATGAATTTTAAAGCTATCCTGGTAAGAAATAAATTCTATGATAATGACAGGCTATAAATTTTTCCGTATCGTGGATAAATGTATTTGTCTTTGAATAACGTTTCGAGTAATGAGTTTTTATATTTCAATAGCATAAAACATTCAGCGACTACTTGTAACATAATCTAGTAAACACTAGGCAATTTAACATAAAAATATAGTTTCAGTAATTATGAATATGGTATATTCAGAATACTCGTATACTGTTCACAGTATCTATACACAGTAACCTGATTCTTCATCGTAGCAGCAAGGTTTTTCGTTTCTCCTTTTTATTTTTTTATACGAGTATACAGTATTGTAAATACACAGTCAATAGTGAATATATTAATGAAATTTTCACGAAACTATACTAACATGAACATGTATAAAATATATGAAATTGTAAGTATAAATGTACATATAACAACTTTTTATGAGTTACTACCGAAATTTTTATGGTTACGAAGTTAATTATTTTTGTTTTTCTATGTAATAATGCAATTAGTAGTTAACCACATAAAACGTAATGAAGTAAACAAGGGGTGCAAACATTCAGCTTCAATATCACGATAAATATTTACTTTAAACAAATAATATTCTATTGTTAGTGTTTACGGGTGAAGGACAAAATGCTGCGTTAAAGAAAAAAATTAAATTTACTGCAACTTCTAGTCATGTTGACTATATTGATTTAAAAAATATCTGTTGAGGTCGGTTATTTGCTTTTTTAGTAATCATATATGTATCTTGTTTTCGTTTTTAATAAATTTTAGTAATTTTACAACAATGTTTAATTAAGATATTTATATTGGGAACATGTATATGCAGTTAAGATTTTAGTCATGTTTGTAGCATTTTTTTTAAATCAATCCAGGACTTATTAGCGAATGAAATACACTTATTCTCATATTTAAAAATGTCTTAAAATTAAAGTTATAAACATAAAATGATTATAAAGAATAACTCCGCTAAAATTCGATCAAATTCAAACCGATTATTACATAAGTCAATTAAAATGCACAAAATTAGCCAAAATTTTGTAAGTCCATCATCCTCATGGTTTAGGGCACCACTTTAACTTTAAAGTTGTAGGTTGTATTTCTATTTGTCTATTCATATTTTATAAAAACATTTCGCTGTGTATATAAAATAATTATACATAGTAAATTAGGAGAAATACATGTATAATCTATACATCTTTATTTTATTTTTTTGCAATAAATGAAATGATCTTCCCTAATTGATTGAATCTTTGATGCCTTCTGAGTATGATTTGGAGGATTGTTGTCTATATTTTTTGATAAACGACATAAAATTATACCATTTTCTAAATCTTCCAGCTTTCTTGTATATAGCAAATGAAATAGTATCAAATATTGTAATCGATAATACTTTTACATAGCACCTTTAGTATTCAAGAGGCGTTTCGGACGTATATATTGTTTACCTAATTGTTCACTGTGGACTATGTATGTGAATTGTTAGGTATATTTGTCGCGTGTAAAATCAAATTACTGACAATTTACAAAGAAAAAATTAATTTTATTAAAACTTTTACTTTAAACCTTTTAATTTAAACTTTCCAAAGGAAGTATCCAAAGGCATTGTGTAAGAATTTTGTTATATTAAGACGTTAAACATCTATAAAATACATATATTTAAAATGTAACTGTTATTTTACTATTTTATTTTTGTTATAGAAATCGCAAAGAATTAATATTTTTATTATAAATAGCAAACATTCACCCTTGTAAGGAATGTCAAAAAAAATCTTCAAAAGCGAATCTCATCTTCGCTTTGCTAGATCTAAAGTTTCTTAAGCATTATTTATTTTAACTAAAAATATGTTTTTAATAATTGTAAAGATATCTCTTACCATATTTGCAGTATATTGAAAGCGATGGTACAAAGGGTCCAGGTACAGTCAAACACAACTCGGATGTGTGCCAAGTGACACAGCAAGAGGCTTATATACCGTCTTCTTTACCTATGAACTTCGTGCAGCCCATCGAAGTGCATCCCGACAACTCATCAAACAAAACTCACACATGCGTAGATCATACAGTAATAAATATACATATATTCAATTAAAAAATACTAATGGAAATTGAATTGTATGAGTTGTTGTGATGAACGTGGAAGTTCAATTAAATCAATTTATTTAAATGTCTTAAGTTACCTTGCATAGTTTTGAGTACTTATCATTGCTAATAAAGCGTCAATAATTTTAAAATACATAACAAATAATCCTGTCAAGGATATCTCATTAATGAACTACACAATCATTTGTTTATTTGAAGGAATACAGGTTACAAAGTGATAATAGACTTTTATTTCAAAAATGCAGTATTTAACAATAGCTACTATTAAAAAATTAACTTTTTTTTTCTTTTAAATTTAATTTTGTATCTTTTCGTAAATTCTTAGTTGTCTCTTAGTATTTATAATAAATCACATTGGGCCTTGGTTACTACTAGGTAATAAAATATCACGCAAATGTAAATGGTTACATTTAATAAATATATCCATTTAATATAAGCGCAAAGCTCCTTCGAGATATAATTATTTGTGTTAGTTTTTACTATATATAATATTTTTTTACGATGACACTCGAGAGGGCACTATACCTATGTAAAGTAAGTAAAATTATAACCCGGACACGGCGTCATTTGATGGTATATTAAAATCGCAGCAATCTGCTTCCGTTTCTTCGGCTTTCTTCTTATAAGAGAGATCAGCTACTTTCTTAATTATAGTAACATTTAGTGAAGCCTGTTATGGGAGGGAGTAATATAAATCAATACATGGTAATACATTGTGTAGCTACCTCATCATACGCTGTAGGAACATAACAGGCCTCGAAAAGGAAAACTTTTTCAAAATTACCGTATATTAATAATATTTATTCCTTCACAAAAAAATGTTTGCTCGTTTACAACAAGGAAAAGGATTGCACTCGAGTAGTGTTGATGCCCTCATAACCCTGAATTTCAGAGAAGCCTACATTTCTGATGTTATAGTTACCGGGCCCAGTGAATCACATAGTATCGTCTCTTAATATTTGTTCCTTGAAAATTACCATACAAAAAATAAAACACCAGTTTGACCAATAAAGGAAATGTTTACTACAAGATTTCCTTTATAAATTAAACCTTATAGGGAATTAATAACGCTCTTTGTTATTTATTTTTATTAAGTAAACCATCCTCATCGTCATACTTGTTATACGAGTGCACGGTTATAAATGATTTTTTCACGCGTAGGAAAGTTATGCCGGATCTCTTTTTTTAAGTTTAATACAGAGATGAGGTTATGTTGGCTATAAATAGTAAAGGACGCTATGAGCTATGTTTGTGAACTTTTAGTTTTTGTCGCGTAACGTAATAACATTTTTGATCTGTCTAAAAAAATCTGTCGTTAAATTCTAAACATGGATGATCTTTTAGTAATAAACAAGGGTCTGATTAACGTATTCAAATTCTACTAACATCTATGTATAATTGACAACAACTGAGTAAAGATGTTGTGGGGGTAGGTTGATAATGAGGTGTTAAGCTACCACTAGTAGCTCGGTCTGAATTACAAAACAAGTGGTTATTAGTTGCGCCTAGGAAGTCATTAAAATTATGTGTTAACAGTAAATTAGTACACAAATATTTGTAATAACATTCGATTCTTTAAATAAAACTATTTGTAGACCAACTTCCTATTTCTGCATAAATATAACAAAGTATTACGTAATAAATTCAAAGTTTTCATTAAGCGAGGCACAAGGATAACATCAATATATTCTGTTTATGAACACTTCATATGATATGGACACACATATATATTTGTTTATCGACGACAGCTCCACATAAACACATCAAAATCAATTAAAAAAATTAAAACGTTTTATTTCTTTAGCTAAAATACATTTTACAATATATTTTGACGGCTCTCTTATTAAGAAAATACCTGTATCAGGCACTTTCAATAACATACATAATTTGTATAATTGCTTTCAATTGTAATTAATTTACTTTGTGTTGAATTAATATATAGCTCAATTCAATTATAAAATTTTTGACAAAAATATCTATGAATGCTATGGTTTTGGTGGACATAACATATTTAAAAATTACAAGTAGCCAGACCGTGCTTTACGTTACATATACCAGTGGATTCTATCTATTGAGATGATGATAATGATGATTCCTATAGAATTGTTTTCAGTACGGAACCATTGTACAAAGTATACGCGAGCAAGAAGTTCATAAATTTCCTGTGTAATGCAATATGCAAATATGGTCTCAGCCTACCTCTTTTCTCGCCGCAGCGCAGTTTTATTTATCGAGATTACTGAGCCAAGGTACAAACACGTTTTTGTGATTCTTGGTGAAGCGCTTATGTTTTTCACTTTCTTTTCAAGATGTGATTTTTATCAAAGACATTTTGTGTTTATTGCAAACACACGAAGTTTATTAGTTTATAGGTATGTTGAGGGTGTAAGCAATGACGAATACATGCATGTATTCGTCACAGAGTTGTCGTGACACAATGACGATCTTCATCGTCTTTATAAAATTTGTGATGTCTTACTTTCGATTTTTGAGCTTTACCGTTTAATTCTCAAATATTATAATTTAAATTAGTTTTAACTTATTTCGTTTTACGTAAAAATTATTTACCTAATACCATAAAGCAAAATAATAAAACATTAT
This sequence comes from Byasa hedistus, assembly GCA_029286795.1. Classification (NCBI taxonomy): domain Eukaryota; kingdom Metazoa; phylum Arthropoda; class Insecta; order Lepidoptera; family Papilionidae; genus Byasa; species Byasa hedistus. Next base: position 5,371,586 of record JAGSMW010000008.1, read on the forward strand.
TTAATGAGTTTAATTTGTATACGTAATTGTCTAGTATTTCGCCGTTATTTATTGGATACTAAATAAAATTAATGTATTAGAGAACTAAATCCAACGATTATTGTTGAAGGAACGGGGAAAACTGGTTTTATGTTGCGTGTATAAAGTGTTACATCAAAGTAATATTTCGCGGTACTAATTACAGCTTTGCTTAAAACCCCGACACTAAGGGTCGAGAAAATTTCTGAAAACCGTCCGTCAGTCAAGCATTTAATGGTAATAAAGATCAGGGGTCTAATTATGAAATGCATTAGGCGCATCGCAATAACTATTGACCCTTGATTCCAGTTCTGCTCGTGGCATTTGACTGGACTAATGTAATAATTTCAATCGACATTACATAGAATGTATTAAAATGAAAGTTACAGCACGTGAAGAAAATGTAAATACCATGATTTCATATTCAACATTTCGTTAACCAAGCGTTGTTGGGAAATGACAATTTCGTTACATACTTGTACATATCGATAACCACTATAAAATTTCACTAGTTGGTTAGAAGTAAGTTAAAAATAGTAAAGTTAAAAAGTGTGTTCTTATAATTTTACCGTCATGAATTATGTACAAGCTACTTGCACGAACTTTTATAGATAAAGGACTAACATTAAAGAAGGTAATATATACTGTCATATCATCTGCTAGTGATTAATCTAGGGTATAGAATAGTATGTGATAAAATTTATTCAGGATACTAAATTTTTAGTAAATTGTGTGAAATTAAATTATTGACACATATATATATATATATACAGAAGTGAAGAGGAATCTAATAAATCATATCCCGGACCTGCAGCAAGTGCCACCTGCAATAACATTACATTTGCTCATAACTGATTCATAGATAACCTGATTTAATGCATAAAAGTTTACGATGAAAGGTCAAAGTTTCATCGTAGCATCAATAAACGGAATCTTATAAATTACAAGTTGTAACATGTTTATAAAACCGGTCGGCCTATTTCAACACGTGAGAGGATTTACACATCGAGTCCTGGATGTATCAATCGTATAAATATTTATGACTACATATGTTCTAGATTTTTAATAAATCTTCAAAGCGACATGAAGCAGAATTATGAACAGTTTAAAGTTTTTTTGCTTTATGGTTTCTCAACAATATACGCAAGAAAACTTTACTGCTTCTTAAATCTAGATGCAAATATTAATATTTAACAAATTTTTATGTAGCAGAATGTTGTGAATGATTATCACTAATATTATTTGTATCAATTTTGTTATTTGTAGAGTATCTATACTCTGATAGAGCATAATTCATAAATAAATAGTGGTTTTATGAAACCTTTAAATTAAACAAAATTTTTGTTTTGATTTTAAATCAAATGGTAATGTAGTTTAAAAATAAAAAATACAATGTGTAATTTGAAACATTTTTAAATAACTAAACACGTAAAGTTGCAATTGAATTTTGAGGTTTCACCTTTTTTTTTTGTTCTTGGTCTTATCTCTTCTCGACTCTTGAAACGTATAATCGTATATTGATGTATGTATTAAGGATTTCTCTGGTGCTGGTTGTTTTTTTCCTGAAGACGAATTAGGTAGATACCACCTCGAGAATAATCACTAAGCGATGATCGCAATGTGATGCTGTGTGATGACTAATGTATTTTTATTACCGAAGCGTATATTTAACACCAAGCAAACATCTCGCTCTTCCTATCGCTTCCTCTCTCAAGAGAATCGTAATATAAGTGTCTGTTCGATATCGATTTAAGTTCGTATCCCGAGTTAACGGAGAACGCTTAACCTCTAAATATCTGTAATACAAATTTCATAAAATTTTAAACAGAACATTTGAATATAGACAATAGCAAATTCAAAACTGTGTAGCATATTACATTATTTAAAATATACCTATCGTTAAAGGAGTTTAAAAACAATACAGAAGCAAGTGGGTTAGATCGGAAAACACGCTTCCGTTGTTGATAGGCTAAACGCGTTCACTTAACCTTGAAAATAGTCTCACGATGCCTCACAGTCGGCTTTGCAATTTAAGATGTATCGTGCGGTTATTCGCCCTTATAACCAAATACTTTAGTTATTAGTATGTATATTATATGTATTATTATACGAAATGACGTTTAATTTTCACAATTCTTTAATGTAAAACAGTTCTTGCCAAATCTTATATTAATGGCTTAATTTTTATTTGTTTAAAGACACCAACAACGTAACTTATGGTATAATAATCATACTTTATAAATTGTATGTTAAGTAATAAGAGTAAAGAATATTTGGCAACTGACAAAAATTAGACATATGTTTTCACACCGATATTGAACTTGAACATTTTGTACAAAATAATTCATATATGTAACTGCAATCATTGTATTTCTTTAGTAGTAACAATGAAGACACTTTTGACAGCTTGACACACCATCAAACCTTTTCTTGATAATAAAACGATTAATTTGTAATATGAAAAAGGTTAAAATAAAACCTTATCCAACTGTATCACTTATTTATCAAGGTAACGAATTAAAACGAATCTAGTTTTGAAGCTCTTTAAAAAACTACGTTCTTAATAGAAACGGCAACTATAATGTTTTTGAACTGTATCCTATAATAATGTTTTTATAGGAATATTTCTTTATAATATGTAATATAAGTGTCATGTAGATAATTTAATAAAGCTGTAGTACAAATGAAACAATGGTTAAACATATTTAACATATTTATTGGCGTAATGTTTGAGTTAAAACATAAGTTATAATTATATGTACAAAACTATAAAATTAAGTACAAATTGAACACTTGTAAAGTCTGTATCACTTTAAATGAGTCTGTATTTCCCCTATAATAACGCTTAAAAACAATTCTGACTTTTTTATATCTATTACATATATATGTATTAAAAATTAGTACACAGTTCTGAAAGGTCCATCATAAATATAGATTGATACAACTAGAATGGCAATTATACAATATGTTTAGTTTTATATTCACTCAAATATTGTAGATATTACTTTAATATGAACACTGTAAAAATATGAAGTCTTTCAAATAGATTTTATATTATAATCACACTAAATGTCTATTGTTGGTAGTAGAAACCCTTGTAGTCAAGAGCTGCTCTCTCTTCTTGCTGCCTAGCGGCTTCAGGGTTGTTCTTAGCTTCCAACGCAGCGCGTTCCTGAAAAGAAAAAAAAAAAAGTTTCGTTTAAGTTAAAATAAAATTACACAAGTACGTATTGACCAATTTTATACAATTGTTTTTTTTAGTATATAGAATTAAAATATGTTTAATATTCCATGCGTCTACATTTAAGTATGAAATGAATTTATTTAGAACTAGTGTGAAGAAAATATAATAATATTAGTACTACCAAAAATATATTAATAGAAGAACAAAGAAAGTACATTATACGAGAATCTAGAGATACCCATTCCTTAATTTTTAAAAGTAAGAACCCAAAATTTAATAATACGAAAGTTTTAAGGTTTCTAAAAAAATACAAACGTACCTGGTTAGCCTTAATTCCGGCGTAGATAAGATCAAGGCCTTTTTGGATTTCAGGTGATACAGGTGGTGGGGTTGGGATATGGTCACCCTTGACCCTGAAACCGAACTCATCGGCGGTGTACTCAACGTTGATGACTTCTCCATTAGGGGCGGTGTAAGAGTAAGAGCCTTGTTGTACCAGAGCATCTTGGTTCTCGCCAATAGATTTCAGATAACCTTGTTCCTCGGCTTGAATGTTGTTTCCAGTTTCATATCTATAAATAATAATTTTACGACTAATGAGATTGCATATAATAATAAAATTTTAGCAACGTCGACTAACAATTACAGGTGTCAAAAACTGGGACAATAGCTTGTTATTTTTATCACAGCAAATGTTATGGTACTATAATTTCTATTTCTATGTTTATTTGTATGTTCTGGTGTTAAACATGAAAAAAATATGGGAATCAAGACGATGTCTTTGAAGTCGACAATTCACAAACCAAAGAGAGTTTATAATGATTATTTTTTGGTTAATTCTTTAAAGATTAACTTTAATTTTAACTTGACATTATTTAATAATTGTAAATAAATACGAAACTCTTTCAAAACTAATTCTATTGATAATTAAAGTCTACTTCTCTACTTCAATCTTAAGTAATTTAAACTAAATTGAAATAATACTCACGCTGTCTTGTAGCTTCCATCGGTTCCTTGTTCCTTATCGAAACGGATGATGGGGATGAACGTGGTGGTATCCAATTGCACTTTAGGTCTAAAGTCTTCGATGGGTTGAGCCTGTTTGTATTCCGGTTGGTTATAGTAGTTTTGCTCAGCTGCCACTTGATCTGCCTGTTGAGCTTCAGCTCTCAACGAAAGTCTCCTTTGTGGGAGAGCTGCTGTAAGAGCCAGCACGGCCAATAACGTAACCTGGAATTCGGATTTAAGTAAAACTAAGATAATAATATAGGAACATTGTAAAATAAACCAATATAAAGGAAAATATTCGTAATCACAGCAATTTTATATAATTTTTCATCACTGTTTCTTATTTTTTTATCGCCGAGCTTTGTTTTTATCTTTTTATCCAAACTGAAGTAAAAAGTTTATGATACTGAAGCAGAGAGGCACCAAGTGCAAGTCCATTGAATTGTTCTGTAAGTAAATCTTCAGCTTCATGGAGTATATATAAATGTGATATCATGTATAAAAATTTAATCATATTCATAATGTTGTAAGATAAGGTGGAGCTGATACAATGGACTCCATAATTGCGTAATTGCCACACTCGACACGCAGCTTGGTCGAAAGTGGGCCCCGGTGAAACATGTATCGACACTTGCACATCCCAAGGTGCATTGTTTCCATTGAAGTCGTCGCCTTCTCAGCTACGCTTTGTTAGCATTGAAAACGCCCGTTAAAATATTGTCTTGCTTTTACGTAACTAGGGTCATCTCTTTCAAAACGTATCATTCGGCACGGCCTTCAGTATCAGCGATTGCCACATTTAATTTCATTTTTGGCAAAAGTTAATACATGCTTACATAATTTTTTTCATTATCATCATCACGTTATGCCCGTAAAAGAGATTAATAAATTTTCCGTAACGAATTTCTTCCTTACGTATGTTTATAATCGCTGTTGCGTTATAAACGAGTAGCGGTTGTGTTTAACGCTTCAATTGCGAGCCTTCATCCAAAACGTACGTAAAACTGTCTGTCGATCTAATACTTTATACTCTTACGCACTTGTAAGTGTTCTGTATTCCGACTTGTTTATTAAATAACACCTAAATATGTTTATAATCAGTGCACATAACATAAATAAGTTCGTTGCTTTGGCAAATCTTTTCAATTTATGCCGATTACAAAAGGTTCGTTTTTAAAATATCTGTTATCACATATTTACTAATTATTATATTGAACGTAGCTACAAGATCTATAATTAAATTGCTGCAAAAAATCTTAATAATGATGACGATGAAAATACATTATTGCTTATGGAATTTAACATTAACCTAACTTAAAGCTAAAAATTCTACCATTATAAGAACTAAAGCGTTTTTTTAAAGGATACGCTGCATTTATTTTTTATGTTAAATTTATATGAAAATGTAATACAATAACTACGAAAAGCGAACATTTTCTATTTGTTTTGAGCGGCTTTGTTTAAGAGCGTTGAACATTTATAGATTTCTTACTGTTTTGTTGTTTACCTAAACTAATATTTAATTGAAACTGTGATAACGTATAAATCAAGCAAAGCATTATTTGGATTTTATAATAATACTAATAAAAAAAAACGTTTATTAATATGCGTTATTAAAGTCAAAGCTTTTCGCATATCACCTGTTAGCAAAATTTAAAACATTTGAGGCCATATGAGTCGTGACCTAGAAAGTAATATTATGCAATTCGCCGACAAGATGAACAAGATCGTTTGTGTAACACAACGTTTTTAAAAGTAGGTAACGTACAATAGAAGATATATTGGTCTAGACTATTCTAAAGAAACCAATCAATTTTAACTTGTCAATGTCGATTAAAAGTGAAACTTGAAAAGTTATTCGTAAATTACAAAAAATTAACAAATCATTTCTTATTTATAGTTGCGTGGAATTGCAACAATACAAAAAATAAGTACAAACATAGTAAAAATAATAAGTTATCCAAAAATAAACAACTAACGCTTAATGCTGAAATTGATTAATATGTTCTAATAATGAAACAAGGCGATGCACGACTGGATATACTATGTCAAAGTTCAACAACCGTGCCTCTTCGACTTTGCATCTCGCAAGAGATGATTGCGGAAATCCACAAATATTAAACTAAGATGTCGTTTTTAGCTAATCAAAGACATATTGGTTATAATTTCTACTAATATTAATTTCCAATCACTACAGAAATAAGTTGAATAGTTATCGAAATCTTTAATGACAACTTTTGCATCTGATCTAATTTATAAATAATTAAGAATCATGGATAAAAATAAGCCTTTGAACTTACCAGTACTTTCATTGTTATTTTTTTTTTGATAGTACGTGCAGCCGTGAAACACGTGAAGTCTCTTCGAAACTGTGTCACAGTGGTTGTTATACGCTCACTTATATACTTCACCCCTGCCACTTACTCGTTCTCTGCCATGAGACATCACACTTTCATACTCGATTCGTAGCTGCTGTATGCGTGGTTTAACAGCAAGAGATGAAAATTTTCTCCGTTACAATGAACACATGTAAAATAACAATCCGATAATAAGGTTTACCATAACGTACCCTTTATTAGCAATATCTAATTCCGATCTTCATACCTTAGTGTTTACGCAAGGTTGTGACTTTTGCGGAGGTCATAATCTACGACATCTTCGACGCTGCATTTAGATTCCAACTCCATTAATATGTCAACATTCTGATTTAACGATTGTTTTACATATAACCAGTTGAGTAATTGTAAAATGATATAGAATAAAATGTCAGTTCTGAACTTTCGTTTTTATTAGTTGTATTTTTGATAGTCAATAATTTTCAAGAAATCGTTTATCACACAGTAAATCTGTATGAACATTGTAAAGTAACTTACATAAGGAATGGGCGTTGTTTCTGCTTAGCACTAAAGTAACATGTTAGTATTAGTTATCGCTGTAGCTTGTGTAACAATAGTCTATCTGTTAAAGGGTGCTTTCGTACACTTGACTGACGTACCTGGACAGCCTTGATACAGGCTACAGCGTTTAGGTAATCTACTCGATATACTATATTCATAGCTTACTTTTTAGTACTTTGAAAATACAACCCTAAATAATGCAAATGTAGTAAAACTGTTACTATAAAAAGTTCCCTATCGTTTATTTTATAATAGTAGTTTTAGTATTAATCAAACCGTTTTTTAACATTCCATTACATGATAAGTGCTTACAAAACTTTTTTTCGTAATGTAGTACCTAATATTATATAACATCTTAGTCACATAAGACATTATACCAATAACTATGATAAAACGACAGAACGCTTATTTTCTATTTTTATACGATCAACATTATTATAGCAGCGGATTTTTGTATCATTTATTTTTCTAATGTTATGAAATTACGCTTTCGCATTTCCTTTCTACCTAAAATTTTTATAATTTGGAAGTACAACAACTGCGGCACTATAGTTTATTATGATGTTAATAATGACTTCGTCAGGCTTGATTAAATTCTTGCGAAATGTCGATAACTTTCTTTTCACAGTTGATTTCAGTGATATTAATCATATTGGAAATGAAAATGTCAGTGATGATTTAAAAAATATTTAGCGAACAACTTCTGGGAGGCTGCGAGAGAGTTTGGTGTGTCCTTGAAACAAATTTAGTCTGCCAAATATAGCACATACTAATATTACGATCTTCTAAAGTAATATTAAAAGTTGGAGTGAAATTCGCCATTGATTAAATATATTTTAAGTTAATAAAGTGGAGTATTTCAGTTGCTATCACTGTTGCCAAGGAGAAGTTACGTAAATCGTCTCCATCCATAAACTTGTCGACATTAATTGATAACATAACTCGCTTCAGTCATGTCATGTAAAAGGTCGAAAAAAATTTTTTTACACCTTTTTATTTTAATATCTGAATAATTTATAATATTTTTAAACGATTATGTAAATTGAAAAACAAAATGTTTTATGTATTACGCTTAACAATTTGTAAGCCATTCTTCCGTATTTAATAATGAAATTCTTATGTATTTCCTACTTAAATGTCAAAAGAACAACAAGTTTAAAATTTTTGCTTCATAGTTAATTTGGATAATTTATTTACATTAAATAAACATAAGAAGTTAATGTTTATATCGGCTCGCCCCTGATTATTATTTTTATTCTATCTACAAGTTTTAAAGTTTCCTCTGAATTTAAGAGGATAATTAAATACAAATTTTTAACTACCAAAAATAACACTTAACACTATTTTATGGTTTTTAAGTGACAATGGGACTATAGATGATGAAAGCTATTCGTTTAGAATTCTTATGTATTATGAGCAAGCACTCTTATGCTCCCATATGTTATTATACAAAACAGAGAGGTTTTAAGGCAGCAGGTTGTCAATATGAACGTGGTGGCCAGCCAGACAGTTTTAAAAAACCCTACCCACTATACAAACTCATCGCATGTGACCCCGGAATCGAACGAGGATGTTAACATCTAGTTATTACGACAACAGGCGAAAAGGCGAATGTTGTTAAAACACGTACAAACTTTCCACGCGTGTATATAATTTTTATACATTAATAAATATTTATAATTTAAAGAAAGAGAAATCGTTGCAAGTTAAATTATTACAAAAAAAAATTAATGGTCATGTCTATATTATGTTTTAATATAAGAAAAAAATATGTATTCAGAAATTATGCAAGTTTAAAATTTTGTAACTTATCTAAACATTAGAACAATTTTAGAAGAAAATTAATATATAATGCTTTAAAAAAATAACAAGTTTTTTTTATGGTTGCGATGCTAGCAACTTTGGCAGTGGGGCTACTTTCAAAAGGTCGCATTTTAACTGCCAAGAAATAACGTGTTACTATGTTGTTTCATCTTTCGTCACATGTGAAAAAAAGACGAATGTTATATGGAAATACAGGAATTTGTCTTACAGGCCAAAACTAAACAGCTTAACAAGCAAATTTTAAAAATATAAAAGGATGGATATAAACAACTTAGAAACTTGTTAAAATAAACAATACCGTGTACATATGACTCAATTGTGACATCCTTAATGAACTTTTTTCTGAATAAGTTTACTCATGTTTTGCACAATAATACATTGAAACTTCGTATTCTGCAACATAAAAAAAGTACAAAATTGTCTAGTAATATTCAATCGACGAAATTACACGTGTACTTGAATAATTTTCTACAAATTTAACATGTTGCTAGCATCTTATAATCTCTGTATAAATATTTATAAAATCAACTTAGTTATTTACAATATTTTATTTAAAAAAAAATTCAACAATCTCAAAATAGTTGAATTTTTATAACACAAGAGCTTTGCATTTTAATTAGTTATGTGACTAAATAACATTGAATATATTTATAAGCTTATTAATACTCTAAATTATCGTTATCTAAAGAGGTCTTAAAACTTGTATTTACATTATAATTACCTTTAATGGCGCACATTTTACTACTGATACGAATACTTGTATACGTATTCGCGAAAAATCGGTCTGCCACATCTTTAGATTCTACTTTTGGAATCTGGCTGACATTGTACTTACTAGTGCATTTTTATATTTCGTCGATGTTAAAGAAATTTAAAATATGTCTTACAAATTCAAAGACTTTGTACGATTGGTCATTTGATCGGTATTTATTCACAATATTTCTATTTGTACCCAATAACTTTCCTAAAATCAAAGGAGTGTACGCGAATCCTTACAGCATTAGTTATTGAAAGTCTACTATATCACTTAGATCGTTGTTTTCTGTATTTAATTAAACATTTGTGTGATCAACGTATAATTGTACTAACAAATTAGATTAAACTATAAGAATCGATATACGCAAATATAAAAGTGGATAATCGCATTCGCAATTGTCCATAAAGAAACTTTCGTTAAAAGTACTGGGTCTAGATTCTGATTGTAAAATAAATTCAGTTGCTAAAGCTTTGTTACAATACTTATAGCTATTAACATGACCTATTATTTTTTATATCTCATCGCTATAACATGCCGCTCATACATTTATACATAAACATTATTATGTAACACGGGTAGACAGCAAGACATTTTTAAATATGAATGTAATATTTTTGACATAATATAGTGATTACTACAGTAAGAATGCAATCGTGCTAAAGCCAAGTGGCATTGGCAGCCTACGTACATCCTACTCTGTTACTAATCGAAGACAAACTTAAGAAGACACTTCATAATGTTCTTCCTTTGAAGGTTAAATTATCGACAATTACACAAATTATTTCTCATGGTATAAATCATCATTTCTCTTAATTCGATGAGGAGCCTTAACGAAATATTTTGCCAGTTACAGTAACTAGACTGATAACCAGTATTTGATCTTAAATCATATCCCTTATAATTTGTTTCTTTTTGTAACATCATTGGTGTTCAAGGTTAAGTAAAGAGAAAAGTTTTTATATTTTACATAGATATACTTATAGGGCCATTTACTCGTATTTATTATATCAATTGCTGAAGCGGTAGATTTCGATGCATGTCAGTCACGCATTCCCTGTAAGCCCGATATAATTATCGATAGGTTCTAATAAAAATATATAATCCGAATTTTTAAATAATAACCGGACATACGTCTTTGAAATATAAACTATAAGAAAAGCGAAATGTATTTATTTCTTTACTACTTTAACTAATTATATTATATAACAGTAATGTGCAAACATTACTGTGGTAACGAGACTTGACAACTCATGTCTCAAGGCGTCGAGCGCAATGTGGTGCAGTTTATACCATCTTAACTAACACCACGTTGTTATGGGCAGGCGTATCACTTACCATCAGGTGAACGCATTGCTCGTCTCGTCGCCGCGTCGAATAAAAAAAAATATAACAAATCTTTTATTAGTTTTAATATTTATGGTCACTGCTGAAATCAGGCCATCCCCACTGATTTAATTTAAGTATATCATGTATGTAGATTTTATAACGATATATTCTTTTAGAATGCTTTTAGCAATTAATTTAGTAAATAGATTCAGCAATATTAACGTTCATTAAGAAACTCTCAGTATTAAAATTCCTTAGGAAAAATAGTGTAAAAACTTATTAAAAGTTTGTGTTCATTGGAATTAAAAACAGTCAATGGAACTTCTCAAACTCAGGACCTATCTATTTTAAAGGAATAAAATATTTTATAATAATAATTATGTTTAAGTAAATGTCTTAATATATTTTTATATGTGTGTCTCTAACTCACGATACTTCAAGAAACTTGTAACCATCGTTAAAACAAAACTGCATGATGCACGATGTGTATTAGTTATTGATTTCGTAATGAAAGTGAGAGGAGAAACACTCGCTTTTCAAACACTGGCGTAGATGACTTGCCCTGACCTTGACATTTCCTCACCTGGTATTCTAGAGTAAAGAATTAAAGACACGCAGACTGACGACAACGTACTTACACATCATGATGTTTACTTATGTCATTCTATGGTCAATACTGTGCAAAGAAACAGGTTTGATTGTTTTTATGAAAAATTCATTATTATTTACTAGAATTTGTAATTGAAAATACGAGAAAATCGAGTGTTTTTGGACTAAAAGGTTTGCGGTTGAAAACCGGGAGATTTAACATTCGGTCTTCAGCAGGAATGATAAAAGACGCTCTTCGTCTTTTTGTCGGCTATTACATCTGTATCGGACTCATAAGTCGAGAATCCGGAAACCATGAGCTAGATTATAATCAGTCTCTTTCAAAGAGTGAGTATCACTTCATAACCTCTCATTTCCATATAAAAAATCTTCATTGATTCATATTTTTTTTAATTCTTGCTATTACTATAGCCATATTTTTTCGTCTTTGTTGTGGTGTGTTGCAATTACATTAGAATTATAGTTACAGGGTTTTCAATACATATTTCTTTTTTACAGGATCTCGTCTCTTGAACCATTATTTTAATAAGAATTATTAAGTAAATAAAACGTTGTCACGAACTATAAAGTTATTTTGACATGACAGAACAAAAAAATCGCCGTATTATGTTTATCAAACATTATCATAACTAGATATTTTACAATTCATTCGCAACAGCTTTATATTATTTAGCATAAATTTAGAGTATAATTTTTGACTAATTTAAGTGTTGAATAGAATATTTATCATGCGACTAACGCGTGAATCTGAATAATTAAAAACCTTTTAAAATGGTAAACAATGTGTTAAACGAGTTTTCAGGAGCGACATAAAGGTTTGCCCACGTGACACGTAAATTCATGCAAACAATATAGTTTTATTAAAGTCATACGATCAGATTTATGTTTTTAAATGGTTTTGTTTTCATTTATTTTTACTATGATATTGAAAGGATGCTGATTCCAGTGATTAGGTTAAATTCTTACTCCAGAAATCAGGATCTCTGCGTACTTATATGATACATGTAAAATTACAATAAATTATATTATCTTATCAGATCTTGTCGTATCTTATCTATTTTAAAATAAATTTCAATAACATGCGCATCAATCGTATAGAGCGGGTATGCGAGACGTCTGACCTTAATCCATTTGATTATGAATGGAAGGTAACATGCCATTTCGAAGTATTATAAACTTAACATTAAAATATTGAATGAAGAGCATGCGATTATCAGAAAATTATTTAATATAAAGCTATAAAATACTATCGGAAACCTGTTTTTGTTAAATTTTCCAGAAACAAAGCTAAAAGTTGTTTATTATAAATTGTGCTGAATGAATATATAATAGAGGACGGTAAATATTTTGCAATTTATTTTATTATTTTTGTTTACTCCACAGTTTACCGCTACGCATCACACAAGATGTCGATTTTGAATCAGATCATATTTTAATATTTTCTTTCTGTTACCCTGTAAATATTTTTCATTTACCATAGACTAATTACCTTTAATTTCACAACACGTTACGTGATAATATGGCCGAACATAGGAAAGCATGCTCGCTTAATGTGTGGTAGCCATTAAAATTAACTAATTTTTCGATTTCTTATGATAAACTATTATAAGAAATCGAATAAGGGCCCTAAGTAAAAAAGTAAACTGTTAGTTGCTGCGCTGCCGAGGCAAATATAGAAACTTTTCTTTAAATTGCTGTAAACTTTGAACAGTTATTTATTGCTAACTTATTGTCATATTATTATTTATAAATTGTAATAGCGCCTAAATTAAGTATACATTTTAACAACTAGTAATGCCAAGTAATGATTATTTTAAACTTTGAAATTTGCAGTGAACGTCGCTGAAAATCAATGACTAATTTTTATTAACTTTTGTGATTTAATAGCAACTGTTATATTCAAAATTATTAATACTTTTTTAGAGTAGGCGCAATACCGTTTTTTTTTACAAATAACATAACAAACAATTCGTTGATGAACCATGCAGTTCAATAACAGTTTGGCATTTATTAATAATTATGCTGGTACATTACGTACATGATTAAATTAACTTCATAGGTGTTTTTGCGGGCATATTGTTGTTTTGCTGGTTTACAAACACTGCAGAAGGAATTAATTATGATTCAATGTATGTTTACGAAGACTTTGTTGCAAACATTATTCCAGGATGTGTATAAAGGTATAAATATTTTCGTGTTAGATAAATCCAAACGTATTGTTTGTTGTATTAAAGTTATTTAGTTTTATATTTAACTGTAATTTATTTACAGAAAAAATTTAGAAATTGCAGTTCTGCGTAACATTAAAAATGTATATAGTGCATATTAAAAGTTTGCAACAAGTTTTAATGCTTGTATGGTATTTCAAATTCACGAGTGCGGTCGGCGTTTAGTTATGGTTTGGCATATACAAGTGCAAGGTATATCAGTGTGCGTGGCAACATAGAGCACGAAGTACGGTTAGCTAGTCGGATTTTCGTAAATAATACCCATAATTATGTAAATAATTATTTTGAAATATGGTCACATATATATGCAGTAATTGGTCTGTTTGTCCATATGCTGTACATAGACGATCTTAGATTTTAGGTGACTGGATAGATGGAGCTGACAAACACTAGTTATTTATTATTGTGTTTTAGCTTAAAACACATTCTTAAGCTTGTGGGACTTAAAACTTCATCAGGCTCGGGGATTTTAAAAAGTTTAGAAAAAGAACCTTGTTAATTATTACTCTCCTGGAGTTTTCGGTTTCTTCGACAAACACTGTGATAACCTGCCAAATGCAGACAAGATTGTTAAACTACACATCCAACCTAAGGAGCCACTTTTTACACTTCGAAAAAATGAGTAACAAAATTTGTTCCGAACTCTCCAAATTATTTGTATCTAACCAACCTAACAAAGGAATCTTTATACTGTGTGATATATAAATACAGACATGTCAATAAGTACCAATTACAACCATGAAAATTGGTTGAATAATAAATAAATCTTTATGTTGCAGCATCATCTGACGGGGAATTACGAGTATATCAAATTGGACTGTGCAGAATTTTTATTTTCACATATATGGCATATAAGTAAAGTAATATTCACTATAAGGACCATCTTTTATTATAACAATAAGTGTGTATTTAGTAGCTAATTATTGATTAAAAACATGGAAACTGTTCTAAATACCACTTTAATTTTTATAACTTTTTATGAATTATACTTTTATATTCTATATATTTATTTTGTATGAAAATGGTTGGTAAATGTTTATTAATATATCTTTTATATTGTTACGGAACGTCGCGGCCACTAGTCAACCTTAACTTCACTGAAAACCAGCGTTTTAGCAATCTTTCACAGCACTTATTGAGCCGGTGGCCATTTAGACATAGACATAGACATTTATTTTTCAGACAACACACACTCAACATATAAATAAAAAATCAAAACAGGTGGAATATAGAGACTTAAAACTAAAACTAGGTGAGTGATGTGATGCTAAATGGACGCCGACTCAGCATATGCTGTGCAAGAACTGTTGCACAGCGCTGGTTTTCAGCGGAGCCCAGTTTGGCTCGTGCCCGCGACGTTCATGAACAAAATAGAAATTAATTAAATTAGAAAATTAATTAAAGAAATTAAATAAATTATAAATAAAAGACAAATTATGGATATCAAAAAATAAATAAAATACAGTAACAATTTAAACATAAATAAAATATCATACGGTTATAACGGTTTCCATATTATACATTATACTTAGCTACTAAATACACAGTTTTGTTGTCGAAAAAGATGGTTCTTGTAATGAATTTTAAATAATTTTGAAGACTTAATGTTCTAATAGGGGGTGGCAAATTGTTCCAGCATTTAGTAGCCAAGTAACGGTAACTGCCTCTAAATGCAGCGGTCTGATGCTGTGCCATACGCAAAATACAGTTGATAGCCCTTAAACAACGACCACCATCTGCATCCTGCTTCGCCATTTTAGTTTTTCGTAGAGATATTCTGGTTGTTTTGTTTTTAAAACACCATGCAGAAACATTGCGAAATGTAGATCCCTTCTTAAACACATTTTTAACATGTTTGAGCGATTCAAAAAGGGAGTAACGTGGTGGCGCGGAGGAATTTTGTATATGAATCGTGCACATGCATTTTGTACCCTTTGCACTATCCTTTTAGTTTTGCAGAGAAGTCTGGGGCCATAGACAACGTCCGCGTAACCCAAATGAGATAACACAAGCGACTCACAGAGGCGAGTGCGCAGCTCTTCGCTCAAATATTCACGCACTTTATACAAAACTTTGAGCCTATAAAAAGAGGTACGTGTGGTCGCAAGCACATGGTTCTCGAATCGAAGTCGTTAATCCATCATTAAACCAAGATTTCGGGCCTCTGTGACCCGTTCCACCCGTTCGCCACTAATTTGTAAGCCGAGTTGATAATTATGTGTTCGGTTTATCTGACGTTTTGATCCCAGAACAATATATCTAGTTTTACTAGGGTTCAGCACGAGAGTGTTTTCATTTGCCCACTTTGCAATATTGAACAGATCCTGATTAATTTTAGACACTGCAGGAGATGGATCATGCGGCGATAGTGGTAAATAAATTTGTATGTCATCAGCATAAAGATGATATTTGCAATGACGAATTATGTTACAGACGTCCGCCGTGTACAGAATAAAAATAAGCGGTCCGAGTATAGATCCCTGGGGGACGCCTCTTGTAACCGTGCAAGGATTTGACCGTGTTTGAGTACCGTCGTCTTTAATCATGTTAACTAGTTGTGTACGATTTGACAAGTAACTTTCAAACCATTTGACAGTGGAAGGGCCAAATCCGTAAAACTTTAATTTAGACAGCAACAAAGGAATATTTATTGTGTCAAATGCGCGAGAAAAATCGAGGAGAACTAGTACAGTCGCTTGCCCAGAGTCTTGAGATGTTAAAATGTCATCTATTACGTTCATTAGAGCTGTAACGGTACTGCGCCTTTTTCTAAAACCGGATTGTAGGCTAGGTAAAATACCGTTTGCTTCAAGGTAAGATGAGACTTGCGTGTAAACTATTCTTTCTAATATTTTGGATATGCAGGGCAAGATACTTATCGGCCTCAAATCTTTTATATCAGAAACTAAATTTTTTTTAGGTAAGGGAGTGATTAAAGCGGTCTTCCAGGTCTTAGGGAAAGTAGCTGAGAGAATAGAACAGTTTACTATTTTAGTTATTATCTTAAGAGTCTGTGGCAATGTAAGTAACAGCATATCGAGTGAAATGTCATCTATACCCACTGCATTCGACTTAATAGATGCAATTATTTTTGCGACGGTGTTCTCATCTGTAGGTTTAAGCTCAAATATTGTGGATCCATAGCGATGAGACTCGAAATGCGTTATTGTTGACATCGATGCTACTGTACTCCCTGGTATGGTACTAAAATGTTTGTTAATTACGTCAGGGTTAGTTAAATGTTGAGGTAGATCACCATGTTGACGCTTACTAGCCACATTTAATGTTCTTTTGAGATTGTGCCAAAGAGTTTTGGAGTTATTAATGTATTGGTTAATGTGTTGGTTAAAATATGCCCGCTTTTCGCTATCTATAGCGGTAGTTACGCAATGCTTTAATTCTTTGTAATAATTTTTGTGTACCTCTAGACCAGACAAACGATACCGTTGATGAGCCCTATTTCGTAGTTTCATCATTTCACGAATAGTAAAGGTTATCCAAGGAGGCGCACTTTGTCTTACTTGTCCACATTTAATTGGGGCATGTAAGTTAAACAATGTTAATAAAGTTTTATTAAATTGCGCAACCATATCATTCACATTGTCTATGTGTGAAATAGCTTTCCAATTAACACACTCGATGTCACGATTAAATATTTTTAAATCTATATCCTTGAGAGGCCGGTATCTAAACTGACGTGGAGGCGGGCGTACGTTTTTAATTTGTAATTCTACAGCAATGAATGCGTGGCTACTTAAATTGCAATTATGATCTACATTTATTTTGGTAATAACTGTGTTACTACAGACTAAATCGATTAGAGTTGAACTATGTTCGGTGAAATGAGTTGGCTGCGGGGGGGGGGCAATGTGTTGTTGCAAATTGAAATATGTTAGAAAATCATTGAGTTTATCGGTATTACCATTGTGAAATAATAAGTTAATATTAAAATCTCCCATTATAATAATATAGTCATAATTAGAAAAGGTAGAAACGGTATCGGTTAAAGCATCAAAAAACGTATCCACGTTCAGCCACGGAGGACGATAGGCTGTACCAATGATAAGTTGCTTCTTGTTTACTGGGAGACTTAGCCACATCTGTTCGACGGACGGGGCGGCGGGGTGCGCGCGCGTGCGGGCCGCGAGCCCGCGCCGCACATAGAAACCGACACCCCCGCCGCGCGCGCGGCCCCCGAACCCTGCGCCAGCTCGCGGCTCGTGCCGCAGCCGGTACCCGGGCACTGCAGGCGCACGATCGTCCTCGCCATCGCGCAGCCAGGTCTCGTTTATGGCCATGATGTCGACATTATGTTCGAGCATTGCACTTATAAATTCATCATGTTTTGTGCCTAAGGAGCCCGGGTTAAGAAGACCTAATCTGAAGTTACTTTTTTTGGAAGTCATCTTAAATAAAGAACAATTTTAAAATAGATGATTGTTTTTTAAATTGGGCTCCTTTCATATAACCAATAAAGCGCAAGGGAAACGATCGTATTCTTTGGAATGCCAAATATGGAGTAATTACATAATAAGTTAAAAAAACAACATGATATATAAGGATAAATTAACATAAATGCCAAAATATATGACAATACATAAAAAAATGTATAAAACATACCTAAATATATATACCACAAAAAATAATTTAATATGATAATCTCTTGGGCACTGATGCAATTAACTAATATAATATGCAATGCACCTAATGACCCATGAAAACTATTTAAGCATGGTTCATATGCATAATTAGCATTTTCAAATACGGTAACAAATAGTATATAAAAGAAATTAATATAATACTTAATATAAACGAAGTATATAAATGCATAACATTTAGACATCACAACACTCACACACGCTAAGGCTACGTAATGCGATTTCACTGAAAAGTTATATCCATATTTTGATACTCTAAAGTGATATTCGCTGAAGTATATAACATATGTATTAAAATTATAACATGATTTTAAATGAGATAACTGAACAAATATGATTAATGTTTTTGTTTCACATAGTAAATAAGCAACGTGTAATGATAATTAGCCTTCACCCGACTCCACACAAAATTAAATACATTAATAATAATCAAACAGGAGATCCACAAAAAACCTTCTCAATGTCGCTGTCCTCGCATATCCGATGCCTGTTTGCGGTTGAGTTACGTCTTACGTAAATAACACCATTCCTGGTCCATACGTAGCGCCAGTTGTGTTTCTTAGCTTCCTGCCTCGCTCTGTGAAACATTTGCTTGTTGACATATGTCAGGCGCTCGTTGACATAGAATCGCGTGGTCTCTGCGTCCATGTTGAAGCCCGATGTGTCGGCGCCGCGGCGGACACGCGCCGCGCGCAGCAGCTGGTCGCGCACGGCGCGCCGCGCGATCCGTACCACGAGGGGGCGCGGGCGCGGGCGCGCGGGCTCGGCGCTGTCGCCGCGGCGGCGCGCGCCCGCTCGCTCCGCGAATACAATATCTCGTTCATCCAAATCAACGCCCAATTTTTTCGCCACCAGAGTTAACACGTGCATTGAGTTTTCTCCGTTCTGTTCAGGGATTCCGGTCAGCTCGACATCGTTTAAAAGAGTAGCTTGGTCTCTACTGTTAATGTCTCGTTTCAGCTGCGAAACGATATCCGTCAGGTCGTTGTTAGACGGGGTTGCATTACCTTCCTGTGACTGTTCAAGCTGGCAAAGACGATTTTCAACACTATCTAATCTTGTGTTAAAATCTGTCATTGTACAATTTAGCTTTGCAATCTCTTGACGAAAACAAACCATTTCTACGGAAAAATTTTTTAATTCCGTTCGCAGAAGCTTTATCTCTTGAGCTAATATCCCTTCAGTTTGACAATCGACACCGATCTCCGCAGACGCCTCAATATCTTCCAATGCTGTAGTCTTAGTAGTCTTATTTCTACATATTTTACAGATCCATTTAGAGCTAATTTTTGATTCGGGGCTAATATTGGCACATTGCCGATGATAAACAATTGAACATTTAAAACATTTCGCGCCATCTGTCTGTGAAGAGTACTTTCCACAGTGAGCGCATTTGCTAACCATTATTGTATGATTTATAAATAATACAGCAATTAAAACCAGTTACCAGATTGCGCTAGTATTGGTGTTATAGCTGATCTGATTTTGCAAGATCCTTTTAAAAGATTTTTAATTCTTTATGTACATAAAATGTGCACTATAATTTGTTATACGATGTAACACTGTTGACACAATCTCTCACTCATTTCGTCACTTAAAACTAAAACTTTAGTTTTATGTTTCAATATTTTAACGATTATGGTTTTATTTGTCTGTTGAGTGTATGTTGTCTAATAAATACATGTCTATGTATAATAAGTACGGTAATAATTATGTTGGAGTGCATCAGACATAATTTATAACAAAGGGGTTAATAAAGAATCTCTATGAAATTGTACGAGTGCATACTAGTTTTTGTGGTACCTTGTAATGGTTAATTATCAAATAGAAATAAATTGACCAGCTTATAAAAAATGTATTTAAAGTGATTATTTAAAAAAAAATATTTTAAATAGTTGTCTTAGAACTAACACAACTATATATCACATTTTTCATATTTTCATCGAGGTAAAACATTCCGTATTTTGTAAGCACCATTTCCAAGCGAGTATATCCATTATTGTTCCTTAAAAACTGTAAAGAAAGTACGTTTTCAGTTGGCTTTAAAAAACTTCTATTGTAAGTTCCTTTAAGCTGAAGAGGCTAAAGTGCTTACTTCCAAGTTGGATAATTCTGTTCCATCATTAGTTGTATCAGAATCAGTTAAAGTGGATCCATCAATAGCCTTTTCCGTGACCTCCTCCATTGAAACCAAATCAGCATCTTCTGTTGTATCACTCGCTACTGCAACCGCAAGTGGAGTTTCTTCTCCAGAGTCTTTGGTTGTTTTATCCTCTGAACTGTCGGAAGTGTATACAGACTTCGAAGTAGTGCTAACTTCGGCATCCGAAACGGTTTCTGTTAAAGATTCATGAGAAGTTGCTGTAGTTTCAGAATTTACTTGTTTGACACCTACAACGGTGTTTGATGGACTATCAGCTTCTTCTAAGTGATCTGTAGATTGTGAAGTTTTCATATCCGCCGATTCGGTAGTCGAGATGTCAGCTGAATGCAAAGAAGTAGATGTAACCGTCTCCGCAGCATCTGACTTTTCTTCAGATGCAGAAGAATTTAAAACCGTTGTAGCAGAATCTTTTGAATTCGCTTCAGACTTTGATTCCGAAATTGTAGAAATTTTTGCAGGCTTTGAAACATCATTTCCGTATTTAGTTGTTGTACTTATTTTTGAATTGTTGTCTGATACTGAAGAACGTAGGACAGCAGATTCTGTACTCTCTGAATTTTGTTTTGCGATATCTGTCACTGTTGTAGCAGAGTTTTCTAAACTTTTAGAGATTGTGGACGTTTCAGAAGTTTTTTGAGTTATACTTTCTGAAGGAGGACCTTTATTTGCTAAACGAGCAGTAATCACAGGAACCGAATTCGGTGGCTCTATCATAGGTAAGTGCATCGAGTCTGATTCAGAATTATCAAGCGATTTCAGCACACTTTTAGACTTTGCAATTATATTTGATAAAATAGGAGCTGGTGCTGGTGAGCGAGGTAAATGATTACCTACTGGCTGGAAACCGTTTTCATCCGCAATGTAACTGTAAAATAAAAACGAATTAACAGCACACAATACAGAATTTTTTTTATTCCAAAAAACATGTGTAAAATTAATCTACCTTACAGTGATGACAGTTCCGTCGGGAGCAGTATACGAATATGAGCCCCGTTGTACATGAATTTCATTACTGTTGTCATCTTCATCACTTTCCTCATCCTCTTCACTACTGGCACCTCGACTTGTAGCATTTGGAATAATTTTATCGTACGAAGTCTCTTCTCTTTTTATTCCATTGCCAGTTTCATAACTATAACAATAAACAAACAAACGTTAAAACCAATTGATTCTCATTTCTCATTCTGTTTTTTATACATCCATTAATTCACAATTAGTATGAAATTTCTGCTTTTCGAGTGAGAGAGTTTCAAATATATTCTTAAAACTTTGTGAGTTTGTTACCATAATGTTAACAACATTATTGGTATTTGGAGAGTTACATTAATTGTGTAAAAAATACGTTTTACAATCACTTCATATAACTGAAATTATTTGTAAATGGTGTCAATACATTTTCCTAATGTGAAATGTGAACTTAATTTTTTTTCTATTTGTAAAAAACACAGATTTTCGCCATGTGTATTAATGAATATACATGCAATAATAAAAATAAAGTTACCTGAACTTGTATGTCCCATTAGCATCTAATTCTTCAGACTGCGAAACAATTGGTATTACAGTTGGTGGTTGTTTTTCCGACGGAACCACAGATGTCGGTGCCCCTAGTACGTTTGTCACTGCAAGACTAAGAAAAATTAATTTATAAATCATTTTTATATTATCTAATCGCATCCGAAATATACCGATGAATGATAGTCCAGACTTCATTTCGACTTATATGTAAGATTCATCTATTTACACTATCCTCCCCCCGCCTTCCGGTGGTACTAGTGTCAGCGCACGCTAAACACTTCAACCTTAGTAGAAGACTGATGTGTTCTTCAGAAAATTGCACAATCGTCAAGGTGTCAATAATGTGACACAAAGGGTGACGATCAATCGTTATTAAAGTAAACTCAACGCAGTGTAAACAACTCCCTGAACAGAATTCTTACATATTATTTTTTTAGTTCTTTGGCTATTGAAAACGGGAATTATCATTTAACAGCATTTACTAAACAGTAATAATTTTACACTAGTATATTATAATAAAAAAATGTTAAAACCATGATGCTCCGAAATACTCTTTTCTCTTTATCCGTGCGAATCCTTATACTTTAGCGATATCACTGGTGCATGGTACACCTCCACACTTTTTCATTCTATGAATGTTTGCCAATGGTTTACTGGAAGAATATTACTTTGACTGTTAACCTCGCCATTGTCCATATATAAAATTTTGTATTATAAAAATGTTGCATGTTTATTCTTGTATGTGTATACATAGGGAATAAGATAAAAATATAAAACATAGATAATAAGTAAAAAAACTCAAACATCAAAAGTAATTGGTGTTGACGTTCATTGAATGTTGATGCCGTAATATAACAAAACATGGGTACCTGTTATAAGTATAAAATATTTTTCCTACTCTTGTCAGACAAGTAATTCGGTTATCTAGAGGTATAAGACAGATTTAAGTTGTACTCGTGACTCATCTTTATTACGGACTCAAGCGTGGCAGTGTTGTTGTACAGCTTTAGAGAAATTAATTATAACTATCTAGAATGCTTTTACGTCATAATTTGATAGTAATTATAACTATAAGTAGTTTAGTTTGTGTACAGGCACGAAACGGAATACGTGATCGTTATAGATTTAATCACCCACCATCAAGAGAAACTGTTGACTCAATACCAGTGGCAGTGCCTTATAAAAGTGGAGACGCTCGTGAAGAAAAATCGATTAATCTTTCTTCTGGCTTCCAAACAACCTCTGAAGAGGAATCGTATCTTACAAAAAATGATGATGAAGCAGTTGCGAGTTACATACAAAATATATCAAGTGAAGTAGCGGAACCGGAGAAAGTGAAAAATAAAGATATAGGTCGTAGGTCTTCGGATAGGAAGTCAATCATAAGACCGAATTTAGAAATACCAGTAAACGTTGCTTATGACACAGAATCCGGGATCTCGAATGCCAATAAAGAAATAAGTGATCAAAGAGTGACTGGATCGATTAAGAAGCGAAAGCAAGTTACAAGACGTTTGCAAAAATCAAAATATGATGAAAGTACAAAAGATGAAGTTGCCATTATTGATAATAAATATAAAGAGGAAAAAAGTATTGAAAACACAGCTTTCATTGGGTCTTCAACTTCAATGCCCATACAAAACATTCCGCTAAGTACTCTAGCTCCAATAAATATCGGAAAAGAAAGAAAAAGAATGCGAACGCGCGCTCCGGTTGTACCAATAGTAAATGAAAAAAACTTCGTTTATGCTCATAGTGGTAACTTTCATTACAGGTAACTTGCACTGACAGATATGTTATTACTATGTGTATATGTCCTCATTAGAATATAGTCATTAATTTTAATTTGTGTCTTTCAGCTTTGAAGGTGGTGATGGGACGAAAGTATTTGAGGAAGGCTCATTAAAAACAATTAACGATGAGACTGGAGAGGCTGTTTATGGTGGATTTTCTTATAAAGTAAATATTTTCAAATATATTATCTTCAACAAAGTTTAGTAGTACGATGTCTATCGTTTAACTTATCTTAGTAGAGCAAAACACTTGGTTATCGCAATTTTAAGAACTTTACTAATATTTTTCTTTAGTAAGTTATATCCGCGAAAATTAGGATGATGAATAATTCACGAATTTTGTTTTAGGATAAAGAAGGCAACGATTTCAGCTTATCATACACCGCAGATGAAAATGGCTATCAACCAGTTGGTGCGCATCTTCCTACTCCACCTCCCATTCCGCCCGCGATTGCACGTGCCTTGGCATACCTTGCAACGAAATCCATTCCACAACCCACTGAAGCCACAGGAAAGCTTGCTTAGTTAAGAATAATAAACTTTTACAAAAATCTTAATTAATAAATCATAGTTTATGAGAATAAAAAAAACATTCTTTAAACCTATTCCAAATCCTTTTATAAATAAATCATTCTAAAAAGTAACCTCTAAGATAATAAAAAACTTTTAAAAAAATCTTTTGTTTACACAAAAAGTTCTAAATTAAAAATACAGGATGGCTTTGTTTGCCTTTTAAATTGGTTTATATATTGTTGTCGAATTGATTTACTGTGCAAATTAACAATTTTACACGTATAACCGCAACCAATTAGTTAAATTTTTCATTTTGCGTAATCCACTCAAACATTCTAAATTTTCTCTATGTATATGTTTAACATTAGTATATTTTAGTATTTTACATTACTGTAACAGTTCTGTTATTTGTATAAACATATACTAAATATATGGTGCCATTTATCTAACTCTTTGTTGAAACTTTTGTTACGTTGAATACAACTGAGTTTTAAGCAGACTTAAATGTTCAAATGGCGTCGCACTTGTCCATGACCTTGCAGTCTCGTTTATCAAACAGGTTACCGATAAATGCTTGTGGATCCATAGAGTTGTCTATTTCGCTGCAAACCGCTTTATCAAATTTTTATAAATTTTTATTACATTCTTCTTCTAAGTCGTATTTCCTCATGACTGAGGGTCGTGGTCATCATGTTTTTATTGAAACTCACGACGACTCTCTTGGCAGTTATAATGGAGTGGTTTGCCATTGCCTTCTCCATTTCACATACTAGTCTGACCAATGATGGTCATGACATAGATATGCAGGTTTCCTCACGATGTTTTCCTTCACCGTCAAAGCACGTGATATTAGTTGGTGTTTTTTGCTAACTGCACATAAATTGAAAAATTCATTGGTGCAGGCCGGATTCGAACCCGGTACCTTCGCATTGGAAGGCCGGCGTTCAAACCACTAGGCTATCACGGCTTTTATTACATTAGATGCGCAGAAATATGGTAATAATTAATATTTTAATTTTTTGTTCTTATTAACAAATATATTAATAAAAAGCAACAAGCTTTTCGTGATTTCGTTTAGGTAGTTTTAATATTTGATTTAGCGCCGCACCAGCAATAACAAGTGAGCATTATTCTGAAAAAAATGTGGAAAAAAATATGTATTGTTTAAAAAACCTATATGGTTAATATAAATAATTGAAAACTTATTTAATACAGGCCGTTCTTCCACTAAATTAAATCTTTTGTGCCAAATAAATTACACTTCCAGTATTATCTTAGGAATTTTAATAATGAACAACCCGGAAAAAGTATATTCTATGTTCTTTTAAGTTTTCTAAAAATAATCTATTACGCAAGATTGTCTTTTGTTTTAAACGACAAAATGTTTACCTCTGATGTTTTCGGGATAAATTATAGAATATACAGGAAATGACCTCACCGATTAGCACCTCTGACCGATGTGGTGGAAAATTGTAGTGCTAATAAATACGCTATGTAATCATAGTATTCTGTACTTGTGAGTTATAATAAAACATTCAATGTTCATTTACAATGCATCTTTGGCACTGATTTTGCATTTATTAAAAATAAATATTCAATATTCAACATATTCGTACCGATTAGTCTCTTTTTCTCACACATTTCACAACATCACCATTTTTATTTGATTTTTTATTGCTTTCTTAAAAAAAAAGGTGTGTTACATAACACTCTGTAAACAGGCAAAAGATACTACATTTATGACCAATGACTAACAATGATAAAAAAATTTCGGTATCTAAATATTTACAGTTTACAAAGTGCTATAAACACTAAATAGCGTACAATAAACAAGTATCGTAAATATTACAGAGTAAATATTGGTCTTGTAAAACAACGTAAAGCGGCTATACGATCAGGCTCTGGATGGTGGTGGTGGTGGAAGCGTGGCCAAATAGTCTAACGCCTTCTGAATTTCTGGAGGAATAGGTGGCGGTGTCGGCAAATGGTCACCCTGAAATTTTTTATGTTAAAACATAAGAGTTATTTTTTTGTATAACTGCCGCAATGACACTTCGTTTATAGAATTGAAGTATACACAACAATAGAAAGGATACTATTTCATTCTAAGCCATATTAGCAATTATTTGACCTATTCAAATGAACAAGTAATTGAATGTACAAAAAGAATTTCTATAGCTTACTTAAATCATAATTTCATTTGATTGTTATGAAGCTGCTTTCTATGTATGTACTGCACTAGAAATATAGCTGAACCAAAAATTTAACCAGTACAACAAGCTAAAATAAACATTAATTAAAAGAGGATTGATTACATTTGGCTTGAAGCCGTTTTCGTCATCGGCGATGTAATTCAGATTGATGACGGTGCCATCAGGCGCAGTGTAGCTGAAGCCCCCTAAGACTGTGATGACGTCATTGCTGTCCGGACCGGTCGCCTTCTTCAGCGTTCCTGTTTCTTCAGCTTTAATTCCATTCTCTGTTTCATAACTATAATTACAAGTGATAATTTAAAAAAAAAATTAGGTTGAACTATTACAATTATTTCAGCTTATTATTGAAGGATGGTCCTCTATCCTACCGTCCATGATGCAGTAACACTTCCTGATATAATGAGTTAGTTAAAAAGTTTAAGAACCTTATTAAGAACGGAACTATAAACAGTGTTTACCTAAATATAAATTAAGCAGCAAAAAGACAAGAACTTTCGGGAATGAGATATTCCAAACCTGAGGTACAATAGATATCATTCATTATGTATAGTATAGCAAAGATTTTGTTAGCGACTTTTGCAGTCGCAATGTTAGTAGGAAAAGAGTGGACAGAGAAAATTTTACTTGGTTGGAGTGCTGCTAGATTCAGTGAGTGCAGTGCTGGATTTTTGGATTTACTGTTTTTTATTTATACGCATCAGGCTAACGCTTTCATTTCACATGGTGCTAAGTAACAATTCGGCCACAATAATACAGTAATGCTATTATGGCGGCAGATTTACAATATGAATATAGAAGCCAGGCGAATTTAAAAAACTCTTCCGCCATCTACACCACAATATGTGGCCTGGAATCTTACCGGGGGTCTCCGTATTACAATACAAGCTCTTAGCCACTGCGCCATGAAGACAGTTGACCTACAAACTTTTATTTTTTTAATATCTAATCCACCGCATCTATGAAGGGGTTTACCATTTTGGGTCATTCAAAAATGTTAAAACCACTCGTTGTTATTAAATTTTAAAAAGTAAAGAAAGTTTTATCGTTATATAAATGCATGTAAGCTAAAGAATATCGATTTACTTGTATACGTATGATCCATCGGGTTGTTGATCAAAATCTTGTTTTAAAATCGCAATGACTTTATCAGGCTGTTGCGGTGCTGCTGCAGCCAAAGCGATTACGGCGCATATTATTATAATCCTCTGTAACAAAAATAACTAAAGTTATTTAAGTAATTCTAGTTATAATAAGCATTACTTTAATTGGAAGAAAATATAGCATAACTGGGGCAAAGTAACAAAAAATTTCCTGAAGAATATTTAAACAAAACACAGAAATACATCTGTATTGATATTTTTTTTTAAATTCATGCATTGATTACAATAACAGATATATAAGACGTAGTTTTTATTAAATTTAACCATTTATTAAAAACCAACGCCTGTGACAATAATCAAGCAAAACTAAAAACAACTAAACGAGCTATTTTTAGTAAAACAGGATTCTAATGAATATGAATGTTCGTGATAAGATTTTATTAATACAACAAATACTACCTAAAATTTGACAAAACTAGCCAAATACGAATTCAATTCACACTTAAAACCGTTTCTTGTAAAGAGAACATTTCCCGGAAAGCATATGTCATAATTTTAAAAGTTTCCGTTTCATTAGATAGCAAAATATTTATAATTAACATGATATATTTAGAAATAAAGTATTTTTGTCTAGATCCGTACTATTTTTACAATAATCGCTTTTGTTTTATGAAAGTGCTCTTCTGTAACACAAAGGTGCAACGAAGATTAAAAAACTCAAAGAATAACAAAAATTATTCATATTTTAAACAATGATGTCATTGTATTAAAAAACAAATATGTTTTAGTATAAAGTAGACCAGACATATGAATAATTTATGAAATAGTAACAATTTATGAACTAGTTTTTAACGTAAATCTGAAACGTATATGCATTTTTTATGGTTTGATACACCAATTTCATTCAGGATGTTTCGTTTGACAGGCCACAAAGCGATTTTTGCAAATTTAAATTATTATTAGCTGTACTAATTACATTACCTTTTTTAATGTTACACTACAAAGTATGAACATTGCATTTTAACTTCCGGTGAAAGAACATAGCGTCAGGAAACAGATTTGTTCTAAGAACAACACCTTTCGTGGACATTAGACATCCGCACGTGGCCTGCTTAGCTAATAAATGTCTTCCTTCTTGTGAAAGGAGGCTCTCGGTCCCAACGGTGGGAACACTGCTTCGGCAATTTATTATTAGTATTTTATTAAATTATTTTTTTTCTAACTTAGTTGAAACACAACTTTAATATCAAAAGACCTTGAAAATTAAAATGATTACTTAAAATTCTACAGCTTCTAGTTGATTCTAGATATCCTTGAAGCTCTTTAGAAATCGACTTGGCACCTCGATTTTTTCTATGGCTTGTAGTCTGAAAATATTGTCTAGTAACTACAGGTGCTATTTTAATTATAAGCATAGTAATATCATTATATACAATATTATAATAGCAATAAACATATCGTAGGATATGTTTTATTAAATCAAATGAACATTATTCTATTCATGACTCTTTAAAAACTTTTATCATTCTGTATATAAGTATTAGTATTTTAATTTCGGTTATTAAAAATTGGGTCATAGCATTTGTCTTATAAAAGCAGGTAGGAATAACATCTTACAGCACCAGCTAGCATTACTTCTTTAAGCACGTGAAGGTAATTTTCGTTACCTGGATCTCTAATATTAGCTTATAATTTCAATCATATTACAATAAATAAAAACTAAACGTATACATGTGTTTATTTCATAAAACGATAATTGTAAGTGAAATGTTGATATGTTCATTCATTTCGTCATCATTCATCTATTAAAAAAAAATTATGTATTGTCAAAACTGTTGGTGATTACTGATCTACAAAATCGAAAGCTGAACAAATTGACAAGTTATATTATAATTATACAGTAGTTTCTCCCATGCCTTTTAATATTATATTACTTACCTACCGTGGTAAAGAATATATTGAAGGGGTGCATTAATATTTATTATTATTGTGATTGGATTTACACTTATAAATATATTGTAAAACTTATCATCAATAGCCGGTGGTTAATCAACAGAAACCGACTTTTAATAATATTACACAGTAGACTGTAGTAAATACTTGTTTTAAGGATACTATCTTTTTTAATATTACACCAAAGTAACAAGCTTTCTTAGACCAGGCTTAGATTCAAGTCAATAAGCATGAACCTTTATAAATACGTATATACATTGAAATCGCAACATATAAGACTGAAGTACGAAATAATTAAATAATTGTATATGAAAAATAATTATAATTAATCGAAAAAAAAAACAAAGTATATAATGATACGATAAAAATATACATACACGATAAGTAAAATTAAAGACTACTAAGAACTATAAGTCCGTGTGCATTCAATAAGAGTTCATTATTGGACTTTTGAAACCATTGTATTGTAACTAATTAGAAAAAGTCTATCGAATTATAATAATGATGAAAAACTCAATAATTAAAGAGTTACGCAAAGTGTCCTTTGCAAAACTCAAGAGGTTAGTTAGGCGTTTGTTTTAAATTGTGTTGTTTTGTAAGTACATTGAGTTGTGAGAATGTGGCACAGAATTTGTGGGTCTGCCTTTAAAGACAATGGTCTTTATAGGCGACTCACAGCGACGTCCAACGCGCAAAAACAAAAGGTGTGCGCTTAATTAAGCGCTCGCATGCCTCCAGTGAAATACAGAGACGGACTGAGATAGCACACATTTACCCCTTTTTAGATTTGTTTTAGATAAAAACAATCTATTTATAGGAACGGTATGGAGATGGCGTGAAACAAAAAGAATGGAAGACGATAAAAAATAAAGGATGAAAGAAAATGAGGGCGGGGTGCCAGAGTGACAGAGAGAACGGTTTTGAAGGGGAAACGACGTGGTTGTGCTGTGCATCTCTGGTTTTCATCACGAGGCCTAAATCCCACATATATGTCTCTATTATATATATGACATAGATAATTTTATTTTATCAATTACTTTCCTTCGGGACGTACAAGTGATTGTGGTACGTCCGCCTATAACAATGCAGCGCTAGTCAGATTGATATACAATGCACCACATTTTGCTCATCGCCTTAAGATATAGGATGTTAAGCTCCGTTGCCCAAGTAGTTTCACAAACTACAACTTAAAATCTTGGCTCTTAAAATCGAAAGACAGCACACTATATTATGTTTTGCTGTGGTGGTAAAACAATTCTGCGAAAAAATTTACAAATATTTATTTGTGTATAAAATAGATATTCAATTTAAATTGCATTATACTTTTAACAGGATTTCTTTTATCTATTTATATTTTAGTAAAACTAAGTGTTTGATTCTAACTTTACCTCGTCGCAGAGGAATATTTTACATAACAAACTATGTACATAAACGATGTTGACTCTTAGTGTTAACGATTGCTAGAAACATCCTTGAAAAAAGATTTATAAAAAGAATTTATGGGCACTAATTACAACTTGCATAATTTGTAGAAATTAACAAATTATTTCTCAATACATGTCCAGTGGTAAAATTCGATGGATTGCTTAACACTAGATAATGAAGCGAGAAGAGTCTAGGTACCATCGGGTCGTGCACCCGCCGCGCGACCTCAAACGATAAAATATGCGCTAAAACGATGCGCCGCTTGTCACTAAAGCAAATAGCGCGGTTACCTGCAAAGGTTAAGTACTGTAGGCATTTAATGCACCAGGGCTTGCGTAATGTTCTGCTGAACTGTCCGGATGCCCTATGCACTGTCGCCATTACGCATCTTCGAAGAGGATATGCTTATATGAAATTACGAAATGATTCAACATCACCGTAAACACCTCAGTTGTATTCTTTAGAAAACCAGGTGCTTCGCATTGTATCTGTAGAATACTTAAATATGTTGAGTTTAAAAAGATTTATGTCTGGACTTTTACACAATTTATAAAAATTTTAATAATTGTTCAATACCTTATGATTCTTAAAATTTTGTATAGAATTTAACGATTTTACATATAATAAAAATTCCTATGGTGTATTAAAAAACTTTTAGAAATTTATCAAAACAGTCTTACCCTAAGAAAATCAGTTAACGTCAACATTTGTTAACACTAGAAATTGCAAAAATTATGATTATTAATACGAACAATTTTTTTTATGTATTATTAAATAATGTGCATCTTTTAATAAATATTTTAACACACCTTTACGTAGTCAAAAATAACACAACGTTTCAATATTCTCATCCAGTTAACCATTTACGAAAGAGAATTAGCGATGACAGTTGTTTACACAGTTAAAAATTTATTGATAATGATTAACAGTAGAAAAAGTTATCAATTTATATTATAAGCATATATAAAAATATTTTATTTTTATTATATAATAATTCTTAAATATTTATATATGAACATGTACGTCTGGTATTGTCATACTAATAACATATTAATATTCTGATGATTCCACAAATTGGGAAATGTTATTCTTATATTCCAAGCCAATATTATTATATGGCAAAATATCGTTTTGAATATATTCTAGACGTAATATGTATGATAATTATTTTACTTTTTGTACAGTGATTATTACAAAACGGAGTGTATACTCACCATTTTAATATATGTTAAAACTGACACTCTAATGACTGATGTTCTCTGGAGTCTGAAGAGATATCCCATGCAGCGTCAGTCGGCGGCGTGTGCGCCGGATTGTACTTAGCCATCTAATCATCTGTCCCTTTTATAGAGACGCAGTTTTGTCTAGCCATTGCAAACTGCAGGGGGAGTCTGCAACAACAGCAAGAGACAGAGACGTACTGTGAAATATTAAATTTTAGTCTAAAGAAATGGTTTAACAAACATTACAGGCACAAAAATTACAAATACCTCAGCAAACCACATCTTTTATATTAGGTAATAATGTTTAGGTAATCTGCCTCAAAATATCGTATATAATTTATTACAGTTTCCTATACGCCTTAAGAGATTTATGATATGAATTAAAGCCTTTGATTACTGTTTTGATATTTCCTGTATCGTTATTTTTGTATAAGTTCAGATTTGATGAACCGACATCAATACCAACGAATGTTGTTTTTTGATAAATAAATCTTATTAGCAATTTGTATTTCTGTGCTAAAGTTTGACTATATTTCAAACATCGAAAGCCATCCTCCAAAACTTGTAGCTACAGTAAAAATAACTCATTTGTAAGTGTCCATGTACGGCATTCATTATTTTTATATTTTTAATTTATGTACATCAAATAATAATTATGTCTCCACATATATTAATATCTGATCAGGATAATAAAGTATTAGTAAAAAGTCATTTACTCGTACTGGTTATATGTTTTTATTTAGTATTTACGCAACAGATTTACCTGTATTAAGTGCGTGTCTGATTCCTCGAGTACCTTGAACTACTAGCTAGTATTACACCTTTATTAGAATCTTCAGCAATACAAGTGTAGTCAGTTTACCTTGATTTTCCATACAAATTTTCTTACTCCTCTGACATTTCCTCTTAATTTACACACTAGATATATATTATACAAATTTGCATATCAGGAATACCTTTCACCTCTTTGTCTCTTAAATTTATTGATAATTTAGTAAATTGTAAATTAATAATTTCACGGATGTTTTTTCAATTTTCTTTCGGGAAATCTAAAGTACACAAAATTTGAGAAAAAAAAAAACATTTAACTATATGAAAAGTGTGAAATGTAATGTTTAGTCAAAAATAAATGTTATTTTTTGGTATTTATTCAGTTTGCAGATTGTATTTGTATAAAAATCCCATTGCAACATAGTGTACAGAGTTGTTTACGCAACGATGAGGACTCATAAGTGTCTCGTAAATTCGCCGCGTGAAACTTTAAAGAACACATGTTGAGCAAAGAGTTGTTTTGTCGTTGGAAGTGTTACAAACTAAAAAAAATACTGCATCATTTAAAGTATTACCTAGAAAGTAAAAATCAAAGAGTCTTATTTTTTATACTATGTTATGTTAGTGTTTGACAACAACGTTGTTTAGTGGTAATGAGGTCCGCAGTGGTCAAATACATAACATAGAACTACACTACCCTATCCAGAAAGTAATTTATATAAAGGAAAATCAATTTTTATGTGTATTTTTTAATTGTTCTTTTTAATGCCTATATACTTAGTTACGTTTATTTACAGGTTTTGAAGTGCACAGTTTGCATAACGATCATATAATATTCATGTCAGTATCAGAACTTTGTGTCATAAAATACCATAAATGATAGCTTTTTCAAGAATCTATGAACAGAATAATTATAATTATGCGAACCTGAAGAGAGAAGGTATCGGTAAAAGTATATTTACTCATTATCCAAAATCATCTATCATATAATCGTTAACAGTGGATGAAATTCTTTGAAATATTTGTAATTCTCTGGTTTTAATGATGTGCTGGAATGTCTATCGTATCGTTCATAACCACCATAATGTCCATTCTACCTCCAGACAATTGTGTTTAAAGTGCGCTACTGCTGATGAAATTACTGGGGCTTAACATCTAAGGCGAGGTGCGCAATATGTTCTGCTAACATCCGAACTGGAACTATAATATTATGAGCAGGCGTATCACTTAACACCGGGTGCACTTCCTGTATGTAAAGGCTGGCTTATGATTTGTAAAACATCATCCGCTTCTCATTTTTCAAAAAACATGTCACGAAAAGCTTATAAGATTTATTTTTTATAATTAAATATTTTACTTGCATACCTCAAATAAACTTTATTCTTTTTGGAAACGATTTAGAAATTGAATTCACTTTCCATTTTTAAATCGCCGCTGTCAAAAATTTTCGTGCGTTAAAATAAAACCTAGTCAGTTTTTTTTCATTCCGTAGTTATAAGTAATGGTATAAATGTATTATTCCTAAAATGGTGTACTACGTACTGTTCAACAGGAAGGATTGAATTTCTAATAAATAATATAAAAAAAGCAAGCTGACTTTACTAAATCCATTTTAATCACCCGCTGCGTCATGCATACATGGCCATAACAGGGGCATACAAATAGAAGGTGCATTAATGTATACCAAGAAGCCTTTTTTATCGGGGGGCAATCTAATTAATGATCTAACACAAACATTTACCATAAAGTCTCAACAAATGTCTACTACAGAATCAAACTACTGATTTTTTTGTTTCTGTTCTAACTAATCACGGGTTACTGACAATATGCTCAATATTTTTCTGTCTTTCAAATTTACCGTTAATTCAATGACTTGAAAAATTTGGTCGAAATTATTACAGTGAATTTAGATTGCGAATGTTCTGTGTAACCCTGGCATGTATGTGAGCCGCTGAATCTGGGCTATACGGTTATTGTCTCTGGTTACGCCAAATACTTGGTTCAAATTCATGGGTGGCTGCAGAAGTCCTCTTCAACTTGCTCTGCTCTGACTTAAGATTTGATAACTTTGTAGATGTAGCTTGAAATTTCTCCGCATTTATGTAAATATTATGTAACTTTCTACATGTTTCTATTTTATTCTACAATTCAGTTCATGGATGATGGAAATATCGATGAAATGAGAATGAATGAGATGTCTCACATAATGTAAACATGGTTTTATGTATTGACTTTCATAGCCCAGTTAGTTTTATAGAAGAGTAAAGTTATATACGCAAAAAATTAAATAAAACAATTTTTTTAGTAGAAAAGTTCACATATACAAA
Organism: Byasa hedistus; assembly: GCA_029286795.1. Taxonomy (NCBI): domain Eukaryota; kingdom Metazoa; phylum Arthropoda; class Insecta; order Lepidoptera; family Papilionidae; genus Byasa; species Byasa hedistus. The sequence continues at coordinate 5,407,092 of JAGSMW010000008.1, forward strand.
ATACATTCTTGTTCAATAACCACAACGATTCTTAACAAAATTTTATGCTTTATTTTTTATTAGATTGATAACACTTTTGCCCCTTAATTTAATTTGGAAACGGTTACCCTGGAAATAATCAAAAAAAGTTAATAAATCTGCAACGAGAAAGAAGAATAATTCAATTCGTCGTGTTTTCTTTATTTAATTGTCGACACTGGCTATAAACCTCATACTTTATACAATCCTTAACTTACTAAAAGCGTCCCTCACATCTAACTGACCTTTCTGCATAGTACTTGAATCAAGGTAATTGTGACCAGTCATGGTGAAACATCCTGTTCAATTAAACACAATGGACAAAAAATTTATTTAATTTGTTTCGTTAGTCAATCATCAAATACTAAATAAAGGTTAAGTATTTTTTAACAAAACCTCCGCTTTGCAGCTTCCATGCGCACTGGGGGACTGACAGTTTTTTTTTTGTTAAATTGTTTAAGGGTTATTAAATTCTAATTTTTAGATATTTTATAGCGATCAACATCAAGTTTTAGTATTTTTCAATTTGATGTAGCATTAGCTTTTTTATGTGCTGCAACTTTAAACAAAATCTTTAATTATAATTGTGTAAAAATTCAATAACAAGATGTTTGTGTAAGCTATAGAGATTTACGTGCTGAAGTTACTTTTTAGTTTAACTGTCTCCGTGGTGCAGTGGCTAACAGCTGATCTTGTAACAGTGAAGCACTTGCTTTGTTTCCGGGGGCATATGTTGCGGAGCTTGGACCGTGAACGGGTTTTTTCGAATGAAAGTCTTGCTAATAACCACATCTTATAAATCGACCACCACACCAGCATTTTTGTATTTCTGTTTATTTATTTATAAGGTCTCCAAAAAAATTACACAATACATAAATAACAATTTACATAAAATAAAACAAAACATTATAGAAAACATTGTGCATCACAGGTCTAAGGAGACACAGCATACATTACTTATAAAGGCACAAAAAAAACTATTAACTGTTGTTAACATATGAAAGGCAAAGTAATCTGGGTTGACACTCATTAGATTCAACATCGTGTGAAATCCTATTCTATATATATTTAGATCTATGGACTACAAACATTGACTGTATCTAGATGAATAATTTCATAATTTGTTATCTTCACTGAAAACTATGTAACTCGGCTAAGATTACTTAAAGGCAAATATAATCGGGTCTATAAAAGTTTAACATCTAAATATGCAGACTGAAATCCCTGCTTACATGTACGATACAGCTCCATAAAAATTAAATTTAAAAACTTTTGGTGATAATCACATTTCAGAAAAGAAGAATCAATATGTTCTAAATCTATCTTTTCTGAGACAGCTAGATCTTTATTGTAAGACCTTTTTGAAACGCGCGTATTATGTTAGTTAAAAAATATTCTTAATTTGTCGTTCGATAAGAAGACTAGGTTTAAGATGTAAATAGATTAAGTAGTAAGATATTTCGTTACACGTTTGCTTTAGGACTTAGATTTCAAAACCAGTTACTTTGCTTTTAGAGCAGAACTCCATGTAAAAGAACACACGAAGTTTTAATATATTACATGTAATGCGAGAATGTTGACCTTGTGTATACTTAATAAAGTATATTAGGAGTTCAAGTTAAGATAATTAAATATTTGTAGTAATATCAATTAATAAAATTGCACCATTTATTGTATTATCAAACTTTACTTAACTTTGTGTACTTAAAAGTTCAAGTTCATTGTTTATGAATTTATAAAATTTTCCTTTCATGCTCCTTAACTATATATTAGTCACATTTGTCAGTGTTAGGTCGGATTTCTAAAATTTTAACGTATGAACACAGGTTTGGACTTGTAAAATCGTTTGATGTTTTATATTTGATATTTAAGTTTTAAATACTTCGAGCATTATTTCAGATGAACATTTTTCTTGGTGCGTTTGTTTCACACAACACAGAAATATCAAATAATACTTATAAGATATTAATAATTTAATGTAATTTCTAATAGTATGTTGATTTACATCAACAATTTTTAATCACGGAACTCATAGACGAAATACATAAATAGTACCTATAGAAATAAGGCTTCGCTGTGGTTACTTTTTCAGTTAATGTACCAATTGTTTACGGTAATGTAGGCAAGGCGTAGATAATTTTAACAGGTCATCGGTCTACATTTAACACAATAACACTATTAAAGTATTGTTTATAACACAAAGGCAATTGTGCTAAACGTATATGCGATTTCAACTCTCGTGGATAATCCCTAGAGTAAATATCTATGAGACAGTTCGCACGCTCCGACTACAAATTAATTAACGTTCCTCTTAAATCTTACTTTGTGTAATTTACTTTGTAATTACTTCGCGAATATCATTGATAAATATCCACAAATGAAAATTATCAATTAGAATACCTGTTTATATATAAATACTAAAATAAGACATAATTGAGATAAGACACATTTGAGAACATTAATCCATGAACAATTTGATCCAACGCAATAATAATAGACAAGAACTGCCACATATTACTATATTACTCCCTTCTTAGCAACACGTCAGTATTATTCTTCAGTATGAACCTTGTATACAATATGTAGTACAAAAAAAATCAATGTACCTAACCAAACGTATTTAACAAGTATTCTATAAATATGTATAAAATTTTTGTAATATGGAAATTATAACAACTCATGTTGTCAATAAATATGCAATTCCATGTTTTGACAATATCACTTATTTCGAAGAAGAGATTATACAACTTACCATGTAGGAGTTATTTTTTAGTATTAAGTAATAAATAAAAATATATTTGTGCCCCTGCATTTTACAGCAAATGAATATGTTTGAAGTGTACGTGATTATCAAAGTTTCATCGATTTCTTCTACAACAATAACTTCTAGACGCAACCAGTTTTTGATAAATATTACGGGACCGTTGTAACCCTACTCGCAAGGAACAAGTTGTATTTACTTTTTAATAGTTAGCAGTCATATAAAAGATATATATGTGGTTCATGAGACCATCTTTGAAATAATTAAACCTTGTAATACCCTATAGTTATTTTTTTATTAAAATGCCCTCTAGCGGTGAGAGTTATAACTATAAAGAATTTGTCAATGTCGCTAGATAAACATTTGAACATGTTTATAACCGAAAAGAAAGTAACCATCAAAAAATATTAAAAATAAGCAGAAAATAGTTTGCATTAAAAGTTTCTCAACTACATCACAGACTTCGAACTTCTATATTTGCACAGTCTTTTAAACTTTGAAAAAAAAGTTTATCTTTTACGCTGGCCAAGTGCGGGTTGGTGGATGTTACATGTAACACAAAAGCCGTCGTTCGTAGAAACATGCTAGTTTTCTCTCGGATATAACAATTTAATTGCTATATTTTCACACCGTAAAACTTCAATAACGCTGTGTTGCTAATTCAATATTCATTTTGGTCATTCTGGCCTGACGTAAAATTTTAACCGTCACCGCATTTGAGTTGTTAGCAACCTCAATTCTGACTACAGATGCAACTATACTTTTCTCGATAACAAGATATGTCAAGTCCGTAGTTGAAATGCATATTTATGTACTGCGAGTATAGGTGATTTGTCATCTAAATGATGCGGTAGTCTCAGCTTACGTAATATGTTATTTACTCATATGTTGTCTGTAAAAAATATTATAAATAGGAATTATATAGGAAAAACAGGGATGGCATATACATAGTTATTCACTTATAATGATTATGAGTTTATAGTTACTTGTATAAATGATTAATTATACAGGCCGAGCAGTATTCAAACAATATATTAATGAGAACCGTAAAAGTTTATCTGACAAAATATATGAATCCATAACTCACTAATGAACATCAACGGTCAATGACTTTGATATGAATGGTAATTAATTATATCTAATTTTGAAGTCTCCCTCTAATTAATAAATTTCTTTGATGGCCGTATTATCAAAAGATTAGCATTTTGTTTAACAAATTAAGGAATATCTAACTGTACGATAGCTCCTTTGTAAACTTACAGTCGTATAATAATATTATAACGCAAAAAAACTATTACATTTCAAAATTTAAATTAATTTCTTGCGTCAAGCAAACGGGTAAGGCGAACCGATACTTACGTAGCTAATATCTAATATTAACAGTAAATCATTTTTTGTTGTTCAAAAAAGTGACTTAATCCAATTTTTTTAACTTTAATATATTTTCATTTAGAATTGAAATACAGGACAATTTTCCATCTTGTTAAAGGTTGAACCATATACTTACTTTTTCAAGTCATAAAATGTGATAAGCTCTATATAGTGATTGCCTTTAACCCCATATCGGCTTTTAAAAACTACAAGCTTGTTACAAACGTAACTGTTACTACAAGTAACTGCGACCTGAATCTGTACAAACACAATCACAGGTATATAATAAAAGTATAAAATGAGCATAGATTTAACGTAATTCAGTATTATTTGCGTTGATTATCGTATCTAATTATTATAATTTACAATTTATTCAACATTAACATAACAAGATTCTTACGGATGTTGAATTAATAGAATATGTGTAGGTTTCTTAAAGTTTCCACGCAAGATATTTAGAGAAACGCTGACATTTTACAGAGGCTTGTAACGGACGATTACTCGGTGCTGTGACCGTGTGGCATTAACATTACCTACATTGGAACATCACAAAGCATATTATAATCTTATACGTATGGCCTCGTCTATCCGTGTGTCCTTTGCCCTTATTGTCGGTAATTTATTTTAAGTCCATAACAATAGTTGAAATGAATAAAATAAAATCAACAACAAATACTGCGTATCTTAATAAATAATCACGTGAACTTTGACATAACGAACGGTGTCATCACTGGGTTTCATGATAATTTGCACATTTTGCCATTCAATATTAAAATAGATACAAACCTTGTTACATACGACATTTAATAATTTGAGGAACAATTCAAATAATTTTAAATTGTTTTTATCTTTTCCAAACTACGAAATATATTTATATCTTATTATTATTCCGTCAGAAACAATATTAAGATTTGTTAAAAACGATCAATTCATATAACGTATATATCGGATATCGCGTAGTCATTTATTATTAATATCATTACTAATTTCCGGCATATGTTTTTTTATTCCATATACTTGTTTAGACACGATCCCTCCTGACGTTAAGCGGAGATGTAAACTAGTCTAGAATCAGCTAATTCACTCTTTTTTTGAACTCTCACGTCTTACCTAGACGGAGACACTGACGCCGGCAGACTGTTACTATCCTGCATCTTTCGCGTTATGAAGAACGAAGCGAAACCTTTTGTCCTTATGCTCAGAAAATCGAAAGCATAGCGATGTCAGCCGTGTACGAGGAGTAATAAAAGAGCGATGGACTCATAAAGTCATACAATTCCTAAGCACACTCTTCGAAATACTTTCGTTAGAACTAGAGACTAGCTGCCCTTTCTCAGTGACTCTGGCTATTCAGTTCGACACTTAATGTCCATCGAGTCTAGAACTACCAGTTCGCACTTGTCTGAATATGGAATCAGTATTCCATGCTTGATCGGACTTAGGCTTTATAAAAACATATAGAATCACTTTCTCTGTTTGTTGTTAGATATGACTTAGTTTCTAAATAGTTTTTAACATTTCTTTTGACCCTAATTATTCATTTTAAATGTAGTTTCATAATAAGGCTTAAGGAATAAATTCGGCAATGTGCTTAAAATTTATCCTTTTTATTTCAAAATCAATTCAAGTCCGTCTTACATATATCAAACGACGAATATTATTTTCATACTTTTCTTTTCTAAAATATAGAAGAGCACTTCAATTCTTTTTGGCACTTAGACCTTAGTATGTAATCTTATTATTAAAGTGTTGATGTCTACAACTATCTATATCAATATAATTTTCTTTTAAGCAGATACAAATTTTATTATAGTGATATTGATCTGATGATTATGATCACGATTTTTGTATGTCTATCAAATTACCAAATCCATTCATGTTCAGATGATACTTTCTATATGGAATACAATGGGCTGAAATGATGTATTTTTTTCTTAGATAAAATCGTATTAATTGCAAGTCTACACTAAAATTAACATTATTAAATTGTATAATAAAGCTTTTACTGAAACTGAAAATGAGAAAAAGATTAAATAAAAATGTAATATATCTTTCTAAGATGTAGAAGTATTCACCGCGTCTATGCTTTGCCAATTAATGATCTAAGAATTAAAACATACTATATCAATATTAGTCTACACAAATGATTGACAATTCATAAAATTAAAATCCGAGAAACTTTACGATGAGTGCTTTGCCCCCGTGTTGGGTTTAACATTAACAGTTTATTCATCTCATTGTACAAGAAACTTGATTATTGGAGAACATCCTGTTCCAAACGACCAATGAACTTCGACTTTTTAAAACATTTTAAATAACATGTATGATGTATTCATTTTACGTAAGAGGACAGGTCTATGCTTTAGAGATATCGAATCATATTTCAATATTGTATTAGTGAACATAATTCGCATTTTATAATAAAAATAGTAACATTTTAGAATTGAATTTTGTTTACTGCCCAATTTGGGTTATCACTGAAAAACTACACATAAAAACCGTTAACATGTTTGTTAAAATTGTTGAAAATTGAAATTAGTCATTATAAGCTATTATAGTATAATATGTTTTGGAGGAAGCTACAAAACACCATATTTGGAAAATGTTTAGTCCACAGATGTATAGCGGACTTTGTCGGTCAATATTTTATAATGTATCCACGACTGATTCATAGTTATTTTTATAGCAGCTTTTTCTTAAAGTGATTCTTACATAAATATTACTAACATAACTCTTGATTAATAATTTATATTAACACATTAATAGTTCCTCTGCGAAAAGAATGAAAAAGAAGTGAAAATAATAAATTCGTTTTTAGCGAACTATTTAAAATTTATAAAATGATTTTAAGTTTATAGGTCAACATGTTAAATTATCATAGTAGAACTAGTATATACTTGTTCTGTTATGATTATAAACATTATCCACTTTATATTTAGCCTATTGAAAGCCGGTTGAGCAGTTTTTTAAACAATTTATTGGTATGTATATTAAAGCAATCATTCAAATTGGTTATGTATTTTTGAAGATAACTTAAAAATAGTTGTGGCCACTTTCTCTGTGGGTTTAGACCCATCCCATCGCATGTGTGAAAGTCTTATATAAACCAAAAAAAACGCGTACCCAAACATAATTTATTTTGTGCGATATCCTTTCAATGTAAAAAGATATATGATAGGTAATCGATATCCTTTGGAGCAGTAAGGTCCTTCCGTAGCGACAACTGTTAATGTTGTATACCGCAAGATGGAACGAGGATACGGCAAAAGTCGCAAGAAATCACTGAATGGCAGTGACCGATCGGTATGGAAATTTTTGGGAGAGCTTATCTCCAGTAATGAGTGTCATTTAGGTGATGATAATGGTAATGAATAAGTTATTAATCACTAGACATCACTCTACCTGTTTACATGTATTATTAATGTAAGGAGAAAATGATACAGATCGTTACAGATACACAAAGTCAATTTTTTTATGAACCGGTACAGTATCGGTAAATTGATATTTTATAGGTATACTTTTGTTATGTACAATATTTTAAAATATTGACATTAATAGAAAGATTAAATTAATTTTCGGTTAAACAAAAAAAAAAATACTTCTGAAGTTATATTAAAATAGCCAAAAGAGCAATGATGTGCATGCGCATAATTCATTATTGAGGGACCGAGCAAAACGAGACGCGTGTAAATACCGCAGCACTTCGCATAGACAAATGTTAAGGTCGTGAACTGACGCGGATGGTATAGCATCATGGTAGCTCTTGATCACGATACTGTGGACCGGGGGTTATCACACGGACAAAACGCAAATTTTATATAATTTCTTTCTGAACTCGGCAACCTGATGCCCAGTTATACTCATTTTCATAAAGATCAAATTAACCGTACTTAAAACAATATCCTGCAGGTTTAAAACACGGAGCAGGACAAACGGGGTTTATTTTAAAATCACTATTAAAGATTACATTACTCTCTGATTTTTCAAAAAATCCGTCGATTATTTTCACAGAATGTAATAAATAGTTTAAATTGCTATTTAAACTAATTATTACATTTTTTTTTTGAACCGTTTTTGAACATTGCAACAAGAGAGTTCTCCCCTTGACAAAGACCACACCGAGTAATGGCGCTACAATGAAAAGTCCTTGTTCGTTTAATTATTTCACACGACACCAAATATCTTTTTATTAGATTATAACTTCCTTATAATTACACACAATAAAATGATTTGTTAGTAATTTACAACAATGCGTCATCGCAAGTTCTTGAATAATAATTCAATTCATTATTCACTTCTTTAAAATAACAAAAGAAAGAGCAATGCGGTTAAGATCTTTTCATTCTTCTATTTGTACAACATAGTAAGTGAAGGTGTAATTGAAGGTTTGCTGATTTTTTTGTATTCTTGTCGGTTTTTAAACTTTTACTGCTGTCATCGATATAAAAAAGGAAATACATACAAATATGACAAAGATCAGATTCAGATGTTACCGCCAACTTCATAACAAAAATTATTAAATTACCGGAAAGCTGTACTAAATCCAGATTAATATAGTACGAGTATATACGCACTTACTACACTACGCAATAAAAATATATTTACAAAGAGGGTCGAAGGCATTCAACTTTTCTAGTTATTACATATTTTATTCCATCAATAAACACTTATCAGTGAAGAACGTTATTGACGTTTAAATTTAGGAAAATAATTTATTAACCCCCCACTCAAGGTGCGCTTATTTTAATGGTTACATCATCACATATTTTAAATTTAATTTGCCAAATAAAAATTTAAAATATATATCATAAGGATTGTTTAGAACACATTGCAATAACGACCTTCTCTTTGAAATTTTAGAGCTGAAAAAGGCGCATTAAGTTCTTTATTCTAAGCAAAACATTGGAAGTGTATCCTGCTAATTAATCTTCAAAAACCAGTTATATCAAGGAATTTAAAATCTTTTGAAATCTCATTACAAAAAGCGGAGATTACGCCTGTAGGTATTTTCTATCATCCAACCTTCAGTTAGATGTTGTAGTATATGAACGACTAGAAAATAAACATGTATATAATAATACCAAATGTGTATGTTACGTTTGTAATATGATTAAACAGATGTAGGTATGTTTTAAATGTTCCCGAACCCGTGGAAATTGGTGCTTAGTTGGACTATTGCCAATCGCTGTAATATTTCCGTTTAGTTGTTTAACTGGAGTCTGATAAACAGACGCGCGTGAATTAAAAACAACTTCGCCTTGAAACAATATGACACCTATAAAAACCAAGGACATTTTAACTGGCGGTGCGATACGTCTTACTTTAGGATTTATTGTCTTATTAGCAGCCAAACGACCCGCCTAAAACGATTTGAATAAATTTGGTGACCCCTATACATTTTAGTCGGCGTACAGGTTTATTTGAACCTTGATTCTAACGAAATTCCTAACATTTCATTTATTATTTATATATCTCAATTATTAATTGTATAAAATTCATTATTCTGTAAACAAATTTAAAAATTCATACATAGTACTTCATGCTTCTTCGGCCGAAGACCGGAATAGTTATCCCAATATGACCGCCATAACTTCAGTTTGAAGAAAGCACCTAATAATGATGATGAATGTATTTAACATTTGCTAGCATTATTGACTATTTTCACCTTACATAAAAAACATAGGGAAGACTATTATGTTATATCATTATAGTATATTTTGAAGTACGATATAATAACGTAACTTCAATTACTTCTGTCTTATATATGGCCTAGTATACGCTACTACTTCATACGCTTTAAAACATTAAATTAACGAAACTGTAATTTTACAAAATCGCATATAAAGCCTATGTTATTTTAAATAATAAAATTTTAATGTTCCTAATAAAATATAATGGTCCGATTGCATATAATGAATTTAAGTCAAATCAAATTGAGATTTACAGATTTCGGGCCAAAAAGTTGCAACATTAGTATCTGACATCAAGTTTTGTACTGTAGCAAAAAACCAGACATTCATAAATAATGCTTAAAGATACATGCAACATATTAATAAAGGATTCTTTTAATTACCTTCCTACTAAACCACATTAATATTATTAATATGAATACAAAGTATTGGTTTTAACACACGTTCAAGAAACAAACATAAATATAATAAGAAGTATTACTAGAAAAAGCTGATTAAATGTAAATGACTGAATGACAGCTACGAAAAATGGATGCGATCACAGCTTTGCAAATATGAAAAAAATTAAAACATATTTTTTAGCTGAGTAGAATCAACAAATACACAAACGCGCATAACTTATTCTCTTCCTTAATTTTGTTGTTATATCAGCTGTATTGTGTTCCGATCTTCGAACACTTACCATTTTCAGCCTCATTTTTGTTCATCATATGAAAATAACGTGAATTGACAAAGGCGCTATAAACGCCTATCATTTTGTCTGGTCGCAATATTTCTTTAACTATCTATCTCCGTGCGTTCGCTGAGTCACATGTAGTGGAGTAAGGCTAGAGGTAAGGTTTTCCAAATGCACCTGGCTAGGAACCATCCTCATGTTGTAAAATCTGCCGCCGTAAAAACATTGCTATTTTCCGGCAGTTTAACACGCTACACTAACCCCGGCCTCATTGTCACTTAACGCCACGTGAAATTGAGGTCAAGTTTTAGTCCACTGTAGATAAAGATATAATAACAAAAATTTTTAGTCAACCGCCGTTGTTTACGTGTGCTGCTCATAAAATATTTGAACTCCGGCCCGTATTTGCCCGGAAAATATTAAAAAACCGTTTGATGTATTTGTTTGTTGTTGTTTCATTACGGTCATGTCCTTTTCCTCTATTAACTTTAATTCCGACTAAGATATATTTTAAATCTTAGAAAGAGGGCAAGCCAGCAAAACATTCTCCTGCCTATATTATTATAAAATTAAATAGTAACAAGTTATTAATTTTTCTTGTTGTCTTTTATGTTTGTTATAAATTGATATATTATAATGGTATATTCACAATTATCTACTTAAAAAAAATTATATGATTCACAAAACTATTTCACACGAACACAAATTTTATTTTCAAGGTAAGTACGGTACTAAATCAAAAGAGGTTACGTAGTGAGTGATATTTACATGCAGAGTATCCGCGCAACTTAAAAAAAAAACTTATATTTTGAGTACCGCCTTTATAGTATTCTGTCGTCTATTTAATACAAACTGGTTTTAAATATGGACTAATTAATTCAAATTTGTTTAGTTATTCCGCAGATTTTTTAGCAAATTGATAAAAAAGAAATAAATATGTACACAGCTTAACAAAGAAATTTATTTATTTTTAAGATTTGCTCTTTACCTACAAAATTAACGTTTTTAGAATTATTTAGTAATTATTTTATATAGTAAATTTTCATTTTAGACTAATTTATGTATGAAACTTATAAAAAATATTTATATGTGTTATTATAATTGTCCACGTATTTAATAATAGTTTTCATGAAAAGTTCGTAATGAGCACTTTATCCAACGATGTAGTGATGATTCGCATTCGAAGCGTAATAATCGGGATTGTGTCCATTTTCATGTAAGCATTGCATAACATTTTAGAGGTTTAACTAAATTTAGTGATTACTTTATTTCCCTAAGGAATTATCCTGAAATTTTTAGGTTACATCAAAAAGGCTACTCTAGTCAACTTTTTTTTACTCTTTTTTTATTCTAGCTTTCTTTGTCTGTCTGGTTTTGTAGTAAATATGTTGTTAAAGTATTATAATACTTTTTTGATAAAGCCATTTCAAGTAATAACATAGAAGTTTAACTACACAAAAAGACGCTAAAAGAAATTCCAATGAATCTCAATATACATTTAGTTAAAAAACGTGTCAAGGTTTTAAAAAAAAAAATAACTAGGAAAAGATAAAGGTAATTTATGATCTGACCTTTAAGTTGGTTTAATGGTATTAAGATATGGTGATTAATTTTGAAACACCATCCATTTATTCTTTATTGCATTACCTTGTCTATTATATTAATAGAATAATGTTATATTAAAAGCATAAATTTTTGAATGCTCTTGGTTTAGTTATATGACTATTACCTTTGTTATTAAAAATGTAGACTTCCTTTTAATAATTGATTCGCACGGCCCGTAACAGTTTGTTTTTGGCATCTACTTATCCAACCATTACCACCAACATTTCTGTCTTTACCTCATTCAAAAATGTTACTCTGGCAATTGCTCCGACGATCCATCAAAAGAAATCTATCACTAATTTCTTTATCGGTATATATTTCATAAATTACAACAGGAATATTTTAAAGATGTCTCGATATATAATATTTAGGAATACGTGAATATAACTCGCATGTATTAAGTTTCTAAAATTAATTCCCGGCACGAGAATTGTCGCAAGATTACTTCTATCGGGCGTAATATTTACTTTAAAAATTTGGAAGTTGTTTTAATGATAATTCAAAAAACTTTACCTTTTATAAATAGAGGCTATGTAAATAAACTTAAATCAGAGAAAGGTAGATTAGAGGTAAGAATTACATAGAGAGTTATCTATAACTTGTTTTATTGCATCTTTTATAAAGGTACATTTTATTATGCAGTACGTTTTAAAAATGTATCACATCCTATTACATATGACACAATGAGTATTAAATTAATCCTAATTGTTAGGGGGGATTTTTCTTAACGCGGTGAGTATCCTATAAAAAGGTGCTTCCGTTTACTTCTGGCTGGCGGTGTATTTGGCGATGTACTCTAAAGCACGGGCAATCTGGGCGGGGATTTCTGGTGGCTGAGGGATGGCGTCACCCTGGAAGAAAACAAAATATTAACTAATGGTAGTCCACAATATTAATGAAACAATATATTTTTATTATTATTTTTAAATGAAGTATAACTATTTTTAATAAAACTCATTTAATGTGTATACTTAAACTTTTAAAGCACTATTATATCTTACCTGGGGTTGGTATCCGTTCTCGTCAGCGACGTATGTGATGCCGATAGCTTCTCCCTGGGGGGCGACCCACGAAAAGGCGCCCTGGATAACATCGGGGGCTACGGGTGGGTTTCCACCGAAGTTACGGGGTGTACCTTGAGCTTGAGCGGCGATACCGTTGTCAGTTTCGAAGCTTTAAAAAGAAAATTGCTGTTAAAGAAGTCCGTTTATCACGACTTTTTTATTTTAATAGCTTACTGCAATTTTTTAATCGTGTACATGATTTTTTTTTTACAAAAAGGTATTAATGGATTAAAATATTATATATACTTACAAATAGTTGAAAGCGCCATCAGGGTTGATTTCATTTCCGTATTTGACAATGGAAGCGGAGCGCGGATCTGAGACTAGTTTGGCAGCGACGACTGGGACTGGGGCTACTGGCACGGGAGCGGGTGACTCAACGGCTGCGGGTGCGGCAATAGAAGCAGAGGCAGATGCAGATACAGTCTCAACTGGACGAGAGGGAGCAGCGGTTGTGGAGGAAACGAAAGGTTTGTATTGCTGGTAGGGTTTACGGTATTGGTTCTGGTGTTGGTATGGCTGGTATTGGTTCTGGTATTGTCCCTGATATTGTCCTTGGTATTGATTCTGGTATGGTTGGTACTGTCCAGGGTATTGGTTGTACTGGTAACGGTTGTTGTACCGGTAGTTTTGGTTTTGCTGGGGGAAACCAAAGTTGTTGAATACTGATGGTTTAGCGGTGGATGAGCTCTGGCTTTGGGCGCAGGCTACCGCGAGCACCGCCAGGATGACAACCTGTTAACAGAAAATAATCCTATTAAAAATAATTCTCAAACTTTTTTTACTTTGTTGTTAAATTATCATCAATAATTGAAACAAAATGGTATATAAATTTAAATAAATTTTTAAATTATAAACTCACAACGAATCTCATTTTAAATTTTATTGATTGGCCAGCTTCGTTGAACTAGTTCGAATGCGGGTAAAAAATCCGCGCAGGCTTTTATATCGTTCATAGAACCACCCACTTTAGACAGCGAATTGCAATAATATTTAAATAATTTGAAGCTCGAGTGAGGAACTGTGTCTAAAATAACACTTGAGCTATACATTTTGGCAATAAAATCTATATATGGTATTATTCTATGGTTACCATAATTAATACACGTGCAAATATTTCATTTATAATTACTTCAGAAAAAAAATTAAGTAGTTAGCAAAAACATTGTTAACATTATTTAGTTTTAATAAAAATTATAACTTTTAGATCATTTTAGTTATACTTTTAATAGGAATCGAATTTATTTGATATGGAAACGCAAAAATAAAATTTTTGTTCTATTGTATATTTGTTCATAGAGGTTTCACCGTTTTGTTAACTAAAAGGGTCAACGTTCCACCTGATCATAAGTTAATCACGTGAGTGAAAAAACTGGTCTTAACGATAACATTTGATGTATGTGAATATTTTATTTTTAAGTAACTATTCAGCTCTGAATTCCAATATAAATTATTCCTTTTAGTTCCTGATCAGTATTCAAAAGGCCTCTAAGTATACGACTAGATCAACCTACCCCTGAGTCGGTTAGCCTGATCGCTGCATTAATGCGGATTTTAAATCTCTGCAGTAATAGTCTTGGCAGTAGATTTCTTACTAGGTTCCGGAAAAGGTTTTGTTAAAGTTGTGGTATTTCAAATTTCATTACACGATTTTACCGTCTAGCGGGTAGCCTCAGCCGATTTACAACAGCTGCTTTCTCTTAATTTTCAAATGGGTTTCAGGAAAAGTAGAAGTATTGTCGATAGTAAGCCTTTTAAAAGATATGCATAAAAAGTTACTCGTAGAATTGAGAATCTTTCGTCGATTAAAGAAAATAAATTTTGTAAATGAATTGTGGAGAACTTAAGCTAATTTTGTATTATTGAAAATAATAAAAAACACTGTTGTGGAATTTGTGTAATAATATAATACTGATTTAAGATGTAAAGAAGATATAATTTATTCATCAATATCGATAGTTGTCATACAATAACAATTTGCGCATTATATCGTACTTTAAATTAGTAATAATTTATAAATGCTGTATTAAATTATAAATACATAGTATTTTTTGTTACCTTTGTTTTTTTTTTATATTTACTATATTTTCTATGAGTTCTTTTATTTTCTAGATCTGGCGGGTTTATATCAGAAACAATTCTAATATGATTGAGTTTTGTTATTACAAAGATTAATATGACAAACACTTTCATATATTCTATAAACGTTTATAGACTATCTCAAGATCGTAACTAGAAATTTCGGAATTTTCACAAGAAATAAAGTTGCGAGAAAAATTATTTTCGTATCATCATTAGCTTTTATCCCAACTGCAACGTACAGTCTTTCCGAAAACTTTTGTCATAGATCCATTCTAAAAAGTCTCTTACTGCGGTAACAGTTTATGAATAATGTTTGAATTAATTATATTATTTCTTTGGTATTTCTTAAGTAGCAACAAGATACTATAACGACTAAATCCGGTACATTTTACAGTAAATCAATAAAAAGAGACATATATGTAAAATACATATATTAAAAATCAATCCTGGTGTCGCATTAGTTAACTGTTAATTTTTTTTTTAATATTCTAGTAACTGTTTCTGTGTGACATGATGGATAAAGTTTCCTTTCTTTCTTGGTAAAGTAACGTAATTGTATTTTTATGTACAGTTATTTATTATAAAAGGATTATAAAAACGTATTAATGTCTAATATTAACTTAAAATTAAAAAGTCTTACTATCTATCTCGATATTAGTTACAACTATTATATTACTAACTTATGAAATAAAGATAAGGTCCTGAGGTCATGTAAACCATTTGAGTCACCTTTTTTTACAACACAAATGAAACTGGGTAATAAATTTTATTATTTTTGTTTTAATAATTTAGTTCGTAATTTTTAATAATGTATTCGTGCATTTTTAATATTTTAAGCTTGATTTGTTCCGACTTTCGTTAAATGGTTTTCTCGTGAAAGGCTTTACTGTTACTGTCCTTATAAGAGATCAGTTTAAAGAACCGAAAAGGTATCTAGCATGTTTAATTTTTACGGAGTATAAAGCTAATAGCTTTAAAACAGTATTTTAAGATACTTTGAACCAAACCATCTTTGAGTTCCATAATTGTTACTACACAGTCCGATTTGCACAGAATGAGTTTACTGAGTTTGGAAGTAGTCTAGTAATTCTTAGTTTTAATTTGATTACAATATTAAAAAAAAAACTTTATTGTACATTCTGTAAATTTAGTTTCATTGAATGTTGAATATTCGCCTGAATATTAGAAAGCGGTTTTAATAAGTTTAAAAAAGAAACAAATTATATGCAGTAGCAAGGATCGTTCTTTTGAACGTGTAGGTTTTTTTGTTTTTTTTTGTTTGTTTATAGATTGATACGCTAGGAATTTCAACAATTTACAATTTAGCCGGATATTTGTAATTTTATAAGCAACTCATAAATATTATTCAAATTTAAACTAAACCAAAAATGTCCATATTAACTGTCGCACTATCATTTAAAGCTTGCGTAATATTTAAGACCTTGAACTCAGACCGATTCTTTGTAGAATTCTACAAGTGTGAGACCATACTTTGCGAGTATATTACAGGTTATATAAATTGTGGTGATATCGTTAATAATTCCATTTGGAACAAACAAAAAAAAAACATGAAGGAACCACACCTAAATATTTGTGTCAGATATCGTTCATTTATTATTAGCTTCACTGATCATTTTTTATTTGTTTTTTCTTGCTTTTTAGTTGTGCTAGTTCCGTGGTAACGATTTTGGCACATTTTATTCTATTTTCATATATCTCGGGAAGTATAACAGTACGATGTAATGTAACGATGTAACCGTAAATAATGTTTCAGATAGCAACAATAAGTTTAATAAAACAAGTGAAATATTTTACTATATTTATCTTACTTTTAAGTTATAGTTCTGTAGTTAATCAGAAACCCTTATCATTTTAACATAATCAACAGTCATTATGTATTTATTTTCCCGTGTTTGGGCTCTCTGCCAGCTATAACTGGCTCTGGTACTTATATTAATCGCACAGATACAGACTTAAAAAAGTTAAAAAAAAATTAATACTTTTTAAAAGCTTTAGAAATTAATCAATTTTTCTTTGTGTAATATTTTTTTAAATCAAAATGATTGGTACTTAACGACGATCCCACGTGATGTTAAGTTGTGATGGGATCTACAGTGGTAAAGAGCCCAAACCTAATTTACAGCCTATTCGTTTATTTTTTAGAGACAACCACTTGTACTCGTACTTATAATTGGAGTAGTACATACAACAATAAATATACACTTAAATAATATCAGTATAAAAAAGAATCCTTCTCCGTTCGTATATCGTAACAAGCTAGTGGGGAACCTTACATGTGCATGTGGCATAGCACTCTCAGGATAGGATTTTTTATTGCAATGAAGTAGAACAATAGATGTCCTACGAAATCAGATGTTGAATGCACTTTGGAATTATGAGGACACAATCCCAAACCCTCTCGTAATCGAGCAACATCAACTGCAAAGACTTCAAATGTGTTTATCGTTTCTTCAGTGATGACCTCGTGGCAGAAAACCTTTATGAACGTTGTAGTAATTGTAGTGCTTTAACTTAATAAAAACAGCAACGTATCTACAAAACTACACAAAATTTACCGTAAAGTTTTCAGTCAAAGGTACCTAAGATCATTACATAATTTGTAGCTTTTTTGTTATAAATACTCAGGGTCCTCATTTTTCTACAACTAGGGCTAAATAATATTTTATTTAACTTTTATTTGAAATACAAAAAAGTTAGAGGTTTCTTAAAATCCGGAACGTTTCTATATAATATACATACGAGAGAAACAAGTTTCTTGACTTAAAATAAATCTTTAGTTAGTTCTCTTCTTAAAATTCCCATGGCATCCAGTTTTATGTATTTTCGATTCCACAAGGAATTTAAGATTTATTGCGTTGCTTCTACATCCGCAAACTAATTTAAGTGAAGAAGGTCAACTATGTGTAGCTCACTAATAAAATTGATAGCAGTCGTAACCATGTGTTAAAAACCGCAGAAATTATTTATTTATATGTATTTAAATAACTTGCTTTGTAATGAACATTAATAGCTTGAGATGAAATTTTAAAACATAATACATAAAATTCTGAAAGTTTCAATAATCACATGTAATCTTTATGAAAATGTATCTTTGCGTATAAAATATAAAACATACAATTTTTTCTTTAAAGGAAATCAGCTGATGTTACAAAGCTACTGATATATTTATTATTCTAGATATTATCAAGTTATATTTAAAACAGCAACAAAAATACCTGAAAAGTTAAATCATTTCTTTTATTACGGTTGAATTTTTTTGGTTTTAATTCTTGGTCTTTTGAATATCTCAGATAAGGGCGCTAAACTTATAACATTTTTTTTTCGACGAAACTTCTTTTACTATTTTTTGTTTTTTTACACAATCCCCATCACCACGGTTGGAATGTTTTTACAAAACTATTTGGCGTTGACCGCGTAAATCATAAGCTATGGTAATGAGTCACCTTTCGTTAACTTAATAATTTAACTAGTTATAAAGTCCTTCAAACCGGAAAACAGTGATGTTTGTACAATAGTGTTTGGCGAAATAAATAGATACTACGTGAGTTCTTTTCTTGAGGATTTTTATCACCAAAAACATAACAACTATAAAATTCTAATTAAAATGGCAAATAATTGTTGATTATTAACTTATTCAAAAAAAATCTGTTGAATAGTTCTTAAAACAATATTATTTATTATTTTTTACTAATAAATACAAATATATAATTCCTAGTCTTGGATATTCGGCAGTCGCCCATACTGCGTTCATTTGATATTGCAACTGTACGTAGGTGGTGAATTTATCATTATATATTGCAAAGTTGCTAACTTTGTTTAAAAAAATTACTTTACTTAATGGCCTTAATTGTTGTTTATTACAGTAATTTTTTTTATGAGTGTAGCAATAAAGATGTCAGTTAGTCAAGTATATACTAAATCGTTGTAGAAGATTTGGACATTAAAACACATAAAAAGAAGATAAATAAGCACTCGAAATTAATATTCAAAGTATTTTTACATGAACTTCAATATCCTGATAACCTTTATACTGGGTTATCATGGTGCTAATATTTATTAGAATTTTATACATAATAGAACTTAATGCATCGCAACCATATTGTTAGTTTGTTATAAAATAATATTAATAATTACATCTATGAAAGATGAATCATTAACATATGAAATATTGTTATAGATATTTCATTGAATAATTATAGTCTCAAAAACCGTTGATTACGTGTAATTAATTCATATTGAATTTATTTACACACATACCGAATTAAACATGAGATCTTTTTAATGTAAATGATTTAAATATGGCCGATTTACATTACCCAATAATTCAGAACAATACATGAATAATGCTGATATAATTACAAAATTCCACTCAGAAAAAAAAATCGCGTAATGTTTAATTAAAAATAAACTAATTTTTAAGTTTATTTTATAAATATTACCACTTCTCGGACTGACCACCTCGTACTAGGCTTTCTATTATAGGGAGGTTGTGTAAGTTTCACATTTGTCTCATCATAAATAAGAATGAAAGGCGTGAGCTAAAAGTTGTCAACTGATTTTGATCAGATTAGAATTCACTTTCTGTTCATAAAATGACTGCGGCCGCTGTCAGTGTGAAAAAATCTTAACACTTCGATCAAAAACGGTATGAAATAAAATAGATAAAGACAAGTTGTTACTTCCATAAATTTTACAAACACAGCAGATAATTAATATACATTTATTCTGAATGCTATCGTGACCATATCGTGCGATAGCTACGCTTCTTAAACACCAATAACTATGAAGGAATTTTTAATTACGTTATAGCAAAATTCCTTGGTTTTGTTAAAAATATGTAAACATTTTATTGTCATTTATCATGAGAATGTCGATAAGTTTTACAACATTTTTAAGTTGTGCTCTATATATGTTAAATAAATTCTAAACTTTGATAATATACCATAACCTTGCGGAACGTTAAAATATTAATGGACTCATAAATTATATTTCAAAATTCAATTTTCAACACGGATATCACCTATGTTTTTTTATTTTCCGTCCATAAAGTAAGCTCACTGCGCAGTACATACGACAAGTATATTTTAAAGTATTCCTTTAAAAGAACTCCATTTATTTTAAATAGCCTTTGCAGGCTAAGGTAAAAGACTTCATTACTAGTAATGGCATTTTCAGTGAAACTATTTACTACACTCAAAACATAAGCCGATTACCAATGATTGATGTTAATATTCTATAATGGCGTTACTGAAGAGGCTCGCGCCTGCAATCATATCGTAATCGCTTTACGCTATCAAAATATACTTAAGATTATTGGTCCTGTCATTAAAGGAATATAAGAATATTAATTTAGATTCAATTTAGACAAGTTGAGCAATTCACTATTTTTGCCAACCACGCAGTAAAAAAAGATTTTTTTTGCTTTAAACACTTTGGTCCTGTATCGATACTCAGGAAATATTAGGATTTATTTTAGAAAATAAGTCCAGAAAAATCATATACAATTCAGAGTAGTTTTTAGATAAAATGTCACACTTATTTTTTATTTCATAAATAATAAATGAATACATATCCGCGTTTGAAATTAATATAGTACTTAGGCGCCTGTCAATTTTATGAAGCAAATTGGCTTTTTCGAATTATTCGTGGATAAATTATAGTCGAAAACTTTAAGAGCAGAAATATATTTACATCTGTATATAATTGTCACATAACAAATTTAAGATTTATTTTTAATATGATAGACACAATTTTTTTATAATAACAATTTTTACCCATCATAGTTGGTAAAAATTTTAAGAGACGATGAACATTAAATATAATAATACGAAGTAAAAATTGAAAACTCCGCTGTAAAATCATTTTGTATTTTCCTAGGTGTTTGTTATTACAATCTTAAACGAGACCTCAAGAAAATTTCACAATTCTCTTTTTAAACCAATTTAAACCATTTCAACACATGTACTGTTCTAAAAACAATCTAAATTTATGTTTTTATGGAACATTGAGTTCGACAGGCAGGTCACATTGATTAGCCGTAAAGATTCTGCTTCATATAATATCAATGCTGTGTTTGGATAGATATGCGTGCCAGAGTAGACAAGACAACCAGGCTTCACCATTTTTAATCGTCGCTAGGAATGGTGTAAAATTGAGATCAAGAGTAGTTAAAATAAAATATGAAAATAAACATTCGTGTTTATTTCTGTAAGCTAGAGTAATTGATATATTAGCAGAAATCACTATAAATTAGGTTGCGGTCCCACCTAACAGGTTGACCATTTTAGTCAAACTAAAAATTGGTTAAATATATTATATTAAAATTTGTTTCATTCTGGTTATATGTTTCGTTATTTAATAAAAAGGTTAATGCTTGACCACGAATCCACCTTGTGTTATTTGGTGATATGGTCTACGAGGGTAAAGCTGCTCTTTTGTTATAGATACCCACGTCGTATTTGGACATTAAACATTGAGAAGTCACTCCATTTCTTTAATGTCTTACTAAGAATGAAGAGCTTAACCTTCTTGTTCACTAACTGGGGATTTTAACCACATAAAAATGGAGACTCGCCGTGTACATGATCGTCCGGTAGTAAAACGGGGGTTGGGGAATTATGTCTTGTCAAAAGAAATATATCCTATAGAGGCATCGTGATCCTGCCACTCGGCGCTTGTATTCGAGACTTCCCAATTCAGCTAGCACGTGTTCTTTGTCACCGATATATCTTTTATCCCGCCACTCCACCGAGTCTTCTGCCTTTGGTTTAATCAATACATAAACAATTATTGGTCTCTTGTGTCCGACCTTTTTTGTTAAATTTCCTTAAGTCAACTTGTGATGGATCAAGATGTTGTTCCGCAAATAGTAACGATAGTTAGATAGCATTTACAGACTTAGTTGTAGAACTCGTAATGATTGTATTAACAAATAATTTGTTACAATTAGTTAGTCCAATGAAAGAGTAAACACTGTAAAAAAAACTTTTATTTATACTTTAAATATTTTTGTCGATTGATGCATGGCGTCTTTCCGTTCTGTTCGAAAAAGGCTTTCGCTTAAGGTAAGTGAGCCCCTGTTGGATGAAAACCGTTTTCGTCAGCTGTATAGTCAACTCTGTATTTAAGACCATCAGCGCCAATATACTCGTAAAACCCTGTCACTTTCGTTCCACCATTTTCAGAGTTCTCCACAACACCACTTTCACCAGCACTTATACCGTTTTCTGTGAGATAACTGAAGCGGTAATTGTCAACATCGAAGTCATTGTCTTGACTGACGATTCTGGCTTGACCTTCTTTTATGTTACTTCTCTGAAATACAGGAACAGCTGTTGGTGCTATGGTTTCTGGTACAAAAGAATAAATAGGAGCGACAGTTGTGGGTTTGGGTGTGGTTGAACTAGCAGTTACAGCTACTTGACCGGCATTTTTCCTGAAAAAAATTTTTTTTCATTAATGTCATGGAACTTATTTAATTCGTTTTAACTAATAATAAATGCTGTGTTAGTCGCAATTTTATATTACTGATATGACTATATTATATAATCTTTTGAAATATTTCAACGAGGCACAAAATTACAATATAATACTTTTTCTGTATAACTGCTAAAGCTTTGTCTAAATTAGTGCCAAATTATAACATATTTTTATTAAATTAGCTGTTATGAAAGTTTTTTGAGTGCTTTAATATTTTTATCATCTATAGTAATTTATAGATATAAATATATCTAGCACAAACTGAACATTGATAGATCTGCCAAAATTGCGAATATTGTTTTTATAATGAACAGTAGTTTATATAGAATTCACCTTAAGTACACAAAATAATATCTTGACACTTAAGCTCAGTAATCTTTGCGCGCTACTGCTTTGTAACGTTAAAGATACTACTTTTTAATTATTCTTAATATAATAATTATAAATTACCTGTTACTCTCTGGAGTAATTGTGTATGGAGTCAATAACTCTTGATACGGCTTGTACGGGCGCCCATTGTTTCGGTAGTAGTTGTTATATCTTCCAAATGGACTATAATACCGTCCGTCACCACCGAAATTATATCTTCCATAATTCGAATGAAAATCTGGTCGGTATCGACCGTCGTTTTCGCTGGCAACAAAGCTGAAGACAGCTAAAAATGTTATCTGTAGAACAAAAATTCGTAAAGTAGTTTATATCTGTTGTAAAAATAAAATGGACAAATTAATACAATGAAAAACTTATGAGAACACCGAAATGAAGTTAACATAGTTAGTTATTTCAATATTCTCTAATAACATTTAAATTTTTCATGTCCGAAACTTTATTATAGTCTCGAAACTAAACGCATTACAGTCTCTTTTGTTGTGTATTATAAATTACATTGTCTTTTTAACGAAAGTGCTACTTTTTATTTTGGTCAAGCTTAATTGCAATTTTATGGAATTGGAAATTATTTTTATTTATCTTAGGCGTTCTGAATCTATATTATTTAAATAAATTATTATCATTGAGCAGTACTGTTTACTAAATGATAACAAAATTTGTAACCAATAAGAATCCACACGTAAATTTCGATTACTTATTTATTTTGTTTCATTTTAATTAAATAAAAAATTAAAGCTGGAGGAACTTCTGATGACTATGACATCTGGACATGTGTCATCCTTTTCCTACCAAGGCGGAACGTCAGGTAAATCCGTAAAATTGCTATATTTGTTACTTAACAATACTGGGTCTCAAATCTATTTTTTTTTCTTTTGCAAGCTTACGTCACTAATCCAAATGTAACAGAATCTAAACGGATCAGCGGTAATAAACAATATGTGTAGCCTTTACTCACCACATATATTTTCATTATGAAGCAAAGCGTCACAAAACCTTAACTCTGAATGGCTCATCAATTTAACCAGCAAATGTTTTTATACAATCTACAACTTCCAAAATGGAGTATTTATTTCAACAATATGTTAGACTAATTTTAAAAAAATGCTAATTTTATTTGTCAAGTTGACATTGAAACTACTTATTTGGAGCGAGCCTAATCTAAAAGCTTATATAGCATTGCTCACTACGCCCATGCATCCTATAAACTAGTCGCAATAAAATCTTTTAGGCTAATATTAAAATAACCTTAAAGTCATTTGGATTCGACTTTATAATATATTATGTGATTGTTTGGTGTGTCTATGTACTTAACTGTATACACGAATAACCCAATTAACTAGTTTAAGATAAACATATTAGAAACAATATTTATAAACCACGTTTTCATACTTTCATTAAGCTGAATGTTGAAATAGAAAAGAGCTTGAATAAATATATATATTAAATTGAATAATTTTCCTACAGTAACAATATTTATATTATTATATTCGATCGTATTTGATATATTATGATAAATACTATACTAAAAGTATACAAATTCAGAAGTGTTTTTATATTTTTATTTGGTTATCACCTTTGTTATACAATAAACAAACTTATGTTATTAAAACTAACAGTTAAAAAAATTAAATTAGTATCTGCTTAGTTAAGTTAATGAACTTTTGATATATAAAAAAATGAAACGAATGTGATCTCTTTATATTACACTTTATTATAATTTAAGATAGTATAACGCAATTATCACTGTCAATCAAATAAGTAATAGCCAAAAGGTGCGCTTTTTATCTTTCTCCGGCATCAGTCGTCGTCAATGATTCACTTAATGTTACATTTGAATTATCTTCAGTAAAAACTTGTACCTCGTCATTGGATACTATTATATTCTCTTGTGTTAATATCTCTGTGCTATCGTAATTCGTAGTGCTTGACTTTATTTCGTCATCATCTAAAATTTGCTCATAAGATAATGTCGGGCCTACTTCATCATTTGCTACTAATTGTACATCGTCAATAGTTAATTTTAAATCTTCAACAGTTGAGGGTTGAATACCTCCTACCGTGGGCAAAACATCCTCAACAATTAAAGATTTTACAATTTCACTAATAGATTTTTTAACATCATTACTAGTTGATGATTCCATATTGGCATATGTTGATGGTCTTAATATAATAAGTGGCGACGTTATTTCTTCTTTCGCGGGTGCCGTAGGAATAGGCTCGGGCGGCGTTGATATGTCTTCGACAACTCTTACGAATACTTCGTACTCTAACTTCATTTTGTTTGTAAGAGCATTAGAGACGGTACTCAATACTTTTGACCCCTTAAAACTATAAAACGATCCCAATTTTTCTCCATTCTTCAAGTTCATGTGTGGAGGGTATCTGAAAAAGTAATGAGAAATACATTTTATTAAAACCATACATATTAAATATTATACAATATTTGCAATGTTTATTTCATTATACAATAGTAGCAGAAATATAATATAAAAAAAAGGTTTTATTTATTGAAAGCACAACAAAGGCATTTTTTCTATTAACGAGTTTATATCTATTTAGATCATGATATATAAAATATATTTGTAAGCCAGTCGTGTATTCTCCTAAACGGCTTAACCGATTTTGATGGAGCTTTCACTAGTCCTTCCACACGAAGATGATGGATTGATGAGTTTGAACATCCCTACTGACACGCTCACATTGGCGTATCACAAAAAGTAACTATGGAGCGTATAAACTTAGGGAAACTTCTGTTTTCTCTGTGACAGTTGCCTTAAAACTATATTCAATACCCCGTACGCTAACTACCCCTTTTTAAAAATTAATTAACTATTATATATTTAGTGGAGTTTAGAAAATTTGGAAACTAAAAACGATTTACTGGTAGACAGAAAAAGATAACATGTCTATTTTTGAATGAACAAAAAAAAATGGATTCTTCGAAAATAACTATTCAGTTTGCTATTCTGCCTTCATTATTAATAACTTGTTAATGATATTTAAGAAGAGTTTATAAAACTTGATAGTCCAGTTTCCATCGTTTATACCAGTTCGAGGCCATGAATTTGCATTTAAAGTAAATCATATTATTTACAAGAATTCTAGAAATATTTAAGTTTAAAATGTATAATCATTATATAAATTACTGAATGAAATATCAAACGCTTTGATATCATCGTGGTCATGTTGATAACATCGTGGTCTTTAAAGCGTTAACTACGAAATTCGGTTGACACTATCATATTTTCTTAAATTCTAATTAAAAAATCGAACGTGATCTCCTTTAACTTTACTATCCCGAAAATCATACGTTATCTTTATTTAGAAGAGTTTAAAAGCTATTAAGGGCCGACTTCATTAAAAAAATACCTTTTTATCTCTAAGTTGACCCTAGAGATGACACGAATTGATTGTTTATTAATTGTTTACTTACGGCAAGTGATATAAGTTGTTATAAACGAAGGCAAATACATTCTAGATTTATTGATACTCACTCATCTGTACGACTGAAACATGAACTTTTTATCAGAAAAAGTTATAAGATACAAAAGTCTGCCTTTTATTACATTTTGGACTCGTGATGAGACGATAAACTTTTTGGTCTTTAAAATTATGTTTTATTTCAAAATACACACGAGAGTTTTTATTGACTTTTTTTTTATTTGCAAACAAATAAAAGGAAATTTTTCTTTGTTTCTTTAAGTGAAACATTTCGAGAAAATATGTATTTTTTTAATAATAATAATTTTAGTTAATATAAGGAATATTAATATCTTATTTTAACTCATCAACTGTTTTGAGATTTAGATTCTATCAATCGTTTATAAACATCGAAAGCTAAGAACTGTTTATTGATACAATATTTAATAATATTATTTTGCGTACATGTATCACAATGATACTTTCTCTTTTTCTGTGAAAAAGACAATCTTATATGAGCGTGTACGGTTTTGTAACAACCTACCGTAAGCTGTTATAAACAGTGAGTGCGAAGTGTTTCAAAAATATTTCACCAATACAGGTGCCGGAGACTAAGTTAAGTTGTGATGCGTATTCGCTTTATATCTTATTTTAAGAGAAATGTGTAAAAATTCTTTAGAATATGCCTCTAAACTTTACACGAATGTATGTCTTTAAGCCTAAACCTAAGAAGTATTCCAAGAAATTATAAATTTTTATAAATGTATTTCGAAACTAAATTTCATGCATATGTAGAAAGTGCAATGGGAACTCTACCTTTATCTTTCGACTAACACAGTAATAGTATGTGTCGGAATTAAAATAACAGTAAATAGTATAGTATATAGGTAATTAAAACTACAGTGTAAGATTCAATGGTATTCGTTATTGATATAAATAAAAAGAAATTGCCAATTTTGTAGACATTTCGCGTTCCTAAAAATATAAAATTCATTCGATCATGTAAATTATAACATTCTTAGTAGTTATTATCAGATCTAGCTGTTTAAATGAAAAGTTAAAATTTTACAAGTTCACATAAGAGAACCTTGCGACTTGCAAATATAATTAATCTATTTCCATGTTTTATTACACCGCTTCCGCATAATCAATTTATTGCACCGGAACTTTAACCGTCGCTTATGTTTATATATTATATGCATTGTGATTAATCTAATTTTGTATTTTATTTCGCAATTAACATGAGATTCTAAATTTACCGTTAAAAATTTATAAAAACTGTTTTTCTTAGTGTAAAAAGAATAATGATTTCTATATAGTCGCCTAATTCGTCAGATCTCAATAAAAATTCGATGATATTTAGTAATGTTGAACTAACACAATATTTTCCTTGAAGTCATCTATTAATGTTATAAAATTATACTCTAATATTTCATATTAGAGTATTATAAATTTATTTCTCTAATATTTCATATTAACCGCGCGTTTTCTTTCTAATTTTGCTTTAAGAAAGTACGCTTATAAATATATTCTTTGTTTATCACACTATCACACTATAGTCTATATATTAAGTATTATAAAAAAGGCGTAAGCAGAGTTTGCGAATATGACTTTCATAAAATAATTACTGTTATTTATAAAGCACAGTTATCAATAGAAAACATTATTCACTTTACAGTTTTAACTGAAGAGTTATTTTTGCTACAATGTTGCTTTAAATCCAAATCCGTCACCTTACGCTTACATGTATCCAACGCTGTTATGCTAAAGAATACGAGACGGTCCTTCAAAAACCACAAAACTTCTGTATTAAATGTTATAAATTATGTGTTTATAAAGTAAAAGTTATATATAACATAATTTACCGCAACTTTCTGGGTATTGGATTTTCCGTGACATAAATTTTAGAATTTTATCGTCTAGGATGTCGATAATTTATTATTTAAATATTAGATCCATACTAGGTCAAATGTTAGATGTGCCAAATGAGCCAAAATTAAACTTATTTTCTGCTGCTTCAGCCAAAAGAGTTTCGTTCGTTCAACGATATGATTTATGGTAATAAAAAATGAACTGCGAACACGAACGTGCGGCCGGAAAACTTTGAAATTATTTACTTTAGTGTTAGAATTTATATTAACTCAATAATGCAGAAAAAACAATTTTTGCGTGACCTATATTAAATATATTTTGCTAAAAAAATAGACAAAGTATACAAAGTAAACTTTACGAGGAACTGCCCTTTTATATTTTAATTGCACTAGAAACAACATATTTTCGCGTGCGCCATCTTTACAGTTTTAATATAATTTTAAATAATGTTATTGGTTTTTTTCAACTGTTATGAAAAATATTTTTGTTTGCTGCATTCGTTGTAATTGGATAGTGATAGTGAACCAGTATGTAATTTAATAAATTAAATTTTGTCCCGGGACATTGAGGAATTTGAAAATCATTTATATCAAAAATCTATTGCCAGCATATAATGATAAATGAAATTCAATAGCAGAAAGAAAATGTTTTCCATACAATATGTAATTTCTAACACTTTACGTACGATTGAAATAAATGTGTTTTGGAATTGCTTGTCTCCTCTCATCGCTATTGAATTAGTATTATCATAAGAAATAATTAACAAAGAAAATGAATACGTCATTTAAACAATACATTTTTGAACTCATTACTACAGATATAAGAACGACATGTGTGCTAAAACTAAACTTGTTTTATCGACAAACGATCACCGGTTCCCTTGAAGTTAATCATCTTGAATACTCTAGATGTCTAGTTAAACCAAATGTAGCTACGGAATTGGCATGCTATCACCACGAAAAAAGTAAGAGGTAATATAATTAATTTAAAATTGTTATTTTTTGTTTCTTTTATTATTATTTGTTTCTTTCAAAAAATCAAAAGTACTAGTTTTTTCATGTATTTTGAAAATAAGTCTTTACACGCATTTGATCACGTTATCGTCATATCGATTCATAAAAAAAAATTAAAAACTTCATTTTCATTGACAGTTTTTGTACAATGTTACTAGACTAGTAAACATAGGATCCTTTTAATTTTAGAATACCTAAACAAAAAAAGAAATTTAAAAACCAAACATCAAGGTTAGTCAACTTATTCAATCGAAAGTAAGTACGATCAAAAAATCTTGATGTAATTTCTCTGCACGGTATTTTTTTCTTGTTTTACGATACTGCATGTGCTGATAATATTACCGCTACAGAAAGAAAAAAAAAGAAAAAAAAACTGTTCTGGTGATTCACTCTGGAAAAAAATGGCCAACTCATGGAGTAAGTTCAATAACCCAACTATGTAAGGAATTCCAGGCAATGACGTTTGAATTTATTTTTAGGCACATTTCAGTCATTGCTAAAATATTTTTATTAATATCATATAAAATGTTACGCCTTTACTCTGATTATATTATAAAATTTAATGGTTTCAATCTTTAAATTTTATTATCGATCCTTTATAGAAAAAATGTCAAACGCGCACAGGCTACATCCTGTTGGTCTGTTCATCAATCACATAACCGGTCTTAATTAACATCTTCTCATATCTACTCTAAAAACTAAGTCACCTGTCAAAACCAAGGACTTACGTTTTTGCTTTTGTTTTGCTTTCAATGTCGTCTGATATTTATTAATACACAATTAATAAACGGATTTAATAAAAAAATTTACAAGCGTTTTCAAACTAAACTTTACGATTGGTATCCATTTGTCATTAAAGGTGAAGAACATATTTTTAATTCCACAAGAATCCGTTTATTACGGGTTTTTTATTTAACAGTTATTACAAACCTGTGAATTTTTGTTTACAGGTGTTGTAATAATGTTGTAAATATCATAACGAGGAAACTGACACGAGTTTGTCTTGTCGCTCTCTCTCCTCTTATTACGGAAAGCTTCGAATTCCAGAAGTGGGAACATTAAACGAGAATTTGTAAGAACACGATCGATAATATAAATATTTTTCGTCAAACACACAATCGTTTTTGTGAATCATTTGGAATGCCGATATGCAATTTTGAAATTGACCAATTAAACTTCATTGTTATAATCAAATGCATTATACATAAAATAAATGATGAGTTATAAAAATTTTAAGGTACAATAAACATACACAAATACATAAGTATTGTATGCGTATAAACGCACAAATATTTGTTTTACGTAGATAATGAACGTTATCAAGAAACTTTTATCACAGATTTTAAAAAGTTTCAATTCGTTAAAAAAATAAAAGACATGTTTAAATAGACGCCTTTAAATATATTAGTAGTTTCCGTAAACCAGTTATGTCATTTATCGAAACGATAAGCGCCATTTAAATTATTAAAAAGTAATAAACATTTCTATCAGTTTCTTAGTGTTAAAAAGTAATAAACTTTAAGTGATTTCATGTTTGCTCTGTGTATTCATCCGAATAATAATTCTACTTGAACTGCGGATACTTTATAATAATTAACTAAATGAATATAAAGACAAAAGCTATGAATACTTACTGCGTTGTAAATTCCGATCCATTTGATTCAGGCATAATGTACTTGCATTTTACTGCCACTTCCTTATCGGCATAAACTTTACTGTAATGATTAGTACTTCCCTCCGTTGCTTCGCCAAAGTTTATGTTATCCGAGGAAACATATTTGCTTACGAGACCTTTAATAACGCCGTGTATATAGGGGTAGCGGCTAGCATAAACTTGATAGCCCATGTAGGGATCATCTTTATCAACGCGTTCATATTTGTAAGTACCATCAAACGGCCAAATACCTTGTCTGTATATATAGGTGTATCGACCTTCATCACCAGGAATATATTTGCCTTCATCAAGTGGCCTGTAATATTTTCCGTCGTCATATTCTTCATAAGTTCTTGGTCTGTACTTTCCATCATCAAATGGTGAACATAAAACTGCACTCAATATAGATATTATAAATACCTGAAATCAAACACATAATCAAATTGTATTTTTTGACGATATCGTTTCCTGTTCAAGGCCGTTTCTAAGTTTTTTGTAAAATATTGAGATATCTAAACCAAGATTCCCTTCTTTAATTATGTTCATGGAAACTGTATATGGTAGTAGTTTTTTATAATTAAATATAACAAGTATACATTTTTAATTAACTTTTATAATACAAAGAAATTACTTATTTAATAAATTTCTAACAGATAAAGTTCTAAAAGAGAAACATGAAACATTTTCAAGAAACTCCTGTCGATATCTACCAAGAATATGAAGTATAATTGTTTCTATTTAATTAATAATATAACTATAAATCAAAAATTTGTTTAAAAATACTAGCGTACATGTAAAATGTGTTAACAAACATCAAGTAATAAACATACAGTAAGAAAAATAATGAATGAATACTTACAAATTGTAATTTATCCATGGTTTATTCTGAATATGCGATTTCAACACCCTCGATCGTAATATTAATTTTGCTAATAATAGAATTTTTCACGCGACGATCTTCACACGTTGTTTACTCCGCAGATTATGTTTTAGATCTGAAACTAGATCAGGTAATGTGTCATAAGTAAGCAGCATTTTTGTGAGATAACAGCTAATATTCATCAAAAATATTTTATTCCTTGTTGGCTCAATTAACATTTAAATGTATAATAAATTTTGTTCGAGACATACCGAAAAGTGGATCAGAATCCTAATATCAAGGTGTGACGAGGTCAGGCAGAAGCATTAGCATAAGTTCATAATATTAAAATAGTTCCGTAGCCAATATATTACATGGCATTGGCAATTTGTTATAAATTACAGCTGAAATTACAAATCTAATATTCAATATAATTTTAAATATAGTGACGTCATTTGCGATAGTCGTCATAAACAGTCAGTTACATTATAAACCGGATTTTAATTGCAATAAACAAAAAATTTAGAAGCTTTTAGAGATTCTTATTCAGTTATTAAAATCGTTTAACCGTTTAAACTACTGCATGGTAGTGAAAAATAAAAAAAAAATCAAACAAAATAATCGTTTAAAAACAAATAGCAAAATTTACCTACGACGCAGAGAGGCTCTTGACATTTTAATGAAAAATTAAATTAAAAAATAAATATATATACAAAATTTCAATGTTAAAGTCAAATCATTATTCGCTTCTCTCCGCCGCAATACACCACTCGAATTTGACGTGGAAATGAACACAGCGCCGACATATCACACTATTTCTTATTTATATCCCCGTGTTATAAAAGCGAGGTTTTAAACTAGTCTGACAGGGACGTTATAATCAATAATTAGTTGTTTTCGGACGTTCCAGTTGGATTTTAATAATACATGTGACAATTTCACTGCAATGTTATGTAGGGACATGGAGCGGTATAGTATAATAACGAGTAATATCTCTACTTCCGGCTGCACGTAAAACAGATACGTTTACAAGTATATACTTTACTAATTCCAGTAGTCACACCTATAAATCATAATCAATATCAACATTAATTTGATTTGATCAATACTCTATCAATAACCGGTTCTATGCAAAATGGATCCGCATACCTTAGATATCACACGCTACGTGTCAAAGTTATAATTATTTAATAAAACTGTATCATCTTTTAAATATTTTAAAGAATTCTAGAAATTTTACCGCTTATTAGCTACGAACAAGTACTAAATGAACTATTATTATACCATTAATAATAGTTAATTTAGATTTGATTCATACATATTATTGAGGAAAATAACTTATTTATGGCTACCAAGAATTATATTTTTAGTTTTGACTATTACCGTCTGTTTAAGGGAAAACTATTGTATATCGGCTTCATATTTGGAGTTACCTAGATTTCGCCGAACTCAGAGCTTTGATCCGGGTTTCCCTCGTCTCATGGTAAGCGATACGCCTGTCCATAACTACTTTGTGCTTGTTAGGATGACATACAGTGCATCACATTGTCTCTTTTCTAGTTATTAACAGTATTTTAGTTATTTTATTTTAAATATTTTTCACTAAATAATATTGTAATTTCATACAAAGAAACATTCTAACTTCGCAGCGCACAGTAAGCCCGCACAGGATAAGGAAAAACCGTACCACCGACTTGTAATAACTGAAAACTCCGCGATTTTTATTTTCAGCTCCATGTTCGAATACATCGAGAATTCGCATACTCCAGGAAAAGAAAAAAAACCTTCTTTCTTCTTTTCTTGGGTGCACGCTGGGTTATATACGACATACAGTGCGCGTACCACATTTGCCTTAAATCCTCCTTTGTTTGACAGACCCAGCCGAGTCTAATATGTAGAGGCGGTTAAAGCCAAAAGTCTAAAACTATGCGATAATTCAACACTAATTAGAGAACACTAAGAATAGTGGAACGCGATGTCGACTAACAAAATTTACCCTATTTACTTTAGTTTAAATTTCCCGTAACAATATTATAATTCTAACAATAACAATAAGTTGTTAATCTGTCAATATCAAATGCAGTATTTGCAAATAATTCAGGATTAAATTCAAATTTGACACAATACCAAATATGTTGGCGATATTTTTAATTATAGTATAAACAAACTATATTAAAAGAAATTACATAACAGAAAGAATAAAATTAAAATGTTACCACTTATAATTTACAAAGTGTATTAGATAAGTCATTAATGCCAATAACATTATAAATACTTTACTATAATTGGTTTAAATTATCATATTATTAACCAGTTACAATCCTGCAATTTTTTTTGTGTGAATATTAGTAGTGTGATTTTACCGCTTAAGTAAATATCACATCAACGTCTCTCTGTCGCCAAATAGTATTGTAAGAATATTAATAGTGAAAACTAAAACTAACTTCTTATGTCTTAAGATGATAAACTCAGTAAGCATCCTTTTTAATCTTGTATTCTTCTTCCCGATTATATAATCAATCAATAAGACCAGAACTTGCTTCCTTATTTCCATTTTTATATCTATTATTGACTTTTTAATGTAAATGAGAATCTCTAAAGTCTATAAATTTCTTATTAAACTTTGTAGTTAATCAATTATTACAGTTAATAGATTGAGCTTCGTTGTCAACTGACATTGTAAAAATGAAGCAGACAATAAAAAGCTACAAATACATTAATCATGTCAAAAGCAAGAAAAAGAATTATATACGTTGTTATCAATATTTTATTATAAACATAAACAAGGAGCGGAGCAGGGCATTCAACCTGGTCGTAAGTAATAAGTTTGATAGAATAATTTTAAGAACATATTTAAAGCAGAATTTACGCAAAACAAATTTTAACCTAATAATCGTGTAATCACGCCACAAACGTTTAGAAACGTATTGTAAATTTATGATTTAATTTTGTAGTGAAAAAAATTTTGAAATGATGTCACTAATAAATAATGTACTATTAACGAATGTAAGAATCACACGAAATCAACAAATGGACAATGATTACTACTAAGACCTAAATATTTTATTAATAACTACGATTCCTAAATCACAAACAAAAATAACTACGATTGTACGCATTATTTTTGTAACGATATCGTCTTTTTATTTATATCAACCAGTATTAATACGACGAAAATAAAATATGTGGCGCCTTAAGGTTGTTGTCGCGCAAATTATTTTCCTCAGAACAATAATAGTTACCTTAGATTTCAGACGAATCTTCTGCCTCCTTGCAACACCCGTTACCACAAGCGAACTCAACAAATGTGACTTAAATTCAAACGGGTTCGAAGTGCATTAAAAATTCCGTTTAACAGTATGTTCCCCCTCTTCGTTCATGTCACCAAATAAAACAAGACATAAGATTATAATGGTGTTAACGGTATTAAGGATAAAAAATACTTGATTTCAGCTCATAAAAAATAATTAAAAATCTTTAAATTGACCTTAAGTTTTTTAAAATTTAGTGCCCTTTTGTTGTCTTTTTAGGTAGGTGCATTTAAATTAATGCTGTATATGAACCTCTACGGTTCATTGTAATTGTTATGAACTATTTTGAAACATGGCCATTCGGTTAATTTTGGAACATTATCAAGTTGGAAAAAGAAATGAGAAACTTCAAGTGGTATATATAATAAAATAATCCGGATCAATTGCACCAAACCCACCGGCTCCAATCAAGGACCTATGCGCCATTTCTTCTTAGCTTTTGTAACATTGATCACTACGCCTGAAGGAGTTGTGCATTTGCTATTATGCGTTTTGTAGTTGTTTGCTTTGTATATTTGTGCGTCGGTTTTCTTGCCCCCACCAGACATTTTTCTATTTACTTTGTAACTAATTATTTTTTATATTTTCTTCTATATTATTAATACACCAATAAATCAGCTTCAAAACTGCATTAAAACTTATTGCTCCACGTAACATTTATTTTTAGCTAGGGACCGTCAAAACTTTAAACACTAGATGGGCCGATAGATGTGTCCGGGAGTACATTTATTTTTCATATCATGTAAAGAATATTATAACACTGTGTTTTTATT
Organism: Byasa hedistus; assembly: GCA_029286795.1. Taxonomy (NCBI): domain Eukaryota; kingdom Metazoa; phylum Arthropoda; class Insecta; order Lepidoptera; family Papilionidae; genus Byasa; species Byasa hedistus. Next base: position 5,443,151 of record JAGSMW010000008.1, read on the forward strand.
ACATCTTTGCGTTTAGCTAATTTAGTTTTCATAGTAGTTTCATACCTTGGCCCTCTAATTCATGAACTTAAAATTTAAAAATTACTGGTGGTATGTCTTTATTGGCAGATAACGTCTGGGTTGGTTACCACCTCTTATTTCAACCGCCAAATAGTAATCTGCAAACATTACTGTGTTCTGGTTTAATGGGCGCTGTAAGTTAATATAACTACTGGAGTAAAGAGACTTAATACCTTTTGTCTCAAGGCGACGAGCGCTATGTGGTGTAGTGTTTAATGTCTTAACTACCGCCACGTTGTTATGGGCAAGCGAGTCACTTACCAACAGGTGAACGTCTTGCTCACCTCATCGCCTCGTAGAATAAAAAAAAATTAAACCAATATTTTTAATTGTCCTTAAGTAAAATCGCCTTATTACAATAACTGTCTTTAAGTAACAGTAGCATTAGTCTTATTACACGGTATTTGAATCCGGGGTCACATGTTGAGGGGTTGATTATCTATTTAAGGAGAACAGTAAGATAACGAAAGTAGTAACCTTTGCCACAAAAAAAATTAAAATGGAACATAAAACATCTCACCGGCATACGACTGCTGTGCCAGTACCTATATCCGGAAATTCGACTTGAACCGCTTTCATAATGAATCGTTGCGCATTTTCTTTACCCACCAATTTTAAATTGTATAAAGCCTGGGTATTTTTAAGAAATTATATACTATCTAGTAAAAGTTTTAAATTAAATTAGAAAAAGTTAAGTAATATCAAACCTTTAAAAAAAATATACGCGTATACTAATAAACTCATTGCTAATATTCTAGATTATAGAAATTGTTACGTTTAATATTTATCTTATATATTATGCACGGATTAAAAATAAGGTATTTTAATAAATCATTATAAAAAATAAGACATTTCATGAATTCATAGTAAATTTTATTTTTTTATTTACAATTATTACAGTTATGTACATACATGCATATTATGCAATTGGCAGAAATATGACAATACTCGCGTACAATCTCTTTATCTTACATATTTTATAATGCTACTATATTATTGGGGTAAATGAGCGCCAATAGGAACAAAACCGTTCTCGTCAGCAGTGTAGTCTACCCTGTAAGTAACATTATCTGGCCCGAGGTACTGGAAAAATCCTTTAGTTCTAAATCCTCTGTATTTATTGTCAATAGTTTCCAGCCTGCCGACTTCCTCAGCGAGAATTTGATTTGCGGTCTCATACAAGTAGTGATAACCACCAGGAAGAACTTCAATCTCTTGACGAACAATACCATAGTCATTGTTGTAACGGTTGTTTAATACTGTAACAATCGGAACGGCAGGTTGGGCAGATTGGGCAGGTTTGTATATGTAAGCGGGAGTTGGAGTAGGGGTATAAGCAGGCGCTTTACTCGGAGAAGCATTAATCTGAGGACCAGCGGCGGAACTGAAGAAGACTAATGGAACTGGGACAGCGCTTGTAGGAGCAGGTGCAATTACAGAGGCTTCACTAGAAACAATGCTGACTGAAGCGACGGGGGCTTCACTTAGAGAGGCGGCGAGGGCTTCGCTAAGGGAGGCAGCGGGTGCTTCGCTGAGAGGGGCAGCGGGTTCTCCGCTAAGAGGGGCAGCGGGCTCATCGCTGAGTGGTGCAGCGGGGGTTTCGCTGATAGTGGCCGCGGGTTCTTCGCTGAGTGGTACAGCGGGGGTTTCGCTGAGAGTGGCCGCGGGTTCTTCGCTGAGAGAGGCAGCGGAGGCTTCGCTGAGAGAGGCAGCGGGGGCTTCGCTGAGAGGGGCAGCGGGCTCATCGCTAAGAGAGGCGGCGGGGGCTTCGCTGAGAGAAGCAGCGGGCTCTTCGATAAGAGAGGTTGCGGGTGCCTCGCTGAGAGATGCGGCGGGAGTTTCGCTGAGAGTGGCTGCGGGCTCCTCGCTGAGAGGGGCTGCGGGCTCTTCGCTGAGAGAGGCCGCGGGTTCTTCACTGAGAGAGGCGGCGGGGGCTTCGCTGAGAGAGGCTGCGGGTTCTTCGCTAAGGGGGGCTGCGGGGGCTTCGCTGAGAGAGGTAGCGGGTTCTCCGCTAAGAGGGGCAGCGGGCTCATCGCTAAGAGTGGCCGCGGGTTCTTCGCTGAGAGAGGCAGCGGGCTCTTCGATAAGAGAGGTTGCGGGTGCCTCGTTGAGAGATGCGGCAGGAGTTTCGCTGAGAGAGGCTGCGGGCTCCTCGCTGAGAGATGCAGCAGGGGCTTCGTTAAGAGGGGCAGCGGGCTCATCGCTAAGAGAGGCGGCGGGGGCTTCGCTGAGAGGGGCAGCGGGCTCTTCGCTAAGAGAGGCAGCGGGGGCTTCGCTGAGAGAGGCAGCGGGCTCTTCGCTAAGAGAGGCGGCGGGCGCTTCGCTGAGAGGGGCGGCGGGGGCTTCGCTGAGAGAAGCAGCGGGCTCTTCGATAAGAGAGGTTGCGGGTGCCTCGTTGAGAGATGCGGCAGGAGTTTCGCTGAGAGTGGCCGCGGGTTCTTCGCTGAGAGAGGCTGCGGGCTCCTCGCTGAGAGGTGCAGCGGGGGTTTCGCTGAGAGGGGCAGCGGGCTCATCGCTAAGAGAGGCGGCGGGGGCTTCGCTGAGAGGGGCAGCGGGCTCTTCGCTAAGAGAGGCAGCGGGGGCTTCGCTGAGAGAGGCAGCGGGCTCTTCGCTAAGAGAGGCGGCGGGCGCTTCGCTAAGAGAGGCAGCGGGGGCTTCGCTGAGAGAGGCAGCGGGCTCTTCGCTAAGAGAGGCGGCGGGCGCTTCGCTGAGAGGGGCGGCGGGGGCTTCGCTGAGAGAAGCAGCGGGCTCTTCGATAAGAGAGGTTGCGGGTGCCTCGTTGAGAGATGCGGCAGGAGTTTCGCTGAGAGAGGCTGCGGGCTCCTCGCTGAGAGGTGCAGCGGGGGTTTCGCTGAGAGTGGTCGCGGGTTCTTCGCTTAGAGAGGCAGCGGTGGCTTCGCTGAGTGAGGCAGCGGGCTCTTCGCTAAGGGGGGCTGCTGGGGCTTCGCTGAGAGAGGCCGTGGGTTCTTCGCTGAGAGAAGCTGCGGGGGCTTCGCTGAGTGAGGCAGCGGCCTCTTCGCTGAGTGAGGCAGCGGGCTCTTCGCTGAGAGAAGCAGCAGGGGTTTCACTAAGAGAAGCAATTGCTGCTTCGCTTGGAGAGTCATTCTGGGGCTCAAGTGGAGACGGGTTCAAAATAATAGAAGGTACAGGACTAGATTCGGGCACGATAGTTACAGAGACAATTGGGCTACTTGTGGCTGAGCTTACGGCTGGTGTTGGAGCTGCGGCATCGTCTTTTTGGGCACTGAAAATAAAGAGAAAACAAACATTAAAAATACGAATTATTGAGTTATTTTTGAACCAAATTTTGAGGTATTTATGAACCAAAGAAGCTATCGTTTTTATTATTGTTCTTTATTAATATATATTCAGCATTATAAGTATTGCTTAAGCACTAGGACGCTTGATCACCTTATCATCTAAATTGTTACTTTTTATATAAACAGTGCAAGAATCCGAAAAAAATCAGTTTTTAAAAATAAATATTTTCTGTTAAATTTTTCCGCTTAACCAATACTTCCAAAATTATATTGTATTATATAACGGACAATTTATATTATATAAAGGAACAGAAAGAGTATATACGTAATGTAAATACTTAAATGACAACCATTATTATTAAAAGTTGCCTTTTACTTATGAAGTAGATAAAACATTTTTTTTTGTAATTACTGACAATGGACATTCTTATGCTACATTTTCTTAAAAATTATTGTATTAAAGTTCAGATAAGTAAGACACTTTATCAAATAATAAATTTTCAACCTATGAAATCATTTGTCTGAAAAACAGCCGGGCCTCCGCACTGTTTCTCATACTTCTAAAGAATTTTATCATTTTTCATACTATATACTTTTAGAATTTTTGACTCATACATATTAAGATATCTCCACTCGCTTCGTGGAGACCTTACGAAAAGAAAAAGACCAACCGATAGGACGAAAGATGATATCTGCCGACAAACCGATAGAGAATGGACGCAGAAGGCAATTGATCGATAGACGTGGAGAAATGGAGAGAAGGCCATGTCCGAAGACTGTTATAGATATATATATAGCTGTTAAAATACTAACTTACCTGTATGCGCCAGAGTTATCAGGCTTGTATTGTCCACTGTTGTCAAGTTGACTGATGTATGCGCCTTGAGGGGCGGGTCCTGCGTTGTAGTAAGAACCAGAGCTAAAAACAATGTAAGACAATATTGATAATACATATACACATCCAAATTATCTTTTATCTTTCACAAAGAAAACAGGGAATTTAAATGCAAAATATTACCCTAAGTTTCCTAAGTATCTTTATACAAAACCTCCAAGAATCGTATTATTTATTGATTTTACGTAAAAGTGAACTCTAATATTTATTGCAGATATTTAAAGTATTTATTCAAATATATAAGGATAAAAAAGGGACAAACATTGTACATCAATCTATATTATTGGTCTTTAAATATTTTCCTTAACTGTATATACTGTGTTTTAAAATTGCAATAAGATGTAAGATAACAAAAAATTAGAAATAAACCGATAAAAAATTATAATTACTTGTAAGCTCCATTGTTTCCTGCAACATATTGCCCAGAGTTGTCGTAACGGCCTGCGTTGTATCCGCCGTAGTTGTTATATCTGCCGCTATTGTAGTAACGATTAGGGTAGAAGGAAGCCGTCGACGTAGCATAGTAGCGTGGTGTAGTTGTAACAAACTGGACTGGCCTGAGGAAAATAATCATCAATTATCACAACAATTATTATTTTAAAATAAAGTTACCCAACTGCTTCAAAATACTGAACTTTGGGTAAAGTATTAACATTGGCTATTTTAGCAATTGATAGAAAGTAAGAGAATTAAAAGAATTGGTCACGTATATGCACTAATTATCGATGGTGTAGTAACTTTAGCATTATTCTTCACTATTTATTTCTCCCTCTGCCAAAAAGGTAAGTACTCCAACTTACGTTATTGTTTCGCTTTCCGCTGCGAAAGCAACGGCCACTAGCGAACTCAAAACCTGTAAAAAGAAAATTTTAAGTAATTGTTCATAACAAAAAGACTTCAGAACTCACAAATCACAATTCCTTGTCTCGAATTTTATGAAGCTAAATATACCGTAAAGGTTAACATTACAAGAAATTGAGAAAAGCTAAAAAGAACTTCAACGTCTATAGTTATTGTAATCATTTTATATCTGTTCAGTTTAAAAGCAACTAATGAATTATGACAATTATAAATTGTCGGGAAATTTTATAAAAGTGAAAATTTCTTCTGGATTTTATTAATTAATTTTCATAATTAAAAACGTACCAGTAACGTCCTCATTTTGTTATTACCAATCGAGTTATGCTTCGATAATGTGACACTTTAGAGATCGGTGCCTATTTATACCTTCATTTCGTCTATATTTTAAAGTTATTCTTATGTCCAGTTTTGCTCAATTATAATTTTTGAGATGATTAGTTATTCATCGTCAGAGATTCTCAATCTTCACGCAATCAATCTGTACATGTCATACATATTTTATAGAAAATTTTCGAATTTATATCGCGACTCTTGTCGACTGTCATGATGAATGTAAAATCGATTACTGTGATGTGAAATACTCGTCCTTAGCCATAATTTTTTTGAAATAAGATTGTTTTTAACACCTCAATAATTTTAAAAATTTGAACTTAATTTATTTCACTTGTCAAAAATGAAAGATTATTTATTTTTTCTCTTTGACATGTTTACTATTCATAAGTCGATGACTTCTTTCCATAGTGACCCAAATTAATAAAAGTTTATCTTTGTCTTAGGAATTGTAATATAAATTTTTCATTTTCTACATTTCGTACTATGTTTAAGTGAAAATATTTATTTAAAATCATGAAATTAAAAAATATTTAATTGGACGTAGGAATATTACGTTTTACAGTAGTCTGTGAAAACGTTCTTATACTTCCGGCCAAAATTGTTGAGAGTGACGCCGTGGTGTTTTAGCTGATAAGGTTCCAATTTACCTCTTCAGTTACTACTCTGCCATGGGGATAACCAAAGAAATTATTTTCAAAAAAATGGTTCATCTGGCGTTTTTACTGAGATTTAAAAATTAATACATAATATGGTGTCCAAGAGAAAAATAATAATTATTCCATTAATGTATCTTTATGTATATTAAATAAGAACCGATATATTTTCCAAAACAATTTAAAAGTAATAATAACAATTACAACAGAATGTTGATATAGAATGATAATGATAATTAACAATTATCTTTCTATATCCCATGAAGTTGAATAGTCTAAAGCTTTGTTACAACGTGTGATATACTCTCATGTGAAAGGTTCAACTTAATGTTTTTTTTTTTAACAGCATGGGATACATTTTAACAACCTAAAAGGATAGCAATTAACTTTCTTTTAGGATTTAAATGGAAATTACCACCCGGGAAGAACAATGGGAAGATTCTATTTTGATGCATTTATTCTTTTATCATACTTCATACGAAAAAAATAAACTCCTTGCCAAATTGTACGATTTTAATGTTTCTCATTTAATTAAAAGCAATATAACCGAAAGTTAAGTCCTGTATATGGTACCTGATATAAAAAAAAGAAAATAAGGATGATAATACAAACATTTTGCACTAATCAATTTTTATTGAAATACTAAAAAATAACCGCTTTAGAGATTCTATTTAGATTTTTTTTTAAAGTATTATTGATTCGTCATATATATATAACTTAGGAAAAAAAATTGTTTGAACAACACATGTGGATGCTTCGAGGGTGTCCAAGGTCTTACTCAAAAGATTTTCCTGAACTTTCGAAACAGAAGAACTAAAGAGTTACATTTATTATTTGAAACTGCTATATATTTATGTAATTATGATAATAATGTATGTTGTGTTTTTTTAATATTGTAACCTTTAATACAACTATGTACGTGTATGTACTTTGAATGGAAAAAAGAAAACTTTAAGCATCATATGATTTTGTTTTATCCAATAGAAACGAATACGATTGACTTGCTAATTATTTAATTTATCGTATCAATATGATTGAAATACGCAGCGTTGACATTATCTTTTCGTGTTTAATTGTGTGTTTGAATCCCCAAAAGTAGTCTAAAGTTTTAAACACATGGACAATGGTGTAACTTTTAAATATACTGATATTTAACTGCACTATTATGACGTATATTAGATCACAGTAATTTTTCAAATTATCATTACTATCCTTTGTATTTTATGAAATTAAAATTATGACGTTTACTTATTTCTAAACGCGAACATCAAATTACATAAACATTTTCACGCACTAAGCTTCATAGCCGATTTTCTTTATAACCAATGCTTCATTATAAATCGGGGCATAATGTTGTACGTCGGTAAAATTAATAAATAAATAAATGGTTTTGTTTGTTACTGTTTTATTGTTTACTTTAACAAAAAATCCCCAAGAGATTTAACAAAATAATGTAAATATTGTGAAATCTCTTGAGGAATTTTACAATGTGAAATCGTAGAACAATACAAGTATATCGTCTCGACTTTTTATTAGCAGAAGAGCCGGTTGATTTGATTGATTCAAATAATATATTATGTATTTATTTCGATCCTTTGATATGTATGAATATTAAAAAAAAATAATATTCTTAAAAATCAAGGTAACCCGATAAGTGGAGAATATATAAAAAGTTGTAGTCTTCATAAAAATTAGGTATCTGATATAAATTGCAGCTAATAAGATCAGTTTACAGTTTATTACATAATTACCATTTTATACATTTTAATTAAACTTATTAATATCTAATATGCAATAATAAAGCGGAAAAAACTAGTGTCCCGTATTATTTTTTTTTTTTAAATTACTATCTTTACCCATTTGTCAAAATCGGTTTATGGAGTAATTTTTTGGTAGCAACATTGAAAAAGCATTTGGTACAAAAACACCTCGTCTTTTACCCTCGATGGTAAATGAAATATAATTACAGAATATGTAAGAAGTTATCAATTATTCAGTATTCATTAACAAGATTTGGATTTCTAATGAAGAAAAATGCATCACCCAATTGCAGCGTAAAATAGTCCTACTACTCCTGATAGAATATGAAAAATATCAGAGCTGATAGAAGTCTTTGATGCTCCTTGCACATTTTGAGATGCATTTTGTGGCAACCAAAATCCAGCACAGCGTGAAATATTTTAAAATATTTACGTATAAACAACGGCTTTGTTTATCTTTAATATTAATTTTGTTGATCAACTTAAAAATTAAGTTATCAATCTTTACAAAAATAAGCTTAAGGAAGGTTTTCGAAGTGTTAAAAAAAGTGATTCATAAAGGTTAAAATCATTTAGATCGAAATAAGATATTCGCGTAAAGGATTTGAATATAAAGAAAGTAAGCATTGTACGAGTACTTCGAGTTATGTCGCTAACCCAACTAAACCGGTTCATCATAAATAATCAGAAAGCATCTGAAGTGCCGATTACATGGTCAAAACCTGACTCACAATTGTGAGGGCAAAGACACGTAGGTTTTTAAGCTTTTTTTTAATAATACTCAATGTATGGGTATTCAGCGCCGTCCAAAATGTAGTACATGTAGGCTCGTATGTATTAAATATTATTTTTGACTCATAAACTAACATATTTTATTCGATACTTCTTAAACCATGTAATGATGATGTTCATTTAATTACTTCCAAAAGTAATTTTTAAAGAGATATTTTTTAAATTTTTGTGCTAACTTATTTTTTTAAAATAACTTGTTAAATAATATTTAACGCTCATCCATCTTACTTACCTCTTGAAGATCTGGGGGGATGCATATTCTTTTATAATAAACATTTTTATACTCAGCTAATGTATGGTTATGCTTTGATCCTAAATATTTCTTTGTTAAAACTGATTACATGTAAATTTATTATCTAACAGTTTTTATAATAAGTATATTAATAATTTTCTTATTGGACATTTGTTACCGTGACGAAGACCATATATAATGTTGCTTATTTAGTCTGTAACTTTAGCTGACTTTTTGCTTATATCACAAACCACAGGACATGCATAGAGAGACGGAGTAGTTATAGTACAATATCCGCACCTGATAGTTGGTCTTAGAGGCTTTTATGCATATTACAAGACTAATATACCTTAATGTATCAATAACACTTCATGCAATGGTAAATTCGTTGCATAGTATTCTGTGACACGTCGCTTTGGACTATAATATTAGACGCCGTAGACTCAAGTTAAGCGTACAATAAAGAATGTGTAGAAGATTCGTATAATAGACTATATCGTCATATTAACCCACTGTTTAACTTTGGACAAAGTAGCGGACATGAACAGTAGTGTACAGAAAAAACGACAATTTTAATAACGACTTTTTATCGGCCGTAATAATTCAGCAAATAAACTATCTAGAATCTATCGATAGGCGCTTAAATAACCCGAACAATAAATTCATTGCCAGGTATTATCATAAATAATTATGCAAAAACCACATCATTTCTTTTAATTTAAGAAATGTAAATACATCTTATCAAGAGTTAGAGACCTTTTGAATCGGACTAAAATGACATTTAAATGTCATAGTTACCGGAATACCTAAACTATATTACGAGTATTGAGATCAGGTAAAGTAGAAATATTTTTTACCGGTAATAATTTTACCATTTAAAGAAAATAAATCATTTAGCAATTTTTTTGGCAAGTAGTTAATTATGTTATATTTTGTACATTGAATTCAGTTTTAATTAAAAACTGCGCGCACGTCTACACGGAAGTGCTACGTTATAAAGTTGCCTCTCAGTGATAAATTATTTAAAAGCACATAAATTAAACATCATCATTATGTTATACGTTCTGATTAAATCTTTACTAATTGCAATAATATAAACAATTTAGGCGACCTTTCTACTGACGTGAAATATTGTCATAAAACATATATTTTTAATTATTAAAATTTTGTTGCATTTGAAGCAGCGACCGATCTCGATGTTGTATGGTGTCTAAGAAGCAACCACATTAGCGGCTATTTCAACCGCCAAGCAAGAGTGTGATAGAATCACTATGTTTCGGTTAAAAGTGAGCTAAAGTTAGATAAATTGTTTGAATACTTTTACTTTAACGTTAAACGATAAGCACTAGTTCCGTATAAAAATTACGAGTCGCTTATGAATTTGTTCTCATTTATGTTAACATTTGAATAGTCTCGTCAGTTAATTACATAAATTAAACATAATTTCTTACGTTTTTTTTAAACGTTTTTTCAAAAAAACTCTCACACCTGCATGTTGTATAAATTCATGCTGCCATTTTAAACAACTTTGTAAGGATACAAGAAAATTTCATTAGTAGAATCGTGGTTTTTAAATTTTCTTGTAATTTTTAAAAATTTTGCTTCGTCTGTAATTAGGATAATAATAAACTTTCTTTGCAAGTCACCTACTGTTTATAAATAATGAAAACACAAAGATGCTTAAGGCACTTGTGAAATGTCTTCACTCACTCATCATCTTCCGTGACTTAAGAAGTATTTAACAAAATTATAATACCGAAATATACGAGAACAAATTAATTAAAAGTAATCTAAGAATTTTAAAATGTTGCCCTTAATATCCATTTCACAAAATGTAACCATTGAAATTTGGTAAAAAAATTTATATAACATAATTTTTATAGTCAATATACCTATAAATTTTAATTTATTATCATAGCTCTTTTGTTTGATAACATTAATATGAAATATTTTGTAGCAACGTGTGTTTTAGATAAATATTTCCTCATCTAGTTTTCTACCACGAATTAACAATACGAAGAAGGTCAAATAAGCAAGACATCACTTTAAGTCGTCTTGATTACATTTTCACGCCAACTTATTTTATATTTCAACGATTTATTTTATTCAAAAATTATCTAATGCAATAATTAAATCAATGTTTTATGATAAGTTTTTTATTATTATGAACAATTTTTTACTCATTAAATCCTTATTAATTTTCGTTTACTAATGTGTGGATTTTAATGCGCATTAGTTTTTTGTTATTTACGTGGCGATGACGCGAGAGTGATGTTCACTTGATGGTAAGTAATACGTCCGCCCATAACGTGACGTTAGTTAAGATAGTATACACTGCACCGCATTGCGCTCGTCGCCTTGTGACATAAGGTGTTAAGTCTCGTTACCATTGTATAAACATCACTTATTAAAGACCATAAATTGAAATCAAGTATAAATAGGCGAAATTCGAAAAACTTCTTCAGTACAAATACATCATCATCGTCCTTGCAGATGTTACAGCATCATTTAAGGATTAACCCAAAAAGTAAAAGAATGCCAATAGTAAATACAAACACGATTTGACATATGATTATACGAGTATACTCATATCTTCTGAATACTTATTGATGTGATGAAATACTTGTTGTTCCAACATGTTTCATATGCCGGAGAAAGAGATATTTGTACAGTAAATATTAAATATGGTAAATAACGAAAAGTGGTCTTCAGAGACGAAAAGTGTAAAATATCGATGTTAAAGAATTAAGCGCCAGAATATTTTTAATAGTTAAATAACTTGTAAGCATATCGAGTGATATTTTTTACAGGAAATCTGAATGTTGAAAATATCGCTTAATTTATAAAACTCTTCATAATTATTAATAAACTAGACACAAATAATTATTTGGGACGATTTCTGTTACATTTCCAGTTTATTTTTGTTGATAAATCATATCACAGATTCAATAATCAAATCACAGATTTTTTATGCAATTTATGCGACAAATAGGCTTGCGGGCCGCCTGGTGTACACTCCAAGAAAACGTAGATATAATGAACAAATTTAAAAGTAAAAGTCGACTAGGGAGGAACAACTCCAGAAAAAGTGAAGATTTGTGATAACCAAATATTTAATTATTTGAGGACTTCTATATTCAACAGTAGACACACAGTCTATATCACATTATCATTTCATATCAACTTATCTTGTTCGTGCGTCGTATTAAAATTATAAAACATATTGGATTATCAAATAGAAGAAGTGAATAAAACCATTAAGATAAAAACAAATTTAACTGTATTTATATTATTGTTGTTGATCATTATATCCGCAATAAAGCAAAAGCGTATACATGACTTGAAGATTAATCTTCCTGGAAGCGTAATATTTTGACATGTTTAATAGTTACAATTTATAATTACAAATATTTGACTAGAGAAGTCCCGTAGGAATATGCTTTCCAACGGGATGAAAACCATGCTCGTCGGCCGTGTAGTCAACTCTGTATGTAACACCATTTGGAGCAACGTATTCAAAGAATCCTTTAGCCCTGATGCCATAGTTTTCATTGTCTATTAGTTCACCTTTGCCTGCTTGCTCAGCAAAAATGTTGTTGTCTGTTTCTAATAAGTAGTGATACCCACCTGGTGGCAAGTAATCGTGTTCAAGGCGAATAATTCCGTGTCTGTACTGATACCTACCGCCTTTGTATTCGCTGTTTACACCGACAGGTGAGGATTCGGTAACTAGAGGAACGCTTGGTGACGGACTAGGCGATGGTACTATAGTAGGGCCAGGCGTAAGTTTAACTTCTGTAGGTGTAACTTCAGGAACATCGCTTGGGGATGCATTGATTCCGACGGTACTTGACTCCGATGCAGTAGCGGGGCTTGCGGTCGACTCGCTAAACACGGCAGTAGAAACGACGACATTGGCCTGATTTACATAGGCTCCTCCTGAACCACCAGCTGATCCTGTACCCGAATAAGACCCACCGGGACCTCCTGCGGATGAGGATTCTGTATAGAAACCACCAGCGCCGCCGCGGTCACCACGGTCCCCGCTATAAAAGAAATTTAAATTAAGCTATTTTTAAATAATTGAAATGTTACAAAAATTTTCGAAATAATTAGATAAGTTTTATGATAACATATAAATTTTATTCGAATCTGTAAAAATATGCGTCGAATTTTTTCGATGTTTATCTATTACATATGATCACTTAACTTCAAATATAATGTTCCGTTTAACCTCTCTCTTTGGAAATAAATGTTAATGTATACATATTAAAGCACAAAAATGTTCTCGCATTTTTCGTTTGGTATACGAAACTAAACAATATTTTTCAATTAAATAATGAAATAAATCTAGTTTTTACTTTTGTAAATGAGTAATGGTAAGAGGAGTATATGTAAGACTCTATATAAACATTTGTCATTTCTATATTAAGTGCCTATGTATGTTTTAACTATTATTTAAAATATAATAGTTCTCTGTAGAATCTCTGTATAATCAGTTCTCTGAATGGAGCTAAATGCATTTTTAATTTTATAAAATATTTTTCTTTTGCAATTGGTAATTGAGATATTTATTTCTTACTCGATCAAAATAAACTTTACATTTTACAACCTAATTTAAACCACAGCTTGTCTACGTTGTGCAAAGATTATACAAAATATTTATGAGCATTTTATATGTTAATATCTTTAACGATCAATTTGTTAACAACTTACTTATAAACGCCTGATTTGTCCGGGACGTAGCGTCCAGAGCTGTCGTAATGTCCTCCATTCGTAAGGCCGGGATCGTAGCGAAGGGGGCCGTAACGACCGGGGTCGTAACGGCCAGGGTCGTAACGGCCAGGGTCGTATCTGCCAGGGTTGTAACGGCCAGGGTTGTAGCTCCCGATGTTACCGCTTTTAGTACTCGAGTACCGAGGCGTAGTTGAAAAGAAGTTGAAAGGGCTATAACTAAAAAATAGATATAATTTAATACAACATAATTACATACTTCTAACATTAAAAAAATCATTATTCCTCATTATTACTCTATATCTGCATAGTTTGATGTAACTATTCTTAATAAATTTTTTTAAACTTATTCATCTCTTTGTTATACCATCATCAAAATACAATGAGTATATATATTCTACAACCCGTACAATATTTTTATTCATAAAGAATTTAGTTTAGTTTAAAATACCATATGTTATAATATACAGAGATTAAAAAAAACATTAACCAGCAAACAAGACTTTTTTTCGATAAATGTTATACATGTGACAGAAACGTGGATGGAAATGCATTTCGCGTAAAACGCATCACCTCTTTTCAAAAGATGACAATTTTCGTAACTACAAAAAAATATTGTCTTGATAATTGTTATTGGACAAGGAGTTGCTGTCAATCTTACGACATGGACGAAATAATTGAATGAATATTACATTATATCGACACAAATTTATGTGCAAATGCTTTTAACACTCATATATTTACGTACATAGTTCTGGCATCAAAACTGTATTTCTCTATATTTTTTGTATTAGATATCGAATAACACATTACTTAAAATCACCAAACAGTCATTTTATTAAATTTATAAATTGCATCTACAAAAGCAAACATCAAAAGCAAAAATACAAATCTACAATCTCATTTAAATTCATTAAACATAAATTAATAGACTTAATATTTACAAAATAACTTCTTACATTCATCGTATTCAATAATTTGAGAACCTTATTAAATGGTCCCATGAAAGTTTTTAAAAAACTGTCAATAAATTATTAAAATGTCCTTTAGAAATCATAGTAAAAATTAAATAGTAAAAAGATCGAAATGTAAAAAAGACAAAAAAAGTCATAATTACCTTCCTGTCTCAGCCGCAATGGCCACCGTCAAAGATAAACACAGCACCTTTTTAAAAAAAATGTTAATTAGTCCAATTCTTACTACTTTAAAAAATATTAGATTTCTAACAGTAGATGAAAAAGCAGTGAAATTTAAAAAAATACCAGTTAAAATTAAAGACGAAATTTTTGTTAACGTTATTCATTGTACAAAATAAAAAAGATAAGCGCATACCCCATTAAACATTAAAGACCTAGTAAAATCTAGACATTTATTTAAATTTTAGATTTATTTAATTTCATATAAAGATGTAGAATAAATTAACTAATGAGGAACTCACAAAAAAAACACATTTCTACGTGTGTGGCGCTTGAATAAGAAATATATACTGTAACGTGTTAAGCTTCTGGCTATAAAAATCGGAAAAAATTTATTTAACAATAAACAAAGTAACGTACCAGGAATCTTCTCATTTTGTCTACATACATCTAGGAAACTGTTTCGAATGTGTTCCTCCAAAGACTGAAGCCTTTTATATGATTTTTTCATCCAGTTTCATAAACTTCACATCTAAATGTAGACATTTGATATGAATAATCAAATTATGATTCAGATATTCATAACAGAGATTCTCAATCTTTGTGCCGTTACTTCATTAATTTATATACCTGAAGTATTTGCTAATCTGTTACTCATCGGCAATGTTTTATAAAAATTAAATGTAATACGCAAGAGCAATTTTAAAAATAATGAATTCTGCATATTATGTATTAACGAATGATGACACTTTTAAAACGAGGCAAAATTGGTGCTTTTACGAAAAAAAGAGTAATAATTTCTTCATTATTACATGTGTAAGCGGTATTAAATTCCATACTGTAGTCATAAGTTTATATAAAATATTGAGTTGCAAATCATCTGTTTTGCAAATATAAACTTGCTACTGGCGTTAAGGACAAGAAACTGGAATTTTCTACAACGCGTAGGTGTATCATATTTTTAAAGACACTTATTTTATATTTTATTTAACAAAATTTAATGTTCGTTCCAGTTAAGTTTATTAATTGCGTAAGAGAATCAAGAGTAATTTTAAAATCAGCGTTATGTGATTAAACGTTAAAATACATCAATAAATAACTATGTCGTATATAATAAGACATCTAGCATTTATCTGATAATTAAATAGGTTGTTTAATTTTTGTATTTGTCAGATGTCATTAAATATCCTCTTCACGCTTAGGTTTGCTGGAAGAGAACTCTTTTGTAGTTAAGCTCGCCTTTATAAGTGCAAGATCTCTGTGTTTTGTAACATTGCGTATACAAAAATAATAAAATAAATAAAACGTTACGTACTGTAATTAAAGCGGGCGATGAGGTCCGAAAAATGAAAAACAAACAAAGTAAATTATTAATAGTACGTATTTTTGTACATTTATTGCAAATAAACAAACAAATCAATAGAACAAGTAGGATTTTTGCAACATAATTTTAATAAATTTATAACGGAATTAAAATAGCCTTTGTAGTGTGCAATTCAATTGACTAGTATATACATATATTTAAGGCAAATGAACACCAACGGGCTTGAAACCGTGCTCATCAGCGGTGTAGTCGACTCTGTAAGTAACACCGTTTGGTGCGACATATTCAAAGAAACCCTTGGCTCTGATACCAAAATTTTTGTCATCTATTTGTTCGGCTTTGCCTTCTTGTACAGCAAAAATATTGTTGTCGGTCTCAAGAAGGTAACGGTATGCTCTAGGAGGCAAGTAATCATGCTCCAGACGAATAATACCGTGCTTGTATCTGTAATTTCCGCTGTTCACTTTGCTTGTAACCGGAACGTACGGAGGTTCAGTCACAGGTTTAGGGCTTGGCGGTGGTAATGGTGCAGGCGTAGGACTTGGAGGTGGGGAAGGACTGGGGGAAGGACTAGGAGAAGGACTGGAGGAAGGTGATGGACTGGGGGCAAAAGTAGGTGGTGGAGTGGGAGCTTCAGTTGATGGCGGGACGTATTCAGTTGTTACGGGCACAAAAGAAGAAACCGTGTTAGCATCTCCTTTGTAGGCGCCTCCAGGACCACCGCGGTCTCCGCTGTTAATTTAAATTTATAAAATTTGTTTTATTGAAACGTACCAAGACTTATTGTCAAAAAAAACCTTAATACATTTTTATTGTTTATGAGATTATCTTTGAAATATTGAAAAGTTGTTATCACACACAATAATAAAGATGTTCGTTGTAAATATTTCTTGTATAAATTGAAATTAGTCGTTAAACATTTTAGGCCATTTAAAAAAATATCTTTTGAACTCACCTGCCACCTTCGTACTTGTATTTGTCAATGTTATCTCCTTGATGGACGTAAAAACCGCCAGCACCGCCACGATCGCCGCGATCACCGCTAAAGTAATAAAATAATATTAGCAAATTTAACTAAATCATTTGTTACTGGTATATAGTTACATGTACTTTTTTGTAATAATCGATCGTCACTAATGCTGATTTCTGTAAGACAAAATCAACTAAAAAAATTTTGTTAATAGTTTCAAGAAAATTTAAAATAACTGCTAAAATTTCCTTGTTTTTTAATATAAGCCTCCTTAAAAAATTGCACTACTGCATCATTGTATTTCATGGTATGCGAGAAAACATTTCAATTCATAAACTCGTTATCAGCACTGCATCGGAATAGTCATATATAATTTACCTCCGTATGAGTAAATTTACTTAACTTCAAGAATGTTAGGCAAACTATCAAACCGAAGGCGATATGAAAAGAAATAGTATAATATAATAATTATTTTTTTACGTAAAACAGGTCATATAAACTTAATGATAGAAACATTAAGTTACACAACAAGGGTAACAAGAACATCAATACAGGAATACGAAAGATCGATAAAGACTCTTATTAAATTGCCTACTTCCGAGTAAAGATAATAAGAGACGATATGTATTATAATGACTTACTTATATTTTCCGCTATTGTCGGGAATCCAACGTCCAGAGTTGTCATAACTGCCGGAATTATAACGGCCGGCATCGTAACGGCCGGGATCGTATCTGCCTGGGTCGTATCGGCCGGGATCATAGCGGCCAGGGTTGTACCGACCAGCTACATCGGCAAGGGTAGTGTATCTTGGAAAATTATAATACCGAGAAGGATTGTATCGAGGTGTCGTCGTGACGAACTGGAATGGCGAGAAACTGAAAGCAAAGACGCATACGATTATTCTTTCGTAAGTTTATGTTAATAATACTTCAATTACATGTAGTTAAAGTTTAATTATAGATAACAATCCATAAAGGTACATACCTTGCAGTCTCCGCCGCAAAGGCGACTGTTACAGTCAAACATAGCACCTTATATGAAAAAGAAGAAACATTTTAAAATTAACTTTTATATAATTTACATACTCTACATTTCAGTCTAAATAAGGTTGCAATGCAATAAAATAATTTAAATAACGGTTCAAATTTGCATAATGGACTATTAAACATCGTTTTATGGTATCTTGAAACATTTACATATTATTTAGATCACTTTATCAAAACATTAACATTGCCGTATAATACAAACCAAAATGCCTCGCATTGCTGTAGCTAGCTTTACTCGTACCACCTCAATGTGCTCTCTGAAAATATCGATCTCTATATATACCTTTTTTCACTGAGATCTCTTTGAGGCTCCTCTCTTGTCTTATCCATCTCATTCATAATGTGTACAAGCAATATTATTCATTGACAGAGATTCCCAATCTTGATCATACTATGTACATAGAAGGATCAAGCTCTTTATTTTTTCTCCGTATATACCGTAAACTAAATTTTCTTTAATATTTTTTAAAAATCTAGAAGACGGTAGATGTAGACAAAACAGGACTGGTCTGCGTGGAGATCCAGCTGTTAATATGATGTAGACAATAAAATGATGTATAAATTATTATGAATTATAACGAAAACCATTAAAAATCGTTCATAAATACGATACCGAAATACAGGAACCTTTATGATATCATCTAAGTATTATACTGAGTTATATTAAAAAAGAATTAAGAAGTCCCTTGTCTTAATTTTTCATTGTTATTACAATGTAGGTACAACCATATAAATTAAAATAACACTTACTTTAGTTTTTTTCACAGCTCCAGTTTGAGAACCTCACCAATTACGACGTCATAAAAGGCAGATTCATAAGTTGCACACATAGTAAGCGATCGGCCTGATATTTCACACACACACGCAAATAACATTTGTGTAAATATTACACGGATAAAACATTAATTAATTAGAATTTTATTAAAAATTATACATCGGTTTCCATTAGTGATCCATTAATTCATCTATTTCAATTTGATATAGTTCATCGCATGGTATTTCCTCTTGTTTCAACTTTTATTCCTCATTAAATCTTGTTTAATATGACAAATATTTTTATAACAACGTCTAGATCGATACTTTTTTTAATATTTTATTTTCTAAGTTTAATTACATCCTACTTAAGCAATAGACAATAATTAGTTTTATAAAATACTTGAATATTGTGAGGCTCGTTTATTAAAATACAAGGAATATTTTTTAAACACTTTGTTGTACATCATCTATCACTGTAGAACTTTTCTTTTTCGCCAAGGTAAGCTGATAGAACACTCATTGTGAGTTAAGCTCGCCTGTACCATTCCATTTCCGTGTAACCCTTGTTGTTTGTCTGTTTGTTTGTACAAAGTTTATAAATAAAATTTTCAGCTCTGGTACACATAATGCGTGTTTCTTATTTTTTCTTACACTTGCAAACGAAAAAATAAACAAATGATCTTATTAATAAATGAAAAATTGAATCTACTAATCTTTACCCTAACTTGACTACTCTTCGCTGGTATTATTTTCTTGTTTATTTACCTATGCAAGTAATGTTTGTTCAGATTCTTCTCTAGTTAAATTAGACAGTGTCTGACTATGTTCTTTCAATTGTAAAACGCTTAAAGGCATTCTTCAGTGATCAAACAATAACCACGAACAAGAACCTAAGATGAAAATCTACAATAATAAAGTGTATTCGTTTTTTTTACTCAAACATCCAGCTAATCTTACTAACTATTTTCTTAGCCCGATTTAAGTCCAGACAATTATTACTCTCAATCCTTAAACAATAGCAGAGCTTTACTATGTAGAAAAGATGATAAGGAATTACATACCAAAATATTTTAAACTCTTAGCAAATACAGTCTTTATTAGCAACTTTTAACTAAATTTAATTTTGTATTACAATTCATTTAAAAAATAAACACAGAAGTGGTTATTTTTGTATTAATTATACAGCTCCGAAACAATGGATTTCAAAGTATGTTTGAAACAAAAAATAAAAAAAAAATATGATCGATCATTTTAGAACCTACTTTTTTGTTTTCTTCTTTATCAAATACATAAATAAAACATGAAGTGTTAGTTGTTCTATTTAATAGAAAAGTAGTGTAATAAAAGAAACGAAGACGTAATGCCTAAGCAGTTATTATAGCTGTAAAGTATATCCATAGTAGGCATTTTTAAAGAACTTCCGCTTTATTAGTTTTCTACCCCTCCTACTTCATTGTCTTTTATCTTTCTTTCTAGCTTAATAAAGAGTTCTGTCTATCTTTGAATTTGTTTTACTATAAGTTAATATGTTCCTGATCAGCGAGCCGTAAGTCCGATGAAGGTGAAAAAGTCTTTAACAAAACTAATAAATAATAATAGTACCACTTCACCGGAAGAAAACATTATCGCTTTTTCAATATCTTTACATATTTTGTAAAATTTGTAAAATTAATTAATAGTAATAATTATTGCTATAAAAATATTTTTAATTTTAATTGTTTTCATTTAAAGCGTACAAACTTTTGACTAGTCTTTCTGTTTGCAAAGATCGTCTAGGTAGTTACCTCCGCAGCCATTGATCCTCTAGCCAAACAATATAATGTAAAACATCACCAGGTTACGGTGTTAAAAACGCTGTAGCTAGTGAAATTACTGGGCTAACGATATTTAAAATCTTATGTATCAAAACGACGATCTGAATGTGGTCCGGAATACATCACCTGGCCAGATATCATATGAACGTTATGATATCTGACTATATATCGCTTTATAGTAAAAAAACAAAGAATTTTTTTGTTTTTACAAAAAAAATGTGAACTTTTAAAACGGGAAAATAATTAAACATCAAGTTGTTTTAATCTTATCAAAGTTATCGCAGGATTTTATGTTTGTTAAAATAATTGATTGTACATTATAAATAAACATTTGTTGTTTGAAGAAGTAAACAAAACTTCACAAACAAACAGTCGATCTCTAGATAAATCATGACATCAAAATATATTACAGTTTTAATGTTGTATGGGCGCGGTTTTACCTCTACTTTAAAATAGTTATATAACGATGCATCATTAGGTGTGAAAAAGTCGTAAGTAAATATAATGTCACGGACAATCCGGGCTATAACTTCAAATGTCTCATAAACATATATTTAGATATATTTAAGATATATGTCATTGATTGTCTGTCTGTAAATGAATATTATCAAAAGTATAATGTATATACCGACGCAGTTTTCCCAATCTTACCACCAAACTTCAGTTTGTTGAAGGCACCTTATAAAGATGAGGTATATATAACACTGTATATGTACTACATCGTCTCCGATATCGTTTTATCTATATAGGAAGAAAATAAATAGTAATAGAGAACTACTAATTAAGATGTTTCTAAACATTTGTTGTTTCTTGAACATTAATTCATACCATGACGATTATTATTTGTTATTAATGGAAGATAAAACAGATACATTATTAACTTACTTAGCGAGTTTAATAACGCGCATATAATTTTTAAGTAGATAACAAATAAAATAACAATTTTATTAACACGTAATGATGGTATTCAAGTATTCTGTGATAAGCAATTAACATTTTATAAAGTATGTAAAATTCTTGTATTTAGATCCGTGTTAGAAGAATTCATATATGCAAACCTCGCCAACTACATATAAGTATATATATATATAAAAAAACGAAAATACTTTTCATCGATTTGTTCACACTGTACTTGATTTATAATTTTTTATTCAAACACTAATTAATATTCGATCCGGTTTTTTTTATACTGTATTAAAGATAATAAACAGACTTTGCAGCCAGTTTATTATTAGATAATAATAAAAAAAAATTGTAGCGAACATCAACTACAGCAATCACAGTTTTCATTACTAGCGAAAAGCTGCGACCATAAATGTCAGTGTTTAAAATCATACTTGTATTGTAACACGGAGTTGCTTTCGATTCCAAAGATACAATTTGTCGAATTTGGTTGATGGTTAGATGTTTTCTCCCTCATTATGTCACTTAACACAGTGTGAAATAACAATTAAAAAGTAGATGGTTGATATTATTAAAATAGATATACACGCTGTTGGGTTCCTTGTAACTTACATTTAGATGTTTAACAGTTATTAATAGACAGTTAAATTGAAACTATTAAAGTAAAGCAAAGACCATATTTTTTACAGTTTCTTTTATTATTAATAACAGTAAACGAGTCGAATATTTAGTTAACAATACCTTGTCCCATTATTTTTTTATTTAATTAATCAAATTTACATTATTTGTGCATCTTTAATAAGACTTGATTTACACGCGCAACTGTATGCATATAATAAATATTATTATAGAGTATTATTTCAAAGCTATTTATACATATATTAGTCGAAGAATGTTTTATCTTATATTATTAAAGTTTCCGCCTAATAACAAATACATTATACTAACTGAACTAGCAAAAGTTAAACAGAATTTAAAGGAACGCCTTATTTACGTTCTTTTCTTTAGGATATTACATAATAGTTATCCGTCGGTTACCAGTTTTACCAGTTCATTAAAAAAAATCTAATATCAAGAATATTAATTTCGGGCTATCTCTTTTAATCAGGATATACTCACAGCCTAACCATTTTTTGTATTATAATTATGATATACATAATTTAAAATTATATTATGCTAAGGTTTAGTAAAGAAACTTAAAAATAATTGATTCAAAGAAATATTGAAATGGTAATTTTGTGTACACAAATATAAATACTGCATAATGAAACAATAAAATCTGTTATCTTTCGAAAGCTTCTTTAATTTCCTTGTTATAAAACTGTCAACGTTATAGTACTGGATACTTAAGTTTGATTACTTCCGTTAATATTATAGTAAGGAAACTGCATCATATGGGTTTTCTGATATATAACTGCATTATAAAGCGAGAAATATTTTTGTAGGTACTTTATGGTAAAATTTCCGGAACTTAATTTGACAAAATACCATATCTTTGTCAATCTTTCTCATTTAATTTTATGTTAAAACAAACTAAAATTATCATAGAAAGCTCTTAAAATTTATTTGTTAAGATATTTTCTTTGCATAACTTTAATTTTAAAAATTACACACTTTTCTAAAGGCTTTTGTTTCTATAACAGGGACTAGCTTCTGATAATGTTTGAAACTTCAATTCAACTATAAATCGATTCCTTCTCTTACTTTGCTTTTGAGGTGCAATTTTTGTTCTTTTAAAAGTATTCATTTTGTTCTATGTGATATAGTAAAAAAAGGCAATTCAAACATGCACTGTATAACATTTTTACAAACACTTAATAACTCAGCCTTCGATCAAAATTCAAACGTACAAAAGCCATTCACTAGAAATAGCAACAATTTAGACTATTTTTTTTATTTAAAAGTAGTGATTATTTTTTTAAAAGAATACAACGTATATTTCGTCTTTTGTATGTAAGTTACATAAACAAAATATGCACGAACTCTGAAACTGTTACCCGAAAAAAACGAAGATCCTGTCCCAGAATCGAAGCATTATTGGTTCACTGTCACTGGTGGTAGATCTCTGTTTTTGGAGACCGTCTAGATAGGTACCACCGCAGCTGCTATTTCAGCCGCCAAATAGTTGTGTGCAAACATTACTGTGTTCCCATTTGAAGGGCGCTGTAAGCTAGTGAAATTACTGGGGTAACGAGACTTAGCAACTTATGTCTCAAGGCGACGAGCGCAATGTGATGCAGTGTATATCATCTTAACCAGCGTCAAGTTGTTATGGAGAAGCGTATCACTTACTCTCATGTGAACGTCTCGCTCGTCTGTACGCTTAGTACAATAAAAAAAAGTTAATTTTATACAGATTCAGACTGCAAACAGATAAATACGCTTTAAATTCTATATATTAAAGTAACTGAAAAAACATTCCTTTCAGGCAATAATATTGACAATTAGAAAATAATTATAGCTACATAATTTCGAGTGTTGTTTTTTATTAATAGAAATGTTTGATTGATGTTGTTACTACAATTAAATGATTCATTTGTATGTAACAATAATCAAGAAATTTAAATATGTATAAAAGTAGCTTGAAAGCAATATTAATTATTATAAATATGGCATTTAGACCAGTGGTCTTTTAGAATACAATATACATAATAAGTCTAACATAGATTACAATTTAAAATTTTTAAAATAAACATTCTTTTTGTTTCTTTTTTTTTATTATTAAATTTCGTGATCTATGGACTTCAATTAAAAATACAACTCAACACAACTTAAATTAAATTAGTGCATCTAAATAACATATTATTAAAATAAATGACTTTTTCATGGCCGAAATTCCATCAGAAGTTCCATATTTACAGCGATTGTTATTGACAGATCGCAACAGTGTTAAAATACAAAATTTTCGTATTAATTAATTTAAACATTTCTAACACAAAATCATTATGAATTTTACTTCCTGCGTTATAATTATATGAACACTTTCCATTTAAATTGGATGCAAAGTATTTTCTTCACTAATCAACACGAAGAAAATTACATTTATCTTCGTTTCCTAGTATTTTACAAGATCTATATATTATATGAAAGCAATATGTACGATAAAAGAATCACCTTCTTTACTTAAATGCATATGTAAAAATATGTAACAAATACGTCCCTTTACATATATTTTATTAATTATCAAAAACAATATAGAAGATGGGGTCGCGGCAAGAGCTTGTTCAAAAACACATGTAGATAAATCTTCATTCTTCATTTTAATATAACATTTTAAATAAAACCAGTTGACTCAGTTACAGTTCCATAATAATGTCATATTAAAATATTTGTTTCTCGTGTATTAATATAAGTTCAAGGTCTATGATGTATGCTCTTAATTGATCACCGAAGAAAACGTCAGGAAGCGGATGCGTTACATTATATAGATTTTATTAATTTATGTGTTCATATAAATATTTATTTAATATAGTGAGAGATCATATGAAAATTTAGCTTCAACTGAATGATATTCGTAATTAATAATATTAATAGAAAGTTAATTAATTTTCGGTTTATTTAAATTATAATTAGACCAACTTTGTAAAGGTTCTTCTTTTCTTAACTTGGAATAATATTTGATAGCCTTATAATATTCTATCATCTAAAAGTTAGAGGAATTTCAGAAGTTCGGTATTGATGTATATATATCTGTTTCTGAGAAAACTAGGAAAATTACAGACGCGAATCATGACTTTACCACACAGCCATACCCCTTAGGTAAGATCCCCCACTATTTTTTTAAACTAAGTCTAAAATATGAAGATCTATATAGTGCCTCATTAATTATTATTTAAAACTATGTATTTTATTGGTTCCGTTTCTATTGATCTATAAAGAATTTTTATATTTACATGATTTATTAAAAACAGGTTTGTCTGTAACCCTATTAGAATATTAATAAAGAACTTTAAAGGAGCCGTATAATTAACATAGAATAATTAAAATCTTAGAAAATGTGTACTGAAACCCGTTTAGCCTCATCTTTATCGCTTGGGCTTAGGTTGATACAGAGAAGTAATCATACACAAGTTATGTCATTAACAAATATTAAAATGGTACTGTACCCTTACACCATTTTCCTTAGTAAAATACCTTAATAATTAGATTAGATATAAAAATACGGGGATAATTTAAAACATTTCACATCGTTTTCTTTTTATGTGAATACACATTTTTATCCTGAACAAAACATAAACGTTTCTGTTGGTAAATTATATGCGAAACCATAACAAGTGCTAATTTAGATATTTACATAGCACCACGTTGCTCTGGTAGCAGTGCAACATATGATTTTACTTACTCTCCATTTTGTGTGTTGTAAACATACGGGATAAGTTTAATTGTCTATTTATTGTTATGTAGCAACAGCGACAAAAGCAACATTTCTAACTATAATTTATTAAAACAAAGTAAGTAACGGATATTAATTGAATTATTCGAAAAATTTTCACTGATTTTTTTATATTTCATGCTATATTCTCCTGTATATTGTAGATTTTTATTTTACGCAACGTTATTCGGTTGCGTATGTGAATCCGTCACGGTTACCATCATTATTACTACTGGTCACGGACGATGTTTTTAACCAACCGCTTCGTTCTGGTCAACCAGTAAAATTGTATTAAATCTGTGTATTTGTTATTATAAAGTTATAGATATACTATGCATTATATTATATTTCATATTATTAAATATACATTACAATATATTTTGCTTTCTGTTCCAAATAATCGTCGAAACTGCTAGTCCCGTATTGATATCAGTTTCACAGGCAGATTTCTGAAGATATTTGCTATAATTAAAGCATTTATATAAAAATCATAGATTTTCATGTGAATGTAAGTACAAAAATTAAGCTATCTTTTTGTAATAATACTAATAACTAAAACGTTAAAAATTACCTGTTACTAATAAATGGTAATACTTAGAGCAAACTGTACAAAAGTAAATATAGTAAGTATAGCATAGTATTGTTAACCTTTCATTTCAGACCTTCTTTCCTTTGTTTTCTATAAATATTATTATATCTGTTTAATAAAACGTTACTTTAAGGTAAGGTACACAAAGCTCGTTGTTAAAACTCTATTACCATGTCGTTACTATCATTACTTAAAGTCTAATTATGTATAGTAGAATATATCGCAACAATATTAGCTCATTAGTGACTCGATTCGTAAGTCTATACTACCTCGGATTCCAATAAAAGAAAACATCACGAAGAAACCGTTATATTCTAAGAACAACAGTTTTCAAGGACATACAACATCCACCAACCCGCACTGGAATTAGCGTTGTAAATTACGGCTTTCTCTCTGTTACTGGTAGAAGAATGTGTTCTAGAACATGAAGCAGGATATCAAGTTTATAAAGGAACTAATTTTAATTCGTGATGTTCTACTCGTTTTTTATTTAAGTTCCGTTACTTACATTTTTCTAGAAACAAAACAGGAAATCATTAAAAAATCTATCTATGTCATATCTTCAAGGTGTGTGTGTTTGTAGCGTATTTATGTATAAAGGTATTTTATTGAAGATGACTACAGTCAAAGGCCTCCAGAACGGGTTTCTTTAGTCTAAATGTCAGCACTTATTATTACCACTTCCACTAATAGGTCAGTTGGGTCAGGCAGAATGCCGACGGCAGTCACAAATCAAGATGACTCTTGAATGCCACGTAATTCCATCTCCTATACAATAAATTTTATTATTTATCATGTTTAATTGCTACTTTTTGATTACATTACACCATTTTTTAACGTTTATCTTATTTAACTTGCGTTTTGTAATAGCTTAACCAAACTATTGAATAAAAATGGTTTTATTTTTAAGGTTTAGTAAGAATGTTACACAATTTATTTTTAGTACGCCAATAATTGTTATAAACACTAGAAATGCAAACAATATTATTTGACTACTACCTAAAGTTAATAGTGTTCATATAATTTAATTCTATATTTATAGAGTTATAAACAAAAGCTTTACAGGTGATTGCTTTCATCCTAAGTTGCTTTATATGGTACCGTTGCACTATTTGTACTTCGCAGTAGTTATATGCAAACATTACTGAGTTTCTCTTTAAAGGACGATGTAAATGGTGAAATTCTCAAGTATACGATGTATCAGACTACACGAAGTCCGTAATATTGGAAGACCTAGGTAGCGCAACTTTATGAGTGGAGAGTATTACATTTCGCCAGGCTATGCAAACATCCTATTCATTTCATCGTTTTATATGACGAAATATTATCTAAATAAATTTGTTTCTTAAATATTCCTCAAGTCCAGCTCTTTTTTTAATACACAAAATTGTACAACGCCATCTTATCGAATAAGGTAAGTTTACAAAAATAATCACAAAGTTCTTTAAAAATGCTTCTATTTTCCTTCGCTATTTTATTGTTTCCTTGTTTGATTCATAGATGGAGACGTTTTTAAAAAATTTTAGTATATATAGTAAAATTTGCATTTATGTACAAGGTGGGCCAAAAGAATGTTGTTAGGCTCTCATTTTTTTTTTCAAAAAGAAAAACTTTGACTCTCTTTATTTGAACCTTTACAATTTTATTGATCAAGTCGAGAAGATGATATCAGCCAAATGGGCTCCGCCACATTTTGGTGATTCAATTTAGGCTTCCAATAGGGTAATTTCTTTTGGCCCACCTTGTATTACATTATGTGTGTTATGAGAATGTTCACATAAAACTTTGGATCTTTTCTGTTGCAACAAAAAAAAATTCAACAAAAATTGGATTTATCTAAACTACTTCAAATATTTTCTAAATATTCAAAAGTATTTAGGGACAAAAAAAAACGCTTGAAGTACCAATAAAGTATTTACATTAAATATAAAAAGTGTCCTTAAAATACAATGTCACATAAACAAATACAGGTATAAAAGTAAAAAATTATATAAAAAAAAATTCAGAGTGAACAGTTGTAATCTTCACATCCTGTATATAGTTTTGATTGTTAAATTCTTAGGCATTTACTTTCTGCCGTTTTCGGGTTGCGGAGGAGCGGTGGCAAGGAAGGCAAGGGCACGCTGGATCGCTTCAGGAATTGGGTGAGGAGTGGGGAGGTGAGCACCCTGTGGCTGGAATCCATTTTCATTTGCGATATAAGTCAACTGGATGTTACCACCTTCCTCGCTGGGATACTGGAATTGACCTTGAACTTCAAGAGCTGGCTCCTCGGCACCGATATTCTTCAAAGCTCCTTTCTCTTCGGCGGATATGCCATTTCCAGTTTCATATGAATATTGGTATGAGCCATCGGGGTTAACCTGACTATCCTGGCGCACAATCGGGATCGGCTCGGTGGGTCCTTGAGGAGCGGCGATGGCGAGAGCCAGGAGGGATAATGCAACCTGAAAAGAGAGCTATTTGAATGTCGAACATTATAGGTGCGCATCATATTTATACACTTTGAACTGCTAAATTGAGTATACAAAATTACAAAATAGACATTATTTTTGCCTTTAAACAAAACATAATGTCACAAAGAAGTTAAAATAATCTTCTTCACTTATACACAATAATTTTAATTTAATATTATCACATAACACAAGCACTCACAATGGTTTTCATGTTGGTTATAGAATGTCGGTGGAGGCACTAGACAATGTTGGTCTAAGAGAGCCATATCCGTATATATATACGGGTGGGTTACTGCGCTGTCTACCACCTCTGGGTAGGATTGCACCATATGACACGTTACAATACGTTCGACAGATGTTTGTGCATTCAAATATTCCACCTAGAAAACATCAATAAAAATATTTTGTTACTTGTTTGCTTGATAATATAAATTTTTGGTTCGTAGAAATCTTACAAATTTTAATAAGTATTATATTTAAAATAAAAAATAATCAGACGTTTGGTATAATTTTCAATTCATGAATCTCTCAGTGATTTATTTCACAGTATTTTATTACGTCAATAAAACAATATAGAATAATATTCATGAAAGTTCCCATTCGGCAAACTGAAAAAGTTAAATAAATGACAAAATTTACAAACTTAATTTATTTCAACTGTTTGGTGAATGACTGAAATTTAGGAATATTTAAATAATTTTAACTTAATAACTTTAAAGACGCACAATACAACGCAGTGTGTCGAGGCGCCAAGAATTTATTGAAATATTGTTGATTGTTTTTTGCTTGTGTTTAAATTGATGGGAAAATTAGCATTTAGAAAATAGCAATAGCAGTTTTAAAATCTTATATGATAACTTAACACAGTTATTAGATACCTAGTATTTGCGTAACCTTTTTCGTAATCCATCTAAAACGTATATTATCGTATGTGTAAAGATTAAAGGAGATTATTTATATGCACTTATGACAGAAATGAGTATGTATTCGTAAATGAATAATGCACATAAACTTTATCGGAGGCCTTGTATTAACGTACTACATCAAATTTGTGTGATTTCGATATATCTTATAATATCTTTATGAATTTTTATTTTGAGCGAAAATACTGTTCTTCGGAATATTGATAGCAATTATTCGTCATAGTCAAATTGCAAGGAAATATGAATTCGTATTCAGTTATAAAGTGATGTAACCAGTTTCGCGAAGCAATGTTTTTTTGTTATTTTACTATTTATAAAAGTCATTGATTAATAACACTTTTCATCGATCTTAAGTAAAATATTAAGCACATGTTCATAGTTACTTTGTTTTTGTCACTAGTATACAAGTATTTGATAATTATTACTAATAATAACATAAGGAAGTTTTTTGTTACCTCTAAAGAATAATATGATATAATTATAATAGATCCTAGATCGCTGTACCCAGCCGATATTCTCACGTCGGTGTATATGTATTTTATAATACTTATCACGGGATAAAATAATAATGATGACGATCGTAAAAACTGTCTGAACGGTAAAGAACAGCGATGGGCATGCTTTTTTGCTCATGGGTCTAAAAGAAACAAAAAGTAGTTATAAAAGGACGTTAGGTCAAACATATTTTGGTTATAATTTATATTAATATGTTTTACTTTATGGTCGGAACTAAAATGACGGTGACTCGCTAGCCTCAAAATGTATGCCCGCCATTTGATAGCTAATTATTATAAATGACAACAACTTACTCTTAATCTTTAAATTTAAGTGCATACAAATTTTGATGGTAATAGTTTGATTATCATACGATCGTAGAAGAATTATTCTATTTAAATTATACACTTTGTCATCATTATCATCACAATAGACAAACCCCCTATGTTTCTTACCAGTTCTTCTCAGAGGAGCATTGCAAATTGTCTTTAATAATAAACAATTGTAATTTTAAAGTCCAATTTATTAA
This sequence comes from Byasa hedistus, assembly GCA_029286795.1. NCBI lineage: Eukaryota > Metazoa > Arthropoda > Insecta > Lepidoptera > Papilionidae > Byasa > Byasa hedistus. The sequence goes on from JAGSMW010000008.1 coordinate 5,474,047, forward strand.
AGAAAAATTTACTTTGACTTGGAGTCTTGTGTTACTAATAAACGAGTGTAGAGACAACGTCAGTAGTTAATTTTCCGATTTAAGCCTTCGGGGAATAATACTAATACATGCCAATTTTTATCGTTATCGGTCCTAGTGTTTTAAACCAATTTATAAATTCCAGTTTTTTTTTAAACCTATAGACCCTCTTCAACTCGCAGGTAGCTTTTAGTTGCGTTGTTATAATATTGGCAATAGGTATTCGTTGCCGGAGACCGTCAAGGTAAATACCACCGAAGCTCCTTTTTCTGCCGTCAATCAGTAGTGGGCAAACATTAGTGTGTGAATATCGTTGTAGTTAGTAAAATTACTAGGGTAATGAGACTTAAGATCCTATGTTTCAAGGCGAAACAAGAGGTGCAGTATATATAATCCTAACCATCAGGTAAACGTCTCGCTCGTCTCGTCGCCTCGTAGAATATAAAAAATATCTATTGCATATCTCCTAATTATTAAGAACTATGCAATATTTATAATCTTGTAGCAAACTGTAATTATATTGAAATCTAACAAGAAAGGTCGAAAATAACAAGCGCAGGTGAAGCACGCGATCATTTGACCGAGAACATACAAGATGTGCGTAGGGTCTGTGTTGGCGAACACTGCCTAGTTACGTGGAATCATAACGTCTACGTGTCAAATGAAGGTCACAGTTTCAACTTTACAGATATTTACCATCTATAATCTTTTTATTTAATATCTATAAAATACCTGTAGCGAAAAAAACAACAATCGTATTTCGCGAGAATGTGGGGATTACTTTACTCGCCACGCTTGGCATATAGATTTTTTAATGGGATGAACACTTGACGCCAAAATCAAGTGATGTTAAATTACAATGAGGTCGTCAATGGTGAATCGTGCTTGCTCCCAATACTCTGGCTCTTATATCTGGACGACCAGAATGTGCTTTTACGGCGGCAGGTTTACATGAGGGTGTGAGATGGTCAGGTTGGTTCACGAAAACCGTACTACTAAATTCTACAACTTGCGGTCCCGAAATCATACCAACGACCTTGGTGTTATAAGGCAAGCAGTCAGCTTCTTCGCTACGGAGACAGTCAGGTTGGCAGACGCAGTATATTTGTAAGCGTAAAAGGAAAACTTCTATCCTTTCTCGGACATTATTCCCTTTTACAACATCCCAAGGTTAAAGTGGCTGTGGAAATATTTACACTGTGAACAAAATTTTATTGTAACTACTTTCGATGTATAGACCTAGTCAAAAAGACTTAATAATAACTTTTTCCTGAACACCATATGTTTCTAACTTATTTATCAACAATAAATTAATAATGAAACTAATAGAATTGAAAAAAAAAATCAACAAGTTTCTTGCTATTTTGCCATAATACAAAATGTTCATTTCCGAAAAGTTGTACTCAGAAAAAATATAGCAAATTACAAATTAAAAAAAAATAAACAAAAACGTTTATTAAATTGTATACAAAATATACTTTTACATTTTGTACTGTACCGTGTGAAATATACATATGCATTTGCAACAACTTAACACATACAATACATTCATCTAATGAAACTTCACGGTGCTAATTGAATGTTGAAGGTTGTAGAAAGATACGCTTAAAGATGATTACAAAATAGATATATACCTAAAAACGTTTTATAATAACAAATAAGGTGTTTGTGCAACAATAATTACTTGATTTTGGTTACAAGTCACTTATATTCACTTATTACTTACGATATATTAATCACACTATTTTCGTAATATTAATGAGTAGTCTAAAAGTCATGAACGCTTTATAGTGCTGTGCCTTTTTCGTGCACGTTATCTCTAATATTTTTAATTTAGTTTTTAAAAAGTGTTATAACAATAAAATATGGTTTGTAAAATACCTAAGCAACGAAAACTTTAGAACAGTTGAAGCGAATATTGGTCAGGACTAAAAAAATTTTTTAATATGTCTGGGTTAATTCTAAATAGTTACATATGACCACTTGACCACAAAAATAAGTAAATCAAAAGCCGCTGTTTGATTACACCACCAGATACACTCGTCTTTTTAAAAAAGGTTAATAATTTTGTAATTTTTAAACGGTTTTATTTAGCTCGACCCGTACGGAATTTATTTGTTTGGGTCAAAATTAGAAATTGAAATTTAAGCACCTTCCCGTTGTCAGATTGATCTGAAATTTGGTACACACATTTAATTTAGATGACAATACAATATAATAAAATCAATAACATTATAAATCTAAGATGGCCGCCGATACAAAATGGCGGAACACATATTTTTCCTTAACCCCCTCAATATGGGTATCAAATGAAAGGGCTACACTAGTAAAACACGATCATTATGTCAAAATTTAAAATTCAAGATGGACGCCGTTCCAATATGGCGGACTAGATACATATTTTTCCACAACCACCACAATATGGGTATCAAATAATAGGACTACACTAGAAGAATACTGTCATTATGAATATATAATATATGTCAGAATATTCGGTAGACAATTTCACTAAATACTAAAAACAAGAAAATAAAAATCGGTAAAAAAACTTTTAAGTTAAACGGTTTTCTTTATGTGCACTGAAAACTACAAAATAAATAAATAAAAAAAACAATTAATAAATAATAAAAACGTGGGGCCCATTAACTATTACTATTACTTTCTACTATACTAAGTGTGGATTGCATCGACTTATTATAATCGTCATCATCATCATCATCCTATGGTAGAAAGTAATACAGAAATAGTTAATGGGCCCCACGTTTTTATTATTTATTAATTGTTTTTTTTTATTTTTTTATTTATTTATTTTGTAGTTTTCAGTGCACATAAAGAAAACCGTTTAACTTAAAAGTTTTTTTTACCGATTTTTTTTGATGAATTGCACTCGTGTTAAAGGATATGACAACAATTGTAAACAAATACGAGTATATGTATGTGTAAATTTCTAGACTTGTCAATTTATACCGTTAATTTTGACTAGTGAAAATACTGTCAAAATCGATCTATACATTTTGAAGATTAATAGGGAAAAAAGACAGACAGACAGAAAAATTGTCTGTCTGAGATTGCCTTTAACAGAATCTTCATATACAAAAAGTAAATGGTAATTTTAATATTACTAACAGCCAATAAAATTTTATTTATTTGCACAATTTAGACGTATAAACAGAGTTTCAATTAATAGATTTCTTGTTTGATTTTCGTTGTATATAAAAAAAGTGATTGCGTTAATTTTAGTTACTTAAGCTTTATTGTTTTGTCGTAACTTTGTTTTTCGGTTTCTTTCATCATTCAGTCGAAGCATTAATATTCTCAACTGTAACAAATCATGTTTACTTAATGATACTGAATATTCATGGGAGCGGCATTTTGATGAGCCATCATACAAAATATCGACCTCTTTTAGTTTCGTTCGTTTCTTTAGATTAAAACTTTGCTCGAATTACAAATAAAGAGGAGAAATCAATTATTTCATTAAGTAATAGAAGTAATAAACATTAAAGTTTCTAATTTTTTTGTATAAAAATCTATAATTATAGTTATCAACTACCATAGCTTAAACAAAATTTAAATATTTACAAGAGCATTTCTATTTACGATTAACAAATTCAAAAAGCTCAATTTCTGCCTAATAATATTCAAAACGATTACCTTTTAATTATTATTTAATTATGTAAAATCAGAAAATTTAAAATGATAATTAATTTCGTACACATAAATCGATTAAAAAACGCACAAGGCAACATTTCAAAATTTGATAAAATTTATGAATATAATATGAATAAACACATGATTCACTTAATAAATATTAAAATATGATTTATGAATAATCAAATATTACTTTATAAAGTTTATACCCATACTTTCTTATACCATTTTTGCTGCGCTTCGAAGTCTGTATTTATGACCGAAATGATTTATTTAAAAAACTCAGAAAAATCACTGTTACTTTTTAAAACTGAGAGAAAATTTTCTATAAATACAGTATTTTTTAAACATCGACAATAATACTCTTGTTGTTTGCATAAACATTTTGTATAAATTCAAGACATATTGAGTTTAAACACAAATAAAGACTAAAGCAATTTTTTATAGTTTTTATTTGAATGTATTATAATAATTAAAAATTACTTTAACCCAAATCTATGATGCATGTTACTATATTACATAAGTAAAGATTATTGGCTAATAATGCGTGACATTAATTATACATGGATGAAATCGTAAAGTCAAAACGCAATGTGAAAGGGTCCATAACCCATATTTATGCCTTTAGTGATATGTGAAAATTACTGACATATTTTTAGATCTTTCATAAAATCTAATGGTACATGCTTTTAAACAATAATAATAATTTTTGTATGCAAAACAACGTATAAAAATACTAAAGAAAAACCTCGTACGGCAAAAACGGAATTCATAAGTTTTTAACAATTTAATATATAAAATTATAACTGATTATGTATTATATTAATACAAAAATATTTCTTGTATATTTTTTCCGTATAAATAGTAATCACGTGATAAAGTTTTTGTAAGTTAAAATTTTAATAGGAATCGTTTTTCCTCAAGAATAATAATATTGGATTCATCAACTGTTAATACCTTGAAGCAATCATAATCAAGCTATTAAATAGTATTTTATTAAGTTAAGACACTAAATTCTTTTAGATGTTTATGTAAATTCAAAATGCTATCTTAATGAAACTTATTTACATATTCATTTGTGTATTTAAAACTTTGAATGAGAAACTACTGATTGAATTTCAGAGAACTCCTAATCTAAAATGGAAACCATTTGACAGTTTATGCGTTGAGTCGAGTTAATTCTACGAGTAAATTAACACTTATTTAAGTGAACGTAATGATATTGTAATAATTACCACTGTGGAAAAAGAAGTAATAATTTCACTTGATGACAATGTAACAACGATTTTTTTGTTTAGTCAAAATAATTAAAAATATACAATAGATAACATTAATAAAATTATTACTGTATCCATTTCAAAGTTTTTATTAGACTTAATTATAAATAATATAAAGTATTTATAATTAAGACATTTTTAAACGTCTAAAAATAAAAGTATTTATATAATTAATAAAATGAAAATGTATTCATAAATTTTTTATTATGTATAACAATTTGTACACACTACAAAAGTAAAAAACGAGTCACGACTGGATAATACTGCATTATACAAAGATATATTTTCCTCCGGGATATCAACAAAAGGCACAATAAATATTTTTCTGCGAACAGATTTCTGGAATGTTAAAATTGTTAAATCATCAGTCTATTTCAACACTTCTTAGTTAGCCTGGGGAGGTTGTGCAGTAGCGATGAAGGCGAGAGCGCGCTGGATAGCCTCTGGTACTGGAGGAGCCGTAGGCAAATGAGCGCCCTGTGGCTGGTAACCATTCTCATCAGCGGTGTAAGTCAACTGGATGTTCTGGCCATCATCACCAGGGTATTGGAACTGACCTTGCACCTCTAAAGCTTCGACGTCTCCGACCTTCTTCAAATCACCTTTCTGGTCAGCACTGATACCATTGCCGGTTTCAAAGGAGTACTGATAAGAACCATCACCATTGATCTGGCTATCTTGACGTACAATCGGAATAGGCTCGGGTGAGGATTGAGGGGCGGCAAACGCCACAGCAACGAAAAGAGCAACCAAAGCCTGTAAACGATAAAATAATTAGTTCACTATCGAATATTGCACTTATTTCACGTTTTTTGTTTATCTCTTATATCCAGAAGAGAATCACAAGTTTTGATCCACTATAATTCATTTGCAAACTGTCCACTTGATAAAACTTTATTATTTATAATCGATCACACAAAATCATCTCATCACTGTTAAACTCATAGATCACTTACAATTGACTTCATTGTTGACTAAATTTGGGTAGGATATCTGAAGCAGATAATGATGTACCGAGTGACTGGTGACATTAGATCCTTACAATTTGACTATTTATAGCAGAACTGATTTGCCCACCTCCCTGCATTTAGCAATTTCACAATTGATTGCGAAGTCGCAAATTCTATGAAATAAGTCAACAGTAAGTACATTACCTCGACTTGTATAATGTCAACTTAGTACAGCGATGTAACGGTTGTCAACAAAGCTAAAGGAATTTCCATTCGTTTAGTATAGACCTTTACGTTCGTTGTTACAACTACATCAGATTTTTTTTACATCTGTGTTAATTCTGATTTTATATATATAAAATAAGACGCAAGGCTAAGTCCGAAATAAACCATAAATAATATTTTATTTCAAAGCACTAAAAAATCTTTACTAACTTCAAATGTACATGGACAACTAACGAAAACTAAATATTATATGTTGTAAAAGTAAACTACTTTTAACAATTTTCAGCTTATTTGTTTGGTTCATTTAGAAACAAATCACATAACCATATAACCTTAACTATAAACTTTCGAAGATTTAAGTCTAGCAGGATCTTGTTCGTTAATGTCTGTAAAATAACAAAAACTTAAATAAAGTTGGAAACACGTTTTTTTTTCTTACGATTTAATACATACCTTACAACGTAGATTTAAATTAATAACAAAAGTAATAGTAATTATTGAAAAATTACAGTGTTTATTCAGACATTTAAATCTCTTTGTAATCAGGACGATGGTAATTATTGATTTTGTTTTAATACATTTACAAAGTAAATTGTTATTTCTCCACTCTAAAATGGAATTAAAAAAGGGGTATCCATCAGTACTTATCAATCCTTTACTTAAAGGTACAAATACAACACAGTAAAGTATACACAGCAAACAGAAATTAAAATATACATGTTAACATTAATTTTGGTTGGTATTTCTATCCATGTATTCCATTAAATAAAAATTTGAGAAAACGTTTTCGTGTCTTAGATTTTTACTATAACGTGCTATAACGAACAGAAAATGTTTAATACACGAACTATCTCAAATATTTACACAACTCCGATCAGTGACATTCTGCGTACGGTCCTAATATTATGCAATATAATAATCACCCTCATGAATAGATATTCAAACAACAAAAGATTTCACTCATATCTCTTATGTAAATCATATTGTAGGCAGTTTTAGTCAATAGAATGACTTCGGGCGGATTTTGTTAGCTGCATTAACATCATTTGTTGCGAGTTGTATGTAACTGAATGATGTATAACTATGACAATGCGATGAAGTCATATGACATTCTAAACTCTGTCATCATTCTCGGAGAAGTTCCACGAGCCTGCCTGGTCTAGCCTAGTGTAGTTAAAGTAGAATTTAATTCACCGATCGCTTTTAATTACACACGTCTTTATTTCATTTAATTTTAAACCTAATTTTTCATATTACTTTCAGTTGTATGATAATTGAATTATCTAATAACTTTTTGTATAATTCATTTTGTGCTTTACTCCAAATAGTACCTATCTTTTTTATTTTCTGACCCCCTTCAGTTATTTTATTAACATAATTTGGCTTTGAAATCCCCCACATAGCCTTGACATGTTATTTCGTGTTCATAAGCTTGATTTTCCTCATGTGAATAACGTCTAGGTGTCGAGTTTAAGGGACTTATGGCGAAGCGATGATCAAGCGACCTTGACACGCGGCGCGGGGAAAGTGAACCGACCGGTTGTTGAGCAAGATGGGTCGCCGAGTGTATTTTGTGAATCTATCTGCAACTAACAGATGCCGCCTCATCGCACACCCGGCATGCCGTCCGCAATCGTGCACTCGTAATTGTATTTTTTAATATTTAATATGTACCTGAATTACACATCATCATCAGCCGATAGACGTCCACTGCTGGACATAGGCTTGCCCAAGAGTTCTTCACGTCAATTGGCCATGCGCGAATTACGTATTAACTTCACAGAATACAACTGTAAAGTAATTAATGAAGTAAGTATATAATTTGTTCAATAAAAAACACAAACGTAATTATTGTCATACATTCCTCTATAATCTAAGACTTCAATAATAAGGTACAACAATAATAAGGTTTGCAATTTTTCTTACCAAGTATAAAATGATAAAGCCGTTTAAAATACCGATCACTTTATTGTTAGTTTATATACAATACAAATGAGCAAACGGGAAAGCATCTCATCTGATGGTAACGGCTTTCGGTGCTCCGCCAACACTGCAACAGATGCTTGAGAACCGATGAGATTAGACATTATTTAACAATTGTACGAGAAAATAAAATCAAAATGAGATAAACTTGGTATAGTTGTCTACTTTTCGTGTAGAATAAATAATTATTTTGAAGATTATACAGATATTGGTGTACAATATCTATATAACTTTCCAAATAATATAAATAACAATCGACTCTACTATTCCTTTAGAAACGCGCTTTATTACACCAATAGACTAAATTCATGAATTAATTAAAATTGAATTGATTTTATTTTGTTTTTATTTGCCAAGATAAGAGCCATTAACGCACATCATTGGAAATCAAAAAACGCTTGAAATAAACTCAACATTTAATTCATATGCAAATAACCTTTGAAGTAGTTTTAATCAAACCACAGATTAAACTATCTACTGCAGTCAATGTCATCTTACATACTCGTTTTAGTACGTACGTAGATCTGGATGCAAAATGATTTCGACAATCATTCAAATTTGTTTACGTTGAACAAGTTGTAACATTCGTAAACTCCAAAAGGAAGTGTTAAGTATACATAAGTTTTAGTAACGGGTATACAAGGAGCCTTAAGATATTGAAAAAATTAAGACAATTGAAAAACTATAATACAGTATAAACGACAGAGCTTCAGTATGTTTTTTACTGTTATATGGGAAATATAAGGAAAATTGTTACATTATGTGCTAATTTTTTGGATTTGAAAAAACACTTCTACCTACATGTGATTTAGTAACAATTTATTTCTTTAGTATAACGAGCTCTGAAACTGTGTCTGAAATAACATGGATGTCTTATTTTTATTGCCATTAAAGGAAAATCACATGGAAAAAAAGACAAAAATCAATCACTAATACTCTATATTTTAACAAAGTACACTCACATTGTTTATAAACTTTTACTTTTTCATTATAATTACCTTAACTAACATATTTATTGGTTCATATTCAAGCCTCTATAAGTGTTTATTAGTCTTTGACTAAGAAATAAGCGTTCATTTTACTGACGCTTAAAAATTCTGGTCTCAGGATTCTGCGGCGGTAAAGTAGCGAGGTAATCTAGAGCTTTTTGAATGTCCTGCGGAACTGGTGGTGGTGTTGGAAGGTGAGCACCTTGCGGTTGAAAACCATTTTCGTCTGCTACGTATTTAAGCTGAATTACCTGAAGGACGAAAGCAGAGTTATGAATGTTATTAAAGGAACACCGACGTCGTAAAGTTATTGATAAATTTATTGAAAATATTACAGAGAGCATAATAATAAAGAAACAGACAAATATAGTCAATTAAAAATCTGTTCATTATAAAACAGGATTACGGTGAAATAGGGAGCGAGTTTTATAGTTTATTATTCAATCCGTGAGTAAGCATTACTGTCATTTCAACTAATCGCACAAACCTATTTTCTTTTATACTGGGATACACAAAAAATGTTGAATAACGGATTCACCGAGAGTTGATTGGAACACTTAATCTGAATTATTAAAACAGTTTTTTATTTGTAATAGGCTTAAAAATAGAATTTATATGTTACTTCCTCCATGCTCCATGCGCTTACGCATTTACGCCGTCTTATTTTTTGTCTTGGTAAAAAGAAATATAATTGTCACAGAAGTGATAACAACGATTATACTTAAAACCGTTTGTACATTACCTGGCCGTCGGGTGCAGTATACTGGTATTGTCCTTGAGCAATCTGGGCTTCCTGTTCTGGTACTCCAAGATTTTTCACGTAACCTAATTCTTCAGCCGCAATACCGTTACCCGTTTCGTAGCTAAAATTATACATCCAAACAGAGATTATTATATAATATAATATATATAACTTATATAATAGCCAAGAATATTTTGTTCATTCATATCTGATTTAAGCAATTTTATAACTGTTTAAATGACTTATTAAGACATCCGACAAGTTATTCACTTCTTAAAATTGATTTAAATATTACAACTCGTTTAAAATTAATATATATTAAGAAGATGTTTAATTATGCTACTATAATTACTAATAATATGTTCCACTCTTAACAAATTCTTAATTTTTGCAAATGTTTTAAAAAATCAGCAGTATTGCAAACCGAAGGCGCTTGTTTGATCAAAAAACAATGTTACTACTTTGTTTAAAATTGGATTAAAAATATTGTTCGTTTAAAACCAAACGTTACGTTTGGCTTAACAAAAGTTGGTATAATGATGTTTGACCATATCATGTTGTTAATAACTTGAAATTCTTTATCTTAAAATATATTTAACTAAAAAAGTAAGTCAAATATTGATAACCAATTTCGCAGGAATTGACTACTGTGGTGCCTTGTTGTTCACAAATTTTCTCCAAAATAATTTAACAATAAACTAAAGTTATATTAGCCTTTTTTATATTATGAAGCTATGAGACGAGTACAACACATCTGATGATAAGTGATATGACAACCAGATACGATGGTGTGTAACATTTATTTATATTTGAAAAATGTGATATAAAGTCTCGTCACCAAAAATAGAAGAAGATAAAATTTCGAGACCAAAACAATCACAATTTTTACTAGCAATATGAATTACTCTAGCTTAAGGAACATGTATTGTAGCATTGAGAAATGCTTTATTACGAGGTCGGTCAAAATTAACTCTTCATAGAATAATGCGCCTGGTTTGAATTGTTTCTTCTCATAATAGTTTTAGTGGACAGACAGAAATAAAAACTGTAATATATTATAAGGTAATAAATAGTAATAAGTGTTAAAAAGCGACGCACCTCCATTTGTAGGATCCATCCGGATTCTGAACATGTTCTTGTCTGATGATGGGGATGGGTTCCGTTGTGTAAAGCTGCTGCTGTTGCTGCTGATACACCAGTTGCGGTTGGAAGGGCTGGAAGGGACCTACCTCAGCAGTCACCATGCCAATAACAACAGCAAAAATCATCTAATGGAACAAGAAATCCGTCTGTTTATTAATTATATTCTTACTTATTACTATTTTTACAAAATGGATGATTTTTTCCTAACATATATAATAGTGATTATTTTTGTATGTTTATTACATGAAAGCGTAATAAGATTTACTGCAAAGATTTTTTTTGCCTAATTTAACAATTAAGTTCTCATAAATAATAATATAATACTCTTCATTGCACATCAAGTAAAATTATAAACCAACAAATCGATTCGAAAAGACTAAGTACAATGGGCGGCCTCATTGCTCCAAAGCAATCTCTTCCAGACAACCCAGTATTTACCAACACAACACATATATTTATCTATTATAATAATAAATACACTCCACGTTAGTCTAATACGAACAGGCTTATTTAAAAAAATGTTGATAATCTCAAACTTTGTTATTACTAAATAATACACGGATCTTTAAAACTGAATTTTCAATGCTTACAAAAGAACTCATGTTGACTCAACACTGCAAGATGCAAGTTGGATCGAAACGCAGGGCAAGAGCCGGAATGATGCAGTTTGTGGTAACCCCCGGTATTTATACAAAAAATTGCAGCAATTACATACATACTTGCATACAAAACGGGTGTATATCCCATGTGTCGGTTTTAATCAAAAGGATATGTTTCATTCGATTCCTCATTGAAATATTACAGGAAAGTTTCACAGGAGATTCACCATATATTTAATTGATCACAGTTTTCGCTTGCTGTAATTAATTAACGATGTAGGAAAAAACATTGACGGTGACCAATAAAAAAGTATTAAGACTTTATGACCAATAATAAGCACGCATTGTAAGTAATTAGGGTTGTTAATAAGTTGCTATCGTTAAAAAATTCCTTTATTTTTGTATTAAACAACTACCGGTCTCACTTCTGTCAAATTGTATTAAAGCAAAACAAAATGTTTATTTCCACTTTACACAAAATGATTTTTTTTAATGATTTTTCATATATTTTGTTTCGTTATAATCAACGCTTAAATAAGTTTATGTACTTACGTTTTTCAATTCGTGTAACATTGTTCATCTCTAATTCGATTATATTTATACACTATGTATATTATACTTGTTATCCATATCTAGAAAATTATTAAAACACATAATAATCTTTTACTCGAACAGTTTTTTAATTATTTCGTATGTGTAATACAAAGTTTGACATTTGTAGCTATGTCAATTTGAGAGAATTATTTTAAACAGTGACACAGTGTCAAATCTATATAATAAAAATGAATTGCTGTTCGTTAGTCTCGCTAAAACTCGAGAACGGCTGGACCGATTTGGCTAAATGTGGTCTTGAATTATTCGTGGAAGTCCAGGGAAGGTTAATAAGGTGAGAAAATATGGAAAAAGTGCCTGGAATATGGTAAAAACAACAATTTCTCTTTTTCATTGAGGTGACCAGATTTTTAGATAGGCAAAGCGGGACAACTCTGAAGGAATAATAATATCGTAATTTTTTTTTAGTTTTAACATAAGTACAGTTTATAAATGTTTTTTTTATATAAGTGAATTTGTTTGAGTAGATTGTAGTAATTTTGTAAAATATTGTAAAAATCTTCACAAAAATTTGATAAATTAGTTTGATTGACTTGAAATATTTGCAAAATTTTATTCGTATATTACTTTCTAAAATTTCTTTCGAGGTTAAGGTGGGTGATACACGTTTTGTCATCAATATAAAATATGAAGACTACGAGTATTTTAAGCTAAGTTTAAGAAAATTTATGCATTTATGAAATATTTAAATAAATTACTTACTTTATTTTTCTATGGTAAGAAACAGATTTGTAATATTTATTTGTTTAATTATCTTGCTAGCACGCAGTACGGATACAAAGTGTATCATTTGAGAGACAAATACAATGTAACTGGGTAGCAAAAGTAATATGTTACGCAAAACAATGATTTTCATAAATTTAAAATTTTACTTAATTCTAAAAGTCGGGACTTTTGAAAAACGTTGCGTGACGCGGGATTAATAGTAAAAAAATCAGGACTGTCCCGCTAAAAGCGAGATGTCTGGTCTCCTTACTTTAGATACATAAAACGTCAAAAATTTGAAGTTCGTCCTGTCATTTAGACACCAAATACAATTTAAAAGAATATTTTTGATTTTGACATTTGATATTGACAAACAACAATTTCTGATGCAACTATAATATTTTACGAACTTTAGCGGGAATCTGGGCGTAAAGGTCGCGTTGTCTCGGTTGAATTTTTTTTAGTGCATAATGCAGTTGAATGTTCAATGTGAGTGTATCATGCAGTAAATGAGTGTGTTCGTGTGCAGCGATTGTAGAATTCAAGCAGGAACACGACTTTCCTAAGTTCAGATTGGTTCAAAATAGTAGTTAAGTCTTAACTTTACTTTGTTGATCTTTTGTGATAGTGACACTATTTACCGCTGAGTGCGCGAGAACTTTCCCTACTTTGATTATCTACAATTTATAATGCCAAAGATAAGATGTCCTGACTTAGGTCAATCAACATCTGCATTTAAATATAATAGAAAAACCAAATTAATAACGGGCATTTTTTGTGATTACGAATTATTTTTTTCTGGTTAAATTTTCATCACATTCTTTACTAAAGTTGAAACAGTCTCGAATTATCAATAAACGTTTTTTTTTATTGATTTTTAGCGGAACGAAGTTTGCTGGGTCAGCTAGTTACATAATAAAAATCTGCAAAGAGCCCTAAAGTAGTTAAAACATCAGTGCTGGCAGATCTCAAAAAAACCAGTTGCATGAATTCATACGTGACATACTTCAACAAGGTTTTTTGAAGAAAAAATTATTGATCTTGCCTCATCAGGGCTTCGTACATAATGCTTATCGACGACTTTTATATACTTTTTACCATTGACAAGCGTTTCATTAAGATATTATGACACTTCACCTACGTTTAAGATTCACAAAACACACAAAGATTAAGCATTAATCGTAAACGATAAAGAGAATTTTGTGAAAAAGTAAAATTTTTATGACACCTTTTTACTTGGTTAAGGAACAAAAGGATAAATTTAACCTGTTTAGTTATTATGTCGTAGTTAATAACAATTAAATATCACTTTGCCCTGAGTGTAAGGATCATACTTTCAGCTTTCGTTTTACTAATTATTAAAAGATCTTGTAGGCTTAAAGTACAGTAACAGTTTTGAATAAATTTTTATCTCAAAATTTATGAAACACTACCGAGTCATGTGTTGATTGATGAAAATAAAAAATGGCATTTTTGTCCAAAGCAGGTTTGCAAAGTTAACCGTATGGGTACGTACTCGTATAGTTAAACCATTTTTAGAACTACAATAATGTTTAATAATAGTACTACGGGTTGCTTAAATTTTATAACTGTTACAGCTGCATTTCGGAGTTGATAAATGTTTTGTTTGTATTTAGTTAACAATTGAAATAAAAATCAAATAAACGCAAAAGATGTATATAGCATTTTTTATTAAGATTACTACATTTATTGTGATTAATATATTTATTAACATTATGTAATATAACAGTTCTAGACGTAGTTGTTTTTTTACAAGCGAATTTAACATAAACGAAAATCCTGCATTAAATATCCAAAAATTAACTCATTGCAATGCAATCAACAAATTGCCTCAACATTTATATTGCGTTATTCCGCAATCTTTTTTGGTATCTCTTTTGAAAAATCCTATCGTGATATCTAAATTGCGTATTTGGATCATGAACAGGATATTTTGCGGGATCATATGGATACCTAGAATCATATGGCCGGTATCCGTTGAAACGTCCATAGTTGTTGTATCTATTACCATAATTAAGGGGTCCATTGACCACCGATGGTACAACACCCTTTCCATCAGCTGGTATACGGAAGCCCGACGGTCTAAACCCTGCAAACGTAGATATGATGTCACTCGGTTATGAATTCCGTAAAATCTCGTCTAGTTAGAACTAGTATACACCAAAGTACTATTTTAAAGAAATAATAAATGGCTTGTTTAAGTAGAGTAACGCCAAAGTAGGCGGGTTTTTTTTTGTTTATCTCTTTGTTTAATATTAAATATTTCCAATTAAAGAGATACACCCTTGCTTACCATATTCGTCAGCAACATAATTAAGTTGAATCGGTATTCCTTCGGGTGAAGTGTAAGAAAACCCGCCTTCCTTTACCTACAATTACAGAAAGCTTTAAAATTTTCTGACCTCCATCAAAAACCATATATCGATGAAATAAAGTTGAATTTAAAATTTCATCGGCGAATGATTTAAGATTTAGGTGTTAATGACTAAGTTAGGCCTTGAATAAATAAGGCACTGTGAAACAATATGCGCATAATAAATTACTAATTTGTCAAAAAAAATATATCATTTAAATGTAGGTAAACGTGCAAACTTGTGATTTTTATATTGTTTATAACGGCACAAAAGAGAGTAATAAAATGAATAAAAAAGTATTATATTACCTGCGTGCCTTGTGGATTTCCGACGTTATCCACGTGAGCATCTTTTAAAAACCCGGTCTCTTGTACCTCTTTTCCATCTGCTGACGCATAACTAAAATGCGAATATTATCAA
The DNA here is from genome assembly GCA_029286795.1 of Byasa hedistus. Taxonomy (NCBI): domain Eukaryota; kingdom Metazoa; phylum Arthropoda; class Insecta; order Lepidoptera; family Papilionidae; genus Byasa; species Byasa hedistus. The sequence goes on from JAGSMW010000008.1 coordinate 5,489,736, forward strand.
AAGTTGAGTAAAGAACCTGTCTGTTAAATTCTATTTAATGGATATATTGCCGATTTAAATACAGTTAAAACTAACTGATTTTTATCACAATTATTAAAATGATGCTTGTAATAATAAGTATTTTCGCTGCTCATCGACAGAATTGATTTAGTTCTATTAATTGCGATTTGGTACCAGTTAACGTAAAGTAAAAGCATCGAAAGCACCTGTATGAGTAACTGCCATCAATACCCTGATTATCAGAGTAAGACAAAATTGGAACCGCTGCTCCAGGCGAATTGTAATATGGGTAATTGTATCCACTAAGTGAAGGATTTCTACTTGTAGAAATCACAGGTGATACGGGAACATTATAATCCTGCCCACTGACCAAGACATAGAAGGGGAACAATAAAAGAAGTAGCATCATCAACTGGAATAAAAGCAAACGGAAAATTAAATAAATATCGGAAAAAATCATACTTCTTATTTGATTTACTTGAACAAGATGATTTTAATTTGAAACTAAAAACACACTTGTTTTGAAAAAAATTTTTAAAGGAATCTAAAAAAACCGCGCCCCAAGCCGTTGAATGTAAATATAATATAATGCTACTTTGCTTAATGAGATTTTTCGTACACAATTTATTATATATTTTACTGCACCAAAACAATTTTCACACCTCTGTTAATTTCTCAAATAAATCCTACAGTACAATCACTCTCTGTTATTTTACTCAAATAATGTTAACAAGAAATCTGAATATCCATATATATGTAACAGTTTTTTGTGTAGACCTCGATTTATATGGAGGTAAAAAACTAATTTAGTTTCATACCAACAGATAAATTGTAATCAGTAAATATAACTATATCGTTATGAAGTTTTACACAGAAGGTACTTAAACTAAAAATCTATTGTATCCTATAATGAATATTAATGATTTTATGACGTCGTAGTCTTAACTTCGTGAATATTTCACAAATTTAGAGACAGAACATCTTTATTTTTATACGCAGATTTTTTTAAGAAAAATGTTTACACAAAAAACAAATCTTAAAGCGATGATTTCAAAATCCTTAAGATCAAAATTCTGCTAATAATGTTCTTAAAAATAATTTTTTCGACATAATTCAAAGATATATAATATCCGAAATTTAAGAATAAAGTTTGAACATTCTTAATTCATGTTCCGTGTTCTCCAAGGTTAATATTCTGTTTTCTGTGAAGATGAACAAGATATATATCTAATTGGTACTAAAACTTTATAATTACATCAAATTGTTTAATTATACTCATCTGAGCATTGTATTTTTTACACTTGACACATCTCATTAAAATATTTAATTAGTCAGAATCTTTTAAAGACTTTAATCCTCGTGCATGTTAAGAACCGCCACATATTAGATTTACTTTCGGGGGTGCATAAACTGTTTCTTTTAAACTCCTAAACTGTTTTTGTTTAATCTCAATTCCACATAATTATAAGTGGTGACGAGTTGGAGATAGTGATGCGTGAATGTTGGCAGTCTAAAAATGTATGCCAGCAATTATAACATATATATTGGCAGTACAATATATGCCGGATTGTACGAAGATTTAGAATATCTACTTATCGATCTTATTGGAACAATATTATATTATTTTTGATTTCTTGTCCGACAATTGATAGACAAGCTATCTTCCAATCTTAAGTGTTTTAAACATAAAAGAGAACGACAAAACAATTGCTGAATATGAATCTGTTAGCAATCATATTCACTAAAAGTTTATGCAAGTACAATTTCAGACGTAAACTTTATATGATCCCCTGTTATTAAAACATTTTCCTTGTATTTTTCAAATCAACAACTTTATGCAAATTACATTTAAAAATACACCAACCTGCTTTGCGAAGTTTATTTAGTTGAATTTAATAATGATGAGCATTTGATAGAGGTTTCCCGTTAACAATGCATGTTACGGTTTAGGTTGACACCTATAATTTCTATCGACATACAATATTATATATTTAACCGGTATTAATTTAGTTTACTAAACATTCAAAGACAAAATTTAAATCTACTCAAACAAAATGCGATGATAAAATAAATTAATAAAATTTAATATATGAAGAAAGCTCTTACAACGCTTAAATTTATTAACGAATTTCTCCACATATTTTTAAATTTTACATTTTAACGTGTTTATTTGCTGCTGTATTCAGCGGTGTATGAGTAATGATTACGGTATATTACCATATTATATTATTTTACGTGAAAGGAAATATAAAGTCTGGCAAATAATCAGCAAACATGTTAGTAAATATTATATGTGGCATGAGAAACTTAAACAATCTACTTCATTTATCTGTTGTGATTCGAATCCTTCTCTCGAAAGGATAGAATCAATAATACACTACGCCGACGAACACCATATGTCCACAAAAGCTAAGTCTAATTCTGTTCCTATCGATTTGCTTACAATGTATTCCTTCATCTAAACGTCAAACTATTCCACATTAATAAACTATTAGTACTGATATTCATATTCTTTCATTAACCGGAAATAGTATAGAACAAACATTTGAATGGTTAAAAAAAGATTATCATGCTACAAAAGAATTTATTACGCAAAAAATTTATCACATTGTACTATCATTTATGCACTTAGGTACAACAAGAAACCTGTCACCTTGAGAGATGAATCAAGCTGGTCTCGTCCCTTGATAATCGCCGCTACACAATATTCTTGATTCATTTAAAACGTCGACACTGAGTCATGGAGATGTGCACGATATGAACAAGTTAAAATGTGAACTTTATGACAGGCAATTGAAACTACGTGACACCGTAATAGACATTAACTAAACTTTATTCTATTTATATTACTTTACTTGACTACGGTAAACTAAGGTACAATGAACTATAAAAGAAAGAAGAAAAGAGAGATAAGTTTTTCCTAACGCAAACCGTATCAATAAAAAAGTAAAACACTCATATAAAAAAATCTGGTAATATCTGCCTGTATATACATACATACTAAAAATACATTTATGCTGCTGATTTATGAAAGTTCAATACAGTAAATTACCTGTATATAAAAGTATGTACATGAAAAAGATATATTTCATATATTATATATTATTGAAATAATTATACCTCGGTGACTGTCTCATGGGAAAATGGAAAAAATTCAACCCTGACATTGATAACAGTTTTTCTTTATCTAGTACTTAACTTAATTTAAATTTTAACTTAATTTTAACAATAAATATTTAATTACATTAAATATTCATTGTTAAAATTTAAGTAATTATGTGCACATTTGGTCTTCACACAGCATTCAATATTTCAAAATTATCTCTGTGTAAAAGCGCACAGCAATGAGGCTCAAAAGTCCTTTATCATTACCTTCATTAGTTAACAATAATTTGTTTTTTGAAATTTAAATTTTCTTTATTATAGGTAGGTACAACAGTGTAAGTTTGGAGTAACAAAGAAGATTTTTTTTAAAGAAAGTAATGAAACTCTGGTAGATGTGTACCTAAAATCAAAGTATTTTTTCCCCGGCACTGTCCCCCCCTCATCATATGCAGACCCAGTAACAAAACAAAGTAGAAAACAATCTTTGTTTTGAATAAATTTTTATTACAGAGTGTAAATCAAAACCGTAAACCCTTACCCATAATCGTTTATAGGAGTCAAGTAACGCGGAATTTTAACCAATACGTGTTAGTGGAGTCCTTCAAAACTGCATTAAATCTCACTTCCACGATAGGCTAAAAGATATGTACGAATCATCTTGACATCTAATATGTCTGATCATTGATATTTTCATAAAAAGATAAAGATATTGCACAACATAAAGTAATATAAAGTGATACAATGAATGATTCAGACCTGTACATTTCTAATTTCATTGAAATTATTAAATGTAAATTATGCAATGTTAGGTACATGCGTAATAAATTGGCACACCGGCAAGTTTAGTCACAAGTTTCAAGAATATTTCTTTGGTCTTAAATTTCTTTGAATTGTTCTGTAACAGCTGAATGTTAAGTAATTCGTTGAAAACACATCATCTTGATATTACAAGGTATATAATATATTATATACCTTATACAACTACCTTATAATACAATGTATAATAGCCAAACCTCTTTTTCTGCAATTTAAACATTATAACTTAAAATATGGTAGTGATAAACTGGTTCTTCAAAACGGCATACCGAAACAATAGCTAAGGAAGAAGTAAAAGAAAAATATTATAAATTTACGGATTAAGGCAATTGGATTGTTAGTCCTAGCAGTATACGAAAAATCTGAAAAAGAAACTTAAAGAGACACCAGCCTACTCGCCGAGGTGTCAATAGAGATTCTGGCATATTAAATAGTTTTTAATTATTTTCTCTTTTCTTTAACAATTCTTACCTCGTGAATGAAAATATAAATACATAATTATTTTATAAAATACTGACTCCACTGAAATTATTAAATTAGAAACATCGTTAAAAATTCAGTCAACGCATCTCTGTTAGTAAAGTTGCAGGCTGTATATTTTTGGATTACAATTATTTTAAAATAACTGTAAGCAAAACCTCATGAAAATACTTCTTCCAATTTTTTTTGTGCGGTAACTTTAACTTAGACCCAGGTGTTACTAAATGGTTCTACCTAAAAAAGCAGTATAAACACTTAAAACCGTTGAGAAAACAATCAATCGGTTTAAATAAGTGCGAAGGTAACATAACCTCATAAAAGAAACATTGCAAAGGCACATAACTAGGCGCTAATTCTTACACTGCATATTACACGTTAATATTAAGTTTAGCTAGCTTACTCATTAAGCTTATTACTAAGTGGCTTCTGCATTAATCACCACAAGGCGGAATCTAGTTCAAAAAATTATTTATTTTTTCTGATTTAACATTAACTTAAGCGATCGTTCTTAAAACTCTTTATATTTTTTAACAAAATTCACAAAATTTAATTTACATTTAGAAAGAAATATTTTTTTTATTCAAAATAACAACACACTTTTTTTTTGTTATGTACATAAATTTTTCTTAGAAATCTCAAATGTCCTCCGTTATGGACGAATGTTGTACGAGTTTTGAATATTTCAATTTTATCCTCAATACAATTTGTTACTCGGACGAAGTAGTAAGGAGCTATTTTTAAAGGTTTTAATACAACTTCTATAAATTTAGATTAGATTTTTAACAACAATGTTCTTTAAAGTCTATTTTTTAATGTTTAACGCAGTCATGAGCGACCTGACCGTCCTGAACTTGTATCCAAACAAAATTTGGGCACGTTTTTTTCGATAAAAACATATTTTTCTATATATTTATCTGATATATTAATTTTCTATAATATATCGTCGTTTTATATGAAGTAAAGTGAATACTAAGTCAACTCTAAATCAATCAAATAAATCTTGGAATTTGTTTTAGTTCTCTGCAATGAAATATAATGAAACAAAATTAAAAAAGCTACTGTTAGGCGATATGCTGTCTCTTTTCTGAAATATTATCAAGTATATTTTCAAAAACAAAATCACAGCTCACTTAATGAATGTCTATAACTATTTCCAGTTTCATTGGCTGATTTATGTATACAAACACAAACTACATCACCATTTGATATCCCTAAATTAGTATTTTTAAGTAACATTTTGGAATGATTAAAATTTTATGGGCACTTACCGAAAAACAAGATTTAGTATTATTTATACTTGCGCTGAATTAGTTGGCACCTTGCTCCCGAACTATGAATAAAACCACTACTTGTTTTATAATAGTTATAAAACCTACTATAATTAGTAATTATATACGGAACACCTTTACAACAAAGATTTAATTTAAAAATTCAAGTTAATAGAACATGTAATGCGGTTTCCGAGTTTAATGATGAATTTTTAACTGACTAAACATTGACATTTAATAGACCTTCAATAAGTGATGTTTACAGTGTATGAGTATATATGATAATACTTTGAAATCAAGTTAAACGTCGTACTGCTATGTATCAATTCAAAAAATAATAATCCTTTGCGCGTCTACAATATTAATGTATTAATCACATATATTATAAATGCATCTTATGTTAATATTAATAGGAAGCAATAAATATTTCATTTTGATAAATTTGCAAAGGTTTAAAATTAGTATAAAGTGCACTTGAACAGGAAATATTCTCTACAAGATATTAAAATCGTCTCAATAGCTAATTGGTGAATTTAGCACTGACAATGCTTCAAGTTATTCAGGTTCAGTCTCCAAAGAACGAAAAAATTATTATGGTCCGCATATAATTCTGCTGAAACCAAATTAACTTTCATTTTAGTTTTTTGTTAAATCACCGTTGTAAATATGTGTAAAAATAATCACAACATGAACAAACGTTTACATATATTTTCGTATTCACTGTTTTATCAATTCTTAATATAATTATTAAAAATATATACCAAAAATAAGTTATGCACCACGATACATGCATTATAATTACGTATATCGACCCGCGGATAAATTTATTCGTGCGTAGACATTGCCGATTGATAAATGCTATTTATAAATTATAAATAAAGATAATCGTATTTAAAAATATGCTCTCCTTAACTCAATAGATGTCTCTATAGCATCCATAATTCGTATTAGCTTCGCATTTAAGTATAATGTACATTATATGTATGGTAATAATGTCTTAAGCTAAAACGATTTTTAAGAAGTATTACGTACCTTTTTTAAAATGAAACTTTGTTTTTGAGTAAGCGAAATAAAATATTTACCTACTTACTCCTATAGCGCCGCAACCTAAAGTGAATAAAATAAACAACTATTGTAATAATTCATTGTCGAAATAAAAACTGTAATGCGTGTTAGTAAAAATAACGCGATAAGTAATGTAAAAAAGCCTGAAAATTAATTGTGTGTCTACTAACCTTTTAAGATAATTCATTGTAATAAACTTTGTATAATATTTTAAAATGTAAAGACTATTAATACAAAATAACAAAAAAAAACTACTTTTTTGATATTTTTAAGTTAAATAAGTTAGAAACCTGCCAATTATACAATATTGTGCGTATGTGCAACAATTTTATATTGATGATGTTTTTAAGACTTAGTCTTTACGTCTAAATGTTTATTATTCAACAATTGTAAGCATTTTACCTAATCCTATACACAGTCACACAATACAATCCACCATCGTACAGATTTATTTACTATTTCGTGTCGAGTTACTTAAATTGTTACAACATCTACTTAAGTGGTACTTGACTAAAGCCAAAAATCGAATGAAGTTTGTTTGGATTTCAAGTTAATTTAACACAACTTCGAATGATTTTCATGTATCAAAGTAACGGCACATGCGGTGTCTTATATGATGAGTTCAAAGAGTATAAAACCATACATCGCCAACAATTTTGCGGCTAATCATCATAATTAAAGACTCCAAAGGTTAATCAATGTTATATAGACTTTTTCGTCTATAATTTTTAAGATTAATGATTTTGTTTATAGTTTAAAAAGTTTATATCACCTAATCGAAAATCTATAATTACGTTTAACCTTGAACTTTTTTCATTCACGGAATTGTACAATAATTTATAAAAGCAATAACAAGAATATGATTACAATAATATTTACACCACGAATTACACCTTTTTATTCACTTTATGTATAAATTATAAGAAGATAAGAATAAAAATGGACTCAGTAATGGCGTGTGCATTTGACTAAAACCAAAAAATAAAAATTTGTATTTCATGCTTTTAAAAATGTCCTCGCGGCATCCCCTGTATGGAGTTAGCTATTTTTTTAATTTAATGAGATTTACCCATATCAGATAAACTAACTTTGTGTTATGAAACAAATATAAGTTTCTTTTTAATACAGAAAAAGTTTTGTGGTCTAGTTGCAGAGCGGCACATTGAATTGAGACAAATTCGTCTGATTTTCCAGGACTATAGACAGCTATATTTAAAGGGTTGCATAATATTATACAAAATTTTGTGTTTGATGGCAGAAATAGGCGAAATAGTTATACAGATCTAAATAAAAACCCGCTTCCAAAAGAAGTCTCTCTCTAGTAACTTATGTTTGAAAAGAATATAAGTTTAACAGTTGCGTTTTGCCCTTCTCTACGGATTTTCTTTTGATCTAAAGATTCTCTTTTGAGAATCCTTAAATTCCGGTGTTTACCGGTGCGAGCGAATTTATCATATTACTTTTTATGTTAAACAATGATGACAGAATCAAAAGAATATACAAAGTTAGACATTAGTGTATAATAAATATGTACAATATTGGTTTCAACATGTAAACCTATGTTTGTGTCTTTTAAATGTCAAAATACTTGAGTATACTTTGAACTTTCTCTCTTCAATGTCGTATGAAATGATGTGTCACAGCAGTTTTATAATCAGTACCTCATGAAACTTATTGCGTACCAAATCCTTTTTGATATTATAATTGAAATGTTTCTTTTGATTTTCATTTAGTTGTAATGAATTATCCGATTTATTCTATAGTATATAACTGTAGAAAAAATCACAATGCACAAAGGAACAATTTGAAAAGTAAACAAAAAAATGTTTTCAATGAACTTTATTTACTATACAGTTGGCATATCAACTCAACAATCAATATAAAAACGTAAAAAAAAATATGGCAGTAGTGCATCAGTTAAAAAGAACAACAATAAAGATGTGAGACGGATGCATCGCCGCACATTCTACGTTATGGCAAACGATTTTTTTTCCCAATATGGGTTTCATGGATAATTGATTATAAGATATTAATGGATAGCCAATTACCCATAGAAATATTTATGTTATTACAATTTTATCTCCTGTTTTTGGGGATGGAATCACCTTCGGCGTGGAATCCGGACTCATCGGCGACGTAGTTAACGGTCTCAACTTTGCCGTCTTTGTCAACGTAGGAGTAGGAGCCACGAACAACAACTACAACATGGGGTTTGTTCTCATCGTCCAAGGCTTCCTTCAGCTCACCGTTCTCGGAACGTTTGATGCCATTCTCGGTCTCGTAGCTATAAAATTAATTATCAAATTTATTCTTAAAAATAACACAGTAAAATAATTATATTTTTAGCACTGTAGTAAGATCCTACAGATTAATTTACTTAAATCCTCGCAAGGGTGTGTTTGCGGATTACTATTAGTAATATAAGACATAAATAATTAATCATTGCACAAGGTAAACTTATGTATTAAAATTATAAAATGAAGCAATCTTTAAAAAAAATGTTTCTGTATTATTTTAAATAAGCTAATAGACTGAGAAATATTTTTCTAGTTTTAATAATAAATCTTTACTAATTTACTTTAAATTTTTTGTACATCTAATGTAATTTATATAAATCAATATTAGTCAGAAATATACCTGAAGTCATATGCGCCATCAGGTTGTTGGTTGAAGTCGGAGCGGACGATCTTTGGGGACTCCACCTCTTCAGCCACGGGAAGGGCTACAGCAACAGCCACAAGGGCAAGGGCGACAACAATCATCTGCGGATTAATTAATTATAAGTGACAAAACAAAAGTAAATAAAAAGCACCTTATATAATTTATGAGGCCCTACAACATACCACTTTCATGGTTGAGAAGTTTGGTTTTGTTCGGCTGCTAACAAATGAGCGACTGATGCTTTAACGCTTGAATCATATTCTTTTATACATTTCTCCCGGCTGGCGATCTAACGTAATGTCAAACGGCAGCAAACATACGATGTCGATATTCCGGCTCCTCGGATTCGGTCATCAATGATCACTAACGAAAATGTTTGCATGTGTGCAGATGTACTAAGTTTAAATGGATGATCATTTTCCTCATCAATGTGTGAGGCGCGCTCAGGCAGCTATTCGAAGGATATTTTTTTTCGCACCTATTTACTTTATAACTGGGCGCAAAATGTGAAAAACTTTAAAAGCATATTTAATGGTAGATCATATTTTTTTAATGCGTCATTTTATAATAAGTAAATAATAAAAAATAAATATTATTTTAAAGAAGTAAATATCAAACGATAGACATATTTGTAGAGTAAAATTACGTAATAATTTCTATACAAAATGTATAATAACTAATGATTTTATTTAAACCTATATCCGTTGTATAACCTATATCCTCGTAGCAAAAATTAATATGAAAGTTTTTAATTATATTCTAATATCAATAATAATGATTACTGTACTATACAAAAGGTTTCAAGGATTTTGACAACACACTACATCAGCCTTAAATGATTTATTTAAAGGTCATACTTGATAATCTCGTGAAGTTTTTTTTAATTGATCTATTTGTTAATCATCGTTGCAGAAAATTTATCGACATAATCTTATTTACTGTTATTTTTTTCATCATTTTTATCTTTGTGCTATGGCAACATTGTTAATAATTGATTGAAATGTTATAACGATAAGGCTCAAAAGGACTCGTACCCAGAGCCGTAAAAACATTTACAAAAAAAAAATTATTCAAATGTAACGAACTGCGCACCAAAAAAAGAAATACTGCTGTTGTAATTAATTTATAAATTAAATAAGTAGTGTTTTAGTTAGGTTTGCAGACGCGATGGATCACTTTAAGGATAAATTTTATTCAGCAATGTTCACCGCCAAATATGCATCATTAAAGAATCCGACAGCTAATATTTATAAATATTAATTTAAGGTTTACAAAATAAATGCACATATCACGATTTCGACCTTATAAAATTATTATTAGCTCGAGCAACTTCTACATTATATTACAAAACCATCTTGAAATCTGAGGGCGAAACTATATAATAATTTCAAAAATACAAAAGTTACGTACCTACACAATTTTTCATTGTGCCATAAATATAATATTACAGTGAACCCTTAACCTTATAAGTCAATATTTTTAAGAAAATTTATGTTAATTTTATTTAAAAACATCGTATCTTCAAAGCATATGTGAATGAATAGCTTTATAAGTTAAAACAAAGAAAAAACCTACACTTTTAGTTTCTATCTGTTTTATTACTACAATTTTAGTTAAACATATTATGCTGCATTAAACATGTGTACTTTCATTTTTATTTAGAACCATTCATTTAAATTTGTATAAAGTATACATAGTGTGTAATATATGTATAATAAAAATTTTAAAGGTATTCGTCTCTTTCGGATCTAAAATCTTTAAAATAATCTTTAAAATAATTCAAGTCTTCTGAAACTGGTTCCTTCACATTTGATTACTATGCACTGACCTAATAGTAGGTATAAAACTTAACAAAAAAAACAAGTATCTTCACCTCTTTAATATATACATAATAACCAACTTATGTTTTTAAAATTTAAATTTCGTCTTATGTTATGTTTATCTACTACTACATAGATTTATAATTTATTACCCAAAAGCTGGCATTTTTTTTTACGTATTACCTGTAATTAGCCTGTAATGATTCTACGCAATATTTGTTTATAGAGTTATTGTATTCCGTGTTGTTATTTTAAATGCGTAAAACTTATCACAATCTAAATGAAGTTCTAGCAAATTTTATAATTTTGTCCAGATGCGTTCAACATTACAAGAGGTACATATATTTACATACATTACACATACGTTTATCGTCATTGTTTTAAACAGCGCATACAAATGTTTAAAAATCGTCCATATAGAATAGATTAGTATTAAATGTAATAAAAAATTGGAATTACATTGCTTTGCTGAAAACAAAGTGTGTTATTTGAAACAAATATAACTAGATAAATTACTGTTAGTCGACACGTAGTATTTATTAAGACAGTTTACAGTAGTATAGCATATACACCCTGTATATGCTAAACGACTGTATACTATACTATTTATATAGTGAAGAATGTAACGAATTTCGTTGTATTAAAATTACATATTCTTATTTTAAATAAAATTATAAAACCTCAAAAATTGTATTAATTTAACGGCGTTAGAGAAATGCTTAGATACTGCAGTAAAAATTTTAAATTCTGTTTTCATTATATGACATCTAGGGGCATTACAAATACATTGCTAATTTATATTTTTTGGTTTCTTTACGAATAACTAAATATATGACAGACGTTTTCAACAAATGTTATGATATATGAACTATATACAAACGCGTATGACATTGCGAAGCTGTAACGACGATTTTTTAAATATCAGCAGAGAAAAACATTTCTTCTTTTTAGTCATAATATTAAATATTCATAGGTAAAGTTATTAGGAACATTTAATAACGTTGAAAATAAATATCTTATAATGTCTTACTTCATTAGAATAATGTGAATTAAATTTTTAAATACGTATATAAAATATACCATGATGTCAATGTGATCAAACATTACTAACGGATAACGTCGTGTTCAGAAATATCTGGTTAGCAATTAAATTTAGAAGACTCAAGGCCTTGGGCCGACCGACAAATAAATGAAGATGACATTTGAAAATACGAAAAAAAGTTATCAGATTGTCTGGGAAAAAACATTTTATTATTTTTTAAGGAAACACAAAATAAATAAATTTGTATCTGTGTGGTTCCTTTTTAGAGAAATTTCCATTTCTAATTCAATTAACTGTTGCAGAACAAAATTATAACGGTAAAATGTACACCTGTCAGTACGGACTTATCTCGAAAATTACCTACCTCTAAACAAACGATTTGAAAACGATACTGCCTAGAGTGTAGAAAACTTTAATTATACTATATAAGTTTTATTTCTCAAAACAATATTTGTACAGTACCTACTCAATACAAGTCTATACAAAACAATAGAGAGAGGACATTAATAAATTTCATGTCATTGATGTTGCCGATTAAATAACAAAGGTTACATTTAATTTTAATAAAATTCTAAAGAATGACTATCCAGTAATATATTAAATTTAATCAATCTAACATATTTATATTCACCAGTTTTAAAATAAGGAAAATATTAAAACTTCTTGAAGTACGGAATATTTCCAAATTGAGGTATAACATAATATCAAAAACTTTATAGTAATTGTAAACTACATAAACGTGTTTTTAATTTTGTTATATCGTCATTAACATGCGTACATCAATTAATTTGACATGTGTATTTTAATTTTATGCACAACAATTTTATAAGTTAAAGGTAGCTTCATTTTAAATTTGATTAAAGTACAAAAATAATAATTTACTTTTATTGGCATTCCTTATTTCCACAATGAATAACAAAAAAAGATAAAACTAACTATTAAAACAGTCGAGCTAGTCGTGGGCAATAAATTTTACAAAATTCTAAAAGTTCAGATGTATAAGTAATAATATAACTACAATCGTATAAACTCACGTAATTATCATTCAAACATAGCTAAATCTAAATTTAAAACATTAAAAAACTTGTCTCTCATCTCTATGCAAGGTGCAAATAAAAGCGATGTGCTCTTAACCTTTCGTGGGGTCAACCAGCCTTTATTTCGTAAAATTATAATTCAAGGTCGGTTTGTATTTGCGCCTCAAAGTATGTAATTTTAAGGTACAATACTAATTAACTGTAAATGTCTTATAGAAATACGATTAATAAATCATCAATATTCTGAGCGGCTACAATCAAGCTTACGATATAATTACGATAAATGTGTTTTTATTCCACTTGACTTCAAGCTCAAGTTCAGTTGAGTTCAGGAGTTAGGTCTAAGTATAATAATTTTGAGTTATAATGAATACAGAACTGCAGTACGATCGTCTGTTTCAACTTAGCAGTCGAAGACCCAAAGAAAAATATTTTTTTATACCACGAAGCAATGAAATGAGCAAGATGTTCACCTGGTGGTAAGTGCCCTTAACAAAGTGGCGCTGGTTAGGATGGTACTACACACTTTAAGACATTGTGGTCGTCGCTTTGAGACACCGCTGTAAAGTCTCTTTACCCCAGTATTTTCACTAGCTTACAACGTCCTTCAAACCAGAACACAGTAATGTTTGCACACTACTGTTTAGCAGCAGGAATAGAAGCTTCGGTGGTACCATAAAACGGTCTCCAGCAACAGAGGTGTACCAGTAAAATGTAATTGTCTTATGTAAATACATAATAATCTGCTCGATTATATAGAATAAAAGCGACGACGGAACGCAATGCCGATACTGCCTTAACTTCATGGCATATTATAAACAAGAGAAGATTCAAGTTTGCTTCAGAGTTCAAAATATGAAGTGAAAACGCAACTAATAAAAGGGTTTTTTGAGTCGGTAAAATAAATATATTGTAATCAAATAAATTCATAGTAAAACATAAAAATATAACCACAAAATAGAATATGATTATTACTTGAAGCTAAACTCCGTTACTTGTTTTTCGCCATATGACCTTTATTTATTACAATGTCTACTTTGACTCTATTTGGTTTATTTTTCATGTAGACGCATGTTTTGCTCATGTCCTTCTTCGGAATAATAATGTTGTATTATGTAAATTCTTGTACAAACACACACTTCGATTTTTTCAGCCTTGGCAATATTAAATGTTAGTCATATTTTAACACGGTTATGACAAATATAGTATTGCTTGATTTTAGTTAAACATAGGGTACATAATACTTCTGTATCACAAATCGATCGTGGCTTGTGAAAATATTCGTTACGATTAGAACCGAGCATGGAACCCGCAAAAAAAACTACTTAAACTTCATCCTGCTAGATAAATGAGACAAATAAAACTTTATAAATATACAATGACAAACTTAGTCACCTACATGTTGCCGTTTTCTTCTGAATAAAATTTTTAGAAGGGCAACACATTGGATTAATCCAATCTTGCCTGAATGTCGCCATGTCACATGGACCCAATAAGTGATTACTATGTTCCTTTTCATTTATTCACACAGAAATCAAAATCAAGGTACAAATTGTTCAAAATCTTGATTCTCTTTTCGTCAGAACACAATACTGCTGTTATTGCTGCAGATTTACAATATAAAGTAGTAGCAAGCAGTACCGAAAAACTTTGCTACCAACCGAACTCCAAATTTGACCCCGTATTAAAATCAGGAACCTTTTCAGTACAACAGGAGTGCTGGCCACTGCGCTACAGAGGCTTTTAAGTTATGGCATAAATAATGAAATCAAAAAATTGTTATCGGTTTTTTTAATCAAATCGGCTTATTTAGTATTCAGGATTATGGCGACGGGTAAAATAAAAAAAATTTATTGAAAGTTATACAACATTTTATTATGATTAATAAACACTCGTTTTTAATTCTAGTTCATCACCAAGTCAAACGCATGACATGGTCAGTCTTCCTTTTCGACGATTTTATAAAACCTAGGAATTGAAGCTCTGCAACAGCGCGAGTAAATCGTGCTCTGAAACAAATAGAAAAAAATCAAGTTTATTTATGAAAAAAACTGCAATGAAAATTTGTACCTACTGGAGATAGGTGGCTGTTACCGGAGACCGCCTGAGTTATAGATTGTAAAATTACTAGGCTAACGAAACTTCTTATGCCCCAAAGTGACGAGCACAATTTGTATATCATTATAACTAGCGCCACATTTTTAAAGCATATCATGTCCAATCAGGTGAACGTCCCGCTCATCTCGTTTGTGTTTTCTTAGTTTTCTCGTTTTACTAAGACCTGTCTACATTAAGGAAAAAACTGAACTTCACAGTTTTATAACAACCTTTAAAAATTTGACAGATGATACAACACAAGTAAACCAACATGACAGAAATTGCATTCACTCATCCTTGCTCACTATATACGTAATAGTGAGCAAACAAATTAGTAAGTGAAGATGTGAAAAGTCAAGGCAGCTAACTGCAACACAAATATTGGTCATAATAAAAAAAATCGGAACGATGTTATCATTGAACATCTTGTTTACTAATTTAAAATACCTTACTTCATAATTTCATTTTACTGCTTGCACCAGGGTTTATTAATACAAAAGGGCTCAAATATTTTTAAATCAGAACTACTAAACTAAAGCCGATGTCTAGTTTTTGCTTTAGAATAGAGTATATAATTTTAATCCCGGAACTTGTTCGCTTTGTCCTAGAGGTAGTGCTCGCCATGCTAATTGCATACTATTATTTAGTTGCATAATTTTGAAAAATAGGCTTTATTTTTCTACTATTATATAAGCGTGTAAAAAAATAACATGCATGTTCTCTATTACAGAAATCAAGATATTAAAACAAGAACATCAAGTTTTTTTAAACAAATATAATGTGCGCTTTTATTATTATCATTTATACTGCATGTAATTATGACACCTGACCTCAATCACATTGACCACTACATAATAGCGAAGAAAAAAAAATCCTGGCCGTTCAAACAGGGATCTACAAGGTTTGATTTTTTCTTTGTTACCTGCGGTTTAAAGGCCCTATACAAAAAACGCGGAAACGCACCGAAGAGGCAACCGCACAAGACTACTTTACAACGGCTTCCATATACAATTGAGATCCGTTTACTTTGCTAAAAAACAAAAAAAAAGATTTTTTTATATCTACAACGGGCTAACACTACATCAATTTCATCATACAATAATCAGGCTCTAGTGTTTATTTTTTTATTTATTTAAAATCTTTATTGGAACACCAGAATTGGATTACAAAAGGCGGCTTAATGCCTGTGGGCCATATCTACCAGTTAACCTTAGATGTGAGGCGATGCGATGGTAGAACATTTTATTTTATATAAATATAAAACAAACTTTTGATGTATACATACTAATTAATAAATAAATACATACATATGAGAAACTACTCTGAGTATCCAAAAAAATTCTCCCCATTCTCTTAAATTTTTTTTAATACGAAGCTCTCTTAATATTAACAGGCAAGGAGTTTCAGAATCATGCTGCCTGAACTGTAAAGGTGTTACCAGCAAAGCTAGTGAAATGTGGAATACTAATTGTTAAATAAGTAGTCGAGCGGAGTCCCTGTCATGGGTTGGAGAAAGGAAATGGAAATTTTCTTTAAGTTATAAAGGAGTTATTGGACCATTAAAAATTGAGAAGAGAACAAGTAATTCTCTAGTATTACGCCTTTGATGAATAGTGAGCCTTTTAAGGCGAGATATGTGGTCATATTTTCGAAAACCGTAAATATATCTTATACAATTGTTGGGTAGGCATTCCAGCTTAAAAAAAGATCTTTGTTCAAGACGAGGTAACACACAATCTAATATATTGACAGCAGAAACACAGCAATATTATTATTGCTGCAGATTTATGTGAATGACAGCAGACCAGGCGGGTAACGTGTGGTCCCGGAGTTGAAGCGTCAGTGAGCGATAACCTTTGTCATGTTGTACTATGTAAGCACCGCTTATAATATAACACGGTAAATGTTCAATATATTTACAAGGTGGGCCAAAAGAAGTCATCCCATGTTGTTTGGCTCATGGCTCATTTTATTTTCTAAATGAAAAACTTTGATTTTTGTTTTTAGATTATATTTATTTGAACCTTTAGAATTTAAATGGTCAAGTCGAAAAGATGATATTGGCCAAATGGGCACCGCCACAATTAGATGATTCAATTTGGGCTTCCAATAGGGTGATTTTATTTGGTCCACCTTGTACATAGTTACAACGATTAGAATAAAACTTAGACATAATGAATATTTGATTGATTGCATCTAAATGTCATTCATTGTTAACATATTATTCATTGAAAGTTATAGTATAAAATTTTCACGAATATAATAAGATAATCGAGGTTTATATTTTAAAATCAAATTTACGTAAAAATTATACAATATTTTTATATAGTCATGGACAAATTCATTAATAAACTATATTAAAATGTAGTAAAAGATTTTTTTATTATTTGTTTGATTTATGTTACAATAAACAAAATACATACTTATGAACTTAAATGTCGTGAAACTTTAAGTTTTGGTTCACACAAACATTTTCGTGTTTCTTTAAATTATTGTCATAACTTTATTTTAAAAAAACATAAAACTCTGACGATGGGCTTCTGCTGTCAGTTATCGTCTAGGTAGGTACCACCGCAGCGCCTATTTCTTCCGTTGCAGAATAATATGCAAACATTAGTATTCCGGTTTGGAAGGCGTTGCGACTAGTGAAATAACATGGTATTGAGACTTATCGTCTCATGTCTTAAAACGACGTGGACAAAATATTGCTGGGTATATCATCTTAACCAGTGCCACATGGTTACTGGCAGGCGTATCACATACAATCAGGTGAACCTTGTGACGTCTCGTCACTTCATCGAATACAAGTCTTAACAAGTACAAGTCTATACAAGTTTTAACAATTGACTTACTGAATACTGGCGTCCTGATACCGTTGCTCCTCGTCCTCGTCAGGTGTCAGAACTGCCGCGAACGCTTGCAGCCAATCATACAGGTTGATGTGTTTACCGCATTCCTTGTGGAGCTTGTACGCTAAACACACATCCGGCAGTGTATCTACCGCGCTCTCTAAAGATGGCAGTACACAGCATTTACACTGAAATATGAAAATTAAGAAACCGTGATAGCTTAGTTTGATAAAGGGTCGTACGCACTATGTGACTCGATCTTCCGTAGGTGATGGAAAACACTTAAGGAAACTGGAATGTTCCAAGGACAACTTTCGTGACCATATGACGTCTACCAAACAGCACTTCGCCAAAGTTGTGGTCAAATGGCTTTGACTCTCACCTAATGGGAGAAGGCCCCCAGTACCAACAGTAGAAACAGTAAGTGCGCTGTTAACAGGTATTTTGTTAGCAACGCGGTGATGGTGTGAATGCAACTATATCAATTTTTTTTTATTAGACGATGTAAAGCAGAACGTTCGCCTGATGGTATGTGGTTTCGCCTCCACTACTCTCTCTTTCTGAAGTCGTTCCCTTATATTTGAGCATCAGCGTCTGAGTTGTCGCCCGGAGCGGACGATCTGGCTCCACCGATTTCTTTCACAGCAAATCTCTTACCACCGTGTAAAATTTGCAGAACGATATCTCTTGTTTGATCCGTCCACCTTGTTGGTGATCGACCTGAACTACACACGCCTGCAATACCTACACCTCTCTACATGGTGCACGTGTCCTTGAGACAGGAAATGTTATGAGTCTAGTTACCCCAGTATTTTCACTAGCTACAACGACCTCCAAACCGAAACACACCATTAGTATCGCAGGCCAACTTAATGGTGTAATAGTTATTTAGCACACTATTGTCTGAAGGAAAAAATTAAAAGAGCTACGGTAGTACCTACCTAAACAGTCTCCTGCAACATAGACATAGCACTAAAGACTATAGTGAACTTCGTTTAATTACCTGCAAGTAATGAACTGGGTTACTTAATGCCGTATGTATAGCGCCTCGTGGTGATCCAACAATTTGCCTTTTAACATTTGAAACGTCACTGAAGAAAACAATTTCATGAAACGTTTGCGTGTGTGGAGGCTTTAAACCTTTTGTAAATACCTCTTCCAAATAACAAAGGAATCTTGAACGTATCATCTCAAACTCTGATTGGATCCTATCTGCTCTCGTCGCCCGTAGAAGTTTCTGTTAATGTAATAAATTTATACAAATCCGAACACCACGAAAGGCCTAGAGACATAAGCTAAGTCTCGTTACCACAGTAATTTCACTAGCCGAGTATGGCTACACTGACTGACACTACACTACAATGGCGGAGACCTCTTCACCATCTATGGCCTTATTATCACTACTTACTTTTTGTCTTTACATACACATTATATAAAATGTTAGTTAAGTAGCCCATTGTGCATAAAAAAAGGTCTCACTAATTTTATATGTTAAATATATAAACTATATGTATTTTTTCACTTTTAGAGCACTCAGGAGGTGATAAAGAAATAATTACTATTTCTATAATCTTACCTCTTTCAATTTATATCGGTTTCCTCTTAAATCTTCATCAACTTCTTGATCATCGTTCACATTTGTTAAAATAGAAGGTTCATTGTTAGCATTTTGTATTTGTCTAAAAAATGTCATCAAGTGAATTCTTACGGACTTCATAAACGGAACTCCTAAATCACTACTGAATGTAATGTTGGCTAAATTGTTCTTCATAGGTGATGATCTCAATGGTTTCACTGGTAAACAAATTTGTAAAGAACCATTCACTACTTCCAATGCATCCTTTATATTATCTATTAATTTCATTTGAGATTGAAAATCTAATAATTGAATGCATTCTCGAAAAACTGTTGTACTCAAAATATCTTCCGTTGCGCATTTGGAATAGATTTCGCGAATCTGAAATTCAAATAACTGCGTTGCAAAAAAAAAGCATCCTCCAGATCTTAAATCATACAACATCATTGCGAAGAAATTATTAGGTTTAAAGATGATAGGTCTCTGTTATTGACCGTCTAAGTAGGTACCAATGCAGCCCCTATTTCTGCCTCCAAACAGTAGTGTGCAGACATTACTGTGTTCAAGTATTCGTATAAGTACAAAGATTCACGTACTTGTTAATATATGTTATTTAAGTGAGTGCATTAACGTATCGCCAACAAACTGCTTGCCAGTTTGGCGAAATATTTGTATTGATGTATGTGTATTTAATAAAAAAAAAAGTTTGAAAAACGTTGCAGTTAGTTCGATTACTGGGGTGATGACACTTAAAATATTATGTCTCTAGGCGACGAGCACAATGTTATGCAGTGTATACCATTCTAACTAGCGCCACTATGTTATGGGTAAGCATATCACTTACTATCAGATAAACGTTCTGATCATCTCGCCGAATAAAAACTATTTTTGGTTTGTTTTAAAATTTGATGCTGTAATAAAAAAAGTAATTTATTTTTCACATAGTATCGCCTTATCATTTCTGCCTATTATCAACCACTACTGAGCACTACCCTTATTACATGCATCCAAAGATTCCCTGAGATTTTCAACAGATTGCGAGGTGGTCAAATACTTAACATTTAATTATTCCTTTTACCTGAATATAGCTATAATTGATACGACAAACTTACCGACTTTCCTAAAATATTCTTTGGTAAATCTTTTACAAAAACAAACAATAATCTAACACACACGTAAAAGCTAAATAAATAATTCCGAAGCTTATGCATTTCCTTGCATAAAATCTCTCTAAAGAAATTGTCATCTTCGAAAAGCTTAATTTTTGTTCGACAGTCCTGATTCTCTACATACTGTCGAAACGAAAACAGTTGTCGAACACTTTCTAAATCATTCGACGTTAAATTCTTGACTACGCCATCGATTTCTTCTAATTCACAGCAAAGAGATTTTGTGTTATCACCATAGTAGTGATCCATCATGCAATACTAAAAAAAAACAATTAATATTAATATCCACATCATTTATTGTCTTACATTTCTACGCTAATTATTACAAGTTTCCTGTGTATATTTTGTGCCGCGGGAGCAATTTCCAAATAATAACCTGCTACAAGGAGAAAGTCAAGGTCCCCTCGTGGCGTAAGAGGGGCGCCAAAATCTCCTTCGGTTTGCAGTGGTGATCCTCTGCACTATGGATTAGCACATCCCATTGAAGGGTATAATCATTCTTCGCACTGTCGCTATGGTGCGGCAAATACGAGACCTCTTCGCATTTGCCACACTCACTTATTAACAGATATGAACCAAACTCAAAACTCAAAACCCGCGAACCCGCAAACCCTTTTAGTCATTTTCTACAACCGGCAAAGCTTGTTTCAGTCCTATACTTACTAACCCGAAACTACAGGGCTCGTTCCTTTGTATCTACACAGTGACAAAATAATAGGTTAACCACCACTTACTCTGAATTGCTAACTTTCTTATATTTAAGTTTTGTATCAGTTTTAAGATATAAATGAAGCCGTAATTCTGCTGGACTGAAACCTTCCCCAAATATCTTCATACTGATCTAAGGGTTTTCCATGGATAAAAAGTATATGACAATTAGTAATTATATTAATTTTTCTTCTTTATAGCTCTTTTGAAGCTGACAAAATTGACGCCATTGGGTATGTTCATACACGGTGTAGACCTCTTGGTGTATACTGCCGCCCACTGCTTTTTAATTGGTTTCTGAAGGTCCTCTTGCATAAAAGGCCTATCTTATGCTTTCCCTGGAGTAATACGCTTCTCCAGACAGCCCTCTTGGGATCGGATAATCTGCCTTAAGAAGGTAAGGTACTCTTTGTTGATAAATTTTATATTACTATAAAGTTAAAAAATTACTCACTTTTATACTTTGTATAAGCCCAGCCACAGAGAAGTCATAAAAGAGAAACACATCAGTTAGCAACTCAAAAGCTTTACCCGATAAATGAAAATAACTGCTTGATGTTAGAAAAATTCTTTCCAATACCTGAAATAATTTTTTTAAGTTATAATTGAAGAGATTATTTGTTTGATTATGAGTTCAAAAACATCTATCCATTAGATAGACACTAGATTCCCAAACTTGTCTATTCACATTTTTAACAAATATAATTTTATTAAACTTCAGATGGCATTAACAATAAAAAGATACACTTTAGGGAAAAAATACTAAGACTAAATGTTAATAAATAAATATAACATAAAAAGTTATAATTACTGCAGGAAAAACAAGAACATTTAAGCTATGAAAGAAATGGACAAGTTTTCTGTTTTAAAGCCAGAATCTACACATATTAAAATAATTGATCTTTATTAATTGCTTGTTCAAAGTAATGTTAGCCCAGTTTTTAAGCTCGTCGTACGTATTATACGTTTTGAAGTAATGCGTGTTTGTTAGCCACTGAGCCAGAGGTTCTGATGAAAGAAAACATCGTAAGAAAACCGTAGTAGTTAAGACCAACAACAAACAAATGGTGGAAAATTGGCTTGATTCTGTTCTTGAAACAAAAGGCTTTGAGTTCCAGAAATGTAATAATTAAGTAGGCAATTTATTGTTCAAGATTATTATTAAAAAGTTGCAGAGTTAAGGGTGACATTGAGAAATAACTAATAAATAACTAATAATCCTATATAGCTGCAACCAAAGCACATAAAACCAATTATACTCACTTGATTCATATAAACAGGGGATGAGTGGGAGTGAAAAACTTTTATAAGTAGTTTGGAAGATATATTGTAGGGAAATGATTTATGTAAAGTGGATACTGATGTTGCAACTCCAAAAACAAGCACAAATGGCAACATAGATATATATGAACTAAAACAAAAAAACTCAATACAAAAATCAAATAGGTTTAAATTAAAATATAATAAAATTGGATATGGTAATCTTCATGTTATGTAAATGTATGCATATAAGATCTCTCTCACATGAAAATTATACCTTAATATTAAAAATGTCATCACTAATATGCTATATTTTTAAAAAAAAAAATTGAGATGTGTAGTAGGGCTTTTTCTAACCCCCCTGGAGAGTTACCACACTCACAGTCTACACTCAGTATTTTGCCAGTCAACATAAAAGAGCCACTGTATTCTAGGCAAGCTTGATTCACCATCCACTGCCTCATTGTCACTTAACATCATGTGTAATTAATATTGATATAACAGTGATAGATAAAATACCTGTCTGTAATTATGCAATACAAACAAATTCAAGATGCAAATATAAATTTTAACCTCAGTATCATCACAAAGTCCTGTAATATGTTGCAGTGGAAACTCTCAAAATCCGGTATTATAACGACCAAAAGTTTATTTTTGGAAACTTTTGTCTTACTTGGTAAACAGTATTTGTGGTTATACCATTTTTGTAAAGTTTTCATTGTACATTGATTTTTTTTTAATCTTGGCTTATTAAACCCAATACTATCATCAAAACATTCATCTTCGGAGTTGTCCTGAAAATAATTATAAAACAGTTATAATATTTAATTAGTAATTTTATTAGCAAAAGATATTAAGGTATAGTCTGTCATAGAAGAGTCAGAGAAAGAGTCTGGCAAAGAATATAAAAAAAATCACTAACAATTATTATGTTCTGTTCGTTTATTAATTGCCAAACCACATTTTCCACCATTAATTTAATTGTAGAACCATCTTGTGAATTAATCATTGCAATATGTGGTGTTGCATTGTCTCTGAAAAAGGCAATCCAATCATATTTTTTTATGTAATTAAAAACTAATTAATCGACTGATGTTTGATAAAACATCAAAAACTGTTTTTGCCTTCATTTAAATTTGAAATAATCATAAATAATTTAGCTCTGGCTTTATTTATAAAAGTTATAAATATTATTTTTTAAATCTTGTCACACACATGTATCTTCTTTCTGAAAATTAAAACTTGTTTCTATCAATATAAACTCCTGCTTTAATGAATATGTATAATATACATATTTATATTAATATTTTGCATTTTAAAGTAATTATTTTAATTTTGAAATAAGTAAAGTGCAATTTTTATTAACAAATAAAGATATACTTTTGTAACCCTAAACTAAAGGATACTTAATACAAGTAATAACATATCTGATATTATCCACCATGCATAACACATCAACAGGCAAAACTTTATTTCTAATTGTGAAGTGCAGTCATTTCTTTGAGAAAGAGAGAGTACAAATGGATAGATTTTACCTGATCAAATTGTTGAGGGCAGTAAACTGTGAAACATGGTCTGGTTGATTTATTCCAGTTAATAATGTTGCTGTTGGTATAACACCATTGGGTGTAGCAATCTGATTTATATGATGAAAAGAGTTAATGTAATCAACAATATCATTAAGTAATGCGCTGTAGATTTCATAATGCAACTGCTGAAATATTTATTTAATAATAAATACATTTAATAATATATAAAAGTTAATCTGATAAATGAGAACCTAATTGACCAGATTCATATGGTAATAAAGTGGTTAATTAAAATGAAACTAATATACATTATTTTTCTGTCTACACATAGTACATTGTCGCATAGTATTATAAAAAAAAACACATAGCAACATACTATCTGGATATACAAGGAAGTCCTTGTTAAGCCCTATAAATTTAAATTTCTTTGAGAACAACATACAAATTGCAGACATTGTTGATTTCGAAAAAAAAAAACGGGTTTGAAAAAAGTTGGACAAATGTATGTGCAAAACATAAGGTTTTTAAAAAAATTATTTTTATTATATTTATTTCTAAAATTAATAAATATTTAAGAAGACATTAAAGTCATCAGAAATTATAACTCATTATTTTATTAAGGTTTCAAAAAATTAATTATTATTGATTTGAATGGTTATCTGAAATAACTTTGTAAATATACAAGTTTTCTAAAAGTGTATTCACAACAATCAGCGATAAATTTTGTAATACCCAATTGTTAGGTCCTGCTATAGGCCTAGGTTAGTCACAGAACATCACCAAACTATATGCTATGCAAATCTTTATGAAAAATTATTGATGTCAATTGTTTGAAGATGTCAACCTAGGAAAGTTAAAAACAATGCATATGATTTGTTATAAATATTTGGGAAAGCCATAATAATTTAAACCTATTTTTTAGTCTAATCAATAAAGCTGATAAAGGTTTTGATACAAATGATACTTGTAGTTCCTGCCATTACAAATTGTGTGACAACTTAATAGCTGTAGTTAATTTTGAATTCAGAAAAATATTTTAATACTCAATTTAAAGTTGTATTAGAAAAATCTAAGGTTACCTTTATCTGGTTTTCTAACAAATTCCAATTTCTTTTGAAAGTGACATACCACGGTTCTCTTGTAAAAAGCGAATCGACACAAGACTTTGGTTTTTGTTTGCTTTTTCTATTTTTTTTGAACCCATTTGCAAATATAAATACACCCTGAAAATAATTACGCGATTAAAAAACTTAAATTAAAAAAGGGACAATTTATAAAACTTACTACCTACCTTTGAAACAGATGTTGTAATATCTTTTTCCATTATTAAGCTGGAAAAAACGCAGGAATGAATGTTTTTACAAAACTTTAATAACAAAATGTAAAAGGTTTTTAAAACTTAACCGTTCCGAGATGCTCATACGTTTGTTTTGTAATTCGTAGTTCGTACAAATTGGCAGAAGCAAATTGACTTCTTCTTCTTCTGCCCAATTGATGGCATAAGCACGGTTTGTGCGTGAGCCAATGTAATGTAGACGTATAAGACAAAAGAATATATAACCGAAAATAAATTTTTAAATTGATCAGAATAGTTTAAATTTAACTAATTTATAAGGATAAGCATAAAAATAAAATAAAAAATACATACATTTAAATTTTTACTTTACAATCTACAAAATTGATTTATTATTTTTTATTTACTTTATCAAATACCACAGTTTAGCACAAAAATGAAGTACTACAACTATAAAGAAGTAATGTTTATAGCTGTAACTACATGAAGGAATGGTATACACCTCATACAATTTTTTTTTTTTAATTTTCTAAAACAGTAATACTTTAAATGATCGATAATTTATGAAAATTAATGATTTCAAAAAATCAAATTAAATTCAATGTAATTATAATTTTTATTACTTGCAATCTCGACTTAACCGTATCGTGACGTTACGTGTTACCAGAGCCGTAAAAACATTTACAAAAAAGAAATACGACGAACATAGGATCGGAAACATGGCGGACGAATTGACCACGCAGACAATTTTTTAAGAATTTGTATCCTTTTATTTTATACGTCTATATATAACTTTCGCCATCATTTGCGAAGATGAAAAGATGAGAACATGAACGATTGACCACGCAGACAATTTTTAATGGATTTGTAATCTTTTATTTTGGACGTCTACACATGACATTGGCTCACGCACAAACCGTGCTCATGCCATCAAATGGGAAGAAGAAGAAGAAGAAATACGTATCGTGACGTAACGACTTTTGTTTTAATGGTATAAAGTAATTTTACATAATTTTTTTTTTATTTTCGACTATGCAACGAGACAAGCGAGACGTTCACCTGGTGGTAAGTGATACGCTTGCCCATAACCACGTGCCGCAAGTTAAGATAGTATATACTGCACCACATTACGCTCGTCGCCTTGGGACAAAAGTTGTTAAGTCTCCGTTACTTCAGTAATTTCACTAGCTCACAGCGCCGTTCCAATTATGACACAGTAATGTTTGCATATTACTGTTTAACGATCTCCGATAACAGAGACACCACCAATAGGAGTTGTCACATATTAAGTATCCATAATATATGACACAACGAGCGTATGTATAAAGTATATTGTAAGTTACACATGGGCATTATTTAAGGAGTTTACGTTTACAACAATAGAAACGATACCTGATAAATAAAAGTTAAATCTTTTTAAACAACATTTATTTCAGTTCAGATATTTTACGAAGGTTCCATAGTCGAAGTCGGATATCTACCACATCAATGTCATTTAAGTATAGAAAAAGAAAAAATTATAGAGGGATTACACCACATGAATATTGCCTTAAATAATAATTACAGATATATTACTTTCGATTCGGGGGTGATACAATAAAGGGTTTACATAAATATTATTTCTTTACAAAGTATAAGGTGATCAAAAGGTTATCTTATAACACTACATCACTGATTAAATATTGTGAAGAGATATAATAAAATGTTACAAAAGAGAAGTCTTTTTGTTACATTCAAAATTATAAGTTTGTATAATTTGTAAATATCCTAATATATAAAAAAAATAAATCTTTAAAATAAAATTAGAAATGGAGATTTTGGGTAAATAAACTTATATTAATATCTAAATTAATAAAATGATTTTCTTATAATTCTAATAGTAATAGAAAGTTCAAAAGTATATTGTTGCTATAACAACAAATATTAGGAATAGGGGAGATAGAAGACACAGTAGTACATTTAATACTGGATGTGCTGCAGCTGTTCCCTAAGCTCCCGTTGCCGCTGCTGCAACAATTTCTTCTTAATGCTACTACAAAATGGGACCATGCACTTTTTTGCTTCACAGAATTTTGCATGATAACAACAAAGGGCAATAAGTTGTTTGCATATTGGACATTCTCCCTTTGTCTTTCGTTTGCACACCTTTGTATGATAGATAACTCGTCTCATCTTATGACAGTTATACTGTATACAGTTAACTCTGTGGCAATGACAAGCATGTGCTAGTGATAGCACACATCTTTGTATAGCTTTTCTCCGCTCTTCTTGAGCATCCGCGTGCGTGTCATCTTCCATATTATAGTCCCTAATTTTGACTGATTTCTTTCTCTTTTGATCTATAAATACTTTTCTTGTACAATGTACAAGAAGTAATTGATTAATATAATTTTTCAATATACAGCTTTAAATGAATTCGGGTCAAGATCTGTTAGTGTCTGAAATTGAAAAAAAATAATTATACAGTATAATTTTTATACAGTTCTTATCCATAAATATATATGAAACAGCCAATTCGCAATGCTAATAACTATTTTTAAAATGAAACTTGATTTCATTATTGCAATGCAATAAATTCTTAATATATTTTAGAATTGTTAAAAATCATTATTTAAAAATAATGTAAAATTTTACATTAAGTAGTCTTTAATTTACTTTTGAGAAACAATATAAGTCAAACAAGTTTATAGATTATGCAAGAATAAATCTCTAAAATGCAAGTGCTGATAATAATAAAACTGTTAAACAGATTTTTTATTTATAACTAAATACTTGATGAGTCATCTTTTAGAACCCTTGACTTTTATTAAAAAATATGGTAAATAGATCATAGGTACCAGCATTAAACTTATAACACAATTATTTTTGAAGGGGATTACAAATGTTTTACCCCCAAATTAATGTTAAAATAAATTATTTAGTGTATTTAACAAGTACAAATATACCAGTCAAACTGATTTTATAGTCAGGTTGCATAACAAATAACCATCCTGGAAAAATGTGGCATTTTTCAAGTCTCAAAGATTATATATGCTTTTACACTAGTATTATTACCATAAATTAATTCTTTGGGCCGTATTTAGCAAACTTCTAAAACAAATAAGCAATGTCACCAAATTAAAATGGTGTATGAAGGTGTGGCCTTTTTGCACTAAAGTTACAATACTAACAATAAGTACTTAAATATATTTATTTACACTGTGAAAAACATTTTATGTACACAATATATCTCCGACACAGAAGATTCTAAGATAAACTGAATAATAAAGTTAATTTATTAACTTGAAATATTTATTTTCGCGGTACTAACATCCATAACATTATGTAAATATTAGGAAATCTTTAGTTACATAAGACCATTATAAAGATGTAAATATCATATATAATATACTGTAAGAAATAAAAACTAATAACTTCATAAAATTATTTTACTTAAAGAGCAGAAAAAGCAACCATTTGGTGTTATTAAATAATTACATATTGATTTTCGTTCAAAAGATAATGGTCTTGATAAATATTACAAATTAGTATTCATATTACATACAAACAAACATCTAATATAGTAAATAAACAATAAAAGTTAAAATATAGCAATTTTATGGAAGAAATAAAAACTTACCGAAATTACCATAACTGTTGAGCACTAATCAATAAAGTTCGTGAATGTTGCCAATAAATAACTTCATGACCAGAGATAAAAATATTTATTAAATAATGCTTTTACAAAAATTACATTATTTTTACTAACATTGTTCATAAAATTTTTAAAGCTTCTTTAAAAGTTCGAAAAATAATAGAATATCGTATTTCGAGTATTTTTATGTATATATCAACTAATATTTTTACTTAGCACCACACAGAGACTTAAACGTAGTTTTAAATATTTTAATATTGATTAGTTTCTTTTAAATTGTAAAAATAGCATGCCTACGGTTTTGAGAATTCCATAATTTTTTATCAAGATTTTTACCCAGGTTTTAGCCAGTATCTAATTCATACTAAGTAAAGATACTATACTTAAAAAGTATTTAGGTTTTTATTCTTCGTATTTTTGATTAGTATATTGGAGGTAGGTTTCTGTCGCCATAAAATGTCTAGGTAATTTTTGCCTCTTAAAAGTAATGTGCAATCATTACGGTGTACCGGTTGAAAGGGTGTCGTAACGGAATGACTATTTGCTATAATATAACTTAACCTCTTATCTTAAAGCGACAACTAAATGTTAATAACGTTATGTAACGTAGGTAAATCATTCTAACTAACGTTACATTGTTACTGGTACCGTGATAAACCTACTGCTTATTATCATGCAAATGCTCGACCCTTCTTGGAAAAAATATAGATATTAAACACTTTTTTTTTATATGGAGAATGTCTTTATATCCATTTTCTTTTTATCCATTAATAAGTAGTCCATTACCATTTTAAAACAGCGACGTGCATACATTTACATAAATTTAAATCAGACAGACCATATAGGTTATTAATAAAATATCTAATACATTACAAAAGATTAATAAATTCTTGGTTGGTCTTGCCAAAACCCTTTAGTTGAAGATTTAATACTGGAGAGATTTGTTTCGGTTTACTGGAGATGTTTTCGGCTTCATTTTTATTTTGCGCGCAACAAGACTCTTGCTGCCTTAGCATAAGGTTTAATTTTCTTTCTTTTAGCTGCAAGATCCACAAAAAGAGCTCATTCCTGTTGTACATAGTACTTATTACTTCCATGAGCAATTCCGACATTAACGCTAGTTCTAACAGGATAAAAATAGTTGCGTTATCGCCTGGCAAATCACATAGCCTGGCTTGGTCTTTAGGAACACCACTGTCTTCCATTACCAACTATCGTTTATTTACTCACGCTTAATCACTCCTGCTGTAATCTTATAAAGACATATACGAAGAGGTGTATCGTACCTATATGATTAAATGAAATAGAACGTTCTTAACAGAAACATGAATTTATTATCAAAACTTAATTAATATTTATTGTAATTTTGCTAAAAAAAAAGCTATTAATTATGTAACTATTATTAAATTGTATTAAATGTGTATTTACATGGAAAGAAAATATACTGTTAGTAAAACTTTTTACAAATAATACAAAGAGCCCTTTCTTTGTCTATAGGCTTTGAAAGTAACTGAAGCTGAAATATTTATATGTCTTGTCTTATCTACACAGTAAATTACTTTAAACAATGAAAATTATCGACAGTAAAAAATTTCTTAATAAATTTTATGAGCTCAAATAGGGCAATGATTAGAATAGACAATGAATATTAACTTTTTATTAAGTTTAAGTTGATTGTTTTGAAATATATTTTAGAAAACTTACTGCAGTATACATGTGCAATTGTTCTTTTCTTTCAATAAATATTGAGTTTAGTATACAATACTTAATACTTTTATATTCGTCAAACAAAATTTACTTCAGAAATAAAAAACAACTTTACGTTGCCAAAACGATTACATAATATTTGATTTGCTGCACCTTGGTAAACAAATAAAAATAAATGTTGTTACCGATATTTTTAAAAACAAATCGTTTATACTTCAATGATGTTCCCTTTTTACAATTGGGTAATGTTATTACAGTTGAAATGCTGCAGCGCCGTCTAGTGGCAAATCGGAACAAATTGGGTAATCAAGTAATATGCCCGCCATTTTTTCGATGGCTTTGATTTATTCCATTTGAGTTGACCATCCTAGTTCTGGTTCGTTTAAATATAATTTATGTATTACTTATAAAAATTAAACAACAAATTTTTGTCACAAGCCTTAAATTAAGTGCATGATAAAAATTTGTTGAATATCAACTTGGGGCGCCTGTAAATTTGCCGTAAAGTGCCAAACGGGTGCAGTGCAGTGCGCCTGAAGCGCTGCAACCACGTTGCTGTCGCTAGATTTAAGAATCGTGGTGTAGTACATAGCTGATTCACAACCTCATTGATAAATTCTTTAACCTGGTTTTCGTTCATGTTAAGACTTGTACAAAAAAAATAAGTGCGCGCGTCAATAGTTGATCGATGAACTGATTTGTGGCCGCAACGCGTTCATTATTTACATAGATTTACAAAACAGCGCGGCCGCAGCGTTGCAGACGCGCTGCCACCGCGCGGCTAATTTAAAGGCGCCCTTAATTTTACAATTTAAGATGAAGTAACGAATATGTAAATGTACATGTAAATAACTAATAAAAAGGACTAACATGTAGTAATTACCAATTATTTACAGTGAAATTGTAAAAAGTAAGAGATTTTTTTTTAATTATCTGTGTTTGATATTCATTCACATTTTATAGTAAAACAAACAAAGTTTTAGATAGTAATTGCTAGTATTTAAAATTTAGTACAGTTTAATTAGAATTAGCAGCTACGATAAATCGGTCTTTTTATTCATAAATAAGAAAAAGTCATGGTCATTGCGTAGGGGAGCGTGGTGGGAGTGCTGATTCTTCGCAAGGTGAATGACGTTCGTCTTCCGTACTAAATTTATATTCTCTCTCTCCGGATTGGTGTTCTGATCCCGAAGGAGTGTTTCGCCCTTCTCCACTTGCTGTTGTGGCTTCTAGAGAAGGTCCACTTGCATTAAATGACATCGTTTCTGTACCATAAGCCACCTCCCCAGCACCCACATATTCTGAAGGTTGGTAACCGTAATTGTTTAAACTGAAATCAATAAACTTTGATTTACTAATAGGAACATTTAATAAAAAATCTATTACTTATTAATCATTTTGAAATTGCATAATAGCTATTTTTGAGTAAGTTACAGTTAATAAAAACTCTTTGAATTTAATATACATCTTTCTTTAGAGGAAGATGGTAATTAAATACCGAGGCCCGTGTACAAATATATGAAAAGAAAACCAAAGTTCTTATCTTCAGGTATTCAAAAAGTATATACTATTAGTGTATATGTGTGTTAGCTTTATATAACCACTAGATGAATCTCACAAAGCATTATATCGAAATTCATGGTACGGTACGGTAGAGTAGTAAGGTAATATGTTTTTTCACAAAAATAAACAAAGAAATGTCAAAAAATAATTCAATACCTATTCGGCCAGTAGGTAATATCTTCAATTGCGTGATGAGCGTAAGGGGCATACGCATGTTGGTAATACGGCGTATGGTGCTGTGCGGGAGCTTCGTATTGAAGGGGGTAAAGCGACGCAGGCGCGGTTGCAGGTGCAGCACTGCTTGTAGGAGGCGCAGAAGCGTATTCAATAGGAGCTGGATACGCATGAGGCGGTGTCCTGTACGGGGTCGGCGAAGCTGTTGGTTGCGGCGGGCTATTCCCTTGCGCTGAGCTCCAGTAACCGCTGCCCACCCACGTATAATTGCTACTCCCGTTTGTGGCCCCCGCTGGTGACCGGTCGGTATTGCTGTACGAAGCTGTTCCATAAAAAAAGTCAAATAAGGTATAATAAAACAGGTATTAAATTTTGCGTCATAAAAGCTCTATTTAAAAAAGAAAAAAGGCATGTATTGAAAAACATAGTGAAGGACTGCCAAACGACAATGAAAGAAAATTAAAAGCAATTAGTTATTAATTTGTTAAACATGTTAGGGAATTTGCCTCCTACATATAATTTTCACGCATGTAGCAAGTAATAAAATTTTGTAGCCCTTTTTCACTGAAAGCTTACAAAAGAAAAAAGTAATGTTAAGAAATATGTATTATTAAAGTTAATTATACTTCTAGTAGATACGACTAAACTTGTTATAATATTTATTAATCATTTTAAAGACTCTTAAACATAGTCAAAATTCAAGAAAGTATATTTTGAAGACGCCAACTAGCCGTAATATACGCGAATTCCAGATCGTGACTCTCTTTTCTCTCTCGTTTCACGTAAAACGTCATTGTAGTAAAATGCGCATACAACTAATCGTTTTATAAAATATGGATTTGCAAAAGACAAAAACTTACAAGGGGGCGATAACGTCCGTGGTCTCGAGGGTGGTCGTGGTGGATACGGGGCAGGTCTTCTTGAAGCTGAATTGCTAGTACCATATAACGACTGCGACGTAACGAACCATCCTCCGACTAAGAAAGAAATAATAATATATTATTATAAGAGGTGTTAGTTAAGAGTGTTACAGGTCTTAGTTAAATTTTACTTTATTCAGCAAAAGAAATGTTGAAACTCTGTGTTCAGTACTCATTACTAGAGATCGTCTAGGTAGCTATTAACCGCAGCGCCTATATCTGGCGCCAAACAGTAGTGTACAAACTGTGTGTTCCAGTTTGAAAGACGCTAGGCTAGTAAAGTTACTGGAGTAACTAAACTTAATACGTAATCTCACGACAATGAGCACAGTGTGTTGTTGTCTTCTTAACTGCCACATTGTTATGGGCAGGTGCATTACTTACCACGAGATGAAAGACCTGCCCGTTTCATCGCTTCATCGAATAAAAAAAGAAATGTTAAATACAATATAAAAATATTTAACTTAGTTATCATGATAACTTACATTGCGGATATTGATGTGGTGAATTACTTTGTTGTGGATAATGCGACCCAACGAAATCTCTTTGATAATAGCCTTCTGGTCGCTCTTTTGCGTCTAAAAACGCTTTCGCAAATGGATTATATTTGATCTTAAGCGAAGTAACTTCTTCATTTTGGTACGCTGTTACGGCGATGAACTGTGTCTCCGGAAAAGGGTATGTCATGATGCGCCGCAGATCCGTTCCTACTTTCACTAGGTGGACGCGTGGTTCGTACTTATGTAGTGAGTTCAGCATGATCTATAAAATAATAAAGTTTTTTTAAATCTTGTAATTAAAAAATATTACAATAAAATTATGAACGGAGTAAATTAAATATTGATAATAATATTCTTTATTGCATACTAAAAATAAGTAATAATATGCTGCGCCCATGTAAAATAGGCGCTTGTAGCTCATATAGCAATCTCTTTTAGTCAACATGATGAAAAATTAGTAATAGTAACAATAAAAATGCACAAAACGAATGTCAACTTTTATTAAAAATCCATAGTATCGGAATACGGATGTGAACATAATTATACAAATGACATATTTTTTTAATAGATTAAGAAGCTATTATCATAAAAGCTTAGGAGCGTAAACATAGCGGAGAGACAATAATTATTACAAATGATAGTGCGTACGGGGACCCGCTAAATAGTTAGTAAAGCTACAGATTTCACACTGAGACGTCAACATATGGATCTGGATGTATCTAATGTTTACTTTCATATTCATTCGCACCACATATAAGCGTGAGAAATGACTTCTATGAACTCGCAGTAGCTACGAAACTGTAGCAGTATCGCACCTTCATCTAACAGCCTTTCTATTATCAAAAATTAGTATTCTGTCCGTTCTGTTGCCTGTTAATTATGCATGTCTTCTAAACACACAAAACGAACCGCCCATAAATATTAAACGACCATCATTAGTTTTTAATGCACTGTTCCATTGGTTCACAAATAAAATCTATAATATTCTCGGAAAACATTATAATTTATACATCTTTATGCATATTTATTTGTGTATATCTACACATATCCGACACATCGTCAGTGTAGATACCGTTTTATAACATTCCATTGGCTTTCTTGACGAATTCCCTTATGGCGATGGGACCGTCATTTGCTGTGCCTTATCACATTTATATCCTTTTAAAGTTTAACTTGTGTGTTAATTCATTAAACAATTGGTCCATACTTTCGGATAGTTTCTTTTATTGC
The DNA here is from genome assembly GCA_029286795.1 of Byasa hedistus. Classification (NCBI taxonomy): domain Eukaryota; kingdom Metazoa; phylum Arthropoda; class Insecta; order Lepidoptera; family Papilionidae; genus Byasa; species Byasa hedistus. The sequence goes on from JAGSMW010000008.1 coordinate 5,525,240, forward strand.
ATTAATGCAACGATAAGGTTTATTTTACGTGAAATTATAAAAATATATAACTTAACGTACGTGATGGGAACGACAAAGAAAGGCTTCTGTGCCTTCTTGCTTTCTATGCGTTCGAAGAGATGAATAAATGTAATCAAACTTAAAAGAATGTCATTTATATTTATCTGTCATAGTTATTCATATATATAAAATTATTTGAGTTTAAAAGAAAATTAGATCAAAAGTGTTCTAGGTAATATTTGTTTCCCTTGTCCTATTATGATATATATACAGCAAAGTTAAAACGTTTCACTGGTTTCAAATTTCTCACAGCACAGTACTTCCTCTATATAATCAGAAATGTAGGCAAAATGTTGATTTAATATTATTAAAGATCTTTTTGATCTAGATTCAATATAAAAATTCAAAGTTCAAGTGTAGCGGTTAAAACATAATTAAGAACTATTAAAAAAATATTACCGCATACGAAACAATCTATACCAAATTAAATTAATTTTTACCTGTCCATTTCCGTTAGTTTTGTTAGTAAGCTTCACTTTAGCGAAGGAAATTGGCTCCTTCATCCAATGTGCTCCGAAGTTTGGGCTTTCCGGATGAATGTAGATGGCATTAGAAGGCGGAACTTCCGCCTTACCTCCGGGTACCTTGACAAACAAATTTTTGTATCTTTAAATATAGCAACATGTAACACAGTTTTTATACAGTCATAAAAAGATTGAATTGGTTCATGTATTATACATTTAGAAATGTTACATTTAATTGAGCTAAACTTCTACTAAGTACATGCGTACACTACAAATAGATGAAGGAGTTGTAACGAATAAAACCATAAGATAGAGAATCAAATGATGATAACATTTTTACCTTCTTTTGTACTAAACCGAAGTTACGGGCAGTAGCATCTTATGTCTGCATATCCCAGGATTTTTTTTTTATTCACAACAAAATGGCTTTTTTAGTTTTTAATATGTTAATAATAAAAAAAAACTGTCAATATTATAAAAAAACTCTCGTTCATTATACCTGCTTCAAATAATATCATTAATTTTGTTCTTACATCGTAACAAGAATTCAAAAATTTTATTTAAAAACTTATAAGGTGAGTACATCAAAAGCCACTGTATTGATGAGTTTATGCAAAATTTGATATTATTGAAGAGATCGTAACACATAGCATAAGGCAACTAAATATTTTTATGCTCACCCATTCTCCATTGACATACTTCCAGCGATGAGAATCAACTTGAACAAATTCCAGCAGTACTGTGTACATTGCAGTAGGGTCTAATCCACTCGCGGTAACTTTTACTACGGGAAACATCCGTCTGGAACAATGCAAAATTACAATTACTGTAATCAGATTAACATTACTAAATAATCCATAACGATAATAATAAGTTATGTGGTAAACTCACATAACCTTCTTAATTAGTCATCGAATAAAAGTTTACGATTGTTTTCTTTCTATAATAGAACTTCCGTTTGTTTATAACCTTAATAAAAATAATTCCCAAAGTTCAATAAAGAGACGTTTTATACTAATATTACACCAAACGTTCTTTAGTTAAGACCCTGACAGCTCTGTTGATCATTGAACACTGGTATTGTCTATCCCATCTCTTTTTATTGTTTGTGAAAATTTATGTAAATATTTATTTTTAATGCCGTCTGCAATTTTTTTATGCTGAATCATTTTGTAATGCACAACATTATAAGGAAAAGTTAAAACAACATTTATGGCCGAAGAAGATTGTACCTATACACATATTTTGTTACGCTGTGATGATAAAAAAGCCAAAAATCAATTGATATTTTCTAGTTTGATTGTTACAGTTTTGTGTCAAAGGGCCTCCAAAACAGCTCCATGAACAAAAGCCTCGAAAATAAAAGTATTCAACTGTGATGAAAAGTTTTAAAAGTAAACTATTAAAAGGAATTCAGCCAAAAGGAGATCGAATGCTGGTTAGTTCTTATGAAGGCAAGCTCTCAAGGGTGTTAGGTATAGCTGATCAGGCCGTACCGTTTAGACCCCCTGTGTTAATAAGTACGACTCACCATGTTAATAGTTGAAAACTAGCCACCAGACCGCACGCTGTTAGCATTCGCGAAAACCCTACCATAATGATCTTTAAAATATAATACACACAAGTTCACATTTTTTATATACGGAAAACAATATTAGCAACAGCAAAAATTAATGAAAAAGAGTTAGCTTAGTTATTTTATAAACACTTTACCTCAATGATGTATTTATTACAGAATAAACATTTTTGGAAAGTACATTAATGTAGTTAAACTCTTAGATCATTATGTATTTTAATTGATATACGTCTTTTTTATATTATTGAATATTTGTTCATTACTGCCTCTGTGGCGCAGCAAGTAAAGGATTTCCTTATCATACAGAAGTACACCCTAATTCGTTTACAGGGTCTCAAATGTGGAGTTTAAATTTGGATAAAAGTATGTTTTTTTTTAATCCGCAATAACGTATATAATAGTATCGCTGTGTTCCGGCATTGTATACATATGATAGCCAGTAGCAAGCTTTGAAAATTACGTGCAACGATAGACCATTGAAAATAACACAAATAACAAATTTAAAACTGAATCTTGACTGGTCCGGATCTATCAAAAGTTTCTAAATTATGTTCTGGTTTATTTCTGTATAATCTGCATTTTACATAGAAATTCTTTTTTAATATGAATTATAAAATATAAATCGTTAAGTATTAAACAATTAAATAAATATAACATTAAATATTTAAGGACAGACTAATAGTAACTACTTTTAAAGCTTTAACACGCGCTGCAGGACAACGTGAACACAGAAAAGAAAAGTATGTAAAACACTTAACATTGACTAAGCACTTCGTTTTAACTATAAAATTCTGACCTTTATATTTAGTTCGTCATAAAATACAATACAAGATGATTAGTTGCGAAGGTTTACAGTACACGATGATTTAAATAAGTATCGGCGTCACTTGGGCTATAAACAATATTGTAATCGGTACTACATAACATTATTCCCTACTCATTTATTTCAAAGTTATACATGCTCCTTTAAATTAGCATTGACTCATTATAAATTGTTCAGCATATATCTTTGATCACATTTTATAATACACTTTTTCCTATAGAAAAGCTTAACCAGTTATTAGCAATATTCTAAAAACTTTTTTTATGTTTTCATTTTAAAGTTCTTTGACAAATTTTCTATGTTAAAAAAGATGGTACATAAATACTTTTACAAAAATACCAACTTAATTTTAAAATCAATTTAAATACGTACCTGTTATGTTTCGTAATATTTATTAAATTCTTGAACAATTTTTTTAAAAGTTTTTAAAGTTTTTCACAAGTAATAAAAACATAGAATGTAGTAATTATTATTTGTTAAGTACCCTTTGTAAAAAAGTGTTGTTTTGTTAAAAAAAAACTTGTACAAATGTAATAACACAGTGAACATTCTTTAGTTTTGGGTATTTTGTACAATATTGCTAAATCTAATTGTTTACCTTCATATAGATATTTACCATAATCAACAAAAGTTACCTTTTATAATATCAAAGCAGTTTCACTGCATTTTATTTAAGTTATATTTTTTTAATAATAATATGGTAGTAAGATTAAACAAAATGTTATCATATAAAAAGATCTCTGATATTGTTTAGTAGTTTTTGACCGATTTTTATAATGTCGACGTCGAAATTATTATCGGATTTCAATAAATTAATTTTTATTCATTTTTATTTATAATAAGTAGAAAAGCTGACCCCGTCAAAAGACGAAACAAATGCTAAGAAGAGGAAGAATATATTTATTACCTTTACCCTTAAACATCGAGTTATTTTAAAATTGCGATATAAAATAAAACAGAGTCATTTTTTATTACAATAGCTGAAAGTTTTTCCTCAAATTTCGTTCATGTATTATAATAAATGGATTATGAATCTAAGTATATACCGAATATGGTAAAGAACATGGCTGGACGTGCTTTTCTATACTTAAAGGATTAAAGCGCATAAAAATATTATTATACCAGGCAAACAATTTTGTTGTCTCTAAAAGAAGAGTGAATGAGATACTTATGATTTTTTGTACGGGAAGGTACTAAGTCTAATGTCATAAACAACATTGCCATTTAACACGAAATGGGATTGTAGCCGTGTAGGAAACTACATATAAATGTATAGATGTACTAGGAACTTACCGTCCATTTTTAGTGACAATCATTTCGTTGGTAAGGGTTTGGAAGCGGACCCACAGCTCGCGATCGTCGAGTGCAACGTTGACCTCGCGTTCGCGGCCGCCGCGCGACCCTCCGCCGCCCACAGTCGGCTCTACAGCACTTAGGATGTGCGATGCAGCCATATTATACACTAAAAAAAGATTTTAATTTAAATGATTACTTTATAAACAAAATTAAAAGTAAAATGTCGTAACCGATAACGAATAAAGTGTTTATTATATGCGAAATTTTAACAAACAAAATTTATACACCGAAAGTAAATGAAATATTGCGATGCAAATGCATATGTTTTAAGAGAATGTCTGTTCATGAACTGTTTCTTTAATAATTTTGAATCTCAGTATCAAAATACAAAAGCAATATGTAAGAGAATGTCTTATTTTCAAATTATAAACAGAAAGTTAAATTTAATTTTAAAGCTACGAAAGAATGCTAAACATTTATTCCTTATTTTAATAGAAAAATGATTCTCAGAACATGCATATGAAAATAAGTAAAGTACGTTTATTAGACGGAAAAGTAAACTTTATAACGGAAGTTTTATTAGTTTATTGCGTCTGTTTAAAGCGTGAAGAACCTATTGCGTAGCCAATACCAACAGCAAAACCAACGACGTGTAGGCAGCGTACATAATCTGTGTTATTTTAACGTATTTTGGTGTTATATACTAATTATTGAATTTTGGTGAGTTTTAACTTAAAAGATATTTAAAACCTAGCAATAGTGAGCTAGTAATTCCAGTGAGTACGTTGATCTCATATCTGCAATAAAGTAGCAAGTATATTAAGTAACTTAACGTAATTACTTTGGTTACGTCTGCGTGAAATATTTTACATGATTTTTCTATTTTAGTTTCCAACCTATTTATAATTATTAAGTATTACTACGTGCGTCTTGCAGGCACGGCGTAGGCCATGAATACGATCGGCAACATTTCAAAAAGCTTCAAAACATTTTAGTTGAAACTATGTCAATAAAACTGTATAAATGTAGGCACGGCTCCAAGTTAATAAAACCAATAGCCACTCCAAGATAAAGTTTAGAAAGTAGCGAAGAGTTTTGAAAGTAACGCGACAGAATTGCCTAGCAATGACGATAAAGCAGTAAATTATGATTTTGTAAATAATACAAAAAGGAAAATCGGCGATCTATTTGAAAGCTATTACTTATTTTTCGTGCTCGACAAAACATAGTTCTGAAAATTTTAAATACTTATACTTATAATAGTTTTTACAATATTTATAAAACTAGTGATATTTTATGTGTTATATTTATTAGGTTAAGTGTTTTAATTAAATTTTTTAGTTAACGAAGAAGCTGTCCGAATAGAAATATTGTTGCGTTCTCTTATTTTTCTCTATAACCTGTCCGAGTTTTTATGTATGAAATTGACGAAACTAAAATTTTAATGCAACACTATATTTGCAATTATCACTTTATCTGAGACATACGAGAACAACGGCACCTCTCACTGGGCCAAAAAATTTCAATAGCAGCAGCGCCCTTCGAATTGGAACAAAGAAATTAACACATCACTGCTCTGCTGCAGAAATAAATGGTGCTATGAATGTGTATGTATGTACACGTTATATAAATGGCGTAGTGCTGAATGTAGTAATTCTTTTTAGTTATTAAAAGTATTTTCACTAGTTAGTAATTCTGATTCACTGATAGCAAAAATACATAGATCACATTGTCGGGTCGTTAAGTCCCGTGTTTGTTATACGTGGAAAGAATTATACTACTGTTTGTACAAGCAAAAAATAAATAAAAAGAAAACTCATCTACTACGTTCAACTCATTTGCATATTTCAACTACTGGATTCATAAATTGCGATCCGACGTTTGAGTTCAAAACTAATTTTTATTACATCATTATAATCATTATTCTGTATTATGATTTAAAGCCGTAATATTTAAAAATTCTATAAAATATGTTCGATTATATTTTGATAAGAACTCTAAACTAGTTTTTAAATATCATTAAATGTACTTTTTATCCACTTAGGAAATTCGGTAAGTTGATTTAAAAATATAACTAAACTTTTTGAAAGAGATTCTCTGTTAAACGCTTGTAACAGCATAAAATCAGTTATGGTTTGAAGGCTTATAATATGTCGTTATAAAACAAATTATTTAATCCTGTCGTAAACTAAGAGTCACATTAAGACTAATTGAAAGGATAAAATAATATAGTATTATTTAACTAGCTACATATTCATATTACTGCAGCAAAAACATTGCAGTCAATACTGTATACTAATAGCTTATTAAGTTTATGTGCAAATCTGTCGTAGATGTAATAGAATACAATAAATCTTGTTTCCCCGGTTGCATAAAGTTTAATGAAATAAAGTAAATTTTGCTGTTTAATTATATTTGCTGGTTACTATTTGTCTATATTACGAAACAAGCTTAAAACTTCCTAATGCTCATTTGTGTTAAGCTTTAAAATAACTCAACTATAATTTTTACATGATATGCCTGAAAATCTGAAAAGCATAATGTAATAGTATAGCAAGAGTAAAAAAAACTCGTATTTTGAATATAGCCTATAAAAATAAGTGTATAGCTGATGTTATCCAAACAACAATATTTTTTTTTCATTTATGCCTAATTAGATATTAAATCATCTAAAAAACTAAATCATAACCATTTCATTCGTCCAAGAGTTACCAGAAAAGAGACAGAGAAATACACATAAGTAATCAACGATAATTGTGTGATTGTAAGTTAAGCAGCAATATTACACAAACGTACGTCGAACTCTTAACGTAAACTTTTAAGTAGAAGGTTTTTGCAAAATGACAAGAAGTGCTTCATGATCTTCAAACCGCACGTTTTCCAAATAGAATATTCTGATAAGCGTCTTATTTAGATACCTCGCTGATTCGATAGAACATCTTATAAGCTATAATTTTATAAGCAAACAATAAAAAAGTTTTTTTTAGAAAGTTTCTGCAATACTTGTCAGTACAAATAGACATTGTTGTTAACATTCATCCAGTTTGCTGGAAGAGAAATAATTTTCATAACCTTTTGACTTGTATTTGTAAGACTTAAATAGCTTTAATGTTCTGAAACACTTTTTTAGTGTTATATATTGCTCAACAAGAATTTACAACAATTTAAAGCTTGTTTTAATATTTTATACCATTTTTAATAATGTCCTATTAGAACGCCGCGAAGAGGTTATCATGCCAGTGTACATTTTTCTATATAAAAATACTACTGGGGGTAAGTCTCTGTTGCCAGACGCCGTCTAAGTAACGGTACATAAAATCTTCCCTAAAGGGACGAGAACAATGTGGTGCTGTGATTAGCTTCTAACTATCACTACATTATTAGGGGTAAGCGCTGGTAGCTAGCCGGTATGGATAGGATCCTATGCCTATGCCATCGTGGAATAAAAAATGCGGATAGGTGGCAATATGCGGTTACCTCCCAAAGAGAATCAATCCTACAATTCTTTGTGTATTATTCCACTGTTTGTGCTATACACACATATATATTGTCCTACAAAAATTGCACGAAAAATGTGGCTTATGACAAAGTGGGCGTGGCAGAAATATATCATCAACCATTTTTGAACAAATGTAAATAAACTTTAAACATATTTATTGATTCAAGAAACCGCTGATCAGGTCAGTGTGTATATACATTCATTTGCCTAACTATACGAATTACAAAAAAGTGCCAATAGAGAATAAAAAAGAACGAGTATTAATGCAGACACTCACAAGATAGCAAATAACGTCAGCATATACAAACAGCAAATAGTGTGAAAATACATCTATCCACAATTTTAACTCAAAGCATCACGAAATCTTGATAGCAAATATGAGGCGGACATTTATTGTAAGTTTGGCTCACGAACTTCTCTTCGAATGTTTATCGTAGTCATTATCGCCAACTGGCTCAGTCAGTTCAACGTCCCAAGTTCTCATCTTGCTTCAATTTTGACAACACTAAACACTTCGATTTCTTTTTCAGTGATTGACTATGAAATCCCTTTTTTATCAATCTTTTTCCTGTAGTCCATAACGTAATTTTTTGAAAATATATAATTTTGGTGCTCCGTTTCATAGCGATCGATTTGGTCAAAATTCACGAGTATTTGGTAAAAAAGATTAAATTTTTTATCATCATATATATTCTGTTTTTTTTTTTCTATTACTGGATGCATTATTTAATACACTAATTAATAGATATCATAACACAGTTATGATTTAAAATTGTATGTTTTTGAATATCGCCAGACGAATTTCTGCAAATGTTAATAAAGCAACGCGTTTGTGATGCCTTAGATCTTTTCTATACAACTAAGTTGATAACCATGCATGTGGCTTGCCTGATGTTACAGCTTATTAATCCCAGTGACAAAAGAGGCATCGCCGGTGTGTTGTCGATCGAAGAATCTTTTTTTGGACTTTTTAAAGAATCCCATATTGTAGCTACCAAGGAAAACCTCAGCACATAGCTTATTCCACATCTTGAGTGTTATCGGGAGAAAACATCTCTGGTATCGGTTACCACTGAGAGTGTGAAGATGAAACCCCTGCCGATTGTCAGCGATGCCATGACAAAATGTGGCCATGGGCATCATGTCAACCAAATCTTCAGAACACATCAAGTTGCAGAAGCGATAAAGCAAACATAATAAGGTACAGTTTCTCTTCTGACCGAGAAGTTCAATATCACCGGGGAGAAATTATGAGGCTTACTCAAATAATAGAGGCGTTCACGAGCTACGGAAACTGCTTTCAGATGAACCGTATCCCTGTTGTTCACCTTAATCATTAGTTCTATTAATAATTAGTCCGGTTTTTTAATAATTTTGATCAGGAAGGACTTTAGGCTCTTTTGGTTAGAAATCCTTAGGGTAACCTCCAGTAATGGAGAGGCACTTTAAGAAGAAGAATCCCTTGTCTTTCAATATCTACACTTACCTTAATGCTCTAATTTCTATTAACAACTGAAATGCATTTAAAGGTGGAATTTTCTAAGATCAGGACATTAAAATTATGGCCTTGAATTTTATTATGTTTTCAAAAAACATCAAACCAAATAAAAAACTATTTGTACTTGAATTAAAAACATTTGAATTGTTTACTAAGTATTTTACCGTCTTTAAAGTATGCACTGTTTACTTATGATGGACATGTAGGAAAAGTACACCACTCTTTACTTATCCACTTTTTACTTCTTTATACAATTCAATGTTCTTCTAGTTATGTATGGTAAGAGCTTTTGATGAATCATTCTTGCTGCTGAACTACCGAACATAGTAGTTCGATATCGCTGTAATGTTTTCACACTTTTAATGTTTACTGCTGAACATAGACAACGCTAAAAAGAAGGTAGTGAATGGTACGCTTCGCATGCCTATTGGCGAGCGAAGGATGGAGGAAAATATTATTATAATCCGATAAAATTAGAGTTGAGGATAATTTAATCGCCCCCCCCCCCCTCCTCTCACATGATAGTCTTTAAATTATTTATTATTTATAAAAATTGTATTGAAAAGTAATCTTTCAACAGCAAGTACCACCTTTTTTAAATAGTTTTAATTGAAACAATAACTTTTTAGAAGGACTGTAACCACGTTAAGAAATACAAAAGGAGACAGCTCGTGTTATTTTGTTGCAGAATTAACGAGATCTAACTAAACGGAACAAACTTCTTTGATTTTTTAATACCAGGCATATAGAGATGAAAATAAGGTGTAATTTGTGTTATAAAATAAAATTAATATTTTTTAAATAACACTTTTTTAAGATTTTTTCCTTGATTTAACGGCGGCTCGCTCTCATTGTTATCTTCATTACACAAAGTATTATATGTACTCTATAGTCAGCTCTTAATATTTGCTATGTAAATATAAAAATGACATCATTATGTTACGATACTATACGAATACGCGATTAATTGAAAATAGATTGAAATTTTTTAATTGTGAACTAATGCAATAGAACATTTTTGAAACCATAAGGAACCTCCAGAACCGTTTATCATCGCGATTACTCCGCTGAAGTGAACCGTAAACCAGAGCGTCTAGTATGTTTTACGCGATGAAAAAATCCTCTAAACATCAATTTCACTCTCTCCTCTATGCACAGCATCGCATTTTCTAAGCTCTTTTTCTCTTTTCAGTCTTACTATCCACAGAGCTTTGACGGTGAAGGAAAACATAGTGAGGAAACCTACATATCTATGTCATGCCCATCCGTGCTCGGACTAGTATGTGAAATGGAGAAGGTAATGGCAAACCATTCCATTATAACTAGCAAGTAAGTCGTCGTGTGTTTCTTCACACATGATGACCACGACCCTCAGTCATGAGGAAATACGACTTAGAAGAACAGAGATCTACAGAGCGATCACAACTATAGTCGTCGCTATATCCTTAATCTTTTTTTTCTGTGAGTTCGTACCATTTGATGGGTAATAGCTGAAGCTACAGCCTGATTTAATGACGTTGTTCACGTGGAGGGCGAAGGGCTTCTTCTTTACGTGACCTTACATAAATTGCTAAAAAATCATTATAGAGGTTTTATTTATGTTTGGTGACCTATTATAATAACTTACTCGTGGTTTCGGCTCATAGGGTTTGACGTTAATGGGGTAAACGCTGCCCAGCCATTCAACACCGCACAACGAAGTTGATTGTAGGGTAGCTCGCGGCTACTTGTTAGCGTTCAGTGACGCCTCAAAGCCTTTTGTTTTTAGCTACCAAGAGGCGCTTGTGTCTGCTTAGCATTCAATGAATTGGCATTGTGAAACATTTAACACTGGCACAGGCGATTAATCTTTTATGGCGTTATACCGGTAAAAGTCCTATGTCGTATTACAACATTTTTTACATTAAATTTCGTCTTCTCATTTCACTCATTATCGGAGTTTATTATTTTAATAAATTTTGGACACAATTAAAGACGAATCAATCTTTCTCATCTCAGTTTTCAAGCACAAAAGCCAGAAGCCATATAAATTCCTTTTTTTCATCTTACACATTTAGATATTCATCCATTAGTTTAGTGAAACCTCGGAATAGACAATTCGCAATTGTACCATTTTCAAGAGTTAGTATAATACATTTTAAGTCTAAAAACATTATGTTAATTTGTAAGTCAAATGTCAATAAAAATAAGCGTTAACTCGTTGTTTGTTTTATGTCGAAGTATTAAGAACGGCTATGAAGGTTGCTATCGTATCCCTTCAACAGTTAAGCTTTAAACAACAAGAAAGCATCCAGAGTGAAGTACCTATGTATAAAAGCAAAGTAATTACAGCACTAGCCCACTCGTCTGCATCGTCATTATTCATCGTTTTACGACTCCATGAGGTATAAATATTAAAGTTGAGTCGTATAGATGAATTGCGAACATTTTCTTTTTAATGGTGAAGTTAAATATGGTGTGCGAGTTGAGGTCTCAACCTCGTATCCTAACTCTGTATGCAGATCTCAACAAAATATACAAAAGCAAGCGAACGCACTCGTAAATATTTATCGCCTTTTAATTAGAGACATGAAATTACGTCGGCATAAGATCATCAGCGACTCATCACGATATCGAACATCGAAAGGAACTCATGTCGACGGACACGAGGAATGTCGCTTAATCGCTTTGCAGTGCCGTCGTTTTACTGATCCCTATAAAATATTAAAGATAACAAAGAGTGACTTGGACGGCTGCGACGAAAGGAACAGGGATCGGTGATTGGAGGTTTATGGCACTCGCTTTGATAAAGTCGAACGTTATGTGCGCGGTATCGGGCCAATTGTCTCGCAAGCAGCGGGTACACCGATGTGAGGCGAGAGGTGCTAATTATCAAATGCAAGACCGACTCAGCCAAATTGAAACCATTGAAACAATATGTTTGTGTTGGCTTTTCCAATTTCAAAGTTTGCAGAACGGCTCGGTAATGAAGGCCGAGGAGGCTATGCAAATGGAATGCCGAAAACTCAAGTAAGTATTTTTAATAGTCTTGCGTCATCGACGTTTCAAACTTGAATTTTTATTATCACTTGGCATGTATACAACCGTGAGCCTTGATATGTTAATCAAACAATAGGCTAAAATCAAACAACCGCAACACACGATCAATAAAGTTTGTCTTTACAAATAAAAATAAAATTTAAATTTTTTGATGTTGACACCTCGACTCATTACTAAGAAGGGTTGTTTGTTTATTCAGAATAATAATTACTAACTTTAAAATCGGCAGTTTCTTAATTATATTATATTTCTTGTACACAAACAGATATTACTTTTCGGAGCAATAGACATCAACGACTTTGTGGTCTAAACCTAAACGTTGAATTTTATTATCTTCGAAAATATTTAGTGTAAATATTCAAATTCGGAAGCCGATAACCATAATGAAACTTTTTTCGGAGTCTACATTTCAATTAAATTTTATTCCTCAATTCTGAGGTTGTCATAAAACTTTAAGGTTTGACGAGTAAAGCCCATTGAGAAACTCCGAATTGATATTAATTCAAATAACTCGGGTTAAAAAGTCAGGGTTTTATGTGAGTTGTAAAAGTTTATTGTAGGGCTTTGTGGCGAGGCGGACGCGCCGATAGGCCATCGCCGATGACGGAACCTCCGCCGCTTTGTGCGGCTGCGCCGGCGCGCGCTTACATTGTCTTATCTACTGCACAATGCCTGCTCGGTGCTTGTAGGCGCATCATTATACTACGTGATAACTTACTATAATGCATTAATAACTACCCCATAAAATCGATCTGAAGTATAAGTAATCGTATATTTTTTTTTAATAATGCATGCTTTATAAAAAATAATGTATTTATGAGAAAGTGAAATCATTTTAATGTTATATTTGACATACTAGTAATAAATAATAGACGAAGCTGATGAATTTCCATGTAGTAAAGAGGATCCATACGCAGATAAAGTGATTAAGCACATCATAATTATTTTTACTAAACAAAAAATTATATGATTGTAAAGTCGTTTCAATATATGGCACTGTACCATTATAAAAACATGTAAAACTTTTAGTACAGATAACTTCTCACATACATATTTGTTACTGAAGAAAAATAAAAGTAATAACTTTTGCGCAGAAGGTTGATATAAACCCCTCTATTGTAAATAAGTGATGTTAATTACTCACCAATTAATGTTTTAGGTGCTATCCGTATTTGTGTCCTCACAAAAACGATTCAGAAACTTCAACATGTAAGTCCACAGCACAATTCAAGAACATTTTAGGATTTTACCATTATGTCGTACACAATTTATGATTCAAAACTGATTTAAATAATAATAAATATTATTAATAATTTTTATCGTATATTTGTTTCAATAAATGTTTTCGATGTAAAATTATTTTTTTACCACGTAGCAAAAATCTGTGCAGGCGTGCCAACTGCATGAGCAACTAACACAAACTCGACCACACTACACTTCATTAGCATGTACACAGAGTAGCATTACCCACTAACATTACATTGCTTTATTCGAAAAAGAGCCTAATGTCCTGGAAATAGAGTTGCAACATTTACATCACCTTTAATCGTTTCCCTATCACAAGGCAGAGGATTATAGACCGTATAGCACAGCATTAAGAGTTCTTTTATAGTCTCATGTTATAAAAAAACCATCCACAGGCAAGTCACTAAGACTCCGCCTCCTAGTGTATTGACAAAGAAACGGATTGGCGGCGCCTTCTGGGCGCTACTGCGACAATCCTGCGCAGCTCGCTGACTAACATTCGGATGGGTGATACTTGAAAATTATTCTTTTAACTATACTAAGAAATATAAAAAAATGAATCGTTAGTACATTCGTTGTATTTTCACAACTAATTAATTTTTATTGTGATTCGTTAAAGTAATTAATATTATTAATAAATAATATATGTTAAGTTACTATTTTATATACGTTACACAAAATTTTAAACGACAAGGTGTAACTATAATTTAACTATTTACCATAAGAATTATTACCAGTCTTTTTATTAACATACATCTAGAACAATAGCGATTATCATAGTAGAACTTCAATACATCTATAAATTAGGAAAACGTTTACGTTTTTACGCTACTTTCAAGGCATTTATCGTTATTGAGTTTCTGATGTGGTGATGTTTCTGGTTCTTCCTAGCAATATTTATTAACTGCAGCTGTTACTGACATACATATGTATACCAATTTTTATATAAAACTTTATTATATTAAATACTCAATGATAAAATTATTTTTAATTACTACTTATAGTTTGTTAAAGTGATGAATACAGTTTTTGTCTTTATTGTTCCTATTTCTCCCAATCCATATAAGCTTACTCTTTTACTAAGATTACCTAGTAGAAAACTTAATCTGGGTTAAGCTTGTCTGTACTTAATAATTTCCGTATATTTAGTTTTTGTTTTGGGTTTTATGTGTGTACTAAGAAGTTAATAAAATAAATCAATGATATACCATTAATAAAGGAATCTGGTATAATTTTTGTTTAAGCTTTAGGAAAATATGAAATCATCATAATCTGTGTACAACAGTAGTATGACCATTACATGTGAAACAGGATAAAATGATATACTTTAAAAAAGTTTTTTGTATGTTGTAGAAACAACAATTAAAAATACAACACTAAAAAAATTACCTAGATCTTATGCGAACTAGATAGTAGGTACATAAATGTTTTACGAGTTAAGTCAAGTAACGGTCGCAGAAATTAAATTTTACATCGTTTTCATAATTCTTAAAATGGATTTGTTTGGTGTGGTAGGACCCCATACATCCCGCAAGAACAAAAGTTTTTTTATAAAACTAGAATAAAACAATCTATATATAACTAAATCAGAAGCTAATAAACAAACAAAGATTTTCTATTAAAAAAATATAACACATGAAATTAAAACATTCATTTTCATGTCGACGGATATAGAAAAAACTATTTTACACACGATTAAGTAGTATTTTGTTTAAATAATTCCTACTTATACTTTTATCATCTATTAATGTTTGTGTATATACTACTATACAAACACAAACATGAATAGATGGTAAAAACTAATTTATTTATAACATTACTAAATGTAAATATTCTATTATAATATATGTAATAAACAACCAATTTTCTTATAAGATTAACTCTTCAAACACAATAGATTTTAATTTTCATTATACACATCATCTCATCCGATGGACATGCAATGCTATAGGTCTCTTGAAATATACTGAGACTAAAATATTAATTTTATATTATTTTAATTTTCGTAATGTAATTTTCTATATTATTATATGTTAAATATGTCTTATAATTATGAGATGAAAATATGTAAGAATAAATGTGTTTATTTTAAAAAAAAAAAAGTGAAGTACATGAAATCAATCAATACTAACGTCGATAAGCGACAAACGTTCGATATACCGATAAAATAGGTACATAAGCAGCTTTCACAACGGACCGTCTCTAGCATAACATACGTCACACCATCGAGGAGCTGTTCGCAGGCACCTAGTCAGCATTCCTCCGCCGCCTCACCCAGTTACGGTCTGCCGGCCGGCCGAGTGCTAATTGGAAAAGGAAACCTCAAACAACGAGCGGGCTCAATGCTCTCCACAGAAACGTTTCATTTTTAAACACTCGACCGTTATAACCGATCGTTACAGGCTTTCCTACACTGTTTACAGCCAGAACTAAACTACGATTTTATTTTAAGGTGCATCATTGAGAACAACATATGCTGTACTTAAATAAAACCTATCGCTTGCTTTCTAGTATATTATTTAATATTTATCTGAATTAACTACGTAGATATTAACCTTCATTATAATATGCTCTTTATATCGATTGCATGCAAAAAATATCTCCTAGCCGTAATTTTTTTGATACTATTAAATTTGAATTTGATTAACACAGCCATACTCTTACATCGCAAATATGCCGTTAAAAACTAGGTTTTCGTTACAGAATGACTATATAGGCACTGGAAAATATTTTTTTTCTTCTATGGGATTGACCACAGAAAAACAGCGAGACTATTTGTCGCGTTTCTTTCCTGTGGTATTCTTACATAATTTAAAAATTCTATAATAGTTATTTTGATAATTACTTGAAATTGCCTTTTCTCCTATATACAATAGGAAACTTCAGAATATGGCAAAGAAATCTTCAAAAGAACAATGCCATTCACCTAAGATATTTGACTTGCTCTTTAAAAAAATCTGCAACATGCGTTAAAGAATTCTTATATCAGGTAATAGTTTTTTCGCGCCGCAAATTAATTACAAATCGCGTTGAGTTTTGCTTAAATAATCTATTACTATGCAAATGGTATGAAAATATCATTTAATATTCATTGAAATTGAATATCCATAACGATGTTCAAAGAAGTTAGTCCAAACCGTTCGTACGTGGTTTATTTGAACTTCTCTGTCCTTTCTAAGAAACTACCGGACCCCAATTTCATTTAATTCGTTTGTTTGTTCAAATCATTACTCTAGTTAAACACGAGGCCCGTCTTACGGATGCTATTAAAAAAACACCTAAACATGCGGTGTCTTAAAAAAATATAAATTTTGAATATAGCCAGCTATCATTTCACTTTAAAAAGCAATAATAAATTGTTCAAAGATATTAAATCTATTTATTTTCTTTCCTTAGCTTCAATATCAAACAATGTCATATTTACCCATCATTAGAAATAGAGTTGTGGTTGTATTCTGCTTAGAAAGGGTCTTCTTAACCTTTCTCTTTTTATGACGTTAGTTAATTATTTTATTATTTTATTATTTTTACTAATTCTGCCAACATCGACATAAGAAGTGACGCAAGAAAGTGCATTTCCGAAACTTTGTCACTAACAGGCAAACGGCTTTTGTGAGAAAACACGCGTACTTACACAAAACAACTCCGTACAAACTCCGACGCAACTCTGTTTATTCGGAGCCCAGTGCTAACTCCACCGTTTAAACACTACGTGCTAGCAGGGCATGAATTAACTTTTCATATAAATAAAATTCACGCTGCTCTAAACTCCTGAAATTAACACCTGAGCGTAAATACTATTTAGCCTCGTTATCTCACACCAAATCTGTCTTCTTTGGATTGAACACATAATAGATGGTTCAGAAGATTATGATAATACGTATTCATAATGAAGATTTTGGTCTTACACATCAAGATGTATTTATTGGTTGTTTATGTAATAAAATATATAATTTAACTTATGGGCAAATTTATTAACATAAACATGTTGTAAGACAACTTAGGCAGAAATATATATATTTAATAAACTTTATTTGCATAGTATCTGCACCTAAAAAAAGATCGACAGGCGCAGTATGTTGGTAAAAGTTACAGGAATAGTTGTTACTTTTTTCTCTCTTAGTCGTTCTTACACGCTATAGAAGTGTAGCGATAGGAATATTCTAATCCGTCTCCTACGTGGATGCAACTTTACCAATTTACCACCTGTATACATGAATTCGTATTTAACACAACAATGCAATACATAAAGAACATACTCATATTTTTAAATATAATATATAAACTTTTAAATTAATTGGCAATCGGCCAGGAAATTTTTCGAAAAGTAAGTTCCACTTTCTCCGTGTGAGACGACTTACAACATCCTCTACACTTAGTGTATTATAAAAATCGAATAAGAGAAGACAACTCCAGCAAATTTGCAACAACTTTTACTGTGAACTTTATATACTGCTTTCGCTGTGCCCCATAACAGATGAGTACGAATAACCCAAAAGTTTAAAAGGTCTATCTATAATCAGGGGTGAAAATTAAAAGGCTGGAATGAAAGCTGAGTGATGTTTTTCTTGTAGTTTTTCGTACATCAAAGGCGAGTAATTCCAAATTTATGTAACATGAATACCTATTCACGCCAGCTACCTCTGAGGATTTACAAAAATATTTTAATATACATAAACAATTTAATATAGAAAATCAACATTTTAACATCTAGATATTTTTTGTTTTAAAACACTATAACGCCGTTAAACCGTGTATTTCGGTGCTCCACCTTTACGTTACAATCATACGTTTATTATTTTTTTGATGGGTAGTTGTTGTAAATCCAATACCCAATTAAAAAATAAATAATATAGAAGCGTACATTACGGTTACATCAGCGCTTAGTGGTTTTTGCAGATTGTAACGAAGTGAGTACAAACTAAAAAGGATATTATTAGGCTATCAAAGACTGAAAACGTAGCTTTACGTCCTTAGGCCCTCCTCACGTGTAGGTGTTAGTAGTTTAGTGATTGTTGCAGCCTATGGAAACCGTACACAGCACCGCAGCCTGCTCGTTTTCCCATCTTACTTTCAAAAAAGTTAATCCACATCAAATACCTAGGTAAGTCAGAAGTCATTATTTATGAAAGAGCTCATTGCTAGTAATAACAATTACATTCATAAAGTTTCCTCTTATACCACATGACAAGAGGTACGTGGAAAGAAAACTTAAGGTAAAAGAGTATCATACAAGATTTTATGGTAAGAACCAAACAGCTGAAAACGATAGAAGTGAAACAGATAAATCAGCATTCTCAACAGCACCCGCTTTGTTTGTTTAACAAATATTAGATTCGAGACGAACTTTAACAATTTACTATGTAAGAGCGCTTACTGCTTCGTCACGCAGATATTTGTGAAGTGTGAAATGTAGGTTACTGCACCGTAGTGTTTATTAACTTTTCATTCCATAAATCAGGTTGCGAAATAATTATTTAGTCATTATAAAATAGTTAGGACGTTGCAAGGGAAAAATATCCTATTTGCCATCTAAATTTTTCTATAAATAAATATAACTCATTGCATTGTCTTTTTACAAAATAATTCTTTATATTTACATTTTTCTTATACTACTATAACAACGGCAAAAGGAGGCGACTCAGCACATATTATTTTTAACACATTATTTGTTTATTTGTACCCGACTTTCGCAATATGAATTAAACAACGTAAGGTAGGCTTGCTAACTCTACCGAAATTCTCATTAACATTATTTGAATTGAGTTTTTATTGCGATTTCGACTTGTCAACCTTTGCTTAAGACTTAATCCAGTAAAGGCTTGATAGATAAATCTTTAATGACTTTTACTAAACTTGCTGAAACATTGTTTTCGAAATAATATCGAAATTGTAACATATTAAAAATAAATAAAAACAAATATATTGTTAAACAACTTACCCATTTATTTAAATCAATATACCATGAAACTATAAAATTTTTTCGCAGTATCACTTTTTACTATTTATGTAAATATCAATCAACGCAATTTCTTTGTCACATACTTGTTAAAGCGGATAAACAATCAACTAAATGCTATATTATTAGCTCAGCCATTTGATTTTAACAAATTACCGCTATGTTTAACATGTATGTGCTTAACACACGTATAGTATCACCTGTTAACCGCAAAGCATATGTGAAAAAAAGTAATTACTCTAATACTCATTAAACTTTGTTTAACGTAGCAAATACACTAGTTGTCTTCGCAACGTTCAAATTATTCCAAAATGTTTTAGAATTATTTGTTGAAATGTTAACGACGCGCTAAAGATAGCGGTTTAAAATTTACTTGACAGAAAATCAACGTTTACCACCTAGATTTTGTACAAACTATAGAATATAGTAAAATTGTAAGAATACAGTAAAGTAAATATTTTCACACTTGTCCGATACTGTGATTTTCACCATTTCAGATTCATGATAGCAATATTACTTTAGCAAACGTATTTAATTTCAGTAAATTAAAATCGCTTTAATGATTGCAAACAGTTGAATTATAGTAACAGATGAAAGATTTGTCCGGAAACGGATGAAGATTGTATTCATAAAATGTAAAGATAGACTAAATTAGTAGTTATAAATCTTCTTCTTTGTCGTTGTCACTCTTGACAGAGTGGTCGTGGTCATCACTTCAGATGCTGGTGGCAAACTATATATATAAGCTATGGTTATTATTCGCGTTGTAAAGCTTGCCACCAGCACCAGAAGTTACAAATAAGACATTGTTTTATATTGTAGATGAATAATCTTCTATTAAAAAATCCGCAATATAACACATACCGGACCCAAAAGTATTTACTGAACACTAAAAATACTTTCGCATCGCTCGTACGTTGCTCTCACTGTCTCGGATTTTCTGTTAACTTTACCTACTGCCTACCCCGGCTTTACGATTCCGTTCGTAAACTAATAAACAAAAACCTTGCCGCATCTCCGCCATGCTCGTCTACTTTTGTGTTTAAACATGCGCTTAAACATAGTGACATGAAACGTGTTCGATAATTATTGGAAGGATCAATAATGCTACACAAGTATTCGTGGTCAGCAAACAATTACATTTTACGACTGTCGCCTTTCGGGCTGCTCTTTGCGTTTCTATTTGAATCTAAATTTCAAACTCGGTTTACTTTAAATATGTCCGAATGAGCTTTTCAAGAAAAAGTAAACGAATATGTGTACACTTATACAATGGTATAACGAATTATGAGAAATTTACTATTCGAAAGCAACTTGAAAATAAAATAAAAGCTAGTGACGTATCTTCCTAAAATAAAACATTTTTGATTACATGATAAACAATAAAATTTACATAAAGAGAGACATAGGATGATTAATGAAAACGGAATAAACAATAATATGTAAGAATTAATTTTACCAGTTTACTTTGAGAGATTCTGCTTATAAATATGAAATACAAAAAATATATTTTTCTAACACATTAGGTAGCGTCAAAGTTATTGCATTTAGAGTCAATTAAAATTAAATGTAGCTTAAGAGAAGAAAATTTGTCTATTATTAATGCCCAAAGTTTTTGTGTAATGCCCAAATTTGGTTATAATGACAATAAAAAATATAATATCGCTAAAAATTCATCGTGGGAGGCATTATGCAAATCGCTTTACCTGTAACCATGGCAGCATCCAAGACAAATACACCTTGTCCTGACTGTCTCCGGTTTGCTTAGGTTTATGACACGTGTGTAAAACAAGATTATTTCTTGACCATTAAAGATGCCGAATGGCGACAATAATCGGCAACAGAGGCGATACCGCCAACTAATAATACAACAGCAAATAATAAAGTTTTTTCTACATAACTAAATATGACTCGAACTTTACAAAATGTTGAACGTTCAAGTCTTTGTGCAATAACGCACACATATAAGTTGCTACTTTATTTTGCATAAAGACGCAAAAATAGTTTAAATACTTTTTATTTGGTGTTTTACTCATTATTGCATGTACATCATCAAGGGCAGATCCAGGGGTGATCATGACCCCCCAACCCTGAGCTGGTTCCAGGACTTAGGTGGACCACTAATTGAACATAATGATTTTATTTATATATTTTGTCACCATACAGATTTTATATACTACATACTATCAATATTATATAAATTTAATATAATATAATAACTTTGTATGATGGCAAACGTTTGGGAATGAACGTATCGATAATTTGAATTCTGTGCGTAATAGTGCTTCTCTGGATGTCTTTAAGAAAAGATGGCAATATGTACGTGTATATGTACAAATTATTATGTGTTAAGTTTTTCAAGTGTACAATAAAGAATAAATATTTTTAAGTACTTATATACATTAATAAAATACCTACTTTTTACTTGTATCTATTGTTACCAAAATTAAATTATAAGTTCTTGACTTAACTACGACTATGTGACCCCCTCCTGGCGCCAAAGCTAGATCCACCATTGTACATCTTTCACAACACTTAATCAAACAATCTCTTTAATTTGTGAACAAATATCTTTAAGAACACAAATAGCTCAAAGTTTTTTTTTATATAAGCAAAGATGGGGAAGTCGTTAATACTAATATTTATAGTGTCTTAACCGTTTTGCAATTAATCTGGTTTATATCTGAAAAGAAAGATCCAAATAATGTCGCAATGAAAAAAATTTGACGAGCTATCGAATACCGAAATACAACATTTACATGGACCAGTTAATAGATGCGAAGAAAAAATTGTTTATTATAACCACCATTATATAGTGAAATTAGTCACCTATTAAACTTTGATAATTTAAAAGACGACGTGAACATGAACACATCGCTTCGACCAGACACTATTTTATTAATAAAATAATTGTATAGAGAAATAAAACATTTTGGAATATTAATGCATATATTTTCCTTTATTAACATTTAAAATTAAAACAAAACGTTGAATTGAAAATTTGCACAGTTGATTTGAGTCAGTAGGCAATCAGGCAACCACCCTGCGAGTGTCCATCGAATACAACAAATTCGCCCTTAAGAGCACAACAAAACTTAAAAATAATAATCTTAACATACAATTCACTCGATTGTCACCAGGTAGCGCTTCAGACTCCGAGTGTGATATATTGAATACATTACAATCTTTAATCTCCAACTACCCTTATTTATACACAAGTGAATTTTATACACAGCCTATAACATAAGCCCACTGCTGTTCAACTTTATCGCAAACACGACCGTGCGTGGTTACTGATTAAGTAATCCCTACACACATCGGAAGATTATAAGATTAGCTTTTAAATAAAGTGCGGAGCTTCCGAATAAGCGTAGAAGTTATTGCATTATTGAAGAAAGATCCATTATAATGGAGACGAATCCTTTTTGGAACCTTCAATTAGGCAGTGAGAGGTGTGCCATGCATTTTATAATACACAAATGTGATCTTAAATATGATCCACTGATCTCGGCATGATCTATGGTCCTATATCACTATATTTTCAGCAGCTGCATCCAGGGTGGACATATACATTTAAGAACAATAGATATCAGCATAAATATAAACCTCCCTAATTCTCCATTCAGTTATATTAGCCTGCTTTGTTTTATATCACAACTTCCCGCCATATAAATAACGACAAATCATTTCTGAAAAGGAACATCCAATTAAAGGAACATCCGGTTAAAGGCATCGGAGAAAATCTATGTCCAACTTGAAATTGTAAAGATTAAGTGAACTTTTATAAATGATTACTTTTAGCTCCGATGATATTACAAAAATTTGTGGACACTACACTACTTTATCCCAGTTAAACCCATGACAGTTAGCTATCAAATAATTTAATTGTGAAACTCGCAACAGAAGAGAAAATAGAAGCAAGACTTTTATTTATATCTATATTTTTAAGGCGCGCGATAATCTTTAAACAACTCATTATTAATAAATTATAAAATATATCCCCATATTGCCTCAAACTTGAAAAATAATAGTTACCTCTAAAAGTGATAACAAAAAGAAATATTTTAATTTAAAGTAAATCCAACATATGATTTCTGGAGTTTTCAAAACCAATTCAAGTGCAAATGTGGGTCTCAAGACAGGCCTTAAATAGATCATGTTGTGTTGCTTTCCTGCAATTCCAGGTCCTGTCCGTTTTTAAAGTATCTTTAATTTTTACATACATAACACCTTGTGAACAAACACAAGTAAACTGTTAGACATTCATTTGCTGCTCTCGTTTCTAACCATTACGAACGTTTTTTGCAATTGAAAGTCCAACCCATATTCAAAATAAAAATGACACGTTGTGATTAAAAAAGAACATCACTTTAAACAAAATTAAACCCTTTGTTACAGGTGTGGAGTCTTTATTTTAAGTTGTAAATCTTTATTTCACATGTGTAGCCTGCAAAGGTATTTTTATAGAATAATAAAAATTTTAACAAAAATCGTTGCCTCATTTAGTTGTCTTGATTATAAATTTTTAAAGTTCTCAGTGTGGATACACAAGCGACTATTAATTTTTTTTTCATTAAATATTAAACTCTTTCCATTTATGGATGACACAATCTGGATTTATCCGTGTTAATTCATGAAGTCTTTGTTAATTTAAATATTTTCTTTATGAGCATGAAGGAGAAGTTTTAGAACAGAATTGGAAATGCATGTGATGTAGATTGTTAAGTGTACAAGTAAATGTCTCTATTACATAGACATTCAAATCCTACCAGTGTGACTGGTAAGAACTTTTACACAAAAGTTAATTTGTAACGAATGTATTAAAAAGTATAATGTTTATGAGTGGACCAACTTGTATAAAATACATACGATTTTTAACGAAAGCACAACATAACAAACAAAAATTATAAAAACCCGCCACGTACTTGCTGCTACGGGCGCGATTGAAGAGAAGGGAGATTTAGGAAACAGCGTGAGTGAGCGTCTAATCCTTAGAGGAAGTATCCATGGGGCTGGCGGGCTGTGCGAGTGCGGGTGAGGGCGGTGCGGCGTGCACGGTGTGCGCAAGGCAAGCCGACGGCGCGGGGGCGTGCGGCGCGGCGGGCGGCTCCAACGGCGCAGTGCGGCAAAGCAACGCCGCACCGGGCACCGCCGGCTTTACGAACCGCTCACTCGTTGCACGGCGAGTCTGTTCCCACATAACATTAACTTAAGTAAGAACGAAAATAAAAGGAAAAATGATACACCTACCTCTGTAGCACTCACTGCCCGTATAGCGAAGGTTCCTGGTTCGATTCCAGGTCCACCTGTTGTAGTTTGGTTAGTGGCGGTTTCTCAAAACCCGCCTGGCTAGCCACAATCCTCGTATTGTAAATATGTGCATTGCCGTATTCCAGAGAGTCGGAGGTGTGCACGCTTCACCAACCATAGCTCCGTTGTCACATAACACCAATTAAATTGAGGTCAAGCGTTTACCCATTGTAGATAAAAATTAACACATTAAATTTTTAGCATCATTTGTCATTAATATTAAAATTTCGTTACAACATTTCACTTACTACTGTGGTACCAACCTCACCGTCAACAAAATTAATACCTGAGCGACGCGAGATCATCAATATACTCACTTGAGAATTGAAATGCAGGTTGGGTCGCGACATCGCTATCAGCCCGGCAGCATTGGGCAGTAGCGGCGACGCGTAAGGAGACAATGGGCGCGAGCCTCCTGGAGACGATACGCTGCGAGATCGTGCCTTAAGAAAGAAATTTAATGTTGTTATAAAACACAAACTCGAAGCTCTGGAATGTCGACTGCGCAGCGGAAAGAACAGCGTTGGCATACCCCACTGGATGCGTAGACGAGATTATAAATATCACTGGAGTTACTGGCCTTAATGGATTAACACTTGATTTCAATTTCTGTGTTACCTGACAAATGAGCCCGTGGACGATAAAGCGCGCTCGTCGAGAATACTCTGGCTCGAATACGTTAAATACCGGAACACAGCAATGCAAAAAATGCCTCCCACCAACTATATTCTAATTTTAAACAGGTACCTCCTGTTACAAAGCACGTACGTATTCTCATAGAGCACTATTTTTTATTTATCTTCTTAGTTTATATTTTGTTTATAAGCAAAAGAAGTACTTACACTCATAGCTTCATTAAATTGCCTTTCTTCTTCCATCTCTAATGAAGATTCACTCTCAGAAAGATGTCGGCATAATGCTTCTCGCCGCTCGACCTACGCAGTCAAATTATTATTTGAGTAATGTTTGTAATAATATTACCATACTTAGTAATTATGTTATTTTAGTAAGCTGCAAAATCAGAGTCTATCGCCGCCAGTTGTTGCGACTACACGCTCCTTTTTTCGTTGGTTAATTGTCTTTCTGTCCATCGATTCGAATATACCTGGGTCGTTACGAGTCAAAAACTCCTTGAAAACTCGGAGAACAAAATTTATATACCAATACAATTTATATATTTAAAAAGTAATTCTGCATAACTCGTGAGAGTGTCAAATTTTGGCATTTTTGCGTCTTTCTCGCTCTAGGCCGGAAGGTGTTCACCTCTGACCGGCCCCTACATCGTTGTTTATTTGAAATATCGACAAAAAAAGCGAGCGCGGGAACCCTTTGTTTACGAATACGTTGACGAAGGCGCCCCGCACCGGCAGTCTATCGCCGCCAGTTGTTGCGACTACACGCTCCTTTTTTCGTTGGTTAATTGTCTTTCTGTCCATCGATTCGAATATACCTGGGTCGTTACGAGTCAAAAACTCCTTGAAAACTCGGAGTACAAAATTTATATACCAATACAATTTATATATTTAAAAAGTAATTCTGCATAACTCGTGAGAGTGTCAAATTTTGGCATTTTTGCGTCTTTCTCGCTCTAGGCCGGAAGGTGTTCACCTCTGACCGGCCCCTACATCGTTTTTTATTTGAAATAACGACAAAAAACGCGAAAAATCGCCCCTCCCCCCACCCCCCTTTCTAGGCTAGGTATATCGATTTTTGCCTCCCGCCAAAACAACAAAACAGCTATAACTTTTTCATCTCACGGTACTTTTTCTTTCTGTTTCCGCTGATAGACTCCGTTAAGTCTCCTCCAAATTTCCAGCAGGTCCCAGGCAAGCCATCAAAGGTTTTGCGATTTATATCTTTAAAAAACCCGATTTCTTGGCCATTAAACCACGTTTTTAGCCAGTACTCGCGTAGATTACTTTCGAATTTCATTTCGACCTACACCAATTTATTCTCCTTCCTTATACTCATCTTCCCCCGCTGTCACTTCAGTCCCGCCGTTTCCCCTGTAATCATTAACTAATTTACCAGTCATTTTTTAGCCTGACTTTTACAAATTTAATTAGATTTAATCTCACCTCGTCCTCTATACCACAACTATGAATCACAGCCCTCCTCGCAAGGCTGGAACATCAGCCTCTGCCAAAAAGCCCCAGTCAGGCGGGGTTAACCTGACTTTCCCCGCACAACAGCCCTCCACTCCCTCTGAGTCCTGGAGAACCAAGGGAAAGTCCCACAATACCCACCAGGACGACTCGCCGGATGAAGCAGAATTGGACCTATCCCGGTGCACTATCTACAGCACCCGCAGCTCCATATCCGACGTACCCATCCCCCAACTTGCCG
The DNA here is from genome assembly GCA_029286795.1 of Byasa hedistus. Classification (NCBI taxonomy): domain Eukaryota; kingdom Metazoa; phylum Arthropoda; class Insecta; order Lepidoptera; family Papilionidae; genus Byasa; species Byasa hedistus. Next base: position 5,552,355 of record JAGSMW010000008.1, read on the forward strand.
AAGGAAGACCTGATGGGAGAACTGGTCTCGACTTCGACAGCTATACGGCCATGGCCGGAGAGCTGTTCGACAAGATCCGAGACCAGCTGAACCTGTCAAAGAACCTCAAAGGCACCATCAAACAGGAGGTTATGGGGCACACCAAGGGGCTCTTCGACATAGCCACGAATATGGCCAAGGCGGCGATCCAAATGGGGAGAGAGGCAGCGAGAAAGGAGAGTACCGCCAACAACCTCATAAAAGAACTCAAGGCCCAAGCAAAACGATCTTCTAATCGAGAACCCAGAGATCCCGACAACAACTTGGTGGAAATCAAGGCAGAAATTAACAAGTTGTCCGCCAAACTCGAACTGATGCACAAGGAGAGCTTAGCTGCCCCAAGTGTCATCAAGTCGTATGCGGCGGCCACAGCTACTCCTAACATCCCGAAAGCCCAGAATAAGAGCTCAAGACCAGCCATAGTAATTTCTGCCAAATCTGGCGAAATGTCCAGCAAATAGATCGCTGAGACGTGGAGGCAAACCACGTCGTTTCGCCAGGACAATTATGCCCCAATAGCGACCCGCACCGCATCCTCGAACAAGATTATTGTCGAGTTCAAGGATCGCGACCAGTGCGAGAAAGCCCTCAAGAAGGTGGACGCCTCGACAGTAATTCGTGGTGAACACGCACGTATGCTCCGCCCTATGCTTATCCTCAAGGGCATTAACAAGGAGCTTCCACCCGAAGAGCTGATCGACGTCCTAACCTCACAAAACGAGGAGATCAGGAACCATCTTGATGACACCACGGACTTACAGCTTAAATTCACCCGCAAAAACAGAAACGATGAGTTATATAACGCCGTACTTATCACCACCCCGCTCTTATGGAGGCTTGTCACAGACAAGGCTCGACTCAACGCTGATCATCAGCAAGTCCACGTGGAGACTTTCACACCCCTTCTTCAGTGCTACAAGTGCCTGAAATTCGGGCACACTAAAAAGCACTGTCGAGCCGAGTCTGTGGCATGCTCCCACTGCGCAACTGAGGGACATGTCTTCAAAGACTGTCCCAAGAAGCACAGACAAAACCGTCATCAAGTGTCACAACTGCGCTTCCAAAGCCAACTCGACCAAGGACAAGAACCACTCAGCAACCTCAACCACATGCCCCTGTTACAAGGCGGCCCTTGAACTACTCAATGCCAAGACCGATTATGGTGCATAAACTTATATAATATTTTCCCATTTTACAACTACCATTTACAATCCATTACTTATTCTACCTAATCAACAAAGTATAAAAAATCTAGTTACTATAATCGATCTTTACAACTTTACAATTTACCTACAACCACCCATATTTTACTTATACAAACACTATTACTAACATACATCTCCATGCCAACATTAACTAATTTTCTAAAATCCACTTATATGTCCGTGCCTCTATACAACTCACCTTATTCAAACCACTTTATCCTACACTTATAAAACTTACCTGAATCAAATACTAATCCCTTTTACACCCAGGTTATTATACAAATCTCATAATGTTAATACCTACTTAGATTTCTAATTCTCGGACTCAAAAGATCTCAAAGCCTGTTTAAGATAGACAGGTCGGATAGCCCCGTATCCATTAGCGGGGCTCTAAACCTTTGTTAGAGTTAGTTTGCGCAAATGAGCGTAAGCTAAACTAGCATTAAAAAAAAAAAAAAAAAAAAAAGCTGCAAAATCAATAAACTAAGACGACCAATGGGACAAGAAGATCTTTGTATGGAGATCACGCATTAGCAAACGCAGCTTGGGACGAAGTCAACCGACGATTTGGTGGAGATCGCAGGGAATCGTTGTATGCAGATAACATTGGAACAGTCGCGATGTAATCGATATGGGAGTCCCAGGTTAAACAGTAGACGACAATAGACTGAAATGACGATGATTATTCTTTCTTGTCTAAAAATAATGAATCAAAATGTAATGAAAAATTATAACAAAGCCAGTAAATTAGCTGGTAGTGAATAGGTTAAAGTAAAATTTATAAGCGACAGCTTGTAACCAAAGATGACGTAAAAAAAAAGACAAAACCACATACAGTTTTAATAACCATTCTTATTTTCAATCGAAAACAATAATAGGAATTTATAACGGATAACGGATAATGGTGTATTTACTGTAGAAGCTTTTGTTTGCTTATTTTAAGGACTTTTTTTTATCTGTATGGATATTTTGTTTATGTGTGTGAAATAAAATAAATGTGACAAAGTTACTTCAGATACTTTGATGAATTAATTTAATTTAATTTATTTTTTTCCTTAAAATTTATTGAAAATGTTAATGTTGTATTAAAAAAACAAACACTAGCTTATAGTAAAATTTTGTTTAAGTCATTCAGCACCTTACAAATTATCATTCAGTGTGTAAGAATAAAAAGCTCAAACAAACCTCCTGCTGGAGCTTTCGTTGCAAGCGAATATTTTCGTCTCGTATGTACTTTTCTTCTAGTGCAAAGCGATGCATTTTTTCTTTGTTTTCGTTTTGGGATACAGCCAATTGGTTCCTGTTTGGGACATAAATTCTGATAAATTATTCAAAAGTTAAAAGCGAAACATGTTGTTCTACAAATCTTTGAAATAGAAATTTCAATTTAATTCCACCTGTAACATAATTATAAAATTTTATAGTTGTTACAGATAAATATTAAAATTAAAAATTTTACCTTACACAAATTAATCATACATATTTATTGCGTATTTACTTTTAACAAAGCTAAAAAAGCAGATAGCCCATTTATTGTTCTTACAACTGGGAGTTAAGTCTCTCAAGAAGAGTCAAAGCCTCTTGTTCATTATTCTGGCGAAGAATAGGTTGGTTGATGTCACATGCCCTGCTGTTTTCTTTTTAATGTTTTCCTTTATCTGAAGCTCAAGCTCTGAGGATCTAACACGTGTTTGAGATCATAGCTTAGACCACCTTACAAACTGGTCATTCACAGTACAATAGTGTTAAGCTGCAATAGAAATTTTTAATAAATAAATTAATGAAAAAGAAAATTACTTACCTTAACTTCACAACTTCAGATCGTAGTGTTTGGATGTGACTACTTAAATTAGAAGCTGTGTCCCCATTACTAATGTCCCTGGCAAAAGGAACCTTCATTGTTTTATTCCAGATAAAATATTATATATTATGAAAGCACATTGACAAAATTTCTTATGTGGAGTAAAATATAAGGCTTTAATGAAATAAACAAATGAAATTTTTGATCTAGTGGCCAATACATCATAAATATTGAAGTCTATAACAAAGTATTATGCAAATGTCTTGTACATTTAAGCAGCACTGTTTCAAAATATTGGGCTCAAATTTATAACTGTAGAGAAATCAAATCAATATGTAGAAAGAAATAAGTGTGCTGTCATCTTAATGACTAAAGTAGATAATTTCTCAATTTTTTTTGCTACCTTCTCATTGACTTTCACAATTATCTGGTTACTGTCCTCTACACATTTGGCATTTTCGACAATTTCCGCTTCATCAATTAAATCACTAAAGAAATATGTCAGAGTAAATCTTTACACATAAATTTTAATCAAAAGTTTAATAACAAATTCACCTAGGACTTGCTGGATCAGACACAGGTTGGTCAAGCCTTATTTGCAGAGAACGTTTTTCAGCCTCAAGTTTATCCATTCTTTTCCAAAGCCTGTTAACTAAAGCCTCTTGCTCCTGCTCTAAAGTGTTTTCAAGCTCCACCTATAAATTCACAGGTTTAATAAATATTTATGCTTTCAAGTCATTGTTATTTAAGCAATAATAAATTATTTCATTAATCACCTTTTCTCTGCGAAGCCTTTCTAAATTTGTTTGCTTAGCAAGTGTTTCTGCTTCGAGTTTTTCAATTTTACGCATTAGTTTATTAACCAGACATTCTTGTTCTTGTTCCAATGTAAGCTCTAGTCGGCACTTTTCTTGACGTAACTAAAAAACGTAATGTATAAAAAAACTGTCAAAAATGCAGTGTTTATTACAGATAAAAATTAGTAATAAATTGGTTTATCATTATTTTTAATAGCATCAAAATATACACTATCTAGAACATGGCAACCAAAGTTTAGCTGGACAACATGAATAATTAAAGACATACTTGATTTAACTTTCTTGATAAATCATTAGTAAGACATTCTTCTTCCCTTTCATAATGGTGAGCTAAAGTCTCTTTTTCCTTCTTCAATGCCTGAATTTTTTTTAACAATGTATTAGAAATGTATTCCTCTTCCTGTTCTGCCTTAGCTTGCTGAAAAAAATCTTTTATAAGTTAAATTTAACTTAAAACTCCATATTTTAACTTGAAATTTTCTTTTTTTTTTTTTAAGAAGAATTTTTTAAAAGATGTAATGGGCCATCTGGTTTTGTAGAATTGCTAGCCAAGTGCAAACAATAAAAAAAATTACAACTTAAAAACAACAACTTATTCTAAAAGGATAACCAAATGATTTTCTTTATGTAAATCAGAAACCATAGTCCATTTTAATTTAAAAAATTTACTTTTCTTTTAATTAATGCTTACTTACAATGGAAACTGAAGCCTGCCTTAACGCGCGGTTTTCTTCTTGTAGTGCTTTTACACGTAACTTATAAGTATCAAGTTCCACTTTTAAAACTCTGCCAAAAAAAATTATTGTTAATAAACATATTTAATGTTCACAGAGTTATTCATTTTTTCCTAAAATTATATAATATTGTAATATTCATATTGTAGAGGCAATTAATTTCTTGAAATTAAATATTTTTCTATAAATACCATAACGAAGATCATTCCATGGGTAAAAATATAGCATATTACATTTTACTTTGAATTTAAAAAAGTATAAACAAATTGTAAGATTTGAACCTCTTGACGATGTGATGACTACAAAATTCAAGTTAAATTGTTCATTATTTACTATTACTACTTATAACAATATTTATCATGAACTCGTATCAAAACGAGCGAAATAATTACCTATTCTGTTGTTGTAACGATTCAATTCTTTTCTGCAGCTGATCGCGAGACACAGTGCTCGGAGGAAGCATAGCTCCGCCATCGAGTGAACTAGAATCGCTTTCTGAAGCCGAATCCCCCATTTTGTTTCCTATGAAAATTTTTAAATCATTAAAAGGAGTCAAAACCATTGTCTTTAAAATTTAATGCTATAGAAAAATGTTTCATTGTACCTGGAGAAACTACTGTATCATCCATTTGCACTGCACGTAAAGGTGAAGATGGTAACAAAATGTCATCAAGTAAATAAGAAACGTTGAAAAATTATTAATAAGTTAACTTCCAAAAAAAATTAATAGCACACTATAAATTATTTAACTTAAGCCAAAGGTAACTGATATTACTACAGTAATAAGAGTAAGTAATAAAAAAATAAACTTCGGATCCTAATAGATACGATTTTGTTGCACCCGTTGCAATAGCACAGAATATAAATGGAGGATTATATATACCTAACACTAATTTTTTTTTCTGAACAAAGGAAAAGTCAAATAGGGTATATGCCTCAAGTTGTAATATGTGGTAATTATTTATATACATAAACAAACAATAATTTTAACAATAAACATAATTTTTATCAAATAAAGCGTTTTATGAAATTTGTATCGTTAACGGTTCAAATATTTACGATAATAACAATACTGACTAGACCCTTGCACAATTTTTTCTTAAGGAAATTAAACATTATGAATTTCGAATAATAATGAATCAACAATAAATCAACAATGATGCTCCTCTGCCTTATAACTAACCAGAAGACTCCCAAGACGAGGGAGTGGCTAAGTGGAACAAGCCGTACATTGTTCGGCTAAAGAGTAAGAGCTAAAAATACAATAACATGTGAATGGAGAATAAAATGATTTTTTTTTAGTTTTCTTCAATTAATCATTATAAATATTTGCCGTGGATATCGCCACAGAATAAAATATTCCAACAGCCACTCATCTAATGTCGTTCAGACAAAAAAGAATACAAATATTACCACTATAACGCGCAAGAAAAACTCAATATGCTCTTGGCAAATACAGAGAGTATTTCAGGTGTCTTAACAAAAAGTCCGACTAATATACTCGTACTTGTCGGATTCGATGTAGTGTGAACATTTTATGTTTAACAATAAAGATCAATGCGCTAAAATGAACATAATAATACAACTATAAATAATTGTTAAGTTTTTTATAAATTTGTTAAAATATAAAAATACTTTGCATAAACGTTTTCTCTTTGTGATTATTTTCTTTACCTTTATTTTATTCAAGTTTACAAAATGGAAGTCTTACACCAGTCATTTTGATATATTTCTTATATGATGTTTGTTCACTGTGTTTATGTATTTTTGAAATTTTCAGCCTCTAAAAGATGTATGTAAAAACTTTATTTTATAATAAAATAAAAAAATCTGTGCATTCTAGGACTGGGTTTACTTCTTCATTTGATTATGAACGATGTACTAGTTGAAACAGTACTTGGATGTTTTTAAATATATAGTAAATAAGCCATTATATTTCTAAAGAGGAGGCTTTTTATCATAGCAAGCTACATTACTGTTTAAAAAGACGGTGTGAAGAAATATTAAAATGACTTTAAAAATAATATGTGATAATTATGGTTGTTTTTTAAAAAGATTACTAATAGACAACAAAGCAGTAGTTTGCCAGTATCATATAGCAACACAGATTAAAAAAGCGTATAATTAAAAAAGTGACACACACGCCATAATGTAAATCGCTTCTAGATTTGGCGTTTAAGTTAAAAATTTTGCATTTTGATGCTAAAAGTTATATTTTTCAATATACATAAGGCATTTAAAATGTCCCTAGCTAATATTGGTAAGAAACAGATGACTAGAGTCGTTAAAATTATCGTTAAAATATCACCTTGAACAGGATTTAGGTTGGATCAAAAGAATCGAAGCCATTTCGTTCTCTTTAAACGGTTTGAGAGACAATTGTTGTGTTACTTACAGTAGTTTACTCATAAAAACAGAAATTTAATAAATGTTACAAAAGTTGTGATAGTGGATGGATTATTATATCGTCGCCATAGTTGGGATGTCCGCACGATCCACGAAGTCATTGCTGCTGTTCTTGTACGTACAGTTCAGGGTGTATAAAATATCTGTCAATAAAATGCTTGGTGGTAATAAATATTAACTCGGTACTGTTTAACTTAAAAAGTAGTTAAAACAAAACGTTATCGAGCGTGTGTTCTCATTGAGACATGTATTGTTACTTGTGATTAAAGGCTAACATTTTGTAAACAAATGCTTCAACTGAAGAAAAACGTATTATTGTTTTCGTGGATATGGTTGCTGATTTTTAAAATAAAATTTTACTATCCCACTATCAATTTAGGACCATTTTATATAGAAAATACTGATTTATTACTCTTCTCAAAAGAAATACATTAACTACAGTCTTTAAACATTTCAGGTTAAACTTTTGCAATGGCTCAGTATTATCAAATAGTTGGTCAAGGACATTCATTAACACTTGAGGATCTTCAAAGATATTGTCCCAATATATGTTTAGATGGAATTATACTTAACCAAGATGACCAACAGTTTAGCCAACAACAAGTAAGATATACCACAATATATTACATAAAAATTAACACAGTACAATTAAATTGACAAATCACTGTTTTTATCCAATAAGGTTGTAGTGCAGCAAGCAGAACCGCCTAATGATATTATAGTGAGTGAAGGTGTTCAATCCCAGTTAGTTGTTGGGGATGGATTGCAGTATCCACAACAATATATCATTCGCCATGATCCTCCTCCAACCCCCAGCACAAATTTTCAATCTCAACAACAACAGCAACAACAACAACAGCAATCCTTACATCGACATCAGGTGAGTAAATTAGTAAAATGTTTATCTTAAAAAATATTAATGTTGTTATACATATGACTATATTTTTATATATTTAATAGTAAGGATAATTCATAACAGTTTTTTTTGGAATTGTCTTTACTATGTTTTTGCTTCATTGTGTAAATTGGAACATTTAATAAGACACATACTCAACTTTTTCCATGTTTTCTAATATTTAATAGTCATTAGAAAAAGTGTTGTTAGCATATATTTTTCAACTATGAAAGCAATATGTAGTTAAGATTGTTCAGGTTTTAGATTTTACACAGCTGATGTTATATATTGTACCAACTATCTAGATCGGTGAAGATTTTGTTTTACTACTAATGATTACTAAGGAAATAAACATTCACAATTGCCTAAGAAAAATTATTTATTTTGAAATCATAGCTAATTTTTTCTTTGAATGTTAATGTATGGTCAAAGTTTATTTTATAATAAATGTAATAATTGCTGAAATTCATTACTTTTAATTAAAATTACAAATGAAAAAAAAAAAACAGTTTTTTAGTCAATAGGTTGTTGTTAATCTATTCATATTATGCAAAGACAAAAAAAGGATAAAGAAAATTTTTATACTTATACAACAATTTATTTATAGGTATACTACACCTCTGATATGCCTGTGGATGCACAGGTTGTGTTACAACAGGCTCAACAGATCATTGATGCATCTTTGATGCAACAGTCATCACCTCAACGTCCACAACATGTATGTCCCTTGACTGAATGTTTAGTACATAAGTCAAAAGCCATGCACTGTAAAATTTTATGTTTAACAGCTTTTATTTCACTTTAATTTTGTTTTAATACAAAATTGTTTGCTTAGCATGAATTTCTTACTAATTATTGTCTTATATCATAGAGGGATTGGGCTTTGGTGCTCACTATAGCACTTCCACCTCATTTTTTAGCATTATGTTATTACTAATATAACTAATGCATTTAGGTTTACTTTTATGGTTTTTATTATAATACTGTAGTATTCAACCTCCCTTTTTGCATTATGAGAAAAATTGTTTAAAATAACTTTGTTATAGTTACCTGTTCAATGGTTCATGCTCATTAGTTTCTACATAATTTCTTTTTTAAAACATCTCTTTATATTCTTTCCTTCAATGTTTGTCTTGAATATTAAACTTTTGCGTAGTTTATGGCACCACAGTAATGTCAAAAGGAAGGTACTGTAACAAATTTTTAACTCCTGGTAAATCTCTGAAAATGCCAATTAACTTACACAAGCTACGTTTGTGTCTGTTGTTGCAGACAAACTGTTTATCATTACCATAATTTTCTAATTCTTACCAGACTACCTTACTACTAAAATCTTAGAGTAGTTTACCTCAGTTATGTTCAGGTCACCATTACATCTCTCTGAGTACATGTATCAAAGATTGTTTTGGATAAAGTGCTTAACTAGGTATTTTCTGTAAACAACACAAAATTCATGATCTCCGCATCATAAAAACGAAGTACCAGTAATAAAGTGTTAAAAAATTTGCATCATATGACAAGAGCAGATGTCATCTTGACTACTTGATTCATACTTTCAATATCCTGAATGTGTAACATTTCTCATTTTTAATATGTAGTGGGTTATCAACATCTATCTTGACTTTATTAATATTATATAAAATAATTGTTGATGTTTCTATAAACTTCAATTGTAATGTTTAAAAAAACTGCTCTCTACATATCTTTGGCCATATTCATCTTTACAGAATGCTAATATCACAGTTTCAGGCCTTTTGTACTAAATACATAGCTTTTTTACTAATAGTGAAACAATATGCTTATATGTTAATATAATAATACGAAATAATGTAATAAGCGATAATGAAATTTACTGCACAATAAGCTACCCACATACATTGTTTATATAGATCTATATAACGCTTAAATTTCTATTTATTATAACAAAAAATCAATAAATGTAAAGGTTTTTTGGATTCATTATAGACTCTGAACTTATTTAGTCTAGGTTACGTTCATCCTTTGTGAATCTCTGCTTAAAGAAGAGGTGAAGGCTGGATTTTCCCATCTTTAACTCATACCAAGAGACCAACAACCGCGCAGGCCACCTCGGGGCCACTAACATACGTCGCATCACTATTATAAACATCTATAGCCTTTACTAATTCAAGTAATGACAAGATAGTCCCCACAATAGCCATGGAAGTAGTTCTACTGTCTTACCTTCCTATGAAGCATTTAAATGTACTTTTGATTTTCATATATGTTGTGTGAATATTTGAATTGTGACTGTTTTCACAACCAGAAGCAGGTGACAAATTGAATGGCGAGTCGCTTAGATGCAATGCGGAAGCTCTATCCGCATTTCAAATACATGAATACTTGGCGATATTTTATATTAAATTGAGAACTGTTTTCTTTTGATTTCCTATTGTTTTCTTTTTAAGTTAGTTACTATAGACATTACGTATTAAATACCACCAATAATAGTATTATTTATAGTGAATAAATTATGACAATGTATCCCACCTTTGTTAAGTTTTTTTTATCAAATCAAAACTGTCTCTCTTGTAGTAAATATTAACGGGCTATTTTATTTAATCTTTGAAAAGTATATTTTTGTGATTCAATCTACAACTATGTGAAAACTTTTACATTTTTTGTTATAATTTTTAGGAAGACTTTTTGTTTCCTTTAGTACATTGTCACGCTTATTATTTTTTATTAAAATTTACGAGTTGTTATAGACATTATCTCACATTGGAAAAGGTTTACAAATATTTAGTTTTTTATCATTTGTAGTTATTAGCTTATTCAACTTTTTAATTTAAATGTTCAAAAACAAAAATTAAACGAAATTAATTGTTAACGATTTTTAACATTTTGTTCAGATATAGTTTATACAATAAATCATTTTAATGTGATCAGAACTGCAATTTTTAGCATGCATGATGTGTTAAACAATATTTTTAATTATAGTTTCTCATAAAGATTATATCTTTTTTGCAGCAACTTGTGAGTCCTGCTAATGTCCTGTCTCAACCCACTGTGATCCACCCAGCACAACAGCCTCCACCTCAGCCACCACCTCCAACAGCTTCAGCTCAACATGGTTCTACACAAAATGTCAGTAACTTTATTATAATTTGTTTACTACTAGAATCATTATGTTGTTAATCTGTGACTTTGGCATCAGTTACTGTTAATTTTTGATAAAATATGTACTTATTACAAACATGCGTAACAAAAAATAACAGTTTAGAAAAAAATTTAAAACTTCTTCGTTAATTGCGTAACTAGCTAAACATATACCCAAAATACAATTGAAAAACAATTACTAATGAGTTAAATATTACTGCATATTTTTTTCTTATAATATAATTTAATGATAATTTTTCATAAAAAATTATTCAAATCCGAATTTATTTTCTTACAGCCGCAGCAACCTCCGCCGCTATCAAGAGCATCGCCTCAACTCATCCAACACTTACAACAACAACATCAACAACAAATTCACTTACAACAGCTCCAACAACAACAACAGCAACAACAATTGCAGCACCAAATACAACAACAACAACAACAGCAACATCTACAACCTCAGCAAATACAACACCAACAAGTTGTTATGCATGCTGCCTATATTAATCAACAGGTTTATAAACCATTTTTTATTATTAACTGTTGCATATTTAATATAATAATATTGTACATTAACATGTATAATCAAGTGCAATACTATTATTTTGTATTATACAAACCGTCAAGACGGGCAGTGCGTTTACCTGATGGTAAGTGTTATCTTTCCATAACTATATGATGCTAGTTAGGAAGACTGTCTCTGCACCACATTGTGCTCATTGCTTTGAGACAGATATATATATATATATATATATATATATATATATATATAGATATATATATATATAGATAGATATAGATATATATATATACATAAAGTCATGAAAAGTCCTCACAATCAAATATTTTTTAAGATTTGGACAAGTACTCATGGTTACATTTTAATAATTAATACTATACTTAGGATTATGACATTCTTATTTTAAAAGGAGAGAATATATATAGGCCATTTAAACACCATGCCGACCAAGTGCGAGTTGGTGGATACCACATGTCCATGGAAGCTGTTATTCTTAGAATGTTTCGGTTAGCTCAGGATGTCTTTGTTTGGCGGTGCAGTACACGCTCTCTCTTAGTTATGTAGAATAGTGGTGCACGGAAAAGAACTTGCATATTGTTCTCAATTTTGGAGAAAGTGTTAAATCAAACAATAACGAAATTGCAAGTGTTGCTTATATCGTTATGCAAAATAAATAGCACAACAGACATGGCATAAGCAATAAATTCCCTTGCTATTCTTATTTCAGGGTACACCAACACGCCCACCGCCTCCACGACTTTTGAATCAAACTCTTAATAGTCCTGCGTTGACTCTAGTTCGCACACCAGTAAGAACTGTAAGGCCACGCCGTCCTCCTGTACGTGCATCATTAGCAAGTTCAGCAGGCACACAAGTACCTGCGCGACTGCTTAACCCACAACATCAGCAAGTAAGAAAATAAATAACATATACATTTTTTAAGTAGTTGTTAGCCACATGACTTTCAAATTTACTACAGCAATTTCAGTATCAATGGAGATGTAGAAAAAGATATAAATTAGTTTACATTTGAGTTTGACAAAAAAACTTCGTTCTACCTCTTACTCCCTTTAGTTTATTCGTCATGAAAATTACTTAAAGTTTAATTTCCTGTTGTATTGTTTGTTTGTCTATGTATTGCTGGTTTGTCTTATAGGCCCAGAGCAGTCCGGCAGGAGTTGGACGAGGGGTGTCGCCCGTAACACCTGCGGGGAGTTCTGTGGGGACTACAGGGAGTGTACGCGGTCCCCGGGCAGCCCGGCCTGCGTCACCGCGGGTTCTTAACTCACATGCTCAACATCGTTCACCGCGACCGCGTACTCCTATAACACAGGTACATATATAATTTTGTGTCTGACTTATATGCACGTATGCACATCTTAACTGTCTGTTAAGATGTCCATTAATATTAATCCTTAAAATAGACTGTTGTATTTAGACTAGTCGAAATTAAAATCACTTACGTAATGACGGCGCCACAAGGAACATTCTTATTTATTTAATGAAGCGATGAGACGTGCAAGCTACGGTTTCGCGGCAGAAATATGTGCGGCGGTGATACGTACTTAGGGCTACATAGATTTTGTGATGACTTTGTACATGATTTAGGGCAACATAGATCTACCACTCTCAAAAATTTCAGTATTGTTTGGATCAATAAGTTAGATGAGGTGATTATAGGCTCCGGCAGTTTAGCACTTATTTTTCAAATTATACTTAGTTTGATCCAATCCGTTTTTGTTTTTAAGTTGTCATTTTAAAATAAGTTATAATATTCATTAAGATTTTTATATTATTACAGCCCCAGCAACATCAGTTAGCACAACACCTTATTGGTCAACAAGTTCATCAGCACCAAGTTCAACAACAGATAAATCAGTTAAAGCTTACAACACAACAGGTAATGAACTTTGTCTTTATCATATCATTATATTTTGATTGAGTTTACCATGTTATTTGTTATCACGAGAAAATTACGATTATGCCTTCAATGTGCAACTTTTCTATTTTACAAGTAGGTGCAAAAGAAGTGTGTTTGGGAACAAAATGGTTTATGACATTATATTGATAAAATTATTTTGGTCAAATGATCACCTACTGAGTTGGCGCATATAGTCTGTAAATGGAAGGAAGGATACCTGACGAAATCAGTCTAATCTCGGAAATAAGATGGCAGTCACTCTGGTTATTATATACTGCAGCACACTCCCCCTCTTGTGTATAAGGCCTCCAGCAACAGAGTGTTTCACCAATGTATTATAAAACTAAGACTATGTAATGAAAATAAATAAATATCATTCAGCAAAAAAAAAAAAACAATTTAAAAAGAGAGAGTGATGTTGCAAATCAAGGGATAAAGAACTGCACTGCTTTTGCACTTATAAGCATAAAAGTTAAAGTAAATCTTACAATTTGGGATCTAGATCACTCCTGATAGAACTCAAGCCATTTTAGAAGATTGCCATTTTTCTGTAGCTTTCTGTTTTTTATATAACATGTTATGTAATATTTTGTAGCCTGCATTAAAATAAATGATGTACACGTCATGTTTATATTATTATCAAAACCTTTTTTTTTTCAGCAGCAAATTATTCTCAATCAACAAAACCAGGGCCTCTCGCAACCAACACGGATCATTACCCAGCAGGGGACTATTGTGACTCAAGGAATGCAAACGCAAATGGCACAACACTCTGTCGTACAAACTAACCAAAACAATGGACCACTACCTCAACAAAATGTTATAAATTCGTCAGTGCAGAGAGCCTCCCCCCACCATCAAGTGCAACAGCAAGTAAAAAAAGTTGTAGTGCAACCTAACAACGCCAGCGATATGGACGATCTTGAAGAAAGTATTACAGCTGCAATAGTCCAGAAACATCCTGTCAATGATAATATTAATTCACCACAGCAGTATCACACACCTCCGTCACAAAATGTCAGACAGAATCATGCAAGTGTATCTGTACCACAGCACCAATTAACATTCAGCCCTCAACATTTCCAACAGCAGCCACAACAACATCAGGGTTATGAACAATCTCATTTGCAACAACACCCAGGAACCCTCAGCCATTTATTAATGGACACAGACAGTGCAGAAGAGGAGAGGCAGGTAGTGACATTTGCAAATGGTCAGAGAATAACACTTGCTGAATATAAACGGTTACAACAGCCAGTGCGATCACAACAGATTATTCCACAACAACAAAGGTTTGTTGTACTTTTTTTGTATGCTCAATCCAAGACTCAATGAAAAAGAGATGCAAAAAGTATTTATTATAGAGCAATTTGAATTTGTTACAATATGAGTGAGGTAGCTACACACACTGGTTCAAAAAATCACTTTTTGTGTTAAAACTCCACAACATGTGGTCCTGAAATTAAAGCAGGGACCTCTGTGTTATATATAAGGCAAACACATAGCCGCTGTGCAGCGGAATCAGTTACAATTATTTATTTAATTTAATATTTATGCCACAATGAAAGTTTCCAGCTAAGCATTAGGTATTTTTAACAGAAGTTAGTCTCTGTTGTCTGAGGTCATCTAGGTAGGTATTATGCAGTGTATATTTCTATTCTATTCAATACAAAGGGTTAAAAATTAACATAAATAATTATTTGAATAATCATTTTCATTTTATTTATTAATAAAGCAAATAATTAAAAATATCTCGGCTCTATCCTAGATAAGTAATCTCACAAAAAAAGGAAAAAGAAAGCACAGATTGAGAAAATTTTAAATTACCTGTGTTTAACAGGCACTGTAAGTGGTATTTCTAGACATATCCTGCTTAATACTCCCACAAACAACTACATTATTATGGGCAGGTATGTAACTTATGATCAGGAAAATGTCTTGCTGGTCAACTTAATAAGTCGTACTTCAAAGGCATAGATTAGGTACATCAGTTAGTATATTACATCATTCCATGTTATTATGATATATTTTCTTTCAACAGAGACACTGGACGGCAAACATTAGTTAGAAGTAAAGAACAGCCGCGGCCTGTACAAAGAGTATCTCCTCTGCAAAACCAACACCAATCAATGCACTGCGGTACATATTTAATTCAATGAATGCTTTAAATATTGATAGATCTTTGATTTTTTATTCTGGATAAAGCAGACATAGGTCATCCGAATTTTTATGTAGCTGCTAAAAAAGTAGTAATAATACCTTTAATCATAAATCTTGTTCGAAGTAACAATTCCGCGTGTGCTAAGAGTTGATTCTCGTCATCGGCAACCTTACCATCATTTGGGAACCAATGCTGAGAATCGGAGCTATAGGCGTTTTTTTTCTCTTTTTTTCCTAGTTTAATTCTATAGAATCTATTTTATTTGTATAAACTAGAGCTTGATCACAATTGCAGCAATTATTCAGGGAACAAGAATTCTACGAGGTAAATCGCTAAATTCTCTAAGACTAACTAGTCTAAAAAGTAGAATAATTTTTTAAATGTAATAAGGAACAACTTACTGGTGCGAAAAGTAATATATTTGGATAATTTCACATGAATTGTGTCCACATTTCTTCATATGAACTTTTTTAAACTTTAATAAATTAAACCACATGTTTTTGTACAAACTAAACGTAAACTTCAGATAACAGTGAATCAATGAGTGGAACATCAGAGCAATCATCTGAACCACAATCAGCGAAAATGTTAATTTTTCTTCAAAATGGCGAACAGAGGCTAATTACTTTTACTCTACCAAAAGAGAGTTGCACTCTGCAAGAAGTTCTTGAGCAGGTATTTTAATAAATTTTCATATTAGTAAAATTAAATAATCAAGTCATCATATATTTTTTTTTATTATTTTAGGTTAATGTTCCATTCTCAGAAGACACGCACATACAATGTATGCAAAATACAAGCAGTGAAATTGACTACTTTGTTTCTGTTGGTTCTACAACAAGAATAGAAGAAATGCTAGAAAATCATCCAGTGAGTGTCAAATGGTCTGCAATTATTCTTATCACAACATTTTACATGCATTTAATAATAACTTTACTTTTAGATGTTAGTGGGTGATATGAATAATAGAAGTTCCCCTAGTATATTATCACAATCACAAAATAATGAAATGTCAACACCAGAAAAATGTCCTGACAATGGTATGTAATTGCTTCAATAGAGTTATTAAAATCTATCCCTCTTTAAAGTACTTTATGGGCTCTATTAGGTACACACACTGTCACACTGAACATGTAAAATCCAACGCCAACCAGAATCCACAAAACCATTATTTCTGAACTGTACTTTAAATAATCACACAGTGATTAAATTAATTTATTACGGCTCAATTACCTTCACGGAGCACATAATTACATATCTTTATAACGGTTGTCAACATACACTGTCGCGCGAAATTTTGAGACCTCAAATAATTACAGGTAAATTAAATAAAACTGCATTTTTTAAAGATTGTTAATAATCATATTAACACACTTAATTAAATATAAAAAAAAATTAACACGTGTTACAAATTATAACAAATAAATTTTAAAAAAGGAGATAATAGATGTTTATACTGATTTTCTATTCAAATATCTCTCCTTACACTGGAAAATTTTGTTCACTTATCTCGGTATACGTGCGAGATCCATATCTTTTGACTGGTCCCACACCTTTCTATCAAGTTCTTCCCACAAAAGCTTTATAAGGTTTGGATCAGGATTCTATGCTGAAGCATGTTATTATTACCAACCAACCCTTCCGTCTATTTCGTTTCTAAATAGCCTTTACACAATTTTCTCTTCAACTTCTATACTAATTTCGGCGTCTATTTCGCTTACTGGTAGCCACAATAAAATTATTCTCACCGTTAGTGGTAGCTCTTGGTCTTACCAAGCGCGGACGATCTTTATTACTACCAGTTTCTTTGTAACGTTTTTTTTTACCTTAAGTTGAATAGCGCAATCTCATGACCGGATTTCACCTTTTTTGCGTTGTGTGGATTAATCAGTGGTGTGATATTTTTATAGGCAGTACACGAAATTTTTTTTTGCTTCGCCTTTCACATCCTAATTAGTACTTAAGATCTTGTGATATGGAGGTGAAGTATTAGACCATAGGCAAATAAAAAAAGGTCTTCGAAAATAATAATAGACGTTTATGTCGAATCTGATTCTAATGAGCTGCTTAAATGATACGTCGCAAAAATGGCACATGTATCATAGATGATACCAATTGTATCTCCTTACAGGACAAACCTGTTTTGGGTATCAGTGGTTCATGCTCTTACAAATTTGTTAATTTTTTTTAACAGGTAATAGTCCAGAATCTCCAGAGCAGCGGTCACCTCCGCCGCGGTATGTAGATGGCATGTTGGCCGTTTGCAAATCCTGTGGTTATACTGGTTTTGATTTTAGTCGTTGCCAAAGGTGAGAACAAAAAAATAGATTTTTGTATAGATTATATTGATGATCCATAAATATTATCTCAACAACCCATGTATGCTTGTTTATAAGAATAGAACATTCCTATTAATATGTGAATATCAACTGGATTTATGTTTTTCAGGTGTAAAAGAGTATTTACCGAAGAGCCTAAGAGTGTACCTATAGCAAGTAAGAAAGTAGAACAAAAGAAAAAAGATTCAGAAAAGACTGTTTTGGATAAACAAAAGTGAGATGCTTTTCGGCTATTTTCAATTGCTTGCTTTAAGTTTAATGATAAATAAGAGTTGTAAGATGTACATTGACAGTTTTTTTTACGAACCGGCCGGGGTGGTTCACCTGATGGCGGCCTATAAAAAATCATTACCAGTTAGGATGATATTCACATCGCCACATTGTGCTCGTCACCTCGAGACTAAAGATGTTAACTCTCGTCCAGGACATAGTAATGTTTGCACACTAATATTTGACGGCAGAAATAGCAGCTGCGATGATTTAAGAACCACTAAAATACTTTAATTATGTAGTAAATATTACCGAAAATACCTTTTTTTTGTTGGCAAATAAATTTGTTTTTGCAACATGCATAGACGAACTTGAGAGAAAACAAACAGAAAATTTAAACAGAATTTTTACTTACATTTAAACATAGTAGCAAGTTTTTAGTATATAAAGCAGTATTTTGCACACCTCATATGGTTGATCCTAAAATATACAAAACAATATTCTAATAACCACCCTTTGGTTGCAGCGCTGGTAGTGAAGGTATTAAATTAAACTTATTGAAGACTACAGTGAAAGCATTAAGTAATAAAAATGTAAGTAAACATCACATCATTTATGTTTAAAGATTTTTGAACTTGAGCAAATTATTTTTTTGTCATCATTATTTACGTCTACGATTTTGTCATTTATTGACGGAGTATTCAAGGAGAATATTATTTTTAATCCCTTTGTGAAATAGTTTTTCATTATATGATGTGAGCCAAAAGCTTAAAAGCTTCTGGTGAAGAAAAACTTTATAAGGAAACCTAGAAGAAGAATACACTCCAAGACCGATAGCTTTCATGGGCATGTGATATCCACCAATTGACCAGTGTGGCAGTTAAGTTTCTTGAATCTCTCCTTGCCAAGTGAAGGCCTCGAGACCTAGTAATGAAAAAATAGAGAGGGTTGTTTATTGTTTAGTTAATTGATATGGTTTTACACCAACATAGTGCAAATAAACATATATTACTATTTCATTTGCTCTAAATATTAGTGAAATAGACAATTATTTTCCTTATAAGGGGGGCACCAACAGTAATAAAAACGCAATAGTCTGTCTTAACGAGCACTAACCCGCTCGAGTATTTATGTATTTAACAATTAATGCCCTTATTAAAAAGTCTCATCTAACTAGGATAAGAAACCAACAAGAGCACGAAAGCCGAGAGGTAAGCAACCAGACCCGGAACCTGTCATATTGACGTTGAGCTCCGATGAAGAAGATTCTAATAGCTCCATGCTCAGTATTCAGGTAAACAATTTGTTTTATTTGCAATGAGCTAACACTTAAACTCGATTTCATATGATGGTAAGAGACAATGAAGCCCTAAATGGTGATACAAGCTTACCTGGCCCACACAGCTGTTCTGTCAAAGTGGCATATTTACAACATGGGGAATAACTAGACTGTTGGGCACAAAAATCCAACCACCAACCAAACTCATGTAGCTCAGGAATCGAAACAGGGAACCCAGTGTTATAATGCAAGTGCTTAGCCCATACGCCATAGAAATGGTAACAATATTTTTATTTGTCTTTATTGTTTTATATAATCTGAAAATGTCACTGTTGAATTTAGACAAAAACATTGGTAGTTTACAATAGATACAATAAAAAATGTCACTAATTGTTATATAAATTTAATCTGTTTTCTTTAATTGTAGCACGAAATATCCATAAACATGAAAGAACCTTCTTTAAGTGAAATTGAAGGTGGATCTCCAGGTGATTTTGATATGGATGAGATGGATGGTAAGTTTTTCTCCAATTCATGTAGTTTATTCTCCATCTAATGTAATCTCTCCATTTAATGTAGTTTATTGATTCAACGTTATTTTCATTGAAAAAAAAAAAGGGACAACACCTTTTACATTATTTATGAGGATAACATCAAAGTTTGTAAAGAAAGAGTATCTGAGTCACCAATGAAAAGTTTTTTATTGTTGTTTTCACATGGGGTTGCCCACAACCACATTTAAAGATACATAAGCAGACATTTCTCTCTTTACACAAAAAACTGTTTCAAATTATAGAATAAACATTAAAAGGGGAATCTCTCCAAATGCTATTATACAATATATAATTCCTCCATCCCCAACTACATTTTTAAAGCTAAAATTTATTATTATGGATATATTAAAGAAACTTAAGTGACGAAATGAAACATGCTTTTTTCTATTTTTTGGATATCATTTGTGTAAATTGTATTACATAAAATGGGTCTTGCAAAATTTGTTGTCATTAATTTTTGGGTTAAAAACACATATATATGTTTAGATGTTATTATTTCATTAATATTTGTGTGATAAATATTTTCACACAATTTCTATATACGTCATTGGGGTATCGACTTACACAAAGCGAGTGAGATACATCAAGAAATAAACGAAAAATAAATTATCAATTTTAAGATGTTACTTTCCCAAACCATAACTTATAATTCTAAAATCCAGATATGTTTTTAATTAAAATAAAACGAGAACGTTAAGTATTAAGATATAATAGCGTTGTGAAATGATTGTCGATCATCCTTAAGTGAAAACGTAAACGGAACACTGTTTTAGATATCATAACGACAATATTTCGCGTAAATTGTAATTTCTTCACCAGGGGTCCTCTAGTGACGTTCAGTGTCTTATATTTTTTTTTTATTTTACAACATTAACGATACCGATGTTTGAAAAACGAAATCCGTCGAACTTAAACACATTTTTTTTTATTCAACTAGGCGACGAGACGAGCGAGACGTTCGCTTGATGGTAAGTGATACGCTTGCCCATAACAACGTGGCGCTGGTTAGGATACCATCCTAGCCCATAGCAACGTTGTACTACCACATTGCGCTCGTTGACTTGTGACAAGGTGTTAAGTTTCGAAACCGCAGTAATTTCACGAGCTTACAGCGCTTTTTGGAACCGGAACACAGTAATGTTTGCACACTTTTGTTTGGCGGCAGATATAAGAAATACAATAGTACCTACCTAGACGGTCTCTGGCATCAGAGACCTACTACCAGTGTACACGTCACCCGTGTGTCACCCCGTGTGTCTTCCACAATACATCTTTTTTTCAAAAGTCATTTCTCATCTTTGTATCTGTAGTCGATATTATCTATTTTATTATTGTATTCTCTTTCTTGTTCGAAAAGGCTTTTTTTTCATATTGAGGATCTTGATTTCGCACATAAAATTATTACTTTTGAATTAGATTTCAAGAAATAAAAAAAAAACAATCTTTTTATTATTTTTATGTAATCTTCATTACCTTGCAATAGCATCTATGTTTACGGATGAAATCGATATTCTTCACTCATCGTATCGATAGAATTTAATCCATGTGAAGCAATGACCTGCTGACGGCAGATCAAAAATAATTTTTAATAATTATTGTCCTGAAATCATATTTCAATATAGTCACCATCGCCAAAAAGAGACAAAAGGGTCAGTTACTGAGGTCTCGCTCGACTTCAGATTTTCGACAACAGCTCATTCCTGTTGTACGTAGTACTTATTACTTCCATGACGATTACTTAGATTTGTGCATATAATCCATGGATTGAAGTGTCACGCCTCTTTTATGAAAAAAATGGCATTTTAAAAAAGAGTTGTTATTACGGCTGATTAAATCTACAATAAGTATAAAAAATACTCTTTACACCTATTCCTACGTTAATATTTATATAACATGCTTTTTCAACAATGTTAAATCTAAATCATTTAATACTTACTGATAATTATTACGTTTTTAAAGTTTGATGTCTTTTCATTAGAATCGATGATGCAATATTATAAAATCGATGTGTGTTAGAATCCTCGCGTGTCAGCCCTAGTATAAATTATCTGTGGTCGATGTTCTGTCGCTGTCTATTAATAAAGCGTTTATGAAGATTTCAGTACAAAAATGTTTGGAGATAATTGTCCAAATAAGAGAAAAGGTACCAAATTTTATAGTCATCGTTGATTTTAAATATTTATATGTTGGTCGTTCACTAAGCGCATTAATTACATTTTGGGCTAAATTGCCTCGATTCATTTACGCATTAAAAATATCAAGTTGAAGTTGGCTTATTTATTCTATTGGTTATATTAAGACTAGAATCCCGTTTTAATTAGAAATCTGTAGGAGTTTTACTTCATAAGAAATTCACGTATTTTATAATATACCAATATTATAATTGTAAATTGAGTTTGATGCATAAAAAACGCTAAAAAATATTTATAACACGGTAGGAGAAAAGTTACAAATTAAGGGTATTTATATAATTTAACTACAATGTTTAATATTTTGAAAAAGGGCTTAAATATGAATAGGTAATCAAATTCCGTTAAATCTAGCAGTACTTCAAGAAAATCCAAATGTCTTCCTTATTCCTTAAACATCTATGATTTTATATTTATCCTTAGTGTTTCTTTAGAGTATACAACAATTTAATCACTGAATGATGATGTGGATAATTACATAAGACGAAAATTAAATTTTTATTAAGATTATAGCATATTATGGTTTTATTTATAAAAATGACATAATTTTTATTAATAAGTTTTTAGACCTTGTTAAAGACAGTAAATAAAATGACTTACATTTTGTAAGATTCAGTTAGTTTTATTGAACCATTAACTTATTTACACCAGTTGCAGTCTGATCAAATTAATCTTTAAAAATAACGTATTATTTTTTTATTATTTTAGATGGAAGCAGAGAAGAAATTAATCCAAATACTTTACAAGGTGTTGTTACTTCACTTAACTGTCGTACCATTAGAATTGGTTCTTATAGATATACACCAAAGGAAAAGGTAGGTTTTTTGTTAGAAAACCTGTACAAATAAAATGTATTTACCAATAAAATATTGTCATATTTTCTTTTAGGTATACATATCAAGCAAAGGTATTAAAATTGTTGCACCTTCACTTAAAAACGAATCTAGAGAAGTAGCATTACAAATACAATTAAAAGAGGTTGTAAGAATATTAGTCCATTTTGGGAAAGGACTGCCTGTAATTTTTTTGTACACTATGAGCAAATGTGGAGGTTACATAAGAAAAGCTTTAGATATGACAGAAGAATCAGGTGAGTGCTATAAATTATTGTAAGATGATTTATAAACAGTTTTAATCACAAGAGAATGAAATAGTCATTTTATTTTAAATAAGAACTTGTTTTTGTAGTATTTATATGATTTAAACTTATTAAATAATTAATTATAATGTTTATGTAGATTACTGTCTATACCACAAATTTATTTTCTTTAATGGATTTTAGGCCCATATTACAATCCTATGTCAGTAATAGATCCTTTTAAAAGGATTACATTGTTACCTGAGAGTATCACAGATGATGCAAAAAATGCCTTAAAAATTTTATTTGGTAAGGTAATGGATGAACTGAATGCACGTGAAGCTAATGACATTTTAGTAAGGACATGTCCCAAGGATAGCAATAATGTTTCCAAGATAACAACTAAACCTGTAAGCTCATCAAACTCTGGGCCTAAAAGGTAATTATGACTAGTGTATATAACTATTTTATTAGATTTTCTGAGGAGGTCTTAGAAAAGAAGAAACATAATGGGGTAAAAACAAATTTCATTATGCTCTTATGATTATAGTATTTTTTTAACAATTTTGATTTCATTAAATTAAAATGGAAGTTGGTGCAAGTATGATTATACAAAAATAACATTATGCTTTTGAACTCTAAAGTAATTTCTGCTAAAGTTTTGTTGGGACTTATTTGAGTTATAATAACTATATTTTTGCAATATATTGAATTCTAAATTAATATTAAAATTACATTTCAATTAGCTTAATCAAGTTCCATTAGATAGTATAAAATTTTGTAATGTTAACAAACTTGATACTTAAAATGGGTAAAAGTATATTTTATATTTGACATAAATTTATTGTATTATAACAAAAATATTATTTCATTTCAGTGCAAACCCAGCAGAAATAAGACAAATCTTAATTTATCCTCCTGGTAAAGGTGGTATACCAATAAATACAGAAGACTATATGTGCTTAGCACAAGATCAATTTTTAAATGATGTTATCATAGATTTTTATTTAAAACATTTAGTTCATGATATTTTAACACAAGGTCAGAGAGAAAAGACTCATATTTTTAGTACATTTTTTTATAAAAGGTTAACTACTAAACCAAGTAAGGTAAACAAAAATTCAAATCCACATGAGTGGGACAATAGCCTGACTGCAGCACAAAAGCGACATGCACGAGTTAAGACATGGACAAAAAATGTTAATATTTTCGAAAAAGACTTTATTGTAGTTCCTATAAATGAAAACTGCCATTGGTTTGTGGCTATAATCTGTTTCCCCAGTTTAGAAGGATGTCGAAGTATGATTGACAATAGAACAGTTAATCCACAGGAAATAAAAAAAAGAGGTAAGCACATATGGTACTTAATAGTAAAAACTTGTTTATTTTACACTCAATGTTCAAAACTTTAGTAACAGAATACACAGAAATGAAATACTGTAAACAGTGTTTTAATGTTATACTGTGAAACTGTGTGAAAACTGTGAAACTGTATGAAAACTATGTGAAACTGACTAGTACTGATCCTTCAGCTGTTTGTATATTTTTTAAAAATATCACACTCATAATTCATAATAGTATTTTAAAAACACAATTTAAAACTTACAATTGTTTTGTTTTTATGACAGAACGACGGTCTTCAATACAGATAGGTAATACAACAATCACCCCTTTAACAAAGCAAGAGCAGCTGACATTAAATTGTGACTCCGATAATCTCAGTGAACGTGATGAAGCAGAAGCAGATGTTAGTGTGATTTTTTCCAATGTTTTTTTTTTACATTAATTGCCTGTCCATAACAAATATATCAATTCCTCTGGACCCAAAAAGCGTAACTACCAAAATATTTTTTTTTAGTGCAGCATAAACAAAAAAAACATTTCTCTTCATATCTTTTTTATTTTTATAGTTGTGTTAAAATTACACAGGGCAGAATTTCTCGGAATTATATTGGCCACATACGTTATTTGGTAAAAAAAACCATTTCTTTTATTTATTTAACTTAAAAGCTGAAAAAAATCATGAGCATAACTTTAAATATACTAATAGATAGAGCTCAAAAAACTGTGTTAGAATATATTTTCACCATAATGGCGCTTACGCCTTTTGAGACCAGACATCATTGTACATTAATGTAAATATTTTTTTATGTATAGTAATTATGTTAAAAACATTACATTTAATACTGTACCATTTTTCTAAAATTACATATGTTTTATTATTAGGAAAGTGATTTAGATATGCAATGTGACTCAGATGAAGATGAATTAGAAAAAAGTGAAATCAAAGTAGAACCTCAAGCTCTTGGCAAAAATGATCCAATTAAACAGTAAGCCTGTTCCTTTTGTTCAATTAATTTGTCCAAAATATTTATATTTCATAAAAAAAATATTTTTACAGACCTTGTATATTAATTTTCGACTCATTGGCTGGTGCATCTAGATCAAGAGTTGTTGCTACGTTACGTGACTACCTCACTTGTGAATACCAAGCAAAAGTAATATACATTGTTTAATACTTAATTCAATGTAATAACAATGTTATTTTAAACAGACATTAATTATTATATTTTATTTATAGATGTGTAGAAGCAAAGTTTTTAACAAAGATAACATAAAAGGAAGTTGTCCAAAAATACCTCAACAAAATAATTTTACAGACTGTGGTTTATACTTGTTGCAATATGTAGAACAATTTTTTAGGGTAAGAAGAATGAATTCATTAGTTCATTAAACATTAGATACAGTATGGCAAATAAATATTTTGTAATTTAATTTTCAGGACCCAATTTTGGATTATTCTATACCCATAAAGCAGTTGGCTAACTGGTTTGATGAAATAATAGTGACACGGAAACGAGAAGAAATTTCCATGTTATTAAAATCACTAATGCACAGATACAATCCAGAATCACATTTAACTTTACCTGACATCACATTCCCTACATTAAACGGTAATAACTATTAATCATCATCATCACTAATTAGCCTGTAGATGTGTGCTGCTGAACATAGGCCACCTTGACTGAGAGTAATTGTCGTCACGAATGCATTAGAAGTTGAAGAGCGTAATATCCTAAATATTGCAAAAAAAAATCCTAGTTGGTTAGTCTTAGTCATTCTATAACGATCTATAATCCCAAATAGTAGTGTGGCAAACATTACTGTGTTCCGATCTGAAGGGCGCTGTAGCTAGTGTAATTACTGGGGTAACGAGACTTAATACCTTATGTCTCAAGGCGACGAGCGCAATGTGGTGCAGTGTGTACCATCTTAACTAGCACCACATTGTCATGGGCAAGTGTATCACTTACCATCAGGTGAACGTCTTGCTTGTCTCTTTGTAGGATAAAAAAAAATGGATTCAAGTCAAAGTACATATTTCCATTTATTTGTGTTGTAGGTAAGTTAATAGAAACTGAAGAACAGCAAGATGACACATCTGAAAGCGACAAAGGAAACAACAGCAAAAGTTCTAAATCTGAATGTAAAGAATCTGAAGCACCAACTCTTACTTTCCTAAAACAAATGCCTACTGGAGATATATTAGTCAAGCGTAATTTTTCAGATTCTTCTGATACAATTCATTTAAGAAAAACTATTAGATTATCAAATGATGCTGAAAATAGATCAGTGGTCTCAATAAAGCAAGAATTAATCAAGAAAGGCGAGAATGATAATCAAATACTTATTCCTATTAAATTACACACAAGTGACTTAGTTAAGGACATTCAAAACACATTATTAGTTAATAAAAATAAAACACTTGGTGACAAAAAATATGGTGTACATAATCAGAATGTATCCAGTGTGAATTGTATTCGTCAGAACTCTAGTGACAGTGACAGCAACACATTTTTAAAAACAAGACGGTTAAGCAAAATTGAAGATGTAGTGAATGAATCAAACAAGAAGTTTAAACGGAATGAATGTTAAAAATGTTGGTTGCATGTCCATTTACCCCAATTTATTAAATTATTAATATTATTAAAATGTATAGTTGTTTCGGGGATTTGTAAATATTAGTTAATGCTATTTACGACTTGTATTTAATACTGTACCTATTTTATAAAAACAATGTAAAGGTTAAAATTTTACTTGTGTATTATATTAGCTTCCATTAAATGAATTTGATAGTAAGTTAAGTTAGTTAACGTGACTTTTCTTTAATTTTTAACATATTTTTAGTTATCTTATAAGATCCTAATGAAGGAAATAAAATTAAAGGAATTATTTAGTAATCTTTTAACTTGTATATCCTGCATGTATAAAAACTTATACAAATTGTTTTAAGGGATACAAAGATGAGATGAACATGGCTGTGTCAGCATATAAATTGCTACATACTGCAGGCTTTTATTCTTTACATTTATATGAAAAATAAAATTTTGCTTTGGAGTTTGTCATTTATATATCAGGTTATTGTGTACTTTATTTACTAGAAATTAAACACTACAGATCAACACT
This sequence comes from Byasa hedistus, assembly GCA_029286795.1. NCBI lineage: Eukaryota > Metazoa > Arthropoda > Insecta > Lepidoptera > Papilionidae > Byasa > Byasa hedistus. The sequence goes on from JAGSMW010000008.1 coordinate 5,580,091, forward strand.
TTGTTTTGGTATAAATTGTTAACTTTTTAACATACAATATTAAAAGCGCTATTTGGCATGTTCAAATGCAAAACATTTTAATGCGTGTATTCCTATTTTTTTAAATAACTCCATCTAAACAAAAAAAAAATATGTTAAATTCCTTCGACGCGCGTACGCCGAGGTGTTTCTTGTGTAATTATGAGCCTAAGTAACATTTAACTAGAAACATGTTGAAAGCGAGGTCGCCTTCATATTAGCCGCAAAGTGTCGTGCGGGATTAGTCTCCTTGGTTACATCCTATCTCTCCACTTAATAATTGAAAAAATATTACGAATAATTACATAAGAAAAAAAAAATGTAATAAGTGCAAAACCGTGGTTATACGTGTACGCGGTTTAAGGTTGTATGAGCGATCCAACAACTCGATGTCGGTCCTGGTGCTCGGTTGCTCCTCTCCCGGAAACGTGATAAACCTCTAAGACGGAATCTCCGTTTTTCATCACATTTCCGATCGGCGGTAGGGCACTACTCGGTTTGCGTGTTTCCATAGTCGCGTTAAACGATGGTATAAATATATATATTCTGAACATTCGCGAACCTATTTCCACAACAATTGTATATTTATTGCCGTTATTATAATATCTTTTTACTAATACTATATTGTTATAAGTAATGCTTCAAAATTATCGACTTAGACGGAGGATGAGTTTGTAAGTTCAGAATTTTAAGCTTTAAACTAGTAAGGTAGAGTATATATGCTCTTAAAATTGTAAATCGACTTGAAAACTTATTAGGTTCTCGTCTCAGGTTATAAGGGGATCGAAACATTCATTAGATTTCATTTACATCATGTAGTTCTGTAACCCTTTTGCCGTATTTATCAAGTATTGGCCTTATAGGGTTTAAATAAAATACTCCAAATTATTGCATTTAGCAAATGTAACTAATAGTTTTTAAACAATCTTAATATTGAATTACTTATACAAGATAAGTAAGAAAAAAAAAAGATAACCCAGCCCTACGTTTTTTTTTTGTCATGACAAACGTTGCTATTTATAATATGCAAAGACTTCTCAACGTGTTTTCGCTTTATTCAATTGTGCGAAATTTTTTTAATATCCTTGTGACTGACTAGTCATTCTACCCTAGCCGAGTCTATAAAAGTACAAAAACTAGTGTTTATTTGTAATTGAGATAATTTATGAAAGCCTTTTAAAGTATTCAGCAAAAGAAATGGCATAATCTTACGATATTTTACTAATTAATTAATAATACAAAAAAATAACAGTAACAGTACAAATAACAGTTATACACTGAACCATGGTTTTATCTGTACTGTATCTGTGCCTTATTCTTACATGACATTTTATGATATAGTGAGTGCTGAGTGGTTATGTTCATTGATAACAAGTTTAACATCCTTCAATGTCGTGAATAATTATTTATTTAAATAAATAACGGAAGTTGTAACAGAGAAATGGTTGATGAAGAAAGACTCCAGCGTATTAAAGTTAAATATTTTGCAGTAACCTTAAATTTTTTATCATAATAAGCCAAAACTAAAAAAATATTAAAATGTTAATTTTGTAGCTGGAGCATTTTTGGCATCTGTAGCAGGAATATCGGCATTCGCTGGTTTTAGTTTTACTTTAGCAGCTGCAAAGAAAGCAGATCCAAAATATTTTAATAAAGGTATGAGACAATAACAGTCATGAAATGTTTTAGGAAACTTGGAAAACAATTTTATTATTATTATAAAGTTCTTTTATATAAATTGTTTCAATTTAAGGTTTACATAATAGTGCAGAGTTATCGGATGCTGGCGTATTATTAGCCTTACGCGCCCTCGGTTGGGGTACACTGTATGCGATAGCTGGTACTTCGTGTTTATGTTATGGCATATGGAAATTTTCCGGAGCTAAAGATGTAAGATGCATTTATTTAAGTAGAGATTTATGTCTTATATAATTACTTGCTATTCATATTATAATTTTTTTCAGTTAAAAGATTTCAGAGTTAAAGTGGGAAATATACTCCCAGTGATACCAAAAAATAACCCCCCACAATCGAGAACAGAATTCAGTGGTCTCAATGATTTTCTTACCTATATAGCAAAGGACTACAAAAAGGATAAGTAAAAATAGCTTTTCTTGTTGAACATTTTTATTGTATTATGTAAATAAAATATTAATTACATAGATCTTGTTTTATTATGAATTCTTCTTTATATGAAGGTCCATCATTACAACTTTTTTTACAAGTGTAAATAGCTAACACACCCCAATCCAAACTATTAAAATCAATCCCGACATTAATAAAGTTCAGCAGCTGTGGCATAACCTACAACAAAAATAAGTTTGAAGTAACTGTTTATCATGCGTCATAACACATATTTAAACTTTTAGTTTTGTTATTGTAAAATAATTAATAAAAATGAAGTCCCTGACATCTATCAGTTCCGCAAGCTATGAGCTCTGCCTATTGCAAGATTAACTTCAAAACAAGTATGCCTATCTCTGGGTCTTTCAGATCTCCACATTTCTGATTTGATCAAGCAAAGATACTTCATGCATCACCCTCTCTATCACTGCTGTGTGACAAAATCCCTTGGGAGTCACTGGTTTTAAACAGTACAATGCTGTGTTTTGTGGAATACAAGAGACCTTGGTCCATTGGTTGATATGATAAATGAAAGTTATTGTAAAATCTAACCTGAAATTCAAATTGTCTTTCACTGTCACAACATTGACACTTTGGGATGTCAATCAAAGCATTTTCTGTTTTTTCGGTAATCCACAATGGAGTTCCACCTCTATCATATCTTAACACTTGTTCAGGGTGTCTGGAAACTCTTTTGTTGAATTTGTTAAATACTTTGTCTTTAGGAATATTTCTAGCATACTGCTCTAATTCACTTTCGCTGATATCACTTAGAGTACCAGTATTTTTTTCATTCACCATTTTCCTTAATTTTTCCATTTCTTTATTTTCATCAACAATGGTGTTCTCCTCCTTAAATAACATTCTCATTTATTAAATTATTTTTTCACTTAAACACTAACTGGTATATACACTATATCAAATTCATTATGAATAGATTTCATAACTATGTATTATAAGGAATACATTAAATGTACACAAAATTTAATGATTAAATGAGTATGGCCTCATCCAAGCTGACATTTTACCTTACAACATGTACTGACATGAACATATCAAAAGTGCACAGGATACCAGTGATTTATCTCAATGCTGCATATTATTTATTATAACATAATTAATATAGGATGTTTTATTATATTCTACTTATTATAGTTAGGCAACTTATTGATAACATTGTTGAATTACTAAAGAAGTGATTGGATGCATATAGATAAAAATTACTTGATAGAGACAGGTGTCCAAAAGTTGACCTCTGCAAAGTACAATGGTCAAGAAGTTATAAAAAATCTACATACTTCATAAAATATAAGTAAAAAACAAACCTCATCTTCTGCATCTACAACCAGTTCCCATTCATTAAAAAGAATTGATCTTCCAGAAACGGTCACAACGAAGTTAGGAACAGGTAAAATTTCACCTCCCTGTAAAATTTCTATTATTGGTTTCCACCTCAAACAGTAAGTATTAGTAATAGTATTTAATTTATTTTACTTATCCAAACCTTTTACCATACCTGCAACTTTAAACAATCTTCTTTATGACTTTTATGCCAATCTAGTATTTGATGCTCACGACTACAATAAAATGTTTTTTTACATTTTGAACAATGTGAAGGCCCCTTTATTCCACAAACATAACATAAATTGGACCAATTTTCCATTGAAAAACTCTGCAAACACAATATAATCAACTTTTAAAAAATCTAAATAAAGTGCATTACATTTTGATTAATAATAGATACCTCATTTTCATTTTCTGGATAAGGGTGAAATGAGTAGAATATATTTTCACGTGGTAACTGACATCGTAATACTATAAAATTATCTGCGGAATTTGTACGGCAGCATGATCCATTCCGGCACACAAATATAAATATTGTTCTGTGGAAACAATCATCCCTTTCTTCATAAGGTGCGTATACCTACAAAACAATAGGTCATGGTTTTTCAATTATTACCACATTGTTGGTAAGTTACTAGAATCTTAGATAAATAAAATACCTGGCATAGAAAAACAAACGGATTTTTACACTTTTTGCAGGTTAGCTGGGCTGGAGAGCAAATATTTTTAAGATCTAACCAAGCCGGTTTTCCTCCCACTTTACTAGGAAAAAATTTTGGATGTAGGAGCCAGTTGGATTTTTCTTCTAGAACTCCTATATCAACGGGATTACTTGTCATTGTAAGATATGCTTTTACAACTTGGACTATTTAGCATGTGCTACTAAACTAAGAATATTTATTATGTACTAAACTTAAAACATTAATCGTAACAGGTATGTAAAATAATATAACATCCAGTCACTGTCATTTCATTTGACGTATAGTTGCAGCTGTTTAGTAACAAATCACCTTTTAGTTTACTGAAATAAGACAATAATAATAGTTTATTTACTTGTTATATCTACCATATAGATATCTCCCCATACATGTTTGTAAGTTAAGTCGAAAATTAGAAAGTCTAATAAAAAGATTAAAATGGTATCTTTTTATGTATTTACTTTTTCTTAAGGAAAGTCAGTTATTGGAAATGTCGTTAATCAGGGTTATGCCTATACCTCTTTATGACGTATTTTAAAAATATTAATAAGTTGATATATAAAAGTCATATATTTATTCATGATGGCTAGATGGTCTTTATTCCTTTGCCTTTTTGTTTGATGAATTGCAGGTTACGGTTATCATATATTATCAATAGCACTAAAAAGTTATGATTATTTTGGAGTAGAGTCAATTATTAATTGATAATTAAATATAATGAAGATTAAAAACAACATTTCAGATCTATTTTATCATGCTAAAACCAATGACACCTATTTAAACGTGTGTGCCCCTATGGTTAGATACAGCAAAATACAATTTCGAACACTTGTGAAAAAGTTTGTAATATTTAAATCCATATCATTTTTTTTTTAATAATAATGCTGTTTTAAAAATATTTTAAATAAGTATAATGCTACTGTCTTCAACAATGTACTATTCAAGAAAATAAAATAAAGTTTATTTACGTTATCTAAATTGTACCATAACATGATGTTGTAACACGAGGTTAGAATTTCTATTAAAGTTTAATTGACTTTTAAAATATTTAGTGCTAAAATTATTTATCAATAGTGAAAGAAAAGTACTAGAAAGTCAACGAGTTGCTTATAGTGTAGTAGTTGCCATTACTTTTAAGGTAACAATGTATTCTTCTAAATTAACAAACTTTTTTTGTTTTTTAGCTACAAAATTGATTTGGCGTTTACACCGATGATTTTAGCAGATTCATTTTGTCAAAATGCCAAGGCACGTTCAAGTGAATTTACAACAACTGATAATGACTCTCCGCTGATTGTACAATTTGCTTCCAATAATATTGATGATTTCGTAGATGCCTCAAAATTAGTGTATCCATATGCTGATGGAGTAGACTTAAATTGTGGTTGTCCACAGAGGTGGGCAATGAAAGATGGTTATGGTTGTTCTTTGTTGTCAAAGCCAGAGGTGGTAAATGAACTGGTTAAAGGTGTTAAGAATTGCCTTCCATCCGATTTCAGCATATCTGTTAAGATAAGAATACTGAGTGATTTAAAAAAAACTATCGCATTGTGTCAACAGCTGGAAAAGTGTGGTATTACATTTTTGTCAATACATGGGCGCACACCATCACAAAAAAATGGAGATGATATTGATATTAATGCATTAAAAACTGTCTGTGAATCGGTTAATGTACCTGTTATCGTAAATGGTGGTATTAAAACTTTAGCTGATGCAAATAACTTGTATAATTTTACTGACTGTAATGGAGTAATGGCAGCAAGTGGCATACTGGCTAATCCTGCTTTGTTTACTGGAGTGAAAACAACTCCCACATCTTGCATTAAACTGTGGATGGACATGAAGAATATGTCTAAAAATAAAATTACCTTCCAGTGTTATCATCACCATTTAGTTTTTATGCTTGAAAAAATACTGACGAAGCAACAGAAGCAAATATTTAATAATCTGTGTACATTTGAAACTGTGGATACATTTTTGATGTCTAATTTTTCTTTGAGTGAATCAGATTCACATCCTAAATATAATTTGGGTAATTTCATTGAATGTGAATACACGAATGAAATTACTTTAAAACATTCAAACAAGTGTAGGCGTTGCAGTAAAAGTATTTGTTATTGTGTTTGCGGCATTTACAATTATGATTCTAACTGTGGACAATTTTTCACTTCATGTGTACAAAGTAGTGATAATTTAGATTTAATGGATTGTAATTTATTTGAGGAAATAATATAGATATAAAATGTTTATTTACATTTACCTAAGTTTTTTATTTTCCCATGTGCTGATAACAATATTTTATTTAAATATTACTTAATAATAATACCTTTAAATGAATTTTTAACAACATTTTCAACTATTATGACCCTTTGCATAACTGCAGTAGCTTTGTTCTAGGTTTTTTTTAGATGTTACAGTAATTACAAAATAGAATATGGTGAAGCATTAGTTGCGCACTACTGTTTGGTGGTAGGAATAAACTAGAACTGGATAATCTTCGACCAACCATTAAAACTTTGATTAAATAATATTGAGGAGGAAATTTTTGATAGATACCTACCCATACCGTCCTGTAAGCTCCGTATTTCTCGAACAGTGACGACTAGAACGAGATGCTCTGTTCGGAAAGATACGGTAGTACAAATTTATACAGCTTGCTGGAATTTACTGACGAGTGCATGCTCGAAAAGCAACATGGTATTGACGCTCATGACATGTCAACCCCGGAAGCGGTCGCATAAGGACAAGTTTTAAGAGTAAATATTTTGGTGATAAGAAGGTGATTGTGTAGCTGAATAGAAGCTGAGAAATGTGTACTTTCTCAACTTAGAAGATATTATCTTAAGGTTCATGAGAAGATGTTAGGGTTGTCCATAGTTTGTACAAAATATCAATACCAGGCTACGAGCTGAGCAGGACGTTCATCGGTAAGGAATACTGCACCACATTGCACTCGTCGCCTTGAGCCGTATGGTGTTGTCTCGTTACCCCAGTAATTTTACTAGCTTACAGCGCCCTTCAAACCAGAACAGTAATGGTTGCACAATATTACTACTACGCTACTACTAGTAAAACCTGACCTGATGTCAAAATATTAATCTAATATATAAAATTCTCTTGTCACAATGTTCGTTCGCATACTCCTCCGAAACAGCTTGACCGATTCCTATGAAATTTTTTATGCATATTCAGTAGGTCTGAGAATCGGCTACTAATCTATTTTTCAAACCCCTAACTGATCAGGGTCGCCCACTCCAAAAAAAAATAATTTATTTTTTGGATATTTTTATTCTATTTTATATTTTTATTATGTGGCATCAAAAACTACATACAACCCTACATTTTCACTTTTCTATCACCAGCTCCTGCTTTTTAATGGTAATTTTAATATGTTTTTGTCCCGTTCGATAACATCAATTATACATGGCCACGTATCAAATCGCGTGGCCATAAACTCAAAAAAGAACTTCAATTATTATCACTTGGTAAGTTATCCCCTCCACGTGTCTACCGGTGTCACCTCTCACCAGTACACAGCACGGAGTGGGGATGACAACAAATTCTATTTCTCTCAAACATTTTGCCTTCTGTCACTCCCTCTACATATAAATATATTCTCAAGCAACTTTATTATTTATTTCTTATATTATATTAATAACTAATATTATTGAATTTAATTTATTATTAATCTATCTATATATATAAAAATGAATTGCTGTTCGTTAGTCTCGCTAAAACTCGAGAACGGCAGGACCGATTTGGCTAAATGTGGTCTTGAATTATTCGTGGAAGTCCAGGGAAGGTTTAAAAGATGAGAAAATATAGAAAAAGTGCCCGGAATATGGTAAAAACAACAATTTCACTTTTCCATTAAGGTGACCAGATTTTTAGACGGACAAAGCGGGACAGCTCTGAAGGAGTAATAATATCGTAATAATTTTTTACTTTTAACATAAGTACAATTTATGAATACAAAAAAATGTATAATATTTTATTCCTTAACATATTTTTTATTTGAGTGAATTTGTTTCGGTAGATTTTTGTTATTTTTAAAATATTGTAAAAACCTCCACAAGAATTTGTCAAATTAGTTTGATTGACTTGAAATATTTGCAAAATTTTATTCGTATATTTCTTTAAAGGTTAAGGTCATCAATATAAAATATAAAGACTACAAGTATTTTAGCTTAGTTTAAGAAGATTTATGTATTTATGAATTATTCCTTAATTTTCTATGGCAAGAAGCAGAACACGAAGTGTATAACCTGAGAGACAAATACATTGTAACTGGGTAGCAAAAGCAACGTGTTACGCAAAACAATGGTTTTCATAAATATAAAATTTAACTTAATTGTAAAAGTCGGGATTTTTGAAAAACGTCGCGTGACGCGGGACTAATTGTGAAAAATCGAGACTGTCTCGCCAAAAGCGAGCGTCTGGTCACTTTACCTTGGATACATAAAAGTCAGATATTTGAAATTCGTCCCGTCATTTAGAAACTAAATACAATGTAAAAGAAAATTTTTGTTTTTGACATTTGACATTGACAACCAACAATTTCTGATTGCAACTATAATATTTTACGAGAAAAGGCGGCCAAATTGACCACCACGCAGACAATTTTTGAAGGATTTTTATTCTTTTATTTTATACGTCTACACATGACACTGGCTCACTCACTAACCGTGCTCATGCCATCAATTGGGAAGAAGAAGAATATTTTACGAACTTTAGCGGGAATCTGGGCGTGATGGACGCGATGTCTCGGTTGAATTTTTATTTTTTTGTGCATAATGCAGTTGAATGTTCAATGTGAGTGTAGTATCATGCAATAAATTAGTGTGTTCGTGTGCAGCTATTGTAGAATTCAGGCAGGAACAGCGTTGTCCTTAGTTCAGATTGGTTCAAAATTGGAGTTAAGTCTTAACTTTACTTTGTTGATCTTTTGTGATAGTGACACTATTTACCACTGAAAATTGAAAATTGTAAACAGAAAACTGAAAACCGTAAACTGGAAATGGAAAATTGAAAACAGAAAGTTGAAAGTTCAAAGTTGGAAAATTGGAAAATTGGAAATTGGAAATTAGAAATAGGAAAATGGAAAATGGAAAATGGAAAATGGTAAATGGAAAATGGAAAATGGGAAATGGGAAATGGGAAATGGGAAATGGGAAATGGGAAATGGGAAATGGGACATGGGACATGGGAAATGGAAAACGGAAAATGGGAAATGGGAAATGGGAAATGGGAAATGGGAAACCAGAAATCAGAAATCAGAAACCAGAAACCAGAAACCAAAAACCAAAAACCAGAAATCAGTAAACCAGTAAACCAGAAACCGGAAACCGGAAACCGGAAACCGGAAACCGGAAACCGGAAACCGGAAACCGGAAACCGGAAACCGGAAACCGGAAACCGGAAACCAGAAACGGAAACCGGAAACCAGAAACCAGAAACCAGAAACCAGAAACCAGAAACCAGTAACCAGTAACCAGTAACCAGTAACCAGTAACCAGTAACCAGAAACCAGAAATCAGAAACCAGAAACCAAAAACCAGAAACCAGAAACCAGAAACCAGAAACCAGAAACCAGAAAACCAGTAATCAGTAACCAGAAACCGGAAACCGGAAACCAGAAACAGAAACCAGAAACCAGAAAACCAGGAAACCAGAAAACCAGGAAACCAGAAACCAGAAACCAGAAACCAGAACCAGAAACCAGAAACCAGAAACCAGAAACCGGAAACTGGAAACCGGAAACAGGAAACCTGAAACCTGAAACCGGAAACCAGAAACAGAAACCAGAAACCGAAACCAGAAACAGAAACCAGAAACCAGAAACCAGAAACCAGAAACCAGAAACCAGAAACCAGAATCAGAAACCAGAAACCAGAAACCGGAAACCGGAACCGGAAACCGAAACCGGAAACCGGAAACCGGAAACCGGAACCTGAAACCGGAAACCGGAAACCGGAAACGGAAACCGGAAAACCGGAAACCGGAAACCTGAAACCTGAAACCGGAAACCGGAACCGAAACCGGAAACCGAAACCGGAAACCGGAAACAGGAAACCTGAAACCGGAAACCAGAAACAGAAACCAGAAACCAGAAACCGGAAAACCGGAAACCGGAAACCGGAAACCGGAAACCGGAAACCAGAAAACCAGGAAACCAGAAACAGAAACCAGAACAGAAACCAGAAACCAGAAAACCAGGAAACCAGAAACCAGAACAGAAACCAGAAAACCAGTAACCAGAAACCAGAAACAGAAACCAGAAACAGAAACCAGAAACAGAAACCAGAAACCAGAAACAGAAACCAGAAACCAGAAACCAAAAACCAGAAACCAAAAACCAGAAACCAGAAACCAGAAACCAGAAACCAGAAACCAAAAACCAGAAACCAGAAACAGAAACAGAAACCAGAAACCAGAAACAGAAACCAGAAAGAAGAAACCAGAACCAGAACCAGAAAACCAGGAAACCAGAAACCGGAAACCGGAAACCGGAAACCGGAAACGGAAACGGAAACGGAAACGGAAACCGGAAACCGGAAACCGGAAACTGGAAACTGGAAACCGGAAACGGAAACCGGAAACCGAAACCGAAACCGAAACCGGAAAACCGGAAACCGGAAACCGGAAACCGGAAACGGAAACCGGAAACCGGAAACCGGAAACCGGAAACCAGAAACCAGAAACCAGAAAGAAGAAACAAACAAACAATAGTTCATATTAAATTACAAGCTTTCACTGCTGTCTAAGCAATGTAGGTGCGTTCGTAACGCTAAACAGTCAATTTGTACTTTATTACAGCTGCACAAAATTCAAATTCAATTATTCTATCAAAACAGTGTGCGTATACGCGTCGGAGGATCTAACGCCGCGTGCCGAAATTAAATCGAATGAAATAATAACATAAATAGTCACAAAATGTAAGAGCTAAAGATCCACCATACTGATTTTCAATTTGGTCGGCTTCGCGATATTATTTCTTTTGTTTTAGTTTCGGCGCGCGACATGAAATGCATTCGTTTTCACGTCAATACATCAGTCGAGCACAAACCGCGTTACCATCTGGCGGACCTGACAGACTACATTCTGTCAAAAAGATTTGGAATGTGGCAGTTATTTGTTCCTAAAAAATTATTATAGTAAATATAACTTATGTACTTTAATTATAACTTTGGCCACTCTTCTGGAACCCACTAATATTTAAATATTAGTTATTAGATGAATATATGTAGTGCTGAACCCCACACACCGCCCATAACCAGGGTTCTGTTCAGGAGATTTTTTTGCCCCGGCTATAAAATAGGCAGGAACAAAGAACATTCCAATTTTCTTTGACAGAACGAAGTCTGTCGGGTCTGCTAGTTATGTATATAAAGATGTTATATTTACAAGATTGTTGTATTAAAACCAAGATTCTATCTGTAAACATTACTTTAACTATGTAAATATGTTCTCGGGACCCCTGCAAAGACATTAAAAGCTTAATTGCTTTTTAAAATTACCAGTTTTTAAGTTAGTAACCATTTAGTTGTACTGAGGAAGGGGTTAATTGCTCTATAAAATTTTTTGGTAATAAGAATTTTAATGTTAAGAGAAAGTTTGTGGAGATGTAATTTAAAATATTTTGTATAGAAATTTGACACGGAGCTTTAAAAATATTAAAAAAATGTGTATAGTTAAACTCGATGTCCACAAACGACACTATTTTGTAACACGTCGTTTGTTTACAGAATGAAATAAACAAAAGCGTTTTTTTGTTATATTATAAAAGTCTTTTTATTGAATTCATTTGAATGTTTACTTGTGTGTATGTATTTTATCAAAGATCTATTTATATTTTTTTTATCAACAGACAAACTTTTTGTCTCTCTGTTTGTTCCAGGTGATATATGAAACAGCAGGAAGATTATAACAGAACTTCCACGGGCAGATAGCTAAAGACATCAAACAGAATCGAGGATAATTTCATTTAAAAAAAGGAACTGCGGTCCCGTGCGAAAATTTAAAAGTCTTAAATTTATTATTTAGTGACAAGTGAAAAGTGTATTTGTAAGAAACGATAAGTTCATTTAGCACCAAAATTTTATTATATGAAATTAATAAATACTGCTATGTAATTAAATATTCGTTTGCCAAGTTCAAGCAGTAAACAATAATTTACTAAGTAATTATAGAAATAGTTATCATAGAATGGTTTCGACAATAATATCATACATATAAAATATTAGAGTTTATTCTAAAAGTCTTATGTAGCAGACAATAATAATATAGTAAAGAACTGTAAGCTACGTTTGTTACGTATTTTATGTATACACTAAGTATTTTTTATATTTTGACTGACACAAATATAAACTAAGACAAATGTGTACTTTTCTAATAAATCTCGTCATAAATTTATTACTAAAAATATAATGGCTCTCTAATTGTAGTTATCACGGTGTTTTTTTTTGTTGTTAAATGAAAGTCGGGCTACTCGTGTCATTGCGTTTGTGAGCTTAAAGGTGGCTGGTTGAATGACAAGTGCAGTGTAGAAGTTTAAGACTTTTGTGCTCAGTTCTAAGTATCAGTGCGCCAGTGTTAGTTCAGTCGATAAGTATCTGTAGTGAATGTAAAAAAATGGAAAAATAGGAAAAAATAAAAATTTAAATATAATAAATTCTTTAAAGTTAAAGTAAGTTGAAAAAAAATCAATAATTGTACACTTAACCATATCGTAACTTTATAAAATCATTTATCTTTTGCATAAATGGCATTGGTTCTCGACTTGGAGTAGGCTGCGAGTCCCAGCAATGGGAAGATTAAGTGATCAGTTTATTATGTTGATCTGTTATATTTGAACAAAGAATATAAAAAATAATGTTTTTCTATCCGTGTTTTATCGGCGGTCATAATGCTTAAATAGGATTTGATGAATAAAACGACGATTTTTAATTATTCGACACCGTGTATTGATATTATATTTTTAATTAAGATTTATACTGTATCAAATTATTTCAAAAAATCCATTCGCAATGAATTTTATTTTATTTTAATAATGTATCATAGCTTGATATAATACACAACATTTAGTTACCTCTTCTATAATCGTACAAGTTAATTTAATAAAACTTAAATTCAGTTTTTCATATTAATGATTTTTTTTTTAAAAACCGCCTCTAACTTGTTTTTATAGTGCTCTTTTTCAAGAATTATGTTCTTATCATCATGTTTTATTAATAATGTTATCGGAGCAAGTGAAAAAGTGTTTAGTCAACAATTAGATTTTATGACAGAAAGTAATTTTGGTTTAATGATTTTTATTTATTCAGAATAATTGCTTGTTATTTTAGAAGAAACTTGACTACCGTTATCTATACCTAACAAACAAACAAAAGTAAACATTTTAAATGTACAATTTTTTTACATTCTCATTTGGCTTTTAGATGTTGACTGTGGGAATATAGCAAATCAGTTATGGTAACATACATACAATATAAGCGTAGTAGTTAGACAGGCGGGTTCGAAAAAACTGTGGATCTGGAATCGAACCAGAGACATCTCGTTTTATAAAGCATGCAGTTAGGCACTACGCCGTAAATTTATTCTTCTCTTTATTTACCATGTTACTTATTGGCTTAAATTGAAGTATGAAGAGATCGATGAATGTTATAAAACAGGTGTGATAAAGAAAAGCGATTTAGATTTGACTTTATTCGAGAAAAAATATTTGATTTGCGCTTTCACGAATGGTGCTACTTCGAAAACGATGACCTGGTCTTACATATGTGTTTAGTTAATTTAGCTTCGCAGTCGTGTTGGGTCCATCGAGTTCACACGGGCCGCACCAGCGGTACCGAGCAGGGGCACTGTCCGTCTGTAGTTTGCACGCTCATATAAGAATTATTAAAGTGTGCCACAAACATAGCGTGTTCATATACGAAATATTTAGAACACACTACAACAACGGTCCCATAACTAACTAAATTATGAAATAATAACAGGAACTGCAAGATTATGATAATTATTTAATTTTGAGATTCGCGCCAAGTAAATATGTTTTAAATAATATAATTTTTCAACTCATTGAGAAGCGTTTTAAAACATATGCAATAAGTAGTCACTGAAAGAAATACTACCATCGTGTAGCAAACTGCAATTTTTTTTAAATGAAATTAATATTAAATTCATGCACTAGGTATTCACATTACCTAACTTTTATCTAAGATTCTAATTTTTATAAATAAACAAAATTGACGTACTGTTGCATTTTAAATTATATTAAGAATTATTGATATTCTTTTACAACAACACTTAAAAAAATTTGAAGTTGTAAAGCTCAAAGCTGTGATTTACTCGTACATAAAAATATGTCATAGTTTATCACAGCTAGATTTTAATAAAAACTTTTTGTCAGATTACGAAAATGATAATCCTTTAGATACTGTAGGCATGTTCAGGAATGGTCTATGTAAGTACTATGCAGGCGTGGTTACTACAATATATATCTTCAGACTTATGCAGCATGAGTATCACATAATTTGAGATTATTAAAATGAAATATGATTTTTTTTTGAATATTGCAGATGTACGAATGGCGTTCAACGATAAATGGTACGATGTAAAGTTGGTCTGTAGTAGTCACGTCATAAACTTAATGTACACCGCATTGTTCTACGCACCGCATTGTGCTAGTGCTGGCAACTACTTGGGAGTAAGTTAAGACATAAGTCCATTTTTAATTTATTTACTGAAACGAAAAGCTAATTATGTAGATAGTTAAACAATTTATTAACCTAACTGGTCTTTAGTATGTCTCGTTACCCTAATTCCTTTACTTAATTAACTACAACGCCTTTTAAATCGAAACATGAACGTTTATACACTTCTGTTTTTGGCAGAAATAGACGCTCTCCGGTAATAAACGGTCTCGGGCAATAACATACCACCAACAGATAATAGTAATCTAATTATGTAGTTAAATGTGTATTTTACCATAACAAAACTCTGTATATAAATACATTTAACTATTACTTTTTAAAGAAATTGTCTTGTCGTGTGCCGCAAAAGAAACCTCTGGCTTACAATATTTGTCAGATTTCGACACTGAAGTTGTGTTGACTGTATATTTCATGTATCCTTAACATCTAGTAAAGATTAGCGATAGAACGAAACTGTTTTGTATAATACGAAAGTAAGATAGCGGAAAGTAATAACGCGACCTCATTGGATTCTGCAAACAGTAAATACCACCAGAATATTAATCTAAAGAAAGGCGCGGAGATAGAAGAAATTTTGTGTGAAACATAATGTTCGTTTAATGATAGAAATTCAGGATAAAGAGAATTTTTAGTATAGTGTTAGTAAAAATTTCAACTCATCATCTGCACAAGATCTTTAGTCACAATTTGAGGGCCAACAAAGAGAGTTATTCTTACGTGAATTATTTATTGAGAGGAATGCTCAAAACGGTAACAGTAACGGTTTGTCGCCAGGCGTGCTGGAAATATCAAATGAACGCTATCGTGTTCCGAGATCTGTTCTTTTCATGAATGCTGATGGCAAACATCTTAGTGCTAACGACACTCTCACAGAAACTTCAAAGATGTCCCCTGAATTTAGATCTTATTTATGTTAGATGTGTAATGGATTGTTGCAGCCATGTGAAAGTTTACGCCCCTCTTTAAACAATTACAGTTTTAAGAACTATGGAGAAATCTGTTTAAAAATATTAAAAAGTTATATCCCTTTAAGGTTGGATAAAATTCATTTATTTGGGTCCGTGATTGGAATAAAAGCTTTAAGAATGTCACTACCGAAACGTATCGATTCTGCACCAGAGGAAGTGGAAAAAGAATCTTTGATGAAAGAATTTAGAAATCAAAGTGCGGATTTTTATACAACTCCACGTGAAAACATAGGTAAAGATTCAAAAAATGCAGCAACAAAAAATGTTATACTAAACAAAGTATTAAAGAGCCCTTGGTGTCCACGTTTAGCTTACTACTATAAACCTTTTCGTAAAAAAAGGAATGATGAAATACAGACTGATTTTGTTAAGGTGAGAAACAATTATTATACATTTATATATGCTATAAGTTCGTAAATAAAATTTACTAACACATTTACAGAGACAGGTCGAAATCGGTAATGATAAGAATAATAATGTAGATGATGTATTATCATCAGTAAATACTACTGCAGCGTCGGGAAAGGATTCAAATATTGAAATTAGAGATGTATTTGTAACGTCTCGTTTACTTTGTACACAAAGCATTAGAAACGAATTGAAATGCACAACTTGCAATCAGGTGAGTGTTTTTATTGTTTTAAAATTTTACTAATGTAGCAGATACAGAATTAATAATAATACGTAAAAATAACTTTTACGCCAATTTTACGTCATAAATGAAAATTGTCACCAAAAAAATTTTCACCAAAACTTTTTAGTTTGTATGAAGTATATATGTATTTGTAAATTTGCTTTCATCACAATGTTATCTTCATCGGTTCGAACACCAACAGCTCAATCCACATGAAAAAGCAAAATAACTTTGTTTACTTGAAGAGTTAGAGAGATGAGCCGTTAAGTGTTATCAAACATATCCAGACATTCAAATATTTGTCGATCACATCAAAACATTTATTTTGAAACGTTTACATGTCTAGCATGGTTAATGAAACTCAAAATGTTAAACAATTTGTTCCTCAGGTATTTACAAGTAGCGAGGCACTTACAAAGCATATGCGACGGCATTCGTCTACCACCCGTTACACATGCGGAGATTGTTACAAAACCTTTTCTCAGCTTCGTAATTTTAAGTATCACATGTCTGTGCATCGGGGCACTAAGGAATTTGCTACGACGTGCCCCGTTTGCGGAAAATATTTCAATGATAAAGGATATTTAAGCAGTCACATGAAAATCCACAGGTAAAATTGGAAAGGTTTGATTTTTTCAAGTTGAAATTAATAAACATTTTCTTTAATATTATTTTAAAATGTTTAAAACACACTCAAACAAAGTTCGGAACTCAGGGCATCGCTCGATGCCCATGGTTCTGGGGGCCACATTTTTTGCGCGACATCGCCCGATGCGCGCGGGCTTCGACGGATTAATTAACGGTTGCATTGGGTGTAAATAATTAAATTTACACGAAAGACGTTAATAATAAGAAAAAAATAAATGATTGAAGTTTATTTTCTTAATACGAGAAGTGACGAGGTGAGCCGAACATTCACTTGATGGTAGGACGGATAGGACCGCCCATAATAACGCGGCAGTATGTAAGATAATATAGACTGCACCACATTGTGCTCGTCGCCATAACATACATAATGTTAAATCTCGTTTCCCTAATAATTTAACTAACCAGGGCACTGTTGAAACTGGAGCATTATAAAGTATTAGTTTGCACGATACTATTCAGCGGCGGAGAAAAACTTATCCGTGCAGTTTCCAGCAATAAAAACCAGTAAAATTAGTTATTTATTCCTAATGTATAGTTAAAATCTAGTTTACGTATTGAAACTACTCCAAGTAACATAATATTTCAGAAATAATAAAGAATACAAGTGTACGATCTGTCCAAAATCATTCAATCAGAGGGTGGCTTATAACATGCATGTGCGAATTCATACAGGTAAATACATTTATGAATATTATCTATATTTCCTACTAATCAGTTTATTGTTATAATTTAGAATATAAATATGTTTATAGCATTGACAAATTGCAACAACAAATATTTAATTTATGGTATTATTTACACCCTATATGGTATGTTTACACTCTACTGTTGTGGTGTTGTGGGCTCCGATGGTACCTACCCAGACGGTCTCCGGGAATGGGGGCCTAATATAAAATTCAACATTAATTTTAATGTTGTTACTTAAAGTTCTCCCACTTTTGTGGGTAAAGTAATTAAAACCACTATATAAATTTATCTATTAATAAGAAAATTAGAAGAAGTAAGTAAATAAAAAGACGAAACTCGTCAACTTTGTTTTGTACATTCAAAAGTTATAGTAATTTTTTTCGATTTGTATCTGTGGAACTTTCGTTTAAGATATAAGCCGAAATTACTTGTGTTGGCTACACTGTTTAGTTATAGTTTAATTGTATATTAGTCGTAGTATAATTGTAGGTAGTTGCAAGGCAAAATTGGTAATTTTTATAATTTAATTGTAAGTAGGAAGAAATTGTCGGCAATGACACGGCGTTGTCTGAGAACAGTCCGGTCATAAAGCCTAACCGTTGAACGCACATTTTATTATATTTTGCGCCCTGTGAAACTGTTTGTCTTTTATTGTTCATTCACGAACATCAAAATGTTCAATTATCATATCGCGTGTTATTATGTAGACCCGTAGTAAATAACTTGTATCATCGCGAGGGAAGTGAGAAAAGTGTGAGACGTTCACGGTAATTAAATGTAATAAAGCGTTATGGAGGCCCCAAAACGTGTTTGATAGTCGCCGGTAAATCGAGAAACTTTACATGGAAATGTTTAGCATGTTTACTCTTATTAATATTTTGGAGTTAAAAAACCAAGTTTATACTTTCTTTACATATGCAAATAAGAAGAGAGAAGTATTTCAAGTGTAATAGTATAAGTAGACTACAAAAAATAACGTAGTTTAGCTTGCGCATGCACATTCAAAGGTTTCTGAGTATATTTTTTATATATAAGCTATAAATATATTTATGTATTTGTCTACTTTGTCGGTGGTAATGGTTAGGACGCCATGAGGTATTGTTTGTGTAATTTTTTTTTATTATATATTTTAAAACGTACTAATAAGTTACATCAGTCAATTAATTTTTGTCAAACAAATGTTATATTACGTTAAATAATCAAACGCACTTTAATAACGTTCTTTGTTACGTTCTTTGTTATTTTATAAATAGTAGAATTCAGTGAAAAAAGTTTGCGTTTTAAGTCAGCATAATTATATAGTAACTCCCTTGTATAAATTACGAACGTTCGGTAATTGCTGTCGTTGAAAAGATTCAAGAAATATTATTTTATGAAGTGGAGAGGAAACACGATATCATTTAGAACCCTGTATTATTTTAAATTTAAAAATATGTAAAAGATTGTTAATTACGTTGTTTAAATCTCTCTGCGGCAATTGTACCTCGTGCCCTCTGCTGCATCATTGAGAAGATAGACTGCTGTAGTCGAAATCGATTAGTAGAAAATAACAATTATAAAGCATAAATTTGTGAGACCATGATTCCATATTTCGATGTAATTGTTTATTGCCACCAGGTGTGAAACCACATGTCTGCGATGAATGCGGCAAAGCTTTCTCCAGGAAGATGCTCCTGAAGCAGCATTTGCGAACCCACTCCGGAGAAAGACCGTATGCTTGCTCGTATTGTGACAAACGTTTCGCCGATCGGTCTAATATGACCCTTCATTTAAGACTTCATACTGGTACGTTGATTGTTGAGTATTACATCAATAAGCATATTTGGAAAGTCCGGCTTGAAGTTTAAGACAATCTGATTAAATAAATAATCCTTACATAATCTATATTCCAGTTAGTTACGTCAAAATCGATCAGGTTTTACAAATATACAGACAAAAATGTATATAGTTTACTTGTCATTAGTACTATATAAAACTTCACACACCTTCCAACATTGAAGTTTATATTACAAAATTTTAAAAATCTGTTAACATTTTCTTTTGTTGTTTCTGTCTAAATTATTTTTTATTGGCACATATATACAAAAAGTACAGAATCTTCTCATCACGCCCATGTCTGAGGGTCGTAACTACTTGCACCCATCACTTAATAGAGTAAAATATTATTGATTTATTCACAATTTCTCGTTTCACAGGAATAAAACCATTTTCGTGTTCGCTCTGCCCTAAATCTTTCACGAAAAAGCATCATTTGAAGTCACATTTGAATTTCCACACCGGTGCCAAACCATATACGTGTCCTAGATGTAAACTTGCATTTACACAATCGTCCAACATGAGGACCCATTACAAGAAATGTAAAGCCCCTGATGCTTTGATAGCTGCTACTAAATCTTGATAATTTCAGTATTTCACTGTATTTATATGACCATTGTTTTGTGTAAATATATTATGTATGTTTAAGTATTTCACGTGCGTTTTTTTAAGTCAACACATTACTCAAGGTATTTATTCCTTTTCCTAAAAATCAAATAATCTTTACAAACCCATAGAAAAATAAGAGCAACACTAAAGAAAATAGAATTTGTTTAGACTAATTTCAAAATTCCATTTTCCTTTTGCAACTCCACTGTAAGCAGCACATGCTTGCAATCAGACTGTAAGAAATACTTTGATGATTTACACATTTCGTTGATAAATATTTAGACGCTTTTCATGAATCATTAATAGAGTCAAATCTGTGGATAATTTATTGTTCAATATGTTAGCACATAATGCTACTACCAATTTATGAAAATATTTTTAATCTACTTTGCTTTTATGGTGGTAGTTGTAGTATTTACTTTTTAAACCAAATTTCAGTTGGAATGAACTAATCAGTACTTTTCAGTTCCACTTTAAATATGTAGATATTCTGGCAGATCGCTGTCGCGGGTTACAAAAGATAAGTGTGCTAAAACAGCAATGAAACTACAATTAAAGATTTTTTCATCCTTTTTATTGGATTTTGGTGATATAAAAAATTATCGATCAAGGTGTACAAATTACAGGCCTTTACAGTAATATAGTTATTTGAGGCATATAAGACGAATAGAATTATCTCATTACAGTCCTGCTCCATATGTATTATCGTGTAAGTTATCAATACAATGTCGTGATAAAACATTGCTGTCATCGATGTACTATTGGTTAGGTGTTGTACTTATTAACGTATGTACGAAAGGTCCTATCGTTTTAAAATTTATGTATAATATTTAATATGAGACTGATATAAATTGTAACTTGCATAGTAAATAATATTACATAGGTACACATATCATTAACAATACGAGAACTGGTATAGAGAAATGATGTAAATATTTACAGAAAAT
The DNA here is from genome assembly GCA_029286795.1 of Byasa hedistus. Classification (NCBI taxonomy): domain Eukaryota; kingdom Metazoa; phylum Arthropoda; class Insecta; order Lepidoptera; family Papilionidae; genus Byasa; species Byasa hedistus. The sequence goes on from JAGSMW010000008.1 coordinate 5,601,295, forward strand.
TTTCAAATTGCTTGATAGCAAAATTTCGGTCCTAAACATCATCCTTTAATATTTATCTTCATCAGCTAAAGCTACGACTGTCAGATAGATATAGATCTGTGACTGAAACTAGGCTATGCCTATCTGAAAGGATGTGTATCATTCAGTCACAGCTTTAAAAGTATTTTTCTCATTTGCGCTGCATACTGAAGGTTCTCTAAAGGACAATGATATGACGTACGAAATGTATTGACACTATATAGAATCCATTGCAGACCAATTTAGTTTTTCACAAACATACATGCATATACAATAGTTTATTTAACATATCGTATATTTATGTAGAGTTATTAAGTATTTATAATTTATTTATCAGTATTATTAACGTTTTGTTTAATTTACATTTTCAATAACGCTAGTTTTTTTGTAGCGAAACCGCCAATTCAATAGTTTTAAAAATAATAACATCGCATTTACAGAAAACATGAAACGTCGTTCACTTTTTAATAATATAAATATACTGAGATAAAACATAAGATGTACAAAAATACGTGTCTATAAAATTTCAACGAAAATATATAACTATGAACAAGGAATGGCGAGAAGTTAATAACAAGATTATGTAATGATTATATTTCAATATTAGCTGCCATTTTAATTTTTTCAAATTACAAAAGTTATAATTAACATTTATTTTCTTTTAGTGAATTAAAAAAACATTCTGTAATTGTTAAATTTTTCTTGAAAACCTTTTGACTTATGTTACATTAAATATGTATTGTTTTGAAATCACTTATACATGGCTTTGAATTAAATTAAAATGACAGCTAAGTTTTCGTTACTTAGAATGAGAGAATACACATACACAATTATTATAAAAAGTGCATATTTATACAAAGTCATAACCTGCGCACCTTTTTTACATTCTCAGTACAATTAACATATACATAAATATAATAGAAATTATTTGAGAACAATAAAAAATTTAACGGTTTCGTTTTGATACAAAAATGTACTCTGTAGGTAAATAGTAGGTATAAAATATACAGTAAATTTATAAGTAATTGCGTGTAAAATCCTTATACATACAATAGAAATATAGAAAAAGCTATTGTCTGGCTTTACATCACGCGTAGTTGAGTAAACTGTACTTTAGATACGTCAAAATTCAGCTAAGCGTCATGTATACCCATATCTACAGTTGTATTTGCCAATCGTTTCGTTACACATTTTATCTCAGCCTTTTTGAGTAGGATAATTGTAATTACATGAAATTTTGGATTTATATTATAGTAACTATAGAAGTCGGTGTATTAACATTACGTGTAGCAACACCATCCGCCTATATGTATGTCCACGCGGACACCGACGCGGCGTTTACTATACTCTACGATGTGAAGCACCATTTGTTCTAGCGTAGGGATAATGTACACAATTTGACGATTCTATTCTAAGTTATATTAGAATTAATTTGAAGCACACATGCGCTTACTATCCAAAGATTAGTTAGGAACAACAATTTAAAAACACTAAATTTTTTTTTTCATTGGACAACTTAAAATGTTAATGTACGTAAAAGCGCTTTTGGCACTCACGACAATTTGAGTTTTAAAGATATTGTTTGTTTGTTGTTTTAATAACTTATTAACTTTAAAAATAACTCTCACAAAATACCTCGTATATTTGAGAAGACTATTTTCAATGTTTAAATGATAGAATGGTAAATAATATACGGAGATGTTAAGACTTTCTTTGGTGAGATAAAAATATCAAACATAAACAACAAACAAACTATTAACAGTTTAAAAGTAAAACATTGTTCAATATTCAACAGCATAAATACCGTTGCATCGGACAGTTATCTGAACTTTTCACGTGTTTTCCTCAATATATATATACGATTGACATTTAAATTAAATAAAGTCAAGAAGAAATAAATTTTATTTACAATAGAACTCTACGACGACGTATAAAATTGAGCATTAACATAGAGGCAGCAAGAACCCAACTTAAGTACCTCAAAGTCTATGAAAGAAATACTTCATGTACTTATTAATTACGACGATAAGTACTTAGTACTTGAAGACGCCTTATTAACTTATAATTAATTTTTTACAAATGTACAAGTTAAAGTTCATATTATAATCTCATAGCCACTGAATGAGACGAGTCGAAACATCAATCACACGATTGTCTCCTTCAAAGTTTTATAAAAATACTATTGTTTGATCACAAGAATGGAATCACATGAGGCGGCGGGGAATCACACGTCCGACAAGTTCGAGTACAGGCGAGACTCAGGTGCACTCAATTATGAGTGGTTGGTTAGATTCTATAACACTAGGGCGCGTTTCACCACTGGAGGAATAATGTTGAGGCGCCGTCTCATGATCCGGGGGAGGTGCTGGTCCGTGTATCGTTCGATACGGCTGCGCATGCGACGGTGAGTGGGGCCCCGGAACAGTCAAATGTGGCGTTGTAGAGTGTGCGTGGCTACCAAGTAATCCCTCACCGTGCAGCAAAGAGCGCGCCCCACCGGCACCCACGAGCCCTCCTTGCGATGCCGAGTGTATCTCGTATGCCTCGTGCCCCTCTCTATCGTGGCAGTCTTTGTCGACGGTACCTGCAAAGTGCACGCGAAAATGAAATCGGTCGCGTTTAGTGAGAGCGCAAGTGAAAGTTGCGGTTCACCTACGAAGAGAAAGTGCAGCGAGCTGCAGTTGCTCTCTCGACTTCGCTCGGTTTAACCACTCTCAGTTGTATTGTTTGTGAAATATCAATAAGATTAAATTTAAAATTTAAATTTGTGATAAGTAAGAAAATATATAAAAGTTTTAATTTTAACTTTTAATGTCGCGAAAAAATACATACCTATGCATTCAGTGTTGGCGGCGTTGGTGATTGCTAGAACTTCTTCAATGTTGTTAGGTTTGCAGCTTGTGGTTTTCCAGTGCGTCCGCAATCCTGATGCGCTTATATATTTCTTATCGCACCCCTGACATACGTATGGTCTATCATTTGTGTGTAATCGTTTGTGAAGTTTTAGATGGACAAATTGTGTGAACTTTTGCATACAGAGATCACAAGCGTAAGGTTTTTGTCCAGAGTGTAATCGTAAATGTGTCTTTAAATTGGAAGTGGATGAGAATCTTTTCTTACAAATATCACATTGGTGCGGTTTTTCCCCTGTGTGCACAAGATGATGCTTTTGTAAGTGTGCGAGCTGAGTGAACGACTTATTGCATACATTGCATTTGAACGGCCGTTCACCAGAATGTGTCCTCAGATGAACTTTCAAATTGGAAAGCTGTCCAAACGTTTTACAACAAACATTACATTCGTAATGCATTTTTCCATCTTTTTTCTTTAAGGGATATGGTAGGCTTCTATATCCTCGTGAAGATTGTGAGTTGGGACTTATTGGAGCGACCATAAGACTACAGGATCCATCGGGGCTCATACTTCCGTGTTGTGGTACTAGTTGGCCGTTTACGTTAGAATTTTGTATTAAACTTAATTGCGAGCAATTTTTAAGTGTTATGACACTAGTTGATGATGGGTAGTGATGATTACTTTGAGCACTTTGTGACCTTTCATACTGGTGTGTAGATGACACTGTTGGTGAGTATGTGCTCGGAGGAGAACCTAATTGGGTAATAATAGTAGAATTTGGTGGCGAATACAAACTGTATGAATAATTTGGATAGTGACTTTCATACCGGGTCTCTCTTATCTCTCTTATTTCCCTTATTTCTCTTATTTCTGTTGTGTGTGGCATAGAATGCGGCGGTGATGATGAATATACAGACGTAGCATTTGGAGTTGGTAGTTGTTGTGGCAACGGTAGTAACGACGGCAATGGTGTTAGATTAGAACTGGAATCTGGACTGCAGGCGTTGCCATACCTTTGACTCTTTTTGTATGAATATGCCATTTCTGTAGGCGATGAAGGCGGTGGTGTTGCATTAGGTTGGCGACGATTAGGGTCATTATTGTTTGTATCGATTCGATTTCCTGTTAATATTGTTTCTAAAATACGTGTATCAGGTGGCGAATATCGCATATAGGTTGGTTGAGGTGAAGGCGAAATAGTCCCATCTTCGTAATATGGTTTATTTAAAGGAACAACTGTATTTTGTGTAGACTCTAACACTATAACAGTAGAAGTAGCCGGGTCGCGCCTGGGTGGTGATAAATTTTGTGGTGAATTATTAGCCATTTCTTCGGCAATAATAAGATCTTTTTCACTTTCGCAGTCCATATCCCTATTATGATTTTGGTATTGATATGCCCTGGGCATTTTGATTTTGACTTTTCTATATTCATTTCTATGCATGTCTTGATCCATTTTTTGAACTATAACTGTTTCTTTAGGTTCATTCGTTTTGTTTGAGCAATCCAGAACATAGTTTTCTACATCTGAATCACTAGAATCTTCTGGTGGCGTAAACTCGTCATGATACCCATTGCTGTGGTAACCCTCATCCGATCTTACAGAACCATCATTTGGCGTTAGTTGATGTTCATAATGTTGTGCACTGCAATGTGTTAATCCTGGCGACTTGCTTCCCAGTTTATCTTGATGATTTTGTGACATTGGAGAAGGCCCCCGAATATCTCTTAAGTGTAGATTTTGAGCAGGTGATCTATTAGCATGTAACCTAGGATTTTCAAGCTGATGTATTACAACGTGGGACGTACTTTCTTTATGTTGATGAATAATCAAAGTTTGATTATCCCTATGGTGTAGTTTGGCAGGTGATGGTGGTTGCATAAGGCCGGGTGATAATGACGTAATTTCGTTAGCATTTTGGCATTCAGATTTGTGCTGACTGTTATTTCCGATTACATCTGTTCTTACAATTGTTCTCTCATTTTTATTAGCAATTCGGGGATCTTCACGTGGTTTAAAATTTTCTTGAAGTGGCTTATCTAAAGATTCACGTTTTCTTCGCCGGCTTGGAATGTCAGATTCTAGAAGTTCTTTTGCGTTTGTTAAACCTAGTACGTATTTCATGTGATTAAATGCAATTTCAGGGTGTACTGGTGCAGGTGGTAAGCCATAAGCTTTTTTGATAGTTTCTTCTTTGCCTGTAAAATAAAATGTATATAATTGTAATTAAATAAACACATTTAGCACATATTTTGTAAAATAACTATTTAAACTTCATATTACTGAAATGCTTACAAATTGAATATGTAGCTCTTTCGGGATCAATGTCATAACCTAACCTCGTCGCGAAGTCCTTGCAATACCAGACCATAAGCTCTTCATTTGGCATAATATCTCTGTGAACAGTTAGTCGCGGTTACAATAATGATTAAACAATATGTGGAATGTGTGTGTTGTGTTGTGAGTTAAATATCTTACCTGATGGTGTAGAAGTATATATGTTCTTGATGCTGACAAGCGACGAGATTCATTACGGAGAGTGAATAAGCCGAGGCTACATAACGCATCCAGTTGGCAACGCTTGTGTCGGAACCGTCAAGGTAATAATAGTCACTGTCCTTAAATATCTGCAAGAATAATGTTACTTTTTCAGAATGAATAACTAATCAATTATAAGAATTGTCATAGGTAACAAAATAAAAGCTGCCGTATTAGCATTGTCTGCTTGAGGCGTGAAATGTGAGCACGTGGCACGTGCACGATGTTTACAATGCGCGTGCAACTGATAGCAACATGCTTACATTTTATAACGGATGAGAGTCAAGGACGAGATCCAATGTCATTGTGTTGTAGGACACAACCAAGGCAAGATAACATACCATCTTCAAACATTAAAGGACGTTAAGTTTTACTTCACTTTTATATAAATTGCCTTGTAATCGTACTCTTTTAAGTAATAAATATATTAAGAGAACTTTAAATATTAATAAAAACACAAAATTTTATTTATAAGTATCCGTTCAGTTATTATTTAGTTTTTATTTAATTGTATACATGCAACAAATTGATTCGTAAACAATACGCTTAATTATTATATGAAAATAATCACCACCACCATTAATGATTTAAAAGCCTATTCTCACCTTAATATTTCCATAAGTATGATGTCTGACAGTTTCCTGTACCTGGCCCAACATAGAGAGGAATAGGTTAGTTAGAGAGAAGAGCTGTGCATTTTATAATTATAAATTAAAGCTTAACAAATTATCTGTTGGTTTTGGTATTTTACTTTTAAGCCAATACCAGCTGGGGAGAAAATAAAACTATTTACAACTAGAAGCCTCAACCCTGTAACTGTTTAAGTACGGGAAATTATTTAAGTAAGCGAAGTGAAAAGGATTGCAGTGAAGTTTTTGATTTTGTTTAAACTTACCCTCCAATAATATCGCCAGGAAACTTTGTCGTTTGGTTTATTTGGCGTTCTCGTGCCTTCGAAGGGTCCGAAACGTGTACCGCGTGGGATGACACCCGTGCTCCATACTCCTTCGGTCTGTAATTATTGTTAACATATATATTATAAAGCATTATAACATGTAAAGCTTTAACAACAAACATCAGATGTACAAATAATTTATTTTTATTTTGAAAATTATTGATTTTGCTTCTTTAGAAATAGGTACTGAAGGATTTGAACTTCTTACCGGTGTATTAGGTGTTGAAAGTACTACAGAAGGCCTTAGTGCGAGACTTCGTGGAAGAGTTTTTTCAGCTCTGTTAAGTGTTCCTCGTTCGCATGGAACATCGGGAACTATATATACAGTTAGCCGTTCAAACTCCTCCTCGCGCATACGCGTTACATCGTAAGCTCCCGTTCCAGCGACTGCTGCGGCGGATGTTGCACTTGTGCCGCCGGGGCTTCCTGTACGACCAACTACTGTCGTGCTAGGCACTTCCTCGGTTATTGACTGCGGAATTATTTGTTTATTATAAAACAACATTTAAAATAAAGTACAAAAGCAAATATTTACATTTCATTATATTCAACTTTTGACCATGTGCCAATTTCTTAAAATTACCCAAATCTTGTAACGTAGGAATCAAATTATAATAAAAATTTTAATGCCTCTTTTTTCCCAGGTTATTTTTTCTTTGCTTTGTGTAATGTATAAGGGTACAATATATATGTTATTTTAAATTTTCGTTTTTTCCCGTTGAAATTTAAATTTCAGGGTTCAAAATATGAACACTAACTGCATTTAACCCTTCCCACCCGCGCAAGCTTTTTAAAGGCTGCAAATTAATCTAAATCGTAAAGTCTGTAGCAAAGGGTTTACTTTAGCTGAATAAGAGGCAAAGAGTGCTGTTCGATAAATGGGCGGTGCTACTACTGACCCAGTTTTGTGATAAGTGCGCGCTTTCCACTGCGCACCAAAATTATCCCTTACGCCTATTTATATTCTTCACAAAATTTTGTGTATTTCCATTCTTTCTGTACATAATATTTTTTACAAAAAAATTGGTATTTTACGTATTGAAATGTATTCTTACCAGCCTCATTTTAATGATGTTTGTTCCTTATGTCAGCGTTTTGTTTCCGTCTATTGTAAAAACAGGTATCTGTAACAAGAATGAAATAATTTTAATTAGAATCTTACGTGTCAATCATTGGTTTAATAAAATAAATTGTCAATGGCTATAATTATAATAATATTTGTTATCACCAGACAGTTGGTCAAATAAACAGACCAGCACGTAGTGTGTACACATTTAATAAACATCCGAAATTATTAATTTGTAATAATATGTCTGGCTTTCAACTGAATCGCAAACTTGTTTTATCGATTTCTAATTATTAATATTTCTAGACAGCTTAATTAGACGTACACTTTAGAATGATAAATTGTTTATACATGTCAGTATGACACATATTTCCTTAAATAATAGAAAGAAAAGTCGCAAATACCGACAACACCCGGCTATTTTGGTTAGCGTTTAAAGATCGGAAATTATCCGTAATTGTAACAATAATTATATAACGCTTGTTTATTAAATATTAACAATATAAAATATTAGGGTCTTCGTTTGATTTCTATTAAGTTTCCTAAAATTCATTATCATTGGCTAGAAGACGCTCTCCAATTCTCTCGAGGATCTCTACAACGATCGATCGGTTTCTATAATTATAACTGGTGAAACATTTCTAGTTAACACTTTTTGCCACGATTTTTGCTATTTTGATTTAACGTTATTGTGTTTGACGAAAAGCTTTTATTTTAATTCTTTTTTATGTATACGGCATTGTAAATATTAACATTGTTTACAACAAGCTATCTAACCGTTGCGGATTACCGAAGTAATCAATTGTTTCAAGTATTTTACAGATATACGTTTAAAAGAATATTTATTACGTATAGGGCTACCCGTTTGTTGTAATTATTAAATGCCGCGGCATACACTTAATTTTCTTCTTTTATTATTATTAGTCATACAGAAATCAAAAATATAACGAAAAGAGTATCTTATAGAAATTTACTACTGGACATATACAAAATATATTTACTATTTAATAATATACATCTTCAGTATATAAGAGCAATTTAATTAATTTATATGCACACATATTAAATTTTGATATTTAGTAAAACGTTACGCTAAGTTTAATATAACAAATGTCTATATGCAATAACTACCTATGGTCATGTATTAAGTAAGTCCAGTAATAATTAAAACATATTTTTCTTATACATAAAATAATAACTATCCGTACGGAAACATTAAATTAGATTATGTTTATTAATCTTGAAATGATCTTCCGTCTTATGTCGAAATAATAGAACGATTATTTTTATGTCAATAATTTAATACAAATAATTTGCTACTAATGACATCGTTAACATTAACTTTTGCCAGATTTTTTTTTTAAACTAGGAAATGAAACGAGCAATACGTTCACCTGGTGGTAAATTATACGCCCGTTCGTAACTATGAGGCGCAAGTTACCAAAATACAACATAGTTCTTGTGTCTTGAGACATAGATCTTATATCTAGATACTCTAGTAATTTTTACTAGTTACGACAGCCTTTAAAACTGCAACATAAGTGATTTCACATTGTCTAGCAGTTGAAATAAACGTTGCAGTGGTACCCTATTCATAAGGCCTCCATCAACGGAGACCAACTACAATAACTTGCCTACAATATTAACATATTTAAGTTTATTTATCAAATTATGTATTAAACCTTTAGTGATTAAAAAGATTACCTCTGACTATTAACATCAATTAGTTATATTAGAAATGTACAACGATTTAATATGATTTAAACTTAATACCTTCTATGTTCTTAAATATGGTATAGTATGACAAAAATTAAAAATATATAATTTGTCATAATGGTTTAACTTTAACATAGAGGGGAAAGAGAATAACAGCAGTAAAATAAAAATCCTTATATATTCTTCATTATCATTATGTGATCCAAGTTATGAATAATTAATAAATTTGTTATCTCTTTTACAAGCCGATAGGTTTAAATGAGAACAGTCCTGCAATACGCCGAATGTGGCGTAATTTATTGTTATATAGGTATTTTTAATAATGTTACGAGTTTCTTCTACTTATAAGTAATATTTGTCAATTAATAAGATTTTTGGTATTTTGTACAGTATAAATGAAGACCATTGCTTTACTACGGTTTTGCAGCGCTTATATGGTTATATCGTGTTTGTCTATATACTTATATAGGTGTATTTTAGTACATAAAAAATCTGGTTGTAGGGCCGTTTGTGTGCGCACGTGTTTGTTCGCAGATTACGCAACGCATACGTAAACGTTGTTACCGAGGCACGCGGCGTGTTATGCCGCCTGGGCTATTTTATGCGCATTTTATGGGAATTGCACATATCTAGACATGATTCAAAAAATCTAACCGCGTGCTTTTAATTTACAATCTATCGTCACCGCTTGGCAGACAATACATAGTATTTGTGTATTGTTTTTACAACGGTGTTTAAAATAGTCCACATAAATAGCGTGCATTTATAAATGTTGCGACTGTAACACAAACCTTTAAATACGCATGAATCTTATGTATGTACATATATAAATCATGATCGAATCCTTACACTTTTTATATTCACCGACATTTTAAGACGTTACACATAATATGATTAAATAATTTTGGTTTACATAAAGAAAGGTGTTTAGTTGTTTAGTGATACCGATGCTAGTCTGTGTAATGTTTTATTTTATCAAATCACGTATATAAGAGCATCAGTGGGTCCCTTCATTCTACAGCCTTAAAAACTAGTTTATTTTTTTGAGGTTAAAATATTTCAATTATTGTAATTTGCGTATCTCTACTCTAAATGTAAACTAGAAAATAAGAAAAATTAGCGATGTTTTTAATAAGTAAAAAACTAGTTATGTACCTGTGCTCGTCGTGAGATATATACGTTTCAATGAATTGACGTAATTATGTAAAACGATAATAGCAGAGTGTGCATTGATAAGTATGCGTCGCGACGGCGCGCGCGCACCAGGAAGGCAACCTTGGCGCGCGTTCGTGAACTTGCCCCTTTGCGCGGCCGTACTGCACTGATGCGCTTCATACACACGGTGCACAGTACGTGGTAACACGCAATATGCAATTGGTTCACATCTACATAATATTATGTAAGGTTTGATTGCACTTTTAACAGCGACTGCGATTATAATAAAATCGATATAAAAGACACCCGACGACATTGATAGTAAACCTATTATATTTATAGCTTTAAATAAAACTAAAAAAAAATTAGTATTTACATTCAAAAGCATTAAATTTCGTTCCAAAAAAAAATCTACGGCCACATCAGTTTAGCAATTATTATATAAGGACACACATCACACACAGACACAAAGATACTCAGATCAAACTATTAACAACCTTCTTTTAATTGTAGATTAACAAATATAATAAATTTAAAAATGAAAAAATTATCACTTTTGTGACATTTGTATATTGTATTTAATAATTTGTATACACAACGCAATTACGCACACCATTTTAGCTCAAAATTTGTTTTTGGTTTAAATGTTTATAACTAAAGTATTAATAGCAAAACTACAAATTCAGGAGAAATTAAATAACTCATAGTTATAATTTAAAAACTTACGTAAATTAATTTGGAGCGAGAATAAAAACATTTTTTTTTTGTTTTCAGATTCTGATTTTGTTTTGACATTCGTGATATTTGTTTAGATGCATAATGGCTTTATATTTCTAAATTATTATATTGCAAGCTCTACGAAATAAAAATTAAACTAAGAACTGTTCTTTGAATAAAAATATATTCTAAAAATTTAAAAATCTTACCTTTGTTCCCGTACAAAGTTATTAAATTTGTTCTTAGTATTGCTTACAAATTTCGCACATGCAAGTGTGCAACGGGAAAACTAACCTTGTAGTCTAATAATAATTTAATACGCTAATGTTTCCACTACAAATAGACAGAGTATGGGCTAGATAAAGATGCCATGTTGCTTACTGGTAATGCGGAAATTGAATTTAATTCAAATCAGGAAATGAGTCATGAATATAGTTTAAAAATTTTGTATTTTCTAGAAAAAAACTGGTAAATGCTTTCTTTTGTATTACCTATTTGGTCTTAAAAATTTTGTAGACGTATAGGCGATGTAATGTCAAATTTTTATGATTTTTATTTTGTTTTCTGTTGCTGTTTAATCACTTTTAACGTTTTGTTTTATTTTGCAAAATGTTTACTATGTCTAATTTAATATTCTTTTGGCTCTATATGCGTACATTTTCATTTTCATTTTAAAAGCTGTGTTCTGGGTGAAATTAGGCGAAAATGAAAGTTTTTGTTTTAAATATATATATGAAAACAATTACTATTTTGGATCATAACTTTGAAATGATGTAAAATAGAACAACGTCAATTTCAAGCACTGATACTTTTTGTTGACAATATTATTATCTGGATACTTACAAATAATTTTGTTCAGCGCATTCTTGATATTAGCATTAGTTGTTACTTCTGTTATCGTTAACAATCGAGTTGGTTGTTGGCCGTTCGCATCGGTAGGTCGGGGCATGTGAGGGTGCCGATCCGAGCGACTTGAGGTACTCGAGGTGGATGCGGAGCGTCAGCAGCGGGACGAGAGGCCTGTGCCGCCGCGCCGCTCTCATGTCGCCGCCGCGCCGGCCCGGCCAGAGCTGTGCCGCCGGCGGTCAGCGCGCGGGCCCCGCTCGGCCCCGGCGCATTATGCAACACAGTGCTCCGACCTGCCGCACGTCTAACGGCGGAGCGCGTTGCACTAACCCGACGCCGCGCCGCTACGCCGACCGACCTACATGCACTTTTACGACGCCGAGAATGCAATCGACACACATATCCGCGTCTCGTTCCGATAAACGCATCGACGACGAAAGCGGCTCGTGATGGAGAATGCGGACGAATTTGACAGCGAGTGCAGTGAGTACGTCACATTCGCGCCTAGCGCCCGCCGATTAGACTAGAGCGGGACGGAGCGGCGCGGCGGCCCGGTGCTGCATTCAAGTTCATTACTTCCGTAGTGTGGCGAGCGGCCGCGGCGCGCCGTGACCGTGCTCCCGATCCGCGCTTGCACTTTATTGATGATCGCTGCTAACGCCGCGGGAAATGCGTGCTCCGACCACCGCTTAACTTTTTTTTTTTTCAGACGCTGAGACCCAAAATAATTTTTATCCTTACTAATTGAAAATTGAGCCACTTGAAATTGAAGATATTATTTTTAATCTTGTTATGTTATATTTATTAAAAGAAAAACCGATGAAAAACGACAGATTTTTTTTCAAACTTTGAGTTAATTTTTGAGTATTTGAATTTCCGCAATACTTATTAGTATTAATCCGCTTTAAAATGGTTATTAGAAGCAAGTTGAAAAGGACGCGCGTGGTGCTGGCGTGAGAACGGCAGCGAAAGCCACGGCTGGGCGGGCGGGCGATGTTCGCCTGCGCCTCCCCGGAACACGCTTTCACTCTCGCGGGTCGTCGACACAGCCTTCACGCACCCTTACCTTTGACTCTCGAATCATTCTTAAATTTCCACTGAACTTATTGCATATTTCTTATAGCGGCAGTCGCAAACATACCAGCAAAAGTAATTATTGCGCGAGTTTATTTTGATCCGTAGTAAGGGTGATACAATAACTTCCTCCGGCAGTACCAACCCCACGCAGCACCGTTATCCAATATTGATTTCTCTATTTACCGCTTTTTGTTAGTACAGCTTCGAACTATTTGTTCTTAGAAAAAAAGACTCAACAGTTCTACTATAATTTTTAAAGCATTCGATAAAGACTAAAATATACAAGGAAACAATCGATATTTCTGATGATTTAAACATACAACATTAGCTATAATAATAAATAAGATATTTAAAGTTTTTAGCCTGTTATTAAATCAAATAAAGTTTAACTTTTTATTATAGTAGAAAACGTATTAATCGGAGATATTTATATAAAATAATGAATTTATTTATAATCCTTAAATTATGTCTTAACCAATTAATTGCCTAACACCTTCTCTGATACAAGTATACATATAAATAATTCGTTAAGGTTTTCTTAAGTCATTTAACTAATGGCAACTTATCAATTGTAAATGTAGATTTGTTAAAAATTAACTGTTTGAAAGATTTCATTCAATGTTCGTATGGGAGAATTACCAGACAGCTATAGGACTGTTTTGTTCGAGTAATCGATTAGGGGGTTTCCGACCTATCTCAATGTCTGCCCTTTTCTGGCAAGTCACGACCTATGGCAATGTCTACATGATATGTACAAATGGAACTAGAAGTACTTACTTTTATATTACAATAGTTTAATTTAACATGTAGAAGTAATTTTTTATATGATGAACTTTCGGTTTCGCTTTGGGTGTAACATTAAAAAAATCTCTTAACTTCTACTCCGCAGTTCTATCATAATAGATCTTAAGTTACAATATTTTCGTTAAGAGTACTGAAGGAAAATGTGCATATTGCTCATAATTAGTGATGATCATAATTTGTCGACTCATAAATTATGTTGTATGCGGGTTTAAATAAGCTTGTTGTTGATGCTTTAACGTATCATAGTAAGTTTACTATGATAGGTAATTGAAGTATATAGCGATTTTAACCGGTGTAAGAAGGCATTTTTATAGTAATATATTTGTCAAATTTCGTTTGGAGTCAATATTTTCTTTTTTGTATATTCGCTAAATGTGTTTTCGCTTGTACCTAACGTAGATTTATTATTAATAAGGATTATAATTAATCGATTCGATTTTTAATTTAATTGAATTGACTGTTGTTTAACTGCCTTCACGGCGCTGTGGCTAACACGGAGATCACATATAGTTTTATTTTGCTGTTAATTTTTGAGAGTTTATGTTTTCTGGGCGAGCACACTTCATCGTCCACGGTCACATTGTGATTTAACACCATGTGAAATTGTAGACAAGGGTTAGCTCGTTGTAGATAAAAAAAGATCTATTCGAAAGCAATTATTATTATAAATAAGTCATTACATTCTATTGGCGGTCAATTAGAGCGTGAAAAGCGAAGCGCATCAAAGAAAATGCAGTTTTCCAACGTCGGCGGAGGCTTGTGCGGTATCAAAACACTGAATCTTCCGGGGTGAACGGCCGCGGCCGCCTCGTCCCACTGCGCTAGCCCCGCCGCCCGGCGCCGCGCGGCATCTCACTCGCTCGCCTCGTGCCACGCGAATAAATCGCACTTGCGCTCGTGTGCGGGGCAATGCTGTACTACTGTACTGTACTAGTATTGGGCACAGGGGTCGACGACACCATCACCAATTTTCCTTAGGCTCCCGAAAGCTCTACAGCTTTTCGTTTATAATTTTAAAATTATTTTTATCTAAATTTAAATGGAGATAATATAAATAGCTGCCCAACCAATGGGGACAAGAAAAGAATTGTTGTTAACTATTAATAACTTTAAACAAATATTTTTGAGAAAACATTTTTTTTTAAATTCCACGAGTATCATGTTTTCCATTATATCACGGAGTCAAAATTTTAAGTATTATATAATGGCACAACATCATAATTTTTGCGTGTTACATTAACTATTACTTTTGTGTTATACTATTGTCAAATTTTATTACGGTTAGTTATAAATTATTAAACTTCTTTTATAATATTAATATTATAGATGGTTAAAATAGTACTTTTGTGGAAAAAGCAATTATTGATCTCCCTTAGTACGATGTATAGCGTAGAGCTTGTCCATCTATATCTGTGGAAGTGGTGCTTGCAATGCAAACTCTATTTCCCCCCTTCTTCGGTAGGCTTCAATACTCATTCATGCCCTTCCTCCTGCTCTGTCTGGCAGCGGGCTCATAGTGCGCTCCTGCTCGGGATGCTTCCGTGTTGACGTCTCTACATACGCGCATGCACTAGACCTAGCCCAATGCAGCGAATTTTGCGTAGGGTCGTTGTCCTCTCCTACCCATATCCGTAGCAAACTTTTCACATTTACATTAAAATGTCTCGATAAATTATAATTGAAACTTCAGAATGTTCTGTTTAACAAATACTCTCTATTAGATAATCTTCTAAAAAAATATTTAAAAGTTTTTTTTAAAAGTACCTATTATTTTTTACGGAAACGCTCTGCAAAAAGTTTCTATTTAGAGTTGTTAAAATTGTTAACCTCTCCGAACACAAACAATAACGGTCTTTACATTTATTGTGAGTACGAAAAGACAATGACGTGCTAAAAAACGCTATTTGTGCAAATTGGATTTTTTTAATGCAAAAAAATAAATTTGTAAAGACCCTTTTAAAGGCAAAGTAACAATTGCAGGAAAAATGCGCAAATGGTCCCTGCAATAAATTAAACAAAACATAATGAGTACGTATAAAAAGTTTCTTTGCCTTTTTAGTGTGTTAGTAGAATTTTTAAATGGTTTCCCTTGGTTTCAAAATGTTTACATCAAGAATGATCGTGGTAGTATCTTATGGACAACTGTAATAACTTTTAAAGTATAAAGGTGTTTTCATCAAAGAATAAAACTCTTATAAATTTGTGGTGGTTTACAAGATTTTTGAAACAAAATACTCCAAAACGTGGATTTCAATTAAAATTCTCTTAACTTCCGCGTATGGGACGTAACGGAACAGTGCAACTTTGTGAATTGATTTATGACTGCTTTCGTTCAAACAAAGATGTTTTAGCTGTCTACATAGACAGATAGATTTGAGTGAATAAAGGTGTGAAGTACTAGTCTAGAATGTGGATAGGGTCAAAAGCCGCGCAGTATGTCAGCGTTTAGTATTCCGTGAGCCCGGGGCCCGGCCGGCTAACGGGAATTCTCGCCCGTCTACACCGGCCTTTACTTTCATCGATCGAACGAACCACGACGGTTTACTTTCCTTTGTTAGTTTTGACTTGGAAAATATTGTGCTCTATTTAATGACATGTTTGCATTTACACTCATAACCACCATCTTTTATTACAAGTGTTCACATATAAAATTATAACTTTCGATGTGTTCGATCGCAGCTTTGATATGATTATAAAGAATATAATTTGAATTATAATTATGAACTTTTAATTTAACAGGTTGATCGGCGGCATCAAAGAAATTGAATAAAAAAAGTTTGTAAAAGCAATGAACAAGTGTGTGTGTGATCGCAGGTAAACGCTCGACGCCGTCTCTGCAACGGAGCTTTGTAAAGTGATGTACCGTTAGATGCATTTAGCAGTTTTAATCAAACGGACGGAAAATAAGGTCGTTTTTATTGGTTCTGGAGCTATTGTGTTGTATTTCAAAACCAATAGATCTTCTCATAATCATTTTTATTATTACCACATTTTACTGGTTCTCTAGTTTTTTGTTTCGTAGTTCGTTTTAGTAATAACTATAGCTCTGTAGGTTTTATTGGGAAATCTTTAGATCTTTTATTTATACATGTGATTATGTATGATTAATAATAAAAAGCAATTATAGTTTTTTTTATTCTATGAAGTGACGAAATGAGCAAGACGTTATATATAACAATGTGGCGCTAGTTAAGATGGTATACACTGCATCGTACTGCGCTCGTCGGCTCGAGACATAGGTTGTTAAGTCTCGTTACCCCAGTAGTTTCAATAGCATACAGCGCTCTTCAAACCAGAACATAGTAATGTTTGCACATTACTTTCTGGCGGTAGAAATAGGACTGTAATTGTAATTGCTTGGACCTAGACGATCTCTGACAATAGAGAGCTACCACCAGTAAATGTATAGCAGTTATAGCTATAAAATTAATAATGTCACAATCACTTTACTGTGAAAAATCATATCCTTTTTTATGTCTTGACTTCACAACGTAATCAATCAATCAATTACTGTTTGCATGGACAACTTTAAATGATTACATGACGTTTTATTTTCTTACAACCAATTGTGAGCAGCAGGTACATACATTCATGTCTATTGTGTATAAAATGTTACATATGCACTGTTATAGGAGTGTTCCATTCGTTGCATAGGGACGTAGACTACCGTTAGGTTGAGTTTACAAAAAATAATAGATGTGAGGGTGAAATCAAATCTCAGCGGGTCGGCATACTGTTCGATTGAATTTTATAATAGCGATGAGATCTAAAAGTTAGAGATAGAAGTCATAATAAAAAAATTAAATAAATCATTATTGCAATATTGATATTATAAGCATCAGTATAAATTTATAATCTGTTGAGAGAATTCGTTCATTAATTGGTAAAGCAAGTCCCTTTTATAAGCTACACTTTATAAATCGTCTGTAAAACGTTGAAATTTAAGTTTTTACTCTCGACAGTAAACGCCTTTGACACCTTTTACGATTTAACTTTTTTGGGCGATGAAAATCTTTGTATTATAATTAGTATTCGGTGTAACTTAATAACGTGACGTACAAACCCATTTGTGAATAAAATAAGTTGTGTGCGATTGCCTATAGTGTGGTAATGTTAACCGTTGCTTTGGTTAACGACCACCGGAAGGCCCGCGGCATACAAACTATAAATATAATACATTCACTGAATCAAATTTATGTGGAACACCTCACCGTGACATCGATAGTTTTATAAAGCGCATTGCACTTCCTGCAATATTTTTATAGACCAGAACTATGACGCAGAAACTATAGGGATATAAATAAAATGGATATTAACAGTAGACTATGATAATGACGTTATCTTTACACTATTATAACAACTTCGCGGACTAGTGACGTATTTTGTAAATACTACAAATATTACTGATTGATTTAGTGTATAAAGTTAATATTTTTTACGTTAAATATTTTCGAATAGAAATAATATGTTAATGATGAAGTTTTTAATTAATTTGGTTTATGGACTCGAAAAAGGTGAAAGTGGAAACGTTACACGAGTTAACGCTTACTAATCAAACAATAGATATAAATAATCATACAATACTCAAAATTCTGTTTCTCTTATGAGAATGCATGAATGTTCCTAAACGAGTCGACACGAACGCTCGGTTAAAAAAAAAAGTAATGTACATAAACAACAAAGCGATGGAAATAGTCATTACATAACACTAGGTGCGTGGTCGCCCTGGGCACGACACGAGGTACCGTTGTCCGAACAGGTTCCACGCATCAACCCCCTCCCTCACCTCCCCCCACTCCCGCTCCACGCGTGCCCGATGTTTACCAGGCATTTACTTTCTACCCATCAAGGACCTTCCTGGCACTCCCACATAAGACGTCCGAGTGCAAGTGCCACTGTAATACAAGCGCACGATTAGGAATATATATTACCAAAACATTTTTAGTTTTGTTTTTCTTATTTTCCTGTATGGTCATATTTAATTTATTTTAGATACTTTACTAATCACTAATTTATTATTTTATTTTATACTACTATGCGACGAGACGAGCAAGACGTTCACCTGATGGTAAGTGATACGCTTGCCCATAACAACGTGGCGCTAGTTAAGATGGTATACACTGCACCACATTGCGCTCGTCGCCTTGAGACATAAGGTGTTGAAGACTCAACTCGTTACCCCAGTAATTACACTAGCTACAGCGCTCTTCAAACCGGAACACAGTAATGTTTGCACATTACTATTTGGCGGTTGAAATAGGAGCTGCGGTAGTACCCATCCAGACGGTCTCCAGCAACAGACACCTACCACCTGGTAAAATATCCTATTCAAAAATCCATGTTTGAATCTAATCAATGCATGATCAGTTAACAAATAAAACTATCATTGATTATAACGTCTTGTGATGGAAAGTAATAATAATTTCCTGAACGCATAATTAACCTGGAGGTATTTGTATAATACAAAGAAATAATAACGTGTATACATGTATACTTGCGTCATAAACATCGGAGAATGAATTTTAACTGTATAAATTTGTTAACTTCGGTCAAGACTAATTCAACTTTATAGCCAACGGTGTAAATACAAAAATCGCATAAGCGAAAGCGGACCAAAGTCAGTCGGAGCCTGTTCAGCACGGTTCAATGGCCGACTTTTCACGGGTTTGTCAGCCCGCTGTTATATCATCGACGTAGTCAGTGTCATTGCCGAAATCGCGGCTACCTTATATGCTAATTTGCGTCTTCGGCCAATCTGGTCTCGGTTCACTTTTCTTTGCCAATCTTCGCTTTTTATGGTTATATGTACTTTATCCGAGTTTTTCTCATATACCAAGTAAATATTATGTAAACTATATCTATATAAACTCTATGTATTTATAGCAATTTGTATCTAATTGATTAATATTTTATATTTCATTTAAGTTCACATAGGACGTAAAACTGATTAATAAAAAATTATAACAACAAAAACACTAATTTCGGATTTGTAATTTTTTTAATTTATGGCAAATCACCAAACTGTACTTACTTTGCGTGGAGGATAAATGGCCTTGATTTTCTCCTTATAAGAGGAGATCCCACCAGTGGGAATGTTAAATATGCTATTAGTAAGTAAAAAAAGTAATAATTTGAATGCGTTAATATCTGCAGAAGATACAAGAGTGCTGTTGTGTTTGTCTTCGAACTGCGCATCCATCGATCATTATGATGTTGGCTTACGTAAGCTCGGTGTAGGTAGATCACGTGTGCGAAATATTCGCCTTGAAATTGAACTCGAAAAGTTCAAGGTTTGCTTTTTCAGTGTGCGGTGGCCCAACAGTGGTAGGTGATCTAATGTACATATGTGATTAATATATGCGCAAGTTTTTAAGTGTTTAATGTTATAATGAAAATAATGTTATTATTAGTAAAGACGCATCGAAATGTCTAGTTAATAGAGCAGATAAATACACTACCAAAATGTTGTAGTAATGGTCTACTATTGATACTAAAATAAAGTAATAACTTTTTATATAGAAAGCATAGTTTATCGACTAAAGTATATAATATAATGTAATTTAGACAATATAGAATATTTGTTTATTAAAAACATAACACCCAAATTATAATAAAAAATAAATATAGACTATATTATTACTTTAATAAAGCTAGATAGATCCGTTGCAAAACATCTAAAATAAATATTAAATGTTAGGAAATTTCTTATAAATTACTGTATAAAAATATTTAATAAAAGTCAATCATATTTTATTTAAGTTTTTAAAGTACTTAAACAAATGCTGAATTATTTAAAAAAATTATAATACTGTTTTGTTAGTAAACAATATTAAGATAAAGCACTACATCTTAGATACGCGTTGATGTCTTTTTATTGCAAGAACTAGCAGCTAAGAAAAGCTCCGAAAAACAAACCAATTTAAACTTAAATTACTTTATTCAACTTACCGAAAACAGCATAATAATCCAGTAAGATGATGTATAAAATAAATCCAGATTGTGTAAGAAAATCCACGGGAAGTGTTTCCTTGTCACAAAAACTTAACTAAAACACTACACCGAACCGTCACTAAAATATAAGTAAAAATTTAAAAATAATAAGTCTTGTTTGAGATCTACGTTGCTTTCAGTCAAAATACTGCCGAGCTAGAGGGTCATGGTGGCGGAGCGAGCATTGAGACGGCGTAGCGTGCCGTTGGCTCCGGATAACTGATAAAATGTAGCTCGGTTCATGGTCGGAGACGTCCTTCCTGCGCTCGCTTGTGCGCCCGCGCCCGCACCCGCGCCCGCGCCCGCGCCTGCGCCCGCGCCGACCTCTTCCGCACTGCGGGTGAACGAACTGCTGAGCAAGAGCGGGACGCCTAGCCAGTCGCCTACCAATGCCATGGTCGCCTCGTATACTTTTTACTATTTCTATCTAGGCAAGGTGATCTAGTAGAATATGAGAATTATTAATTCTTACCAACCTCCATCCCCCTCCCCCCCTCCTCTCTATTAATTTTATTAATGAAAAAGATTTTTTCTATTCTAGGAAGCAACGAGACGCGCAAGATGTCCATCTGTTGGTAAGTGAGAGGCCATTACAATGTATTACGGGTACATGCTTTATACATCATTTTACTTTTTGTTTGTATGTATTAATAGAGATATCCCGACCTATTATTACGTGTAATAGAGATGATCGCAATATGGCATAGTAAATATTAAGTATCACTATGGAGAATAGAAAAGGACGTATACTAAACAGTATGTATTTTCGCTTAATGTATGAAAGTTGAGAATTTATTAAAAAACTAATTATTAAATGTAAAAAATATTTGCTCGTATCTCGGTGATTTCAACAAAAAACATAAAAACAGTTATAGTCGCAGCGTACGAGCACATAGACTAAATTTTTAATAATTTTTAACGAGCTTGAGCAAGATGAGGTAATATTGCTTGTGGCATAATGATTATGTTTTTAAGGTACTTGCGTTCATGCTATGCTAAAGGCTCCTTACACAAAGCGATCAACAGATAGTCTCTTATAAGGTTTTCAGAGTCAGATAGTCTTTTATAAATTTTACAGTTAAAAACCTTAAAAGAGATGTAGCAGATTCGATAACGGCAAAAAATCATATTATATTATATAACGTAAATTGCTGCCTTTAATCGAGGACTTTGATCACAGATTTGTATACCTGCCGTACCCTTAAGTTTTTTGCTTGCAAAGGGTGGGCCATTATGCTTTGTTGTGTAAAAAAGCCTCCGTGTAACGGTACCTCAGCCATACACACGTTGCAGTGACAAAAACACAATGACACAGTAACTATTGCATTTCCTGTAAATAAATGTGCGTGAGTGTTTTCAAGAAGCAGTAACGGGAATCGACTATTGCACTATTTCGATACATAGTTGCAAACGCAAAAATCAATGAAATTTTTTTATAGTGAGACTGATTACTTGTAAAAACAATCTCGTGAGACGAATGAGCCAAGGCGGCTGGAGGATACCAAAATAGTTTACTTGTGCCTCCACAGAATGTCATCACGAAAAACTTAATAAGCTTGAATTTCTTGCATCTATGTTCTCCAGGGCACATTAATGTCAGCTAGTTCCGCAACTTATAGTATTTTAAACAGTCAATAATTTAACATTTAAATCAGTAATGCTATTTATTTATCCAATAGTATTAATGTTTCAAAACTATAAATTTAAAAGGGTAAAATTAAAAGTTAAACTATAGATTTAAAAGGGTTAGAACGTTTTCTTACTTACAAAGGAGTTATTAAAAGCCAACCTCCAGATATGAAGAGGCACGACAACAGCAAGACGAAAGCATTTGTAATCCTTGCGGCGAAATAATCTAAAGGATTAAAAACAATTGTGCGGCATCTTGGTGAACATTTAATGACTGAAAAAATTATTTAACCTTAATTTTATATACAGTGTTCGAGTAACTGTCTCATTGAAAATTTTAATAACAGATAAAACTTTTCATACCAAATTGTTGAAAGAAAGCAGATTAAAATTAATTCTGGATAATCCTATTAAACCAAATATTTTCGTAGCCTGTACGCGAAGCGCTATTTTGAAAGGACTATTTAATAATAAATAAGTAAACGATCACGATACCATAATTTATTGAGCCGCTTACTTTCCAGGGAAGGGTTATAAAAGAAATTTACTAAACAGTAGCAAGGGCTGTATAAGAAATGGTCTATTCATTGTTTCTTTTGTGAGTTTTAAAACTTTTGACCAAATCTGAAGTGATTTATGTCTTAAACGATATTGATTCTTACGGTATTTTTTTAAATCTTTACAGTAATTATCCTGCATATCTTAACGAAATATGCCTATGTTTGCTTTATACTAATGTATTAAAATGAAAAATTGGCGTACGTTCCATCTAAAATCCGTATACTGAAGTTTATGATATGAATGGCAGATTGATCTAATTGTTTAATTGTTGCGATGAACTACATATTTAATTTTTAAATATTGTAATTAAATTTTGTAAATATTCTTACTACTGTAATATTTATGGTCATACTCATCACTTACCATCAAGGGAACTTGCTAATTTCACAGCTTTGTCGTACAAAGAATCAATGTTATTTTTTCCAAAAACACTTTTTTGATGGGAAACTATTTGTTTTATTTTCCGTAAATTAACAAATTTTGATTAAAATTTTCTTAAAAATTTTTGGACCGGGTGCAATCAAAGACATTCAGTATCTAACAAAGCTATTATCGTTCATTAATACGTCAAGCAGCAAGATAAATAAACATAAATATTTTATTGCAATTGGTCTTATGTTCTTGTCACATTTTCGACTTTCTTCATTTATTGAAAAGTTGTAACAATTTTGATAACCTCCATGAATAATTTATACAGGAAAAATGAAATATAAAAAAAGTAAAAACGCCGAACCTCCAAACTAGCCACACGTTTCCCCCCTCCAAAGGCAGGACGCGATCAGCGATTTGGGAGCAACGTCCTCGACCTTGAAACTAGATGAACTTACGTAACCGACGCCGCCTGAGGGCAAGGAGCCTCGTCCACCAAAATTACTCCTAAAGTTTTTGCACTCCCCAAATGATTGTATCATCGGTCCGTATAAAAAGAAACATATTCGCTATTATGTTTTAAGAATAGCAAAGTGTTGGAATGTTCAAGGTTATTTTGTTCTTTGTTCCATAACTCTTGGGCTTAATAAATTTTAATGGTTTTGTTAATTGCATAATTTTGGGAAATTGCGTACGTTGTGTGCATTTACCTGCACCTTTTAAGGGTATTAAAAACTTTTACCATCTTTTAGTGAATATTTATTTTACACCTAAAAAATAATCGTTTTGGATAAATGTAGTATTTTAATTTTGTTATCAATTTTACACAAATATTTTACATTGTGGTACTTTAAAAGTTGTTACAATATCTATTGCAAAAAACCGTTTGTATGAAAAAAGTACACATGTATGTAACTATAAATTGATAATTATTTCATGTATAATGTACCAAGTAAACTTCCTCCCTACATCAAAATTATCGTTAAGATGATGTCATAACCAAAAATAAGACTGCACAAAAAACCTATTGTGTATAGAATCGTGAGACTAGTTCGTTGAGTGGACGAGCGTTGAACTCTTTTGAGTGTAGACTACCGAGCCGCGCAAGCGCTTGTTATTAGCTAGCTAATTATTTGGGTAGTTTGTTCATTACTAAGTATAAACTTACCGCACATAAGCTATTAAAAACTACACAGGATTTTTCAAGCATTACTATGTATTTTATACAAATTTATACATATTGGACATGCCGGTTGTTTTTTTTATTATGAATAGACTAACGCTTGTCTAGTATCTCACCTAATGGTAAACAGCGATGTAGTCTTATCTAGCGATGTTTTCTTCATCTTTGTATTCTTGCTTGGTGGTGGAGACTTTCAAACTCACTTGGCTCCAATCCTCTGGCTACAATCCTCTTAATGTAAAACTGCTGTTATAACAGCGTTGCTGTATTTCGGCTGGCGACATATAAAAGCTATAGCATTTTGTGCGAGCACGCTTCACCGTTTACATTGTAACTCGACATGTAAAACTCAAATCAAACGTTGGTTAATTTTAAAACAAAATCTATTAACTTTCTTAAATTTGAAGTTTGTACAGAAATATTATTAAAATATGTTCGGACACGTTTTCCAATAAAGCGAAAAGACGTGAGTTACGTTTTGTCCATAACAATGTTGTGCTACTAAGGGTCTGTTGCAATGACATCATTTCATTCCTTTTATTCAGAAAAATTAATACATATGTACTGTACATACCGCGAGACCTTTAAATTCACTAGCTATAGCGCCTTTCAAACTACACAGTAAAGTTAGCTTTTCTATGTTTAAGATTTAATATAGATAACTGCAGGAAATGTAAAATTAAAACTATTTGGCAGGTATAAAAAAGTTTGTTATCGGTTTTTGCCATCGGTTTTTAACAGCGAAATCTGCAAATTTAAATTAAAAATATATTTTTTTTTCTTTAGTAATTTTATGTCTTTGTAATTATCTATATTTTCCAAAAGAAAAAAAAACGTTACTATTAAGAAGCGTATTAGTTAAATTATGTGAATTCATACTTTGTTAAATAAAATATTACGAATAATTTACAATGTTCATTGCCAAAATTTGACTGAGTGTGTACTGTCGGTGAAGTTCAATCACCTTACAGCCGATAGAAAATTATTATTTGAATAGTCCACGGTTTTGACACTTATACCAGTCAACGTGTGATATTTTGTAACAGTTGTTATTTTATCATTTAGACTTCATTTGTTGAAATTTTTCTAAAATTTAGTACATACATTTAACTGAAAGATAAACAGTATTTATTCATCACTGTCTTTTACAATAGCTATGTTGGTATTAATTTCCGTAGATCCGCTAATCAAGTTTTACAGTAAAGCTAATATCTGTGAACAAATAGTACGCTAATAATATTAAACATTACTATAAATAAAGTCTTCAACAGTGCAAGATCTCTTTTACAGAATGTTTTTAATTACAATCATGAAAAATCTTTTTTGGTCTTTTTCGCTATAATATTTTATTATATGCAAATACCGCACAAAATGCGAATGAAATATAAAAAAAACTAAAACCAATAGATTTTTGTTGATTGAAATGTCAAATGATTTGCTAGAGAACTGACCACAACTTCACAAAACAGTAACTTCTTTTTCGTATGGCACATGACTGTGACATGAATTAACAAAGAAATGTACGAGGATTCAATAAATATATATAATATATTTTTATAGAACAAAAACTGGCTATTATATAATAAAACAATAGCCAGTTTTTTATTCTGTACTCAATGCTTAATATGCATTAGAACAATTTTTTTTCTATTTACGTCAATATTACACATTATCTGAAACTATTTTTACGGGTTTTAACGCGTTTGTTTAATTATGTATAACCTGACCTTTCGCGTGCTTTTTAAGACTCACGATAAAGGTTGGACTGAGATGACAGATATCCTGATATCATAGTCAATGATATCAAGAAAGCCCCGATCTACGTAGAATGAGCGCAATATTAAATAACTTTTTTTTACATAAGCTCGTTTTAATAACATTTTCTTATACTAACAGGCACTGCTCTGGATTATATTTATAAAATTTCAAAAATTTTATTCAAATTTCATTTGGATTAAGAGATTAGTAATTACGCTTTATTATTTTTCTAGTAAAAGGTCCAGCGCCAGCGCATGGTTCATAAGTTATATTTATTGTCACTGTTAAGAATCTTAAATCTGTATTATATAATTATTATTTTATTTAATTTTTGTTTTGGGAATTACATATAAAAAATATATAAGGCTAGACAATTGAGTATGCAAAGAAATAAAATTGGTACACTACCTTTTGTAGTCTAATCATATGTATTGATTGTATTACTAATAGCTCTGAGGCTGCTATAAAACATACAATGCCTACTACATCTGTAGAAATATTAAATGTGACTATAGACTAGACAGATAACCACGATTATGAAAAAGAAAATTTATTGCAGTCTGTAATAGAACTAAGAATGTTTTACATTTATTTTCTAATAATAAATAATCTCTATTTAAAAAGACTAAAGGTTTTTACTAATTTAAATACAAAAAAAGATTAAAGACATTTCACCTATAATTGATTAAGGTGATGTGTGCTATTCAAATCTCACACAAAATCTTCGTAACAAATTCGAGCACCTTATTAATAACAGCATTAATAAAAAAAATTGTTTGTGTAAATTTAACCATATTCCTTTCTATCACTCAAAGAAAATTATCTTCCTTTCCGTCAACGGTGTAACTCCAGAATTTTGTTATCCCTGTATTCTATTATAAACGATCCATATTCCCCTTTATTACCCAAGGATAACTTTGAACTCAACTCAACTTTTGCTCATTTTTGGCGTCCTTCCAATCGTCTAAAGATTCATTTCCTCAACACAAGTCAGATTTCTGTAATTTTTCCTTCACAGTGCAGTCTCTTCTGGAATGTTTTGTTCGAACATATCAAGAGAACCACCAAACAGGTGTTATTTTGTAAAGATTGCTAGGATACGAAATACGTATACATGAAATATGCAAATCCTGAAATAGTATTATTTTCGCTGTCTTATGTATTAAATGGAGGAGAACCAAAAAATTGCTTTAATTTAGTGTGATATCAATATACGATACATAAATATGCCTTGTTCCATATTCCTGCAGTATGCTGCATGCTGGTGCTGGAGAATACTAGAAAATGTATATGTCAAATCAAATAATGGCATTCGTCATATTAGGTCTATTCATTTATAAGGTTTCAACCTCTGGATTTGTTATTTTTAACATTTTCTGTAACTATAAGGGTGTTAAAACATTCCACAGTCGCAGAGATCTGATCACCTATGCATAAATGAATAGCACCTGTATATTGTAGATCTCATTTTAATTGTATTGTTATTTACTACATTAATATTTTTGTCTAAGTTTTCTGTCTTTTTCTCTAAAAAAAAAAAATGCACCCATACTCAAAGTACGCAGTGTTTGTCTGTATTTATTCCCTGAGTTAACTAATATTTATATACGAAGTAACCAATACATGTATTTTTATAGGCAGACCATAATAAATAAAAAAGATGTTATATACTTCGGAGCGATGTCACCAAAACATCCCAGAAAAATTTCAACCATGTTGTAGAGTGTTATCTCATTCTTAATGTTTAATTTTAGCCGAATTAGAGATCTGTATCGAACTTCAGTTTTATTTGTATTAATGTATCATATGTTTTTTTCTCTTCACAACCCGAAAGGTTAACAAGACGAGAATGTTTTATGGTAATATGTCCGCCTTTTCGTTTGTCTATTTGTTTTGCGTTGTTTTCGCTTGTTAACTCTGCAAAATGTTTAAATAAATAAATAAAAATTATGTTAGTATTTATTAGGAAGAAATTAAATATTAGGGGAAAAAATTGTAAGGAAATTGCAAGCAGGGGGTCGCCTAGTTTTCTATGGGGCGGTGTTAGAGCGCGCGGTGGCGGCGCCGCAGTGTGCGTCGAGTCAAGGTAAGTGTGCCGACGGCCGGGTGTGACCTAGTGTAGCTCCCCCACCCTACTGCGTTCTGCACTCGCGAAAGTTCAACGAACCACCAGCAGAATTCTTACAGGCATACGAGACTGTTACATTACCGGAAAGTCATTGCAATCATCTACATACCTGCGACGGCTAAGATATCGACGACGTTAGCGTTGCATGAACCGCTCTCAAAAGTAAGTGTAAGAAATGGAGTCACGACTCACGCGCCTGTGCAATAAGTGTTACTTAGCTTATTTCGTGTAGAAATAACATGTTTTGGAGATATGAAGTTTAATTTACTTTTTGACTAATGAGGAAGCGATATACTTATATGTTTATTAATTTCGTTCTTAACCTTTGAAATAATACCATATTTGTTAATTAAATTTAGGAAAAATCATAATCCCTCAGTCCTTAGAGACACAACGTATCTTTTTACTGTAATATATACTTACAATGTTTAATATATCATTGTGGGCTGCTACATCCATTTATTATTGGCCTAAGTAGGCACGACTGTTACTCTTCTTGTGAAAACGTAAAATTTAGTACTGCACTTATTTCAATAATTTCTCGAGATAATTGTACGGGGCATTTTATCCTTAATACTTGGACAGCGATGACGCGCATAGTAAACAGCATGAGTAAGAGTTAAGAAAGAGGTTTTAGTCGTCACGGCGGAATTATGTTAATTGAGTTTATTATGTCACCGAGCGGCCGTCGAAGTTTCGTGAATCACGCCCGTTGCCGTCCGCGCACACGTATATGTGTATTTGCTTACACCGTTATTACTTTCTACCGCGATTGTGGGTTTTTGGATTTTCCTATAACCCGTGATGATTTCAGGGAATTTAGCATGAAACAACTAAAGTTCAAACGCGTATTTAAATAGAAAACAACACATCTATGTATTAAATCTTTGTTATATGGCACACAAGCAATATGCAATTTATTTCAAAAAGATAAGTCAAGTGAAAAAGATAAATTTTGTTATAACTATAAACAGATAAAAACTAGTCAAAAAAAGTAACTTTTTTGTTATATGCGGCTTATTCACAATATGCTTTAAATTCTATTTAGAGTACTAAGTTATTCTTAAAGGAAATGCCAGTTATATTAGTAGTGATGAAACCAAGTGATAGTAAATATGATTCATTAAATTAAATTGTATTAATAACATAGTTTGCTTAATCACAATCACTCTTGCTTTTATTACAAATACCATACATTTATATAAATCATTTATCAATTGAAAGAGATATTGAAAAATACTATCATATCTTAACTTTTAATTCAATAGCTAGATAAATATTTTTATGAATACACTATAAACAGAATAATTAATAAGAACTGTTACTTACACGCATAAATTTTAATGGCGACTAAAATCTAATATTGTCTAATATCTAACAATCTAAATATTTAACCTGTTGTAATTTTAAATATAAATATTTATTTTTCTTGAATAAACCGATCCTTGTTTTCCTCCTTTTTTTACAGTCTTTTTTATGCGACGTCATGTAACAATTTATTATAATTTTCATGAAAATATAAATTAGTTGAATGGTTCAATTATAAATCTGTTCGTAATCTGCATATCAAACTAAATCAAAAAATCAGGAAAATTTCAGAAACTTCTCGTTTTGCATAAGCAAGGGAATTTATTTCTTCCTGTTGCAATTGTATAATAAAGCTATTATTCTTGCTTATCACCACAATTATCGTGGGCAGATTAAAGTGTCTAAGTTAATAGTGAGTCTGTCAGCGTGAGCGGCGGCGCTGCCGCCCGGCGTCCGGCGTTCTCTGTAACGGCGCGATCGGGGCCGTTGAACGCTGCTGGCCTTATTCCGAACTATCGCAAGCGAGAAACGCGACGTACTTTCATTGTCACCTCATGAAATGCACTAGAACTATTTGCGCGTAATAGTGATACGCTACTACATCTCCTGGCTTTTGCTTATGGGCTGGGTTTAAATTATTTTAATGTAATACTAACAGGTTATTCTCTGTCCGCTTCCAGATTGATAAATCGGTGTTGTGTCTTTGCAATATTTCACTTCGAATGTCAAAGCGCTACAAAATTCGCTTTCCATTTTTAAATCGTCATCGTCAAAATGTCTCCATTTTTAAAAATAAATAAAGATTTTTTTTTGTGTAGAAAAAGTAAGTGGTTTTTAAATCATCATCACCAGCCGAAGAAGTCCATTGCTAGACATAGCATTCACCAAAGATCTCCATACCAATCGATCCTGTCCTGCCCTCATCCAACATATTCCTGCGCGATGGCTTTTTTACTTTGACTTAAACACTTAAGTTTTGGTTTCAGAATATCGTCTTTTAGATAAAAAATAAAATTAAAAAAATGCTGTTTTTATAGGTTTCTCTACCTAGTTAATGTAAAAAATATGAATTGTAGACATAATTTTTTTTTACAAAAACGTTTTAACTTAAAACTAATCAAATTAATTTGTAACGTCCAGTAGAAACAAAAGTAAAAAATTTTAATAAATCACCGAACATTTTTACATTTATTGGAGAAAATAAAAAGTAAGAGTAAGACTGTTAATATACACCATAGAGGCACATGGCGCAGTTGATAACCGCTTGCCTAGTAACTGGAGGTTCCTAGTTCGATTCTGGAGCCATATATTGTTAAGTTAATCATATTGTTGGAAGGATTTTTTAAATCCATCATACTATTATGGCAGCAAATTTGCTAATAGTATTGCTGTGTTTCGGGTGTCGACTTGTAAGACCCAAAGTGTACTGGCCGGGCAATTGAGGTTACATGAACGTTTAGATAAAGAAAGATATTTTAAACTGCATGATGCATGGTTATTTATTATTACTAATATCCGCTTGATCGCTAATTACGTAACGCTATATTTTTTAGAAATTAAGTAAAACAAACAAAATTAAACATTATTACATGCTACATATTTTGAAGATACAAATAAAAACGGATAATCATTGAGTTTTTCCTAGACAATCATTCGTACGGGGTCAGCTACGGTATACGATTGAAAGAGTCGAGTACATAACAATGGCGCAACTGTTGCTACGGCGCTACGATGACGCCATTGACCCCGCGACCATGACAAGTGCATTTTGTCTTTACGTCCCCTTCTAAGGATGAAGTTTATCCGATTTTAGGGTCCGACTTTTATAATGAAGTCTTTTTCAATCCTGTATTAAATAATTAATTTTGTGCAGTAATAAACAAACATTAAAAAAAACTAGTGGAATAAAAATGATCTAGATAATTTTTGCTTTTGAATTAGAAAAATATTGTTTAATAAAAAAAAACGACGAAAAAATTCTTAAAGATAAAAGAAAATAGCAAGGAAATTGGCAGTAACAATGAAAATGTGTGATAATTTTTATATCTCTTTGATTAATTATTTTTTAACTTTTTTTAGTTCCATTTGTTAGAGACTAACTCTGTGCGGCTTCCATAAGAGGTCCAAGGTTTCAACAAACAAGGTCAAGGTCCAAACAATTATTCTTATATCATAAGTTAAAAAAGACGTAATGTTCTCCAAAGTACCAAACTCAATCTGCTGCTACAAATTACTTATGTGAAACTCCTATAGGGCAAAGCATTGCCAGAAGTTACACGTGTCATCATGAGCTACTCAGTTTATTTATTAAGTAAAAATATGATATAGTTTTAAATAAAATGTATACTACAACGATATTGAATTTCGTTTGATGATTTGTTTCGTTACATAATTGATGATAGTAAAACTCCATTTTAATTTATCTATATTAAAATCAGTTTGTTCTACCCAAAATCGTCTTAATAGTACAAAATCCATTAATAGGGTATTAATTTATGTTTTTGCGTGTCAATGAGTGAAAACCTCGCAGTCGCACGGACGTCATTCCACTTTTCCAAAGCGTTAGCGGTTTGTAACGTTACCATCGCAACTGGGTCTGCGTAACGTAACTACTTTCCTCTTAGGCCTAGTTGATAGATTATTACGAGGGCGGCAGGGGAGTTCCGTGTAAGCTGGTGTTGTGGTGTTCGTAGAAGCTGGTGACGACGCGCCGCTGCATTTTCGCCGTTGCACTGTGCAGTAGGTAAGTGTGTCAATGCACTCTAATCCCCTCCATTATATCTCTGCAATTACACATGACTAGTTAGACTTGTCTTGTTTCTGGGATCGTCAGAATGAAACCTGGAATAACACATTGTAACACTGTAAAAATGTTGAAAATTACTTGTTATTCTCTGCATCTTATATTTATTTTGTATTCATTAGAATATCACATACGATTAATACTATTTTATGATTATCTAAGAAACAATCAAAAATATTCTCAAAGTTTGCTTCTATTATTCACATTGTTTCTAAATTTGTAATTCTTAATGTTATAGAATGTTTTATGTACTAGCTATAAGGTATTAATATTATTTTTATTTATCAGTTTTTCTTATACTTCATGGCAGATTTTATTGCTAGCGCGGTTTTAAAAAAAGGGATAGCAACTGTTTATTTCTCTAATAAGGTAAATGTACAACGAGTTATTAGCAATAATACATTCAACCAAAAATGTTTTTTAATATGTATGCTTGTCCAGGGCTACATGTTCATTGAATAAAATAAATCAGAGTATCTTTGGTCTTTTAAAATATACTAAAAAAATGTTGGATGAAAAATAAAGTAGACGAAAGCATTACAAATTTAACGGTGATGGGCATTAAAAGAAAAATTTCACCTTATGAAATAAGGTCTTTATAATGAAAACTTCTAGTTAATTATACTCCAGAAAAGTTATAAAATATATATTAATAATAGTCGTTGATGATGAGGAGATTCATAGCGCTTAAATAGATTAGATTATATTTTAAAAACATTTTTATTGCATTACTTGCTATACGTGAATAATGGAGCTGTGTTAGCTCCTCGGAGGTTTCAAGTTTCGGTTCAGAGTTTGTACAGAAATAGATATAGTGGCGGAGTGACTTATTGGCAGGTGGGTGCGCAAGCGCATCGCGGTGAGTTTCCTATCCGTATCTAGGCGAGTGACAGTAGTGGCTTGCGAAAGTGCACATAATTGGATCGGTGCTTTAGAAAGGGGGTTATGAGTTTGTAAGTGCAACGAACCCGCATGCATTTCCTCGGGAAGATGAAGTGCACACTGCGGCTGTGGAAAGCGTGCGATTCCAGGAATCGACAGTACATCGGCCGGCTACTCAACGCTGCTCTCTCGCTATTCACTACATATGGAGAAAAGTGAAAATAAATCCGTTTATTCATATAATTCATTAGCAGCGATGTTAAAAATTATCATATATATTTACTCAAATTTATCAATTAAAATGTTGTTATATCTTTTGTCAATGTTAAAATTGTAAAAGTAATGTGAAAATAGTTATCATAGCTTTTAATAAAATGTTAATAACATACAGAAAAGAGATATTTTTTTTTACTATTATACGAGTTAAAAAGTTTATCATCTGGCCCACTAATTTATTTGAAGTACAATAGCAAAAAAGCATTCTATTATTCATACGGAACAACTGTTCTTTAATAATCTTGTATAACGGGGCCAAAGGGTTAAGCGAGCATATGCTCTGGAGCAGAGTAGCCCAAATGCCGGATATGGGTTAAGTAATCACGACCGTTTTTATGCATCCTCTCTATTAAACCTAACGCTATAACAGTCCGTAACAGTACTTTTTGTTGAATAAAAACACGACATTTGCAAGGATGGGCGGTATGTTAATTGAATTGCCAACAATCGATTCCAGCGCCGAATTTTAGAGCGCAGTTGCTTGTATCACATTTTTTGCCACCCGGCGTCACATCATGCCGGCGACTGATTTTTTTTTAAAGTTAATTAAATCTTTTGATATGTACAGCGGTTCGTGTTATTACCATGTTCACAGCAGAACATACATTCAATGTCGCATTCTATTCGAATTAAAACGTTACGTTGTTGTTGGTAGTATCAATATAGGAGTAATTATAAATTTGTGTTTTACGCTACTACTGTAAAAACTTCAAGTAATATGCATTTTATATTATTTTTGGTCAGCCGCAAGTGCTACCTAAATGTGATTATTAAGAACACTAAAGGGACTATTGTTTATGTAATTTTAAACCTCAAATTCGTCACACCTATGAAAGTTTAACAGTCATAAATCTCTCCTTTCCTTTTAACGGAAGGGTGTTCAATTCCGAGAAGCAACTATTGCTTACTATCGGTCCCGGTTTACACTAGCAACTGTTATTTAGTAACGGCTCTTCCATGACGGGAAAAGTGTACTTTTGTTAAAAAGTAATGCTGTGACGTCACAAAAGCCCTCACGACGTGGCAAGTCCATTCCCGTTACTCATACAAAGGGCTAGTTAAACAATGGGCTATAGGCCTGACCACAAAACAGCTTCTGCGTACGTTTTGTTTCTTTTCAAGATCCATAAATCAATCAAAAGGAAAACAAAACCAAAACATTTTCTCACTGCCATACGGTTTATTTTATATTATTAAATAATAATTTGATTAATATCGAAGAAAAATATTCAACTCAAACGCTGTATTACTTCAATATTATATATCTATGTAGAACTACCGGAAAATTGATTCGATTATGTTTAATTACTTACATGCTTTAAACGCCTGATTTTTAATGGTAGCCCTTCTTTTAAAATCATGGTTCCGAATGCCTCCAGAGTTATTAAAAGTGAATGCACGTTTCAAAGTTTAAGTAAAAAAAAAAGAGAGAACAAATCCCGTTAAGATTCCGGTATCTTGCCGCGTAACGATGGATACGCATTGAAGGGTCCAAAGGGTCTATATTACGTAAAAAATAAAGGTGCCCATTTAAAGATGTAAGAAGCTATTGAAAGGCACTATGTACATGTATGTTAACGTTAATATTTATTCTACTTTGTATAAATAATTGCTACATATATTTGTTTAAAAATGTACTTAATAAAGTAGGTAGAATTGATGTCTAGAAAATGACATGACCTGACATTAGGTAATATAATATGAAGTTGAAGGTTTTTATCGTTTTTTCTATACAAAATTAATGATCTTTTTTATAGAAGTTAATACTATATTAAAACAGTAAACCATGTATTTTGGACAATTGAAAATAGGATTAAGGTAATCTCTTGAGGGTGACTAAAAGGTAATTACCAGTTATTAACTCGACTCGAAAGGGCAGGATATGCGTTGTAGCTTCGTGTGTACTTCAAGCCTAAAACGCGTTTCTTCTTTCATTCCTTCGTTCCTTACTTTGCAGATATCCTCCCCAGTACCAAAAGCACAAGATTGATTTTATTAGCGATGCTTGCGCCGATAACAATCCGTGACTATATATAAAACCGTTCCCAGCACTGTAATTCTGCAACATTGTAATTTATGAATAGATATTTTAAATCTGTGGTGGTTCATGCATATTGTAAGATGCGTCACAATGTGCAGACTCAGTAGCTTTTAGTTTCAACCTATGAACATCTACATGTACCTGTTTTACAACTCGGTTTCAGTAATGTTTTCTTATACTTCTCCAAGTTTATTTTACAAATCTGTGACTGCTGCTGCGAGCTGTGATAATGTTACTAAATACTTTTTAGCTAACCGCAGATAGACGAATGGACGAAGCGAAACTGTAAGGGTTAGTTTTTTACACCCGAGAAACAGTTTACCGCAAGCAAAATAATATTTGGAGTAACTGATTTACTACTGTTTTAAAAAAATTATATAGGACGTATTGCCCAAAAATACATTTTCAATTGTGATCAAGTCGGATACATCGGAAAAAACGATTTTTTACACCCGAGAAACAGTTTACCGCAAGCAAAATAATATTTGGAGTAACTGATTTACTACTGTTTTAAAAAAATTATATAGGACGTATTGCCCAAAAATACATTTTCAATTGTGATCAAGTCGGATACATCGGAAAAAAAAAAAAAAAATCATGGTTCCGAATGCCTCCAGAGTTATTAAAAGTGAATGCACGTTTCAAAGTTTAAGTAAAAAAAAAAGAGAGAACAAATCCCGTTAAGATTCCGGTATCTTGCCGCGTAACGATGGATACGCATTGAAGGGTCCAAAGGGTCTATATTACGTAAAAAATAAAGGTGCCCATTTAAAGATGTAAGAAGCTATTGAAAGGCACTATGTACATGTATGTTAACGTTAATATTTATTCTTCTTTGTATAAATAATTGCTACATATATTTGTTTTAAAATGTACTTATAAAGTAGGTAGAATTGATGTCTAGAAAATGACATGACCTGACATTAGGTAATATAATATGAAGTTGAAGGTTTTTATCGTTTTTTCTATACAAAATTAATGATCTTTTTTATAGAAGTTAATACTATATTAAAACAGTAAACCATGTATTTTGGACAATTGAAAATAGGATTAAGGTAATCTCTTGAGGGTGACTAAAAGGTAATTACCAGTTATTAACTCGACTCGAAAGGGCAGGATATGCGTTGTAGCTTCGTGTGTACTTCAAGCCTAAAACGCGTTTCTTCTTTCATTCCTTCGTTCCTTACTTTGCAGATATCCTCCCCAGTACCAAAAGCACAAGATTGATTTTATTAGCGATGCTTGCGCCGATAACAATCCGTGACTATATATAAAACCGTTCCCAGCACTGTAATTCTGCAACATTGTAATTTATGAATAGATATTTTAAATCTGTGGTGGTTCATGCATATTGTAAGATGCGTCACAATGTGCAGACTCAGTAGCTTTTAGTTTCAACCTATGAACATCTACATGTACCTGTTTTACAACTCGGTTTCAGTAATGTTTTCTTATACTTCTCCAAGTTTATTTTACAAATCTGTGACTGCTGCTGCGAGCTGTGATAATGTTACTAAATACTTTTTAGCTAAACCGCAGATAGACGAATGGACGAAGCGAAACTGTAAGGGTTAGTTTTTTACACCCGAGAAACAGTTTACCGCAAGCAAAATAATATTTGGAGTAACTGATTTACTACTGTTTTAAAAAAATTATATAGGACGTATTGCCCAAAAATACATTTTCAATTGTGATCAAGTCGGATACATCGGAAAAACGATTTTTTTACACCGAAATCCTATGTCGTGCTATTGTTTGAAGCTGGACAATAAATAAAAACAATGTGTTCTTTGTTTTAACTGTACGGAAAATATCCTGTGTGCCGTGTTACGTATAGAAACGGATGCATAATAATTATTCTAATGAATGAGAATGATCACATGTATGTGATTTTAGGATTCCCTACGTAAATAAAACATCATCAGCCAACATACACCAACGCGTATATAGGCTTCCCACAAAGAAGTTTCTTGTAAATTGAATAATTATTTTTAAATTGTGTAATTTAAATTAGTAATTGGTACAATTTTCAATAAGGTTTTACTGCATTTGGAATGATTCGTCTTCGTGTTTGATGAAAATTAGTTAAATAATTATGTCATCGATTCTTCTCTTCTCTCAATATCTTTTACCTTAAATTACATACTGTTATGACATAAGATCACATTCGTAAAAATACATTAAAAGTAAATTTTAAATGTTTTATATTTTTGTTGTATTGTATAAAATTTATTTTTGATCACTTTTATATGTAGAACAGTATACACTTAGTTCGTCTTTTCTATTTAGCAAGTATTGAACGGTTGTGAGCCAACGAACTTTTTATGAGGGATGTTTTAATGCATTCGTTTCCTGATTACGTTGTACTTAAAGATGAAGGATCAACTTACCCATTGTTTAGAAGAAACGTGTACTCGTCATTTAAGAATAACAAATTGTTATAGTTTACCAACTTTGTAAAAAATTCATTTATTTTAGAAGAAATAAAATAATTTAACTTAAATAATGCAAACACCTTTATTAAAACAATGCAATTTTACCACTGGTCCTTAAATTAGACTTGTAACAATTTGTATGATAAAAAGCAGGTTTTATGTTATAAGATTATCTTTTAATAACTTTTACCTTTTTTCAGTCCCTTATTAAGGTGAGTAAATTAAAGTCAGTTCTGACATTGATTTTTTTTTATTTTTTCATTTTTGTTATGTTTTATATGAAATTTTAGGATATTAAAATTTAAGACTCTGTTGCCGGAGACCGTCTGGATGGGTACCACCGCAGCTCCTATTTCAACCGCCAAATAGTAGTGTGCAAACATTACTGTGTTCCGGTTTGAAGGGCGCTGTAGCTAGTGTAATTACTGGGGTAACGAGACTTAACATCTTATGTCTCAAGGCGACGAGCGCAATGTGGAGCAGTGTGTACCATCTTAACTAGCGCCGCGTTGTCATGGGCAAGCGTATCACTTACCATCAGGTGAACGTCTTGCTCGTCTCGTCGCATAGTTGTATAAAAAAAAAGGTGGTAACTTTGACTAATCAAACACTACGCAGTGTAGTGATAGCAAAGTGTACTTCTGGCGGTGTCCGTTTGCGATATGCGGCGCCACTATCGCTACCAAGTGCATTGCTAGTAGGAAAGTTGCTCATGACGTCGATAAGTGTCACGTTGAACCATGGTGAACTGTGGACGGAGTCTTCCGCGGTGCCTGGCCTACTCACGAAATTGTCATTCTATCAATCCGTCACTATGACTTTATCTTCATTATCTGACGTCTGAGTTCGCAAGGAACAGCGTAAGCTTGCCGTTGTATTATTATCAATTACTTCATATCAATGTGAATGAATTTCGAGAAAAAAACGTTTCATAGATCTTGTTAAGTTATTTAAATTTTTATTTCATTCGGTTTATCTGAAACATGGCATTTATTTAATATTTTCAAACAACTGTTCTGATAATGGCAGGATTTTGACAGTTGTAAAGTTTTGGTCAAACAGCGTGATGATGTAGCGTTTAATCGTCGCTTTTGTAACGCTCGGTGGCGAAATAGGGGTCAATGACAAGGCCTAGCCTGCACTAACATCAATCTATTTTGAATCGGGCGCACTTTTTGCTCATCAACCTACTTCGGTTCAATGCAAGTTGTTTCGCATCCGGGAAACAACAACAATATTTTATAATTGTGATATAAAAAAATCTCCGATACGAATTATAAAATTACATAAAACGAGTTCGGTTTCATGTTTTTGCGCGTACACATCCGCTGTTGGCACGCCTTGTGATAACTAATAATTCCTTATTTTTTACTTTTTTTAACACGTAGAGTTCTAAAGGGTTTTTCATGTTTGTCTTAAAATCATATCTCATGTCATAAAAGAGCATACAATTGTAGACAACAAAGGACAAAGCTGTGAATAAAGATCAACAATTTTTTCGTGGTGAGATTATTATTGCTCAAACAATATTCAATAGCCGGTTGAAGTGAATCTGTTGTTTGACTAGTTGTGATTCGTCAATTATTAGACTTGTGAAGCGGTTGGAGGGAGAGACAGGGGGGTTCGCAAGCCACTGAGGTGGGGTGGGCAGGGGACGCACGCAGTAACCAACGAAACGAAAATTTGTGAGGTCAACGAACGTAAGTGGCCGCGCAACCAAACGTCAGGTTGATTCACTTTTCATCTACACTCACTTCGCATAGCTTAATTTATATTTTATGGAAAAAGAAATAAACTAATTTATCGGAAAGTAAAGGATTTCTATCACATTTTAAATTGACTGCATTTACAATTTTTAATGTTTGTTAGATTTTAGCATTAAAATTTTTGGCAGTAAAAGACGGTTGTTATTAGTTTAATTATTTAAAAAAAAACTTATTAAAAAGCGAAGGCATAGTTATTTTTTAAAAGAGACATAAATTATAAAGATTAATGAATGTGATATGAATTATTGAAACGTCAAAAATCATAAATTTGCTTACTTTTAAAATACAGTTCGCCGAGTCAATTACTTATTTATAAATATTTTATTATTTCCAATATATGTTAAGGTATATATGATAATATTTTGTAATGCGAGCGGCGGTAACGCAGAAAGCATGAGTTTTACTTTTATCGAGCACATGAGCGCCGCTCGAAGTTCGACGACCGGCAACGTGGTGTGCATTTGGTGGGAATTTCGCGAATACGACATCACCATGTTGTTCATGTTTCCTTTTACACGAAGTGTATGTTAATGAATATTAATATAATAAAAATATATGTTAAGCTATGGTTACAAAATGTTCGTTTAATTTAGTCGTAATACTTTTTAATAACTTTCAATTACATTTAATTATTAATAGTCATAATAAATTTAAATGTATTCATATAAATTTATTATGACTGTTATAATCTCACATGAAAATTGTCTGAAATTTAAATGATATTTTAAAGAACTTCTTAAAAAGAGAAAAATAGGACGTAACTATATCAATTACACATTATAATAATTATTTCTACTGATTACCATAAAACTTAGTGCGGTACACCTACGCATTTAATCATACACAATATTTTCAGTCATTTTCTTTCTTGTAATTCGCTGCTAGATGGCACTGTACCGTATTAACACGCGTACCGTTTATCCTTTCTTCGCCTTTATTGTGTAAAGTGCCTATTTGAAGAGAAAGGAAATACAGAAAAATGGATAGGAAAAATAGTTTTGCTTTTTTCACATTTTCATAACTAGCCAACAGATGGTGCTGTACCGTTACTAATTTAAACCGCACCAGAAATTTTTATTCAGTTAATTGCTTACACTATGCGTATACAGATTGTTTTAGTCTTAGACATAAAACTTATACACTTGCAGCATTGCAGATATTTTTTATTAGAAACTCAGCATTTCTCTTTATTCTTTATTTGTTAATTAATTATGTGTATGTTGGTAGAAAACTTACTGAATTGTATACGCAAAAGTAAATTTTGTAGCGGTACAAGTATTATTTTTTTATCTGTTATTTTATATACTTTGATAAGAAAATGTTGCGAATTGTTATTATACCTTTTGATAGAATTGCACATTTATAACATAACGTCACAAAGTTTTTCTTAGTCTCAATTAATTAGTGAATAATATTGAAATTTACAACACGCCTCATTAAATCGAAGCGACTCTCGTTGATGTCGTTTATATGTGACTGAAAAAAAAGTTTTTGCATTTGTTAAGCTGGCACGAATGTTGTTTAATTTTATATGTATTTTTATTGGTAATTGTTATTATTTTTATGTTATTGTTTCAATCAGTTAAAATAAGTTATAGGTTAATAGTTTCGTTAGATATATGTATGTAAGAGTGAAAACAACTATCTCCGAATTTATAAGCTATAATATCTATTATATTATTTTTAAAACAGACAGTCAATGTAATATTTTTAATAAAATGTTCTTTAACACCTGTTACAATTTCACATAATTTTCAATTGAACAGGCGCAGTGCATTAAAAAAGCGGTAAATGAAAAAAAGTGCTTCCGCATTGCATTGCGCTATGGTCGTTATTTAATGCAGTAATTACAAATCCCCTTTCATATTATCAGTGTAAAAACTTTATGACAGCAACAAGTTGTAGCATTATGATATTTATTAACTCTCAGTTATATAAAAAATTTTAAGTCAACATCACGCCATATTTTATTGAGAACGCGTGTAACATTTTGACAGCGACGATTTGAAAAAGGAATGTGAATTCTGAAGCCCTTTGTCATTTCAAGTAAAATATTGTAAAGGTATAATTTCATTAACTTCCATACCCTAGTTTTTTTAAAAAAAATAATTCTTAACTTGCTAATTATTTATATTCATTGCAATATTTTAGATGACCTTTGCTTTCATTAAAATTGTTTTTTTTTTTTTTATTATTTCCATCAACAAAGGTTTATTTAGCTTATATTTTATAAATCATCATACCATCAGGATAAAATGAACATAAATTGTTGTTTTTAATCTTAGTGGTAAAACTGGAAGGTAATAATTGTTTTAATGATAGGAAAAATACTTAGTAGCGTTTTAAAAAAATCTTATCATAAAATAATATACATACATTTATTTAAACATAATGCCAATACACTAAACTCTTTAAATATGGAAACTGATTTTAGTCGTTACAGAACTGTAAATTTCTTCACGCGTTCGTCGCGTTCGTCGCAGGAAATCAGGATTCC
Source organism: Byasa hedistus (assembly GCA_029286795.1). Classification (NCBI taxonomy): domain Eukaryota; kingdom Metazoa; phylum Arthropoda; class Insecta; order Lepidoptera; family Papilionidae; genus Byasa; species Byasa hedistus. The sequence continues at coordinate 5,643,667 of JAGSMW010000008.1, forward strand.
TCAACCATACCGGGATATAGAATTACAACATTTAATTTCTTTTGTAATTTTACTTTAAAACTACAAATTTTTCAATAATTTTACACCCAGACTGGGACATTTTTTCCTAAAATTACTCCCCGAATTAAAAAAACATATTTTTTTATTGATTTAACAGCGCTCGTGGCGTAGTTTGCTAAACGCTTCTCTGTCTCAAGTTTTGGAGTTTGGGTGGTGATAGGATCTTTTCAACTTCGCCTGGCTAGCTGCCACTCCCATGTTGTAAATCTGTCGCCATAACAGCATCGCTGTGTTCCGGTGGTCGACGTATGAGAGCCAGAGTACACTGCGCAAGCATGTTTCCAAATTCACGGCCTCATTGTCACTTAACATCATGTGAAATTGAAGTCATATGATACCTCAATGTGAGTAAAAGATTGAATATAGGATTTTACATAATTCTTTAATAGTGTCAATATACGAGTAAAAGTCGCGCGGCGGTGTAAACGGCGATATGCAGCAGGCAGGCGGTTGGCGGCAACTGTCGCCATCGACGGCTAGCGGTTCGCAAGGTTCAGGTTCACTTAAGTTCATTGCCACAGTTTTGTAACCCTTCTTGTGTAACTTGCTCTCCGTAGCCCTTAGCTCTCGCCTCTCACTTGTGCTCAATATCAATTATTTATTTTCGCGGAAGATCAAAATTGATACACTTTCTTGTCAAATCAAAGAATACTTACTTGCCACAGATTTAACATTGATAGAACATTCAGACTTTTACTTTATACTTAGATAATCTATTCATGTCTGTCTTCTAAAAGTTCAAAAGAATTTTGCTTCCAAACAATTTAGATTTGAAATATTTATTGTTATAAGTTATGTATAATAATTATTATACTTATAACTAGTTGTAGTTAATAAATATGTTTATTAAAAAATTGGTAAAATAGATATAATTATAATTTAATAAAGCATTAAAATTTCTTAAACTAAAATAGATTTTAATTTACTTGTCATATTATGGCATTTATTTAATTATTTTTGACCCCGATGTAATTTAATTTTATAAATAATAGAATCTTGGGATAAGGCTAATACCACGCATATTACTAGAAGACTTCAAAAGTAAGTAAGTTGATTTTGCGTAAATCGGATTGTAATAAATAATTGAAAAAAAAAAACTGTAGGTAATCTGTAATAATTATGACGTAGCGACATCTGTAACATTAGTCCTCCCGTGACCATGGGTGTTACAAAGCATCTGAAACGTGAGTATAAAAAGTAATTTAATATACGCAATGCAATCTATAAATTAAATTATTAAATACACAATTAGAGGTTAGGTTAAAATTAACTTTGTGAAAAAAAGATGTTACTGGAATAGGTTTTAATAAGATACAGATAGATGTAAAAATAAAACAAGACTGAGTGTGTAAAGCAAGTGCGGAATGTTTAATTGAGCGGTCGCGTAGGCTGCGGTTCCGCGTCTAGCGGCCGTCGACCCTGCAGCCTTTCGAGAGTATCGAACCGCATGGATTACGTCACCAGCGCAAGCCTCTTCCACTACACGCTCTCACTGTTTGTCTCTATGGAATATTCCAATAATAGATAACAACAAAAACATATTATTTTATCTAACTAGCTTTTCCATTTATTATTCTCCGTAAATAACAAAATTAACATTAGCCAAATTAAAAATTTCTTTTGAAGAAACTCAAAAATGCCTCAACGATTTCTAATATTTATGCGAATATTATATATTTAAAAAAAGAAATTTACGGATCTAATGGTATTTATTCAACCATTTGTTACACCCACTCTTTGAAACATAAGTTCCTTTTAATAATTACTAACAAAATGTTAACTCCAACTTCCGCTAGTCGGAACGGCAATATAAGAAAAAGAAAAGTATTAATACACAATTAGAGGTTAGGTTAAAATTAACTTTGTGAAAAAAAGATGTTACTGGGATAGGTTTTAATAAGATACAGATAGATGTAAAAATAAAACAAGACTGAGTGTGTAAAGCAAGTGCGGAATGTTTAATTGAGCGGTCGCGTAGGCTGCGGTTCCGCGTCTAGCGGCCGTCGACCCTGCAGCCTTTCGAGAGTATCGAACCGCATGGATTACGTCACCAGCGCAAGCCTCTTCCACTACACGCTCTCACTGTTTGTCTCTATGGAATATTCCAATAATAGATAACAACAAAAACATTATTTTATCTAACTAGCTTTTCCATTTATTATTCTCCGTAAATAACAAAATTAACATTAGCCAAATTAAAAATTTCTTTTGAAGAAACTCAAAAATGCCTCAACGATTTCTAATATGTATGCGAATATTATATATTTAAAAAAAGAAATTTACGGATCTAATGGTATTTATTCAACCATTTGTTACACCCACTCTTTGAAACATAAGTTCCTTTTAATAATTACTAACAAAATGTTAACTCCAACTTCCGCTAGTCGGAACGGCAATATAAGAAAAAGAAAAGTATTAATACACAATTAGAGGTTAGGTTAAAATTAACTTTGTGAAAAAAAGATGTTACTGGGATAGGTTTTAATAAGCATAAAAATTTCTTAAACTAAAATAGATTTTAATTTACTTGTCATATTATGGCATTTATTTAATTATTTTTGACCCCGATGTAATTTAATTTTATAAATAATAGAATCTTGGGATAAGGCTAATACCACGCATATTACTAGAAGACTTCAAAAGTAAGTAAGTTGATTTTGCGTAAATCGGATTGTAATAAATAATTGAAAAAAAAAACTGTAGGTAATCTGTAATAATTATGACGTAGCGACATCTGTAACATTAGTCCTCCCGTGACCATGGGTGTTACAAAGCATCTAGATGTGACACTAAAATCACATTTATTATGTTTTTAAACAATTTATAGAGTTATGTTATACACTAAACTATTAAAGAAGTAAAAAAAGTTTTTTTTAATTATTTTTGATGTAAATTTTTAACTTATTATACTGCCATCTTGTGTTAAAAGAGATAACTGTATTCTCCGTTTTGCTTTGTTGTAGTGTAATAATTGTTTTAACAAAAAACCAAGCAATGTAAGACATTTATTTAGTTTAAAAAGCATATAGATGTGACACTAAAATCACATTTATTATGTTTTTAAACAATTTATAGAGTTATGTTATACACTAAACTATTAAAGAAGTAAAAAAAGTTTTTTTTAATTATTTTTGATGTAAATTTTTAACTTATTATACTGCCATCTTGTGTTAAAAGAGATAACTGTATTCTCCGTTTTGCTTTGTTGTAGTGTAATAAATTGTATAGACATCGGGTATCAAGTTAGTTCATTCATCAAGTAATAGATGTCGCTTAACTTTATTAAATTAAACGCTTCAGATTTTTCTTTTTATTCTACGAAGCGACAAAACGCGCAAGATGTGCCTGGTGAGAGAGATGAGTGCCATGAGAACCTGATGGTTAGTGATACAATATGGCACTAGTTAAGCAGCACATGAATACTGCTGCACATTGTGTTCCTCGCTTTGTAACACAAGATGTTAAGTCTCGTTACTCTTGTAGTTTCATTAGGTACAATGCCTTTAAACGAAAACACAGTAATGCTCGCAGACTACTGTTAGATAGCAGAATTAATAGTTGTAGTGAAACTTACCTAGATGGTCACCAGTAACAGACTCTTATAACCAGTAAGGTAGATTTCAAATATTTTACGAAGCAATAAATATTATTTACAAAGCAAAGTTGGAATTTTTAATTAGTCAACCAGTCCGTAAAGTTAATGATCGTAATATATAATCAATAATAAAATATATCACGTAGATAGACGTAGGTGAAATTGATTTCTAGTTTGTAATAATTGTTTTAACAAAAAACCAAGCAATGTAAGACATTTATTTAGTTTAAAAAGCATATAGATGTGACACTAAAATCACATTTATTATGTTTTTAAACAATTTATAGAGTTATGTTATACACTAAACTATTAAAGAAGTAAAAAAAGTTTTTTTTAATAAATAATGGTACAAAAGAAACGACGTTCTCAATACGGTGAACCCGCGAGCGGTCATACGAGCCGGCGGTAGAACGTTCACAGCGAGCAAGCAACAAAAGTACTTTCGGGCGTGTAACGGGATCGAACGGAGAAATGCTCTACGAAATCGAAACACGCGGTACCGTTAGCCGGCCCTAGCCCTAACTCCATCGGGATGAGTTTGGTAAATCATGTTACGCTGGAGGGTAAACCAGTTGTACTTAACATTTCATCTATTCAGGTTAGCAAGTGAATGTTGATTTTAATGTAAGATCATATTTATGATTTTTGGGGTTATCAGTTTTTGCATAATTAAATATTTGCAGCGAAAAACACTGCAAATATTTAAAATCAATTTAGTAATATATAATCAATAATAAAATATATCACGTAGATAGACGTAGGTGAAATTGATTTCTAGTTTGTAATAATTGTTTTAACAAAAAACCAAGCAATGTAAGACATTTATTTAGTTTAAAAAGCATATAGATGTGACACTAAAATCACATTTATTATGTTTTTAAACAATTTATAGAGTTATGTTATACACTAAACTATTAAAGAAGTAAAAAAAGTTTTTTTTAATTATTTTTGATGTAAATTTTTAACTTATTATACTGCCATCTTGTGTTAAAAGAGATAACTGTATTCTCCGTTTTGCTTTGTTGTAGTGTAATAAATTGTATAGACATCGGAGTATCAAGTTAGTTCATTCATCAAGTAATAGATGTCGCTTAACTTTATTAAATTAAACGCTTCAGATTTTTCTTTTTATTCTACGAAGCGACAAAACGCGCAAGATGTGCCTGGTGAGAGAGATGAGTGCCATGAGAACCTGATGGTTAGTGATACAATATGGCACTAGTTAAGCAGCACATGAATACTGCTGCACATTGTGTTCCTCGCTTTGTAACACAAGATGTTAAGTCTCGTTACTCTTGTAGTTTCATTAGGTACAATGCCTTTAAACGAAAACACAGTAATGCTCGCAGACTACTGTTAGATAGCAGAATTAATAGTTGTAGTGAAACTTACCTAGATGGTCACCAGTAACAGACTCTTATAACCAGTAAGGTAGATTCAAATATTTTACGAAGCAATAAATATTATTTACAAAGCAAAGTTTGGAAATTTTTAATTAGTCAACCAGTCCGTAAAGTTAATGATCGTAATATATTAACATAATAAATTAGTTTACCTTTTACGTTCAATTTAACCAAAAACAATAAAAATATAATACTAACAACCGTTACCAGATTTTATTGCAAAAACCGATATCAACAACAAAGTTTTTACGTTTCTTCGTTTTTTAATAAATAATGGTCAAACTTTTCTTCTAACATCATTCTGATGTACAAGAATAAGTGAAGAAATAAAGTTATAAATTATATCTTTTAGCTACGGCATATATTATGATTTCTTATATTTCCGCGAATGTTATGAGGTATTTTTATCAACTACATTATTTTCCTATTATATATTGAACGTATACAAAGTTCTTTATATAATGTGTAATTTAATTCATATCGAACTTCTAAAGTATCTATCTATAGTATCTTCTAGTCTATAGTTAACAATTATCCGAAGATCAATTCGTTTAAGCTGAATAGTCAATTGAGGTGATTTTGTTGGTATAACATCTTTAGACGGTTTGTGTTAGTGCTAGTCCATCATGAGTTAGGTAGAATGTGGGTGCAATCGCCTATTCAAGCCTGTTGGGATAACGAAGAAGTTACTGCGATCATGGCTGAACTTCAGCCTAAATTTTGAACTTTTGTGACAGTTTATAAAAGCAACGGCTTCAATTGTTTGATGGCATTGATGAATAAGTGCAAAGCAATTGGAGTGGATAATTATCATTCTATCACAGAGAAATTTCAACGTGATCAGTAACCTCTCTATCCTTGACAGCAGTAGCAGTTCGAGTTATAGCAACGGATTCGCAGTAGAATACGGAGATACATTTGCTAAGCAAAAAATATTTTGGAAGCTGCCTTAATTTTGGAGCAATTTGTAGTGATGCATTATCTCTATTACTTTTTTATCTCGGATAATCCGTAGTATTGAATATTGTGTTTTCTGGTAACAATTTGTATTTTGGGGACTTCGTTACATGGTGCGTCAGCCAAGTTATTGTTTAACTACACCGTCCCAGATTTTAATTTGTGTGCCGGAAAGCGTTTGCCTTAGGTTATAAAGATTTTAGTCTCAGGGCGTACTCGCTCCGCAGTATCTTTATGGATATGATCACACGATTGTCTTATTGTTATATTATAAATAGGATTTTTTTTTTATATCTTAAAGCCGCGCTATTTGATACTGGGCTGTTATTATAAAAAGGTTAGACAAATATGTAATGTCTAGTCGACGTCTGTCTAAATTCAAGTAGACAGTATCGATTAAAATTATACTACTATTTTAAAGGAGGTACAATTATATTTAAACTTTTTTATGCGAGAAAAGAAATATGTAGTACTAGTCACCATCGATAAACATTAATCATTGTACCCCTTGTATTCTAAGTACATAATGTCGAATAAAAAAGGATGTGTTTTTTATTATTTTTGGTGCTTTATTTAAAAAAATGGGAATTGATTGGCTGCGCGGGTCGCCTTCGACCCTCGGTTTTGCGCACAGCGTCCCTCTTAAAATTAACCAATAGCAGCCCTCCGTACTTTACAAGGGTCCTCGCCCTTTTCGCATCGATGTGAAAAATATTTTAGCTAGTGCCGCTTATGAACAATTTGTTATATTTCTTCTAACATCATATTTTTTTCAATATAAACATTAGACAACAAAATCGTTATGAAAGTAATATTTTATGATTTGTTTATTAATTATTATATAGAACAAGCCACATTTAAATATAATAAAATGATAGGATATAGAGTAATTTAAAAATATTGTAAAGGTGGCAATTTATATAGTTATTGGATAAATGTTCTTCGAGACAAGCAATTTCTAACTATGTATTTGTATACCTATATTTAAAAGAAAAATTTTCTGTAAACATAAATTACGTTTTATAACGGGTATATGTAAGTATTAAATCGGTCAATTCGTTTCCTACATAAACAAAGAGAAATTTTTTAAAACTTATTTTTAGTCTATCCTGTAAACACTCAAATGAATTATCTTAAAAGCTGTTATATTGTTTTTAAAACAGACACTTCATCTTCTTTATAAAGATGTATATATACAAAGACTACAGTTTCAGTAAAAGAATATTACTCGCTGTAACGCAGTGGTTAAATTTCTTTGTTGACCTACGATGACTTAGGAGCCCAGTTTTGTGATGCAGTTCCTTTCTTTTTATTAAACCACTAAATTTTATCGCCTGTTTGGTGAAAAATGCTAATGGTGATTATAATTATCAAAAGTGAAGTGATAATAGCACTAATTTAAAATATTTTTTAGGAATTTCTATGAAGTATTATATACAGAGAATGATTAGTTTTGTTGTGGTAAACCACTGAATGCGGGCAGCGCAGTATCGAACGGCGTGGAGATCTTTGGGAAAGAATGATGTCCAGCCGATGACTACTCTATTGGCTGATGATGATGATTGGGATTATAATTAGTTTTTACGTCAACGATTTTCAGGATAACGCTTAATTTAATTAACATTCAAAGATGTAGTTTCAAATTCGAATGCCTCGGAATTAAGAGCTTCTAAAGCTTGATATTATACTAATTTAGTTACTACGTTGTTAGCAAATATAACATCAATTCGCAAACAAACACACTGAGTGGGATTTGAGCCTGTCACTCAGTTTTGCCAACGTTGTATTCAGGCATTATTAGTGATATTCACAAAAGGGCGCGCGTTTTTGACACTGCTACGATTGAAGAGCCTTGTCAAATAGGCAAAAACTTGTCATGTGCCGTGGGTGCGAACGCCCCTACAATGCGTTACTACTCTTACAAACCCTTATTGTACGCATGCGCGAAATACACACAGCTTTTGGTGAAACGCTTCAAAATTCTTACCAATGTCTATGTTAAATCAAACAATATTTTTTTCACATTTCTTTATACAGCACATGCATATAAAATTAAAACGTATATTTTTAGTATAACATATACCATCTTATTTGCATAATAATTATATTTATGGGACATGTTTTAGGCTACTGTTACTTATTGTAGTATCATATACGTGCCATTAAAAATTATGTAACAGTTAATGATATTTTCTACAAATTTTACCAAAAATAAGAAAGATATTCTCGATACGTCGAGAGACATAACTTTTTATTGATTTCAGTGATACGATTTCAATTATTCCTTTTTTTGGTGCAAAACCTGTCAATGGTCTAACCAGGTTCCACAAGAACTTTAAAGAAAATTTTGACGGAAAGTTTTCAAGAATTTGATTTTGTACGTTTTATTTTGAACAGGCTAAGTTTGTATCTTAAACACTTAAAAAATTAAACTCATTCCTAACAAGATTAGTTTTGTATCTTATAATAAATTCTGTTGATGCATTGCCTTTTTTTGGCGCTCTATACTTACATGCTTCGTACCGCTTGGATTTTCTGTGTAAAAAAATCTATTTAGTATTTTCTTAAAACTTCGTTGTTGTTATAAATTACAACACGTTTTTCTTTATTAAAAACAGTTGGCATTTAGAATCAATTCTTATTTGATATTAAAATCGCCAGTACCCCGATCGTTAGCGATCAAAGAACACAGGAAAATAAATTTGTGGAGGGAGGATGGTTGGACCTACAGGCGACTTATATTGTTTAAAATATTTATCACCGTTTTGTATGATTAAATTTATCATTATACGAACGTTATAAATCACCAAGTATTACCCATAATTTGCCAATTTTTTAGACAACCAACAGGGGTGGCACGCGATGCAATCTTCATGAATGGCGTTTCCATTAATATGGCTTTTATACCCAATCCTCGGGTAAGTTTTTTCTCTTTTGTAAAACTTTTTTTAATGTTTGGTCAGCGGGGGTCAGTTTTTTGTAGATCAATAAGGGACCGTGATTGAGTGACAAGCAACGGTCATTCGAATATTGACATCTGCCGTTAGTAGGGACTAATTATTTTGATAAAAAAAAAAAAATTGTTTCGTTTCTGAATAAAAAGGCTTCATTAATTATTAATTTAATAGTATTCAATTCTCTGTAACAAACTAGGTAACTTTATCGCAGTATATGCCTAATAATTATTGTAAAACTGACGTCTTCAAGAAATCTTAAATGTATAACATAAATAAAATAAAATCATGTATCAATTTTGTATTTTGATTATAACCTTTGATAATAAATGATATTCAAACTTAGCAATACAAAAGATACTTAAATAGTAAAATGTTAAGTGTGACTGAATAGCAAATCTGCTCACCTAGGTTTCTATTTGTATTCCAGTTCTACATAAGCGGAGGTTGGATGGTGATAAAATTTTATCTCCACATTGTTAATCTATCACCATAGCATAGAGATGTTCCAGAGTAATTTAGGGAAGCAAATTTCACAGTCTTAGCAGTCATTGTCACTCAACATAATGTGAAAGTGTCGGCACTTTTGTAGATGATAAAAAAAATATTTCTTGCCTAAAAATTGTGGATATCGTACGGTTTTTTTATTTTATTTTTTTTATGCTACTATGCGACGAGACGAGTAAGACGTTCACCAGATGGTAAGTGATACGCTTGCCCATGACAACGTGGTGCTAGTTAAGATGGTATACACTGCACCACATTGCGCTCGTCGCCTTGAGACATAAGGTGTTAAGTCTCGTTACCCCAGTAATTACACTAGCTACAGCTCCCTTCAAACCGGAACACAGTAATGTTTGCACACTACTATTTGGCGGTTGAAATAAGAGCTGCGGTGGTACCCATCCAGACGGTCTCCGGCAACAGAGACCTACCACCTGGTAAAACGGTTCAGTTTAAGCTTATTAAGGGCAGCGATGGTCGTTCACTATGGACTTAGCATGACACACGCCCGATTATATTTTTTGTTACTGTATTTTTTGTGTAATTTTTTTGTATTTATCTCAAAAAACTCCCCTATTTGTAAACGTTCGGAGACCTTTGATCTTCGGGCTTATTAAACATGAATATTTCATCAAATATTATAAAAGATACTTTTTAGGGTTATGCTTAATATTAGCTTCCAAAGATTTTTTAAATCATGCTTAGGAGACCAATTTCTTAAATCACGGAGCATATTTTTTGATGTCTAAATTTTAAAACCATCTAAAATTATTTTGGCTAAAAATGACAAGAATATTTACATATCCTCGTAAATATAATGTAGTTGATTACTATGAAAAGCAAAATGAATTAGGAAATAATTTACAATATTTTAATCACGTTATATTTAAATTATGAAAGTGGTAAAATCTAAAAGGAAATAGTGCATCAGTTATTATGCGGCACATTTCGGCTTTTGGGGAGGGTCAGGTAAAGTTATTATGACTATAAAGTCTTACAAAATATCGGAAATTTACTTGCAATGTTAAGATAACGACAATTTATCGTTCATTGGTTTATAATTATTTTATATTATAGAAAATAACATTTACATTAGAAGTTACACGAGTAAGTTATATTATAATAATGAATATATTTTCAATAAGATTGACTCTGGAAAATCGTAAGAAAAATTGATGGAAAATATGTTATTAATTTATATAATAAACTCAGACATAATCCTAGATAATGATAATAGTTCTTAAAAATGATATTAAATTTTGTAATTGAGAGACGGTAAAATATCAAAACATTTAAAAAAAGGTTTAAGTGGTCTAAAAAATGTGAAATTGATTTGAATGTAACAGGCAGAAGAACCAGTAAAAACTAAATTAATTATATATAAATAAAAAAGTAAACGTTTCATGTAAAACGTGATGTAATTACCTCGTGGCTATTCTTTGACAACGTTCCAAACACGGCCGTAACATGTCTACTTGGTTTCGTATAAGCATCAGACATGTTTGAACAATAAATTATATGGATGCCAGCCTGAAGTTATGGTGATGGATACATCGTGAGAAAATCAACGTGTTCGGTGAGCACCAGCTTTCGCTGATATATGACCTCCATTTCCACCAACTCATACTTCGCCAGTGTAGTGGATAAATGACGTTGATACACTGCCAGTAAAAAAGAAGCTGTGAGTTAGATTTTTGTAGGAACATTAAGAAGGTTGTTATATACATAAATTTATATATGTGTAAAGCTATATAAAGTTGCAGTAAATAATATTGAAGTGATGAATATTGTCTACACATGTACCATAGTGATGGTGTCACTAACTTTGTATTATGTCCACGAGCTGACCAGCAGATGTGCGAGCGGCCGGCTGTTTGTATTCAATCGGGCACTGCGCATGCGTCGCTCCGGCTAACAAAAATGGCCGAATCACATTTGGTAGGTATATTGTAATTGTAAATGTTACAAATTTCGATAATTTTTTAAATTATTTGAGGTTTTCGTTATAAAAAAATTTATCTAACATAAAAACTCGGTTTCAATACGACGTTAAAAGTTTAATTATGGTTTTGTTATTTTTTATGAGTTAGGCAAATATAACGAATATGACAACAATACAAATACTATTTCCCTAAAATTAATAATCCATGTATACATATTTTAATGATTTTATCGTAATAAATAGAAACAAATCTAGTTTGTACTATGTCATAAAACTATAGTTACATACAGAAATATTGCGCTTTACAATGGAAACATTATCGGAAAATCAATACTGTTACGTAATATATATAAATGTTAATTTTGCTAGTAATTTGTAGTGTTATGAAATGGATTACGATTACGTAAAATTTAGGTTATAAATTATTATAGTTAAGTAGGTTATTTATCGATTAACGAAGTCACTAGTTTAATAATCACATGGTCATTTAAAACACACGCGACCTTATAAATTTTATTCTTTTTGATTTTTTTTCTTTGTTTTCTATTGAGCGTTCACTGGTTTTTATAATCGTTTTGTTGAATGTGTTTGATGTACAGTTTCCATGGGTCCATTTTATTTAGATTGACCAAGTATAGGCAGTATCCAACGTCCCCCGACGTCCCTGCGCGTCACCCCGGATCACGCAAAATGTACTACGCAGTCTTTCGCAAATCGCCTCCCGCGATACTTCTCTAGAATGTCTACCAAAATTGGAAATTTAGTCTTTTATATTATTATTACAAATAATCAATCAATATAAAGCTAAAAAACATTTCTAATAGCAACAAATACTGTTTTTTTAAGTGTCGAGGTCGGTGGCATTGTTTTTTTTAAGTGTAAAAAAAGATGTTTGACTATTTTGAGTGTTGCTTTATTATGTGGTGACACGCCTGGCAAACGCGGGGGGTGGGTTCCGCTCAGATACATGAAGGGTGAGCATATTGTATATGTTACACGCGTACATTACATAACTGGCAAAAAAAAGTTTTATTAATTTAGAACGAAATTTTATCATAATTTAATCACATAAATATGTTACAATTTCGTTTCTTTTTACTCTGTTTTTACAGTACAATTTATTTGTGACGTGTCAATGATTGATTGCTATTGTTTCTTCAATGTAAGAGAAACTAATTAAATTATCGTAGTATGTAGCTATTATTATTATTGTATTTTTTTATATTTTATATTCTGCTATAAATAATAAAATAATTGTAAACTAATTTGATATAAAAAAATTACCAGTGCATTATTTTCTTATAAGAAACCAATATTTCTGTCTTAACACGGTATAACAAAAAATCTTTCACGTTAAACATATTATAAGTACGTAAAAAATATTATAGTAATTGCCATAATTAATACAAATCCTTAATTTTAATTATAGTTATTAACTTACTAAATATTAAAGCTAAACCAATTTAATTCTAAATAATTACAGATAACCAAATCTTAAACATAATAAAAGGTTTTCTTAATTTTTACTATTTAATCTGTTGGATCTTATAGGAATAAAAAGTTATTTTGTTTTCTAGTGTTAATGGTTAATACTAAAGTCTTGGTAATAAATATTTTTTATTCGATTTGTGAATGTACACTTTAAAAATATTTTTTCAGACTGCAATGTATGTGCTGCCGCGGCGGCTGCAGCAGCGGCAGCAGCGGCCGCTGCCGTCGCAGCTGCCAACTGGGCCTCCGCATGTGACTTTGAAGTCAGCAAGCTGCAATGCACACCGCACCTCACCAACGGAACTCCGTTGTCAAATGGAGATGCCGTTCTGTACAATAAACACTGTGAGTTATGCTCATTGCTAAGTAAATACAATATTGGTCAGTTCGCCAAAGCTTATATTTCAAGATAAAAATTGTACTATAACTTCGCTTGCATTCTTTCTGCACTATGGTATTTATTTTTTATGTACTTACACCACAAAATTGTTTAAGAAATTTTTACATAACTTCGCAGGCGATAAATAGAAGTTATTTTCTTCATTTCTGCTTTAATAGTCTCCGAAAGTACTATAACGTAGGTGGTGCTGCTTTAAACTGCGAAATGATCTGGCGCCGATTTTTTTTAATTTATTCTAAAGTTTTCTGTTAATACATCTTAAAGAAACGTTCAAGGTCCCCGGTTGATTTGAAATTGAATAATATTTTTCGATGAACACGGCTTATTTAGTAGCATGTGATGACTCGCTTTGGGTGCTAACGCGATGCGCTCAACATCTTGAGAAGAAAATTATATGTATACAATTTTTAATTACGCTAATTACAATACATATAGCGCTTTTCAAATCTATATAAAAAATACGTACTACCGTTTGGCGCCAGAGACATAATATAAAAAAACTTACAGGTTTCTTTGCAAAAAAATCAATAAATTTTTTAAAATTTGCCACAACGGTGAGGTGTTGCGTATTTTACCTGCCTCTATCGCGCAGTGGCTAAATGCTTGCCTAGTAACACGGTGGTCCCTGGTTCAATTTCGAAGTCACACGTGAAATTTGGTCGGTGTCTGGGTTTTTTCGAACCCGCTGGGCTAGCTCCATCCACGGTCTGATTGTTAATTAAAACTGTGTGTAATTGAGCTCCAGTGTACTACGCCCTATGAACATAAAAACTGTATGTAACCGTAAATCAAATTACTTTATTCTTAATAAATATGGACTGTATTATATCACTCTAAGGTATTTTTAAAACTTATCAGATAACCGGAAAGATAAGTAACGTAAATTTAGCAAAAATTTATATGGCAATGCTTATTTAAGTTGTCAGTTTCAAATACCTACTGTTTAAATATTCAATATTATTCACAGGAACCTCCCCCTTTTTGGCGATTGGAAACGCCTCTATTTAAAAATGTGCCGTCATAGTTATAGGGGCAGGTTTTTGATTTAACGTCTAATTCCCTTGACGCCCTTAGATTGTAAAATTTAAATAGGTGGCAGCAGTTGCTTGCTGCATCAGTGTTGCCATCTACAATATTTCTTGACAACAAAATACTACATACTGTTTCAAAATTTCACACTAATATCTGGAGTGATTTATAGATGGCGTTCACATAAAATTCGTAAAACAGCTACTTTCGTTTAAAACATCTAAGTTATGTCTAATCATTTCTAGGTAATAAATTACAAGTCATAACTATTTGATGCTTAGAAAAATTGTACTTGCTTTTTAAAGCCTCACATAAATATGTGGTTAGTGTGATTCAGGTCTATAAATAATAATTCCGAGAAGTAAACTACTGAGTCATCGATAGTGTAGGAAGTTGGGGCATAACAAGTTAGCAAGATAATATATTTTATATTTTAAATAAAATTGAGATATTGTGAATAGGGACAGCTAATATCCCCGCAGATAATTTTCCAGTTCAGGCTTGAGGGTTCGTGTATTTGGTAATACTTCTGGTAACTCTTGCAGTCTGCGACCGCGTGAAAAAGTTATTATTATGGCTGGTAAGATTGTAAGATGAAACTGGATATTTTATGTTACTACTCAGCGCAAGTTGGTATTGTTTATGATGATTTCTTGTAACATTAACTAAACGTCACTCTCGTCTCGACACTTATTTATGTAAAAATATTAAGAGAATTTGATTGGAGTACTCTGAATCCGATCTGAATTTGGAAGTTTTTATGAATATGAACGCAGAAGATGTGATTTGAAAATACTAAAAAAATACTGCAGTGTTTTGTGAAACGGATGATGTAAACTGTAGAACTAATTACTGGTAATTTACATAATATGTGGAATACTGGTCTTACGTTGTAACAGTGGCACATGTCTTAAAAATCACTTAACATATTTTCGTAAAAAAATTACTTAGGTCATTTTTAAATAGCATCATGCCCAGATATCATGTGTATTATTCCGTTTTGTTACACAATCTTCCTGTATTCCACATATGATAGATATCTCGTGATCTAATTTCAATTCACATAATGAAAAAATAATTGGAAGTCGGCAAAAAATAGAGCAATGTAGATATTAGGCAACTATTGAAATTTTAAGTAGATATATTTTTTTACATTTATACAGTGTAAAAAATACTTGGCAAAGTAGACCGTATTATGGGGAGAAAAGATTGGAGAAAGTAAACGTGACAATCAGTCGAGTTTCATTATTTCCAAAACTTGTCTTTCTTGCGCAGTGTCCATTGTTAGATGCTATTCGTGCATAATCATTCGTGGATTAGATGGGTGACAATAAGCCCGACGGGTTCGTCAGATTGTGACGTTTTGATGAAGGGGACTTGGGGACTATTTGGGGTTGACGAGTATTTCCTGTACAAATTTCGTTTGATAATTTCATTGGATGTTTATAGATGATTAACAAATAACGACGATTGCATTAATATATACCAGTAAGTTTGTCCTGTAATTGTAAATGTAACGTATCTGCAGCAGCACCCCGCAAACAGCGCAGATGTAATAAACGACAGCTATACACAGCTTGCAATAAAGTATTCTTAAGTTGTGAAGGGCAAATATTCTTTCAGGGCTAAAGTTATAAAACTGTAAAAATAAAAAGTTAGTTTTTAATAAACAACTAATCGACTAGAAATGGTCAGTGTTGCCTAGTGTATATAGTGCAATTACATAACTACAGTTTTTATTCTTATATCCAGTCTAATAGTTACATAAAAAAGCGCGCCATTTTGAACTTTAACAAAATGTATAATTCATCAAACAGTCCATAACACCTGTTGCGATAGTAAATTTTTAATTTGCTTTAAAAAGATTTTGTAACGAGTGGTGTTAAATATTCGCCGGTGCAGTGGGCAGGTGATTCCATATCGGCAACTGCAGGTGAAGCTCAGGGTTCGAAAGTTATATGCTTTCACAGAAGGAAAACGAGTCTGTTTGATACGTATCATCAAATGGCCTTCTGTCACATTATTTCTTATTAATGATATGTAAATTACTTACAATAACTTAATATTGGGCTATTAATCTACTTTCCACTTTAATTACTTCGATAAAAAATATGATACGAGAGAAAAAGTCGCAACGAACAGGTGAGCTTCTTGAAAAATTATAGAATTTTCATAGTTGTACATTTATTTAAAAAAGTCCCTTAAGGATATGTATAAAATTAAAAGAGAGAATAAGAAAATAGTGTTTCAATGGCTTCTTTTTTCGGTTAAATACCGGTATATGCCTTCGGTATTTCCAATAATAAAAATTTTAAAATTTGTCAGCTTTTAATTAAATTATTCTCTACATCGGTTATTATTAATCTCTCCTCGTATTCCACATAACTAAGCCTTGTTATGAACATATATATTTGTAAAATTATTATCAGGAGTTGTTATCCTACAGTTCCGATTTGAGAAATTGGTTTACAGAAGTAAAACATATTTTAAACTTAAATTGTTAGTAATATAAAGTATCAAATAAAAATTTTAGGTTATTAAATCTCTATCTATAAAAAATCCGTATGCTAGTTTTAAGAGAACTTTTATTAGAGTTACAGAAGCCATAAACATGGTTGCAGGACACTGCGTTCCCGTATCGTAGATGCGAGGAATGAGGCGCGACGCCGCAGACGACTCAGCGTCGCCAAGTGACATATTTCGAGTTGGGGTAAAGCTGCCGCCGCTTTCGGGCTGCGCACGCGTTCCGTTAGCTTCTCTATTTTAAAAAGTACTTGCTTGACGATATCCGGGAAGGGACCGACCGCACCGCCGCACCGCCTCATCGCCGCGCCGACTACACACAACCACCACTCGTTTTCTATGCAGTCGGTCTGCGTACGCGTCGCTGGCCGCTCCGCGCGCACGCGCGTCCCCTCCCATGCACCGAAAACATTTTGAGAGTTGTTATTTTTGAAACGATCAAACGTTTAATGAACTTATCGCAAACGAAGTGCCTTCTATAATTGCGGAGGATGTACGTCACGGAGAGGTGATATTAGTGGTGCAAGTTACGTTTTATTTTGATTAACATGAGCGGGAGGGAAGGCGGAAATGCAGTTCCGTCTTCGAGTAAGTACCTATTCCGATTTTTTTTAAATTCCCTGCCGTCGCTTTTGTTTTCTTTACGCGCACGGTGTGCGTACGGGTGTTGGTTGTGTTTATCGGCGCACGTGGTGAGGGGTGAACGTTCCTATAATCAACTTATGAAAGCTATTGCATGCACTGGGACTTGTTGCGCTTATCGAGCGGATGTGCTCGCAACGCCTGCAAAGGCAATTGTAGATATTGTTTACAACTGAATTTAAATTAATTAAATTGAGGTTAATGGTCTTGTTTCATTGATGTCGCACATATGTGTGCCATACTCGCCCAGTGTGGTGTTCATTTTTTGTCGCCTGTTGATGTTCTATTATCACATTATCAATAACAAATTCTAGTAATTAAACCAGATGAGTTTGTATTTATTATGCTTAATATGTTTTGTGCAATTGTTTCTAATAACTCTGAATTAATAACAAATGAAGAAATTATTTATATTAAAAATATTAAACTGCTTTAACATTTATGTATATATGTATATAAATATTAATTTTATAATTTTTTTGCTTTCGATACCTGGTTAGATGTAAACGGATGATGAATTAACACTTAAATAAATTTAGAAAGGTTCACGTAAACGTTTTATCGAAGAAGGTAAGCAGCAGTAGTTGTTTACTATGCTAACCATACCACTACGTTTATGTTACACGTTCTCATGCAGCCCGTATGCAATGTTCATGTTAATCTGAAGCTAACTCTACGTAGTACAGAATAAGGTATACATTCACTCAAGCATTTTTTAAATTAATAAGTGTATGTTACGGATCTTAGTGTGTATCATAGTTTAATGTATTTTAGAAGGACGTTAATCTTTGTTTCTCTACTACGGTTGTTCTTATACTCATCGATGCAATTTTATAAATAAATCGTAAAGAAATTTAAATAGACTTAAAAATTTCACACGCATACTACGAAATAGCTTCAGCGTTGAAAGCTACAAAATTTTATATTCAATACCGCTTTGATTGAAAACAATTTACATATTCAAACTATAACAATTCTATAACGCTTGAATGAAGCAACGTTGATGTAGAATAATGTGGACATACGTGTTTCCGAATGAAATTACTATTCATTGAGAGTTACAGAAGAACTGCCTATTTGGAATTTTTAGAAAGTCGATGTTAAGTAACGCTCGTCCCTACGACAGGGTCCGAGTTCGTAACCAGTCAATTAAATCTGAATGGTGGTACATTGGACCGTCTCTTTCGCTCCAAGCCCGGTTCCCGGGGTATAGCGCCACTTGACGATGATTCATGTACAAATTCCGTACCTGCGATTGATAACACTCGGAGCTACTGAATGAAGGAATTTTTTAGTCTGTCTTATTCAAATCAAATCGTACGTCGCGATATTTAACATAACATTTAAGTTAAGCAGTTTAAATTTAATTTATTCTGCTTAGCTTAAACATTTCGAGTATAATTTTCTTTGTAATTTACTTTCTTATAGCATTTGTTAGAATTATAATTTTTGTTAAATATAAGATCATATACGATATATAGTCCTAAATATACGGAAACAGTATCGAAACGATTTTATGACAAACAACGCAATAGCGCTTTTTCGACCAATCACAAACAAATTTGGTTTGAATAAATATTCATTAAAAATATTTTTCCGCGAAACGATTCGTTTGTATAATTAACTATAATATTACCTTTAGTTCATGTTAAATGTTTGAAGATGTTTTCTAAACTATTTATATAGATTTTTTAGTACAGACATCCTTTGTGATCCTTTGTTTGAATATAACGTATTTTCTCTAAGTTCAATGTACTTAGGAAGGAAGTCGTAAAAACATTATTAAGATAACAATCCATGTTCCCTATATTGATTTAGTAGTTCCTTCAACATCGCGCTCTATTTAACGTTATCAACAATTAATGCTCAATAGTCCCCATCGATAGGCATTTTGTGTTCTTTGTATTTATAAAACAACAAAACTTCACTCATAGTTCTATTTTTTCAATAATCATTTCATTTTAAATATGTATAATGTTTCTACATCATTGTATCCCTTCAATATTTTTTAAATATAATTTTCAATGAATTACGATTTAAAAACCACATTTATTTAAACACAATGGTCATTAAGCTCATGTAACAGTGTAATAGCAACCTAAAAATATAATATATTAAAACTTTTGGCCATAATCGAATAGTATTTCTTCATGATATGTACACTTATGCATGGGGTCCACCGCTGACTTATCTGTTCAGTGTTTCCCCTTCCTGCTTCTAAAATAAGTCGAGTCAAATTTAGCTCCTAGTTTCAAAATAGCTAATATATAATAGCCAAAGAAGCCGACAATAATGTGTAAGTGTTAGAATTTCTGTCCCGTTTTCTTTACATAGAGGAATCTGTCGCGCATAAATTTAATTAACCGAAAAAGAAAAATATTTGTGGAATTATAATGTTGCGGAAAGATTAGAAATATTGATCTTAATAGGTTTGCTCTAATCAATATGCTATGAAAGGGGTATTTGAATAATAAAGAGCAGGCCGAGCGGATTTTTATTAACATAGGTTTGTGGGGTCAGGTCGATGGAATGCAATCAAAAGTTAAGCATGCGTATGAAGTTTGAAATTCCAAAGTGTATGTTGACGTGTGGTGTGGAATGGGCATGGATGCGGGCGGTGTGGTGTTTGGGGTCGGAGGGGAGGAGTAGGAGAGGGGGCAGTGCCGGGGCCTGCG
The DNA here is from genome assembly GCA_029286795.1 of Byasa hedistus. Taxonomy (NCBI): domain Eukaryota; kingdom Metazoa; phylum Arthropoda; class Insecta; order Lepidoptera; family Papilionidae; genus Byasa; species Byasa hedistus. The sequence goes on from JAGSMW010000008.1 coordinate 5,663,842, forward strand.
CGCCGACTCACGCGCACCGCGCTGAGTAAACAGAACAGATACACGATTCGGATGCGCCGCGCTACCGGCCGATGCACTTCTATTGCTGTGTGCACTGCTCCCAAAACTTACTATCTTTATATTATTTCGAAATATCGATATCTCTTGTCGGGATATCGATTGGCCTATCTGTTTAACAATAAAAACCTTTGATAAAAATATGCTGCTTTCTCAGTCTATTATTTGTGAAGAAACATTATCTTGCGTTTCGCATAGGCTACAGCATCATTTGAAATATATTTTGCTTATTGATTTTTTTTGTAAACACTTTATGTTGAAACGAAAAATTTAATCATTAATCAGCATTTTTTTAGCTTTACTTCATTAACCAGCATTTGACAATGATTATATTTATGACAAATGGTCGGATGCATACGGTATTATAAAAGTTTGATCAAGAAGGGGAGACTATGGAAAATGGTTAAGAAATTTCTCAGCATATTTCCTTTGACTTATGGATTCCTAAGAGCTATGTTTATCTCATGTTAGTGATTTAATAAAAGCAAATTTTCAGATCATTGACTAGGTTTTCATGGGTTTCATATCACAATCTCGTAGGCATAAATATACATTTTGTTTTCAAAAGTTACGGTATGTGTAAATACTATGCATTAACTGACCACCAAAATCAATTGTCCCTACTTGTATCTTATCACCAGACTTGACAAATGCCTGAAATGAAGATTCTTCGATGATATCTATGTGGTGGCTTGTATAATAATATATGCTCTACAGCCACGTATCAAATAGCGCGGCTTAAAGCCTAAAAAAAAGATTGACGAACAGAAAATCGTATATATTTAAATATTCTTCTGTACCTTGCGTATCGAATTTGAAAACATTGGTTTTATGTTCGTTTTTATGAGCTTCAAGTTGTTAAGTCTATAGTACAGGGTTAGATATTTACACCATATTAATACATTCATAAATTTTTCGTTTTTGTTATTAATAAAGTTAATGACGGAAATAAAAAAAGAAAATTTTTGCTTTTACCTTTGATAATATCGTTGTGAGCACCTGTTATCCAGGAATGTAAGCTTTCGAACATATTTCATAAAATCATTTAATACTAGGAATTCTAAAAACATGATCATGCTATAAATACAGTTATAATATACAGGTTAAAAACCTCTGACATGTTTTTGAATTACCATTAAATGTAGAGAACATTTATAGAGCATATGTGAATGCACTCGTCCCCATTTACGTGAAGTCAACACGTCTCTTTTATCGGAATGCCCTGTACAAATATTACCAACTCCCTTCAGTTCATTACGTTAACACGGCTGGTGAGAGTTTTTGTTTGTGTGCACCTCTCATTTAGTAGAGATGTTTCAGAGCTTGATAAATTACTTATATAGGTTAGTATCATTTTTGTTTCATATATTTTACCTGTAACCACTAAAAACTTCGGAATTTTAGAATAATTGATTACATTTGTTTGAAAGAAACGATTAAAAAACCGTTATTGTTATACTGTTGTTAATACTGTTACAAATACAGTTGTTGAAACTATCGATATAATTAATATAGTTTTTGTTAAATTATGTTTTATATCCGAATTATTATCGCTGGTCACACAGAGGTATGCCGAAAATGCGTATGATGAAACGAAAGCCGCATATAACTAGAAATGAATGTTTACGATTTCTCATTAATTCAGTATAGGTAATAATAAATATTGAGTATCTGCGGCGGTAAACTTGACTTGGGTTGCGGCGGCAAGGTGCAGTGTTACGGCAGTGAATGAAGAGGTACCAGAAACGCAACCTAAATACCGAGCATTCTTCGAGTCCCCGCCGCCGTAGCCACGTGTGCCCGCCGCTTTTACCTACCGCCGCCTCTGCCCGAAATATGCTTAGCTTATGTACTAAAACAAATTGAATTACCCAACTTATAACTTACCATTCGAATTGTAATACTCTGGTATATGATTCAGGAAGACATGTACAAAATTATATAGTAGATTCTAGCAAGAGATATGTATAAAAGCATGGTTTTATAAATAATAAGAAAGAAATGAAAATGACTATAATTTTATACGTCTAACATGGTCTTGTGTCTATTCTGTATTTCGGTTATTAATCACCGATAGTCATATTCTTTTTAAAAAAATCTCTTCTCCGGAACATAGTCATTGTCCGACTTATGAGTAGCTCCGCTTTTTTACTTGACAGGAAATATCATGTCGATTAGTCATTGAATATCACCGACTACAAAACTCGCCTTTGCGTTTTAATGAAGGTTAAAGTTATTCGGAAATCTATATTCAAATTTAATATAAACACGTACGTACTATTAATTAACTCCTTTAAAACGAGGTCTTCAACCATCCACGAATCTATACATAAAAAGAGTTCATTCTTCGATTCGGTTCCCACGTTATTTTTTGTAAAAGGTCCGATAAGGGGAATAGTATACCCTTTCTTAGTACTGTAAACGATCGTGGGCCCTTATTTATTGCTAATAGATTTGAAACGGTAAGTATCTAAGTATGTGTGCATCTAAAATAAGGGGACTATCCACTTATTGTAATCTCACAAATAGTCGATTATGTTTAATTAGTTTTATAAAAGTGGATTCGAAAGCTAATTGTACTTATATTAAAGTCTCCGATATCAATTTAAATACAAAGCGTCTGTTTTACAAAGGATAATCTCATAATAAAACTTTTTCTATGAGTTAATATTTCACATGTATCTTATTACATTATCCTGGTTAAAATTGCCGTAGAACGTTTTATGTTTATAGGTTTAGTATGTAAGTAATAAGATTTACACAAAACAAAAATTCCCTTCTTGGGACTTTGATTATTTGTAAATATACGTATGAGTATATCATAATAAATATTTATTTATTTCTAGTTCGTTAGATTGGAAGCGCAATATCTTTTTGTGTTTGAATTAATATGCACATAATTATTTGGGCATTTCATAATTTATTCATGTAATTTTAAACATGAAGTTTATGGTGAGAGAAAGAAAACTTTAGAAAATATTCCAAAAATATTGGTATCCGTTTTGTTAGGTTAAATGAGACTGAAAATCTTCTTGTTTGGTGAGATATTCGGAATTTGGTTCTGGTGTTTTAATTAAGTTTTTTTAATGTTTATTTTCAGGTGCGGGCGGTGCAGTCGGTGAAGGTGTCGTGGGGGTTACGCGGCGCGGAAGGTGCAAATGGTTCAACGTGGCCAAAGGATGGGGTTTCATAACACCGGACGACGGCGGGCAGGATGTCTTCGTACACCAGGTACTTTAACGTACATAGTTTACATATACTTAATTGAATATTGCTATACAGCTATAGGCTTTTAATTTTTCTATACGAATGCAACATGCATGGATTTTACCTCAATCGATGCTAACTCCATCGCACAAATATTTCTGCTGTTCAATATCAGTCTGTGGTATTTCAGGCAAGTGATGAATGGTTATATAGCCATTAGTCGGTAGCCAAAGTCTCGATGGGTGAAGTGCATTGTGCACCACGGGCTAGTGAGGTTGACAGTTATGACGATTGACTGGAACTGAATCTTCTGCGTACGCCTCTGATTTTTTTATTTTGAAAAACGTTACCTCGATTTTTTAGGAATGTTTAAGACGTCTCAAAATATACAGGTCTAACGTTACGTTCACGAAGAAAAAAATGCAGATTTATAAATGAATAAACCTTTCGATGTCATTTTCTCATTTCTTGGAATATGTTTTAAAAATTCTACATTTTCGTGAGTTTTCTTTGTTTCGTGTGGTAGATTTTAATTAAATGCTGAACACATGTTAAGAATATTTCAGTAGATATTTCTCTGGTGAAAAACCTTACTCTTAAGCACGTTTTTTAATATCAAGCGTATTCTAAAATGTGTATACACATAATTAAAATTGTTGTGAATGCAATTCTCTGGAAATAAAGTAATGCTGAGAGTAAGCAATACCGTCTCCGTTTTCCTCTCTGCGTTAACTTTGTCAATATTGATTTAATATCTAGTGTACCATTCCGTGAAGACCTGACGATTTCTATAATACCTCTCAAGTTAATAAACTCTCTTTTTTAAACAAATAGATTGTGTTAGTTTTATTGACGATTTTATGAACTTGATTGGACACAATGCTTTTGGATCTGCAATTCGCGATCTGAAATAGTAGGTATAATTCATTTCTAATTTTATTTTTATTTTCTTAAGCCTCTTAAAGTGTGTATACGTTACAATTATAATACATTTACTTGTTTAACAAAAAAAAAACTATTAAACGGCCCTACAGTTTTGTTGGTAAGAAAGATATCGTTCATTTATAAGTTACATCAGAAAAATAAATCCATTCAGAAAATACGTTGCCGTATCTAGCGGTTGACCTGATAGTGAGCTTATTTGTTTGTTTGGGTTATCAGGGCCGGATGTTTTTCTATACATTTACGCCATCAAATTTTTACTGCGTTTGACTACAACAACACTAGCGGTAAAATTTATATTAGGTCAAGACTACGTTATTGGAAGTTGATAAGGTTTTTTTCTTGCGTTCTTTTTGTTACTGTTTAAGATAAAATGATTTTACTATAATACTTTGGCGCCTTGTTAAAATTTGTTAAAAATGATTTATTTTTGTATGAATTGTATCCAATGCTCCGCATGCAAAATGTTTATTGAAATTTAAGACTAAAGATTGAATAAGAACGGTTTTCATGTTACATCGTTAAAAATTATGATATTTTCGTTAATGTTACGTATAGCATAATTTGCCTTAGCACACATATTTTTGACATTGAATTTTTTATTTTTGTCATCTAAAATCTTTCATGTTTGCTTTCAGAGCGTCATTCAAATGCCCGGCTTTAGATCATTGGGGGATGAAGAAGAAGTTGAATTTGAGTGCAAAGAATCAGAGAAAGGTCTGGAAGCAACCCGTGTGTCCGGGCCGTCTTCAGTCGATTGTCAGGGCTCACACCGTCGTCCAATGTCTAAAAAACGTTTCAGGAAAATACGGTAATATTTTATTTGTTTCGATTAACTAACGGCCAATACTAATTTAAAAGATTTAGATTTTTTTCTACACAACTACACGAGCGTAAATCAATACAGAATATGTTTATAATACAAATAACATCAAAATCATATTTCTTTAATAAACATTATGACTCTGTTATGGCCCTATAATTATTTTAATTATAAGTATTTTGTGTATAAGTAACTAGTTTTCAAAAAGGTTGGAAACTTAAAAACTGGCCGCCCTTGGTCAGAGCTAAGGTGAGGACAAAGGACATGCAAACAAAGGCGGTTTTCAGGTAGTGTAAGGAACAAACGTTTAATCGGACCTTAGACTTTGTCTATTCGATGACGTTACTCTATGTGTTTAACAATTTGCTTGTAATATTTGAACCTGCTTTTAATTATGGAAGAGCTTTTGCCTTTTGCGAGTCTAGTTTTATTGTGTACAAATTGTTTCTTGTTATTTCTAGTTGCTATAACTGTGGAGAATTTGCTAACCATATAGCTGCCAAGTGTAGCATCGGTCCACAACCAAAGAGATGCCACAACTGCAAAAGCGAGGACCACCTCATTGCAGATTGTCCTACCAAGGTACCGTTCTGCCTTTTATTCGTTTATATCCATATATAATTTTTTTTAAATATTTAGCCATGCAGGTTCGAAAAAAAAAGCCTGACGTTATCAAAACTTAATTACCTCCCATTCGTAACTGTACCAGGGAACTCCGTGTTACAACGCAAGCCCTTAAGTTGTACTCTACGGGGAAATTACAATAATTTGACAAACATATTTAACATTTTAGGTGGAGAAGAAAAAGGACGAGTCACAATCGAAGAGTTCAGGCAGTTCTTACGGAAGCCAACAAAGCAGTCCGAAACAATCTTAAGGCGTTATCAAAAATTGTCTCAGCTCCTTTAATCAATCGTTCAAATTCGCGATAAACGCCTTAATGTCTACACAAAGAGTAAATCATCCATTAAGTGGTACATAATTTTTGAAAAGCTGCTTTAATATTAATATACTAGTACGAAACATAACTACCTCATTTTTTAAAAACATTTTATCTAAATAAGTACAAGACTGATGAGTACAAATCAATTAATTAGTACAAAATTATTTTAACTTTAGATCTATCACTTAAGTTTTTAATGGTAACATAAGTACAAAACTTTGTGTTCGATTGACGGTACCATAAATAATTTACGTATATTGTATACCCAAAGTTAAGCGTGTGTTTATATCATTATTATTATAATTTTGTTGCTATATTTTATTTGATTGTCTTTGTTACTTGTAAGAGTGGAATTAGATTTATGATTTTTTATATAGCAGGCTATAGTATATAAAAACATAAAAACCCAACATAATAAAAATTTGTATTGGCATTACTATTCAGCAAAATTATTATGATAATTAAAACAATTTTGTTAGCCACAATGACTTAATAGATATTAATATTTAATTTAAAATTTAATGTCTTAAAATCATAACAAAATAATAGTTAATAATGTCCAGCAAAATTAATATAAGACAATAAAAACAATTTTATATTCTCCAATGACTTAAAACTTTATACTTAATTACTTAAATGTTTAAAGAATAATGTAGAAGTTAACATCTTAATATTTTAACTAAATCATAAAGCATATATTTGTAACATCACAATTAGCAATCACATGTAGTGTGTAGTTTTCTTTTTAATTACATTATCTTAAATGGATTTTCTGTTTAACTCTAGTGCAAACAATATCCCATTGAAATGAAAAAAAAAAACGGTATAAATTATATTTTGAAGAAAAACTGTGCCAAAGGTAAATAGATGATGTAATTTCTGTAATTTTACAATGAAAGTTATGTAGATTTCATAATATATCAGCACAGTCTGCAATTTAATTTCAAATAAGAAAATTAAAAATCACTAGAGGATTTTGTATGTTCTTATAAAAAATGTAGAGAAATTATTAAACATTGTAAAAGATATTTCATACATGTCAAATATAGATATTCTAAAATATGTTTGTAAAACTTGTATTAACTTAACTGATTAGTTCAAGACTTATTCTAATTTACACAATATTAAGCATGCTCTTTCTAGCCCAAAATGCATTTACAAATCCTGTGTGTAACAATACAGCGAAAAAAGTTATTAATTGAATGCCAATTATCTATTGATAACCCATCGATTTATAGTAAATAAGTAACTTTAGCGTATTAAGTGGAAAAAAAATAACATGGTAGAATAATAGTATATAATAGTGCGAGTAGTGTCGGCGATTAATTTCTTTTGTGTTTTTAGTATTTGCATTTTTCTGTGTTTAGTTGCTGCACTAATAAAACCTTTACCAAATGCTGATGTAATAAAAATATACAGCTACAATTTGAAACTTTTTTGGAATATGTCCTTATTGTGGATAAAGTACATATACAGTGTTCTTAAAATTTATTATGACTCTATCTACCTCCATTAGTGTAGTAGTAATTTACAAATCGATCGTTGTCATCAAATAATAGTAGAAAGCTGACCTATTACAAGGCGTAATAAAAATATTTAAGGTATTATGAATACGGGTTATTTGCATTTTTAATAAACGTAATTTAGTTATTTATAAGATTTTTAAGACTAATTTGAAATCATCTACCTCATAATTTAATAAAATTAAAAAAGAGTTTATCGATAAGTTATTATTATAAACATATACAAAGTCTAGCTACTTTTTTTTTCATTATATTGCTGAATGCCGAATAAGTATAGGTTTAGTATTTCCTATGTCTAGAGTTTAAAATTTGTTTTTCTTTTTTATTTTTCAAAGAAAAATAAACCATAAAAATGTAAATGGTGTTTTATTTTATTATATAAGAAAAGTTTTATGTAACATATGCCTTAATCAGTAATTAAATAAATCTAAAAGGATATACAATTTAATTAAAAATATTTTCTCTCGGTCTACTTTGTCCATACTATTAAAAAACGAAGAAACTGGCTTTCAGATCTGAAATGATGTTAAGGCATAAATAAGTTTTTCTATATCAATCACTTAAGAAAACGTGAAGAGCAAAAGGTGCGACCTATCATGAAGGTAATCATAGATCTGTTTTGTGGTTCTTGTGCATAACAACGTTGTTATGAGCAAGATGCTTTTACAACTGGTAGTATTCATAGCATTGCATATCTCTTCATATTGTGACAGGTTTGAATAGATATTTGTTTTATAATCATTATTATTATAAACATATACAAAGTCTAGCTACTTTTTTTTTCATTATATTTATATTTAATAGTACTTTTACATAAGTACCAAAGTGTTATTGACTAGTACAAGTAATTGACAAGTTTTAAATGAAGAAGTTACTTTGTTCATCTGGGGACTAACCACTGTGTGTAAGTTTTCATAACAATGCAAATGTTTGTTTTGAATGAATTATTAACACAAAACTTTTTTTTTTTAATACTAATAAGGTGGCAAACAAGCATACGGCCCGCCTGATGGTAAGCAGTTACCGTAGCCTATTGACGCCTGCAGTACCAGAAGTATCACAGGCGCGTTGCTTTTAAACTAATTTGTTTTTTTTAAAAAAAGATGAAAAGTACGAAAAGTATTAATATATTGGAATTTTTTTTTTTTAATACTAATAAGGTGGCAAACAAGCATACGGCCCGCCTGATGGTAAGCAGTTACCGTAGCCTATTGACGCCTGCAGTACCAGAAGTATCACAGGCGCGTTGCTTTTAAACTAATTTGTTTTTTTTAAAAAAAGATGAAAAGTACGAAAAGTATTAATATATTGGAATTTTTTTTTTTTTCATTATATTGCTGAATGCCGAATAAGTATAGGTTTAGTATTTCCTATGTCTAGAGTTTAAAATTTGTTTTTCTTTTTTATTTTTCAAAGAAAAATAAACCATAAAAATGTAAATGGTGTTTTATTTTATTATATAAGAAAAGTTTTATGTAACATATGCCTTAATCAGTAATTAAATAAATCTAAAAGGATATACAATTTAATTAAAAATATTTTCTCTCGGTCTACTTTGTCCATACTATTAAAAAACGAAGAAACTGGCTTTCAGATCTGAAATGATGTTAAGGCATAAATAAGTTTTTCTATATCAATCACTTAAGAAAACGTGAAGAGCAAAAGGTGCGACCTATCATGAAGGTAATCATAGATCTGTTTTGTGGTTCTTGTGCATAACAACGTTGTTATGAGCAAGATGCTTTTACAACTGGTAGTATTCATAGCATTGCATATCTCTTCATATTGTGACAGGTTTGAATAGATATTTGTTTTATAATCATTAAAAACGGAGAACACTGTGTTTCTGTTTTGATTCTGTGTGACATGTTAAGGAATGGCTGGTGGTAAAAGTTTTACCAGGCTAGCTATCATTCTCATATTGTAAATCTGTTGCCATAACAACATTGCTGTGTTTCGGCGGTGAACATGAGAGAGCCGGAATATTCTGGGCGATTACACTTTATCATCCATTGTGATTGAGGTCAAATATTAGCCCTTTGACGGTGAAGGAAAACATCGCGAGGAAACCTGCATATCTATGTCATGACCATCAGTGGTCAGACTAGTATGTGAAATGGAGAAGGCAATGGCAAACCACTCCATTATAACTGCCAAGAGAGTCGTCGTGTGTTTCAATAAAAACATGATGACCACGACCCTCAGTCATGAGGAAATACGACTTAGAAGAAGAATTAGCCCATCGTTGATAAAAAATCATCCATTTTCACTTATCTGCTAACTCATTCATAATTCTAGCTACACTGGTCCAGAACCATCCCAATAGAAGTCCTAATAGAAAAACTAAAATATAATTGTTACTAAGCATTCAATATGAGAATACTTAATTGGTTAAAAATATTTAACAAAAGATTTTTTGGTATGTCTCTAAAACACAACAGTATTTTTAAAACTTACTCATGTACATAAAGCTTTAATATCATTTCTTGTCCAAAGGCTTTTTTTTCATTATATTTATATTTATTAGTACTTTTACATAAGTACCAAAGTGTTATTGACTAGTACAAGTAATTGACAAGTTTTAAATGAAGAAGTTACTTTGTTCATCTGGGGACTAACCACTGTGTGTAAGTTTTCATAACAATGCAAATGTTTGTTTTGAATGAATTAATAACACAAAACTTTTTTTTTTTTAATACTAATAAGGTGGCAAACAAGCATACGGCCCGCCTGATGGTAAGCAGTTACCGTAGCCTATTGACGCCTGCAGTACCAGAAGTATCACAGGCGCGTTGCTTTTAAACTAATTTGTTTTTTCTAAAAAAAGATGAAAAGTACGAAAAGTATTAATATATTGGAATTTTTTTTTGGTGATTTTAAGTTTTACTGTTTACATATTACAGTGTGATAATTAAACAATGTTGCATCTTATATTTACGACGCAATAATGTTAAGAGTGAAATGAATTGGTATTAAATTGTTGTAATTTTAACGTAATGGTGTTTGTAAAGATGGTAGGGCAGGCGACGAGGCGAGGTGCTGTCGCGTTTTACACCGAAGCCGGCCGAAGAGACGCTCAGAGGATGCAGCAGTGCGGGGCACGGTCCGCTCCCCCCGCCGCCGCCGCCGGCCCCCGCCCCGGCGCGCCCCTCGCTGACGTAACGCTGCCGTGTCCGCCCGCCCTAGTGTGTATCGCGCCGCGCTCCGACCGCCCGAACGGGCACGCTACTTACGCGCTCTGAACCACATCAGTGCTTATCACTTGACGTTTCTCATCTTGGACCCCAGATTCGGTACAAAGCTAGATGAAAAAACGTGGTGCTTATAGCAGTTTACACGCTCACCTTGTTTGCAAACGAATTAGACGTAGCTATTGACTCCGCCCCCGCAGGCCGGATGCATCGATGTCATTACTCGAAACCTTGTAGTTAACAGCGTTTCTAAATCTTATTCTCAGCGCTATCTCATATGGTACCGGTCAAAGTGACTTCCGTTTCTAAAATAACCGAATGAAAACTAGCCTATCTCATTACTAAAATGTGCGGAATGCTATTTTTGATGTTTGAGATATCCTTATTTGTGATTACATATTCATAAGTATCTCTTAAATATCGTATATATATTACATTGTTTGAAATTAATTAAAATAGCATTACTATTAATTACGTAGAAAAACAGTTAAACATTTCCAGCAGTTTCATTTCAAATGATTTTTAAAGTTATACATGAAATAATGCAACGGCAATAGTTCATTTATAATGTTTATGTAATATGGATAATAGCATTGAGTACTACTACGTCACTAATGCACGTGAAGGAGTAGGAAAGTATTGGCGATTTATTTACGTTTACATTTTTAAAAATTACTTATAGTTAAATAGAACATACATTATAATATTTCGTGATCTTAAAAAATGTGAGATTACATTTTTGTTATATTCTTTGAAAACAGATAATTTATTTGGACGATCATTTACATGTGCTTATGGTAAGTCAGCTAATACTGATTCTGGCATCGTACGTAGTGTTGAGACAAAGCTTATAGAAATTAGAGGCATCATATTGCATTCTGTATCTACCTTTATCGAACTTTCTGAGTTTCATTACTCGGAAGCAGAATATAATTAATATAATTGTCATTCATTGTCATGTAGGTAGAGCTTCATTAACTTAGAAACATTATTCATGGTAACAATTTTAGTAACTTATGTACGTACTATTGCTTCTACAAAAAGTACAAATGGAAAAAGGAAAAGAGAAATAAAGTAAAATTTTCTTAGAGAATTGCAATTGTTAATATTAGCGCACGCATCATTAGAAATTGAAAAAACTGATTAAATTATAAAATTTTTGGTGCATTTCTTTTATTTTTAATATAGGTACACCCGTCAAAAGGTAACTTGACAGTATAAACTTAATTTTTCTGTACATGACTAGTATATCCCAATTTTCGCAACGATTGGTTGAAACGTTTCAAAAATGGCGTTCCAGCGCCATCTAGTAAGGATTTGCAAAATAGGTGATTATACGAAAACATTTTATGATTTCGAATATTTTAATTATATCAACTTTCATTCAGTTTGTTAAATAAATTGTTTATTTAAAACGTCCGCTTATATTTTATAAATTTAACTTTTTATTTATTTTTTAGTTTTGTAATGGTTGCGAATAAAAGTTTATTCGTGATAAAATACATATAATTCTCGACAATTTTTAATGTTGATTAATCGAATGTCCTTGAACTAATAAACGCTATCACCGTTTTTGTATACATTCTAGTCCAGCGATATCAATTAATAGTTTTTGACAAGAATTATGAAAATATTGGTATCACTACGTTAAACCTCAGAGATGTGGAAATGCGATGGTGTATGAAAAGTTATTGCAAAGTGAAGTGAAAGAAAATGTTTTCCATGCTTACAATACTTCCAGGAACTTAAAATGTAAAATCTCATAGAGATTTCTTTAGCAACCTGTCCAATGTGTCAATTATTTTTCCGTTTAAATGCTTAATGCGCTTGTCGAATACATCAATTAGATAGTAGACAAACAAGCTAGAAATTAAAATATAGTTATTTTCTATCGAAGTATTAGTATTTAAATAATACAGAAAACGTTCCGTTCAAAAATATATGTACATTACGATATTTTTTCATTTATTATCTATTAATAAATAATGAAATTACTAATGTTCATAACCGATACAAATTTAATAAAGTTCTACTTAAGCAAATTAATAAGTAGATGTTCAGAAATAAATAGTAGTGTATTCCTTAAAAGTTATAAATTCTATTAAATAAGTAATTAAATAACGTTCAAACTTTAGTTTTAAGTAATACTAGTAATTAAAATTTCGGATATAAGAATGTAGAGGCTTCCTTTACCGGAACGCATTGCCTCTTTCTACTAGTAGACAGTTATGAGGTTACGGTACACGTTAAACTGTCTTTGATTTACAATTGGTATACTATGCTTTCGAAACAAATGATTCGGTTTTAAAGGTTAAAATAAATGAGGCAGTGCAGGATTATTAGTTTAAAAATACTAGATATTGTTTTGTGTAGAGTATGTTATTAATAACACTCTTAAATGTTTATACTGCTAAAGCCGTGGCGTTTCTTATAAAAAGAGAGTCAACAATTTATCTATCACTTCGGCCAAGCGTGGCTTCCAGGATGTCAAAGCTCTTCATGGATAGGCTTCCTCAGAAAGTATTCCTTCACCAAATATTATTAAATTAAAGCACATCGGTTTCGCGTAAAAGTACTATTTGTTCATACAACTTAGTTTAAAGAACAGATTTAACAAAATAATTGTTTAGGTATACGTATATTTTGTCATTACGGCGGTGTAATGCAAAAATATAATTAAAAAAGTTAGTGTAAAATGTTTTCAATTAGAAGTTATTACATTAATTCCGTTTGTTCGTTAATGCCACTTTATAACCGGTCAACAAGTCAACTCTTTTGAAACCAAACGTTCTTTCACCGTTCCGACGCCGCCTTCGAAGCTCTTGAAAAATGAGTCTAGGCCTACGTAAGTCCGCGGTGCTCGTGTATGTATTCACTGGCCTATTTAGCTTTTATGACGACTGTTGGAATTTTGACTAAAACTACTTTCAAAGTAAATTTGTTCAGCAGGTGTGACTTTTCCTTTCATAATAATTTATACGTATTTCCCTTTGAATAATTTTTAAAAATTTTAATTTAAGCTTAGCATACGCCCTCTTTATGATTATAAAAGAGCACACGTGTAAATCACTGCTCATTTGATTTTGTTAATGAAACGATTTTAGAAAAGTAAAACTATTATATTAAATTTCCAAAAATCTTCACACCCACGCAGTGCGCCTTCTTGCTGAAAAGGTAAAAAGCTAGTAAGATAAAGAAACATTACTGTGTTCGAGTTTTATAAGCGTAGCATATAAGAAATTACTGGGGTAATGAGATGTACTCGTACCTTATCGTTTTTAGGCGGCAAAAGCGCTGTGGTGACGTGCTGATAATATGTGTATATGAATAAAGTTTCCAGGTGTGATTTCGATTTAACATGATGTATTGAACATATGCACATTGATTTCTAAATTCAATAGTTTAGTTTGTTATTGCGTTGGAAATAACTGCTAAAACTTGCAGAGGCATTAATTAAATATGACCCGAGTTTCTAGTAAAAGAAACCTTCGTAAGAATACCGCCATATTCGAAGAACAACAGTTTTCAAAGAGACAGCACCCACAAGCCATGTGGAGTTTTCTCAATTTTAGTTTACATTTAAGAAGAGCTATTTAAGAAAAAGTTTCACAAGCTCATTTAAAAATATTCTTTTACACAACATTTTCACTGGACTGGCGAGACAGCTCAGTCCATGACGATGAGCGCAATACGTTGCTGTGTAAATACTTCATCTTTATTGTTATAGAGAGGTAAATCTTTTCCATCAGGGTAACGACCTGCTCGTTATATCCCTTTGTTGAGTAAAAAATTAATCAGCAGTCTAGAAATATAGACTTAATACTGTCTATAATAATAAAGCTAGTAAGGACGTTAACAAAATAAAATTAACCATGAAGGTGGAATGAAGATTGTTTTAGAACCTACTCTTTTCCATTGATTTGACGCTTTTAAACTTTTGATTTATCGCATTTTTTGTTGAAAAAATGGTCAAACAAACACAGAAAACCATTATGTTATAAATTTTGACAAGCACCTAATTAATTTTTGTAAGAATTTCTCCAATTTTAGTTTTGATGATTTAAAACAGAAAGAATAATGACGCAACATAACAATTGATTATTATTAAATTAACCTGTTATTTACAAAAAAAAAATATCTAATAAAAACGATTTTTTTAGGATTTGGCAATGAATGAAACGCCTCTTAATTATGTGGTGCTGGTTAAGATTTTATACAGCACTACCCTGAGCTCGTCGCCTTAAAACATCTCGACAAGTCCCGTGGTCATAAGCAACGGAGACATACTACCAGTAAAATATGGAGCAATAGAATTTAAATATTAATTCTATTTGGTTTTTATTTAAGGTTACTTGTAAACGTTTGCTTTAAAGACTACATAGTCTGACCGTTTGAAAATTATTAACAGATATAATTTTGCATTGCTAAAGTTTTGTATACATACGTATTATTTAAGGTTAACACATATTATTAGGTAAAAATCTCCGAAACAATTCATCGTTCTGGTTATTCAATAAACTTGACGAAGAATTATTACATTTTCTACGTAGCGAAATTAAGTTAACTGTTATCATATTTCACGTTTGACCCACTCTCGTCTAAATGAATAGCGGCATATAGCGTTGTAGTGTGCAGACGAGAACGCGCCGGGAACAATAGGTTAACTGCTCTGTTACATTAGATAACAGAGCATATGAAGCATAGGGAAAATTGGATTTCGGATGCAGTTTTGCGACGGTTACGAACGGATAAAACCTAATATTCCATTACTTTCTTTCCGACCTGTATCGGTTCATTATTAAAGCTTATATTAGTCTACAGATATCCTATCGCAGATTTTCTTTATATTTTAAGTAAATTGATTTATCATTAGAATGCTAACGTAAATATGAATTAGGTTAGATTAAAAAAAACTGGAAACATTTTAAGAAATTTAAAATCGTCTCTCTTGAAAACGTTGGACATTTGAACAGTTATACGAAAATATAAGACTTCTAAATGTAAATCGTAAATCACTGCTATTATTTATTTTAAAAGACACGAGTGCTTCGCAAAATTATATGAATTTCAGATATTTTGATTTAAAACTATTTTCTTGTTATAACATTATATTGGAATAACTTAAAATAACTTGGTGGAAATCAATATCCCACAGATAATTAGAACACCTACCACCAAAAGTTTAGAGCAAATTTATGGTATTTCTTTTTGTAACTGAAATCTAGTTTACATGACAAAATATAATATTCGAAATAACATAAAGATATATATATATCGACGTAGGTAATGTCAATTAGTTTCTAAATTTAATAAAATTAAAACGGCGTGTATAAAAGTTGGTTGAAATTATTCGGTATTTTAATTCTGATACTTTCTTCTCCCTTATTTACACATACAATATCAATGTAAATGCTGGTTTTGACGATTTATGAACTAAGTACTTGCAATATATCTATGAAAGAGATTTCAGTTAATTTTTAGATTCTTTGAAGATGAGACGAATTTTTATTCTTTTTAACAGTCGCATGTGTCTATTGCCGGAGGTCGTCTAGGTAGGTCTTATCATCTACCGCAGCACATATTACTGCCAATCGATTTTAGGAAAATGTATATAAAGTATAGTATGAAGAATGTTAGTAATTGAATGTACGTCTAAACGCATTGCTAAATTTTATTCGGGCTAGTCATGTATTATTGCTAATTAGAAATATCAGTATAATATTTGAAATCCTTTCAGCTTCATAACATAACTGGTTTTTATGCAATAGTGCAAAAATTCTTGACTTAGTAATTTTTAATATAACAATAAAACAAAACTGTAATTTTTTCTCGTTAATTTTATAAGATGTTAAAAATTTTTGTAATAACTCGCATATTAACATAGATGTTATATTAATTTTAAACTTCGTAGTTAGCTTCCACCGGGTTTTCGATTTAAAATCAATATGATAAGATACTTATTAATAGGTACATATGTGCTGTGTAGCCTAGAATGAACGATTAAATCATTCGGAGGGCCACAGTAAGCTTCCAACGGTCATGGACCAAAATCGAATGTCTCGGGGCGAGTGCGCGCGCATTTCCCTCCTCCCGCCGCACCTCACCGTACTTCCATTGATGATTTTTTCGATCTCAATACATACATATTCCTTGTAATACTACATGCGTGATGCGTTTTAATAGTAAAGTTTTCTTGAAACGATCAATGTTAATTAGTTAGGATTTATAGGTGAATGCGTTTAGGTGTATTGCGTTTCGGTAAGATTGTGTGTGTATGCGAAAAGCGGTGGGCGCTGTCCGTGTTGCGCTCGGTTTGGGCGTCGCTGCGTCTCGGCTCGCGGCGCGCGGCGGGCGGCGGGCGGGCGGTGCGCGAGGGCGGCCGTCGACTGTGCGCATCCAGCGCCGCCACGCACGCTCGCCTCGCGACCCAGTCCCTTCTGACGTTTAGCCAAGCCGCCGGTGTGTCCTATCGCGCCGCGAGCGGTGCCGTGTCGCCGCATATTTAATTCTGCGCACTTTCACTATAACGGCGGCCTGGCGGTGCTGGCTAGGCACGACGGTACCAGCTGGTGATTACGAGCGGTGACGGTGAGCAGCGGCAGCCCCCACTGCGGCGATTCATCCGGCCCAGCTGCCGGCGGTGTTTACACGCCGCGCCTGCACCGCGCCGCCCCCGTGCGCTTGCTCCCTGCATATACTCATATCGTATTCGCTGCTGTGAATTTTTAACTTTTCGAACGGGCAACTACAGAGGTATTTAAATGCTTATCAAAATCGAATCTCCACAGAGAGCACAGTCGTACCACATTAACTAGCGTCACGAACCGCTCAGAGCATACGCATCGATACCGACTTCTCATAGTCCATTCGAGTGATTTCACAACTCTATAACTATGGGTGCTAAAGAAAGCGTGGAGGCTGCTAAGTTTTCTGCGCAAAATTGGAACAATTTCGAGGTTCGTAATACCTTTAAATTAATTTGCACATGGAGTGTTTGTATCCTTTCCCACCTCGTGTATGTCTATAACATAGGTACAATTTTCATAAATTAAAGCAAATTTCGTTAAATGGAACAGTAATTAACGTTTAGCACCGTATATACCAATTTAATTGTGCATGTTCACGTTTTATATTAAATTTTAAAAACCCTTAAACCGTAATAGATAAAAATATTAATGTCTAAGTTCTATGTTTATTGTATTTATAAATTTAAAATTTCTCATTTATGAATAGCTTAACCTGATAGAAACCCAACCATTTATGTGTGAAGCTACTCAAGATATAGAAACCGATAGTGATTAAGTGCAAGTAAAGACATGTTTAGCTTATAACATTTAGATTTAATTACATCGATAACGACATTTTGAGTAATGATTGAAATAAATAATATGAATCTTCTAAAACTGTATAATATACCCTAAGGATATTTTTTGTAAAAGCTCGGAAACTGTTTGTTTTTTTTTTAACTGAATACTAATAATTTTCTCACAACCTTGCATGTGTGTGTTCGTGTTTGCATAAACTTTTCATAATCTGATTTAAAAACTCTTAAACGTGTTACTAAATATGCATCTATATCGACAGCGCACACTACCGTCTAATCTGTGACTGACGCGATCACATTTAATGTCTGGACATATTTAGCTTGAAGACTTGGTTGACCCACATACATCTACGAGTATAGAGAATAATCCATCGCAAAAGAAGCCCCACTATCGACATCGAAATACGGCTCTTGAATTTTAATTATTATTTGATAGCACCGACCCGTTCGTTCCGCTGAAATCCAATATTAAGTGACAGTAAACTATTCAATCTGTTTTTCAATACTTTATCGGTCCAGATCTCAGCTTTATTGGTTTTAACAGCGAAAATGGGTTAGGAAGCCACGTAATTTGTATTTTATAAATTTAGAGGGTATATTGTATAACGCTGTTAAAAGCGTATTAGAAAGAATCCGTTAGATTTAGATATTTACAAGTTTAAGTAATATGAATAAGGAGAGAGATAAACAAGTTTATAGTGTCATCAATATTTATAATACTGTGTACGAATACAAATAGGCTATGAATGGTTTATGAAATATTTAAGAACTGGCGTCGGTAATAAAGATACTTTAAAAACTTTCTTCAAATACGAGAAAATTATAATACCTATACGCTTAAGAGATCGTACTTAAAATTTAAATATACTAACTTTAAATGAATTACTAAACTGGCAGACAAAGCTATTTAATAAAACAAATTAATTAAAAACTACACTAAAATGTTATCGTTTCTGTAGACATGAACGATTGTTTCTCCGTGTTATATTTTTGTATTTTTAAAAAGGTTTTCATTTGTCCCATAATATGTTTGAAATTTGCTTTCATGCATGTACATTTCATTACGCATTTACTTTCATACATATTGATTTCAGTATACCATAATGCAGTTATTTATACTGAGAAGGGATTTAACTATCGCAGAACACTCTTTGCATATATTAAGATTTACATTATTTATAATTTGTTTGTAAATATTTCTTTCGTCAACCCTTATAAGATGAATTACACAATATGCGATATTTAAGTCGACTTCTTTGTAACGCATGTTTGCTCAACCTAAAATAAATGATTTCCTTAATTACAACTATCATGACTCAAGATAAAATGTAAAATTATGATTGCTTTAAGAGTTAAATTACAGAAAACATGATTGCACAATACCCAGTATTATGTTATTATATCTATGCATAATAGTAAATATTGATGTTTGAATTATGCTTTATTACATTTGTCATCATATGTTCGGTTGGATCTACAACGTGACACGTGGATTGCAGCATGGCGTTGTAAAACATCACTATAGGCACGGAACCCAGCGCTCGCAGAGCCTGAACCGCGGACACTCTCTCTCGCGCACTGATGGCACCTGGTGACATCACGGGACCGCGGGTAACGCACTTTTTTATATCTAAATTCTTTTTTATATGTAAAATCACATAGCACATGACTATCGACAAGACGTTAAGTGGCAGAGGGCGAAGGTGGTGATGCATGATAGCCCCAAATACTCTAGCTCACATATTATACATGTATTAAAAAGCAGGAAGTCTTATGAGAGTTATCAATGGCAATATATTTCTGTTCATAAGAATTTCTTTAATTTTATTAAGATAGTGTATGTGATAAAAATTGGTTGTGTAGCTGTTTCTCCGGAATATTTTTTGTTGCAACATTTTCCATGGATGATTACTAACAAACATCTATAAATGTGTTTGTTCTACAGGACTCATCTGTGACTCTTCACAGTATTTTGCTCATCACAGTAGCAGAAGTAATTAAAACTCGATTCTTCGAGGAATTTACCTTTCCACTTTAATTTAGTAAAGCCGTCAGTGCTCCTAATGGAATCGATTAGCCGTACTTACGAGTTCGGCAAAGTTGGAAAACGCCTAGATCTATTGATACCAGATCACTCTTCGAAGACGGATGACTATCTGTAACATATTTGCTAACTTTTAGGGTAAATATTATATATATGCCTAGATAAACAGTCTCATTCTTTGTCTAAATTACTTTCTGTTTCAAAACATGATTTATTTTTTTAATAATCATGCCTCGCAACATGAAGCCGTCCACATTTCCACAAACCAACCCAAAATTGGATCAGCTTTTTAATTATTTTTAGCTCTTTTCTTGAATTTGTCGTGTGGTATAGTAAAATCATTACCAGCAAGCTGTAACCTTGATGTTTCAATACCGTAACATTGTCGTCGTATGACTGGTGCCTAATGTACACCTTAATTCATATTTCCGCGTCGCGTCTGCATGTGATCTAGTGAATCTCACTAGAACCCGCTGGATGTAGGCAGCGCAGTCGAACCGAAAGGCCTGGAGGTCTTTGGTGGAAGCTTGTAACCAGCAATAAGTTCCATCGGCTGTTGATGACGTTAATAGGTAGAATTTGGTGTAGAGACACCACATTCTTATGGGCAGTGTGTACTTAGAATGATTATATACCATGGTCTTCTTGTCAATCATAACATTCATTTGAAATTTAACGAATGGCGACCCATAGGTTCATAAATGTTTTTGAGAACAAATGCAGATACTGTTTAGGACTAACCTGATTACTGTTGAATACACAAAAGCATAAACTGTTTTATGATAGGAATATAAGAATTGTTTTTGTCTAAGTTTAGTCGACTAATTAAGTTATCATTGAAAAATATTTGCCTCATATTTTAAATAATATCTCTATATTAAGAATCAAGGTATAAGAAAGACCTAAAACTAAGATTCAGTTTTATAACGAAAGAGGCTATAGTTAAAAAAATTAAAAATATTTGTTCGTTAGCTATTTTGTTTAAAATTCGTATGCGCTATTATTTCCTGTACAATTTAAAAATATTTATTTACCTACTCAGGTATTTTTTGCATTCGAAACTTCTTTTAACTTATCTTTAACTAACTTGCTATATTTTAACTCTTATTTTTGTAAATAACTACATTTTTAAAATTTAATTGCGAAAGAGAAATCTAGAAATGATTCAAGTTTGCTCACTCTTAGTGACTATTTGAGTCGCCGGCAATCTTGATGTTAACATGTAGATGTTAATTAGTACTTGACATTAAAACTTTGTGTAATTCATATGTAGCTGCAATGACATTTATCTCTGCGAATTGCAATATTTTAAATTTCGTTAGACGCTATTTTTCCTTGAACTTAATAGAATATTACAATAAGGGTAGATATATTGTATAGTTGTTTATTGTCTTGAAGTTATTCTCGTTTACCTCTTACGTACGCTTAGGCAAAACGGTACCAAGATAGGATCCTCTTTATAAAAAATCTCAAAATTACGAAGAAAAGAAGACGAGAATATGCTGATGAAATAATCGAAATATATTTTGAATTAAAATGATACGTTAATACGAGCCAATGGACTCGACCATGTTTTGTAGAATACCTTACAAGAGATCAATAAAGGACGTCCGTCGATTTAGATGATGATGTTGACGGTGTCTATGGAACTTTACATGTATACATTTTAGCGTCTCCTCTTCTTCCTGCTTCTTATTTAGTTGATTATACACTCCCGGACACATCTATCGGCCCACCTAGTGTTTAAAGTTTTAACGGTGCCTAGCTAAAAATAAATGTTAGGTGGAGCAATAAGTTTAAATGCAGTTTTAAAGCTGATTTTTTGGTCAACCTTTATGTATGTTTTTTTTTTAATTTCGAATTCAGGATTATGAAAAAAAAACGAAAATTCGAGTTTGTTTATTGTTTTCAACGACCCAGGAATGGAGAAAACTTTTTTATTTCGCACAAGTTGGATTTTTTTTTTGATGTTTTCGATTATTGGTTCCATAAAAAGGCAAATATAAACTTAGAGCCAATTTTGACCAAAAAATATGGATACTCTGCCTGAAATTGTCGCCCAAGCTGTAAAACTTCTGCCGGCCAAATCAATTCGAAATTACAAAAAAAAAAAAACATACCTAAGGGTTGACCAATAAATCGGCTTCAAAACTGCATTAAAACTTATTGCTCCACCTAAAATTTTCTAACGTTTTAACTAGACACCGTCGAAACTTTAAACACTGGGTGGTGGGCCGATAGATGTGTCCGGGAGTATATTTGTAAGTTTAGTAAATAGATGGAAAATGCGTGTTTTTGTACTTAAACGGTGTATTGCAGGCAGCATAGTGCAGTGCGCCGAGTGCGGCACGCGCACGATGGGCAATAAATTGTCTTCGTGCTCCTGCGCGCCCATCCTCCGTAAGGCGTACCGCTATGAGGACAGCCCGTGGCAGAACTCCCGGCGTCGTGATGGTCACCTCTTAAGGTAATTTATACGTAAATATAATATTTCTTCGCCTCCATCCTTGATTTCTTTGACTGTTTCTGTGAAAGAAGGCTCCGAGTCCCAACATTGGAAACATTAAGATGGCTGTTATTTTTATTTATTATATAATACTTTTACTACTATATAATACGTTTACAGGTGGTAGGTCTCTGTTGCCGGAGACCGTCTGGATGGGTACCACCGCAGCTCCTATTTCAACCGCCAAATAGTAGTGTGCAAACATTACTGTGTTCCGGTTTTAAGGGCGCTGTAGCTAGTGTAATTACTGGGGTAACGAGACTGAACACCTTATGTCACAAGGCGACGAGGGCAATGTGGTGCAGTGTATACCATCTTAACTAGCGCCACGTTGTCATGTGCAAGCATATCACTTACCATCAGGTGAACGTCTTGCTCGTCTCGTCGCATAATAGTATAAAAAAAATAATAACTATTTAATGAATATCCAATAATTTGTCATGTTTTTTATTTAACACTAATTTTGCATTTTTAAACAATTTTTTTAACACTAAATAAACTTAAAGATAACGTCATTTGGCATTAAGAACACCCCAGCTACAAAAAATATGCATAAAACCTAAAATCAGTTTCCATAATGACACGAAAATCGGCTGAATACGTTTAATTAAATAATTGTTTAAAAACAAAATTCGATTATTAATTTGGAAAAATCCATGTGTGTGAAAAATAAAAGCCGAAAATAAAAGGGGCTGCTAAATCAACCAATAAAAAAAAGTTGTGGTTGAAATTTCAGTTAAATTAACGTTCTATATTTTTTCATGCAACGCTCTCTAGTAATTTGATTCATTTGTATTCATATAGAAAACACTTGAACACTGAACTACTACCGTTAAGTTTAAACGTTATTTTAATTAGTACAGCACATATATAACATTTGTAAATATAAATATGAGCAGAATAGTATCCGGGTAATGTAATTAACATCATCAAACAACCGGAGACCCAGTGCAAATTGTTTATATTATAACTTTAAGTTGAAGGAAATAATAGTAATTAAAGTCTCGCTGCAACTAATCTGCACTAGTTACAAAGTTAAATGAAGTTCGTTAGTTAAATAATTATTTTATGTTGGGTAATTGACTCCTGATATTTAGCAGTAGAGGTGGTTTCAGGTAATTAAACTTTTAAATTTTTTTTTAAATTATTAGTCCTGCGGTTCTTTTTGCAGTTTTAACTTCATCTAGAGTTTATAATAGACTTCAAAGTTATTGTGATATCAATTAATCTTTAATTTGATTAAAAACATAGTTAAACTGTTTTTTTCGGTGGAGTCCGACATGTGGGATTTATTTCAAACGTATTGTTATTTATGAAAAAAGCAATAATAATATAAAATAAGTGTATTGAAACTTGGATAGATATCGAGAGACCCTAAACGTGTTTTAAGTAACAGGGGCAGTTAGTTTTAGTTTCTTATCCAATGAACCTGGAAGGTTTTAACAAACTGGTTCCGTTACTGAAGATGTTGTGGTTTGCTGAGTCTTTCTTTTACAACCGTTTTTTGAATATACAAATAGTATTATTTACATTTTTTTATACTTGTGTTAATATGTAAATTTTCGATATTATATATATAAAATACTTTGTACTTTATCCTTCTATAAATATGAAATAACCTAAGCACTGTTGTATTTTCAGGCTTTGGGCGGAAGTGTTCCACGTGTCAGCGAGTGGTGCTGGCACTGTGAAGTGGCAGCAGGTGTCGGAGGACCTGGTGCCGGTCAACATCACCTGCATACAAGATTCCCCCGAGTGTGTGTTCCATATCACCGCTTACAATTCCCAAGTCGACAAGATCCTTGACGTTCGACTATTGCAGCCAGGTACGCTAAATATTCATTATGTCATACTATAATCTCATCTTTAAATCACATTTACATGTCACGGCTTCAATTATATACTTATATTTAAAAAAATAATATATTTTTGTGTGTTTGCTGTGTACATTCAAGTTTATAAGTGATCAAAGACGGCAGCAATCAATTGATACATTTGGAGGGAGGGGGGGATTAACTCTGCTACTAAAACTTATTTGCGTATATAAACCTATAAATCACCTTTTTTATATAAAGGATACATTTTTAAATGCATAAGTCAGGTAAATATTTATTTCTCTGTTTTATATGATTTTGAGTGAATTTTTAATAAAGTCAGTGTCAATTATTAATAATTTAGATTTATTTTTGATAATTCAAGTACGATTCTAATAAACAGGAAGTTAAAGCAAAGTAAGTGAACATTACTAAATTAAAATACTGCAGCTGTATCTGTCGTTTATAGAAAAAAAGATAATAAAAGGAACAACATGTATAAAAATAATTTTAGGTCAGGATAATGATTTCTTATATTACCGCGAATGTTACACATTTATTAAAACTCAATTTTACGGATTTTATCGCGTTTATTATTTAATTTGTTTATTCCCGACGTTTCGACCGCTTTGCAGCGGTCATGGTCACGGGAGGACTCAAATTAACCAGGTGGTAGGTCTCTGTTGCCAGAGACCGTCTGGGTGGGTACCACCGCAGCTCCTATTTCAACCGCCAAATAGTAATGTGCAAACATTACTGTGTTCCGGTTTGAAGGGCGCTGTAGCTAGTGTAATTACTGGGGTAACGAGACTTAACACCTTGTCTCCATGCGACGAGCGCAATGTGGTGCAGTGTGTACCATCTTAACTAGCACCATGTTGTCATGGGCAAGCGTATCACTTCCCATCAGGTGAACGTCTTGCACGTCTCGTCGCAAAGTAGTATAAAAAAAAAAAAAAAAAAAAAAAAGATAATAAAGGAACAACATGTATAAAAATAATTTTAGGTTAGGTATCAGTTTTTGAGATTTGAGCACTTAACAGTTTATCTAACATGTTTATATAAATAAATTATCATTTTATTAAATATGTATACATTTTTCAAAAAGTTCCGTTATATAGTTAAACAGCTATTTAATATTCAATGTAATTAAACATTTAGTGCCTGAATAAATGCAATATCGTTACATTGGCGAATAATGTACGTACTTTTTTAATTAGGAGGCCACGGTAACCAAAGTAAACGTTTTAACGGTCCAAGTGTTTTTGTTATGAGCTGAGAACTAAATTAAAAATTTTAATTTATGCTCTTTCAATCACGGGGATGGTATAAAATAATGTTACCCAGCGCTTCGTCATGGAACTATTTTCATTGATTCCCGATAACAAAACCTACATCCATGCGTTTTTGTTCCACAAGGTAGCATTGCATACAGAGGGCTATGGCCGTGGGGGTAATTCGGGGTTACCGTACCATCTCTTTTGAGGCGGCGTGTGTGCTAGCAGGTTCTCCCCCATGGGAACTAGAGGCGCATTTTCTTGCGTCCATCTACACATGGCGCACGGAACACCAAGCTCGAGGACTGCAGCTCTCCTCAAAAGATTTAGCTCTGCAGAGGTTACACGCTCGCAGTCTCTGTTTCAACGGTGGAAGGAGAGACTGGCCCATCCTAGGGCGGGCAATAGGACTGTCGATGCTGTGTTCCCAGTCTTAAACGACTGGATAAATAGACGGGGCACGGTTGCTTCGGCAAGTACCTGTGCCGTATTGGAAGAGAGCCAACATCAGTGTGCCACCACTGTGGCAGTGACGAGGACTCGGCGCAGCATACATTGGAGGAATGTCCTAGTTGGACCACTTTGCGCCGAGATCTCGTCGCTGAAATAGGAGGTGACCTCTCGCTTCGAGCTCTTATTAGGGCCATGACAGGAAGTGAGAAGGCATGGGGTGCGGGCGTCGCCTTTTGCGAACAAGTTATGTCGCAGAAGGAGGCAGCGGAGAGGGAGAGAGAAAGAACCTCTCTTATCCCAATCCGTAGCCAGAGGCCTGGGCGTCGGAGGAGGGTGAACAACACCCTTCGACCTCCATAACAGAGGCTACGGCGGCGGGTTTCGGGGGTCACTCGTCGCTGCATGTCAAAGGCCTCGAGATGGCGCTTACACTATTTTACGTGCAACATTTGACGATGGAGAGCTCCAGCTCCACGTTGAGTCGTGACCCTTATAAGGGTCAAAGCCGTTGGGACTGCGGAAGTATGCGCAAGCGTTCCCGTTGTTCCGACCAAGGGTTTAGTGAGCGACACCATGGGGTTTTAGCCGGTAAGAGTCCGGCATAACTCTTCTGCTGCCCCCGCAGCGGTGGAGTATCCGATGCAGGATTTCCCCACGAAAAAAAAAAAAAAAAAAAAAAAAAAAAAAAAAAAGGTAGCATTGCATAGTTTATGTTTCAACTGTGTAGCGATCATCCGCCGACCCAGTCGAAATTCAAACCATCAAAACCAAACTTATTCTTATAACAATTAAAAATTAATTAACACTTCGGGCAGAGAAACGAACGATTTATTCCATTCCTTAGAGATTTTTTTAAGTTCTTTATGCCGCTTAAATTTTTTCATAATGATAGTTATACTTACATTAAGCTAAAAAAGAAATAACACTGTATAAAAGGGTTATTTTCTTTAACACTTAAAATCTATATTCGATTCACGAACATTTTTCAGTTATCAGTACCTAAGCTTGAATAAAGTTCAGTAATACAAGAGTCGTTTGATTTGAAATTTTATTCTTACTGCTACTGTCCTGGTATTATATGAAGACATTTTACGACAGTGAATCGAAAAATGCGCCTCGCGCCCCTGTAACCCAGTTTTAAAATTACACTAGATAGTCATGCGGGTAATTGACCGAAATTCGTGCTCCCACCATGTAACACCTATTGTCAAATACAAATTTTCTACGTAAAACTTCTATTTATTATAATTAGCAAAAATGTCATTTTAAAACACATAAGACATAACTAAATACAAAACAATACCAAAGAATATATAATATCATTTGAGTAAGAACAAATGTTTTTATATGTTCTTCTATTACAGAGTGTATATTGACCTAACTAGCTTCACAATGTAATGGGTATCCGTATCGTATTATCAGGGAAAAGTCCTTTGGTCGTCCCGTCTATAATAATTTAATTTCTAATGAAAAAATACGATAAATGCTTTTATTTACGCCTAAGCCACATTCTGTTAAGTCGTTATTAATTTACAAATGTGATTTATATTACATATGTTAAGTATTGTTTTTATATACAATGGGAAATAATTCGTTAATTTTAAACCAAAAATCTCTCTTACTAAAAATTTATCAATACCAGACATAAATTTTAGTTTTGAAACTTAAAAATTTTCATTTATCCTGTTACAGGAACCCGGATTGGACAAGCTTCGGAATGCTTTGTTTACTGGAAAGATCCCATGACGAATGACACTTGGGGCTTGAACTTTACGTCTCCCATTGATGCCAAACAATTTAGAGAGTGTTGTGTAAGTTTTTATTTTTGTTCTTAATAAGGAATAAATCCCTTAAAAGCTGTTTAAATAAATAATACTGTAATTTTGTCTTCAAACTAGGCGTAGACGCATAGCGTGTATATATTTTATTTCGTTAGCCTCATTGTTCACCAGATCACAGAGTTCACAGAATTTGTATTAATGTATAAAATGAACCATGGCATTAATGTTCGTAAACAAAGCCAACCAGTACTTGTGTAAAGAATACGTTTTAGATGAGATAATTTTGATACTACCTTTTTTATAAAACTTGCTAAACCAAGCTGCTACAACGCATACTCGATAAATTGAAAAGAAAGAAAAGTAATTACAAATTATTGTAACATTACATCCTTTTTTACAATAGAATAACGAAGAACCAACCCAGTTATTCCTTTAAAACAACTATGTAACACTATTTTCATTTAGATTTATATGAAAATGCACACAAAATCGTTACAATCATAATTGTTGGCGCAAAATATAAGATTGCGGTATTTAAAGACTACTGAATGTACAATATTTTGTAACAATGTAATGGATTTTAGGACATTAAACTTATAATTGTCTACTTGAAAAGTATATTCTTTATAAATTTTCGTTTGATAAGGTAGTTCTCCGACTAGCGGAGTTTGGCGTTCACAAATCTAAACTACCGTATTTTTCGTATCATAAGACACACATTTTTATCGCCTTATAAATAAAAGGTGCGTCTTAATGTGCTTAAAATAGGAAATCTTCTTTCAAACATTAGCCCAGAGCCCTATCCGTGGTGCCTGCATAAGGCAATCTTGTTAGAAATTAACATGTGTAAATGTAGAATTTAAATTAGTAATTAAGTGTATTTAAAAGATTATTCTCGCGTTTTCAGATACGTATTTCCTTAAACAAGTTGTAGAGGACCTTTTTTAATGCGTTTATTATGTATGTGCTTTCTTATTTTAGTCACCATCATTCAAGTTTTCGCGCAAAGCTTCTTCGAGCTACAGCCTAAAGCTAGAGCCTCCAGGTAGTAAGCAAAAGTTTAAAACTAAGAGGAAACCAGTTTCCACACCAGCAAGTCCCAATCGTTCAAGGTAATTCCTGTATTACACGTAACCAAAATTAACCTTTGCAGTATTCCTTATCAATTCTGTCATAGATTATACAGTAAAGTTTACAGTAAATATTTTTTTAATGGCTACATAATTGAGGAAGGTGAAAAGAGCTTTTTCTTTTTTTATTCAACAATGTGAGTACCACGTTGAGTGAAATACGATTCCTTAGTGGTTGATTACTTTTGGTTGATGATAAGTGACAACAGGTTTTTGAAGTTACTAACGTAATCGATTTATTTATAATATAATATTTGAAGACATAAAAATATTATTGTATCCATTACCTATTAAATGTGTTGCGGGAATTCTTTGTTTTAACCAGAATTCTATATTATAAAGTGTAGTATTCTTTGGTAGCGTAAACCAAGGTTTTAGTCATCTTGTGAACTTGGTCATTATAAGTAATAAATATTTAATTATCTGTTTTAGTTTGACCTACGGGCGCGAGGCACAATGCACCTGCATGACTCAAGAGCAGTACGCGAGGCTAAGAGCACAAGATCCACGATATCGTAAGTAACTAACATGTTTGTCGCAACAAACAAACAAAATATATTATCGTTAAGTTCTCAATCATATAATAAAATAGGTTCCTCAACTCTGCCTCGCACGACTACTCGTGCTATAGAGACCGAAGCTGGAGCTGCAGGAGCTGGTAATCGTTCGGACAAAGTCGCCGCAGCTACATCCTCTACATCGCTATATGACAATGTAGCCAATTCTCAACCAACAAGCCAACCGCCACCTAAGCGTAAGTTTTACTTACGTACCTCTAGCAGGTTAAAGATAATACGTAGATTGATTTTGGGCTTTACAAGGATATTTTAAAATTAAGATAAACATTCTATAATATTTCCCAAATAAACGGAATACACGTGTAGAAGAATTATCTAACAGCTGCAACGTAAGTTAAACAGTGGTACGTTTTATCATCAGTGGCATTATTTTGCAAAATACATTGTTACAATAATTTCTTAGTAAACGTTTCCGTTTATTTTCGTCAAAATCGTCGGATTTGCTTTAAAATGCAGTGTGTTTTACTATTTTAGCGAAGTGTTACAGAAAATGTGACAATAGCATGTAAATAAAACATATGTGAGAATAAACATTTGTGTATAAATATGATAACCATATAGAAACTTATTGCGTTGCTGTTTTAGCGGCTGCTCGGCAGGTGGAAAATCAGCCTCCTACGCGTCCTCCAAAATCACAAGAGACGTCTACGATGACTACCAACACATCCACTGCACCTAAGACGGTTACAGCGTCGGTTGGTACACATGGCACTAACGTGAGTTATAATTGTAATGAAAAAGCGATAATTTTCATAAACAAACACAGATATCTTTAAAATTTATATATAAACAACAAATGTGATAACAGTGAAAATAGTATAAAATTTGTTATTACAGACGGCTGAAGAGGGACAAGGATCTACTGGTACATCTACTCAACATAGCCAAGATCTCAAATCTGAAGGAGTACAAGCGGGGGGCACACTCACTACTTCAAAATCATCATCAACATCAACTCGTTCCGGCAAAGAGCATCTACAGCATATGCCTAAAAGTGTCGATTACGGAGACGGAAATGAATCGGTGATTAGTTGATTTACAGCATTTTCGTTATTATCATACAGTTATTCATTATCATGGTATCCGTCTGTTAATGTCTAATGCTGAACAGTCTCGCCAGGATGGAGAGATTATCACACTCGCTACACTAGTTATGCGGGTTGAAGAGGAGAGCATTATACTGATAAAGGTCACTTTCTGGAATTAATAAATCCAAAGACACACTCTTGCGTCACGCCAAGTTTGGTTTGGCTGTTCCAACTCGAGAAATTAACGAGGCAGAAAAGTTCTCACAATTATGTTTAGTGTTAAATGAAGTTATTTTATTTATTAGTGACTATTTTCAAGCGTTAAACTTCTATGGAATAATAGTGCTATATTAGTTATTAATATATTTTTAATTATGTTACTTCTTCTAGTCGCGCGAATCGGAGAAACATGCCATGCATCACCACAATGTCATTAACAATAATACTTCTGGATCACGTCGTACAAAATCTAAGAGTACTGAGGATATGAATATGGGTAAGAATTTCGTTATATACCAACTGAACTCAAAACATAAATTGTATTTGAAATTTCGCAATAATTTGACATAGTCGTTAAAACTAAAACAACAATGCAGTTTTCAATATAAGATTATTTAATATTAAATAAAGTTCAGATTAGGATGTAAACTATGCTGAAACACGGTGGATCTGATGTTGGGTGGATCGCAAGAAGCCGCTGGATGAAGGTAGCATAGAACCGATCAGTGTGGAAATTTATGGCCCTGTTCTACAGTGTCATAATGAAATTAGACTGAATTTATGCCAATCTTTCACTACATTTAATTAAAATGTAAGTAAAATGTCTAAGCTACGTGTAATTTACCAGATTCGAGCACCCTTAAACGCATGCTGAAGCCAATGCCGTCTACTGAGAGCCCTGTTACTTCACCGGAGATGGGCCGCCGTCGTTACGGAGGAGCAGCACCTTGCCCACCATCATGTGGCACTCACGGCCACCGTCAGCCGCAACACTTGCACGGTCATGGACATTACTCGCATGTCGTTAACAACAACAGCCGGCAGAGTTCTCAACGGTACAACTTAAAACTAATCACTAGTTAATTGTTTTCACTGTACCTTTTAAATGTATACAAAAAGGAGACCTTTTTATCTAAAATTACAATTTTGGATCGGAAAAAACATTAAAAAGAAATTAAGTCAGAGAGTAGATGGATAATAATATTTTTTTATCTGTCATAGGATAATAATATTTCACAATAATTTCGTCCATTTTAAGTATTAGCAAATTCAACTGATGTTGAAACGATAAAACATAATTAAAGTAAATACTAAAAGCAAATTTTAGTATAGGTTTATAATTTATTTACATTGAAGCTTCGATCTACAATACAAACTATTGCCTAATTAAGATCAAACTAACAATGAAGGGACTACAGACAGTTTTTGAGATGATTACCTGTTATTAGTATATCATGATGGCATGGTTTTCAGGGCGGTCGAATGTACATTTCGAAAAGGTGCACATTCGGTCCTCGCTGAGTTTGAGGTTTAACATTAGGTTATCGTGGTAAATAAATGGCTATGAACTTTCTCCTTACACGAAAAAGCCTCGGGACTATGTTTAAAAAATTGCCTGTTATGCCTGAAACATTATGATCTGTTTCATTGATTCTAAATAACGCCACTAAAACTTTATACCTCTATGTTTCTAATTATTTTAGAAATGCGTCTCCGGCATCTAGTACTATTGATCAACGTTAATGTAAATAATAATCAAAAATTAAGAAAAATTACGACGGTTAAGCGTTTTCTTAATTCGGTCACAGAAAGAATTAACGCTATTGGAAACCTCAACAAAAATTGATAATCTACGTGGTTTGGTACTTAACAAGGTTCTTTTATATTATGTCCAATTTTTATAAGTTATTAGCACTAAATGTAAAAGTACCTATTAAATTTTATTAATTTATTGCTGGATATATTTTGTGAGTATCTCAATAAACTTTACTAAAACATTTTTCTTTTGTCAAAACATATGTATAACTAAAAGATATTTATTTTAAGAAGCACATGTATTGCAACTTTTCGTAATTTCATTAAAAATTGATCTAATTTAAAATATTTTTACTACGTTTTTATCTTGTTCCTGTCAGTCGTGGTGTGGGTGTGGGCGCAGCACCAAGCGGCTATCCAGGGCGCGGTCTTTACTTGGAATTGAGTGGAGGAGAACGGGACATATCCCCACCTTCAGATAACGTGATGTTCGACAATCAGTGCTACGCTACTACTCCATCGTCATCCAATGGCAACTCCGATCAAGAACCGTGCCAACGTCGCGATCCTCGACATCATCATCCGGTACTTCTTTATTGTTTATGCTACATATTTTTATGAACCAATTTACAATCATGTACCTTTTAAACTCGATAAATAGACATGTGAAACATCATCCTCGGTTTTAGTAGCTTTTCTTTGAAAAGCAGTTTTCGTGAGATTTTAAAAAATAAAGAAAATATTTTCTTAACGTGAAACGGTATACAGTTATTATATATTCAATTTGAAAACAGACCCGGAAAAAAACCAAAATTTGTATTGTTGTGGTGTTTATTAAACTGGTGAATACGTAAATTACAGCTAGAACTACTCTAATTAAAGTCACCCATTTAAAAAACCTTACGTGAACTGGTATACCAGTTTTTTTTATCTACAATTTTCTTAACTTTGGTCCCGTCTTGTGACGGAGTCTGTTTTGTTGATGTTCTTCTGCTTTGCCGGAGGTAAAATGCCAAAGATAATTACTAAATCAGGCATCTTTTTTCGTTGAGACTAAAAACATGGTAAACTTAATAAAACATTTTCTTGGACAGCAAAAGCCATGCTTATCAAGACAGGCATCGCAATCCAGTGCAACACCTGCGCCGGGCTCTCCCACCTCACGTCTCCTTCTTGAGTATGAAATGCATCTGCGCAACACTTTGGCCAAAGGAATGGACGCCGAAAGTTATAGTCTTCACACCTTTGAAGCCTTGTTAAGCCAGAGCATGGAGGATTTAGGTAAATAATTACACACTTAGGAGCTTACTATTTAACGTTGTATATAATAAATTTTTTACATAAGTCACACTACATTAATCAATTAATAATTTGTAAAGGAAGTTTATTATATTTTAGTTTTTATATTAGTACAGGCGATGACCTTAATCGCACTGAAAATTGGAGTTGTGGTTATTATAGGCTATAACACACTCTGTGTGAGATCCATTCTCTTCGTATATACATAATAATAACAAATTATTGATTTATTTTCATAGAATACAATGACAATTTGCCGCCTTCAAATCCGAGGAGCCCGTATCCACCGCGCAGACGTAAGTATTAAAAAAAAGACTTAAAAACTGTAAGATACAATATTGATATGATTATCAAAAAATGGTAATTTAATATGAACGAATAAATAGAAGTGAATTATAAAAATGTTATTCATCTCATAGTAAATTGATTATGTTTCAATTCTATTTTACTACTTATACTTGAAAAGATTATTTTGGGATCATACTTTAACCTTATGCTGGTTGTACTACTAAAATGTATTTATTGCATTTTCCAGTTATTCAATATAATTAAAAATATATACAAAAATGAAAGTTAAATGTGTAAAAGCCAAAAAAAATTTAGTAAACAGAATTTTTTGATTTTTCTCCTAGATAATTGAAAAAAATATTTGGCAACACTTGTGTATAATTGAAAGTCTATTTTTCACATATACTATTTTTCATACTACCTTTAAGCACTTGTATTTAACAATTATTTGAAAAATACATGGTTTTAAATTAGATTTGAATCAGGTTCTTTAGTAATATTTTACGATGAAGCGACGAGCACAACGGACGTCAAATGTTAAATGATTTGCCTGCCCACAACCATATGGCTAGTTAGGATAATATACACTGCATCCCATTGTGTCAGTCTTAAGACAGAAGATGTTGAGTCTCTATCCAAATTATTATATTTAAATACGAATTAAATTTATATAGGTCCAGCTTCGCAATGCTCAGGCGGGGGTAGCCGGTCGTCGACGCTGCCACTGCCACATCGTCTCGGCGTTGAAAGACAACACAGCGCAAGATCTGACCGCGATGGATATTACAGGTAGAGTTAGTTATGAATTGTGTATGAAAAAAAGTTTGTTTTATAAGCTCTCGTTTATTTTATTTGTATCAGTAAACCTAATTGATAAACAAAAATTTGCAAGCCTTCTTGCATACTTTTTAGCGTTACAGATAAAACTAATATGAATTTTGTTAACACCAAATAATAAACAAGCTGATGGTAACCTGTACCGTATATTATAAACGTTTTGCAGGATGGGTTTATATGACCGTGATTCTGTTTCGAATGTAGATCCCGTGACCTCTCCAATTTCTGAGGATGACCGTCGGTGGAGTATTAGTGGGTAAAATTCTCCTCATAACTGAATTCACTTATAAAAGTCAGTCAGGGTCAGGATATCTCCAAAAATATACCCACTAGAAAAAAATCAATTAGTGCTTGTATTACCAGAGGCTTCACGAGAATTTTATCCATCTAAAAAAGTTGAATTACAGTTAGTTTTGCAATTAAACATACAAATAAAAACATATTTTTACATACGAAACTAGTAGTAAACGTCGCATAATTTGAGGATACAAAAAAAATAAATAAACAACATAATTTGATATATGTATATTATGAATAAAATAATTGCAGTTACGGTACAGTATTATTATAGATTAACATGGAGAGTTTGAACTGTATATGTAAGAAATAATTTCTGAAACACAACAATTTTTTAAACTAAAAAAATTAAATGATTTGTTTAACTACGAGTATGTTCTTAAATCAACGGTCAAAAGCTATACTTAAATAAGTAATATTTCATCAGAGAC
Organism: Byasa hedistus; assembly: GCA_029286795.1. Classification (NCBI taxonomy): domain Eukaryota; kingdom Metazoa; phylum Arthropoda; class Insecta; order Lepidoptera; family Papilionidae; genus Byasa; species Byasa hedistus. The sequence goes on from JAGSMW010000008.1 coordinate 5,699,370, forward strand.
TAAAATCGTTTTTAACTTTGTGAAGTAGCATTGTAATAAAAAGTATTATGAAATCTCAAGAATGCAATAAAGTAATTGAACGTTCTAATTATTCGAAATAAGACTAAATGTATACATAAATACTCGTTCATAGTACGCTCCTAACGAAAACTTCTGAATTCCTCAAATCATATTACGTTTAGGTTTAACATACCTTCACAAAATATCCATATTCCTTGCCGTAAGAAATCATAAAAATACGGGCCTTACTACAACCTCAATGAATTTAAATTGGATCATATGAAAGTATTTTCGATACAGGCTTGAAACAAATTGGTGTGCAGAGTTGTCTCCTTGACGTAAGAAACTGATCGAAATAGTCCATAGGCTAGTAACTAAGTAAGCTGATTAGAACACAAAAAATTTATTTAGAGTATTTTACGATAGCAGTTTTTCATCTTTACATGGGCTAACATTTGGCCTAAACTTTGTAAGGTGTTAAATGACAATTAGGTCGTAGATAGCGAAGCTTGCTTGACCTGAATAATCTATTTGCATGTCATATATGTTAATTGCCAAAAATCAGCAATGCTATTTTGCCGGCACAGTTGCAATACGAGGGTGATGCCCCGGAATCGAATCAGAGTCTATAAATTATTTAAACTTTAGTTGAATTTACATTAACTAAACATTTGTGAAGTAAAATTACAGTAAATGGCCGTTTTCATTATTTAATAAAATCGTTGTCTATAATTAACAAAGGTTATAATTAATTCTTTTAAAAAGAAAATTCGTTTTGACGACCCTCTTTTGAATAAATAAAGCAGTCAGTATAATGTTATTCACTTTTATATCTTGACGTAGAAAATGGGCCATTGGTATTGTTTTTGTTTGTTCGTAAAATGTATATTTCTGTTTTGTTTTAAAGTGCCCTGATTTCGTTGTCTTTTGATTGAGGTGTTTTATTGTCTTCCTTGTTGTAGCGACCGTAACGAGCTGATGAGGGAACGCGAGAGGGAAAGGGAGCGTGGCTACCTAAGCGATCACAATACGAGGTTTGATTTCGCATCACTTTTAATTAAAACAATTTCATAACAATGAGAGAGCACCTAACAGAAATATTATTAACACGGCCACGTGACAGCTAGAAATGTATGAACGTTTATTACGATAACATTGTTCTGGAATGTAGCATTGTTTTTTTAGGAAAAAAACCTTTATTACGCATATATAAAAACAATACTAGAGGTTTTTTAATGAAAAACTATAAAACTTGAATCGATGGAACCCTTTCAAAATATTTTTTTATCTCCTGTAAATAGATAATCTTTCCGAGTACTTCAGTGTAATTATACAAAGTAATTAATTAAATAATAAAATTCATTATTTACTATAAGAAACTATACAAAATGGTGTCAAATAGAATGTTTTAATAACTATTAAGCAAACCCGTACTTTCGCTCATTGTTATTTATTAACACTGATATTTAATACCGCGGGTGTTAATGTCTCTATTGGTCTTTATAACGATTTCGTCGGCGGTCGTTTGTTAGATTACTTCTATGATAATTAATGAAAATTTATTTACAGTATGACGTAAAAGGCTTTTTGTTTCATATTTAATTTAAAATCTTCCTCCTTTAACATTTGATTGATTGTATGTTTACAATTCTTTCGTCACAAACAACTCCCGTTGTGTACCTTACAGGGAAAATTTACGAAAACATCCAAAATAGAAATGATTTTCTCATTTTTCCTTAAAAAGAAAGGGCCTAAACCAACAATGAGTTTTAAAAGAGTCAAACCTTTTTTATGGAGCCTTTTTTCACAGGGACCGTTACCGGGACCGTGATCAAGGATATCTTAGCGATCATCAATCAAGGTAAGTTAATGAAAATATAATTTTATGAACTTGGAATATATATGTACAAGTTTCCCCATTACTTTACTACTTAAAAATTCACCTATTTCGTATTGTTAACGTAATTTCTAACAAATTATTATTTTATTAAGTTATGTTCTTACAAGTCTATCCGTAGTGTCGCAGTATTTTAAGTTGGACGTTTAGGTTGTTAAATTAACCTTAATTAAATACAGACCTAATTAACCTATGTTTGTAATCTAAACTATTTAACTCTTTAATGAATTATTATATTGATTTTTAAATGATCTCACTGCTTTTTAATTATTATGACTTTCAAACTATAAAAACTATAACTCATGGTACGCGGGATTTTAAGACTCATGAAACTAAAACTACTTCAAAATTAGCTGTTCTATAAAAAGTACAATTAAACAACGTCTAATTCAAATTAAACCAATCAAGCCTTTAGCAAAACCTTAGATACTTAACATTTGAATACCTCCTGCTTTGTTTACCTCCTTCTCGACCTCGATTTGAATAAGACTCGGTATGATAGCGGCTATATGTTAATAGATGTGTAAAATTTGGAACGGTATTTCAGTTACAATGATAAACTTTTAAATAGATTAAAAATATATATATTGAAACCAAGTTAATTACGACTAATCCGATTACATTCAATCGTATTTATTCATGTGAATCATGTCGGAAAAATTAATAAGCAGGCGGGATTTGTAATTTCGCTACGACATAAAGTCTCATTTTATTATCCGGTGTATTACGGCGGTAAATTTATTAGTTATATAGTAAAATCCTGAAAGGTTTTTATGCTATAAACCAAAATGAAGGAGGAAAGATGAGTGTTTATTGATTTGTATGCAAAAATTCATGTTCGTGACCTAACTCTCTATCTATTGCATATTTTTACTTTAGTACACTCATACTGCTATTTCATATAATTTATGACGAAATTAAAATTCAACGATAAACTCACTGAACGCTCTGCTAGGTTACCTATCTTTTCATCTTTAAAAAGATTTTACATTTATGTTTAAATATAAGTTTCCATACGCACAGCTCAAGTTAGAACTTTAGCATTTTATTAAGAAGTACGATATGACTGAAGTTATTCATACTAAAGTTTATAACTATTTCTGTAGATATCACTACTTTCTAGTAAATGTACACTACAGTTAACATATACTGCATTTAGTCTAGTCTCATAATACTGTTTAAACCGATTTCGTTACATTTGTTTTGGAGAGAACCCTTCAAGAACGGTTCAACGACATTTGCTTAGTTGTATGAAGTCTGTGTATAATACATTCTCAAGTACATATATTTAGCTTTTCTACATGTAATAATAAGAGTATTCAATTCTTATTTCTCAGTCTAATCATTGTGGATTTGTAGCATGTATTTGAATCTTATGCTACTGTAATTTGTTTAAGTTAGGTGCTACGCTATGTATCAGCATTTTATATATTATCTAAAGTTGATATGCGAGATAAATTTTAAACAATTTTGCATTGTACTTGTAATTCTAGTCTTATACTGTTTTCCATTAGTCCGTTTGTGCTCAGTAAAGTAAAATGAATAAAAAGCTTAAAAATGTCAGCATGGCATTCAGCCTGACCCAATTTTATCTACTCATATGTACGTTGCTTGTTACATTTCTAACGATGATATCACGAGTAAAAACTTAACTCGAGACACATTTATTTGTGAATAAGTAGATTTGGTAGAAATTGTCGCTTTTTATATTTTCTATTATTACCGGATGTAACACTTTGCAGAAATGTTTCTAACACAGATTCAGAATTATAATAAAAATGTGAATTTTATGAAATAGTTCAACTGTCCATGTACGGAACAGAATATCACTTTCTATCCTTGGCGTGTTATGAATCGATTAATAGGAAATAATGAATAAAGAGCAGCAAGTTTACCAGTGATCGTTACCAAAATACCGCGTTTGCTAGCTTTGTGTCCCAAGCTCGTTAGTTTGACAAACACTGTCTTTTGGGGAGGCCTACATTGATCGATATCAAAAGGGTAATGATGAACGAATAATTAGAAAGTCTAAATACCAGCATAAATAATTTAGGTTTCATCTAACTCAAATATGAATGTAATTAAAAAATAAAATCAGAAGTCTTTCATATTGATTCCGTGAACTATATAAAAATAAAACGGTTAGTCTCACAACCGGGTTATAGCATTTTATTTCTATCTTTTACTTAGTATTGTTACCACATTAGTGGGAAGAAAGCTTTAGCGGAGCGTTTTAATGTCGCTCCAATATTCTTCAGCAAGCAGCAACAAAGCGAGCGGTTTGAAACGAGGGCAGATTTAGCATTTAATTAGATGTCTCGGAAAATCGCTCCGAAAAGCTATTTAATCCAATGGAATGAGATAGGGTGCCGTGTGTCGTTTCAAATTCTATTAGTGTTACACGGTACGTGCAACATGAACGCAGGCGTTTTCCGATAACGGGTTTAAAGTATTTATTTTTACCAAAAAAAAAGAGAGTAAGAAATTTTTTTAAAGAAATTTTATTAAATAATTCTAAACATATCTTTTTAATAAGCTTCGAGCTTTGATAGCATTTGCTGTCTGATGTGTCACATCTGTCACATCAAACGCCTTCGAAGTTAAAAAGACACTTAAAATTTTAGTCTAAATATTTCTAACTCAAAATACACTGGCTGACCTCAGACGTGTCGGAATAAAATTGTTGCTTGTTAGGGCTTTTATCCAAGTATATTTAGTTTCTGTTTTTACTTGGATGTTTTTTAAATAATTTTTAATAGGACCTTGAGGTATACAGTTCCCTACAAAATCAAATTTAAACTAAATTGTAAAAACATTATATTACCTCTTCACATTATATTAACTTCGAGTCGAATCATAACCTACTTATTTAGGCTAAAATTATTATCGTAACATTTTTAATTTAATTACAATAATATTTGTTCGAAAACCCACAAAATTTGTTGTATAGATACTTCATTGTATAGGAACCGATATTAAATTGCTCTGTCCAACAAATTTAAGCAATAATTTTGAATTTAAGCCGAACTTAATTACATATTGTTGATTGAATTATTTTAAAGTGATTAATTATTCGGAAACCAGGTCACATAATTAAATGTGTTAAATTACCGTTCAGCTATTAATGTAGGCATATATTTGCATATATGGCTAATAAAATACATTTTTAATTTTGTAATAACAATTAATTGATAGTATAATTAATGAACGATATCTTAGAGACCAATCTCATAATATCTCAAAATAAAATAAAATAATATATACATACATATATATTATATACATGTTTTTATACGATAAATCACAAGCCACGCCATTATAGTATTATATTACATAAGTATTTAAGAAATTCGCATACAATAATGTTTAGTTTAAAGGATTTAGTTACATAACAAGTTTTAATCATTCAATCTTATTACCATAATAACAAAGCTATAGTATTCAATCAAGTGTACAATTATTCGAGCAATTATTAACTTTTACAACTTTAAAAAACATAAATTCAACAGATTGGATCTAAAATAGCAAAGACGTAACAATTCAATGCCGTAAGTATAAAGGAGTTTTTAACTTCTTTTTCGGTGAACTTAAATAAAAATACTTTTGTATAACGTAGACATTGATACGGAGACAGAAAATATGTAAAATATATAGTATTATAATAACATGCTATTATTAAATAAAGTAAAAGCAATTAAATGTAACAGAAAACAGAACATGAATTGTAAAGAGTCGGATTACGGACAGATAATTTAGGTTTAATTAACATCTGTGGCCTAAAATGTACTACATGACTAAATTACACGTAGTTTAAAAATTTTTGTAAAATTTCACTCATCGTATCATAAAATAAAATAGGATAGATATATCTACAAAACTATTTGCGTTTTAGCTTTCAGAGTTCATGTTGATGGTTTACCTTTACATAATAGAAACGTCTGCAAAGAAATGTCTGCTCTACTCATAGTATGCTATTTAACTAGTAATAGATTCGCGGCGGGTTTCGCATTTCGACATGACACTATCGTCCCCAGGGAGGAGAAGCAGACGTCCATTTTAAATTACATTATTGCACGATAATACAAGTTTGCGCTTGAACATCTTTTTTATATGGAAATTTTCCGACGGAGCCAGATTGGTACGATTTATCCGACCGTCTCGTGCCACTATAACTTTGATACAAACTGTAAAGTTTTAAATAAATTTAATTATTACTTCAAAGCTCTGTCTTTTAAACAAACTTCTATTATCTGCGCAATTTTTAGCATATAACGGTGTCGTTCTCGAAGGATAAATTTTCCATTTACAATATTTAATGTTAGGATATATCAAAAACTTGCTAGTTTTTAACCGATATTTTGAATTTAGACGAATAAAGTGTTAATTGACAAGTAACAAGAATACAGCATTTACAAACAACAATTTGTAAACTACACAGTTATACATAATGAAAATTTATAACAGCGTTCTAATAAAAATTCTTAATGTCTTCTGTTTTAGGATTAGATAATGACCTTTTTTATTTTTGTTTACATTTCCGCTATGATAGTTTTTATAGACAAGTTTTCTTTATATCGATGATATATTTCAAAACTAACAATATAAATGTATCGGTATATAGCAGATTGTTCAGACCATAAACGAGTTTAAAGGAAAACACGTTAAGGGGTGCCTGTAGAAATTTTTCTGGGGTGATCATTTCACTTCGTCAAGGTCTCGAATTTTACATAAATGTTATTGATAAAAGTATATAAACAACAGGTACAATCAATGCCTTTAAATGCTGATGTACCTTTAAGTTTTCGTAAGAGCTTCTTTTAGTTTTTATTCTTTGTAACCTTTTGTATAATGCAAACCTCTTAAATATACCGAAAAGTTATTTATCTTGAATCAAACAGTGCTTTGAATTATGTTTATTAATTGTTATCCATATATTCTGATGTGTTTCGGCAGAAAGTTATAAAAATTTGCATGTTTAAATTAAACATAATCCTTGTCCCTCAGCTTTGTAAGCGCGTCACGTTGCGCCTCGTGTATTGGAGAATCAGCGCGTTCAGCATGGTACCGTCACTCGGACGGGTGGCGCGGCGCTCCGCCCCCTGGCCCGCGCCGCTCGCCGTGGGACTCCCTGCCCAGCCTGCGTCACGAAGGCAGCCTCAATGACTCTGGATACAGAAGTAATCGCGCGGACAGTTTTGAACAACGGTAAAAATATCCTGATAAATATTTTTATTACGTTACTTCGTGTTCACCAAAGTAGTCTAAAATAAATGTCATACATTTTTTAAGCGACCTTATCAACTGCGTTGTATGAAACATGATGGATTTGACAAAATTATGATGTGCTGAATATAGTCGGCGTTCTTGTAATAACATTTATTAAAGACAACATACATGTGAAAAAATAGATCTCAGTGGCAATTACCCATGTCCAGCAATGGAAGTCCATTAGTTGAGATGATGATGATGAACTTCGTGTAACACATAGGAAAGGTAGCAAAAATCAAAGTAAAAAAGTTGCCGATGCAAAATGTGATTTTATTTATTACTTACGAATAGAATTATTTCAGCATGAGAGCGGTAAAAAATTACAGTGATCCTTAATGTAATAAAACGAAGATTTTACTTTTGCGATGTCTCTGTTATAAGCGTTTCGTATTTCAGAGAGTTGCATACATTACAATTCCAAACAGCACTTAAGCTCAAGCTCATATTATGCGAAATGTAAAACCGCTCTCTTATTTTAATGCAAATGAGCTTTAAAATTACTAGCTGGCAAAACTTCATTAGATTTTACATTGAACGGTGTTTTAAAAGTTTTACGAATTTAATAGAATGTATTCATGAAACTTTCCATTTAAATCCTTAAGTGATTACTTGTAAAATTCATACAAAGCGAAAACGAACTACGAGGATTATGCATTAGTGTAAGTAAGATAGTGGTGTGTTCATTCAAATATAATAATCGTCCACAAACTAAGCTCGGGTTATAAAAGTTTGTTTTTAGTATTGTACCTAAAATTTGTATTATATTCTACAGAGTTCAGGAGTTTACACATAATTATTTTTATTACGAATCAAAGTAACAGAAAATAAAACGAAATTCTTTAAATCTAGTGAACAAGGACATATTAATTGGATGCGAATATTTTGTTACAAGCGTAATATTATATGTATAAAAAGATTATCCTTACAATGTTTTACTCCTCGCAAGGAAACAATGTAGACAAAATATTAAATGTAATTTGTATTGCATAAAATAATATTTTTCCTATTATTACTAAGGACGAAATAAAATAACCCTTTGAATGTTTGAAGTACAAAGTTTTTATACAAGGCGCGTTGCGAACTAACTTTAATAATAGACGCTGTGAAAGGATTATAAATATCGAATTTAATTAATTTTGTGTTTAGTTTGAGTTGGAGTGTTGTCTTATGAACCGATTAAACATTAAATATAGTTGAAATTAACATTCAAGACATTTGAAAAACTAAGTTATAGCAGTAGTACAAAATTTGTACTTTGACGAGGCTACGAATAAGTAGCATACAAAATAGAATAATTTCTTTACAAAAGCGCCAGAGACATTAGAAAAATAATTTTTCTTCATTTAAAAAAGGGCTCTCTATCACTTGTCATCAATTTTATGTGTTGTTAAAAATATATACATTATCTCATATATTGCTAAACGGAATACAGCAATGCTGTTACAGCAGGAAGTTTACGATGTGGGGGTAATAGCTAGTCAAGCGACTTGGAAAAAAAAAAATCTTTCCAACAACGAAGCTCTACTACATTTGAACCTAGAATCAATTCAGGGACATTTGTGTTACATAGCACTTAGCTTCGCAGTAAAAGTTTGATTCTTTTAAGTTAGTAGTTTAGTAGGATTAAGTTTATTCATGAGTTAATTTTTCTGGGTCTTTTTTATTCTTGTATAATTTATAAAGATTTCAAAAAAGTTAAAGTTTTAATAGTGAATTACGAAAGTATGGGAATAATGTATCAAAAAATAGTCAAGCGTAGCCAGAACAAAAACGCGGCTATTTTATTCTCAATAATAGGCAATTTGACAATAATTTCATATTTTGCGGACGATTTTTTACCCTGATTAACCTTTCAAAATAATGACCACAATTATGACTTTTAATAGCAGCGAACAAGAATTTTATCGGTAAATACGACCCCGCCGAAGCCCTGCCGTCGCGTTATTTGAATGAGTTCAAGCAGGGTAATTTTAAATAAATTTGTTGAGTCAATTTCATTCTGTGCTCAAAATAATGAGTAGGTAAAAAAGGTTATATTATACTGGTCAACTGAACTAAAAAAGTTGTAATTTGATATAAAGATTTCAAAACACCCATGACGGCATTAGGTCATCATTAAAATAAATAAAGAAAATGATTAATCTCAGTCTTAGCGTCTGACAGTATCGTCGCTAAAGATAAATACAGACATACATGATTGCAAATTCACGCAATTTTCTGTTGGTAGGTCTCTATGACCAGAAAATATTTAGGTTGGTTTCGCTGCTCCGTCTATTTTTGCTAGACAGTTAGCAGACATTACTGTGTACCAACCACAATGTGGTATGGTGTATATCTTCCTAACCAGATCCAAGTACAGCCACATATCAAATAGCGTGGCTTTAAGCCTCAAAAAAACAAAACAGATCCACGTTATTGTGGGTACGTATAAGACTTATCATCAGCTGAACGTCCCGATCGTCTTTTAGTTTCATCGAATCAAAAAGCTATAAAGTTATAACATTATATTTTAGGTGTGTGATAAAAATATTTGATATTTCAGTATAAACAAATAGTCATGAAAGTTTTTTTACAGAGGCGTATTTGATCGACAAGACAGCGTCCGTTCGGAGTACACCAGTGACAGAGAATCCTCACGCTACGGAATCGTGCAACAAGCTTCCATTGACAGCACTGACTCAAGAATCTGTTACCTGACTTCAAGCGAGGTAAGTCGGTATAGTGGATAAACAAAATATTTTTTTTTTACTTGCTTTGCATATAATATGCAGTCGAATAATAAATTTACCTATTACAGTAGGAAACTATCTAAATAATGAAAGAGAAAATCTTATGAAGTAAGAGATTAACAGCTAATTTAAATTAGACTTATAATTTTGAAATACATTCGTTCATTTACACAGATTAAATATTACTGATTCTAAGAAATAAATTTTTAGAGCTACTTCAAAAGATAAAATTTAATCAGTGTAGTGTAGTGTATATTGACTGAATATTGAAAAAGTAAATTTTAAAAATTATACTAAAAAGAGAAACTTGATTCTGTAAATTTGTATTCGTCTAACATAAACCATTTTAATGAGCCAGTTTCTTGTATAAAAAAAACCGTTTATTTTAACTGCCTCGGTTACACGCTCTATTTACTTTGACGATAGTTAAGGAGCGAGAAGTACTACAAATGCTCTAAAGCTTGCGTCGAGGCGCACCGATCTAATCACAGACCTAATTGGAACTCCAACTTGCTCTCGATAATACCTGACTTATCAGAACCATCCGTTGAACTACGGCAAATTTGCTTTATACACAGAGGAGCGACTGACAGTCTCTTCACACCATTTCAATTATCCATTAGCACAAAGGAACCTTTGCTTTTCATTATATGCAATCGGATAATATTCAAAGTTAGATACGTCTTATTCATGTTTATATGTGACTGCATCTTATTTATTTAAAATGTACGCGTAATAAAAAAATTATTGAAAATTCCAAGTGGCAAAAAAATTAAATCCTTTATCATGCTTAAGGTGAGAATTTTTTTTTCTTTATAATAAGTGATGTTATGAGTTTAAAAAATGGATACATAAAATCAATATATTTTTCAAATACAATTTCTCCAAGTTAAATAGTTCTCAAAGATAACAAACATTACTTAAAAATATCGGAAAGCAATAATATTTTACAAAATTTTGTTATTAAAAAGTTCATTATTAATAAATGAATACATATATGTACATAAAGTTAAAAATTATTTAATCAATGTATAGGAACATAAAATTATTTTTAGAGGAAAATATGAAACAAATATATGTTCATTTTATTAAGTTTAATATGAAGATGTTCATAACGCGTACGTAAGTACTTTTGATTATGGATATTCGAGTTTTTTTGTGTTCAGGAATTTTTATAGCAATTTCGGTTTCTTAGTTCATTAGCTCCGCCATTGTGAGAAGAAGCAATAAAGCATAAATAAATATATGTTTTTTTATAAATAACTGCGCCACTAGTAATAAATTTAATAGAATTTGCACAGTAGCAAAAGCTTATCAAACAAAAGAGCAAGACTATCTAAACTGCTCATTAACGAAGCAATTTGACTAAGTGCTATTAATCTGTCTACACGAAACCGATTTGCATTTTGGTCGATATTCATTTGTTCGTAGAGTGATGAATAGGCGAATCCTTGGATACGAATTTATACTAACGAAAACAACTAAGGAATTAATTGGATAAGGTAATATTGCAAAAAATATTCGAAAATGTCTACGATTATACAAAATTGTAAATAGTTTTGTTATCTTATCTGAGGTTTTATATTCTTAATAATATAATAAAACTCAAATCGAAGAAATGTGGTGTAGGTTTTGTACATATTTCCCAATGAAGGTAACAAAATATACTAAATAATTACCATTAGAACATGTCACTGTGCAGTTTTATTTAACCATTATGTTTATTCTTTTAGTAATTAAGAAAAAAGAGTAAATTGCAATTTTTGCAATAGTTGCTAAAATGCCTTATAAACACAAATCTTTTTCAAAATATTACTAGCGAATGAAAAAACTTATTGGTTTGTAAAGGATGGCAATGAATACTGAATCTATAAAGAATGTGGAAGATAATTTCATAAAATACTTTAGTGAGTGAGATATTAAAATCTCGTCTCTTTATTACAAATTAGTATGAACTTAAAGTTTAAGTTTATTGTTATTATCTATAGAGAAACATTAAAATTAAAAAAAAATCATGGGGCAACTGATATCATGGTGATGATACTCAAACATAGAAAATTAATCAAGAACAAAATTTAAAAAAATGGGCCAGTAAAACGGTTAATATGATTGCAAACTTCAAATCACACATAACTACACAAAAAATACCTCTGATATACTTATAACGTAAGAATTGTTATTATTACTTTTAAAATAATATTTTTATACGCCATTCATTCAGTTCGTAGATAAATCAATACCATTGTATGGTAAAACGGAAGTATAACAAACTAAAACAAACATAGCAACGGTATAGCGACTGCTGATTATCCACGTGGAAAAAGTTCACCGTCTATTTGTTTCCGGGTCTATATCCAGTGCATTTGTAATTAGAGAAGAGCTGTAGTTTATAGAATAAGTAAAACGTAGCCCCAGGAAAAGCGGGGCCTGGGAGAGGTCGGATGCGATCGGGTTCGCTCGGCGGAGTTTGCGCAGAAAGCAACGCACGACGCTGCGCTGCTGCCTCACCAATCGTAAGCTGAACGTAGCATTAAAAATATTAAATTTGAGGTTAACTTTCGTCGTTATAACAATATGAATCAAGGCCAATCGTGAGTTCCGAACGTCTGATAGGTCGCTATCGTAGACGACTCGAATGTCGCGAAAGAGAACGCTTAATCGAAAACTAAGACGTTTTGTTTGTGTAAATACAAAGCTTTTACTGTCAAGTGCACGGACAAAGAAGATTCCATCGTCCAGGCTACGTCACTCTCGTTAATGGCAAATCATTCCTCACGGTTGTTGTTCCAGTTGTTATAATATGAATAGACTGTTGTAAAGTTAGTGTTTTAACACATATCCAGTGACTAGCACGAAGTCAATTTTAGGGCCTAGATGTGATTGAGTAAAATAAATATAGGATGTTCTTTCATGTCCTGTAGTTAATTGCGACATAATATATCGTTGTTATTATAGTAGAAGTTCCTGCTTGTGTATTGCTTAATTCACCTGTGATATTGAAGCATCCTTTGCTAAGCAAATATACCTCACCTTTGTACATATGACATTGTGTACATGCATATACTACTAAACTGTTAACGTTATCTCAATGAAATTGACTGTTAGATTGTTCATTGTTACTACTATTACTATTATACTATTTTCAAAACAATTGATTGTATGTTAAATAGTAAATAAATATCCTCTCCCTCACAAATATATTAAATTGTTATACGTTAGTTGTATCGCCGAAAGGATTTGTTTTCAAAACTTGTTAAGTACTAGGTGCTATAAACATGTTAATGTTATGGTAACTGTATGGGGGCCATCAAATCAAAAAATGCTGTTCTTTTGAAGGTAACTAATTGTGGTATTAATCCTATCGTTTCCTATCTACTACAACTTTCTTGATTTCTTATTATTTAGAACATTACATATTTATCAAAGTAAATTAAAGTACAAAAAACGGAGACTTATTTCATATCTTTATATAAAAACTGCTTCATTTTATATTTTCATTGCTGTATAGTAAATCTATAACGTTACTTGTGCTAATTTTTTAATTAAAAAACTTAGCGCTTACATTAGGAACTATTTGATTCTAATATAATATGTATTTACCATCAACAGTAGTAACACACAAGTTAAAACATTTTTAACAAAATCGTAGTGTTTCATTACATGGATTAAAAAAACCAACAAACTACAACGATTAACACTCATAAATAATAGTTAAATACTTTTCTGTTATAGTATATACATAACTACATATATGCTAGTAAATAATGGTAGAGCCTCCGCGAAGCTAATTAATGTTCATACGTATTATACGCTTATTCAATTAACTGAACAGAAGCCACGTTAAACCGAAATAATAATTAGAGTGGGTTATAGATTATTAATGATGATTGATTGATAATGATATAAGGTTTCTTTTACACGCATTGTAAAAGTAACCTTTCATGAATTAAAATAAATATGCAATAAATGATGCAGTGCTATTACAGTGAACAAATAAAACGTTATTTTTTAGTCTTCTTTATTTTGCTTTCTTACTATCATCGTGTTAAGAAATAATAAGTATTTTTAGACCTTTCAACATTCATTACATAGATATACCCGTGTTGTAATTCTAAGCATGTGTTAACATTCTATTAATTCTATTTAAACTACCCACGAGATATGTTGAACATTCGATGTTTCAGCTGCTGAAATATGGATTAACAAATCTGGTAGTTCACAGTGAATGTTTTTTTAAAAGTAAACTTGCATTGATTGAAGTCTGAAGGAGATGAAATAATGAAGAGAGACAATGTGAACACAAAAATGGAAACAAAAATTCTCGGCCATGTCTGATTAGATGAGCACAACCAGTGAATGCAAACAGAAGTTCTCTTGAATAACTGAGGTTAAAATGAAAAGAAATTCTATCCAAAAAAATGGTTTTGAAAAATCTTAACCTGTACTAGGAAATCGCAAATACTTAGTCACATGAAACGTATATACAACAGGCACATGAAGCAAATCATCTTTGTACAAAAAAAAAACAGATCGAAATTGGTTCAGCTGTTTACACGTTATAAAGGCACAGTAAAATTTAAAGGGTTAAAATCTCAATTTCAACAGTATTTTATCAACTTCTATTCCAACACTAAGCTATAGATAGGCTGCTTACATTTGCAACTTTATCATTTAATTTTGACGGTTAGGATGTTTTAGACGATAAGAGAGATGCCAAGTTTTTTCTACTATATTTAACGGTTTCTACAGATACGAATCACAAAAGTTATTTAGTCAATAATTTACAATAATTATTAATATATTTTTTAACTTATTTCAAAACAAAATAACGGTGTAAAACGGGCATGTAAACCTTTACAAAAATCTGCTATCATTTGCAACAGGCTTCGTTGTAAAGACTCTACAACGTAATGAACGGGGTTCGTTGCTGTGGTCGTTAATAATCCTCCACTATCCTAAGTCCCGGTGGAGGAGACACGTATCCTCTAATTACTTCTCTGACGTGTCGGTTTACCGCATGATGTCCTCATTAACAACAAGTTACATAGTATTAGTCCAAGTCGTCATTCTTTCACGACATTCTTCTTTTCTTAACGAGCATATGTTTTGAACACATACACGTTAGCAGCAGGACCAAACATTACATTGCTGTTTATCTTTCATATTGTTTCAAAAATTTTTTATTGATTTTTCTCCCTTAGTATAACGAATTATGTATATCTTTTTAATGTAATTTCCGATATTACAGGAAAATTTATATTTTGGATGTGGGACACAGGAAGGCAAACAAGGACCCTTCATTCTATACAACAGTCAACTCTCCCTTTTGAAATAAATGTACTCGTACTTCCTCTACATGCGCGATCTTTGTTAAAGATTTTCGATATCTGCGCTCAGTTACCGAAGCCTATATATTTGATTTTTTTCATAGATTGGTCAGTGTCTTTGATGAAAAAATGCATTAATCTTTGCGAATGTTATAGCGATATTATTTACGGGTCGTGATAACTTTGTAGAATAAAAGGCTTAGTGCAGCGAGTTTAAAAGCTTGCAACTGAGGGCAAAATTGTACATACTTATATCATACACGTAAATATATGTATATCTCCAATATTCAATATACTATCGCTTAGAAAAACGTTGCTTACTTTCTTTTGTTTGGACTATTAAAATCTAAACCATCTGTATATTTTTACAGTAAGCTCAAATTTTCACCACTTGAGACAAAGGAATTTCTAGACGATCATCTGTCGCTTTTTCATCAATCAACGATGAAATACTGGAATAATGTTTTGTTTCATTATATCTAAGTCTCTATTTGAAAATACTAACACATCTATAATTTTTCGTTCGTTGTTTAAATTTAATTGTATTTAACATGTATTTTCTATTGTGTAGTCATTATAGTCAAATAAAATAAACCTGAAAAAAATATATTTTCAAAGTAATAAACGTACACATAGTACGTACTCAAATTGTAGTAACAAAGGCTTTCTAAAATCTAAATAAGATTACCCTAAGGTAAGGTTTACGATTTGCGTTCAAATGGGAAAACTTTTTAAGAGTTAGGTAATTCGATGTTCACGAAAAAGAGTGTTTTTTTAATAAACCTTTGAAGAATCCATACCACGGTGCTATTTCTAAGTGTTAAATACAACAAAACTTAGATAGCACTATTTAAAAAGTGTTAAAAGACTAGTTTTTTCGAAAATGAGAGTAAATTTTTATCGGACTTTAATACAAGTGTTTCCTTGACTATCCAAAATTCGACTTAACTAGATTAAATCAATCGAAAGAAATCTTTTTTTTAATATGCTTTAACAAATAAATGGATAAAACTTGTTAGAGAGATTATATTATCTGATCTCTACATATACAAAATATCGCAACATACATACATTGGGTAAAGTTATTTTATAATATTTAGGTGTGATAGAATTACATGAAATTATTGATTAGAAAACTCTTAATTAGTTGATGAAAAATTAAAATTAAACTTTAATCAGTCTCTGCATTAAAACTGTAATGTAATCATTAAATATTGACAAAAATTTCATTTTATTCAATATGTAGCTCATAACTCTTCACTAGGTAGCAAAAGCCTAATGTTTATTTTTGAACTCCGCAAAAGCGTTTGTTAAGGCAGGGCCACTGTAAATTATGTCAGGGCCGTTCTTATTGATTTTGTGTTTTTTCGCTAACCGACCACCAACGTTTATATATAGTACCCGATGAATATTACAATTTTAGATGAATCGAATATAAGATCCGAAATAAAACCTTACCAAAACAAATATAATTACGACGTATTCATTCAATAAAGTTTTTTTTTTGATTCGTTAAAAAAAGGTTTTCCTAGCTTCTTCACAGCCAACTTCTTTGAAGCAATCAGTTACGACAAAGAAAAATATTTTTTTTTGAGGACAGCCCCATTAAAGCATATTTCCTTCGTTATGTTTCTCGCTCCCTGATTTAAAATATTATAAAAATACGTTTCATTAAAGGACGTGAAAGGAAATGAAAAGGATTTTTTTTTGGTCGAAAGATGTTTGGGACGGGTAAATGATAAGAGAATTGTTCTTCGTCGTGAGAAATCGTTTTTTATCGATATTTTCATATTATATTACTTAATTAACGATATCGCTTTCACTTCTTCTAGTTGGTGGATCTTCGCAAAAGATATGTATAGAAAATAAAAAAATATGCAAGACCTAAATTTCTAAGCAAATACCGGTGATTTTTCACAACGGTCTGATAAATGGAAGAAAAACGTGCTAAAACGCGATGTATTTTCAGCGGAAATAATACGTACATGGTTGCAAATGTCTTTGTTTCACATTCATATTATCCGTCGAGTTTTTGTGCTTTTGCTGCTCTAAGCTACTTTTTATGTTTTCCATTCAAATATTAGACCGCAGAGAATTACAACAGCGTAAATGCATGTAATTGGAAATACGGAAATGCGCATAGCGCTATAACCGCATTTGCCATGTTTTATTAATATAATATTAGTTATTACATTTTAGTTTAAATTAAAACCGTTATTTTCTCGGAACAAAAGGCGACTTTTGTAGTTTATAATGATGAGTAAAAATTGTGAAACCAATAAAAACACACAACTAAAAAGTACTACTAAAAATGGAAATGGCAGTACAGGATTTTTCGGATTACACTTGTTGCTAAGAATAACTATAACCGCGGTACTTTAAAAAATAGTTTAAAACTAATACAGTCAAAAATAATAAAAGTAGTAGAAAGTACTTTTAAATTATTTCTTTTCCATTTTAACAAATATTTTTTATTACAGGTAAGTACAAAACATGCGTATTAGCGATGATGCCGATCAAGGTAAGTAGTAGACGTTTAGTTATAGCCAAAATCAGTTATTTAATACAGTAACTATATTTCTATAAAATTATCATCTTTATTTATGTTTTATATTTTAGCTAGATATTTAACATAGTCATTTGCGATCAAACTAAATTCTGTCCACTACTACTGTTTTTTATACAACGAAGCGAACAGGCAAGTAGGACAGACACCTGTTGGTAATACTAAAAAACAAGTCATTATATGAGATGTTCACATAGCACCTCGTTCTATCTTTTCTGTAATAATATAACCTGCAAAAAAAACTTACAAAACTGAAACCTTGTCAGATTTGCCCACGGCAACAGAGACTTACTATCCTAAAATATTGGTTAAGTAATTAACTTTGACTTAGTTTAAAGAAGTTTTAGTAATGAATATTAAATAAATACATTTACAGTTGTGTATAGTAGGAAGTATATCAATTGCTGAACAACCTAAATTATATAGATTTTAAAACACACTTAAATTATATCATGATTGCCTAAATGTTTACAGCAATAATACAAAAGATATTTTGGACGTATTATTAGTTATGTAGTATTTTTATTATTTAAGACGGATAAATTTCTATCACTTCTTTGCAGATGACATTCTATCTTTATAAAACATTTCTCTTTTCGCATTCAAATTAATTGAGAGACACTGGTGTAACAAAGAAGCCCACAACAAAAACTTGATAAATTTTTATTTACGATTCTTCTTATTTTTATATTACTATGAAAAAATATATAACAATATAATATAGTGCAAATATATACGCTATATTAACAAGGTGTTTAAAAATGACACTACTAACTTTGGTTAATTACTTAGTCTGGTTAAATCGTTACTATGTACAGGTTCCTAAATTATTTTCAATCCTTGAATTTATTTGTTTTATCGTCATTTAACAAATTACGCAATTAACGAAATGCTGCCTGAAGTCTTTAAATCTAAGTATGTGATATGTACGTTTTTAAAAAAGCGTTGCTCAGCGGATGTATGGTACTATTGACGGGATTTTCAGATTGATTCGTTTGATATTAAATTCCGAGTTGGTCGCATAGCCGTTGCTTCCACCCCCCCTGCCCCCTACATTACCGATTGCAGTGGGCCAGTGACGGGCGAAGCCTCAAAGGCGTCGCAACGGCTCAACGTCCATGTGCAACAGAGAGGCACTAGAAGCCTCACGCCTGCGCCCTACAATCAACCGCCATGTTACTCCCTTGTAACGTACCCTGTACACTCGCTTCGTTGCTCGCTCAATTATCTTTAACATATTGAAGCGGTGACGTAACATAATCTAATTTGCGCTTGCCTCTAATATTATATGTTTATGGTTCTCGCTATTGGCCCTCCTTTCTATTTCGTATCGGATATTCGAGGATAAGCGCCCCTATACGCATCAACCCATCCATTCAGACAAATTAACCTTTTGTAAAGATAACCGTTTTTAGGAAACCTGTTATGCCGTTTGATTAGTTATTTTGTTATTTACCTTTCAGTACTTATTTCACAGTATATCGCATCTACTTATGTTTTTAACGTAGTGAATTATGTCCTCGACTCTAGAGAAAAGGACTCGATCTCCAGTAACTTTTTGCCTTGCAACTCGAAAGTTTCTGGTTTGATTTTAGATTCACATTTAGAGGAAATTTAATTGTGGCAGGAATTTTTCAAACCCATCTGATTAGCAAATATATTTGTATATAACATTGAAAAAATATTGCTATTACCTCATCTAGCGTTATTGTCTCTTAACAAGATATTAAGTTGGAATCAAGTACTAGCACACCAAATTAATAAAAAAAATTAACCTTATTGAGAAAAACACCGAGTACTACGAATAAAAATGAGATAGTACCAATTACTTTCAATAGCGATAAAAGGTTTTCTTTAAAGTCGGAGAAAGGCAACTATTTACCTTGATCATTTTATGGAACCATTGAAACACAATGTTTAATAATTTTGTGAAGTCTTTACTTATTTTTATACGGTATAATTGAAAACAAATATTATTCGACTAATGGATTATAATCGAGTTAACTAAACCGATTTTGTTCCATTAATTCAGGTACGCAAGCGTTCTCTTTTCGCCAATAATTAATTAAGCCTTATTACGTTTAATACTAATGATGTAGGATAGAGTAGTTTATAAATAATCGCAATGGTAATAGTTCTGTTAAAAATATGGACATGGGTATATTTATTTTCTCTATTCAACTAAACGTCTAGAAGAGCGAGACGTTGACCTGGTGGTGAGTGATACTCCTGCCCATAACAAGGTGACCGTAGTTAGGACGATATACTCATCCCTACATTCACCTCACGGCCTTGAGATATGAGATATTAAATCTCGTGACCCCAGTAATTACACTAGCTACAACGCCCTTCCAACCGGAACACAGTAATGTTTGCACACTACTGTTTCGCGACAGAAACAGGAGCTGCGGGGTTGAGTACCTACTAAGACCGTCTCCGGCAATAGAGACTAACCACCAGATAATCCATTAGTAAAGTATTCCACAAGTGGCTGCGAATCTTTTGATGTTATCTGTCCATTAGGGACAACAATACAAGGTACAAGGTTATGTCATAATCACGACGTTTAGCAGGCAGGCTTGTGATCGCAGTACTGACCACATCACACCAACATCTGTAATACTACGTTATTGCTGCAAAGCTTTTGTGCCCCTTCTAAATTTTTTTGTAGAATAATGTGACATGTAGATTTATTTGGTTATCCATATCAATATAATGTCACAAAACTGTACTTTCAAAATCCTCTATTTTATTAACCCTCTACCTACCTATTTCAGTTCTAAAAATTTTGCAACCTAAACATGTTGTTTTTTTTGCGAAATGAAAACTTTCGTGCGCAGGCTGACTGTTAACGGAGAGTTCTCTGTTGTATTGCAAAATTCAATAGGATTTTTTTAACATCGGAACGTAAATCAATTATACACAAAAATCCAACGTTAATAAAATAAATTTGTTATTTGAACAGTTTGATATTTGAGTTCTCATATTGTTAGTGAACTAAACAATAGTTTATTTCTATTTAACATCCAATTGAACGTATACTGCAACATAGTAATTAAGAATAAGTATGTAGAGGTATGTATAAGAGAGATCGCAATGAATACGAACCCGAAGATCATTCGCTCATTACATTAACACTTATTAATATTAATATAACTATTATGAACAGAATATTAAAAGCCATTGAAATAAATGTAAACGTAATAAGTACTGAGCTTTAACAAGTTTAATATTACAAGACTTACCAACGGTCATTTATTATCGTTTATTAATGAGAAGCTTTTGTTTGAGGTATTATATTCCACATTAATGTGCTTTAACAAGAGTAAACAAAAATAAAGTTTCGGCAGGAACATCATATATTATCAGCATCATACTCAAGAAGATTGATTCTTTTCTGCACAAAATAGTTTCCTCAATGGCGTTTTATAACAAAGACAAGGGTTTCCGAATATACTCAATGAGTTTAAGTTATTTATGAATGTTAGAATAAAAAGATTGCATTCAATTTGAAATAATCTTTTGAATGTTAAAGGCACAATTTTTTTATCAGCTCACAGCTTACTGTAAATATGTTTAAGCACTCGAGATGAGAACTTTGCTATATCTGTAATTTTATTGTTTTTTACATTTTTATTGATTTTTGTAATTGCATATTTTTCTTTAAATTACTCATCGCAAGAATATAAGTCTGTTCTTATTCGAAAACAAATACAAGAACACTGAACTCTTCTACCAGTTCTAATTCTGCTACAAGTTAATTCATCAAGCGTCATAAAATATTGTCTTCTGTTTCCGTCTCTGATGGATACAAATTTGGAGATTTATTCGTATCTATGCAGGAAATACTATTTACATATATGTTAAGTAAATTTACTGGTGGTAGCAGTACCCTTCCCGGCGCCATGCAGCAGTATGCAAACATTACACTGTATTCCGCTTCGATCAGCGCGGTAGGTAGTGATATTATTAGGCTAATGAGATTTATCTTCAGTCTTAAGGAGAATAGCGAATATTATGTTATACAAACGTTCATATACTTTCCTCCAAGTGGATGCCTTGCTCGTTTTTTCGCTTTTGTAGTAAAATTGATATTATGATTTTGATATTTCTACTAACTTACCGTACTATATCTCCTTATGTGTGAATATTTTGATTCAACGACCCTTTTCTTCAACAAACGTGAAAATAATGGAGTATGTATGTAAAAATTTCTCACTTCCCTGCGTTAAATTACAGCGATTGAAATAGGAAAATAAAATTTACTGCCAAACTTTGTTTTGTCGACCTTTACGAAAATTCAAATGTTTAATGTAATAATTTATGTAATCCTATTTACAATTTTTTACAAAAATTATTAACTCACGATAAATACAATTTGCTAATGAAACGCGATAAAACTTATAAAATTAATTTTTACATATGTTAGTAAAACAAATCTGTAATGATATAATATACAAGAATATAAAAAAGTATAATATTTACAGCAGTTTAGATGCGATGAATAATTGTAACATTTATTTAGAAAACGGGAAGCCATATTACGTGCACGTAAGTTATATTCAGGCAATGAAAATAAAAATGTAGTATTGTGATTTGTGAAGCTATGAAAGAATATCAACGCAACAAAGCGGAAATTATGACGTAATTCAATATCATTCCATGTTGTGTCCTACTAATCCCACATTCAGTAAAAGCCATTCAGTAAAAGCGGACTATACCGCATTGAACTAGATATTTTTTAAGATCTAAATAAACAAGTTGATTTTGTGACGTTCCAATATTCTGTCTTGTAAAGTTGAAGGGAGAAATCTTCCGCTTCGGGTAACTCACAAGCGAAATGTGTCAGTCGCCTGATCACCATTTACACTGGGCTAACACCGACTCGTTTACACATAACTATAAATTTTATTTTTGATTGTTTTAATTTTGAAATTCCAAACCGTAAAATGTGACAAATATAATGATATCTGGTTCAATGCAAGTATTTACTAGATAGACCGTTCATATCCTCACACACAATCGATTTGACCCCAAACTAGGTTTCCATCGTACTATGAAAAGTTGAACTGTCTGCTAAACGATACGAAACGCAAAATGTCCGGTAGCCAAGCTTCTGAATATAAAAGCCAGTCGCATAAATTCTTGTCATTAAGTCATTTTTAAGTCAATAAATCAACTCACCTTTAAAATTAACATACAATTTATAGACAAAAAGTAAACGATACCAATCAATAGTACTTGCAAATTCTTCTAATCTCAGTAGCATTTAATAACATTTTTATGTCTTAGCTTTTAAAACATAATAATAAGTACGTATAAAGGATGTGACTTATTTATATATCCACACTGATAAAATCTGAATCTTTATGACTTCATAATCTTGTACGGAAAAGGCTTTAAAAAGGATTTAGAAAATTTTCCTGATGCGAAATATGATGAGTGAAACATTCGTTCGTTTTAGCTGAAATAAATGAAAGGCTGGGTTGGTTGGTAGTGGGCGGGCGTGATGGCGGTGGGGGGGGGGGGGGGGGTGTTACGCGGGTCGCTCGGGCGCCGCCCGCCCGCAGGCGCGCGTGCTCCGACAGCGCCCGACGACTCACGATCGTTCCTCGCCGAGAGGTAACGAAGTTTGACGATCACTGCCTCCCTCCGTCGACGCGTGCCGGATCCAGTCGCAGTGAGAGCCGTCAGGGCGTTGGAGTAGTTCTGTGTGTCCGAGTGCTCGGTTATGTAACTCAAAAAAACTTATTTATTTATAAACTTAACATAAAACTCACGATACGACCGTGTAAAAAACCCATGGACCCATTATACCTTACATTATCTATTATATACCGGTACCGGCATTTGCAGTACATGTGTAAAAGTGATGTGTATATACGCCTATTCTCGGCCCATTAGATATCGGAAAAGGTTCATCGTTTCGTTATAAAAATTAGATTCATTGTAATGACCGTCGTTTAATCTTAATCTCTTTGCAAAATTAATCGATCGGCGTTTAATTTATTGAATCATTTCCATGCTAAAGAACGGTTAAGGGTATTTGTTATTAAGACAATTCTATAATTTTCTATCAAACGTCGGCTAAAACTGCTTGACTTTATGAATGTATCTCGAAACAATACTCTATTAAAACTTATTACATGGGGTTTTATTCTCCTAATAATGAGTTGTCCATCTGATTTATGCGTAATAAATACAATAATACTGAAATGTTACAGTACGTTATAAATAATTTAGATTATTCAATGCACATTTTATTGCCACATAATTCAATTATTTTTTTGTACCATGCACAAGCTTGCAATAAAAAAAAAAAAACAATCACACGAATAAAAACATATCTAATGATAGACGTGGCATTTTGTAAAGAAATAGCATCTGGTCAACTTTCGCGGCCATTTCAGCCTTGGTTATGAATAGTTAGTGGCATAATTTTATTTATGATCTATATCACCGATGCATTGAACAACCACTTGACGTATTCATAGCGTCATGGAACATTTTAACGGCGCCGTAGTTACGCCAAACATTTGTTCTGAAGCAACGAGGCGCGGTGACGATACTTGACCTATAAGCTTGCACCAGCAATCATAAACAATTCTTTGCCAGATTATTTCGCACCAAGTGTTATTAAAAATAAAAACTTTATTTCAACGCGAATACGTTAACCAAAAATACTGTAAGAGCTTAATAAAATAGTTAAGTAAAAAATGTAGAAAAGCAAATAGTTACAATTATTCTTAAAACGTATTCTTTTTTTTGTTATCATCTAGCAAGCGCCGTACCTACAAATATTTCATACACTGTACTTACTATTCGTTGCTAATTACTTGCACGTGAAGTTAAAAAAGCCGTTTCACGAAAAACTCGTGAAAACTTTTTTGTTTTTGCATTTACATGTATAAGAATATGACTACAGTTAATCTGGAGAAAGTATAATTGCCAAATTACCTGTTCCATTCTACTCAATGCGAAACTAATGAGCCCCTTTCAAACAATTAACTGTCGAAATGATCTGCTGTAGGATAGTTATTAACTGCACAAAAAGCTGAAATTAATGGTAAGTTAAATTTCGGCTGACTTTATTTTACGACATGATGGATTTTAATATTTTATGACATTGCAAATTCGATAAGAGATAGGTCGATTATACTTCAATTTGGTAAAGAGTATGAGCATTATGAATAAAAAATTACATTTAACTTTATTGAATTAAATGTTTTTAATGGAAATCATTTGAATCTTTTATCTTTATTACCGGCGTGTTATTATGAATTAAAAACTATATAATTACAATTCTTTAATAATAGATATTTACCACACGCTGGCTAGCAATCAGATTTACATAATTACATGCGTATAAAACATTATTGAATATAAAAGAACTATTTCAAATATATGACAAATAAATATAAGCGTATAATTGTAACTAACTTATTCATAAAATTATTAACAGTACTTGCTGGCTTATTTAGAAAAAATATGTTTTAACTAAAGCATTGTTAAATAGTTACGAAATAAATTTTTATGATATGAATCATATAGACATTCGTTCAAATAGTTAAAGTTGTGTATTCGTATATATTTTAAATAATTATAGACGTAATGATAGATGATACTTGTGTTGTCGTTGAAATGATGGGGAAACGAATGATAGGTACTCGTTAATGTGTTTTGTTGAAATTGACGCCGTGCTAGTCAAATACATTCACATATGTACATGTAATTTAATTCAAAATTTGTTTGTTTAGTTAGAATTGTACCCTTAATTATAATGTCTATGTATTTTCCACGGTTTAGTAACATTTACACATATATCAAAATGAAATTTTAATTTGGAAATATGTTATTAAATATTTTCCTTATTTTCCCAGAAACCTAAACAATGATACTATATCATTTTATAATGTAAAGATGTAATCCCTCAATGAGTTTTTGGATTATATTGAATATTTTGCAAATAATGAATGCTTTTTGTTTAATTTGACATTTAATCGTTATCCAGAAACTAACTTAGGGAGTCGCTTTTAACTTATGACTATTATTCTCTAGAATTTTATATAAATATTTATTTATTTATTAAACGCTGTCACGTCAATATGGCCTGTTAACTAGATATTGTTAACATCTGAAGGACGTTAAAAATATTATTGATATTTTTTAATACCTCATTTTAAGTAATCTTTTTCTTCTACAAAATGTTTTATCAACTATAAAAACTTATGATGTCCAGTGCTAAGCATGAGTCTTCACAAAAGAGGATAATAAAATATTTATTTACCATATAGTCAGTTTTTAGAACCATAACATTGCAAGTTTTACATTACTCATTTGTACGTGTAATGCAAAACTAATCTTTATTTGAAATGTAACGAACGTATTTCGCTAACCGTCCAAATTTTGCGAGCTAGTAAAAATCAATAATCAATCTCGTTTAATGGATTCACTGGCGCAAAGGTTAACCAATTTGCGAACATGTGTCACCAGGTCGCACCTGCCTGTGATCATTTTACGTACATATTATGTCATTGAGTTGGGGCACGAGGTTCGTGACGTCACGGCAGTCCAAACGCGGTGCCGCTTTGCTTCCATCACGCCCTACTTCCCTTGTGAAAGCTGTAGCTGTTAGCATAATTAAAACGTGCCGAAACTACAAGTAATTTATCATTCACAATACAGAGCTTCAGTTCGCTACAAATAAATACGTAAATGATGCGTCTTTCTTACCTATAATAAATTCGAAGAACGTGAAAGATCAAATGCCGCGTGAATTATGTTTTTTGTGTGTTACAATCATAGCATTATCCCTAGCATCCGCACATAAAACTTCGCTAGTTCCCTACTTTATTATTACACGAAGTCCACGTCTATCAATTATTCATTTACTACTTCTTCCTTTTATTTGCCATCAATTGAAAGTTATACTAAGTTCTTAACGAAGTCTTTGCTTATATACTCGTACAATATAATAATAGTTATACCTAAAGAATAGCGACATTTTTGCTAATAATTGCAACTTTGTAATATTCAAAATTTTGATTATATTTATAAATATTTATTTATATAATGATTAGTACTCACATTATCCGTAATAACTTTCCATTAATAAACAAAGTTGATTTTCAAAACTATTGATAGATATGTTATAACTTGAATTTGCTTTAAACATTACATTGATCGTGAAACAAAAATATTTCCACCTTTTAAGGTTTTTTTCTGCGATTTTTTCCTTCTGTTAAATAGAAGGAAATGCTACATTAAATTTTTAATATCTGGAATCATCTGCTATTGCAATTTATTTACTAGACGATTCATTCATAAATACAGCTTTAACTATTTTATGAGGAGATTCAATCATAAATCTGTGAATTTACTTTGCTGTTATGCTTCTCAGTGACAGCTTGTTAACGTCCGTTGCTGTGACAAGCCCACTTCAAATGCAGAACGCTCTTACCTACATCGGTTCTCGTTATAAGTTGACATAACTTGTTTACGCTTTACGTCGCTTCTTAAATCTTGTAGGAGTCTCTTGTACTTTAGTTACAGCCTAGAAAGACACTATTTTAATCGTATTTATTCAAATTAAAATGCATACACAAACAGCCTCATTACATTTTGTTGAAGTTTATCTTATCTGCTAAAAGATAATTAAGTTGATACCTTAAATACTTTTCAGGCGGTCTTGATGCATATATTCGCATACATAACAAATAATTATTAATATCTTAATACAAAAATTATTTAAATTGTTTTCAGAATAAAAACTTTTTACTTTCGATTACTTGAAACCTTTTATATGAATGTCTTAATAACATGCCCATAGATTACAAAATAAAATTCGCGCCGACGTTTTCCATTTCAGATTAATAAAGTTATTTTGTTTACTAACATAATAAAGCAAAATACTTAAAAAGTTTTAAACATAAATAAACATTAACCTCTTGCAATAAAAACATAAAGATATTAAAGATATCACAATGACAATTGTGTACCAATTATTAAATTAAAAATGAAATGTCGTACGTAACACGATAGCACGGACTAAGGAAGTGGTAAGGCGGGAGCGGAAGACAGCGGTTCGGGGCGGGCCCGTGATGAGGTGACGTTCGCGCTCCGGCCGCTGACGCCGCTCCTCGCCAATGATGGTGGAAACGCATCGCGCGCCGCAGGCAAGATGCGCGCGCGCACCCGAGCCCCGCGGCAAGCCTGCTTCAGCCTCCGCGCCGCCTTCGCTCGCCGGCAGCGGCACCGTCATGCACTTGCGCCGCCGCCGCCATAAAACGGTGCATTTCGGCGAGAACCTCCTCATGCAAGTCTGTGCCGACCGTGCTCATCTCGCAGCCCTTGGCGCGCGGGTACCAGATATATCCTTCTGCCACAAAGCTCACACTGGCCTCCGCAAAGGTGACGCCCGATTTTGCTGCGTAGCGCATCATTGTTGTCTAGCTGCTGGCGCTCTAGTCTCTCTCGCATCTAGTGCAAGACCTAAACCACGCCGAGAACGAAGCGGCGACTCGCACTCCAGCGGCGGGGAGAACAATGAAAGAGGAGATGGCGGTAACGGCACGGGATCTAGTGAACCGAAACGCAAAATCAAGCATCATCATCATCACCACCATCATCATCATCACAAAGTTCATAATTGCCCTTATCACGATGTTGCACCGCCGCCTGAAACCGAACCGGAGGAAAAATCAATAGTGCCGAAGAAAACCGTATCACCTTATTTATATATACCTAGCAAGCTAGAGCCAAATGTGCAGCAATTGTTCAGTTTTATTGAAAGCGTACTCAGTGCCTGGGCAGCTGAAGAAGGCCTCACAAGTACGGGCGAATATTCAGAACCTGATGAACGTATAGTTCGTAGACGGAAACTTCATAAATACAAAAAGCGCACAGATGTTCTTAACATAAGACGCATTGTTTATGAAGTATCTATACTGCAAGGAGCCAGGCTACTCGGCAATGTAAGATTTCGTCACTATCACTGGAAGGGCACGGCGCAAACGTGTAACGAAGCTTTTCTTAGGAAGGTAAGTGCATCATTATTAATACCTATTTTCCTCATATATTGGTTTGAAAAATACTGTTAAAATTATAAAATTAAGATTACACTTGATCAATTACATATCTATTTAATGTAAAGACAGTGACTACCGTTCTTTTGTAAAAATCTTCAAAGCACTTTATATTTTTCTTATTCAAAATCTGAATCTATTAATTTTTTTATGTACAATGGGCCTTCACTTGACCTCAATTTCACACAGTGTTCAGTGACAATGAAGTTGTGGATGGTAAAGCTTCTTCTGCAGAATATTTTAGCTCTCATTGTATGTCGACAGCCTAAAGCCAGCAAAGCTGTTATGCGACGGCAGATTTACAATATGGTATTGGTAGCCTTGCCAGGCGGAATTAAAAATTCTTACCACCAGACAAATTCCAAGTGAGGTTTGGAAATCGAGTTATGGAACTTCGTGTTACTAGGCAAGCGTTAACCTCTTCGTAACGAAGTAAAATTTATTTTTACTATACATGTTGTATAGAAAAGTGAAAAGCTTGGATTGATTTAAAAAAAATCTGTTACTGGCAGGCCCTGGCTTTTTGTATATCATATTCATACGGAGATCTCAAGTGGCGAGCTTTCAATAGGCCTCACAATAACCTTATACAATAGATAACCTCGAGGTAAAAAAGGCAGAGAAATATAGCTAACATTTTGACCTTATTTTAGTTTCCTCCGCGGGAAGCTGCAATTTCCTTTTCAGCTAACGAGGCCTTTTATTTTCAACTCAATTGCCGTGCGTTAAAAAAAATTGTTATTTTTTTTTAATTAAAACCATGATTAGGTATAATGAGCTTCGAAAGGTGAAGAAACAATCAAATTTTTCATTCGAATTATTTTTTATTTTATTTACTGATTTAATCGTCATAAATATGTACTTAAAATTACACAAAATATACAATTTCTGCTTTAGTCGCTAAAAATAAGTTATTGCTTATTATATATATATATCAAATTACTTTAGAACGAAAATAAGTTACCACATTAATATTAACAGTATATAGAGAATTTATTGTATTATCAGAATACTTTTTCCGTTTATATTGGAGCTAAGAGTTTTTATTTCCCGACCCGCCGCCCAGTTGTGAATATTTATTTAAGTTATTGGGCACGACCGTTGGATACAGAAGGTAACACAAGGAAGTGAATTCATTCCCCTTTGGCAACGCCTCGGATTCATAAAAGATAATTAATATATACTCGTATATGCATTCATAGAACTAGGAGCTTTTTCTCACAACACCATTTATAAACTACGCTCGCCAAGTGTAAACTACAGTCCCCAGTGTCACATGTACATGATAGCTATCAGTCTTAGTTCACGTCAATTTCCTCACGATGTTTTCCTGACTGAGTTTGAGCTTTCGCTGAAAGCACCGGAAGCTCGAGGCGTTTAGCGTGTCCGACCGCCTTACAAACTGAGCATAACTTTCGCATAGTATTTAGTAGAGACTATATACTATGCGAAAACTAAAATTACTGACTCCGAGCACTCAAACGTGAATTACTGTGTAGGTAAAGTAGTCGTTTAACGTGTAGATTATATTCTACGCGTTGAAACGATCTAGCAAAAGGGAAAGTTTGTTCCACAACTGCGACTTCCAACTAAACTCAGTCAAATATTAATGACTATTTCAATGTAGAAATTTCTGATTCACTGCCACCTTTATTGCTTCATAACATTTAATATAGTATAAAATATTCTATGTAGAATGTATTTTTAAAAGACCTTTTTTAAAATGATTCTTATGTAGACTACATTTATTACATAAACTCAGTTCTACTAGTACTGTAACACTAAATTGGTTTAAACGATCGAGACTTTTGATAATGTTAATCAAGGGTTATTAGTAACTAGTTAATGTGCTACAACGTGTAGGTACTCTCGCTATTTTACAATCCGTTTTATATTTATTCCATTTATTAAGGACTGGGAATACAAATTAAAACATATATAAATTTATCTCGCTCTTAATGGAAATGAAGGCACGACTTTTTACGGATTTCTGTTAGACTGCATATAAAAGCGAAAGCTTTTTGTGCCCGCTTCACTCTCGCCTTATACAGCTGTGCTATATAATATAATAAAATTTTCTATGAGATGTATTTTCTTTTTTTTCTTATGAAAGGCGCAGGTAAGGGGCCAAGCCGGCGGCAGCTTCAAGGGCCATCAAGCCAAGAGTGCGCCACCGCGACCCGCATGCACCTCTAAGCAAACCCTACCATGTAATATAATTGTATCGCTATCAAAAGCGCAAGGAATAGCACACTAGCGGGAAAAAATTAATTTTTATGTATAATTTATTATTATTATATCTACATATTTGCCATAACGAAACGTACAGAAAAAGTAGTATCAGCCGTAGTGGAAAAATATATATAAAAAACATATTACTGGTAATTTAATTTGTAGTAAATTAACCCTGTTTGTTATATATAAGTCTATTGTATGCTGACAATAGATCGTCTGAAAAATAATTTAAATTGAAAATTAATCAGATTTGTATCTATGTATTTCACATAATTACGAAACATCCCGTTCAGTTGTGTACATGTATTTACGCGCACATACCCCCAGCTTACTCAACGGGACCGGCGCGAGAGGCAACAATTTCCAGTTCTGAAAACGAGGGCACGACTGCTGCTAAATTACATTGCACGCGCTGCCGCAGAAATAACTTTGACGCCTATCATCGTCCATTACGATTCCTAACGAGTTCGAACATTTGTCGTACTTGTTAATCATAACTAGGATTTTCACTTAAGTCCATTTTTATCGATTAACGATGAAACTACAATAAATTTAATCATAAACTATTTAACTATCGAAATAAAATACAAGTTATATATAGTATGTTACCTTCGCTTCTGTATCTTTAACATCCTCATCTTTCTTTTTAACTCTCACCCCAAAAAGTTATTACTTTGATGCCTGTTTCTGTGCGTCATTCTATAGAATTAAGTTTTGTTGCAGAGTTGCATCTAAGATAATGTAATGCGATAAAAATCGTACATTACCTAAATAATAAATAGATGTTTATTAAGAATCTCTAATTTAATACACTTGTTAATTAATTGATAATAGCAGAATTAAGCCAGAATTTTAGGTTGATGCTCAATGCGTGATGTTTCTATGAACATAATTCAATCTAATGTTATATACAGCCGTAATATAATTGTAATTATAAGGTATGAACACTGTTAGAGAAATAAATATAGTCATCTGGCGGTGAAACTTTTCTGACACGAACTAAGATTAAATAACCGGCGCACTTCTCCGTCGGGATTAAAGGAAATGCTGCTAGGAACTAAACGAATTCAATGAAGCCACGGGCAACACGTTTCGTTCAACTTTTCAGTTTTTCGCTCTGACGGTAATTCTGTCGGCGTCTGGCACGAGCTAAAGGTAACGACTCATTCTAGAAATCTTGCCACCTAGCCAGGTATCTTTAAATGAAAACGGTTAGAAAACTTTTAAACCCTACTCACAGTGGTAATTTAATTAATCGGCGACTACTTCTGTTAATATTCTGTCCCTACCTTTAACGATTCTAAATGAACTGTTATTTAATTTTATAATTTCGTTAGAATTTCTGAACACTGTTTCCATACCTTAAGTTATGTACAGTCTACTGGATAAATTAATTAATACACAGTACCAGAATGAAGTCATCACTTTGATATTCCAATGAACTTCAAAGGAGACATATTAATTTATTAGTAAACACTAGTGTTCTAGTAAAAAAAATATTCTGAATATTATTATACAGATTCAATATCTCTATGTAGCAATAAATTTCAGCATCAGTACAGTTAATCTTTATCAAATGCGAAAAACGTGATATATGGAAATAAACAACCGCACGAATCTGAAAAAAAAAAGATTAAAAGTAATACGAACAAAGAATTTCTGAAAATGTTTTATGGATGGTAGGATTTATTGAAAGCGGAACGCTTCAATATATTCTTACGGAGAGTTTTACTGCCTTGAAAAATATTGCTGATTAAGTTAGGTAAATAAGTATTTCAATTTGAATAATACCTTCGATCGTGGTTTTTTGACAGGAAAACGATGTATACACATACATATTAATAAAGAAAAAAGGATTTTGGCTTCTTGACATGAAAATGTAAGATTTGTTATATTGGCAATTTAACTAAATGTTATACGCCGGTCATGATAAATGGAAAAGGAAACCCAAGTGTTATAATTTTTAGATATTATTTTTTTTTTATTTAATTTTAATTTTGGGTGTTTTGCATCATCGTAACTTTTACATCTTCTAATTACTTAATGCAATCTAAAACTCAAAATTAAATTACTTAAAAAATACTCTTGTAATTGGTTGTTAAAAATGTCCCACAATTATCAAAATTATGCTTTAATAAAAATAGAAAACATTTATATAAGAATTAGTAAAAATCATACAGTCGTATTGAAAGATATTCTAGTTGGAGTAGATAAATTTTCGGTAAAATTTTAACTCTTAACTATCACCGATCGTTATTTTACGACCATCTATAATTCCTAAATCAATACGATTATAATACCATGGACTATCTATTAAATAACAGAAACATTTTGTTTTTTTCGCGCGTCATTTAGCCATAGTTTGAGTCTACATTATAATCAGATATATGTATACACATCATATCTAATTCAATGTTCGGGTAAGGATTTTGAGAGGGAGAAAGCTTTTATTATTTTATAAGTAGTTTCGGATTACCTTTGATAAAACAGAACTGAAAACAGAGTATACTGCTAATCGACGCTTAAACACGAAAGTTAATCTAACACCACATTATAATTTGAGAACATACATGTAGTTCAAAGTTGAAACATGAAGTTGGATGCAATAATGCTTTAATGGCCGCGTTGAAGTGTTACCGAAAAAAAAGTTTTTCGCGTAACTATTTTGTTTGCTATATGATTGCTATATAGCTTCAGCAACTATTATTTTTAAACATTCTTTAAATTGGTTCTGTTTTATATACTAAAAGCGAGATAACTTTTACTATTGCGGTTATTAAAGGAAAACATATAGGAATTTATACGATAGCTTCAATTTGTTTTGGTTGACCATGACTAGCACTTTAATATCTAACACAAAAAAATATTAGAGTTTTGATTGTTTGAAGATTGTTAATATATATGACAATTTATTTATTTTAAATTTTCTTATTGGACACCTTAACATTTTGTACCAGCCAACTTGCAAGATGGTGAAAAGATTAGACAAATGTAAACTGTATAAACTTTTCATGTATAAATATGTACATTTATACTATATATAAAACGCAAAAATAATATTAAAATTCAATTATGTAGCAGTAGAATTTATAGACCATAGTTTTTATATTTTACTGTCTCAGATGTCATTGCATATTTTCTGGATGTAAATTCACACGGTCAATCACAAATTGTAACAACTTAAAAGTGATATACATAGCTCTGACGCCGTATGATAATTTTTAATTTCGTTCTCGCTACTAAAACGTGCTCAGAATACGGTCATGGGTTAACGTTTTGCTTACTAAAATAAATATTACACAAAAACATCATGTAACAAATTTAATTAAATACGATGTGAGTCATACAACTACAACCACGATTAGTTTACATTTTTAAAAAAGAAATATTTTAACCAAAATAATTTTTCAATATTTTTGGTAACCAAAAAAATCCGTAAGTAATACGTTGTTTAATTATTGTAGAATTACCAGTACAAGGCTAAATTTAAGGCTTCCTTATTTACAGATACATGATAAATAATTCTGTTTAGCCAGCACTGTTTCCATCAAATATATTCCATAATAATAATGAAATGTTGTAATAGTGAAAGAGGTGTTCAGATTTTTTTATGTCACACACGATCCGCAACGTGAGTAGGGTGTCTGGCTATAAGAACACATACAAGGTATTAATAAGCTTACACAATACCACCATTAGCTCATCGTCCTCAGACATAATACTGTATTTCTTTATTTTACAATTTCTCTAACTACAGCAATCTTTAAACTTTAACACGGTTGTTTATACTCTGGAGTAAGCTATGCAATAGTATCTACTCAATCAAATATCCTCGGGCAATAACAAAGTAAAGATTATGTATTCTAGAAGAAGTTCTACAACAATCAACGAGTTACTAAACTTTAACGAGTAAACTTTACAAATAACAAATCCTACTAAAAGTCCTGATTCATAACGGTTTTCCTTAATATTTTATGTTCGATATACATCTAACTGGATCAAGTACGAACCACGCTGAAAATTCAAATATTTACGGCACTCCATACATATGCAAAATTCAAGATATTTTTTCCAATGATGAAATGTGGAATAAATTTCTGGCATATTAATTAAAATGATCAGAGTTAGGAATCTGATATTAAGCCAAACAGTTATATGACATAAAAGTTATATATTAAACACATGCATTCAAACTATACTAATTAGTGAACAGCTCGTTTAATTTTTTTTACGATAATTTCCAATAATAAAACTGAATTCATTTTTTGTTGTACTTAATGGTATAATTAAGAGTTTTATTATTAAAAACTAAATTATAACCAGTTTTTAAGTTTATTTAATCAAATTTATAAAAGAGTTAACTCATAGTTAAAACAACTCAGTTTTCAATGTATACTCGATTTTCATTGACGATTTTCTTTTTATATTCATAGCGCCTCGTTTATTAAAAAAAATCCGCATGTCAAGAAACTTCTAAAAGCCAAAGCAAAACTTTTTATTACTGTGTGGCAACTTTCGAGCACTTTTCTTCTTCTAAATTCTAAGAGTTTGTTTGTATGTACGTTCACGTTTATATGACGTAAGCCGTTGTTACATTTCTTTAGTACATACATCAAGTATTATAAATATTTACATATTTAATTTAATTTCATAGTTTCCTTGGCCAATTTTGCGTAATGAAATATCACCTACCGTAACCTGTAATGTATTAGTTTGTAAGGCACTAATGCACTACAAATCTCGAAAAGGCGCTGATTCGATCCCCACTAAGTTTGATGTATTGGTGAAGGAAACTGACAAATTCCAAGAACTAGCTTTTGTGCACATGAGACATCCACTAATCCGCACAGTGCCAGCTTGGTGGATGAATGGCCTTGCCTTCCTTTTGAGAGAAAGCCTGAGTTGGATTCGCAGAAACAAGATAATAGGAACAATCAGTGTGTTTATTTATTGACCTACTTACAACCTTTCGTCTCAAGTAAACAGGTAAAGAATGTCCGGGAGTCATTAATTTTTCCCGTTTAGGATTCAACGAACAATGCATAGATAAAATAAATAGCACTAAAATCTCTGCGCTTTATTTAATTATTAAATATAAGAAATATTTAAATTGGAAATTTTGCCACATTCAAAAAGTATAAAAGATAATATTTTTTGAAATATATAGAAATATGTACTTATTTTTAAATTAATATGAATTATTTAAGTACATTTTAAATTATTAAAAACGTGTTCTATAAAATCCGTTCATTTTATATAGTCTTATATGATAGTGTCTACATTTCTATGGTTAATACAAGCTTATTATTTTATCCAGATATCAGATGATGACCGCATGTCCCTGACGACTGCTGTTTCCGACGAAGAGGAACCGGGAGAAAGCGCAATGAATTCACCATACAAAGGCAAGCAAACTGGTGCTGCGGCGGCTTCCTTCAACTGCACTGGAGCCGTCAGGAAGGCCGGGTAAATATACATATCATATTCTATATAATATATTACACATACGACCATAAGAATAAGGCTATGGTTTCGATGACTTTAAAGTCTTACATAAAACATTTTTATAATACTAACCTTCAGTTTTCTCAAAATATTTAAGAATCCATGAACTTATAACTTAAGCTGCGTTCGTTTAGTTCTATGAAATGGCAGACTTTATTGCTGTTTAAATAAAAATTACGTTACGAAGACAGTAAATATTAAAAATATAATTCATTATTCTTAAAATTTATGGTTTTGCACTAAATTTGTTTCAGCACACGTTACAGTTTCACTAATATTTGTATAAAACGTAATTGTCTTTTAGAAATATGATAACTTTAGTCCTGTGTTTACTTAGTTACTATGTGTGTAACACACTACACATACATTGTATTTCGACAGAAGCAAAATCTAGAATTGGCACTATTCCACCAATAACTAAGACTCGTTGAGAACTACTGCATAAAACATATGATGTACCGACGACAAAGATCTTTGTTTTTCAAAGTTATGAAGTCACGCGCTATACATAATACGTAATATATCCCCTACACGAGTTTATGTATAGAAAAAAAAAATGTTTGATCCGTTTCATTGTTCTGGTGGTACTCCCGCATTCACAGGTTGAACTCAGTGGTACAAAGTTTATCAAACTCATACTAGTACCAGTTTCATAGTAAAAATCCTATGAAAGCTGGAGTTCAGTACAAGTACCCGTCTTCCTTCAGAAAGGGCGTTAAGATAATTGTAAAGAAAGTTGGCAAGAAAAGTGATGTCGCTTGAAGTTTTCTTAAGCCTACAGCTTCCTTTATATTCCTTGAGGCTACAATTTCTGTTCCATGAATCACAAATGACCGGAGGGAAATCTTAGCCGTGACCCATTCAGCCTGGCTGTAAGACATACAACATAGGCAGGACGGGAAAGGATGTTTAGTTTCGTTGAGATTTTTTAAGCTTTTTTTCAAATAAGATTACTTTTTACGGAAGACTGAAAGAAAATCATAAATATACTTACTGAATAAACTATATTTTTGGGTAAAATTTATTAATTATATGAAAATACATTTGTTCTTTAATATTCTTTCGCTTCATTAAAATATGTAAAAGTTTGCAATCGAATAACATTCAGACTAATTAAAAGTTACTGCAGTTAATAGTTGTGTAACATAAATAGGTGCCCCAATTTGCTTCCAATGATGTTAGTTCTGCGATAATTAGTGAGTTTACAGTATTTATATTCACATTTGCGCAGGACCTATAGGTGTGTAGATCTTTGGGGTTGTCCTTCGTCCGGCAATGGACGTATATAGGCTGAATGAAAAACATATTTTTGTTTCTCTCCTAGATTTTCATTAAAGTTACATTTTGTTCCGCTTCAAAATGTATAGTACTATAGTTATCACGTCATCTCCATTTTTATACATAAAAATTGCATTTTTACAACATAAAGCAAAAAAAAACTTCAGACATGCTCAAACATTCTGAATACTATTTTATCTGAAGTTCTCTAGAAATGTGCAAGTAAAAAAGCGAATGGAGAAAAGTTTAACTCGGATGAACTGAATACGTAAAAGCATCTCGAATTAAAAACCTACTCAAAAGCTGCACTATTTTTTCAAAGTATTCTCCATTAGCGGAGTTACTTTTTTGCATAATTTGGCGCTATTTTTTCAAGTCCTCACTAGATGGCACTCTCAGTGTTAAACATTATTGAAAATTTAAGTTATTAAGTTATTAATATCCATATAAATAAACACTACGCATGTAATTTCGAAGAACGGTATAAACCATAAATACGATTATACATTTTTATGATTCGCTTGAAATTTTCCGTAATGGTGTGATCCTAATTAAAACAGGTTAACAAACCATATTTGAAATAAATATCTTATCTATTTTTTCAGTTTGTAATGTGGTATGGGGAAAAATTGCAAAAAATAAAGCAATGTAAATAACTTTATTAATGAATAATAGGGATTCGTGTAAGGGGAACCTCACGTTTGCAATTTAATCATAGTTGAACACAAATTTTACCTCGTCGGTAGCGAGTTAAAATTTGATGACACCCGAAATGCGCTTAGCATAAATACCTATTAAATTACTAAAACCGTTGAAACATTATTAAAAGAGGTTCTTACACGCTTATAATAAATTTAACCTGTCGAGATTTCTTTGTAAAAACGTTGTACGTTCTAGTGACACTTGTCGGCGAAAATCACTTGAAATCATTCAAAAAGTACTTCAAGTTAAATGAGCAATTGAAATCATAACACGGAAACGGTCCCATCCAAGACCAAGCAGCCGTGTTTAATTGGGTCAAAATACTTACCACCGTGAAAAAGCTGTAAACATTGTTTAAAGTATACAGTTAAAAATTTTAGAGCAATCGTAACTTTGCTAGTAAGTTACAAAAATCGTTTAATTACAATTAGTAAACAAAATACGCCAGTCACACTACAGTTAAGATATAGTAAGTGTCCTTATGGATACTGTATGGTATATGATACACATGGTATAGTGGTTGATATTTATTTAGGTTCCTGAGTGTGAAGAAATGGCTGCTGCGTAAGAAACATCAAATTGAACTTGCTCGCAAACGTGGGTGGAAGGGTTACTGGGTCTGCCTGAAAGGCACTACTCTTCTCTTTTATCCATGTGATTCCCGAGAGGGTCGCTCGGTTGAGGCCGCACCCAAGCACCTTATCATAGTCGACGGCGCTATAATGCAACCAATACCGGAACACCCAAAACGAGACTTCATATTTTGCCTGAGCACTGCGTTTGGAGACGCTTACCTATTTCAAGCGCCGTGCCAAGTAAGTTAACTTGAATTTCTAAAAATATAAAACACTTGTAGCAATTCTTCAAAAAATACTTGTGTATACATTGCATAACCTCCTAGGTCGAGCTCGAGAACTGGGTGAATAGCATACATAGTGCATGTGCTGCGGCGTTTGCCCGACATCGCGGCAAAACCGGAACGCTCCATTTGCTGCAGGAAGAAATATATCGTCTCGAGAAAGCTATAGAATCCGTGAGTATACACTCATTGTAATCATAAGAATGGTAAACAGCGACATTTAAAAGTGTCCATTGAAAAACCGGAGTACGAAACACTTTTTAGTAATAAAACTTTTTTAATAAAAATACTCTCAGAAAAATCTGCAGCGTATTGAAAAGGTGAAGGAACACAATACTGGTTTCGTTCCGATATTAAGCACAGCTCAACGGTATACGCCGTGTCGGCCTGAACCAACAGAAGTATTGTTTGACTGACACGAATCACTAACTACCTTCGTAAACTGAAATATGGAAATCCCAAATTCACCTTTAAAATGGAGTAAAGTAAGAATGAATTTCCCGCATCGAACGATCCACCGGAAACAAGCAAAGCTTTTTTCGAGTGTGTACAATGCAGCGAAGCGAAAACAATTCATCATTTATGCTGATAATTTTATTGCTTTTGCTG
Source organism: Byasa hedistus (assembly GCA_029286795.1). Lineage (NCBI taxonomy): Eukaryota > Metazoa > Arthropoda > Insecta > Lepidoptera > Papilionidae > Byasa > Byasa hedistus. Next base: position 5,739,429 of record JAGSMW010000008.1, read on the forward strand.
TGTTACATAGGAACTAATATTGCTTTCTTTCTAACTAATATGACAAATTACATTAACATTAATAGAATATTTTAAATCTTTACTTTAAAAACTCTTAAAAATAAATCTTACTGGTCTCTATTGCACAATTTTAGAGTATGAAGGATTGTTAAATTAAATACAATTAACAAGATGTTTGTTTACTTTAACATAGCCAAAGCTTTGTTAACTGAAACCTAATAAAATTATGCGTAATTATTATACGGAGTTTAGGATTTACAATGTGGTCTGTAACGCTTGTAGTGGAAATCGTGCCAATTTCTGACCCGCACAAGCCGACCACAACACGCATCAAAGCCTTTGTGGCTGGCTCTGATTACTACACGAACATAACATGCGAATATAGCTTTAATTTTCAACGGCACTATGAACTCTGCGTTGATAGGGGCGTCTAAATCAAATACCAGCTCAATGCAATGCCTTGTACCGAATACGTCACATCCATCGCAACCTCGTTTCGCTATCTAGTAAACATCTATTTGTATTCAGTGAAGAAAATAAAGTAGAAACACAAAACGAACATATTTTGAGAATTGTTATGTCGGTTCTTTACATACTTTTTTAAAGGTCACATCGTGTTAAACCTTGTTTTTATTTGACGTGGTGTTTTGTTACTATAAATAACAAAACATGCACACCTTGATTTAAATAAATATTTTATAACGTACCGATAATTTAAATTTACGGAGTCACGATTTATGGATTTTAAATAACAAATTACTGCAATTCCAGTACGATTGACAATGTCCTACTACGCGTTTTGTCAAGTTATAGTGATTATTTACCATTATATCCTTTGTTTACCTTCCGAATAAAAAAATATAACTATAAAAGCAAAATTTATAAGCAATACCTTCACAATTTTTTAACATTGTGTATTATGTCAAGTAAAATTTTTAAAAGCTTTTGTATTAAAATTTCTTGGCTTTATATAATACTTTTGGTAGATACCGTGTCTCGGTAACTTTGATAAAGAAATTAAAATTACACAGCCTGCATACGTTCATTAATATTCATAGCACTGTGGTCTTCAATTGCCATGCAAATAAAATCGATCGTGCTTGTCCTTTTTAAGCCTTTGTGTTTTTGTAAAGTTGTTCAATATTATTGTAATAAACAAACAAGTACATTTCAGTTTGGTATTCACAGTGCGGTGTACCTTGTGAATTTAATGAAATACGGATATTAATATCTTTCTTCTGAAGGCCTCAAGCGCAATGTTTTGTTATGTAAATATTCTAACAACTGACGGTTATAGGTAGATTTATCGTTATTTCCAGCTGAAAAACCGGTCCCCCTTAATGTTTCGTTGCATAAATTTGTACACGAAAAGGTTTCATAAAATTACGGATTTTTGTAAATCCTCATAAATATGCGAATGTTATTGAAACAAAATGCAGTAGGCTCATTTTTTAATAATAAATACTTGCTTTGTTGTTGTCTCTATCTATTCCTACAGTAACACGTTTTATAATTAAAATAAACAAAAACCAACCTAAATATTACATCGCATAATTGTGTTAATGTGTTAGTAATATTAAATTTTAATAAATCGCAACAAAAATTTAATCAATGATACGGCTATAGAGTTTTTTCTTATAATAATCATGTTTTAATGAATTAGATTTGTACATCAAACTCTCTTTTTTGTTATCATATTCACGATTATGTATTAATACAAAGTATACTTCATAAAATTACATTTATTTTAAAAGGTTACCGTCATCCTTCAAATAATCTTCTAAACGATGTTTTATAAATATATCTTTTACTTTCTACATATTAATAATTGGAATGTACTCCTTTATTTGATGCCAGGATCATAAGTTAAAACACATGGCTGATCTGCAACAATCAGTTGTATCGGACCCAGAAACAAGAGCCCAGCTGGCGGTTCAGATGCTACAATGGGAGGAAAACCTAGAACGTCTTCACTGCGAACAATTCCGCCTGCGTTGCTACATGGCAAGTTTGCAAAGTGGCGAACTGCCAAATCCTAAGGTAAAGTGCAAAAACAATTTACCAGAAACACTTTCTCGCACACATTATAGCGTTAAAAGCATCCATACTATTTCAATATAAATATATATCTTAATTTTGTCGTCTAAGTTTGGGTCAGATTGACTCTCAAAACAAGATATGTATGTGCAAATAAAAAATAATTACACGCGCTTCCAGTAACAAGCATTACCTTAGTTACAAACAACAATTATTCTTTATAGGAATATACAAAAACCTTATGAAATATTGAAAGAATAATTAATTACCTTCGAAAGATGTTTTTATTGTAACGTGAATTCAACGAAGTTATAGAAAAAGCGTATATTTTGGCGTAACTGCCAAATTGACAGTTGCCTGTCGGAATGCAGTGGGTTAAGGGTAATATCTGTTACGCCGAACCCTTGTCATGCAATATAAATAACCTAGAGAAATTACAAAGAATATGCCACAATACACTGGCCACATACTAATATATATTTATAGAGTCTTGGTACTCACAAATAAAAGTATACTTTATATAGAACCGGTTAAGCATTAACTTACGTTAAGGCTTTTATGGATACATAAGAGTTGAAATCGCCATAAGAAGCTTAAATGTTATCATTATCGCTAGCACCCGTTTTTCGCATCACGATCCATAACTTTGTATTATGTAGATTGTTACTCCAAATCTTAGTGATTTATCGCAATATCCTTTATTTAACGCATAACAGTTCGATCCTAATAAATTTTCAATCTGTATATTTGAGGAAAATATTTGGATTTTCATTTCAATTTATTTTTTGATCATATAATAAATAACTATTTGCTACGTACAAATCCGTACTATGAAAATGGAAAAAAAATTGGTGACTAGATTACATCACATTCTCACTTTACAGATGTCTTTGTAAAAATTTCGCAGAATCGCTGGGGTGTATCGTGTTCAAAGTGGTTCAAAGCGTGTTTCGTTTCAGTCTCTGCTGACGCACGTGTCCCGCGGTACAAAGAGCACGCTGAACAAATTGGGCGTGTTCACTGTTTCGTCGTTCCACGCGTTTATTTGCGCCCGCTCTCCGTCGCTCCTGAACAATTTACTGGCGGGGCGCGGCGCCACCAAGCGCCGGGCGCCCAACCTCTCGCGCTCCAACTCCGGCTCGAGCCGGCGCTCCATGCAGGTACAGTCGATTACACTTATATAAATTAAAACACGCTCTTACCCAGTTTTATGGAAAACCCGTTGCCAACATTATGAGAATTATTTCGCATTTCGTATTATAACACGAACTTGATGCGTTTATTTGAAAATGTGCCATTTTTTATTTATTTTACCACACCAATCTCGTTATACTCTTAAAAAATCACATGACATTCAGAATCAGGCAAATAAATTAAGTTCAGGACTCAATCGGCGCAAGTCAGTTTTGTGGTATATCTTACAAAATACAGATTATGTCCAGCAGTGAACGTCTATGGGTTAAGATGATGATTCAAAATTAATAAAAACATAGCCTGTACAAATTTTTCGTTAAAAAGTAATACGAATTACAAAAGTAGATATGACTTTATTTATATAACGTAAAATGAAATAATTTTATATTACAAAAAAAGAAACCAATAACCGTTTCATTACTTAAAAGCCTAGGCTACTCACTAAAAGCTTTCCAAGGATAACGCTTAGAAAGAAAGCAACTTTTTCGTTCTTGTACAGTACTACGCTTTTAAGAAGGCAATATATTGTTGCATGGACCGGACCAACACCGTGTAACTTCCTAATGTATTTTTCTTGTATTGTCCATAAACAAAAACAAGCGTACATTCTGGTACAGCAGGAACTGAAATATTGCTATCAGAAATTATAAGACTAGAGTAAATAAAATGGCATCGCTGATTTCTACCACCAAACAATAATATATAAACACTAGGTTGTTCTGGTTTGAAAGACTTTGTAGTTAGTGAAATTATTGAGAGGACGATACATAACATATCTCAAGACGACGAACACATTGTGGTGCAGTATATATCATCCTAACTAGCGCCACATTTATGTTTACTGGTGTCTCACTTAGGTGCACAGTATGCTTTTTCGGTCGCTTCGACGATAAAAACTATTAATGTTTTATATTTTGTGATAATGTTGGTACATAACTTCTAATATAGATATTACCAGGCAAGAGCCTAGCAGCGTACTTCCTTGGACTACCTTTTATTAAACGTTGCCTTGCTTAAATGCTCCCTCCGGCTACAAATTACAAGGAACGTAGTAATAACAGTGCGGGTAAAGTACCGCCCATAAACATTTCCGTCTTGTAAGAAAATGATATACTTTTTATATAGCAGCAAACTTTCACAGGTGAAAACACTTTCTAAAGCATGTAATGTACATGCATTTTGTTATAAAAAGAATATGTATGAGCTTTTAAAGCAAATAAATTTTATAACTTCTTATACTAAAAAATATTGAAACAAAATTTACTTTATGTTGATAATAAAACAGTTATCAACCAAAAACACAAAGAAATATCTGTTTAAATTCATCGCAAAAAAAAAATTATAATTATGTACTTCACTATTGAGATAAAAGCCACTTAGAAGCGTTCACTCCGATAACTTAGTTTAATATTAAAAATCTGTACATGAATTTTAGTGTCTCTACTTTATTACCTAATTTAAGTGTCTCTACTTGACAACACAATTTTATAGTAATAAACCAAAAACGATAAAAAATACAACAGAAGTCAATATAGCTAAAAATGGTTATACTCGAAAAAATATTATTAAACACTTAAAGTTACATATAGAACTTGTTAAAATATTATGAACAAGCGACATATTGATAAAAGAATACAAGAAATAATGAAAAGTGAATAATTTCCCGTTTCACCGCGATCACGTTCCGCGTATACTTCAAGCTTGTGTACCCAAAACAGATGTCACGTGAAGAGGGCGAGGCAGCCGTGCGTGTGTCCTTGCCGGAGGGCACGACGGCCACCGTCGGGGTCCGGGAGGGCATGTCCGTGGAGGAGTTCCTCGTGGCCGCCTGCGCCCGTCGCTCCCTTAACGCCTTGGAACACTTCGTGCGAGTGAAGAAACGCCGCGATATGGAAGACCATAACTACTTCGTCCCACACCGCAGCGATCTCATAGAAACTTACGTAAGTGTTTATCGATAACACTCTTATTTGACATTTATAGAGATTAAAATGTAATAATTATTGAATATATACGAAAGTACATGAAAAAGTCTACTAAAAGTTTAGACCTTTGACAAAAAATAGAATCATAGTTGTTAACAATAATTTACGGAAGATAAACGAATGAGAATCTGATAAGAATTTCTTCATGAAAAGAATAAATAAAAGACTTTATGATTTGTTGTTATTTTAAATAAAACTTTTAGTCCAAGTCTAAGCGTAGTTTTTCGACAAAAATAGGTTATTTTAAATAAAACTACGAAAATCTGTTAAAAGCTGGAACAATTTTTTTTATGTTTTACGGTGAATCGAGAATGCAGCGGTTTTCGGGCGTGAATGTAATTTATGATGCAATATGTGTTTAAACAGAAAATAGTTTTGTTATTATTAAACAAATTATTCTATACAGAATTAATTTAAAAGGTATATAATTAAAAAGGTAACGGCCACGTCAGACGGGCAATTTATTTAATGACACCGTCCCGTGATCGTTAATGACTCCAGAGACCAATTACGTGGAACGTAATGAATTAAATTACACTATGCTGTGAAGAAAATGAAACTAAATCTACATTCTCCATGTTTGTAAATAAACTTGTATAATGGTGTAAAAACAGTTTAACATTTTGGAAGATTATTAAATAAGTGGAAATGTTACAAATATAAATAACTAATAAATGCTTTTTATCTCACAGTTGCACACTCATGAAGTAGTAGAAGTGTGTGCTAAGATCCTTTATCAAGTGGAGTTGCAACGAAACACACTCGAACAGATGTGGGGATTTAGCGTTGAGGCTGAGCTCATTGAAAATGCGGAAAGGCAAGATGAGCTGTGTTGCTACGTCAGTCGTGTCGAGGACAAAAGCGTCGCAATGCAAAACGGTATTTATCTAATCCAGCGATCGTTTACTGAGCACGAATCAGATTAAAATCATCGCTTTTATCAAACAAACTACATTATTATTCTGTTATATTCAATTGAAGCAAAATGTAGAATGGAAATAAACTGTTTCTCTTGTTCGCGGTTTTTTAAAAAAAACTGTTTTACTTTCGAATTGCAATAATTGTCTCCTTTGTCAGGAATAATCAAAGGCGACGAGATAATGGTGATCAACGGAGCGATCGTATCTGACCTAGATATGATGTACTTAGAGAGCGTATTACAAGAGGAGCTTTCCCTTGTCATGATGATGAGGTAAGTTTTGTTACAACTTTTCGCATTATTACCTTCAAATTTTTCCGACCGTCGTCTAAGTTTACCGTCTGTCATTTATCAACTATGACAGATGCGTTCGGAAGTGTCGTTTCGTATTATTCACGACGGCGGTAGCGTGTATTGAGAGAGAAAAAGTGGATCAAATTTCGCTTTGAATTGTAGAAAGTCCAGAAACAGGAAACTGAAAGGCCGCGATTTAATATAACGGAAGTTAAGGTAAGGCTCGGTGCGCATCGTACTGAGGCAGAGTGGAAGGCCTTCGCAGGCATTTCCCGCCCTCATACACCTGACCTTTTGCGACCGCGACAAGTTTACTGAAGCGCTCGGTGCGACCTACATACACCCTCGCCCTGCGGCCCTCGCCGGCCGCCACCTGGCAGGGTGGCCGCTCTGCGTCACACCACACCGCCTATTGTGAGAGTCCGCAATAGAGCCTCCTGACGTCTACGCGCCGCGTGAATTAATGTATCCTGACAAAATAGCCACCTTCATATATTCTCTCTCGTCACCATGTTATTGTTCTAAACTGTTTTGTCTGTTTTGTCGATAAAACATCCTCGCGTAAGCTAACAACTACACAATAGCTCGGTAAACCGCGGTAAGTTTATCATAATCGTTCAGAGGCCTTGTCTGTTTTGTAAGGTTTTTTAAGTATAACGGAAAAACATTTTTTCTTAATAACCGTTCTAAATAGTTGTGTGATTTTTTAATCTCATTATATAGACAATTTTAATCTCATTATGTTATACCAGCGGCAGCTGGTTAAGCAAACTATGCTCGTTAAGCAAACTGCTACACCATTTAACACCATAATAATGATATTTTAAAAAATTCTTATACACCGCTTACTAAACTAATGAACATTTTACAAAATATTCTAACAATTATAAAAGTCTTAAGACAACTTTACCGGTACATTTTAGTGTTATAAATTAAAATGAAAACAATTGTATTTAAAAGACTTCTTAGACCACTCTTTAACTGTTAATATTGAATATTAATAAAACGCTGAACGTAGGTCGTCTCGTACCGAACCACCGGAGCTGAGCGGTGTAATGCGTGCCGCCACAGACGACATAATTGATTCCCTGGTCTGCCCACCACCACCCAGCGAGCCGCCCGTCATTTCTGATGACATGATTTCCGGCCTCATCGTACCTGCGCCGGCTTGGAGTAAGTACAATACGTATATGTCCGTCCTACATGCTTATCCCAAGTATGCCACACATCCGACCACCGCCGCAGGTATAGGAACATACTAGTAGTTTGTGAACATATTGGTGAGAGTTCAATTATTCGCAAACAATTAATACCGATCATTACATAACAGTATACCGAATCAATATACCGACGCAAACAGTAGCAGTATCCAATTAAATTTAAATTGAAATCAGAAATTGAAATCGTAGTATTTTGCATAGTTGTTTTAGCGGGCGATGTAGATTGTTTTATGATTTCCATTCTGCCTCTGCTGCTTAACAAGCAACTCTTCAATCATTTTCTATGTATTACTTGGCATGGGTTCCAAGGTAAAATTATAATATCGTGGCTGCTAGCCAATAATTTGATATTGTAATAGAAACCATACCCACTTCACTTTTTATATAATGTCACAAAACTACATTATACTTATTGAAGTAATCAATTATATTTCTTAAAAATTGTTGAAGTTAACGTAATTTTTACACTATTATATATGTTTATAATGTAAACTGGCTTAATAATATCGAAGTGTATTTGAGAAATTCTTAGAAAAAACTTAAAATTGTACACTTAACATTGCTCGTTCTATATGACGATTTTAGTTTCAAATTTATAAATCATTTTGTTCTAATGTCAAGGTAAGGTTTCTTTATTAAGCAATAAATTTCAGTAAGAGGAAACAGATGGTATTATCTTGTAAACATAAATAATTTTAAGTTAATCTCTTCATCCGTTTGCAACGTTATATCATCCCACTCCACGCCTGTTTTGCCATTTATGCTATTTATATTAAACTTACGGAAATATACGAGATAGTTAAAAAAATATTATTTTAATATCGGTAAAGAACAAGTACAAAATAAATAGACTGTTTAATGTATATAAAGAGTATTTTCTTTTGCTGAATTTTATAAACATGATTTTTTTTTTATATTAGAAACATTCCTGTACGCCGCGGTGCGCAGTTCAAACATCAGCACGTCATTTATCATTCCTTTCATAATGCTTACATGGCACATACACGAATTAACATAAATTAATCTTGTGAAATGTACACGAAACGAACATTATCAACCCTGTGCTGAATACAGTCGATTAAAAATATGGGAAATAATCCGAAAGTCTATTGATTTTTGATTTTCTTGTTAAACTAAAGTCTAGATTATCATAAATATTCTTTGAAAATAACAAACTTACAATTTTTTTAAAGAAAAATTAAATTAATTTCGCGAGCGTTTGCCCCTAAACTGAACAAAAATAAATGAGAAACACTCATGTGGGGAAGTTGAAATTCGTACTCACTTAGAAACAAGTATACACTCAACGCGGCCTCAAATGAAGGCCGTGACCCTTTCCGTGGGCTATTTGCTTGTGCCTGCTTCTGACGTACCTCGACCAAAAAAGCACATTGTGTCACTCCCGTGTTATAAAGCGGCCTCGACATGAAAGATGTAATTTTTTTTGCTGCTATTGAGTTCCCACTGTTTTCATTAAACGCTGCAGCCTGTGTCTACAGGGTATCTTCTATTTTATTCGAATTTGTTCTACTGTACATTTCAACAATAAATTGAAGTAATATTTATAGATAATAAAATTCAAAGTCTGTCATATAGTTATATGGTTACATAAATCAAACCAAACACTTATCTATGACAATACTCATACTCATAAATTACATTTATACAGACTTAATATTACTAAAACACCAACGTTGTTTGTTTACCTCTTTGGTGTAGCAGCGCTGCATCTGATAACGTAACAGTGGTTTTTGTGTGGTGATATGATCTCTCGAAACTGCCTGTCTGGCTACTATATTGTTAAACAGCTGCTACAATAGAATTGACACGTTTTGGCAGAGAAGTAAAAGTAAGTCAGAGTGTTATAGATGAGCACACCTCTCTAAACAACATGATAAAATCGCTGGCTGGGAGTTTTTGGATCAAAACAGCACAATACTGTATTTTGTGTAATTCATTACAAGAGACCTATGTCCAGCAGTGGAGGTTAAACTATTAAAATGATGATGATGACACCTCACGATGTACGGTCTCATGTTACTTAACTGCATGTGAAATTTAGATCAAGGGATAGCATAGGCTAACCATTGACGAACAAATAAATTGCGTTTCATACAGGTAAAGAATTATACAGTCCCGAAATAGACACACATGGTGATTCTGCGAGCACCGGACCTCCTAAAGTCAGTTCTAGAACTAACTCATTCGAAATCGAAAATCTTCTCAAGGTAATTTTGATATTATTTTGTTTGTAGTGTTACTTTAAATGTTTTTTATTTATAATGTTTTATAGCTATCCTTCCAATTAAATAGAGGAAAATTTTGAAGAGTCTACGAGAGAAGGACTGTTTATTGATACCAATCCTCCTTAGTAAGTCGAATCAAGCGTAAGTAATGACATTCTACCATCGAAGTATTCCATCATGGTATAATATAACTAAGCTGATCCATTGATGATGATTAAGATTATAGTAGTAGTTAATACATTTAAATATATAAAAACTCTTCATTTTGTTATTCAAAAAATAAATTATTGCTTTTAATTTTGAAGAGTGCGGAACAAGTAACGGGTTGGTGCCGGTCACCAGCGGACACCCGACGGGGCAGTCCCACGGGCAGCCTGGCGAGCGCAGCGGCAGGCACCCCATCACGACATCTCTCTGACGCTGATAAACTCCGAAAGGTTCTCTTAGAGCTCGTCGACACTGAACGCGCCTACGTAAAGGTATAATTTATATGATGTCATCACACAATTCTGAAGTATATTTTGTTTAATAATATATCAATATAAACAAGTTACGTTTTAATTCTGAAGGACATCTCCACTTTTAAACTTATTATTTACTTTCAGACTATCAGTTCGTAGCTTCTAGAAAAAATATCTACTTAAATAACGATATTTAAATACAGATACAACCTATTACTCACATGATATAAAATCCGATTATGGTTTTATTCTATCTTTACGTGTTCATATTAGGTTGGCACTAGTGAACGTTGTATACATATAATTATTTCGAAATATATTAGACAATGTGGTTTCTTTAATAACTTCATTTCATTTTTGGACATTGATATACAAACGGTAAAGCTTTTAATTTTTTCATTTACAAATTCTTCCAGTTATTCATAATAAATATCTTTATCTTATAATAATGTAATAAAACTGAATAAGAACGAGAAACAAGTTATTTAATTGTATTGTAACTGTTCAAACTTATTAATTTGAAAAGTTTGAATCGATTATGAAATATCCGAAAAGGCCGCGCCTGCGTCCTTTGACACCTGATACTCTAAACAAAACGATATTTTACAATAGGGTACTCAAGATTAAATATAACTTATTCATGAATACTCTATTGTAATTGTTGCTTTGTGTATTATCTCTTGCAGCACCTTAATAATTTACTGGAAAACTATTTGGAGCCTTTGAAAAAAGAAACGTTTTTGTCGAACGCAGAAATTAATGCTCTTTTTGGTAACATCCAAGAGATTGTGACATTCCAAAGGCAGTTCTTGCAAAACCTAGAAGAAGCCCTGGAAGCCGAACCCAACTTCCATCATTTCGAATTTTCGAATCAATTCAAAGTAAGTGGACATAACGTTTACATCTTAATATGTATAATCCAGTGTCCAGTAATATGTCCATTACAAAGTCTTATAGTGGAAGGACATTAGTGGACATGATGATAATATATAATCCAATATAACTTATTGCTGAAATTTAAATTAATTTCGCAGAATGTACTCTTTGCTGTTGGAAGTGCTTTCCTGTACTACGTCAATCATTTTAAACTGTACAGTTCTTTCTGTGCTAGTCATAGCAAAGCCCAGAAAGTTTTGCATCCAAGTAAGTATATTATTAGTAATAAAGTTTTAATTAAAAATATATTCATGCCAATACTGTTACGAAATATTCACTTTTAAAATAACTGACAATTTTCTCACTAGACGAGGGCAATCAAGCTTTACAAGAGTTCTTGGCTGCTCGTAACCCGAAGCAACAACACTCATCAACTTTGGAGTCTTATTTAATTAAACCAATTCAACGGATCCTTAAGTACCCATTATTACTACAACAGTTAAGGAACTTAACTGATGTTAATTCTGATGAGCACCTTCATTTAGTAGGTAAGCATATTTTTTGCTCTTAATAAATTTCTTGAAGTTAGTTTTATCCATTAATTTATTTCAACACTACCTAGTTATTGCTACATTTCTGTTGATAGATATCGTCAAATTCTAGCGCCTATTTTTGTCGCCAAACTGTAGTAGGTAATCCTTACTGTGTACCAGTTTGAAGAGCGTTATAGCTTGGTAAATAACTAGGGTCTACAACGCCACGTGCACAATGTTGTGCTCATTTCGCCGTTCCATTCCTTAGTAAATATTTATATAATCACAAAAAGTTTTTGATATTATTTAAACATAATATTGTTATTGATGTTTACAGAGGCATTGAAAGGAATGGAAAAAGTTGCAGAGCATATTAATGAAATGCAAAGAATTCATGAAGAATACGGTGCTATATTCGATCACTTATTTAGGCAACACCAGAAGTCTTGCAAACAACCTATAGACCTCAGTCCTGGTCAGTTAAACCTGAAAACTCATAACGTATTTTTTCTTGTTGTATATCTACTACATGTAATTGTATTTATCTTACAGGTGATTTGTTGTATTACGGCGGCGTAGAATGGTTAAATATTTCAGATTTCTTAGGAAAAATTAAGAAAGGATTAGAATTACACGCTATGTGTTTTGTTTTTAAATCTGCTGTAGTCTTTCTGTGCAAAGAAAGATTAAGACAAAAGAAAAAGTTAATGGTAATATTTAGTTATAATACGAAGTCGTTTATGTGCGTTACTTTTGTCATATCTATTTTTAACTTTTATTACAGGGTGTATCATCGAAGAATAACTCTAACGAGGTCGAGATAATCCGATATCAAGTATTGATTCCGGTAACAGAAGTCCAAGTACGCGCTTCGTCGGCCAAGGACATGGATAGTCACTTCCTTTGGGAACTAATACATCTTCGCAGCCAACTGCAACGTCGTTCCGAAAAAGTATATGTATTATCTAATAGGTTCGTATTAAATATGTCTTACTTTAATCATATAGAAAAACGTTCATTAAGGATATTTATGTAACAGTAACGCACGCAAAAACAAAAATTCATGGAATGAAATTTACAAAATCAAACAGTTTACAAATATCATTTACATCATTTTGTTATAGTCTTCCGTTTTCAAGGACGCTAGAGCTAGCTAAATTACTTAAGTATTTAGCTAGCTCTAGCGTAGCCTTTATATCTTATGTCTTAAGGCGACGTGCACAATATCATGCAGTGTTCAAATTATCACTAAGTAACAGTGATTCGACGCTTAGTTGAAGTTAAAAAAATATGTTTAGTATACAATACCACATTGAACTATTAATTTTGTTGTAACGCTCGGCAGTACCGCGGACTTCCGTAACGCATTCCTGAAGACAATCCGTCAGATCATTCGTGAATCTGTGCGCAACATGTCGCTCCCGAGCTCTCGGCCTGCACCGACGCCGCCGCGAGCGCCGCACACACTGGAGCGCGATCGCGAACGTTCAAAACATCAGGTAAATTGATCCGATATTGACATCTCCGTTACGCTTCACGCCAAACATGTTGTTAAAAACTTATTAATTTTAACACATAAAAGAGATTGAAAAATCCTGCAGATTAATTTGTGTCCATCTGCGGCGTATATGTATAGCAGTACTTTAATTCGTATATTTCGACTTTATTTATAAAATATTTACAGGTACACGTGATGCAAGGATCTCAAACACTTGGAAAAACTAAAAAACCTAAAACTACTGGACAGCGTTTATCTGCCGGCAATATAGAGGTTAGTTTGAACGTGTATTTAGTCAACGAGTATAAAGTCATGTTCTAAGAACTTCTGATAACTAACTTAAAAATCTGTCTATACCTTAGGTTGGTGATTTATCGCGAGAGAATTCACAAGATGCCGATGAACCTCCGCAAGATGTTTCATCAGACGAACCTACGTTCAGGACACGTAGCAAGACAGTTAATGACTCTTCTGGTAAGATATTATTCTACATACTATTATATTTTGATTTTAACAACAGATAAAAGAATATGTTATCAATTTTACAAACTGTTATGTGTTACATACAGAAGTAGAAGTAAATTAACTCTCAATTTTTCTATTTCTGCAGATAGTAGCAGCAAAAGGACACTTCCTCCTCCCCCACCGCCTACCGATACCGAGAAGTCAGACCCTGGTTCTAAGTCAGAAGGAGAAGAGGAACCACCACAGCCGCCTACCAAGAGAGGGTTAGGCAGAACTCCTAACCATCTCACATTAAGGTATCAACATATGTATGGGTTAACATCACAATTGACAAATACACTGCACCTACACAAATGTGAATTGGACAAACTCTCCACACTTTCACGACATTTATTTATTTTTAATATACTGTTTTCAAAATTTATGTAGGTTTAAATGTTCCTACTCATACATATGTCATTACTTTCCCATAATTATATTATTAGTGCAATGTGCATGGTTGTGTACAAGATTCTTTATATGTATTACAGCACAACTTCAACTTTAAGCGCCGGTAGTACCGGAAGTCAAGCAAGGTTAATCCAGTCCTCCCATCAACCAACTCAGTACCAGCCAGCTATGGTAAAAGAACTAGGTAAGCAAGAGTCACATTCACTGAAATCTTCACCAGAGCGTAAAAACACATCATATTCTTCAGAGAAAAAAATTAAAGTAATTCGTTCAGGAAGTGGCAGCAGTATTAACAGAGATAGATCCCCTAATCGGTCCATGGATCCTTCACCTGATAGAGACCGAGTCACTAAAGTTATCATTTGCAAATCTCCTAACAAATCTAGTTTAAAACAATCTAAAACCCTTCAAAAATCTCCGAGAGGCAGTTTCGATCAATCTCGGTCTCCACGAGATTCAATGGACAAGTCTAGATCACCGCAACAAAGTTTTGATGGTACAAGATCTCCTCGCGGGAGCATAATGAAATCGCGCGAGAATAGTGTTGATCGTGCAAAATCACCTAAACCTGCACCAAAGAAGGGAATCATGCGAACGCCACAAGCAAGTTTCGATAGATCGCCTTGCAAGTCACCTAACGTCAGCCGTCGATCTTCCAGATCAAGTGGCGATAAATTAGCTAGAATAGGAACAAACTCACTTGATAGAGTTTCGCATTACTCTCAATTAGCCAAAGTGGAAGATAAAGCAATAAAAATGGGCATTGTGGTATCAAAATCAACTGAATCAATTACCAAAGCCATTGAACATCCAACTTGCGTACAGTGTTACCTCTCAGGAAAAAGACAGAATAAACCATCCTAGCATAAGGGGAAGGGCAAGTTCCCCAAGTCCCGTAGAAAATCTCTAACTACACAGTCTATACTAGTAACATCAGATCGCAGTAGTGTAGAAACTTTAGATGGTATGGGTCACGAGCGCGGAACTTGTCCTTCCTTTAAACAAACTCCTATAAGATATGAGTTTGATCAAATACATGTTTAAAGCCCCTTTCGCTTCAATATAATGTAGCCATAAGAAATAATGATGTAAACTTTAATAACAACCCGAATACACTTCCAAATGTCCAGAAAATTAGATTACAAGTGTAGTTGCTAAAAATCGTAATAGGAATTGAAATAAACCATAATAATTACTAAATTTTGAATTCATTACTAATAAAAAATAATAAAAAACCAGGAAAAAATGTTATGTACATAAATTGACAGAAAATTTGTCCTTGAACCTATTTGACAAAAACTTGAGCGAATTTTTCTGCTATTCAAATACTTATTTACCAGGAAGTGGACGTAAATACAAATAAAACAGCAAATTGTAAAATAAATAATTGTTATCAAAGATCAACGTAATATACAAACGAATTGTGTCCAAACAACGATAATACAAATTAAAAATATTATTGACACAAATTTAAAGAAAACATTTGAGACAATTATATTCTTAATTTTTGGACAATGGTAACAGACAGCTTAAATGACTCAAATCTAGAAATTTGGATAATTATTTACATTGTTATTAAGCAGATATAATAACAATAGTTTAGAAACAAATTAAATACGCATAGGCCCATTTAGGTCTTATGCCTATTAAGGTTACGGAACGGTTAGGACCTAATAGGTCCAGCAGCGGACGTTTATCGGTTGAAAATGATGACGAACAACAAATGTCTAAACGCAAAGATTACTTTGTTGACTAACTTTATAATTACTGACAAATTCTTGATAATCTACCGACTTTATGAGCGGGGTGTAGACAATGAAACTATCAAATCACCTACCTATACACATGTACCCATATAATTAGTCCAAATAATTAGTATAAACTTATGTCTAAACCATATTCAATTTTTTTCATATTTGTAGATTCTTAATAGGTAGACGAGAATAATAAACATAAGAATAATTAGATTTAACTACAAATTATAATTCTAGATAGCTCCAAGTATGTTACATTATAATGGCTGTGGAATCGTACTGATATTAATCAATAATCATTTTATTCGTGAAAATTTTCTCTCTTAATATTTTAACTCGAATGTATCCAGTGACACATTCTACTAGGTTAATAAAATATTACTTATTGCTTAGACCGCCATGGATTTGTACCATTAAGTCTTCCACTTCTAAATGTCTATATTTATTGATATATTCATAATTTTGTATTTATTTTTGTATATTTTTTTCAGTACCTGCTTAAGCTAGGATTAAGTTAATTACTTAACGACTTTAAATTACGGCTGACCACAACTTTCTATTATTTATTTACAATATTCAAATTATTATACAAATTTATTTTTGCCATATAAGTGATATAATTTTTTATTAAAATTTATTATAACTTCCAATATGAATAACTAATAGTAATATTATAATCATAAATGCATGTCGTAACCTATACACGTAAATGTAGTTAGTTTCCAAAGAAACGCCGAAACTTTTCAACGCAAATATATCTTAATGCAAATATGGGCAAACATATTATAATGTGATAGTTAATAAAATAGGCTAGCTCTCTATGTACTTGCATATTCCTTCCGTAACTTCTTAACATAATTGAACGTAGAAAAAATAAAGATCTCTCTGTACACGTAGTGCTTCTTAGCCATGCACAGTATCTCTGACAAATAATCTGACTTGATGCACTCGGCTAATTTTAGGATTAAGACAATGAAATACAATTGGCACGGCTTAGAAATATACATTTAAATTATACTCTTATTAGATATTTCAATAAAATAAAAAAAAACTAGTGCTTCAATCACAACACACTGATCCTTCGATGTTTGTAATTTAATTTGAATGTTCGATGACAATGTTGACTGCTGGTAAAAATGTTATCCTTGTCGCCCCCATACAATAAGCTTGTCATAATCAACGCGACGAATTGAAATCGAGCGAATGCTTGTAAGTTTTCAAACGGGCCGCCGAACCTACGACAACATTCATCAAACATTCAACTCTTTTTACGCGATACCCTGGCGATCGGTGCGAAAATTATTGCAAAATCCAGAAAAAAAAAATTCGGAACGTGAGCTGACGTTAAAGTTGTTTGTGAAAGAGTTTGGTGTTTGGTGTGTTGTAGGATCGCCCGTGTGGAAACCGCGCGACACAATGTGCGAGGGTGGAGCGGCGGGCGCGGGGGCCGGCGCCCATACCGCGCCCACCACTCTGCCTCGCTCACAGCGCCCGGCGCCGCGCGCTCACCACCTCTCCGCCAGCCGCAAGTCGCTCGCCCCGGACCATCGCCACTAACAACCCCCCAAAAATTCACTCATTACGTCGTTATTATTCCCAGTGTCTAATGTATTTCTCCTCTTATAACTCCCACCACCACTGTCCTACATTTATTTTATTAACGTAAAAAATTATTGAAACTAACTTAATATATACTTTCTGAACTGTTTGTTTAAAATGATCTTCTGTGAATTGCTTTTTAAACTTCCTTCAAAAAGATTTTGTTCGGTTCTATTCTTAAATGTTAAATATCTTTAATGGCTATTATTAAAATTATAACGAAAGGGCGACCCCCTAATTAATAAAATGATAACAATCGGTAACTGATATAGGAATTGCTCTATAGGCACATAGCCTCTCAAATAATGCTTAGCTTATCTTATATTCTATAATAAAATAACAATTTAAATTAAAATACATTCTTGCTGAATACAGGCAACATACTGTTCTGGTTTGTTTTAGTTCTAAACAATAATGTTCGTTCGCAAATTACATGTTTAATGAATTTGTTACACTGGCAAGTAAATAACTGCTAGATTAATTTCTAAAAATTATTGCCTTAGAACTTTAAGTTAGTTATCTCTCCCTTTATACACATTTTCAAACCATAAAACGAAGCTCAAAGATTATTTTTATATCCACTTTGATATATTATATTTAGTCAAATCAAAAAAAAAAGACTGCGTGATGCTGTTACTGAAATGTTCCGTTGATTTAATTATTTAAACGAATGGACAAATGTATGATTGTAGAGTCGGAAAATTTATGCACTTAATAATATACTTATTGCGGGGTCATTGGGTGACACAATTAGAAAACAAAAAAAAAATAAAAAAATTGACGTAATGTATAATTCACAATGTAGTTCCAATTCTGCTCTAAAATAATGCTATCAAACACATATATAATTAACTGTCATAGACACTAAGTTTTATTTATACGTATAAGATCTACAATGAATCTTCTTATGTAAGTTGATCGTATAATTAAAAATAATGACAATATCAATAGAAAAACAAGATATGTAACAATTGTTACATAACATTAGTTTACTTCAGACATAGCTTGTAAATGAAAACTAAAACAACAACAACATATTCTCCTGCCTATTGTTTAATATTTAAACCGGTAAACATCTATCATTCCTCTGTACGTTTTAGTTTTCATTTCCATTATTTATGTTCAAGTTTATTTAAACTTTATATAGAAAACTTCTCTTTACCGTGTTTAAAATGAAACAAATAGCAGAGATTAATAACATGATTCTGTAATTAAAGTAAATATAGACGTAAAATACATTAAAAATATCCTAAAATGATTTCCACTAGTAGTACTCTAAGACATTTATGTTCTATAACTATGTGAAAGCTCAACTTTCGCAACATTTCTATAATGGACTCGTGTGCCAAATTAGATAAACCTTAATACATGTGCTTGTTAATCACTGTTAACGTTATACATAAATATATCGTCAGAGTAGTTAGCTATAATCAACGTGCGTTTCATTTCACATTATCGACACATATACACTACTACCCTGTAGTTCAAAATGCACTTACCCTATGGAAAAAATACACTAGGTAGTTTTTATAATAATTTCTCTTCGTGATTCGAAAATTCGAAAGTTCTATCATAGGTTAGGCGAATGGTGTATCTATCGAGTATCCAATATTGTGTATGAAACGTCAGCGGATAATATTTACAAATACTTTATCAATTCGTTTAAAATCGTGAACAAATCTGTGAAATGTATGTAATTCTATTATTTTCTTGTTAATACAGTAAGTTAACTCCGTTGAGTTGCTAATAAGCTTTAAGAGTGTATTTAATGTTTTCCTGTAGTTTTTTTGTATATATAAACATATTTTCTTAAATACTATACTTACCTAATATTTTGAATATCTTACTTATTTATCGGAAACAAATCTGTTAAACAAATATGAGTTGCAGAAAGTATATCGTGTAATGGTATCCTAACCTTCATTAAAAATTTTAAGCATGTATCTATCTATTTATTAATTAATAGCATATATCATTATGATTTACGTATTCAAATAATACCATCACTGTAGAAAATAACATAAGCTTTGGTTACGTGTACATACCAAACATGGAATTTTAGATGAAATGAAAAAAATTATAATTAACTTTCTTGTAAGATATTTTTTCATTAGAATTACTTTTGTATTAACTTCTGCAAACCGAATGAAACAAAATATATATAAAAATCCTAAATTTGAACTTATTTAAAAATGATTGTGAGTGAACATATCATTGATAAATAATTTATATATAAATGACAGTTATATATATATGACAGCTCACAGATTTCTCACGATTTTTAACGAAGCTCCTTAGTTTTAATTATTTACAGAGATTTCAAATTATTGATCATATGTATTATTAATATATAGATATTGTAATTGTTTATTATCGGAGCCACAAAATATTGCATTTATATTTCAAAGATTATGTCTCGTTTGAAAGATTGTTTTTTTTTTTTTGTGATTTAATGAAATAAAACCAGTTTATTAATATACATATGTTAAAATATTCGAATTTAATAATTACGAACTTATACACTCAATTTATAGATATTGTTATACTAAGAAAATGTAATTAATAAAATGAATAAACAAATATGAGTGAAAAATTAAATGAACAAGAAACTCATTAATTGCTATTGTATTTCATACTTCAATGACATTTGAAATGTAATGTAGGAAAATGAATGGAATATATAGAAAGACTTATTGAAGTAAAATACGAAGGTAACTAACGTTATAATAGGTATTGTTTTGTATAATTTGCTCTCAATACTTTGCTGTCTGTTCATTTGTAATATGATTTTGGACACCTTTAATAATTATAACTTATAATGGTTTTATTGGTGACAAAATACTTTAGTGGGTACATTGAAAAGGGATGAACTTAGTGGTATAATATTAAGGCAAAATTATCTAACAAATTAAACATTTGTTGTAGATTGTTTTTGATATGATTCGTTGTTAACCGGTTGTTTTGATAACATATATTTAAAGTGCCTTTACGTGTTTAAACAACACGCGTGTGTTTCGGGTTGTTTCAATATTCAGTAAAGTATTTTGATCAAAATTAACCTTAATAATATTTTTTTTTTATCTAATATTTTTCTTAGCAGTCTTCAGTGGCTTCCTGCAATACTTCCTTGATTTATAATTTCACGCATGTACTTATTCATATACATATGTATTTGTATGTAATATATTAATACGTTCAGTGAATGTTGATTTGTTGAATTTTGTGACACATGTGAAATTAATTTTTATTGCTTATGAATAAATATAAAATGTAACTGTGGACTTTTTGTATTACTTCCTTATAAATAATATAGCAGCAAGACCTGTGAATGTATGATTGAATAGTATGTAATAAAGATTGCGTAACATAACATAAGCTTCTTATTAGTGGTAGTCGTCTGTGCCCGGATGGTAGATACCACCACAGCGACGGTACCCGGCGCGAAATAATGATTAAAATATCATTACCTATTGTTATGGAAGAAGCTGTAGCTCTGAAGTTATGAGACTTATGTGTAAATGCGACTTGCGCAAGACGGTGCTTAGTCAAACGTACCACTTTTTTAACTTAGTGAGCGTCCCGTTCGTGAAAACGTTTTATTAAATAAAAAAATCAACACACTTGGCTGGGGCAGGATATACTTAAAATAGGATCCGACAAGGCATATTCCTCAGAATTTCCTTTTTTTAACCTCAAAATAAAAGAATATACTTCACTGTGCTTATGTTCATGATATTCGATTTGAGAGAGAGACGAGTTCATTAGAGATTATACACGCTGATCTCTTTTAGAAAAAAAGTTATATATAAATACTTTGAGTAAATTACTAATCGAAATTAATTCTATAGTGGACCTATAAATTATTTATTTATATTTTCAACCTTGCCTTCATCAGAAAGTATATCGAACAGTGTTTCAGAAATTAACTACATCGCTTTGTTTCTGTTTTAAAATAAAACAATTAACGAAAGCGATTAACTAGTAGACAGAGGAAATAAATGTAAAAAAATATGCATGTCGTAAGTAATTGGTGTTTATTTTAATCAGTATATAACCTCCCGTAAATTAAACATTCCTGTGTTCACAATTTCAAAAACATAATTTTTCTATTACATCACTATTTTCTTAAATGATATGAATGAAATATCCAAAACATAATATATACATTTTTATTGTTATATTAGTAATACGTACACACAAAATTTTTTTTTGACGTAACGTGTAATGGTTGTACCAAATAATAAGGAATTTATTACTTTAAAAATTATCGAAACTAAACAAATGAGCTATTGAATTGTTTGGTATAAATATTTTCATATAATTTTTATTTTGTACTACGATATCATCAAAACAACTCGATGAGACCAAAGTCGTGATAATCAAAAAGGAAGTTTAAAATTTTACACACGAAGGAGAAATTCTACAAGTTATGGAATATTAATAACGCACACAAATTACACAGATGGTAGACATGATTATGATAAAGAGAAGAGATTTAAATAGGAAGCTCTATAATAAAGTGAATCACTTAGATAAATTTAAATTACGCTTCATTCGCATATTTCTTTAAAGTAAATTATAAATCCTAATACTAAAACAAATAACAATATGTCTATCTATGGAAATGTATATCATATATACATAATAATTGTGGCACAGACTACCTTTTGTTACAATACCATCAAAGAATTCAACTAAATATTTTTAACGAACTGACTATTACAAATTGAAAGAATTTTTATTCAAATAACATTTCTACAGAGGATATAATTGGACTATTTCTAAATAAACATGAAGCTTCTTGCAAATAACTCGATTCTCTTGATTGACAAAAAGCACCTACATACAGAACAAGTAGATATGAGATCATCTAATAAATAATATTAAATAAATCATTGGAAAATATGTATATTTTATGCAACAAAAATATATTTGGAAGGGGTTTACTTATACATCAATTCTTTTAGTTATATTGTAATGCTGCAACATCATACAATTGCGATTATTAACATTACAGAAAACGACTAAATTAAACAGATTACTAAAGAAAAATTTATTAACTATCTTAATAGATAAAATCTATAAACATTCACACAAATCAATCTATCTATTATATAATAACAAAGAACTATTAAATACCTAATGTATAGATGAAATCTTAATAATGTTCTATTAATTTTAAATAGAAATTAAATGTTTGTTATTACATATGTATCGTATTGTAACTATTAATTCCTTATCTAACTATTGTTGAAATAATTGTCTCAAAAGAAATTTAAACCATTCTATTAACTATCTGGTGTTCCTTCAAATTATGCTAGAATAAAATTCATCCTCCTAACTTCATATTATTAATAATTATATAAGGCACTCCATTAATTTTGCTGTTTTGTCCGAAGAGGTTTCTTTTACATTCTATGAGTTAAGATTTTTAATATAAATGAAGACCATTGGAAGTTACCAGTAAATTTAATCTACTTAATTTAAAAAGCCCTATAGAAAATGTTAGAATTCCGAAAGATAGTCAATGGGGGCTGTTTTCAACAATAATTGAAAATAATCATTAAGATTTGTACAAGGGTTGAAACTTATTCGCTTTATTTAGAAAAGAAATTTCGTTGTTAAATAACTAGTATGGAAGATGTATAATGAAATAAATCAAATCAACTACATTTAAGATACTTATATCAACAAAAAATTTAACATATTTATCACAGTTCTATAAAAATTAAAATAGGAGAGTACATATTTGCAATATGTAGTCCAAAAATTTTATTTGGATTTATTTTGTAAAATAAAATCTTTATAGAATGAGAAAAATTTAGAGAAAGACTTGTGACGTTGCATAAACT
Organism: Byasa hedistus; assembly: GCA_029286795.1. Lineage (NCBI taxonomy): Eukaryota > Metazoa > Arthropoda > Insecta > Lepidoptera > Papilionidae > Byasa > Byasa hedistus. Next base: position 5,762,812 of record JAGSMW010000008.1, read on the forward strand.
TTTGGCCCCTAATATGTAATTTAGATAAATAATCAATATTTCCACAAGTAATCAATTAAAATGTGTGAAATTTATACTACCTAAATATTTAGATGATTACCTTTATTGATCTTCTATACTTTAATCTAATTCGCCGCGACGTCTAATGGAGCCCCCCATTAAATTGAAAAGGAATCATAAAAGAGAAATTTTGTCAGAAATATTATATTAAACATGAATTTAAATATTATATTAATTGTATTTGTAGTAATAAACTTCTTAGAATTAATATTGGAAAGACGAGAAATTGTTAATTGTTACATCAACGACAAAAGAGTAACCAAAGCTTTTTAGTTGTTAATAATTTTCAATTTTAGATTATTTTCTTCTAATGTAATTTTCTAAAGAAAAAATGTTATGAAAGAGTGCAATGAGCCTGCAAATTTTAGATTTTGCCGGAATATTTCGTTCAATAACTTACGTGTTCTGATATCTCTACTTTTGATTTAAGGTCTCTAGTAATATTTAGCTAGGTTTTTGTGTAAATTTCGTTAAATTCCCTGGCAATGTTGGATTTCGTTGAGCTTGTTGCGCAGAGACTACTCTCGCGACAGGGTCGTGTATATTTCTCTAAACGTTGGTCCCTATAATTGCTGTTGTAATAATTTGATATCGTATCCACAGAGACATGGGGCGGGCGGGGGACGCCGCGCGGTCAGCGGCCGGGCTCTCCTAGTAAAGGCACATTGAATTATGATTCATTTGATTTCTATTCTTTCGCTGTAGGTACTTACCTACTATTTGCTACCTCCCACGTAACTCCAGTTTCCCTTTTTAGGGTAATTCTAAAACTAGTTAAAGGGAATAACTTACTTTTTTTTTCTACTATATATTATTATATAATATTATGTATATGAATTCAATGTCACACCACTATTTATCCATTGATCTAATTTCGTACACGTAAAAAATTTGTTATCACATCCTAGTTCTACGACATCGGTCATTACCGTCAATGTCGAACTACTTTTGGCAACATGGTGGTGGAACTACAATTTGTCTAATTTTACTATACGGCATTTCACCTAGATATGTCGCTCAATAAGCGACCTTTTTTAAAAGGTTTCTTCGCATTTGATTTCGCGCGCTGCGGGTGGCGATGGCCACTGCCCGTCAGGTGACCCATCCCAGTCTTGAAAGGTGTCATAAACAAAATTTTCATTAGCAACATCATCTATTTCATGTCCTACTTCAGCGCGACTGAACGCTTCCGCAAACTTCCCGATCTCAGTAGATCCGAAAGCTTGCTGAAACGCGGGAAGGGGAACTATTGGCGGCCTTTTTTCCTCGGGTGGAGTACTACGAGGATCAGCAAAGATGCACTCGCGTGTCGGTGGCGCTGGCTCTGGCTGCGACATTGTTCTGGCCGGGAACTCGACTACGTTACTATGTTTTGCATTATCACCGACGTACAATGCATCTTCGTAGACAGGATAGGTCATTGGTCTTCCTTCCGGAGGACACATTGGATTCGAATGAGTTAAATAAGAACCCTGAAAAGTTAATAAAATAATTTAAAGGTAAGGTTAAATAATTAATATTTTTTACATTATAACTGCCAAGTAAGTCGTCGTATGTTTCATCACACATGATGACCACGACCCTCAGTCATGAAATACGACTTAGAAGAAGAAGGTTAAATAATATCCATTTATAAAAGAATAGTTACTATAATTTAGAAGCTTGAGATAAAACTTTTTTTAAACAAGCAATATTATCTAATTTATGTGTTAATATCTTCACCACTCTTCTTATTTACAAATAATTTTTCAAATTAATATTAATCTATTAACCTTAATCATGCGACAGTCGGAAGACATATAACGCATCTGTTCCCTTGAGCACATGCCCCTGGAAGTCCAAGTGCCACTGACAGCATTGGCAGCACTCCATCCGTTTCCGGAAAAAACTCCCATCTAAAAATAATTTTACAAATTGGTATATACTAAATATTGCAAATGGGAGTAGCGGAAAAAAAATCTAGTTTTTTTGTTCACGGTTAAATGTTGTAATTTTGACGTTACTTGTGGGTTATTGATTAATTTACGTTCAATGATGTTTTTTAATCTGTTTAGGATAATAATTTAGATTAAGAGAAATGAATATTTAAGATCGATATTCAACGTTACTGGTGGTACATCTCTGTTGCCGAAACCGTTAGTTTTGTACCACCGCAGCTCTTATTTCTACTGCCAAACAGTAGTGTGCAAACGTTACTGTTTCGATTTGAAGAGCGTTGTAAGCTAGTGAAATTACTGGTTATAACGAGACTTCGCATCTTATATCTCAAGGCGAGGAGTGCAATGCGGTGCAGTGTATGTCATCCTAACTAGCGCCACGTTGTTATAGGCGTACGTGCCGCTTAACATCAGGTGAACGTCTTGCTGGTCTCGTCGCCCAGTGAAATAAAAAAAATGTTTCTTGTTTTTGAGTATGAAAACACAAAAATAAATTATAGGGGTCAAAGATATATTCGAGACAACAACAAACCTAAAAATAATGCAATTCACTTTTACTGCCTTCTTATTGCCGTTTTTTAATAAAAATCTATGTTTTTTTTTAAATACCTGATAGTGCGGCCACATGTGCGGCTCGCAGTAGCCGGCGCTGCGACCGTTCATGCCGCATTCTGGAGATGGCTGAAAATATTACACTAATATAAATTAGTTTAAGTATAAAATTTAAAGAATACATTTTATTTATGTAGCATTTTTATGGTACTAAATAAATACACAATTGTAGTTTATAAGCTATTGTGCCCCTAAATGTGCATATATTTACATGACGGCCATTGAACTGTTCGATGGAGGTGAAAGTACCTATGTGCTACATATAGCATTAATTATACATAAAAATTGTTAATAACTTTGTAATATTAATAATATTTTTTAGATTAACGGTTATAAGCATTAGCCCCGTTATACATGTAATAGGTGCCAAATAAAAAAAAAAGGATTTAAAGCAATAACTCGCAGAAGTCTTGCTTGAAACAGCTGTAACGTTTTATTGCATCTTAAAATTGTCCATATCACGGTTTAATGGATGTCCGAAGTTGCCGTTTAATATTTTTGAAAGACTTTATGTGATTAAAAAAAATCTATTTTAAATTAAAACAATGTAATGAAATTTAATGGCGTCTCCATGTTATGTTGTTCAAAATTAAAAAGTTATTAATAAATGTTTAAATTCATCAAATATGTTGCATTTTTAAATTATATACACTAATTTCAAACCATGAGTTCGTAAAGAAATATAGGCCTTTGCAAATTTCTTCAAGGTACCACAAACAGAATTAAAAAAGTCGTAATAAAAGTTATCAAATGATCTCCTTCAAATAAAAAGTAACATCGAATTTGTAACTGAAAAATAAAAGGAGAAAATAGGTAATTAGACGGGAGTAGTTTTCTCTATCGGTCCGCCAAATTTTTTTTTTGAAGAAGGCACCTCAAAAGTGATGATGTAATTGAGAATTTGGCAAGAACACTTAATGAACATTAAGCAACTGCAGGAATTGTTGAAGTTAGAAAACAGCTCAAATTCCCTATTTCATATTTTCTAGATTTCTAAATCTAAACTCTGATAAGAATGAGTTATTATGACGAAAACTGTTTTGTAATTTCATCAGCATGGGATGCTTTATAAATTGAACATAATATAACAATGCCATATTTAAGGCAGGGTAGAACGCAATGTGCGTTCACCATCTGTATGTTAGATAACCTTAAGTGCGGTAGGTGGTGTGCGGGTTAGGGAGAAGTAGGGGTGAAGCGACAGCGCGCTCGGTCGCGCCGCCGATCGATGTCCGTCACTCCCTGTGCACTTCTACGTTGCAGCAACTGCATCCGTCACATCTCACCCAAAAAACCACCATTGTAAGCTACTTAGAAAACTAATTAGCTATTAATTATTACATATTTGCTTTCATTACTAACTTCGAATGTCATTAACCTTTTTATCCTACCTAAATAACATAAAATTTCTATATGAATATAATCTACAAGATTTTCTTCAGAATTTAAAAATACAATTAACAATTAGAAAGTATGTATAAAAGTTGCCATATCTAAAACCGTTAAAATTTTACGAATGTTACAAAATGTTTTTAATAATTTCTATATCGTAGAAGACGCTACGTTGAACCGCTACGAAGCTACGACACTAAATGTAAACAGGTTGTACCTCAACTTTTATGATATAAAAATTAACTTTTTTCTGCCATTGAAATAATTATCGCGGTGTTGGTATCGTTTTCTGTATTTAGAAAACGTGAAAATAGAATTATGAATCGTTGTAACTATTGTTATTTAACAAATTCAAAAAGTCACCATTAAAATATATGTACAAAAATTATTCTTTTGTATGAGAACATTACAAAGTTGTGATATTATTGCATGCCGTATACAATAATGTTGTTGACTGTGTAATATTAAGTGAAGAATCGCCTTAGCAGCGAAAATAATTCTTCATTGTACAAAAACGAGTGAAGGCAACTCATACATGTACATTAGAGTAGTGGCGGGAGATTTGCGGAGGTTCTAACTATCGAGCGGCATGAGCGCGGCGTGAACCACGTGACTTATCGATCAGCGCGGCGCCCACGACACTCAGAAAAATCAACCGCTGACAGCTTTCATGGGCCGTCGCGCCCCGCGCGCCCCTACCCACCCTCCCCTCTGCCCACCAGCGCCGCTCCCGCCGCGCGCCCTGCGCCGCCCTGTGCCGCCCTGCGCCGCCCTCATTAGCGCCTTTGTACTGCTTACTTGTCGCGTAATACGAACCCGTAATGATACCACTTGCAACTATATCATACTTCCGACAAGATCCCATTCTCATTTTGATAATACTCATTTCAATTCACACAAGCGAACTTCCCAAATTCAAAGTTATCATGTAATAACCCTATTTTTGCTCTATCAAATAATATACGTTATATTCTTATAAAAAAACTTTACTTATTTAAGTAACATTGATTTAAACATCTCTTAATTTTTTTAACAAGATAGCCATTAAAGATTATTAGAAAACTTTATCTTACATAATATTGAAGTTCTATACGCATGTAGAGCTTGCTAATAACTGATCGTTTGACATTGACCTAAATATTTATGCAGATCTGTTAGGGACGATTTAAACTTTATATACAGCTACATAAACAAACCATTAGAATTATATAAGAAAAAGAAACGAGCTCAAGTCCATATGCATATGTAAATTTAATAAATTTTGTAATGTTGGAGTGCTCCAACCATTTTATTATAGTGAATTAATTTGAAACTTTACATAAATGTTTAACGTCAATTACATAGTAGTTAGTTATACTTAATCCACCTAGTTAACCTACGGCTTTGAAAGACATAAACTTTTACCTATATTTTTCAATTTTGAAATTTTAACCATGTATGTATAAAAAATCATCAGGTCCACTCCTGAAGGAAATAGATATTCTAACCTGTTGGCCCTACTGCTATTTTGCCGTTAGTGTATCTTAAAAAGCGACTAAAGAAGGTATAATTATTTAGTAAAAGCTGAAACTTTCGCACTTATTTCTAATGAATGAAAAACAAAGAAGTTATTGATTTCTTTTGAATTCTATATAATGATAGTTACAATCTTTGTACATTTTAATGAAAACTTTCTCCAATGTTTATTGAGATGCTTTACCGTTATCAGTGAATTGGTATTTACGTAGTTGTAAAAGGTGGTGTGATTTTTTTTTCATGAACACGTAATAAGCGTCTGTGTACGCACTTCATTAATCTTCGTTATAAATTACTGCAAAGTCATTGCTGAATTGTGAGCCACTTGTCGCAAACTCGTTCCGTGCATAGAGTACAAATATACAGATTTAACGATGATACGGGTATAAGGATGAGTAAAACGTATCTTACCGTTTGCAGGTGAGGCGAATGGTGCACGGGAAAGTGCGATCGCTGATCCCTGCGCGACAATGTCCTGCGTACACGCGAGTCCTTAGAAGCGTACCCGCCGTAATCTGGTGTATAATAAATATTTTATTAATAACACACGAAATCCAGTTCCTTTAAGTATGACCACTCAAAACTTTTACCAGATTTGTAACAGTTTACATAAAAATTTATTAGATATCGCCTTAAACTACCTTATCGCGGGTTGACAGGCAGAAAATGAAGCGTTATATCTGTCCGTTAAGTTGTAACACGAATAAAAAATATTACAAAATTAAAGGGAGGGCTACACTTTTGTCGTTGGTTCTGTAATCTATTGAGAAGTAATAATTTTTATAGAAACTATTTCAATTTTATCAAGATGTAGCAGCAAGGTTAAAAAATCATATGACTAATGTATATCCATTAATTAAAAAAAGTAAGAAATTAAATACTTTTGAACAGATTTGATGCAGACGAAGATACTTACATATACAAGATAATAACTTTGCATCTTTATAAGTATTCAGAGTTAAAAGTAATGTTGTAAATGTATATCTTGCTCAATCCCGCATACATCGTCCTGCCAGTCACTATACAATATATAAAAATGGTTTGTTATTTTATTTATATAGTACCATCGCAATAAAAATTTGTACTATGTAACGTCACGTGGTAAGTTATAACAAAGTGGATGAGTGAAAATATTCCCTGTTTTCATATTTGTTAATTACGATAGTGAATAGTACAATAATAAATAACTTGAAATCTTAAAATAGTGTCGTTTGGTAGATAAATTTAACGAATTCGATAATAAAACTTTCTTCGTGTGTGTCAAAATATAAATATGTCCGATTCATATAATGCTTTCAGCGATAAGAGTTCTCAAACAATATACACTATTTTTTTTAATTCAACTGATCGAAAAAGAGTCTTTACTAATAAAATCATAAAGTGAAATATCTTGTAAGTTAGAAGCAGTAAGCATTTTAGTAACATAAACGTATGTCATAGAAATTATTCTCACATTTTTTGATTTTCAGACATTATGCACTTCGTATTTTTGTCGTACTTTTAATGTACGTCTATAAAACTGTTTAATAACTGTTAAAATACTTAACATGTTAATATTACGTTGACATCTACAAAAGATTTAACGATGTAAATTGAAATACAAATCGCTTAATGTCGCGCTCGAGTTAAATTGCGTGTTAAAGGATCTTATCTCCATATTCATTCATTACGCTGTTTATCCCACTTTGCGCCGTTTGACTTTTAAACTTTTATTTTATTAATTGAACTTTTTCAATCATATAAAAGCTTATTATTTTATTTTAAATAGCAAACGACCAAAAAGAAGTGCACTAAACAATTACGGGTAGTAAATTAATACAATGGTGATCTTTATTAATTATTTTTTTAACAGTAGTCTTTAAAAAAACTATACTAAGTATTTTTTAAATAAATATTTGTGCTGTAAAATATCCTAAATTTATATTTACTTACCAATACATTATATAAATTGTATTTAAAATCATCTAAAAATACAGAGGAATTATATATCTTTTTGTCCTGATTTACCCAAAAATGTACCAACATTTATTTTTGTAGTAAAAATAATATAAGAAACAAAAGTTGTTGTAGGTGACTCTTTTACTTAAATTTAAAATTGATACGAAATCATACGGTATAGTTTACTGCGCAACAAGCATCTATGGAAGTGACGCATATGTAGGTGCATGTTCATGCTCAAAAAATTTAAGCAAGTACATGTAGATGTACATCTGCATAGTAAAAGTGCGAGTAGCGACGGCGTCGCCGCCTGCCTTACGTACTGCGCGCACGAAGTTAGAAGCGAGAGGCAACGCGGGCGTTAGTACCCCGGTCAATATGTAGAGTGGCGGTACGGGTTGTGCGCTGTGTGGGCAATCAATCGCATCCGGAGAGGGGAGGGGGACCACCTGTAGAGCGAAACACCCCCTCCTCCTCTCCAATCCCTCCCGTCGTCTTCCGACTTCGACACGTGACGTCGACGCGGAGAAATCCGCCCAAACGTAAACATTAATCCTTACTTCATACTTCATTGTTCAGAATGTCGCCGCGCCACGCGTTCAGATTCCGATCCCACTCGTATTGGTAAACAAACATCGCAGACTGCTTGTGTACATTGAAAACGAATTGCACAGTCGCTGTGCCTGGTAAAATATGTTTATAATTCAATTATCATACAACTGTTCAGAATGTAAAAATAATGTATTTTAATTCAACGTACGTATATTTAACCGAACGGTCGCATATTACAAAATACTTTATACATTTTGAACTAATCTATTAAAAAATTTAATGGTTCCAAAAGTTTAATAACGATAAATTCTATCGTCATGGAGAAATGTCAACTTTCCGCACATTTACTGTCAATCTCTAACTTAATTTTATTTTGTATTTCGTTACAACTTTATATGAAACAAGAAATGTTGAAATATCATAGAAAGTAATTGTAATAATGAAAAAAAAAAACTTGACTTCGTAGTTTAGTCACATGAATAGACATTCTCTAAAAGTTAGGAAGAAATTTCCCAGAACAACTGTCTAAACGAACGAAACCTTCTAAACTTTCTAAAAGTTTTCCCAATCGCTTATTGTACTGCGAAAATTTCTCAACTCATTTGCCGTATTAAGTTATTTTTAGGTTTCCAAGTAATTATCATGAGATACTACGTAGAGTAATTATTATTAATTGAATTTTTAAAACAGTATAATAAATACAAACCCATCGGCATAGCATGCTCATTGTGGTGCGTGTGCGTCGCAGGATAGTCGTAGCGGTGATAACGAGCGTAAGGGTCGTGCGCGTGCGGCGCGTAGTAGGAGTGCGCGTAGGGCGCGTAGGGCGCGTAGGGCAGCGCGTAGCCGTAGCTGTCCCAGCCGGCACTCGCGTACTGCCCGTGCGCGTGGCGGAACTCGCCGTAGTTGCAGCAGTCCATGGCTGTGCGCCTACGCAGCCGGCAGCGCGCTCGCCGCAGCCCGCGCCGCCGGCCATGCTCGCCGACGCACGATCATCCGCATCACTTCTACTCGCTCACTCTACTTCGATTATACTAGAAAAATTACGTACATAATACTGTTGAACAAATTATCATAATTAAAAGTCAACAACAAACATGACGGGAGAACAATTTCAAGTGTTCGAAGTTCGTGTTGAGTTACGCGGCGGGAAACGGCGCGACTGCGACGTTGGTTAGCGAAAAGAGGTCGTTCGAGTTTGCCGGCGACTGCGAGAGATTTGGGCGAGGAGGGGGCCGGCGGGCGGGGCGAGGTGAGGCAGGCGCTCGCCGCCGCTCGGCGCAGCGCGGCGCTCGGCGGACGCCGACTGAAGGCGGCGCGGAATCGATACGCCGACGCGTGCCCGCGCCCGCACTACCTGCCCGCGCCCGTATTGCGCGCGAACTTTGTCTTCCCCAACGGAATTTTATATTTAGAACCATGGCGAAACAATTGATCAATACTTTGCACTATTAATTAGTACACACTTTCGCTAGTATTGTGCGAAAATAGACTCTCGGGGAAAAGTATTTTTTCTAACACTGCTTTAACAAATTATCTTAACGACAGCGACAAGTTATGAAGTAGATTATAATATGAATATTAAAAAAGTTAAAAGCACCGATGTGAAGATGTGTATCTTATTCCAATTTTATACAGGATATAACTTCCAATTTTAAATTGGAAAACTCTTACGTAATTAAATACTGAATTGTTTTGGATCAAAAGATTTGACAGGCACTATTTAAATTTCTTTTATGAAAAACAAAATTGAATTATTAGAAATACAGTTTGCAATAAAATTGAGCTTTTCATAATGTGGCAAAACTTACAAAGTTTTATCGAATTGCGCGTAGGTGTTAGTGACCCATATCGTCGATAGTCATGCGGCGCTTCACGCACCCGCCCTGCGTCCTTCGCTACGATAGACCTCTGGAGTCTCACTTTTATTTAACCACATAAACATTACAACTTCACACATTAGCGTGTATTAAAAAAAAATAATGTTCTCCCATTCTGTCTAGTTTTTAATAAACATTAATATATCACAAAATAGTGAACCAAAACATTAAACTTTCCTTACAACTTTACCCTATACAAATACGAATCTAAACCTAAGTAAAGTTTTATGTACTTCTTTAATCATTTTACCTAAATCACTTATACAAATATTAAAATCATGCCCCATCATTCTCACACACATCTTTTGGATTACTTTTACGTACACAGCCATTTTTCACAGTCACAATACTTTCCCACAGCCACATAGATGTATTACTTACTTGTAAACGTGATGCAGTAAATGCAAGTAGTATTTTTGAATCATTTCTATAATAATTAACATCACTATATATAATGAAAACTAGTTCATTAATAACAATGTGAATAGGTTTTCAGTATACGTTGTCAGTCTTGAGAATTAAATTATCAGTTGTACGAAGCAATTGGCTAAGTTATAATGATGACTTTGTATGTATAATTAACACCTGCTCGGCTGACGATGTAAAATCCGCTTTGTTCATCTTATGTCTTATTGGTCCGTTTTGTGAGCTTTCTCTTATTTGCACCAAAATGTTAAAAAAAACAACAAAAAAATTGTAGCAACGATAAATAGATTCAAAAAAGCACACTTTTGTTTTAAATAAACGGATTCGAAACTAAATTTTCTTTGTCCCTCGCTTTGGACATCATCATCACTATTACTTTTAAAAAAATATGCGAAGAAATGTACATAAAAATTGCCTAGAATTGTTTTCATCGGTTAAAACATTTCTTCGAGGTTCTTAGTCTAGTCAACATTATTTGGCTTTAACTTATGGCTACAGGAAGTGGATAATAATTATAGAATTTGTTGGTATAATTATGTGCATAATAAGTGTAACCTATACCTCAAGGATAAATAAATGTGAAGAATTATTTAAGGGAATTTACTATATATATCAACTTATGCAGCATACATGTACTTAAGTACAAACGTAGCGCTTATGTATACGTTGAGATAAAATTTAATATAAGCGTCATCACAATTGAACCTTTAGATATATAAAAATAGATAAGAATTTTTTATTGAATAATAACGTACAACAACACAGAAATGCCTTCATTAAAACTGTATGCAGTTTCGAAAAATTCATTCACTTAAACGTTAATAGATACATAAAAATACTATAAATGTTTTATACTTAAAATACAAAATTCAATGTAAATATAGTTTATACAAATCGTTTTTCATATAGAATCTATATTCTTGGTAACATTCACACGCAAATGCATGTTTAAATAATTCTTCGTTAAACTTGAAAATTACTCTTATAGTCTTGTTAAAACAAAAAGGAATACCTTCAGAGAAATAACTTGCATGAGAACTGCATTACAACCTCAAAATAAGTAGATTAAGCAAGATACATGTTCATAGTAACAGTTAATCAATACGAACATAGCTATTGATTCCTTTTTGTGCCGCAATTCGCTAAGTTCAAGTTACATTCGCTTATGTGTAATTAATTATCCCTGCTATTTAGTTTAGTACTTGATAAAATAAATAAATTAAATTCGCATTACAATATTATTACTCACGTTTGTTTCAAGTCGATTTACAAATAAAATGTTATTTTTATATGCGAAAAGTAAAATTTGTGTGTCCTCTCGATAAAATCATTCTTTTCACGGTCAAACAAATTTAACTGAATTTGGCGCCAAAGTTTTACCCGTCTGATGCAAGAGGCAGCAATATCTGCCGATCTTGTTTTAAGTCCGCGAACTTTTAAATTTTAGCTCTTATGACTTATTTTAAAAATAATTTTCGACGAGGTGAATAATTATAATGTAATATTTTTGTGAAATATAAAAGACCTGACAGGATATAATATGTTTTAAAAATCTGAATAAACTTTAAAAAGTACTTTAAAATTGGTTAAATTTGATATGCGTTATTTATAATATCGAATATATACCCATAGCGTAAATGTTCAAAAAACATTCAGCGTTAATTATGCATTAGTTGGTAAAAAAAAAATAACGGAGAAATATGCGATTATTATATTTTTAACTTGTGAAGTTACTAGTTAGGAATATTGTTAAACTCGTAAGTTTTCCGTTATGTTCTCATGTTAGTTGTACAGTGAACAGAGAAGCCAAGCGCGGGTTATCATGCAGATTGCGGCGAATCAATAGGGGCGCTCGGCCACTGACGGCGGATGACGATCAATAGCGTCCCAGTGGAGCTGTCTCCGCATTAAGGGGCTTCCTCGAACGCCTTTACATATATCATACAGGCTATCTACACTTCGTACGTCACTTTACGTGGCGAGTATGTCGCGATGCACTCGACTTTTTGCAGTGTGTTAACGAGAATAATTATTCCGATACCGTTTCATTGTAATTTAACAACTTGAAACTTATGAATGCCTTAATGGAAAACGATATGAAACAATTACTTACATACATAACTTTTCTTATTAGGTTATAAATTGTTTGTATAACATACGGGATACTCAACGGGAAATAATTAGAAAATCTTTTCAATATAATATGTTAATTGTTCATTTCAGACTCATTGTATTGAGCTGAGTTTGTTGACTCGTTACGACTGCGCATGAAATGTTTTATGATTCTAAACATAGTTTGAAAACTAGAATATAACTTTCATTGCCGATTAATAAGACCTGATATTTTCATTTAAGTACAACGCGAAAGAAAAGTTATACGATGATCAGCAACTGCTCATCTTCTGATGACTATAAATTAAAAACTAAGACATTTCTTTTCGACTGCAACAGTGTTTAATTTTAATTTCTCTTGACCAATGAATTTTTGAAAGATACTAAGAATAATTTATTTCTTCACAAACTTATTCCATTTATAATTTTCATTATTTTGTTACTAGTAATAATTTTCAAATCTCTTGCGCAACACAAAACGTATCTTTAGTAAATATAAATGTTAAATTAAAGTTTAGACCAATTGTACATAACTTTTTCTTAACAAAAAATTTGTGAAATCTTATACTCAGCAATTTTTTCGTCAATTGTTTATCATTAAATGCTTTAAAGAGGCCGAATTAAAAAAAAAACAGGAAAGATGGAGGAATCTTGGGCTTTCATTGCTGATCCAAGGTTTCAAAATCTATTCATCGTTTAATTTTACTTTAATTATTTTTCATATTATGGTAAGCGACAAAATGACAAATTTGCGAATCCTAATAAATCAGTGAAACTAATATATATTTTTGTTCTGTTATGTAACTAATAATATTTAGTTACTTTAAACTTAAATATTGTTTTTTGTGTATATGATATTGCTTAAAGTATCATGATTTTTGTCGACTAACGATAAAAAGCGACATTAAATGATTAAAAGATGGCTGGAGCGCGTCTAGTTGACTGCATGCAGTTGTATTAACGCCCGACACAAGAGTTTCATCGATCCACTGTTTCTTGTACCATTATGCCACTGTTACTAGCTTTGTGTATATAATTCTAAAATGGCTTTAAAACTATCAACAATAACCGAACTAATACTTATTGGTTTGTGGAGAGTCTTAACAACAATAACGTATTTACTTTCATTCCGTTTTACGTTAACAGTACTATCCAATCAGCTATGGCAGGAACTATACTAACTATACTTCTGTAGATGACCGTGAAACACGTTTAAATTAAACATTTTATTATATAAAATTGTTAAAAGATAACAAAACAGTTGATATAAGTATCTATTTCCGAAGACTATGTAAGACGGTGTTACCGCAATACTCGAATTCTGCTGCTGAGCTGTATCATGCAAACATATTGCGTCCCTGTTTTAAGAACTTGCTAATGAAATTACTGCGGTAATGAGACATGTCTAATATGTCAAGGGAACAATGATAATATAAAAATGTGATGCTATGAAATAATACTAATCATTGCCTCACGGTTAAGGGAATACTTATAACTCTTTATCCGGTGCACACCTATTGGATATAACACTAACAAATGATGTCGTCAATTGGCGAACTCAGTTAATTATACACGAGTGGGAATTTAAAAAAAAGCGCGTATGTCATTATCAAGCTATCTGTTCATAATGACTTGATCATCAAAAGAAAAAATAAAACGAATACGTTGTTGTTGGATTCTGCAAGGACATTTTATTTTCACAGCAAAAGAATAAAAAACAATAGTGAGGAAGCATAATTCTTTTATTTATAACATAGAATATAAATCTTGTAAAATTCTGAATAAACTATTCAACAATATCTAAAATTTTTTCAATTACCTATAAATATTTGTTATAAAAATAACTTTGAACAGCTAATTGTATGTATATAATTATGTCTAGTCAAAATAATTTAGGATTTCACTAATGGCATTTAACACTCTCAAGAGTACCTTTTCTTAAATATTTTTTAGATATACATTCTTTAATGATAATTTAACAAAAGTATAAAATACAAAATAAAACGAAATAGAATATATAAACTAATATTCATTATACTATAAGCTTATTAAACTAACAATATAATAAAACAGTTTTCAATGCAACAAGGCTAAAATCTTTTTTGGCACGAATGACCAAAAGGTTATTCTGATTTTATTTCAAACCCGCCTGGCAAGGTACCACCGTCATATTGTAATTCTGCAGCCATAACAACATCGCTATGTTTCGGCTGTCAACATAGGAGGAGAACCAGAGTATTCTCCAATCTTCCATCTTCTAGCTGTCACTGACACCATTTGAATTGTGGTCAAGTGTTAGCCCATTGGAAATAAGAAAATCTAATGTTTAAACATAAATAATATCATTTATCTATAGGCGAATCACATTTAATGTAATGATAACACGAGTTTATATGCAACTTAATAGTAGAATCTAATGAATTACTTATGCTAAAAAATAAGTATAACGAAAAGACAAATTTTGTTAATACCAAGTTGAAACAATTTTTAAATCACTGAGAACTATTGTACACAATCATGGTCATCACTAGCTTTTATTCATCCACTCCAGGAGATGGGCCTACCCCACACCTTCCTACAGCAGCCACCTCAGACCACTTTTAAAATTATGGTTATCACATTTCTTCTCAGAAATAAATCTACTAAAAAAGCGATAATAGTAACCTGTACCTTAACTATTAAAAAAGTATTGAACAAAAAAATATAAAAACACTGATGCTATTGACATTTGTTTTTTCTATGTAACGAAGTCTGAAGAAAGCTAATGTATGCCTTTTTTTATTGTTATATAATCGAAACAAATGAAGTAAAATATCATCACCAACAGAGAGGCGCCTATAATAGAGCATAAGCAAAAAAAAATAAATCCGGTACTGAGTTTTAATCAAGAAAACAAAAAGCTATTGATTATGACTATTGTCCACCTCACTTCTAGTAAACACATGTTAAAGTAAATAACATAGCAATTGTCCCCAAAAACTCCATGCCATATTTTTCCAAAAATACCTCTAAACTTGTTTACAAATACAGTTTATTTCTTCAGATCACACTTAACTCTAATAATAGGTTTCAAAAATATTTTCATTATTAAAATACTGCTAAGCTTATCCAACCAAAAATAGTAACTATAAAATTATAATAAATTAAACATTTGAATATTTTTCAAATAGTGAAAATATAGTATAAAAAAAATTATTTATCAATTTTATATAAAATAGTAATCAATAATTTCGACAATAATGGTAAAAAAAAATACTTGAAAATAAATAGTGTAAAAAATTTTATGCTATGTAGAATTCTTATTTGAATCTATAGTGTATTTTTATTATACTATTTGCACTTTCTTAGTATAACTTTTGTGTAAAAAACAAAAAAGAAAGTAAGCCTACTTTTCAAAATAAACTTTTTTGAAGTTAATTACGTTTTTTTTTATAAGAGTTTATATTAAAATTGGGAGCAGGAATCAATTTGCAATTACAGAAAGAACATCATATAAGAATAATATCGAAAATTTATTATTGTATTCCCCAATTTTTTTTTTAATTATTAGCACCAATGTTCCTTACAAATGCACCTCATGAGAACAAGCTATTACTGTAATGTTTAATTCATGTATTCCAAATAGTTATTGGTTCTAATAAAGTAAATACTACTGTAGCCAATTTAATATAAGTAAGAATTAACTCTTCTTAATATCATTATACTGATATTATGATATTAATTACGATATGATACTTGGCTATGAAAGGCACAAACAGTTTTGACATCACATCAACGGTAAAATTTAAAAAACATTACCTAATATTTCCAGGTACAAATAATATTTTTTTACATTAGTTTCTTTGTCCATGGCTCGTCCACATGTGTTCTTTAAATGTCTCTCTCATAGTAAATGATCGTGGGCATAGGTAACAACATAACCTATTAGTTAAATCTGAATGCATTAATCGTACATGATATTTAAGAGCTGACTGGTTGGAATATTTCATACCACAATGAGGACAATCCCCACATATGGCGGCATGATTTGAAGTTGAAGCTATTGCTGCACCTAAAACTGGGCCACTTGACATCCCCGCCAGTAAAAGTAATGCTTGTGACTGTTCTTGAGTATATGAATTTTCTGTATCAGTACCACCTTGGTGCTCTGACAATAGTACTTCAGGTTCATATTCAATATCAGTTGGTGGCGAATGCTTTTCTGTTTTCACATAAGAGTCATCTGTTGAAGAACTTTTTATTGGACTCTTCATAATAGTATTAGCAAAGGAATTAGAATCAGTGTTTGCTTCTTTTGGCCTTGTGTTGTGTATATCCATGGCAGATGGAACTTTTTTAACAGATGCAGTATTAATAATTTCACTTTTTGATGGATTAATACCTGAAAAATTAACAAATCAATATGTGCAAATATCTATACTAATGTTATAACCATCAAAATTTTCTTTAATACCTGAGAGCAAAGATCTAGCAAGCATGCTGTTTTCATAATCAGGAAGACTGTCATCATTTTCAGAGTTTACAGTTGGTGGACCTGAATTTGATGTGTTATCATCAATCCATTCTGTTTTAACAGATACAGCAACATCTTCTTGAATATTTCCCTAAGTGAAAAACAGAAAAATGCCTTAAACATTTGTGTTGTTAAGAAGAAAGGATTTTTTTTTTTATCTAGTGATAAGAATATTTTTCACCTGGTACAGATTTTAAAATTAAAATACTTTTACAAGTTAACACACACAATCAACATGTGATATATGTCATGAGTGCAACGCAACATAAGTGAAAGAACACAAACAATTTTTTTTGTAACATTGCAAATTTTTATTTCACTTCTTATAATAAATTACCACCATGAGAAAAATTATTAATTTTTTATTTCTTATTATGAATGTTAATTATTTGTAATATTTTTTCAACATAGGCCTAACCATGATCACTTACTTTAAATAGTCTGGCTCTCATATAATGACAGCTAGATCAGTGTTCTTATATAGTAGCAGGCAATATGATGATTTCAAAAAACTACTACTTTCCAACACGAAGTAAGTAAAACAAACACACCTTTTACATATTTCTTAAATATATTTACAAATAATTTTTTAAGTGGTTCTATAAAAAATCTGGTAAATTGTAGAAATTACTTTTTGTTTTAATAAAATTCTGGATATTTTTATTGCTTAAACTATTTATTACATAAACTCAGGTTTAACTGTCATACTATAACATTGGCAAGAAAACAACAAGACCTACCTGGTTAGAGGAAGAGCTTTTACCATTTGCTGTAACTATTTGTTTATCAACTTTACCATCACTTTGTTTGTCAACATGATTTTCTGACACAAATACTGGATTATCAACTCTAATTGAAAGTGCATCATTGTTACTATTGCAAACATCACATGGTTCTCTAACTCTGCTTTTTTTGTGTGTTTCTGCATTTACCAATTCATTTGGTTTGTCAGAAGTGCTGCTTCGTCTTTTCTTTAATGCAGGAACTTTTGTTTCTTTTTGTGTACCACCAAAATTTGATTTTGATGATATAGTCAATTGAGTATATAATTTAGTGGTGTTTTTTGGAGACGTAAAGTTTTCATTCTACAAAGAAATTTATTTAATGAATACATTGACTAATTAACAGCATTATGCTCATTTAACATAGAATGTCAAATGTGAATCAAGAATAAAAAAATTATGAAAATTACATAAGAAAGTTCAGAGAAAGTACAACAAATATCCATAAGACCCATTTACACTTTACTGTTTAGCGTGGCTGAGATTTATATTTGAAAGAAGATATTGTCAATAATAAAAGACATTCATTATGAGACAACTATATTTATTTATATAACAGTACTGTGAAAAGCATTACACCTTAAAAATTTTTAATTAAAATTGGTGCTCAAAGGCTAAACCAAAATTTGAACTATTGGCTCTTATAATTACTACAATATAATAACTTACCTGATGTGTTACTCCTGTCAACCCCTTTACTTGTAACAAAGCTGCAGTGTGCAAAAAAGATGATAGTTTACTTTCTTCAATAAAGACTTCTCCTTGGTACATATAAGACAGTAAGCTGACTATGTCATCAGATGAAACATCTTTTAGAATAATTACAGGATGTTGACAGGGATTTTCCTAAGAACATAGAACAAGGTTATATTGTTTGTTTGTAAATAACAATGTTAATATTACATTACCAATAAATACAGGGATACGAATGTTGTAATTGTCCCGAGTCATTCACCTTGAACACATTCCTAAAGTACGGGCTGCACGCAGAGAGTATCACTTTATGGGCCTTGATATTTCTACCTTCACAGGTAAGCGTGACATCGACCAAATCTTCAGAACACTTTAAAGAATCTAAAGCACTTACAATATTTGTTTGGAAATTATTCCAACGTAAACAAAATTGATCGGCCATCACTACGTTTTCCCTTGAAATCTCTGTAACAAAATTACATTAGCCGTTTTGTTATTTGTCAGTGCATAAATACATTTATAAGGATAGATTCAAATGTAATGTATAACAAAACTCACGTACCGGTTTTTTGCCACACATAACTTTAATACCAAGCATTAGATTTTATATTTATTAATAACAAAATTTACTTTAATTAATAACAGAATCCGTTGCGAATAAAAATAAAGTGCATGACCTCCAATGACACAATCTTCTTTCACTTTTCTTTACTCCATCCATAGATAATAACAGAACGCACTAGATATCAAAAGATGAATGCACTTTGCAAAATTGCAAGGATACGATCGGATACTTTTTAAAAATATATTTCATTTTAATATGCGTAAATACAATAATTTGTTTCATTCTTTTTTCAGTCCTAATACTAATCTTCATTCGCTATCAGATGTGAGTGCGTCTGAAAATTATTTGGATAAATTGTTGCGTTTCGGTTTAAAAACAGCTATACTAAATGCAGGGAGGGTTCGGCATGTATCCATGATTCTTCCAAAAATAACCTATCATACACCTGATTGAGTGGCTAATGTTTGAAAGAGAGAGGGTGATAGATCTAAGTACATTACGTTATTTATTTTAATAAAAATTAAATGTTTAGTGCTACTGGTATCTTAGCAACCACAAATACGTGATAAAGTAAAACATTCTCATATTAATTTCTAG
Organism: Byasa hedistus; assembly: GCA_029286795.1. Classification (NCBI taxonomy): domain Eukaryota; kingdom Metazoa; phylum Arthropoda; class Insecta; order Lepidoptera; family Papilionidae; genus Byasa; species Byasa hedistus. The sequence goes on from JAGSMW010000008.1 coordinate 5,782,386, forward strand.
TTAAACAATTTAGTGAATAACGTGCCAGTTGTTAATAACTTTGTTTAGTGGATATCTCAATGTAAGGTTCATACCTTTACATTTTGAATGCAGATGCAAGATCTGTGATTATTGTCATAATTTAGTAATTTATCTGTGCTTTGTTGTTAGTCTATGAAATAGTTATTTTGCATTTCTGCTTAGAGTTATTGCCGGTGAATTTCATTTATATTTATATCGTTAAAAAATAATTCTTATCTTTGGAATATCAAGAGCAGTCAATAAGCAAAATTTGTCTCGTCTCTTAGTTAAAACATTTCAAATATGTCGAACGATCCAGAAAGGTTTGATTCGATGCTCCTAGCGATGGCACAACAACATGAAGGGGGAGTAAAAGATGTAAGGATTTAAAATTTTAAACTAAATATTTACGTCACTTCTTAAGATTGAAGGCAACCTTAAAACCTTAATAATTTAATAAAACAGGTATTCGTATGATTGGCACCCTACTAATTTTCTAGCACATTCTCTTTATTCAAAGGTTATAAGTAACAATGATCATTACTTATTTACTTTAAAAAAGTAAGAGTACAATTTAAATGACAGGTGTTTAATTCAACACAGACAATAATGTTTTAGTTGATTTAAAGTTGAAAATTAGTAATTTATCATTTACTTTGTTTCCAGCTTTTAGAAACTATTGTTGGATTTTTAGCCCGAAAAACGGACTTCTTCACAGGAGGCAAGGAGGGTGAATGGGAGCAGGTATGACACCATATGTTGTAATTTTTGGAAATTGATGTGTATTTTAATGGTGTACAAAGTTATTACTATTAGATGTGAACATGTGACTATTCTTAATTATTCAATTTATTCGTTTATTTTAAATATTATGGGAATAATTAAAAAACCTAGATTAAACATCTTAAAAGTTTATCAGATTCTCATATATTTTCTACATCTGCTTCTTTAAAATGTTATAAATAATCTGAGTATATGATTTTGTTTATGAAATTAATATAGGTTAACAAATATTTAAGATTCCATTCCGGAAAAACAATTTGAATAAAAGAAAGGGGTGCTAGCAGGCACATAGTTTTGGAGATTCAAATTTTTAAATTGTGAAGCCTGAAATCGTAAACTTATCTATATACATAGAATAAATAAAATTACAAGCTTTGAAACAGATTTTCAAAACAATGATAAACTAAAACTTATCAGTTGGTGTTGAAAATAAATTGGGCTTACCCACAATAAGAAATTCATTTCTTATTATTACTTCCAGATAGTGAAAGACATCTTCTATGTTAATTCAAAAAAAGCACGAGATGAAGCCGATAAGATTAGGAAAGAAAAAGAAGAGGCTGAAAAAAAGTTAAAGGATATACAACAAAAAAAAGAACAGGAAAGGCTGGCACGCGACTTTGAACCGGCTACTGTAACTGAAATAACAGAACAGGAGGCTGTTCAAATGAAAGAAGACATTGAAAAAGATAAAAAGAGTAGTAAGTTATAATAGCAATATAACATTGGAGGAACACTTTCTGTCAAAGAAAGAAAAAATATTCAATGGTTATATATATAAATTCTATATGTAGGAATTTAATTTAGCTCAAATTTTTTTATTAAAATAATAAAGAATTAGGCATTGTAATAAACAATGTAACTATGAAAATTGATATGCCTAAATATACAATTTCTTATGATATAATGTACATGTGTTATGTTTTTAAAGGTAAAGCAAAAATATCAGTTTTAATGCTTCTCAAATACAAGGTGGACCAAAAGAAGTCATCCAATGTTGTTTGGCTTTAATTTTTTATCTAAATGAATAACTTTGATTCTGGTTTTTGATAAATTTTTTTGAACCTCTAGAATTTTATTGGTCAAGTTGAGAAGATGATATTGGCTAAATGGGCACTGACACAATTTGGGCTTCCAATAGGGTGATTTCTCTTGACCCACCTTGTATGTATGTAAATGCAGACACAAGGTAAAATATTTTATAAATTTCTGAATAGCCGCTTATATAATTTTTTTATTATATTAGATGTGTTATGAACTATGAGGATTTAAGGTTGCACATTCTGGAAATGTATATTTATTTTATTATTAGAGTTAGTGTGTCTTTTTAGATTCTTATCAATCAAATGAAAAGCTGATTTCAAATAGACACTTCAAAATTATTTGTATAGATTTATACCACTAAGACATAATTATGTACTTTATATTATAACCAACATTTGACAATAAAATTTTTTTATTGCAGAAATTGAACTTGGCAATGGTGAAGGGTCCAGCAGTGGTGAGAAGGAAAATGATAACCCTGAAGAAGAGGATGATCCCAAAGAAAAGGGAAAACTCAAACCAAATGCAGGAAATGGATGTGACCTTGAGAATTACAGGTGGACACAAACATTAGAGGAAGTAGAGGTAAGTAATTAAACATTTTTAATGTAACCTTCATATTTTAGTTGTTTGCTTGAAAATAACAACAAGCTAAAGCTAAGTTACTTTACACTTTCCTGAAATGTTACTTTATAAAATCCAATTCAAAAAAATGTTAGTGTGTTCCATGTAGTTCCACAACTTTCATTTTCAAGAAGTTATTGGATACTTGTACATAGAATACACATGTACGTTGTATTTATTCATGTAAAGAAATGTATATGTAATGCATAACAACAGACTTCTCCTTTAATTTAAAATACGAAAATCAGAGAATCTCTGAAAAAATATTAAACTCAAAAAAAATTAGATTAACTGATTTTGATTTGTATTGATCAGTTGCCTGTCAATATTACAGAGAAACTCTTGGTTTCTTATATGCAATGTCAGTACAGCATCTGCATACTTCAACTAGTTCAAAATAAATTAGCTTTGTGAATGAATAAACATTTCGTATAAAAGTACCTTTACCAAGTCTTGATTTTCTTTGACTGCAATAGGCTAACATTTGATCTTATTTTCACACATTGTTGTCTGTTAGCCAAATGGGTTACTAAAAACCTCCACCAACAAATCCACAACATCTTGCTTGGAATAAAACCAGAACCTTTCATGTTAAAACACAAAGACATTAACATCTCTGGAGGCAGTTAAATTCTAGATGCTTTCTTTTTAATCTTTATTGAAAATGATGATAACTTATGTTGTTCTATATAAACAACTAATAAAACACCTGAACTATGCTGCTAAAGAAAAACGGAATGTGCTATCTTTGTATGTTTTATGTTACAAAAATATTTTAAATAGATAAACATAACATTTTCATTAGCCTGCCTCATAATGTACCTGTAATACACAGTAGATAGGCCACTGTAATATTTTGATTTTAGAATTTTAGCTTCGGCCGGCAACAGATAGCTTGCCAAAGTATGTGTACTCTTGCTTTAGTTTAGGAAAACCTGTAATGATGAAGCTCTTCTTAATGAATGTCGGTATGGACATTGTCATGTATTAATTACTATATGCTAAATTTTTCTGTCTCATTACTCTTTAATATATTTTAAGCATATGAAATGTATGAAGAAAACAAAGCAATAAAATACTTATATCATGTTCAGTAAACATAGTTTTAATATGTGATTACAGATAATTTTTGAATACTGGTAAAAGAGTAACACTAATGTTAACCAAAGAATGTTTTATTTTTGTTATTAATAATCATACAAGAAACGACGAAACATCACAGATACTAAATTACTCATGGGGAATGGGTTTAAATTATGTTTATTTGTGAAAATTTACATTTTTGAGCACGAAAATAAATAATGTATTATCCTATATTGGTCTAACATTAATTGAATAATTATTGCACTTAGGAATATCTACATCTAAACAATTAGCTATATATGTACAAGCGTTTTGGCGAATAATGTTTATAGTTGACAAAATATGAGATACATCTACCATAAAAAATTTACTAGATTTTTTTTTTAATAAATTATTTTCTAAATTTGTTAACAGGTCACTTTCAATAAACCTGTATAATTCTTATAAATTTAAGAATATTTATAAACGCCTGTTTCCTTGCGCATTCTCACTGAAACAAAAAAATATTTTTATTATCATCTAACTTAGTATATAGTAACAAGACGTCATACAATAACTAAATTGGCCATGGTATTATTTTAGAAAATGACGAATAAAAATTTTAATATTACAGAATATTTCCAAAAATTAAAAAAATATTGGAAAATAAATTTTGTTTTAGGAATTTTAAATTTAAAACCTGGTTTGCGAAATTTAAGCTTGTAACAACTATGACACACAAACCATAAAATAATATTAAAATTTACTATCATTAGACGATAGATTATTTTTATAAATACTTATTGCAATATCGCCACAAATCTAGCCATAATCCTGACAGACAAGCTGGACGTAACTTAGAAATCGAAAGAAACCAAAATTATGTTAGGTTACTATAACAGATTTTACTCTTAAAAATATAGTTACTATTGATAAATAATAATAAATAGTGTAAATTGGAACATGTCATTCGCAAATATCAAGTATAAACATCATACAAACTTGTTTCGCGTATGTATTGCGTGCACATAAAAAGTCATATTATATCACGTCGGTTAAAGCAATGTGTGAAATAATGTTTAATTATTATATTATTAGTTTTAAATATAAGTCAAAATCAATTTAATTCATTGCAAAGATTATAAAAAAAGTCCAAATAATTTAAACATAAAAATTTTAACACAACGCGGAAGTGGTCAGGGCATTGTCATAGATTATATCTAACATTTAAACGCAGACAACTCACTTTCAACAAAGCAGATGGCCGCTAGTATGCAAGCTGATAGTAATATAGTCATCGATATAACCAGTACGGTGATCTGGTGAGAGTGGTTGCAGCAACAAGATTTTGGTCCCTTTTCGGTGAGTTGCTTCGTGAACCCGTTCACGACGGTGAAGTGGGTAGAGCTCACGACCGATGCGGCGTCTTGTCCAGATGTCGATCCCCGTTTTACGTCCGTCCAAAATTTGTCGTGAACTTCGCGCGTCTCTTCGGGAATTGACATCACTGTACTAGTCATTGTCGGTTTGCGATCGTAGACAATTTGTTTATTTTGATAGCAGTTGTATTCATCGTGACTACTACTCTTGTCGTTCATGCGAACTAAGTGTGCCGCACTAAGCAACAATGAGCCTGATGATGCACTCTGAAAGAATAATGTTGTTTAGTTCTCCATTAGAGATGGTTATAAATTGCAACTATTAGAAATATTTTGCTGTCAATAAAAATAGATAAACCATTAATATAAAATCATAAATGTATATTATTATTTTACTTTTAATAACATTAAACTAAAATTTTACTGTTTTTAAAGTAGAAAAACCCTGAAATCTTTAACCATCGAATTTTAAAATAATCAAGATCGATAAACTTCTTTAAAAAAAAATACTATCAAGGCGCTAGGAGAGTCGCATAAGATAGTTCGATATCTTCGTTTGGAGAATAAAGTTTTTATCCTGAATGTCACAATGTATTTAAAATGTTATAATATGTTTAGTTTGGATATAAGTACATACGTTTATAAATAATATGTTACCAGCTGCAATGGATTGTCGAGTAAGACATAAAAATAAAATTAGTAAATATTGAAAATGGCGCTTGGTGTTTGTATTTCCTTATGAATATATTTAAAATTCGCGAATCATGTGATCGTCAGCGACGCTCAAATTATATTAATCATAGCTTAAGAATGTTGCCGTTAACGTTATTTCAAAGTCGTAGCCCGGATGTGGTAGGTGATATGAACAAGGCTTTTAACCCCATCAATACAATACGACGCTGCGAGCGCTTAACAAAAAATTACAATATTTTTCCGTGATACATTGGCAACAAAAGCGGACGGTTTAATGTCAAGATTTGATATGAAAAACACGATATTTTTTTGTAGTAGTTAGACGTTACAATGGGACAAGTAATTCTATAGAAGAAAATAAATGTTTGGATGTTTTTGTATAATAGTCATTAAGACTACAGCGTTATATTAAGTTGTACTTTGTTAAAACTTTTTCGCCGTGATATTACTGTTGTATAACGATATTTTTAAAATAATCAAGATCGATAAACTTCTTTAAAAAAAAATACTATCAAGGCGCTAGGAGAGTCGCATAAGATAGTTCGATATCTTCGTTTGGAGAATAAAGTTTTTATCCTGAATGTCACAATGTATTTAAAATGTTATAATATGTTTAGTTTGGATATAAGTACATACGTTTATAAATAATATGTTACCAGCTGCAATGGATTGTCGAGTAAGACATAAAAATAAAATTAGTAAATATTGAAAATGGCGCTTGGTGTTTGTATTTCCTTATGAATATATTTAAAATTCGCGAATCATGTGATCGTCAGCGACGCTCAAATTATATTAATCATAGCTTAAGAATGTTGCCGTTAACGTTATTTCAAAGTCGTAGCCCGGATGTGGTAGGTGATATGAACAAGGCTTTTAACCCCATCAATACAATACGACGCTGCGAGCGCTTAACAAAAAATTACAATATTTTTCCGTGATACATTGGCAACAAAAGCGGACGGTTTAATGTCAAGATTTGATATGAAAAACACGATATTTTTTTGTAGTAGTTAGACGTTACAATGGGAAAAGTAATTCTATAGAAGAAAATAAATGTTTGGATGTTTTTGTATAATAGTCATTAAGACTACAGCGTTATATTAAGTTGTACTTTGTTAAAACTTTTTCGCCGTGATATTACTGTTGTATAACGATATTTTTAAAATATCAAACAACCTCTTAAATCTTTTAAATATTTATTTATTAAAGTTGTATGCTTTTTATAACATTGTATTGGAACAATGAAGAGATAACTTATTTTGCTTACGTGCGTGCTATGATTACTAGAAGAGCCTTGGCTGGAGGCGGAGCCGCCTCGCGATCGTGTATCTACGCTGCTCGTCGTACTGCAGCCAGATAGCGACGGCCGTGGAATATGCCATTCGTGCACTGAGATCTGAAATAAATTTTAAAATACAAGGAACATAAGATATAGGGTAAATGAAATAACCATACAAACCTAGACCATAGGTAGGCTGTTACATAACATAACAATATGTAATATATTACTACCACTTAACGTCTTCCAACTTACAAAGACAACAATGGAAGCGAATGACGAGAGAATTGTTACCTAAAATCAAATGATAAATGGTCGACCGCGAGCTAATATGGACAATGTGCAATTTAGTATACGGAAGTTATCCAAGATTTTAATGTCATGGGGTCTTACTCGTAGTGATGGTGCTGATATATGAAAATGATAACGTTGGCAGACTGGCTACTACTGTAATACAAATTACCTAAAGATAGCAAATTTAAAATTTGTGCGATTTGATGAGGATAAATTTAAGCGAAATTGTATGAAAATAGATGTATTTTTTTATAATGAAAATCACTGTCATTAATCTGAGGTCTAGGAGTAAATAAATTACGTTAATTAAAAATATGTAATTTAGGATCTGCAGAATTATTTCGTTGTTTAAAAATTAAGTATGATCTGCTAATGAAGTGCAAATACTATTAAATATTCTTATAGAAAAGTTAGCTTATTACAATAAAATCCCTAATTTATACAACAATATTGAAAACGGCCTGGCCCTGACTTTCGATATGAACATTTTTTTTTAGTTTTTTCTCCGACCCGGAAACGTTGCCCACAAATTAAGTTATATCAGCTCTACCTACGCCAATACAGTTCGAAGATGATAAAAAAATTGTTACCGGTTTACTTGAGACAACAAATACATTGAGTTAGCCTCGCCAACTTTGTATTTTATCAAAATATGTAACGTGAAAACTTTGCAATTTAAAATGTACTACTACTACTATGACTACTACTACGAAATAATAAGAAATATCTACAATAATCGGTCCTGCGCATTTCTCGGATATTGCGGCGGTTTTTTTTTTACATTAAGGAGTATTTTCAGGTGTGATTGTCCGCATTTTCATCCAATGCATTTTTAGGTCAAGTTTTGTCCGAAGCCCGATTGATTTTGTCAGATACGGTGCTCAAGGTCTGCCTTCTCTTTATTTGCGGTCTTGTTTCATCGGCCTCTGGCGCAATAAATCTTAGTTTTGCTTTCGGCTCCATAGGTCTTTTTGTTACAGTAATAAGATGATGGATAGGCATATTCGGTTGTTCTTAATAGTAACGAATTTCATTTATGGTGTTTACTGGGTCATTGCATTTTTCTTAAACTTGTATGACCACTTATGATTACATTTGGTAATTTTTTAATACATTACCCCAAGTAGTCTTTATACAAATAGAGGCATGATGGGCAAACCTTGCGTTATGTTTCGCAAACGTGCCAACCGGTCTTGCTGTCAGCTTTACTATAGCAACACAGTAAAGGCCTGACTTTACAAATACGTTCTATGCAGAACCACTTTCGCTCATTGTGTGTTAGATTTACTATTGAATTTTAGACCGCCATTTAAAGTGGACCATGAATAAATGTGTAAATATGTCAAGTTATTGTTTAGGTCCGTATAATGACGAAATGTTAACGTTTGGCACTATTAGCTATTGATAACTGTTTACTTAGTCAGTGCAGGTAATGCGTTTAGTGTTATCGTGTATTGCGACAGCCATGACAAAATTTACATCGTTTAACAATGTATGAAGTTGTGAGAATTATTCTAGGCCTTAGATTACCTGGGTCCATTGTATTGTTTATTGGTAAGGTAGCTACAAAAATATTAACAAACACTACACTGAATAGTAAACGTGCAAGTTATCACTTTAATATCTAAATTAAAAAAGAGTTTAAACTGCATTCTAAAACAAACAGGGCAAGTTCATTACAAAAAAAACTGAGCCACTTTAAAAATAATTTATCGTTTTCTTTTTTAAATTGACATAGATATTTTTGCAGCAAAATGGCAAAGGATTTAATTTTTTTTAAAGCATCTTGGTAATAGTGACGTATAAATCGTGCAAAATTCTGTTCGCTATCCAAAAAAACTTGTTCTTGGAGACGTAATTACAACACTAATAGAATTGTGGTTTCGTGCCTTCTGGTTCTAATCAAAAATATTATTATTTGATTCAGAAATTATATATATTATTAACTTTAAATATAATATAAAATTAAATTTAATATAAAATAAATATTATAAAATTATCATATTTCAAATGCATCATAAATGTTTACCCTTCTATTAAGCTAAGTGAGAAAACCTGAGTGAATGTAAACAGAATCATTTGACGTATTAATTTACTATCAGCACTTCCGGAAACCTCTTCTGCATTTATTGCGGTACCATGTTGCTGGTATTAAACGTTATATTAGAAATACTATATTCGAGTACTTCCAAGAGCGTTGCACTGGCTGGTGAAATTATATACACCTTGCGTCACAAAGTGTTAAGCGCGATGTTGAAACAGTTTGTATTCTGTCAAAAAATTTAAACATGACATAGATTTATTAACTATAAGCGAATAGTTAACAGAAATATTTCTTAAATGATAATGAAAAACAAGAAGTTTTAAACTAAGCGATTATTTAAAAAAAATATATATGAATAGGAAAATTGATGGGTTATCCGGAATTGCATTCGTTTCAAAAGAAATTCTGTAACGTATCTACATGATAATTGATTCCGAACCACACTCCACCTAACGTGTATTTACTATTACTTTTAGTTGGATGGTATAAGGGTTTACAATTTAAAGCACCATTTTTTAGTTGTTTAAAATTGGTAATATAAAATCTCCTTTAAAAATGTACGTTTCCCGACATATGTGCATTCATAAGATCCATAAAGAACAGCGGTAGTCGTGCCATAGAACATTAGTTGGCTTCGTTTATAACAGTAATAAACTGAAAAGTTATGTAACGTTTCGTGCATTGATATTGTAGTAAAACAATAAAGCGTTGTCGTTATAATAATTTCTCGTAGCTGACATCCTGTAATATGTAATCGTCTAAGAATTTACTATTTCGCAATTCTTTGCGTTACTTAGTTAACGGCAAAAAATTTAAACTTGGATATTTGTATAAAATTTTGTTTTTTAACAGTAACCATTTATTTTTAATATACCTAAAAATATATTTACTACATTATTATATTATTTTTACAAAAGTTGTAGAAATGATTGTCGTCTCTAATCAATAAAATGTACATTCTCGTGGTAAAATCGTAAACAAACTATTGACATTCAAACGTAATCTTCATAACTTCATTGTCAAATTGTTTATATCTCGTTCCGTTATTTAAGTCTTAGGTCAACTGGGTAATTAAGAAAAAATTACCATAGCTCACTTACTCATCTTGAAGAAGTCGTCAGTCTTATAACGTTTTGATTAATTGATGATATGGTCGGACGAATAACATAGATTTTTTTTTAAATATTTAAAGTATGCAACATTTGAGTAAAGGCTTTCAGTAGAGTTATCCTTGGTTTATTTGAAATATCTTACGTTCCACATATCGTGTAACATGTTATCGTATCAATTACAAATCGGGTTAGCGGTGACAATCCGGTTACAGTTTTAACAACTTGTGTTGAGTGAAATAGCGTGATCGGTTCACCGTATGGGTTACGCAACTGCGGTAATCTTGACGAATCTAATTGAATGTTTATTACCGCGTGTCAATAACGGTGTGATCACGGAACACGTTAGACGGCGACTTGTAAACAAGAATCGTTACGATAGCGTGCCTTTTAACTCGCGAACGTATTTTATGCAATTTTACTTACGCCGGACAATGTTATATAATAGCTTCAAGAATATTGCATCGATGAAGTAAGAACCTTTGAATTTATCACGTCGACCAATTTTCCTTGTATATCTCCGTGAGCAGTTTCGAGAACTGGTCGTTATGAATATATGAAACATCTTTATAAACTAGAAAAAATAAAAGCAACTCGGACTAACAATCAGTTGATGAACATCTAGTCTGTTCCCCTTAGTGAGAGAAAGCGTACTTGTTGCACGCCTGTTCTTGGAATACTTTCGGCGGCGCAGCAAATGTCACAATGGATAACGGATTGCGGTTCAGAAATATCATTACTTTTGGTTTTTTTTTTTGCTCCTGAAATAGAATTTAATGTAATGAAAAATATTAATACTTTTTCGTACTTCGTAACCGTATTTATAACTTGGTAATTATAACCAATATTACAATACCTTGAAATAATGATGTTCTTAATATTAAAGATTTATGAAAAATCTATTGAAAAAATTATAATATATGCTACGTAAGAAATGCAGCTTATAAGAATACAGTTTATCGATTTAGATTTTTATTATCGTGAATACGCCCGGCAAGAAGAAAAATATCAAAAAGGAACAAAGAGCTAACGGTTTTTAATTTCATTAATTCTTCATTGCCTTTTGATATAAAATAATATAACAAAAAAAAACTATTGTTCTCGACAACAGCGAAACGTGCTTATGAGCGTCCAATTATCATATTTTATACGCGGATTGCATGAGGACACCGCAACATAACTCATTGTTTATGCTGGTCACAACCAAAGGCATAACGCTTATGGACGCCCTTGAACTCAATTGCTTTTATTTATGATTTTAACAGGATTTGTGACAATGTAAATGAAATAGTAAAGATTTCCGATTTCGTTAGTCATCAGTTTTTGGTACGAGAAGAATGTTTCCGTCATCGATTCAGACAATAAAGACTGCTGTGATTGCTTATAAAGATTCAGTCAAATATTAAGTTGTACTACAACTTGTAAAAGCTTGGGTTCGTTCCCCACGGAGATTGAGCTTCTGTGATTAAAATTGGTGTGGAAACCGTCATGATCCAAAAATGACAGTTTTCGGAGACGGTAGTGGATAAATGGTCTTGATTTTATCCTTGTAAGAAAAGGCGTTGAGACCAATCAGTGGGGAACAAGACATTAACACAACTTATGTTATTTTTATCAGCAATCGAACTAAATGGATAAATTTTGTCTGTACAGAGTTATCGAGTGTCCAGAATTGCATTTGAAATACCTAATCAATGATCTTCTCTTATTATCTTACATTGTATGTCTTATATTAAATATAAAACTTATTTATAATGCTTATAAAAATATCTCATTCGTGTTATTCCATTGGTACGTAAATACTAAACGCATACATAATTGAATGTATGGCATCTTTATCTACACAATAATGTATAATTTTTTTAATATAATTTCAGTTACTTGAAAATTAATAAAATTTACACGTTTTGTGGACGGCGACATACTTACATATTATTTAAATTATTTTATAATTATTTATTTTTTACCTTTAGCTACCATTATACTTTTAATTATACAATCTTAACATTATCTTTCCCATTAAACCGCTACTTGACGGGTGTTCCGAATGAAAAAGTGACCATGGTAATACTTCATCCGGATTCCTATATACGCTATGACGACATCATTCACCGACGAGTCTAATCTGCGGTTATTTAACGACAAGTTCAATCAAGTATAATCATAGGTAATAACATTTTTTTATTTCCACAACGTTAAAAAACAACTGTAAAAAAGAATGTTACTAATAGAGTGATATCATCGATTTTTTAATAAAACAAATACAAATGCAATGTCGATATTATCATTACAAATAAGATGAATTTTTTTAAGAAAATATCGAGATCCTTTAACTTTAAAAATAATATCAACTCTATGTGACGTTATCAGTCTGTCAGTCATGTTAACAATTGAAAATACCCGATCTCATGTCGCGGGAAAACCAAAATGTTGTCACTGTCCTGTACAAACTTACTATAAAGAGATCCGTAAACATGCCATTTGTTATAAAGGCTCTCATTACCTTGACTGCTCGGTGTCTTTGTAAAACAGTAACTGTGTTACGACTGCTTACGCTTCCGGGCTATCATGTTAACTAAATGATAAATATGCACTCGTCCTTTATAATCGCGTGTCAATTGAGATTAAGGTCGCAGTATTATTGAGTATTTATGTTGTTCTATTGCAAAATTACTCTGTTCCATTCGCCGAATTAAATTTATTCTTGTTTATGTTCTATGAATTTTGAAATTCATATCTTTTTGAAAATCGCACACTGTAGTTGTGTTAATAATTATTTAAAAAAAAACATCCCGGTATGTCACTTGTGGTTGACGCTACATTATTATATGCGTTGATTGTGATAACAAAGTCGCTTACACGCATAACGCTTCTTTTTATTACTTTAGCAGATGTAATGATTAAGAAAAAAACATTAACCCACATCCTTCACCTGAAAACGGCGTCTTTAATATTACTTGCAGAAATATCAAATTAAAATAAGCTGGTTTTCATTTTTAACCCTCTACCTGCCAAGTATATTTATTAAAACTTTTGATAGTATAAGTAGAAAGGTTGTGTAAATGTGAGCGACGAATGTTGCACGCAAAATTCCAAAATCCTCAAATGGGGATTGTGGCAACTAATAGATGTAACTGAACTGAAAAACAGGCTTACGACCGTTTGACGGTAAGCTAATATCATAGCTTATGGAGGCGTATAAATCATGACCATGAATTATAATTTTTTTATTTCTTGGTTAAAATTACCCTACATTAAAATCAAAGTTTTATTTGAAATTATACATTTACCTATTGAATCCGACGAGGTGGTAATTTAGTCGAAACGTTGGCTTAATAGCAGTGCGAAAATTCGCGTTTACTGTATTTCGTAACCATTAACTTGTTCAGGTATATAACGCGTTCTCGTCGCAAACGTTTAAGAAGCCAAACCAAGCATTCAGTGTAAGAATTTGTAAATACATTTCGTACTTTTACGATACAAGTAACTAATAGGAAAAATAATTGAATTTAATGTTACTCGGGGTCGGGATAATGTTTGAGAAAGTGTTTGCTGAATAACAACAACTTATAATGATGATGATGAAATACAATATAACGTGGACTAAAACGTGACGCACCGCAGAGATTGTTGCCTCTTAAAATTATACGTGCAGCAGTAGTAGTTTGATCTAAATCCCTTCTGTTTTACCACATTTAGATCCGTCAAGCCTCTAAAATATTATACATTCATTTGAAACATTTTACATGGCTTCACTTTTGACTTATTACCTTTTACTACATAATAAATAGTCAAAATCACAGGTTACGACCTCGAATTGTAATGTACATTGAAAAAATTAAGGTTCAATCCCCTATACCACTTTGATGCACTCGTAAATTTGACTTTGAGGCTTTTTTACGCTTTGGCCATAATGGTTTTCTCAGGAGTATTTTTATACAGTATTCAGATGAAATTAAATAGCAACATTAAACAACTGTTGCATAATATAAAAGCACTACAGTTTAAGTACAATATTAAACCGGAAAAAACATTGTAAATGCCGATTCGAAGGTTATCTTATTGGTAGCTTAAGATATATTTATATGCGTTACATAATTATACTATAAAAACAGAGTAGTTTTAATTTAATTTTAAGGTTTTTTTTTTAAGAAATTTTGATAGTTTTTTAACTTTTATTTTAGGTTTAATACTATTGCCTTATGGCAAAAAAATATTCATCACATTAACGTCTTTTCTATTTATTATCGCAAAGTATAGGCCCTGTTGCGAGTTAAAATGTCTCTATGTACATATTTTATTTTAATCAAAATTGGAGTATATACAAGGAGTAATTAAAAGTGGTTTACAACCGGTAGTACACTGTTACTTTTTAATGAAATGATATTCTCGTTTAATGTCCAAAGGAAAATAAGGTCGAGTTGCATGTCTTAAACATTGAAAATTAAAAGTAACTTTTTATCTGTTTTTTTATTATTCTATGTTTACTCTTACATAATTTATGTAAATGTTTTATTTATGAATTGTGCAAACTTTGCTCCGGACCTTGAACCAACACGATTGATTGTATTTTTATTATTTTAAGTTTGGCATTGATTATCAAATAAACCCAGAATGGAAATTTTGTGTTGTACTTTTAAATCCGGTATTTCCGTTGCATTATGTACCTTTGTGTTTTAGGCAACGTGTTACTGGATTATATCAGTATAGGTACATTTAGGAAGTGGTTCTTGATATTTAAGATAATTGCTGCATTTTCAACCCACACCGGTTTTGTGGTAATGAGAGCACCGCTGCCGCCCAGAGTCGTCTGGCTGGATGCTCGCTAAGTCCGGGTGTTGTGAAATGTGAAGGCCGCCTGTCGATGGTAACTTTAGCTATCAATCCCTGTGCCATTTAATTCGGACCTAACATCTCTTATTTCGGTCCGGACTAAACAGCCTTGGATTTGACAAAACATTTTTGACTATAAAGAACAATGCGAATGTTAGGAATTGAGTGCTAAGAATTACAGCTTCCACGTTTGTGATGCCCTTGTAGAGACGCAATTTGTATTCAGTTTTTATAGACAGGTAGAATCATTAATTATACTTCCTTTGAAATAAATGTTTTATTTTCATAATTTTAAATGCTCTAATCAAAATTGTCATTTATGATGTAATAATTTTTTTCATTTTAAATTATGTATTTTTTTGATTAAATTCGGATTAGATCAGGCGCGTGAAAACTTTCATTCCTTAAACCGTTTTAGTTCCGGTATTCTCAATTTTTCCAAAGTTTATGTGTACAACATATGCACACATACAATTTATTTGCTTTATAGTCATCCAAACGTATACACGAGTTTAAACAACCGCCACTGGTCATCGCAGAAAAATTCATAGTTCGCAGACTAGTCCATTCACCTATTTTTATTTATAGCCCGTCTGTTACTAAGGAGATAGATACGATAAATTTATTACTCATTAAATGGTATTGTGAGAAAAAATAGTTATTCTAATTTATCGCACATTGCATTGTATATTTGAAAAAAAAATATAATAACTTAAAAACTGGTAAATTAAGTAATAATTAACTATATAAAAAATATTTAGGGAATTTGATGCTTGAAATTGTTGTCTGATTAAAATCATATTTCAACCACAATATTTAACGCATCTTATGAAATAATGTACTTTTAAGCATTTTCACAAAATTTATGGTAATGGTGCATGAATAAAATGACAAATAATTTACTTCTATTGAACTTCTGCTGAATCAACTCTCATGTGTATATATTTGTCAACAATGCATCTCTCTACAGCATCATGTACTTACTGATGTTTTGGTATCCATTGTTGGGGCGCTGTTATATTCCACGGGTGGTTCGCTTAGGCTGGTCACTTATTACGTCACTGAAACACTGCATTCACTCGGTCCACATGTCTAAGAAGGCTGGATTTGCTCTTCAGGTGTTGAGTTAAGCCTCTCTCGCCCTCTCCGTGTGGTCGGCGCTTCACACGCGCCTGATCCAAGCGGCAAAGCGACTAGAGTCGTACTGAGAGTGTTGCAACGATCACCAACGTTTATATATAAACTTGCGAGTGGTCGCTCTAAAAGACAGTTTACATTTAATATTGTTTTTATTAAAGTTTACAAAAATATTATTTATACTGAAATTACTCATATAGCAATGACACAATATGCAAACATTTTTCTCAGAAACAAATTTAGCAATCTCTTATTTCCATTTACGTTTTAAGAATATTTTCACGATATTTAAAAGCAAGTTTGTAGTTATCAATATTAATGTAATGAGATAAAAATGCCGCGAGGATATATTTAGGTTTTAACATTACATTGATGTAAATTAAATGTTAACTAGTGTAGATGCTTCGACTGCAGTACCTATCTATCTGTCGATATTTGGTAACGTACAGGAAAATTTTGGAGCAATTAAAGAAGCAATACAGAAGCGAAGTCACGTTGCATGGAGGCGTGCGACGGTTACTTGTGATTGTTCCTTTAGCCCCTAGCAGTTGCGCAACCAGCCGAGGACATATCACGTGTAGCGAACCTTTGCAGGAATCGGAAAATGAGCTGGCCTCACCTTCATTCTATATGCGACATCTGAATTTCTAGCACTGAGTCACCTTAAAAAATTTCTCATTAAAGTCTATTCGTCGACAACATTTATTTTTTATTATATGCGTTGCAATCATTATCTATAGCAACCGCATAAAATATGTACTGAACAAGAGCGGACAGTATCAAAAGGCTTATTTCTCAAATTTGTTTACGTACTTAAAATTGTTATTTTAAGATAAAGTTTATTTAATTTTTATGGTGTTAGCAACGTAATAATCTCTAACAGCATATGTGTGTGTATGTGAGAATGTCCAGTTGTGAGTGGAATTCGCAAATTCCAATACAAGTTATGACTAAAGTTCAGCTTAAGGTTACTTGATGAAGATTGTATTTTTCTGTTTTTTTATAACTATTTTTGTACCGAAAGCCCTGTCGTTACCTTATTCAAGTACTACAAAATATTTGCTAATAACTACCTAAAAACTAGTTTCGCCGTAAATCTGAACAAATTCGTTTCTTCAATCCATGAGCGAAGAGTATTTCATTAACCGCCAACATCTAACTTATTTAGATTGATGGGGGAATTAAAAGATCGTTAAATTAAAATGCAACATATATAAATGAAGTATGTAATAAAGTTTCATTAGAAATAGAGAGGTATATAGAAAGAATACAGGAAGCGAAGGCGCTGCAAAAAAAAATGTGAATACTTACTTTTTTACGTTTCAAGTTCAAGCTTCTGTTCGGATTTTTTAAATTCTTATTTGTTTATTTCATACAACGATATAATTAAAGGTTGTGAATGCGATACATGGATAGATATAGCTCGGTATAAAATTACCGCTTCGTTTCGTAGGTACTGTACAAACTTAAAAAAAATGTGGTGTGAGTCTTGTCATGACTGCTAGTATTTACTTGAAATAGGTACCTTTAGTAATCATATAAACGACAACAGCGTTTTCACTTACAATCTCTTAGTATACCAAATTTTAAGCATGTGATTCGTTTATGGGTCAAATTACATCAATTACGGAAAAAAGTAAGAAAAAGAAAAGGTATCGGAGCTCACGGTCCATTTTTTAAAGTTTAATAATAGATGCTATCTGGACCAGTTTAAAATTTGTACGCTTTGAAACAAACTTGTCTTTTATAAATGTAATTAATCTATTCATAGATTTAGCGTATTTATGGCCGAATTGATTTATTGGCTTATAAACATTCACATACAGATATTCTTCGTTACTTTTTCATACATTTAAGATACACGTGATGATTTCAGGAGGTTTCAGTTTTCTTCTTACCAAAGAATTAATGTTGTTGACCTAAGTGAAACACTATATATTCCATTAGTTTGTTTTCTAATGAATCTCAACGCTCAAGCTCCCATTAGAACGGGGCTACAACAATCGTGTGAAGGTGTTATAACACAGTGCTATTGAGCAGCCGTTACTGCAAGGTTCTGTAAAGAATAATTATCTAAAGTAACAAAAGATTGGAGGCTTGCTTAATTTCCCAGTCACACGTTTGATTACAAATTATTAATAATGTCTTAATGAAATTCTTGAAAAAAAATTGTTGCAGAAATCTTATTTCATAGCAAAATTAGTGCTTTTCATTACAATTGATTTTTAAGAAAAATCTTGCCTAAAATTTAATAGTGTAATCGTCTAAAGAAAGTTTAACCAATTAAAAGGCTTTTAACTATGTTAATAACGTAAGACCATTTTAGTAACGTATCGACACTTGTTATTAAAATATTAACAACATCATAACCAATGTAGTGCAACTTATCTTATTTCCCAGCGTTTCTATTAAAATTCAAATATACAGTGAACAATTTTTTTGTAGTTTACATGAAAATATAATATTAAAAATCCATAAAAAGCTTTTTGGGCATTACATCGTGTCTATGAATCTTTATTATCAATTACATTATAATAAATCAAGCATCCACTGGTTATTTCTCTAGATTTGCAGAGCTTGTGTGCACCGTGTATATTTATCTGAAATCGAAATTAACTCCGCGATTAAATCGGTGACTGTAATTTATTTTTGAATTGAACTTAGTTAATTGTATCGGCTTATAGAACCAAAACGCCCGGCGAATTATAAGATAAAGCTCATAGCAAAAGGGCGAGGTTAACTTACGTTGTGGTTTGGACAGTTTCCGAAAGTGAAAGGCACTAAGTACAATTGGTACTGCTACTGCTAATTCTGAAACATGAAAAACATGGCGTAAAACGCAATCATGAATAATTTCCTAAAACTTTAGCCAACAAAAGCCTTAAAGGTGTTAGAATATAAAGTAGTTAGAACTGTTTCACTGATGAATGGAAACATTGTACATGCTCAAATGCTATGCTCTTGTTGCGCGGGGAAAAATGAGGCTGTAGTTAAACACTACATTAAAACACCGAAACATGGGTATATTTTTACGACATCGGTCGTATTTTCAGTAATTTATAAAAGATTTTACTAGGTATTTGTTGCTAAAGCAGTGTGCAAACATTACTGTGTTCCGTTATGAAAGGTGCTGTGAATAGTGAAATTACGAGGGTAATGTAACACAACTTTATGTCTCATAACCTCCGTAATTTTACTATTTCCATATGTATAGTGCTTTTCTGATAGCGAAGAATGCTGTGTAAACATTCTAACCAGCGGCTTGTTGTAATGGCAAACGTTTTATTTGCTATCATCAGGTGAACGTAGTATCATCATCATCATGAGGTGGTTTCTTCAAACTGAAGTTTGGCGGCCAGATTGACAAAACTTTTTCTACTTTTGAACATAGTATATTGACACATAATTACTTAAGAAGATATCAAGACCAATTAATTAGCTGATTTAGTTGAGCGAGTGTGAAATTTATTAGAGTTGTTAAATTTTGGTTGACTGGTCAAAAAAATTTAAACACAGTGAGGATGTTTAGTGACAAAATAAAATTAGTGCTGCGAAAATATTACCCATGTAGGAATTCTTAACACCATAAATATAAAAACAAAACTTCGCTTCCTCGTTGTTGAAATTTCATCACATAAGCCAACACCAAGTGTCTTCAGATTTAACTAATTTTTTTTTTAATTGTGCAGTATCGTTACATTCTATTATAATGCATTTATTATTGTTAAGTCCTCAGGATACATCATTAAATAAAGTTTGGTGATCCGATTTGTCTTCATAGTCGGTATCGTCATTCATCAGATAGAAGAGAGTGATAAAGATTTTTTCTGTAATACATACCTCTTCAAAAAAATGTCGGTCCATTTTTGTATAACAAGTAATCGAAGAAAGCATTTCTTTTCTTTTCTCTAGATTATGCATATTGTCATAGGAAAGGTATCTAAGTAAATCAAAATTGTTTGATACTTTCCTTTCCTACTTTTTAGATAACTTGACAAACAATAAATGTCTTTCTTAGTCATATTCTTATTCAAAACTTACTATCTAAAACATTTAATTTTTTATTACTGGTATATGCGTACTTCTCAAACTTTTCTTTTACGGGTTATTATATGACAGTATATACATATAATGGTTTAAAGCATTGTACTGCTGTATTGATACAGTCCGGTTAGATTGAGATTTAAATCGTCCTTGCGAGGAATGCGAGGCCAACGTGCGTTCGCGGTCGCTCGTGTTCTTTAGTAGTAGTCCTCTTGTGAAACATAATAATTGTTGTTTTACACTTGATCATTCCGTATTCCGTGCATGTCATTATGACGCCATCGTACATCCTGCGCCTTGATCTCGCCCCGTACCACCGTGTAGCATACATTAGAAATTGTAATCTAGCATAGACTTTATTCGTCATGAGATGTTTTTAACTCAACTTACAGTTAATTATTCTTTTAAAAAGCTTTCACTACCATTACGAACAAGTAAATATTGCAAACATACTTATTTTATGAGTAGGTTAGTATTAAAAGGTAAGGTAATCTAAACTGTGTAACGACGACTATCCTTCTTTTACATACTTCCATTATGATTTATTAAAAAAAAATTATATTATGTTTTGAAAATAAATAATTTTTAAGCACTCACAAATGTTTAATCTTCTAAGTCGTATTTCCTCATGACTGAGGATCGCGGTCATCATGTTTTTAATGAAACACACGACGACTTTCATGGCAGTTATAATTAAAAGTTTAATAGTGCAATGAAAATAAATAAAAACCTCTTTAAGTTTAGGCTAATTATTTTAATGTGCACATACTAGTCCGACCACGGATGGTCACGACATAGATATGCAGGTTTCCTCACGAGGTTTTTCCTTCACCGTCAAAGCACGTGATATTAGTTGGTGTTTTTATACTAACTGCACATAAATTGAAAAATTCAATTGTGCAGGCCGGATTCAAACCCGATATCTTCGCATTGGAAGGCCGGCGTACAAACCACTAGGCTATCACGGCTCATTGTGCACATATAATCATTACAAAATACACAAAGAGGATGCAACATGTCTAATGAATCCACTTAAAATTACTAAGCAATAACTTAAATATTATTTGAAATACCTGCAGAGAAATTGGAAAAATGTTAGTTTTGTTGGACGATAGCAGCAAATGATGTAAACTAAAAATAAAAACGTACTTACGTAATTTAGCTGGTGTTTCAACAGCTTCCTTACTTTTTTTATTATTTGTCTGCTTCAACTCTTAGTGTTTATGCACACATTATACATTATGATTCATAAACATGACAAGGGAGCAAAAAACACGGTTAAGTTCCGCATAAGTTAAAATCCATCATTAACAGTGTTTCGATTGGAGTGTTTTATTGTTGTTGCGTTTGAGAAAATCGTAGCATCTATAACTACGAGTTATAATGTATGAGTTTTTCTATTTATGTCTAATACTTTCCAAACTTTAATTATTTGACCCAAACCTGGTGCCTTACATTTTAATCGATGTCGACTGCCCTTTAAATTATCGAACGGTCATAAAAACTTTCACTTTTATATTGGCCCGGTAACAACTTAATCAAATAATAAAGCTAAGTTATTATGATGAAACTAATCAAATTGGGACCTAAGAGGCCTACGTTCAGTGATAATGTTCATCATTGAGTTGATGATAATGAATCAGCCACTCACTAAACGTGTAAGATGAAACGTAGCCAGTTACTCCATCGTATCCGATCAAAAGCAAAGACCTTTATTACCATTCCTTAATAAGTAAAGAATGTATCAAAACCTCTAATATAATATTATTAATAAACCAATAGATAATAATAATACAGACCGAAAATATTAAAGTATTCATAACATCAGTTAATCATTAATCAGCCGAGAAAGCGTAACTGTAGTATCTTTCAAAAGGTGATGTAAGAAAATGTCACGCTTTTGGGCAATATAATTTATTAAACAACTCATTGTTGTTGCGCAAAATATACAAAGAAGAAAAGTATACTGAGGTATATAGTAGTAGATAACGCGGCCTAAATGTAAATCTACAGAATATTATAATATAACATATTTATATAGACGACAGTGTTCCCTCCCTGTTTTTAATTACTTTGCAAATAATTCATCGGACATGAAATATGTTTAGGATACGTAATCCACTAATATTTGTTCTCGGCAGGATTCAAAACTAAATACCTGAAACTTAAGCATGTACTTCGCAGCCTCATTTTAGTAAAGGTTAACAGTTACTGCATATTTAAATACAATGTCTGCAATCGACAGATATGATTAATATAATGCCAATTTCAATTCAGTTGATTTAACTTAAAACAGTTATAAAAACAACATTAACCTTAATATTATCTTCGTAGAAAGAGCCTTGTTCAAGTGTTCCTGTATCCGTTTACGTAAATCCTTCATTATTATTAATCAGTTACATGCAGATCGGGTATGACGAGGACAAACTACTATTTCTCTTAATGAATAGCATATAGATAGTAGTATTACTACATCTTTACTAAGTACTAGACCATCGTTACATATACATAGAATTACAAATGCTAATACTGCCTGTGCTGGAGTAAATTTTTATTGTAACTACTAACTACAAATTAATTTAAAAATTATAATAACAGGTACACTGTTACTTAATTTTGTTGTTAATACGGAAAGAGACAAACGTCCTTATTATTATTTTTTTACTTGATTAAACATTGTAATGAATGAGAGGATACTTTTTTCTAATATTCATTTTAAAAACCTAGTTCACTAGGACGTTGGTTTTTACCTAATAATAGTGCACTTTAACCCAATTTATATGATTTACCAATTAACATAGAATTAGTGCTAATTAGTAATTTGAGATATGTGATACCTTTTCCACTACCAATAATATGATGACACGAAAATACCCCATTCCTACTCATCACAAAAAAATCTCTTCATCTCGTGATATATTGTTATAAGAAGACGTTAAAACCACTGCGCCCGCGCACGTAAAATCCCATGTATCTGAAGCGTGAAACCCGTTTTCTTGATGTAGGTTCTTTATTTCCGTCTCACAGACGTTCAATCATGATCTTGCGAATGACCTAAGTCGCTATTCAAGGAATAATATTAAAAAATTTTTGACTGTTGCAAAATTAAAAGTATGTCACCGTTACTACACTTAACGTGAAAAGTGTGGTATTAACTTAACAGTAAACTTGTCAATTGTGCTAAACCAAAAACCGAAAACAAAGATGTTCAATGCCAGCATCACGCAGTTATAAATTAGATTAACCGTTTAATTACATGTATCCATAATCACCGATTTTAAAAAATAATTGTAATTATAATTCATACAGTAGTTAAACTTTAGTGCTTGATTAGTTGTTAATTACTAACTCAAAAATATCAGTCAAATTTGTATGCATTAGTTTTTGTAATTCAAGAATGCGAACCTACATCTAATTCGGATAGAAATATGGTCAATTTATGGATTTATACGGAGCATGCACGTTAGAGCCAAATGATCAAATTATACCCAGAATTGTATATAAAACTTGATATTTATCATACTACAAAATTATATTTACCTTGCTTAGAATTACATTGCACTTTTCACCGGTTTGTGTCGAGCTGATTTAACTACTATGTACAGTTATCTAAGCAACAAGAAGTGCTGTAGATGCTAAAAATATTTGAGCTTGTGTAATATACAGATAATGTGGCCAAGTATATGTTGATCTCTTAATGTGTGAAATATTTATAATTCTGCTGTAAATCCAGGGAAAACATACCAAACGCATATTTCCTGCAAATCGCAAGACCTTAATAAATTCAACTTTAGGGTCGCATCACAAGGCTACCTCAACTTATCATACTGCTTATCCTGTTGCAGCTCAGAGTGCCTTTGCGCCAAGTGTTACGACCCCGCGACCTCGCTGTGATTATCAATAAACGCCACCTCAAGGTTGGCATTAAAGGCCAACCGCTGATTATAGACGGTGAGCTTGATGCTGACGTCAAGGTGGAGGAGTCCACTTGGGTGCTACAGGACGGGCGTAATCTACTTGTGAACCTGGAGAAGGTATGGGATATTATAGGAATATCAAAGTAACCTTACAGTTGTTGTAATTATATATTGTTCAGCGATTATTGTAATTCAAGCAACAATTACAAAATTATCGTTACTTGAAACAAATTAGTGAAGCATCATATCAGAAATCTAATACGATGTATTTAACAAACTGCTAATATTAAAACAACAGTCTTTTTTATCTGATCCTAAACGAGTGCTGCCTTTATCCACATAATTAATCCCAGCCGTTTTTCACTATCATGTATCTATGTACAGATAACGTAAAAAAAAACTATTTAATATTTGTTTATTATATTTTCCAGGTTAATAAAATGAATTGGTGGTGCCGGCTCATTACTACTGATCCAGAGATATCTACTAGAAAGATTAACCCAGGTAAATTATAACAGTAATTAGTCGTATTTTCATATTGATGGCAGGTTTCTGCTACTGAAGACAGTCATCTAGTTTTATACAGAAACACAGCGTCCATTTCTGCCGCTGACTATTAATATGCAAGCTCGTTAAATTACTGTTGTAACGACACTTATCTTAGGTTTTGTCGAATAACATTGTTTTTGGTTTTTCATTGTAACGTTTAATGATCACTAATATTATTTCCAATATCTTTTTTTTGCTTTAGAACCATCTAAGCTCTCTGATCTGGACGGAGAGACACGCGGTCTAGTCGAAAAAATGATGTATGATCAGAGACAGAAGGAGATGGGCCTTCCAACTAGCGATGAACAAAAGAAACAGGATGTACTTAAAAAGTAAGTTTGGATATCCATCCAAATTCCATGATTACCATGGAGTTCTCCATGGCATTAATCACGAACACTAAGTGTTTGACAGTTATAAAATGAAATAGTTTACCGCCGTTTTGTAAGGTTTTTTATAATAATCTGGTTATTAAGTTTTTATTAAAAAATATTATCAAAGTGACCTATTTAAAAACACATGCTGCGTTCTCTGTTTATTGGGCCATAACTCTTTAAATCAACGGTTTCTGAGTATATATTTCGCAAATAGTTTCTCTATAAAGGTAAAATTTTTAAATAAATAAAGGTATGTAAAACATTTTTTAGAAATCGTACTTTTTGGAATTACAGTTACCAACTTGGAGTCATTGACTGTCTTATAATATATACAAGCTCTCCATTCCATAATATAAAATGGAATTACTGATGTAGAATTGTATTATATCACTTATTGGACTATTTACTTTAAATTGTTGTATTATTTATTTTAGAAAGTTTAATAAACCGTTATGTTATTGTTAATACTTCTTTCACAAGCAGAGTCCAGATCATCAATCCATCATGTTCGACAAATGTGTGTTGGTGTATGTCTCATGCCCATTACAGCAAAAGCAAAATTTAATATTTGTGATTATTAATAACAACTTTGTTTCAGGTTTATGGAACAACACCCTGAAATGGATTTCTCCAAATGCAAATTTAACTAATAAGCTGCAGCTGACACATGCCAGTGTTATTTTCATTCCAATGTTTTTTTTTTATGTAGAGCTCAATAAATAACCTTAACACTAAGAGTTTGTGTTAGTATGCAGACTGCACATTATAAAATGCTTCTGTAACCACCTATTTACATTAAATGTAAGATGTGTGTCTGAAAAAATAAATGTTATTAAAAAATAATTGTTTTATTAACCAACTACCTTTAAAGTATAATTACGGACGTAACGCCTTCAGTAAACAAAAACCTTTAATAAATATAAAATATAATTTTATTTTAAACACTGAGTACTTGTTACAAAACTCATATAAGGTTTAAATCATCAAATGTTTTTTATATTTAATTAATAACGCAATTATGATACCCAGATTTTTTACTGTGCATCTACTGAAGTGTAATCTTACCGAGACTAAAAATTTCAAGGCCAAGCTAAACGTTTCAAATACAGTACCACATTAAATAAAGCACTCCTTAATACTAAAAAAAATAGTAATTGGTAAAAAGAAGTGAAATTAACTAATTTGTTTATTCAAAATTTATTGCATATTATTTTAAAATGATCATCATGATCTGTTGGACAAAGGCCTTTCCCAAAGATCTCCCCTCCTAACGGCT
Source organism: Byasa hedistus (assembly GCA_029286795.1). Taxonomy (NCBI): domain Eukaryota; kingdom Metazoa; phylum Arthropoda; class Insecta; order Lepidoptera; family Papilionidae; genus Byasa; species Byasa hedistus. Next base: position 5,808,830 of record JAGSMW010000008.1, read on the forward strand.
TTGCGCTATTCCCATCCAACGGATGATCATCACTTAACAATTAATTCATCTAATAAATTACTTGACATCTAATTCATAAAGGTCTATACAATTTTTTATCGCAATAATTACTATTTAATTCAATTAATGTAACAGATCGCTTGTCAGAAAGAGATTATGAATACACTAGCTAGCTAAACACCGCGGTTAATTTTGTGCCCGTCTGTGTATGTACTTTTAAAAATCGATTTGATATTTTAGAGATTTGATTCAATTCTTAATTTGTATGATACTTTACAGATATAGTAATGTAAATCACATAATTTAGTTTTAAAAATCCATGTTGCAATGTTACAAATACGAGGCTAACCTTTTATATTATAGATGGTCCCTATTATATCTATTACAATATTTTATAAAAATAATAGTCATGTATTAGTATATTTTTAAACAAATATTAAAAACATTTGAGTCTGTATTAAAATTATTTCCTATTTCTCCTAAACCAATCTAATTGACATCACATCTGTATCAAATCGATTTAATTACGATTATTCGATTGTAAAAAAATTATTGATATGCGATTGAAATATACAAGTTATTGCTATTAGTTTTTGCAATAATTGAAATTTTTTCAAGTACTATTACTTTCATATTCAAACATTATCAATCAGAACATGCCCACGGCTGAGCATATATGCCTTCTTTGAAGACTGACGAATTGGTGAAGATCGCGAGGAGCCCTTGGATGCGCACTGCACGAGCGCCCAGTCTGGAGATCCTCAAGAGAGGCTTTTTCAACCTTTTTTGTTTATAAACACTAGGTACATTTTCTAGCATAATTGCTTCTGCTTACACTTTATAAATAGCGCGTTATTAAAACCGAATGACAGATAAAGATAAAACTATTAACGTCAACTTCAATAGTATGCAATACGTCAATATTAAGCAGTAAAAATAAACACGTAAGCCCATATTTTTGTGTCGTTTCCGCTATATATGTAAAGCGGTATCTAGTAAAATGGTTAGAACTGTGTATTCACCTGAATATTGTTTGCAATATTTAGAACAATATGCTGCAAAAGAAATTTTCGTTATGGGACTGATTTTGGGTCAAGTAAGCACATTCGGTTTATTTGTTTATTTATCATTCAATGAGTTTTTAACTCCCAATTAATTTTCATAGGAAACAGATGCTCGAGAAAATGTGATACATTTAGCTCGAACACCGGAAGAAAAAAGTAGTGACACGTTAACAGAAAGTAGCTACAATACAGAGAAACAAGATCCTGTCAAAAATTTACTGGGAGTTTCTGAGGCTTGGGTTGCTGACCATGCAAAACATGTTACGCGAATGTTACCCGGAGGCATGTTTGTACAAGGTAATGTATAATAAATAGTTTTAATTTAAATCTCTTTTTATTTTACCAGTTCACTAATTTCTGACATTCATAATACATAACGTTTATTGGTGATATTTTTGTTATTGGAGAACGACAAGGTAGGTACCCCGCTGCTCTTATTTCTTCCGCCAAACAGTACTGTGGTGTGCAAACATTATTTTTTATTATAGTTTAAAGGGTGCTATAAGCTAGTGAAATTACTGGGGTATAAGACTTAAGATCTTATGTTTCAAGGCGACGAATGCAATGTGGTGCTCTGTATACCATCTTAACCAGCATCACATTGTTATGGGCGAGAGTATCACTTACTGTCACATGAATACCTTGCTAGTCTTATCGGCCTGTCATATTAATGAAAGGTTTCAATAAAAAACAAATTGTACACATGAAAATAAAAGCATTTTGTCTTATAAACATAATACTAATCTCAGAAACTATATGTACTTATGATCCTCAGGATCTCCCTTTCTACAGTTTAATCAAATGCTTTAAAATTTTCAGGAGTATTTATTACAAGTGATGAAGATATTTTTGAAGATCCAAACTATTTCAGCAAAGTCAAATCAATTCTGAATTACACATATAAAGCACTCAACAGTAATCCATATATGTTTGCCAATTGTCCTAATTTCAAGGAAAGATTGATTTTGCATATGTCAACAAACACAAAAGTATTAACATGTAAAAGTGTTGAAGTCGGTGGACTTAATAAAAATGTGTCTATCAAGCCAGTAGAGTGGAAATTTTTGCCAAAACCACAGCAATGGCAAAGGCTAGATTGTTATTATGAATTTGATGAGGTCTACCCAGTAATTGTAAAGAAAAGTGGGATTTCTGTTAAACAACAATTTCAGGTATCTTATAAACTTTACTATTCTAAGTTACTAAATTAGGTCATAAACAAGTTTGTTATAAATATAATGACAGTAATGTCTATATAAAAATATTATATACAGATCTTCGCAATTATGTCAAAAATATTTAGAACAGCCAATTTGTTATAGCCTTTAAAAATAACACCAGTCTAAACAGTATTTTTTCTAAATTAAAAAAGATACTAGCCACTCCATAATAAGTTATTATTTTATCATCTATGATTATACATGTCCTAGAAAATGAAAAGTTTGCCAACATAAATTGAATATGATAAATTTATATTAATAGCCATGGCAATTATTAACAAAAAAGTTTATAATCCATACTAATATTATAAATGTGAAAGTAACTCTGTCTGTCTGTCTGTCTGTCTGTCTGTCTGTTACTCTTTCACGCCTAAACGGCTGAACGGATTTTGATGAAATTTGGTATGGTGATAGATGATAACCTAGAAATGGTCATAGGCTATAAATAATCACGCCATCGTTCTTAGGGGGTAGGAAGTAGGCAGAAAACTAATTAAGTTAGTGATTTTTAGTCGTTTTTGTTGGGACTTTTGCTCTTTCACGTATAAAAGGCTGAACAGATCTTGATGAAATTTAGTAAGGTAATAGATGGTTACCTAAAAACGGATATAAGATCAAAATAATCACGTCATAGTACTTAGGGGGTAGGAAGTAGGCAGAAAACTAATTAAGTTAGTGATTTTTTTATGGTTTTTGGTTGGAGTTTTGCTCTATCATGCCTAAACGGCTGAACGGATTTTGATGAAATTTAGTTAGGTGATAGATAGTAACCTAGAAAAGGATATGTGCTATTAATATTCATGCTATCGTACTTAAGGCGTAGGCAGTAGGCAGAAAACTAATTAAGTTAGTGATTTTTAATAGTTTGGTTTAAAAGTTTACCTCATTCACGCCTTAACGTCTGAACGGATTTTTATAAGACTTGGTTAATATAAAGATAGGATCCTAGGCACGGACACAGGCTACTTCTTACGGCGGGAAAATACCTCATTCCCGCGGAAATCTAGCGTGATCGTGTCAAGAAGCGAATGACGCCATAGCTACTGAAATGATTTTGATGTTTTTTTTTTAAATGAGTGTTACTAAGACTTAAAGTTAGTATTTGATCACTTTTCTAACTTAGAGGGTCGGTAGGCGCCATAATTTAGGGAATTTATTATAAAATTTTGGTGCATCTGTCTTTATTTAACAGTTTTACTTGGATCGAAACTTAGCGACATACCATCACACTACTTAACTTATAGGGTAGGAAGGTACCAAAATTCAGACTACTTTTTACTTCGGGAAAATATCTCATTCCCACAGGAACCTATACACAGCTACCTATCTACAACATTAAAACTCTGTCTAGAATCACATTACGCCATAGCTATTGATCTGATTTGTATACGATTTTTTATTCAACTGACTGTTAAATTACATACAGATAAAATCTAATTACCTACACCACAGAATTAATATAGTACTACATAACTAGCTACGCTTTAAACTTGAGGAGGTAATTAGATAGACATTTATACGAACTTTATGCTCAGTAATCAATCATAGTGATAAGTTAATACTCATTTTAGACAAAGAAACGGATAGGTAATCAGTTCATCACCGAAATTATAACACCTACACTTAGTTTCTTTATTGAATAGTAAATTATACTACTTACATTAAGTTAGTACTTCCTACGCAGACGATGTTACGGATGTCACACTGTCTAACATCGGGGGTTGGCAGGTAGGTAGTTAGTAGTATTTTAAACCGATTTACATTATTTACTTTTTATATTTACTAAGGAAACATTCGGAGCTATCCATTATGTAGCTTAGGTTGCTTTTGAACAAATTTTGATGTGAAGTTGAGGACTGGAACACGATAGTGGGACATTGTTGCAGGGGGACTTATAGCCGGGAGAAAACAAAAAAACTTATGCGGACGAAGTCGCGGGTAAAAGCTAGTTATATTATAAATTGAGAATGATATTGATTAAATATTATAATTATGATATGGTTGACAGGTAAAGATCTTGTCTAATCATAAAGTCTGCTTTCTGTAGTGTCCTGGTTTATGCAATAGTTACAAAAATAAGTAAATTATTGTTTAAAATTGTTGGTTTGATGGTTATTATTTATTTTACAGCAAATACTAGAATCGGCACATAAAACAATTGAAACAAGTGTCATGTTCATTGACGGTGAACTTAAAGATGGCTCTGAGCAACTGGAACAGTTGATAAAAAAGAAAAAATGTAAAAGTATTTCAAAAACAGCACAAGATGTACCTAAGTCAATGCATGTGTCATTATTTGTGCCTTTTGTAAGTATTTATTTTTTATAAAAAATAAATTGACTTTTAATATTCCAACTCCTGGGACTAGGGCCTTTTCTGCCTAGTTGAGAGTCATGGCCATTTTTCCACCACCTTGGCCAAGTGCAGGTTGGTGGAGATCTTTTGCTATTGTATCTAAATATTTTATATTTAAAATTAAGCTTCATACTTAATGTTCAAATGCATTATATACTATTAAAAAAATAATAGTTATGACCTTTTCAGGAAAACTCTTTACCCGAGACAGTGGAATACTTAGAGTGTGATGGCAGTATACACTTTAGCGGTGTAGTCTCTTCCACTGTATTTATGTACCCAAAGGCTACAGTTAGTGAAGCAATCGCGGCTGTTAAGCAAGATATTATAAGGTCATTAGCATCACGTTTTACCATGCACTGTGATGCACTAATTGATGATAATTTACTACCTGAAGGTTTGTTTCAATTATTTTAATTTAAAATTAAGCTTCATACTTAATGTTCAAATGCATTATATACTATTAAAAAAATAATAGTTATGACCTTTTCAGGAAAACTCTTTACCCGAGACAGTGGAATACTTAGAGTGTGATGGCAGTATACACTTTAGCGGTGTAGTCTCTTCCACTGTATTTATGTACCCAAAGGCTACAGTTAGTGAAGCAATCGCGGCTGTTAAGCAAGATATTATAAGGTCATTAGCATCACGTTTTACCATGCACTGTGATGCACTAATTGATGATAATTTACTACCTGAAGGTTTGTTTCAATTATTTTAATTTAAAATTAAGCTTCATACTTAATGTTCAAATGCATTATATACTATTAAAAAAATAATAGTTATGACCTTTTCAGGAAAACTCTTTACCCGAGACAGTGGAATACTTAGAGTGTGATGGCAGTATACACTTTAGCGGTGTAGTCTCTTCCACTGTATTTATGTACCCAAAGGCTACAGTTAGTGAAGCAATCGCGGCTGTTAAGCAAGATATTATAAGGTCATTAGCATCACGTTTTACCATGCACTGTGATGCACTAATTGATGATAATTTACTACCTGAAGGTTTGTTTCAATTATTTTAATTTAAAATTAAGCTTCATACTTAATGTTCAAATGCATTATATACTATTAAAAAAATAATAGTTATGACCTTTTCAGGAAAACTCTTTACCCGAGACAGTGGAATACTTAGAGTGTGATGGCAGTATACACTTTAGCGGTGTAGTCTCTTCCACTGTATTTATGTACCCAAAGGCTACAGTTAGTGAAGCAATCGCGGCTGTTAAGCAAGATATTATAAGGTCATTAGCATCACGTTTTACCATGCACTGTGATGCACTAATTGATGATAATTTACTACCTGAAGGTTTGTTTCAATTATTTTAATTTAAAATTAAGCTTCATACTTAATGTTCAAATGCATTATATACTATTAAAAAAATAATAGTTATGACCTTTTCAGGAAAACTCTTTACCCGAGACAGTGGAATACTTAGAGTGTGATGGCAGTATACACTTTAGCGGTGTAGTCTCTTCCACTGTATTTATGTACCCAAAGGCTACAGTTAGTGAAGCAATCGCGGCTGTTAAGCAAGATATTATAAGGTCATTAGCATCACGTTTTACCATGCACTGTGATGCACTAATTGATGATAATTTACTACCTGAAGGTTTGTTTCAATTATTTTAATTTAAAATTAAGCTTCATACTTAATGTTCAAATGCATTATATACTATTAAAAAAATAATAGTTATGACCTTTTCAGGAAAACTCTTTACCCGAGACAGTGGAATACTTAGAGTGTGCTTTCTGTAGTGTCCTGGTTTATGCAATAGTTACAAAAATAAGTAAATTATTGTTTAAAATTGTTGGTTTGATGGTTATTATTTATTTTACAGCAAATACTAGAATCGGCACATAAAACAATTGAAACAAGTGTCATGTTCATTGACGGTGAACTTAAAGATGGCTCTGAGCAACTGGAACAGTTGATAAAAAAGAAAAAATGTAAAAGTATTTCAAAAACAGCACAAGATGTACCTAAGTCAATGCATGTGTCATTATTTGTGCCTTTTGTAAGTATTTATTTTTTTTAAAAAATAAATTGACTTTTAATATTCCAACTCCTGGGACTAGGGCCTTTTCTGCCTAGTTGAGAGTCATGGCCATTTTTCCACCACCTTGGCCAAGTGCAGGTTGGTGGAGATCTTTTGCTATTGTATCTAAATAATTTATATTTAAAATTAAGCTTCATACTTAATGTTCAAATGCATTATATACTATTAAAAAAATAATAGTTATGACCTTTTCAGGAAAACTCTTTACCCGAGACAGTGGAATACTTAGAGTGTGATGGCAGTATACACTTTAGCGGTGTAGTCTCTTCCACTGTATTTATGTACCCAAAGGCTACAGTTAGTGAAGCAATCGCGGCTGTTAAGCAAGATATTATAAGGTCATTAGCATCACGTTTTACCATGCACTGTGATGCACTAATTGATGATAATTTACTACCTGAAGGTTTGTTTCAATTATTTTAATGTTAACCCCTCCACCTCAGCATTAGCTTTCAGTTAGCCAAATTACCTACCTTTCTGTTGTGTCTGAACTTACACTAAATATATCTTTTTTGAAATATTTTAATTACCTCTGGCACAGTGACTATACATTTATTACAAGGAGTTCTGTGGCTGGGACTACATGTTTTGAAGTTTGATTGACTGAAAGGTTTTTTTTAACCCACCTGACTAGTTTTCGCACTTAGATTGTAAATTAATCCATCATCACAGTATCACTTGTTCTAGTGGCCAACATATTACTTTTTATACTATAATTCTGCTTTTTTACTTTTATGGACACAATATTTAAAAACATTTTATACAAACGTAAATTTTGATTCTTTCATAGAGATACTACTAAAATTGTGTTTTCTTAAAGGACTTTAGAAAATATGCATCAGTTTCTAGTAGCTTATGAGTTGATTTTTGCAGAAAAAGTTTGTTTCAATGAACCACCAAGGCGCGTGTTGGTTCCCGTGGGTTCATTGTACTTATGTGACTATCTATTTCCTGGTGAAGCTCCTGCAGAAGCTCTGCTTTCTGTTCGTGAGCTTCTTGATTTACAAATAACTGAGGCTGATGTTATTTGTGACATTGAAACACCAGCAGGTAATTTTTTTTACTGTGGTCTCTTAATTTTACAAATGAATCCATTTATTTAAAATATCCAATTTGTAATCAAGTTACGCTAAACTTAAACATCAATAGAATTTGAAATGACGAGAGTTAGATCAATTGTTAAGTGATGTGTGGAAGATGAAAATGCATGCATTAGTGTTTGGCGGCCGAAACAAGAGCTACGATGGTACTTATATCTATAATTACTAGTTAATAGCAACAGAGACTTAAAAAATTCTGTCTTGTTTATGTTTAAATTATGAGCAGCTGCCACCATAGCATAGTGGCTACTTACCCTGTAACACGGGAATCCCTGGTTTCATTCTGTTGACACATTGTTGAGTTTAACTGATGGTATGGTTTCTTTGAATACATGTACATGCTACTATCTTCATATTGTAAATCTACAGCCAAAACAGCAGTGTTGTGTTCCGGCTGACAAGATATGAGTACCAGATTATTTTGTCTGAGTATGCTACACCATCCATAGTCTCATTATTACTTAACACTATGTCAAAATATGGCAAAACATTGAATTAAAAAAACAACTAACATGTTTTTATTTATAGATACATCAGAATTTGATGCACTCGATCGTGACACAAGCAGTGAAGAGTTATTAGCCACTCCGCAAGAAGCAAGCCAATTTATGTATATCACTGGCATTTCATTTGCACTATTGGTATTAGTTATTTCAATATTTATCCATTACTATGATAGTATTGTAGACTTTATGAGTAAACTTTTGCCAAAAACGTGATTTTATCGCTTTATGACTCTGTACATAAAAGTTGTTCTATGTTCATTCAGATTATATAACTGTAAAACCAAATGTTGGTTTTGAATTGTATTTTCAAGTACCAACATGTAGAGATATGTGATGTGCAGAATTTCTAATAAATTATTTTCACCTAATTTTTTTGTTTTTAATTAAAATATTATTTTTAGTCGGTAATTTTTTTTTATTTTTATAGTTAAAAAATATATGTTATGACTTCATCGAACCAGGTAGAAGTCTGCTGCTGAATGGAGCTTCCTCAAAGAACTCCACATCGATGGTTCTGGCGCTGCCCGCATTTAGCGGTTTCCTACGACTCGCTAGATCGCCAATATCCCTTGTGCCTTCAGTTACAATTAACTCAAGAACTTTCTTTAATACTTGAAAAAATAAATAATTTATTAATATTAAAGATTTAATAATAAAGTATAACTTAACAACAACAACGATTGTCTATAATTTTCATGATTTTTTTTAGTTATTGGATTTTTGCATTTTGTTATTGATTTTAAAACGCCATCTATGAATATTACTGCATAACTTATCTTTACTTGCCAATAGATGGCATTGTATACTGTTGTTTTCTTTATCATTGTTAGAATGACAATGTTGACAACACATGCCGAGCTCATATTCACAATTCACATGTATTTAGGACCACATACTCAAGCGCATATTTGTAGTATAGAAGGTTGTCGGTTATTGCATAGTTAGGTTAAATTGATAAAAACGTTCTCATATTTTACAATAAATTCAGTTTAGATCGAATAAAAATGTTACTAAAATCTTTAAAAAAGTGAAGATGTTTATTAAAAACTGTGCTCGTGTGTGATTAATTTAAGCGAAAAACCGGTTTGTATACGAACGAATGGATGCGCGATAGCCAGGTGAAGATATTTGTTTACAATGGCATTTGCTTTAAATAAACTCAAAAACATTTTAAATTCTAATCGGGAAAGTCAACTTACGGGAAGTGGAAGTTTAGAACCTGAAATAGGGTTCAAATTGGCGTTACATCCAGTTAGTAAAAATTTATTTGTGACGGTTATTGGAGCCCGTCACCTTCCTTCCCTGTTTGGATTAAGTCGAGCTCATGGTTATCTTGTTAAAGTAAGTTTTTTTTATATTTACCTATACTCAATATAAGCATGTTTTTTAAAGTAAATTGTCTTTAACAAATAATATGTTTGGCGGTTACAGGCCGGCGGCAGTCAAAATTTTACTATAAATTTTAGCTTCATAGCTCAACTACGTAGCTGGTTAGCACTATAAATATATATTTTTTAACATTAGGGTACAGAGAATTTAATTATCATGGTTTGAATTTTCCTAGGGATTGGAACAAATTACGTGCAATCTTTTGTTTTTTTTATACATTTAAGTTATCTGCATACGTTTTAATAAAAGTGCATACAACAATCATGCTGATTTAATGTATAAATCAAAAGATATGTTTAAATTATATTTTTCATGTATTATAAAAACTTTTTTAATTATAACTATTTACGCAACGCAATATATAATTATGTATGTTTTAAAACTAATGAAATGATTATAATAAGAAATGACGGAAAATCGAAAAAATCTGTTGAATCGAATTACCACCGAGAATTCAGTTCCATTTTTAGGTTATCTTTCTAAGATTACTTTTAATCAATAACAACGATTTATCGGTTTTTTTTACATGCAGATAAATTGACAATGAAAGCAATTTTTTTAAAGACGTAAGTTTGAAGTGCTAATTTAAAAAAAAAGTGATTTTAATGATTTTGAACACAAGCTCTACTAAGGACTTTACATATTTCATTGTGACTGCGTGTCTTACTATATTTTCTTTAAGAAAATTCTGGGAGTTTTTTTATGAAGAAATTTAAATTAACTTGGATGAGGTAAACCAAACTGATCTAGCTGATGGTTCCCGTCTGATCAACATTTTTTTGTATATTTTATTATTGGAAATATTATATAAATTGTCTTGTAGATTTTTGAGTGCCTGATATATTTGGCTTTTGAGAGTATTTACTTCGTAACAAAAATGTACAATATTGTTAAAATTTCAGACTTTCTGATCCGTCCATTTTAATAAGATGAAGATAAATAAACAATACCCTGTGAAATTCCGTTGCCTTTACCCAGATAATTTACGAGCAAAGTTGCCCGATGTAATTAGCGCCAAAACGTATAAAATTAGTATCGAAATTAACGGAACAGGAGGAGCGGAAGACCGGTCAAGTTTTATTCAATTATAGTCTGCTAAATTTTTTGAATTAGCTAAATTTCGACATCCAAAGAATAACAACTGTGGTGGTACCTATTTATATAGAAAAATTTATTTACAACGGTTGCAGCAATTTATTGTGTTTGAAACAAACATTAATCAACACTTATTTACCTAGAAATATTTATGATGTTTTTGTAATGTATTAAGTTTTTTTTTTAATAATAATTAGCAGTATTTCCGGCAACATCTTTAAAAAAGTTTTTTAGTAAGGCTCAAAAAGACTCGTATCCAGAACCGTAAAAACCTTTACAAAAAAAAGTTTTTTAGTACTCTTTCTTGGTTTTCTAATACTTTATGGGATTGTTTGTGTAATAAAGTCGCAGTTTTCACTTAGATTTAAATGACGAAATTGATTTTATGTAATTGCGCTACAGAAATATACTAGGCCTTTTTTGAGACCTTATCTAATATTATGGACTTTATTACGAAGTGTTTTCTTATTAATTTACCTTCATGTAATTAATATGGGTAACATTACAGCGGTCGAGTTGGTCTCAGTGCAACCTTGCTGTCCAACCATTTAACTACATAACGCGAATTTGATACCGCTCACAAGGATCCATCTTATTTTATATAGAAGCTAGCGACGAATTACTTATGTAGACAATGAGTACTTAAGAAACTATTAAATAACTTCTGTTTATACATTCTATGCAGCTAAAGTGTTATGTGTTTATGGCAAAATCAGTACTTAACATTACTTTATTAATGACGTTTGTTTTTTCTACTCCGCATGGAACGAGGTATTCTTGTTTAACGTTTTCTATTGTAGTAATAAACTTTACAGTTTTCTCTTATTTCTTTAAACTTGCAAATCTGTTGTCACACCTTTATGATATTAACTCCTTAACTAAAATGTAGTCTCTATTCTTTTAATTTATGCTACATAAGAAATACTGCAGAAGGAAACTGCTAATTAACGTAATTTTCCGTAAAGGTGATTTTTTGTAGAACCAGCGATTTTATGATGCGTTTAGTTATGTTTTTTGCAGCATATAAAATCTTAAACAATAGTTTCATGTATCGGTTTAGTGTGTGTGTAACAAGTACCAACCGTGTTTACTGTATCAGATTGACAACGAATATTTGAAAGAGAATTAATGAAGCATATATAATTATAATTGTAATCACTAAACTATGGAGTGGGGGTTTTAGAAATCTGCTTTAATTAACGAGATATCAGATGATGACCAATAATGTTTTTTTTTTGACGTTTACATGATGGTAAGTGATACGCCTGCCCATAAAAACGGGGCGGTAGTTAGGATGATATGCACTGCCCCACATTAAGCTCTGCTCTTAGAGACAGGATGTTAAGTCTCGTTATTACAATAATTTCACTAGCTAAACCGGAAAGCAGTTATGGTTGCCCACTGCTATTTGGAGGCAGACACAATAGCTGCGGTGGTATGGTGGGGGTGGGCCCAGGTGTTCTCTGGCAAAAAAGAATTACCACCAGTAAAGTGTTCTAAAAGATTAACATGTAAAGGTTACGCCCACTAAAATTAAAGCGTTTCACATTTTAATCGTAATGTATTATCTATAGTTATATTTTGCATATAAAATTATCTCGTTTACCTTTTAATATATTCTAAAACCCAATAGACAAATTTTACTTCCACATGTAGACTAATATAACATTTTCTATGTATTGTGCTCTATATGCAATATAATTTTGTTTTCTTGTACATGAAACGTTCTATACAGACATCTATATAATACAAAGGAAAAGTCCTTGCCATGATATTGCAATGTATAAAATATTTTATACTTAGTATTTTGGATATTAAGAATTTTATTCCATTACTCCTTTTCCGTTTATCGGATTGCATGATGTTAGTATGCATGCCTATATGTCACCGTTGAGTCACCGCTCCAAATTCATTTTCTTGTTGGTTTCATACATTACAAGAATTTGATGCTATTTAAAAAAAAAAAACACAAAAATTACTTTCAAATACAACAAAAAACACAAAGAATATTCTATTTATTCGATTCCCCATATTTGCGTGCCGATTACCTAGTAATGAGATTCATTACTAGGTAATTAGCACAAAATTGTCAGACGCGCCAGTTACAAGAAAGTGGTGCTGGTTTTGAAAACTCTACATCTTCTTTTGATTTCTATTATTAACGTATATTATATAACAACGTATTTATTTTTAAGGAAAGACTACACATAATGCATTTCTTGAACTGAATTTCTTTACACAAAACGGCAGAACACTCATCGCAGATAACGCCGAGGTTATTTGTCCAAGATTAGAAACGATTATCTAGTTTATTATCATAAGCGAAATATTGCATGCTTCGGGATTATTCCGGTTTTTATAAACAAAATTCATTCCTTTACACAAACTAGAAATGTAAAGATTTTATAGTGGTGTTTAAATAAATATTTTTTTTGTCAAGTTGTTGACTATACTGTGATATGTGATACGATGGTTTAATATTAAATGAATGTACATTAGCATGTCGTCAAACTTTGTAATACTGTCCATTAGGCTTTGTATAGATTAGGCAATCCACTTAAAATCACGATAGGCTTGTGAAAATAGTCTGGGTAATTAAATTCTCTTTAGCGATACCGCCTAGAATGTTATTAAATATACTTGAATACTTTGCTCATTAGTATAGTATGTGAAGTCATTGTTACAGTCACATAGACATTGTAAGGCTTTTACATATAATTAATGAATGATTATTAAAAAAAAATCATATAGAAAATTGAATATGAGCGTTAAAGGATCATATTAATATTTTGTTCTAACGTACGACCGTACTACTTGTTGGTAAACATAAATAAGAATCTTGGAAATAGTTATTTGCGATTGTCTTCTCCATGAAAGTCTCTTCGATAGTTGACGATACATATGAAAATGCCTTGTAACACGGAATTTTTGTTCAGCTATTTTATGAAACAAAACAAATACAAGAATTAATGATGTTACTAAACGTTGATTTATAATCAATCAATCCTTTATGAACATATTATTTTTCAATTATTTTAAGTGCTGTATCTTGTTTCTGTTTCAATTGTTTTAATTTCTTAAAAAAGTGATAGTATGTTCCCAATTTGTATTAAGTTTTGAATGTCGTTTAGAGAGCAACAGCGAAAGTGCATTTATTTAACATTTTCTACTTGTCACTGTATAAAGAAGTATTATTTAAATAAAACACCTGTTTCTTGATTAATTTCATACGTAGTTTAAGTAATTATTATAAACTATCCAAGAGTTTCCCATTATCTAGTGATGTTTATCAAGTCATGTGTCATTTGGTGTGTTGTTTTGCTGTCAGCTTTTTTTCTTTTACGCAATTTCAGCATAATGGTGAGAATAAACGTGTTTGTTGGCCAGAATGGTCGTAATGTCTGTACGTATGTTTAATATTCATAACAAAGCTTCTTCCATTGAAATGGGACAGTAATTTTATTTATAATGTTTAATATATATTTCATGACATAGTATCTCTAAGGTTATTTGATATTTAGTTAAATTAAAATCGAAATTTTAAGTAAAACTCTTTTGTGTTCAAACACACAAAGGATGGAATAACGAGGGGCAAGAATTCAAGCTAGAAGTTAAATGACGCATGAAAACCCGAAGTACCTCGTGCGAAAAAGGCAAAAAAACAGGACTCTTTTATTCGTAAAAGTTGTTTTATAATTATATTTAATCCAATGTAAATAAAAAACATCCTTTTTTCTTATTATAGTAGTAACGAAATACTATATTTACAAGAATTGATTTTATTAATAATAAAATAATACACAAAAAATAATAGACAAAAAATGTTTATTTTGATTTAAATGTTTCATTTCGAGGTTTCGAGTTTTAGAGTGTTTAGAAACAGTTTATTTTGTATTAAATTTGTTGTTCTCCATCAACTGTCTGTAACATTCAATGTTTGAATAGTGTTTATTTCGTTTATAAAGGTATTAATTTACAAATTATGGAACCCAAGAGAATTAATCAAACAAGAACATAGCCACATTGTTTTCTTTAGAAGTTTTAACGAAAGCTATTTTAATTGCAAATAGTTTTGTCATGTAAAAGGTTGGATAGTTAACCTCCGACTTGATCTTTAATTAACCTTATTTACTTGGTGTGTGCTGAAATTCTGTAGGTTAATATAACAGCATCTTTTTTATATTATTTAATTATTTATGTACATAATTATAAAAAGTTGTATATATATTGTAAGTTGTATTATGTCATGTTTATTTGGTGGTATAAAATTAACAATTTATTCATATTTATTTAATTTACGGGTGGTTTAAATATAAATATTGTACAAACAACAAAGGCATCTAAAGTATAACAGGTGTACAGACAATTTTTTTCTATTTTATTCGATTGATATCGTTTTAGATTTTCAGGATTGTAAAGTTGATTATTCATTATTTTTTATAGACCGTACTTCTTTATATACTTTATCTAGCAAAATAGAATGTTTTATAATTATATGCGTGAAATCGAGAACTTCCGTTTCATACGTTAATTAAAACAATATTCGTAACCTATATAAACTATTTGAGAGCACTGGTTCGGGATTTAATTGTAAGCTGCCATGTGCGATTTAGTGCTTAAGTTATCCAGTTTACTGCTAAAGGCTTGATTATTGTAATCCTCTACACGTGGCAATTACTTTGTCTTGTTATTATCTCCGACAGTTTAAATCTCCTATATTATAAAAACAAAAAGTCGGCAAGACTTTCATTTAAAAAAATTGTTTTATAAAATCATTTCAAATTGTATTTTTATCCCATTTCTATTCATCGTATCTCAACTCGAAATCCGGAACACATGAGTTCATAATTTTTTTTTCCAAAATATTAAAGCCGCGTTTGTATTATATAAAAATTTTGTAAAAACATATAACATGTTTGTAGGCGTATTATTATTTAGTAATAATATAATTGCAACTTGAAGATTGTGATACTCCTTTTTAATTAATTTGGTTATGTTATAGTAAATTGTTTATTTTTTTTATTTTTGTTACAGGTAAAAGTGTTTCCAGGCGAGAATAAATATGAAAGTACTTTACAAGAGAGTTCGTGGCCCGTATGGAACGAGGACTTTAAATTTCAGTTGAAACAGAGTCAATCGAAAAAATCAAGCGAAAAAGTCGACCTTCAAAGCCAACTCGCCGGACATTTTTTGTCGCTTACAATATACGCTATATTGGAAGCCCCGAAACCCGAATCGGAGAGGAGGAAAAGTGCAAAAACGTTGGAAACGAAAAAAACGTCGAAATTAACTGATGAAGAAGAAACTAAATCTAAAACTGGTTTCCTTGAAAAGACCTTTAGTAGTTTTAAATCGACGAAAGCAGAGGCAGCGTCACAGAAATTTATTTTAGAAAAACGGAGAACCGTTGGCGCCGCAACTTGGAACTTTGATTCGAAATTATTCCAGAACGACCTTAAAAATGGTTTAATAGGAACTCCTGATATCTGGAGGCCTATAAATGCCATCGCAAGCGGACTCGTTGCCGCTGATTCAAGGGTAATCTACACAATTATTTTACTTCATTAAATTATTTTTAAAATATACTATGTGTAAAGAAATGTAAAGGTGTAACAGTTTTTTATCTGTTGCTAAGGGAAATTACTTTAATTTATCACGAGGCGGCATTTAAACCGGCTCTGATAACAAACGAAAATAAATGGCGGTGTTTTTTCTGACAGTTCAATATTTAATTACAAAATACTTGATTAATTATTTAAGATAATTCATAGGATAAAGTAGTGATATTTATTTCAAATATAAAGTAGAAGAGCTTATATTAATAGCCTTACAAGTACCTAACTCGATTAACAATTATGGTTGTAACCATATCCGAAATCCAATAATTATTTATATACTCCCGGACACATCTATCGGCCCACCACCCAGTGTTTAAAGTTTCGACGGTGACGAGACGAGGAAGACCTGATGGTAAGTGATACGCTTGCCCATAACAAAGTGGTGCTAGTTAAGATGGTACACACTGCACCACATTGCGCTCGTTGCCTTGAGACATAAGGTGGTAAGTCTCGTTACCCCAGTAATTACACTAGCTACCGCGCCCTTCAAACCGGAACACAGTAATGTTTGCACACTACTATTTGGCGGTTGAAATAGGAGCTGCGGTGGTACCCATCCAGATGGTCTCCGGCAACAGAGACCTACCACCTGGTAAAATGGTAAAAATAAATGTTAGGTGGACCAATAAGTTTTAATGCAGTGTTGAAGCAGATTTATTGGTCAACCCCTATGTACGTTTTTTTTTTTTGTGATTTCTAATTGATTTGGCCGGTAGAAGTGTTACAGCTTGGGCGACAATTTCAGGCAGAGTATCCATATTTTTTGGTCAACATTGGCTCGTAAGTTTAGATTTGCCTTTTTATGGAACCAATATTCGGACACATAAAAAAAAAACTAACTTGTGCGAAATAAAAAAGTTTTTATCCATTCCTGGGTCGTTGAAAACAATGAATAGACTCGAATTTTCGTTTTTATCATAATCCTGAATTCGAAATAAAAAAAAACATACATAAAGGTTGACCAAAAAATCAGCTTTAAAACTGCATTAAAACTTAATGCTCCACCTAACATTTATTTTTAGCTAGGCACCGTTAAAACTTTAAACACTAGGTGGGCCGATAGATGTGTCCGGGAGTGTATATGCCGAAAGACAAGCGTTTTCTTAAAATTCTTTCCTATTTTGCGTTTTATTATATATGAGGGAAATTCCATTACCAAATCAATTTTACCAGAATTTCAAAAGCTTAACGAAACGTTTTCTTTGTACGGATCTTATACGAAATAAAAAAAAGGACAAGTCAGCTAATGAAAAAAAGGATAAAGTAGCCGAGGATAAATGGTATAATATTAAAGTGCCTTTACCTTAAAAAATCTCTTAAGGATTTGTGTATTGTTTTCATTTGTCAAGTTTATTATTATAATAAATTGTAACTTCTGTACATTTCAAAATTTTCGTCGTTTGAATATGCCGATCGGTATGATTGTGACACAGAATTTAAAATAGTGAATTCAAATATAATAGAAAAGTGTACTTGGTAATGTTGTGCATCTTGTAAGCATTTATTTTTAGTTTCGAAAGCGTATAAAAATCGTGTTAATACTTTACAAGTAAGTTGCAGCACAGAATCGTTTTAACTTAGCGTTTAAAAATTTCCAAGCGTGACTTTACAAACTGAGAAATAGCTCGGAACTCGGGAAGTTAATTCGGTGCGGTTGTTAACTAACGTTTAATAGTTTGTTGTAATTACTGCTATTGTGGGTTTTGGTGACGCCGTTAGGATATTATTGTTAATGAAAAACAGTTTTCTGAAATTCATTTACGTAAACTGTATTTCACTATAAATCTTAAGTTACTGTTTATCGGCAAAAAGATAAAATTTCTTTATACTATTCTTATAATATGATAAAAAGTTGTAATACTCTTATTTTTCTCAATACACATGCAATGCAAAATTTTCTCCTGAAGTGACTGACATGCCTTTATGGCATTAAGGTCCGTATCAATAAGCCTAAGCACAAAGAATAAGCCTGATCATCCAGCGAGAAAATTCCAATATTTTGCTCGGTAGTTTGCCAGGTGGGGATGACCTGGGGCAACTTTTCTATCTTTAGTGTGTACCTTTTTTGTTTACTATAGTAATAATATTCTAGTTAAGTGTTTCCTTATTTACATAATTATTAAAAACAGTAGAACAAAGAGTTACGTAATTATTAAAAGAAAAAAATACTTCTCTCATCAGCTCATCACACAAATAAACATCTTCCTCGGTATTCATTATGTAAATTATCAACTTGATCAAACTGAAGTTAAATGAGAAATTATTTATACCGAAACCGAATATTTTTATTACTTTTCTGACAAGTTTTTCTGATTTATTCATATAAAAGGTGAGATTTTTTTTTGAGTTATAGTTTTATGAATTGTATTACGATTAAAAATATCAGTAAGATGTCTTGATCATTTTACAAACGTAGGTTTTAAAATGAATCTAATTTCATTAATGGTTAGCGCCGACAATAGAATAGCTTTGACCTCTACCAATCCCATTTATTACGTATCCTTTTATTGTGATGACGCAAGGTGACCTTGATTCGTTGTTTGTCTGGAGATTTAATTTCTGTACATGTTACGTAATGAAGTTAAAAAACTAGTCAGAAGCAGTTATTTAAATCGCGTTTATGAAACGTTGAATCATCCATCGTATGCTGACTAGTCATAAAAATAGATAAAATGTGAATTTTTAACAACTACAATGAGATTTTATCGGTCTTCAAACTTTTATTGTGTTTTACAGCCGAATAACAATAACATTTTTATTAACTAGATTTCATGAATTCGCGTTAAACAAGGTTATTATTTTTAGATAGAAATCATCACTATTATATTTGAATGATGTTATCTGAGACATCACTTTTGCTTATTCATGTCCCTATGCTAAATATAGCACCCCAAATAAGAGGATAGTCACCGTATTCGTTATGCCTTCCATGTGGATTAGCGAGCGTCATACGATGGTTACTGATTACAAGAAAAGATGGTGACCGTTTTCTACAATTACTCTCTTTTATTCGGTGGAGTGGTGATGGGATATTGCAACCTGTCTCCAACTTAGAGGTTCTAATGGATATTGTTAACTTAAAATCGTTGTTATAAACTTTATAGAAGTTTAAGTATATTATTCTTATAAAAGTTGTGCTTCACTATAAGATATACGTTAAATATTTAAATATGGTTATAGACAATAAAACTTGTTTCATCATTTGATTAAATTAACTAGTGCTCACGTTAATTTAATATAATCCTCTGTATTAAATTTTTATTCACAGAGGGAGAACAAGAAGGGTCAATTGGAAGTGACACTATTGTACACAGCGAGCGAGGATGGGCTCAATGACACGGTGCAGCTCACAGTGAACCGGCTGCGGTGTAGTGTACAGACTATGCAAGAACAGGAGCAATACAAAGGTGCCACGATAATGTTATTCAATAAGAGTATTTTGTTCGTGAAAAGATTGCCAAATTATTAATCAGGTGATAGACGTCCACTGCTAAATCAATATAACCAGTTTCCACAACATTGAAATTAATAAAAAAAAAAATTAAGGGTCAAGCTAGGAATTTTTTTTCCAACCAAAAAGAGTTTAACCGAAATTAATATATGTAAAATCAATTTTTTTTATACTAAAGAGGTGGCAAACAAGCATACCGCCCGCCTGATGGTAAGCAGTTACCGTAGCCTACTGACGCCTGCAGCACCAGAAGTATCACTGGCGCGTTGCCGACCCCAAAACTTTTCAACTTTATTAGAATCTATTCGTAATGATGTTAAAATAGCACAATTTTAATAAAAATGAACTAGAGAAAAACTAGTCGTTTCTGTTTTTGTACCGAGATGATTTTATTTGGATGTAACTAACTTGGGTGAAATTTCAATCCAAGGAAAAAAAAAAGATTCACAAAATTGGTCCAGTAGCTGCTGTAAGTTCGATAAGAAGCTTTAGGAGTGTTCATTAGCCCTTAAGTCATAAAGATTTAAGGCAGTTTCCTCTATAAACAAATGTGTTGTTCGACATATATTTTTTTACTTGCAATAAATCGTAAATATTTCATTAAGTTTTAATTAAACAACTGGTCGGTGTCCGCCTCGAGAAAAAGGTACGAGAAATCGTGTAATTACTAAGGGTTTGCAAGCTGATGCTAATTAGGGACTTACAAGCTGAGAAGTTATTGTACGGCACTTTTAAAATATTTTTTATGTACATTACGTTATGTATACTATTAATTAAATGTTCTTATGCATTTTTTTTTTTAATTTTAGCATCGGAAAATTTTCTCAAACGTTCTGTTCTTTGAGGAATTTCTTCTGCTAAAATCTACTTTACCCACAATGTAAATAATCAAGAATATAAAAAGAAATTCTTTTTTCATACGGTGATGAATTTGAAGTAAATGTGCGATGCTCGTAACTTGGCTGTTTGTTATGAATGACGATTTATAACATAGCTGCTATGATGTGAGTGAGATATTCGTGTGCAAATATTTTGAAAGTAATTTCTTTGCGCATTTAGTATTCAACGAACCACAATAGCGGCATCGTATTATAAAATTGCATATGAAATTTTTGCATCCTTTTTTGTTTATTATTATTAAAATGTTCAAGTGCATAACTATTCATATTTACTAATCATAATGTTAGTTAATAATTATGTAACTAGTTTTATTGTTTTGATTTACTAATAAGTCCAAAATTTCTTTGTTATATTTAATAGTAAGAAGAGTATTCTAAAGTTTTAACGAGAGTGGTATATGTACTTATATTGTTTTTATCTTTAGACGATAATTTGTTAAAAATATAATATAAATACTTCGTTAACATTTAGTATTTATTTTGATGTACAAAAGAAAGGTTTGATGAAAAACCTGCGTATGACAGATCAATATATGTCATTTTCACATTATAACAATCGTAACGTTTATATGTTTAAATATAAATTTCCAATCAATAACAATAGGTGAGTATTATCTCAACAGTTTAAATACGAATGCTAAGTACTTAGTCATTAATTAAGTAATATAAAAACACTATTTAATGCCATCTCGAGACGATTTTGTATTTGTGACAATTGCAAATTTTGCATTTTTATTCGTCAGTTTTTTATACTACGATTAATTGTTACAGTCGGGGCTTTTTTCGAGGGGGCACACAATATCCACAAAGGAAATTTCGAAACTATCGAAAAATTGCCAGTAAAAGTAAAAAAAATGCAAGAACTTGCAAAAACGGTAAAACAACTCTATTTCGGTAAAACACAGGTGGGGAGGTGGTATAAAAATTATGGACTTACATTACGTTGGCGTGTGCCCCAAAAAAGAAGTGACAAAAAGCCCTGGTTATAGTTATAATTCAAGTTCATAAATTTAGTCACTTTTGATATACGTGTTAAGGAAAAATTTTTATTTCGGTACCTAAATATGTTTTTCTTTTTATTACTTGTCGAAATCTGATGGTTACGTACTAAGTGACGACAAATACTGGATGTTTTGTAAATTTCTCATCATTTATAATATCGTGAAAAAATTTTTTCGTTGTGTAATTTTTTTTCATTTAGTAATTGCAACTATAATAGGCCTTTATTATTTTAACATAAAAGATGATAGATTTATTCTACATGTCATAATATGTTACAAAAGCGTTTCTTCACAAATTTACGTAAAGTCAAAAGCGAAATTTTCCGTAAGACAAATCGCTTAAAATTAAAATAAACCCTTAAATTGATATTTTAAGAAACAAATCGTAATTATTTCACATTTTGAAAAGACAATAAACACATTTTATACTAGTTTTTTTATTCAACTATTTTACTAATACATAAACTAGGAATATGAATTATTTCGAGTTGTAGATTTTGAATGAATAACTTATCTTCTCAATTCTTAAGACGGGGTTCTAAAAATAGTACATTCATACCACAGGCGTAAGGTATTTTGCTCTGTCGGAAGAGACATCGATGAGCGGTTATGTGACAATTTGCGCAATGCTCCACGTTTATTAAATAGGAGAGAGTTCTCAATTTATTTACTGTGTGCTGAATCATAACTACCTGTTTAACTGTATACTGCCGGTGTGCGTTTCCTTTTAAGTAATACATTTAAAACTAATACAAGCTCCGAAGCAATAGACCAATTCATTTTATTCATGAACGTAAAGTATTGAGGTAAATTTAAAGTTATATTAAGCACATTTAATATAACTCGAGACCTGCCGGACGATATAAATTTACATATTCAAAATTCATTCGCATTGTCGCGTGAGAATTGAAACATTGTAGAAAGTTAATAATTTTAAAAGGCATATTGAATAAATTTTTTTAAGTATTTGAATTTTTTCAGAAAAAAACTTAATAACATTTCTAGAGTACTTATTGTTTTATAGAAAGTTCATGTTTTAATATAAACTATCTAATATATTGCAGACGTTGACTTGCGAGTGCAAGTAAATAAATTTTTAGTATGTATTTATATACTAACTGTTTACATGTAAACTAGTTGAACGTTATACTGCAACACCACACACCACAACAAGCAGTTTTTAATTTAGCGGTGTCAGATATTAGCGACCACAAACTATTTATACCAAATTATTATCTAACTCTGATAATTAGTGGGTATTCGTAACCAAGCAAAAGTTTTCTAAATTCTTTGCACAATGTTCAAGGAAATCATTAATTAAATTTGTGTTTTCAGCGCCCCTGTACCTAAAGGCCACAATATTGGAAGCGAACAAGGCCGAATGTTATTGGAAGAGCGATCGATTTGTTCCCGCGATATCGGCCAGATGGGACCCGAAGTCAGCGACTGTAAAACTAACAGTATTCAAGGCAAATCTGAACAAAGTCAGCATTTACATAAGTCTAGGGTGCAAAACGAAAATGGCTAAAAAGGAGATATTGGGGAAGGCGACCATTGACGAGAAGTCGCCGTACACAGATAGTTGGAGAGAGTGTCTGCGGCAGCCGGGAATCCCAAAAACGTTCTGGATCAATTTTGAATAAATTTAATTTATTTTGCATTATTTATGATTCTATATTACTTTAAGTGCGGTAGGTTTCTGTTGCAGGCGCCATCTTGGTACAGCGCTTATTTCTGATGGTAAACACTATTCAGGTTTCTTACGCCCGCCCATATCAAAGTGGCATTAACTACGATCATGCACTGCACCAGACGACACCATATGTCTTGTTATCCCAGAAATTTCACTAGCTTACTCGTTTATAATCACTAACTCCAAATATATTAACATTGCGACACATTATTGTAATGTTGATTAATTATTGCACTTAACAAAACTGACATTATTTGTAAATATAAAGTTATAAATATCTTTTTGACAATTAAATGTAATATTCGAAATATAATATTTTGTACCGACGTTGTTGTGTATTTATTAAAAAATAAAATAACTAGCCTTTATATCATTTGTCTAAATACACACAAAGTTAAAAGTATACATTCAAAATAAAACTATCATTATGTTGGGGAGATGTTAAACATGTATCCAAACAAACTACTGTAAAAAATGTTTTAAAATTAGGTTCAAAATTTAATGGTTGATTACAATCAATGCTTAACAAATATTAGCTTACAAAATTGAAAAGATAGCCCCAGGAGAAATTACGTAGTATTTCTTAAGAAAAAAAAAAAGATTTTCACTGCTGTTCTGTAAAGGAATGATTTCTCGTTGACTAACATCGAAAAAAACTTTAAATAGGTACATGTAATAAGTTTATTTTCATAGAGAATTATTTATCATAAGTATGTTAGTAATATAAAACGGTTACTACTGCTTCGCAAAAATCCCTTATCTATGAAATACATCACATTACAACTACATACCTCCTACTGTGAAATGAAGAACATACATCTCGGTAATAATATATCTATACATCTCAATAATAATAATCTGAAGCGCTTTTTTTTAAACAATTTAGGTTCTTTTGTAACCTAAAATTATGTGAAAGGTGCATTTAGCATTTGTTGATAAAAAACATTTTTTTTTATTTACAAAGAAAAAAAAATTGTTTTGGTTTATTCGAATAGTAAATGATACTACTTAAAAAGGAGTTTGCTATTGCATTTTAACAGGTGAATTAATATCAATCCCTGATATAAAAATTGATAGAGAGATTAATATTGATTACTAAATTCAGAGAAGTGGTGGTAAAAGTAGAATAAAAAGAAATTGCAGATACTAATAATAAACTGATAAAAATTATATAAGCAAAAGAGTAACAAATGTTTACGTATGTATTACGTGTAAGTGCTTTTGTTGATCTAAGTTCATCTTTAATACTCACCGAGAATCCTCTAGCTTTTAAATGATAACAGCTACAACACAGCAATGATTTTTTGGCGGCAGATTTATAATGAGGGCACGAGAGGGTTCAAAAAACCTTGCAACCAAACTTCATAACTTATCCTCCTGAATTCCATCATGTGTATCCACAGTAAATTCAAGAGCGGTTAGTTACTGCGCAGTATGTTGTCGCCAATGTACATGGGAAAAAAAGAATTCGTTCATGATGTATAGGATTATGTCATATCTTTTTATTGAAGAAATTTACATCTTTCACAATGGCAATGG
The DNA here is from genome assembly GCA_029286795.1 of Byasa hedistus. Lineage (NCBI taxonomy): Eukaryota > Metazoa > Arthropoda > Insecta > Lepidoptera > Papilionidae > Byasa > Byasa hedistus. The sequence continues at coordinate 5,833,821 of JAGSMW010000008.1, forward strand.
AAACAATAGGAAAATTTCTATAAAAACGTTTCAAGTCGCCGTAAAGCGGAGATTGCAGTTATTAGCCTCTTTATCTTTTGTTTCTTAAGTTACGAGTTTCGTAAAACGAATTTTGTTTCATTTATGTCAATTTTTTATAACAATATAAATGTTACTTCATTATATTTTGTTTTATTATAAATTGATCGTTGTAATGTTATTTTTTAGTAAAGTAGTTTATTATATACATGAATATAAAAAACATAAACTTGATTAGGGTTTTTAGAAATCACATCCGTTTTTGCCTGGGATTGACAGAAATAATTTTAGAGCTTAAATATGCTGTTATATACGAGTATATAGAAAACCGTTTGGTTAGCGGTTTCCATCATGCACACAAAATGCGCGTACTCTCGTTACAATTACAATATTAATAGACAAGGCGTAAGATCGAAATAGCTCTAGAAATATTTCTAGACCACTAAATTTTCGTAGTTTAACCATAAATTCATCGAATTAGAATTAACTCACGTTTTCATTGCGTTAAACACGTAAGCTTACACAGATGCCGCGAGGTTTGCTAAACATTGCGCTACAACTGAAACAGTTATTTATACATTTTGAATTACTTAAAAATAAAATTATTAATTATTGATTACTTATAATATACAAATTCTCATAGTATTTTTTTTTACAGGGGGAGTCCTAATTCCAGCAGTGGACGTCTGTCAGATGATGATATTGATAAACTTCTTTGAAATAAACATACACAGGCTGGAAAATGTACGTTTTTACCTACTTGTAAGTATATTCAATATAAAGCAATACAAAGCTGTTTTCAAGAATAAGATATAAATTTGATATCAGAGTATAAGCAACCACTAAACATTTTTATGTATACGTCCAATGCTGTTAATTTGAATTTACAAAGGTATACTTTAAGTTAATTTATTTGAATGCTTTATTGAAAAACAAAAAATGAACAGAACTTTCTCTGGTATTTTGAACTCGTACGAGTATGAAATAAAATATTTGTTAGTTAACTTACATTTAATTTTGTTCGTTACTTGTTTAACTTTTGAAATAATAAGAGAGTTAATAATGAGATTGGTCTAAATCTAGTTCGTTGTGTAATTGTTGATACTATTACTTTGAGCGACCAGTTTTGTAAAACGTTAATTGAGTGCTGAGTTACCAGAGTATATAAACGGATTTCACCTGTTCACCTCACCCGTGTTACAAGTAAACAGACCGGACACGAAGAAAGATTGAATAAATGTGTGGAATACTTCGTATCAACGTCAAGTCATGAGTTAAATCCGAAACGTTTTCATATGAGCATAAACATGAATTTGCAATGGTTTTAAGTCTGGGACCTTGAACTCACTGGTTCACGTTCAATGCCGAAAATCGCTAACGATTCGTCGGGGAAACAGTTTTTTTTATTGCTAATTTATCGATATGTTCATAAAATATATATTTGTTAAATCTAGCTTCGTACGGTGTTCGGTTGAATATGAAATCAAAACTTAAAATTTGTTCCATGTCGCTAAGGAAGATGACGTTTTCTCGTATCTTAGTCATCAGCAAAAACGGAACCACCATACAAATCGAAAATCCGACTTGTCATTTATTAACTAAAGTTATAAATCAATTAATACATTTTTTGAGAGTACGGTGAAGATTAAAAGGGTTAAAACATCGGATTTTATTAAGCAATAGTATTTACAGGTTTAGTCGTGCTCTGAGGAGAGAGGCCATTGGTTTTTTGATGTTAGAATACTTGTTTAACTTTCTTTAGAGGGGAACGATTATGAGATCACTTCACTGGTGCACTGTGTACTTTGGCAGATTGTTGATAAAAAGTGTGATTATGAATTTGTTTCGGCGGTTGATAATTAATTATGGCCTTCGTTTAATGTTATCATAATTTCGGCGGGAAGAAACACACGCACACTCATATGAATAATCGTTTTATGACTCGCATCTCGAAGCTGTGTAAATATTTAATAATATTCGGTGAATGAACTCGTAGTTTTATCATTATCATTTCCCTAACTGAAACATTTTGAGCTACCTTGGAACGTAACATATACTTGTACTGACAGAAATGTTTATTAAGAACGAAATTTAACGATTCATCTTTTATTTTCCATCTAAAGGTTAAGTTTAAAAGTTATTAAACTATTTATTAACATTTTTTTTATAGTTTAAACGTAACACGTTACACAACAATATGGTAAGCACAATTTAATTAATTTATGATTTTAGTTATAAATACGCTAAAAAGAGAAAAACTTTATTATCAGATTAGTGTAGAAATCAATGAATCAAAATTTGTGGAAACCATTAATATCAATCAGCATCTCGGACATTATCATCAATAAGATATTTTCTATTAGTAAAGAATAGTTTATTTGATCAGTTCGGTTAAATGAAGACAAAAATGTTTTTTTTGTAAGTGGGTAATATTAACCTACTTTTTTTATTACTATATGTATATCATGTCTATTCAAAATGAATGATTGTAGTAGTGTATTTTTTTTAGTTAACAAGCTCAACGTGTATATTGGAATAAACGGTAAGCGAAGCGTGCGCCTGCGCTAGTTCAGTTTTGCTCTAGTAGCTGACATGTTGCGTGTCTGATCTCTACAAAATAATCTTTCTCTTTTTCTCTTTTAAATGAAAATCTGCACCGGTTTATTAATAAGGTAAGTTATTGTTACTTTTAGTTTTAGTTACTTATTGATAATTTACTTTATTCTGCGTTATTCTCACAATTGAAAATTTTTAACCTTTTTTAAGTACTTTCATATTGCGTTAAAAGCGGAAGGGTTTTATAAGCCCTTTCAATGCAATCATTTTAAAATTGCCAGCTATTAAAAAAATGTAGATATGAAAACGGTGTTTCGCTTTTATCTTTTAATTATAATTAGTAGCAATTTTTCGACTTGAATAATTTTAGTGTTGTTTTATTTGTTAAAGATATTAAAGTGGTTTTGAGTGGCTAATTATTCTCATCATCGCCATCACAAGACTTTTGAAGAGTACTATCATTATAACGTTTTATTTGTGGATAATATGACAATAAAGTACGGAGTAGAGATCTTTGGGGGAGGCCTTTGTCCAGCAGAAAATTTATTTCTGAAGTTGTTTATAATATGTACGATAACGTATATAAATAGATGTAAGTTTAAGTTAATAATACTTTTTTCAATTACTGAATTATTACTAGTAAATATAATAACATTTTAAACAAAAACATAGTGTGGTGGTTGAAGACAGAGCTTATTTCTTCTCTGTAAAACTACAATCGTATGATTCGGAAATGTTAAGTACTGTGTGAAAAGTTTGCTTTGACCGATTGACATTTTATACTGGTCTCATAATCAAACATTTTGCACTTATTACGTTGTAAAATAATGTTCCTATAAAATATAATCACTACACAATGAACGTGTAAAAGAAAATAAATATACTAAAGATTGCAAATGTATTCCATTATCTAATTATAATCGAAAGCGATTTCTTATAAACAATCAGCACTAGAATTTTTATTACACGTCCATCTATTTAATATTTTGTTACCATGCTCTTATACAGAATGTATGAAGTTCTTTTTAGTAAATGTTTCGGCAGCTTTGTACGGATTTTACAATGATGCACTTGCTTTTCTCTGCGACAGTCTTCACTTAGCACTAATAGCACATTTTGTGATGTCCCTATAAAGCAAACTGTAAAAGCACTATAATAAGTTATACTTTTGTATTTCTGTATGTATATTTTTTGTAATCTAAATATATTTGCTATATTTATTATAAATAAATATATATATATATATATATATATATATATTTGCAAAAAAAGAATTTATTAAAGTGACAATTAATTGCATCTATTTATTTCAACAACGTTTCTTTCAAAATATTTCTAAGAAACGTTATTCATTGATTTGAGGCGACGATGTTAGATCGTAATTGTACAGCTCTGTACTTATTGAAAATAATGATCATATTGACTAGATTCATTCATTATTATTGGGTTTCAAAAGTATCAAGTAAAGCTGAAAGTAATTATGGCTCCATTTTTTACACTTCATTTCAGTTTGTGAGCTGATGGGCATTGACAAACAATTCTAAAGATTTGACACAAATGACAAATACCAGACAGTCTAAACTAATATTTTGCAACTTTTTGATAAAAAGATTTTTCTAATCTATCTCTCTTTACGCAAAAACATAAGCTTTTATGCTGAAAATGTATAAACGAAAAACTTTAACGGTATCAGTTAAACTACGTAAAAATGCTTTTGGTGTAATTAAGTTTCAAAGAATCTATACCTTACTACGGTAGACTTGATAGACTTGAGTATTATTAAACAACATTTGCATTTCGTAAGTTAATAATGTAATGGCGAGATTTGTTAATAGTGTCAGAGAAATTGAGTCGAGTTAAACAGTCGTAAATTAATTTCTCTCTTCTCGATTGGTTTTGCTTATATTTCTGATGCTATTATTATTGCCAATTTATGGTGATAGATGCGTAAAAGTGACAACAGGCATTTGTCCAAGGTCACAAATTCTGATTATGGGCGGTGATGCGTAAATTTAAGATTGTATTCAATCGTCCGAGACTCCTTTTTATTACCGGCTTAGTAGACTAGGTTTCCAACATCGTTAGTAATTTTGAAAGACTATTAATATAAAGAAAATTATAGAGTTAACATTATAATGAGAACAATTTTGTAAGAATAGATAAAAATTATTATAACTTTTCATTTTGACACTGAATCTTGATTACCAGTACTTATTGTTTATCATAACAACACTTTCAGCACAAAAGAGACAAAATACAAAAGAGACTTCTGTTCTATACAAGTTCATAAAAAGTTTGACTATACTATTGAACCTGATATAGATTAAATAAATTTTAGTCTTCTTTATAACATATACTGCCTATTACGTATTTTTAATGTATCTCGTATAAAAATCTTGTAAGTTCAAAATTGCTTTCACTTATAAATCTATGTAGAAGATATATTTTATTTATTTTCAGATCAAAGATAGGCAAAAGAAATTAGAATTGCGGTTATAAACATGGCAGCTACTTAATTGGAAATTATCAGCCATGTTGTCTAAACGAATATCAACGACCTGTACGGATAAAGATAAGGGGAAATTATTACAAACGCTTACAAAGTAGCTAAAATATTTCTACTTTTTGAATGGTAAACAACGTTAATGTCTATTTTTACAGACATTGGGATTACGCGGGTACTCTTTTGATAAATAGCCTCAGTTATTATACTGATGAATACTCAAAAGAAAGTATTTTAAGGTTTACTCACCAATTATGGTTTCAAAACTCAGTAAAATCGTATTTGATATGAGTATATGGATTTTGACGTTTAATAATATTTACCGCTATCCTCGCGTTACAATACGGTTAATATTTGTTCATGAATCTTACTAAAATACAAACTTATGTGATTAAAAATAAAGTAAATTCATTTAAAAAATAGCAAATATAATTTATTTTTCCTATTCCGTAGTAAATTTTAATCCATTATGTAGGTGACATTTTCTGTTTAAGTAACATTTCTTTTAACTATTAAGCTACGTGTCGTGTTAAATTTGTTGTCACTGTCAATGCTTAGCTTGCGCTAGTACCACAACATAATTACATGTACACGCAGTCAACACGCCAGTAATAGTGTTCAGCGATGAAACTAAATCTACCAGTATGTAAGATAATTATTTCAATTAAACAAGATCCTATCTACTTATAAGTATGTATGCAAAACTTTTAATTATTAGCTTCGGATATAGAGTTGGGTTAATATTACCATTTGTGGAAGCCGCAATCATCAAGGGTTCATAATTAGTTTGAAATGATGGTGATGATAGAGTGATTGCGATTTTTATTGTAAGAAATCCGGAATGAAACCATGCTATAAAAACATTTGTTTCAATGTATATACCTTTAATGGTATTGTTAGAAATGTAAATCTTGTACTTAACTTAGAAACTGTCGCTTCTGTCACTAAAATTGCATGTGACAAATACAAATACCATATCGACATTTTAGATTACAATGAAAATTAATCAGATGTGCGAGACTAAAGCAACGCGATGTGATTTACGACCACGTCAACCATACGCTAACGACCATGCGTCAAAAAGTATTTTGTCTGTTACGGTTCATGAACATCGTTCAAGACTGCAATATACCGATCGAATATATATGACCATCTATATTTTTTACATGCTCCGTTTGTTAAAAATGTACGCTTTTTGTTACGAACTTATACGGAAATCCAATTTTCATAAACCCTTTGAATATATTGTTATCCGCTCCGAAGCATGAGACAATTGTGTTTTGGATCCTTTGAATATTCTCGTTAAATGAAATTTCATTACATAATCAGAGATAGATTAGAAATAGGACATTTTTTAATTGTTTGACTAAATTTTTTTTTGCCGTACCTAAATCTTCTTAGTTCGTTCAGTACACAAAACCTGAAAAAACGTTATTTTTCAGAAACTGTCTATGGTTTGAAAAAATAAAAAATATTATCAATTTATTAAAAAAAATTACTGATCAATAAAAGTCATTTACATGTGTCTCCTTCAGGAATTACATTATAAATTGTTATTAATATTCAAATAAGAATTATACAGGAGTAAAACTGAAATGTATATTATAAAATTAGAACATAAAACAAAGGTTATTGTAAAAGAAAACCTTTTTTTACAAAAAATTATTAGAATTAAAAAAGAACTTATTTAATTTATTGATTGTAATTTTGTTTCCCTTTTTTATGGAAAAGGTTTTTATATACATTTATGAGAAATAATACTTATAACGTTTTGGTGGACATAACTTGTAACCGTATTTGTGTTTTTAAAGAAACTTCCGTTAATTGGGTTAATAATGAGAGTATGTACAGAAAAGTCATCACAAACATGTCTTTGAGCTGTGTATATTTACGCCTATGATTATAATATAAATCTGATCTTGTTCACAGATACCATCATATATCATAAGGTGTAGCAGAAAATTTTATGGCGGGCCTATGTCGACTTTTACAGGACTCTTATGGTAAGCCAGCAATCAAAAATATTTGTTTATTTAAACTTGCCATAAATAAAGGTACAGAGGGCAGACTTAATATCTTCATTCTTGACATATATCCATTTTTGTTACGACATGTTATCCTCTTACGGCATTTCGTTAACAATGGTAACGAAACGATGACCTTTGCGCACATGGAGCGTTTACAGTCACCAGAAGTATTAAATGGTAGTTTTCGGATTTGAATTTTACTGCATTGTAATAAAGTGGAATTGTTTTTCATCAGTAAGACCTCTTTATATGGAAGGTGTAAATTGCTATTGTGTTGCCGTTAACTAATTGCGCTCCTCTTTTTATAACTGTTTGTGAAATTGCCTGTAACAATATGACTCTTATACAGTAACTGCAATCTCCTTGTTTAAACTAAAAAATATTACGAAAACCTTACATTTTTGTTGTACGTCAATTTTTAGTACAGTACTTTTAAAACTAAGTTCGGCATTTCATTTATGAGAAGCAATGTTACGGGTAACAAGATGTCTTAGCACTTCTCGTGATGCTCTTAAATGTAATAGATCTGTGCAAAACCTCGCCGTAAAATATACATACAAAAGTATATAAAACGAAACACAGGCGATTTTGTCTATTATATAGACATAATTACTTAAAGTTAATGGAAAAATAATGTAAAAGTGGTAAAATAATCCTTAATATTAATAAATAAAAATATTTTAAAAGGGAGGACTAGCCAAAAGCTTCTAAAAAGTTATAATTTATTCTTTTTGTAATTTTTTTCTAATGCAGATGCCGAAATCTGATCACTGCTTATTATACTGGACCGTTAAATATGATGTGGCAATATCAGTTACTCTTCGTCCTTATCTTAGCAATGAGAACAAATGGTTCACACAAAGTGAGTACTATTGCTTCATATTTTATCAGACATTGTCCTCTACCCCAAATTTAGTTAAATCAAACATTTATCAACAATTGTTATTTAAATATCATTGCGCTATTCAAAATCTCGTGAGATTTCAGTTTATATGCAATTGCAGTCCATGGTGCATTTGAGGATATAAAAGCAGCTTGGCATACAGCCAAATTAAAATATTTCTTTATTGAACAATAAAACTGAATGCCCAATTGTATGTTAAATGCATTGTAAAGGGTTGACCTAGTTGTGTGAAACGGGAAACATTCTATGAACCTGTGCTATTGTGTTTTTACTAACTCTAAACTGCTTTTGTTAAAATTTCAGATTGAATTTGAACAATCGACTAATGGTGAAAGAATTTTGAATAGCGACAATGTAAACGAAAAATTACAAATAAAGGATCATGATAGTAGAAAAGGTAAATAATATTAACGATGTGAAATTATATATATTAAGCAATTGAAACACACCCCTAGAAAACTTTTAAATAAATGTACTGAAGAATTATAATAAACTTGTAATAGTTTTTCTGAAAAGTAAAATACGGACTAATGTTCTGTTTTTATTTGCAAAGATATTGTGACGGTATTTGCAACAAAATATTTTTAATATTTGAATACATTGTATAAAGTTTTTCAGATGAAAAGAAATTGCCGTCATATACTCAGTGGTCTTCGTGGAGTGTATGCCAAGGAGGTCATAAAACTAGACGGAGACATTGTTTGCGTCGGCAAATTTGTGGTGATTCGCTGCGAGTGGAGGTCGCAAGGTAACATGATTGGTGTGAATACCTTTCGCGAGATATTCGATTTAAAGAGCGACAGTGTAAGTTTATTTTAGACTGACTAGATTTCGCTTATCTGGATATGTTTAATTTACACAATTTTTTAAAGCAGACTATAGTGAGACATGTGTGATATTCATCAGGTAGTATGTCTGTTAATAATAGTGTGTCCCAAATTTGTATGTTTGTACAGTACGCAAAGTACGTACGTAAGTAGTTAATAATTCTTTTAAGTCATATAATTTTACTAGCAAATACTTGTAACATACATTTTGCCTGACGGTAGTAATAGGCGGTGATTGCGGTAGTACTTTCTATGACCGCCGGCGGCGAAAGAGCCCTATACTCAATAGTTTTGAATTTATAAATTGTATTCTCTGTTATTTGCTTTCAAACATGCTGTTATTTGAATCTTGGTGTAATGTGTAGTGTGCTAAGCATCAATGGAGTGTAATGTTTGTAAACACATACCAAGCTTGTGATGTATTTGATAAGGTACTTGCATCGTCACATTCAAAGTTTGTTTATCTTCAGATGCAGCGTCTCTCTGGATAATCAGAAGCTGTATTTTTCATCTAAAAACAACACCGATCCTATTTTACGTGTGAACAAAGAGGTCTTTCAAATAAGAATGGTAATTTTGTTTTAGTAGTTTTACAAAGAAAAAGACCTTGTTAATGTCGATAACATGCTGTCAAGCCGTTTAGATACAATATTTGTAAAAATTTCTTATACTAAAAAACCAAAAGGTTCCGAGAACAGTTATAATAGGTATGTGACGCCATCCAAACTGCATTTGTCCAGTATCGTGGATATGGCCTTAACTCTCTCATTTTGAAAGAATACCCCGTCCTTAATTTTTTTTGACCCAAAGCGACGACTTGCTTATTTTATAGCTAGGCGTATCATTTACAATCAGGTGAACGTCACGTTCATTTCGGTGCTTCGTCGAATAAAAAAACGCTGTCTCCTGTGCGAATATATCAATATAACAAATGTTATCAGACAAGGCAAATAAAGAATTTACCATACATTTATAAAAAAAAAATTTGACATTTTCACGACACAATAAGTCGCCTTGTAAAAGATATTATATTATCAATATAAATATAATGTAAATGAAAAAAGGTAATTCGTACGAGACGTATAAGAGTTCGCATTATTATTTTCGTTTATATACAAAATTCCGTGAACTAAACCAAAAAAGAGCAATTTGCGTATTCTATTAATAAATTCATTGAGTTTATCAAATTATTTACAAAATATTAGTTTTCTTTGTTCTTTCAAGTAAGCCAATATCAATTGTTGTTTTTTTTGCAGGTACAATTACGTCAGAACGAAGACATACAAAAACGATTTCGAGGATTTTCACACTGGGGAGCATGGAGTGTTTGTTCGAAACGATGTACAACTGTTAGACGTAGGTAAAGAGTTTATTTGAATATTGTAGGAACACTTGTCTCAAATTTCCATGGTACAAATTGAAAAAAAATTATAATCTGCTCTGTATCGTTTAAGTTCGCAATCATTGTTTATTGCGTTGATTTTTTATATTAGCAATGGTTTGTTATTGAAATAACGGAGCTCATGAGTGTACTTTTTATCACTATTACTTAAAAATTAAAAATGCCTCATGTCTTAACGTGATTGCCTATTTCTTGGACATGATTGTATACTATGTGACACAAAGATCTTGTTTGTAGATTTTGTCAGAAAAGGGCCATATGTGGTACTAATATAATTAAGCAGTCAGCTTATTGCTATCTCGAAGGAAGCTACTGTCATCTTTGGATTCGGAACAAGATGCAGCGGCGAAAGGACCCAGGTGAAATTGTACATAGGTACCAAACTAACCAATTTTACCAAGTAATCCTTAACTTTTCTCTTAATTTAATTTAATTCAATTTAAACGTCACAACAGAATAACAGACAGATTTAATCCTGCTTTATTAGGCGCTGAAATGATAATATTTGAATTAATGAAAAGCTTTATTAATGTTTTTATTAGTCAATATAATTAACAAAAAAAATATGGAGTAGTTACTTAAAATAAAGCACTACATTGCTGGCTTGGAAAAAAAGTTTATAAATTCACGCGACTTTCGCGTACATGGAATTCAATGACTACAAAATTTGTTCTCATAAAATATTTATTGGTAAACTGAGCCATAACCGGGTTATTTAAAAACCAAATTAAATTAAACTTTGATCGTCTCATGAAGCAATAAATCACACCGCTACTGTTCTCGTTTTGCCGAGTGTAGTGTCTCCAAGTGAGAAATTTGTGAACTACAGATGCCAAGCTCTACATCTAGTATGTTTGGAAATTCACTTTGCGGTAAACGGCTTCTTCGAAAGATGTTAAAATATAATTCATGACTGTATTAATCAAAAGAGTTTCAAAATTGATATGTAAATGAATAAAAGTAACTTTACACGAACAAGTCAAAAGAAATTGCTCAGTAAAGATAATACAATTGTGGACATTAATGGCATCACAAGAAAACTTGACCCTACTTTTAGGTGACTTAAAGTATACTTGTCAACTTTGGCTCTCGTCTCTCTAATTTATATTGGTTATGACCTAAATTTAATTATACTTTGCGAAAATACTAATATTTCTGTAGAGGCGAGAAAAAACAAACAATAAAATGATTAAATTTTACGTATTTTTAACTTTAAATAGAAGAATTAATTTCTTCATGTACACATAAAATTTTGCCCCTCGTATATCCAGAGACAATAAAATAATGTAGTTTAATTATTACTCAAATAACAGGCAGCATGACTATTTATTTAAGCATTTAAGATACTATGGTTCAAAAATTACTACGAATTCTAGTTATTTAGCCTTCTATTTTCTCAATTGCAATTAGCATGTTTGGCAAGATTTCTGCTTAGATAGAGGGTAACATAATTAGATTAAAAATAAATTTTCATAAATGCGCTTGATTTTTATGATTTATAATAAAAACTTAATTTCTTTAAAAATTTATGTATAACATTAGTTACGATTACAATTAATTTGTATTATTTTAGAATACAACACAGTAGAAACGATGGCTCCGCCACCTAAAGCGATACACCCAGAGGATACGCGGGCTTCTGCACGAGCGCCTCCTTGCGGACACCTCGGTCGGCATCGAGGCACTCAATCGGTACGAACAAGAACCCGTATGAGGGACATGTTACGAATCATCGGAGGTCGACCAGCTCCACCGGGAAAGTGGCCGTGGCAGGTCGCAGTACTTAACCGCTACAAAGTAAGAAGTTTTTCTATTACTTCCATGATGTTACAAAAGTTTTATCTCATTGTCAATAAACTTGTTAGTACAATGTATGTATGTTTTTGTTCTTTACTTATAAAGTTTTTCTGAAAGAAGAGGCACCATCGTACTTGTGAAATATTATTTTTATTATCGAAAAGATATCATATTCATTTGTTCAAATTTCTGTTGTTTACTGTAGTGCATATCTTAAACAATAGTCGACAAACTTATTTCCAACTAATTTATTTTTTATTAACTCTTATAAACTATCTTTAGCTATTCCTAGCTATTTCTTTTGCTCAAAGTCATACCGAAACTTAGAAATAATAGTACTGTGTTAAGAATATTTGAAACATTATTTAAGTTCAATGTTCGTAGAATTTGGTATTACATTTCCTTAGCATTTATTAGAGAATATTAAAACATAATTTATATTATTTCAGAAAGAGAGCTTTTACAAGCGTTTACTTGTTTTGTATTAAAATTTATGATTCTGTATCGTTAAAATAAAATAAAAGTTGCTCTGTTAGCGGCACTCGCAAAGAAATCTCGACTGTGTAATCATAAATAATGATTTATTACGTTGATAAACTTTTGTTGTTCCAAGTTTTTCTTTACAGAACTTTACTCTTATAATATTTTTTGAAGTACGAGAAAAAAAAATTATTTAGACAGAGTTACATTTAAAAACGCTACTTTTAATATAAGTTATATAAAACTGAACACTCAATCGTAAGTAAATTAATCTCTAGAGAGAAATAGTTCAGTTATATTTTAGGTACTCTGTTTAAGGTAACAAATCACTTTTTATTATAAATTTAGCTTTTAGGACACATAAATATAAAAAAAATCTAAAATATAACCATCTTTCTTTTTAAGGATACACGAGCTCTGGAATGAAATTTTACAGATCATCAATGTTAATTTTCCAAAAAATATAACTTTTCCAGTTCATTGTAGAAATAATAATAATTCAGTTTTTTCAAAGCAATTGTTTGTTTTAGGAAGCATTCTGTGGTGGTACATTGATATCGCTCTGGTGGGTGGTGACAGCGGCTCATTGTGTGCGACGGCGATTGTTCGTGCGTTTGGGGGAACACGACCTCTTTATACGTGGTCACGGCGAACTGGAGATGAGGGTAGTTGGTGCTATAATACACCCTTACTACGACCCTGACACAGTGGTCAATGACGTAGCTATGTTAAGGTAAAATGTGATGGTTAAATTAGAAAAAGGAAGTCATGAAGTAAACAAAATTAAATTTAATAGAATGATGTTATTTGGAAATATAGCTGAGCAAATTGTTCCAGGCTTCAGTACTTATCAAGTTATTGAGTTTTTAATATAGAAAGGCTTGAAGCTATAAATACAGGGTTAAAAATTTATTATAACATCAGTTAATATTTTACACTCTTAAATTTTATACTGAACGTAATGATATATTTACCATATAGGAAAGGACTCAAACTGATTAAGCAAAAATTAAATTAACTTCAATTTTTATTTCGTTTATTAAAAAGAATATTTTTCACGAATTTCCATTTCATTCCCTCAAAATTTAATTCAAGTTCTTGAATTAGTTTCGAGGGCCGTATGTTTATGTTTTGGTAGGATACTTTGAAAAAAAAAAGGCAATTTGAAAGTAAAAAGTACCAAAATACTTTAATTAAATATTTTATTCAACGTATTTGCTTTGTACCGACTTCACCATATTTAAAATGATCTTTTAAGTATTAATTAAAATTAGAAACGTGGGCGTTGGTATCAAACATATCCAATGCTTGCAGTACTTAAAAAAATATGTGCACTAAAATTAACTTATCAAAATTTATGCAAAAGCTTAAAACGAGGACAACGTTGAAAACAGTAAAAAAATATTATGACATTTAGCTAACTATATATTTTAGCGTTTTCTCTTTTTGGCATGGTAGTAGTGTTTGTAAATATTATAGCATGTAAAAATCAACCACAAAGGCATATTTTAGTAGAGTTACAGCAAACAAGTCGATGGCAGTCACTGGTAAATCGCTGACCTTTTGTTAATACGTCGTACTGATAAGACGCTACGATGAATCTACAATTTTAACTCACATTTAAAAGTAATGTAAACGAATGATAAAACACGAACATATGACAGAAAGTACAAAAATCAACTAATTAGTTGTTTGAAATAGTATATGGATAGCTACAGTTAATAGTTTCAGTGACTGGTTTTTTTTTCTGACCGTACCAATGTGTGTCTATGTACTGATGAAATCATTTAATAAAAAAACACATTTTAAACGCTGTTAAAGTTTGTTTAGTAAATGTAGAAAAAATTCTAGATTGCCATCTCCAGCAAGGCCAGAGCTCGGTCACGGCATTGCTTGTTTACCTCAACCGGAACATGTATTGACACCCCATACGACATGCACAATACTCGGCTGGGGGAAGAAGAAACCTACCGATGCACATGGGACTAGAGTTCTACATGAAGCCCAAGTAAGTTTTGTCTACTGTTCGTCACAGATATTTTGTATTCTACAAAGATAATGGTTTATCAGACAAGTTATTAAGTTTTTATTAAAGAAGTTCAACAATTCAGCTTATTTTTAAAGGTTACACAATAATAGATAACTTCTACGAAAAAGAAATTTCGTTTTAATTAAATAAGTGAGGTTATATTTTTATAACTTCTCTCATTTAATAAAAAATAAGTGTGAAAGTTAAATAAACGATTTCTGGGATTTCAAAACCGTATTGTATTTTATTATATTCAAACAATAGCAAAAATCTCGCACGATTTAATACAACTGGAAACGATTTCCCGTCGCTAGGGAATAGGGTCAAGTCGAAACTAACATTCTCGCAGCGGTTATATTGCTATTAGTTGAGCAATTTTGTTTTGTACGTTTGCTTTGATACTATTTACTGTTTTAGAAACTTACTGTGTTAGTAAAGAAAAGAAAGAAAAAGCAAATTTTTACTTTTAACAAAACCTCTACTTATTTTGAAAAAACATATTATTCTTATATATTTGTGGTAGGGCCTCGCTAAATCGATATAGTAAAGGTAACAGGAAACTTCTAGATGTGGGTAGTGTATGACAGATCGTTAATCGATTCGTATGCCCAGCATTGGACGTGTATTGGCTGATATCATCACCAACGCATGATTAAGATGAGTTTTTTATACTCTTACAATGAAAGTCACCTAAATCGCTTTTCTATTCCTTTATGGGAAAATTTATTCAATAAAAGTTCTGTAAAGATATTTTGCCGATATAGAGCCGTGATAGCCTAGTGGTTTGAACGCCGGCCTTCCAATGCGAAGGTACCGGATTCGAATCCGGCCTGCACTAATAAATTTTTCAATTTATGTGCAGTTAGCATAAAGCACCAACTAATATCACGTGCTGTGACGGTGAAGGAAAACATCGTGAGGAAACCTGCATATCTATGTCATGACCATCAGCGGTCAGACTAGTATGTGAAATGGAGAAGGCAATGGCAAACCACTCCATTATAACTGCCAAGAGAGTCGTCGTGTGTTTCAATAAAAACATGATGACCACGACCCTCAGTCATGAGGAAATACGACTTAGAAGAAGAAGAAAGATATTTTGAATAGACATTAAAAAAAATACTAGATTGCTATTTATTTATATAAATAAATGTTTACGTAAGATAAAACTGAGAGGAATACCGAAAGTATTTTGTTTATTTGTTGTTCGAAATAATGTTTTCCTAAAGGTCATCAATTCGTTACTCATCGGCCGTTGTTTACTTCTAAATTTATAAAGCGTTTGCTTTGGGTGGTTCTTATTTATGCTCTGGTTCTCTTTGATTTCTAAATATATACATTTCAATATAAAAATACGTGTTAGAGTACATTAACAGCGTTAGAAATAAATGAGCAGAGGATAAGGTGTTGCTAAAATTATAACGTCTCATTGTTCTTTGATTAAGTAGCGGATTAATTGTTATTGTCAGCTATTTATGAGGATGTCATCATTATGGATAGCTAACAATAAGAATAGTTCTTATTGGACGATATTTTTTTTTCCTTTTTTTGTTATGATCACGCTTAATATTTTGGAAGATGATTCTATTAAGAAATGGTTTTTGTTGTAAAGGCAAAGCTTTAAAATTAGTTTCGTAAAAAGTATTTTTATTATACCTAATAAAACAGGAGTACCACATTTGCATGAATTTCCAGGTGTCGACAGTACAACAGGGTGTGTGCCGCCGTTCGTACTGGCAATACGCGATTACCGATAACATGGTGTGCGCCGGTAGAGGCCGTAGGGATAGCTGCGCGGGCGACTCTGGTGGACCGCTGTTATGTAAAGATAGAAACATGCGTTATTTTCTACAGGTACACTTAATTGATGACTAAACGTTCATATTACTTTGTTAGAAATATTAATGACGTTTACTATTTATGCAGGGTATCACCAGCTTCGGCGACGGGTGTGGCAAACGCGGCAAGTACGGCATTTATACGCGGACTGCAGGCTACGCGGAGTGGATGAGGAGCGTCATGAACAAACAATATTTCGACGACTGACTTTTCTAATAAAGCAAACAAACTAAGTTATAAGAATTTTTCAATTATAAATATACTTTAATAACTGACTAATTAATGATTTCTTATTTTTTTAATTGTTTAAATAAAACTAATTATGTATATATTTTGGCTGCATATCCAGTACCTACTATTATAAGAATACTGGCTGACCCGATAGACTTCGTTCTGTCAAAAAAATTGGTATGTGGCAGTTTTTTGTTCTTACCTATTTTATAGCCAGCGCAAAAAAATCTGGACTGAACCGTCACTCTGGTGATAGGGCGGTGTGTGGGGTTCAGCTCTATATATGTTCATCTAATAACTAATATTTAAATATTAGTGGGTTCCAGAAGAGTGGCCAAAGTTATAATTATAGTACATAAATTATATTTACTATTATAATTTTTTTAGGAACAATAACTGCCACATTCCAAATCTTTTTGGCAGAATGTAGTCTATCAGGTCCGCCAGATGGTAACGCGGTTTGTGCTCGACTGATGTAATGTGCTGAACAACTTCGAGAAGGAAGCCGAAAGGAGGATTCAGTTAGGTTGGGTTGCCTTTCGTAAGTTTCGTCGAGTCTTCTCGTCGCCCATACCCCAAAGCCTGAAGACGAGAGTCTTCAACCAGTGCATATTACCTGTGCTCACTTACGGTGCTGAAACGTGGACACTAACGATCCGTCTACTCCATAAGCTCAGAGTTACTCAGAGAGCGATGGAAAGAGCTATGCTCGGCGTTTCTCTGGTGGATAAGATTCGAAACGAAATAATCCGCCAGAGAACTAAGGTTACCGACATAGCCTTTCGAGTCTGCGAGCTAAAGTGGCAATGGGCTGGTCACGTCTGTCGCAGAACTGACCACCGTTGGAGTAGGCGTGTCTTAGAGTGGAGACCGCGTTTAGGCAAACGTAGCACGGGACGCCCACTGACCAGATGGAGCGACGATCTGCGCAAGGCGGCTGGCAGCAACTGGATGCGCATAGCCGAAGATCGGGCTAAGTGGCGTTCCTTGGGAGAGGCCTATGTCCAGCAGTGGACTGCCGCGGGCTGTTGATGATGATGATGATATAATGTCATGAAAACGAATGCATTTTATGTCGCTCGCCGAAACTAAAACAAAAGAAATAATACCGCGAAGCCGACCAAATTGAAAATCACTAAGAATGATCTTTGGCTATTACATTTTGTGACTATTTATGTTATTATTTCATTCGTTTTAATTTCGGCACGCGGCGATCCTCCGACGCGCATACGCACACCGTTTTGATAGAAAAATTGAATTTGAACTTTGTGCAGCTGTAATAAAGTGCAAATTGACTCTTTAGCGTTACGAACGCAACTACATTGCTTAGACAGCAGTGAAAGCTTGTTATTTAATATGAACTTTCGTTTGTTTGTTTCTGGTTTCTGGTTTCTGGTTTCTGGTTACTCGTTTCTGGTTACTGGTTTCTGGTTACTGGTTACTGGTTTCTGGTTTCTGGTTTCTGGTTACTAGTTTCTGGTTTCTGGTTTCGGTTTCTGGTTTCTAGTTTCTGGTTTCTGGTTTCAGGTTACTGGTTTCTGGTTCTGGTTTTTGGTTTCTGTTTCTGGTTACTGGTTTCTAGTTTCTGGTTTCTGGTTTTCTAGTTTCTGTTTCTGGTTTTTGGTTACTGGTTTCTAGTTCTAGTTTTCTGGTTTCTGGTTTCTGTTTCTAGTTTCTGTTTACTGGTTCTGGTTTCTAGTTTCCTGGTTTCTGGTTTCTAGTTTCTGGTTTCTAGTTTCTGGTTTCAGTTTCTGGTTTCTAGTTTCTTCTTCTGGTTTTTGGTTTCTGGTTTCTGGTTTCCTGGTTACTGGTTTCTAGTTTCTGGTTTCTGGTTTCTAGTTTCTGGTTTCTGGTTTTTGGTTACTGGTTTCTAGTTTCTGGATTCCTGTTTCTAGTTTCTGTTTACTGGTTTCTGGTTTCTAATTTCTGGTTTCTGGTTTCTAGTTTCTGGTTTCTAGTTTCTAGTTTCTGGTTTCTAGTTTCTGGTTTTTGGTTTCTGGTTTTTGGCTTCTGGTTACTGGTTTCTAGTTTCTGGTTTCTAGTTTCTGGTTTCTGGTTTCAGTTTCTGGTTTCCTGGTTTCTGGTTTCTAATTTCTGGTTTCTGGTTTCTATTTCTGGTTTCTAGTTTCTAGTTTCTGGTTTCTGTTTCTGGTTTCTGTTCTGGTTTCTGGTCTCTGGTTTCTGGTTCTAGTTCTGGTTTCTAGTTTCTGGTTTTCTGGTTTCTGGTTTCTGGTTTCTGTTTCTGTTTCTGGTTTCTGGTTTTTGGTTACTGGTTTCTAGTTTTCTGGATTCCTGTTCTAGTTTCTGGTTTTCTGGTTTCTGGTTTCAGTTTCTGGTTTCGGTTTCTGGTTTCAGTTTCTGGTTTCCTGGTTTCTGGTTCTGTTTCTGGTTTCGGTTTCTGGTTTCTGTTTCTAGTTTCTGGTTTTTGGTTACTGGTTTCTATTTCTGGTTTCTTCTGGTTTCCTAGTTTCTGTTTACTGGTTTCTGGTTTCTGGTTTCTGTTTCTGGTTACTGTTTCTAGTTTTCTGGATTCCTGTTTCTAGTTCTGGTTTTCTGGATTCCTGTTTCTAGTTTCTGTTTACTGGTTTCTAATTTCTGGTTCTGGTTCTGGTTTTTGGTTCTGGTTTCTGGTTTCTGGTTCTAGTTCTGGTTTCTGGTTGCTGGTTTCTGGTTTCTGGTTCTGGTTTCTGGTTTCTTATTTCTGGTTTCTAGTTTCTGGTTTCTGGTTTCTGGTTCTGGTTCTGGTTTCTGGTTTCTAGTTTCTAGTTCTGGTTCTGGTTTCTGTTTCTGGTTTCTGATTTCTGGATTCTGGTTTCTGGTTACTGGTTTCTATTTCTGGTTTTCTGGTTTCTGGTTTTCTGGTTTCTGTTTCTGGTTTCTGTTTCTAGTTCTGGTTTCTGTTTCTGGTTTTTGGTTACTGGTTTCTAGTTTCTGGTTTTTGGATTCTGGTTTCTGGTTTCTGGTTACTCGTTTCTGGTTTCTGTTTCTGGTTACTGGTTTCTAGTTTCTTCTGGTTTCTGGTTTTTGGATTCTGGTTACTGGTTACTGGTTACTGGTTACTGGTTTCTAGTTTCCTGGTTTCTGGTTTCTGGTTCTGGTTCTGGTTACTGGTTACTGGTTTCTAGTTTCTTCTGGTTTTTGGTTTCTGGTTTCTGGTTTCTGGTTTCTGGTTACTCGTTTCGGTTACTGGTTACTGTTTCTAGTTTCTGGTTTCTGGTTACTGGTTACTGGTTACTGGTTACTGGTTACTGGTTTCTGGTTTCTGGTTTCTGGTTTCTAGTTTCTGGTTTCTTCTGGTTTCTGGTTTCTAGTTTCCTGGTTTCTGGTTTCTAGTTTCTGGTTTCTGGTTTCTGGTTTCTGGTTTCTGGTTACTGGTTTCTAGTTTTCTGGATTCCTGTTCTAGTTTCTGGTTTCTTCTGGTTTCTGGTTTCTGGTTTCTAGTTCTGGTTTCTAGTTTTCTGGATTCCTGTTTCTAGTTTCTGTTTCTAGTTTCTGTTTCTG
This sequence comes from Byasa hedistus, assembly GCA_029286795.1. Lineage (NCBI taxonomy): Eukaryota > Metazoa > Arthropoda > Insecta > Lepidoptera > Papilionidae > Byasa > Byasa hedistus. Next base: position 5,853,935 of record JAGSMW010000008.1, read on the forward strand.
GTTTCTGGTTTCTAGTTTCTGGTTTCTGGTTTCTGGTTACTGGTTTCTGGTTTCTTCTGGTTTCTGGTTTCTAGTTCTGGTTTCTGGTTTCTAGTTTTCTGGATTCCTGTTTCTAGTTTCCTGGTTTCTGGTTCTGTTTCTAGTTTCTGTTTCTGGTTTCTAATTTCTGGTTTCTGGTTCTGGTTTTTGGTTTCTAGTTTCTGGTTTCTGTTTCTGGTTTCTGGTTTCTGGTTTCTGGTTTCCTGGTTTCTGGTTCTGGTTTCTGGTTCTAGTTTCTAGTTTCTGTTTCTGGTTTTTGGTTTCTGGTTTCTGGATTCTGGTTACTGGTTTCTAGTTTCTGGTTTTTGGATTCTGGTTACTGGTTACTGGTTACTGGTTACTGGTTTCTGGTTTCTGGTTTCTGGTTTCTGGATTCTGGTTACTGGTTTCTAGTTTCTGGTTTTTGGATTCTGGTTACTGGTTACTGGTTACTGGTTACTGGTTACTGGTTACTGGTTACTGGTTACGGTTACTGGTTACGGTTACTGGTTACTGGTACTGGTACTGGTACTGGTACTGGTACTGGTTACTGGTTACTGGTTACTGGTTACTGGTTACTGGTTACTGGTTACTGGTTACTGGTTACTGGTTACTGGTTACTGGTTACTGGTTACTGGTTACTGGTTACTGGTTACTGGTTACTGGTTACTGGTTACTGGTTACTGGTTTCTGGTTTCTAGATATCTGATGACAGATGTCAGATTTCAATTTACAATTTTCCATTTTCCATTTTCAATTTTCAGTTTTCAATTTTCAGCGGTAAATAGTGTCACTATCACAAAAGACCAACAAAATAAAGTTAAGACTTGACTACTATTTTGAACCAATCTGAACTTAGGACAGTGGTGTTCCTACCTGAATTCTACAATTGCTGCACACGAACACACTAATTTACTGCATGATACACTCACATTGAACATTCAACTTCGTTATGCACAAAAAATAACAATTCAACCGAGACAACGCGACCTTTACGCCCAGATTCCCGCTATTTTTTTTATATTCATAAATTGTACTTATGTTAAAAGTAAAAAGTTATTACGATATTATTACTTCTTCAGAGCTGTCCCGCTTTGCCCATCTAATAATCTGGTCACCTTAATGGAAAAGTGAAATTGTTGTTTTTACCATATTCCAAGCATTTTTTTTCATATTTTCTCAAATTTTAAACCTTCCCTGGACTTTCAGGAATAATTCTAGACCACATTTAGCCAAATCGGTCCAGCCATTCTCGAGTTTTAGCGACTCTAACGAACAGCAATTAATTTTTATATATATAGATATAGATAGATAGATAAATTAAATTCAATAATATTAGTTATTAATAAATAAATAATAAAGTTGCTTGAGAATATATTTATATGTAGAGGGAGTGACAGAGGGCATAATGTTTGAGAGTGTCATAATGTTTGTCAGAGAGGTGACATCGGTACACACGTGGAGGGTATAACTTACCAAGTGATAATATTTTTTTTTTGGAGTTTACAGCCACGCGGTTTGATACGTGGCCATGTATAATTGATGATATCGAGTGAGACAAAAATATTAAAATGACTATTAAAAAGCACGGGTTGGTGATAGAAAAGTGAACATTTAGGGTTGTATGTATTTTTTGATCCCACATAATAATAAAATAAAATCGAAAAAAAAATCTCAAAAAATAAAAAATTTTTTTTTGGTGTGGGCAACCCTGATCACTTAGGGGTTTGAAAAATAGATAGTAACCGATTCTCAGACCTACTGAATATGCATAAAAAATTTCATAAGAATCGGTAAAGCCGTTTCAGAGAAGTATGGGAACGAACATTGTGACAAGAGAATTTTATATATTAGAAGAGAGATATTCTCAAAAAAAAATTCTTTAAATGTATGGATACATAAAGGATGTAAAATAAGAAAAAATGTTAAAAAAAGTTCAACTCTAGGGGTGTAATGAAATGTAAGTATGATTTTGTATTCGTTAATTTCAGACTAAACAATTCCTTTGAGTTCCTTTTATATGATTGAGTAAATTTTTGGTAACGTACCAAAAATTTCTGAATGAGGTTTTTTAATTAGGGTCCATGTCTCACTAATTGTCTCTAACACTTGCCTAATAACCTACTATAATATTATACATGTACGTATATCACTCCTAATTAAAAGCTATTTCTAATTCAAGCCTAATTTGTCAAACTGTCTACTAACACTTACGAAAATTGCGAAATTTTGTGTAACCTTGTTTGATTGTTAGTATTGCAGATTGAAAGAGGAAGGAGACCAAGTTTAACTAAGAAATTGAAACCTGTAATTATAACTTTGAGATTTTTGCAAACAAAGTTGATAAACCTACGGCATTGTATAAAATGGAGCAGTTTTTTTATGTAATAATAAGAAAATAAAACGAAAGTATGTATAAAACTAATATTCTATGCATGAAGTGAAAAAATACTTTATAATTTAAATTTGATAACTTTTTAAACTAAAACGTTTTAGGGTGTTAGATAGTAATTATTATTTTAGAACTTCTAGCCCAGTACATTAACAAGTAATCCCTGTTAATATTTTTTTATTTCGTGTATAAAATGTTTATATATCTTTATGACAATTAGAGTTTTCATATCGTGTAATGTTTTTACTGGTGTTTTCTTTGCAGAGGCTTGGCAGTTTCTACTGTAGCGTCTGTTGTTGTTTAAGGTTACTGCTAGCCAGTTGAAATGTTGAGCTGACTTTGGTAACAAAGCGAATCACCATTAGGTGACCTTTGTTTAGATATTTTGTATAATTGAATATAACGATAAGGAACATAAAAGCACCAATAAAAAATCTTTTTATCAGACTATCTCGTTAAATGTCACAGGTACTCCTAACTGAGAGGATGTTGCGGACACAAAAATATTGGATAGGAGTAGTGGATAATCCGGTTGAAGCAATTATTTTGAAGTGGAAAACGCGATAAGATGAGTTGTTTTTGGTATATGCAATTTTTTCTCTTTTAGTGTCGGTTTAACTTGGTTATGCGAAACTGATTTTGTTACATGGAGAAGCATTTTCGACAGTATGAGTTCTATTTTATAAGAGATGGACTTGTTAAGCTTGTATTCGCAAAAGTATACATTAACCTTGTGGCTGGAAAACATAAGAGCTCCCAGCTCATGCAGATGCAACCAAAAAATTAAATTGTGTGTAATTACTAGAAAAATGATTTCAATAATACATAACAATAAGTAACAAAAACTAGCGTACATTGTAAGTCGTCCTTATAATAGCCATTATTTGTATTGGGTTTCATAATGAAAATAATACAGCCAACATATAAATTTTTGTCACTATCACGCAGTAATATGAAAAATACCATTTATTGTGGTTCCGCGACGGAATGTTATGATAGTGAAGGCTTGAATAATGATGTAATGATGTGAAATATCGAGAGGTCAAATACTATTAGTCATACAATGTACGTTGAAAAAGGTCTTGTAATATAAACAAAAACAAAAGCCTCTTTGAAAACATTCGGCTGCTCTAGTTGCTCGGTTGTATAAAAATGTAAATTAAACTTCAATGTATATAATAAAGTGTGTATGAGTACAAAGCAGAATTAGACAGTAAATACACTATGTAGTAAAACAATCGAATTGCTTTAAATCGTTATTAATGTTTAGTAAATAGATCGTATATACTTAATAAGCGCTGATTAATCACTAACATCGAACAGTCATTCTAGGCAATAGACAATATAGAAAACAATCCAATTTTGATTTGATTCACGTAAGTACATGACGAGGACAAGGATGTATTACAACTAGTTAATTATCAATTATTGGTTTCTAGTTATTAATATAGATTTCGGTACGGTACTAGATATACGGAGGTCCCTGGTACAATTTTGGAGCAACATGGGGAGTAGTTTGTAACAACAGGCTGGTCATCAAATTATAAATCTGCCGCAATTACGGCATTTCTTTTCGGCCGAGAAAATTTAATATTTTCATTTTGTTTCATTTTATATATTTTCATTTATAAGTAGTATAAAAAAAAACAACTAATATGGTAATAAATCTTTATAATGTAAATATAAAAGCTTTCATGCTTACTTAACATTTTCTTTAGTTAACGAAACAAGATTACGAAATGTCCTTTATAACATTAATGTTTACTCGTTTCTTTGCTTCAAGCTATAAAAAGTAAGTATAAATTTGCCATTAAAACGAATTTTACTGGGATAAGCGGTAAGAAACGTTTTTAACACTTGAATATGTTTTAATATTTAATGACACCAGTCCTTAATTTGGGTGTTAACCACACACTATTTTATAATGTTACTTTGCGACAAATATAAGGTACATTTATTAAATAAAATTGTTATATCTCCCTTTTTAATAACAAAATATGTTATCCAGTAAATTAATATTATTGATCCCACGCATGTGTTAAGGGTTTAAATATACTAAACGCTATACTATCGGTGATGGCTTTTAAATTGCTAATGAGGTGGATATTATTCTAGTCGATTCTGTAAAATTTCATTATGATTTTAAATTCAATGTAGATATGGCTTAAGTTTTTATAATTCTTGCGCGGGTATAAATAGGCACGAGCCGGCGATAAAAAACCAGCCGCGCGACTTCCGCCGAAGTATACGGACCTCTTAAGAAGACGTTACGTTACCGGATAAATGTGAGATTATGCGAATATAAGTTTTATTGGACAATCGGCAATTCCAAAATTGACGTTAGAGGTACCATCGATGCTGATATCATGTTATTAAAAACACTTCAAGAGCTAGTGCTCCTACATATTGTAGTATCGACAACCCCCTTTGTTGTTAAAAGTAAAAAATAAGATATAGGAGTGTAATGAAATTATATACTTTTCGAAATTTATTGTAGTAGAAAAAAATGCTGTTATTTACAGCAAAAGTAAAATTTATTATGATAGGTATATAAAATCTGCTTCTACTTATGTTTAAATAGATTAAAATTTTACGACAACCAAAAGTTTACTAACAAAACTTTGTATCAAAAAGCGGCTTTCTGTGTTCCCTTGTGCAACTTGATGAATATTGATGTGGCAACACTATCCGACGGAGAGAATCAACAATCGTTCCCCAAAGTAAACTCTGCTGACTTGAAGAGCCCTTTTTTGCTCTAAGAGAGAGTTTCGTTTATTGATCACCTAGTTAAGTGTAAATTATACTTAAGGTCTAACAAATTGAGTTTTTCAGTAGCCGTGCCTTTGCTTAGTTAGCTGTGTTGCTATTTACATAACAAAAAAATGTTACAGTGATTGTATTTAATAGTTTTTCGCATTACTTACTAGTAGTAGTATTATAGCAGTAAAAAGAGAGGTATGGTGAAACAAAAGTAAAAAATTAGGAAATATTTTTATATTACGGAAATACCAAATATTAAATGTTTACTAAAACAAATATTGATTTACTACATTTTAAGGCACGTAAAAAGTTTAAACACATAATTACATAGTAATATTCAGTTCATAAATACATATAGAAAAGAAGAATTCCTGCAAAGTTTTAAATTTGTACCAATGTAAATAATAAATTTTTGGTAAATTTTAAATGTTATTGTAAGCAGTAGGTCTATTTTGCTTAAAATGGAATCTCGGTGTCGTGTTGTAATTCAATAACCTATTATAAATCATCTCGAGAATTCAAGCATCAAATCGATACGGTCACAGCCAAGGCTATTAGATTACGCTTGGGTATACATGAGTATAGTTGTTTCACAAGTACACATCAACTAACAATTATTTTTAAAGATATGTCCTTTTCACATGTCTTGAAGTAATAATGCTTTTGTATGGGTAATACGGGTACACGATTACGCTTAAACGTCTCCGGACTTTTGTAGTTTCTACGAGTTGAGGTCACGGCATTTCGATTGTGTTATGCGCATAGCGATATGATCTGGAAACATAATATTTGCAACAAGTATTTAATAAAGTGAATATTAAGAATATAGCTGATAAAGCTTTCTGTGGTAGAAAAGTTGTTGAATGTGTTGATTTTTGTATCCTAGTTGCAAGCCGATATTGTGTTCCGGTTATTGGTAATAACCAAAAACTTCATTATTGCGCCTTTTAACTTAATTTTAACCACTCCAACATATTATTTTTTATTTAAGTTATCTGGATAAGTGTTGCTTTCTATAAAAATCCTCAATACTTAAGTTATAACCTCAACAGGTCGTTTCATTTCTTTGATTCACATAATAAATAAAAAAATATTTATGAAGAACCTTTTGCTAGTATTTTAAGGAAATCAAACCATAACAGTAAGTGCCAAACATTTCATTTCGTTTCTATAAAAGGAAGTTATTGTGGATTGTCACTTAGAAGTTTTTTGATACAATATTAGTTTAGGTTTCGTTTCATTGATATATAATTTAGGTGTAAATCATATGCGTGGGTGGGTAAATATTCGAGCGATGTATTTGAATATGTAGGTAAATAATATAATTAATTGTTATATAATTATAATTATGTTTACCACAAAATAAATTGTTGATACAACCGTTCTTTTTATTATACATTGTAAAGCTAACATCATGTCACGAAAAAGAAACTCAAATTCGTATTTAAAATAATATAATATTAAAATAGAAAACAAATTAAAGACAGTAAAGAGACATAACAAAAAATACGAAATAAATCAACGGATAATTTACTAGAGTGGTTTTTCATTTATATATCGATCAAGATATGTTTTTAACAGTTAATAACTCCTTGGTTGTATTACGTGTTAGGTCTAGTATCCACGGCACAAGTCTCCAGACGCCGGTATAAAGCACAGATATTTCATTTTCTTGACTTTTTCCTTTCTAGAAAAGTTTAAAGCCTCCATTATAGTTAAACATTACGAAAACAGGTATTTGTCATCATGACAAATAAATCCATGTTAATGAAACTAAGAAAATTCTTTTTGTGTTAAAATTAAAAGATTTTCAATATAATTTCAACTTCATCAAATTATGTGATACTATATAATACTGAAATAATAAATACCTGCAATGCCAGTGCTATCAACTTCCCTTGAACTAACAGTAGAGTACCATGAACGGTATCTTTTTTTTCTCCTTTATATGGCAGTGAGAGACAGTATAAGTTTTTAATGTTTAATTCCTTTTCATATTGCGCGTCGCTGAAAGTTTTTGAAGTATAATTTGATTTAGTAAAAAATACGAGTAAACTAAGAATTTCGAATGTTTTGGAGGAAAGTTTTTAAGCAAGCTTTATTTCAATTTCTACATCGTATAATAACTAACAACTGTAAAATAATATAAATTAATAAATTTTGAGCCATCTAAGATATTTTTTTAAGTTAAAGACACCTCGTACATTTTTAAATAACCCATTACACTCACAGACGTTCGCATTCATAAAGAAACTTGCAGAATCTGCTGCGAATTAAAGCTTCATCAAAATGTAACGAAACTCCAAGTTTTGTTAGTACATGAAATAGCAGTGAAACATTGACAATTTAAAAGTTCCTTAAACGTATTTTTTGTTAATTAATTAATGATAAGGAATGTACTTACTTATTATTAGTTCTCTTAGGACAGGATTTGGGAAATATTGTGCCTTCGTAAGTAACAAGAGGACGTCTAGGAAGATTGAAATAAGAGTATCTTGAATTATATCTGTGAAATAATGACAAATCTATTCAATATTTTTTTCTAAATCGTTAAACTTACATCAATCATTGTACGATTTATGTGTACCAGTTCTTGAGAATATGTAAATTAAAGTCATGCCTTATTTCATTGTTTCATTGTTACAAATATGTAATGGTAAATATCTACAGGCTTGGCACGAGGATGGCGAATGTATACTGTGGAGGTATTGGTCCCAGCAGTTGCCTTTCACGGCATTGTTATAGATAGTTTAATATTACACATCACCACCAAACTTATTCCTTCATAGACCAAGTTTTTAAAAGTGCCTTCAAATACAATGTTAACCAACTTCAAGTCAACTCTAACAAGAAAACTTTGTTATTAAAATTACAAGTTACCTATCTAATCCCCAGCCGATAGCCGTTGCCGGGAAACCTTTTTCATTGATTGTGAAATTATGCGACACAAGAGAAATGGGCGCCCAACCAGAGCAACTATTAATCATGGAAGTAATTACTTGTACGGCTCCTACAAAATTTATTGGATATTTATTCAATCAATATTATAATTATAACACGAAAAGGGCAGAACAACTTTGTTTGATATCATTCATTAGTCCATGTTTTAATCGTATAGGTCTTTAAATATTCTTTCTTGTTCGACGAATAAACGTAACGAGTAGAAAGTGAACTTAGAAAAAATTACACCAGCCTTATTGTGCCGCTAGTAAGGATTATAAACACTGTACCACATCGCGCTTGGCGCCTTGAGAAATAAGATGTAGTTACATAAGTAATTTCACTAACTACAAGGCTTGTCAAACCGGAACATAGGAATGTTTGCACACCACTCTTTGGCTACAGAAATAAGTGCGGCGATGATACTATCTAGTCGATATCTGGCCTGGCAACAAAGACCTACTACCGGTTAATAGAAGGTTATTAAAAATATTTACTGTAAATATACAGACGATAACGTTAAAGCTTTCCAGTGACAAATTAAATAAAGCTATTAAAATATTTATAACGCCATCGATCTAATATGTTAAACGTAATATAGATAGTAGTTTCTAGTGTTATAGTCGATTTATGTTGTAAACCACATGCTTGCAAAAGCGAAAGCTCAATAGAAGGGTAAACTGGAATATTAGTAATATTTGAACCACAAAAAACGTTTACAAAAAAGTTTCTTATGATGATGATATTTTAATCATTATGAGCTCTTACCGATATTATAATGATGACGGCGTACTTTATCACGTCGACTATAGAGTGGATGCACTAAAGTACGTCGAACATAAGCAATTGAGTTAAATTCCCACCATTTGTCACCACAATATGAAATATAAGCAGATCGTCCGTTTGCTACACTGCTCTTGTGATGGCGTGACAAACAGGAGCCCGCGGCGATTAACCAGTAGCTGTTAATAGCTGCTGCATCACAGAATATCTGAAATTTTATTTTGTTTTACAATATTACTACTATAAATAGTAAAAAAATATATTTAAAGAAATTATTTGTAGTTATCCTCGGTACTACCATAGTAGAACTTCTTGAACTACTTTATTAGTATAAATATATTGTATCGTCTAGCTCAAATCAAGTTATGACCGAAACAAACAAGAGTCACTGAGATTTCCTTCGACTTTTATAAGTTCGTAAATTCAATATTTTTCATGAAAACTAGCGGTTGTTTCTAAAAAAAATAGAGAAAACATATAAAACGGTACTGACCGACATAGGTTCATAAATATAAACAGATAGGAATGGATATTTGGCCCAGACCATAGGCGTCCCGGTTCTTGAAACAGATCTGCGAGTCACCTCGTTAGCATGTTTCGTTTCCGATAAATGTCGTTTATAATTTTCGTTTAAATTATTATCAATGTTTCGTTTTTTGTTTACAGTTGGCGATGGTGTTCTTGAAACTAATTCTGAGTTATATAAGCTTCGCGGTGCGTATCTTTGAATACTATAATTGTTTCTTGTTCTAATTGCTTGTGTTGTGTTTAAAAAGTCTGAAGGAAACGTTACTTCTTGTCGTTGTTGTATTTCATCAGAATTTGTTGTAGCCAAAGTATTATTATCATATATTTCGAAAAATTTTATTCGATCATAGAATGTACTTGATTTTGATGAAGTTTCTTCTTTACTTTGCGAATCTACTCTATTAAGAGGATCGTTAAAAAATATACTTAACCACTGAGAATCATTATTGTTATTTCTGGCAATCCTTTTACTGGAAATCTTTTCTGATGTATTCATTAAAGTTTGTGATTGACTAATTTCGTTAGAGTTTTTGTGCTCATTTAAATCTAAATAAAAATTTTCAGATTCAACATCAGTTTCCTTCAGATTTCTGTTATTAAGGTGGAAAGTAAAGATAGGCCGCCGTAAAACCTTGGCTTTTGAAGAATCTACAAGTTTGTTGTGTGAGTTTTGTTTAATTTTCGAATCCGAAATTTCCTTTTTGACCTTAGGTTTGTTTTTGGATTGCAATTGATTTCCAAATTTATCTGAATAATAAAACTCTATGCAGCTGGGGGTTGAAATTAGATTAGGGAATATACGTTCGTTAGACTGCCGGGGGTTTGTGGTTAGACGATCGTTTATTGCAGATATTTCTTTAGATGTAGTCGTAGTGTCATCAAGATCAAGAAATATTTTTGTTTTTCTCCATATCACATTAACAATTTCATACTGCCTTTTGCTTACTCTTTCAATTCTATGTTTTTTCTCTGGTGGCAGTGTAATTGATATGTTTGTTTCGTTTGGTTTACTCTCCGTAATAACTTTATTGTAATTAATGGTTTGGGAATTGTCTTTATAATCATAGTTTTCTCCTATTCCTGCGTAAAAATTACTGTTTTCTTTGCACAGCATAGCATCCCGAAGAGTACAAATCAAAACCAAAAAGATAATTTTTAGAATTAATTGGGTCATTATAGTAATTTAAATATTTTTAATTAAGTAATCCCCTAATTTATTCATGACGATCTACAGGATGACTTCTGGATTTTTAATGATAAATATACGTACCATTTAAATTTTTTCTGTCATAAAATGTTTAAATTACAGACTAACACAAAGTGACATGTATGTTTAAGGTTTTAAGTTAATACAGATCATTACGGACATACAAACATGGACTATAATTAATTTCGGACAGTTAATCGTATATATTTTGTTGTTTGGGTATTATTTACATTAAACTGTAGAGAATTGTATTAAGAAAAAAAAATGCTTGCCATCTGGTGCCTATTTTCATAGAAATTTGAGAATAATTTTTTTTTTATTAAGATTCCACAACCTGGAAAGGCATTTTTTCCTTGACTACATAACGTTGCACAAAACTCCTCTCGTGACATAATCCATCGACAGGAAATTGCTTTTCTGTATTAATACTCGTGTACAAGGAAAATCTTCTTGATGTACAGGCCCGTTTTCCCGGGACGGAAGTACAAAGTCCATCCTGTACAGGATCCACCAATGAATGATCTCGTAAGGAGAGAAATTTGTTACATTTTTCCTCATAAACATTTCTCATGAATAATTTTACTACAATTAAATAAGAAATAGAGGATTTGATCTTGTTTTTACAATTTTCCAGTAAAAAGGTTTTATGGGTTTAAAAATACATATATTTTTTTTATTGACACTATAACTTCGTTGACGGTGAATGTCATCATCTTATCTATTGGAATAAAATTTGTAGAGCAATTTGGGTACCTAAATTTGTTATAGTTCAAAGTAAAATATTTATGTAGGCGAAATAATACTAATAAATTCTCTCTAAAATATCTTCCTAAGCTATTTGTTATTTATATTCAGTTAACTGTTCTTAAAAGCTTTATAAAAATGAATGCCGTACCTATTGCTTTGAATAAAGCCGCAATGCGTAAATATGAGGATTTGGAAATTCCATGTGATGCTATTTTATCAACTTACGTATGGGTAGACGGTTCCGGTATTAACCTTCGTTCCAAAGACAGGACGTTCGATTTCATCCCGAAAACTAATAAGGGTAATAAAATTTTTTCTTGTCTAACATATTCTGAACTTAAATAGAAGTTGTTCGATGAAAGTTAAATGATTTATAAACGTTTTTAATATTTAGAAAGTTAAGTATACCTAAAGTGCAAGAGACGGTGCCAAATATTCAAATCACATGTCTGATAGTGTTTTGTAATGTCTTAAAGAATTTAGACATTGATAAGGAATAAAACATTCAACGTAAATAAAAGTTTCTAACAAATAGTTTAAAAGGAAGAAAAAGAAATTTGTAGCATATGCAAAGTTAGATCTATCTCTGACATGTAAAGGTTATGTGATGATTACCCATACAAAGAAATACGTCGCTTCGTCGCTTAAGTCAATTATAGTTATGTCTACTAAACTTTTAAGATTATTTTGTTGTTTTTTTCGATGCCTTTATTTATAAAAATATCCTTTTCATTTCCTCCTCCCATTTATTTGTTTTAATTTTTTAAGAATTTTGTTTAATTCATGAACAATCATTGTTTAAATTTAGATTTACCTATTTGGTACTTTGATGGAAGCAATACAGCACAGGCTAATCCTGATAACTCAGACACGTTCATTTTCCCTGAAGTGATTTATCACGATCCATTTAGGCGTGGGAACAACATAATGGTGTTGGCGGACACATATCAATACAATTATGAACCTACAAGTAAGTTTTTATAGGTGTCTTTCAAATAATGTTTAGGGAGTAAATTACATCGCAATGACAATTAAAGTTCACAATGATAATAAATGCAGTGATTTAAGTTTAACCACAATTTGTCCATAAATATTTTAAATCAAATACAACACACATTTTACTTTTAAAAATTAATGCGATATATCGATGCAGCCATTAGATGATTTGTAAAACATTCATTTTTGAAAATATAACAAGACTAATTAAAGACTGCTAGTATTCATTATTTTATGCTATAAGAAGTTATATATGTCTTCAGCAATAGTGACAATTTGATGCTGTTGATATATATGTTGTGCATGTGTTGTGGAATAACCAGATCAATTTTCTCTATTTCAAGTAATGTTTTATTTTTTAGAATCAAATTATCGCAAAACTTGCTTACTTTTATGCGAGAAAAGTGAGGTGGAGGAGCCTATGTTCGGATTTAATCAAGAATTTTTCTTAACCACTACGGATGGAAGGCCGCTGGGTTGGCCTCCGGGAGGATTTCCAGCCCCACCTGGCCCCTACTATTGTGCTATTGGAGCCAACAAAATAGTTGCTAGAGATCTCATGGAATCCTTCTTCAGGTAGCATGAATTTATTTAATTATTCTGTTGTTATAATATCCGATACATATATATCAGGTGCAATGATTATTTTAATTAATTTTAAAACTGAAAAGTTCTCACATATTCTACTTTTTAAATTTCATAGTTCTCGACTTTCTATCGTATTAAAATCTATTAGCGCACTAAAAAATAAAGAAATTGAATTTTTTATCATTGTGGCAACATCGTGTAATGTAAGTGGCGGGAGGGGGAGGAAGAGGCTCGTTTATATTTTTTTTAAATAAATACCTTTTTAATCTTCTTTTACAAATATGCGTCTAAATTCTGTATATCGCTTCCTCCACCCCTCCGTCTCATTATTGTACCCTTTCTATCTAACATCAATTCATAAAGAAACACTAACTTCCCTAATAGTTTTTTTTTAAATAAATCATACATGTATATCATATCATACATGTGTAAAAGTATTTAATGGTACCACTAATAATTGCAGGTGTTGTCTATACTCGGGAATAAAGCTAAATGGAATGAATTCAGGAACTACACCTTCGCAGTGGAATTTTCAGGTTTAGTTTAATTTCTAGTGTATTATCAAATTACACAGACGGTTAAGAAACATTTAAAAGTATTTAATGTTATTTTTCACGATACCTTTTTTATCGTTGACCCTTGACCATTAAAAGTTACAAATACCGTACTCTCATCACAAAGTTATAAAAAATTATACTTACATTTTGTAGATATTGCAGTTTCCAACTCAAAGTATCAAGATGATTTATTTTAACTAAGAGGATCTTAGCGCGAACTTCGTCGTAATAAACCTTCGTAATTACGACAGAGCCATGCTAGAAAATTCATGCGCTGTGCTTAATATCTCAAATGTAAATATGAAGATAGGTTGTTATAGTCTGATGTGTCTAATGTAGTAGTTCAATGATTTATTTACTAATACTAAAGCTAACTAGTTTGCTATATCCTGTTTAAGTTTTATTATATAGCGATGGGCATAATAAAAAATACTAAAATATTCTAAACATAATATAATTTTATTTGTTGTCACTTAATAATATCGTCCGATATTTTTCAAACTGTTTGACACATACATATAAAATAAATCCGGACGTCAAGCACTTGCTTTTAATATTTGTACTTGAGCTTTGCATTTTTGACTTAATTTACATTCAGGTTGGTCCGAGTGCAGGAATCCGTGCTGCAGATGATTTATGGATGGCACGTTACATATTAGCACGTCTGGCCGAAGAGTATGGCACGGTGGCTACGTTTGATGCACAGCCGATTCCCGACTGGCCTGGCAATGGCACTTTTGTTTATTTCTCCACAAAGGACATGAGAGAAGAGGATGGTATAATGTAAGCAATATAATCGAACAAAAAATCTTCAAAGCTACATTTAGTGACCAGGCGTGATTCAATCACTGGAAGAGTTTATAATTCAAGTTAGCATTTTTGTCGGTGATAATATTTTATAAGTCAATAAATATTATATTTTTCGGAACAGCTGCAACGATTTCAATGCCATTGACAGCTAAATTCAGTTTTAAGAAAAAACAAGTGTTAGTGTTTCGAGCTAAAGTCATTGTCTGCATAAAGTCAAAAAGAAGATCGGAAATGTGTCCGCTCACCAGAGATTGGGTGAAATATATTATTATAATACCACCCTCCGTTAATCGAAGAAGTACATAAAGAAGCCGGTTTTGCACAAAAATAAAATTTTAAGAAGTAATGATCATATTCTTATCCAGTTTCGATCAGTCTTCCTAGCAATTGTTTGTTCATGTGAGAAACTCTATATTGGTTTCGTTAAAAATCTGTAATAATTAAATGACTGCTGGTTTCTAGTGGTAATAAAAGTAAGTCAAAAAAATTTGTGAAGTTAATTAGTGACGGTGATATTTTCAGTGTGATCGAGCGTGCGATTGATAAATTATCGCGTCGCCATGGTATACATATTAATGAATACGATGCTAACAATGGCATGGATAATGCACTTCGGCTGACGGGGAAACACGGGATGCCACATATTCGTGATTTTACCGCAGGTGATTCACCCCCTGTTTCTTTAAGTTAACATATAAATAAAATGTTCCCTTGGCTGCTTGATTAATATATATAAAACAAAGCAATTTTTTTAGTTTGAGATTTATATCTCAAAGCATCTAGTGTCTTAAGAGCGCGATAAAAATAATTTATAGGTTCTTTATATTGCCTGAAAAAAATACAACACATTATGGTGCTTAAGTAGTGCATAAATTATAGTGCTTTTATCCGTACTATTTATAACATTCTTACTCCTAGTAAGCATACGTGATAGAGATCAGAGTCGATATCTCAATCTCACTTTGAATTAATGTAAACTTATCTACTAATTACTACTATTACAGGTGTTGCTAACCGGAGTTGCGCTGTCAGAATACCTCGACAGGTCTCGGAGGACAAGCGAGGTTACCTCGAGGACCGACGTCCCGCGGCTAATGCTGACCCGTATCGTATTATTTCTATAATGCTCAGAACTTGTGTCTTTGATGAATAAACTGAAATGTAAAATCTTGTCATTGTTCATATTGATTGTGATATTGTGATTACAAACTATTAAAAATGTTATTCAAAGAAGTTTTGTTCTTTAAGAAAAATATTATATCAGACTGATTGAAATTGTTTGAGAACGCTGATCACTGGAACTATGTGATCCTTTATTATAATAATCCGCACGGATATGAAGATTTTTATGAAAGTGTTGGTTCATCATCGTGATCATTTCAACCGATGGACATAAGTCTCTTTTCTAGTAAGGGTTGGTTACGTTGATGTAATTTATCACCGAATCACGCAGCAATACTTCAACTTCTTTAACGCAGCTTTTAATTATTGTAGAAAACTACACTAACGTTAATTATAAACAGCAGACACTTATTATGGTTTTCATAATATTTTTCGGTTAATTAATTAACTTTTTATTATGTGTGCATAAACATATGCTAGCAACAGATATTCAAGATTTTGTGCGCATAAATATTCTATATGAACACTATGGAGGAAATTAGCTTTGATGAAAATATTTATTATAACAATTAAAGTTAACGAATTTTAAAACGAATGAAGTAATAAATCGATCAAGTCAATAAATGTTTTGTATATAGATTTTTAAAATTGCTTCTGTTGAGTCAAAGCGGTCGCTCCATGGCACAGCGGCTAACCGCAACGCGGAGCTGTTCCTTTTGTTCCTTGCTTCGATTTTAAGCCACGTGTGAAGAGGTTTAGTTAGTGGTAGAATTTTTATATACCTATTTATATATACCTATTACCTATTATTATACATACCTATTATTTTTAAAACGTAGATATACCGCTTTAATAGCAGACGATTACTTTTATTAGCAGCGTATTATGAACGAGCTATTTTCGACTTCGTTGTGACTTTAGTCTAGTTAGTCCGGTAATTTGATAGTCTACAACCAGTATTCATTATTACATACTATAACTTGGTGTAAGCGAGATTCTTGTTACGCTATTGCATTGGGGATTAATTTTAACCGTACTGTAAATTACAAACAGTTTTCTTTCCAGTTAATCATTATCGTCGCACCTGTATATAAACAAGCTATTAATTTTAATTAAAGCTTTCACTTCCGTCGGTTATAATACGTAAGTACCGACGCTTTAAATAATTTATTGAAAATAGATAACTTTCAGTTTTTATTACTTGTCTAGTTATTAGTGAATCATCGAACTTTTTTTGTCGTAACTCAAAAAGTATTTCAAAATTATTAACGTTCCTCTGTTTCTGGACCTCTTTTTTTTCCGATTTGCTTATACTTATAAAAAAATAATAAATTTTTCCGCGAGAACAAATGGAAATTAATTCCAGAATTAATTGCTCAACCGTTAAGTGAAGACAAATTCATTTAGAGAGATATCTAAGACTTATTATCCGTGTTTTAGATCCCAAGGAAATAAAACGGGTTATGTGAAATTGTGATTAATTGCAACATATTGAAATTAAATACGGAATTTAGTGTAATGATGAAAGATATTTAATTACGTTCAGTTATTATTTAATTACGATCGCAATTAGTCATAAAGAATGTGAAGAAAAAGTTCTCAAAACCAAATAAAATGATGGAGTTATATTATGTGATCCCCTAACTTTATGACTAAATTCTAGATTTATACTAGCATTTCCTTTCAATCCATCGCTACGAACGCCCGAATAATTTAACACATATATATCTTCAAAGGAAAGATTAACGCCTTTAACCCTTAAGTATACATTTCTTTTTCTGCGAAAAAAAAATATTAGTTGGTAAATAGTTATTGTAAATACTTTTCCATTAAAAATATAATCGACTTTTTTAATGCTTTCTTAAGGTTGTTTTTTTTTATATTTTTTGGATTTACATAGTTTCGAGGTATCACTTACTTGTTTTTCTAATTAAAAAATAACAATAATACATACATGCTTTATTTACATAAAATTTATTTTGTATTGTTTTGTAAAATCTCAAAATAAAATAACTTTAACCGCTGATTTTAAAGTAAAGTTCTATTGAGGAATTTTGTACTTAGCAGGATTAGTTTAACGATCGTACAATTGGCAAAGCAACAACAAAACTTTTCGGTTCGGGTTTCTTCTTTGTTTCTGTAACGAAAGTTACATTAGGTTCCTTAAGAAGAGTGATCAGCACATCGGCTATTCTTACTCATCTTATCATTAATAAACCTTTTTTACTGTTTTTATGTATTACGGAAAATTTTAGTAATACGAAAATTAATATAACATTTAACTGCTGTAAAGAAGTACTAGAATGAATGCAATGTTATATTTATTATCGAAATCAATGTGAAATAAAAATAGTCCTTTTTTATTTATTACCGTAATTTGTTACTTTTTTCGCAGCGAGAAAAAGGTCAATACAAAAAAAGAAAATTAAATTTATTCAGAACTAAAACGTACCCTTTTTATTTGTTCAAAGAGAATTTTATAGATTAGGCCTGTTCGGAAGAGAAATTGGTTTCCGATTTCTATTGCGTAGTTGAAGTTTTAGGTTTATCATTTGATTAGAATGTTTTGCCGAAAAATAAGGGTAAAGGTAGGTATGTTAAGAAAGTTTTCTTTGTAGTTTTCTAAAACATGTTTTTACGTTTATTCTCTTTGATTTACTCCAATATTTGTAAGTTGTTATAAGATATATATTATAGGCATCTAAAAAAATGTGAACACTCCAGTATTCCAGTATTCAGTATATATTTTATTATGTAGTACATGCACATAAACAAAATATTAAAACCAAAACTTTTCCGTTTTCGTCACTGTTGTCCCATTACATTATTGGTTATTAATAATAATGAATATCTATTTGTAATTTATATTTATACTACATACGAAACCGTTACATGTATCATATTTATTATTTGTGTTTAAAAGTTTATATAGATAATGTATTTAAAAAACATAGAATCAAATGTAAGATCGTCTACATTTAAATAAGACGATATTATAAAAAAAATCTTAGACTCCATAAAATTCTAGCTATCTTTCTGTTAAGAAAATATATTTTTCTAAGGACACAACTTCATATAGCCAAGTTTTGCCTGTTTCATAATACGAAATGGCTTTAATAACAAGCTTATAATATTTCTCCGGCCTCTTGAATTTTCTTCATAAGAGCAGCTCTCGCCATTGTGCCTTAACAAATAAGAGAAAACCCGATAGTGGTTTAGAATGATTTCATATTCTTTCACGATATTAGATGTTTGTGTAAGTCCTTAACTAGCGACTTCTTTTTCGTGAAACTTATAAGAAAATGATTTGAATGCCCAGTTTCTTTTAAAGGAACATGGTGCCGACAAACATGTGTTAAATGTTAACCCATTATACAATGTGTAAATATTATTAATAATATTCATTAATTTAAATCTGTTCTTTCAACAACGAATGAAATTTGGCACAAGTTTTCCGAACTACACATTAATTAGTAGAGATTATTACGTGGTGTAATCGGTAGTTATATTGTATAAATAGTCATGGTAACCGATAAGTCGATAATTGGAGGAATTTCATGAATACTGCTTATTTGTTGGAAAATCGTTTACATGTTACTGTCGATTCGACGAAGTGTCTCTTCTAAGAACAATACAGCAAGTAACTCATGTACAGTCCTTTAATTACATATAATCTGGTATTTTAGAATGTTTACAATATGTCTCAGTGTTATATTGTCGATTGTTAACTATTCAAAGTAATAACAGTTAATACTCACATCACGTGTTTAATACAATCAAGCTGTACCACTTTTCGATTGTATCACTTTTCAATAACCTTTCCATTGTAAGCAACACACCGTCTTAAATAAAATGTATCCAACAAAAGCTGATCCAATTTTGCTTCTTACAGAAATACATAACTAATATTAGTCGCGAAGGATTATTCGTAATGTTATTTACTGAGTACGTGATTGTACTTCTATATCCATACAAATAATCTTTCGCCGGTCATTTAATCAACTTATTTAACAATCATATTAGAATTTTTTATGTTGCTAACAATTTTGTTTTAAGTCATTTTTCATTTTTCCTTTTTACAAAATTCAAAAAAATATGCATTTTTTACCAGATTTTCTATTTATCACGTTCCCTGTGTGGTAGGATTTTTTTTAATGGAAATCATTGCAAAATTATTATAGTAGTAAATAATTTGAGCGGTGAAATCTACAGAACGACTGTGTTTCAGTAGCTGTTTGATCGTACCGCTATCTGATGTATGAATCTGTTATTAAAACTTGTTAAACAATTTTGCTTTTGCAATTTTGCCTTCTCTCGTGGCTAAAATATTTCGTTTTCGTTACTGCTGTCAAACAGCGTGAATAATATTCAGTTCCGGTTTGTAGAGAGACGTGACGTGCCGCCATGTTACTCAAGATGATGTTCGTAATGTGGTACGCATATATTTAAAGAGTGAGGGTAAAAAGAAATTATTTATTTTTTCGTTGTGTGTAGTGGAAATACTCCACAATTATCCAAGTAAAATGTGCTCACTGTTAATGTCTGAACAATCTCGTGGATTTCTTATACAAAAACTTTATCAATTATCAAATTCCGGACAGTGTCTTGAGCTAGTGAATAAAATTGTAAGAAAGATGAAAAAGTTTATAATTCATTCACTAGATATAAAATTTTAACTCAAATTGTTTATAACTGTCGTCAACGGAAAGGTGATGCTGGACATTGACGTTTCTCCTCATCAATCGGTTGTGTGTTGCCGGGTCGAACTGCTTTCCACACCCTTCAGGTCGTTACTTCACCTTAAGGGAGAGTATACGCAATACATCTACAGGTACGTATATTTGTAGTGAGGTTAATGTAGCCGAGATGGTGCTTCTAGCATAAATGAAATACACTTGTGAAGTAGCGAGATAACAGTTTCGCAGTAATTATATCCAAAGTACCTAAGTTAGGCTTTATATCCAGAATTAAGATTGTTTAGTTAATTACTTTTGTTACACCTCTGTTGGTAAAATGTGATAATAAAATAGAAAATATGTTTAAATTTAGCAAAACAAACCACTCTGATAAATAGCATGTTACGGAACACAAATATATAAGCTTCTCTCTTGTTTTGTATTCAATTCATACGTATACGTATAATGATATTACAAAATGCGACAAAAAAGATATGTATGAATCCAAAAGGGAAAATGAATATGATTTCCACATATTAAATAAGAATGTTTTTATATTTTGCGAATAGCTGTCCTTTTATTACATATGTTTCTATTCACAGATTTCTGTTTACTTTGAAAAGACGCGTCCGTTAATTTTTCAATATTGTAAGTGCCAGGCCAAACAACTTATAAGAAAATTAATTATTTTGAATTCATCATGATCAGTCGTTAAATGTCCACTGATTCTAAAAACTAACGAAATGCTTCAAGTTTATTTAATTTAAAAAGGTATTTCTCAAAAAATTATATACCTTTTTTGCGTTTTTTAAATCGTACTATTATATAACACTGAAAACGAGAGTGTATTATGAACTATAATCATTCGGCAAGCCGTAAAAGTTGAACAACGTTGATCCCTGTAGCAATATATTTCACAGATAGAGTAGAAAATGGTTTAACCCTTTTTGGTATGCCCATAAATAGCGTTTAACGTACATTGTAGGATGTATGCAGAGTTTATAACCAAGGGATGTTACTTTGATTTTTATTTATAATAAAAATTTTGTTCCATCTATTATTTCATAGATTACTTTGCAATAAGGGTTTAAAATATATAGTTATAGAAAGAAATAGCTAGATTTGATTAAAATCTTTTGTAAAATAGACGTTTAGACGTCTCTATTTTCTTTTATTTGAGCGTCCAACTCTGAGGAACTTCCATCAGATTGAAAACTCTGTTGAAATAATCAAGTTATTATTTTAGGCGAATGGTTACTATTCCGGAGTTCTTTTTCATTTTATTGATAGATCAAATGAATTGATTAATGTGAAATATTTTATTACGTATACATTACGATAATAGAATTTAATAGATAGAAAGATTCAAAAGGTATTGACCTCTTGATTTGACGACCGTTCTTAACTATAAATGAATTACCTTCCCATAATCCTATTCTATATATCTAAATGTCATAGCTACTCCCATTCATTACTCTCGTCCATATGATGTTAACGATTGAATTTTTGTATTAATAACTACATACTAAAAAATTGGAATTTAGAGATTCATTGGCATCTAAATACTTGTGTATTTATATCTCCCATGATCTACAAAGAACGATTTACGCGTTTTAGCAAAATCTAGGCGAATAACAGCAGACTAACTTCTATACTCAGTAAGAAAAGAAGTAACATAACTTTGAGGGTATTGTCAATCGATGTCTAAATATTATTTGAAGTATTATCTTCTCACTTTTTTTCGTGTTTATGTCACCAGAATATATTGTAACTGTTGGTGACTGTCGGGAGAGAACATTAGATAACGTGAGCGACTTAATCGGCTTATTTATAATATTTTGTTTCTTGAATAAATAGAATAATTATTTAAGAAATCAAAATATAGATCCAAGCCCGTGCCCATGAACCACAATGTGTTTATAAATAACTCGATTTCTAAGTAATTACACAAACAGAAGCCTTTCTACGATTTAATCGGAGCTAAGTTTCTGTTGATTGGTAAATGAAGCGAATTGAATTGACTTTCAAAATAAATGGAGGCTTGTTAAAAGTTAACAAATTATCTTTAGCAGATATATTTGCATGTTATTTTATATTATGATTGCGTGCAACTATTCTACCCTTAAAATTTGAGTTTTTACGAGCCTTTGCGGGGGAATCTTTGGGGGGGCCTGGAAATCTGCTACGAGAGGCATAGCGTATTTTTCATTTATGTAACGTGTAGTAAATACATGTTTAAGATGATGGAAAAAAAGAAAATGGGGTTTAACTAATAATATTTCGTCGTTAAACTTACTTGTCCTATAGGATTCATTTTAATTCTTTTTCTTTTTATGAAAAAGCTGTACTTGTTACAATTCTTCGTCCAGTAGAAAAATAATAATAAGAAGGCAATGAGTTATTACAGCGGCAACCGGAGTTGATACGACACGCAACACTCGCCCATAAAACTTAATGACTGTACCCGGCTTAATATTTTACTTTTCGAATAAAAACAATGTATTTAATGGAATCAAAATCATAAAAACATTTTATAACTAATCAACTATCTTCAGTCGTAATAAAAGGATAACATTATTCTTGAAAATCTCGAAATGAGAGACTTTGGTAGAGATAGATAAAAGCCTAAAAGCTCTTGTTTGTCTTAACAAAGTAATGACGCGTACTAACAGCAATAAATTTAAATCATTTATAATATATTGCTTTTTATTCGATGAATACGACGATCTCCTGATGGTTAGTTTTAAGTTTGCCTATAATATTATGATAGTCGCTTTGGGACTAGCTGTGGCTCATTTCAAACTGAAGTGCTCTTTTCACAGTACTGTTGACGACAGAAATAGGCGTTATGGTGATATTTGGTCTTATTTTGTATTTAAGAAAATTTTAATGTAAATAAATAAGAACAGCATAAAATTAAATCATATTACATATTTATTTGCGTATGTTTAGGTATAGGGTATGCCATATACACTGCTCCTGGTTTTAAACACTTTAATTGGCTGGCCTTACGAAAATTGACGACTTAAAACTTTATGACGGTAAATATCCAAATTTAACATTTCCAAGAGATTTTATTGCCGCTGTTTAAGATGGAAATGTGAATCGGTGAAGTTTATTACTAAAGGAAAAGGTTCGGTAATGTTTTCTACGGTCTACTTGCTAACATAAAATGAACTACTAAAACCTTCAATAAAATTTTTTCTGTCTTACATATCTTACAATCTCTTTATAATTTTGCGTTCTATTTAGTTGTGGCGCACTCTGGACAACCTGGCAAAAGACAAATATAGGCGGAAAACACCAAACTAACTCTAATAAATTTAATATGTGTTTAGTGTCTTCTTTCTTCCTCCTTTATGCCCTTTCATTTGTGGTAGTCGGAACTTGGCCATATAATCTTTGGTGATTTTCAATAACTTTATTAACAATAGTTGCTACTTTAAATATACTTTATGTCTGTATATTATAGCTCTGCTAAGTTTATCTAAATATATAATACAAGAAAATTATCGTTACGAACATCATTATGAACAAAAATCTTCCATAAAAGTCATTTATCCTTTTATTCTTTACCACGTGTTGACTACGTCCAGGCTGCAAGTCGAAAGTAGGTTAGCGAGTATTGCAGGCACGTTTACGGGTTTAAATTTCCTGATATCATTAATTTCAGTAATCTGTTATGATGGTGGACGAGGAGTGAAAGTATTACTATGTCAAATTATTCACCGTATAGTGTTATGTAGAGGCTCAGTTCTAATGCAACCTTTTAATTTCAGTGTACGGTACGTAATTATAATTTTTATCAAGTATTGCTTATCACGTATCAAAGGTTCTACGTTAGTCCTTTGACATTATTTTTAACTTATATATATTTCTTTATGTTCATTCTGTATGACTTCGTTTTTTTTATTATTATTAGGCACATAAAAAATATTTTCACGGCAGATCTGGTATCGATTGTATATAGTAATAAATAAAAGGCTCACGTAAATATTGAGAAATTACGAGAACTTAGTAGATACTTGCTAGTAGTTACTGCACTGCAAAACTAAACGAATAACATGAAGAAATGTTAGAGATTTAGATATTTATAACAGCTTCTATGGTCTTCCGTTATGGAGAGCATCTAATGGTCTATCACATGACTATCTTGACATTTATTACCCTGTTACTTATAATTGGGTCATTGGTAATCTCTAAAGCCGGCAACAATCTCGGGGCGCCTCATCACAGTAATTTAATAATTATGTGACCTCTACTGGGAACAATTGTCTTTACCATTAAAGAATGTTGTATGGAAAACGTAATTTCTTTCACAAAAGCAATTAGGTATCACTTATTACCAGAAAACACTCAACCATTTTGTTTAAAATTATATGAATGTTCATCTTTAAAGCTGGGCATGGAGCCAAATTATTTTTTTTTAAATCAATTTAAAAACGAAACCCTGTCCACAGAACTTTTAAAACTTTATGCTAATATAACATATTTTGACTGTTTTACATATAAAAACTACATTCAGAAATGAATGATAGAATCTTGCTACCTACAAGCAAAAAGTACAATAAATACAGGGTGGCCCATAAGTCCTTTAATATGAAAAAAAAATTATTAAAATAAAACTAATTACATTATGATTTAAATTTTTATTTACAAAAAAAGCTTAAAAAACGGGAATTATTTTTTGAAAATAACATCTTCTAAATGTAATCTGTTGCGATCACGGCACTCTTGCAAACGACGTCTAAAATTGTCGATGACTGCGCGGCACGTCACTGCTGAAATGCTTGTCATTTCTCTGCGGATGTTTTCTTTTAGGGCCTCAATTGACCGCGGGTTTGTGTCGTATACTTTAGCCTTAAGGTAGCTCCACAAAAAAAAATCCATCGGGGTCAGATCTGGACTACGTGGAGGCCAGGAAATGTCTCCTCTCTTATAGATAACTTTGCCAGGAAAAAGTTGACGGATAACGGGCATAGCAGTGTTAGAGGTGTGAGAAGTGGCCCCATCCTGTTGAAACCACGTCCTGGCATTAAAGCCTGAAAAGTTTTGCAATTCTGGTATGAAAAACTCTTCGATCATAGCCACATATCGCTCCGACGTAACAGTAACTGCGCGCCCTCTGCCATCCTCAAAGAAGTAAGGCCCTAGGATACCATGGGCTGACATAGCGGCCCAAACAGTCACTTTCGGACTATGTAAGGGCTTCTGATGCTTAAGTTTTGGATTGATGGGGCTCCAATAGCGGCAATTTTGTTTACTAACATGCCCGTTAAGATGGAAATGAGCCTCGTCAGAGAACATTATGTTATTGAAGGAAGTAAACCGATTCAACATTTCATTCGCATAATTTTGTCTTTGAATACCGTCAGTTTCCTTTAATTCTTGAACCAACTGAATTTTGTAAGGGTGCATATGTAAATCTTTCTTCAAAATCCGTTGGAACGATGTCCTGGATACGTTTAATGCTCTGGCGCGCTTACGAGTTGACTGTGTCGGATTTTCGCGAATAGACTGTGTCACTGTGTCTATGTTTTGTTCCGTACGTGACGTCCTTGGGCGACCCAACCGCGGTTTATCTAACGTCGAACCGGTCTCCTCGAACTTAGCAACCCAATTCTTAATCGTTTGAAGAGTTGGAGTGTCGTCAGAGTTGTGTAAACCTTTGTGTTCTCGAAATTTACGCCGCGCAACGGTTGCCGAATTGTCGTTTTTATAAAACTCGCGCACACAAAACGCACGGTCCGCTCCGGTAAAACGCTCCATCGCGACTAAATTCCCAGAAACCGAAGTTACTCCCCCCGCTTCCCCTGCACCGCTCACGCGCGCCCTGTTCGTTTTATTCAAATTTTACTTTTCAAAGGACTTATGGGCCACCCTGTACTTTATACTATTTAAAGCACATTATTTCTTGCCCTTTTTGTACTGAAAATTAAGCGTACTGATAATAATGATTAAAACGTTTATTTATTAAGGTTTACACCCATTTGTATAGTTGAGTTTCTAAAGCACAACAGCTCATGCTGACAAACATATTGACACGAAACACTTTTACTACTATAAATGAAAGGTGAGAAATTTAAAACCATACAGTTAAAACAATAGATACAATACTGAATTAATACTAAAAGATCAGAAAGAATAAAAAAATTAATACGGATTACTTGGATCGATTCCAATTATCCGATGAAAAGAGCGAGCAATCGATTACTTCGTTTACGATTCTACCCAATTCTTCGAAACCTATCAAACTTATTTTTCTATGAATTAACTGTTACGTAATCTTTACAGTGATAGTGATATTTTCGGTGTAAAATTATGTCATTGTAAAAAATCAAGTTGTTCCCGAATCGAATTAATCTGGTTTTGACCAATAGAATAAAAGTCGTAGAGCAGATACTTTAAATAATTAAAAAATAATGGCCAATTAATACACATTAAAGAAAAAAACTTATGAAAATTAACACAATTTAACATTTGTAACGATTTTCTTGCCGTAACGTTAGCACATTTATTTAAATTATTATGTCAGTAAATCTTATAATGAATTTCTGTAGATAGTACTTCTTTGTAAAGATATGTGCGTCGTGGTGCTTATACATTTTATACGCGTAAAGTGTGTGTTTGTTATGTAAGAGTTTTAGATGCCCTGTTTGTATATAAAAAATACTCTGCATAACTTAACATGTATGATACAATTACAAAAATTACAATGAAATGTATTTACAACAATTACAGTTGCGTGTATTTCGTGTTCCCTTATGTTTTTGAATCGCAGTTCCGGCCATTATTTTTAAAGAACATATAAAAATATCACCTGCTTAAAATTTATTTTATTTTTTCACTCGGTCGCTTTTCATATTTCACACGGATTTTGTAAACCTACAACGTGTCAATGGGAAATTATCGTACTTCGACCATAACGAATAACTAGGAAGATTTTCAACTGAAAGAATGAAAGTTATTGCGTAAATATCAAAACTTCATTCAATTTAAAACAAATAAACACAAACTATATCAATTTTAGTTTGGCATAACAAAACAAATCATGCTTCCACAGAATGCTTACCCTCGGTAATCTGTTTGGTGAACGGGGAATTGCGGATTACTCAAAATTATGTTATTGGTAAACAACTAAATTAAGCTGTTATTGGAGAAATGCCAGAGTTATAATATAACTTTATAATATGTTAACGGTTACAAGAATGGGGCATTGAAATTGGCACACATATGGAAGTTTTGTTAACTAAAGCGATCTCTAGAACTAAATATATCGGATCTGTAGTAATGTAATCTTTTGATCTCATAAAGCCTGTCGGTGGCTAACGACTTCTATGTGGGATAATTGAATGACTGAGCAAAAATGATGATGATGAGTTCCGAGTAGCAACTTTTGAAAGTTATATATATTTTATAGGTATTTGCGAATATTAACACAAACATTAATTCAGACAAAAGAAATTATTTTAATATATGTATAAAATAGCTAGAGAAATATTTTCCGATGTTTCTAAAGTTAGCTGTTAAAAAAATATACTAACGTTCCTTTTATGATTTAACAAACTCTGGCTGCTTGCCAGGATAGACATTGAACCAGTCTGTTTGCATTCCAGTTAATTCACATTCATTCATTTCTTCATTTACAGAAAATGTATGAAAAGTGTAATTTTTTCATACTACACTACATCAATTGCCTAAGGAGTTATTTCTTTATTATGTTTGACGTCATCGCAGACATTTTTTTTAATCCTTCGGAGTCTTTTTTATCGTGCTACTTTTACTTTTGCAGCTACTTTATAACCATGACCAATAAAAGGAACCATTATTGTATGTTGGTAGCTTAAAACTTTATTCATTGTTATTTTAACAGCTGAAAAATTTATATTCCATTAATTCCTCTGATAACGATAATGGTCCTTTTGACGTTCTCATAATATTTGTTAAACCTCTTGATTAAGTGGCAGATAATTCAGCTACTGACTGTCAAGTGTTACGACTGGTACCGCTTCCCAATCGATTCTTGACTATATTATTGTTTAACATAGACAACAAATTTTCGAAATGTTTTGACAATTTATACTTTATGTAAACAGAATTAATTTAAAACTTATTGTAATGTAAGACATAAGAATGTTTTTTCTAACTTTCATTGCTAATAAAGCTTTAATCGATACTTCAAAAACATGAAAAGTCACTATCACTATAATCATAGTCAATTTCCCGTAAACACCGTTCACATTTTGTTTGATGTTAGTATATCGTAGTAATATGTTATGTTTTAATAAAACATTAGAAGTCCTTTTTAAACAGATTTCGGTATACTGTACAAATGAAATCAATAAATTAACATAAAAAGTTTTACTATTTTATTAAAGTGCGACCAAAATCAAGCTATTATTTACCTAAAATCTAATTGACGTCTCTGAATGAAATTCTCTGTTTTTGTTTTCGATGTAATATATTTCAACAATGTTCATCTACCTTATTGTACTCATATGTGAAAAAATAGAGTTCATTATTTAATTTTTAATGAAACTTTATGTAAACATTAAGTTGCTATCTTTATCCGCCGGATTATAACGATTGTATTCGTGATAGACAACACCCATTACAATGTTATCGATTGCTAAAAAAGTTGCGAAGTAGATATCTGATAAATATTTACATTGTCAAATGGGCTATATTATAAAGAAGGCAAGACTAAAAAAATGTCAAGAAAGAAACGATTAATATTTCATCTTTGCATTAAAACAAAGCATACTAATAATAAAAAAGTCAAGGTGGAAATATTGAGTACTTATCAAGTGACTGATGACATCAAAAATAAGGAAAGTTGTCCACTTTCCCGTTTACCACCATAGGGAACATATGGCAAGATAGAGAGAGAAAACGTATCATTTTCTTTTCCTCCCATTCGGCATTGTTAACAGTTTGTTTATGACTAATAAAGCGTCAAGTGAACTTTATGTTGATCCAAGTGATTAACATAAACTTTATTTGTCTTTCATTTTATTATTTTTATGTATATCAGAATAAATCTTCCTAATTGTGTTATAGTACCATTTTTCTACAACCACCTTTCGACAAACATAAATCCATCATACTTTACAACAAAAAATTAACCGTCGAAATCTGTGTCCACTTACAGAGTTATACGTGGTAATAAATAAGAATATATCAATGTCTTAGAGGTTTTTTTTTTAAAGGAAACAAGAAGTAGTGTGTAGGAATTTAATTCTTAAAAGTTAAATCTAAATTATCTTTTGCGCTCAACAGACATTTGATCATATAATTAATGCTTACCATATTCGATCGAACAAACTAATTTACACTTTATTATCACATAACTTGTCAGTGAACTCTAAGACATTGCTATTAGGAAAAATATATAACTCACTAACTCGTTCGTCGCCAATTGGTAATGTTTCGTCAGTTGATATTCTCAAAGTTTTATTTCTATTTTTAGTTAAATCATTGTTTTTTATAACGTTATTCTTTGTTCCGTTTGTGTAGGCGTTTAAATTTCCTGTTCCTTTTGGACGAGATTCTTCATCTAAATTTATATTATAATTTTTTGGGTAATAGCAAGAGCTTCTAGATTGAGGTTTTACATTATCCGCGGGTCCAGAACTTAAGGATTTCCTTGTTGAATACGTACTTCTATCATTTGACGAGCGAAAAGAAAGAACTCTTGTTCGAAATGATTGACCATCCTGCAAAAAAAAAAAAATTGTAACATTTTTGTGTTATAAATAATATATAATACTTGTCGTTATAAAATACCTCATAACTGTCGTTATTCAATCGACTTTTTTTTTGACGTACAGTAAATCGTTGTTTGAATTCTTTCTTGAACTTTTCCTGCAATTAATTGTTTTATTATTTTTCTAGTATACATATTTGGCAAATCTTGACGTAAATGTCATATATTTTGAAACATTTGTATTATTAATTTATTTCTAATTTGGTGATATACGTTCGATAAAATAAATATTGAAAAAATCCAAATCCAATTAAAACGTTCGTATACATTTTGTTTGTGTTAGTTACGGTGTTACTTACATTGTATATTGCATAGATGAATGGGTTATAGCAAGAGTTGCTCATTGCTAACCAATCGAAGCAAAAGAAAATCACATTGATGTACCGGTACCTAAAAGATTGTCTTAATCGATATAATATTTCTTAGGCATTTGGGATTACTATACTTTTTGTATAGAATTATAAATAAGTAATTTAAGTTTTTATAACTTATCTAACTATAAGAGTACTTACTCATTTATTACTGGAAAAAATGATTGCAACAGCATGTAACTTTGTAGAGGTAGCCAACAAAGCGCGAACAACGCCACCACGAGGACCAACATTTTTATAACCTGTGACATAAAAATAACTAAAACGTTTGAAAGAACAAATTAATTTTTTTTATATAGTTAAAAGTTGATTCTTAGTAGTCATTTCTTTTTGCTATACGAGTATTTTAAAGTTTCAATTTAAATGTTTACAGTACATTAGTACAACAAACATGAATCTGGTGATGAATTTCGAAACTAATACACAAAATAAACATTACAGTCGGATTAAATGTGCTAGTAGCATATTTTAAGATTTACTTAGAATTGTTTTTGAATTATCAATATTAATATTACTTAATATTTAAATTTTCGTTATAATCGCAAATATAGACAAATTAATTTATAACCAACGTTAAATTCACCAATATCACGTTTTTATTTCATTATATTAGTTTATGACTGTGACTTGTTAGTACATATTATGTCTCATCAAGAATATAAAATTTCAGATGACAAGACTATTTTTTTCTCTTTAAAACCATGTAAATCGGCAATGAAAATA
The DNA here is from genome assembly GCA_029286795.1 of Byasa hedistus. Classification (NCBI taxonomy): domain Eukaryota; kingdom Metazoa; phylum Arthropoda; class Insecta; order Lepidoptera; family Papilionidae; genus Byasa; species Byasa hedistus. The sequence goes on from JAGSMW010000008.1 coordinate 5,884,919, forward strand.
CATTGCTGTTAGTAAACATTGATTTATTGTCTTTTTTACAAACAGTTGTCATAATTCTTTAATTATAAATTTATCCTGAACACTTACTCTTTTCTTGTTCTTCATTTGAGTAGCGTCTCGTGACTCTTGGGCGTTACCAGGTGCGCGGGCACCCCATAACTTCAACGCCATGTGCGCATAGGCGAAAGATATTACGCACAGCGGGATTATATACTAAAATAAATAACTAGACATTATTTTTGGTTTCATTATACAATACAAATATTTGGGAACTATGCTATAGTACAATAGTAAAGAAATTTTATGTCCTGAATTTAGTAAAGTTATAAACTTACCTGAAAGATGTAAAGTAGCAATCTGTAAATAGTTAATGAATGCGATCCAAATTCACTCGGAACACAAAATGGCTTCTTGTAAAACAACCGAGTCACTGCAAATTAAGGTGTAGTTATTATAAGTTACTCTTATATATATAATGGTTTATTAAGCTAAAACATGGTCTAGCTGTAACACATTAGCTCCGTGATTGGTTCAGCAATGATTTATCATTTTGCGGCGGTCCTTTTTATGGAGAAAAGTTCAACCTGTTCTCCATCCTCCTACCCCGTGCGCAAGGGTGGCTGTGCTCAGCAGGGGCGGGACCGTTTCGGAAGAGTTTCCATGACTCAGCTTTTTTGTGGCAGAGGTCATGAAAGAACACAGTTGCGGTTTCAATTAATTGCATATCTGGTATTGATTGGTCCTTACGCTAAGACAAAAACTTTATTTTTTATGTAGATAAAACATGAGATATGTTCCACCACATATAAATTAAAGCCTTGTACTAGCCTTGTACTAATAAAAAAAAAGCATTAATTCTATTTTTATCTGGATAAATAATATCGCAATCGGTTTTTGATTGTTACAGTTTTATTTTAATTAAATAATCTAATGACAGCAAACATAAAATATACATCGATAACTCATAAATCAATTGCTTTACAAATTTAAATAACTTGCTACCAAAAGAGTATCTACTAATAAATTGTAACAAAAATACGCAAGCAACGAAATCAATTAAGAGTATGTGGGTTAATCTCTGGTCGCTTCTATTTAATTGATACGAACAACACGTGTACTGTCCCAACAAAAGTACCAAAATATTAATTGCGAAAATGAGCGGTGATTCGAGAAATGTGCCCCGAGGCAGATTGTGGTCCAAAATCTATTAAAAAAGAGAACTGTAACCATTTAATCGTTAATTTTAATGTTTTTAAATTAATTTTGTCTAGTGCGTTTACATTGTAAAAAGCACCATCATCAAGACCTAACATGTTCTTTCTTTTGGTATCAGGTAAAAGTTATGCTCATCTCTACGTATAAAAAAATTAAAAAGACTATATTACAATCATTAAAGTTTAGGACCCTCCGTGAAAGAACTAATTTAAGGAAGAATCTTAAAATATTCAAACAGGTGAATTTTTTTATGGATTATATGAAGGAGTAAAAAGATGTCATTGGATCTACTTTTAAATAAAAAGCAAAACTAGATCAAAATAAAATCAGCCATTTTTAGTACACAAACTTACAAATTCATACACATACATAACATATATATTTTAATGTAAACTTATTTTATACCTGGGTCTATTTCGCGCTCCATAATAACTTCCCATGACATTGCCATAGGGGCCGCCAGAGACAGTGCGAGGACCCAAATAAATACTATAATTACTTTTGCAATACGTTTAGATGTATGCGCACTGAAACCAAAAATAAATAATTTTTCACTTCACAACAATAAACACAATGAAACAATGAAATTAACATTCATAAATATTTAAAGTTTTAAATTAAAAGTATTACAATATGTACTAAAAGATTCATTAAAACCGGACTATATTAAAAAAGGTAATAATTGGTTACTAGGAATCGTTGATCTTTTTAGTGTAGAATAGGTATGTCAGAAATTGTATTTTTAAGAAAAATTTACGTGATTCCAATTTCTGTATTAAACTCGGATCAGTTTTCTCCATTCCGTTTTTATTGGTAAGGTATGTAATAACAAACATGTTGCAGGTCTGTCGGGAGTCGATAACACTTTTTTGTTTGAACAGTTTCCGGTCTAACCGAGTATTCATTTGCTGACCCTTTTTGTTCTCGTTTAACTTAATCCTTTTTGTCTCGATATTCATTGAATCATTCTGAGATCGATTTAATTAATCATCCATGTTTTTGCCTGATCATATAGAATTGATAGATGTAAAGGCAGAAAAAACGACCCTTTGTATTTGTCTTTTACTACTGATACTATGTCAAAAGTATTATAGACATATACTATTCACTAAACTATTTTATAAGAATTTATTTAAGCGATTTAACGATCGAAACTTAAATAACCTAATTCTTTAATGTTTTATAAGTTATTTAGCCACAGTTTAATTAAATATTTTAAGGTTTTAAAATAATTTTACTAAAATTTGTTTAATTTAAACTTGCAATAAACTATAAAGTTACATTACAATTGTGCCTTTCCATCATTATATTCTTCTTCTTCTCCTGATTCTTCTTTCAATCATTATATTAAAGATGAAATCATTTAATATCCAATTTGAAGTATTCGTAAACAGCGATAAATAGTTTGTGCAGAGCTGCGATTTGCGGTAATTTATGAAAAAAAGTATAATTAATAAATAAATTCAAACATACCTGAGTGGCGTTATAATCGCTCGGTGTCTATCAACGGCGATAGCGGTTAAAGTAAATACACTAACGTTAACACTTAGCGCCTGCACAAACGGGCAGAACGGGCACATGAAATGCGGCAACAACCAGCGCTGCAGCAGCGCCGCTTGAAACTACACAAAAAAATTAAGGCAAAATAATTATAATGAAAGTGAATAAATTCGCTTTTTTAACACGAGCGTGTGCTCAGGTACATGTTGTAGATACGAAATTGCAAATTACGATATTAATATATGCCTGATGATATCAATCATAATAACTAAACAACACAAAAAATAATATTTATCTTGGAAAATTCTCTGTATCAGAATTTGTTATGATGTGAAATAACTATAAACAAGAATGAAGTCAGGTTATAAATAACTTTCATTTACACAAAAGGAGAGATTCGCATTGATAAATATTTTTATTTATCGATTGAGCATCATTATAGAACCTTATGAGAATTTCACTAAAAAGAAACTGAAAATGTAACATCTCGCAAAATCGTAAAGGCTTTATCCGGTCCTTTCTACATTAAAGTGGATTAACCTAGTAACTATAAGTATAATACTAACCTACGTTTTAGTTGTAAATATATACATAGTCCAAACATTACTTGTGTTCATATACATATTATTTATAATAATTATAAATGGCTTAAACGGTATTAGTTTATATGTTTGTAAGAAATCTTTTAAGAAGATATTCATACAACATTGTTGATTTATTTGAATGTTCTTTAGATATTCACACAAATGGACTCTAATATTTGTAACCACAAAGGATATATGTAGATACGTAAGTGCTGTTTTGCTACTCCTCTTAGCACTAAAGCAAAGAAATTCTTTGCAGAAATATCGCATCGATTGAAAGCTTTCAAGAAGCCTGAAGTCATAGACGCCTATAAATATCTAACAGTGAGTTAGCGTTAATTTTCTAAAAATGGGTCGGAGAGAATAGCTGCGCTAGATTTTGCTCTGATCTCTATAAAGCCGCGATCATCCTCTGTTTAACTTATTAATGCGATATTTAAAGCTTTTGATTTATTATGGGGGTTAAATCTTCAATCTACCCGCAAGATACACAGCAGAGGTAAAATGGTTATATATAACAAATACATCACAAGTCGTATTTACTTACCTGGAATGGTACAGCAAATAGACCTATAACTATATCGGCTAATGCTAAATTAGCTATGTAGCAGTTGGTGACACTTTGCATTCGCCGAGATGTTGCCACCACCCACATAACTAGAAGGTTACCCACCACCGCCAACACCGATATCGATCCGTACAGAACCGATAGCAGTACTATCATACCCGTCGGAACGTCATACAGCGTGTCTGAAATAGAAATTATTATATTACCATCGTAATAATCGATGAAAGGAAACATTAATATTTTTATAGGAAACATTTATTTTTTTACATAAGTAATGAACTACCGGATGGTATATTACACACAACATGTTAAATAATTATTTAGCATCATTGAAATAAGACTTCAGTAGGTATTTTTAGATAATGTTAATACAATCAAATAGGTAATATAAATAGGATATTTTGGAAGTTTATGTATTTTAAAAAATAATTGTAATGTTTTTTGGATATTGCTGTGGATGCATTAGCTGAAAACATATTTATCCCCAAAACTCTGTAACATTATATTAACAATAAAAAACTTGTAAAGAAAATCTTAACCAAATAATGATATTGTAGTGAGCATTATAACTTTATGTGTTATGTATGTTCACCATTTGATCCGTTCCGTCACCGTTGAAGACAATATTTACAGAACCCATGAAATTAACAGCGAAACGATATTTCCGCCGAATCAGAAACATCTACGAATTGGCATCGAAGAAAATGTGCTAATATCTACAACCAAAATGATGTGATGAGATGATAAACTGTATCTTTTAAAGATACCATTCCGAGAAACGATTTAAAATTAAATGATTTATATAAAAGTTATATCAGTCTCGTTTTAGAAGCTTAACGTTTTATTAGATCTTTTATTGTGTCTAATAATAACAGCAGCAATGTGACTATTTATTACTTTTGTAAAAAAAAAATTCTGTTAAACTTATCATTTAAGTTTAAAAATAATCTATGAAGAGACGCGACGATATTTCTTCCAAGGATGTTTTTAAAATACCATATACCGCTTGATGTCTTGAGATGTTTTTAATCTTTTGTCCAGAAACTTAAGTACAGGGTTGAAATTTCTGGTTGGAAGATCAAAATCAACGTGCAAACCTGTATTTGGTATAATGTCAGCCTGCTATAAATATCTGCGTAGTAATAAAGAAACTACCATCAGGCGATAATTGTCATAAGTTAAGGAGATTTATTATACTATTATATTATGTATCTCCATTTTAATTATGCTTTGTATCAAATAGGCGAAAGAAATTATCAGTAGTTACATTAGTTTATTATACAAATAAAAACCCGTGTACCCGTGAACAAAACGAAATAAAAATATTCTTACCGTATGTGTCATTGGTACCGTTTTGTGTAAGATATTCTTCCATTGTCATATTTCTCGACCAATCCGTGTCTTCATCTTGTCCTGAGCTTGTTGTGCTAAAAATACATCACTTTCATTCATAGAAGTTATTTTGAATAAAAATAATACTAGTTTTCTTTTTGTAGTTTCTTCCATAATGAATTGCTAAATCTTAACTGATAATAATATTATTTGCCAGGAAAATTTTTCAGTGATTTAATATCTAGAAAATTATAAACTGGAGATTATAAAATGTTTGTTCTCTTAATATTGTTTTGAATAAGTAATTCATGAGATCTTGGTCCCATTCAAGGATTTAAGATTGATTTAATATTTTCTTTCTTTACAAATGTTATGACAAAAAATAACATATTGTTTTCTTTTATTCTTCGAATAAATTGTGGTTATTGGTCAAAGTGGATAAAAATAATATTACAGATATATAACTTAGAACTCTCACTGTATTGAAAATAAAAGAGGCAAATTGGGACTACGAGAAACGAAATGCTTATTAAAAAAACTATTTCATTAAAAAAAGTCGTATTCATAGCTTGTTCATTTGATATCTCGTAATGAAATATCTATGTAGTAAAAAAAATTCTGAATTTTGGTGTATTCAGGGCGCTGTCAGTTTAGGTCAAAATTATTTATCACCTGGCCCTGAGACATTGCAAACATCGAAGTCAAGCGTTGAAGTAGTTAGTGGCTTAATACTATCTACTACTAAAATAGTAGCACAATGATAAAAATCATCTTTGTATTCTTTTTAAGACGAAAGTTCAAAATGAATACGGTTGATATAGTGATATTTCAACAGTTTACCATTAAAATATCCTTATTGAAAAACATTATCAACAGATCAGAATATATTAAATATTTAGTATTAAAATTTTTAATGACTCAATTTGGCACAGTTCGTAAAAATATTGTTAAATAATATACCACTATTAACAACTTATCAAATCGTAAATATATTAAAACTAAACGGTATCATGTGTCAATTAATTTTACATTATCATTACAAACAGTGATAATATACTGTAGCTATAAAATTTCATCCATAATGCAAATTATAGTTAACAATTTCCCTTTTTCCTTTTAATTTGTACCCAATAAATGATAACTTTCCGCTATAATCTCCCCGTATAAACAATTTAACGTAAACACATAAAAGTTGATTTATTTGTTTCTGGTATCTGGTCAGAACAGAGATAATTTTCAATTTACATCCGATAACAGATGTTTACGGTGAGATTTGAATTTTTAGTGGAATTTCCCGCAAAAAAAAAAAATGGCATTTTACTGCAGTTACAATTCGAGTAACTATTTTTTTTAGTAGAATGTGTTCAAGGATTAAATGTAATATGATTCTTTTATCTAACACAATACATGTTACATTTATGATGATTAAAGATTATGAAGTGCAATGATGAATTGAAAACAAGTCAAAGAGAATGTTATAGTTTTTAAACATGTAATTTAAACATAAACTTTTTCTCTTAAACTTCATTTCAACGATAAGTGCATGGTTGAATTAGAGGAGTATGAAAACATTTCCATGTTCCAGCTCAAAGGCGCTGTTGCCAGTGAAATTATTAGACTAACGTGACGTACGAGTGCTGCACGTCGGACTTGGTAGAGTTAAATGGTAATAAAAAGAACAAAGAGAAAAGAACACAATGAAAAACCAGTAAATGCTAAATGTTGTAGAGCGCATTGTTTTGTTAACGTATATACCAGTACGAACATCTGTCAATATGAAAATGTGTGTTGAATATAAGAACTTTAATAACAAAGAAAGTGAAAAGAGGTTGCAATTCTTTTATATTATTTACTGCGGTTAATAGAAATTAACAAATTCATATCATATATTAAAAATTGTCATCAATAAAAAGCATATTAGGTTTTGGGCCACAAACAAATAGCTTTTGAACATTATAATACTTATTTCTTTTAAATCATAAAATCTTTTACATAGGTTACAAAATTAAGCAAACTTTTAACCAGGTAGGGAATGGTCCGTAGCTTATTACATCCTAAATGTGATCCGCAAATGTGTTCTGTCACTTTGAAATAGGTACTGTCCGAAATCAATTCCACTTCCAATTACCAGTAATCGATCGTGTCGATACTAAATAGAGGATGTAGGTAAAGCCGACTTCATATACAGGTAGACATGACGTAGTGTGTCTGAGAGTTAACTTATAAAAAGGTGTGAACGTTAGTGTTATTAGGTACTTAAATAATAACGAAGATGAAAGTTAATATAATAAACAACTACAATTTTAGAATATCTAATAATACTAACAAAATTTTATAATGATTTTGCATATTTTTGATTATTTTTTAGGTTCTTTTCTATGCAAGTATTGTGATTTTCATAGATTTTAGTATTTACTAAAATTAGCAGCAAATGTTAAACTTAATTAAGGAAGTCGATAATTAATTAATTTTATAATAACTTTACTTTAATCGTTACGTAGTTTAACTTCCCCCAGGCCCGTAACTTTACTGAAATTGATGGTACATAATCGCAACCAGAAATCAAAGAATCCATAGTTGAATTAAATTGTTTTGTTACCGAACAAAATATTTCGCTTATATATAAAAAGTTTATGATGAAACTTTTCACAGGTTTATCTCTAAATGTAAAATATACAATTTACTGTTATTTATCTAAACAATAGTTTGCTTATTGTAATTACGGGAAAATATTGTTAAAAAAGTTGTTTGTTTTTGTGCTAAGATAATCTTCGCTCCTCGTTATTTTTTTCAAGATGTTTATCATTCTACATATAACAATGAAGCAAAAAATAAGGCATTTAATAATATTGGACCTTAATCATGAACTGAAATCCTTTTTTCAAATAAACACTTCGATAAAATTGATATTAGCCGCGTGTATATATACCAGCCGACCCGGCAAACATTGTTTTACCATATAAATTATTTCTAGAGAATATTTTTAATGTTAAATGAAAAATAACTAACTTATTGTAAGTGTGCAGGGATGTGGTTTATTACCGAAAGAGGAATAGAGACTATAATGGCTTATAAAAATAACAAAACACCAACTATTAATCTTTTAAATTCAGTTTACTTACACATAATACACTTTGTACGAAAAATAAAAAATAAACTATGAGGTGGGCTACCCTTATTACTTAAGGGTTTAAAAAATAGTATACGACCTATTCTCAGACATATCAAATAAACATAAAAAAATTATAAAAATGAGTCGAGCCGTTTTAGAATAATTTGGACACAAACACTGTGACACGAGAATTTTATATATATATATATATATACATATTTTGATACCAATTGTATTAACAACTTATAAAGCTACAATAACGGAACACGTATCACCTTTTCTTAATCAGATTTTAAAAACCATTACAACCACATCCAGTAGGTTGTTACATGGCCCGAATGAAGAAGCTGTAAAAGTCACCATCGTGCTCCATAAAAACAGGGTTTACAATGACCAATCCATTGTGCGTCATTGCTAAAATACTAATGCTATATCAAGTACAAAGTAAATAATATTTATGACAGACAACCTATCGCAAGCTTTTCATAATTCAGGTTTTTTATTATATCATGACGTGAAAGTTTCCAAAACTGATAATGCATGGGAAGTGTTTAATAAAACCTATTATCATTCACTGTTTAATTACATACTGAAAATATTAAGTGCGTTAATATTTTTATCTGTGGTTTTAGATGTAAAGAACGCTTTTTTTCTACGTACTTAATAAGTAATAAGTAATTATTAATTCAAATAATATGTCAATTCATTAACAAGAAATGTCTTGTAACTATTTCACTTTTGTTGGCCGTAATAAAAATATTTATCAAAACATTTTTATATTGCTACTGTTAATATTTACACAAACAACTTTATTTATTACCTTTAAATAATATTTTGCTAAAGTATGACCTAAGATGTAAAACAAATAATACTTGTGTGGACTTTAATAAGCCTTTAAAGCTGTCCCTAGTGCAAACGGTTTAAAAGAAAGAGATAAGAGTAATAGGTAGGTATACAAGTGAATTAGCTTAATGAAGCAATGGGGGATAAATAGACAAAAGTAGATTACTGAGTAAATAACAATGGTTTAATTTATACACAGATTGAAATTGAAGTTGTACAGCTCCTCTCATTAGATTGTGTGTTATTATATAAGCAATTTGATAGATTTATGTACTTGCCTGGTATCCATCGTGTTATACTCCTCTATTGACGATATATTGTTTATGTTAATCTTCAAATTATTTGATAAATTTAGTTTTTAACAAGTTTTTGTTCTTTACTGGGCAATTTTCCATGCTCACTGTGCTAACATTCATGGCATACACTCGCAGCTCGACTGCGAGTCTGCCTTCCAGCTTGTTTGCAAACTGATTAGCACAATTGTCCCCGCTTCCAAAGTTGACATTGCGCACTTACTGATTTTTCAACCTTCCTGCTAAGAACAGAAATTGCTACAGCAAACTTGAATGCTCTAATCTAATCTGAAAAATAGTCTCACATTCTATATACCTGCTCTTCATTGCCATACCATCAATTTAAATAATAAAAAAAAAACTAACTTTGCCCGTTGTTTATTTAAAATTAAATGTAACTAAAATTTCTTTTCCAGACGTTATTACGTTTACCTTTACAAACGAATTAACCCATTTGCACTTCACATATTGACTGCAGGTATTTCACAAATTTATCTGTAGTATAATTTAAAATGTTTGTGTATGCACTGTCGTTGTTTTTTCACCACAAATATATTTAATTTGTGCCCGATGTTTGTTCAAAGACGCGTGACTACAGTATCGCGGGCTGAAAGTTTCAGAGTTGAAAACGTCGGACGCGATGTGTCGCGCCGCTAACTCGGAGGCGAATGCGCGCCCGACGGCTGCACCCACCCTTGGCTACTACACTTGTAAAGAAGCTATTTTTGTCGGAACTACTGTATACAAGTAAAATTTTTAACCGTATATCAATTCAATTATTGTATACGCAGTGAGCATTCTTGTAAAATGAACTAACGGAAATCTTAATACCCAAACAAATACATGAATACCACTTTAATAGGATTAGTTTGTAATATAAAATTTTCATAAACTCCATTACAATATTATATATTATTTAACAAATTGAAATGCAAATTAACAGTTTTGTTACCATCTTTATTAATTACGAGAAGGTATATCATTGGCTGTTTTCGAACTTCGCATATAATAAATTAGTAATTTGATGTTAACTCAAATGTTAATACACTGGTATTGACGTGAGAGTTAATAGATGTGATTGATAGAGGCAAGTTAATTTAATTACTTTCAACGGTTTATTATTAAATTATTCAGATATTAGTCATTCGGTAATTCATTGTAGAATGATTATTATGATTCTGGCTTTTCGAACAATGAGATGAGCTATGTGTTCACCGTTAAGGTTTTGGTTGTTACAGTTCTCTTCCGTCACATACATCATGATGTACTAGAAGTTAATATAGGTAGCTAAAATATAAATTGTGAATATATGAACTAAATCGTTTCATTTATAATTGTTGCTAACAATTATAAAAAATCACATATAAATAAACATATCCTCTAAATAGCGTTACTGAAACTGCTTCATTAAATATTGTAATTAAAAATATCGGGAAAATACTCACTCTAGGGTTTCTCTGAACGAGATTTTCTTTTACACAAACTTTGGGAAACCTCTTACCATCACAAAAAAATAACATTTATTTCATTTTACTTAATTTTATAACTATTATAATACGTAACTTTGTTTCGTGTGGTAATAGGTAAGTAAATGTTTCACAATTGTTATCGCTACTGGGGTTAATAAATTTAGCATGTAATGCCAAACTGATGTCTGTATAATTAATCTTGACACAGCTCTAAGGCTTTGTTATCTCGAAAGCAGCGGAGATTTAGTGCTGAGAATTTAGTAGGAAATGAATACGACTTCATCTTCTTGATTGTTAATAACTTTATACAGCATGTCAATCAATTTTAGTTGAATAATAACTCGCTTAAGCTTTATGTTATGAATAAGTTTAAAGCAAAATCACTCGTATAGTTATAGGCGAGAGAATCTTAACAATTACAACTTAGATACTGGTTATAAACGGATCAATGAGTTAGACCTTTACGGCACTTGCTAACTTCCGACAGACGTTAAGGAACTCATCTGGTATTGACAGGTCAGTATATTAGACGATATGAGATAAACTACTGTATGTATTTACGTATAGTGGTTTATTATTATATTTATCTATCTTCATGCGAACAAAAGTTTAAAGTTTTCTGCGTGAGTCCTTGTAAGTCGTATCATTGCTTACAGCAGATGTGTCATTTAAGAACTTCGAAGAATCGTTAGACATGCACGAGAGTTTTTTTTTATATTCGCTTCTCCCCTAATGTCCAGAAAATTTAAGATATTCATACAGAATAGTTTAATATTTTAACTTAGTTTTTGTTTTACACATTAGTAGAACTTTTAAGTATTCTTCACTCTTCTTTTTACGTGTGCTATGTGCGATGAAAATAAGCAAATCTTTACTAAATAATTTATTACAAATATAACTTTCATTATAACTAATACAACTTTTTCTGTTTCTGACAGACCTTATTTGAAAATAAAATTAAAACTTTGTCGCACATACAATCTCGATTTTACATTTGCATAAGTTCCGAATTCTGTCAAAAGGGATTATTTTCTCGTTTTGTAGTGTTAAAGCATATCAGAACAAAATACATAGAATATATTATTATAATTATATAAAAGATATATACAGGAGCAATTACCGATAGAATTTTCTTTTCAAAGGGAAATATAACGACCTAAAAACTTATATTCAAATGTCTCACACATATTTTTACATCATAACGATGTTATTCATAACGTCTATTGATCAAAGTGGTATTGAAATAAGCGAGGAAAAAATTTATAAAAAAATACTTTAACTTTCTTTAGCTGTAACATGTTCCGAAATTGGAAAATTCTAATTGAAAGAACCAACAACTTCGCATTGAAAAAGTAATTAAAACGTAACTTTAAATTTTTGACTAAGTATTTTAAATGAAATACGTCTACTTTTGTACAATGGATCTACTTTTGCACAGAAGATCAATGCGTTCAACGCTTTCTTCTTAATTGAAGATTCGTCATTAATTTCTTTTGTTTGCTACTAATGAAAAAATATATTTATGCACATTGTTTCCTTCAGAAGTGATCTTATGTTTTTTTTTTATTTGCTACGCCGTAGCAGCGATTCGATACTAAATGCATTACCGAAAAATCCCTGGTTTGTTCACTGACATGAAATATGGATTAGTAATAATTTTAAAACCATTATCGATATTACTTTTTTAGAAAGGCATTATTTACACCTGTTCTCCGTAGGAAATCCTGGGGCCCGCTGTAACACATCGTGGAAATCTTTCGGAAAATTCCCTTCACAATAAAAAAGATCTGTTTTTAAGTATATGAGATTGCCGTGTAGATGTAACTATGTAAATATAAAAACTTTCGATATCTGTTCGTATTATGGTACTTAACCCTACTTGATGTGGGCAATGAGACTGCTAAAAATAAATCATTACAATTTCGCTGAAAATATCGCTTAATAAGATGTAGCAAAAATAAATAAATTGTCCGATCAATGTTTTGTTATAAAAACAGGTATGTAATGTGATATTGACTGATTTATTTTTAGTTTCCATTTAATTAAATTACGCACACACCTATGATTAAGACAATTGCTTGAACCCATGCCTGGACGGACGCAATCAATTCAGCTAACTGGTTAATTACGTATCACTAGTAAAACGGCAGTCAGCGTTAAGCAACATAGAGATATCATTTTTTATTTTAATATTTATTTAAATAAAATTGCAGTACTTTTTTATCGCTCCATCGAAATTAAATGTTACAAATATTTCATGATTATATGTCTGTAATACTTTGCAGCTTTCATATTACGATAAATCTATTCCAAAACCAAGCTTTTCATAACAAGATAATGGTTCAATAGTAAAGACCCAAATACTCGTAATAAATCTTATATAGAAATAAAACGGTTCTCTCAAGTGTTTTGTCTTAGGTTATATCAGTTTTCTTCTTATTTCAGTATATTTTCAGGAGCTGTTTCATCGAATAATATGAAAGTTCTCATTTTGCGTAGACTAGTTTTTGCTATGATCATAAATTTAAAATTACTCGGATAAAAAAATACGTGATATTTCCACTGTAAAAAACAAACTACTGGATGTAAATTATGAAATGTTTTGTTAATATTTTTTATAATGAGTGTAATATAGGTAAATCTACTTTAATACACGCTACCTAAACTATTGTAATACTCCGTAGGTATACCAGGATAGCTCCTATCAATTTATGACACTAGCTCTGCTCTCCAAGTTAGCGATCTATTATATCATAGGTACTGAATACTAAAATTACAATTTTAAAAATTTCGTTTAGCAAAACAACATATCTTATATAAGACAACGCAAATTTAGATTAATGTATTTTGTTTAATAACATTCGTGTGTTACTGTAGTATGCACATGAACGGTGACCATTATACAAATGCGGACAGGCACTCAATATCTACAAGTCACTCCCCGTTCGTCTGCGCAAAGGAACATGAAACTTCTTAAAATATATATAACTATACAAATCTTCAAATGTGGAGGTAATTTTTGCTTATATACATTTTCTGTATTATTTCAAATCATTATTATTGCTTTAATTTTCTTTGAATGTACATTACATTATACTATTTTGAAACATTTTTATGAAGTTAAAGGAAACTATGAAAATTTTCAAAATTGAACTCGTAAATTTTAAGGATTTTTTTATTTATATGAAAGTAGATGTGCTTTTTAGATGCTGAGTTAATTTATTAAAATAAAACAACAAAAAGAATATTTCAATGTTTTCTTTAAGTCGTGCTGTGCTTATAATAATTACGTATAAGGCAGGAAACATTGAAATCGTTATATTTTAAGTAAAAAGTTAAGGCCCTTAAACTGTTAACTCGTTATGAGTTTTGATCTATATAAGCTATTACACATCATGATGATTAATTTTTAAATTTCTTTTTAACAAAAACGTATACTCATTATTTATCGTGTACGTCAAAGAAATGCCCATCTTTTCACTTTCATTTTTTTTTTATACTACTTTGCGACGAGACAAGCAAGACGTTCACCTGATGGTAAGTGATACGCTTGCCCATAACAAAGTGGTGCTGGTTAAGATGGTACACACTGCACCACATTACGCTCGTCGCTTGAGACATAAGGTGTTGAGTCTCGTTACCCCAGTAATTACACTAGCTACAGCGCCCTTCAAACCGGAACACAGTAATGTTTGCACACTACTATTTGGCGGTTGAAATAGGAGCTGCGGTGGTACCCACCTAGACGGTCTCCGGCAACAGAGACCTACCACCTGGTAGGTCATTACACTACGCTCGGCGTGAAATAAAGCGGTCACCTTGCCACAAACATTAAATGTTAAGAGTACAAACATTGATTGTTTTTAAATGTTTATTCAAATTACAAGTAATAAAAATATTTATACTCTTGCAAAGATTTTTATAGCGCGGTGTACGTATATTCAATTTAAACTTATTTTTAGTTTAATGTTACTTCAAAAATACTTTCAGCTGAAGGCGTTAAATCAGAATGCAATTTGAATCCGTGCGAAGTACTGGATATGTTTACGTTGGAGCGCCGCAACGGAGAACAAAGGAATTTCGGAGTATGCACAGACGACATCCACTGGAGGCAGTTAGATCGACGATTGCGTGCTATTGAACAATCTAGTAAGACTATTACGTGTAGAAACACAAGAAAAAAAATCTCAAAACTTGTGTGTAAAAAGAGATACACAAAATATGTAAGCCATTATACAGTGGACAAAGTAGTGCCCGTTTTCGTCGCAGAGCATTACTGTGTTCCGGTTTAAAGACCGCTGTAACGAGTAACATTACTAACGTAATGAGAATTGACATTTTGTGTCTTTGAACGACGAGCGAATTGCGATTGTGTGAACGTCTTAACTAACGCCCTAATGTTACGGACAAGTTTCCTAAACCATTGACTGTTGATAAAGCGTTATTCTTTTAACTTCGATTCGTTTCTTCCGCAGCGTGGACAGTCAGCTCAGGGCAATCACGGTGGCGTCAATGTGCCAAGAGTTCATGCCGATGTGATGCTGTACACCGATCTTTAAACTGCTGGAGAGCTGGTCTAAACAGCCTAACACCGGAAATTATTGTTCCCGTAGATTTGCACACAATGTACGTATATTAAATAACTACTTAAACTCCTCCGTTTGGGAGGTAGGTTAAAAAATCGCCATCTTCATTCTTACCCGGCGTATCATGAAAGTAATTGAGGAAGAAATAATCGCGAAGAAAGTTGTTTCTATATAACCGTTACAAACTTAATGCCTCGCCAATCAAGGGGATGATTTGAGTTGTTAGTTTTTTACTTTTTTAAACCAATGAAGCAGAGTTAATCTCTTTTAAAAAGTACTATATAATGATACTACTTTTAAATGAAATTTTTTTTATGATTCACTAGCGTTTTATTTAAAAAAAAAATTAACCTTTACATACGCTGCTACAGGTTGCGTTCGATGTTACCATTCGGGCATAAAGATTTAATTATAACATACTTCGTGAGTAGTTCACTAAATTTAAATTAATTAGATACCTAAAGCACTCTGCTTCACTTCATGCTTGTGGTGGTGCTTATCATTTACTTAAAATGTATGTAGCATTTTACATTCACAACGTTGTTTCATATTTCAGGTACTGATTAGAATATTGTTTAAATTTTCAAATATAATAAATAGTTTCTATTCATTGAGAAGTATTTTAATAGCTTCTTTTATATTTTTCCAATTTGTTTTAGCGACTTGGGCACTAACAAACTACGTACACTGCATAAAACAACGTTCAAAGATATGCGTTCTCTTACTGAATTAGATATGTTCGACAACCATTTGGACTATTTACCAACTACTATATTCGATTCGCTAATCAATTTAAGAATACTGTAAGTGTATTTTCCTGAATACATGTTTATATACTTTAAATGTAATATTGAGTTATTATAATTTTTATAACAAATTTGAATATTAAACTTTTGCAAAATATTTATGACTTTTGTGCAGATTTAATAAATTTTTCAGTATTGATTTAGGGTTAATTTAAAATGTCATGTTTTTTTTGCAGGCGCTTACAGAGAAATTATTTAGAAGAAATTGACGCCGAATCATTTCGTTGGTCGAAAAAACTGTTTCATATTGATTTATCGGATAACTTACTGCGTACATTGCCTGAACGCCTTTTTACGAACAATACTTTCCTCGAAACTGTTGACATCTCCAACAATCAAATAGTCTACATACCTTCTGATACTTTCGTCGGACTAGATTCTATATTAACTTTGGACCTTTCGAGAAATAAAATACAGCGTATCGAAAATGGTACTTTTCCTTTGAAAAAATTACAAGTGTTAAAATTGTCTGAGAATAAAATAAGCAACATTACAGACAACGCTTTCAAAAGTCTATTTTCGCTAGAAACGTTGGTATTGTTCAAAAACAAATTATATAAAATCCCTCCAAGACTATTTCATAACCTTCAGTGTTTAACATTCTTGGATTTGTCAAATAACAACATTATAAGTGTAAGTACATTTATATATTTTTTAAGAAGTTATATTACCGCAAGTAGTTTTTTTGATAAACAGCGATTATTATGAACGACTTTAATATTAGTTTACAGGACTAGAATTTCAAAATCTTCGTTTGTTACGACATCTGGATTTAAAGGAAAATTTCTTGACTCAAATCCCTAACAATACATTTGGGAATTGTAAAAATTTAGAGACCCTTGACCTATCGAAAAATAAACTCCGACTTCTTAACGCTTCAACTTTTCACGGATTAGATAAGCTAATTTCGCTTGTGTTGTCCGAAAATCAACTTCATGAGGTACATTTTATGACATTTTCGACACTGAAGAACTTAACAACTTTGTAAGTGGTTTAGTATTAGTATTTTACTCAATATTATATTTTATGGATATTTTATATTTATTTGCAAGTGAAATTATTGTTTTAATTTACAGATATATAGACAATAATATGTTCCCGTCGCTGCCGTCGCGTACGTTAGATTACATGCCGAAGCTAGAAAATGTGAAGCTATCAAATAACCCCTGGCATTGCGATTGCCACGCCCTGTATATTTCGGCGTAAGTCATACTATTACATTCCCTGTTTTGAAACTATTTTCATCAGCTTTACATCATTAATAGTTTTGTTTAGCTAAAATGTAACACAATTAGAATCTTGATGCCTCGGAATCAGACTCGAGACCTCCGTGTTACATTGCGAATATTGAAACTTTTATCTCATTAGAGAACCGAGAACATCATACAAAGAGAACGAGAATACAGAAGGAATACCGGTAAAATAATAGATAATCACTTAAATACGAAAATGGACTACTAGGTAAAGGTTCTAAGAACAATATAATCGTTGTTCTGAGTACATCATCCTAATACTACTATAACAATATTATATGTAGTATCACTTACCATCAGGTGAACGTCTTGCTCGTCTCGACGCATAGTAGTATAAAAAATTTTCGTACAACTATAAACTACAATAGTGCGTTAACTTTTCTTATTCTTTTTGTAAAGTATAAATGAGTTTATAGATCAATTTACTGTTCTACTTATTTTTATTTTTACTTATGTTTAATTTATGTGTTTCAGTTGGGTGCGATTAAATGAAATGAAGATTTGGGACTACTCCCCGACGTGCATATCGCCATGGTACCTTGAGGGTCACTTTTTGAAGAAACTTAAATTTCCTGAACTGTGCTCCGGACAGTGGGCGAGTATGGTTAACTTGTCGCCACGTCTACCTATGCAACAACTTCTAGCTCTAAATGTAACCGTAAATCGAAAACCACAAGGCAGTATAGAAGATGCACAAGATATTACTTCAGACGATGAATGGGATTAACTATTTTAAACTGTTTATTTCCATTAGAATTGTGTTCAAATATTTGTATTATACTAGAATAAAAATTACATGTATTTAAATAAGTTAACATAATTGTTTACATATTTGTAACAATAACACACTTTAAAATTTTATTTGATTCTACTTTAGTTTAATAAGAATGAAATTGTGTCTTGTTTTAAAATCACATGTTATTTTCAATTAGATTAATTATAATTTAAGTTTTTTTATTTTTTTTTTAATTTATTTTTGTTTTGGGATTTTTGCTCCGAAGGAGCATATCAATCCCATCGTACCCTTTATATCTTAAGACTATATCTACATTCTAAACTACAGACTAAATCACTTAACAGCTAATATCATTCAGATTCGCCAAGGACATCAGGTCTTTGGCGAAATTGGATGTTGGGTCTGCCAGCGCGGCCTGCACCACGCCAACATCCCTGATGTTAATCCTGTGTGATGTCAGCAATGAATTTCTCTTAAAATTATTCTGTTTACATTCCATCAGCAAATGTTGCACATCCTCAATTTGATTACAAATTTTGGACATTGGAGAATCTACTTTTTTCATAAGAAATGCGAACTTTGCTGACGGAATGTGACCACAGCGAAGTCTAAATGCTAGTTTTAGGATGTTCCTTGGCAGGTTACACTTCTCAAACCAGGGCACTCGGTAAGGCACAGATCGTATGGTCCTATACCAAATGCCTTTCTCTTGACATACATTAACAAAATGTTTTGTCCAAGTTTCGTAACAGACATTACTGTAATGCAGTATATGTTCCCAATGATCTGGTAAAAAGATGACAGGATTACCATTTTTAGCTGCTGTCTTAGATAATTGATCTGCCGTTTCATTTCCTTTCAGGCCAATGTGAGCTGGAACCCACTGCAAAATCACGCTAGTCTCAATTCGTGTAAGGTGTAAGATCATTTTTAAAATATCCATAGGCTATCGAGCAACCTCTTCCTTCGGAGGGGCATCGAGCCAAATGTTGAAGAGCGCTTTTGCTGTCGCTAAAAATGACTATTTTTTTTGCGTTTAGTGACTCAGCATATTTTAATGCTTGTAAAATTGCAATGAGTTCCAGTGTCATAATACACACATCAACGCTTATTTTAAACATGGCACTGTAGCCCAAACTCTGATCAAAAATGCTAGCTCCTAGACCATTATTATTTCTAGATCCATCAGTAAAAATTCTATGCCATCCACTGTACTTACCATTTAATTCGGTGATAGTAATTAATCTTAATAGATTAGGTTCATAGTTTGCTTTAGACTTTTTTAGACTAATTAAGCAAGTTTTAACAATGTTTTTAATATCTATAGCAGAAACCCACGTGTCTAGATTATACATGTTTAGAATTTCTGAAGAGGATATAGAGAGATTATTTGTTTCCTGGTAGATATTTACTAATAGAGGTATTTTTTTTTTGCCCAATAGTTAGTTTTACAAAAATAACTCAGTTCTGAAAGTTGTTCTATAGTTACATTATTTGACCATGACCTAGCCTTTAATCCATATTTGTAAGCCAAATATTGTCTTCTTAGAAATAACGGTTGAAGGGCTAATTCACTTTCCATGACATGACATGGTGAGGTTTTAATAAAACCGCCAATTATTCTCAAGGCTTGGTTTTGAATCTTATCAAGTTTTGAAATATTTGTTTTGCTGCTACTACCGTATATAAAACTTCCATAATCAATGCGACTTCTAATTAAAGCGATATATAGCTTACGTAAGTGCTTTACATGTAAACCCCAATTAGTACCTGCTAACATCTTTAAAATGTTTAATAGTCTTGAACATTTTATAACGGTTTCCTTAATATGTCTCCCCCATGTTAAACTTCTGTCTAACCACATTCCTAAATACTTAATGGATTCGTTTAACGTTAATTCTTGACTTTTTATGTTTAAAGTAGGTAGGTTTTTTCTTCTACCTCTGCTGAAAACACAAAACTGCGATTTTTCTACTGATATGCTTAATCCGACCTCATCCAATAATGAAACAAAAACTTCTAGAGCACTTTCTATCTTATGTTTACATACTTGTATGTCACAATCGCTAGTATATAAAACAAAATCATCTGCATATTGTGATACCATAACCCCTTGTATGCTTTTACAAATTTTATTAGTTATTAGGTTAAAGAGAAGTGGGGATAACGGATCCCCCTGGGCCAAGCCTCTGTTTGTTCTCCTCTCAAAATGATTACCAAATTGTGCAGATGTTCTGATTTTGAGACATCTTTCGTTAAGAAAGTTCCATAGATATATGCATGTTTTAGAACCGATTTGGAGAGAATCTAAAATATTGATCGCTTCGTCAATACATACATTATTATAAGCGTTATCAATGTCTAGGAAACAGGCAATTGTAGGTAAATTTTTTGAAAATCCGACTTGAATGTAAGTGACTAAACGCGTTAATGAGTCTAAAGATGAGTGGCATTTTCTAAATCCTACTACACTTGGTGCTAAAAGGCGTTCTTTTTCAGCAAACCACTCTATTCGTTTCCCTAACATTAAATGGAAAATTTTACAAACACAAGATAATAAAGATATGGGCCTAAACTTTTGTTCAGTACCACTTTTGCCAACTTTAAGTATGCATATAATTTGAATGTCTCTCCATTGGTAAGGGACTAACCCAACATTAAAAATTTTACTATATAACTTAAGCAGGAAACATTTAGCGACTTCAGGTAAATAAAAAATCATGGAGTATGAGATTGCGTCTTCTCCTGGACAGGAGTCTTTTTTTTTGAGAACGTTATTAAGTTCTTGAATAGTAAAGTCAGATTCTAAAGTTGTGTTTTTAGATATAAATGAAGGTATAGAATGAATTACGTAATCAGGAGTCAAACTTTCCAAAAGTTGTTTTTGTTTTTCAATTGGAGGACATACTCTTGCTTGTTTATAGTTTTTAATCCATTTTAAGCGACGCCACATTTCAGAAGCCGTCACTTTTTCATTGATATTATTACAAAAACTTTGCCATTTTAGACGTTTTGCTTTTTTAATCAGTTTGTGACACTCCTTTATTTTGTTTTCTAATTTATTTAAATTTTCTGGGGTAGGATTTCGTCTAAAATATGATAAAGCTAATCTACGTTGTGCAACTGCTCTAGATAACTCCGGATTCCAGTAATCTTTTGGTTTGAATTTCGATTCCGGTTTATCATTAATTCTTAAATATGGAATGTATTTATCGGCTGCTTCATTAACACGGTCAAGAAAAAGATTATAACTCTTTATAATTTAAGTTTAAGTTATGTAATTAATAAATAACATTAAAGGTATCCATTAATATTTACTTATTTTTGGTAAACAGGTTTGCGATGAACAGAATTAAATTTGTTCCTTAATGATAATGGTTTATGATAAAGTGGAAATGTCACCGAAGGAGAACAAACATTATTTATCAGAAGTTTGCTGAACTGTAAACTAAACAGAGTGACACGTATAAAGCGTCTGGAGAGAAGAAACTTTTAAGCGAAAATCTTTTTATTTACCAATGTTACTTTAAAGCTAGACTTAAAATTACAAATTATGGAAGATTTTTTGATTATCGTAAAATGTACAGGCATGAATATTTCTATCGAAAGCAAAAATTTATTATTTTAATTTAATTTCTTATTTTAATTTCTTTTGCTGTATACGAAAACGCCCAGACCGTCGCTTACAAAAGATTTTTGTAAAAAAATGGTTTATTAATTGTTCATTTAATAAAATATGTAGATAAAATAAGTTCTTTTAATGACTATATATTAATATTTCATTTGAAACACCTTTGTAGGAACTCATGCACAGTTTTATACAGTTTTTAAATAACTGCCAATACAATGAACATTTTGAAACACAACCATCGATAAACTTCGAAATGCTGTATGTATTTTTTAACATCGGGATTGAGTCAATATTCATAAAACAAAAACTAGATCAAAGTTGATGGTGCCTTTTGGGACTAACGCCGATAAACAAATATTGTATGTATATTTCTATCTATCTACACACAGATGCAATCTGTCAACATAATCCTTACAGTTTAGTTTTCATTCATCAAGTATTATATGGAGAAGCAATTAATTAAAATAACCTTTTAATATAACTTTTGTGTTAATATTTTTAAGAACAATCCACAGTACTCAATTATTCATACAAAACAATGCCGCCTTATCATTAATAATACTTATACTGAAGATAAGGCGACATTGTTTTATGCGTTCCGATTGAAGAGATATTGACCTTCAATTAAATTCCTACACCAAGGATGTTCTATATTATAATGGTGGGAACTTGCATAAGCATCTCACCAAATACCTTTGACAATAATATTAAAAAAACATACATATTTCCTCTACAAGGTCAATGTATAATTTTTTATATTTACTAACACACCAATAAAATGTTACAATGTAATGATATAAGTTCACGCATTTATTAGTGAGTCTGTTTTCGTATATACATAGGTATTTATACATGATTATTATTTATTTATATACAAAATTAGATCTTTGCGCTGAAAAAAAAATATAGATGCAACTATCCGATTCGATTGTAGTAAATATTATAAATTCAAAAATCTTTTAATCCATTTCATTATTCATGTATTATCGCTGTGATAATAAAATTATTATCGGTCTATTTCCCCGCAAAGATATGAATCGACTGGTTGAAACTTAGTAATCATCGTCATCATATTAATCTAAATGTAGTATGATACGATCAGTATAATACGTGGTGATTCAGTATTCCATTTGTTTTGGTTAAAACTGACGTCTTAATTTAATTTACTAGAGTCATAGGTGATTGTTTTGTTGTCTGTTAAAAGTGTACTCCAAAAAGAATATCATATACATCTTAATGAGATACTTTTTGTGCGAATTTGTTAAGTATGTGATATATTGACTGAGGGAACCAGTATGCAGTACAAGGAATTCGTTGTGTTATGGATCGCAATCTATAGGTTTTATACCTGTTATGGTGAGACATAATTTATTTACATTTTTTAAACATTAAAATAATGTATTTTAAACGTTTATAAATGGGGCGTAGATAGGGTTTCATGAAATCAATGTAAGGATAGTAATATATATATAAAGCGAAACTAAATGTAGATAGACACTTTATGGTAAGATGCCGTCAAGGTTTTTGATTACTTATTTAATTACATAAAATAAATAACAAAAATTTTGGTATCCTCTTCTAGTGTTGTGTGCAGAAAACAGAATGCCCTTCAGTATTCAAATGTATGGAATAAATAGGTTTAATTTTTTAATAACCTAAAGTGAAAAAAAAACAACTAGGTACTTGATATAGTTGATGGTAACGAATGTATGTTCATTATATGTTATTCACATGCCAGTAAAAATAAATTACATTTAAGCTGTTGTAGTAGTTTTTAAATAAATACATGTAAATACCAAATGAAGCGGTAATTGCTCTGTTTGCAAGTGTGCTCATACGCGTTGTACAATTTAATTAGGATCGCGTTAAATCTTTACTGAGCGTGGGCAACTGATATGTTCCAAAACTAACAGTTTTCACGGATATGTAATATTCGACTACCTTATGTTATAACAACAATGGAAAAGGCAAACCACTCCATTATAACTGCCATAGAGTCGTCGTGTTTCATTACACATGAGACCACGACCCTCAGTCATTAGGAAATATGACTTAGAAGTAATGTTACGACAAATATAGATCTCATAATAATCCCATTATTAATAGCCCACCATAATTCTAAGCGCAACAGTATGTAATTGTAACTTGATTGTTACGTTATTACTCCAAGTTCCATATAAAGACTAAAATAATGGACTGTTTTTACAATAAATTTTCACAAAAAGTACGGGCCCAGTGTACATTATAAATATTTTGGTTAATAAGAGTTACTCATTTTTTATAGCATGTTCCATGGAAGGCGTTAGTAACTGGCTGCTGCCAGTTACCTTAAGTATCTACGATACCGACCGAGGTGTCTTCTTTCGAAGATCAACATCTAATATAGAGGGTAAAAATATTTACAGTTTAAATTATTCGTGGTAAAATTTACGAAAAACTTAATGAATCTGTATACCTATTATGTTTATTTTGTTTGAGAATTCGCGAAACGTCAACGACTGAAAATAATTTATTTTTATCTTAAATCATATCTTTCGAGAGAATTTTTACGTAAATCAAAAATATAGTTCAGACATTTAAAAAAATATCATATTTTCTAATTTCGGGTATAAGTATTAGGATATTTTTACAATAATAAAATAATATTTGTTAAAGGTGGATTAAAATATTAATAATAACTTTCAAATATTATTTTAGGTATAATTGCTGTAACAAACAGCGAAGGTCTTAATGCAGGACCATATATAAGCGTGTCATATAATGAAACATCTGAGTTTACCATTGCCACGAACCATCATTATCCAAGCTATGAAGAATTCGAGACCGCAGAATCGATGGGAGTAACTGTAGATTTTCGGTGCACTGGCGGTAGTACTAATACTTTAGTTAGTAAACTTATTTTTTACTATAAACAATCCAATTTCCTTACAACATTTATATTGTAATTAGTAATATGATTCAATGCGGAATGGGTGGTCTATGGATGCAGGACAAAGTTTCGTTACCAATTTTTAAATATCAACTTCCTTTTTAATCATTATATTCAAATGTCATCATCTACCATCTGTTTGACCCGTTCTTAACTTTTAGGTATTTTATATAAACGTTATGGATACTAACAATAATGCACCTCAGTTCAAGCCACATGATAATTACCATTTTAAAGTCATACCGCCAATTCCGCCCGGATTTTTACTTACCGATTGCATCAATGACATTATTGTGAGAGATATCGATCTAACAACGCTACGAATTGATTTTGTAATTGAAGAAAATCCTTATTTTGAAATAATCAGTGACATGTCTATTGTTCCCAAAGAGTTTAAATCCATAGTTCGATCGACTGCTTTTATTAGAAGAATTCCAGAACCAATAATTTTGTTGATAAATGCGACGGTACGTTTCTAAAAATATTTAAAGATACAGTCAATTGAACATTTCACCATAAAAAGAGAATAATATTAAATCTTTATCAGGATGTTGACCGTACTGGCGATCCTCCGCTTACAACTAGCGCAACGATTCGTATTGAAGCTGATAGCGAATATGAATTACCTGACGATCTTATTTTTTCGGAAACATTTTATTTAGCTACCTACACAGATGACAATCAAATAATTCTAGAGAAAGATATTTACCTTCAGCAAGGATTCGACGAACAAGTTATTTTTATTTTAGAAGGAGGTGAATAGTACTCGTTTATTTAATGTATATGAATATTCAGTGTGTACTTATTTTACTTTAACCTTTCCACAGATAACGTACAGTTTTTTGATATTGTTGTCCGAGAAAATCGTATTACATTAAAAGCAAACTCGGATCTACCGAATGATTTGTTGAATACTCAAATTATATTAGTAATTAAAGCTAGTAGAGAGCACGCAATGGGAGCCACTGCTACAATAATAATAGAATTACCCAAAGGTATTAAAAATGTACATGACTGTTCTGATACACACGATGTTATTTCTATATAAAATAATGACACATTTTATTATTACAGGGTTCAGTTTAAAATTTGAGAACGCTTATTATTCAGGACTTATTGTAGATAATAATCTTGTTATTTCCAATTTTACTTTATTGGAAGAATCGGAATACGATAATGTTTTAGTAACCATCTTCGGCGGTAATTATATTAAAGAAATAACTTTGAGGAATAACTTTTTTAGATATAGAATAGATTATGTATCAAAACAATTTAATTTACAGATTTTGCCCAATTTTTTACTGTAAGTGCCCAAAAAAATATTATATCATTACAAATGAATGCTCTTGACGATAATATAATTATTGAAAATAATATTCTGACATTGCAAATTGTTGCTACAACTAATAACAAAACTGCACAAAGCATCGTTGTATTAGAAATTATTAAAGATGATTTCGTCACTCCAATTTTCGAAAAGAGCGTCTACAATGGTACTTATGAGGCTGAACTTGGTGTGAAAGTAGAAGACATCACATTCGTTCAAGGTTACGACGATACTGTTACAGTTTCCATATTAGGAGGTATGCTACAAACAGTTTTATTTCTTACACAGTTTTTGTTATTGATTACCATTAAGAAATAAGATTGTCATATGAGTATAGTAACTGAAAAACTTTTATAATAATGTTCGGCATCATTTCGTGTTCTTGGGCAAAAGGCACGAGTTTTATTAAAGACTGAACACATTTTTTGTAGAACATGAAAGATATTTTCAAATAACACAAGATGGCGATGTATTCAAAATTAGTTCTTCAAGCCTACCATCTCATATTTTAAAAGAACGTGGAATATTGCTAACACTTCGTGCCTCCAAGCCAAGGACTGTCGGAGCACATGCAGTAATTTATATCGCAATGCCTGAAGGTAAGTAAAATAATATTAATTGATATGTGTTCATAAATTCCACGTAATTTTATAAACTAATCTGAGTTATGTGTATGTGAAGTATTTACTAAAATGCATTTTATGATATCTTGTAATATCATGTTCTCGCATGTTTATAGTGAGGGAGTAAGACTGTAGTTGTGAATAAATCTCGCAAACTACTATTGAGTTCTCAATAAATAGTTATATTAAAAAAATGTTTTTAAAACATAACAATACATAAACAACAAATTTTTTGTCAAAGTTTTATTGAAAATTCTTTATCGAGCATACTTTTTGGAATTTCAATCAGTACAAATAATAACATTTTAAAACCAACTAAACTTCTTCGCACACAAACCTCTGCTTTTTTGAAAATAAAAGTTTTATGTTTTTGTCATTATTACATTCCATATTATACAATGTTATATTAAGAAACAAAAACCACAAATTCTTTAGTTATATAACTGTAACTCACGTTAACGTTTTGGAGACAATTTAATGGGAAAAAAAACTGTCGTAAATAGTCAAATCTAGCAGAAAATTACATGTATGTTATGTTTTCTACACTTTTTTTATTTCAGCAAGAATATTAGCTTTTAAATCTCTTACTTATAGCGGGCTATTGGTAAATAACAGTGTTATTTTGGAGACAATAGAATTAAGTGTTGGTTATAACGAAGACGTCACTTTTACTCTTACGGGAGGTATGTAATATTTGTTTTTTTTAGCAAACGATTATTGAAGCACTAACAGATACATTAAAAATTTATTAAATGTAAAATATGTTGTGACGTTTTTCTTTTCAGATTATGCGAATTACTTTTACATTTCCAATAACAAAGGCGAAGTTACATTGAATATTTCGCACTTCTCTGAAAGTTTAATATCCGATAATAATATCTTAATTTTTAATATTTTTGCAACGGATGACACCTCAACTACAGCTAGTACAACAATTATCCTAGAAATTTTAAAACAGGATGTTGTCACACCAGTTTTCAATCAACATATTTATAAAGCAAAGTATTTAAACGCGTCGACAATAAACATAGACAATATATATTTGGTACAAGGTTTTGATGAAAATACAATTTTTCGTCTTACAGGTGGTAAGTAAAAGGTTTATTATAAGTTAAACGTTTTCATGAATTAACTTTTAAGATTGGAATGAACACCAAAAAAAATCTTGTTGAATAAACATTTTTCGTATTAATATGTAGTTTTTAAAAATGTTTTTATTATACTTAAAACTTCACAATGCAATTTTTCATAGATATTCATAAATGCATAACTGTATTGTTTTTATATAACTACGAATGCGTTTTTTAAATTTGTTGTCATTCTTAGATTATGCACAATATTTTGGGATTTCTAACGAAGAAAATAAAGTAACAGTATCTCTGGAGTATGAAATTCCTAAGGAACTAATTTATGAGGAGAAAGTTCTACTTTTTAATATATTGGCGGAGAAAACATTAACTGTTGGCGCAA
Organism: Byasa hedistus; assembly: GCA_029286795.1. Classification (NCBI taxonomy): domain Eukaryota; kingdom Metazoa; phylum Arthropoda; class Insecta; order Lepidoptera; family Papilionidae; genus Byasa; species Byasa hedistus. Next base: position 5,913,196 of record JAGSMW010000008.1, read on the forward strand.
ACGCTGTAATATCAGTTAGTTTTCCTCGAGGTATTAAATTACAAAGATTTCATTTAAATTTTAAGATTGATCTTTCCATGTTTTTCATGATACACCATTGTAATTATTGTTTACAGAATTAACAGAACCTGTAGTTATGAGGTTTTCCAAAAATACTTATACCGGCCAAATTGGTAATCATTTAATAACAATTGAAAGTATTACACTCAGTGAAGGTTACAGCGCAGAAACGGAGTTTATGCTGACCGGAGGTAATTTTATCTTTAATGAAACAATATAAAACTTTGATTTTCCTGGAATAACCATTTTTTTTTCAGATCACGCATCACATTTTTCTATAACCGACAATCAAAATGATGTTAAAATCGAACTTATTGAGGAATTATCCACAGAAGTTATTGAAAATAATAATTTTATAATACTAGACATAGAATCATTTCATCCTAATAGAATAAAAGGACAAGCTACAATTGTGTTAGAAATTTCAAGAGAGATACAACCAGCTGCAATAACACCTGTATTTGAACGCCCTTATTATCTCGGAGAATATTCTATTCAAGAAAAATTACAATTTAATCAGATTATCCAATTAAAAGACAGACAATACGACAATGTTAATTTTATACTCGAAGGAGGTGAGATTTTCTCAATTAATTTTGATTTACGTAAGCGGTTAGCCATTACGTCAATGAAATAAATTCTTAATAATTATTTTAAAATATCATTTTCCAATTTAGATAATGCGATTTGGTTCAATCTTGTGCTCGCGGAAAATGGCGTGTTATTGGAAATCGCAAGTACTTTACCAACAGATGTTTTAGAAAACAATCATCAGTTAATATTTGTTGTCACCGCAGAAATACTTAATGTTACGATTAGAGCTCAAACAGCAATCATCATTGTCCTCAAAAATGGTAACAAATATTTTTATTACAATTCTTCGAATTTATTAAGTTTGCAATTTCGTTGTACCGGTTTTTATTACTACATTCACATATTTTGTTCACAGACGACAAGAACACCTATACACTTCGTTTTGAAAACTCAAGTTACGTGGGTGTTATTGAAAATAACATTCTGGACTTGCAGCCTATATCTTTAGTTGAGGGTTATTCATCAGATGTGGTTTTCTCGCTATATGGAGGTATTAATAACCAATATTAGAATACATAGGGTTTAATGCCTCCTGAAATAATAATAAGGTATTAAAACTCAGAAATATAATACGGTTACATAATGATAAAACATCTAGAATTTTCTTTTCTTTTCAGAACTAGCATCATTCTTCTCGAAAATTGATAACGAAGGATCAGTTTCTATTACTTTAGAAAACGATTTTCCTGACGATCTTCTTTCTAATTATAAAATAATTATACTCGAGTTACATGCATCAGCACCACGAGCTTTAGTGGTTTATGCTACAATAGTAATTGAAGTTTTACAAAAGCAAGAACTCCCATCCACTACGGATCTACTTATATTTGACAAGACTTATTACATTGGACTTTATAACGAATCCGAAAACCTTATATTTAAGGATGTTATTACGCTGAGAGAAGGGTATGATGAAAAGGTAGAATTCACACTTATTGGAGGTATCTATTTAAACACAAATTAGTATATGTTTATAATTTTTAATGTAATTGTTATATTTTCTAAAACATTATTTTCAGAAAACGCAATATGGTTTGAACTGGAACCCGTTGTCGGAGGAGTAACAATATTATTAAAAAGTCCTATACCTGTTAGTGTATTAGATAAGAACCGACAGTTAATCTTTGAAATAACTGCTAATAAATCTGCAAGTTTATTCAGAGCTAAATCAGCCATAATTATTACGCACACATTCGGTAAATTAGCCAACATTAACATAACTTATACATTTTATTACAAAATTTTGCTTATTTTACTAAACCCTGACTTATTTAAATATGTAACTTAATATTTGATGTTTTAGAATTTAGCGATGTAATTATTCTTGGATTTGAAAAAAGTTATTATATCGGCTCAGTAGACAGCCAAACTGTTAAACTGGAAAATATAATTCTTTATCAAGGGTTTTCGGAAAACGTTGAATTTACTCTTCAAGGAGGTAAAGAAAAAATATCACAGTGTTTTGTATATTTGTTATTAGTACTACATATCTACAATTATACGTTTATCTATTTTAATTTCAGAGCTGGTGGACTTGTTTACAATACAAAAAATTACATCCGGTGTAACTATATCCATCCAGAATAATATTCCTGAAGAAATTTTAACTAAATATCAAATAATTGTTCTACAATTGGAAGCTGCTGCACCGGAAGCTCTATCAAGTCAGACAATAGTTGTCCTTGAAGTCATTCAAGTAAATTATCCGATCACCAGTGTTCTTAAATTCGAAGAAGCATATTACATTGGTGTATTTATCGAACAGCGTGGACTGAATTTTGATCATACCATTGCATTAGCCGAAGGATATGATAATAATGTAGAATTCGTTCTAGACGGAGGTTGCAATTTGTGTTATCCTATTAAATCAAATAACTTAAAAATTTAAATTATTTTCAATTTTATACAAAATTTTTGATTTTTTTCAGAGAAATCAATATGGTTTTCTATCACACCAGTTGAAGGCGGTGTATCATTAATACTTTCCACACCAATACCTGAAGTAATACAATCTCAGAACTTGCACCTGATTTTCACTATTATGGCTAAAAAGCCGGGAGCTTTGAATGCTCGGTCTGCAATTGTGATTTCGCTACCTAATGGTAATTACATTTTCAATTCTGCTGAAAACAATTTTAAAAATGTTGTGAACTTAAGAAATCGGAGAACATTTTTGTTATCGATTGAGCTGATTTTTGGTTAGGTCGTGAAATCTATGTGTTATATTTTCTCTTCGTGTAAGGTTTTTTTTAATTTATTGAAAAATACTAAACTTTCATAACAACATATTTTAAAAAGTTGTTTTTGTTTCTTTCTATCATGCGGTATGTTTGGATTCAATATGTCTTATGTACATTGTCGTTACATCATGTATTATTATTTTAAAAATGTTTCTTCTCTTTAATTTTCAGGGTCAGATAATAATGATGTTATTTTCACTAAATTGATTTATAGGGGTGTTTTACGAGGCCGTGAAATTACACATGAAAGTATCTCTGTATCTGGATACGACGGAAATAATGTTTATATTTTTGGAGGTATGTTATTCCAACTTCGCAGCTGGTTTTTTTTGCTGATGTATTGGTCGTGCTTGTTTCCAATCCAGTTAAAATGACAGACTTCTCTTAAATGAAATCATTAATGAACCGTGATAAAATGTTAAGCCATTGTACAGTTTACTTTTTTTATCATAGGTATATATATTTTAGAGATACATAGTTTACTTTTATGTAACTATATTTATTTGTATTTTGTAAAAAGAAAGTGTATTTTATTCACTTGTCTGATTTATCTCTTCCCAACATAAAGTAGACAGTAAAATAATGCCAAAGACAATAAGCTCTCTTTTACGAGCTGTGTATAAAGCCAAACAAATTCATAAATAAATTATCCAAATTCTAACGGAGATTTTGAGGTTGTAATAAAGTATTGTAAAACCGATGATCCTAATCTAACCTAACCTTGTTTTTCTCTTTTCTTTATTGTATTATACAACAGAACTTTACGTCATACAGGCAAACTTAATAAAACAACCCACACAAAATAGGATTACAGAAGCATACTCGAACATAATACGAATAAAATATGTATAGATTTGTAAGATCAGATACCGTAATAAATAATCAAATTCACTATAATTACGATTTACGAAAATATATAGACTTTATAGTTCTTTTATCATTATTACAAGGTCACCGAAAAAATTATACCCGTAAAGCAGTGTTTAAGAGTATTTTTTTTATTCAAGATTTAAATATGTTTTCAGATCACGCTAGTTCCTTCGTTGCGCAAATAAACGATGGAATTATAACCGTACTAGTAAGAGATTTCACAACCATACCAACGGATACATCATATGTAATTCTAGAGCTTCATGTTTCTGATGCAATCGGTGTATTGATATTGGATACCATTGATACAGGTAAAACTACTTTTCTTTTTCCGCAAAGCCTTACAGACAATTTTCTCTTTAGGTATAGACGATGCTTATAATTGCAGACTGTTTTGAACAAAGTTTCGAATCATTATGCACAACAAACATTTCTCATTACTGAGTCCAAATCATTGTCAAAAATTTTAAAATGTATACTATAATGCTGATGGTGTCTTTATTGGCCGAGCTGTGTAGATAGACGTGAATGTATAATATTTACATGTACTGTATTAAAAAGTTATTCCATCTTTCCGTATTCTCTATGAAAACACAATTTGTTTTTTTAAATAAAAACTGGAGTTAAAGAGTTACTCATTCAATGAAAATGATAAATTTAATTAAAGAAAAGTGTGCGGTTGTCGGCCATGATTTAAGTTTTTTTTCATTGACTACGCACTCGTGTTATCACGACTCTGATAATGAAATTGAAGTGGAAAGTTAAGGAATTGAATCTATTGTTCGTAGCCGAATGAGGCATTTTATCGCAATTTATGATAATATTCTATCAAGTGTTTTGAATTATTTGTATTCTCGCAGCATTAATATGTCAAATTTAAAACTAATAAAAACTTATTTATTTTTATAATTGTACAATGTTGAGACATACAAATCCTCCATGGTTTTTTGGTGCATATTTCTTTTAATATTAGTATTTTCATAACAAAAGATGAATAGAAAGCTATTATTGTTTCGTATACTCGTACATTTAACGAACCAATTAGCGGCCTTTTATTAACAGTAAAGTTTACAATCTATTTATATCTATTATACAATTATCCCCTTAAAGGATCGTTTTGTGTAAATGTTTCAAACAGATTGAATTGTATGAATTAAAAATCATTACTTCTTAACTTTAGCATATAGCTAGTTTATAAGGAAATTGTTGGGTAACATTATTTTGTAGCTCTTTAGCTTTTATAAATTTCAGAGAATCCTGTTCTACCAACAATACGATTTAGCTCATACTCTTATACCATACGTGTGGAAATATCACAGACAGGCCTGGTCGGCTTGACTACAGCGAAAGCTGACAACGGAGAAACTATCACTTATTCTCTGCTCATTCAAAACGGTAATTATCATCAAAAAATATTTTGGAAATAGTTCTACGATTATTTTGGTAAACAATTCATGTTTTCTTAAATAAGACGTTTTGTCTTTGAAGCGCCGTTGTTATAATTTACTCAAGCTTACTTAAGCGATTCTACTAATTAACTATTACTGAGAACAAATACCAGTTAAGTAGTAAATTTGAAAAGGTGAAACGGCTTTTTTACTTATATATGATCATAATTCTAGCGCCAGCACTAATTTTATAAATTGATTAGAAAATATGGTAAAAGGGATCAAGTTTAAAAATATAAGAAATTTATTAAATCAACCACAGGTTGACCAAACTTTCTATATTCAGACACTTTCTAAATTATTTAGTAAACAATAACCATATAAGTAACCTTTAAAATAGTTTTTTTTTATTAAAGTAATAATTAAGAACCGCAAAAGGAAGTAAATGTAGTTATTTTATTAAGAACGCATTATGATTTGTTCCAAAAATTAATTAAGCGCCTATTACGTTTTGTTTGCAAAATTTCATAATTGAATATTCGTTATCAGAGTCCAGTTCCTTTTTGGTCTTAGAAATACAAGCAATATTGTCATTGTGTTAATAAATATAATTGAACAAGCTTTGTAACAATATTAATCAAATCAGCCACTAATACAAATGAATACATTTCAAACGCTTTATAGATGATTTAAATTTCCAATTAGTTCGCGATAAACGTTACAGTATTGCCTGAAATAAACAAATTTAAATAAGGTGTTAATTATTAGTTTTTTAAAACATGCTTGTATATAATTCTTACACTATTTAATGTAACAAATATTCAGTTCACGAGAGATCATTACTAAATACTACACTCACCAGAATATTGGAACACGTTTTCTACACATGGTATATTTAAATAAAAAACTTCAAGGTTTTTTGTAAAATAGGTAAGAAGTATAAATTCTTCATTCAATTAAAAACGATTGAAAATAATGGTTTCTTATTAAAAGATTTTAAACAACTTGGATAAATACTGCAATGTGCATATATAATAAAGATATTTATCTATTTATTATCTGTTAATAATATCATAATCTATACGGGTAACATTGACCTTTATTTTTATATGGACGATAAATAATGAGCAATAGTTGACCCGCGACGATGACGCGCTTTGTATTAAGAATTCCATACTAATAAGTTTTCCGCATTTTAAACATATTTTATTTTAAAGTTTAATATTTTCAAAACATTTAAGTTTTACTACCATAATCATGTTTAAATAAACATACATATAAATATTTTAAATTTGTACTGTTAATTTCTGCGTTGATTTAAACGTAACTTGCTTTATAATAACAGAAATGTAATTGTTTAAAATATATCTATTTCAGTAGACCTGAGAGAGCGCCTATCAATAAGTCAGAATGGTGAACTGCATCTCGCGGCACCAGCTAGCAGTGGTGTCCACACGTTTGATGTTGTAGCTACGACAGTTTTTACGAGGGTTAATGGAAGTGCCACGGTGCGTTTTCTTAATTTTTCCTTGACTTACAAGAGGTTACAACTTGCATTTTTCTTCCATTCATCTCCACCATCTGTAATCTTGATAGTTACACTCCGAACAACCATATAATTTATGACCGCCAACTCACGTAGTCTTCCGTTAACCTCTATTTTTAAATCTATACGATTTCATATTCTGTCAAGTATCCGGATGCCTATAATAAATATATACAATCTCTTATGATAGAAATTAAGTAACATTCATCGTTAGCAATACCAAAGGAATAGTATATGAATAGAATTTAGGTTTATGTATACATGAATCGTAAACGATGAATGTATAGTGTAACATGATGTTAAAACGACATTTCTATTATTAATTATTAAAAATTATTACTGATGTATTTTAAATGTTTCTAAAAGCTCACTTTACAATGGTCTGGTAACTAAAGGTTGGTTCTGTCATTCAATTCCATAACAAAAGTTACACATTTCATCCAACTGTTATTGTTGAGATCGTTATTGCACATTCGTTTGATGACAACATTAGACAGAGAGTACACAATATTTTAACCATAACAGATTCGTTTGGAAACCACTCATTATATTATCACACAGTAATGCACACTCAAAGCCTTGTTAGTACGTTATGTAACAATTAAACTGAGTTTTGTCGTACATGAATTTCGTGCCTTTATTAAATTTATCTTAAAATCTTTACGGTTCTCGTGATAATTATTTTCAACATGATGTACTTTCACTATAATCATGTTCATATATCATACAGTCACCAAAGTTATTACGAAACGAAAAACTTCCTTTATTTTTTGTACTTATAATTAAAATTATAGAAAAAGTTAATGTAGAGAATAAGTTATTTCTGGGTTGCTAAAGGCTGCATTAAGATAGTAGTTAAATATTCTTCTTCAGACTTGATATGGTCATATCTCGAAATATCGTATCTTAAAAACTATGTATGTCCTCGAGTTTTCCGGTATTTTATATTTCATATAATTAATCTTTTTTATTGAATTAATTTTCGATATCTGCTTTAATCCGACGTAAGGGAAAATTGACAGATCCCCGACAACAAGGCTCCATTCGCTTTATCTTTTGCTTTCAAAAGTAGCTTCAGATTGCGTTGACCTCCTTTACTAATTGTATTCTAGTGAAGATTAATATAGAAAAATAACTTAACACATATGGATTAAACAGGTAAAGCATTTGATTTTAATACAACACGGAGAATTATAAAAACACTTTAGCGTCGTAATTATTTTAAAATTGTGGGTGATTATATCTAAAGAGTTTAATTATTTTTACGCACAGTTTTAAATTTTATTATTTATTTACAAAACTCTTATTACCAAATGAAGGTAGCAAAGAGTTTGAATGGCTTTTGGCCTTACTGTTGAACACCCATAGATAAATAGCTAGTAGCGACGACGAATGTTAAAAAGGATAGTAATTGTTATTGACTTTTATTAATTGAACATAAAAATTTCGTATTACATGTAATCAATTTCGGTTGCGCTATTTTGTAAATAATAGAATATCTACTAAAGAAAAAATATAAAGATTCTCTGTTACAAACCTTAAGTAAATTTTAACTATTAGTATTATAATTGTTTTATATACCTTTAGTTGCCACTCTCCAATTAAAATCAACAAAAAACATTATTAGGACGGACATTCTCAGCCTCAATCAATGCTAAAAAAGGTAAAAGTAATTAAAAGAATGCTTTGTGTTCGCAGAAGTCACAATAATTTAATCAAATTGTTTGGTGTTCTTTGCCCCAAAATATTTTTCTGTTTTGAGAAACAAAGAGTTATAAATGATCGGATACAAATTCATTTATTACCATTAATTTGAAATTAATAACAACCTAATAACAAGTAATAAGTAACGTATATAAATGAAGTTTACAGGAATTTTTAGTTTTATGTCATACGAAATAAACACACTCTTAAATTGCGAACCAATTCAAAACATGCGTTTATTGATAAATCGTTACAATCTCACTTATTGACACTTAAAGCTAAGTAACTCTGCATACCATGTAACCTTATCTTAAATTATTTATAAAAGGTTTTCCAAGTTCATTGTAACTTTGAAAAAGCATATCTCGTCTACATTTCTGAATTCATATTATATTAAGTTTGCTATTTTTAGCATAAATAATAGACTTTATTGAAAAATTGTTATTGATTAATATTGTCTGTAAAACTTGGTAACTTGTTCAATGCGAAATAACATAAATGCATATAATAACAATTTGATTCATACCATGCTCATTAATTATACCAACTTACCACATCTTTATCATAACGCCTATTATGGTAAATACACATATATATAAACAACAGTTAGTATTTTTCATCTCTGTTCATTGCTTTTTATGATGCAAATAAAGATGATAAGATACATGGGAACATCGGTATAATTAAACTCATAAACCAACTGCATCAATTTGTTTTATGAATTTATTTTATTTGTATCGCTAATATTAATAACTGTATCTTATACCGCAAATTGTAACAAAGTCGGCTTAATTTTTCTTCGTAAATGATGATTTTGTGAAACAATACCTAATAAATATTTGTTTATAGGTCACACTGATTGTTGAAGCAGCTGCTATCTGTTCCAATGAATTCGTAATGCCTCCTCTAATAGTTATAGAACGAGAAGAAGAATCGCCGCATGAAAATCTTGTTGTACTTAATAATACAAATTTTAAAGATTGTCGTTACCAAATATCTAACCGTTGGCCCTTAGAGCAGACTTGGCTTTATGTAGACGAAAACGGTCTCCACACTAGAGCAATAGACAGGGAACACGAATCTATTGCATTTATGCCGGTTTCGCAGATACAAATAGAGCTTACCCTGCAATGTGATACCGATGTTTCGTCGTATAGAAATAAACGCTCACTAAATATGGGCTTAGGGTCGAGATCTCTTGGACCTTACGATTATGGCTCAAGTGAATGGATATTGACAGACACTATTTTATATAATGCGAGACGAAGCTTCGTTAATTTAATTGTCCGTGATATTAACGACAACGATCCAGTATTTAACTTTAAGGAAAATGAACCAATCGCAGTAGGATATCCAATTCCCGAATTAGAGGAGACCATCTTGCCCCGAGCATTAGTGGAATTAACGGTTCGTATTGTTTTCATATAATTTAGTAATAATTTATTATACTTTCAACAGGAGATAGAGAAATTCGAGATTTTGAAATATTTCCCGTTATTTCAAAACCTATATTTTCTTGCAGGACGGTGTAAAACAATGTTAAGAAGTTAAAATTTTTGTAAATTCAAAGACATCCTTGTGGTAACTTCTACTTTTTCTAACATTTAAATCATACTTACACTTAAAATTGTACCAACACTGTCTTAAAAGTAAAAAGATAAGATGGAGAACAATTTAAAATTTTATTAATTTTAATTTTCATGTTTGGCATCACGTTTGTTAAGAACTTTATGAACGCACCGGGCGCACCGCATTACTTTATATGACATCACAACGCGTATAACATGCGCATTATTATTTAAATTTTCTTAAAAGTTTCGTGTAATATCTTATCACCAACATAAAATAACTTTGTATCCTTCTTTTAAGAGAATATTTTTGGTTTGAACTTCCTTAAAATTAACTATATAAAATATACCTAAGTTTAAAATACGCAACCGTTGCAATTTCTGCAAAGAAGGCATTTTTGTTTGTTCATTAATGCAAGAATTCAAATGCAAATAAAACATACAAGTATAGCAAGCCCAAATAATTTTTTAAACTTAATTAACATCTGTACATTTCCATGAAATTAAATGGTGTCTAATATTAAACCTTTTATCGTCCCTACGAAGTTTTGTAGTCTCACAAACAAGGCGTACTTAATGAAGAAGCATATTAGCATTTTAATTGAACAAGTCCCGTTATTTTGTTCAGAGTTCTTACAGTATAATACGCGACGTAGTAAGTTTTAAATCCTTATGCATTAAATAAATTAACAAATACTTATAAATAAACAACTCTGAGGTATATCATTATTTCTAATTTAACTTATATCGCCACAATCACCATTCCTAATATACTTTTCCTAAGAAAGCAATTAATTTTTTTTTTGAGAATATTTTATTTGCTTAGCAATGTTAAAACCTTCTTGCCACGAAATGTGAAAAGAAGCGGGAAACAACCAGGCAAAGCATCATCGGCGTAAGAAAATAAAATAAAGCAACAGACCAACAAGCTACTCGTACTTATAAACATTATTATTTATATATAACATATTTTAGGAACCAATATGTTGTTAAATCTTATAGCAGTATTCTTTTATTTTTGGTATTTTATTGATATCTGAAGCTACATATTACGAAATAATATTACTATTTTTTTTCATTAGGCAACAGACGCAGACATTGGAGAAAATTCTGCTCTTGTGTACTGGACCTCAGAGATAGCGATAGCCGTTTCACCATCTACCGGTAGCGTTCACGTTCGGAGCAACGCTCAGCTGCAGGACAACGATCGGCTCCGAGTGCATGCAACTGATCTTCGTGGACTGGGACGCACTGGATCCATTGACCTTGTGGTAACATGAAATTCACATTTTTACGTACCTAAAGAGCTTTTAACCTTTTCTTTATAAATAATTTAAACTACTGTTCTTAGACATAAAAATAACTCTACCATGAATCATTGACAAGCACACACCATGCGCTTACTAAGTGCCACTATATTCGGTGAATTACAAAAAGAAGTTGCTTGTTATAAATGTAGACCTTAAAATTTGTCTTTTTAAAAAAGTAATACATTTTTTAAATATATGTGCAGGGCACTTATGTATTTTAACGTGACAACGTCTATTAATTATATCACAAAAAATTTTGATAATAAATTTTATTATTCTAAATTACATGCCTTTCATTATTATTACTTAATGAATCGTTCGTTCTCTTTTAATGGTTTTGGAAACGGTCGTTTGTTTGACATGTTTATCGGGTTACAAATCAAGTTATACTAACTCTCAATTATATTTGTTAGGGATTTTATTTCTAATTATTATTGAGCAATAGAATACATCTTTTACTTTCAACCAATTCGGGCAAACGCATACCGACTTAGCGGTCGGCGTAAGCCACGCCCACTTATGTGCGGGACATTTCTCAGCACGCGCGTCCTATCTTATACCAATTTAATAGACGTTGTCACGTCAAAAGTTAATTATACTCGTAAGGATTTTTGGGGGGTAGCGAAGTGGTGGTTTAACTTTATCGTGTCCCCTGTAACAAAAAACATAAAAACTCAATACTGTTATGTCGAGTCAGAAACAAACGAAAACAAGGACGTGTGCCACTAAAAATACTGCGAATCAATACTTTTTTCTTCAGTCCGAATTCTTAAGTTGCAAAATTTATGAAGACTTGCTTATTACTTAACCGTGTTCAATGAAATCAAAAAATAAATAGCAAAGTTCGATTCCTTGCATATCTTCAGGGTTCTAAAATACATAGGTATAGTTTTATTCTTTATTTTGAAACTAGTATATTTTTAACCAGACATTATATAGATATATTAATTCAAGTTTAACATTCGATTAACTTAATGTTAAAGCTGAACTTCTTCTATGAATTCGGGACATGAATTGTAATTTTACTTATTGTACTTTTCACCACATTCACTAACTCTTACTTATGAGAGATAAATGTCCTTTACTCTCTCCTTGTAAAAGAAAGCATCTAGTAATAGCAGTGGAATCATTGAAACAGTATTTTTTATTATTCTTATAAGTAATTTTAATATTGTCATCATCAGTTATCAATATTTGTGTCAATTGTACTGACAATAATTCCGACCCGCTCATATGTTAGAATGTTCTTTCTCATAAAATTGAGCTAGTAACCACAATCTGGATTTTTTTTTATACTACTATGCGACGAGACGAGCAAGACGTTCACCTGATGGTAAGTAATACGCTTGCCCATGACAACGTGGTGCTGGTTAAGATGGTACACACTGCACCACATTGTGCTCGTCGCCTGAGACATAAGGTGTTAAGCCTCGTTACCCCAGTAATTACACTAGCTACAGCGCTCTTCAAACCGGAACACAGTAATGTTTGCACACTACTATTTGGCGGTAGAAATAGGAGCTGCTGTGGTACCCACCCAGACGGTCGGCGGACGGATGATTTTTACTTGGTGGTAATTTATTTATTTTTCATAAAAGTATATGAAATGATGTCCATATCGTAAAACGTGAAATAAGTACAGCTACCAGTGAACGAAGTTCAAGAATTACAGTACGATCGTGCTCAAAAACAGAGTAAAAAAGTAAAACTGTTATGTATGGAGAGCCGCGCCCAAGATTTCTCAATGAGCGCAAATGGCTGATGATGACCATAAATCAGAGAATGAAAAGTAATACGGAATCCTAAATTTTAAGTATTTTTTAAATCTTTTCCGGGCACATTTGGATACAACAAGCTGTGGCCAGCATTCCATTGTACCATTGGAGAACTGACGGGCGGACATTAATATCGGTCCACGCAATCTTTGTGCATATTTTTCTTTATTCTAGACATTAACACAAAATATTATAACTTAGACGCCCCTTTTGACAAACTAACAAAACTTTAGTCCTAGGTATAGGCCTCAATCTTTATTAATCTAAAAAAAATAACCGTGCACTTAGTACCTCAGTAAATTCAATCTAAATTGCTACTACCACATGACATAACGTTGATGTATAATTGTATGAGAGAACTTTGTAATAGATGTCGTTATTTTTGGTGTTAGATTATCTTCAATTTCACATGGTGTTAAGTGACCTTACCCCTAACTAAACTCCGCAATGCCCTCTATCGAATCAGGGACCTACGAGGCACAGGTTCAGCCACTGTGCCACGGAAGCATTTAAATTGGTTGAATATACATCGGCATTCTAAAACTTAAAACAAATATCAGATTACATTAGGTAATAAATTTAGTATTTAAGCAAATAGAATTCTTCCTGTAAAAATGACGCAATCGCCATATAATTGAAAATAGCACAATAACACATGCTTTGATTGTAATATTTACTAATTAATACGAAATATGCCGGAAGGTCAAGACCGCGATGATTCACGATTATAGTCTCGTAATAAAAGTATTATTATATAATTTACATATACATAATAAAATATTCAGTAAATTTAATTTAGTAAATTATAAATGTAGCTTATATTTTAAATTACATGCCTACACTGTTATATTTGACCCATAAACACCAAAAATAAATTTCTTTTTTTCTTTAATATCTTAAGGACAATGTATTGTTTGCTTATGTAGCAGTTGACCTCATCCACGTAATTCACATGTATTTATTTGCTACCATATTGAAAATGTTTATAATATTGGATAGTATTATTTTCGAAAATGCTTAAACTTCAAACTTATTACAGGTACGTTTATTGAATGTCGACCACATAGCTGTTGTAACAATTAATGACGCATTTTTTGAGGATGAAACTAGCGTTATTACAAATTTGACGAATGCACTTAGATACGAAGTCAAAACATTAAGAAGCGTTGTAATTCCTGTAGATTTGGATTCAAATGGAAAAATAACTAGAAAGGAACGAGATTCGAAACCCAATACGGCACCACTTTTACAGCTTTTTATATATGGCATCAGCAACGGCGAACCTGTACAAGTCACTAAGCTTGTTACGTAAGTAAACATTAAATGTTTGCCTTTAATAAAAGCTAATATTTTTATCGCCAAAATCACCCCTTCTTTTCAGGGACATAGGCAATAATAATGTTATAAGTAACATAGCCAGAACGGTATCGCTAGAAGATCATCTAGAAAGTCGTGAGATATGCACAAATCCTGTATGTAATACGGCGTTGTTAGCAGCAACAATAGCACTCAGCATTTTACTTTTCATCCTAATTGTCGTATTTGGGGTGTGGTGTTTCCTTAAATGGTACGACGACCGTCGATAGTTTTTATTCTGACTTACTTAATGCTTAACGTTCTGTAATCTCATTCATACATCTCCAGGAAAACAAAATTTAACTACGACAACTTTAGCGACCAGAAAAGCTTATCATCAAGGGATCAATTCCAACTACCTGCTAACTCTGACGAATCTGTTAAGCCAAGATTAAACTTGGACGAATTGAAAAAGAGTGAAAAAAGACTACAAGAAATTCTCGAAATTACCGTCGAACAACCTGAACAAACAAAACAAGACTCTAACCCGCTACCACCAAATGAAGTTCCCACAGAAATGATGGTTTACCTCGAACCATTACCTGAACAACGGATGCCTATAGTAATACAATCTATTGATAAACTTAAAGACGCCGTTGAAGAATCGGATGACGAAGACGAGTTTGGAGAAAATAAGAAAGCAAAAAGAAAATCTGTCGTCACATTTAATGAGAACGTTGAAAAAATTATACATCTGGAAGATAATCCAAATGACCCCGATATGGAAGTTTACAGATTGTAAATGACGTCTATTATCTGGTTTCTTTATCTTTACATTCATACGTTATTTTATTTATTAAGGAATTAAATATCCATTTAACCGTTTACTGTTACAAAACCAGCTAAAAATTCAAGCGGATTTTTCCTTAAACTTCACAAATGTTCGTTTTCTATTTATAATGAAATTCAAGCCCGCGATATGTTAAAAGGCATTGTCCTCTTTATGACTGACCCTAAGATATGATCAAACACATAAAATTGTGGACTTAGGTAAGTGTCGACGGTGACGGTGCACGAAATAGTAGTCTGCAAAATGCTATAAAATTTTCCTGATTTTTTTATGTCTAACAATTTTGTTATAAATCATTTTATTGAAATAGATCATATTATTTTTGTCTGATAATATTACTATTTAAATAAGAGTATCAAATATATTTTCATATACATTTATGTGAAATATCTTGTTGGATGTATGTAATTACATTTATTTTTAGTATTTCTTAAATATATTCAATATAATTAGTCAGTTTTTTCTTTTGTTCTGCTTATTCCTAATTTTAATACGCGTTAGGTTTTAAAATTAACTATAATTGCAAAAATTATCAGGTAATTATAGCTGTAAGTATAATTATAATTAAATTATTCCTTTCTTCAATACCATAATATTTGCTCAAAACAGTATCAAAATACATCTATAATTTAATATAGGTCAAAATAATAACCTACCATACCAGTTTTCGTATATTTCCGTTTCAATAACAGTTTTTTTTTCACATACTGTGTATATAAAATCACAATAACAGACTGTGACACATTTCGTCTGACAAATCCAACATTTTATTCATACAGCTATCTTCGTTATTGTAAAGGAAAGAAAGACGATTATTGAATAACTCTCCTTCACTTACAAATAAACAAAAAAAAGAGCTAAAAATTTTAAGAATAACAACAGATTCGATCTGATTTTAACAGCCGAAAATGTCTATTATGTCAAATAATTAAATTCCGTTAAGTGTCAAGGTGAGGTCAAATCCTCGGTTGAATTTTAAGATACTTTAGATATATTCAGTATATATAGATAGCAGGTTCCCCCGGCGCTCAGTTCCTTTTAATGTAAGGTTAGCGAAACAAGTTCGACCTCCGGCAATTAAATTGAGTTATTGACATTTTAATCGCACATTTACTACTACTTCTGTAGCGCTTGAAATTAACACAAAAAATCTAACCAGTCTGAGTTATTGAAAAAACGTTTGTAGGATAAATAAAATCAAAGCATGCCGTAATGATTTTACATATTTAATTTCTACAAGAAGAGACTGCCTAAAATTACAACCTTCGATGTCTATTACTACTATTATACTGCATTAAGTACAACTATGCAGTTTATATATAAATATGAATGACACTCAAAAAATATTTCCTGATATTTTGCTTATTGCCAAATGATATGTTAGCACTACAAAAAGTATGTGTAGATGATCATCTGAACTCTTTTTTTTATACTACTTTGCGACGAGACGAGCAAGACGTTCACCTGATGGTAAGTGATACGCTTGCCCATAACAACGTGGTGCTAGTTAAGATGGTACACACTACACCACATTGCGCTCGTCGCCTTGGGACATAAGGTGTTAAGTCTCGTTACCCCAGTAATTACACTAGCTACAGCGCCCTTAAAACCGGAACACAGTAATGTTTGCACACTACTATTTGGCGGTTGAAATAGGAGCTGCGGTGGTACCCATCCAGACGGTCTCCGGCAAGAGACCTACCACCTGGTATACTACTGGTGTACTTCAAGACTGTTTTGCTAATTAAATATTTAAGGTATCAATATATTATTTTTGACATCAAAAGATACGTAAAGTTGCCCTTAAATATTCAAACAATTGCAAGTAAATTTTGACAGTTGAGACTTTAGATTACATATACTACAAAAGTATAAGTTTCTTACTTAAGAGGACGACACACTGAGAATTGACTACCGCCCACGAGCGTTTCGATTTTAATGTATACAAAATTTGTTGTAAAACATTGGCAAACTGCTTTCCATTACAGTGTAAATGACCAAGATTCCACATCACACGCACCCGCATTTTGTCCAGTATGGCTGGAGTAGCGAAACTTGATAACCTGACTCCATACTAGTCGACGATGCGGGGATTTGGTGTGGATGGCCGTAGTCTCCGCTTATGATACCATTATGATAAAAAAAGTCTACTCAAAGGAATCTACGTCTAATGTATATCTTTGGAACTCTTGCTACTCGTATTGTAAATCTGCCGCCAGAACAACATCGCTGATTTTCGGTTATTGTTTTGGGTGCACACGCTTCATCATCCATGGCCTCATCGCCACTTAACATGTTGTGAAATACAACATAAATATTAGCTCACTGTAAATAAAAAAAACTACAGTCTACACTATGATTACACTAAGTACTGAATCGCATTAAAAACAGGCTGTGTACTAAAGTCACGAATGTTTATGAAATATTTTTTTAAGATTAATTCAATGTCTGTTAATATACTTGTAAGCTTAAACGGACTTTAAATTGGGTTATCTATTAATGATAGCGAATAAACAACATTTTAGCGGCTCTATCTAGCTTTCTTATAATAGTAATAATACAATGACTGAACACGTTTTTACAGTAACTACTGGTTGAGCATGTTAATGTGGTGGCCTTGATATTTGGGGCGCAGGAGGAAAGTTATAATGCGAAGTATGTCCGTATCAGCTTTTTGGATTGCTAAGATTATATCGGTCACGCTTCTGCCACTGTTTTTATACGAATTTTAGTTTCCATTGTCTTTTGATCGATTGCACTGACTCCATTATTACCTGTACACTCAACTTTATTATAAAAAATATTGCGTGTCCAATTAAAGAAAGGTTAACGTATGTAATGATCTTAACTTTATGTCTCAGTAGCTGAACCCTCTAAGATGATTTCGGACCAGTTTTTGTAACAAACTAGAAAAAAAACCTAAGCATACTTTTTGTATTTAAATTTAAAGAAATGCCATATTTAATGGGGATTGTTGAAACGGTGTTAAGGTTGTAATACCTCAGAGCATCATCAGGTGGCGAGTTACAACAAAAGGTATAACTTAAAAACCTTTTCCGCGAATTCAAACATTTGTGTGTACATTTTACGGTATCCATATAAAGGTTTCGGCAATAAACATTCTCGAAAAGTTTATACCATCCATTTATATAAATAATTATAATTTAAGTGCTTGTTTTTGATGCCAAAATAATGTATACGATTCCTAAAGAAGTACTAAAACAGGAGACCATTTAAAAACAATTGTCTGTCTAATTTCCTATGTTTCAGCTTATCTCGGAAACTGCTATAGACAATACTTCCGCTGGCATTCAGCTAATGGTTTAAATTGTGACAGGTTGCTAATATTAACTATAAAAATAATTGTGGCAAGTTTATGTATTTTATCACCATTTTGACGTTACATCCTTTGTAGTATCTCGCCATCAGATAATGCTAAAGTATATTACCACTCAAAATAAATAATAGTCTCAAGGAGGGCAGGAACTTTTGTCTAATAATTGAATTACGTTCCCCGAAAAAAACTTTATCAGAATCTATTGCTATATATAACCGGAGTCAATATACAGTATAAATTTATTAAACAACACTGATCATTGGTGAGTGTAAAAAAGTTAAAAACTAGTTCGGTCTATAAATCAGCCTCTTTTCTAGTAGTATGTTATTGACAAACATTGTGAGGTAAAGTTTACTTATTAATACCAAAGAATTACTTTGACAGCTTAAATAATATTTATATACTAAATTGAAAAGAAATTCGTGCTGTTTATGGTAAATATTTAATACGAATCTTATTTCAAGGAATAGTAAATTGTTAATATAAATCTAATGAGCTCCATCAAGAAACAGTACTTGAAGTCGAACGAACAAATTAAAATCTTTGG
This sequence comes from Byasa hedistus, assembly GCA_029286795.1. Lineage (NCBI taxonomy): Eukaryota > Metazoa > Arthropoda > Insecta > Lepidoptera > Papilionidae > Byasa > Byasa hedistus. The sequence goes on from JAGSMW010000008.1 coordinate 5,932,281, forward strand.
TACGTCTTCTTTACCTTAAAAAAAAGATTTGTCAAAATTACGCTTACTTAGTTATTATAATTATAATGTTATTCTAAATTAACTTTATAAATCTTTAATCAAAATGAGTCAGTTAAATGGATATAAGTAAAATTGTGTCACAAATACTATGAATCCCTAAAATAATCAAAATCTTATAGCTCTTCTAGCTAATTCGAATTTACAGCTTCTCTATAAATTTATCTTATTGAAAAACCCTGCGTCTTTAATATCATATTTTATATTCTGCAATCATGACATTTTTAATTACTTGGAACTGAGTCGTTAATTTGAAAATATGTATTAGGATTTCCGCTACAATCCCAGTCAGCCTGTTGACAGACAGTTTCTTAGACTTTATTTATAAACGTTATACTGCTTAACTTTCTCTTAATTATATTTAATAAATTTGTGTCTTTAATTTGCAACAAATGTCATTTCTCAAGACAAGTAATTCGTTCACGTGAAATTTGAAAAAGAATACCGTTAAAGGATAAAAATGTTGGGGTTTTTCATGTTAACATGACACGTAATTCGAGGTCCACGGTGTAAACAACAGTAAAAAGGTAAATATCAAACTATTTATACTTGCTTGTGATTCAACGTTCATTCTAATGTTGAAACGAATTCTTTCAAAGCGATAGCCGAAAAAGATACAAAATCAACCTACAATAAAACACTGGACGTGCTCAGTGTTTCGAAGTCATATAATGAAAGCCTTGAATGCATTCTGCTATATGACCTCGAAAGTATTTAAAAAAAACAAGCCGATACAACGTGTTATGTTACACCTGTTTGTATTTTCGCTTAAATTGAATAATATCAATTGTGACGTATGGTTAAGTACCATCTCGGATGGATTCTGTAATGATACTTAATATTAACGTAACTTAGTCAATGTATTATTTCTCGCTGTTGTATGTCAGTGAACTTGTTCGTGAAATACACGATGGCCGAGGTCGTGCCCGTAGAGAAATGCGACAGTGCAAAAATTTATGTTCAACTTCTCACAGAACATATTAAAGCTAATAATATTTGAATGAAAATTCGTTCGTTATTGATGAACAACATCTTTACTATTATTGATTATGAATGATTATAAGGTTAAAATAATTTTGCACGATTTTATGATTATTTTATGGACCATAGGCTAACGCTTGTACTCAATGTCACGTGACGGTAACTCATAATAAGGCCTAAGATGCTGAAACGTGCTCGCCCATAATACTCTGACCCACATATGTTGACAGCAATTCAGTTATACATGTAGACATTAAAATATATATGTGGAAAACCCTATAACTATTCAATCACCTCAACGTGTGACTCCGGAATCGATCAGGGACCTCAGTGTTACTTCTTGGCTTACCAACTACGCCTCGAAGCCAATAGTAATTGTCGTATAATAAGTAAACGCTTTAATGTATGTAAGTAAAAATTTTCTTTAAAATAATTCCACTAGTTAAACCATGTTATTATCAAGACAAAAAGATTTTTTTCCGTTTTACAAAAAAACATAACATTAAGTATGTTTAAACAACGGAGTGAAGAAATAATGAGAATTTCAGAAATGCCCAGCGATTACTCATCCAATGAAGCTAATAAAATGACTCGTTTGTTTAAATGCCGATTTTAATTCGTGAAACACGGCTCTTGTATGAGCAGTAGGCCTTGCAACTTAAACGCCTACGTCATAGCTCCAAAGTTATCCTTATTAATTAACCTAAATATTTTTTACACGCTAGCCTCCCAAATATTTGTCATGGCAAGTCATTAACCACAAAAATCGGTGTTGTTTTTATATCGAACACAGACCTTTCATTATCTTCTTCAAATTATATTTTGCGCGAAGAAAGTCTTTATAATTTCTATAAATTGTAATGAACCGAAATATTGTGCAAAACAAGTTAATACTTAGATTTTGGGAAACAATTAACAATGAGGAGTTTTACGCGAAAACAATGTGTAATTTGAAGAAATCAGGAGGGTCCTCAACACATTTTGTGTAAGAAAATATAATTTGTTTACGTTAGTGACTTTCTCCTTCGAAAAAGTAGGTGTCCTTTGTAAAAATGTCGTGTAATTTGTAGGACACAATGTTTGTAATTTAAGGCTTTTTATGTGACTGGTGCGGTGTCCTTAAGACCTCAATTTAGTTCTGAGATCGGTCATTGTCTTTTTTATTCCAACTATCAATATAAATTCTGAGAGTGTATACTGTTCAAGGACGTAGTGTATTTTTTAACGATGTGCCCGTAACCTTGTAACCTGCCCAATGGAAAGAGTACAAAATATCGGATTCATGAACTAATGAATATAATTTCTGAAGGAGGTCAGGTCAATGTTAGTTCAATAATTGGCTTTTTCATGTAGACAACCTACATTGTATATATTTATACAATTTTTTTACGACAGCGAACTTACATGCAAATTTTAAGACTTGGATTATATTTTTGAATTTAAATTTTTTTATGAACGTTTACAATTTTAAAAATTAAATAAATGCTCATAATACACAAAGCCAAACCCATTGCGTGGCCGCTATAAGAGTGATATAACAAATAAGTATCATAAGAATTCAATACTTCAAGTTTGACAACTTTTTCGAAATATGAGTACAGTTCTTTTATTTAATCACTTTTAAAATTCTGTCCGGTTTTTACCTGCGTAGGTAAAGTTACCTTCTTTAATAACTTCAACAGAAATACAAAAAAAAAACGTTACTCGTAAATTTATTTCCGATTCATCGTTTCGCGTCTGATAGTTTAAAAAAATTTACGTGAAAATTTTTGCGTTCGTGATCTTTAAACGTCATTATTAATTTACGGCCCACTAAAATCATTTGAAAAATTTATGGGGCACCGCAAAAATTATAAAAGATCTCATTGAAATCATAAATTAGTTTCCAAAAAAGGCTTTAAAGTTTTGCCCATTTAAAAGTATAAAAACTACTTTTTTAAACCACTCGCCATCTTCGTTCCTTCGTTTTATGAAAATATTTGTTTTTAATTTTTACAATGATAAATAATTTATTAAAATATGTATTCGGAAAATACATTTCAAATCTTTTTAGCCATTTTTTGTTCATCTATATTACTATAAATTAAATAAAAATGTATAAATAATTTTGTTTAATATTTGTTAAAACTATTTCAATTTATATTTTTGTCTTCATAAAGTAAATGTTAATCATGTAACAAATCAAGAAAGATTCCATCACCAAATTTATCTCCTGATAAACTAAGAACTGAGTCTATTTGTTTTTCGAAAATCCCTGTCGATTGTCTCTTAAACTGTATAGTTGTTACAAATAGCAGTCTAGATACTAATAAAGACATATTCGAATATTTGACAGGGAAACGACAAAAATGTGATAATTTAATTGCCACTTCGGTCTCTCGAGGTCATCGGAAAATTAAAGATAAATATTACGTAATCTTAGTTCCGTTTTGTTATATGAATTGTGCTTATGTTATGTCTGGACTACACACAATATACGTCAATTTGTTCAGATATTAGTACAATCTAGACTACCAAGTTCCTCGTATTCACCGTACTATGTATTAAAAAAGTACATTACACGTACGATTATGATCGTATGTACTATCCAGAACCTTGTTAGAGCTTATAATAATTTTATTAACGTAAATAAAATTGAACTTTAAAGATTTATTTCATTTACAACAAAAAGTTGGGTTAATGTTATAGCGGAGCAATATTAATCAAAACGGACACCGGATTGGTTTAAAGTTTCATAAAAATCCTTAACGAACAGTTTACGACTTTTGAGTATTGCTTAAATGATTTATTAGTTAAAAATAACAGAATAAATACAACGCGAAAGCTAATTTGTATACGAACGATTGTTTATATTGACATGTTTTTGAATAAGGGAAACGTAAGAATTGTCAATTTTACCTTTTGAAACTAAATAGCGGACGTAGGCGGTGCCTCCGTGTTTGTCGTTGATTAGGTCGTTGACCTATGAAATTATTGCAAATTTTTTACTGTTAAGAGTGCGTTCATAAATCAATTTTATGGCCACCAAGCTATGACAACTACCGTTTACTTTTATACATATCATAAAAATAATTATAAGCTTCGCGAAAGTTTGTCATCTAGTTGTAAAACATCGACCGACGGCTCGCACAGGCGATAAATTAAATTCTAAACAGTTCAAAATTAACATTGGATTCCCATTGAAATGTATTTAAAAAGAAATTAATACATAAGCGCTTTCTTTGAATTCTAACCTAATAAGGAAAATGCTTCAGGTTTGAACATTATTACAAAATAACTCTTTTTTAAATAAAACCCCTAATCTTTTAACACGAGGCCTTTTTTATTAACATTATGTATTAAGGAGATACACTTAAATTTAAACAAGTAGTTAATGTTGGTGTGTCTAAATGTTTCTATTTTATTATAAGAGTCAGGTATATTTATTAACACAGAAAACATTTGTAACAAAATATAAAAAAAATATTATAGCGTTGGTAAATTGTATATAACTGAATTGTGTCAATTTTCTTGTTAAATTAGAATTCAGTGAATACTGAACATTTGTCAAATTATTTACAAAGCTGACAGACAACGACAACGTCGGGACAAATTTTATGCTGAACTCGTCCTCAGGTTATAAAATAAAAATCTACATTTTAGCTATGAACAAAGATAATAATTTTGTTACCGAGAAAAAGTAACGCATTACGAAAAAATGTTTTCTTTCATTAACCTTGATGGTTAGTAAATAATAATTTGTTATATAAATATATGAATTAATTGTCACTGATAATTTGTTTAAAAAGGAGAGGAATACACTCGTTACAAAATAAGTTTTTTAACTATTAACTCCACGCCCAGACTCGTTTAAATCTGCATTTACACATTAGAATATCCGGCTTGTTGCAGTGAATATTTAAAATTTATTCAAAGGTCGCTGGTATATAACAAAGATTTATCGTAGAGACATTATCAAATTCGAAAAACGATAATTTATAATGCTTTTTAAGTATCCGCGTAATTAAACATCGATGTACTAATAATTATAAAAATTCTACTTCTCCTTTTTTAACCATAAATAGTTATTTGGAAATGAAAATTAAGAAACTAAAACTAACATCAATATTTATTTAACATCGTAGCACGAAGTACTCCCTGAAACATTGTTTTAGGCATTAAAATAAACTTAAAATATAAAGGCCGTATCAGTTTACTATAGTACACTAAACTGTTTAAAACGAGTTGAGAGCAAAGCGACGCTAAAACCTCTCCGAATCTTAATTCCCTGTTTCGTTATCTTATAGAAATATTTCGTTTAAATGAACCAAACCTTTTTGCTGCGGCAATCCATATCGGATCTGAAACTGTTGTTAAGTAAGTATAAAAAAAGGAGGAAAAACAATTCTTGCGGCAAAATTCGCAAAAGAATGCCTCGAGTGTTCAACGCTCACTTGTCCCTATCGAGAGGCAACCTCAATCACCCGACCCTTTTCATTTCAGGAGACAACTAAGATGTACTTACATAAATTGAGTTAGGGCATTATCTCACCGGATTTATGTAATTGTGCAAAAATAATTTTATTCAGGCCGCGGGGGTGTCATATCGCATAATTTCACAAGTTCATTTATTTAAAACCCACATTACGGTATTTATGAAACATTACTTACTTTTTGACGTATACTTTTTGTATGCATGGCCGACCATTTTGACAAAGATATTAATTTTATTTGTAATATCCTTGATGCCAAATTATATTTATCATAAATGATACACTTTTTAGTGCAGCAGTGATTCTGATATTAACATTTGATTATCACAAAATTTTCTACAAAAATTTTACAAGTGGTTTTTCTATACAGAAAATCAATTTATATGTATAGTAGTACTCTTCAATTCATAAAGTTGATTTGTGTGAAAGATTTTGTCAAAAGCTACAATTCTAGTTTAACAAAGGATATTCAATTTTGTTAATTTTTATATAGACAATGTACAAAATATTAGACCGAAGTATACTCTCCAGTAATCTATTGAGAAGCCATCATCGTGAATCAATTCGTTCAGTCCTTCAAGACGACCTCCATAAGTTAACGCTTCTCCAATATCAATCTTCCAGATCCTGAGTGAGGGTGGGTACATTAATACAGTTTTATGAAAATAACCTAAAATGGCGAAAATAATGTCCTGATTTTTAAATTAATTACCTCGTAAAAAAATTTACTACATTAATGAAGTAAAAAATAAACTTTGATAAGCTTTATTTTCGCATCTCAATTTTATTTTTAAAAACATTTTAACCCTGCGAAATGCACTTTGTTAAATTATATGCAGTTTTGTAACTATTAAATAATAAAATCATTATATTAGAGACAATAAATCGTTTAACTGAATGCATCTCAAATGTGATAATATAAAATTCTTGACGATTTGTTTATTTTTTAATTTTACATGCGATGCACGAATAAACAATTTATTAACTTGACTGTTTCACGAATAACAGTTACGTCAACTTTATTTCATTAAAACTAATTATACCTTCATAAATACGTTTAAACTTTAATTGCTCCATGAGTTTGCTATCTAATCTAAATAGTTTACATCTTTAAATTGTTTGAGATAAGAATTTTCGTATTAAACTAAATCAGACACATATACGAAACTCGGTAAGATAATAGAACGGTTGTAATATGTGTATACATATTATAACCGTTCTATTATCTTGGTCTATCCATCAGTATTCACTTCAATGTAATTGCTGTTATAATCTACTTATGAATTTTGCTGACGAAAATGACCCGCGGTTCTACGAGTGATCCATCTAATAACTTCAAATGACTTATTTCAGTTCGGAATAAAAAATATTTGTGAAAAGTATTTATAACGAAAAATATAATTAAGTTGACTGAACTGAGTTGAAAAATATGTTTTAGTTGACTTTCACCCGCATCCAAAGAGGGTTGCGCGGACCTGTGGTGTAAATTCTTGCTCAAAGGATGCCGTATATCAAAGCACTCTAATGAAATCCCTTACTGAATAAAACAGGAACATGCGAAAAAGCGTTATTAAAAAGATGGGTTCTTCATACATACAAGTGGCGGTTTTAGGTGCAATTCATCAATATTTCTATTCTACTAAGCTTATACAAACAAACACGGCACTAGTTAGGATGAAAAACACTACACCACAATGCGCCTATAATTTCGATAGTTACAGCGCCTTTCAAACTGGAACACAGTAATATTTGCATACTACTGTTTGAAGGCAGAATTAGGAGCGGTGATACTTGTCTGGATGGTCTTTTACAAGTATACTACCACCAGCAAAAATACTAATGCACATGCCCTCCAAGTATAGAGAGAAACAAGTTTCATCGTAAGAAATATAAGCATTATTCAGAAATATTTTTGAAAAGAATTAGAAAGTTTACTCTTGGCAATACAAATTTAAAAGACATAAACTTCTTTGTGATCATTACCATATTTTATTATATGTGTAAAAAGCCTTTCCGGTAAAAACTTTTTAGCGGTGTAACGCGCCGTGGAAGGAATAAGAAACGCCATATTATTAAATATCGGACCGTTGTAAAACCAGCTTAGTCAATTAACATAAAAAATACCCGTACAGTTAGTCACGCTTTCCGCTACCAATCTGTCAAAACTTTCAATAGCTTTTATTGCTTTACAATAAGGATTCCACGACTAGTCCTTCCGGTTAACATGCTTTATATTTTAAAACTATTAGAGTTCTTCTACCGTTACGATGAATTCAGAGTAATAGTGATATTTAAATTAATCTCTTAGAATATTAAAAAATTTAAAACTACTGTTTAATTTATAATCATTAGTGGATATAAAGACAGATTTATATTAAAGCGAAATATTTTCCAGTTAAACCTAAATTCCTGGTCTTTCGTATAATATGTAGTTTGTATTCAGATCAGGTAAGAATTTAGAGATTCCGTCTCGTGTAGAAATTTTACCTTTATGCCGGCACGGTGCGAAATGCGATGAAGTCTGAATTGACGACGATATATGTTCAGTCGTTTAATATTTGACAATGGCACTGTGGCAGTGAATTGAAACAATCTTATTTCCGTTGAAATTTTGTTGACGGAAGAAAGTTTTGTATTAAATTTAATCCAAAAATTAGAAAAGTGATTTACACAAACATTGATTAATAGCCACAAGTTCTCAAATAAAGACGCTATACCTGACACGACGTAAATTGACGAGTGTGTAGCTATTACCGATATGAGGCTAACTCAAAATAAGGTTTATTTACTTTCTCTTACTATGTAACCACCTACTACTACAAATAATTTTTACCAACTTTTCCATATCTTTCTACTTTCTTTTGAAAGATTCTATACTTTTGAAGTAAATTTTAGCTTTTCGTAAACAAGTTAATGGCATTTGTGGTCGTTCACAAGAGGTGATAAGTTTTTATGTGATACCCAGAACGCAAAGAGTACACTTATATTTATATATATACTAGCTGACCCGATAGACTTCGTTCTGTCAAAAAAAAATTGGAATGTTCTTTGTTCCTGCCTATTTTATAGCCGGGGCAAAAAAATCTCCTGAACAGAACCGTCACCCTGGTTATGGGCGGTGTGTGGGGTTCAGCACTATAATATATATTCATCTAATAACTAATATTTAAATATAAGTGGGTTCCAGAAGAGTGGCCAAAGTTATAATTAAAGTACATAAGTTATATTTACTATAATAATTTTTTAGGAACAAATGAATGTCACATTCCAATACTTTTTGACAGAATGTAGTCTGTCAGGTCCGCCAGATGGTAACACGGTTTGTGCTCGACTAATGTATTGACGTGAAAACGAATGCATTTTGTCGCGCGCCGGAACTAAAACAAAAGAAATAATATCGCGAAGCCGACCAAATTGAAAATCAGTATGGTGGGATCTTTAGCTCTTACATTTTGTGTCAATTTATGTTATTATTTCATTCGTTTTAATTTAGGCACGCGGCGTTAGATCAAATAAATTGACTCTTTGGCGTTACGAACGCACCTACATCGCTTTTTTTTTCAGAGTTTAAAGCCCCGCTATTTGATACGGAGCAGTCACCTACATCGCTTAGACAGCAGTGAAAGCTTGTAATTCAATATGAACTTTTGTTTGTTTGTTTCTGGTTTCTGGTTACTGGTTTCTGGTTTCTGGTTTCTGGTTACTGGTTTCTGGTTTCTGGTGACTGGTTACTGGTTACTGGTTTTTGGTTACTGGTTTCTGGTTTCTGGTTACTGGTTTCTGTTTTCAAGTTTTTGGTTTCTGGTTACTGGTTTCTGGTTACTGGTTTCTGGTTTCTTGTTTCTGGTTTCTCTGGTTTTCTGGTTCTGGTTTCTGGTTTCTGGTTTCTGGTTCTGGTTTCTAGTTTCTGGTTTTAGTTTCTGGTTTCTGGTTCTGGTTTCTAGTTTATAGTTTCTAGTTTCTGGTTTCTGGTTTCTCTGGTTTCTGGTTTCAGTTTCTGGTTTCTAGTTTCTGGTTTCTGGTTTCTGGTTTCTGGTTTCTAGTTTCTAGTTTCTGGTTTCTAGTTTCTGGTTTTGGTTTCTGGTTTTTGGTTCTGGTTCTGGTTTCTAATTTCTGGTTTCTAGTTTTGGTTTCTGTTTCTGGTTCTGGTTTTGGTTTCTAGTTTATAGTTTCTGGTTCTAGTTTCTGGTTTTTGGTTTCTAGTTTTGGTTTCTGGTTCTAGTTTATGGTTTATAGTTTATGGTTTCTAGTTTCTGGTTCTGGTTTCTGTTTCTGGTTTCTGTTTCTAGTTTCTAGTTTCTAGTTTTGGTTTCTGGTTTCAGTTTCTGGTTTATGGTTTCTAGTTTCTGGTTTCTAGTTTATAGTTCTAGTTTCTGGTTTCTTAGTTTCTGGTTTTCTAGGTTCTGGTTCTGGTTCTGGTTTTTGGTTCTAGTTTTCTGGTTCTGGTTTCTGGTTTCTGGTTTATGGTTTCTGGTTTATAGTTTTGGTTTCTAGTTCTGGTTTTGGTTTCTGGTTGCTGGTTTCTGGTTTATAGTTTCTGGTTTCTAGTTTCTGGTTTCTGTTTTCAAGTTTTTGGTTTCTGGTTACTGGTTTCTGGTTTATGGTTTCTGGTTTCTGGTACTGGTTTCTGGTTTCTGGTTTATGGTTTCTGGTTTCGGTTTCTGGTTTCCTGGTTTCTAGTTTCGGTTTCTGGTTTCCTGGTTTCTAGTTCTGGTTTCTGTTTCTGGTTTCTGTTCTGGTTTCTAGTTTATAGTTTCTGGTTCTGGTTTCTGGTTTCTGGTTTCTAGTTTCTGTTTCTGGTTTCTGGTTTCTGTTTCTGGTTTCTCTGGTTTCTAGTTTCTAGTTTCTAGTTTCCTGGTTTCTAGTTTCTGGTTTCTTGTTTATAGTTTCTGGTTTTCTGGTTCTGGTTTCTGTTTCTGGTTCTGGTTCTAGTTTCTAGTTTCTGGTTTCTAGTTTCCTGGTTTCTAGTTCTGGTTTCTGTTTCTGGTTCTGGTTTCTTGTTTATAGTTTCTAGTTTTAGTTTCTGGTTTCTAGTTTCTGGTTTCTAGTTTCTGGTTTCTATTTCTGGTTTCTGGTTTCTGGTTTCTAGTTTTGGTTTCTGGTTCTAGTTTCTGGTTTCTGGTTCTAGTTTCTTCTGGTTTCTGGTTTCTCTGGTTTCTGGTTCTGGTTTCTTCTAGTTTCTTCTGGTTTCTAGTTTCTGGTTTCTATTTCTGGTTTCTTCTAGTTTCTGGTTTCCTGGTTTCTGGTTTCTGGTTTCTAGTTTCTGGTTTCTTCTGGTTTCTGGTTTCTGGTTTCTGGTTTCGGTTTCTGGTTCTGGTTTCTGGTTTCTGGTTTCTGGTTTCCTGGTTTCTGGTTTCTGGTTACTGTTACTGGTTACTGGTTCTGGTTACTGGTTACTGGTTACTGTTACTGGTTACTGGTTACTGGTTAACTGGTTACTGGTACTGGTTACTGGTACTGGTTACTGGTTACTGTTACTGGTTACTGGTTAACTGGTTACTGGTACTGGTTACTGTTACTGGTTACTGGTTACTGGTTACTGGTTCCTGGTTACTGGTTACTGGTTACAGGTTTCTGGTTACTGGTTACTGGTTACGGTTACTGGTTACTGGTTAACTGGTTACTGGTTACTGGTTACTGGTTCTGGTTACTGGTTACTGGTTCCTGGTTACTGGTTACTTGGTTACTGGTTACTGGTTACTGGTTACTGGTTACTGGTTAACTGGTTACTGGTACTGGTTACTGGTTATGGTACTGGTTACTGTTACTGGTTACTGGTTACTGGTTACTGGTACTGGTTACTGGTTACTTGGTTACTGGTTACTGGTTACTTGGTTACTGGTTATGGTTACTGGTTACTGTTACTGGTTACTGGTACTGGTTACTGGTTTCTGGTTTCTGGTTTCTGGTTACTGGTTACTGGTTACTGGTTACTGGTTCTGGTTACTGGTTACTGGTTACTGGTTAACTGGTTACTGGTTACTGTTACTGGTTACTGTTACTGGTTACTGGTTCCTGGTTACTGGTTAACTGGTTACTGGTTACTGGTTCTGGTTTCCTGGTTTCTGGTTACTGGTTACGGTTACTGGTTACTGTTACTGGTTACTGGTTAATGGTTACTGGTTCTGGTTACTGGTTCTGGTTTCTGGTTCTGGTTACTGGTTACTGTTACTGGTTACTGTTACTGGTTCTGGTTTCTGTTTCTAGTTTCTAGTTTCTAGTTTCTAGTTTCTAGTTTCTAGTTTCCTGGTTTCTGGTTTCTAATTTCTGGTTTCTAATTTCTGGTTTCTAATTTCTGGTTTCTAGTTTCTAGTTTCTAGTTTCTAGTTTCTAGTTTCTAGTTTCTAGTTTCTAGTTTCTAGTTTCTAGTTTCTAGTTTCTAGTTTCTAGTTTCTAGTTTCTAGTTTCTAGTTTCTAGTTTCTAGTTTCTAGTTTCTAGTTTCTAGTTTCTAGTTTCTAGTTTCTAGTTTCTAGTTTCTAGTTTCTAGTTTCTAGTTTCTAGTTTCTAGTTTCTGGTTTCTAATTTCTGGTTTCTAATTTCTGGTTTCTAATTTCTGGTTTCTAATTTCTGGTTTCTAATTTCTGGTTTCTAATTTCTGGTTTCTAATTTCTGGTTTCTAATTTCTGGTTTCTAATTTCTGGTTTCTAATTTCTGGTTTCTAATTTCTGGTTTCTAATTTCTGGTTTCTAATTTCTGGTTTCTAATTTCTGGTTTCTAGTTTCTAGTTTCTAGTTTCTAGTTTCTGGTTTCTAATTTCTGGTTTCTAATTTCTGGTTTCTAATTTCTGGTTTCTAATTTCTGGTTTCTAATTTCTGGTTTCTAATTTCTGGTTTCTAATTTCTGGTTTCTAGTTTATGGTTTCTAGTTTATAGTTTCTGGTTTATGGTTTCTAGTTTATGGTTTATGGTTTCTGGTTTCTAGTTTCTGGTTTCTAGTTTATAGTTTCTGGTTTCTAGTTTCTGGTTTCTGGTTACTGGTTAATGGTTACTGGTTAATGGTTACTGGTTAATGGTTACTGGTTAACTGGTTACTGGTACTGGTACTGGTTATGGTTACTGGTTAATGGTTACTGGTTATGGTTTCTGGTTTTTTTTTTTTGATGCCACATAATAAAAAAATTAAATATAAAAAAAATACCAAAAAATAAAAAGAAAACATTTTGGTGTGGGCAACCCTGATCACTAAGGGGTTTGAAAAATAGATAGTAACCGATTCTCAGACCTACTGAATATGCATAAAAAATGTTATAAGAATCGGTCAAGCCGTTTCGGAGGAGTTAGGGAACGAACATTGTGACAAGAGAATTTTATATATTAGATATAAGGTTGTCAAATATCTCCCTTCCGCTTTTTTGCTCTTTATTCAATGGTTTGTTGACTAACTCCCATCTCCTGGGCGATGTCACGAGATGCCACATGCCGGTCTAACTCGATGTAGTCCATGATTTGATCGGTATTTGTCGTCACAGGTCTTCCGCCGGCTGGCTTATCCATGGTGTCGTTTTCACCGGCTCTGAATCGTCGAAACCATTCCTCCGCGGTTCGAAGTGATAGAGTACCATCCCCCAATACACCATTTATCTCACGGAACGTTTCTCTAGCGGATTTGCCTTTAACGAAGGAAAACTTTAAAATAGCGCGAATTTCGGCGTTAGTGAACTCCATGTTTACACGTCTATAACTGTTGAACGGAATATCCAAACTAATTATGCATAGCGTCGTTTTGTAGGTTATGTCAAGACCTTTCAAATTATGTATAGTATTGCTAGATACGAGCTCTGTAGCGCTTTGTACATAGCCGCGAAATTCAAAAGACAAAAAGGCGGAAGGGAGATATTTGACAACCTAATATTAGATATACATACATATATACATTCAAAATCTATATGTATTGTGTATCTATATGTATATGCATTTAAAATGACTTGATAATTAAGGAAAATACTAAGTGGAAATTACTCCTATAATAATCCATAGAAACTTTTGCCCACAATTAAGAATTTTATATCCGTTTTATATCCTTGATAAAAGGGTCAAACTTTCACCAAATGAGTGAAAGACTACTTCATAGGATCATTTCTATAGCAAGTTCTTCACGAGATCATATGAGTGAATGCCTCGATTTCCAACGGTGGGAATATTGTTAAACAGTGAGCTGTTCATAATTATTACTGTAATATTTTTTTTTAAATTAAAACAAAAAAATTTAAGAGGCGTTGATACACATTCACTTTAAAGGACATGTATGTCATTAAAAACACAAAAATCATTAACGGGAAATATGGGGACTTCTGAGGTTCGAACAGGATGTCATTGTCAATTTTATACTATTAATTTATTTAACAAAAGTTTCGGCCGAAAAATAGACGCTTTAAATTTTAATATACATTCATAGATGGCATTTTGTTTTCGGAGTGGAACATGGTTCTATTAACTACATGTGATATAGATGCGGATTCCTGCTATACTATAGCGTATAACTGGAATCTACTTTCAATCTACAGTTACAGTATTGAATGAAGCAATTGTAATATTTGCACTGCATTCGCTAGTATTTATTTGCATATGGGACAAAAGCCGACATCGTCTGCTATGAAGTGAAGGTTATTTGTGATGTGTTCTGTTTTAGAACATGTTTAAGACTTTTAACATTTTTGTTTATTAGCTAGCCTACGTCGACCTCGGATATGTTAAAATTGGAATTAGACTAAGTAATAAGTCGATACAAAGAAGCGTAATTAAAGAAATTCATTTAATCCATTACTAATAAAAGTACATAATTATACATATAAAAGTAGGAGTATGCATATAAACACACAAAAGTAATAGATAAGGATTCACTAGTCTATTATTATATATTTTTAAAATGAATAGCAGTAATAGTTTTATTAAAGTTTTCTAAGATCTAAAAATACTTTTACGAGTTAACAATATATAATAAGGATATGAGATCATCTACTGTGAATTACCATAACATAACACTTGATGTGCGCAAACTGAAAAACTACTGAGAACATGGAGAGAATACTAATGATCTCTTCCAGATCAAACTGTACATCGCTCCGCAACGGATAAAGACCTAGCAACATTAAAAATTCGCGCATGGCTTCCATTACTTTCTTACTATACCTAATCTAAATATTTTTCATCAAAGAAATTATCTTTAATGAAAGCTTGACACGAAGAGTCTAAAAATGACCTTAAATTACATTGTAACTTACTAATAATTCGTTACATTCGTCTTTACAAAAGATGTCATATTAGCATATTTGTGCGAAAAAAATTATATGACATTTTAAAGTAGACAACGATTAAAGAAGATTAATTACGCTTGACAGATGCTGCCAAAGTATTTGGAAAAGGTCAATGATAAGCAAAGGAAACTCATTTAAATACATTAAATGAAGTCATTCACTTAGAGCTTGTTATCACTAATACGGAATTATTAACATCCTCAAAAATATAACATTTCAATTACGCTAAAAGATATTTAGAAGTTATAACGGCTTTCAAAACTGTATACAATATTAACTAAAAGTAAATATACCTGAACTTAAGCATTGTTAATTTGATGAATTGTCATCAAATTATAATTAATAATGCTAATAAAAAATGTATAATAAAAGAGGTTACAACCTTAATCAATATTTAGGTTGTAACCTTTCACTTCATCGCAATAATAAAGAACAATTTGCTTTAATGAAAATAAATAACAAGACAAATAACTCCTTTCACATTGCACAAAACAACTGTTATGAAATCATTAAAATTAGGAATAGTATAAAGAAATCTTCGAAAGAAAAAATTGACGGTCTTTGATAAAGATACTCAAAAATACTAAAAGAGACAAAATATCTTCCATAGTAGACAGGCAAATGTTTGTAATATGAATCTTACGCGTGGCATATTTAATTTTCTCTCAAGGTAGCTAACATCTACCTATCTAAAAATTTGTGAACTTAACAGAAATACTTAATAAAGATACTATATTTAGACTATTTCTATTCATCAATACCTAAAATATAAAAAAGAAAATTAACAAACCTATTTCTTCTTATTTCATAAAAAGTACGTTGTTGTCAACCAATCAATAGGATTTTCATGAAAACAAATGTAATAAAGATTCAATAATAGAAATAGTAGAAAGTGTGACTCAAAAGCTTGATGAGTTGCTTCTGTTAAAATATGTTTAAGCGGCAAGTAACATTAACCAAAACAGTGGTAGTACAAGTAACATAACCAAAATAAATTTAAATGATTTTCAACTTTTACATTTCAAAGCTTAATTTTCTTTATGCCTTTCTAAGTGAAGAAACATGTCATGATGGTTCTAGTTCATGGAATCAAGATTAAATTTAAAGTCATTTCATTAGTCACGGACCAGCTCAGACAAATACGTGTATTTAAAAAACGGAACAGCGGTTTTATATATTGTATTTTTTTATTAAAATTTAATTTACTTCGTTATTTCATTCCACAAGAAGAAATATTAACACAAACCTTCTTATAAAAAATGACAAATAAAACTACAACATTCAACAAATAAATTATCTTGAACATCAAACAATTTTTAATTTATTATGTTTGCGTAATCCAAATTTCAGAGAACAATTTTTTTTGTGTTTGTTATACTTATTCTGTAAACCCACGTCAACGAAACAACTTTATAGTAAAAATAAGCATCTTGGTATTAAAAAAAATATAACAGAAAGGAGTTTGAAAAAAACAACCTGCAAAAATACCATCACACTTTATTACAGTTAATAAATACTAAACACTAAGCAAATATTCTAGGGTCAAATAGGGTCTATTAGCATAAAACCTATTTGCATTAAAACCCAAATAAATCATGTGCTCAATACATAAATGTCATAAAGTGACAGACTTTTGTTGTAAATTACAGTTTACGATTCAATGTAAATAAGACATTTACTGTTTGTACTTTAAAAATCATGCAGTTGTTTACAATATTTACCTGCAACTTTTTTTTACGCTATAAATCACACACAACACACACGCAAGTGAAATAACACTCCATTTGGTGATTCAGGAACAAAATCCATTTCAAACTATAGCGGGATACACATTGATATAAATATAAAACATAACTATTACAACACCAAGTTTAATAACCTTAAATAGCTAATATTCTTCTAAAATACCTCACATATAAAATTTACTGCTAGACATGTTTTAAATAATCATTAACAATTAAGACAGACAATAAATAAACCTGCACTATAAATTAAGGAAGTGCCAAATTCAATTCTCTAATCTTTAATTTATTAACAGCACATCAATTTACAGGCTCCCAACGTTTACTTTTTCATTTAGTTCCAGTATCAGTCGCGGGCTTTTATAGATAATAATTATGTCTCAAAATTAACCTTAGGGTCTATAACTCTTTCCTTAACAATTCTGTATGCTGTAGATATTATATGTGGAATTTTAACCAATCCAACAAACAACACACCAAAAATGCTTTGTAAATTGATCACTGTTATTAAACAGCACTTTTTAATATTCTTTTTCCGTTACTGTCACAATAATACTATTAGTTAAATATATTTGTATGTTGATTGATACTCTTGTTTCATCATCATCATTTGCTATCGCTGTCATAAAAACATATTTTTCTTGAAACCATGCGGTTGCATTGACATGTCTTCTTAGTGATTGTAACAAAGATATGAAAGTACAGAATAGCTATTGCTGTTTTAAAATTTATGAATGTATGTACAATTATTTGGGTTGGGACCGTTGACTAATGTAGTATCATTAAATTTAATCTTGATATTCGATAAACGAGAACTATTAGGACACGTTTCTTCACTTAATAAAGCATCATTAAAATTAAGATGTAAAAAAAAGCTGATTGTCCGTAGAAATTGCGGGTTAAAAGAAACAATTTCCTTTATCTCTTACGAATAAATCTATCCTGGCTAATGTCCTTAATCATTAGAATATTTCATAACGAAAGCTAGATAGTCATTAATATTGTCCAATGAAAATTTGAATTGTTTTTTTATAAGTTAATCAACATATATAATAATAACACAAAATTTCAACAACTTACCTCTGAAATGGCATAACAAGATATAGACTGTTAAACAATAAACGTTTGAACCGACTTTTAAATAGTAGCAATGGTAATCGATCAAGACTTGCTTAATTAAGATATAATTTTGCTGATCCATTTTAGGTTGACTATTCGCTGATGGTAAATATAAGTTGCCAGAGAAGATTTGTGCCACTATTTCTGGCGACAAACAGAGTGCAAACATTACTGTCTTTCAGTTTAGGGCGCTTGTGAAGTTACAGGGATAATGTATGTGAAAACGTTGTCTCCAGGCGAAGGGCACAATGTAGTTCTGTGTACTATAGCATATGATCCTGACTACCGCCACAATATGAGCTGATAACTGCCACGCCTGATAACTGACTTTATTAGGAAAAAACGATCAGTTATCGAATTAATTCAAAACTGTGTTTGTTTTTGTTACATTTTATTTCCGAGCAATACACAAAATTCAAGTTTCTCGATACACGTCAGCAAATTTAATGTATTAGCTCCACGTTAAGGTCCGAACTGCAAGGTCATTGTACCTGACGATCAGAAACATATCCTTCCATTTTAAATTGCACCTTGTAATTCCTGTCCCTCCCGTTGCCTTCGAAGAACGCGCAGCAATACAAAAATGTAACCGTGACTCTTTCGAATACCGCTATCTTTATTTTAAAGCACTAAGATAAATATTACGACATAATACTTTCATCGCAAAATGGAAATATTAAAACTGCGCATTCCTTATTCGGTAATTTAATAACTCTCACGATGTGTGTTCTCAAATTTGATGTTAAAAAGCATTAATGTTTATTTGTTAAAAAATAAATGACAAATATGAATAAATCAAAGTATCTTTATTCTACTTGCATACCCCCATACACTTTTATATGAAATATGAGTTTGATTTATTTCAATTTAGAAATTACATTATTGTATTCAGCATTCAAATGAGACATCTCTCTAATCCCACTTGGCCTGTGCTGGGGAAAAGAGATTTTGATTATCTCCTTGTGACAAAAAGCAAAAAGTCCTAGTGGTGGAAACGTTAAGTGGGCTGTTTACAATGAAAGATCTATTCTACAACATAAATTTTAACAGATGTCGAATTAATTCAAACGTAATTTACTGTAATGGCCTAAAACTGTTAACGAAACAAAATAAATAAAATAATTCATTTGCTGCGTTACGGTTTTCTGATTTCCATTTGATTTAGGTTCAAAAGAACTATTTATTATACTTTGCCGTCAAAGTATCGCTTGTGTACCTCTTAAAAGTTGTTCGAAACTAAGTTGAATGCCCCTTTTTACTTGTAGCATTAATTTTTATTTATAATTCTGCAGTTCCATCTATTTTACTAAACGGAAAACAATATACAATTCTCTTTTTTATTTGCCTAATGTATCATATATTTTATAGAGATATGATGGAGTAACGGTAAATAAATAAAAACGCGATAAAGCTGTATCTTCTATTAACATGTCTTAAACTTTTGAATAAATGCCAATAAAAGCATTCTTAATATGTTTAACATTTTTACGACAATGTCCTCTTGGCCTATTTCCGGGAAATACGACACTATAATAAATTTAACCGTAAAGCAAAATACCTTAATAGAATTTCGTATTCGAAGTGTTTTATACGAGCTCATCACAAATCTTATCACAGGTGTATCTAAGAATTTTAAACAAGCATTAGAAATAGAGGGCCGACTAGAGACATAGGAATGAGAGTCATATGCTGCTACTGCTGAAAGCTGAAAAAAACTATGAAGTATTACATTGTTCGAAGTTTAACGCGGTGTTTACCTACTAATATTTTGTAGTTTCGGGCTACCAAAAGTAGGCCTAAGGTAAAGGTTACTTTGCCAGTCGTAGAAGCCGACTAAAAGGGTTTTCTGATTCGCGGACTTATAAGGTAGAGCCGGGGTTGACATGTATGAGGTAGTCTCGTATTTGTCGTAGCAAAGGTCCTGGGTAAGGTTACAGCCCTTCCCCAGTCGTGTTTAGGCGTAGTGCAGGAAAGCACCAGTGTGTTCCCTATAAGGTATCTGAACCCATCGCAACGCAGTGAGGATGACCACCAAAAGGGTTTTAGTAAGTACAAATCCCTCATAACCTTATCTTGTCCCCAGTATCAGGGCAAATAAAATGAATTTAACTATGTAGAATGCGAAACTTTCCCAAGTTTGCTTCTATGAAAATACTAATGTCTACGCACATAGAATATGTATTTTATTTTGTTTTGTTCGTGTCACACAAAGATCGCTATCTGATAACCTACTCCTACTAGTATAAAGTAGAAAAGTATTTCAAATTTGTACCGATAATGCTTCAAAGGCAGTGCTATATATATTCTATGTGTGTATGACGAGTTAATTATTTAACACTATTATTTTAAAACGAATATAAAACTAATGATTATCCCGCAGCCTTTTTGAAAGTACAGAATAGTCTTAAAAATTATACGTTACTCTCTTCTTTTGTTTAATAATACATTTATAAAATCATTTTCTTCAATTTTGGGTTCAGCAATTATTAGGATTTTGAACAAAATACCTCTACGTTTAACTCAAAACCATGAACTTTAATAAATTCTATGAAAAGACTCATGTTTTTACTATGAAAACCCACGCATAGCTGTGTCAATTGTAATTTATCTTCAATTTACATGACAGATTCATTTAATAAGTGTCAATTACCTAAAATAATTTACATGAAGTAAACATATATCTCCAAATTAAATAAAATGATACAAGTATCCATTACTACGCCCAAGATCTTTGAAACAATCTTTTTCCTGGCTTTCAGGTATACATGCAATTTGGAAAAACCAACTGATGCCTTTGTAACGCATTATTTATTAACTTTAATTTCATTTTATTAACCAATTTTATCATACTTTTTTTGTTATTACCTGACGTTCCCAAATTGCAATGATAATTATGTTGTCTCTACAATGCTGTGTATACATCGTAACTTGCTCCTCTTTTAAAAGGCAATAATTCTTATTAAGTATCATTTGTCATCTAGTAAACCTTAGTCATGTTGTTTTATTGAGTAAAAAAAAACATTCACTTCCGAAAACAGCCATGAAATTTTTCATCTCATAAATAGTCAATTTTATTTTCTAGAAATGTTAAAAAAGCATTGTTCTTTTATAAAGGCATTATTTTGACGATTCACGATCTTGCATTATGCAAATAAGTGATAATATTAAATAACTTAAAGCATTTAAAAAACATAATATTTACCTTATATCTATAAACTTAGTACATGGACCGGCAACGTATTACTCTCGGATCACCACCTTTTTATATGGGATCTATGTAATATATAAACAAGTCAAAACGGAACTATCTTTAGCTCAAACCTCTCTTACTTGTAGAGCCCGTAGGAGCATAGCGAAAATTCAATTAAGTTTGCAAGTTTAATCCTCTTCTATACACGAATAAACAAAATAAAATCTCCTGTAATAGAGATATAAAAAATACCAAAAATGTCAAAGGCCGTATGTTCCGTTAATAATGGACATTAAGTTCATATAGCATATATATACAGACATGTAAATGCGGTGCTCGCCCACGTGCTGACATTAAACAAAGGCGAGTTTGAAAAGTTAAAGTCATTTGCGTGTTTTACCTTTTAGTCAAACATTCAAACAAACAAATTAATGCATATAAAAGTCTACAGCTATTTTCAACGTTTGAATCTCTCTCGCTTTTCTCTTATTTTATATATTAAATAGTATATAATGTATAAAAATAATTACTCCCTCGTCCCATAAAAGATACGCAACAACCTAAAAGGTAGAAATGAAGCCTGAACGAAACATTACATTGCGCCAATCTTAAGACAAAATGGCTATCTTTAATACAAGATTTCTTCAATTATAAATAAAGAAAATTGAGTACTTTCTTCTGTTCAGTTCTATTTCATGTTTTGCTATTAAGGAGTTATTAGTTTTGATGAGAGTTTAAGAATTGTTTAACATACAAGAACAATTACAATTTATACATACTCAATGTCGCACTGAGGTCACGTTAATGAGAGAGATTAAGTGTAACAAAGATATGCATATTACCTTTTTTTAACCGTAAACTAGCACTATTTTGGTTTACAACAAATTCTCATTCATCCATTTTGAAATCAATATGATTGATTCCGGCTACTATAAATGAAATACCCTATTAACATTTTGGATATAATTATATACATGTAAATATTCATTGCTACATAAAATCCATTGAAAACATTTTACATTATCATATCATGTAATTTAAATAAGACTTCAATATAATAATGTTTTAAGGCTGGATTGTATAAATTTTTCGTTAAATTTGAGAATTGTTAACTTACTGAAGACAAAATGTGAAGTCCTTTGGAATTAAATATATTAGTTCGAATTAATATAATATTTTTAAAGTACATTTAATTAAAAAAATTACAAATAACCTTATTATTTATAAAAAAACGTATCTTAGTTTCTGAAAATTCTTTTAAAAATTTGTTTCAAACTCCAAATGCAACACGGGTTTATTATTATATGAATTTAAATGTTTGACGAATATTAAAGCCTGTAATTTTTTTTATTAACGTAAATTTCGTGAAATTAGACCGATTTCGAGCGAATATAAAGATAGATAATATGAAGATTTTGAATACCGTACAATGTTTCATTAAATGTAACATATAGAAAGAGAGAGAGAGAACACGAGATGGAGCATTATCATAACCTGTCGCCAAAGCACACAAACAAAGAAAGGCTTCGTCGCCAAAATCCACACGCACACGGACAGGTTACACCTATATGCCAAATATGTTGCGGTATCCGACGTTAACGTAAGAAGTAATATAAGAGGCGCATCTTCTTCTCTGCACATTTTAGTATTAAAAGCCCGTCGCCATCGAGCGGGGCACGTTAGCGAATTTGAACACGAAACGAACTTAGCCGGCACTGTACGGAGGCTTTATCTTGTGTTGTATATTGACATAGAAGAGAGAATATTTAGCTCCTCGCGGAGGCCTACAAGGCCGACTCCTGCGCCATGGGGCGGGGGTTACAGTTTTATATTTTGGTAAGTTTTTCTTTAAATATTATTTTAATTTGTTATTAAAATATAAAAAATATATTTCTTATTGATAATTATTTTTTTTTAAGTTTAACTTCGTTAAAACAATTTGTTTCTATAATATAAATACATAAAGTCGTCTATTGATACATTTAAAACTTGTAAATTAAACTGTACAATTTTTAATATATATTAACGTTAGATTTATAATAAGTATTTTAATGTGCATATTTTCGTTAACACAATAAATACACATCCTGCTTTTTATGGGATTGATGAAGCAAAAATTAGTTTTTTCAACTACCTTGACCTTTTCTTGGGAGAGGTGTGTTTTGTCTTATCAATATAAAAATGAGTCATCATCCGAAAATATTAAAGTTACAGCAGCTTAAGGCCACTGACAATATATACTTTATGTATATATATTATGACAAAATCGTAAAACCTCGCGTTTATATCATCATTTTTATAATTTACATAATAGTAGTTTTTTTTAGCAAATATGTTTAAAAAAATTTTTTCATAAAGATGTGTAATGACTTATTACGGTACGAATAAATGTTGCCTTTATAAGTTTAAAAATTGGTTATATTCAATGATTTTATTAATTTCATACGCAAGTAAAATATTGAACACTAAAAAAATTAACATTTTGAACAATACCAACGTATGGAAAACTTTTAAAGGTTATATTACTGGTTTGATTTGAAATATTAAGACATTACTCAAAAGTCGCTTTTCGTTATATAATGATAGTAACGTATTTTGTGGCTAACTCATACGATTTCCTTGTTAAAATTGACGATTAATAAAACTAACAAAAATTCCACAAAGAAATAATAAAAATAGTATACTAAATTTGTATACTATACTTGAACAGAAACGTAAAGCTATTAAATATAATTAATGGTACATATTGATTAAGTTATTTTAACAAGGCAAACTTCCGTTTAATAAGCACATCGAATGGTCATTATACTTTTAGCGTAAGCTTTAGGTTTTATTCGTTGTTGTAAATTGTACTCTAATCATGTTTATTAACATTTTAAATTATTTTACCTCTTTTTTTTAATTATTTTCCGACATCGTTGTTTTTCCATTGCAGTTAATTCACATGCAAACCCTATTTTTAAGTTACAATCTCGACATGACATCCTTAAACGAATGATACAATTAATGTATTAAATAAAAACAAACATGAAATGTTCTCTCGGTACTACAAAAACATGTAAGTTGAATGTCCTGTGTAATACGGCAAGACACGATTTAGATGTTGAATATGGGAACTTGTTCCATTAAATTTGGCCAACAAATGACTCACAAATTTAATCTCGCACAAACTTTGAGACATGTTTAACATAATTGCGAAGGTAAAACGCGTCTAAACATTTATTAATCTATGTCATGTTTAATATTAAGCACAATATTAGCGCAATTGTCTAAAAACAATCGGTTGTCAATGAATGTATGCGACAAAAGGTTAAAAAAACCCGGTCTGTCTAAGCGGAAAACGTGTCAGCAGACATAGTAACCGTACCCGTTAGAAGAGTATTGTGTTCTTTACATAATAGATAAATAGTGAGTGTGCCTCCAGCAAATGAGACTGGGTAATACCTTCCGTTAATCACATCAGGATCCATGACCTTATCCTTAAAGTCACAGAAATGAATATCTAACATTTCCATAACGTTACATTATTTATATTAAAGCTCTCCTTTTCTTTAGCCACGGTATTAATAATTTATGTTAACTATTAATATTTATTTTTAGATCATTTGGTAAGATAAATGAATTCATAGTAGTATCGTGTCGTAGAATATTCACTATCAAATTATCATTCCTCGAACTTACAGCATCAAAACAGCAAATTATATTTTTTTCACAAATTATTCAGAAAAATTTAATTTAATTGTAAATATTAATTAACTTCGTTTTCATCTACTCTTAACCATTTTTCCAAATTATATTATCTTTCATGGACAAATCATATCATAAACAAAAAACAAAATCGATAAGTAACCTCCATAAATGTAAATACTACTTACTAATGCAATTCGAGCAAATATTAGATCAAATTGTTTAAATTTGTTTTAGTTCCCTACCATTTAAAATATATTATGGTTCCCTTTGTGAAGATGTATTACTCAAGATTTAAAAATTCATGTACTTTTTCAAAGCATTTAAATAAGTCTATTGATACATTTCTTTTATTTCTAACGACAGTTATTTGTCTACTGTAACTGCGAGATCATTAGTCTCTTTATGTAAAAAAATCTAAGAAATAAAAACGATTATTACAAAAGGACATTGACACGGTGTTGTATTCAAACCTGTGAGTTTCAATGGGCATGCTTGTCAGAATTTGCACCGTGTTTTAGACGTACCTCTCTCTCATTGTATTGTCAATCAAATCTTCGATTAAGAACTTTGAGTGTCACGATTTAACTTACAATATCATAACATAACATGATATTACAGTCATAACTAGTTTGTTTAATTTATCTGCAAATAAATGACTTTGTGTCATCGTCATCGTCATCATTTCGACGTATCGATGTCCACTGCAGAACATATGCCTCATTAAAAAAGGATTTACTGTACTCTACACGCTCGGCATGCAAGTGCTGCTACCTTTATCCTGTATTATTAAAAGGTAATATGTTAAAAATATTAAAAAAATTATAATTTAATACATATACATTTTTCATGCATTCATTATTGAGATATTTATTATATTGTATACATACCCGCCATATTAAAGATCCCGGAGCGCCATTTCGCATAAAATATCTTATACATGCATAATTGTAAAAGATCGTCGGCAAAATTAATATCTTAAAACTTTGAAAAAACGTTAAGTGTCGAGACGAGACTTTGACGAAACGATCTACCGTGACTTTTATTTGCGACATTTAATTTTTTTTTTTTAATTATACACAATATTATTATGACTTAATACTTTCAAATATAGTTAAAATTCAGGAATGTCAAGAGTCCGCATCTAATATTTAATGTAATCATAATGACTCACGCCTATTTTTAATCGAACGCTGACACAAACAATATTCCGGTTGTAAAACAAGAGTTTGGTTAGGTATTGTACGAAGGTATTCACCAAGAGTTTGGAATAGTTTAAAGGTTGAGGATGCGCACCGGCTCACCTTTGGCAGATCATGACGTAAGCATCAGTTCGCAACGGAGGCCTTTTGTAACTCTAAAAACCATGTTTTATAGAAAGCAGGCTTAAAAACGACCACAGTGAAAATCTTAAAAAAATAAAGTTTTTGATCCGTGAAGAGAAGGTATAAAACTCTTATTATTTAAGCATATAAAATAGTATGACCGCCAACTTCCTGATCGAGAGGGAAGTTGGAGGGTAATAATAAAAAAATTAACATAACTCGTTTGCCTAAGCCTTGAGAGTTTTAAATTATTGTGTCATATAC
Source organism: Byasa hedistus (assembly GCA_029286795.1). NCBI lineage: Eukaryota > Metazoa > Arthropoda > Insecta > Lepidoptera > Papilionidae > Byasa > Byasa hedistus. Next base: position 5,958,372 of record JAGSMW010000008.1, read on the forward strand.
CTAATTAAAGATGTGCAATTTAATTTCGCAAGTTTTGTAATTGGCAGGCTATTGAACCGGACTTCTATCGAATGTTCGAAAGCAACATAGTCAAGTTTATAAAAATGGGATCACAGGTTTTTTGCTGCGAGCAATAAACAAGTCTCACGTTTAAAATTTTGCTTCTGGTGTTGTTTGATAGCATCAAACGTTATAATAACATACATGTACGTACTTTGATCGTGATTCTATGATTTACGTCTGTTTTTTAAACTAAATTCAAGACCAAATTGATAGTGTCCTTACAATTAGAAAAACACGTTATCATTAAATTAAACTTATTTTCACTTTATTTGACATTCTAATACATGATGTAAATTTATGTTAGTTAAGTAGTATTTTTTACTGGTTATCATCGTACGATACTCGTAACAATAGTATTATGGGCAAAAATCTTTGCATATATAAGATAATTGGAGGCCTCCTTTCACAGAAGAAAGATTCAAGTCCATTCAAAGCAATTCAAGGGTTAACGGATGTGCCATGTTCACAAAATTATTATTAACTTTTTATCTGTTTGTTACGATTTTAAAATTTACAGATGACTTAATTTAAATGTATCACGTCATAAACCTTAGTGGTTCAAATTTCTGCCACCATCTGAGTGCGTTCTCACGCAAGCTTCTGCGGCACGCAATGTCGCTCAAGGCCCATTTTTTCTGACCCAATCTCAGAAGCCGTCAGACGATTCTCTTAACTTTAAGCATTGTTCCGTAAAATTAAGGCTTTACGAAATCGATGTTCTCAGGTCAAGCCGCCGCCATATAAAGCTTTACAACCGAAAAACTTAATAATAAATAACAAGATGTCTGACATCATGGAAATTCTTTAAGATATGCGAATTGTTAAAGATGTCATTATATTACATAATTATTTCTATAAGTCAAAAAGATTGTTCTTATTACAGGAATATCAAAGTATGTAATTTTACATACTAAATTGATTTGTGATGTCTACCGTAAGTATCTCCTTATTATCTAACGTATCTACATTAGATAATAATAAATTTAATGTGAAATAAAACTGCAAATATAGTAATCTTTGAAACGTTTTCTAAGTTCACAGGTTATATCAAAGCTTCACAATATTTGCAATTTTCTAATACCTTACAATTTACTTATCGTTATTTTTACTGTGTGCTAACTAATTGACCTACTATTTGCATTTAAATAAAATGCTATAAAATAAATTTAAATTTTAATGATCCTAATTGAAATAAAATAAACAAATTAATCATTTTTATCAAAAAATTTATACAGAAGTCCATTAAAAATCGTGCAAATGCTCTAGATTTAAATATTTAAGTAATTTATTCGATAACTTGTTTAAACCATATTCAGTTTAGTGAATGAAACATTTTAGAGATTGGATAAAGTCATTGACTTTGAAAATTAATAAAATTAAACAATAATGTCCTAATCAATTTTACAATTTACGGTATTATTATTAAACATACTGAAGCATTTTAATATAATACTTATTAAAATATAAAGCGTACATAAATAACCTCAAAAGGCACACAGCGGGGCGGCAACATGAAGATTTTAATTCAAATGTTTAAATCGTTAGCAAATGTTTTTTACTAATTCTTGATAGGAACGACATTAGGCCTCCTACTTATATATTATAGTTGTTTAAAAGAAACTTATATAAACTATGAATAAAAGACGTAACGCTAATACATAGGAATAGAGGAATTTATTAATATGTACAGTAAAGCTAAATAATATTTAACTCTTATATAGCAACGTCATAATTTTTTTAAATGTTGAATTTTATATCGTGTGATACATGTTAACTACCGCGCTTGCCTTGTAACACGCAGGTCCCTGGTTCGATATCATATTTTCCGGCCCCTGATATTTTAAACCATCCGCCATAATAGCATTGCTGTGTTTCTGCTGTCAATATATGAGACGGTGTTTTACCAGGTGGTAGGTCTCTGTTGCCGGAGACCGTCTAGATGGGTAGTAGTGTGCAAACATTACTGTGTTCCGGTTTGAAGGGCGCTGTAGCTAGTGTAATTACTGGGGTAACGAGACTTAACACCTTATGTCTCAAGGCGACGAGCGCAATGTGGTGCAGTGTGTACCATCTTAACTAGCACCACGTTGTCATTAGCAAGCGTATCACTTACCATCAGGTGAACGTCTTACTCGTCTCGTCGCATAGTAGTATAAAAAAAAAGAGAGCCAAAGTATTCTGGACGGGCTCGCTTCACCATCTACGGCCTCATTGACACTTAGGACCATGCGAAATAGAGATCTAATGTTAATCGTTTTCGATAAAAAATATATTAAATTAAATTAGTCAAAAAGCACTTTCACGCGTGCACTGGTCTGCTTTAAGATACAATTTACAGGCTATACCGGATGCAAGCGACCTTCGTCAGTTTGTTCAACCATTTAACGATTAAATTCGCGTCCAAACATAAGAGAGTGTGTGACATAATCCGCTGGCGTCATGTACCGCACCTTGACATATTATACTAAGCATCAGCGTTGGAACGACTTCGAACTTTGACTTTGTTAGTTTAAATGCGATTGCATTACAAAAAAAAAACCGATGACATCAATAATCTATTATTTCCTTGCATATTATATTATAGAAGCATGGGCAGATTTTCTTGACAATCGTGCCATAATATATCAAACACTGATTTGTAAATAAAAATAATAACCCGAAAGTAGAAAGAATATATAAAATTGTTAACACAGTTCTAAATTGCACGATTTACCTTATTAGTACAAGTTTAGTTCACTACCAGGACTGCCTTTTTTGGATTAAACAAAATAAGGAAACTTTGATTTATTATGCAGAGTATTCGGCCATCAGTGCATTCCAACGAAAAAAACGTACAAATGTGTCTGGAAGCGGTTAAGTTAAAAGGAAAAGAGATTAAATCTCGTGTTATAAAATTGAGGTCCTGTTTTAGCCGGATTTCTCTGCGATTTCAAGGTAGTTGTAGGCAAGTACACTGCCTAGTTATTATTTTAAACAATACTCTTTATTCATTACATAAAATATTTAACATAAAATGTTAAATTAAATCCTTTTTATTATAACGGGCCATCAGATAGTTTTTAAGGGTATAAACATCTCTATCCCATAATAAACTACGATATTTGATTAATATGGAATAATTATGTATGTTAACACAAAAAGTGATAAATAATTTTTTGAATTATCTTCTAGACAGTTAACGTTACATGTAACAGACAAATTTATTAAAAGAAAAATAATAGACAAACGCTTCGAAATTCGCAAGAAAACGACGTTGCCAGATTGTTGAATAATCGCAAACATAAATATGCAGATAGTATGCGGCTAGTTCTCGCAGACATAAATTAATGTCACTTCTGAATTATTAAAACTTGAATAGCAATAGTAATAATAGCTTAATATTTTTTTAATATTATTTGAGGTTAAAATATGTTCGTGTAAATTTTTAGTAGTCATATATTATTCTTGTATTTTCATGTTTATGTATGTATGCATGGTCTATACTAGCGCACCATCCAACTGAACGGCCACTGTTGTTAATTTTATTTAATAATTAAAATTTATATTTATTAAATTAGTGAAATTTCAAATAGATTCAATACATAATCCTTTTATCATAGTACTAGTGTTAGGTTTCTGTTGTCGTAGTCCGCCTAAGGAGGTCCCTCTGCCACTTCTATTTCTGCCGCCAAACAGGACAGTTAAAACTTTACTATGTTCCAGTTTGCAACGCGACTTAACATCTTATATCCAAAGCGACGTGCACAATGTAGTATATTGTTCTAACTAGTGCCACATAGTTATGGGCAGGCGTGTCACTTACCATCATGTGAACGGCTCGCTCATCTCGTCGTTTTGATAAATATTAAAAAAAACTACAATTGGACATCACAACACAAAGCTTTCGTCATCAGCATATTTACTAAATATCATTATCTCCGTCGTTACTATTTTCTTCTTTTACTTTTCTGTTGATGATCGATTGGATAATAATAAAAGAAACAGGTTATTTTAATAATAAAATAAAAGTTATACAGTTTTCTACTTTTATGCTTTAATTTGTGTGTTTCTCTGACATTATTTTCCTTTAAATAACTCTAAATTTAAATGTATTTATTGATAACCGATGCATCCAAAGATTGTCTAGATGATATTGTTCATCAGAATTACACTTCTTGTTCCATAATAATTTAACTTTATGATGTGTTTTTGCAACTTTTAACATGTGAAAAAGTATATTATATTCGTGTTGCGAATATTAGATGTCAAAAATTGCGGTCTTCGAATGCTTACACGTATGTATGTGCGATCAAAGAACATTTACTTCATGAATTTACTTGAGGTTGAAACAATACCGTAGACTGTGAGGTTACGGTCACGGACGTTGTGGACACTCGAAAATATAAACCAAACGCGAGTTGAATTCTAAAAGGACCTCTATTTGTAGAGGCCCGGAACATTAGGAGAATATGCTTAGCAGCGATGGACATGACCGTAATCCTTTCAACACATTTATTTTCACATTTCAAATGCGGTGAAATAAAGCTAAGTGTTTACGTAAGGATATTAACATTTTACGTAATAACAGTAAAATAATCAACAGTTTTGTAATTTATTTTACTATGTCAAGTCATTTCTGTAACTTCAGATGATAAATGAATAATAATTTGAATTGTTAAATAAACCATCAGTTAAGGAGTTTTAGGCGCCTTGATTACAAATTTTGTAAACTGTAATTTAGTAAACATTAAACCAGTCGTGAGTTTAATGTTCTGATTCATTTCTTTCATCTTAGACATATATTTTAAGAGTTATTTAGTTTTAAATAGGTAAATCGATTATGCGATTAAGAAAGTATGTTTAGACGCACCACAAGTACAAAACTCACAAAAAATGTTTTTGTTTTTGTGTGTTAATCGCGTTGATTTCGGATAAAATCGGTCTTACCAAGAAAACTCCTTTCTTCACATCAACAAACAGATCACACATGACCACGTTACCTTAAATCCTCGTTTCAAAAGCTCTTATTCAGAAAAAATTTTAACAGTTTTAAAGCCCTAGAAATTTGTCTTCGTAATATTATTATATATTATAGGTTATTATCTCTTTAAATCTCTCTCTAACGGGACATAAACTTACTCCGAAGCGAGAATAGCCTAATTACTTTATATTATTGTTTCTAAAAACCAAGGTCACAGATTGGAATTCTTTGTTCAACTTTCATTGATAATGATTGTGTACCTTGCACATGGGAAATAGCACATCTATTTGAAACAACAACTAGTCTTAAGTATGATGTTTTTATCCGACGTTGAATCCACCTTTGTCAAATATTCAATAGCGCAACTAAGAAAAACTGTAGTTAATTAAATAGGTACTGGTAATGACTGGATCAATATTAACGAGTATAAATACGTAATAGGCCACCGTTCGCAAATAATACATTAATACTAAGCCTCGTTTTACACATAATGCGCATATTTAATTCATTTTTGGTACTTTTGTACCAAAAATGCCAACCACCTTTTGGTGTTAAAATATTAATGAATCAATATTTGTATTAGCTGAACACATTCAGTTATTGAAATCAGATGAATCATTTACTTTATTTGATTTGTTTGATTAAACATTAACTATTTTATATAACTCGTAAGTAAAGATATTTAATAAATTAGTATGAAACGAACGATATAAAGAGTAATTAAAATAGAATATTTTTCATAGCCATTTTTACATTTTTATTATTTATCTTGTTTTGAACAACTAGAATTGTTTATGCACCGTGTGGTAAGCACAATCCTGACCTAATCAAAGCACCAGCATCATTATTACCACCACCTTCGGGTTTAGTGATTATTGTTTTAAATTATAAAATTTGATTGATTTTAATAAATTGCTACCTATTTCATTTAAGAAGATGAAAAGTATAAAAAAATAATATTGTTTTGAATTATAATCGTTTCATCACGGACCAGCCAAAATTACTTGTCTTTTTCACTGAGAGCCGTATTCATAGGTGACTACTACTTGGACTCGGGCCTTCCCCAAGGGCAGTAAAGGCTATTTCTACATTCACCACTAAACCCGCACCTCTTCGTAACGTACAACTTGTTATGGGCCATTTTTTTTAATACTTCATAAATCTAATGCAAACAATTCAAAATGCTTTCATAAATTTATTGTTGGCAAAAAGATTGCTTATTTCTATCTTGGTTGAAAATCTTTAAAAATGCTTTATAATAATTACGATTCAACCACTATAGTTAAATGTTGTGATTACATTTACCGGTATTGCAATTTAATATTTACATTCACAATAGAGACAAGTACCATCTTGACAGTTTTGCAATTGATTACCAACTAACTACGACAGCTTGATGTGTGACACAAACATAGAAGCAAAAATATTTTTAGCGGCTTCTCAATATTACAACAGTCACATCTGTTAGACGTATTTCTAAAGGATTGCGATAACTCCATGATTGATCGTTTAAAAAAATTTTTTTTTTTGACATTCTCTAAAATTGTTTATCAACTCATTCAAATTTCATTTTAACTTCTTTTTATTTATATATGTATACGTTTGTGTTTCTTTATGTGTATATATATATACTTCAAATTAATTTTCTTTGTCTATCAAATAATGATGAAGAGTAACACTATAGAGTCGCGTACAAACTGACGCCCTTGACTAGTTTCAATAATGACATAATCAAATGGTGCTACTTTTAAGTTTTTGGGCAAATATCAACGATAGAAAACCTGTTTTCGTTATAAAGATTTAAACAAAATTATAGCTTTACTTTACAGTAAAATATGCTCTCCGATTCATAATCATACATTACACATACATAAATGCCAAGTAAATAATAAATATTTTTTACAACTTTTAATACGGGGACTAGGTTATGGAAGGAAGGGTAAATTTTAAGACATTCCATAAACTTTTCTAAGGATGGGTTGCAATAATTCGTATTTCGCAAGGGTACTAACGCAACAGCAACATTTGTTAGCAAGATAGTTTTAAAATTATCACGTTAACGTTAAACAAACTGCACTGAAGTCAGGAATAAAAAACGGTATCGTGTAAATATTCACGAATATTTAAGTATTTTCTTTACCTTTTACTAAGATATTTGAGGCCAGTCACTTCTATTCATAAACTTAAAGGTGCGGTTAACAATAATGTTGAGATGTTTATTGCGAAAAGTACCTAGTCCTAAAGATTTTGCAACGGATACGTATTTACCATACGAACATATGTATTTACAACCATCTTAAATATACTTAGCCGTTTGCTTATGATAGTCAAATACTTATGCATATAATTACTGTATTGCAAAATCCTAATGAAATTAAATTACAACTTTCTTATTATAGGCGTCGCTGGTGATAAGTATAACCAGCGGAGACGCATCAAAAAATGAAACAACGAAAGAAGTCAAAAAACAAGAAAGAAAAGGAAGACAACTTTATGATCAAACATACGATAGTGATAACGAAATAGTAGTCAATATACAAGACGATGAAAAAAACCAGTACTACGAAACAAACTACGATACCAGTAAGTTTAATCTTTATTTCTTTAAAATTATTTTTTTTCTGAGGTATTGTATATAAAAGCATTATTAAGAAAATGATTCGTGCTTTCTAAATTATACAACATATTCCAGTACGAACTTCTTTAATGAAAAAGGCAACTGCTAAACTTTAATGATACGTTTTCGTATTTTAGGTGCATACGGCTTTGGTTACGACGTGGGACCTAATGGTCAGTTCCACCACGAGAATCGCGGTCCAGACGGAGTCACATACGGTTGCTATGGTTATGTCGATCCCGATGGTTACCTCCGTGCGACGCACTACGTAGCTGACAGCCACGGATATCGTGTAGTCGAACCGGAGAAACCAGTTGAAGTCTTTCCCGATGAAAAGCATGAATACGATGAGAAGTAAGTATATCGTTATTATAAAAGATAAATTTCTTGCACCTCGTTCATTAACTTAGATATTCCTATAACTCTTCCTTTAAATTATAGACTAACATAAAATTTTCTACTGCAGTTATTAAGTATAGGTCGATTGAACAGATTTTAAGGAATAAGCTGCATAACCGAATTATTTGGTTTCCTTCTTTTCATAAAAAATTACACCACAATTATTGTTTAACGCAGTTATTTCAATTATAGCTATGTGTCGGGCACAACAGAACCAATACCTGGTCAAACGATACCGTGGAAGAAACTATATTTCCCTAAAGGTTGCGGTCGCACTCCCGGCGGTGTACCGCCAAAACCTCCCCCAAAACCAACTCGTCCACCTCCAACGCAACCACCACCAGACAGCTCCGGACAGAACAGCAACCCTAAGCCCGGAGTTTTGCCACCAAGTAAGTATTAAAATTAAAACACATTGTCTTGAATGAAACTGCTATAACTGGTGTTTAGACCATCAATCCTTCTAAGATTGAACCCTGCCTGTTCCTAACTAAAGGTTAACAATTATTCTTGCTACGTCAGACTATCGTCACAGTTTTACAATGTTTTTAACAGCGTCTGTAATTACATCTTGACAATATATATATACTTAGAATTGCATGTTTGCTTATTTATTATACTATTTGTTTATGTTCAATAAAATTTAATCACAAATATTTCTATGCTAATATTAATTAATATCACTAGTTTGGCGTTTTCTATCAAATTGACCAGATATTCCAGATTAAATAACGTTAAATGCCGCAAATTTACATTAATCAAATTACATATTATGTACTTCAACAATCACAGTTTTGTTTCTATCAAACACACAATTTTAAGTGTTGTAAAAAAAAATTTTTTTTTATGGTTAAACACAAAATATACATAGGGAAATTAATTGTCTCGAGCTACCAACAGACGTCTCTATTTATATAAAAGTAGTATATCCGGCTTTATCTACGAACGATAGTCATATTATAATTTTTTTGGAACTGTATAAAAACTCAATATTTTATGTAATAGTAAGGGTATTCATAACTTTCTAGGTGGAGGTGCAGTAAATGGACCTAACGGCCCCTACAGACCTGGTTATTACCCAGGCAGTCCTGGCACACCAGGCACCCCTGGCACTCCCGGTTCCCCGGGCTCTCCTGGCACTCCAGGTAGTCCAGGCTCGCCAGGAACACCTGGCAGTCCTGGTGGTCCTGGCGGGCCAGGGGGTCCCGGCGGCGAAAATGGACCCTATGGACCGGGCAATAACGGACAATATGTAACAGGAGACAATAACGGGCAATATGGACAGGGGAGCAACAATGGTCCATACGGACCCGGAGGATCGAACGGACCATACAATCCTGGAGGATCTTACGGTCCCAATGGGCCAGACGGCAGTCAGTGTAAGTACACAAAACCATATACGTGTATAAAATACTTAAAAAATGTTTTTGGTGGTACCGTGTTGTGTATTATGTTAATTAAGTAACAATGAGCGATCTTAATGCGCAGCAGAAAGTAAAAATAATTGTTTATGCAGGGCAAGGAGGATATTATCCAGGCACACCAGGCACTCCAGGAACTCCAGGCAGCCCAGGTTCTCCTGGTGGACCAGGCGGTCCTGGAGGACCTGGAGGCCCCGGTGGTCCCGGTGGTCCTGGTGGTCCCGGTGGACCTGGAGGACCTGGAGACATTGGCAGCCCCAGCAGCACGAGCCCAGGTTCTGGAGGCACTTATTACCCTGGCAGTGAACAAGGTAAGGCAAATAATTTTGACATGTAAACTTTATACCATATAAATTTGTGAAACCTTTGATATAGATACTCTGTACGATATATAGTTCTTATGATGTTCAAAAACTATCCTATCTCTTAAAAATATTAATATTATAGGAATTAAAAATTAATCCTGTTAATCATGTTGTATTATTGCAGGACAAGGCGGACCCAACGGTTCAGGTGGTTCCGGCGGTCCCGGTTCCGACGGTGGATACTACCCAGGACAAGGTATACAGCCTCTAATACCGAATAACTTAAAATATTTTACATTCAGTAAAATTTGTATTTATCAATATTATTTATGCTATAGCATTTATAAATAGTATACATAAACTATAATATTAACCTGTGTAAGCGGTTATTTTAGAAACGTGAAGAAAATTATTCAGTTTGTCAATCAAATCGACATATTGTCAAGTTCAGAAATTAATCTCAACACCGTTATTTAAACCTACCCGCACTAAGAAAGTCCTCTCTCCATCTCATTGTAAAGGAAAGTCCGTAATTCCAGTTATGGTTACAAAAAAACCTATACTTATGCTCATTAAAAGTTGTTCTCCTAATTATTATGCAGACAAGTTTTAAATCTATTTGTTCTGTCTTATTTGTCTACAGACAGTTTTGCTGTTTGTGACTATGTAACTTAGTTATAATTAATCACTTTTGAAACTTACTTGGATTGTATATTTGGCAACAAGATTTCAAAAGTCGCTTCGAGTCACGCGACTTTTTTAAACGAAGCGGCGCGACGAGCAGAAGGTTTACGGTGCTAAGTGATAGGTCTACCTATAACAATGTGGTGTTTTTAGGATCATCTACACTAAACCACAATGAAGGCATTGCCTTAAAACATACGTTATTAAGTCTAAATTATCCGATGATTTAGTAATTTAACTTAAACGAACCTTTATATTTCTAGGACAAGGACCAAGTGGACCTGACGGATCCGATAGTGGATACTATCCAGGCAATGAAGGTATTTATATTTTTACTTTCAAAAGAGTTTATTCAACTAATGAACACTATCTTATACTGATTGCATGACTAATTTCTCGATCTTTTTATTTTATAATTTACTAGCGAAACTCCGCAGACTTAGTCGTACTATTTCATATATATATTTCTTCTAGCATATTATTTTGAATAATACATAATCGTAATTTACTAAAACCTTCATAAATATATAGTAACGAGAATAATGACAACGGATAGGGTATTTCGATGTAATAATTTATTTAACGAGTAAATCTACAGAGCATAGCAGAATGTGAAGAGTAAGTTCCAAACCCGCACAGCACTGCACGTATAGTACATATTTGTAAATTAATGGAGGTCGATGTATCTTTTAAAGAATATCCATGAACACGAAATAAGTATTATAATGAAAAAATTCCTCGGCGTCTGTGTAACCTAAAAATATTAATGGTCGATGTCTCTAATTATCATAAATAGTTTACAATCATAGAGCGAAGTTACCCATAAGTAATTTTATTTATTTTACACGGACTATAGTTTGGAAATACTTGTGTATTGTAAAAATTGATGCCGCTGTCTTCCACGCCGGAATTGTTGGAACAAACGTTGCCGTCATGAAAGAATGCATGCTGCATCTTCCAACCAGCATATCGTTGTACAGACTGATAAACAATAGTGAATTTATATATCAAACCCCCAACCTCTGATTAGCTTTTGTTGGTTATTGTATCAGTATTTTACTGCGGATGATATCTCTGATGGTATCTCTATATGTTTTAATATCTCCCACAGTTCACATCATTCGATGCAAGAGCTTCAAAATATAAAAACAATATATTTATTTTAAGGACAAGGAGGTTATATCCCCGGAAAACCTGGTATCCCAGGGACACCTGGTAGCCCGGGCAGTCCAGGCAGTCCCGGTAGTCCAGGAGGCCCAGGAGGACCTGGAGGGCCTGGCGGTCCCGGTGGCCCAGGAGGTCCAGGCGGCCCAGGCGGACCCGATGGCTCTACCTCTGGGACTGACAACAATAACTATCCTGGTAACGAACAATGTTTGTTCTTCTATACAAAATAAAATAAATTTGATTATTTCTTCTCTTAAATGACATACTCGTATATCAACTGCTATAGAGAGTGCTCCTGGAAATTTACGTAATTTAAAAAGCTAACGTACATCCATTTTTATTATCTCTTTTATATAATAATTAAGTATGGATTATATATAGCACTAGCTGTTACCCGCGACTTCGTCCGCTTGGTATTTAACTAAAACAGTTATTGTTCTGTTCGCAGTGCAGACGATTACTTGTTAATTCTGTATTTCGCGTAAACAAATACCAAGGCTAATTTTAATGAAACTCTTCTAATTTATGAATCGAATTCTAGACATCGCGGGATAACGTGACGAATGCGATCATTTTCTAGACGCTGATCTCTAGATTCCAACATTTCTTGAGTCCTTAATGATGAAGGACGTGTTCTATCTGACTGCAATCGTTCGTTCGTCTCAGAACTACTCTCGTTCGACCTGGACACGAACATCCGTAATCTACAATTTGTAAGACGACTTTCCCTGTACTGTACAGATTGAGACGAAACCTTTCTCAAATAGAAAAATAAAAAACTAATTTAAAAATTTCTGCCTACGTACTTTGCTAAAATAAAAGTAAATCAAAAAACTAACTAAATAGTCCTTACTGCTAGAAATCAGTGACAAACATTTTGAATTAAGAAGAAAGGAACAGTAGAAAAATAAAATATACCTAATCAAACAAAAAAAAAACACAAAAGAATGATATCTGGAAAGAAATTTTTTTAAAGAAGTCGTTGAGACAGCCGTTCGCAACAGCACGCGTGCGAAAATACTTTACAAATAAATATCTAAAAAAAATTAAAAACAAAAAATAAAATTAATAAAAAAATTCAAAGATGAAAGATACATAATTAAAAATTAAAAGATAAAAAAAAATGATAAAAGAATGCGCTCGCGCGGCCCGCTGCCGTTGGCGGGGATGCGGCGGGCCGGCGGGGCGACCGACGCGCCAAGCAGCCCGCGGGCTGCGTGCGCTCCGGAACAATACTTGGACATATATGGTTTATTGTTTAAAATAGAGGAAACATAGTTTAAATAACTAAAAGAAATCTAAAAATATATACAGCTTTCCTATTTGAATCGAATATTGTTCCATTTTTTGGTAGGTTTTAATAATTTTTCGAGATCAAAATATTTTTTTTTTCCAAAAAAAAGTTGCCTATGCTAATTCCGTTACATCAGCTATCTGCCGGTGAAAGTCCTGTCAAAATCGGTCCAGCCGTTTCAGAGATAAGACGAAAGAAACCGACAGGCGGACAAACGGACAGACAGACAAAAAGTAAAAAATGTGGTTTCGGTATATGTATGTGTATGTCTTCCTTGGGAGAGGCATTTGTCCAGCAGTGGACTGCCGCGGGCTGTTGATGATGATGAAACATCGAAGTGCACTTAGAAAAAAGCTGTTATTTTAATGTTACAAACAGACACTCCAATTTTATTTACTACGTCTATAATTAATAAAAAAAAATTAAACTTTCTTCATTTAAATTAATAAAGAAAAACAAGTTACCAACGAACACGATTAAGCTTGTGATATCGATAAAATGATTTCAAGAAAATCCGTAGTCGACGTATTTTACGCATGTATTGACTAAAGTAATTAAAATTAATTGTCCAAACATAGACTTAACTCACACTCTAGTAAGATTACGACATAGGCTTCGGGATTTACCTGTTTAAAGTTTGTTAATTTTCTATCAAAGCAATAGAAAATACATACCATCTTAACGTCAATAAGTTTTCACGAATGTTTGAAGAATAATTGAAAAGTCTTTTAAGAAAAACCAAGTCTCTTTGAATGAAAGAATATCATATCAATTATTCTTTTTATTCGACGAGACGACTAGCTCATTTCAAATCGGAACATACTATGTTTGCACACAACTGTTCTGCGGCAAAAATGTAATATGCTGTGGTACGTGACTGTTTCTCAAAGCATTACATTGTGGATTAAAAAAAAACATCATTTTTATTCAAACATTTTGAGAAAAAATGGATAAAGGGGTCGACCTAAAACGTAGACGTTTGCACACTGTCCTTAAACAAAAAATGTAGTGCAAAAGTACTACGTAATTATTTGCGCGAGTTACTACCAAATGATGCTGCAATACAGAAAAGCAAAATAAATATAGAAATGTTATTACATATTTATATCATTAAACAATACTTTGCAGGTGCACAAGGGTACCCAGACCAAAACGGTCAATCAGGCGCAGCAGGTCATCCCGGTCCACCAGGACAGCAAGTTTACCCAGGCCAGGGAGGCCAACCAGGAGTAGCAGGCCAACCAGGCTATCCAGGCCAACCAGGAGTAGCAGGCCAACCAGGCTATCCAGGCCAACCAGGAACTGCCGGCCAGCCCGGTACACCAGGTCAGCCCGGTACACCAGGACAACCTGGAACACCCGGACAGCCCGGTACACCAGGACAGCCAGGAACTCCAGGACAGCCAGGGACTCCAGGTCAATCAGGAACTCCCGGACAACAAGGCTACCCAGGACAAGGAGGCCAACCAGGCTATCCAGGGCAACAAGGACCAGGGGGTAAACCAGGTCAACAGGGATATCCCGGTCAGCAAGGACAACCAGGAGTAGCAGGCCAACCGGGCTATCCAGGCCAACCAGGAACTGCCGGCCAGCCCGGTACACCAGGACAGCCAGGAACTCCAGGACAGCAAGGCTACCCAGGACAAGGAGGCCAACCTGGCTATCCAGGCCAGCCAGGAACTGCCGGCCAGCCCGGTACACCAGGACAGCCCGGTACACCAGGACAGCAAGGCTACCCAGGACAAGGAGGCCAACCGGGCTATCCAGGCCAACCAGGAACTGCCGGCCAGCCCGGTACACCAGGACAGCCCGGTACACCAGGACAGCCAGGAACTCCAGGACGGCCGGGGACACAAGGTCAACCCGGAACACCCGGACTGCCCGGTACACCTGGACAGCCAGGAACACCGGGACAACCCGGAACTCCAGGACAACCCGGAACACCCGGACAGCCCGGTACACCCGGACAGCAAGGCTACCCAGGACAAGGAGGCCAACCAGGCTATCCAGGGCAACAAGGACCAGGGAGTAAACCAGGTCAACAGGGATATCCCGGTCAGCAAGGACAACCAGGAGTAGCAGGCCAACCTGGCTATCCAGGGCAACAAGGACCAGGGAGTAAACCAGGTCAACAGGGATATCCCGGTCAGCAGGACAACCAGGAGTAGCAGGCCAACCAGGAACCGCCGGCCAGCCCGGTACACCAGGACAGCCTGGTACAGCAGGACAACCCGGAACACCCGGAACACCCGGACAGCCCGGTACACCAGATCAGCCAGGAACTCCAGGACAGCCAGGAACTCCAGGACGACCGGGGACACAAGGTCAACCCGGAACTCCAGGACAGCAAGGCTACCCAGGACAGCAAGGCTACCCAGGACAAGGAGGCCAACCGGGCTATCCAGGCCAACCTGGCTATCCAGGCCAACCTGGCTATCCAGGCCAACCTGGCTATCCAGGGCAACCAGGAACTGCCGGCCAGCCCGGTACACCAGGACAGCCCGGTACACCAGGACAACCTGGAACACCCGGACAGCCCGGTACACCAGGACAGCCCGGTACACTAGGACAGCCCGGTACACCAGGACAGCCAGGAACACCGGGACAGCCAGGAATACCGGGACAGCCAGGAACACCAGGACAGCCAGGAACTCCAGGACAGCCAGGGACTCCAGGTCAATCCGGAACTCCCGGACAACAAGGCTACCCAGGACAAGGAGGCCAACCAGGCTATCCTGGGCAACAAGGACCAGGTGGTAAACCAGGTCAACAGGGATATCCCGGTCAGCAAGGACAACCAGGAGTAGCAGGCCAACCTGGCTATCCAGGCCAGCCAGGAACTGCCGGCCAGCCCGGTACACCAGGACAGCCCGGTACACCAGGACAGCCCGGTACACCAGGACAGCCAGGAACTCCAGGACGGCCGGGGACACAAGGTCAACCCGGAACACCCGGACAGCAAGGCTACCCAGGACAAGGAGGCCAACCAGGCTATCCAGGGCAACAAGGACCAGGGGGTAAACCAGGTCAACAGGGATATCCCGGTCAGCAAGGACAACCAGGAGTAGCAGGCCAACCTGGCTATCCAGGCCAACCAGGAACTGCCGGCCAGCCCGGTACACCAGGACAGCCAGGAACACCCGGACAGCCCGGTACACCAGGACAGCCAGGAACTCCAGGACAGCCAGGAACACCAGGACAGCCAGGAACTCCAGGACAGCTGGGGACACAAGGTCAACCCGGAACTCCAGGACGGCCGGGGACACAAGGTCAACCCGGAACTCCAGGACAGCAAGGCTACCCAGGACAAGGAGGTCAACCAGGCTATCCAGGGCAACAAGGACCAGGTGGTAAACCAGGTCAACAGGGATATCCCGGTCAGCAAGGACAACCAGGAGTAGCAGGCCAACCTGGCTATCCAGGGCAGCCAGGAACTGCAGGCCAGCCCGGTACACTAGGACAGCCCGGTACACCGGGACAACCCGGAACTCCAGGACAGCAAGGCTACCCAGGACAAGGAGGCCAGCCAGGCTATCCGGGGCAACAAGGACCAGGTGGTCAACCAATTCAACAAGGATATCCCGGTCAGCAAGGACAACCAGGAGTAGCAGGCCAACCTGGCTATCCAGGCCAGCCAGGAACTGCCGGCCAGCCCGGTACACCAGGACAGCCCGGTACACCAGGACAGCCAGGAACACCGGGACAACCCGGAACTCCAGGACAGCAAGGCTACCCAGGACAAGGAGGCCAGCCCGGCTATCCAGGGCAACAAGGACCAGGTGGTCAACCAAGTCAACAGGGTTATCCCGGTCAGCAAGGCCAACCAGGAACCGCTGGCCAGCCCGGTACACCAGGACAGCCAGGGACACCTGGTCAATCCGGAACACCCGGACAGCAAGGCTACCCTGGACAAGGAAGCCAACCAGGCTATCCAGGGCAACAAGGACCAGGTGGTAAACCAGGTCAACAGGGATATCCCGGTCAGCAAGGACAACCAGGAGTAGCAGGCCAACCTGGCTATCCTGGCCAACCTGGCTATCCAGGGCAACAAGGACCAGGTGGTCAACCAAGTCAACAGGGTTATCCCGGTCAGCAAGGCCAACCAGGAACCGCTGGCCAGCCCGGTACACCAGGACAGCCAGGAACACCCGGACAGCAAGGCTACCCTGGACAAGGAGGCCAACCAGACTATCCAGTGCAACAAGGACCAGGTGGTCAACCTGGTCAACAGGGATATCCCGGTCAGCAAGGACAACCAGGAGCAGCGGGTCAACCTGGCTACCCAGGTCAACAAGGACCAGGTGGTCAACCAAGTCAACAGGGTTATCCCGGTCAGCAAGGCCAACCAGGAACCAGGCTATCCAGGCCAGCCCGGTACACCAGGACAGCCAGGAACACCCGGACAGCCCGGTACACCAGGACAGCAAGGCTACCCAGGACAAGGAAACCAGCCAGGCAACCCAGGTCAACAAGGACCGGGGGGTAAACCAGGTCAACAGGGATATCCCGGTCAGCAGGACAACCAGGAGTAGCAGGCCAACCTGGCTATCCAGGCCAACCTGGCTATCCAGGGCAACAAGGACCAGGTGGTAAACCAGGTCAACAGGGATATCCCGGTCAGCAGGACAACCAGGAGTAGCAGGCCAACCTGGCTATCCAGGGCAACAAGGACCAGGTGGTAAACCAGGTCAACAGGGATATCCCGGTCAGCAGGACAACCAGGAGTAGCAGGCCAACCTGGCTATCCAGGGCAACAAGGACCAGGTGGTAAACCAGGTCAACAGGGATATCCCGGTCAGCAGGACAACCAGGAGTAGCAGGCCAACCTGGCTATCCAGGCCAGCCAGGAACTCCAGGACAGCAAGGCTACCAGGACAAGGAGGCCAACCGGGCTATCCAGGCCAACCTGGCTATCCAGGCCAACCTGGCTATCCAGGCCAGCCAGGAACTGCCGGCCAGCCCGGTACACCGGGACAACCCGGAACTCCAGGACAGCAAGGCTACCCAGGACAAGGAGGCCAACCGGGCTATCCAGGCCAACCTGGCTATCCAGGCCAACCTGGCTATCCAGGCCAACCTGGCTATCCAGGGCAACAAGGACCAGGTGGTAAACCAGGTCAACAGGGATATCCCGGTCAGCAGGACAACCAGGAGTAGCAGGCCAACCTGGCTATCCAGGGCAACAAGGACCAGGTGGTAAACCAGGTCAACAGGGATATCCCGGTCAGCAAGGACAACCAGGAGTAGCAGGCCAACCTGGCTATCCAGGGCAACAAGGACCAGGTGGTAAACCAGGTCAACAGGGATATCCCGGTCAGCAGGACAACCAGGAGTAGCAGGCCAACCTGGCTATCCAGGCCAACCTGGCTATCCAGGGCAACAAGGACCAGGTGGTAAACCAGGTCAACAGGGATATCCCGGTCAGCAAGGACAACCAGGAGTAGCAGGCCACCTGGCTATCCAGGGCAACAAGGACCAGGTGGTAAACCAGGTCAACAGGGATATCCCGGTCAGCAGGACAACCAGGAGTAGCAGGCCAACCTGGCTATCCAGGCCAACCTGGCTATCCAGGGCAACAAGGACCAGGTGGTAAACCAGGTCAACAGGGATATCCCGGTCAGCAAGGACAACCAGGAGTAGCAGGCCAACCTGGCTATCCAGGGCAACAAGGACCAGGTGGTAAACCAGGTCAACAGGGATATCCCGGTCAGCAAGGACAACCAGGAGTAGCAGGCCAACCTGGCTATCCAGGGCAACAAGGACCAGGTGGTAAACCAGGTCAACAGGGATATCCCGGTCAGCAAGGACAACCAGGAGTAGCAGGCCAACCTGGCTATCCAGGGCAACAAGGACCAGGTGGTAAACCAGGTCAACAGGGATATCCCGGTCAGCAGGACAACCAGGAGTAGCAGGCCAACCTGGCTATCCAGGCCAACCTGGCTATCCAGGGCAACAAGGACCAGGTGGTAAACCAGGTCAACAGGGATATCCCGGTCAGCAGGACAACCAGGAGTAGCAGGCCAACCTGGCTATCCAGGGCAACAAGGACCAGGTGGTAAACCAGGTCAACAGGGATATCCCGGTCAGCAAGGACAACCAGGAGTAGCAGGCCAACCTGGCTATCCAGGGCAACAAGGACCAGGTGGTAAACCAGGTCAACAGGGATATCCCGGTCAGCAAGGACAACCAGGAGTAGCAGGCCAACCTGGCTATCCAGGGCAACAAGGACCAGGTGGTAAACCAGGTCAACAGGGATATCCCGGTCAGCAGGACAACCAGGAGTAGCAGGCCAACCTGGCTATCCAGGGCAACAAGGACCAGGTGGTAAACCAGGTCAACAGTTTAATTTATTAAAATTGTTTTTATTTTCAGGGGGTGACTCAATCGGCCAGCCTAGTGGAACAGGAGTCCAACCTCCAAATTATACACCTGTCAACCAAATGCCGCCATTCCCTATATACGTTATACCGTACCCGTTGCCAATCGTGCCCAGCCCAGCGTCGTGTCCATGTTATTTACTCAATCCAGGGAGAAACGATTCCTCCGCAATATCACAACAACAAGCGCAAGGTTACCCAGTTAACCAAGGGTATGCTCCATACGGTATCATAGGTTTCATACCTGTTGTATTTGTACCTAGCTGTCCCGGAAACGTTACCGATATGCAAACTGCTCAACAAAATTTCCCAGCTGCTGTACCAGTCCCTTACAACTGCGCACAGTGTCAAGCTAACAGAAGTATCTACAGATATCTTGGAAGGATAAACGGCGCACGTAGTACAGACTTGAAAGTAAACGATTTGAAAGAAATTCGATCTTTACCTGAACTTGAGAACCTCTTGAAAAACCAAATTAGACCAATTAGGAAAGGTTTACGAAAAATCGCAATACATCCGCGTGTGTTGGACGGTGCGAAAGGCAGTAAAAAAATTCAACAAAATTAAGTTAAATTATGGACGACAAACTATTAAGTATTAAGTTGGTAATAGGGAGAATACGCAAGTAAATAATTTTGAGACTGTCCGAAATTGCATCTTGGACGGTCTCAAAATTTCTCAATTAATTATTTATAATTGTAATCAAGTCTAAATAAAAATTATCAATAGTTAAGAAATTTTGTGATAAATAAAATGTATGTAAAATTTGTAATTTTCGAATAAACGATATAATTAAAATATGATGTTTCTAACAAACACAGCTTTTATATATTTTGAAAATGAAATACAATTTTATATTGAAATATAAGTGTTGTTTTATTTCACTATATATCAGCAGTAAATTACATTATTTGAAACTATTGAAAGTGGTGTTGATTTTAAAGATGTTTCCAAATATTACATTCTTTTAATGTGACTACTATGTCACATTCAAAGAATGCTTATTACAATAAATATTTATTTAATCGTTTTTATTCGACGAAGCGACAAGATGAACGAGACGTACACATAATGGTTAGTGATTCTCGGCCCATGATAATGCGGCGCTTGTCAGTATGATATACAGAGCACCGCATTGTGCTCGTCGCTCTGAGACAAGACGAAAGTTTTGTTACCCCAGCAATTTCATAACCTACAAAGCCCTTTATACCGGAGACACGGTAATGTTTGCATAGGAACTGCAGTGGTACCTACCTACGCAATCTAGGGCTTTCACAATTATATACTTTTATTATATAAATTTCTTCGCAGCCTATGGTCTAATCGATTACCCGCCCATTTACAGCCAATCATCGCATCCCGCTCGGTGACAGAAAATTTGGACGATGTTGCGATCCTAGCGGATCAAATTTACGACGTCACCCCCCTCCGCATCAAGTGGGCAAGCGCGTCGGTGAACTCTTTCGACGCTATGTTACAAAAGTTGGAGAGTACTATTAGCTCGCGGATCCAAAACGAAATATCCCAACAGATTCTCTCATTAAATATCCACCGAAGCCGTCATCCTTCATCGCGTCACCGGGGCAGATCGTCCCGTTCGCGCAGTCGCGGTGTCCCAACAACACCGAGAGCAAGACGCACGTATATGCTGGTACCATGACATTTAAGACAAGCGCGTAAGTGCATTCCTCCTTGCAGTTTTTAAACAGGGAAACTACAGAGACAGTCAGTAGAGGCGGCGAGCGACTGTCTACCCTCATCGAGCCGCCTATTTGTAACCGACAAAAGTCCAAAGTCCAATTTTTAATAGATACCGGATCTGACGTGTGCGTTTTACCCGCCGCTTTCTTCGAGAACGCAGAACCCCTACGGACTATACACTTACTGCTGCTAATGGTAGCCTAATTCATACTTACGGCTTAATGAAGATGCACTTGGACTTTGACTAGGCGTGATTTCGCCTGGAATTTTTTGGTGGCTGACGTGGACAAACCTATCATCGGAGCTGATTTCATGTCTTTTTACGGTCTTTTGGTAGATTGCAGGAACGGGCGCTTACAGGACAGTGTGACGTCACTACACTCTCGAGCTACCCCTACTGGTTGTACACTGCCCAGCGTGAAGGCAATTTCGGGAAACAAGTGAGTACCACAATCTATTGTCTGAGTACCCGGTCCTAATTAAGCCAGCTGGCGTGCACCGCGAGGTTAAGCACAACACCGTGCATTTTAAATCCGACCACCCCTGGTCCTCCCGTTTTCTGCAGACCACGACGACTTGCTCCTGATCGGTTTAGGATTGCCAAGCAGCAATTTGAAGAAATGCTCCGCGACGGTACTGCTCGACGCTCTGACTCACCGTGGTCTTCAGCCTTACACCTGGCTCCGAAAGGCGAGACAGCTGGAGGCCTTGTGGGGACTATCGTGCCCTCAATGCACGGACGATTCCCGATCGATACCCGATCAGGCACATCGAAGATTACGCTCACCGACTCGCAGGTTGCACCGTTTTTTCAAAGCTGGATTTAATCAAAGCATACAACCAGATCCCTGTTAACGAGCTGGACATCCCGAAGACAGCGATCACGACCCCCTTTGGACTTTTTGAGTTCCCCTACATGTCATTCGGCTCAGGAACGCAGCGCAATCTTTTCAGCGTTTTCTCGACGAGGTACTCCGCGGCTTAGAATTCTGTCATTCTTATATAGACGATATACTTGTTTTCTCCAGGGATCACAGCGAACACCTCACTCATTTACGGGAGTTATTCGAGAGACTGAGTCAATACGGGATCCTCATCAATGAAGCCAAATGTCGTTTCGGAGTCGGAGAAGTAATTTTTTTAGGATACAAAATCACGGCTGAAGGTTCGCAGCCACTCGAGAGCAAGGTGCAGTTGATAAAAGGAATACCCTCCCCCAAAAACCGCCAAAGGTTTACGTCGTTTTTTGGGGATAATAAATTTTTATAGGCGTTTCCTCCCAAATGCAGCTGAGGACCAAACGCCACTTCACGAAATGTTATCAGGTCCAGCCATCAAGGGTTCAACAGTCCTGACCTGGAGTCCTGAGCTACTTCAAGCATTCGAAAAGTGTAAGACAAGCCTTTCTAAATCTGCTTTCCTTTCTCATCCAATACACAACGCACCACTTGCTTTGCTTACCGACGCTTCTAATACAGCTTGCGGAGCCGTTTTGCAGCAGCAAATTGGAGATTCCTGGCAACCTCTCGCCTTTTATTCTAAGAAGTTCAATAAAGCTCAATCTAAATACAGCGCGTACGATAGAGAGCTTTTAGCGATTTATGAAGGTGTTAAACATTTTAAATTCATGCTGGAAGGTCGTCATTTTGTGATTTACACAGACCACAAGCCTCTATCGTATGCTTTGCAAAAAAGGATCGCACTTGCACTCCACGCCAGTTCAATCATCTGGATCTCATCGCTCAGTATACTACAGACATTCGGCACATCTCAGGTTTCAAGAACGTGACTGCTGATGCCCTCTCCAGGATTGAGACTATATCCAAACCACCTAACATACAGAATCTTGCGCCGACCGCAGGAAGCGAGATACAGAGTTAAGAGATCTTCTTTCTTCAGGTTCGTCCCTAAAATTGGAAAAGGTCCCGGTTCCAGGTACCGATTTTTCTTTATACTGCGATGTATCTACGGAACACCGAGACCCTTTATTTGTACAGAGCTACGTAGGAGATACTTTGACAGCGTTCACGGCCTGAGCCACTCCGGAGCGAAGTCCACAATCAAACTTATGACCGACAGGTTTGTCTGGCCTTCTATACGAAAGGATATTCGTGATTGGGTTAGATGTTGCGAAGCTTGTCAACGCTCTAAAGTCCACCGCCATACTGCTGCACCACTCGGGAATTTCAAGCTGACTACTTCCAGATTTATGCACGTTCATATAGACTTGGTTGGCCCTTTACCTCCAGCAGCAGATTTTAGATACTGTCTTACAGCCATTGACAGGTCCTCGCGTTGGCCGGAAATTACTCCTCTACAGAATATGACGCGGAACCGTTGCTCGTGCTTTCTATGACAACTGGGATAACGAGATTTGGCTGTCCTCAGGTTGTGACTACTGACCATGGTCGACAGTTCGAGTCGGGCCTCTTCAAGGAGCTTGCTAAACTTTGTGGCATAGAGCTTCGTCACACTACAGCTTACCATCCAGCAGCTACGGGATTATCGAACGACTGCACAGAACACTGAAGTCGGCACTGATGGCTCACGGAGACAAAAGATGGATCGACATCCTCCCTACGGTACTGCTGGGTCTTAGAACAGCCTGGAAAACCGACTTGCAAAGCTCCGCCGCCGAACTGGTTTATGGTGAGCCTTTGAGGATCCCTGGTGAGTTTTTTTGCCAACTCCATTACCACGGCAAAGAAAGAAAGCTGATGACTACGTCACAGACCTGAGGAAGCACATATCAAACCTGAAGCCAATTCCCGCATCTCGCCACTGCCAAAAGTCAATTTTCGTGCACAAGGAATTGGGGACTTCCGAATACATATTTTTGCGCAAGGACGGTCTCCGAGGTGCGCTGGAAGCCCCTTATACAGGTCCTTTGAAAGTAACTGAAAGAACAGAAAAGACTGTAACAGTTGTCCTAGCAAGAGGACCCGTTACAGTCTCCATTGATCGCGTGAAGCCAGCCTACTTAGTCAACGAAGAGCTTCAACGTGAACCAAACCAGCAACACCTGCAGCTACCGCAAGAACTACCCGGTCGGGGAGAACTATTAAATTCCCTTCTTATTTTTCCTCAGGACCTTGATTCTCCCAGGGGGGTGATGTGGCGCCCGCGAAGGCTCACGGTCACGCCACCCGATTCCAGCCGATTGACCGAATCGCGGCCCTGCGCCGCAAGCCGATCCTGACGTCATGAGCCGGCCGGCGAGCTGCACAGCGCAACGCCTGCGCCCGCACATTGGCCCGATCTACTTGGCACTACGCGCACGCCCTCTCTCGAATCCTTCCAGTGTCCACGCGCCGCGCTTTAATTAATTAGCTTCCGCTGGCCTTTTATATATAAATATATATACGTGCTTAAAGTAAAGTGGTTTAAAATAGTGCTACCCTCAAAGCTACATACTACTCTTTTACTATACACCTTCCATTTATTAATAAGACAGGACGGAAAATACGGCGCCACTTCCTGGACTTTGACCATTATCTGAACTTAAGAATTGAGAGTAATAATAAACTTTTATTAGGGTGACAAAAAAATTAAATTGCGACCTCCCGAGATCCCTTATCAAGGTCTTTGTCTTAACAAAAATTAAATGCAAGTTTAAAAGTTTTAGTCTATTTCATCTTTAAAATCTTACAGGACCAGAGTTTGAATTTCCTCAATACATGAAGCAAAAAACATTTTGTCAAAAATATATAAACTGATAGATTTTCATTGAACAAAATATCTAACGCCATGTCCGGACGAGTTGTTTTGGAGATTTTGCAATGTGAAATTCACGTATTGTAGTATACAAATACAATTGTAAGCGGAATTTTTATAGCTAAAGTAAAAATTAAGGAAGTTATAAAGCAATCGATGGTCAACAATGACAAAATGATGGTTGCGGAACGACATATTGTGTCTCTTTTAAATCGCGTCATTGCATCTTTGTAGAAGGACACAACTGACTACAAACGGACTCATTACCTCCTAAGAGACCATTGTTAATTATAAGCAAAAACTCCCACGGTTTATAAACGTTTGAACGCACGCCTATGCACGCAGAGCGTATCTCCTACCAAAGGACACTACTAGTGTTGGTTCGTAACTATACTGTGCGACACTGTGCCAACGTAAGTACATTATTTAACATTCATTAGTTCCCTTATTTAGACAAAATTTTGCTATTTCAATTTTTTTTTATCAAATTTGTTTAAAAAATTACAATATTTATCATTGTTCGATTTCTTAAACGTAATAAAGTTTAAATTATTATTTAGAAACAATGTACAAGGAAATATTCATTTAAATCAAAATGCTCATTCATTAACAGTAAAATTTTTACAATACTTCATGTTTGTTTCTATGCTCGTATGCTAATAAGGAATATTTTAATATATTCAGTAGACAAGTTTTATGGCTATCGTCAATGACAATAGCAATTAATTCAAGGATATATAATAATAAAATTATTCACGTAATTCAAATTTTTTTGGTTTTATTCCATGATCATTAAATAAAGTTGAAAACTATTATCTTTTATATCTATAATATATACACGAATATAAAACAAAATTATTTTCTTGTTGAGTTTTAGTAAATATAATATGGTTCCATATAATTAAATAATTATCAGAAACCATACTAAACTCAGAATAAAAAGAAATATGTAATAATATTTTTTTCCTGTATAATTAGCAATTTTATGACGCACAAGGTAAAACCTTCAACGCATTTTTCATACCCGCATATCCACACTTTCTAGAGTTTGATGTACCGAGCGAAAGATAAAATAGTAGCTCTGAAATTTCGCAATTTTATCGTCCATACTGGAAACATACTGCAACAATAAAACAGTTAGTCGACTAAAGTAAAAAAGTAATGGTTTATAATTTTCATTTATTATCGTTAACGAGCACAAATTTTTCAATCAAATGAAATTATATGTAGCTATTTTAAAAAAGTCAAATTAAAAGCTTATTATCAATGAATAAGTATCTTATAATAAATGACACTTTTTAATTCCAAATACAGTAAAACCATCGAAAAAACACCTTGTAAGCCGTCAAATAAATAATTTCATACAAGTAGTATAAATATTTATTTAAATGATCTTAAATTATAAAAAAGTTGTATGGTAATTGAAGGACTATTTTAAATCAAAAATGTTATAACTTGACCACTATCCAAACTGCTGTTAAGTGATTTGGTCTGTGTTATTAAAACACATTAACCTAGTAACAGCCAATTCTTTATTCTATATGTCTAAATCACTTTCATTCAACGATTTTGGTTAATTTATAAAGATATATTGTTTTTGGTACAATTACCTATACTGTTAACTTCATAGATCCGCTAAATTAATACTCAATAACTTCTATGCGAATATTAATAAATAACAAGATTGTTAATTTAGGCCACTACCATCCCAGCTTCGCTACCAGCGAGAAAATTCAAAACCATAGTTCTTTCAATACAAAAATGTTCTTGAATTGTGACAATAAATCACGGAATACTAGTACAATAGCAAGAGTGTTCTTGAATTGTGGTAATGAAATTGTGATTGCATGTTTCATGTTCAAAAATTTACGTGAGAATCGTCTGACTAACGCCGATTATTGTCCTAGGGGCCGTACTTGAGGCCATGCGCGCACACAAACGAAGATACCATCACACAATTTTAAAATATAATTTACAAAACGTCCTCCACGCTAACGTGGTTCTGTGATAATCTTAAAATTATTAAGTGTTGTTTGTAACCGGTTACAGTGTACGCAACTTACAGGCATCATGAATTTTATTTCTAGAATTTCTTAAGGAACTTTTATCGCGATTTTTTTCTTTAAGGGCTTTTTACCGTCAGAGGCATGTCAACTCCATTCACAAACTATTCTACTAAAACTAAAAAATTAAAGAAAACATTTCAAATAAATAAAAATATTGAAGAAAAACAGAGCCGTAATTTTTTCTACTTATGTTCTTATTCAATCAAGATTTGTAGCACAACACAATGCGCTTGTCGGTATGAGTCAACCTGTTACGCCAGTAGTTATACTAGCTACAATCTAATGCCACAGTATATAGTTTACATTATTGTGCAGCTGTAGGTGCTGTGGTGTAAAACTTAAATTTTAACAGATTTCTTTTTTTACAGATGCTGCTAAATTTATTACCAGTCATGCAACTTATCTGGTGCATCACTGCAGCGCCGCAGAATAAAGTATTCAATAAAGAAAAAATAGATAATTCACTCAGTTTCCAGCAAATAGGCTTAAAAAGTGATGATCTTAAAACCGCTGCTAGTTCGTGTACGTTTATCAACTTGTTTAATATTAATACTATATTGCCTTGACAACCTTTATTTGCTTATATCACGAGCAATTGAGAAAAGAAATATGCCGTGCTGGTATAGAGGCCAGTTTTTAGGCACATATTGTTTGCTATTTTTCACACAAAGAAATTTTATACGTTTCCTCCGTAATAATATGCAGGATAATGCAGCACTCGTAGCTACTATAACAATTATATAAAAATTTTCTCTTATCCCCTAAAGTTGGACTACACGAACCTCTTTGTAATTGCAACTCCTATAACGATGACCATTAAATGGGAAAATAAAAAATTCAACGTGTAATTCTGTTCTATTCTTAGTTGATTTTATATCATGTATTCATATTTATAATTGTTTAAACAATACTATAGAAACAGAATCTATTTAATATGCTTACCAACATCTAAACTTTCAGATAGCCATCAATATTCAATTTGGGGGGGCAATTCCCCCGGCGGATACGAATACAGCGTCACCGGCTATGGATTAATTAACGACAAACATGGTTTGGATTATGGTGTAGGTGGATATGGTAATACTTTCAAAAATATAGGATATCCCGGATATACAAATACAGGTTCTATTAGTAATACAGGATATAACGACGATGCTTGGATAAACGGTTACACGGGGTATAATGGTTATAAAAGCAATGGAGAATATAATCCAAATGTTTTTGGAGGTAACGGAGGTTACGGAGGCTATGGAGGAAATGGAGGATTGAATTCCTACAGCGGTTACAATAATCCCTACTACCAAGGATCAAATCATTTGGGTTACGGTTACTATAACAAGCAACCAGGTTTTGGAAACATATACAACAGTGGTATAACACCGAGCTTGGTGACTGGATATAGGGGTTATACGAGAAGATAGAAAGATAGTGTAGATAAAATAATGAGTAATATAAATTTATTCTATAATACATTTTTAAATATAATTTAAGTACCAAAGTTATTTCCAAAGTAATAATAATAATATTTAATGCTTGTATAAATGGTGCTATTAAAAGTAATTACTACCGTGACATAAAATTGTTTTAATTTACCTATTTTTATAATTAGAATGCTATTCGTTTTAAGGGATGAATGGCATAAGGTCTGACATCTTTTATAAGCCGCGTCAACTAAGTTCAAATGTGCATTTAACTCATAGTTACTATACATAATAAAAATCAGGATTATAGGTATTTGTATCCAAATGAAATCGGTATTACGAAAGCTTTGTTTTGATGTAGGAAACTAATAAAATCACTCTTTGAAGAAAGTCATACATTGATAAATAAATGCAATTATAACCAAATAGAGAATTAAATGAGACCAGATTAGAAGACAGTGCAAGAGGACCAAGAATAAACACTTTAGCGTAAATTGCGACTAGGACGATTTATTTCTTATGATAAAAATATCAGTAAATATGACTATTCACCAACAATTCAGAAGGAATCATATTTAAATTTAACAATCAAGCTAATTGAGACTACGGTGAAAAACAAATCATGTTTTTTTAGTAATTTTGTTCACTTCATACAAACATCTTTCATGTTTAAATTAATTCAACTAAACATTACCATTACAACAACTATTACCATTAACCGTTACTCTCTTGAGTGGGCAGACTTTTGAGGATCTTCACGCCATTCCGCACTTAAAAATATTAGTTATTTACTCTACTAGTTAGAAGCTTACAATATATACCGCTACTGAAATGACCGCCCGCATGCTGCTAGTGACATTAATTTTTGTACCATCCTTTTTTTATTCGAAGCGACGAGGCAAACTAGGCGATAAAAGCTGACGGCGTTACGTCTGCGCTTATTACTATGTGGTGTAAAATTTAGGATAATACTTTGCTGGTGATAGATCTCTGTTGCAGGAAATCGTTTAGGTAGGTACTACTTGCACCGCCTAAAGTTTTGAGTTTCTGTTTGAAGGGCGTTGTAGCTAGGTAAAATGTCGGTCTAGTAACAATATTTTGTAAGCTTATGTCAAGGCGAACACAGCGTGATGCTGTGTATTTCACATAATTGTTACCAGGTGGTAGGTCTCTGTTGCCGGAGACCGTCTGGGTGGGTACAGCCGCAGCTTCCTTTTCAACCGCCAAATAGTAGTGTGCAAACATTACCGTGTTCCGGTTTGAAGGGCGCTGTAGCTAGTGTAATTACTGGGGTAACGAGACTTAACACCTTATGTCTCAAGGCGACGAGCGCAATGTGGTGCAGTGTGTCATGGGCAAGCGTATCACTTACCATCAGGTGAACGTCTTGCTCGTCTCGACGCATAGTAGTAAAAAAAAAAATGTATAATTGCTGATTGTACACAGCGTCTTGAGACGTTGAGACTTTCCTCCTCGTCAACAGTATTTCAAGTTGTGCTACTTTGCAAACACTTCGAAAAAAAAAACCTTTTATGCGTATTTTGAAATTTTTATTACTAACAATAAATCTATACACATATACTTGTTATCATATATGTTTATTCATTCAGAATCGTTACATATCGTAAAATTAGAACGTTGAAAATTAAAAACTTACTTCTTAAAAGTTAGCCGGCCATAACTCTAATCGGACCCAGACGCACTCGTTTGTTTTTTCATAGATTTTAATGCCCTTTCACGTAGTTTTTTTTCCAAATCTTCATTATTAACTTTCCCCTCTTCCTCCTCCTCTTCGGCCTCCTCACTATCGGAGGAATCGTCCTTCTTTTTGGAAGCTTTCTTATGTTTTTTGTGTTTCTTATGTTTTTTCGAGTGCTTCTTATGTTTCTTTGTTTTTTTCGACTTCTTAGGTTCATCACTATCCGAATCAGATTCAGAATCGGAAACTTTCTTCCTTGCTTTCTTCTTCGAGATCTGATCACTATCCGAAGAAGAATCTTCTTTTTCGCGTTTTTTGGTTTTCTTTTCATTATCATCGCGGGATTTAGATTTACTTTCTTCAGAATGCTTCACTTTGACAGGTTTGTCTTCCGCTTTACGAGACTTGGTATTTTCAGGCGAAGTGACTTTTTCTTTGCTGGTTTCAGATTTTTTGCGCCTTGCTTCTTTTTCTGAACCACTTGAGTCGTGTTTAATGGTTTTTTTCTTAGCAGACTTAGTATCACTGTCGGTACTGTCGTCATGGGAATCCTCGGAATTATCAGGTTTCTTCGATTTAGGTTTATTTTCAACTTTCTCTGCTTTAGTATGCTCAATATTAGCATCCTTGCTCTTTTTCTTAGATTTTTTATCACCATCAGATTCTTCTGGAATGTTCTTTTGTTTAGGTTTTGAACTCTTGTGCTTGACTTCTTCTTCTGAACTAGATTCCGAACTAGAAGACCGAGAACGTTTCTTTTTAGACTTCTTTGCCAATTTCTTTTTGGTACTTCTCTTACTTTTTTTCTTCCTCTCTTCTTCAGAGTCACTTGAAGACGAATCTTCTGAATCGCTATCACTAGAAGAGCTTTCTTTTTTGGCTTTTTTAGCTCTCTTTGAGGTAGTTTTTTCCTTTCGTCTAAGTTTTGCCTTACTCTTAGTCTTAGCAACTTCTTCACTTGTTTCACTTTCACTGTCCGATTGATGAGCTTTTCGCTTTGATTTTTTAGGTTCCTGAACCTTGCTATCTTCTTCGTTTTGCTCTTTACCTGAAGCATCATCCGCAGACCTATCAGATTTTTTAATACTTTCAATTTCATGTTTCCTCAGAAAAGGCGACGGGGTACGTGACAAACTCTTAGAATATTCCCTCAATGTAGGAATGGGTATAAAATCTTCTCTGTCTTCATCATCTGATACGTGAGCAGGTTTGACTTCACTGTCATTAATTGTAGGTGCCTTTTCATTCGCTACGGATGATTCTCTACTTGTACTGGAAACATGTTCTTTCGAGTTTCGTTCTGGTGGAACAGAGTTACATTCAGACGGTTTTTGTATTTTTTCAATGTTCTCTGTAAAACATAAAATAAAACGGATACATATATACTATTAAAATGAATAGACTAACTACTAAAAAAACGTATAATTACAAACCTTTTCTAGGAATAGACACCGATTTCTCCAGCCGTTCCTTAATGATGTCGCTAGACCTTCTTTCGCGTGATTTTCTCTCCTTCGACTTTCTGTCTCTGGTACGATCACGAGACTTTCTTTCTCTGCGTAACACAGAAATAAATGATAGTTGTAACATATTTCTTTTTTGGAAACAACTGTACATTATACACATAATTACATAAAATTAAACAAAAAAAATCTCTTAAAACAAGCTTTTATTATTTGTTAATATAATATAATTCTACTTTTTACTCTATAAGGTCACTAACCTTTAACGATAATTAAGGCTCTTTTACTACGACAAAATAATTCCATATCGAACATATTTTAACACTAAATCTTTACACCTTAATTATTAAATATTTCCTTTTTCATTAGTCTTATTTTTATAAATAAAAGCGTGTCACATTTCTATGGCATAATTAAGACCATTTAGTATCTTCTTTTTCCTCTTGCTATCATATATACATTTTTGTTATATACTCATGTATTTCTTTTGTAAAATTTGTTACTGGTGTACAATAAAATATATTTATCTTATCTTATCTATATTTTAATATTGCGTGTCATCCGATTTATGCAAGCAAAATTTCAGCTGAATCGGAAAACGGGAAGTGGATCAAATTTAACTTGCAAGATTACAGACAACGGGACAGGAGACACTAAATAAAAGCTATATAATATAGAATATAATTTGATGAAATTAAACAAATAATTTTAAGCATAAATATGGTTTACTTATTCTACAGTTATTACATATTTTTTTACTTGAATTGATGTAATGTAAACTCATAAAATTAAATTGAAGCAGGTCATGATTTGATATGTGTCCAAAAAAAGTTCTATCGTCGATAAATTGTACTTGTTTACCTAGATCTATCCCGGGAGCGTCGGTCCCTCGAGCGGCGGTCTCTTGAGCGCCGATCGCGGGAGCGTCTTCCAGAGCGACGGTGAGATCGGGAACGACGGCGCGAACGAGAACGACGACGGTCGCGGGACGATCTAATTAAATAACACATGTACTAAAGAACACATAGATAAATATCATAGGAAAGGAAAAATACTTACTTTAACTTTCAAGTAATAATACAGTAAAAAACAACATATAATTAACTTATCATAATTAGGACGACATGGTCATCTAATCTAAAAATATTCAAAAATTATTCATTTTTGGAGGGGAATTAAATAAGAAAATATTGCCTCCTTTTCTAAAAAAAAAAACTGCGTGCATTTTGGCGTTGATATATATTTAGATAATTATAAAATGTATGACCTGCTATGAAGCACATAAAAATATGACGAATTAGATAATGAGTACATCCATTTAAGATCACGCGCATGAAAGTACATTACATTGTACTACAACAGTCAGAAAATCAAACGTGTTTATTTTGAATACATGTAATTTGGACGGACAGTATTCTTTTAGGTTTCAATTGCACTAGACAAATATTTGCTACTAATGTAGTATGGAGGATCAACTTCAATAATAGATCATGATGTCATCAAGTTATTTTCACAAAAAGTTATTTGGTTTACAATTTAGCAGTTCTGAAAATTAATTTGCTTAACATAGCGAAACTCAGTTTAATGAGATAAAGCTTTAATATCGTTAATTATGAATATACTATCCCTATAAAAGATAACACACGTAAAAGATTTGGATAAAAATTTTCATATAAATTTGCCATAGTAATAAATGAAAAGCAAATGACAAAGTATATGGTGAAAAAGCGTATGTCTAGATACTCAAAAAAAAAGTTACCTGTCTCTTGAACGTCGTCGAGTGCGCGAACGAGAACGTCTACGTCTTTCAAGCGATCGACGACGCTCTCGGGACCTTTCAAAAAAAGGCATTAAAGGAATACTGTGCATAATATACTTTAAATAAAAAAAAACTAATGGTCAATCATGAAACTACTAAGACTACTAAAATACTGAAAACTTGCAGCAATAAGGGTACTAAAAAGATATAGGAAATTGTAGTTAATGAAAATTTTGCAAATATTATTTCATACCGCACATGCATGCCCTCAGCCTCACTTTTGTTTTTTTAAAAATGCAAAAGTTTTCAGAAAAATCTTTGCTCATTCTATTAAAACTATAATTCTCTCCCTTCACTTATTTCTATTATTGGTATAAAAAATATTTGTCTAAATTCATTAGCTACAAGAAAATATTGTAATTAATAATTAATTAAATAAAATGCAAAATAATCCAGCAAATATATATACACATTTATTGCTGAAAGTTAAGAAACTTACCTTTCACGCCTATCTCTTTCACGCCGGCGACGCTCTCTCTCGCGTTCTCTTTCGCGTTCGCGCTCTCTTTCGCGGCGATCCAGCGACCGCCGACGACTGCGACGTCTAGATTTGCTCCTGTACAATAAAGTACGGTTACTAAATTTGTAAATGCACCAATGTATTGTATTGTGTATCCTTTGTCTACTATATATAGGATGCAGTACATCAATGACCTAAAACCTCGTGTTAACATCTAAGATCGATGACGCATCACTTATCCTGTCATATTTTTTAGTCGCGAGAAAAAGAACTTTATATT
Source organism: Byasa hedistus (assembly GCA_029286795.1). NCBI lineage: Eukaryota > Metazoa > Arthropoda > Insecta > Lepidoptera > Papilionidae > Byasa > Byasa hedistus. The sequence goes on from JAGSMW010000008.1 coordinate 5,992,282, forward strand.
AAACATATTTTCATTACATCATTTTAAAACTAAAGCAGGCTTAAACCGCCTCCGTGGCGCAGTGGCTAAGCGATTGAATTGTAACACGGAGAGCCCTGAATCGATTACATGGTCACATGTGGTACGTATCAGGGTTTTTCCACTCCGCTTACCACCCTCACTACTCTCATTGTAAATCAACCGCTATAACAGCATTACTGTTTTTCGACTGTCAACAAAATGTAAGAGCGAAAAATGTTCTGCGCGTGGACATTTAACTATCTCCAGCGTCATTGTCTTTTCATAAAGTTGTTAGCCTATTGGAAGTAAAAAAAACAACTACTTGAAATTAACAAATGGGTGAACGTAAGTTATAAGCATATACATTTTTTTTTTCTCGCTGGGTAATGCACTTATGCATACCCCGAGCACGGGCCCGGTGGTTATGTGGGACTCGTGTATGTCCGCTACCCACTAAAACCCCAGCGTTTCCGGCCTAGTCGAGGGTTGTTCGAGGGTCGCGGGATAACATCTCAGTGCGTCCGCGACCCTCGATCGAAGCCCTTGTAAAACCGGGCTCGCCTTTCGGAGGGATCGATGTAAAGTCGTCTCTCCGCACAGATAGTCTACGTCCTTGTGGGGCGACGCGTAGGGCTCAGACGCGCCGCCATGTCCGTCCTTAGAACCCTTCCATTAAAGGGGGGCGCCGGCCCGACGGCATAAGCATACACATAGCATATATATATAAGATATATATATATCATTACAAAGAAATTACAAGGACAAAATTACCTTTCACGACGGGAGCTACGCCTTGGGCTGACACTGGTGGACGAATCTCGATTCGAGCGATATTGACGCTTTTTATGCGAAGAACGTTTTTTCACACTACCATCTATAACAAGAGTTTAAACAAAAGCAATGGTTATATCAATTTATACTTTTTAGATATTATTACAATTAACATACAATAAATGTGGAATAAGATATTGGTAAGGATGAAAACTTTTTTATAGACATATACTAAAAAGTTTATGTTTGACCTTACCTTTAGGACTAATTTTTAAAACATGAACTTATAGTTTTGAAAAGAATTTCCATGCTAATGTGTAAAATAACACTAAGTATTTGTCACAGATAGTAAATAAAAATAAAAAACTATATTCAATGTAACATTATATGAATATATGAAATATCTTGCGACAAATTAAATTCAAACATGAAGAAATATAACTAAGAAATTGTTTGTTTTCTTGTAAAGGAAGTTGAAGAAATTTATGAAAAAAAAATATCGTAATTTTAGGCCAATAAGTTTTTAAAATTATGTAGGAAGTTGAAATCCAGCGAAGAGGAAATTTTCGACTATACAAAAAAATCTAAATTCTTTACTCGTTTTAAGGTCTTTGTTGTAAAACCAACTGGGTAGGTACCACTGTAGTGCCAATTTCTGCCCTCTAAGTGTGCAACATTGATTTTGGTGGGCGGATCACATACCATGTGGAGAACGAACATCCTACTCGTCTTGACGCGTTATTGAATGAAACATATTTAAGACAAATTTCGAAATGGTTTGTGTTAAAACTCGAATCTCAGTGTTTTTATTATTTACATCCTAGTAAAAAGTTCATGTTTTAAAACTTTCAAACTTATAATCTCGACGTATCCACACACATCTCAAGTAGTAACACAGCGTGCAATAAAAAAATACAATTGAAATATTTAAACATTTTTATGAATTTAAAACTTACTAGTGGTCGGTACCCAGTGTTCCCCAGTGTTGACCGCTAGTGTGATAATACAAAAAAAAAATCAAATATTATTCTGGCCAAATGACAAAATAAGTAGACTATTACATCAAATTTATGTATGTTATATTCTTTAGTTTTTTTCAAATAACTGAACGGTATTCTTAACATATTGATAATGTCATGGGCAAAGTAAATGGACTAAGTTGCAACGGACAGGGCACAACATTTAAAGGGCTAATGGCATATGATTGGACAGCAAAGTCTTCGTGCTGTGGCCGCGTACCTTAAGACGCAATATTGGCAGCCCTCTACAAGTAATACCGGCAATCTGGTGAAAGTAGCAGGAGGCCTATGCTCAACATTGGGCGTCTTCCGGCTGATAAAGTAAAGGTAAAATAAAAGTAATGATAGTAATACTTACGGGATGAAGCAGATGATGAACGACGTTCACTGGACGAGTGCCGTGCTTTCTCTGGAGGTTTAGTTTCAGTCTCCTTTGGAACTCCTCCAGTCGATCTGATATATAATTACAACTTTATGTGTACATTTATTACATAATAAAACTTACTACTTTTTGCTATTATACTTAATAGCATAATTAAAATTGATTAATAAATACTAAATGTTTTACCAAAATTATGAATATAGTAAAGTATTATTAAATGAACTTATGTATGAAAGGTTGTAATATTAAAATACGTACTTAGCTGGAGAAACTGATCTAGATTTTTGTCCATCTTCAACATTCTTTTCCTCTTTCACAACATCCTCTATCTTGTCCTCTTTCAACTGTTCAGCTGAGGAGTTGTGTTCCTCTTCTGACTTCTTTTCTTCTTTCTTCTCAGGAGATTTTCCGTTTTCTTTAATTAAGAGAGATAAAATTACGGATGCAATAATACTTAAAAAAAGAAGAAAATGGAACTAAAAAAAACCTCATTCACCATGCTTTTTGTTTTTTTTAATATCTATGTTTTAAAAGATAGCACTAGTAAATAATGTAAATAGTAGAATAAAAAAGTCCTGAATGATAATGTCAAGGAAAAGCGAAATAAAAATCATAAGTTATAAATCAAAATATGAAAGTGAGTGTAAATATGGACATGGAAGTACCTTTTGGCTCTGGTAATTTTATATCATCAACATTTGAAGGCTTCGGCTGACTTTTTTCTCGGCTGCGACGTCTAGAACGGCGTGGACTACCTCCATTGCGATGTCTGTGAAAATTTTTTTTAGTTCAATAAACTCATCATAAAATCATTGCCAAACATTAATTTATTGAATAATTCTACTTCGTATGGTTTACAATATTATCTTAGTACTATTCTCATAGCAACATATGGAGTACTAGTCTTATGAAATAAGTCTTTTTTTCTCAATATTATTCCAAATAATTATGCAAAATAATGGAGAGTAGTTATTGTTTCTTCCATTAGATCTTTAATTAAAATTAAATTTTACGGATTTTATCGCGTAGAAATTTTATATTAATAAACGTGTAACATTTGCGGAAATATAAATCATTATCCATCAGATCTTTTAATTAATTTACAAAGATTGTATAGCATTTATTATTAGCCTTCTCAGCTTTAACATCTCTACAAAAAATGTGTCATATAACGATGAGTTAGTCTTATTTTACATTTCAGAATATTTTAAGTAGTAGAGTCTTTAGATGAAAACTTTTTTCTGCAGCTCTGGGACTTACACCAAAGCATTTGATACTAACTTCCTATCACCGGAACGATCACGAGACCTTGAGCGCGACCGTCGGCGCTCACGGGATCGGCGCCGACTGCGCGAACGCGACCGCGTGCGACGACGATCCTTTTCTTTGTCTTTCTGCTCCTCCTGATTATTAATAAAATAAAAAAATGTCACCATTGAATATCACTTAACCTTTTGTTATTGTACTAGATTTTACGTAAGTATTTTTATACATTTTTATTATATTTTGAAGAAAAAACAAAATGTTGTGTAGGGAAGTCTGAATTTCTACGTACATATTGTTTATGTTAATAAAATAGAAGACTTTAAAATACGTTGGGAAAAAAAAATTGTCCATAGGAAATAACATAATCTCAGAAATTTAAATGAGGATGGTTTTTCATAATTTATTAGTTTAGCCAAGGCAAGGAGCCTTGACATTTATCCGTGACTTAATTTAAGAGTAATTACTAAAGTTATTTTCAGCAAAAGCTATGTTGGTAATTTTTAAAAAGAAACTTTGACATGGAGTATGTACATCACAAGCCCCTGAAAGTTTTATAGAACAAATACTACTCACCATCCTTTTCTTAATTTCCTCTTTTTTCTGCTGTGTAAAAGATTCCGGTATTCCATTTTCGCTAGCTTGAGCACTAAGCAGCAACTCCCATAGCTCGCCCATGAACAATCTCGCGTTCTTCCCGTTCAGGAATCCCGTCAAGTTGATCTGCATTTTCTTTGGACAAGGGAACTAGGAGCCGAGGATACGGATCGGGAAAGAAAACATAAACTTATTATTAAACCGATTTATATGGTTACCTTAATACACACCTACTGCTTCATTATTTCCCTTCATATTTAAATTCATTAAATATTTGTATGTCGGAGACAGGAATATAATCGAAAGCCGTTAAGAGCGCCTTTTTGTAGAAATATAATTTGTATTTCAAATGGCACCAAAATGACTCGGGTAGGGAAGTGAAAGAAGTTTATATCATAATGTTAAGTTGGATTGGAGGTACAGCTGCGAAGCCGAAGTCTTCATCGGCAGCAAGTTGTCTCCGCGCCGCGGGATGACGGGAACGATGCTCCGCTTACGCAGCGATGACACGCAGCCAGCATACATTACTCCCTTCATTCTTCAACCTCTTGCATCTGTAAGGGGTTGCGAACACAACCACATTATGCTGAACGCAAATCCTAACGAACGATGCTTCCCCACCACGAGTCAAATTACTCTTAACGTCTTCTGGATATTCTGCAGAGTTCCTATTAACACTTCTCAAGCAAATATCGCCACATCTCTTATGGTTTTATATTGAGTTAGCATTAAGTAATTTCCCCGTAAATACCGATTCTGAATGCTAATGGCGTCCGTAAGAGTGGGCCGCGACGCGCTGCGATGGCTGGCGAGGGCAGGCGGCGGCGGCGGCGGCGCGCTAACCGATGGGGACCATAAAAATATCCATACGCAATCAATATACATATGACAAATTTCAATTGCAGTTTCTTTAAAACAGCTACACCAAACTTTTTCCTTATTGTAAATACAAATTAGTTACTCACTGTAAAGAAACTGCAATGATTACATTCCTGTATTAAAAATTAAAAATTAAAAAAATCATTGGCCTTAATCACCTTTTCTTCAAGTTGATTGTTGACATAATCGATGACTACATCATCTTCCATTTTCAGAATTTCAGTAATCTTCTGGGTAATCCATGGTTTCAGCACATCTAGCTTCACTTTGGACATGTCCACCTAAGAATTTTTTTTATTAATAACTCCACAGCAATAATTAAAATACTATGTTTTAAACTTTTACAACATAAAAAAACAAAGGTATTAATTAGAAAGATATATACTTTTCACTTAAACAGGTAGATAAATTTACATCTATATAATATTTTCATAACACAAATTACAGATTAAGAAAAAAATATGCAAAGATAAAGTAAATACAATAAATTATAACATCTCAAATCAGATTTTTCCAAATAATTTTTTTTAAAACGTGACAATCTTATATATCATTTAAGTTGACTAGCTGATAATGTATTTTTTTTTTGTAAATGTTTTTACGGCTCTGGATATGAGTCCTTTTGAGTAGCTAATAGTGTTAAACCAAAACTTGCTATTAAAAAATTACTAAGTAGTAAATTTAATTAATATGAATAAAAATACTGAGGTAAAACATTTAAACAATTTGCCTTCACAATTAATGTCTATATATTCATGAATTGTGTCTTAAGTTATGTGATAAAATTTAAACTAAGTTTTACATGAATTGCGACCGTGTTAATTTATGAAAAAAAACTTATGTACTGTTTATGAAGTGTGTAATAAAAATTGGGATACTTTGGAATATTCATTTGTATAACAAAAAACCGTAAAAAATATTTATAATTTTAACCTGTTGAGTCAAACAATCTCCAAATTTCATCTGCTTCATCAGCTTCTTCTCCTTGTCACTGAAGCGAGTGTCCTGCTCTGTACTAGTTCCCTATAAATGTATGCATAAAAATGTTTCATTATTTTGATTACATGCAAAAATTAACAAATGTTGTTCAAATAATATTTAAGGAATAAGTAAAATCTAGTATATCACTAGGTGTCTAAATTATCACGTGCGTTATGTTTAAGATTTATGGGCATAATATTCATTTGATAGAGCATATATATACAGGGCATATTCTGGTCGTAGCGATGCGGTACTATTTACGATTAGCTTGCATAGTGCGAAATTGAGACCATAGTAACACAAAATGTAGTCTCATTAGCCTAAAAACTAAACTATGCTACGACAACAAACAGACCAGAACTGAAAACAATGCTAAGATGCCGTTATATCTGTCTCAATTCACCTATCTAATACAGATCAACTTAAATAAAAGAAAAAATACAATTTTATTTGTTAAGCACAACTATAATGAAATTAGCTTACAAGTTAATATGCCTTTATTAGACCGATTTCGCAAATAAAAATCTTAACAAGCAATTTAACTTACAAAATTTATTACAAAAAGTATTATCTTACCGTATACATCATCATTTTTGAAGAATGTTATAATAATCAATAAAATTAGAAGCGGCGGCTTCGATGAAGCCTTTGGTAGGGTGAAGCCGCTTTAGTCAAGTTGCACTATAATATTATCACACACAGTTTTGAAGTCTTTAATAATGTCTATTTTCATTTCAACGTTAGTCTTAAATGAATTTCCATAATGTTTAAACGCTCATTTCACAATTTAACGCAAGCACAACGAAATCAGAAACGTGACCAACCGCCATATTAAAATCAAGATGGCTTCTCTACACGCTATTCCAAGAGGTTAAGGAAATACCATAAATCGATATTTGGTAATACCATATTTATGACGTTTTTCACTCTCTGAACGAAAAAAATAATTAAACCCAGTTTGAAAAATATGACCTTATTGATATTTTTCGGAAACATAAAAATAGTGGACAATTCGCTTATTTTTGGATGACCTAAAATTACAAAAGGCAAAAGCAAGCAACAAAAATAAGCAAATGAAGAAAAACAGAGAAATATTTTTAAAAAGAAACATTGTAAAATTAAACATTTTATTAATCATTTTCATAAATACCTAGTTAAAAGCGATAACGTGATCAATACTTAGTGATGCCCCGCGAAATCAATGAAGAATTCATTATTGAATTGTTTATTTGTAAAATATAGAATTTTCATATATCAGATTTTTAAAATCTTACGAATTAACAACTTGTTAATTTTGTCTTTCAATTGTGAATGTCTATCAAAATTATCGCACATATCGCCTATGTACTTTACGTTGATTTAATTACCTTAAAGGGTTAAAAACCTAGTTTCAGAATGGGCGTGTACTTTTTCATGTATGACAACAAATCCATAACTACATCTTTACCTAATGCCTCTACTCTGATGATATTGTGCTGACTGTAGTTTTAACAACTACAGAAATACTTCTTTTTATTTTTCTTATCTGCGGGTTTTAACAACACCCGGTAAAAACAATTTGGTAGCGGGGGCCGTTTCTCCATCGTTGCCTTTCCTACCATTTGCGGATAGACTCTTAATCTCTTGACAAATGAAACTAGACAATAAAGCAGACCGTGTTTTGGTGTTCAATGCTGTTACTTTTGCCATCTGATCTGTTCTTTCGTTTCCCTTCTGCCCAGCGTGAGCCTTTATCCAAAGTAATTTCAGTAAAGATTTCTCTTTCCAGTTCGTATAATTTATTTCTTACATTGCCTTTGCGCCAGAAAAAAAGTTTAGTCTCGCCCTTAATCAATCGGATAAGAAATGATTTTCTATTCCAATTGATTAACATCGTATCGTACATTCGTCTGTTATGCTATACATGACTTTTTTAGCTAATAGTGTACACTATCAGACGTGTAATTTATTTTGACAAATTTAGACTGTGTAATATTTTCTCATCGATTTCGTTAATTATAGCAAAAGCATGGAAGTAACAAGAACTACGTACAACTTTTTACGTACAACAGTTGTACGTAGTACTTATTACTACCATGAGCATAAGACACTTAGTTTTACATAACTCGGCGTTGCCCTACGAGGGCAAGTATGCATTTACATCATGAAATAAAAGCAATTTGTCACTATTTTATCATCTTTTTTTTTTATCACGTCGGAGTCACCGAAATTTGGCAGCGTACCTATATGGTTCGGGAGTACAGAATGAATCAAGAGTAATCTTGAGTAATGAATAATTTTATTGCTGAATACCGATTGTTATTTATACATCGTGACTTTGTCAATAATTTTATTACTTTTCCATAATTTACATTAATTTAAATTAAATCGAACAAGGAGTTTGTTAACTATTACAACACGCCGCTACAACTTTTGTATTCACAGAACTAAATCAAAACAACCGCAAGCATTGTGGCAGTTAATCTACATAGAAAAATATTAATATAATAATTGGTATTGCCTCTACATATCATATAACGTAGTGATTACATGCTCAGTGCTACATATATTCTGCAGTCTATTTACACTGAGCAAGTATTCACTACTGCTTACGATTACGACACACATGGGTTTATAGAAATTTCTATGCGTGTAGACAGAACTTGAATATTTGTGGGAATATTAATTATCTAAAAGCAGTTATATGTTTCATTTCGCTGCACATATAAAAATGCAAAGAGCTTAACTTATTTAAAAAATAACCCCTCGAATTGATGTATTTTTTCAAATATTTATTTGTTTCTTTTTAGTAGTTAGGTGATAGCTCTTAATTATTATATTCTTATAAGCAAGCGGTGCATTACAAGTACAAGAATTTTATAACAATTATAATGTGCTATACTACATTTGGTATTTAAACATGATTTAATATCCATATATTATTTAACCTTATATTTATATAAAGTACTGTGTATATAAATCTTCCAACGCTGTTCAATCATGTTCATCAATATTCTGAAATGATGATCTGTGTATAAAACCAACATCGTCGTAATTTTAAATGAAATTGAAACCTATGCATTGATAAAAAAATGTTAAGGCAGTTAACACAGAATAACAAAATTGCGTAAGCTAATGTTTATATGATAATTATTTGTGTCGTGGAATTAATGAACTGCTGATAAAGAGTAACATGATCTTTGACATTGATGCAAGAGTTTGTCTTATACCGCTAAAACAACTCTTAAGTCATTGACTAGACTTCAGTTAGTTGTTGAATTCGGTGACAGAAAGTAGGATTTATCATGTGTATAATACGGTTTTACGTTAATCAGGCATTCAGTGCACATAAAACTTGTAATATACTACAGAAGTTAAAACTTATTGACAATGATGTAATTGAATTATCAACGGAATTATGTTATCACGTGGAAATTGAAGAGAGAAATTTAAATATCAACCAAATAAAAATATTACAATGGCTATTAAGTTCACCCTTATATCCTTACATATTAAGAAATGAATCTTCATATAAATGTGTACAAAATAACCAATTAGTAATTGAAATAGGACCCAGGTAAACTATTTTTTTCATTAAACTTCTACTTAAATTGTTTTCATCATTATTTCAGCCTAACGCTTTCCTCAGCTGAACACACAGACCCCAAAAAATTAGAACATTAAAAAGACTAAATAAATTCTAGAGCAACCAATCTTATGCCTTCTGCATCCAACATTTTGTATAAAATGTTAGCAATGTTGGGTTTTGTTAGTCTGCCTAGTAGTAGGCAAAGCCACTTTGCCATTATATAAATATATAATTGTATTACTTATGGCTCAAATTGTCCAACTGTATGTTACATGTGATTTCACATTCAGAGCGAATTGTTTTTTTGCAATATAGTAAAAACAGGATAAACTCAATTTTAAGTGTTAATACAAGCATATTAATATGTCCCTGAAAGTAAATCCTCCTTAAAAAGTATTTTATTTACCATTTTTTTGGCAAATGAGCAAATAAAAAAAAAACTTGGGGTCTATTATAAAGTTTTGAAAATTGTTTTTCAGGTTCAATTTTTCTACTGCAGACTCAAGTAACTCTGTCCAAATCTGTCAAAGTGTAGGTTTACATGATGTTGTTCGTCTTGAATATTCAATAAGATATCTTATAACATTTGCAATGGCTAAAAATGTAACCAAGAAATTACTTGATGATTTGGCAGCTCCATTGCATGACAGGATGACACAATGTATCTATACTAAAGATAATCTTCCAAGAAACAGTTTTAATGAAGCTTTGCCAAAAGATTTAGATCCATGGTATATAGTACCATTAAATAAAGAAGGAATGACAGCAATGAAATCTGTAAACCAAAAGCTAGGTAATGTTTATCTGTCCATAATCAAGATTAATAAGAGCTTGTGTTCCTTATACTTCAGAGTCTTTTAATAAATTATATTATTTTATCAGTTTATATTAATAGTCTAGGTTCATGAAACTGTGTAAAATTACTGCAGTTTGTATGTATATACTAAGTACATAATTACTTTCACTAAGGAGAGAAGATGACACTTTCTAAATTTTAAATTTGCACTCCTATTTAAAGCAATGTGTGATTATCATTGATTGTACAAATTATTTTTTTAATGTGGTGGACAGAGTTTGGTATTCATAGGCACAAATCATGTCTATCTCCTCTTCATTACAGGTTTAGCTTTTGATGACTGGGATATGGAATTTTACATGGATTTGTTTGTTAATAAATTACAAAGAGATCCAACCAGTGTGGAACTATTTGATCTTGCGCAGAGTAACAGTGAGCATTCTAGGCATTGGTTTTTCAAGGTAATCAACCATCTTTGTAGAAGGCATAAGTCCATCAGGGAAGTTTTTTTTTCTTTAAATGTTTATTATTTAATAATTGTAATAATGTTTTATAGGGAAAAATTATTTTGGATGGGAATATTGTCAATGAATCACTAATAGACATGGTTGCATCAACTCAGAAATCATCAAATAACAACAATGTTATAAAATTTGGCGATAACAGCAGGTTAATGTCAATTATATTTATTGTTTTTTCTATGTATTGCAATAGCACATAATATTTTTTATGAAGTCTTTTAAATAAAATAATTAGAATTGTTATCTATAGAGTTTTAATGTTTAAAAATACATTGTTATCACCTTTTATATTAACTATCATACTTTTTTATTCATAATGTTTGAATTTGATGGCTATTATTTACTGTTCGTATTTTTTAGTGCCATCAAGGGTTTCAGACATAAGAAACTCCGGCCACTTAGTGGGAGGGGACCCTCGGAGGTTTCCCTAGAAATCACTGAGTCTGATATCATATTCACAGCAGAAACTCATAATATGCCCACAGCTGTGGCACCTTTCAGCGGCGCAACTACTGGTACTGGTGGACGCATAAGAGATGTCCAAGGAGTAGGTAGAGGTGGACATACTGTAGCTGGTACAGCGGGATATAGTGTTGGAAATCTTCATATTCCAGGTAAAATTGGTTTGGCTTATGTATAAGTATATTTATTTTATTAACACATTGTAATAATTTTGATATTTGTGAATAATAAAAATAATATGTGCAAATGTACAAGCCGGGGAGCTATGACTTATTACACAAAATTGAAAATCCTTATCAAACTCTAAATGAACCTTCGACAAATAAAGAGAGAACCCACATGCTAAACATGGTGAGTAAAGGAAATACTCTCTTTCGAGTCCTATGTTCTGTAGTGGATTTTTATGTGCTAAAATGATATTGAAAATTAATTAATGAAAAGTGTTATTAGTTCATATTTTATATTAACATTCCATTAAAAAATATAATATTTTAGTTATTTTGGATTGGCTGATGCTGTTAAAAATGTATAACCTTTACTTTGTATCAGGTTACAATCTACCTTGGGAAGATAACACATGGTTGTATCCAAATAATTTTGCTAGTCCTTTACAAATTATTATCGACGCTAGTAATGGTGCATCTGATTATGGAAATAAGTTCGGAGAGCCAGTTATATCAGGTTTGGTGTGGTGTTTTCCTAATTGGTGTATACTATTGTAGTATAGCATTCAATTTCTTATTAAATTTTTTTATGCAGGTTTCGTGCAGTCATATGGTTTGAAAAATGGTGATAGCATAAGAGAAGAATTTGTGAAGCCAATAATGTTTAGTGGCGGTATTGGATACATGCCTCACAGTATGATTAAAAAGAATAATCCTGACAAGGGTAAGTAATGGTAGCTCACTAAGACTTATCTTTCACGATTATGAAACATTGAAAGTTGTCCAGGAATAACTAACTATAGCATATCTCTGCCCTGTTCCCACTCCATGTGGTGTTTTAGTTTGACGATACATAGACAAGAACAGTGGTGGTACCTACCGAGACTAGAAACTGCTTAAACAAGAATGTATTCAAAATAATTTAAGTTTAATGTAAATAAACATGAATACCTAAGTTTTGTTGTGTTTTAAAAAGTTGATTTTATTTTTGGCAAAATTTATAATGAAAACAGGTATGCTGCTAGTGAAAGTTGGAGGCCCTGTATACAGAATCGGCGTTGGTGGAGGAGCTGCTTCATCAGTAGCGGTGCAAGGAGGAGACTCGAGAGACCACGCACTAGACTTTGGAGCCGTACAAAGAGGTTATTTAGTATATCAAACTGTTAACATACAATTTTTTACTGGTTATAAGATAAGCATAGTAGTAAAGTTTTTGTTACTCATTTGAGACTACTGAATAAATATTAATATTTAATATCTTTCTTTCACGAGGACGGAGCTAATGCCATTTGTCCACCATTCCAATAAAGTGTTGGTTAGTTTATATAAATTGCTGCAGATTAATTTTAAAATTTTGTTCAAAAAGGCCTTTTTCATCATTACATATTGATGTTTGATATTGCTGGAAACAATGGTTTAAAGGATCTTTAGTTGGTTAGTTAGTTAGCCAGTTATTGCGGTAATGAGACTTAACATCTTGCTGGGCGTTCACCGGATGGTAAGCAATACGGCGTCCTTCAAAAATGCGGCTCTAATTATTTTGGTGAACTGCACACTGTGTTCGTGGCTTTTAGACACAGGATGTTAAGTTTCATTATTCCAGTTATTCCACAGGCTGTTATTTGGCGGAAGAAATATGTGATGCGGCGGTAACTTCCTAAACGGAGTTCGGCAACAAGAGTCACTAGTAAAATTGAGTTAAAGAAGTTATTGTAGTTAGTATTAAATATATAATTACCTACCATACACAGGTGACGCAGAAATGGGAAATCGTCTAAACAGAGTCGTTAGAGGCTGTTTGGAAGAGGAAATAAATCCAGTAGAATGTAAGTTGTATTTTTGTGTGATATTTATTTACAATGGACTAAACCTTAACATCCATGACAAAAGCTGTTAATTAAAAATGAGATCGCAGGTGACGCGTGCTCGCCCAGAGTACTTTGGCTCTTATGTGTTGATAGCTGGAACACAGCGACGCTGTTATGGCGGTAAATTTATATGTGGGTGGTAGATGGTGTCTGAGGGGTCCGTAACACCCATTTACCAATCAAACTCCACAAAATTTGGCGTCGGAAATAAAACCTTCGTATTAAAAAATACGCGCTGACGTCAAAATTAAATAAATTACCAAAAGTAGAAAACGTGGACGCCCGTGCTGAAATGATTACGTGAGCAGAAAAATGGAACTACTTTTCTTGTTTTTAATAAAATTTATTGAATTTGTTAAGTTCGCTAAGCAAGTTATAAAAATATTATTTCAGCAATTCACGACCAAGGTGCCGGTGGTAACGGGAATGTATTGAAAGAGCTTGTTGAACCCCAGGGTGCTGTGGTTTTCACGAAAGAGTTCCAGTTGGGTGATCCGACTATTACAACTCTCGAACTCTGGGGAGCAGAATATCAAGAAAATGACGCTCTTCTTTGCACTAAGGAGAACCGGCATGTACTTGAAGGTAAGTTGATGAGTTTTGAATAGTTGTCTATCTCTGTTGACGAATACAATGTAAGAAGGTACCACCACAACGTCCGTCTGCCGCGTCTAAGAGTAGTGTGCAAACATTATTGTGTTCCGGTTTGAAATACGCTGTAACTGGTAAAATAGGTGGGTAACAAAATTAAACACTTGGTTGTCTTAAAAAGATGAGCAATAATGGAGTGTAGTGTATGGTGCAGTATGCAATGCAAGGTTTTCTTGTAATTAAAAGTCACTATTAAAATTTATGAAACTTATATATTAATATATAATATTTTATAACTTCAAGGATTTCAAAAATAATCATTTTGCAGAGATTTGTAAACGAGAACGGTGCCCGGTTTCATTCGTTGGCGAAGTTTCAGGAGATGGCTATATGAGTCTTGTAGAAGATTCATTTAAAGACATTTATATACCAAGAGAGAGTAGACTTAGACCGGAAGTTAAAACCAAGCTTCCTTATGATTTGCATTTAGAAGCCGTATTAGGTATGTAGACCATGAAACCCTTACAACCGTAGTAATGTACCATCACAGTAGTAACACTAAATGAAAAAAAAAAATCGGATGATTAGCTGTTTGTAATTTACAAATATTTACAATTAATTTTGCTATTATCAAAGTTTACACATTTTTTTTTATTTAAAATAAAAACACAGCTCTTTTAATGTCGCCTTCACTGGGACGCACGGTTGGTATCTCAGAAAATATGGTTAAGTACGAGTTGGTGGATGGTCACCACTCCCAGGGCTGACGCTCGACAGCCGGTGGAACTTCCGAGAGCATTTCCGCAGTTTGGCTCCTAAGTTAATTGGGACGTCATCTGCTCTCGGAAGGCTCTTGCCCAACCTCGGAGGACCGAAGACAGCATGCCGAAGTCTTTACACTGGCGTGCTGCGCTCGATGGCGCTGTATGGAGCACCTGTGTGGGCCGATGCCCTGTCCGCGGAGAGCCTGGCCCTGCTGTACAGAGTGCAGCGGGTCATGGCGATAAGGGCAATTCGGGCATACCGCACGGTCTCACATGAGGCGGCATGCGTGCTGGCTGGAACCCCTCCCTGGGACCTTGACGCCCGTGTCCTAGCAGAGGTCTACAGTCAGCGCGCCAGAGCCAGAGCTAGAGGTGTAGCTCCACCTCCGGAAGAGGTAGAGAGATGGCGACGCTCCGCGCATGAAGATATCATGCGGCGGTGGAAACGCCGGCTCGCTGAGCCGAGAGCTGGGCAGCGAACTGTGGAGGCTATTCGTCCGCTCCTCAAAGAGTGGGTGGACCGGCGCCACAGATCGCTTACATTCCGACTGGTGCAGATCCTCTCGGGGCACGGTAGCTTCGGGAGGTATCTCTGTCACACTGCAGGAAGCGAGCCGACAGCGGAGTGTCATCATTGCGATTGTGATGATGACACAGCTCAGCATACGCTGGCGGAGTGCCCCGCGTGGGCGACGGAGCGAGCCAATCTCTGTGCGGAGATCGGCAACGACCTCTCATTACCTGGTGTGATCCGCGCCATGGTGGACACAGAGAGGTCGTGGGAGGCGATCGCCTCGTTTTGCGAAGCCGTCATATCGCAAAAAGAGGCCGCCGAGCGAGAAAGGGAGAAAGATCCCTCTTCGGCGCGCATTCGCCGACGATGCACGGGGCGAAGGCGGCGAGCTTACGCTCGCGTGATGCCGCCCCTATGAGCGGAGCCGCGGGTGTTGGATGGGGAGTCTGACACCCGGTAACATCACGGCTCGGAGTGCGAGCAGCATGCTGGGCGTTTTCAGCACGCTGCTCTGGAGCAGGGGAAATGGCTGGCCCACAGCCTATCAACAAAGGTGGAGTCCCAAGGACCAGGCGCGGGCGGCATAGCGATAGCATGACCCTGTCGATCTCGCTTTGCCGCCAGTAAAAACGCGCGGAGAAAGAAACGCCGAGGGGTTTTAGTGGGTGAAAATCCCACATAACCCGGCGCCGCTCCCCACGGTGTCGAGTATCTTTATAAGATTTGCCCTCGTATAAAAAAAAAAAAAAAAAATGGTCACCACTCCTAATGTCAATATATGAGAGTCAGAGTATTTTTGGATAAGACACTTCATCCTCGGCTTCATTTTCACTTAACACCATGTAAAATTAAGGTCAAGTGTTTTGATTGCAGGTAATATGCCACGTAAAACTTTTGACCTTAAACAGCAGAAAACAAAAAAGATACCTTTGTCTCTGCCTAACGATATTACAGTTGAAAACGCTCTGAATAGAGTACTGAGACTTGTTAATGTTGCCAGTAAGAGATATTTGACTAACAAGGTATGTATATCTTAAGAATTATGTATTTCATGAGAGGTAGAATAATGTATACTGTACTAGAACATGCTGCAAACTGCAATATAAAATGTAAATTACCGCAGTAATTTCCCTAGCTGCAAAGCTCTTGAAAACATTACTGTTCACTGACAAAAAGATTGTAGCATAACTCTTTTTTCCGTTATAATATTCTGGCTTATGTTCGGCAGAGGACATAGGCTGAAATAATGATGACGATGGAGAAGATAATAATAAGGACGATGATATTTTTAATAAAGACATCTCTTGCACTTTCTACTATCAACACACATGTTGTTAGTAAATGATAATGGCATAAACTCCCCAAAATAGTTAATAAATGTTTTATTATGCCTTTATAAAGCGAAATGTATATAATCGTATTTTTAGACAGTAGATCGCAAGATAGTAGACCAATTGGTGACATTTTGGGTGGAGGGTTATGTCCAGCAGTCAACCGATTTAGGCTGATGATGGTAATAAGAATAATCGAAACTATCTTCTAGGTGGATCGCTGTGTAACAGGATTAGTAGCGCAACAGCAATGCGTTGGACCATTGCACACCCCCCTCGCGGACTACGCAATGATTGCTTTATCTCACTTCGAGCTAGTTGGGTCAGCAACTTCTATAGGCACACAAAACGTCAAAGGTCTTTTAGATCCTGCGGCCGGAGCAAGATTGTCACTCGGTGAAGCATTGACTAACTTGGTGAGTAATATTATAAACAGGTAATTTAACAGTGCCACTGCTGAGGCTAGTGACCACCAGTTATTAGTACTTTACTCTCACAAAGATCATTACTCTGCTGACTAATTACAGATTTGCGAATCCCCGAGTTTAATGTCCGCAAAAACTCTTGTTCTCGGAGAGTATTTTAGTTTTTTTGTTACTAATGATACATGTAATGTTAACGACTGGACCTACAAACAGATTTAATATTTCACATTTATTAATAGTATTATTTTTTTACATTGTTTTTACAGTTACATGGAACTGCGTATAGTTTAGTAGGAAAAGTTTTTTTTTTATAAACTGTTCTCTGGGTAATTAATTATTCTTTAAACACAAAAAACTGTTTTTTTTTCAGGTATTTGCTGGTGTAACATGTTTGGAGGATGTGAAGTGTTCAGGGAATTGGATGTGGGCTGGGAAAACGGGTGCCCAGGGAGCTTCTTTAGTCGTAGCTTGTAATGCTTTATGTAAGGCCATGAGCGTGTTGGGAGTTGCGATTGATGGCGGAAAGGATTCGCTGTCGATGTGCGCCAATGTGGCGGGTGAAACAGGTTGGTTTCATGATAGAAATTAATAAATGTGTTGCATATTGGTTGATTGCAATGTAAAAAACTGTAAATTTTTTGTTTTTTATGATGTTATAAGCGCGATGAGGAATTTTCAAAAGGTATGCTGGGATGAAGTCTGGGTAAAATGAGATTCTTACACACTAAAACCCTTTTGTTGATCACGCGCAGTGCGTTTAGCGTGCGAAGAGAGTGCCCTTTTCATTCCTACCCTAACGCGTGAACGTTCTAGGCAGGTTCCAAGAAGGGCCCTAGTGTCCTCATTGAGCTACGATAGTCATATCTATTATATACCCGTTTGTATTTGTCCGTCAATTTAGGCTTGTGTTTTGGGAGATGAGGGCTCTCACCATCAAAGTCCGCAGACCAGAACACTCTTTAAATCACTGCATAGGGATTACCTTAGTCTTAGTCTGAAACTGCAAGACAAATCATTAAAATGATCTAATGAATGTTTGTCTTTCTTCTAGTCCGATCACCCGGAACTCTGGTCGTGTCGACCTACGCCCCTTGTCCAGATATTACCGTTAAAGTAGAGCCAGCACTTATGCAGGAAGGTTCTGCTCTCATACATGTACCAGTATCACCAGGCAAATATAGGTAAGATAAATACATTACAAGAGATCTATGTCTAACAGTGGACATCCAATGGTTGAGATGATGCTGGTAAACAAAAATGGATACTGAACGATCGATAAGTGCTCCAATGTTTTGGATGAAAACAATAATTAAAAGCTATAGATACTTCGTGATAACTATAACATTAAGAAATCTATCACCATGGTTGTAAAATATTTGAAATGTCGGTGTAATACATATTGCAAATAATTTTGATAAAATCCGTAAAATCTACTTTATATGTCAAATATATGAAATTGTTTTGGTTTTTTATTTTTATTCATCACAGAGCTCTCATTCATCAAAGAGTGTAACATATACCTATTTAACGCCCCTGTTGGTTTTTCTATTACTGGGACTAAAGGCCTTTTCTGACAAGAGTGTGTCAAGACTATTTATTCAATACGCTGGATAAGTACAGACAGGTTCCATGCCACATGCTAATGGAAGTTATGGGTCTCAGAATATGTCAATGAAGCTTGTTACGTGTATTACTTTACATTAATTTTTACTTAACAGAATCGGCGGTTCATCTTTAGCACAATGTTACAAGCAATTAGGAGACAATCCTCCTGATTTGGACAATCCAGCCATACTAAAAGCATTGTTTAAAATCACTCAAAAATTGCTCAAAGGTAAATTAATTTTCTGTTTTGTCATTTACTCATTGTTATTTAAAGATTTTCATTTATAAAAAATACGTTCTTTTTAACAAAGCTACCTGGATACAAAAAATGGGGTACGTTTCTTTGCATTGACATTTTTTTTTAACTCCCGAAGCGACGACACGACTAGGACGTTCATTTGATAGTAAGTGATACATTGTTCATGGCAATGTGGCTCTAGTTAGGGAAACAAATACTACATCACATTGTGTTAGTCGCTTTGGAATACTTAATGTGATGTCACGTTATCTCAGAGTTTTTTTGTTATCGGAGGGGTTTTTTTTATCGTGTGTAACAAAATGCTAACGGGGGCCGGCAACGGTGTGGTGTTCCCAACTACCTCAACCCTAACCGACTAAAAATCTTCACACGGTATTCCAATTACGTCCGTCAGTATGCACGAGGGTCACGGTCCGCAACCCCCGATCGACGTTCGTTATCGGCGGGGTAGGTTAAGTCAAAATTATGGGGATGTCTGCCAACTAAGACCTCGGTGGTCATTCATGCTTTGCGTGGTATCCTGTAATCTTCTACGAAACGCATCAGTGGCTACTAAGCACATCGTAGTAAAGACCAAAACTTACTCCAGAACCCTGCTCTGCTAACAAATATTATATGAGATCACTTATTTTTGTTTTTCACCTCGGCCCCAAGCAAGAAAGTCCAGCGACTAGTGATTATTTACCCCTTGATATAACACATTTCAAGATCTAACAAAAATAATCAAAAACTTAGCTATTATAGTTAATTAAGTGAAGAATTCCTTAATTTTATAATCGATTTGAAATACAAACGTTATTATGTTTCAGAGAAAAAACTTCTATCAGGGCATGATATATCTGAAGGAGGTTTTATTACCACAATTTTGGAGATGGGGATTGGTGGTATTCGCGGTTTAAGCATTGATTTGCATGTGGATAAAGATGTACCCATTATTGATTGTTTGTTTAATGAAGAACTTGGCATAGTAATAGAAGTAGCACAGAGTGATGCGGTTTATGTTATCAATGAGTATAAAAATAATGGAGTAAGTGCTAAAGTCATTGGCACTACCGGAAAATACGGAATGCAAGCAGAGGTAAGAATCATACACAAACATATTATATTATTGGAGTAATGAAACTTAACATCTTATATCTCAAGAAAATGAGCACCTAATAGGACTAGATTTTATCAATACTAGTATTGTAATGGGAGAGTATGTCACTGACTATCAGTTGAACTTCATTAAAATATAAAACATTACTAAATTTAACAGTAGAAAATATAACACTGAACAGTATTGATTTTTTTTTTAAACTCTTTTATTTGGTATTAATGTCAAACTTCTCTTTTTACTGGTAGTAACAACCAAATACGTCGTTGATGATCTTTTATTTATTTATAATGGCTATTAACACTTAACACGTTATGGCTGCAGATTTTGAAAGAGAGTTCAGTAGTAAGCCGGCAGGTTCAACTCTGTATCGAGCATGGGACCTTTATGTTACTAGGCAACAGGTTAGTCAATGTGTCATGGAGGGGGTTAAAGGAGAATCTCTGTGAATCGGAGTTTTTAATTTATCTATTACGTCTTTAAAATTATTGAGAAATTGTTTGTATTAATTATATTTATTTCAATAAATGTTTTGGTACAGAAGTATTTATATAACTCATTTACATTATCTTTTTAGGTTTTAGTGAAAGTAAATGGTGAATGTGTGCTCAAAAACTCATTACTAAACACTTATAGGATGTGGGAAGAAACCAGTTACCAGCTTGAATGCTTACAAGCTAACTCAGAATGTGTTAAACAAGAGTGGTTAGGTTAGTAAAAAAGTGATTAGAAAAGATTCTATGTTTATGTACTTATCCATTAAAATTATTGAAATAAGGTAATAAATATAAGTAATACATTTCCATTATGAAACTAAAAACAAAAAAAGGACTTTTTTTGTCTCACAAAATTCTATGGGATCAACATGGAAAAATCTGCTATAAGAACATAACCAGCACACTTCGAATTGAGATCCACTTTTGTCGGTTAATGAGAAAGAAAATTAGGCTAGGGGGTGGTTTCTGCTGCTATTTTCATCACACTTACTTTTTAATATTACCAGCTGTTACGCTACTAAAATCCCATGTAAATTTGTGATATTGACTATTCTATTGTTAAAACAGGTTTAGAAAATCGTAAAGGTGCGACTTACAAAGTGACATATGATCCATCGGCAGCCATTATTAAATCCAACTCAGTGAGAGTAGCTGTGATACGAGAAGAAGGTATGGGAATTGTTACATTTAATATATAATGATTTTCTTTTTATAATACAGCGACGTCAAACGAATGTACAATCGCTCATTGAACAATTTTTATTTAAAATTTTGCTATGTAGCTTGGTATGATCGTTTCTTTTACACAATCGTTCTGCATTCTACGCTCAGTGATTAGTATTTGCCACATTGAAGGGTATTTATTAGTTCTCCTTACCTGTTGTCATAACAGCATTGCTGTGTTCTGGTTGTCTACATATGAGAACCAGAGTATTTTGAGTGACCATGCATCACCATCCACGGCCTCATTGTCACACGATATATGTATATATATATATATACATACATACATACTACATATGATATTAGCCTATACTACATATGATGCTAAGAAAGATATATTAATAACATTTTAATTTTTACAAAATGATGTAGACATTAAAAATAAATAGATTTTACTTTAAAGGAACGAATGGAGACAGGGAAATGATCGCCTCGTTGATGATGGCGCAATTTGAAGTATTCGATGTAACCATGAGTGACCTGCAGTCGAAGAAAATCACATTGGACGCTTTTAAAGGATTGGTTTTCCCCGGTGGTTTTAGTTATGCTGGTGAGTGACCTAAAATCAGTCAGTAATATTAATATTTTTTTTATCAATGTTCATAAAAATAATCGTACCATCAGGTGATAGTCTCGTTGCCTCGTAGAAAAAAAAATCATCCAAACTTTCCACTGTTTGTACATTCATTGTGCTGGTAATTCTTGTCGTACTTACTTTTGCCGAATACTACATTATAATATTTACAGACTATTATTTGGTGGTGGCAACAGAAGTAGCTATTTTTATCTTCCACTTGTACTCCTAACTGTAATAATGTGTAAAAATAAATGACATCAATTCTTTTTATGCATTTCAGATACTCTTGGATCTGCAAAAGGATGGGCAGCGGGTATCCTGTTCTCTGAAAACTTACACACTCAATTCTCCCATTTCAAAAGTAGGGAAGACACATTTTCATTAGGTGTCTGTAATGGTTGCCAGTTGATGGCTATGCTCGGCTGGGTTGATGTAGTTCAATCTGAAAATTTCGCTAATAAGACCCAGATATTCTTGGACCATAATCTTTCAGAGAGGTATTCATTTTTATTTATATTATAAATATGCCTATTAATGTTTCAGTTACTGGGACTTCTCTAGTACATCACCATGCTGGCATAGTGTAGCTTAGTGGATGACAAATGTCTACAAAAGCTGTTTTAGAGTCATTTCGGGTTTCTCATGAGGTTTCCTTCATCGGAATTTCAAGTTTGAAGGCGATCAAACCTGCGCCTCTTCGAGATGTATAACACATAATTGCTATACCAACTACGCTATTACTTTTTATTGGTATACTAAAATTAAAAATGTCAATTGTTACAAACATTTAAATGTTGGCAATTCTTAAATTTAGTGCTTATTATAAGCAGCAAACAGTAGTTTGCTGATATTAATGTGTTCCGATTTAAAGGCCATAGTTGCTGATGAAACTACTGGGGTAACGAGACTTACGTATTATTTCTTAAAACGACGCACACAATGTCATGTAATTTATATCATCCTTACTAACGGCACATTGTATGGCTAGACTTTATCATTCACCATCAGGTGAACAGTTCGGCTTGTCTTGTAGTTTCGTTAAATAAAATGAAAAAAGACTTGATAAAAACAGGTCATGAACACATTTGATATACACTGCATATTATTAATCTTTTGTTATATGCAATAAATTAACATTCATGATTTGCGATTTTTTTATTCGTAGCGATAGGATATGCAGGACGTTCACGTGATGGTAAGTGATACTCCCACCACCTACCTACCTATAACAATGCAGTGTAAGTGAGGATGGTATAAACTATACCACATTGTGATCGCCGCTCTGAGACGTAACGTTAAAGTCACGTTGCCTCAGTAATTTTACCAGAATCAACACTATCATTTTCAAAAAAGCATTGTATTGATTCGCCTCGATTTTGAAAGTTGATTATAATTTGTAGATTTGAATGCCGTTGGAGTGCAGTAAAAATAACAGAGAGTGATGATGAAGACGTGTGGTTCAGTGGTATGGACGGCAGTGTTTTGGGTGTTTGGGTAGCGCACGGAGAAGGGCGTTTTAGCTTCGCAGAACCTCACCTCGTGGACCGACTGAAGAAGAATGGCCAACTTGCCATGCAATACGTTGACGACGACGGTGTCCCCACTGAGGCGTACCCCATGAATCCCAATGGAAGTCCAGGTAGAATTTCATTATTTAATTTATGTCTTATTTTAATCATATTTAACATTTTAATTATTTTTCAACGAACGCAAATGTTTTCAAAAGTTGACGCGCAGGACGTCCACCTGATAACAACGCCCTTCAACAATGTGGCGCTAGTTAAGACGATAAACACAGCCCCACATTGTGCTTGTCACTTTGAGACATAAGATGTTAAAGTTTCATCACGCCAGTAATTTCATTAGCTACAACACTCTTTGTACTGACACAGCAATGTTTGCACAATATATTTGGCGGTAGAAATAGGCGCTGCGGTGTAGTGCCTACCAAGACGGTCCCCGGCAACAAATACCTACCAATAATAAAAATGTAAAATCTAAAATTGTCAATTGATTAGTAAACCTCGATATATTTTTCTTTTAAATTAAGTACGTCTCTGTTGCCGGAGACTGTCTGGGTGGGTACCACCGCAGCTCCTATTTCAACCGCCAAATAGTAGTGTGCAAACATTACTGTGTTCCGGTTTGAAGGGCGCTGTAGCTAGTGTAATTACTGGGGTAACGAGACTTAACACCTTGTCTCAGGCGACGAGCGCAATGTGGTGCAGTGTGTACCATCTTAACTAGCAGCACGTTGTCATGGGCAAGCGTATCACTTACCATCAGGTGAACGTCTTGCTCGTCTCGTCGCATATTAGCATTAAAAAAAAAAAAAAAGTACATAAATAACTTTGTACTTTGTATTCATCAGAAGGTATAGCGGGGGTTCGTTCCCGCGACGGCCGCCACGTGGCCATGATGCCGCATCCAGAACGTTGTGTACTGCGTTGGCAGTGCGCGGTGCCTCCCCCCACTAGTAGCCAAAACCATGCCTCGCCCTGGCTGCGATTGTTCCAGAACGCATACACATGGTCTGCCAAAAATTCGACCTAAGACTATATGTATTGCTCATCATATTAGAAACGCATTGCTATAAAATCGAAAATTAAAATCTCGTGTATAAAATTGGCACCAATTGAAAGAAAAATAATTTTGTTATATATTATATAAAAAACATTGTTATGCTTTGTGTCATTTTGTTCTAAAATTCTACAACAGCTGACATATTTTGTTTTGAAAATTGCTAACAATTATTTATAATAAAGCATTTTTGGCATTCCTTTTTTAAAAATTACAAATAAAATCATTTACTAAGTAAAGACGGTTATAATTAGTTTCTAATGAAATAGTTAACAAAAATGATTTAAAAAATAAAAATAGATTTTTAAATAAACAGTTGATAACTCATGACTAAAAGTCACTTTTTTGGAAGGAGTGCCAAAATGTGGCAGAACATACAATTTTTATAATAATATGCGTTGTATTTTAGTGAAAGAAAAATGGCAAATGCCTTTGTATTTTTTATACCCAGTGGTAGATTTAATTTTTTTATACATTTTTATGTGTTGACTTAATTTAAGTATTTGCTAAGGTAAACTCCTCGAATACGTTTGCCTTTTTTAAGTATAAGCTACAGGATTTCAAATAACAAAAAACCTTTTTTTAAGTTCCACTGCTGGAACTCGGGAAATTCTCTTACTAGTAAAGAGTAAAGGCCATTCAAGCACCTCCCCAACCAAGTGCTGCCGACCTCCAGGGATTAATTATGCAAAACATCTATTTGTCATACTTTGAAAACAATATGATTGTTATTCTTTTGCATAATTAATTAAGGAGATGGTTAACAATCATTTTCGTAAAAAAGAATCTGTTATTTTTTATTTTATATAAGCTAATATTTGTCTTTTGTTAAACTTTTATCATTATTGTAATGTCTTCCAGTTTTATCATTCCAATAGAATTGTTTAGCTATTTTTAATTTGTTTTTTTATAATAAAATATGAAAAGGTAACATTTTAGTCAACCTTTTTATTCATTCGTCTCCTTTAACCACATCCTATGCATACTTTGCCAACTGCTCAATTTTTGTTGATAATAAGAGAACATTTTGCTTAAGATGCTGAGGTGTACTAGTATTAAGCCAAGAATACTCTGGCTCTCACATATTGACTGTTGTGATACAAAGAAGTTCACAATATGGGAATTGTAGCCACCAAAAGGGTTCAAAAGAATTTTCTTCACCATTCCAGCTACAATATTTGGACCCAGAATCTTCATTTAACAATGCAAGTAGTTAGCAACTAACTGCACCACAAAAGCAGTCAAAATATAACTTCACTAATGCATAAGCAAGTAAGAAAAGTAACATTTGAGATTCCTTTTGATTAACATTAGGTTTCCAAGAACAGGTTGGCGGTGATCAGTTTTATTAACTAAGAGTTTCCTTATTCACAGTTTAGCTTTAGCATTCTTTTTTTCATTATGAATGTCAATAGTACACTATCTTGTTAGAAAATAAAATAATTCAAGTGAATAATTGTGAAAAGAATTGAAATTCCAAGGTCATAAAATATGTTTTATGACATTGAAATTTCATTAAATTTAGTGTTATTTGCAGCAAAAATAATTTTCACTTCACTAAAAGTTATCTTGTTTGCTCTTCAAGATGTAATTGTTGCTAGTAATGTTTCAAACACTTATGCACCCCGAACAGCAAAGACATTTGCTCTTGTTATGCTGTTAGATGCTATGGCTATTATATGTTTGTAATTATATACTTTCAATAAATGGTCAAATAAATGATATGAAAATATATGACCATTTGCTTTGAAACATAACTTCAATTGATCAATATAACTCTCCCAATTATCAATTTGAGGAATAAATTGTTGAAATTTAATTGCTTTATGCTCCATTTTTAATCACTTTCACTTTTTACTTTAGTTGTCAATGTTATTTTGATGTAACCAAGTCCATAATGAAAATTCGATTATTTTCTAATAAGATAATATTGTACAGTAAATGGACATACAGAACAATTTAATTACCTCCAATAAGAAGTTTTACATTGCATACTTAATATCCATTTTTATAAATGACGTAAAACAAAATCTGAAAACTTTTAAGGCATTTATGAAATAACTGGAGGACCATTACATGGAATATAAGGCAGAAGATTTGCCACATTTGTTTATACTAAATTCAAAAATCACACTTACGAGGCATAGTATAAAATCACATTAACAAGAAAAAACAATAAATGTCTAAAAAAATACAAAATATAGAACTTTTCTACTTTCCAAAGTTGTATAACAAATTTGACAAACATACACAAATATTTTAAAAATATTACTTTTAATACAATGATATTAAACTGTATTTTAGAAAGAATAAATTGTTTTAAATATTCATGGACATTATATCTTGTAATGATTTACTGATATCTTTTCTGCGTGTTTTTTCCAAAGCTTCACACAACATAAAAAACCATCGCTGTGGATCAGCTTTATTCATATAAATATCTATGAGATTTGATGCTTTAGCTGTTAAGCTTTGATTACTGCTGTCAATTTCGTCAATAACACATTCACGAATCTTAAGATTTCTAGCTAAATCACGCCAAAAATTTCCAATTTCATCCATAATGGTTTTTTCAATTCTTTCCATTTTTCTTTTGCTAACAGTTCCACATGGATTATTATTAAATGTCTCAACTGATTCTCTTGTAGATTTGTTTTGATGTCTATCAATAACTGGAATTATATAAAATTGTTTGAGGATATTAAACAATTTTTTTAACTATAATTAAAGTAAACATTGTACATGACATAAACTTACACTTACCATATTGGTTTTTATAATCTTTTGGTGTATGAATTACTTCATACTCGTCAATTTTTCGTAAAAGTTCTCTATTATTAGGAAGTCTGGAAACAACTTCTTTTAAAGGCACAATGTTATCTTCTGATAAAATACCTCTAATTTCTAAAATTTTTATTAATTGACCAATAGTGTTTACATTTTCAAATCTTCTGGGCGAATCAATTTCGTCTTTATAATATTCTTTCAACGCACTTAGTATTTGTGAATGCTTATCACTCTGGCCTGCACTAAGCACTATCTGTTGTTTTAAATGGGAATAATATGTTAAAGTCATTATAAGTCAAAGGTTGTAACTTGTAAATATTAAGTTCCCTAATAACGAAGATAGTTTTACACTAAGATCACGTACAGTATTTTCATTTGACAATGCACCGATACAATTACGTTTCACGCAGTCAACATTTATTGGAAAAGTGTAAATACTGGTAAAATATTTAAAATGTTCTATAAATAATACTAGAAAATACAACATAAAATTAAAATGGATATAGTAATATTTTATTTGTTACATTTTATTATACTGAAACGTATAAATTTTACGTTTTCTTTTAAAAATAATATAAACTAACCGAAGTATAAATAGGAATGTCATTTACACCTTTAATGGGGATTACCTGTTATTTTAAATGTTATCGCAACATGGATATACAATTGCATAGTTTTTGTTTTAATAGACAATTAAACTAGAGCTTATAAGATATTCATACTCAGAATAAGAATAAAGGCATTTATTTTTCTAAAAGAAAAACATAATGCAATGTATAATTAAAAAGTAACAAAATTTAGAATGTTACAAAAAAAAGGCCAAGGACTCAGTACATGGGCATGTGATATCAACTCTTGTTGTTCCACCCTGGCCTTGACTTTGTAAAAATAATAGAAAACGATGGAACATTTACATATTTTAATAGTTGTCTATTTTGTTGCGCGAACCAAAATATATACACAGATGTAACGACAAACAACTGACCCACGTAATATATATGTGCAGATGATTAGTCCATCAGCAGCCATTTACGACTGTTACCCTTCAAAAGTATAACGGGATACAATACGATGAAGCGGAGGTGGTCGGTCGTTCCAGGATTTTGATGCAACAAATTTGAAACCACTTCGAGTTTGCACCAAGCTTGGCGTAGTAAGAGGACGAGCATGAGGTCTCAATTTGGCGCTGGTGAAGTCTGCAGACCAACTAAGCTTATTATATAAGTACGGCAGCATCAACACAGAGAGTGTAAAAACCAGGTCAGCTTCATTGTTTTCACTTTTCCCACCCCGAGCAAAACCTTTTTTTTCCATATAAGGTGAGAGTTAATGTGGCCTTGATAAGGAATAACAATAACGCATGCACGGGTAAGGCAAGAGTAAGGCAACGGGCAAGGTACGGACCACATACGATGTCGCAATAATGCAAGTTTCAGTACCAGACTGTTATATAACTGAAGCCGTCATTTTTGGTCAATGAATTTTCGGATTTTATAGATTATCATGTAGGACGGAAAACATTTATGTATTGAATTCTGTACATGCTCCTGGAACCCCAAATTTTCATCATTTAAAAGGCCAAGGTTATGGACACATTTTTGTTGTGGAAACACATGTTTCGTTTTATAGAGTTTTAGTTCCACAAATAATTCAGGCGTTCTTTTTTTGGGTTGAGAATTATGTTATGTTGGTTCACCCATGACACTATTGCTTGAAAGTCTTGATTTAAGATTAAGATATTCATATTATGTAATGTGTAATTGCGTGTCTTATGCCTGTCATTAAAATTTCTTTATTTGAATATTTTTACCTTAATGTTCTAAATTTGTTTCTTCTGTAATTTAGCCCGCAATATGTGAATTTTATGAGGTGTTTTTCATTCCTCTGTAAATAAAACTTTTTGATACATTTCAGATGTAATTCTTACAGTTTATTACTTTAACCCTTGTCACCTATAAATGGATGTTTGGTACATACCAACTATTGTAAATACATATTAACATGGAAATTGTACAAGGTGTCCAGAAAGGGTATCGGGTATTTGTAAGTTCAATGAAACAACAATTATTTGTATGCAATAAAAAAGTTTATTGTTTATTATTAGCATATGAATTGGAGAATTATTTGAAAAAGATGATGTTATCCAAATGATGACCGTTACGTTGGTGGCACTCTTCTAAACGGAAACGAAGATTGGCGATAACACGTTGACACATAGCTATCGATATTGCTGCCATTTCTGACCTGATGTTTTGCTTTAACTGGGTTAGATTCGACGGATTGTTTTGATAAACCTTACTTTTAAGGTATCCCCATGCAAAATAGTCAAGCGGGCTAAGGTCGGGTCTTCTGGGAGGCCAGTTGATGTTACCCCTTCGCGAAATGACTTTATTAGGGAATAATTCGTTAACAACTTCCATTGAGTCATTTGAGGTATGGCAAGTGGCCCCATCTTGCTGGAACCACGTTCTTGAGTTGAAACCTGCAAACTCTTGCAACTCTGGGACCAAAAAATTTCGCAACATATCGCAATAACGGTCACTGTTCACATTAATTGCTCGGCCTCGTTGATCTTCATGAAAATAAGGACCAATTATGCCTTTAGCAAACATAGCGGCCCAAACAACGACCTTTGGGCTATGCAGGGGTCGTTCATGCTTTCGTCTCGGATTCTCCACTGCCCAGTACCGACAATTCTGCTTATTAACATGACCATTCAGGTGAAAATTTGCTTCGTCACTGAACAGTATGTTGTTAAAGTTGTTAAATCGCTGCAGCATTTCGTTCGCAAAATTCAGTCGATTAGCATAGTCCGTATCCTTCAATTCTTGAACCAATTGAATTTTATAGGCTTTTAGATGTAAGTCTTTCTTTAAAATCGAATGTAAAGACGATTTTTTGATGTTCAACGCTTGGCTTCGCTTTCGGATGGATAAAGACGGATTTTAACGAACCGATGCCTCAACTTCTTCAATTGTTTCTTCATCGCGAACTGAACGAGGACGACCAGAGTTTTGAATTTTAACTGTCGCACCTGTGTTCTCGAACATCCTGATCCATTTCCTAATGCTATCGTCACTTGGCGCGTGGCGTGTACGATATTCCGCACGATAGAGACGTTGAGCAGTCACTATTGAATCACCATTACGATAATACGCTCGTACGCAAAATGCGCAAAATGTCCCCGAGTACTGTTCCATCGTGACTAAAACTCCACAAAATGGCGGACGCCACGAACCCCTCCCCGCACCCTTTAGACGCCCCGTTTCGAATATGGCGCGAAAACAAATACCCGATACTCTTTCTGGACACCTTGTATTATGTACCTACATCTCAATGTACCGCAGCGCTATCCGGTGGCGAGTTAAAACAAGGAAGCAATGTAAAAGAACAATTTTATACTACATGTTCATAATATCAAAATAACAGTTAATTACTTATACTACTACTTACTTAAATACTTATACTACTAATACAAAAAACTGTTTAAACAAATTTTGATGTATGCCTGTCTGTTCGACGCCATCATCTCTTAAAGGACTGGAGTGACTTAAAGAGAAGTTTCACTAACTGATACATGTACTGGCGATTAAATTTGGGAGACACCCCAGGTTTCTTTAGGTACTATGGTACTAAAAAAATTAAGAAATGTACATGAGAAGTACGTCTGCGAGTTAAACTAGTTTATAGTTAATATATCGAAAGTGACAGTGTGGTAGTAATATTAATGTCATTAAAACAATGATGTTGTTGCACAAAATACGACTGATTATGTTTACGGGTCTTTCTTATCGGTAAAGAGTATAAGTGAGTTTTGACCCTGCTATCAGTACGTTATTGTCGCTTTATTAAGTTAGACATTAGTATGGACTTTGAAAGCGTAATATAATTTAAATTAAAAAATTCGTCAAGATGCTTAAATTTTTGAATAGCAATACAATTACAAATATGACTGGTTTTCAAAAATTATTATATACTAATAAAGGTTATTGGAAAAATGTGAAACGATGTGTCTCGTATAAACCAGGTTCCGACAACCTTTTTCCGGACAGAGTAGATTTTCCTAGCAGACATATTGGACCTAGAGATCAAGATGTGGTTACAATGCTGGATTTACTTGGATACAAAGTTAGTACTACTTATATTTATTTCTAGTGTACGAATGTAGTTTTTACACTAAACATTGTGTTTAAACTTAGTCGCTGTATGTTGGATTTTGTATATTTAACGTATACATATATCGCATGATGTTAATCTAGCATAATGAAGTCTCCTAAAAGTACCTAAATTTTTTTTTAGTTAGTACTCTAATTCGAAAGAAAATATTTCACTGTAATTAAAAAAAGTTACGCGTGTTATTAAGAATCTTGTCATTATGTTCAAGGTTATCTGCTCGTTGTTACTTTTTGAAGAGAGTATATTAAATTTTAATTAAACTTTATTTTAATAAAAAAGTCTTTGTTTTTGACATACAAATTTAGAGTTTGGATCAATTGACAAATGATGCGGTGCCGAGCAAAATTCAGTTGCAGGGACTCATGAACATCAGCGATCCTATTAGTAAGTAATACATAAAAGAATCATTTAAAATTGTTACTGCCTAGTGCCATAAATGTAAAATAAATTCTTTTAACTAATACAGATTAATTCACAGGTGAATATGATTTGATTGTGCGAGTACGAAAGATTGCGGAAACGAATCAAATTTGGCGTTCCTACATAGGTATGGGATATCACAATTGTTGTGTTCCACACACAATAATGCGTAATCTATTTGAAAATCCAGGATGGTATGTTTTCGTTTCCTTTTTTTGCTTTTATTTCTTATAAGAAAAACTTGCACTTGCTGCTTTTTGTATTTTGTATCAAGTTCGGATTTGATTTATAAATTATATAACAGGACTACGCAATACACCCCGTATCAACCAGAAGTAGCTCAAGGCAGATTGGAGGGACTTCTCAATTATCAGACAATGGTCAGTGACCTCACTGGTCTGGACGTAGCTAATGCATCACTTTTAGATGAAGGCACGGCGGCTGCTGAAGCGTTATCCTTATGCCATCGGTAATACAGCGCAGAATTATAAAAAATGCCAATAGAATCAAATTTTTGTGTTAGTTTGTTTTGGTGTTTAAATTTAGAGAGATATAAAAACTACTTGTTGGGTATTGCAAAAGTTTTAATAAAGGTGAATTTATCTAAATATGTCTTTAAAAGCAAAGTCTCATCGAGTCATTTTACTCTTCCAGACATAATAAAAGAACGAAATTTGTTGTATCCGAACGGCTGCATCCGCAAACATTAGCGGTAGTACAAACCCGTTTGGATGCTTTGGGTCTGGAAGTGAAAGTAGTGCCGGACGTGCGGCTAGCTGATTTTGCACAAAGAGATATTTCAGCTGTTCTATTACAATGCCCCGACACCAGAGGATTGGTTTATGACTACTCGGGTCTTGCCGCCGCAGCGCATGAACACGGGGTCTGTGTCAATTAAATAAATTTTTGTATGAACTTTCTGTTACTACAATATCTTTATAATGAATTCCTAAAGACTACCATCTTCTGTGTTGCAGACTTAGTATCTTCAGGAAATATCTATTCTTTGTTTACTGAGAATCTATACACTAGACACTAAGTTACAACATACTCGTACAATGTTTACACAAAAAAACTTTCTAGAAACCATAGTACTATTTTTGTTTTCGGAAAATGTTTGTAAGAGTCTTGCTACTGTTTGGTTGTTCAAAGAGACAAAAAAAAATAATTTTGTATATTATATATTCAGACCTTAGTCGTAGTCGCGACAGACCTTTTGGCAATGGCTTTGCTGCGGCCTCCAGCTGAGTGCGGTGCCAATCTCGCTGTTGGTACGTCACAGCGACTAGGAGTACCTTTGGGTTATGGAGGCCCCCATGCCGGGTTTTTTGCGGCTGAACATGCGTTGGTGCGCCTGATGCCCGGACGAATGGTAGGCGTCACGAGAGATGCTTCTGGCAGAGATGCATATAGGTAAGTTTTCCTACAAATATCATATTTAATGGTAAAAATACAGTAATTTGAAATAATGAGTTGTATTTTGAAATTATTCTTTATTAGGTTGGCACTCCAGACGAGGGAGCAACATATCCGTCGCGACAAGGCCACATCAAACATCTGCACAGCGCAGGCACTTCTTGCCAATATGTCTGCAATGTTTGCTGTGTACCACGGTCCGCAAGGTCTGAGGGATATTGCAACACGGGTCCACAACGCAACACTTGTTTTAGATTATGGTAAAACAAAAACTGTTAAACTTAAAACGAGGACATTATCGATTAAAGTAGGTAGTATAAAATAAATAATAATTCCTTCGTTAAAATTTCATTTAGGTATTAGAGAGCGTGGTCACAAGCAATCTAACGATGTATACTTCGACACACTCCATATTATTCCTCTTGCCGATCACGATGCAAGTGCTATTAAAGAACGAGCACAAGAAAAAAAAATTAACTTACGGTATTTTGACGATGGTGCTGTTGGGGTGGCATTGGATGAGACTACTACAAAGGAAGATGTCCAAGATCTTTTATGGGTTTTTGATTGTGCTAAAGTAGATGATGTAAGTTGCTCATTGCTAATTTTGTGTAACAAAAATATAGTTAAAGTTTAATTAGGTCAAGGAACGCGCCGTGAACTATGCCTTAATATCAGGGCAACTTTATCAATAATGATATAGTGGGTACTGTGCTGCATCATACAATATTTTAATTGTGCTGTAAATTAATAAAAAGATAAGGAAACACACGAAACGAACGAATGTTCAACCAAACACGACAATAAATTCAATATTTGTTTATAAATCTCATTAAAGGTATCATTTATCAAATGTTATCTATGTTGTTAGCATATATTTTCCTCGAGAAAAGAGAAAGCATTTTTGTGGCCGCTGTTAGAATGTTGCCTGCGTCAACCTCCATGTTGAATATAACGTATATAGCAAACGCTCCGTTTTGTTAAGCAGTCATCAATAGTAATGATGATGAAGAAATGAAAACGTATTAGACATTATTTAAGACCGTGATCTATACAAAGTGACATGTAATTTCAGTTTGTTCAAGTTGGAGATGTTACATCTAGCAGTGTATTAAAGGGCCCATTTCGAAGAACATCTCCATATCTGACACATCCCGTGTTTAATATGCATCACTCAGAGACAAGAATTGTGAGGTATATGAAGAGATTGGAGAATAAAGATATTTCGCTTGTGCATTCCATGATACCGTTGGTGAGGACATTTTTAAAATCTAAATTTCAAATATATGTAAAAATTTGTTTGGTATCACGACGCAAAAAGGCTACACATTTATAATATTTATGGCAAAACAACGAAATTTATCTCTCTTTTACTCTAAAGATAATTTTACGTTTATACTTTGAAGGATACATTGTCTTTCTTCTCTTAATATCGTTTTACTGTCTTTTAACAATAATTTATAATATATATATACATATTAATTGCTAGTCAAAAGATAAAATTAACAAAACTGTTGCCAGGGTTCCTGTACAATGAAATTGAACTCTACAACTGAAATGATGCCCTGCTCGTTCAGACATTTTACGGAAATCCATCCGTTTGCACCACTTGACCAGTGTCAAGGTTACCACAGGCTATTTGAGGAACTAGCTAGGGATCTTTGTGCTATTACTGGTTACGATCGTGTATCATTCCAACCCAATAGGTTTGTATGAAGTATGCAAATAGTGTATGTCCTTTATAATGTCGTTATATCATTTAAGTATTAAAATACGTCGAAATAATATTTTTAGCATGTGAATAATTTCATAGAATACTACATTGTTACAAATATTATATAATAATTAATAATAACATGTATTGAAAAGATAACTGATTATGTAAAAGTTGTAAAAAATATTTAGTGCCGTCTACAAAAAATGTTTATGTAAAACGGCAAAAAATTTACAGAGAATAGCTTTGTCAAAAATTTGTTTTGTCCATCTTCATATAGCAATGAATTTGTGATAGCTCAGTTAGGCAGTTGTACGATCTCGAAGACGTGTAATTTCAATCTCCACAGAGGTTTCTGTGGAGTAGTGTTTCTGACCAAGGAAACCATCGAGAGGCAACTGACATGTTCTAAGAATGATAGTATTCATGAACATGTCGCATCCACAATATTACATGTGGCCAGCGTGGTTAATAAATGACTTCGACTCTCCCCTGACGATAGAAGGCTGAGAGCAGTTTATTGATTAATACATTTTTATATTTAGGCATAACAAATATTGAAATGATACATAACAGATTACTATAAAGCTTATAAATTTACTAATTTATGATTCGCAAACTCCAGTGGTGCACAAGGCGAGTACGCGGGGCTCAGGACAATAAAGAGGTACCACGAGTTCCGCGGCGACACGAACAGGAACATCTGCATGATACCCGTGAGTGCGCACGGCACGAACCCGGCGTCTGCTCACATGGCGGGTATGCGCGTTTGTGCAGTCCGCGTCACGCCATCTGGCGACATCGACATGGAACATTTAAAAGATTTGGTAAGTAATGCAAGAAACAACGACAACATCTTAAAAATATGACTAAATCTAATATTTTTCTTTTTGCACACCTCACAAGGAACTTATAATAAATGAGTATGATGAAAATGACAAAGTGCAGTCTGATCGCTTAAATTAACGGACTTCCGGACAACCAGTAAAAGATTGAATAGAACTTACACTGAGCCACAAGATGAGATTCCAATCTTTTTTAATACTTTTTTTCGTTATTCTGACTTTAGTATTTGTTAATATTTATAACATAAAGAGACGAGATGAAGTTGGTCTACGTTTGGTAATAAATGAACCATCCTTGAAATAATAACGATGTATTTGTACTAAGATAAAGGAAATACTAAATGTTGTCCAAACACAAGATTAGGCATTGCGTTTGTGCTTGGTTACTTGATATGGCATGTCTCGTTAGTTTTCAAGACATAGTATTATATTCTGCAGGTGGAGGAGCACAGCGAGAAACTATCGTGCTTGATGCTCACGTACCCGAGTACTTTCGGCGTATTTGAGGAGCGTGCAGCGGATGTATGCGCGCTGGTGCATGCGCACGGTGGTCAGGTTTATCTCGATGGTGCAAATATGAATGCACAGGTGAGATACATCAGGTCAGCGGAACCTGTGTGTGCTTCGGACAACATGCGTTGATCCTAAGATATTATTTTGTTTAATTTCTTGAAAGTTATAAATCGACGTTTAATGTAATTTTTGCTTTATACAATATGTTATTTTGAAGGAGATTAATAGTTTCGGCACCTTTGTATGAACAACATTAACCAATAGGCTAAAAATACAAGAAACTGTAAATTCTATGTCACGATTGTAAATTTTTTAAATTTGGGAGATTGTTACTTTTGTGCCCTGAGCTCGAAAAAGTGGTTTAAGTCTCGTTTTCGTGTAAAGGCTAATGTAAATCTAATTAATTTTGCAATTTCAATAAAATGTTAAATAATCACAGGTTTTTTTCTTTACGTGTTCTGTTTAGCGAAGTTACAGTATACGTAAAGAAAAAAACCAGACGTATGGATGGACATCAGACTAGAATTTTTTGTAATTGTTATGATTTTAAGTTTAGATTAATTATTTTATTTTAACAAAAACGTCTTTTGGTTTGAAAAGGTGGGGCTGTGTCGACCAGGCGACTACGGTAGCGATGTATCCCATTTGAATTTACATAAAACCTTCTGTATTCCTCATGGTGGAGGAGGGCCCGGAATGGGACCTATTGGCGTGTAAGTGTAGTTTCGTAACACAAATATTCAATATGTTAATTTTTAAACTTATATTATCTGATTCACATAACTTTATAATCCGTTTACTAGCAATAAGATTACTTTTGAAATCAGATAATTGTAGTCAAAGAAAATAACTAAACTTTTGTTCAAGCGATTTTTTTTTAATCTAAAAAATGACTTTCTGATCTTTCTAAACGTAATAAACGTAAAAATGTAAACGTAAAACGTAGTCGCATGTTTCAATATCTACAATATTAATTTATATTATAATACATTTAAACACACACTCATTTCAGAAAAGCTCATCTGGCTCCATTTCTGCCATCACATCCGGTCATAGATCCATTGGCAGATTTGGGAGAAGCAGCGCATAGTTTTGGTTCAGTTAGTGCTGCACCCTTCGGATCATCTGCTATACTACCAATTTCTTGGGCGTATATAAAAGTAAGTGTTATGTGGGAGAATGCCTTGTTTGGCATTTTTAATATCAATAATGATACTTAGAAATAATTGTATAGTTTACTCAATGATTGAAATAAGGCAAATACTCAGGTATTCCAAGTTTTCTTTAAATACTCGTGAAAATAATAAATACTGGAAATTGATATAAATGTACAAAGTATCTTTTAAAAAGTAAGTTTTAGCAAGTAATTATTTTTACTGTAACATGATGAAACACTATGAAACATTAATTTTTCATTATATATTCTTTAGATGATGGGACCAAAAGGGTTAAAGCGGGCGACACAAGTAGCCATTTTAAATGCTAACTACATGTCAAAAAGACTGGAAGGGCACTACAAAACCTTGTACAAAGGCGAAAGGGGTCTTGTTGCACACGAATTTATAATTGACGTGCGGGACCTTAAAAAGAGTGCCAACATCGAACCAGGTGATATTGCAAAGCGCCTTATGGACTATGGTTAGTATAAACTAATTTAGTTTTATATTTAATGACAAATTAATTTTATCTTTAAACTATATTGTACATTTCTTTTAAATTTAATTACTTTTTAGACGTATATTTTTTTCTTTCTGTTTTCTTTTAACGCAAAGCAAGATAATTTAAACTAGAAGTGTTTTGAAGAGAGTTTTCTTTATTCATTTTATTGATTTAAAATTTGCAATAGGTTTTCATGCTCCTACAATGTCGTGGCCTGTAGCCGGCACACTAATGATTGAACCGACCGAGTCTGAAGATTTGCAGGAGTTGGAACGATTCTGCGAAGCTCTTATTTCAATTCGTAAAGAAATTAAAGATATTGAAGACGGCGTAATTGATAAGCGATTGAATCCTTTAAAGGTGAGTTAATATCGTAATATCTATTATAGTTATTTTATATAGACTTTCCATTAAATTTTTAATGCATTTTTTTAAACCGGTTTTAGAAAACAAATCATACGCCATGTAAATATTAAATCGTCGTACTTTTATGACCACAACAAAACACTTACCACCAGGTTGACGCTATGCCGGGCTCTTTTATATTATGGTTGTATTAATAATTTAGTAACTAAATCATTCTTCAGATGGCGCCTCATACACAAGAAGAAGTTATAACAGAAGATTGGAATAGACCATACACTAGGGAACAAGCTGCATTTCCTGCAGTAAGTATCAAAATGCGTAATTATATGTTCGATACAGCCAGGTTTCTTAATTATCATCATCATCATTTCAACCGTCAGAATTATAAATATTATTTAGAGTAACATAGTTATTTGATGCGTTTCAAATCGTACTATCTGTATAGGGTTTTAGGTCTGCAATGCTGACAATCTCCAAAGATCTAACAATCTCAGATTCAAGATCGGACAATTATAGTTGTTTAAAAATTGTGTTTTATGTATATACAAAAATGCATTAAATGATTATACAAGACCTAACTCGGCAAATATGATACCGGCTTGTCATGTTACGTTTAAAGTTGATTACATTTACCGTAAATAAAGTAAAAACGGTAAACAGTAATCCTTGAATTACATACAAAATAATTCGTTGCCGATCACAGGTCAGGCATATTTTACATTTTCCATCATATTTTTTTCTTAAACTGGTGGTTAGTAATTATTTTCAAATATCTTTTTCGTACTTATAAACAA
The DNA here is from genome assembly GCA_029286795.1 of Byasa hedistus. NCBI lineage: Eukaryota > Metazoa > Arthropoda > Insecta > Lepidoptera > Papilionidae > Byasa > Byasa hedistus. Next base: position 6,031,205 of record JAGSMW010000008.1, read on the forward strand.
TTTTTAATTCCAGCCTTTTGTGAAAGGAGAGACAAAGATTTGGCCCACGGTTGCTCGAATAGATGATATGTATGGTGACAAACACCTAGTCTGTACCTGCCCTCCGGTTCTGGATGATTTCTAATCTATTAAATAAAACAACCAACCAATGTCTGCATAATTTATGTATATTTTGTCAATATTGTCATAGAATAAATATTTTCTATCAACAGATCCGTATTCTTATTAAATTTAAAAAGATAAGATGGATTGCATTTTATGTAGCCGTAGCAACAAATTATTGCCAAAGTATTTATTGATTTGAATTAGTTATCTAACTACGCTTACTATAGTTACCAGTTTTACAGAAAACTTGAATTTATATAATTTTGAATATCTCGAAGGCATCCTGTTTGTTGTGTTCGTACGTACAATGTACGGAATAGAGAAAGCTTATAATTTATAAGAAGTTTTTAAACAGTTTGTATAAATTACATAAAGGTTCTTGCGATTTCATAAAAAAAAATGTTTATGATGTATTAAAAAAACCTCTAAAATATATTATACTGATTATTCTTATTTAAACGGATTACTGAAAATGTGTGTCATAAGAGTCAATAAAATCTTAAATGTTTTTCCAAAGGTATTAAATTCATAACAACAAAAGTATACGTAAAAATACACAGCAACAATACAATAATCATTTAAAAATATAGTGTAACGCGTATTTCTCATTTCTTTGCTATTTTTGAGGAGAATTAATGGCTTCTTTAGGATACATACCTAATCTTACTCCCAGTTCTTTAGGTAATTTCGTTGAAGGTCTTGTTGGGAAAGGATGATATGAACTAGTTGATGGACTTCGTGGATAAGATAATGAAGATAATGTATCTGTCTCAAGAAGAGAAGTTATTGCACTACATGTGTCATCTGAATCCAACTTGGCTTTATCACTTTTATCTAAAAAGTCTCTAGGAAGAGTCGGTGTTTCCCTATTTGGAAAGGTTTTAGGTGATATAGGAGTAGATATCTGATCTAAAGACGTTATTTGACATAATGTATCACTAGAATTACTTTTAGCTCCTATTGGCGAATCCTCATCTACAGCACTTTCACAAGTAAAACTTATTGAAGATGTTCCAAAGTGGGTAAGATCACTAACTTGACTGTTATCACTTTTTAATAATATTTCACAACTTTTTTGGCCTTTTTCGAAATTTTTACTTTCAATATCACTAGTTATCGTCGAAAGATTGTTATATATGCTTGAAAATGTATAATGGTAATCTTCGGAAGAGTGATGAATATCATGTGATAAACTTTTGGCTTCAGAAGACGGTAGCGTTACCGACGTTTTTGAATCCCCAGAAAACGAATGACAACTCCATTGGGACTCTGCGGTTTTTACGTTATGAGAAAAGTCATGCTTAACCGGTGAACTTTCACACTTTATTTTAGTAGTATCATAAACATTTGCAGACTTTTCAGAAACGTTTTTAAACTCACATTTAGCGAGAAATCCTTTATTTTCCCATCCATATAAATCAGTTTTGTTTCCGATACATTCACTACTAGGAGTTTTGTTGCTTTTAGCAGTAAGTTCCTGATTCCGGCTCAAAACTTTTCGCAATTCAAATGAGAAAGGATCATCGATAGAAATTGGTCTAGCTCGTTGAAAATCTCTTTTCTCGGTCGTCTCAATTTTAGGTTGTCTTTTTATGCACCCTATCAAAGAGTCTGATGTCGATTCTTTTAATAAAGAGGAATCTTTTTGTTTATAATCGGCAATTTTTTCAACCGACACTGCTGTAATATTATCTTGCATGCGTGTTTCGTCTTTACTATTTCTTTTAGATTGGACGTTATCAACATTCTGAATGTTAGTTGCATGTTGTTTTGTTAAAATACGACTTAAAATTTGCGAATTTTCTTGTATAATTTGTAACGCTCTTTCGCTATTTTTTCTCCCCGTTCTTGCGTGATATTTAGGTGATACAATATCTGGTTCAGCTTTTGCGTTTTCCTGTACTTCTTTTACAGTAGATATTGTCTTATAATTTTTTAAGGTTATGCTCGTATTATTAATATTGTTATCGTTTGGAGTTTCAATTTTTAAATTATAATTGGGTTCAACGACATTTCGGAAACTTTGACTTTGGGGTAACGAAGAAGCTCTCTCCACCTCGTTTTTTAAAAATTTTTCATTATTACTAGTTTGTAGATTTAATGAGTCTGGTTTTCTAGGTTGTCGTGATTGTCTTTTCGTTGGTCTTCTGTTTGGTATATCTGTATTATTAGGATCGGTAACTCGTGCTCCGAAAAATTCGGGACTATGTTCAAAATATTTATCAATTTTCAGAGGTATCGGGGGTTCATCCTCGCTGACGATAATACTTTCTTCATCTGGACTACGAGCAGGACTCTCAATATCGGATACATTTTTATCTGAAATATCTATGTCAGGGACAAAATTAGGATACATTGTCAAACTTTCAATAATGTCAAGAGGCCTTGAGCTAAATTCAAATTTTGTGGGAGATAACCTAAAATTTGTCTCGAAACTAAAATTATAAGGAGATCTACATTCATGCATATAATTGCATGGTGATAAATCAACAGGACTTAATTCAGTAAAGTTTTTACTTTTTGAATATTTTGGCGTCTTTCTAATTTCTTGACATTTGGTAACTCCATAATTAGTTTTAATTAGCCTTTGTAATACTTCATTTCTTTCAGAGTTAACTCGGGGAGACACAGATGTTTTAGAACTGTATGCATTTGCAGGGATTAGGTTTTCAGAACTTATAGAATCCTTAATTTTAGTGTCAAAACCATCAATATATGTACGGAGTGGTTCCCCCGCGGCAGAATCGAGGTAATCGCTTATATTTTTAATAGGTTTCGTTGATGTGCTGCGTGTGGTTTCCTTAATATGTTCCTTTGTATGTTCATGTGTATCTTTATTTGTTGTTGCTAGTGTGTTTTTTTTTTCATCTTTAGGTACCTGGCACAAGGTTATATTATCTTTTAAGATTTTGCTATTATTTTCTTTATCATCGTTAGGTAAATCTGGATCAGATTCACTAGCTTTTTCGTTGTCATCGCATAGACTGGTGTCGGTACTAGAAGCTGAATGAGTAGAATACGTCGACGACTCACTAGAACTTCGTGACCGTAAAGAAGCAATCATTTCATTAGCTTCCATTTCGGATACTATTACTCCATCGCCAAATTCGTCTAAATCTATAGAGGTTTTTCTATTATTTTGAGTGCGTTTTTCTTTTTTAATATCTTTCCATTTGAGTGAGTTGCGTCGGCTAAACGATTTGCGGCTTTTTTCTTCTTTCCAACTTATTGTATCAGTAGATGTAATACGTCCCTTTGGATTAGGTTTTTCTTGTACTATTGATGTAGCTCTAGATGGCGGTATAGCACCGGGTGGTGGGCCAAGTCTTCGTCCTCTTGAACTTACGATAGCACTTTTACCTAATAATAGGTTATTGACTGTGAGCGATGTCGGTGACGTAGAAACCCCGACTGAAAATGCGTGAAATTTGTTTTAAAGAAAACTATTTTGTTTATCAAGTTTATTACAGGGATTAGCGTAAAAAAGTATATTCAGGTAATACTTTTGGGTTCCATTTTTATTATACACGTAACTTATGTGCCACACTTAAAAATAAGTGCCTTTACTTTTTACTTTTTTTTTTTTTATACTTTGCGACGAGACGAGCAAGACGTTCACCTGATGGTAAGTGATACGCTTGCCCATGACAACGTGGTGCTAGTTAAGATGGTACACACTGCACCACATTGCGCTCGTCGCATGGAGACATAAGGTGTTAAGTCTCGTTACCCCAGTAATTACACTAGCTACAGCGCCCTTCAAACCGGAACACAGTAATGTATGCACATTACTATTTGGCGGTTGAAATAGGAGCTGCGGTGGTACCCACCCAGACGGTCTCCGGCAACAGAGACCTACCACCTGGTAAACTACGGTTTACTACGTGAAATCAAATTTTAGTAAACAAGTAAATTTCGTTACGAATATTATATGAACAGCTTAATTTTCGTTATAGCATATGATTACGAAAATTAAGCTAAGCTAAAATTAGGGAGCATCAATAGAAATACCTGCGGCATGACGAGCGCAAGCAGCTGCTAAAATGACATGAGCTTGCCTTTGCCGTTCTCGAAGACGAGCATACTGACGTTTTAGAGCTCCTATATCTAGCGTCAGCCTATCTCCCGCACCGGATCTCTCTTCTCGGCTGGGCATAACCTGTTTAGTGATATTTTCTTTTAATAACGTAGTTGCAAAAAAATTTGTACATTTTTATGACGTCACCGTACCGTCGCTAAAGCCATTTTATTTCCATCGTCGCTGGAATCACCTTCATCTTCCGAATAAAATAAGCGCAAGCCACGTTTTGTCATCGATTGCATCTGAAAGAAAAGATGGACGTATGTTAAAAGTAAATTTTACGGATATTATCGCGTTTATTTATAATATTTATTTAATCCTGACGTTTCGACCGCTTTGCCGCAGTGGTCACGGGAGGGCTGGGATGACAGATGTCCTGACGTTACACCCTTAACGGGGTACCTATAACTTTTTAATTATTATTTGTGTTCCGATCTACGCAGAATGAAAAATCAAAAATTTAGTCTTGATAAATGTGTAACATTCGCGGAAATATAAGAAATCATTAGATGAACGTAGGTCTTAATTTTATTTACTTAGCAATAAAATATCATTGTATGCTATGTAAAACAACCTTATTCCATTGTCTTCTTTGACACAGAAAGAAAAAAAGGATGTATTTACTGTTTAAGTGTGTATAAATGCTTTCTTATCTCAATAATAACAGTTTGAAAACTGTTAAATAAATGAACAGTGGACTCTTAGAGAAATATTTATGATTGCGATTATGGACTACTAATAGAATACTTAAATTGTTTATGTTGTTTCTAAAATAATATTTACTAAAATATATTTATTCTTGTACATGGATGAGAATGTTTACCGTAGATTGTAAAGGAGGATGGTAAACAGGCGCAGGAGTTGGGGGAGCTGGTGGAGTTACTCTATATCTGTGAAGGCTACGAAGACGGGGCAGTTCGGGTGCGGAACCAAATGAAACTACTCTAGCCACTAGTCCTTCGCCCGCTTCCCAAACTGCACCAACGCCACCACCCATGCAGCTGTAGAATTCGTCTGCAGATCGCGCTGATAGTATACGACTAAAACAGGATTTATAATTAAATTAAGAATGATATGAACGGAAATTTTATCATAAACCAATAATATAATTGAAAATTATTATTGTTTACTAGATATTATAAAAAATACTTAGGCTAAAATTATGAAACTATGGACGTTGTAGTTGGAACCAATGTCCCTTTACAAAAACTTTGGGTATTAAACATTATTAGATTATTATTAATAAACTGTTACGTGTTTAGCTCTTTAGAAAGTGTTAAATAATCAATGATAGTAACGCACTTACTCTTGTAGCATGTCCCATATTGCAAGAGCAGTAAGGAGCAGAACTTCATTACCATCGAGCAAAATAAGATCCCAAATCCTTAGCAATGACTCTCGTGGTAACCAAGTCGCGTATAAAGTGAGAAACCACTGCATTGTAAAAACATCCGGCAGAGGGGGTTCTATGCCGCCACCTGAAACTTTTTTTTATTGACAATCCATATAAAGTATATTTTTTATTCTGCTATAAAACAGGTATTTTGAAAAATTTAAAAGGAATACTAGGTTGTGATTAGATATATCTCGTTTCAGGACATTAATTTTCAGGCAGTGCAGTTTCTTTTTCCAAAAGAAAATAAAATGTAATGTGACGAAGTCGCTCTAAATTAGTTATTGTGGTAGCGAGATGTACCATCTTACGTCGCATGGAATATATGCTATGTAAACTTTCTTATTCTGGCATCCCTCTGGGATATCACCACCATCAGCCCGTGGCAGTCTACTGCTGGATATAGGTCTCTTCCAAGGAACGCCACTTATACCGATGTTCGGTTATACGCATCCAGTACCGAGATATAACAAATATGTTATTGTAAAGTTGGTTATCATGAAGAAAAATACGAAAGAATACTTACTGTAGGTTAATACCTGCAATGGGTATACTTTCGTATTTTTCTTTTCTTACGTGGCAAAAACAATATTCTAGTATAAAAATTACCGTCCGATATTCTTTGAAGATTATCCATATGATGTGCGAGCCTAGGGAGACGTAATCGTAGAAGATCTCTAAACGCAGCCATATCAGCGGAGAGGCCACGCAAATCGTCTGCGAAGTATCCCTCTGGTAGTACCGCTTCCACTAAATATATCATTACCTGGAGAGTAATATTACAATAAAATCATAAAACATTTTATAAAAATCTGGCATTGAATAAAACCACTCTTTTTATCTTACGCGGCCGAATAACTGCTGAGTCTAAAGCCCAGTTCTGCGGCAGGGAGTAGGCAGGATTTTCGTACTCTGTTTTCTTGGCTCCCAAACGAATTCTGGTGGCTGTGTCCCACAGTGATGAAAATGAAACATCATGTGGTTTTAGACGATGCAAGACCGTCATAACCTGTCCTTGCCGCAGAAAGGGCAAGTAAGCGGATACATTACCCCCGCGTAAAAATTTTCCGATTTTAATTTAATTTTATTAGAGTTAAAAAAATATTTGATATCATAGGTTATATTTCAACATTGAGTGTTATTAAAAAATTACCTTTAAAGCGTCAGATTCTGATTTTTCCATTACTTCTAAAATAATAGCTGCTAACATATTGAAGCCTTGACAGTATCCTACATCCTTATTCCACCTATAAAAATTTAAACAGTAATTTCAAAAAGTATAATGTAATAAAAAATAATAAAATTTATTGTGTTCTTAACATTTTTTTATTACCTAGCGTATGCTAATAAAACTCTTCTAAGCATTGCTTGATTTTCTCGCCCTTCATTTCCACAGAAAAGTGAGCAGCCAGTACGATGTAAGTCCTGTAACAGTATTATAATAATAATATAAAATGCAATAGTTAAATAACCGTGAATAACAACGTCTTAGCCAATATTAACCACCCACTCCCAAACTAAAACATTATGATTATTGAATGATCTATTTGTAGGTACTAATGTTAAGTCGTAAGTGTAAGGTCTATATTAGGTTAATCATAGTCCATGGTAACATTAATTATGGGCTTACTTTAATTATTTGCGCACCAAGCTCTGTATCATCGGGCTGGGCGGTGCCGCGGAAACAAGCTCTCCCTGCTACGGCCCAGTCGATGTTTCTCGAAGATAAATGTCGCTCCGCCAATGTAAGCCATAGCTAGTAACGTAAATATAATAATAAAAATCTTTTAAAACATCCGTGTTCGATTTACCATCCTATCTATTCGGGACAATGGAAAGATAAATTAATAATTTTGTGTTTCTTAAGTGATCAAATAATTTTTTCTCTGTAAGAAAAGATAGTTAAAAAAGGTAAAATAAAAAATTTGTATAATTAACACGTCCAGTGCGATTTTTTTTTTATTTCCATTCCGTTAATGTAAACGGAACACAAGTGTGTGCAAGCTTTGATTTAAGTTATTAAGTCGACGAGCTGTCTACCAAAGAGTTCTTAAATGAAATTAAGTTCAATAGGGTCATCTTCACTCTTCGAATTTCTTATAACAGCAATTGAAATTCCAAGTGCTCACGTCGTCTTAAAAATGATATTTAGTTTTTAAATAAAAACTGTAAATATATTTTTAAATAATTTATGTTTTATTGTAAATCATTTAACAGATTTTTTTTAATTTGACGCATAGAGTTGTTACCAGCAGTGTTAATTTACTAAAAATTAGCCATTACTATATAATACTGATAATGCTGTTCATATTTCCTAAGTAGAGTCAGTGAATCTCAATGTTGACATTCCATTAGCATTTTGTTTAAAACTTTGTAGGCAACAGTACCACTCTAGACAAATTCTCAATCATCAGGGTGTATTAAAAAAATAATTGTCTAACACTTTTATCAAATTAATTAATATTTCAATAAGGTGCTTTTAACACACACATAAAACGTGCACGGTTATTAAAACCATAACGATAAAGCTTTATCTCGTTTGTTAATAAACATATGTGACGTAATGTACGTCGCTGATGCGAAACACTTGTGCTTAAAAAAGCTATTCATCTGATAAATATGATAAGGAAATTCGTGTCCATAACACTTGCTTGTCGTAATAAGATAAAATCGATAAATATATACTAATAGTAATGACTTAGGCGGCAATGTGACACAGACCTGCCTTTAAAAGTTCCTTTACGAATACATCATTGACTTATTCTTTTGCATCATTTGCGGCGTAACGTCTCCTACGAGTACTAATGTTTGAAATAACTTATCTTTGTTTATATTTACTTATAGCATTTATAATAACTCATAGTACACACCTTTCTTCGAAAATGTTGAGGAACGCCAGCTGGGAGACGTGCCACAAGTTTCATGGCATGGAGCCATTCTGCAAAACCACCTTCGCCAGGACCTTCGCTGCCACTCGGCGTTATTCCAAAACGAGCACTGGAGTCTCCTGCTAAATACATTAAGAAAGACTTAAAATCGGCGCCTACGCGGCGTTTACACATGTATATAACTAAATTAATAAAGTAAAGGCAGGTAAAGTTTAGTCAAAAGGTACGTAAATAACGAGACTAAACATTTTTAAAAAGATTTTTTTTTTTAAAACCTACATCAAAAGTGATTGTAAGTACTAATACCCGATTTTCTTTTAGAGATGAAAATGTATAGAAATAATACAGAAAAACAAATAGTGGATTACTTTTGTTAACACGCAGTATCCGTTGTGTAAACAAGATTTACTTTTATTTTAGAAAAACATTATCGCCGGGGTTTCTTAATCCAATAAACTTACCGTAAAACAAATTAAATTACCTTTATCAATTCACTACCAAAATAGAATTACTCTAGTATTGCTGCTGCTCGGGGGTTCGATGTAAGAATATCGTTAACAGAAACACAAAGAAATGCGATGTTGTCTACTTTTTTTCTATACAGCGTCAAAATGTTTGTACCTGGATTGGTCCTCGAAGAACCGGCTAAGTTCCTGAGGGAGTTTAAAATTGCACTCATCTGTCCAGCACGGGATACACATTTGACAATAAATGCATATCTCAACAGATGCACTAATCACTATTTAATCGTTTGTCATATAACTTCGATGCAGTGTCAATGCGGGCAAACACGACATTATTGTTGGCGGCGCTATTTTAAGGACATGATAACTAACGTTAAATAAAAACGTTTTACTCAATAATAAATATTGTGAATTTAATCATATAACCATGTAATAATTGTCACTGTGTTGTCGACCAGCTGATGTGATGTTTACTGGGGATGTCGCGAAAGGAAGCAGTGGGGCTCACCCTTTACTATAACATCGCACGGAAGTTTAAAGTAAATCGATGTTACGATAGCAGCGATACCAAAGCAAGCAAGAATGCCGACAAAAGGGTATCGTGGTAGATGTGTTTGAGCATGCGCCGTTGAGTACATTAAAACCGTTGGTGTGCGTTGTGTATCGATTTCGTGCCCCTGTGTACGTCAGTTTCAGTCGTATGTAGATAGGTTGTTAACTAATTCCGAGTTTAGAAGTGCGTAACGTTATTTTAAGCTTCATTGAATGGTATGCCGTCTTCTATTTTTAGAATAGATAAAGCTTTTAATAATACTGATATGATTGTACTTATTTTCACATTAGTTTCTTGGTGTTTCATAATAAGATACTCTTCATGTATAGCTTTCGTCTAATATAAAAGCGAAATAAATAATAACTTACTTATATGTCTTAGTAAGATAGTAAAAGCGGTGCACAGTTTCTTCTGCTCCCTTCTGAGACGATCTCGGATCCGTAAATTTTTCGCTAACCTCTCCCCTGTTAACCGAAGTCTATTTTTCCATTCTTGTAACTGTTTTTGTATTTCATTTTTTTCTGTCACGAGAGACGATCAATATTATATGAATAGGTATTATACTATTTCTGTTCACAATGTAACACACTAAAATACAAAATATTTGCTATATTACTATTGTGGGGAATAATAGTGTGGAACTTTATGAACTATAATACTATATATTTTGTAGTACATACGTCTTAAATAAGTAAAAAAATAAATTATTTATCAACCATGGTTATTTGGCTCAGCAATTATAAATACTGCATATATATATCACCTAAATATGTTATACATATATATATTATCCAACATTTTAATGCCAAAGGTAAACTAAAATGCTTCCTTCGTTGAAAGCAAAAATCTCTTAATGGTAAACCTTAGAAAAAAACAGATAATCTCTATACGTTAATTCAGTTTTTTTAGGTAAGAACACTTTGGATCAAGTTACCTTTTAAAAATAATCTCGATAAAAGTTAGTGGTTCTACGAAGGTTCAAGAGAGGTCCCTAGGGAAAATTTACAGTTACTATTACCCTTAAGAGAAAGGGTCGAATAACTGACTCAGGGTCGATATCGATTTCTGGCGCGTGTTTTTCTTCGGTCAGAAAAAAATATAATACCGTCTTAATGCTTCGAGGTTAAAGAAAGTGAAAAAATCACCTAAATCTTCCAAGTAAATCCGTTCGATTGCATCAGTATCATGACCCCCATTTGATTGAGATGATGCTATAGACGCTGCAGTCGTTGAACTAAAAAAACACATCTTGTAATATGAATACAAAAACATATTAAGATTTCTTTATAACCAATTTAAACGTTAACTAAGTTGTTAACAATGACTTAATATCTCCGATATTTACTATAATAATTCCCTTTTCGTTTATAATTAAAAAAATCTCACCCTGGAAGACACTTACCTGTGGTTGTATTCTATGTCACTGTGTCTGTTCCATTCCCGGTGATCGGTGTAGATTTCGTCTATTAATTTTTCTATTAAATCTTTTATATCTTCTTTCTGTAATTAATTCATTTATAAATTTTAGGACTGTAAGACATCTTCATAATAAATAATGTCATTGATTAATTTGATTTGTAATAACTTAGAAAGGAATTAATATTGTGCCAAAATTATGACAGTCTATAAATTATAGCAGACTTAATATATACTTACTTGATATGAGCTTTTGAGTGGCGGCGGCGGAATTTGACATTGTTTTTTAAAATTAACTTTAGGTACAAGTATTTTCTTAGGTTTCTTCACAACCTCTGGAACATTCGAATCTAATAAATCAAAATTTAATTCAAACTTTACGACTTTCAAGTTTATAGGTTCAGTAATTAAAATGGTTTTCATCATTAAACTTTAAATCTGTTTATATTCGTTGACACTTATAGCAAATACTTCATATTAACAATGACAAAGGGCGTGTAACGTCAATGTGGTGAAAAAATAAATTAAAATTGTTGCTAATGCGTAAACTCGGAGTAAATAATAATTAAAAACTAAGCAATGGTTCAGGAAGGCGTGCGATAGTAGCCCACTCGTTCATTGTCTGTGTCCTGATACAGCTGATAAGACTAATATATTCATTCGAATGCACGCTCAACGCGTTAAAGCTAAACGTACACAAAACTAAACAGAATCATTTCATTGCATCAAAATAAAGTAAGCAGCAACCTAATACAAAAATCAAGGCTTTGAAAAAAACAGTATCATTTTTTTTAATGAAAATTAAGATGCATAGATCTCAATTGAAGCGTTTATTAATTCTTTACTTATATTACCTAATTACATTTTTTTTTCATTAATTTATCAATAAATCCTATTTTCTTCAATATTTCCAGTACATTTTTATTTATTAATTATTTTAGAAACTTCGTATTCATTTTTCTCTGGTATCTTTTACAATTATTTCTCTGAAACATTCCCAGCGAGTATTTTTATTGATTATTTCTTGTTTTATACAACAGTCTAATACGATAATTAGGAAATATTTTATATATTTTCTAAAGGCAATAACAAAAACAAAAACAAAAACGTAATACATGGCAGGTTTCGTAATTGTCATGTAATGATCACATTACAAGTTCTGTTTGAGTACATAGCATGTTCAGACGATAATGTACCTTTTACGCTTTTAAGTGTTATGGAAAATAATGAGTATTTAAGTTTCCGTTGACCTCTTTTGTATTCGCCCTAGTTTTTAAAGGTGAAAATTTAAAAAAACCTCGTTTCAAATATTTTCTAATACTTTGTGAAACCGTTGCTAAGGCAACGTATAACATATTTATTTTTAATACGTCGTTGTTCGTTTCAGTTTTGTAGTGAATATTTTGTGTGATTTATTGCTTTTAACAATGAGTGAAGAGGAAGCTGGAACATATGTCCAAAAAGAGTCTGCGCCAGGTTTCTGTTCGGCGACATGTATTGATAAAAATAGCTTGCATAATGAAATAAAAAAGCCCGACGTTAAAACGTCTGATATGTTTGTAACATGTAACCTTCCAAAAAGATTTGAATACCCTCGTAAGTGTTTTAAATTAAATACTTTTGTTAATATATTTTTTTACCACATAGTATATATTTACTACAGTATTTTTATGTAGTAATTTCAAAGTGAGGAGGTTTTGAATTGTCCAAATTGTATTGTGTAATTTAATTAACTATAATACTTTAAATTAATAATATGTATGTGTCCACTGAAATTATTTTATCATTTAACACTATTATTCCTTTGTTACATATATTTGTATGAAGGTGTTTTAACAAAAAAAGCTCAGTGAATATTTATAGTTTTTGACGTTTTGTTCATGTTATTTACCAAAAAAGTCCTGTATTACAAACCTTAAATACTTTTTTTTTATCTTGAATAAAAACGTTCATTGATCCCGTCTTGTTTACCATTACATGCGGGTCATATCTGTCTTTAAAAACAGAGTCCGGACCAAATTGACTACTTCTTTATTACAAACAACAAGTTTTAATGTTTCAATAGTGACGAAAATTATAGAGTATCATAGTATGCTAAATTAACTATTTTGTGAAAAAAATTACAAGAGACTTAAGTCCAGCACCAGCACAGCAGCGGTTGAAATGATGATGATGCTAAAGAAAATTCGAGAAAAAGTTATTTTATAGTATCAATTTTTTTAACAGATTGGTTCAATGGTTATGGTAGTCAGAAAAGTAACCAGCATCCATTATACAGAACTTCTTCAAATGAATACGGATGGTATCCTCCAGGTATGGTTCAAGTTAAAAATATTTAATATTTATAATTGGGTTGTTATGTGTATAACAATACGCAAATTTTAAATAGGGTAAGTATCAAATCTGTACAGATCTGTGTTGTAGTGGTAAATAATTGATTTGAGGAATTGAATTCAAAGCATATAAAATTTAAATTTGTTAAAATATAATCTTTTCAATTATAAGAAATATCATATTTTTAGGTATTCATTCAGTGCCAGTAGTTTATTACCCAAAAGGCCAACAATTTTCAAGTTACTTGGCAGCAAGCGGCATGTACCGTAATTATTCGTTGAACATGTGAACCGTTTACAAGATCAACGTATATATTGATTTTATTATATAATGATTGTAAGTTTATAATAGGAATACCGAAGTGTTTTAAGTTTTATTTGATATTGATAATGAGAAAAGTTATGATTTAACTTATAATGTATTGAATTATGTTAAATAAAGAAAGCTGAAAGTTCATTATAAGTTTTAATCGCATTTCCTCCCCGTAAAGTTCCGAGTGAATAAAACAAGGAAACACACTTTAAAAATGTGATCGAAGTTGGTTAGATTCGAATGAAAATAAGTCTAGAGATAAAAGATAAGCCTGATACTTTTTTGATATAACAATGGTTGTCTTGAAAACCTAATACGAGAACATATGTGGGCTTACAGTAAAAGAAACAGATTTCATATAAATTAATACATAAATCAAGTGAAGATGCAGCGATTTTATTTTTGATCAGATTCGTTATCATGTTATGACTAAAGGTTAAATGGTAATTGATTATTTAAAAGTCTATCTAAAATGTAGGTATCCACTCGGTCCCTTCTGTATTCTACCCAGCGGGTCAAACCTTTACAAATCGGCTGGCGGCTGCCGGCATGTATCGCAACTACAGTCTCAACACGGGAATGGATCCTGCGGGATATTCTTAACCTATTTGGTATTCAACATTACAAATTTTATGTTTAGTAATTTATTTTTATAAAATTTCATTGCATTTTTATTTTAGATTATACTTTTAATGTGCTCATTACAATTTTTTATTTTTATCCTATAATAAAGATCTTTTATTAAAACATCTTTAAACTTTGTTTGTTTTGTTAAAATTTTAAGATGGTGAATCTATGAAGAAATTATAAGAGGTGAATACTAGAGTCATCTAGGCTATTTAAGATTCCAAAATGACGATAAAGAAGAGTATTTTAATATGTATATTATTAATTGCAATGTTTTTTTATATGCTAAATTATTCATTGCAAATAATACAAGTATTTGCACTTGTATTATTATCTTATCGATGCTATTAACTGTTTATTTAATAGCAATAAAAGCATTACCATGAAAACAATGTATTTAAAGAACAATACTTTCAATTCGACTTTGGTATCAATTAGCAATTTGATATATCAATATATGTCTATTATTATACAAGTTTTTAAAACTTGTGTGATAATCGAGGCAAGGATTTTCAATGTCTTTAAAACTGTTTGAACATTATATTTTGTCAATATAAATATATAAATTTCATTTACAATATAACAGTATTTTTCAATAGTAAAACTTCTAAAAGTCTCACTTCCTCCTGAGAAGTAAAATAGATTACCAGATGCTCGAGAGTAGTGTAGATAGATTTTTAATTAACATGTTATAAAAACTTCATAGAATGAAGTTCATTTATTGATAAATTGTACGTCCGCTCAAAAAATATGTTAGGATGTTTACACAGCGTCACTTGCTCTCGACATCTATAGGAAGCACAAATAATGCTCGTATCAGCTTTAGTATATGGTTTGAATCATGTAAATAAAAACACCAAAATTATTATCGGCTTACCAAAAGAGGTATTTATTATTATGTAGATTAACTTTTATTCAAATTCCATTAAAATAGTACATTCGAACGAACATGTGTGCCACGCTAAATGAAACATATTATTGTTAAGATAAGCACTACGTACAAAACCAAAGGTTTTTATTAAAAGAAATCTATAACATATTCGAAAAATTTTACTTTATACCATATTTAAGGGAAAAGTAAGCAACTATTGTTTCCCTTTAAAAGAAACATTTGTCATGACTACGAAAAACAAAAATAATATTAAATATCAAACGCGGCACACAATGTATTTTGGTTATTATAATATAAGGAGATTATTGCATCCGATAAAAGCTGCCAAAACTTTTTTTAATATTCTAGATGTTAAAGTTATAACAGTGTTTATCGCGTCAATAACTCCATTATTTCAATGAATACACAATTTTTATAACTTGTTTAGCAACAACAACAACAGCATTTATAATTAATGTTTATATATATAGTTAACCTAAGCTATTTAACGTGTAGTCGACTAAGAAGTAAATAATGATTTCGCTACAATTCTAAATAAAACAAGTGCTAAATAAAGTTAATCGAAATTATACTTTCGTCGAACAACTTGTATTAAAGCGTGAAACAGTTATCTAATTATAAATTTATCTAAATAAAAATATCGCATTTTACAGACACGAAAGCGTTACAAGTGTAAAAAATTTGCTACATGTGCATTTTCACATATATAAATGAATGCATTTGTACATGTTTAATATATTTGTCAGGATGTATGTCAAGATCAAGGTAACAGAGAACTATAAAATTCGATTCCAATCTATTGTTTTCATTAAATTACTTTATTTCAGTACAGTAGAAAGAGGTAATATATTTAAACTAAGTTACACAAACATTAACTTCGTTATTCTAGTTTTTTTGATCTATAAACACACACATATATTTCGTTGTAAAATCTACAATAACAAGTGTAATAGAAATCATGATTTATTACACGTTCTCGGAGATAGAATGTTTAGTATTCAAACGTTACTCCGTCTACATATTATATTTACTTAAGTTTGTTTTATATAAATGTAATCTATATAACACGGATAAACTACAGATTATTGCGGTATTTTAATAGAATGTATGCAAGATTAAATTCATAACTCGTTATATAAGAGAAGCGTAATATGAAGTTTAAACAGATAACAACAACACTTACATTTCTTTACTTAACTTTCCCATCGCAAAACCTTCACTTTCACTGCGAATAATAGTACAATATAAATAAATGATTAACTATGAATGTAATTGCGCAGTAACTTAAATTTAATCGTATATTCTTTATAGCATTGCGGTATTGTCTTGTAAATAGTTTGTGTCCTCTAAATACTTCGCAACAAAGTTTTAACACATTTTGTATGATAAAATATGATGATCATATTACCTCCACACTAGTTGACTATTGTCGGATAGTGTTTAGACATTTTAATAACGAGGGCTTCAATACAATACCTAAATTTTAATGTGATTTGTGTCTGTTAAAGTATGCCACAGAGTAAATAACACGATTTTAATCGATACGTAAGGTCTTTCGATGTTGGAAGCAGAGTTTGATTTTTAAGTCCCAGAACTTTGATTTTAATTATTCATAGAAAAATGTTGATTTTAAAAATGAAAATACAAAGCAGAAATATTAAATAACTAGAATGTTACTACGCGTATACATATAAATTATGACAATATTATTCTTACTACTAATAATATGATTATATAAAATGTGGATTATTTATGATTTTAATAATATTGTCCATTGTAAAATTGCTCAAACACGTTTCCCCAAAAAGTTATCATAGTTTTACCATTGTTCTTACTTGCCCTTTTTGGTTAAAAAAAAGTTCCGATATCTAATATAATATATCGGCAATAAAATTATGGTTGACGCTTAAATGAATGTATGAACAGAGTACTAATGAAAAGAAAAAACGTAAATAAAATTAGGTTCATTACGTGTACCAATAGTTAATCTTAATAATTATCATTACGGTATTTAAGATTCAGATTCCCAAGTTCGAAAGAACTCCGAATTTATATATTTTTTTTTAAACTGTTAGGCATTTACTTATTCAGCATCATATTTTTTCCCAAACATCGAATTGTGTATTAGGAGAATATGAAATATAAAAACAAACAATCAATAGAACTTAAAAGGTGCCGAATTTATCTTTCCTTTTTCTCTTCCTTAGCGTTTAAAAATTTTATTCATATTTCCATAGGATCACCTCCTTTACACGATATCGCTCTTTTCGACAAGCAAGAAAATAACTTGACAAACAGACATAACTATTATCTTATTGATGACGTTTAAAAACATGATATTTACTTTACCCAACTGTAAATTTAGGAAACTGAAAAATTATGTGATGACTTATTTAGAATAATATCAAATAATACTAATACCGAATTCTTTGCAAATTCATTTTTACATGCTTTAGATGAACTGCCATTTCCCAATGTCAATAGAAATTAGTGGTATGGTGTTATTTGCCTACTTTGTAAATTAAATTATTAACAAAGTTTATGAATAATATGAAGATGATAAATTATATCATTTATCTATTTTAATAAGTAATACGTGTTAAATGGAATGTAAAATACACGAGTTTACTATGGTTATAATATACGTTACATAATAGTAAAAGGTACAGAGTTGTGCTAGCGTGCCCGCTGCTCCTCTACGAAGTGGCAGCGGCTGAAGAAATGTGTCCAAGAGTTGGAGACGATAGAGAAACTACTAAGTGTACGAGACAGCACAAAACTGCCCGTCGCGCTTGAAGAACAGGTTTGATCACAATGCAGCTCAGTTGATTAATTTTTATCATATACTTACTGTAAGGAATCTATCGTTATTTTACTTTAAATACTATCCAATACTCTTTTCAACTCACCAATTTGTTACTGTACTGAGGATTATCCATCGATTGTAAAATCGTTCGGATGTATCGGTTTTTTTATCAGGTACTAATTTCCATATGGTATTTCACTATTACTGATATTGTACGTTAATTAAGCATAAATAACAAAAGATTTTAACACTTAAATGTACGATAACAAACATATTTCATACTGATAGTTTTTGAGCCGGACTGGATGACTGAATTTTGCGTTTTATAATGTCTTTCTCATTTTACGATGAAGAAATGAAAGCAACACGTAATATTTTGAAGTTTGATTATACTTTTGTTGCACTATTAATGCTGAATGGTAATTGGTAAAGTTTTGTAATGTTACTGCAATTATTAGCAATTGATTAATGAAAAACTGTTCGAATGATAGTAAATATGAGCGATGCTTTGGATACGTCCAGTCCGGATTATGTATGTGAAATATAACGCAAGACTTTATATCGTTTTTTATCAAACGTTTACATGTCTCCGAATATGCCAGCAAAAGTTTTCCTGAGATTTTTCATTGTGTCTTCGGCGTCTTCAGTCAGCGTGGCGCTAAGAGAGCCCTGGCGTGCGAAACCTCCGCGCCCGCTAGAAGAGGTAGATGGCGCTGGTGCTGCGCCCTGTGCCGCAGCGCTGCCTGTGCTCGGTGCAGCAGATGCCGATGATACGGTTGATGATTGAGATGCTGAGAAAACAAATGCATTTTTTTTTTAATTTAGCTCTTTTATATACAATGAGCTGACAATGTGTTTTGATTTTATATAATGTTAACTGTCTATGAAGCAAAAAATGGATAAAGATGTGAAAATATGTTTACAACCCAAACGCAGGATTAGTGCTATGGAGGCAGATTAACTTTATAGTGGTGGTAGCTGACCAAGCGGTTTCATCACTCAAAATATATCACATGTTATCCCGGACTCGAATCAAGGACCTCTATATTATATGGCATGCTATTAATCGGTGTGCCAAGGAGACAGTTCATACTATTATTTCTTGTAAACAATTCTGTTGTGTCCTTGTTAACAAAAGATATAACATCCCAAGAAAGATATTAAACAAGTAAAATGAAAAAAAAATATTTGTTTACTCCTAACTCTATACTTCATTTACGTTTATCGTAATTTTTTGGGCTCCGTTTTTATGTCCAGTACACACACTTGAAGATGTGATAATCTTTAAGCAATGGTATAAGATCTATTTTCAGGTGGTGCGAATGGCTCATGTTGCAAACTGATAAATGTGAGGATAAAAAAAATACATGGGCCGGAAATATTTTCAAATATGATTATTAAAGTTTTATTACTCATAATGGATGTTCTTTAAAGAATTGAAAGTTTAATAAGAAAAATTACTCAGTGATGAATATACGAGCCGCATATTAGATACACATGATTCAGATGGTCTTATTTACCTTGTGAGTCGCGTCTCGTGAGTGGTGGCGGAGGCGGCTGCGCGGGCTCCGCTGGTATGGGTGGTAGCGGGCGGTCGATGCTCGCGGTGGTGGCCAACGGCGCTGGCGGGGGCACACTAGGAGGGCCCGCACTGCTGGAACGATCCTCGGGCGACGCAGCTCCGCTTCCCGAAACCGAGCTTCGTGATGCCGTCTTAGTTAGCCCCGGGCGGCAAACAGCCTGTGAAATTTATTTTAAAATTTTTAACTAAATATTTGGAGCTCGTAACCCTGATTTTTTCTGTAAATAGTAGTAAAGTGATATTCTTCTTCTTCTAAGTTGTATTTCCTCATGACTGAGGGTCGTGGTCATCATGTGTAATGAAGCACACGACTTTCTTAGTAGTTATAATGGAGTGGTTTGCCATTGCCTTCTACATTTCACATACTAGTCCGAACACAGACGGTCAATGACGTAGATATGCAGGTTTCCTCACGATGTTTTCCTTCACCGTCAAAGCGCGTGATATTAGGTGAAGTTATACTAAGTAGACATTAATTGAAAAATTAATTGGTGCAGGCCAGATTCGAACCCGGTACGATTGGAAGGCCGGCGTTCAAACCACTTGGCTATCACGGCTCTTATAGTATAGTGATAGCTATACTGTAATAGTTATGTTCAGGTATTTTGTTTTTCAATCTTAGTAACTAAGGTTTACTAGATTACTTATTATTTTTGTTTCGTTTTAAGTATTTTAGGTAAAGAGTTATAAATTATTGTATAAATTTCTTTAAAGCGCTGCATTCTTTGAATACTTTCCATACATAAATAATGTGCGTTAAGGTATTCAACGCAGTAAACAACTAGCTAAGTTGAATTTCTTGAATAAAACGTTTTCTAGTAATAATTCTTATAAGTTTAATAAGCATTATGATAGGTTTTGTATAATAAAAAAGCCCGGTCTTTAATAAATCACAACTTGAACTGTGATTCTCAATGTAAACAGTAATTTGTATGTCTATATGATTGTCTCTACAGAGGTCAGATTTAAAAATAAAAGAAAAATTATTCATACACGATTAATTTCGCTTACAGCTATGATCATGCCAACATGATCCGATGATTCAGCTGTGTAAATGTACACGATGCAGTCATGCTATACACACCTAGCAGAGATACACCCTTAGCTCCCAATGAGCTGTGAGTCAACCGAAGTTTTGCGAGGTGACGAGCACCACTTCATGTGAATAATTTAACTGAAGCTTTATGAACATGGAAAGGAAATTATTTGATGAAATCTTTCCTTAGTCATGTTTATCTACATATGCTACGTGCATTGTTTATACAAATGTGTTTAGCGTGTCTTTATGATGGTCACTTATTGTATTTACTAGTATAGTTACAAACTATAGTTTTCTTATTGAAATTAGATTAAGTAGAAGTTTATTCGATTTACTCTTGACAACACCCACGGGATAGTCAAAGGGAAACGGTCGCCTGCAAGTTATTCCGTAACTCGTTGGACGAAATGTAAACGATGAAATGAAACCCTTTAGGGAAAGTAAATAGCATTTAGAAAATATCTATTAAAATACTTTTTGATACAGATTTAGGTACACGTAGATAGAAATCTGTGGTCTTATATTCATGAGAGTCTAAAGATTCGAGTCGAAGAGTTATAAAATGGATATAAAACCATTTTAGGAATACTATAAAAACCAGTACATGTATGTTCATTATTTAATGTTCGGGTGGTTATAACTTTACTAAAGTATATATTTGTTTTGAAGTTTAATTGTACAATTTCTTGTTTTCAATGTTTTATGTTAATTTCAATATTATTTTAGAGTACAATTATCTCTATTCTCATATATATATTAAAGTCAGTGTTTATAGCTACAACAATAAAACTATCTTACTTGCATACGCTGCAAAACAAGATCTGCTAGATGGCGCCTGTCTTCCTCTTGCGAGTCGCCCATGAAAGAAGTGGCAGAGTCGTTCAATTCTATGATGTGCTCGCGACCATCTTTTCCCACCACCAACTCTAGAGCGCACACTTCCAAACCACCGAATATCTCGCTCACCTGAAAAAATATGGAGTATACTATTTTCCATGCTCTACATGAAAAGGATAATCGAAAACAGCATTGATAATAGATCTTTAGAAGTGAAAACTTTATGGCTAAGTCAATTTCATAATTATTATTATAACAATATTTGTATTTGCTTAAAGTTTTTCTAAATACATTCACATTTCTCCACTTGTGTGATAAAATATGTACCTCATCTATCCACATTTTATATCTATCGTTCATTCCAATGGCTTCCAGCATAGCAGAACCTTGATTAGTTTTCCAATTCCCAGATATAGATTTGCGCCTGCAACAAATTATATATACTTAACAATCAATCACTTGTTATGGCGTAATAATTTCATTAAAATTTTCCTTAAGATTTTTTACATTTAATTACGCGTAAAAATAAAAAGGAAAAAATGTTTACAGTGCCACAATATTTTAGATGATATTAAAAGATTTTTACCGTTCTCAAAAATTATTATTTATGTAGAATGTAATAAACTTATTATTCAACGCCTAACGATTTAGATCAACAGTCATCTGTATTAGTACAACTCCATTCAAACAGTGGCGAAGGCGTTGATAAGTGAACACTGTTTTCTAATTGGTGTAAAGTACAAATACAGATATTTTCAATACATGCACATTGTATTGGCAATATCCCAGAACGCAGAGCTAATTTTGCAGATGGACTAAGATTACGAATGATTCTGTACGAACATTGAATTTAAGAGTTCAAATTCTAAAAACTGCAATTTAATCTTGAAATAGCAATTATGAAAATTTTCACAAAAGTGTTGGAGGTCACCGGAACTGCAATGATGACTCTTTACACAATGACGGCTCCAGTGTGTGTAAGGAATACTTATAACCATCGAAGATTGGGACGAATGGTGTCACTTTAAACCAATTTATCAACTTATTTTATTTTAGTTAATAATTTGAGAAATATTAATGTGTTGTTCATTATTTTACTAAAATCTTATCAGCTATTTATAAACTTGCGAAGGGTTAGGGGAAAACGTAAAATCAATACTTACATAAAGGCTTTATAGTTGGTACCAATTTTTTGTATGTGAATGTCATACTTAGCGTCAATGTACGGCTCTACGGTGCAGTAAGTCCCCAGCATTGCCACTACACCGGCTATATCCTAAAAGTAAAGTAATTATGTATAATAACATTAAGAATTAATTAAATGAGATAATTGTATAAAAATATCACCGGAATTGGAAATAACATTGTTTACTAATGATTTTTGTGTACTAGAAATTTTAAGCATGTTTGTGTATGTAAAAATTGCAAAAAAAAAAATAACTACGCTTTTTGATTTCAATTTTCTCATTACTGTATGTATGTTGCCCAGCCGCGGACGTCCATCGCTTGAAATGATGGTGATTTTTGTACAAGTACTTTTTCTGTTACATGACTCCATTAATAAAATATTACAAAGTAAACGGGATTTTAATAATGTCATATCTTACGCACCGTGTTTTAGTTAATATCTTAAAAGATGTTTACTTTTACTTATTAATTTTACAATTTATTATTATGATCATCTATTATAGAGTAGCGTCGAACGGTGTAAAGATCTTTGGTGAAGGCTTATGTCCAGCAATGGACGTCCATCGGCTGATGATAATTGCATACTTTAATATAAGTGGACAATTAATTTTAAATTTATTATTCACAACGACATCTTTTGCTAGATGACAAACATTTCTTTTAACAATATGTCAATACAAACATAATTATCTTTATACACTGATGAAGCATTTAGCTTCGTGTCGTATTGTGAAAGCCAGTAATGATTGCTTGCGTGGGGCAACAATAAGCATATGAATGGTGCCAGAAATAATTTAAATAAACCGTTTAACAAATTAGTTGCAATCTTTAAACTTGTAAAGATCGTAAAGTTACATAAAAAAATTGATTGGAGTACACCAAAAAAATAATTTTAAGGGATTGCAACATATTTCAATTTCACGACGCAAGTTACTCGTGAATACACTAGTTACATTAGCATTTAAATTTAATCCGCTTAACGCTAAAATTATACAGTTTATAACGTCAGTTTACGCGGCATTGAGCAGGGTTTACCTGGAAGTCGGCCAAGGAGTCCACTTTCACCTTGGCCACGCCGCTGTGCGCGTGTCCAATCTTGATCACCACCGGGAACTTCGGAGCTGTTACCTTTAACAATGAGTGACGTTTGAATCGAAAGCTTTCCACAAACATTCCAATCTGTGTTAAAGTTTTAAGAATCAAAGGTTGTCATCCCTAGGAATAACATCCTCTAAGATGAGAGTAAGCTCAAGCTTCCATAGTTACAACAGTGAAAGAACTTTTACGCGAAAAAATCTTATTACCTTTTATAAAATAGATTCATAATAAGGTTTATTCTTAAAAGTTTGCATTGCTTTCAGTATTATTACAATTGGAAACCTGAATAAACTTTTCTGTATTAATATTCTAATTCCTGCAACACATGAAATAGAAAAAAATTGTGCTCTGAAACTTAAATTATACTACATAATATATTCAGAAAGACTTCGTAGTTATAGTTTTTAAACATTTCAATTTTAAGAGCATGATGTGTGTCAAAATAAACAATTATAATGACTATTATTAACTCGTTAGAACATTTGTAAATGTATTGTTGAATAACCGATAGCATTGAATAATGCCTTAACTGTTTTCTAAAAACAAACATAATTGTCGGTTTGAGACTGTTATTACAATCAAATCAAGAGATTCTCTCTTGATTTGATTGATATTATTATTAATATCAATAGTAGCAATACAAAATCGTCTATTCACGAAGGGTGTTGCCCGTGAACGATTATTATAATGAGAGGTTTGATATTCGTTAATTATATCCCGAGGGTAAATGCTGTCAGCATTTGTTTTACTTTGTATGCAACTGATTTTAATCATAATTATATGCGCAATGGAAATAATGATGCGCTTATAGTCAATAACGCGATAACATGCATAAATAAATAAATCGGATGATTTTAAACAACGTTTTATAAACATTTACCAACATTAAACCTTGATAAGGTAAAAAAGATGCTGATGCCATACTAGCTCTCATATTTTGTCAGTCGAAATGACAATGGCGATAGGTTTAACATATGCTGAGCTAACCAAACGAATTCGAAGATGTATCGAACTATCGACGACGAAGTTACTATGGTTAATTTTTTGAGTTGTAATTTTTTGGGTCTACTTTCTGTTTTTTTTTTTGTTTTTTAAATTTTAAAGAAATTGCAGAATTTCTACGACGGTTTTTGGCTTCGTAAATCAATATATTATGTAAATGACAAAAGAAATTATCGTAAATTTTTGTTTACATATAAAATGTAGTAATAATAAGTATTCCTTTACTTATGCATCATCCTTTGTCAAAATTTTTTGTATAGCGTTCTGTTGTGATATACATAAAAAATAAATATAAAAAAGCATGGGAAAATTTAATGGGAAAAAACCGAATGATTCACTATAACATCCCAATAACATTGTAACATGGCTTCAGATTTGGGTATTACTCAAAACTGGAGATTATGTCATCATCGTTGTTTGTAAAATCTTAAAAGATTCAGTCAGATCATTGTTAGAAAAGCGCACTGAAGTAATGTACACAAAAATGATTTTTTTTTTAATAAATACATAGCTAACGTGTCTACAGTTTATTAGAATCCACCTAAAACATTGTTTGTGGACAAAATATTAGCTGACGATACTGGTCACCGATATTAATTGTTTTCAAGTGCCTAAAGTTTTGATACAGATACTAAAACAATCACTGTTGATTCACTTCTCAAGCAAATCTGTATAGGTAAACAAAAATTAAATGTATCATTAAAATGTAAGATATTCAAAATATTGAGTATTAAGAAAAAAGGTTAAATAGACTTAAAGATGAAAACAGGTAATACGATTTTACTGTACTACAAATTCATACCTTTATTCATTACATATCGTAATTAAATTATCACACAATTATTGTTTACAATTTTTGTTTATTTTTGGCTCTAAGTTTTTGTATTGTTAAGAATATTTGTGGTTAGAAAAGCGCCTTCTTTACATCATGTGAAATCTTGTACAAAATGGGACATTTGTAAAATTCAAGGTCAGGGGGCGCACATACTTTTAAGCATTGTATTTTTAAATAATTCGCTGTGAAAGTACAAGTAATTTTGAAAAATTTGCGTTTCGTGAGCATTCAATTCTTGTAACAATGTGAATCAGGATATGACTGCATCTTATTTTTTTTTTATACTACAATGCGACGAGACGAGCAAGACGTTCACCTGATGGTAAGTGATACGCTTGCCCATGACAACGTGGTGCTAGTTAAGATGGTACACACTGCACCACATTGCGCTCGTCGCCTTGAGACATAAGGTGTTAAGTCTCGTTACCGCAGTAATTACACTAGCTACAGCGCTCTTAAAACCGGAACACAGTAATGTTTGCACACTACTATTTGGCGGTAGAAATAGGAGCTGCGGTGGTACCCACCCAGACGGTCTCCGGCAACAGAGACCTACCACCTGGATTTACATGTTTTTTTATAATTATTATAAGGTATAAATTTAAAAAAGCACAAAGCACTTATTCCTTTCAGAAACATACTAAATATAAAGTGAATAGATATAAAAAGAATCATAGTACTCATATTCTGCGGAATATAACATTTAGTAGCTAGCGAATTATTGCATAACAATTATACCCGAATTTAAAGCTGCAAGAGTTTTCGTTTTACACTATACTGTTTTACTATTGTTTACAATTGCAGAAGAATGTGCAAATACACTATAAATTAACACCATCTCCTTCGTTTCACTTACCTTCTCAGCTGCGCGTGTGAAACTTTAGATTGAATAAGCAAACAAGCGACTCACCGCGTCGAATCGACGCCGTAATGAAATCGGCTTATGCTGAGTTGCAAGTAATGCAAATATTTATTATTAGCTTACTAGAGTGGTGAGTTACAAAGTTGTATGTATTAATATAATAAAACAATCCACTAAAATCTTTTTTCAGTCTATGCAAAATACCTAAAAATGTGACTAAAAAACTTATTAAGAACGCTAATATGAATTCTACTAACTTAATACGAAAGTTATCAAGCAGGGACGATGAGGAATTGCAAAAGCTAATTATATGAGATCAATAAACAAATATAATTTTCAAATTTATATCTAAACTGTCGCTGGTCTAAGGGAATAAAAAACGTAAACATTAACTCCAGTACTAATTTAAATTAATGTAACTCAACTACAAGTGTCATTAACGAGGACACAGGTACTCTCTGAGTAATTAATGAAATGTCAATAATAACAATATCCGCACAATGCTATTATCAAGTGGAGGCGTTTGAGTGGGCAGCTGGTGACCAAGGGATCTGTTCCAAAAGGTAGATAGCCATGTCGGTATGACGCAGACTTAAACGTATAAACAAACTACGTGCTGTGTGTATTACTATTTATGGCAAGACTTCTGTCACAAACGTCGTCCTGTAGTGATTTAACATTACTGGGCATTCGATCATCCATTTTTCTTCAAACGTGACCATAATACTTAGTTTTAGGTAAAGTAACCCAGATTACTTACTCATGTGTTGAAATATTTTGCAGGGTAGTTTAGTTTAATACTATGCAAGACATTTCACCCAATTTATTTATCTCCTTATTGCTAAATCTAAAGAAGTTTTTTGTAAATATCACAGAGTATTCATGATAAGCTTCCGGCATCAAGAATTTACAGTTGATTGCTAAGTTTTAATGATACTGAGATTGTCTAATCAGTGATTTGCATAGTAACACAGACGTTGCACGACATACATATATGTATGTAATAATTATTCACCTACTTAAAATGAGGGTGTAAGTTAATGGGACCTTTGCTTAGATGCGCAGTGTATATACTTAATTTTAATTAAACTTAGGTTTTTTATTTTTTTCCATTTACCAGTTTTGTTTTTCATCCAAAAATACGGAACTTAACTTTGGTTTTACGTATAATGAAATGTATAAAAGTATTTTTTATTTTTAACATATGGCGAATAGGTCAGCGGCAATAATTTTCCCGATATCTAGAATACTTATCGGCTGATCGATCGACAAGATAACTTTGCGGCGACTACGGAGGCATTCAATTCAAATATCACGTCTATTTACCGACAATGGCTGTTAATGATTATAATAAGCGAGAAATAATATTGCACAAGTGCGACGGAGGATATATTGTCCTCAAAAGACAAGACAATCGTCATTTATCACCATAATGACCGCCTTTGATGTTATCTCCACGCCATATGAATAAATACATGATGTATAAATAAATGCTCATCGATATTAGTGTTGTTCTAGTGTTGTTATTATCTAATCAGAAGCGCTGGTTTCAGAATCCATGCAATAAATTTATGTTATTGACCGTATCCAAGGCTGGTGATGTATTCATCGACGAAATTAGCACCTCTCTGCTGTTTGCATTTTCTATCTATATTTGATTCGCTGTAATGAGATATCTATTATGGCGCCAGGATATCGAGATCATTCACTTCACTCGTAATCAAATTATTTATTCATTTTAATATTTGCATACACTTGTACAGTTACACATATTTAATATTAAAACCTGTTATCTGGCTGTTTGTATTTTTTTATAAATTATTTTACATTGTCACGATGAAAAGAAACATTGGAAATGTGCACATGATTCCTGCCTTTGTATGAACCCAACCACGTGGTAAATATTTGATGTTTCTGATTCTATAAAATAAGAACTGAAAAATAATTGAGTAAATTGTGCGAGTCTATAAAAAAAATATGCGTCAAATTACGTACCTCAGTCGGGTTATCGATCTATTTATTAAACACATTTAACTAATGAAATAACGATTATTTTATTTGTATTACATATGTACCCTATCCATCCCTAATGCCCTTGATTCTATTGTTTTGAAAGAGTACATCGAGCATTAGTTGTGGGAACATTGAGGGAGCTGTATACATGTTTATAAAGTAACATATTTAAGTAATATATTTGTTGACGTGTGTCTATCGATATATGCCTTGGGAGATAAATCAATCAATCAAATACGTTATTGTTTTAAATATTTTATTCTATTCTAAAATGCAATGATTCTAAAATTCTACGATGCTCTGGAAGGGACAAGAATGCCAAATTGCCATCGCCTATACTCATTATAACGCAAAGAAAACATTGCAGTAAGCGAGAACGACCTACTTAGATAACTCTTAGAGCTATTCACAAACAAGAACGCAGGCTTGCAACGCACAAGGAGGAAATTAATCGAAAACAACACTGTCTCTCATCTGTGAGCATTTCTACCTGTATTTAATGGATAATAAGGATTCTTTCGAAACGAACACACTGTTCGGACACATACAAAATTTATAAAACTATTTTGAAAGTGATCACTCGTTGAAATTGTTTGTCAAGTTGTTCGCTTTGCCGTTGACTGTACAAGGTATCCGTGTACGCAATTTGTTACGACTACTTGAGTATGAGCGAGCATCAATCACTAAACAAATTGGGCTACGATTAATTATGTTCAGTCTATAAACGGCATGGATAGACATGTCGAATGTGCTCCACCTGCGTAATACATCAACGGCTTTAATTTCAGCCGAGAAGCAGTAGAAATAATATGTGGTAATAGGTGTTTTATATAAAAACTATTTAACGTGTACGGTTAGCTAATACGCACTTGGTCATCGTGCTGGATTATGGCTTATAAGACAAAGCATCAAGTCCCATAAGTGAGAACATAGAGTAATGCACACGCGATTAGATTGAAATTGTTAACATCAAATATCTGTTGTAGTTAACTAAATACTAAAAAAAACGCACTCGTAAAGCTAATTAAATTGTTAAATTTGTTTATTAGATGAAAGTTATTGTTAGCAGAGTATAATAATTAAAAAATATGAAATTCGAACAAAAAATAATTACATGTTTACTTACTTTTTTTATTAATGGTTCAGGTTTACAGTGCGCAAGTTTGATTCGTTCCACAGTGCCGACTGCCGATGCTATTGATTGATTCATAAACATTCTCGATAGTTAAATACAAAATAAAAAAAACACCTTTTAAGAAATACTGAGGAAAATAGATGCCAGGAGTTTTAAAATAAATACTCTACATTTACGTAAATCTCATTTTGTATGTAAAAACATGCTCACAAACGCATCTTTGTAATGAGAATTTTAAACTGCAAACTTACATTGTGTAATCTCGGGGAAACCTTATGCAACATCTTTCGAGGTAACTTCGTATCGGCTTAACTAAACCGCAGCGATACTAACACCATATTTGCACGCATCGATGACTTTGTAGGTTTCCATATAATTGTTCTCGTTCAATGTAAGCAAATATTTTGATAGATCTATGTATCTATAATATTTCAGTTTAACCTCATAAAGAACCATTACACTAATACGGCGAACATTGTACTTAAGAATGCTTAACAAAATACTCGTGTGTAACGGATCGAGTGTTTTATAATTCTTAACCTAATGGAGGATTCATACGTATAAACGAAAAAGTTTGAAGTTATCACAGTTTTAACAGTATTAAATAAAAAGTAATACATATATTAGCTGCCACCACTAAATTCAAACTACTCAACATCATTTATCGCACAACAAGGTCTTAATAATAATATAACACTTAGCACCTAAAAAGCTGCCTTAATAATAAAAATTTACGCGGGCATTAAACATTTTTACAAGCCTTTTCACGTAAGATAATTAAAATGAACAACGAATATTAATCAGTTTCGTTCATCGAGTGGAAAGAATAATTATTAAGGAGTCATAACAAAAGAACCCCTCGTTGAAGCCGTTTTCCCACGCATAATATGCGCTTAAAATTATTTCGCCTTTACAGACTGCGAAGCATTTCGTGTTTACATTAAGCCTGTAACACAATGATGTCACCCGCGAACCTAATTTTGATGAATCATGAGCTTTTACCGTCGATGCACCGATAAGCATCGTATCCTGCGTGTAGAGTGATATCACGGCGGCACATACCGAGGGCCCACGTGTTACCGAAGTTATTGATGGTAACAGTGGGCGCATAATAACTGGTCCGACTCAAGCAAACGTTCAGTTACCGAGTGCCCGCCGCGTGGTGCGCGTGTCGCTTACTCCCTGAAACCGGTACTGCGCAGGAGCACGAATTACGCGAAATAAACAACGCTCCCCAATTAAAATTCATCGGATCCGAACTGGTGCAAAAATCTTCATTGATAACACGTCGGATGAACTATCGAAATAACACAGTGATTTGCTGTAAATTCTACGAGTGCAGGTGCATTTGTTTACCTTGATTTCTATTAAGTTTATTGCGATCTTGTACCTGTTATCGCGGCGTGTTTGATACATGTTGGCTACTATTTAGTTTGACATTATTATAAATTTTTTAATGGAAAACCTAAACATTTTATTAAAACTGAAGTTTATCGTTTATAAACTACATGAAAGATTGCTTATGTCATAGCTATTTGCTCAGTTGTTGATTGCAACTAAGTTTTGCTTGTGAGGCGAACGTGAGCCTTTTTGTAAACATTAGCGTTTGTTAGAGAACTGTAATATCACGAGATCACCTAACCTCGGGATTAGAATTACATTTTTGTTATATTAGGACATGTTATGATATAAAAATTATTATCAAATCAACAATAATTATTCCTGTTTATCATTTATAAAATTTATTCTCATCAATATTAAAAATGATATGGATATCAGGAAGTTATAGTTCATAGAACGGTGCTAAAGGAAGTACGTCGTTAGCAAGAGCGTGGTGGCAGGACCCACTCAGGTCTATTAACAAATCAAATAGCTTCATTGCATAATGGGTAGATTGAAGAGAATTGTTTGGTGATGGGAAATACATATATTTTACTGTTACGAATTATAAATTACATTTTATCTTTACTTTGCTTTAGTTTGTAAATAAAACATACATTTCAGTTCATTAAAAGAAAACTGATTTATCGATTGCTATTGAACCAACGATTATTATTTAACCTTCAATAGAAGAAAGTTTCAAATTCCCACAACAACTACGTACGGATACTTACTCGATGATTATAAAATATAGCGTCGGGGCGAGCATGACCCGTGATTGTTGACCCTGTATACGGAAGACTGTACCCAAGCGCCCAGTCTTAGTCTACGTCCATATAACTAAGAGTTACGATGACAACGATACAGCATAAACTGCGTTAAGGATTATACATGTCTTTACTAATAACATTCCACCTTTCTCTTGATACACAACTTTGTTCTAAACGTCTATTCATAATTTCTTATACTTAAAATTATTTTAATTTAATTAAAGTCTTCTCTTGTGTAGTAAAATGTTTTTATACGTGTTTTATAATTGTTCATATAATTCTATCCATATTGTTCAAAGTATTTTAGCATCTCGATGACCCAATATCGCAGAATGAGCACGGGCCAAGTTCACGTACAATGCATATAACCGATGATTGGCATTGCTTGTTGACGGGAAAATTAAACATGAGAAAGTTCTAGTAGGTTATTTAACTTCATTTATTAATAGTTCTTTATTAAAATAAAGTTGTTAATTCAGAGCAGTTTCAATAATAATAATAATGTATGCTCGACATATTTTTGCAATGAGAACATTTATCAATTTAATGTTTTATAACTTGCAATGTAATCAGCGTAATCTTGATTATCGAATTAAATATCGTTACCAGTTGAACCCAGCTGACTTTGTTCTGCCAGTGGGTTTCTATTATATTTATATTGTTATTATTTCCAAAGGGTACCCCCAACAATTTGAAAAAAAAAATATGCAAAGCGTTTGATAATAATTTCATGGATTTTAATATTTTTTCGCACGGAACTTTCTTTTAAATTTAGTGAAAGTGGAGGTTATGCCATTAGATATGTTGAAAATCCTTTCAAAATCGGTGCATCTGTTTTGGAGACTACCAAGAATTTTGAACCAAAACATTAAAATTGATTTCTGATATAAATGCCACATAAACATTCAATTTATCAAGAATTAAGTAAAATGTTGTTTTAATCTTACAAACCAAATTTAAGTTTTATTTATATTTAAAATTAAATTAACAGCAAGACATTTTAAGCTCATCTCGTGAAACTCGACTTGCCGCATTAATTATAGCTTAACTACATTTAAACAGGGACCCATATTGCTTGGGTAAGATGTTTACATCAAAAATGCCGGAGCACCGACTCTTTCCACGCCTATGAAAAACCCATTCCCCAGATCGAATTAGAAAGAAATAAAATTGTTATCTTTATTCAACGCTGCCTGCCGGCCATGGTGTTTATCGATTCAGTTCACAACCGCGTGTTAACGAAATGAAAGTATACGTCCGGAACTTGAAATGTGTATTTATTACAGATTATTTAATCTTATATTTAAATAATAAACATGTTAAGTAAGTTTAGGGCTTGTTACTACGATAAGTTCATAGAGTTAATGTTATACTTTGCTACTTATTACGTAGGAAATGTGGATTGTGGCGGTCTCTTATCCCACGCTTGGTGTAAGTGTTCTAAAGAGTCGTCTCACGTCAATGGAGTGAAAACTATTTGTCCTTTAGCGCACGAATGAAGAGAGTTTTTATGTATAAACACGTTGTAAGTTTCTATTAATAAAAAAGTACTAATAACATTACCAAATTAATAAAATTGCAGTGATTTCCTGGCAAATAAAACACGTCTTTGAGATAAGTAGGTGCATAAAATTTAAGTATGCAACTTCTGTTTGTTTTTGATTGTGTCATTTATTTACTGCGCACTGTGTAAAGAATATTCCATTACATTACAAACAAGGAACTGGGACGCGGCATTTTATCGTCTTACAATTGATATCGTCTTATAAATTATTTAAATGTTTTAAACGTTTGTTTAGT
This sequence comes from Byasa hedistus, assembly GCA_029286795.1. Lineage (NCBI taxonomy): Eukaryota > Metazoa > Arthropoda > Insecta > Lepidoptera > Papilionidae > Byasa > Byasa hedistus. Next base: position 6,064,617 of record JAGSMW010000008.1, read on the forward strand.
AATTCAGTAATATATAATAATTAATAACAACAACATAAGATCAATCCTTAAAAGAAACTGTAAAGCAGTGTGGGTTCTCTTTTTAATTTAAAATTCATTAGTATTTTTATATTGCATGTGTATTTATATATTTATAATAAGGCTTATCACTTCATATCTCCTGGCGATGGGCGCGGTGTATACCATCTTAACCAGCGCCACGATATTACGGGCAAGCATATCACTTACCATCAGGTGAACGCCATGCTTATTAAAAAAAAATCATTGCTATTTTAAACTATGTTAAGATTTTAAACTTTTGTTATAAAAAAACTTCTGGTTTAAATTTAATATATAGATTAAATATTTACGAGTTATCAGCTCGTATATATCTGCATATTTCACGAATAGATAACTCAACATAGCGGGTTTTACGCGTTCGCACGTAATTCTTATTCTTGTTACTGAACTATGGAGGATTTCCCTAAGGGCGGGGGTCACAACAAGCGTTTATCTGAAGTAACCGACAATTGTATCCGCCCACGTAGACCGACGATTTATACATCAGTTTAAGAGCAAAGCGCCTCTCCTACCTCTTGTCTCTTTTTCAAGTATACCTACAGGAAGTTTAAATTCTTGAAGCAAATCACTGCAGATGGCCAAAGTGACATTTTAGAAATGGATACGACGGTTATACGTTATCTATTAAAGGTACATACGCATTGCAGATTAGAGGAATCTCTGTTACAACGTTACAATGCTAGAGATATCGGAATAATTCGAAACGCTTAGAGGAAATCAACAATTTGCATTCACACAAAATAATCAAATTCAAGTTTCCTCTGCCTATTTTCTATTTCAGTAATTTCAATATGAGACCAAGAGAAAGAATTTAACGCCGCCAGCTAGTATAAAATTTGCATTTCAATACATTACGATCAGCGCATCTCGTGGTCTACATAGTCCGGTGGCGCCGCTCTGGCGGTAACGGTAATACGAGATGGCTAGCTTAAGCATACTCCCAGACCCTCTGACATGTCTCTTGTTAATAGAAACTGAGATAGACGGACCAACCCGACTCGCGTCCCCGTGTTCGTGTCGGGTAATCTTATGACAGGATTAACGGTTTAATCAGTTGAGCAAATATACATCCTTTTGTGACCCACGGCTGGGGACGCTAACTTACCATATTGCATGCTTTATAATATGATAAAGAATTTAATGCCCGTTCAATTCATTTAGTTCGATATTTTACAAACGGTTTAAGAATAAGCAGTTGACGAATCGGCAAACAAAAAGTTTTAGCGAAAACTTGAAAATGTAGCTCTACTAAAACTTAAACTAGACCCGTTATCGGAACTAAGTTTATTATATTTCAAATGGTAGAATTTTTGAGAAGATAAGAGAAAAGAAATTACTTTGGTATGTAAGAGTCAAAAACTTAAAGAATATCTTAAATTCTGGTATACAGTTAAAAAAATGTGGTTATGAATGTGGTATATGTTTATAAAACAACTGTTACACATTAGTTGATAATTCCGATTAAAGATTAGTAAATATTCTGTTTCATTTAATACAGTTTATAATCCGATGTTTGTTTTACGTGTAAGTGTTTGTCTTGTCTATTGCACCTACAGAATCATTTTTTACAATAGCCTGGGAAGTCCGCGCCGGTAACTTGATAGACGTTATTTCAAAACAACTCAATTGTTGTACACTTCGCGTTTTTTATCCGCAGACGATATAATAATATTACACTAACCACTGTGTACTTTGCCCCACAAAAATGCTTACTTACAAAATAAATTCTATATAACTTGTGATACTATTTATGTTTGACTTTTTGAAATATTAATTCTGATGTATGAGTTCTTGGTAAAATGGAGACCAATGAACTTATATGTATTTCTGTGCATTAAATGTAACGACTTTTTTCGTTGTATATGTACCGAATATTTAACAATAATATTTTGTTCAAATTACCACAAGTACAATTTTAGGTACGTTTATAAACAACTTACGGTTCATTGTCATACAAAAGAGTCCTTTTTATTGCTGTGTTGTAATATTATTTTTTAATTACCTAACGAGACTCAAATATTTTATTTAAATTGAAGTAAGCTAAACAAATAAAATAGACATATATATTTTTTTAATTACTAAGAAATATTAATAATATAAGATTTGGTATCAGAATAATACTATAAAAAATATTATTAACTAAGATGAAAGACAATCGCAGACGGCAAGTAGTAGTCGAATAACAGATGACGTAATCATTGTAAAAAGATATTAATATGATAATACATCATTAACAACATTAGTAATCGTGTTGTTTATTTAGTTTGCTACCTCAAGGTTAAGTCAACTATGTAAGTGTTGTAATAATTATTTTTATTTTAAAAGTAATAAATATACATAAGCAAATGTTTAGCATGAAAATATTGTTTAATTTAAACCGCGATATTTTGCTAAATTTATACAATGTAACATTTCTCTTAATTTGAAAGAAGTCTTACGTAAACATCCTGTAATGAACACTAGCCAAGCTCTCCAGTCGGCCAAGGTTATCTGTGATTAAGTTTAGCGTAATATATTGTTTACCTGCATTCCATTTTTTTATCAACTAGTTTACATTCGCTGCAGCACGTAAATTATAATATATCTGATAACAACGAACAAATATGTGCTCAATCACATTGATACGTAAATTAATCTCGAATACTCACGCATTAATTTCCTTCGTTTTTTTTCTATGCCAAAGTCATTTAAACTATTGTGATATGAATCGAAACGTTGCAGGCTTAACGTGAGAAGAATAGAACTTTATTAATGAAATTTTATTGGATGCTAACAGATGCCAATGGTCATGTGCTGAACGAGTCAGAAATATCGACAGTTAATCATCCAGCAAAAATAAATTAGCTGGACTATAGCTAACTTTAGAATTGTGAGAGATTTACTACGCTGAATAACTACAGAAATAAACGATGTTCCTAATTTAACAATCATGAATGAAATATTGTAATGTATTACTTATTACCTTCGGATTTTGTAAATGCATGTCATTTTCATAAAGGGATATCTCCCGGATATCAATATATTATAGCTATTAAAAAGAACGTGAACGACAAATTAAAATTATATTTTAATAATCGCAAGGGTTTGAGAGAGAATAACAAAAGCTGTGTTTGAAACGGTTATCGCCCACTTGTATAACCTTGACCTTGCAGTTGAACCAAAAATCCGTGCAAGTGGTCGATACAGAACAGGCGCTGGCGTTTATCCAAAATCTTCTAAAAATGGCCACACTGCAACGTTTCAATTAAGCCAAAACGATCCCACGCTAACGATTACAGCGAATAATTTTAAAAGTTTCACTCTTGCCTTAATAAACATTATCAGTGATTATAACTTTGTTAAAAATAAACAAATATGTTATGTGATTTTCTCATGCGATATGCCAATTAATTCAAAACGTTGGAGCGGCCAAGTAGTATTTTATAATGAACGACCGAATAAGGTTAGCTTAATTCCAAAAAAGGATATAACAATTTTTTAATTCCTTTGCACAGCAGTTAAGTACATGTATTTATTGTTGCTAATGAATTAAATTCCAGTTTTTGAACTAAAAAATATTCTTTGTGAACTTTTTAATAGTAACTTATGTTTAGTTATTGATAAAACAGAAAAAAGTAATACGAAATATATATAATATAATTTCATGTTATAATGTATATTTTGTTATAAATTACTTCACTTTAAAGTTTGAGCAAACACATCGCGACAAATGTAAAATTCGTGTGCAAATTTATTAAGTTATTTTTGAAAAGTTCGTTGCACTGCAAACAGAAGGAAAAATTACTGTAGAATTCCGGAATGTTTCTTTCGCGAACAAAAGTTATTATAACGTTCGTTGCTTTTGGACTTTGCCAATGTTATTTTGGTTTATCTAGAACACTATAAAAATTATTTATTAAAGTTACAATAAAAAAAAATTATCAGCTAATTTTTATTTATTTTTAATAATTTGTTGCTACGCACAAACCTGTTGAGATTACTTTTTGTTTAGCACAAAAAAACGTTCTGAAGGCCATATCAACCCAATTGCCTGTTCATTAAATAGATTATGAAGAGGATTGCTAGTGGTATGTTATAATGTGCAATAATTAAATTCATTGAGCATCGGATATCGCGACGCGCCCAACTGCATTATAATTAGAGCGCGAGTCAGATTGCTTATGCGCATCGTCGGTGCGAACACTTGGCCCATTTCTTGCATTGAATGCACTTATCGCGGTGCGTATCATAAGAAAATAATGTTATAAACGGACGGAACCGATCATATTACTTGTAATAAATACCATTGAACCTCCAAAACTTAGTAGGTACCTGTTGCTGTTATCGTCAACGGATTTCATACAACTGTTTACGGCTTTATTTTTGTAAACAAATAATACTTGTAAATGATAACGATAAAGATAAAAAGAAAATTTATTTTATATTCAGCCGATAAACTTTAAAGTTATTGAAGATAACACTTTCACTAAAGCACTGGGTATTTATTTCGGTTGGCACATATACCTGTTTATCGTTCGTATTTCAACTTAAACTTTTAAACATAAAAAAACTCCATGAATAAGAAATAGTCGGAGAAGTGTATGTGAAATGAAGCGATAACTTGCTACATTTCAATGGAACTTAAAATGTTTTCTAACACCTACACGTTTGCGATACAAACGTAAATGTTGAAGAATGCGCGCCATTTAACCGTTTGCTGGACTTGTCGGTTTAATAGTTTGTTTGAAGTGAAGTTCCACGTAACCTTAAAGTGCTTTAACAGCGATTCTTTCATAACAATGTAGCGTTTATCTTTGTTGATAAATTTCTACATCTGTAAAACATAAATATTTCACTCTAATGAAAAATAATCATAAAGAACTATAAACATAATTTATGATATATCATTCGCATAATTTAACATAGATCTTATTTTTTTTTTAGCAAATCACTTAAATAAAAGATAAAACAGAACTATCAATTATTACGTGAATTTTTCTAAGGTATGAGCTGGGTGTAGCTATTTATAACCTACATAATGTCTGGAAATTTGTAAGTTGATTATAATATAGTAAATTTCTTTTAAATTAAAACCTTTTTAATATACATTTAGTTAAATAGGCCTATAAATTAACACGTTTTCTTTTAGTATTATTTAACGGAGCACATTTCGAATGAAAAGCCTTTCTGTATATTGTTCTATCTGGATTCAAAGAAGTCCAATGGGTGCGTTAATAGCATACTGTTGAAATGTAGGTCACAAGCCCGCCTACCATTCAATACCAGGCATGAAAATCACAAATACTTTGTTCCTTTATATTCAAACAAGAAAGTGAAAATTAAAAAAATTTCAAATACTATAATTTACTAATACTACTATGAAGCTATTCTTTCTTCGGGAAGTTACTTAAATGTAATTTAACTTCATCCAAAACTATTGTAGTCACAAGTATCAATACGTGAAAATACCACTAGTATGTAGTATATTTGCGGTTTACCATATATTAAAATATTTTAACATGTAATTTTAATATGAAATCATCGATCTTTGTACTGATCTGAATCTGTGTTGATTTACAATCATATAAGTATGGCAAAAACGTACGAAAATGAATGCATTAAACAAAATATCACGACTGGTTTCGATAGAGATCCATTGTGTTCTCAGTAATGGCAAAATGGCGACCTTGCTTCTGGCCGACGATAAGAGAGGTATGCAAAGACACGTCGGTGCATAAGATTACCGAGATAACATATATCGCTTTTATAATCGGACCGAGTACACATGACTATGTAGTGACGTTATTGTGAAATGCTAATATGTACACAATACATACATACATTGTCTGTCATGCGAATTCTTGTCTGCGATCTCTTCATAAAATGCGACGTAGATTTTTATGAGCGTAAACAGCCAAGCCTTTTTAATGACTTCCTTCTTAATACAAGATTTAAATTTGAAGTCAGCTTAAAACGTTTCCGATTTCGCTATGTGAAAAATAATTTAAAACTTGTTTTGCATACTCGGAGGTATATCTTAATCTTCCCTTATGCGATGTAATGTGTGTGTAATAAAATTGGTAGAGATTTGTATGCAGCGTCTGGTATACGTGATGTGAGCGGCCAGTAAAATATTGTTTTACATAAATATAAGACGCGTCGAGGAACTGTGGCCAACAAACAATCATTCGAATGAGACATTTTTAAAATTATAAAGCAAATATGTGGATAAAAAATAGCGCATACTTGAAAAAACTAGGCAACCTATTTACAAACTCTCGTAGAAAGCGATTCCGAGTACTGAGATTGTGACCGCATTTTATATTAAATCAGCTCCGATGCAAAAGTTTTGTTAGCGCTCCATTTATTAATTGAAAAATATGTTTTCAATGTTTGTGATGCATTACATTTAGGCGTGGCAATAAAGAGACTACTCACTGTTAAAATCACTGGAATCGATTTAACTACTTCCATCGTCCTATTTTATTCGATTCTTCTTTACAAAAGAAGCATTCAGAATTGTAATTGTACGAACCGGTCGATGGAACTAGGGTAATGATCGACGTTACAAGCACTCAATGGTGCCATAAATTGAAATGCACTATCAAGTCATCAAATGCAAAATAACAAACGGCTTTATTGTCCACCGCAAATGCACACGGCGTAGTGAGATCTATGACTTCACAGAGTTTCAAATGATGTGTACTTAAAACATTAATAATTGAATAACATATATCTGAAGTTATAAGCACAGAATGCCAAGTAATAATTATATTTGGCACGAACACGGTTAATTTTTCAAGTAACTACGTCGTAAAATGTTTGCTTAACGAGGGACGTTATATCCGTCATCATGAATTATATACTTGATGCGAAAATCTGTCAATAAAGGTAAACCTTGATCTTAAATTTAGACAAGATTAAACGCAGATAGTTTGTAGCAGTATTAGGAGCTACTGGGTAAAATTACGTTACTTGAATAAAGTGACATAAAAGAGTAAATGTTTTTACACTGTTTTAGACTCATCATGAATTATACGTTTTATTTATTTATCTGGTATTGATATATTTCCCTATTAATACTTTAAAAATTTAGATTTTTATTATACGAATAAAATTGAAGTTTGTAAAGTCAAAATAACTACTATTTAATTAATTCATACCAATATTTACATGGTATCTATATAAAAAAATACTTAAAAATTATTGGTCTGCCCGTTTGTTCTTGGTAGTAAGTTCAGAAATGGCTATACCGATTTAGACTTCACTTCGCATGTTATAGATGTTATCGCTTAATGGAGTTACAGCACAAAAGCTTTTATGTAATTCAACCAATTTTTATAACGAGAGTTAGTTTGTATTACTTACCAACTAGTTTGGTTTGGATTTTGTTTACAAATGGATATTGATATAATAAATATGCATACACTAGCAGGGTAATTTCTACAGAGTATCGTACTCTCTAAAAGTTATTTATAAAACAGTAATTTTATAAAACATTTACAAACGATTACGTAATTTACGCGAATTTATAAATCACAAAACTTGCGAATTATAATGCGTTTATTTAATTATTTATTACTCCCACGTTTCGAGTGCTTTACAGTATCCATGTCACCGGAAGACTGAGGTGGTAGATGCCCCTGTGTTATAGTCATAACGGAGTGCCTATAGCTTTTTAATTATTGTTTACAGTCCGATCTACGCAGAATGAGCTCACTGTTTCTGGAAGTCTTCCATCGGTATGCCAAGTATTGTTAATTAATTAATTTTATTAATAACAGTTTCCCAAGTATTCGATAAATATGGGTAACAAATAATTAAGCTAACGCGATAAAATCTGTAAATTTAGTTTCATTAAATATTAAGTAACATTTAAATTGCGCATCATATTTAATATGTTAATAACAGAGCGGTTATTTTAAGATAAATTGGCACAGATGAATTCCGCAGACGTATTGTATCTGACACAGACCGGTCACAGAGCTGTCACAACATTATTTCCTGCATCTCGTATTGCAATACCACGTACGAGCGTAAGTCGATTTAATCTATAAATTGTCTCGAGTACATATCAACACGTCGTCCTTCAATGCCAAACGAAAGGGCACATTTTGTTCGTTTTTTATTTATCATGCCGTTGAGAAACTTTTATTTGCACCATACGTAACGAAAGCAGGGAGTAAAATTGCCTTCTTTTTTGATTTTTAAGTAACTACGTCGTATAATGTTTATTTCGCGAAAGACGTTATATCCGTCATTATGAATTTTAACAAACAAAAACTAACTCGAAACGTTTATACATCTTTATTATTATTTTTTGTCCTCTGTCACTTTGTAGTGTTACGAATACGTTTACCTACGTTCCACTGTTTTCCTGTCAGGCTCAAGTTTGAAATTGCAAACGCTTATTGTTCGAATGTTAGATGAATCATTAACAATCGAGTGCTAAAGGAATACTGCGAAATTCAAAATATCAGTCATAAGTACATCTTTGATTAATAGGCGGCTCAAAACTACCGTGAAATAATTCACAACATGAATCACGCTAACGGAGTTCATGTGATTAGATACGACAGAACAGCAACAGCTGTAGTGTATGCCATTTAACAGATTTAAAATGATTGGGATTAAAATTTATTTATAATTAATAAAGAAATTAATAAGTTGAAACAGACAATATATAATAAAAAAAATTATGATAAGAGCAGACATTTCTTGTCTTTTAGCATAAAATTTCAATGCAAAATATTTGCATATTTTATATTTCTTATAAAAATATATTAATGAATACATATGCTGTTATATACTGTAATTGTCAAATAGTCTTACAAGTAGGTACTCATTGTATAAAAGGTAATTTATTTTCGGTAATTTTATAAACAGACATCAAAAGTTGTTCAAGAACAATAATTTTATTTCCATTTTCGTGTTAGTGTTTTCGCTCAATACATACATGCCTTGGGTACATTATAAAAGCGAAACATAGCGTGTCATTGAGAGCCTTGTTTTTGAGATACGGGAATGTCACGAGATATTCTTGCGCATACTTACATACGTAATCGGTATTTGGTTACTGTAATCAGAACAACAAAAATAACTTGTATTCTTATTACATACTGATAAAAAGCTTCAAAATTAAAATAACTGGTGGAATTGAATAATCACAGTCAAATTTTTTTAATGTTATCATTGAAAGTCACTTAAAATGCATAATAATGCTTACAGTTAATAATGTTAATGAATAATTTAAAAAGCATGAAGCCATACCGTTTGGTAATTTATTATATATCATCTCAAATATATTAACACTACGCTTAGTAATCAAGTAATGAAAAGTGCGAAACAATTTTTTCCCTGATTATCGGATAAAGTATTAATTTAATCGTATCGTCTAGAAATAGGAATCACGACACATTTATGTTAAAATTTTCAACAGAACAAGTCTTACAGTAAATAAAAGTGCTTAGTCTTAAGTGACAAGAGGGAACCTTCATCTTATTTCTTAAAATTATAGGCTATATGCAGTTGTGAATGTTATTTCATCTAGTAGTACGAGTATGTACTCACAAGTTATGCAGATTTCTCTATAAAAGAATTTAGAGTTTAGCTTTAGAAGTTCTATGTATCGGCCTTCAGACATTTTTCTCCTGGATGATATATATAAATGTTTATTGTGGAAAGTATGATGAAACGGAATGACGAATAATAAATATATTTCTAATCTCTAGTATATCAGGTATCACTAGGATAGCGTGTACCAAACAAAAGTGTTGCGTCATTGTACTGCGTTGTCACATTTAGTAATGAATTTTTAAAGCAGTAAATATAATAACAACATAGTCGGCTACAAATAAAACGTATAAATTGACATTGAGATAATAACGATGCACAAAGGCGCAACTAGTAAACTCTCGGTGTTTCCGTAATTGCAGCAATTGTCTGCATTACAGCAATTTTCTTGATATCTAACAATTCCGACATCACATATTATAATATTACTAGTGTTTTCAATCAAACAATGAACATAAACCCGGCCTTTTAATTCTAAATTCCGGACTTTTTAATATAGATTTGGAACTATTTTCATTATTAAATGATGGACTTTTTTAAAATATCCTGATTTTTAAAAAATTGCCTTTAATATGCACGATATTGTAAATTTTCCTCTCTTTAATCCACTTGTTTTAAAGCAGTACATTTTTACCTCTTCCTAGTTTGCTTAAAATCTACTTTAAAAATAAATATTAGAAAGTTTTTAGTTTTAGCACTAATTAAAAAAAAATTGCCTTTTCAACTAATCAATGCGAAATTTTGTGCCTCGATATACACCTGGTTTATATTCTAAAACTCTTAATGTGTTCTACTTGTGGATGCATCATTCAAGAAGGATTAATCATTGCCAGTTTGTTCTTGACATGATATAGGCGACAAATAGATTACATTAAAGCAATCAGGTGCCAATTGACCAGGCGACGCGGCAACGCGCCCTCCTGTTAACATAACAGTATATGCATATGGATATACATACATGCGTTTATTTCTCGGCATTTACAGTACTAAAACATACTCTAATACGATTCAAAACTATAATGATGTATTTGATTAGTATTACTTATTTGCAATTCAGCATTAATTGTAGTAATAAATAATTTCACTTTGCCTTTTTTAAAGATAACTAAAATATACTAAACAAGTAACCTTACAATGATACGAGTGACAACCTAGCAAAGGCTTGGTTTAACTTACTTTAATACACAACAAAATATATTTTTTTTCTATTAGATATTGTATGATTAATACTAATGTTAATGATCATCTTATTTAAAAACAGTAAAGTAATATTTAAGTTCCAAATAAAACACGAAAATTAAACAAATTGCTGTAACTTTTACAAGGTTTTGGTACAAATAATTTTGGATTCGATTTTACTTTTTTATATTTACTTTTGAGAATGAACGTAAACTCATCTGTAAGAGACTGAGCGCTTTCGGCGTTATGAATAGTTTTGCTAACATATTAAATGTTTTCAACACATTAGCAATGTATTGATAGAAATATTGTTTACGTGATGTAATATATGGCTGTTAACGTCAAATAACAAAAATTTATTTGATATCTTCTTCTTCTTCCCAATTGATGGCATGAGCACGGTTTGTGCGTGAGCCAGTGTCATGTGTAGACGTACAAAATAAGAGAATACAAATCCATTAAAAAATATCTGCGTGGTCAATCGTTCATGTTCTCATCTTTTCATCTTCGCAATTGATGGCGAGAGCTAATGTTACATATAGACGTATAAAATAAAAAGATACTAATTCTTAAAAAATTGTCTGCGTGGTCAATTCGTCCGCCATGTTTCAAGTCAATCCAATCCTTATTTGATATCAAGAAATGATTTATCATAACAATGTTGTAATTGTTTCAAATGATAATTTCACTTTCAATTTGCGTTCGCAATGTGTCACAAGTCGTGTATTTTTAGTTATTATGAAACAAATGCCTCGGTGCGTCTGTTTGTCGGTCAGCCTCCTCTGATGACCGACGCAATGTAATATTGATACGTACGTTTTCGTAACAATCATTGAAACGAATTTCGAAACTAAAACATAAAAAACTTCAACAAATTCAATATTTTATAGTTAAAAAGTTATTTATTATTTAAGTTATAGATTTTAGTTTTTTTTTTCTTTTAATTTTGTATGTTTGTTTGTACAACATTAAACTATATTTTTTTTAGAGTAGATGTCTATATCGGTGCCAAGTATTATGCATGCATATGTATCAATTAGCATAACAAATATTTATAGCTGTATGTTTAAATTTGTGATAATAAAAATGTAATGCATTTACATAGTTTAAATGGTTCGAGTGCTCTGTATCATTACATTTGGTGTCGCGCTACGCAGAAATGGGTCGAGGCCGGCTCTATTACGACCTGTACTATAACTCATCTAATACGAGCATGAATTGGATACTCATCTCAATTTTTGCTGACATTAAAAAAATATTTTCTGTTTTCCTCAGATAACTTCCAGAAAATGTGTAAATTACACCAGGTATAACTTATCTTATATCTGATGTCTCAAGATTGTCGGATTCGTTATATAGTTAAATACCTATTAGACTTGTGGTGCGAGCTAAAACGCAGTTGTAACGTATATTAGAGAAATTTACTATACAGTTCATTCGCATCCTGTTTTGCTCTGGGGAAAGTTAGGAATAATTTTACTACATACTCGCCGAAGCTCGATTTAATGACTCGTCGAAGTCGAAGTAACTGCGGCTCGACTCCCGGCTTCACGTTACTAGCCGGATGATAGGTGCATAACTAGTAATCGCAATCTGTGGAATTATATGTGCATGGACAGAAAAAAAAATATTTTACATTTAAATTGACAGTCATACTTAATAGATTTACGACTAAAATCCAAATACAGAATGAATCTAAAACGTTATTCTTATATTTATCTAGAACTTTTAATAAGAAGTTATGATAAGAGATTAAATCTTTATATTTAAACATATTGCGTACATTACTTAGTAATAAGTTATATTTTTAATTGTGTAAAAAAATTTATCAATATTCTGTACTCTTATATAAATTCTTTTCTTTAAATAAATTGTGCAACATACTTAAATTGTAGAGTTCTTGGTAAATTTATGATTTTAATATAGTTTAACTGCATTTATTTTATTATTACAGTCGGTTATAATATTTTATGTAACGTGGCCTGTCCTACAAATCAAACAGTCATATTCATACATTTTCACATCTCACACTGTACGGGCCATAAATTTAGCATTAGGTACATTTTCACATTGTAACGCGAGTGAAGACATGTTATCTTTAATAAAAGTCGTGAAAATTTAAGGTGTCATTGTTAGGTGCAGCGGCAGGTGTGGAATGAGAGGGGTTCTTCGACAACTATGCCGAAGAAGGCCCGCTAACTGTCCACGTACCGCAAGTGTTGACAAGGTAACTCAGGGCCTTGTTTAGCGCAACTCTAAGCATTCCATTTGTTACCAACACCAATTTACAGATGCGACGCAAATTGGTGAAACCGCGCTAATTATGTATGGTGCCAAACAGGAGCTATTGCATGTAACAGTTACGTATAAATATATAGTAAGTACCTCTGCGGAAAATTGACTGTAAAAAGCTTGTTTGATAGTGCGGTATTTAAAAACAAACAACAACTACGCGTCGCCACCGCATTTGCAGTCGCCACTTTAAGTCAGATTCTGAGAGTAAGCACCTCGCCGGCGGGTCCGGGAACAAAGGGTAATACATTTTGAAATTGACTTTTTCAGAACAGGTGAGGTCGCGTCAGTCCCGGCCTAGCTGCATTCACTTTCCTTAACAACAACCAGGCGGCATAAATAAGACGAAGGCCGAACTCTGTTTTTTATTTGCATACCCACCTGCTTTTATGCGCGGACGTATTTTAGATTGTTTTGAGCGTTCTTTCATAACCTAAACTTCGTTTTAAAGTCTGGTGCAGTCGTAAATTCCAGTTTATGTCAGCACATTTGGAAGCTATCCGTCTCAATTTTAGAAATTACGTGAACGTTTCATAACAGTGGAATACTTCGACGGAATATGGCTTTGATCGTTTTTAAAATCATGAGTAATTTCGGCACGATTTAAGCTTTAGTGCCACGATTACGTCATTTATTAATTTGGCTCATCATAATTAATCAAGATGTTATTAATGTTTGAGTAATTACCCATGAAATGTTATCTTGTTCGCTGCAGTAGTTAAATACATAATAAATCAAGCATGCTCGGCATTGCATCTACATGGCTGATAAATTTAAATTTATTTCAAAATAATTTTGGCGTCGAACTTCCAGAATGCAGGAAAGATACTGAACATATATTTATTATGTATGAAAATGCAATTAGACATAGTTACACAATTTCTTCACTACTTACATGCTCAACATTAATTTCGATTTTACAAATAATTTAAGTAACAGAACTAACTGTATTTGTTAATATTTTTAATTTTGACAGTTAAACGGCGAATTAACTATGAACTGCGATAAACGTGTAAATTAAAATAAGCAATGTACTTTTAAGAATATTATTTTTTAATGAAAGTTTTTTTTTGAGAAACTACGTATTTTGGAGACAAAGTGTAAAAAGATTTTATGCTTTGGGTTTAATGAAATAATATAAAATATTGTTGTGTCTTTTTTAAATAACGAACCTCTTCTCTCGTTATTTTTCATTATTACAATTTGGTACACGATTCGTTATAATTAAACGGAAATCGTTCAATTGGCCCGGTGCTGAGCTTACAGGTGCCTCAGGGTGCTCTTACGCCTCATCGTGAAGAGTTGTATATGAAATTTGTAATACATGATGTAGTATAATTATAGCTTTCGACGAAGGCGAATGTAGGCAGCATTATTTTGATGTTGTAAATTTTAAGGAAAAAGTAAGTGTTAATAAGATTGTAAATATTTATTGTTATTTATGGTTTTAATATAGTGTTATTATAGTCTCATGCTTTATTTTCTTGCATAAAGAAATAATTTAAATTATTTTAAATTAAAGTATAATTAAAATCAATCTACTTATGCCTCTGCTCGAGAGTATTGCCAATGGAAATTTCATCATCATCATCAGTCAATCGTGATTCACTACTGAACAAATGCTTAGAAAGCAAGGTATTTAATTCGATTCCGGTTAAAATTTTGATATGATGGTATCTACTTGAAAATTAAAAAGTAAGATATTTAAAGGAATCATGTATTGCATATTTATACATCTCAATGTGATGGTAATTATGTAACAGTCGCATCATCACACGAGCGGTCAGTGATGCTTATTGACAAGACAGCGAGCCCAGTTTGTTAAATGTTTGATTTATAGCTGAAGACGAACGACGCCGCTGACCATCTTTACGATCGTTACGATACCATAAAACAATGCCAATGCGAATCCAAAAATAAACATTTACGGAACGACTTTATATTCAACTTGAGACACGTCTCGTTAATTATACTAATAGAGTTTCAATTTAGCAGGTTTTTTGTGACGTTATGGTTATAACTCAGAAGTCCTTTATTGATATTGAGAAACAGTTTTGAGTTCATTTTACACAAAAAAATAATTTATAATTACAATTAACGTATTGTTTTAGAAAGCGTAGTCAAAATATAT
This sequence comes from Byasa hedistus, assembly GCA_029286795.1. Lineage (NCBI taxonomy): Eukaryota > Metazoa > Arthropoda > Insecta > Lepidoptera > Papilionidae > Byasa > Byasa hedistus. The sequence continues at coordinate 6,079,831 of JAGSMW010000008.1, forward strand.
ATTGTTTTTAAATTTGGCATGTACAACAAATACCTTAGACACAATTTTTCTACTACATGCTTTTATGTATATGAACGAACTGTGCATACTGGGTACCATCTGTCCCTATTAGGGACAGTTATTTAATTGAAGCGTGTCAAAGCGATATCACAGACAGCTGTTGAATGTCATTTTTATCTGATTCATAGCACTATATTAACATTTTTCAATAACGAAATATTGGAAAGTTTGATACGAGAAATAATTTAATTTTGTTTATTAGAAGTGTATGGTAAGTTTCTTTTCTAAATTTACCCAGCGACAAACCATCAAGGATCACTTGATGGTATCTGTATCTGACTAGAAACAGTGTGGCGCGTGTAGCGTTTACTTAACATCATATTGTGCCCGTCTTTAAAAACAAGTTATCCAAGTAACTTGTCTAATAATAGTACGTACCCTTCAAGTAGTAACATTAGTAATGTTTGCACTATATCTACTGTTAAAATCGACCTGGCGCTAGACGATCCCTGACCCTGTAGAGGTGTCACCATAAAAAGAATCCGCAAAAGTTTAATAAATATATCCATTTAGATCAGTGCAAGCCGAGAACATTGGTTTCTTAAAAGCAAATCGCAAAGAGTCAGGGTTCATTAATACTGTGATCTAGCCAAGGGCATTATACATAAATTTAATAAATGCAACAATACAAAAGCAAGTGGGATAGCCCATACATAAATAACCAATGTAAAAAATAACAACAGTTTTGCCATCATGTATGATTATGTTTGTGGTATTTTTTTCGTTCTTTACTTTGTATACGATGTTTCCAGCAAAGACAAATCAATAAAATTGTTTTTAATTTCATAACGCCTCATTATTTATTAAGGTTTCATATATTCGAAAATGCCAGTAAATTAAAGGATCTTTATCATGTTGTCGCCTATTTTTTACAATTTTGTATCAGTTACTGGTGGTATTTATTTTTATATTTCATGTGTTATATAGCTACTAAATACAGTGATTATTAATAACGACCACATGCCAGCATTTTATCTTTTAGAAAGAAAAAGCGTGGGTGCGGCGAGATCGTAATTTGTAGTAAATTTCATGAATACCTCATCGCCATAAAAATAGTTCGCAATGATTCACTGTCCATTCAGTATAACAAGATGAAACCGCAATTTAGTTATTAAAATAACGATAAATTCTGCGAATTAATTAATTGAATATAAATATTATATTTGAAAAGTGTTTTTGTATAATAGATGTTTTAAAATGACAATAAGAGACGATACCTCTATATTCACTTGTACCTTTACACGTGTATATAGTTTGCAAATATCCTTACTTAAGAGAATGGTTATAATACGATTTATGTACTAATCATAGTTATGTCCCCCATCATTATTGTGTTTTATATTGTACTATATGTAATAATATCTTAACTACTAAAAAATAATGCACCCTTATTTATGTTGTCTGCTCAACCCTATGGTAGACTGGGAGAGAATGCCCTACGGCATTAAGTCCGCCTTTTTGTACATTTTTTTTGTGAGTGCAAAGAAAGTTTTTAAAATAAATTTGTTATTAAAGAACAGTACTCTTATTGTTCCCAATACTAGAGGACTAAGGGCCTTCTCTCACACAAAGAGAGTAAGGCCAATTGTCCACCACGACAGCTGGGGGATGTCTTACATCCAGGAAAGATGTAGTTCTTGAAAAATAGATTTCCCCTCGATGCTTTTGTTCGTCAGTTTGTTAATACCAAATGACAATTATCAGTTAGCGTAATTTTTTAAACAAAATTAAACATTATAATTTTTCTGCATTTTAACATAATTCAGAGTTTTTTTATTTATATGTAAATTCAAATACATATAGATTATATCGCTACAAAATTGGCAACGCATAGGTCGCTTGACCCGGTTTTACGTTTTATGTTCAAGTGTAAATGTAACTATTTTAATAACAGTGTATGTAGTATTTACACTTATAAATTCTTATACGAAAATATTCGTCGTAATTTGAAAAACAGATTTTTTCTCTCCTCCTAATTCTGAATATTTACGAATGGAAATATTCTATATTAAAATGCAGCGGTTTGAAGTACATAAGCCGATATATTGTATGTATAAAAGTTAAGAAAGTAAAGTAGATTTTTTACTAAATAAATTATGAAATATAAAATAATGCTAATATAAATGCTTCCACTACAGGTCTAAAACTTACACTTAAACACAAACACTACACGGTATTGTGAAAGTTGACCCTGCAGCCGCGGTGCAGTGGCAGATCAACGGCTCCGTCTGCTTTCGCCACTTCTATTACATAGGCCACTACCTTTTAGCGTATATAAATCATAGTCTATCATCTTTTGCAACAATATACCCCAACACTGACGACCAATTCATGACTCACTACACGTCATTAATATTTATAGAACATTACTTACTTTACGTCGAACGTTATGTTCATTATGTAAATAAGTTTCACGTGAATAATTAATTTAAGAAATTCCTTTGTTATAACAGGAAAATAAAAAAGTTATTTTTTGCATTTAGAACTTTTTAGGTGCCTAGTAGAATACGTGAAATTTTCTACTTGCCAAGATTACTTAGACAGTAAAAGGAAATTTCGAATTAAACTTAGACTAATTTTTTAAATTAATAAGAAGTAATCCTTATATATAATATTAACAGAAATAAGATGAACTCTACAAAACATGTATTTCTTTAATCTTTAACAAATAATACATTAAAACTAGCTATAAATAAATTCCAAAATGCTTTTACGGGTTTTAATACAGAGGTGATGACAGTTTTAAAAAAACTCTTGTGAAATACTTACTTTCAGATAAATCCATGAAAATTAAAAAATTTCAGTTATAACTCAATGGTATAAAAGTTCCGTTATACCATTTGGTTCGTCAATAATTTGAAAAGCGGTCTGTGAATATTTGTAACATGTTTGTTTCTAATTGCGATTCAAAAGCTGCTTAAGGATATACATAAGATGTTCCTCTCGACCTACGTTTTTAGAATATCATTAAACCATTCTCTACTTGACAAGCAATATGAATTTTCACAAAACCGCTTAATGTTTTTTTGAAAAAGTAAACCGGTTGCGAAATCAGCAGCAAGTTATCTGATAATGAAAGTAACGCAACTCTTCCGCCGCCATGGTTAAGATTAATAATCGTGTTGTATGCGAGTTCAGTTTTATGTATAGCTCATGCAACTTTTTAAGTGGTGTCTCGTGTTGTGGTTAAACAATTTTGCACAATCTGGTTTTTGAACATTTTTGTTTATTTGTGCGAGTTAATGCAATCTTTTTCGGGAGATGAATTTTTTGTTATTTCTTAAAGGAGAAATATGTATTTGTGAATATAAAATTGTAAGGAAAGTTAATAGCTAAAATAACTCATACATAACTTACCAAAAAACTATTTAGAAAGACAGAGACCTGAATTTAATGTTATATGAAAAATAATTAATTAGACGTATAAATTTGTAAACATGTATTAATTCAATTTTGAGATTTGATGAAAAATTAGTTTCGACGAATTCGATGTATGATGGTGGATTTATGATAATGCTTTTATAAATACTGAACATAAGTGTATTTAAAAGAAAATAACATGGATTACAGAGATGAAGCACGGATCGCGAAGAAGATTGCATGTCATGTTACATCTGTTTAGGATAAAGTTGAGGTATTTATAATATAATTTATCTCTAAATCTTTAAACGTGTATCGACGTGCTTACCTATTTTAAGGGTATATTATCCTTATCAACATCGGAAAACAACTGTAACTATAAGTGTGCCGGATCGGATAATGGCTGTGAAAGCTGGCTGAATCACGAGTTCTATTTAATAAAGTCACGGATTATACTCGGATTACGTCTAATAAAAATTACTGCAGTTTATCTGAGTATACGTATTAAAACATGGCTTCAATATTATTTTTATTAAGGAGAAATACACTTAACTACATTCCAACTTTTTAATGTTAATGTTATAGTAAAAATCACTTACGTCCTTCTCCACTTTTCCTGTTTTTAAGTATGTTTACAAAAAACGTTATTTAAATTTGATCAGAAAGACGTCGGAGATATTTCTTGCATAAAAGATGCGTCTCATTTCCGAAGCAATACAAAAGTGTTTGCGATCGTGGGCGGTCGAGTTTGCCTCTTGTAATCCATTGTTAGGAGCTCGCGGGTTCACCGGTACACTGCCTTATAGAGAATAGAAGAACCGACGTTGACTCATCGAAATTGTTTTTATTCGGCGACAGGTTGTTTACTCATTTCGAAGTAATTGTCGGGCGCTTGTTTATAGTGCGGTTACGGTTGGGTTAAAAACAGCGTTATGTATTATGCAGAGGTTAATTACATTGCGTTATTAAAGGCTAACAGTCGCCTCGATGTTATATACTGAGTTTGTTTTTCGCGCATTATTTAATTCTAGTAATTAATAGTCTCTTTTAGAGTTTTATTACAGAATAGTGTTAAAAGTATTTGGTTTTATGTCTTCATAATATCCCTAGTTACAAGAAAACTTCATTGCTTTATGTCTAAACGTTTCCTGTTTACAATAGTGCTAAATAACCATTATCATTGAATCGACTGGAAACACTGCACTCTACTGAACACCGACGGAATCTTCGGAGACCGACCCACATCTACATTACGTGAGTTGGCCACAGACCAAAAACACTCATTTCCCATTTCTTGACTAACCATCGAAGCTTACACAAACTAACAAATTTATGATCATACGGAAACATTTGTTGCATTTATATTCAGTACACAGAAAGTCCTGTTCACCTTTTTTTTCGAAGAACTACCTAAGGAAAAATTGCAACCAACATAACGTTAACCTGGTGATAAGCGACATATAAAAATAACGGTTTGTTAAAAGTTAAAGATAACCTTCTTTTCCGACACTCTTTTACAGTACATACTTGTAAATCGGTTTGTACAATAGTAACATTATATTATTATTTATATGCACACGTTTGGTATTGACATCTTGCCACGGTTACGGCTAAATCTTGCAAATTGTGTTAATTCATTTATAAATCACTGATTCAAGGCTAAGTTATTGAGGATTTATAAGCACTCAAAGCCAGTACAGCTTAAACTTTACTTACATTACATACATGTACTTATTGCACATTATTATTATTGTCAGTTAAAAAACTAGATATGGTTTTCGCTATTTTTTGGTGCACGTTAATTATTTAACCTTAGACCCAATATTTATATGTTAATTGACTGGTTTATAATTTTAAATTGCAAGGACACCAAAAATTTAAAAAACTGTTTGCGACTGTATTGACATTGGAGCTTATTAATAGTTTCGCGCGATTAACTGATAATAGTTCCATATTAATTATAAGTAGTAGACAACAATTCCAGTTGTCACTTACGATATAAATTTTCAGTAGGTATTTATTTGTATCACTTATCCTGGCTTTCAAGTATTAGCCTATGTTTAGTTGCGAAGATAAATTGTGGAGTTCTTTCGCGTAGGACGGTAGAGTTCATAACGAAAATAGATATAAAAGGTCGTTAATGGTTTTGCAACAAATTTGATATAAAGTACCATCTATTTGATAATGAGTTAATTCTTTCACATCAGTCATAATCACCTGGATAGTTGACTGAAGTGTTAACATAGCAGTGTCATCTGATGGTGATTTACAATAAAATATTGCGGAAAATTAAAGACTTATTTAAAATTTAGCACCATGTTTACAACGCGATATTATGTTTTTAGTACTGATGAAATAGTCTTAATAAGTTTAAAGTACATTGTATTTACACGATTTCTTTCTATGTTTCTGTAAAAGTAATGTAAGGTTTCAACGGTATTCATTTATTTTACAAAAGAAATGCTTATATATACCAAGAACCAAATATAGACCAAATATTTATCTTAAATTAAGAACCGATAAACCTGCTTTTACTTTGAAACACAAAGCAGAAAGTTGTATGTGCGCCGGCGCCGGCCCCGTCAGCATGACCACTGAGCTGACACTTAACGATTCAATACAATATATAAGAGAGATTAGTCATATTACTCTTTTTATTTAAGAAATTCTGTACAGACTCGTTTTCTTCCAGAATATATACGTATATGCCAACATAGTGTCTGTCCTTGATATGAAAATAACAGATTTTTATAATATTTAAGTTGTCCAAGGTTCTATGCAATCAGACAGTAAATTAATTCTGCTCTAGTTTCATACATGAGTGAAGTTGTGAGCCGTACTTTAAGTTTAATTTGACATTTACTATAATAATCGTAATATACCTATAGATTAAAGAACATTGCCAAAATAACGTATAATAATAACTACTTACATATAAATAATTTCAGCAGGCTTTACAATTTATAAATTTGCTTTTATTTACTTTTAGCGACTGAAGCTACAAATTAAAGCTTTAGATGATATTAAAATAAAAACTTTTTTGCATTCTTTAGAAAAAAATTCTCGTTGAGAAACTGTAATTGTGATTAAAAAAAAGAAAACATTGTTTTCTAAAAAGATAATAAGAAACACTACTTTTAAAAAACGTATTTCATTAAGTTCAACAGTTATATTTAATTTAAAAATTACAACGTTAAGGTTATTCAATATAAGTAATATTTGAACATTATTTTAGGCTCAAAAATATGACTTAAGATAACGTGTATATAAATCAATGCATATATATTATTTTTATTATTGAAACAAAGAGCAGTTTGCAGTGGAAACTAGAAACAACCAACGAATTCACTTTTATCGATCATGGATAGTATCGTAACTACATTTTACTGTTGTTTTAAATGTTGGTATTTGTTTAAGAATTTTAATATATATTTGGAGTTCGGAAACAAGTGCGCGATTATTTTTAAACACAATGTTTACTTAGACTTTATACACATTAGTTAAGCGATCTGGAGTTTAAATTCTTAACAATTTTTTTATATTAAAAGTATAAATACGTAACCAATTTCGTTTTTTAATTTCGATCTACAATATAAGAATTTGAAGTATTGTGTTTAGTGTATTGTTTATATTCACAAATAAAAACACTTAAACTTATTAAAGATTTACCCGCAATTAATAGGGACGTCGAAGGGGTCACATCAGTAATTTAAAGTATTGCAATAACACGAAGTAATAACGAGGAAGATATGAATAAAAATACTTTGACGAAGATTGGCTTTGTTGGATGTAATCAACATGATCAAAACATCGCGGAAACTTGTCATATCAATTAACATCTGTTAAGAGACGAATGAATAATACGCAATGATTATTCTATTGTAGTAAAGGAATCTCCGCACTTTAATTACTTGTTGGATGCGATATTAATTCAACACGTGTATTATTTACAAGAATTAGAGCAGTTCTCATTAAATTAACATCTCGTAATGCAATACATATCTCGTCTTTTAATTCGTAGTCTGTTAAGGTACTGAAGCTATACCCATTTGTTTTGCCAAGCATTAATGTGTCATTTTTACTATGTTAATATTTTAATTACTTGACCAGCCAAATGTAATGTGATGTTCTTATCATAAATCTTAAATACGAGTAGCAACTCGTTTCGTCAAGGAAGGATTTACATGTATTATATATTAGCACGCAAATGTGAAGATTGTTTTCTTGTATTACGTTAAAAAGTTTACCTTTGTTAAATAATATTATAGCGGAACTGAATTTTAGCAAGTATCCCAGAGTAATATGAAAAAAAATAAACTAAATTAAGCAGTTTTTAAAAAATTAACAATGGAAAAAATACATAAATGGGACAATGGCGGCGCCCTATTCATGTATATATGTCCTTTCGACTTTTTGAGTCTCATTTTAATGGTATGTTAAAAAGTATTGTGCTATAACTAACAGCAAACGTGTATTTAATAGCATTATAGTAGTGTTATGTCTACTTAAGTTTTAACATTGTTTTGTAAGCGTGACAACAATTCGTCTAACGATAATTAACCCGCATTAATAAAGTTTTTTTAGGACGTTTAATTACAAAGATTTGGTTACTAAAGGTTTTTTTACATGGTTGTGAATATCAGATAAGCAACAGATTAAACTACAGTGATTGATTGATACTTTTGATACTATAATTGCAGTGTCACGAGTGAAGCGAAGGATTGGTCGTTAGATTTATGCAGCGCTTTTCTGATGCCGGTGACGATGTTTGAGATGGTCGTTAGCGACCGTGTCTGTGTTGAAAGACAATTGATGGACCTTGTCTTGGGCATTAGATATATTACTTTGCTTACTGTAACAGTGATATACATCAAGTATAAATAGTAACTTTTAAGGGCATATAAATTTAACTAGATGTCACCGAAATCAATAACAGCATTGTACTCGGGTATTGAACTAGGTTTACCTTTTAAACTTAATTTCCTATTGTAACCACAGATTCGCGATTCTCCGTAGTGTTACCAACATTGCTTTATATGTATTACCTACAATTTTGTTTGTTGAATGGCCATTAATAATATAACCACAACTTCCTTCATCGAGCAAGAGAATTATTAAATATGTATGGAAAACCGCAGTTAAATACCTCTAATACCTCGACCCACAACCGCAGTATGATCAATGAACTTGCAAGTACAAGTATTACAAATAAATTTATATCGCAACTTACAAAGAGCTTTTATCAAATAGTTAAAAGTAATTCCATGTTAACTCTTAATCGACATGGGAGCTTATTTACGCAAAATATATTTAAAAAATATAAGGTCTTCTCACATTGAATGCATTTCAATAGGTCATTTTGTGACTGTTACAATACTCGACCCCATTTTGTTTTCAGATTTTCTTTATTCTTCATATAAAAGGTTACAAACATTGTAAATAGCGATATACTACAACGACTTTTGTACATTTTCTTATTTTTTGCTGGTAAAAACGGTGAATATTTACTTGCGCCGTTATTGTTTTCGTCGATGCACAATTACTTTAAGTGCACGTTCAAAAAATGAATTTGCATGCAATGTATGGATTTTTAAAAACGACTACACAAAAGCTGTTCTCCGACTGAAAGAAGCTTGCGTATAATGAGTCTTCGTTTGTTAACAAGATCACTGACAACTTTGTCTTAAGTCATTAGTGTATATAGAGGACTGAACCAGTTCATTGAACCTTTTCGCAGCCGTCAATAAACGTGCACCAAGTACCAACAATCACCTATGTTCTCGACGAACCCTGACAAACGAGGCATTGTCGAGAAGCTGGGAGGTTAGTACAATTCAGTCACGATCATGGGAATGCGCTCGTTATGTTTCCGCATTGTTATTATTCAATTATTTCGAAATGTCCACTAACACATATAAAGATGTAACCTAGTCAAGTTTATGCATTCGAATATATGTTGCGGTGCCGTGCGGAAAGCTTTTGTGGTTGCAGCGAACCTTAGTCCGTGAGTTCTAAATGAAATTCTTAATGAAATAATAGTTTGCAAACCGCTTGTTTAGTAAAGCTTTTAATGAAGTGCACTTATACTCAGCAACGAACTGGTCTCGTCATTCTTCATAAAACTAACTAGCTGTAAGTGAAAATGTTAATACCTACGTAAATTGTAAGTTATTGCCTAAGTATAATTAAGTAGCGCTATGTGGTACAAAATTGAGATAAAAAAATAGATATTCATTTATATGAATTCATTGAAATACGTATGATTTTATCAAAATACTGCGGTCGCTATTGTAATAAATATAACACAAAAAGTAAATTATTAAGTATTGAAGACGCTCTCATGCTAGTTTTAACTACTAAAATCTAATAAAACAAATATAATAATGGCGTTATACCACTGTATTAAACTTTCATTAAAGTTATTATAACCTGAAATTAAAAACCAGAAACTGTAGAGAAAAAGTATCTTTAACTTATTCACATTATGTATGGAATTGAATTACTTTTAATTCACCAAATGTGATAAAAGTCTTTTAATTTTTAAATAATATTGTACAATAATGCCTCGTTATATAAAAGAAAAAAGGATAGCAGGCGCTCTTTATCTCGAGTGATGAATAAGTACAAATGTCTATGTGCGGGTGATACGTACAAATCCGATTAACGTCCCAACTCAAAGGCAGAGCGTGTATTTGCCCGTTTGCGCTTCAAAAGATATTTTTTTTGCTTCATTTTTGTTATTGGTAAAGAGGCTTAATAGCACTGACTGTGGAATTGTAGGCATAATGGTGTAGGATAATAAAAGATCACGCGTCAGTCGGCTTGCTCAAAAGGTACGCTCTATAAGGAAGTTTTAACTCGTAAGGTCATCGTACTATGTAGGTCACAATCGTCATTCTGTGGTCGCACATTCTCCTCTGAACTAATAAATTACTATACCCTCAGATCTACTGTCTACCATCGAAATTATAGAAACAGTTCCCTTAAGAACTTAATTTCTTACGGCGACAACATATTGCTTAACATCACCCCGCGTTGTGTAGGCAGGTTAAGTCTACTTATATGATGTAAATGTTATAACCGTCGCGTTGTATGCTTTAACTTTGTGGATAATTTATATATATTTAACAATGACGCAAAAAAATCATTAATATCTTCAAACAACGTAGATAGTAGTTAGTTGTTGAAAAACATACTGTATAACATAGCTAATGATAATCAGGTAACCAAAAAATGATACGTCATAGGTTTTTAATAACAAAAATCATTGGTCTTAGAGGCACAGAGACAAGATCTTTTTGGTTATAATTTGTCTCAGAGATTCTTTTGAAGTTTTTTTTACATTAGCTTGCAAGAACACGGTAAAACGTGAGGTTAAGTGCTACTTCGTAAAGAAATGCGGACCGTCAAGATTTCCATGCAGAATATATGTAATATATACCGTTGTTGGTAGACCCTTTTTTTATTTGGCAAAAAAACTTTGTTAAGCATATGTCTAACAAATGTTTATCTAACAACCTTTTTTGAGCTACAACTCTTTTAGAAAACACTTACTTTTAACACAAAATCCTCTATAACATGTCTTTATCATTAAATTTTACGTAAGTCAATTATATGAGTATGAAAAACATAAATATTAAGTATATTAATAAATATAGTGTAAAAATAATGTCATGTAAGATATTAAGTCTCGTTGCCCATGTAATTTTACTCAATACGGCGGTTTACTGAAGCGCAGTAATGTTTGCAGACTATAACTGCTTGGCGGTACAAAAAGTACGGTCTCCGATAAAAAATAGCTATCTCATATACCAATTGACAATTACTTTACGGCGTGTTGGATTTTTTATCTACATAATGTCAATACCTTTGGATTCTTTAGTATAAAATTGCAGCAATGCGCTCGCACTAAATGCGTTCTTTAATCTTTATAGTCCAATTTCCGGAACTCGCAAAGAATGGATCGTTGGTATGTAAAGAATGGATCTCTGATATGGGTCATCGGTTTCAATCTCTGCGACGACATTGTCTTTTTGTACATTTTTTTTTTCACATTGGACGATTGAATGCAGAATGATTTAAAATTTCTTTTGTATACCCTATCGAAATATTTAGGAATTTCAAATGTAGTAACTAAAAAAAGACGGTCTTTCAGAATTTCAATTTATGCATAGTACAGGAAAGCCAATTTTAACATATAACCATCTTCTGATTAAAATATTTGACGATTGTCCGGTTGTTAATGAGAAATATTGTAATAATTTTGAGTTATATATATAAAGTTGTGTAAAATTTAAATAAATTTAATTTTACTGTTTCTATTGCTAAAATGTATGTATAACTTCTTACTTAGTTATGCGCACGATTAAATAAAGTATTGTATGAATGATAGGAGATCGTATCAAAATATACGACTTTAATCAATCTTATCTTATCTTCAATCTTTTCAGAATATCGGAAGTAGCATGCTGACAAGGTGGTTGACGCTGGCATTGGTGGCAGCGACTTGGCGAGCCGCCGATTCCTGCAGCTGTTTACCAGAACATCCACAAACCCATTTTTGTAAAAGTGATTTCGGTAAGCAGGACCTATATTATAATAATAATACTAAATTTATTTTAAAGTATATCAGTGTCAAAGTAGAAAAAAGTCCATTTACAGACACAGTACTTCCAAATTAGAGAAAAATAATTGTAGATAATACGGATAATTCTATGAAGAAAGAAACGAACTTTGACAAGCCGTCGAAATAGGAGGCACAATTTCATTACTTCTGTGCGCTTGTAGCCAATACAGTTTAATATAAATACCTGTTAAAAGTAGTATATCACGTGTAGGAAACAGGCTAGAAAATCTCCACGACAATTCTGCCCTTGGCATGTCAGAATATGCGGCAAGGAGAACACAACCCAGGAAAATAAAAAGAAGTTGTATCTTATCCTGTCATCTGAAATAACATATTGCACACCCCTCTCTACCCACATGGCATATATGGCGAATACGACAATAACCTCCAATTGGAGAGGCCTATTTTCCACTTTAAATATCAATAAAATAATAAGGATAAAATGTCGGTAAAACACAAAGTATTAGGGGTTGAAATATGTGTAGCGTTAAGTAATAAATATTTTATCCTTCCAGTAATCGTTGGCCGAGTACAAAAATTATTCAGAGGAAATGACACTTACGACGCATACAAAGTGAAAATTCGAAACATTTACAGAGTAAGCAATCTTTTATTATATTATATTATGCTCGCTTTTTGCGGTTTTTAACGAGCTTTATACGTGAAGGCACAACGCCGCCATTACGTAATGCATAATTCAAGAGCGCGTTTCCAACATTGTACCAATTTCGTGTATAATGTAAAGGGTCCGTAGATAATTGGGTACAAGTCGCATTTTGAGTGTTTTCACGTCCGAGCATTTAAACTTTCGTAAAGTTATTTTTATTATATCATTTCTCTTAAAATGTTATCCTTAATCTCATACGAATTGTTGACCGTATTTTATGTGGGAATGTATTGTTCCATACTTTGCACAAAACTCGCAATTTGCTAATATCTAGTTTTTGTGTAGTGATTATGATTTTGTCAAATTAATTTTATAAACTTGATTATAAGTTATCATTAGATACATACCTTACGGCAATAAAAACTGTACTATTAACACAAACGCTCTGTGCTTCCACCGAATTACCCTCTTATTTCTAAAGATTAAATTTAAAAATGTTTAATATCATTGTAATGTTTACAGATGACCATAAAGGCTTCTAAAGCACTAGAATCAGGACGGTTATTAACGCCCTCACAGGAAGCTTTATGTGGTGTAAGTCTACAGCCTAGAGAGACCTATGTTATAACAGGTAATTATTTTATATTTGACAACTACATAAATGAATAAATAAAAACGAGCATGCTATAGGAATGTCATGAAAACTTAAGAACTTGTTATAAGACATACTCCTACCCATATTATCACTTCCCTGACTTCTCTCATCATTGGCTACGTGAAAGTACACTCAATATTCCAACACTATTTGTCAGTTTTTTTAAACATCTGTTAACATTTTAGCAAAAGTAGCTAAATAATTTTCAGTCTTGATATTTCAGACAAAGGAAATTTCATTATTAACGTAAATTAAATTCGCGAAGGTTTACTCTTACATTTAAGCGAATTCTTAATAATTATTATTGCTCACTTAAAGTTGATCCTATTAATTTATAAGCAGTTATTACAATTATATTGAACGTAATCATAATGATGACTGTCACCAGCCCTGAAGCACTTTTAAATGCTAGTCTCCATTCTGAGCAAATTTTTTTATTTAACCTAATTCTCAATTAAAATATAACTTTGATAAATACTGCGCAAAATTATATTGTATAATGTCACATGTTGTATTAGAAATAAATGTAGTCTGCTCAAAACATTATTCTTGATATATGTTTTAAGTAATTTTTAAACATGTTATAAATATCGTGGTTGTCTATATGTAGAAAATACTTGCAGGTCATGTTATACACCTACAGGCGCATATACACTTCTGCGGGTATATTAACAAATGGCGAGATGTGACACCGCGACAAAGAAAAGGTTTCAGGTTGCTGTACAAACAGGGCTGTGATTGTAAGGTATGTGTTAAACAAAACATTCTAAAACATATAGATTATCACGATTGATAATAGTTTTAAGTTAATGTGGTGAGACATTTTATATTACTTGTCGTAATTATTTGACAGTAATTACGACGCAACCTATATACGTAAATAGTAACAGTTTTAGAACTTCCATAGCTGAACTATTATTGTTATTATCATCAGCCTATAGACATTCACGGCTGCACATAGACTTGCTGCAAAAATCTCCATACCGATTGATTCTTCACTGCTTGTGTTCAGCAGTTACTCGGTTTTGTTGAATGATATGACTAAACTAAAAATTTAGATAAAATTATTAAAATAACTAAACTTAGCACTAAATGATTAAGAGTATGCGCAGATTTAATGCGTGTAATGGTGCGTAGATATTTACTTACACAAATATTTAACCTGCTACAAGGATACATGCACCTACTTTTTGTTGTTATAAACAAAACAGTCTTGTTTTAGATTTCAAGAATTGGTTACGTAGGTCCCCCAACAATGTTAACGATACGTTTACCATTACATTCTTTATGATAATCTGTAAAATAAAACATTACCATGTTTATTCTACTGTATGCTTATGTAAGTTGAACAAACAATTTGTCGTTTCGAGTTAGACAGAGTGTCATAAAAGTCTCACGAACCTGTCGATGATTATTAATTAGAGGGCGAGTGTTAATTATAAATCAGGTGTTTGATAATAATTTATTAGTAAAACTTAAGTAATTTTGAGGAAGATTATTGTCGTTCCCTAATCGAACGGACGGTTTCAGGTTCGGGTAACAGGGCACCGCACAAAGTCACCCAACACGTGCGTGACGAACTACGACGACTGCTTCGAACGGCACGGAATCTGTCTGCACGACCGCGAGCGTCGCTGCCGTTGGACAAGGTACACTTAACTACTTTAATATTACTACAGTTTATTGTACCCACAATTTGAGCGACGATCAACTACTAACTCTCTGCGAAAAACCAACCAGAACCGTAATTAAACGTAAGTGAGTTCTAATCTATCAATTTTAATGTTTTCAACCTTTTCTTATATAAAGACGACATCTCAAAAATTACGTACATATTACAAGCGCAAGATTTAACAACCAACGCAAAATTTTACGAATGCAAATATTATATAAGCCAGATGGGACTTCGTATTTCATAATCCTGCAGTTTTTATTGTAATAGAAAGAGCGCAAACCAGAATCTGGGAAATATTATACTTGGTCTGACATTCTGTATCCTTGAATTACTGAATTTAATTTTTCGGGCGCCTTTGCATGTATTGCAATATATAGAAACCCGCCATTATTATTCGTCCAGGCTAAAGTATTGTTTTAAATAATATAAAAATAAGCTGTTAGAAAGTAATAAATTGTATTGCACATTTTTTTTTTATTCCTATTATTCTTTAAAAACGTTAATAAACAAAATTATTGCAAGTTGCAATGCTCGTTAAAAGACCATTCATTATTTATAGTTATTTACTGAGTATCATCTTGGCATATTCACAAAGAAATGCCACGGATAACAATTCCACTTTAAAGCTGTACGAATTCCGGCAAGCAATAATCTTAACATTGTTTAAAGAATTCTCGGATTAGCTACTGCGGTAAAGGATACATCCCTTTGATGTCGAATTTATATTAGTGTGTTCAATGCAAATGTTTATGTTGCAGGGCCCCAGCTCTCACGAGATGTCTGCAGAAGCCACACTTCAACAGTACAATGACTTGATTCACACCGCCGATTCGACGCAATGTTATTTGTAACACACATTTCTATAACTCGATACGCCTTTGGAAATTCCGATGTTACCTTTGTTCTAATTAATAATTCACAATATCGAAACAAACATGAGTAACTAAGCCAAAATGTTCATTCTAACACGCCAAGTAGGTTATTTTTACATTTAAAGTTAGCGTCCCGCGTAGATGTTAGATATATAAAATATCGTCTGCAGTGGTAGCACGATGTCTGGATTGTCTCGGGGCACACTAACAATATATTTACTTTGTTTACGAACGTTATACGAAACGCAAGCAGC
This sequence comes from Byasa hedistus, assembly GCA_029286795.1. Classification (NCBI taxonomy): domain Eukaryota; kingdom Metazoa; phylum Arthropoda; class Insecta; order Lepidoptera; family Papilionidae; genus Byasa; species Byasa hedistus. The sequence goes on from JAGSMW010000008.1 coordinate 6,095,940, forward strand.
ATCCATTTTGGCTATGAATACAGATTCGCACACACAAATACAGATAAGTACAGACTTGTGTGTACGTCGATGCGAGAAATCGTAATTGCAACAAAAGAATTTTTTTTATAAGGTTTCGTAAAAATACGAATTTAGGCGCAATTTATTCTATTATTTGTTATCATTGGAATTTAATGTTGTTTGTGTACGCGACGCAATAAAATTCTAACGTTATTTGTATTATTTATTTTAAGTTATATGACTATTTATGTTTAAGTTAAATTTGTAAATTAACAAAAAAATAGGATAACGATTAAATTTAATAAAGACTTATGAAAGTATTTTTCTTATCATTTACATTAAAAGATCGGCAAATAATTAGCAGTAACATATTTACAAAATAGGACTTACCATGTCGGTGTAATTATGGTAGTAGGTCTGCTCAATCAGAGGGAAGTTTTCTCTTCCAAGGCGTCGCTGCAATTGTAGAAGATGGCCGAATACCCAAGGACGATCCTATTAGAAAGTGAGATACGAATAAATTTAAAATTTTGAAGTAGTTTATATAAAAAACTAGTTTTAGGCAAAAACTAGTTTTAAGCAAACAAGTAGTTTACTTGTTTGCTTAAAACTAAACTCTACTAGTAGAAAGTTTATTTCTTTGGTGTAAAAGTGAAGCGTTATTTTACCTGGAAGTGATATATAGAATTGAGGCTGTTGATGGCAGGCACTCCGCCGAACTTTAATCCAAGTAAAAGAGCGCGATAGTCGGCCCCGGCATCTCTTACGTTTTGGCGCACCAACACGAAGTCAGGCCTATGACGAAATATATAGCTCAATACGTAGCTACTAGGGCAGATAATTTAAATATAATTTGAAAATATATAACGTTTATAGATTAACAAAGTTTTGATATTTCAACATACAAGTACCTTAAGTTTAAGAATGGAATAACTTTTAATATCTAATAAGTTGTAATAAATTTGTTAATAAAGTTACATTAAAATTTTGTAAACAATTTTTTATAGCAATAGAATTACTATTAGCTCAAATAAGTATTTACTAAATCGTACTTATTGTACGTAACAGAAAGTAGAAAAAACATTCATTTAGATTTATAAATAAAAATCAATTATAAGAGGAACAAATTTTTTTAATGACATTACTTTCTGATAGGGAAATATGATATAGAGTATAATAAAATATTTTTTTAAAAAGCAACCCATAGAACTCCTAAATAATATAGTAATACTCACTTAAAGCACCGAGTAACTTTGGTACCACCTCGATACACGGACATCGAGACATTAGCGCCGTCGGAGTTTGCGGTTACAGATATCTCCTGTAAAATCATAATCCAGTCAATACTTGAAATAACAACGCAGTTAAAGTAAAACATGTAGGTAGATAAATCTCTAGCCAATACTATTAGGTAGTTCTTTTTAAAAGCTGCTCAATATATATTATTAACAAAAATCTACTCGGAGATTCGTAACACGAAGTTTTTTTTACTTTTTTTTGATTTACATCAAAGCAAGAGGGACATGTCGACGATAAGGCATAAGCAAAGATGTATATAGGATGGTTTATGTTACAATTTGTACATACGAATACAACATAAAGATACATTACATTGATACTAATTTAAACTACAATGTATAGTTACACAATTATAAAGAAAAACAATGTCGCTTGTGGGTCGTCTGCACTTTCTGTAAGGCTTCTCATTCCGCAACTTATTAATTATATATGTTGATAATTTATGTAAAAACAAGTAATATAATTCTGAAAGTAGAAACTATGTGCAAAAGACTGAAAAAAATCGTCATAAACAGTTTCTGCAGACGGTCTCCGACAACAGAAGCTTGTCACCGAATGCTAAATAACAATAAACTAGTAAAAATGTTTACTCACCTTGAACTCGGCTTGCTCAACGCGAATGTCCCATTCGCCAGGCAGTCGTCGTCCCCGGAAATACTTGGACCAATCAGTGTTCTGATCATCCACCACTAACAGTGTTACGCAACGGTCTCGGTTATATCCTCGACCCACGGAAGCGACGGATGTTACACTACCTACAATAGAATGAATTGTAAACATAGCTTCGCATTTATAGAAATCCCTTATTCTCTTTTTTTATAATTTTTTTTTGTATCCACTATTGAACCACTGTGCTTGTATATTATGTCCTTGTTATACTAAGAAATGAAGTTTATTACAAAAAAAATTTACCTATTTCAGAGACATCTGCAAATTCTTTTTATGTTATAATAAGATATTTTGTACTACGAGTATAATGTTCCTAATATAATTTTCTACTTAAAAACATACAAAATTTAAAAATTTGCTACTTGTTTAAATTGATATACACCGTGGAAATCAATTAGGTCTTTATTTAAAAGTCTCTTTGACGTCAGAGTCAGGGTGATTGCTTGAAAGGTTTACGAGTTTTCATTGTCAGTAGCTATGTATACTTGTTCACCCGCCGCAAAAATCAACAACCCTCTGCAAATCACACAACACGACACATGTAACCAAACCAATGATGCTGTTTATCTAGTTCCTTTTTTCTATTAAACGGCAAAAACAACAACAGTTTCGTTAATATGTATTGATAAATCCAAATAAACATTGCAAGACTTTAATTTTCTCGAACTAATAGAAAGTAGACTTAAAAATAACACGTTTTATTTTAATACAATAAATTTTATAAGTATTGTAGTAGGTACCAAGTAGATTGGCGCCCTGATCTCTTGCAGCGCCTGTTAGAGATTGGACACGTTGAAGTAATGACTCGCGGGATTTGGCAGGCGAGGATGGTGCTGAAGTACCCCGGGAACCACCCCTCAAGTTGAGCGAGAGGTCGCCTCCCGCAGGACTAGGGGCAGGCGCAGGTACTCCAGAGGCACTACTGACGCTTCCGCCAGTGGCTATATGGATATAAACATTTTAAATTATTAACATCTTATGTTAAATGACGATTTTGTTTAAAATAATTTTTATGTATATAAAACAATTTATTTACATAGTATGTATGTTATACAATTCCTAGAAAATGTAAAATTTTATGAATTATGATACACATTTCTTCTTTGTAGTCAAACGAGTTTTAAAACAAAGTTTTCAGTACGTTAACGCAATAATAATGGCCACCATACTTAACAATATTTTCATGTTTGATTTCATTTAAAAAAATATTTTTCCGTGTCTCGCTAAAGAAATAAAACCTATAATTATTCATAGACCATTAACAGCATGGCAATGTAAACATAGACAATATTTGCTTTTAATTAATTACCGCGTTGACATTGTGACGAACAAGAAAATACTTTCATACCCTGTGAGACCGGTCTTTGATGCTGCGGCTTGGGTTGGCTGGTGGTGGCCGGTCGGCCGGTGTACGGGTCCACTTCGCCCTCATCGCACTCCGACTGCAGATCCCCGGAGCTGAATCTGCGCAACGCCTCCACTGAGCTACTCGGCCACCGCGACACAGCGCCGCGCCGGGACAGGGACACGCACAAAGGAACCGAAACCACATGTACACAATGTAGCCACTCTTTGCCGCCTTTTTACATCAATCTACACCTAACGATTTCTTTTATTACGATTATTATTAGATATTATTATTCTATTATTAACGATTCCGATTAACGAATCAAAATAGCATCCAATACGGATTTGCAGACTAAAGTCAATTTATAACAATATTTTGTTATTATTCCACATCAAAACTATAAATGTATTCATTATTTTAATATTTCTTCATTGCAACGAAAATATCTTTTGTCTAATTATTTATAATATGAACTATTAGTACTGATTTGGCCTGTTCATGATTCAAGGATGATAATTGTTTTTAATTGAATCAAGCTCGTCGTAAATGAAAGAGTTCGCTAAAACAACATCGAATGACAACACTGATATCCAAAAGAAAAAAGCGCCATGCATTGTAATGGTCGGTTTGGACGTTTGTTTCGTTTCGTTGGAGGGCAAACGAACAAAAACTTTCTTGTTATCGGCTGGCATGGGTGTAAATAATTGAACGAATGAGTGGTGCTACACATTACGTGAACAGCGGGTATCGTCGATTGGGGTTCAGGAGGTTAAGTGCGGACAGGACAATGGAAGCAGCGCAGTGAAGCGTCTCTGACTTACCACAGTGGTTAAATCATAAACATATTTTATTCAAACCAGAGATTGGTATTTCTGTTGGCGACATTTTAGGCGTTCGTTATAAAACGTTAAAGTATTGAAACAATTATGTAAAAATTCAATACAATAATATTTGAAAAATAATAACGAAACAGTGTGCTATAATGCAGCTGAAAATCATAAACCACCTTTAAAATTAAAAGCCCGTAGGTAGTTAAAAAACACACTAATAAGCGCATGCATTACAAATTAAACATAACTAGATAAAACAGAAAAACAAAAAATATCATAGCTGGTTCATAAAGAATAAGAAAACGTTATATTTATGTAAATTTCTTATAGACTTACGTACCTTCTTTTCAGGTAATTGACATTTGAAGTAAAAGAATTTCGAAAGCTTGAGAAAGACAGGGTTGAAGTGGTCGCGGCCTGTGGGCCACAGATTCCAGGGCACCCTGACCGCTCTATTTTGACCGCTCCTTATGTTGTAAAAAATCTCTTTGGTTAATTCGGATACTAAGTAATACGTATCTGAGTATTACGCTAACAAATGCTTTAATGCAAGATTACTCTTTCAATTAAAACCTAATAAATCACATTTGCCGGACGCCATAAAACTGACAGGAGGTTAATTGCTGTCAAACAGAAATGTACCTATATTACTGAATATCTCTTAAAGGTTGCTTTAGCAAATGAAAATAACTGAATAAATATTATATTATTTATTATTCACCGCAATAACAATAATATAGCTCTGTATAAATATGTTAATTATGCGCGATGAATCACTTACCTGGACATGAACAGTCATTTCTTCATTAATAAATACTCGTTGTCGATATCCCGCGTATTAGGATGAAGCGTTTCGCTTCGTCCTTCATAGTGCGAACAGCGAAGGACTGGAATAGTCTGCCGGCGTTAGTGTTTCCGTCCAGTTACGATGTGGGAGTCTTTAAGAGAAGAGTGAGTAGGCTTCTTCTAGACTAGCGCGCTTTACCATCAAAGACTACATCGCCACTTACCATAAGGAGAGATCGTAATCAAGCGTTAGTCTAAACATAATAAAAAAAGTATTTATAATATATTTTCTCTAAGAGTATTTACCCTGAAATGTTTTACTCGCAATTATAACTGCGAGGTACTGGTGTGCGTTATTGCAGGTTGACAACAGCCGGTATAAAGGTGAAGCAGAACTATCTGAAATAAAATATTTTCATTAATCATAAAGGATTGTTTGATAATTTTTTTAGGTCAATAAAAAATCGTCACACATCGTAGAAAAAATACAAATTAATCAATATTGTGCAGACAGTATTTTCTCCACAAAATTAACCAATTTCTTGTATAGTTATATTTTGTATCAAAAATTTGTATTATTCAAAATTATGTAAGTATTCAATGAATTTACAATACATTCACATCTATCCGAAACCTTTTAGAATTTCATCCTAGTTCATTTTTGGCTATTGATATTTTTAACTAGACAATGACTTGAAATATTTACCATAGGACCTTCAAGAAGAAAAATTTTGACGGTATGGCAATATTTTTGATACCGTTATTGCAAAGATTTTGCATAAAGTTCGAATCAAATAATAAGTATTATTAACTTGGACCTGTGTGTTACACTTATATTTTACATTAAACAGCCAAAATCGTAGCAGTGATCGGGACTATGAGCCAAACGAAAGTAGACCAGCGTAACTACTCGCGGCCATTTTTATGGCAATTTCAGGCAGGGGCGCTTCGTGGCACGGTGACGTGTCCGCTCACCAGCGCCGCCGTAGTGTTGCTAACAAAATGAAATAACGTACATTTTATGATTTTTTGTGATAACGCTAACAGTATTTAATGCTTAAAGTTACTCTGGTTTTTATAGCTATAACAATTTATATGCTGTCGTTACTTGTAACACTACATTTTATATATTATCTGGTATTATATAAAATGTAGTGTAATAAAAAAGCGATAAGATCTGTTGAGTTGATTCGACAAAACTTATTAGTGTAAAATTAAATAATAAGACCGGAAAGCCATTTGACTTTAAAATGTTTAGTTAAGAAAGTAGATGAATATAAGACTAGGAAAAGACCGAGAATGTGCCGTAAATTATACGTGGTGTAACTGAGATGATGGATGAGGTAGATGAATGAAGAAAAATGGATGTTACTCCGGACTAACGTAACGGGATAAATGTATAGAAACATGTATAAAAATACAACTTATGCTATTATACCAATATATGTCGGCCGCAAAGGTATTGTTTAAATTTCAGTTATTTTTTGCGAGGACATTACTTACAGCGATTACAAATAGATTAGATTTAACTTTTATTATTAGTAAGAGAGGTAACGTGATACCTTTATTTGTTTAATTAGTTTCCTAAATCCTAAATCCCAATGCCGTAAAATTACAGTCATAAACACGAAAGTTATAGCCGTAGATACCGCTATAAGTAGCATTGCTACCATGTCGTAAACGTTCACTTCGCTGAATACCTTCTTGACCCAAAACGTGACACATTACAAAGATACATCTGCCTGAAGTTTGCCTGAAAAAACCTATAGTTTTTCTGGCATCTTGTATAACCTATAAGAAAAAAAAGTTTATAATCCCTTAGATATTTAAGTGGATTGCTGACATCAGAAAGAATAATAAAAGCTTTTTGTCGGCGTCATTTACATCTAGGACTAATGCGTTTTAATATCACTACGTTTGTAAGTGTCCATATTTTGAAAATAAATCCTTAGTGTTGACTTTTACTACTTTGATAGACAGGAGTAGAAAAAAAAACTAGTTTTTTATGACAATCCATCAATGTTTACCACCAAACAACTTTAAAGGAAGCTGAAATACAGCCGCAAAATACCCTTCAATGTATTAAATATTACGATTAGTAAAAATATCAAGTACAACTTTCTAACAATCAGCATATGGATACATCCACAGATGTTATGGATCGTTACGCAACCCTCTAGGGAGAAATGTTTATTATAGAACCATTAAATTGCCTTCCACACATATAAATCTATTGTCATATAAATCAATATCAAAGAGACCGCTATTTCGTTTCAGCAAACTTTTGCTTTGATTGCTTTGGCAGCTATTCGACCAGAACATTATTTCATTTGGAAAAATAAATAAACGTTGTCAACCACTGAAAGTTAACAAAATACCCGAGAGACCGTTGAAAGAAAATAGAGGAAAGTAATGTTCTCGATGAAACCTTTAATAATTTATTCGTTTTTTATGAATCATTCATGGATTTTATTTTGGAATTACACTAATGGGCTTTTTTTTGTCAAGTTGGGACTTGTAATATAGCGTTTTAAATGAAAAACGATGATGCACAGTCTATAAGAAAAATATGCATTGAATAGAAATATATAGAGCCACTACTGGGCGACACTATGGCCATACTGCCTCTTGGCCATCAGCCAAATTTTCAGCTTAATTTGTTACGCAAGGAGCGATTCTATTTCTTAACTTAAATAAATTTCAATAAGCTTCATGTACAATTCTTTACTATGAAATCACAAAAAGGCGTTTTAGTTTCCGAACAGCTTATAATGTTAAGTTTGCGTGTAACGTTTCTCATTCATTAATTCACAAGCGTTCAACATAAAGAATTAGTACGGTCCCGCCTCGAGCCTGAACAAAAAGCAATTGAAAATGAATAGTCAAGGGAGTTCGAATCATTAGTCTTCTGGAAATATAGAGGACTTCGAACGTATTTTACATTTACAAAATAAAAGATTTGTTAAATTTTGTACATATGATGTTTACAGTGGCATCAAAACTGCTATTCATTAAAATACTGTTTATCAACATTAACGTATTTTAAACACATATTTACTTAAAATATACAACAAATAAAAAAATATAGAATAAACTTTATGTATATAGACAAACATAATTGTTAGACATTTAATAGAAGCTTTTTTAATTTTGCATTTCATTAAAAATATGTTTTATTTCTTCAAATAACTCTATGTATGAATGAAATCATTAAAATTTTACTGTCTAGTAAAAAAACAATTATAGACAAACAAAATGTAAACGAAATAGTAATATTATAACTATCCGAAACATTTCTAGTGATTACGTGTTTATTATTAAAAACGTTTAACCTCGTAGCCGAAATCATCCCCGCCCTATATTCTCGTATGAACTTAACCCTACTACCACAATACTTGAGATTTGTTTCTGTATTACGACCCCTGGCAGATATTTAATGAATGAAGTTATAATTTACTCATAGCAGATGACTTTTTTGTCATATTATATTCTTAATTAATATAATATAAAGAACTTACCGATGTCGGGGCGAGCCTAAAAGGTTGGAAGTTGCGTACGGAGCACTGGTTGCACGTTAACGTACACGAAAATGAGTGAAATGGGGTGCCTTTCGTGACACTGATATGAAAATCGACGGAGCAGCGCAAGCCACAGGGTTATTGATTTTGGGCGGCGACCTGTCTTGCTTTCACAGCGCCCCCTGTCCCTAACAATAAACACATGAAAAAACAAACCAATTGACACTAGGTGGCGTGTTATTTAATTTTGATGTTTATATCGTTTTCTCATTTACAACTGGTTATTTAAAGAATTACTTTGATTTATTTTATCTCATTTATTACATAAATAATATATAGACTAGACTATGTTTATAGACTGACTCATAATTACATAGATTTTATTTAACAGGTAAACTAATTCTTAATTATAATATGAAATTAATTTATTGTCCAACCTGTAACAGTTTTAGTACATTTACTACCTTAGTCTTTTTAGTATGATGCTGGAATTAGATTTCTTATAAATAATACAACGTATGAAAATATTGTATTGTAACATAAAAACGATTACGCTGGTAAAGTTATAGCTTTTGTACTAATAATATAACCCTCAATGTCTCAATGTAGCGATAATTCAAATAACATTTAAGTTTTTTTATGAAGTTTAAACATTTAATAAATACTATAAACTGTATAATTCGTATAATAATAAATTTTTAAACTTACTAATATATCAGTATCCAGTTAAGTAGTATAACTTTAAAGTAGGTTTCGAGTGGTAGAAAAAAATGCACTGATAGACTGCTTGAAAATTAAATCAATTATCTAATATAAGTACATAAATTTTGTTCTTCATTATTGCTAATTTTATTTATTGCAGCTGTTAATTTCTAATGAAATATTCAGTTTCAATATTTATTTCCGCAGCGCGTTGAAATCTTTTATAAACGTTTTAACGAACTTTCGATATAAAGCTTTTTTACCTCATTAATCATAAATCGTGTGTGTCCTCATCAACTCAGTAAATATATATATGTAGAATATGAAATATCAAGTTGAACAGGCTTAGACAAAAAAACAAAAACTAAAAGTGCAGACTAGCTCGAATCCAAAAAGAACAAAAAGCTGGGAGTTTCGGAAGGATCAGCGGGTGCCATACCTGGCAGACTGTTTCTGTAGTGAACCTGTGTATATAAATGACATTTGTTTGTGTGCACATGTCGTAATTGCAAGCCGGGCAGCGCGCCGGCCGACCCAACAACGCGTAGATGAAACTCGTTCATAAGCGAGTGTAGCAATGTTTATTCATTTCTCGATATTCATTTCCAAACAAGAATAATATGATATCTTATATTTACGTAAATTTTATACAAGAAACAAGACTACAGTTTACATATTTTATCGAGTTTAATTATTTGTTTCACTATTTCAACATTTCGACCATTTTACAGCTGCCATGGTTCCGCCCCCCATGAGTCTAAAACTTTTACTGTTTTAGGCATGGTAATGGGTGGAACTTAGCCTTATTCAACAAAAAAATGTAAAACGTTTTTTAATTCAGCACAATTTAATTAGCAGATAACGCCAAATTCTTTTAACATTAGACTTATTTGATTAATCAGAGTTTGAATAGACGATCATTTGGATAAATAAGATGAATAGTTCGACGTGTTTTAAACGAAAGCCTTAAACATATCAGTCTAGAATTCAAAAAACTGTTAAAAAATGCTCGCCTAAAATTGTACTAATGTAAAAACAAAGGCTTACGAAGATACAGTTCAGAGTATATCCATTGTAAGTTCATTGTTAAAATTGTATTTTAACAGTGGACTTTTGACAGTATCTGTAAAAGTATATGAAGAATAGTTAAATAACAAATTATGCCTAGATTTCGATTTCATTTAAGACTAATATAGTCAGTGTAAATAGAGGTTGAACATGTTTTAAATGCGTTTTAAAACAATAGGCGCGGGTGTGGAGGCGTCCGTTCTTACTCGCAGAAAGTAAAGTTTGTTGTTCAGTTCTCGGCCCACGGCATGCGGTTAGTTGCCAGTGTCAGTGTGACTCGGTCCCGCGCGCTGACTGCCCGCCATGATGCGCTAACCACTCGCAACCCGCCGTTGTAAACATTGTGACAATCTGTGTAACGTACAATTGGAAAACATGTGGTCGACGTTATGTTACGCACTTGGCGCCGTATTGCTGGCAACAACAGCAGCACAGGTGACGATTGATAAATGTAACTTTAGTGTATGACAGCTGATGATATCACACAAGCGTAGGTTACACAGTATTTGTTTTTTTTTCAAATTTGTTGTTTTTTCCTTAAACACGTAATTACTTCCGTATCGATTTTAATTTAAATTATCTCATCCGTTATTTGAAGTATTAATTTTTTTATAACTTACCCGTAGTACAATTAAATGTTCAACGGATACATATGTACATAACAGAGAGAAAAAACGTTAACTAACAACCAAAACATCGATTAAAATTAATGAGTTTGGCAATTATTGATCAAACCAAACGATTTTTCTTCATAGGGAAGATATAGATTAGCGACAAAAAAACATTTGCCGTGTATAAAGTGAAAGTACTTCAAGTGTCTACCAGTGCATGAAGCATAACCAATAAGCTATTAATGAAATGTATAATTTTTAAGTAATAATCATTCGTGTTTTGAAACTTTTTAGAAGAGCTATGAGAGTAAATACACATTACTGTTACGCGCAACCACGTAATACTTGTAACCCAGTTAGCGTCCGTAACAAAGATCACAGAACACTAACTCTACAGCTCTCGTCATGGCACGATGTCTACAATGGCTGTTAGGATTGCATGATAAGTTAATAAACTTTACATACAACTCCTCTTACTATTACATTATTAATTATTTCAATCGAAATGTAATATCTAAAGGCGTTATAAAAATTACAATTCCAACACAGTTTATACACATTTATTTTAATCAGACCTTGAAACTTCTTGTACTGACTTGAACACATTCTTGTTTACACAATACATGCAAATGGTTTAAACCTTGCTTTATCTTCTGTTTATTTTTAGATCATAGTCAATAGTTAGATCTATATATTTTTGTATATAAGTAATTTATACTTCTTAAACAGTTATAAGTTACTCAAATCCAACGTTACGTACAAATGTTCCTGTGTGGGTCTATTGCATTATTGTCTGCGCTGCTAGATACTGGATATACTGCCTTACCTCTTCCATATAAGGCTGAGGTGTAGGACAACCTTTGCGGGTGTTGGTTGAGACCCGCCAAGCAAGGCTACTGGCGCCTACGCAAATATTCATAAAATAAGCTTGGTTGCATTCACAAATGTTCGCCCGAAATTAATTTAAATTTTTACGATTATTACCACACCGTGAATTTCTTGAAACTGTTTTAAATAACATTACGAAAATTAAATAAAAAAGTATATGAAAGCTTTAAAAAAGAAAGTAGGTTTTAATTTAAGTTTCCTTTTTTATACGAGCGACATAGCAGGGAAGAAGTTTATCTAAAGGTAAAATATTTGTCCGTCCATAAAAAGACAGTATTTGTTAGTATATTTACACAACACCATAAAGCGTAACATTATTTCATTAAATTCACTATATACACTGCTCTTTAAATCGGACCACAGCAATATTTACACCTGATGGTACATACTTACATGGTCTCCGACAAAAAAATGCCTTCTGTTAGAACAGTTTCTATGGTAAAATCGTCTAATTATGAGAAATGCAGTATACTAGAAATTAAAAACTTAAGAACAGGCAGAAGACATGGAGAACTGTAAAAATCTGTTTAATTGAGTAAATTAATAGTTTTTTTATACAAGTTATGACATAATAACGGCATCACACACACACATCTCACCTTTTTACATGCAAATACTATATTTGTCGCCTTGTACAAAAGATTTTTAACCAAGTCGTGTACGAAGTAATGTTCATAACAGAACAAAACTCGTGAGCAATAAAATTCCATTATCGCATATTTTATAACAATACTAAAAATATAATCTACCAAACATAATAAGTTTATAAAGTTAAAAACCTAAAATATGTGGACCAGTTTTTATTTCAAATGTAAAATCTCTTATTCTTCCAAAAACTGTATACGGTTTTTATTGTGATCTTATAACGAAATAAAATATTAAAAATTATATTTAGTTAATATTTAAAGTCTAGTTTATGTTCTGGCATGGAATGTATATTACAAAAATCAAAACTGAAACGTTACTAAAAGAAATACGTTGTTTAACGTACTAAAATAACATGAATCTAACGAGCAGCTATGCCTACACAAATACTGTCAAAGCTATGCAGTACAAGTTGAACCGACATAACTATCATTCATGGAAACAACTGTGACTCAAGAGGTATATTGACTCACTTGGCACATATAGTACCTTATACTAACATAATGATTCACTACAAAAACTTCAAATATTATTAATGACATGTAAATACAAAAAGGTTAAAAATGTATAAAATTTAAGTTCCAGTAGAATTAAATGTAATGTAATTTTATACATTATACTCTTCCGGTGGTAGGTCTCTGTTGCTGCACACGGTGTAAATATTGTAGCATCTTTCTGCCGCTAAACAGTATTTTTTTCCATATTACGGTTTTAATTACGTTATTGCGTATTGTATAATAATAAAACAGACGTTTGTCTCAAGGCAACGAGTACAATGTGGTGCAGTCTATGTAATTCTAACTAGCGCCACATCCTTATTTCTACAACCATTTTACAAAAACATACAGTTTAATAAATTTAATTTTACTTACATTATAAAACTAGATTCACTTAAATTTATATGAATAGAGTAAAAATATAATTTAAAAACAAGAAATCAAGTACGCTATTCACCTGTATCCCACTTATAAAAGGTTATTTAAAATTTTTATGATAAACTATAGATAATAAATACTTTCGATACAGAAACTTACGAATTAAAAGATAATTGTCTGAAAAAAACATTTTTCAACATGCATGGGAAACAAGTTAGTCATAAATATACACGACATGGTATTAATAAACGCTTCTGTACGAATGATTCCATGCTGACATATGGCCTCAAAATCAATAAAATTTATAAGATAGTTTTATTCATTGATTTATTGTTATAGGTTATACTAAAGAATTAAACTTTAGTGTATAAAGAGAAGTGACAAAGAATTTAAATAGTAATTAAGGTCATTGTTATTCGCAATTACTTGCAATACGGAAACACTTGCAGTTAAATCTACCGAAATAGGTCCCATCAAGAGGAATTTAATAAAAAAACGTTAAATGAGTTGTTCCTTAATTTTCAATTTCTGAATTATTTCATACACGGAGAAATACTTTTTGTAATCCGCTCTTTCTGAATAAATTTCCGAACAATAACAAGATTGTTACATATTAATTCCTGCCGTTACAGTAAGCTAAAGTACAATGTGTCTTCAATTTATTTAAATAATAATAAACCACCCGTACATCACCGTAAAAGATTTTTTTAATAACCTATGGAAAATATTTATGATATACAATATAGTTATTCTTGTAGTCGTGTTATTGTAGTGTACGAAAGCTACAAAGGAGTCGTTCTAGCGTGACATCACATTACACGGTGACAAATGGAACAAACACCTCGCTGTAGGAGCCTAACGTGCGACGCATAACTATGGGACGCTCAAGGAGAACACCACATGAACTGCTTTGAATGCAATGGAATTTACGTCACCAATTGTCTGACTGCAACAACTACACAAGCCGGACTCTCTTGTAACATTAATTAAATTTTACTTATGTTATTATTACACTGAACAAAGTTTAGTATCACATTCCGAATAACATATTTATATATAAAATGTTATAGTTAACACGGGTATAAGTTAGAATAATGTATAATTTATAAAACTTGCGGAATGTTTTAACGTTAATAAAATATTTACATTTCTCTATTATAACAATCGTAATTCATTAAATACCAAAACAGTAACGTTAAAAATGTGACTGATAAGAACAAAAGAAATTGGTATTTTTTATAAACACTTTGTATGGAAATACTCTACCAAGCTGCAACTATATACAACGTATTGTTTTATATTCAAAAGGCTAAGTGAAACTGCCAACTGCAGATGTCATATAATCGATTATTCATTTGTTTGTTAAATATTTTTTGATTTATTGACATTTTTCTGATAGAGTAAATCAAAACTGTCCTGCAATCATGAAGCATTAATAATATTGCGTTAATGTTTCTTAACTCTTAAAGAAGTTATGTATTGCCAATAAATTTTAACATGTATATATTGCACGTAGTAGGCTTAAGTTCGCGTGATCGCTTTAATCGGTTCGTCTGACAAGTCCGCGTGCGACCTCTACAGAAGCGAACAAGGTCATGTCTTCTTCCAACTTTACTAAACCCGGGGTTTATTTTACCTGAAGTACAGGCCTTAAAATTAAAATACATGGCAAATCTTATTACATTGTATGCGTAATGAACATAGATATTTTTCCTGTACTTAGACGTTACTAAATAAAGTAAACAGCTCATACAAAATTTTACTTGTAACTTTATAATATTTTATTTGCAGGTACCATTTACTAATTTTGAACACTGTATTAATCTGTTAATAAAGTTATAAAGAGTACTTCGAAGCTACTACGCTTTTTACTAACACAATGAGAAAAAGCGTTTCTAGAAATTTTGACGTTAATTCTTACTTTTGAGTATTTTTTTATTTACGCTTTAAATTTTCGTATGCAGCGGTTTATTACGCCTTGTAAAATAATATATCTTAAATATCTATCGCAATAATTAGTTTAAAGTTGTATTTCAAAATATTTTATATGTATGCACGCTCGAGACGCTCTGATTCTTTCGGCAGCCGTTGGCCATCGTGATAAGGCTCGCGGAAGTGACCACCAAGTTGCACCTCCAACAAATCGCTAACGTTCACCA
The DNA here is from genome assembly GCA_029286795.1 of Byasa hedistus. Lineage (NCBI taxonomy): Eukaryota > Metazoa > Arthropoda > Insecta > Lepidoptera > Papilionidae > Byasa > Byasa hedistus. The sequence goes on from JAGSMW010000008.1 coordinate 6,111,338, forward strand.
TCATCCTTAACATCAATCAGATAACGTTCTAGCGGTATTTCGCAATGGTCAAATTTTATAGAAGGCTACTGGAATGATGAATATCTTTACGTGAGTTCAAAATACAATTATTTTTAATTAAGGGAATTAAATTAAGTTCTTCTTTTTTAAGCTTAATGGCCTCTCTTAAAAGAATTCTGCCAACATCAAGTCAGTCATGGGAGGGACAGTAGATTATTATTACTTTTTTAAATATTCATTTTTTTCTTAAAAAAGAAAATTCTTGAATGATAACATATAAAACAAATATTTATAACCATCACTATTGTTAGTTTGAGCCAGCATTTCATTTTGATAAAACTAATAATGTGCCACAAAACTTATAAATAATAAAAGAGGGAAAAAACACATAAGATAATAGCAGTTTCAAATTAGTAGGGCGAGGGATATTATGTTATTCATATAGTCAGGCGTTATAATAGTTACTTTATTGAACGAATACTTCAGTATTGTTGTGTAAACTTTTTAAGTTTGGTTGCGCGGAATTACATATTCAACATATTTACTTTACGATATGATTGTATTTTTAAATATATCAACTTACGTAAATAAATTATTTAAAGGAAAAGACATAAGTATTTAAAACATTTTTGTAAAAACTTATCACAATGATTGACTACTTACGTCACCTCTCATAGAAGTTGTTCACCAAACCTCATATGATTTACAAGCATGTCTGTAACACATTGTCTGTTATTTTCTTCTCAATCGTAGCGAACGAAACAAAAACCTGTGCGAATCGTCTCACAAATAATGTTTACGTCACTTTTCTATTTTCTTATAGTCGTATAAACAGTTTGTTATTGCTGTAGGTAGTTATTGTTACTATGCCTCCCACACTTATTGTCACTGTTTCTAATGATTGAAAAGGTTAACTTAGATATGTAGATATTAAAATATATATGATGTTCTGTGTGTGCTTCCTGCGTTACTTTGTATTGCTTCGTTATTTTTATTTGGATAATGATTATTCACCTAATTAAAGACTTTTATAGCTTCTTCGTAATCAAGGTTTGCGGATCCCGAATCCACGACTTAAAATATTCTCTACAAAATTCTTTATGTTATATATATACTGAAATACTTGTTTCTGCTAAATTATATATATTAATATACTGCTTTTATAAAATTTGATCTAACTGCTACAAAAATCGTGAAATCCAAATAGAGTTGCAGTAGTAGCTGAAAATCTCCATTACGTCTGCATCTGCAAACAGTATAACGAATTATTGTCCATAGCTACGAGCAAGTCTCCTATTAAGTAAATGATCTATGTATTGAATTAAATTAAAAAAAAAATACTTTATCGTTACGTTACATAATAATTAAATAATAAGCAATACTTGGTCGTTGGTAATACGATAATTTGAATTCATATTTAATAGCAAATTGATTACGACATTACAAAAACATGTGTCCAGCGATGCGCGTATTCTATCAATGTCGGCTGTGCACAAGGCATACATAGTAAGAGGCTAAACAAATGATATGTCATTAGATACGACTATCGGTCGTCCCCGCTACCACTTGCAATCATCATTGAGCACTTCCTATTCTCGAGCTGGACGGTGTCCCTAACAATACATTACGGTTTCCGTGGGAAATTGCAAACTCAATTCAAAAACCATTAATGTTTGGGTGTAAATTTTACAACACTCAAGAAAAATTTGAAAAGTAACGTGAAATAATCTCCTCAATTTGCTTTGACACATATAAAAGTATGTTATTCGAAGTCGTCAATTTATGTATTATTATACATTGCGGAAACAATTTCTAATGAATGGACTTAACATAATAAACATAATAGTTCTCAAATGAAAAATTTATCAAATTTTATTAGAGTAACAGAGTATTAGTAATTCAAGGATAAAATTGACTAATTAATTTACACATCTACACTTAAATAATAGTTTACATAAAACGATCACCCCAATCTCCATAACTGATATTAATCTGTCGAAATAAATGACATTCAAAATTACTTGTATGGTAATGGCTAAGTAAATTAACTATCTTAAAGCTGCGGTTGGCAACACTTGATACAGTTCGACGGTATCGCAGGCGTAGGACCGGTTGTCTCGTTGGTTACATCAAACACGACTCATATGTATATCATATGTATACGACACTATCACTAGTGATCTCATATTTCCAACTTACATAACATTATTACAGGCATTGACCAAACACGTACCAGGGTGTAAATTTATCGGACATATTTCTCAACATACACTATATTTTCTTTAAATATTCTGCTGTTTTCCTATAGTCTAGTATCTACTTTATTCATGTTATAAGATCAATAATATACGTAAGTAATAGTGCTTAAAAATACTAACATACGTACTTATCCATCGCAAATTGCAATCTTTGTAAGCAGGTAATTCATTACCTAATCTTTACAAAATCTGTTGTAAACATCTGTAATGCATCATCATCATCATCAGCCGACAGGCGTCCACGGCTGGACATAGGCTTCCCCAAAAATCCCTGCACTAATCGGAAATCCCTATAGTGCGTAAATCAAATAAAAGATAATCTTGTATTTTTAGCTTGTACAATTCGGATTTGCAAGCCCTGAGTTCCAGCAGATACAATAAAACCTTTCGTATCAATGTCATCCGTTTTTGAAACTAAAATTATACCATTAATCAGAAAGCGGTTAGAAGGCAGTAACGTTTATTCGCTAGTTACACAATCTTCATGTCATAACATTAGCTCGCAAGGTTGTATAATAATATAATACGGGTACGAAATAAACTGATTTCTCTACGAAGGTTCCCGGTGTTGATATTGTAATAACAATGAATAACAAAAGGTTTTTTTTTTCAATTTGCTTGTCAATCGCTGTATATGTGCAGTCTACTTAGCTGATCAATTACAATGCTATCTAAGATGTTATCTGCGGTATTGCATTGTATGTGCATACTACAATGTTTCCGTACTGTTAATGGTGATGACTATCAATCTGAAAGACCAGTGTGATAAACTTCGATGTTGGGACGTCTAGCAAAATTGACCAACCCTAGCTATGGATATTCACATTTTCTAGTTCCATTTTTGCTATACATATAGATAATTAATTACTTTATTTATGTACATGTCGCTGCTTTATGTATAACGTTTCTGTTATAAAACAATTCATAATATTTATCAAGCACATACCATTTGCTCGATAAATATTATGAATATACTGAACATAATCGCTTATAATGGCGATTTCGATTGCAAAATGGTAGACGGTGGCCTTCGGGCAATGATTTAGTGAATTCCATTGTAACGTCAAGTTTCCATAAGATAATCAGTGAAGTTAAATTTATAGCTTTAAACCAGGTTTAAAAGATTATATTGTAACTAGAAAACTTATAACATGCATGCTATTTTCCGAATAAAAAAATTCAAGGTTGACGAGCCTGTAGTTTAGTGATACATGTTTCAAACCCTATTGACAAAAATCCAACTACTCTTCACATTTGTTTTTGAACTGCAATACGTTTTTTCTGTTTTGTCAAAATACATACATTATTTTTGTGTTAATGTGTAATTTGTAACCGTTCCAAACAAATGATACTTTCTCATTTTTAGGAACTTCAATAAACAATGCGGCAAATCTTCGATGCTAATGCTTCATTTAAGCAAGTCTCTCTCTGAATCCGGTTAAACTTGTATAAATTAGAGATTTAGTCTACGTAACAAATTTTATCTCCTAAACGAAAACAGGCAGGCTTACGTATATCCAAGAAACAGGCAAGTGATCTGTGCTTGGTTGACCCGCGTCCCACTAGCTACCCGTCCGTTGACCTCAGTCCTTTGCCAAGACACAATCTTGGTTCTGACTATTCGACATATACTGGGCCAAACTCACCTACCAGAATGTTGCTGTTCACGAGTAGTAAGGTGTGTTAACAACATTACAAACGTTGCATACGTAATCATATTGACAGTAGAGTTAAGAATATTTCTTCATGACTTTCCGTAGGAGCCATTGGTTTATTGCAGTTTAATCCAATCTTTTAATGATTACAAAAATAAACAACAACACCGTAAACGATAAAATTATACCAAAATCTTAAGGCTGTGTCAGTAAATTATATGCAAATCATAAACTTGGTAAAAAAAAACAAATTTTCAGCTTCTCAAAGCAAATTTTCATCTACGAAATTTCGTTCGGTTAATTACACGAATAAGAGAATTTATTATATAAAAATACTTATAAAAGGGAAATAATATAAAAGAGCAAATAAAACTCACTGAGCCACAATTTTTTTCTAACATTTCTTGATTTGAAGACAAAATTTCTGGGAGGCTACTAAACGTTAAAAGGTTTCATAGTCGAAGTCGTGCCTGGCCACCGCCTCGAGAACTTGACCTTATGGCATTACATTGCCTATTCCTTATTTTTTCTTGATGCTTTTATCTTTAAAGCGATACATTAGATAAATGCGCCTACAAAAGTTTGGTTTGGATTTAAATATGAACGTTTTATGTCTATTTTTTAATTTACATATAAAATCTTACAACCTAAGTGGTTATTGTAATAGAAAAAAAAATAACAATGTAGAGTAAAGTATAATGTAGATTTGCATCATATAAGCTAAAGAGTTAATATACGCAAAACGTATTTGTGCATTCGTTAAACATAAGACGAAAGTTTATACGATTTTTACATTGTAAAGTTGCAAGTAAACCTAATTAAAAATTAAATAGTGAAATAATATTAACATTTTTCTAATTAACTAACCATAAACTGGATCAAGGTTACAGTTATTGCAAAATTAAGAACGCTTTAATATTTGTCTAAATTTTGTTAAAGTAAACTCTTCCACTCGCTTACATAGGGTTACTCAAGTTATAAAACAGTTGTTCATCCAAATATGTGTATATGAATATATGTATATGAACACCTAATCCCGTAAAATTTTTGTATTCACAATGGCAACGTGTTCAGCATAAGTATATTTATTAAATTCACACTTTTAGCACTGGTGCAAGACCTACAGTTATCCGCCTTTCATAACAAAAAGATGTTATTTTTCATCCCTCCCCTTTTCCGGCAAAAAAAAAATGTTTGCAACTACAATTATTTTTCTTGATTATCTAAAACTAAACCAAATAATTAATTTTAAAATCATCATATCTGCGAGATTTATTTGATATGATTAATTTTTATTCTATAAAATATTTCATTCAAATAAGGAAAAAAACTATAAATCTTATTACTAACGTCGAATTAAGTAACTATAGTGCATTGGCAAAGACTGAAAATCAGCTTGACGTAATTATGCATTTGTAACTAACTTAATCCAGGATCGGCAAAATAATTGGACTTTATAAGTCATTTTCAAGAGAATTTATGCAATAACCCAGATTATGATTAAAATTCAACAATAATGCATAGCTACGATACAGCGTTTGTTACATGATTTATCTCTAAAACCTTAAAGTTTAAAAGTATATGTTTTTCAATAAAATTTTAAATTACTGTAACCATTTATGTAGTTACAAAGTTTTCTTAACTGTATCTAATTACAAATAGAATGTGCGAAACCAACAGCTAAATAACAAGCCAATTGTCCACAGCATTGCAGCTGTCTTAAACGATATTATGCCATATCGAAAGCCAAGTTGAGCTTGTAATCTATTTGGTCTTATCTTCAGAAAACAGCACACTTCAAATTTAAATAAAGCAGGCTTATGTTTATCTAAGAAACACGTAAAGGGTCTGTGTTAAGTTGACCCGCGTCGACTAAGAATTGAAACTTGTAAAAAAAAGAAGTATTTTGGGGCGATTTACTAATAGTTCTTCCCCCAATTTTGTAACAGTTTCACTGTAATGGAACGCTCGTTATGAGCAAATTTTATTTTCTATTAAGAAATTTTGTCCATTAAAAATTGGTTTTAATTTAAATATAAACACCTATTGCATTATAACCAAAAAAATGCTAGTTGTGAAAATTAAAATTTGTCAAAAAAACCATTCTAAATATTATAATCGCACACACTGTTCAAAAATATATTGTACTTTGGAACCACTATCAAGTTACTCAGGTTACTCACTCCACTTTTTAGGATTTCTAAGATATAAACCATATTACGTCTTCTCTAAAATTATAATCAAATGGTTTCACTTATTATATTTATGAATAATATTATATAGAAAAAAGTTTAAGTTTTTAAAATTTTTTAATAGTTTAATTTCAAGAAATAACTATAAACTTTATAAGTTATTTGATGTACCATATAAAACATTATGAGAAAGTATTACATAACTCTTATAAATGAGAGTATTACGTTGTGGTTTCCTAATATAAATATTAACTTTCAATATCCAGAACACAGAAAGCAGCGGTGAATTTTCGCCGGCAGTGAAGGCGACATGCAAGACCGGCGTTATGTCAATCAATATCGAGTTTAACCAACCATTCATCGGGATAGCACACGCTCGAGAGTACAGGTAATAAAATAAATACATAACTATTCATTATTCGTCATTAACATTAAAAAAAATATCAGATGAATCAATTATATTGAAACCTCGGAAAGAAAGGTTTGACTGTCGTGGTTTGAATACTTCGATATTACTATGCATTGTATCGGTACATTTTTATATTTGTATTCTACATGTCCTTTAGTTTTAAAATTTATGTATTTTATTGTGTTCATTTTACAGAACGCCTGCTTGTATGGCAACGGGTAACGGCAGCGAATCTCTGAACTTCGACATTAGTTTAATGGCCACGCCGGGCTCTCCAGATTACTGCGGTGTCTTCTGGAATAATGTTAGTATATTACAATATTTACATTTCTATTTACATAATTGAGATCATATTTTAAAATTAAGCTTTTATTTTGTTGTAAACATAAAGGTTTTCTTTGACACTGAAAAGTCTCATGATTTCTTGTATTTAGGCGAGTATTACACATTTGAATTTAATTGAAAGTAAATTTTAGGGGTTTCATCGCGTTTATCAAATTTATTTTATACAATACCGATTACATTAAATGAAAATTTATCAAAAAATTTAATTAACACGGTCTATAAAATTTAGTTTTAAACTGAAAAGTCTGTATAGTTAAATACTCAAGAAAATGAAAACTTGTGAAAATTAACAACCGTGTAACGAATTAAGTATTAATAAGCCCGGATATTTATAGAGGAAAAACGTTATTTGGTAGTAACCACTTCTATCCTAACTACTTATCATTATTTACACAGGTTCATTTCATCAAATTACTTTAAATATAAACTTTCATAATTATTATGTGCTGTTTTACTTCATGTTGTAACTGTAATTTGTTTTATGAATTTTCGCAGCGTACGGAGGAGCGGTCGCTGCCGCTAGCGGTTCGCGTGCACAGGACCTTGGAATTGGCAGATGACAAATTCTACGTCATAACTTGTGGCAAAACTGGATTTAAAAATTCTAGGCAAGTAGCTAGTTTATAGGATTGAAACTTTAAAAGATTATAAAAAAATACGGTACGTATACACAATTGTCACATCGAATTGTCCGTGTCTTCGCATACATTTATGTGACTTCAAAGTTTCAATGATATCTAAACTTGTTTTTGGTTTTAACAAGTTATTTTCTTATTTCACGAGTATAGAGGGCAGTTTTAAAATGATCATATCTTTTTGATATTTTTTACGAGTGGGATGAGTTTTGGAAGCATTGCTTGATTAAAGGAAAACCAGGAAACTTATCTGAAGTGATGAATTCGCTGTGGTGTGGTGCTTTTGATCTTTCACTGACCAACGAAATCTTTGTCCTTAGTTTCATCTTCTTTAATTGAACGTTTTTACTCCATAAGTTGTAAGTCTTGTACGGTTGCCATTTTATATCTGCGCAGATGTTAATGTGGCTTTAAAGGTTTATTGAAACAAAAACTTGTTTTATAACAATTTTATTTATTAAGTTTTAACATAGTTCCATGCACGTGATCGCTCTCTCGCGTAATTATTTTGTACATTGATGTAGGTAGGACGAACGCAAATAAAATAACAAAAAAAGTTGTGACGTGACTACCGACAATCGTCGGTTCGCTTAAACATGTCGATACTTTCTTTACCGGTAAACGGAATATACTTTTTATAAGACAGTTAAGATGTTTTAATACTGATTGAAACCCAAATGATGATGGTAGCTAAACTCTATCGCTTGTGTAACTCAAACCGACCCTCCACATAAACAATTTTACATTGACAAACTACTACTACGCTCGATAAACATATTTTGGTAATCCAATTATGTAATGCTGATGTTTTATTTTTATTCCTTCACAGAAATGAAACATCGACAGTATCCCTTCGAGTATTAGACGACAATGGACGTAAAGTATTTAACGCTGCATTCGGTCTCCATTACACTCTGCGTGCTGAAATTAGTAAATCAGATGGTATGTTCATTAAAACTGACAACATTTATGTAACGATATCAATTTTTATACACAAATATAAAAATAACGAAATATTTTAAAGTATCTTTTTATAAACAAAAATATCCGATGTGTCTTATTCATACCATAAATTTCCATGGTTTTAGGGATCAGTCAGTGTTTATCTAAGTTTTTGGTGAAAGAGATAATAAGAAGTGTATACAGACAATAAGTTAAATGAACAAATTATACAGTTCCGTTAAAATATCCATCATAAACATAAACAAAGTGTTTATTACCGTTTATGATGCAGCTGTAGCAGAGAGACTCGAGCCCTCTTCATAAGGAGAGAGAGACAAGTCCAATTATCCACTACGTTGTTAGGCAAATGCGTTCTTGAGGACATCGGAACCCAAGAGACGGTTTCTTTAGTTAAAACTCAGTGAGGATCGAACCTGTGCCTCTTTTATTCATATGGCTCACTTCCAAACTGCAGCTATGCACTTCAGTTCCATTGATATAATATAATTATTCTCCAACATGCACCAGTCTTTAAATTCTTACCACTTGGTTAAGAATTGTGTGGCCCTAAACTTAGCTGTGTGTACTTTACAGGACTTCACGGAATTAGAATGAAAAATTGTTTCGCATTTAATATGCGGAATAACACCGTTGAACTGTTGGATCAAAGAGGGTAAGAGAAGATCTTAAATGTATGTTATATTTTTAAACATCAATCACAAAATCTTTTCACTAACATTTAACCACAATAACAAAGCTCATATCATTTGTTCGTTGAATTTGAGGATAAAGGAACAAAATCCTATTAACAAAAAATTACTAAATTTCTTTTATATTATTTCTCGTTCTTTAATTATAAGGTTCAACCCTTTTTTTATTACCAAATGAAATGAAAATGTTTAGTAGATGAAAAACTTTATATTAAAAATTGGTTACCGTATGGTTCTTATAATCGATATAAATGTTTTTCCTTTCACTCTTTATAGGTGTCCAATTAGTCAAAGAGTCGTTGTTAAGAATGACAACGGAGCAGCGGAATTATCGATAGCATCGATGTTCCGGTTTCCCGGTTCATCTCAAGTCAACTTTCAATGTGACATCGGCGTATGTAAAGGTAAATCAATTTTGATTAAATTTATTTTTATCTTACAAAATTTTATTAGTCTATTGCTAACGAAAAAGCAACAATCTTGATCATTAAATTTCTAAATACACAAATCCTTTTGGTACTTGTACAAATTTAAGGTTTTGTTATAACTTCCGAATGTCATGGGGTAACAATTGTACAACAATGTCCAAAATGTGATGAACTTATGATAATTTATGTGTATAAAAAGCGTAAACGAACTCAAAGTTGTAGTGAATTAATATAATTTATTGGACATTGGTCTATTAACCCATTTACAATGGATAATTAAAAAATATATAACATTGACTTTGTTTCCACGTCTGAAGTAATGAAGGAATTTTAACGGGCAGTTTTGTAACAATATAAAAATTAGAGGTTTTTTATAGGAAGTTGCGCTCTAATTGATTGCACAAGTGACGGCAGTTCGGACGGGCTTGATGAAGAAGGTAGCTTTACAGCTTCCACCAGCGTGTTCGTGTTGGACCCTAACGAGAGTAACGGTAATGTATTTTCCGTTAGTTTTTATAAATAACTGCCTAAAAATAATAACGATAAGCACAATAAATAATCGTTACCTAATATTAAACTAATAAAAAGTCTATCTTCTTTCGATTTCAATATACATTAACTATAATAAGTAAGACACCTATGAAACAGTAAATATATAGATGTTTCTGATGAAATAAAATATTATTGGTATAATAGCCCGTATCAATTCATGAGTAGTGAACATTTGACCTTTTGACGGGTCTAATTTTGTATAATGCTATAGAATTTAAATATTAACGCTGCATTTGTATCCTATTATGTATTCGGTCTTTTTTATAACAGGACTCAAATAACATGACATATTTTTATGGCAATTGCAGCTCTGACTTGCTCTGACGGTGTGCGGCCTCTGTGGCTGCTATACCTCGCCATCGCGCTTGGAGTGATGTTCCTAGTTATGTTACTTATCAACTGCTTCCTCTGCACTGCTATGACTTGCTCATGTGCAAGGACTGATGTAAGTGTAATATAAAATAAACACGTATTAAATATTAAATAATTGCAAAGATTCATCGAAAACAAAAAGTCTGGTAAATTATGGAGCAGCCAGAAAAAAAATAAAAAGGCAAATTCCGTGTTATCCCAAAAAAATTAAGCCAATATGCCATCAACATTTATTAATACTCTAAAATGAATCAAAAAGAAATAAAATCAATAAAGAAAGAAAATCGTGCAAAATGCCGTTTAGATTATAATATTATTAAATATAGTTTGTAATCCATTAAGGAATATATATTTTTATTATCTATAAATATTAGCAATAAAATATTGGCTGATCCACGTTAATAAGCTTTTAAGTGTACGGTTGACAAGATTACTTGAAACATGGCGGACGAATTGACCACGCAGACAATTTTTAAGGGATTTGTATTCTTTTATTTTGTACGTCTACACATGACATTGGCTCACGCACAAACCGTGCTCATGCCATCAATTGAGAAAAAGAAGTTTACGGTTCTAAAATCTGTCAAAACACGGTTGCGAGTCAATGGTAGCAATTTCAGATTATTAAACACTATATAAAAGTGAAATAAGTGAGCAACCTGTCCTCGTCTTTCTGAATCGCAGCATTTTTTACTATTTCGCAGTGGTAAATATGTACAATAACGTTCTTCTTTCAGGTCATAGAGAAGGATCCATCAGTTGTAGAAGATTATGATCCATATCGCAGCTGGCACGGTAGCCAATACGGTAGTAGATACCCTACATCTACCATACACTCGGCAAGGTACAACTAATTAGACAGTCAAAAACTCTTCATACTAGACATAAATTTTTTGTATTTTTCTGTAATACTCATAATATTGTTTTTAGATCCGTGTCTGACAACAGCGATCACTATGCGATAGTACAATCAAGACCGGGCAGCAGGCATTCCGGCATGCACAGAAATAGACATTAATTGGTAAACAAAATTATATTCAATATATGTATTAGCTTCATCAGTTAAAGAATTAATTAATATTTGTTCCATTTCCGTTTCATACATTAAATTAAATTGTTACGAAAGTTTCATAATACTTGTTTTTCTTTCAGGTAATCTTAAATTTGCTGTAGCAATATTATTTTATTCGAAAATTTTAAAAATGGCATCGGTATATATTGAGTTATAGTTAATTTTTAATTGAGTTCGAAAAAATATGATAAAAGTTCTCTTACCTCGTAATATTTTTGTAAATTTCTGTATAATTTTTTTAGAACACATTCACAAATTATTTGCAATGTTTTTTTTCCACGAGGCGACGACACGAGCAAGGCGTTCTAATATAACGCTTCATACATCATTTTCATTTAATATAACATTGTGCCATTTACTTCCTATCCAGAAGATGTTAAAACGTTTTAGTAGTTTTCATTTTCTTATGTCAAACTGGTATTAATTGAACCAACTTTCGTAATTATTGTAAAAATTATTACTGAATAAATGCAACGAATCCGTCCAAATTCTTTTGTATCCTATCGTTGAATATATTTCCATAAATACCTACAAAAATACAAATTAGATTTATATTAAGAACATTTATGTTATGAATAGTTAGTGATTTGTATAAAACTGGTACTATGAATTGTCTAATTAAAAAAATTATATTTTTACCTAGATTATGATTTATGCACTTTAAAGAATTATCTACCATCTTGCACTATTCTGATTTTACCTTGTTAGAACTTATAAAATTAATATAAGATATTATAATTTTATGTAATAATTTAATGTGATATTTGTATACTTACATAACTTATATGAGAAAATAAATCCGTTTAATAAAACGCTTATAGACCAATATGTACTGAAATTCTAGAATTTATTATTGTAATACATAACGTTAGTTGTGAGAAACGAAGTAGATCGAAATAAATAACAAATATGAACAAAAAAAACTACAAATCCAACAAAATTGCTTTTATCCAAGTGTTTGTAATATATAAAAATGCATATAACGTGACCGACAAATATTTAACTAAACATTTGATGTGTGTAATTTAAGTATGTTTTTTTAATTTTTAATGGATTGTAAGTTCTTACTAGATTGATTATAATCGTACCACATCATCAATAACTTAACGAAAACTTACTTGAAAATTATAGACCAGCAATGTTCTACTAATTAACGGACTTATGTTCTACTAATTGTCGAAAATAGATTTTTTGGTTTTCTTAAATATTTCATCAGCAGCATTCACTAAAGGTAGCTATGGGTAGATAGAATTCTTAAAAGTTGCTCATAAAACAATCATTTCGTTTCGTTTTCTGGACACAAGATAAACATTTTAGTCATAGCATATACGCATTTTATTTTAAGTTTATATGTACTTAGGTAAGTAATATTCGTATTATAATTACCGCTAATTAGTTATGCGACACTTTATGTAATAAATTAAAATTGGGTTTATCAAAACCTTATAACACCGCCCTGTATTTTATTTTTGTTCATTAAAATCAGTTGTGTTAGCTTGCGGTAGTAATTTAGGTGATCGTGAATACGTTTGTCAAATAATATTACACTACTTCTTACTGTGTATATGCTGTTAGGTCTCTGTTATCGCCTTCTAGGTAGGTACTGCCGCAACGTCTTATTCTGCTGACAATTAGTATTGTACAAACATTACTAACCCAGTTTTAGCAGCGCTCTGATTAGCCAAGTTACTAGATTAATGAGACAAGTTATATCTCAAGGTGACGAGGACAATGTGGCGTAATGAATATCATCCTAACAGAAGCAGTAACGAGGACAATGTGGCGTAGTCAATATCATACTAACAGGCGCCGCATCGTTATGGCCAATAGTATTACTTATTATTCTATGAACGTCAGGTTTGTCTAGTCGCTTCATAAAAAAATGAATACAAAACAAGAAATTCCCTGATTAGACTGTTTGCTAAAATGCCGAAGCTATTTGAAAACTTAGTACAAACTTGTTAAAATGGTCAAAATAAAGAACAAATGCTCATAGAATATGTATATTTTGAGTTTCAATGAAGAAATTTGATTATTAAATAAAAAACATTAAATTGTGACACATCCTGCATTAATTACAAATTCCATTTATTTAAATATGTAAATACAAATTCCATTTATTTAGATATGTACATACTGCATTTAATTTTCTGCTTCGTTTACTTCCAAAGAATTACTTTTAAATGTGTCATGATAAAAGACGAAAATACAGAGCGGAGAATAGACAATACACATTTTTTTCAATTGCATTATACATTGTTTAAAAATTGAATAAAATTTATCTTACTAAACTAAATGCACACGAGAAACCGGTGTTAAAGTTTTTTTAATTTTCCCGTTTCAAAGTTCCTATTCATTAGACTAATTTTTCAATCATCAGCTTCACCATCTCAACCGATGGATATCCGCAGCTGGATTTACACTATATCATTCAAACATTGCAATTTGCCACATTTCTCCTGATAGATGAACAGTAAGAGCAGCCGCAAGAAGTTTTCTCAGCATTTGATGGAAAGTATTGGGAACGCTTATATCCTGCATTGGTAAGATAAGTCTGACGATGAAATTTTGATAAAATTGTCTAATTCAAAATAATTATACACAAAAACTAACTACAGGCACTGCTAAAAAGAAAATGTGTTTAATATGGAAATAAGTAAAAACTTTATAACTTCAAAATTGTAACGATCAAATCGTTTTGGACAGGAAATTATATTTACTAAAAAAATCAAAAAGAAAGGAAAACAGATAACCGAAAACCGTTGGATTAAGTATCCATGGTGGTGTAGGTATTTCTTACCTTTTTCAGATACTTTTTATTTTACCTAAAAATTATGTAACGGTGTACTATTAAATAAAACAAAACTACATTATTCCCCATTTTCCTGACTTTTAAAATAAGTTATATTTTGCTATACAATATTTCGTAATTTGCTTAATATTTATATATCATACAATACAGAGAAAATATGAACCATCTATATGCAAAAAAGTTAATCCTTTTATCATCAAATTTTTAAAAGATATTAAAAAATTATTTTTATTATCGAATTATATATTTAGCAGAAAATTTTGATTTCCGGCAGTACTATGTAATATGTAAAAAACTATGAAAGCAACAATTACAGTGCAATTATATTGCAATTATTAAATATCGTGTAACTGCCGTTCTCCTTTAATGTCAATGACAATGGCTTTTATTTCTTTTTGTTGAAAAATAAATAAAAAGGTACCGTGACATACGACTAGACAATTTTATTTTTTAAACTTTTCACTGTACATCTACAAGAAAATAAATCAACAATCATTGAAACAGACATATATGGCACTGGAATTTCTGCGTGATTTAAATATACAATGTCAAGGTGATATTTCCTTTTTTTTCTTCTCTACTTCTGCTGTATTCTGGGAATTGGTTTTTTTTATCGATCAATAAATAATATTAGAGCGAAAAATATTCTGAATGAAATGTCATGACTACACCGATATAAGTGCGTCAACTATTTCAGCTGGAATCCAGTCATTATCAGTTATATTTTTTTCCTGCAACGAAGTGTAAGGTAGTTATAGTTTTATAGTAATAACAGTAAAGCCTTAATCGTATGCGTAGTCATAAAGTTCAATCTTTATTGTTTTGCTTCGCTTCAAGTAAAGTGCTGGTAACTTTCTCGAACAGTGACCGTTTGTATATGCGGGGCTGTTCCCCGATGAAGTGCGGGTAGTGGATGAATGGTGGGTCAAAGAAGAGTGCACCATCTTCGTACCGGATTGGCTGAAATAAAATAAAACAGTCTAATTATTAAAAACGTCATAGTTAAAGCTTGAAATTAATATTTTATAAGAACCATTGAAATAAACCATAACAACTACTTCGGAGACTCCGTGGCGCCTCACACGGAGATTTGTAGTTGGATTCCAGGGCTTCATTTTGTGAACTTAGATTGATACCAATACACTATAACAGCATTGCAACACATGAGAGCTAGAGTATTTCGGAAGAGAAAGTCTCATTATCAAAATACGTCATATGTAATTGAGGTCAAGCGTCAGCCTTTTATAGATATAGGGAAAAAAATTGAAGCGATGTGTTGGCAAATGATACTGATTGGCTAACGTATTGTGGACAGTCGTCTCAATGTTTCGCGTCGGATTACAAGATACATCGAGTAAACGGAACGCATTTAAAGTCTTTCTCTTCATAACCTTGGGTGTCTTAAAGACAGAAATAAACGTGAAACTACCTACTTACGAACACTTGAAATTTAGCTGATCAGATACTTTTTAATTTATATTATAATGAAAAGATGTGATATTTAAGGAAATATACATAATATATAACGATTTATTTTAGTGTAAACAAACGGGCAAATCGGATATGTTGACGTTCAGCCAAAAATGTAGGGTCTTTAAGCGCAAAAATATTTCTTATAACTAAATTCTTTTAATATTAATTCGTTCAGACATAACTGATTCTAAGTTAACCTAATAATACAGTGTATTTTTATATATTATATTTTGTAATGATTGATTTATAATGATAGATATTTATGTTGATAATACTTCATACTCATTGTTTACGCTAATAGCGTTATTATGTATAACAAAATATTTTTAAATATATTACAAACGTTATTTAGATATTTATTACAACTTCACAAACATTAACTAAACGATTCGAAAGTATTCATTTCGTTTATCATCATTCGCTACCGGAGCGAAATCGTTACATAAACGATCGATACCAAACTCCCACGTACTGAGATAACCGTGCGTTGGGAGTCTCGCTGACGTCAGCAGAAGCCCCTTTTTTTTTAATTTTTTATCTTTATTTATTATAGAGGGTTTTATTACAAAAAATATGTCACCCTCATAGGAGCGTTACAAAATTATCTTATACTAAATTTATTTTATTCATGTACATTATAATTTAGGGATTGCTTTCTTGATTAGATCAAACATTAATCTAGCTTTCCTCGACAATGGAAAGGCTAAAATACTATTTACTATACCTACAGAAAGGCCGTTTATATTGATCAGTTGTCTCAATGTTTCAGTCCGAACACATTCCAAAAGGATATGGTGGGCATCCTCCACCACTCCACAGATTGTACAATTCGGTGTTGATGTTTTTCCCATTAGATATGTAAATTTCCCTAATGGAATGTGCCCGGAGCGGAGCCTTAAGGCCGTGACAGTATCTCTTCTACTTATTTCAATCTGTACAAACCAGGAAATACTGAGCACATGAGGTTGGACTGTTCTGTACCAAATGCCTTTCGATAATGATCTGACGTCGAAATATTCTTTCTGCGCCTTTTGACATTTTTTTTTTACAAGATAAATAAAATCGGCGAAATGTGGGATAATGCTGCATGGACCAGCCTCAATGGAGGCTTCTTTTGCTAACTGGTCTACAAACTCGTTGCCTGCGATCCCTATGTGAGATGGAATCCATTGCAACACAATTTTTTTATTCTGCTTCATTAGTTTTAAAATGGTTTCAAGTATGACATAGGCAATAGGACAGCCTCTAAATCTGGGAGTACAACAATGTGTCAAATGTTGTAAGCTGCTTCGTGAATCAGTTAATAAAATTATGTTTTGTTTTTCTAATGAGATCATATAGGACAATGCTTTGGAAATAGCTACTAACTCTGCATGCATAATTGAGATTTTATCGCTAATTTTAAATTTAACCGAATAGTTTCTTTGTGGATCTAAGATAGCAAGTCCTATGCCTTTGTCACCTTTAGATGCATCAGAAAATATTCTATAAAATCCTGAAAATGACTCTGATAAGTATTTTAAGTAAATAGTTTTAAGATCCTGTTCTTGGTATAAATTTTTGGCATTATTAATCGAAGGTACGAAAGGTTTGATAGCATTGGTTAAATCTATATAACTGACCCATATTGTCAGGGAAAACATTTCTAATTTTTCGCGCTTAGAAACAGTGAATGACTTAAGGTACTCATTCAGAGTTACCAAAAGAGGTTTATTTTTACGACGCCAGTATGAATTCTGTAAATAATTCGACAGGTTATCTATTAAAATGCAGAAGCCCCTTGACGTTAACGTTGAATACCAATAAATACATTTATTACGTCAAGCCTACAAATTCTCTGTAGAGCAATAACATATATACATTAATTTGAACATAACTAATTTAATCAAAATGTTGAAGTGCACGAGATTATTGAGTAAAAATGTTGAAATCACTTTGTAAAAGTTTGTTAAAATTCGACCCCATTCTCAGCGATGTTTTGAAAAGAATCACGTGTGAAATACGAATTTAACTATACGTGCACTGGCACGTGGTTTATACGTTCTTCACAAAGTTGGCAGTAAGTAGTTTTAAATGCAGGCACTACATGCCAGACGTGTTAGCTGTACTAATTGCCTCAATTGAACAAGCGGGTCGAGACGAGAATTAAAGTATAGCCATATTAAAGCGGTCAAACCAACATATGTTGTATAATGTGTCCATAGTATAACAACATATATATTGCAATGAGATCCCGCTGAGAGCGAGCTGAGATTGTTAGGACTTACCCCGACATATAGCTGAACAGAACACACATAGTAAAGGCTACCTTTGTTTTAATCGTTTTTAAAGATCGCTTTAAAAAATTACCTTAAAGTTATAAACCAATTGTCATCCAATTTTAAAAATTTCATTAGCGTTTAATGAAAAGTATTTTAAGTTTCCTACGACACAATTTTTTTGTATGTTAACACTAGACCTGTATTTTACACAAGTGGCAATTAAATGTTGGTGAATCGTGTTCGCCGAGAATACACCGGCTCTCATATGTTGACTGCCGGAACACAGTATCGCAATAACAGCAGATTTACACTAGGAGAGTAGTAACTAGCCAGGCGTGTTTGAAAAATTCCTGACTTAAACACACTCTACAAAATGTGGCCCCGGAATAGAACTACGAACCTCGATATTACTACACAAGTTGTTAACCACAGCGTCTCGGAGGTAGATTGTAATAATGTAATGACAAGTGTATAATGCAGGAAATAGTTTACTGCCGATACAGGTTAACAATATGGTGATGATTCATTAGATTATTACACATACGCGTTATCATATTTCAGAAATAACTTATAGACCATGCTACTTGAACAAAACTGATAAATAAAATTTAAGTGTGTGTAATATCTAAATTAGTTTACATTTTTAACTTCATAAAAATGTTTACGGTTCTAACACTAAAACGCTAATATTAAAAATGTACTCTTTCTGTCTGTTTCTGTTTATTCCACGAATCTGCAGAACCGCCTTGGAAAGGTTCTTAAATTCTCTAAATTATCTTACTCACTTTTAAGTATGTATTCAAAAATAAAACTAATATTACATTATAATAAATGTATGTATGATAATGCAACATCTACAGTGTTCTAGCTGGTCCTCGGAACCTTCTCCCCTGAAGTGTTAAATTAATCACACTGACCAAGTGCGAGTTGGCGGAAGTCACGTCAACAAAACTTCTTGGAACTTCACGGCTTTTCTTGAGTGATTCAAGACGTTTAGCGCGTACAATCTACTTACCATGCTATCATAGCTTGTACAGCAGAACTTATGTAAGTAATATTAAACAATTACCTCTAGTTTGAAGTTGAGTATGCGGGCGGATGTCTGGTGAGGAGGAACAGTTACGATGCGTTGCGCCGGGTAGTGTCCCACGTGACTAGCGGTTATCTCGTACCGTCCGGGCGTCAGTAGCCGGTAGTAATCGCCATACGCTCCTATATACAAAAATTTAAACTTTTACTTAATTATCCTTTTAACTATCATTAAATTTACAAGCTGTAAAGGAATTCAATGTTTCGCAATATAATTAAAAGTTTGAGCGTAATAAACTACATAATATTTTTCTCGTTTCTACTCAGTATCACAAAGTAGATAATATCAGTATTCATATAATCAGAGAATATAATTTTATGTTTTTGTTTTTACTATCCTTTATTTCTTTCTATTCTTATACTAACTTATCTCTTTTGGTCTATTTAACATACATTTCACCTATTAGTTCTATCGCTCAAGTTTGATTTACTTATCCTTTAATGTGGTTTCATTAGTGACGCCTCTATTGGATTGTCAGTCCTCTTATAACATGTCATAAGCTTAAGATAACGTTATTTTAGCCCTTGTATCTGTTCTGGTCCATTTTTTTTATAATACTAAAATAATTTAATTATACAACAGCAAACATAAAAACGACAATGTAATAGAAAAATTATTTACACAATTTAGTCTCGCCTTACAATTTGAAATGTAATGAAATTTAACCGTGAAAGGTCGTGAGATAATAAACAATACGCTAAACGCTGTCTCTATATGTAATACTACATATAACTACATTTTGATCTGCAAAAACTTCTCTAGTTACAGCGCCCTTCAAATCGTAACAGAATAATATTTGCATAACACGGGCGGCAGAAATAAAAGCTACGGTTGTTACCTACTCACAAGGTCTCCGGCCAACATTCATTAAAAATACATAACCGGACAATAAAAATAATACACATAGATTTAAGTTTGGTATTAACTTATTTGATGATGCGATGTCCATGAAATTGAAGTATGAGTCATGAATGATTTAAAGTTAAATTATATAACGAGAACAATTCAGATAGACTAAGATTTCTTTAAGTTCTTTGTATTTGGATTAAAAATTAAAAACAATAACAAGATTCCTATTGTTATTCAAATGTTTGTGGTGAAATAAGAGATACTTATAAGAAAATGAAAACAATAAATAACGAGGTACGATGAGTCAACACACAAGGAATCAAACGTATAGTGAAAATGCTCATAATTGTTTGAAGCGAACGCAAACAGCCAGTAGCTGTTTGTTCCCAGGACAAAACAATGACATAGTTTATATAACACTCCGGTGAGTGATAATCGTTTTCGATGATACAAGTTGTACCGATTATGTAACACGAAAATATTGTATGCTAAAAATTACGGATTTTACAAATTTATTGTTTATCTGGAATTAAATATATTGGAAAAACTAATGGAAAATATATCATAGATAACAATGTCTATTTATAAATACAACAACACGGTATTTTTGGGGAGAGGCCTATGTCCAGCAGTAGACGTTTACCGGCTGGTGATATTGATGATAATAAATAACAACTACCCACTTAAATTTCCCACCGTTTTGTTCTCCTAGGCCTCGTCCCCAAAAAAAGTCAAGGCTGTTAACCCACCACGCAGGCCAAGTTTTGGTTGGCGGGTATAATGAATCTATATTCTCATATAAAAATCTAGCCTAACTTTATGCGTATGCTTAAAAAAAGTTACATATATAAAAAATGTGTGCGTGTACTAGCGTACACTCGTAAGAAGTGAAACTTCTTTATGACGTTATTTTTCAAAAAATAATTTACTATATGCAACTTCACAGAAATTGGTTAAATAAACTTAAATTAGATAAAGTTTAATAAAAGGCTTTTAAAACTTGAAAAATAAATAACATGATCACGCCCACGTGTTGGTGTTTTGAAAAATGCAATCAAAAACTGAGGTTGACTTTGAATATTTTAGAAAAATAAATACCACAATAAACATTCAAGTATTAGAAAAAATTGATACCATAATTACACCCACGTGTTAGTGTATTGAAAAATACAATCAAAAACTGAGGTTAATTTTAAATAACGTGGAAAAAAAATACCATAATTACACCTAAGTATTAGAAAAAGATGTAATTACTTACTTTTTTTAGAAATTCACTGGAATTAGAATTAAAATAAACCCTTTGATTTTGCTGATCACTTCAATATAACATATATATATATTTATCACGTCACTATAGAGCGTTGGGAAAAACAAATTTTTTTTCTGTAAATCAGTAATAAGCCTATCCAAGTGTAATTTATATATATCATAACATAATACCTATATCATAACATATAGTATATTATAACATAACAATAACGTCAAACTAAAAGCCTTTTTTAATCATGCTATATAAATAAAGTATAAAATACATACCCGAAGTGACGTCATGCCGAATGGGTTTGGGTGTATGTCCAGTTATATTGACTACTGATATTATTGCATTATCTAAGAACCCAGTGTCATCACTGACGATTCCTTTTATACCAACATGTGCCTTCCATAAGTAAGCCAGCAGAGCCTCGCGATTTCTATTCCATTCATTTTCTAACTCACTTTCCAACGGATACTTCTTGCAGCCTAATTCAAGAGTTATTTCGAAAGCATTTGTCGCTAGATAGTTGAAATCTTGCATTCCTTAAACAAAAATGACGAAAATAAATTAACATTAAATATACATCGTCACTGTCTTCTGGCTGTCAAGATATTGAGAGCTAGTGTATTATGAGCGAGCACATTCGCCATCTAAGCCCTCATTGTCACAATCACATATGAAATAGAGGTCAAGCATTAGGCTGTTTAAGAATAAAAAAACTTGTTATACGTTCACAATAACATTTATCCCATAAAAAAAATAACAAAGCTCTTGAAAAATCTATTAATAACTCATTAATAACCCATCCGATCAGGGATTTCTTGAACAAGACTATGATCAGTGTGTGACTGTGATCAGTGACTACACAAATGAAGTTTTAATTTGCATTTCTCATTATGATTACTGCATACTAAATGGATACATATACAGTGGTTATTGGCACTGGCCCTCTCTTTTGTGAGAGAAGGTCCCGAATCCTGGTTGAGGGAATATGGTGAAGGATGTTTATTTATTTACTACTTTATACACTCATCCAACTCTTGAACTTGCAAGGTTGCAACTCGTTTAAAATGAGAACAGAGGTTCTTTGCTATAACATTCTATTATCGTTAGAGCGTAGGTCAAGGTCAACGTGATACAAAATCATTTAGCAGACGCTTGCATTGTCATGTGCAAAATTGGACAGTAGGACTCATTTATGATTAATTATATACATATTACCTAGAACGATTCTCTTGAAAACTAACCTCGTCGATGAATGAAATGGAAACAAAATCTTTTAATGCACATATAGTAAACCACCCTCACATTGTAAATCTACTGCCATAACAACATTACTCTGATCCGGCTGTCGATATATGAAAGACAGTATTCTGGGCGAGTATTATTAACACGGTTTTGTTATCACTCAGTATTAAAAGTAAAACTGTAGTTAAAAATCAGCCTATTGTCTATAAAAAGATTATTTAAACCCACTCTTCTAACTTCATTTATGAAATAAGTAAATCTCACGGGCTGTTGGAATCATTGCATCAGATATAAATATAACTAGGATTGCGATTACAGGCGTGATTGAAAAGAAATTGGACAATACTAAACTTGCCGTTACCGGTTCACATCATGGTTAACGGGTTTCATTTAAATGTCAAATTACGTTGCCAAGCCGTTCTTTATCCCCCTTATCAACTTCCTGCTCCGCAAAGGAAAACAGTTACGGATAACTCTGAATTTGTATTGTTAAAATGGCCGACCTTATTGCTCTAACAAACAATATGTTTTGCTTGCCTGATTAAAGTACATTAATCGAAAACTTCCTACATGATGCGGCAGATGCGGAAAAGTAATAAAATGCACAAGTTGAGGTAGTTAATATTTTAAACTACTGTTCTTATAACTTATGATAGATATTACTTTTCTACCTATATTTTAAAGAAAGCATGAAATCGCATTTACTGTTCTACGGCTCTATATGGATAAATTATTACAATTAGGGTTCTTCTTCTTTTAAGTCGTATTTCCTCATGACTGAGGGTCGTGGTCATCATGTTTTTAATAAAACACACGACGACTTTCACGATGAATATATCATGGTAATTTAATAAACGTAAATGCTATTCTATAACGTTTTCATGCCTAGATAATCAAAGCGATGTATAAAAACATCTATTTTGACACTGAATAACAAATACAGAATATTACCGCGTTTCTGTTCTACCAACTGGATTATCTGAAATCGACACGAGCGATGCCGCTAACACAAACAACATATCGTGAAACCATAACAATCATCAGCGAAAAAACAAATACAAAACCGAAATTTATCACCAAATACAAAGTAGTATTATTTCGCAAGAAACTAAATTAATTGAAAATAAAAAAAAGTATAATATTTTTGGCAATAAAATCCAATACCTTGTTGCATACTTGTTTTCAATAAAAAACGTACTTACAATAAGCAAATTAGTCGCCCATCTCATTCTCAAAAATAAACGTTAAATTTAAAAAAAACCAACGATGGCAATTGTTAATGAAATATTTGTTACAAACCTCCTTTAAGACTGTACCAAGCAGCACCATTGGTAACGCCGCCTTGTTTACCGAAATTGTATGCCGTGGACTCGTCACGACTGTTGATGTGACAGCCAGGCCGGTTCACCGACGCCATATCTGCGTGGGCACTCGCGTAAGCCATGGCCAGTTCCCTTCGTAAACAAAATTCCTTTTATTATAACCCATAGAAATTATTATTCAACTGCCTCCGTGGCGCAGTAGCTATTCGCCTGCTTAGTAACACGGAGGTCCCTAGTTGGATCTGGATCCATGTTTTGGAGTTTGGTTAGTGATACAGTAAGACTAGATGTTAAATCTCGCCACTATATTGCGACATAAATAAGTCCTGCATTGATGCCAACCAAGGCTATATTCAGCAACACATCTACCTCCTGTAAAGGTACTTCCTACATAAAATAATAAGATTATCATGAATAAAAGAAACAGAAATGGCCCTGATGCCTCACACCTTATATCCTTAATTGTCTATCTATCTTATTTAAATTGGTATTCAATGCACATTATGATATTTAAGGACAAAACTGTACAACATTATTTCAAAGAATTCAAATATTTTGAGTACATATTGATTAAAAGACATTATCACAAATGAACACACCAGTAGTTATTTAAAGACTACTGGTAATACTCATGGCATATGAACTGTAATCAATCTAATTACACATTTTTGATGTCAAGAAAAATTTACAGATTGTGGCCTAAGACAAATAACATCAAATTTCCTGGAAGAAACAAATTTCAAAAACACCTGGATACTCTTATTTAGATTTTGTTAATTAAAAGACATACATAATACAATCAAAAATTAAGGTAGTTATTAAATGTGTTGCATTTAATTTGCGTTTTAGAAAAAGTTTGGTTTGATGAACTGTACCTACAAATTTTTTAAGCATTGCAGCAGCAGCAAGTTACTGCTTATCTATCATTGTTATTTGGTAGTCTTTTCAAGGTTCAGCAGATTCATTAGTGCTGCAGGTTGTTTTTTATTGTACTTAGTAAAATACCTACTACCACATAAATAAATATTATATACTAATTAGTACAATATACAATGAATTATAGGAATTCTCACTTGAAAGTGTCATCATCAGGGCTAGCCGAATACTCTGATGCTAAAGCCCCACTCCTACTCTCGTCATAGGGGTAATTGGCCACTAGATCTCCACCATGCATAGCAGCACTCAATACAAATGGTATAGACATTATCCAACGCATCACTGCACGAGTTTCTGGCTCCAACTGTAAAATCATTCTTATACTGATGAAATAATTCGTGGAATACTTTTTGATCTACTCAATTTTTTTTGGTACCCACATCCCTCAAACATATCAAACTGTTGTTTCTTGTTATATTAAATATGTGCAAAAACTTAAAAACTTACTTGGAAGAAATAATTGCATTATACAATAATATAAATTTTATAAACATCAAAATGGACAATGGAACAAGCCTTTAAAAAAAATATTTCTATTCTTGTCAAAAAACCCTTTCTATTATTACAATTAATAAAAATTGTAGGATAACATTTTTAACATTATTATGTGCAGTATAAAACAGCAACAATATTATAAACATAAAGTTTAACTCTTTTACCGGTGCAGCCAACCTTGTGACATCCTTCAGCAAATGATTGTTATGATTGATGCCAAGACGTTCAAACTCAAATGTTATAGCATCCAAGTCAGGAAAATTCCTGTTCAAGTCAACAGAGTGATTGTTGCCACGTCCAATGAGATAGTCTTGACCACCCTACACATAAAACAACTCCTTTACATAAATTTTATTTTGATGAGTACATACATCACAGTTATAAAAAGTTCTACTAACAAAACTTGTTGAAAGTTGCCAGCCATCAGGATTCATTGATGGTAAAAGATGTATTCTAGTTTTATGAATAAGAGCCTTAATATTGGGATTGTTATTTAAATACTGTTCACACAAATAATCTGCTAAACCAAGTAATAATTCACGTCCGAGAACCTCATTGCCATGTATATTTCCGACATATTTTACTTCTGGTTTATCTGCAAAAAAATTAAGTCACAATGTTTGGTGTCATGTATTACATAAACACTGTTACATTCCCTAAAAACATCAAAAACTTTTCAATAAAAACAGGCAGGTATT
This sequence comes from Byasa hedistus, assembly GCA_029286795.1. NCBI lineage: Eukaryota > Metazoa > Arthropoda > Insecta > Lepidoptera > Papilionidae > Byasa > Byasa hedistus. The sequence continues at coordinate 6,137,347 of JAGSMW010000008.1, forward strand.
TAAACAAAAATATTTAATGTACAAATAAAAAAAAATTTGGAGCATTTTAATTCTTTTTAATATTGTGCAAACACTTACAGGGTTGATGGAATCCAGGAGTTTCAGTAAATTCAATTACATAAAGTGGTACGTTTCTAACAGAAGGTTCAGATAAGGCGTAAATTCTAGTAATGTTTGGGCAATTTTCATGAACCTCTTCCAAAACTAAGGGTAGCTCGTCATTATTATGGTGTTTCCACACGAATTTAGCCGAGACGGAAATAAACAAAGCAAAAAACACACTCCGGTACATCACCATTTTGATTTTAAAGAGAGATTTATTTGCAATAATTTAGTTTGACATAATTTCAACAAACTCATGCAGACCTCAATGATCGCTCTCACTCGACAAATTCTACACTGTATCGATCGTTTTTCCCGCGACATCTACATAATCCAAGGCTGCAACCTAAACGTGACAGTTGTAGCAATTCTGCCAACAGCAGAAAGGATTTTAGTGATGTTTGTGTAAAATCGTTCGAAATATCGACTTAATACAATACAATAAAATATGCTTTTATAATCAATGGACTTTAAATAAATTTAGCTCATGGATTCCGGATCCGCGAGTCATGAGTCTGACGAAGCTAAAAAAGCACTAGATGTATTTAAATAATGCAAAAATATAATTTTCGAGTCTATTTACAAGTAACCACAACATACAGAAAAAAGAGGAAGGATGTCTAAGAAGGTAAGAATTTATTTAAATATCTTTATTTTTACATTAAAATTAAACACAAAGAAATTAACAAACATTTAACGAAAGCAATGCTTCATTACTCTAATTCCGTTTCACGCATGTTTAAAGATTTTGTTACAATTTATGAAGAATATAAATGTTCATACAAATGAATCTTAAATGAATCGTTTGTTTTTATTAGTATAATTATATTTGTTTATGTATTATTTATGTTCCGTTCTGTTCTTTTTCCTTTTTCTCTTTCGTTGTTCTTAACTTCATTTTATTAAAATCATCTTATGTACATGTTGATAATTATATAATCAGATTGCAAATATTATTTACTTTATGGTTTTTTATAATTAAAAATTATTTCAAAAACAAAAAACAAAGATGATATGGCTATACCGAAACCGTAAAATATAAAAACACCCTGAAAGTAAACAAAGTTAATTTATTAAAAAACTAAAATAATTGAAAAATTTTAACACTTTAAGTAATATTAGGAAATAGAGCTAAAAAAAGGTTAATATGGGGATTTAAACTATAAAAGAATCAAAAATGTTGACAAATATTATGAAATAATTAATTAATTTTTAACATGCCAATTAAAATATTATTACTAAAACTCTTTTATAAGGAATAGAAAACTAGCATTAAAATTGTAACTCTGTCTTTAAAACTTTTTATGATCACAGTCCTTTTTTTGAAAAGATAAAATTAACTTACAAAAAAATGTCGTAAAGCAAGCGGCTCAATTTCTACATCCTTTTTTGATCGAGATAATTTTACTTCAAGCTGTACTTGATAATTCAAATGTTGTAAGGCCACCTGCAAAAATAACTTTAGGGAAATATCTTGGTATAAACTAATGTTAACAAATGTTGTATCCACTCATGATGTTAACAGTTTATAAAATCAAGTCTGTTAAGAAAAACAATTTTGGTAATTCAGAGAAATTATCGAAATATATGAGTTGATCAAATATCATTTTTGAAAAATAATTTTATTGACATTTAACCTGAGTCTCCCACGCAAGTATTAGTCCAGATTCATGAAGTCTTCCCAGGAATTGACTTATTTTTTTTGTGTAAGCAGAACTTTTTCGCAACATTACTATACACTGTTCGTAATAAAAATCTTCTTGCATTATTGTTAAATCCAAAACAGCCGTTTCCGTTATGTATTCACCAATAGCATAGTAACCTTGATAATAAAAATATATATTAGTTATTAAAAGTAGTTGCCTGAAATATAAGATAACCTTCATGATTTTTTTTACCTGCAGGAAGTTTTTCTATACTAAATGCCATGGCTCTACTGAAGCTTTTACTTTTTAACTCCTCAGAAGAATAGGTTTGAAATTGACTTACCAATTGTTTGATTAAAGGCTGAAACATTCGTTAATTAAACAATAAAATTTTTCGTTACAAAGAATCAGTTAAATAATTAGTACCGTATTTTTGCTTTTTTCTCTAAATTATCTTACACATATATTTCTTTAGTTTGTAGAAATTACCTCTTGAGAAAGAGTTAATGAGAAAATCCAGGCATCATGAGTTGCACCCCATTCCATTTTTTTATCAACTATATCTTGAATTGTGTCAATTGATTTTTCATACTTTGGCACAGTGAAGGTAGATGCTAATCCACCTCCGTATGCATTGTCCAAAATCAGACCACTGATTAGTAACCATCCGGTAATGCTACGGATTCTCCATGACGCACCGACATCATTTTGCGACTAACATGTTAAAAAAAATAAAACGCCATGATAGTTATAGTTACAACTCCATAGTGTTAAAAAAATATGGCTATGGAGTTGTAACAAAAAAAATAGTTACAAATTTCAGACCCACTTCGCAAGACTTGTGCGATAAAGTACATAAATAGCAAACAAATGCAAAATATTCTTTTGTTTGGAATAACGAAAGGGTAAACTAAGAACATGTACAAAATCTTATGTTCATCTAATATTTTGGTGGGAGGTATAGGCACAGGTTTTTCCGTATCATCACCGAAACATCTTGCACACCTTATCTTTTTGTTTTATATAAAGTGAAGGAATATTAATTATATCTTGTAATATTGTATTCACAGTACATAATAACATCATTAACAGTCCGTTGTAACAACACTGGTTTTTTGCTGATTACCTTGTAGACAAATAGTTTTTGTTATTTGCAAAGCCACATGTTACATTTTGTTGATTCATAGAAAAAATGACATTGTGTTTTGTTTTTGTATGTTCTACTGCATATATTTTTTTTTTATGAACTGCCGAGTCAGTTCTTTTTAGAAACGGAATTTTATATGCTTTTGTATAATTTAGATATGCATTGCCGAAAACAGGTTGAATAGCAAATAAAATTTATAAATGTTTATGTATTTATAGAGACGATAAGTGCCTGTGATCTTTAACCACAAAGCGTTTGTCTACGTTTAAGAGCTTAAACTTTTAAGGAATAATAAAGATCATATTTATTGTTTTAACCATTATTATTCCGCAAAAAAACATAATTCATTAACACCCACAACATCAATCGGGCAAGTTGTGCGAAACTATAATTTTATTGTATATATTATACCGAAAGCATATCAACATCAACTGGTAGACGTACACTGCTGGACATGGGTTTCCTCAAAGATCTTCACACCAATTCGTCCGGCGATCGCCAGATCACCCTTGTGGAGAGTCTTCTAGCACTACAGACTAACATTATTCAAACATAATACAAAAAAATTACACTTCTTACCTGCGTTATCATAATACCGAAAGTGGTAAGAAAAACGTTTTTCCAAGAGCCTCCCTGCGCTATGCCGAGAGCGACTGCGGCGTAAATAAATGTAAAAATTAAGGCAATCCATGTGTAAAGACTAAACGGTAAAAATGGTGTTTCCCAACTTGCCAGCAATCTTCGAAAAATCATACAAATATTTATTACAATGAATACTCAATTAAATTAAATGCTTTCTTATAATACATTTAATACAATGAGTATATGAAACAACTATAATAATAAACGTAAAGTTTTTATTAAATATAAGCAGTAGTATCCAAGTTTCTCTTAATTTTAATTAGTCATTAAATTTTCATACACAATTTGATATTATAAATGATAGTGAAAAATGCAGTGTCCAATTTACCGAATCAAAATAACTTACCTTGGTGCGGGTGCGATACATGTTATACCTGTTCTTATACATGGCGCTGAAAAATCAAGTGCCACAAATTCTTCGTACCAAGAATACAAGGCAGCTAAAATTCGATTAACATATATGTTAATACTTATAATCATAAATAGTATTTGACTGATGGATAACGAAATGTCGGGAAATAATATAACACAACTTACTGATTCCAATATCGGCACGATCTTCTACTAAACTACCAATAATCCCTACGCCAGTCATGTTTTCATATGAGTAAATTTCACCCCATTGGTGCTCATCGTCCCGTACTATTTCCACGGTACAATTAATCCATCTAAAAAAACATAAGAACACAGTAATACATTATAAACTTTTACTGGCATAGTTACAGTATACTTACAGCAAGTCTTTAGGCTTACGATAGATTATCCCTACAGAGTTTTAGTTAATATAAAAAAAATGCCTTTTGTCTTACCACGAAAATTAGCGGACAGAGAAGTATTTTAAGTAAAACACTTTTACATATAAGTATGTATTAGTGCTGTTTTTATTTACTGGACGATTATAACAATAAAATATTTAATTACCGACAAAATTCTTGAATAATTCTCATTTCTATTCCATCTCGTCCTTCAGGAACATGTAAGGGATCTAAATCCAGCAAAACGTAGGGCTTATATGTAAAACAAGACACTTTAACAACTTTTCCATACATGTTTGTCATATCATGCGGAAACAAATTTCTATTAAAGGAAAACTTTTCAACGGAAGAGTTCCAGTGATCTAAGTATAGAGGCTGGTTATGATTAGACAAACCGACATACTGATGAGTAAATAAGTCATATGATTTGCAACATGTTTGATTATTTGACGGCGTTATAATAAGAACATTTGAAACAAAAGATGTCTCCTTCATCTGTAATATTGTCAATAAATTTTCCTTAACATTACTGTGGTAATAAAAAGGCAAAAAAATTATTTTTCTATCGCTTTTTCTTGAATTTCCAACATGAACAGTTTTATCAAAAGACATCATAAATTTTGTTGGTTCTTTCACTTTCACAATGTAATCTAAACAACCAATATTTGAAGCATCTAACAACGCCGCCGTCAGATTTTCTCCTTCGGATCTTATATACACAAAGCTTTGATTGTAAATGAAACGAAATGGTTCATCACAAACGAAGGCAACGCAATATGAACTATCGAAATATTGATTTAAAATAGTCTGAATCAGAATTTCGATCGGTAATAATGTTGATTTTAAAAGTAACATTTCTAAAAATGAATATATTATTTTTAACACTATTAAAGTGAAACGCTGTAAATGCAAGGGTTCTTTAGTGCTGAATGTACAATTGTACAATACAGTTGTGAGCTCTAACAAAACAACTATATTTGGGTTCCATGACCGAAACTTTAATGCGCCATTGAAGTAATCACATAATTTTTTTTTCCAAAAGGGGATAAGACGAGCTTGATTTTTACTTTGTGGTAAATGCCCATAATAATAAAGAGTTTGTTTGTGCTTGTGATCTTAACGTTGAAGAAATTTTATACAGCTTCTTATAGATTGTCCAAGATATTAAGAAAACGAATAGATACAGAAATAAGATTAGACTAAACGATATGCTAAGAGAATCTAGGCGAAATGATAATATCAAATTATAAAGGAGTGCTATTAAAATTTATAGAGAAAGTTGCATAGGATACTGCCAAAAGTAATTACGTGGTAATAACAGATAATTATCTGCATTCGTGACTGGTAGTTTTAAAAAGAGAAAACAAGGGAAGGAGAAAAGAAAAAAAAGAAGTGCTGTATTTATATTACAAAAAATCATGGACAAACAGTGTATTTGCACATTGTTGCAAGCATATGGTAAGATTTCTTTAGTAATGGAAACATTACGTAAAGTGCAAAAGTTCCATATCGTCTGTTATAGTAACAGAACAAAAAATATACTTACTACGGAACCACAATAAATGTGAATTTCTGTGGTTCGTACAACGATTAACTTCACCAACATTTCCTATTCAAAAAAGGACTCAAATAGATGGTAGACATTTATGATCATTGTTTACAGCGATTAACTGCTTCAAAGAACGACGTGTAATTGTAGTGTACAGAGCACATTGATAATATAAAAAGGTAATAATAATTAATATAGATAATATTGTAGTATTTTTTCGTCTTTTGCGCATTTTCGTAATTCTACACTTAGAACACTAATCGGTTAGGTTCTAATAGGTTATAAGATTAATAATAGAAATTTCACCTTTAACCACTAAAAGTCCAAAGTAAAAGTTGTAGAAACCATCAAAACGAGTAGAAACGAGAATAAAATTTTTGAGAAAAAAAATATCTTAGAGACAGCAGTACAAACAGAAAACACTACCGCTAATGGATATTTTATTATTGTTACGCGACAAGACGCACGCGGTCGCTTAGCGCCACCATGTCTACCGCACTCACTAAATCACGATATTTAATGTTATTAATTTGTTTTCCTTAAAAATACACTAAATCGGAATTAATTTTAACAATTTAAAACGTTTTGACCGAACCACTACACTTTAAATTGAAACGTAAATTTAAAAATCAACTATTCATTGCCCAATTTTGGAAAAAAAAAGACTTAAATATACATACTTTAAAAGCTTCAGGGCGTTGCATTTAATTTTTTTACTAAAAGATTACTGTTTTAATAAAAATGTTATTACACTATCCATATACACATGTTTCAATACCAGATTATAAATCTGATATTTGATGATATGTGTTCAAAAAATATGTTAGCAGTTAAACGTTATAACAAAAAAAAAATATTTTTAATCTTTATTACTGAGAGAGACCGGGAAAAGACCTAATTTCTTACGCCAAACAGTAGTGTGCAAACATTACTTAGGGTGTTGTAGAAATTAAAATTACTGGGGTAATGAGGCTTAACATCTCATGCCACAAGGCAACAAACACATTATGATGCAGGATGTATCATGCTAAATAGTGCATTGTTTCGCCAAATAAAATAAAAATATTTTGGTTAACAAAGCAAAAAGAAAGTAATGGATATATAGTTGATATATAGAGATAAATTAATTATATAAGTTCCATTTTAAGTATACTTAATACAACGAAAAGTATCAAAACTGTAGAATCAGTGTATAAGAAAAATTGTATACGTGTGTGGTCGGTTTTTTATTTCATCCAATCCTCCTAAGAACAACACCAGACAAGACGCCGGGCTACTTCACACGGATTACGATATAAACAAACACACAACTTGTAAACATGATTAATATAGATTATAATGAATTTATTAATTATTATATTTTTGTAGCAGCTATTTAAAAGAGGAAAAACTTTGTTAAAAATGTAGATCGATACAATCAAATCAGAACCAGACATACAAATTTCTTCGCAATACCTTTGTCTGGAAGTTATTGTACCCTGTATTTCTATTTACCACGCTGATAGAATACATTCCAACTTTCTGATTATATGTATTGAATTTTTTACATGTTACACATTTTGCTCTTGCAAAATCTACTTCTTATTTAGCATCTACTTTTTGTTATTAAATAGGCTTATATTGAATTCAAAGAGAGCAGGTTGTGTAAACAGTAAGACTATTTTACTGACAAACGCCATCGCGTCGAGCCAATGCGTTATACGATACTTTTGTTGCCCGTTGATTTTTTTCCATCTGTTTATGCCTTTTTAATTAAGGGGATGTTTGGTTAATAAAAACACAACAGCTTATTAACATTTTATCACCAAATAAATAATACAATACCAATTAAACCATAAACATAATTCAATAAAAATGTATTTGTAAAAAAGATGAATAGCAATTATCTTTATTTATTAACTTTAATCTTTCTTCCTCAGCCGAGCACTGGAAATTTCGATTGCTTGGAGCCAATGCTTTATTTCTTCTGGGCATTCTGGTTTATTATCTGCACCGGGGATATCTTTAAGCAAAGTCTCGGCGTCTACATCCAAGAGGTTCTGACGTGATAAAACAACAGCACGTATAAACCCATCACTTGTCGTAATGAACTTCTGCTCTATAAAAAGTGTTTTGTCCTCCCAGTATACCAGCTGCAACAAAAATATAATTATTATTCAGCCCACGTCAAAGCAAAGTCCAACATCAGCAAATTTTTATTTGTTACTGAAACACTGCATTTATTCTAAAGTAAAATTAACATCAACTGTAGATATTTATAACTACTCTTTATTTATTCTAAATTATACAGTAGGAAATAAATAACTATGGTTATAGACACACACGATTCAGGCATTTTGAAGAAAAAGACATCTGGATTTTACTGTCACATAACTTACGATTTGGTTTATTTTTGCATTAATACAAGCTAAACAGCAAGCTATATCTACATATATTTACATATATCTAATTTATTAAACATATTAACTCTTTATCAAAGGTTATTTCAAATGAAGAAAACAAAAATTGTTGTTATTTGTTTACTTAAATAAACTTATGCTTACACTTTATCCTTCAAATAAAACAAAATAGGCAGTGAAGTAACGTAATTATTAATTTCTTTTATCTGTACGCAGATAAAAATAAACCTAATTTGTATTAAAAACGTTTCTTTTGCAAATCGTCTGATCTTCAAACTATAAAAAGGGTTTAGGCATATGGCAACATGTTAAATTACATTTATATTATTTTTTACGCCATGCCATTGCTAAAGCCTAAAAACTGATTTTGTAAGTTTTCATTATGTCTTATAAGTTTGTACAGATATCCCTTATTATTAAAGGGACTATGAATCAATGCTTATAATACGAGACCGTAATGTATTTCAGAAATACGATGTGCGGAACACGGAATTTTGAATTTCTACTAGCAGACTAACTCAGTGTTGAGCAGAAATTAAAGTATGGGTACAAGAAACAAACTTAAAATAATCATAAAAAAAGACTCACCAAAAGGTTTAAAAAAGTGACATGTTTGAATTAAAAAAACCATAATGTAATATTTGCAAAGCAAGTATATGTAATTAAATTATATAATAAAAAAAGTTAACGACGAGAGGTTTACAATGCAAATATGCATTTAATTTTTACCTTAGTTTCAACCTTATATACAGAAAATATTGGAATCGTTCTTCTATAACGAATGCTTGATGCCCCTTGCAGTGCATGTCCGTTAGCTACTTTTATATTAGCATAAATTCCCGTTCTATCATAGAAATGAAATCTGGCAAAGTCAAGCTCGCGGACATAACGGGCGTTGTTCATATGTTTCAAAAATATATCGACGTCTTGCGTTGTACAAAAACCTAGAAAAATTTAATCAAACAATAAATTAGTTTCATATATATGAAGATGTGTACTTATAAGATCAGCGCAGTATATAAATCTTAAAACAGTTAGGTATATTTATAACAAATAGATAAAATTGAATTGAGTAATTGTTAATCTAGAGTTACGAGAAGTACTTGAGTAACGCTCAAGCCATGTACCTGCTTTACAATCCAAAAAAAGTAACAAAAGCGACATTTAAAGAAGGCGGAAAAAACCATGTTAATTAATGAAAACTTTAACAGTTTTGATTTTAAAATAAAATTGTTAAATAAATTTTAACATACAATAGCCGGTAACCTTGATGAATAAACAAATTCAATTGTATTTACATATTATAAAAGGGTACCAAAGGTCAAAGAGTCGTTCAAAACCAATAATTTTTCAATGCACATCGCGAAACCCTTTCCGTGCTCTGTTACTTGTATTTTTTTTGTAATACAACAATTACAAAGTAATTTATTAAAAGCAATAAACATATTACACATTAAAAATCTTACAAAAGAGACAGATGTACAAAGAGTTAATCGTTCTGATGTTTAATAATGGCCCTTGTATTATACTCCGAAGAAAAAGTTAAAAACAAACATAACTCACCGTAAATTGTTGTCGTATCATTTATTCCACATCTCTTTTGAAACAATCTTCCCGTTAATATTGTAAAAGCTATTCTTATAAAATAATTAACATCCCATAATATATACGCCAATGCGACAATAAACGCTATTACACAAAGCATTTTTAAAATTCTATTTATTTAACTTTTGTTGTCTTGACACACGCTGATACATCGAGGAATTTTACTACTTACTGATATTGATGTGCCTTCGGAAAACATACAGCATTGTTATGAAGAAAGCAGTCGTGTACTTGACTTCCGTTCAATACTTCCTCTACATCCTGTAGACGATTGATTGAAACCGCGGAGTGGGGGAACCAGCAAGGGAAGGGGTAACCCGAATCATTTTCGTTCGTAGGACGTTCACATAGCGTTGTGTACTTTCGCCGCGAACGGTCGTTTAGCAAGCGCGTCGCGCTCAAGTATAATAATATTTAATTATAGTAGTTAAAAGTAGTTAAAAAAATAAAAAATAAATATGAACGGATCCAATGAAAAAGATACGGATGAAATCGAAGAGCAGAATTCGGCGGTCGAGAAGAACGCGTCGCCCGTGGAAGGAAGTTCCTCTGAGACTCCTCTTCGAGCGATGAAGACATCGAAGGTCCGAAGAAAAAAAAACGTCGTTCGAGAGTTGCGCCGGACCCCCGTATCGACGAACTATTTAATCAGATAAGTAATCTCACAAATATTGTTATGCACCAACATTATTTATCAGGCAATAGCCATGTCTTACCAACAGCAACTGAACAAGTTGTACAACAAGACGAATTTTTAGTCAATCCCGTAACATTTTCACAAAAACCTTTACAATTGGGTACTTGCAAAACTAATGTCGATGCTAAAAGAATTATTAATCAAGCGGATGAAAAAAGGTTAGCACAATTAATTAACCTTCAACAGTTTAATTCTCCTATGTGGGAACATATTCGTTATAAACCAACCCTAAATGAGATTATTGCCCAACCAGGTTTTTGTAACCTCAAATTAAATGACGAATTGTGCTATTTTAACAAAGGAAAAGATTACTTCGCCTCAACGGAACTTGTCATAGCCGGATTGACAAATGCCGTGTTAAGCCAAAGGGAGTTGCTACAAGCGGAATTACAGGAGATTGTTAACTGGGCACACAAAAATCCATCGGAATTGAAACAAGAAAATCTGTTTAATAAACTTACTGAAGCTTTTGGCACTTCATCACCGTCACATAAATTGTTTGAACAAACTTTGCAAGTCCTATGCGGCAAAAGAACCGAATGCATAGAATCTAGGCGCCAAAGATTAATTTCAGAAATTCCCGACAAAAATTTTAAAATTGCTCTTTCAGGTATACCCCCAAGTGAGGAATTTTTATTCGACAAACCAAAATTAACGTCACTTATACAATCGCTCGGAGGCCCCCAATTCTGGTTATCACAAACGAAGTTAAGGACCAATGACAAACCAAATTTAAAAAGAAAAATTAATGAGCCAATACCATCTACGTCCAGATCTCACATTCGAAGTAGAAATAATCTTAACCAAGAAAAACTATACGGCACAGGATATCAAGCGAACTTATAAACATAACGGTAATAAACAAAATTCATTTCGTAACAAGGGCAATCTTAAAAAGAAATGACAATCAAACACCGTTCAGGGGAGGTCAGTTGAGAAATTTCAAACAAATCTGGCAAGCGGAGAGTGCCACCCGCTTTGTAATGTCGATAATTTCCGGATGTCGAATACCTCTTTACAAAAAACCTCCTCTGATCATGCCAAGCAAAAAAGTGATGCAAAAGTTTGCGACACAAAACTCTCCGGAAATGTCTGTTATAATACAGGAACTCCAGGAACAAAACGTACTCGCATTAGTACGCAAGAACACGCCAAGTTTTATATCCAAGCTCTTTCTGCGAAAGAAGAGCGACGGGTCCATGCGTCCGATTTTCGATCTCCGGGAACTAAACAAATATGTAAAAACAAAAAGTTTTCGATTGATCTCGCACGCTTCCGTGCCAGACTTTCTCCGTCCAGCAGACTGGATGGTGAAGTTGGATATTTCCCAAGCGTATTTTCATGTACCTGTAGCAGAAAGTCATCGAGTTTTCTTAAGAATCAGTTACCAAAGACAACTATTCGAAATGACATGCCTTCCTTTCGGCCTATCGGCAGCGCCTCACCTTTTTTCTTCTGTAACATGCTGGGTTGCGGAAACCTTGCGTGCAAAAGGTTGTCGGGTTCTGGTCTATCTAGACGACTTCCTTTTGGTCCATCAGGACCCAACCAAGTTACGTCTTCAGGCTGCGGAGGCCGTGAAGCACTTGGAGAACCTCGGTTGGCAGATAAACTTTCAAAAATCGATCCTGGTCCCGACACAGGATTTGGCATACCTAGGAGTTCGCTGGCAGACAGCACAAAACAGAATGTGTTTACCAGAAACCAGAATATTAAGTCTCAAGGACACTTTACAACGTGCCCTGCGACGAAGTCATTTGAACCTTCGGCAGGTACAAAGACTGTTAGGCCATTTGAACTTCGCCAACTTTGTCATACCGAGGGGCAGACTGCACTGTCGCCATTTGCAAATTTTCTTACGCCTTTTCAACAAAAGGCAACTTGGGCAGGCAGAGACTATAACGACGCAAGTTCGGCAAGAAATGACATGGTGGCTCGGAGTCCTATGTCAAGCATCACCTATACACCAAAAACCTGCCTCTCATTTTCTGGCGACGGACGCCTCGGATACAGGTTGGGGAGCAGAATTAGACGGAACGCTGATTTCCGGTCTATGGTCGACGAAACAAAAGAAATGGCACAGCAACAAAAAGGAATTGTTTGCTGTAATAGCAGCAATCGGGCAAAATGCAAAGGTTCTAAAGAACACACATATCCTCCTTCAATCGGACAATCGAACTCTGATCGCATACATTCGAAAAGAGGGGGGCACGAAATCATTATCGCTACTGGCTCTTACATTCCAGCTACTACATCTGTCGACAAACACAAAATTGTCCTGACAGCACATTACCTCCCGGGGAAGTACAATATAACAGCGGACAGACTATCACGGGGAAAACAACTAGCAGAATGGCATTTGTTACCTCAAGCGACTGCGGAAGTCTTCAAAAAGTGGGGTTACCCCGACATAGATCTCTTTGCCTCGGAAAAAACTGCTGTTGTAAAACCGTACGTTTCAAGAGACTGCAGAGATCAATCAGCAAGTTACATAGATGCATTCAGCAAAAACTGGGGATACCGTCTGGCGTGGGTGTTTCCACCTCCGAATCTTGTACCAAAAGTTCTCACTCACCTAGACAGAGCGACGGGAGTTTATTTGGTAGTTGCTCCGAATTGGCCACGAGCGTTCTGGCTTCAGGATCTGAGATCCAGGGCGCTAGATCACCCTCACGAAATCAAGAATCTACCAGAGACGCTCATAGACGTGACAACATCACAACCTCCACCACTAGTGCACACACTAAACCTGAAAGTCTGGAAAATTGGGGGTGGAGTGCCCAAATTCAAGATTGGTCTTTAGAAGAAAAACATTTATTAAAAAATGGTTGGCGACAATCTACTTTATCGACATACTTGCCCGCCATCAGAAGATGGCTAACATGGTGCCGTAATAATAAAGCAAATTCAAAACTTCCTAAACCTGCAGACATTGCCAAATTCTTAATACATCTTGCATTACAGGAAAAATTATCTTACAGCACCATACTTGTGCATAAATCGGCAGTTTTAACATTCTGCGGTCCACATGCAGAACATCCAACATTTTCCAATTTTATTATAAAACATACACTTAAAGCAATAAGTGTAACTAACCCAAAAAATATAAAAACTCCTTTTATTTGGGACCCTAACACAGTGATAGATTGGCTTTCGTCCAATCCACCGGATGATTCACTATATGAGATAGCTCGAAGAACCGCTACAATACTGTTACTGGCCTCTGGACGAAGGGTACATGATCTTACTTTACTTCGCATTTCTGACGAAAATTTCATCGACAATGGTGAAAACATTTTTCTGATACCAGATTTCGGTTCGAAGACTGATAACCATTCACACCGACAATCTGCATGGATGTTGTCGAGACATAATAATAAAAACATATGCCCAGTAACATTATTGAAGACATACATTAAAAAAATTGCACCTAGAAGATCGAAAGTTAAAGATTTAAATAATCTTTTCGTGTCAATCGCTGGTATTGTTAAGTCCGCGTCGCGAACCGTCATTGGGAATTGGGTTCGCTCCATTCTACGCGATAGTGGAGTTAACGCATCGCCAGGAAGCTGCAGGTCTGCAGTGGCCTCGCTGAGATGGTTGGATAGTCGACCAATTGATGAAATCCTTGCTAAAGGAAACTGGAAGTCATCGGAAACATTCTTTAATCATTACTGCCGTACAATTGTCATCCCTAAAAACCAGCATAATTCCTTTTTTAATACATTTTCTTCTATTTAATTTTTCTTATAAATTAAGGTTAATTGTATTACTAATTCTACTTATCTCTATTTACAGTAAGCAAGCTATTAAAACAACCTTAATCATCATAGCGTTGTGTTAAATTTTCACCAGCAGATAACAAACACGTCTTCATAACAATGCTGTATGTTTTCCGAAGGCACATCAATATAACGGTTTTACACTACAATAAAACCGATATTATGTGCCGAAGGAAAACATACAGCATTGCAGGAAGTTCTTCCTGGTGAAGACTATGAACGTCCTACGAACGAAAATGATTCGGGTTACCCCTTCCCTTGCTGGTTCCCCCACTCCGCGGTTTCAATCAATCGTCTACAGGATGTAGAGGAAGTATTGAACGGAAGTCAAGTACACGACTGCTTTCTTCATAACAATGCTGTATGTTTTCCTTCGGCACATAATATCGGTTTTATTGTAGTGTAAAACCGTTATATTATTCTTGTATAGTATAAGATAGGTAGGTCGTGGAAGTGGTTTATACGTGTCGATGAACCTGTTTACCGCACGAAGTTAGGCACAAGTCGCCATATCACAGCTTTGTTCATAGACGTGTTTTACTACTACATTATTACTTTTGGTATTTAATTTGTAACGTTTGCTTCATATTTTTAAAATCGGGTCAACATGTCCCGAAGGCCTTAATTGTATATAGTATATAAGGAACCGAGGAAGGTTAATGTCATGTGCTTCATATGATCCAAGTCGTACCAATTTTGAGTTATTAATTGTAATTTATAAACATTAGGTCGGTATTACTATCAAAGTAGGGATAGATGCTTTTTTTTGTAGTAATACCGTCAATAATTGAACCTAGACTAAATAATACAGAACATTATTTATTTCTTCCCTAATTTTTTGTTAATGAAGTCTTTTGAATTTCTTTTTTGTGTAACAATTTGTTTTCAAGTAAAGCTTTAAAACAACTACTGCCTACATGGTAGGTACCATATATATAATTATAAATATTTTTTACATCCATACTATTGTTACTAAAACCTCTCTAATATATACTTGCCGGGTAAAGCTGCATGTCATAGTATTAAATATTTAATTTCCAACTTTAGCACCTAAATTAAACTCCCATTTAATTTAAAATGTCTTTAATCAATGCAATTTCATAACAATTAAATATTTCTTCTTATTTTGTCACTAGTGATTTGCATACTGTCTAACCAATTATTTATATATGTAGGACAAATAGGCCTATTGTTGAATCCTGGTAAATCTTTTAGAAGGATTTCAGTAGTTGTCTCTTCTTGGTTTATTCTAATTGCATACTGACGGGAAACAAGAAGCGAACGCACTGTGTTATCACCCAGAGTCACAATTTCATGCTCAAAAAAAAGAGAACGTTCATCCCAGTATACCAACTGAAAATACATAAAAATATTTGTGCACTTGATCGTTATTGCAACATTAAAACAACTTATTTATTTTTTCGACAAATTTACTTTAATTTCTCTTCCAACTTTATTTTTGCTTATAATACTTTCTCGCCCAAAAAAACTTTCAAGAAATAGAAAAAAAGTTAACTGCAAAATGTGATCATAAACGAACTGATATAAAATTGTTCCTATATTCTTGTAAAGTGTACAAATTTCGAGGTATATTAATTCCAATAAACACAAATCATCAAAATTAGTCCTCAACACTGAAACTGCATTAGAATTGCTACATATGCTGTTAACCACCAAAATGTGAAAATAGTAACTGGAAACCGTTTTTCATTAATTAATATTCAATTTCAACATTTCATCAAGGTGAACACAATATGTAATCACTTATATATTGTTGTTGACCTTCTATCTAAAATGAGTTTTTAAGAAAAACTAGTACCTTGGTATTAATTTTATACAATGCAAACAGAGGGATAGGGCACAGAGAAATTGTAAGAGTTGATCCTTGCAACGAGTGTATGTCGAGCACTCGACTACGTTCGTATATACCCGTCTGGTCATAAAAATGGTACCGGGCAAAATCCAAATCTCGCACCAATCTTGCCAAACGTAATTTTTTAAACGAAATATCACAATCTTGAAATGTACAAATACCTAAAAATAGAAACTCGGAATAAATAAAAACACTTTGTGCAATAAGTACCAAGTGTTAATAATCTCATATAGAAAGTGTAACAATTTATTGGTGATTAAATAATTTTATTATTTATAACACCACATGTATAATATGAAAAATTCTTTAAAATATTTACTCTTTAGTCGGTTGAAACGTGAAAAAGCAACAATGAATACGAACAAAAAGTTCACAAAGGCGACAAAGACAGTGCCTCTTGACGCAGATGCTTCTTCTTTTACAAAGTAGTAATGTTAAACAAATTTCCTAAAATTATATATCTTACCGTAAATAGAGGTCACTTCACTCAGATTACAATTTTGTTTTTTCCACAGCCTGCTACTCCAAACAGTGAACAATGTTCGAAAAACATAATTGACGTCACAGACGATATATAAAATTGCTAAGAAAATAATAAAATTTTCATAAAACATTATAATAAAAATTAAATAAATTACAGTTAAATAAGTAAAACTGAATATTATTGATAATAAAGAGTCGGTCGCTTATAACAAACTGTTAACAAAATGAAACTGAGGCCAAGTCGACGTACCGTTCCGTTATTGTATTTTAATTAACTTCAACATGTTCATACAAACATTATCATGAGCGAGATTTTACAACGTGTCGGGTATATCAAAATATTATTAACAAGCTATAATGCTAAATCCAATGCATCAGAATTTTGCGTGTTCAGCGTGTACATCTGAAGATATTTTTTTTTATACGAGGAAAAATATTTTAAAGGTACTCGACACCGTGGGGAGCGCCGGGTTATGTGGGATTTCCACCTACTAAAACCCTTCGGTGTTTCCTTCTCCGCGCGTTTTTAATAGGCGCAAAGCGAGATCGACTAAGTCATGCGATCGCTATGGCCTGGTCCCTGGGACTCCACCTTCATGGAAAGGCTGTGAGCCAGCCATTTCCCCTGCTCCAGAGCAGCGGCGTAAGCTCCGACGCCTTCGCCCTGTGCATCGTCGGCGAATGCGCGCCGAGAAGGGATCATCTTCCCTTACTCGCTCAGCGGCCTCTTTTTGGGTCATGACAGCCTCGCAAAACGCGGCGACCCCCTCCCTCGAGCTCTCTCTCCGCCATGGCGCGGATCACACCAGGTAATGAGAGGTCGTTGCCGATCTCCACACAGTGATTGACTCGCTCCGTTGCCCACGCGACCAACAATGAGCTACCGCAGTCCTCAAAACTTGACTACTTATCACTTTTTACACAGCTTCACCTTTATGTACAAATAATAATTGATTGTTTTTAGAATAACATGTCATAAAATTTAGCTAATGAATATATTAGTAAAAACAGTAATTCGAACGGAGATCTACTACACCATTTCTCTACTTTAATAAAAAAAAATGCACTAAAATATATCTTTCGGCTGTTAAGCAATATAATGTTAATTCTTTAACCAGACTACTTTTTTTCTTGTTCATATTTAAATATATGTATTTCTGCCACCGTAGCACAAAAGGTCTATCTACGCTTGTTTTGTAACAAAGAGATACCTGGTTCAATTCCAACGACATAAAATGTCGGGTTTAGTTGAAAGTACGGTTCCCGAGTCCGCTTGATTAGCTATCACACCTATATTCGGAGTCTCGCGCCATACCAGCATTGCTGTATTCCGCCAGTAAACATATGAGATCTGGAATATTCTGAACAATATTGACTATTGAAAATGAACCATTGAAGACAAAAATAATAATAAAGGATCTCGATGGTTGTGAACTGTTTTAGTGGTACGTATGTCTTTTACTCATATCAAACTAAAACAATTTTATTAGAAACTTCTCTACATTACATGCCTTGTTTACTTACGATATTAGAGTCAAGATTCGAGACGTCCTCTTTGTCTTCGTTTAATATGATTATTCCGTATTTGTTACTGTCTGTGATAATAGCTTCTGGCAACAGGGGTCGTGCGAGTTATTTTGTTAACTTATTAACGAAACTAGGTACACAGTTCCTACCTAATATCCTTCATAATCTAAAAGTAACGATAATAAATAATTACCATTGTATTTCGAAAAGAAGTTTAATTTTGTAATCAAAATGATTATATTATTAAGCTTTTTTTCATGAAATCCTGTTCTAAAGTTTTGTTTGTCATATACCTTTAATGTTTTGTATACTCCACATATTTTTAAACTCAACTCAGCTTTAGATATAAAACCATAAACTATCAATTGATATTTTATCGTATTTAGGTAATAGTAGTTTAGTTCGGTGTAGTAAACCGCAAGAGGCTAAATGACGATGATGATAAATAAACATTAAATGCTGCTGTTGTTTTTTTTTTCTTAAGAACAAAACAGTAATCAATCTTAGAGCTTTAAAAGTTTCTAGTTACAGTAACAGTTTATTAAAAGCTGATTTATGAAGCTAGTTGTTACTAAAAGAGAAATCTTAAATAAAAAACTATATGTATACCAAATTCCAAATCAGAAGTTGAGATCTACCCAATAATTGTCAGTAAAACCATGCGACAGTCACTTAAACCGTTACTTGGTATATATTGAATTATCTAACTTTGTAGTCCGGCAGCGAAATAATGATCCTAAACATCATTTAGACATTAAACGTAAAATCATTTCACTTTTGTTCAAAGTTGATGATTGTTACATTTGTTACACACCACACCTCTTATGAGTTATTTTCAGTACAATAAATATATCTTGTTCTGTTTATCATCAAGGTTCTATCTTTCACTATACTTAAATGCACAAAAATTTAATATGCGCTTTAGGTGTGAATATGTATTCAAACACTTGCAAAATAAATATAAATTTTATCATACAAAAGGGATGGGATATAGGAGTAAATTTATAACAAAATTGTTCATTATTTATCAAATAAATTTATTTAAATAATAAAAAAACTAACGCTGAAAACCAATTCTTTGGCATTAAAAATATCACATTTCAAACAATTGTCACATAACACAGCGTACATTTAAAAGTGATTCTGTTAAATAAACCAAAATGAATAACTCCAATAATGAATAAATAAATAAATGAACACTTTCACTCTTCTATTCCTGATATAACTTTCACCTGGTGCTGCGGGGTAACTACCACTACTAAAATAGTTTCTTTATACTACTAGTGTTTAACAATGTGCAGTTTTGAAGTTTATTAAAAATACCGGTTGTATTACTAATGAGTTAAACCAATTATGTAAAACAATATCTATACATATAGTGTCCCAAGTATAGTGAACCATAATACGTTACTTAATATATTTAAAATTAAGTGCTAGACAATGCAAAGAGAACTAGGTGATTGATTTACTTTAATAAAACCTCTCTAAACCCTCATACAAAAAATATTATAAAATTTAGTACAAGCCATAATATTATATAAAAATTAATAGGAAATATACATATGAAACAAAAAAGTCTAAAATATTTACTATTATTATTCCATTTTGAATCTGAAGTTAATTTTTAGATCGCGTCATTACTCAAAATGGCATAAAAGTCTATATGACCAAAAGCTTAGATATAACCAAATCGAGAAGCTTTTATGCTATGATAAAGAATATGATTTTGTGGAGGCGTCATGCACCATTTCTATAACATTATCGCACTATTAAAAAAGCTACCACAGCTTTGCACTATTGCATTCAGTTGCCGAAAAACCATCAAGGTAGGAGTAACCGCAACTCCTATTTCTGCCGCTATACTGCAGTGTCCAGACATTATTGTCTTCCAATTTTCAATGTTAGCTAGTGAAATTACTGAGGTAACAAGAGTTAACAAGGCGACGAGCACAATGTAGTACTGTGTATATCATCAAGCGTACCACTTACTAACAGGTGATCATCTCGCTTGTTTATATGCTTAGACAAATGAAAACAAAAATCGCGAAGAATATTATCAAATGTTTCCATTATTAATGAACTGGATTGATTGTACAATGAAGTTAAAATTCCTTATTACTATAGTATTACATTTAAAATACTTATAATGCAGCAATGGGATTATAAGATTATGCGCATTAAATTACATTAGTGACGATTACATTGTCTGCAATCAGAAGAGCATGGGTTGCAAGTAGTCGTTGGCCCGTGTGGATGTTGCAGTGGCAGTAGCAAAGGTGTGGATAGCGCGGGTAACGCCGGCAGCGGCACTAACCATTCTGATCCGCATACTCTCCCCATCACCAGAGCTGGTAAAAGAGGCGCCCTAGGCCCGACTGGCCGAAATGCCGACCATCTGGATTCCACTTCCTCTGAACTTGACACAGAAGTATCATAACTAGTACTGGAAGATGCTGCATTCGTGGACATAATTTTTTCGTGTTGTCCCTGATAAAAACATTTTACTTAAACATTCCCCTATTTATTTTTACGTATACATTTTAGAACCATTTATCTAATATATAAAATTCTCTTGTCACAATGTTCGTTCCCTAACTCCTCCGAAACGGCTTTACCGATTCTGATGAAATTTTTTATGCATATTCAGTAGATCTGAGAATCAGTTACTATCTATTTTTCAAACCCCTAAGTGATCAGGGTTGCCCACACCAAAAATTTTTTTTTTATTTTTTGGGAATTTTTTTTCGATTTTATTTTATTATTGTGTGGCATCAAAAAATACATACCACCCTAAATTTTCACTTTTCTATCACCAACCCCTGCTTTTTAATAGTCATTTTAATATTTTTGTCTCGCTCGACATCATCAATTATACATGGCCACGTATAAAACCGCGTGGCTGTAAACTCCAAAAAAAAAATATTATCACTTGGTAAGTGATCCCCTCCACGTGTGTACCGGTGTCTCCTCTCACCAGTACACAGCACGGAGTGGGGATGACAACGAATTCTTTATCTCTCAAACATTATGCCTTTTGTCACTCCCTCTACATATAAATATATTCTCAAGCAACTTTATTATTTATTTATTAATAACTAATGTCATTGAATATAATTTATTATTAATCTATAATACAAATATGTGTCGGTAAGCGCATCACTCTACAACGCCAGGACCAATTTGGCCAATTTGAGAAAAATTCGGATAATCGCCGGGAAGCCCCTAAAAACAGCGCTTTTCTTTTTCCTATACAAACGTTCTCTAACTAAAATGTAGGGTCAATTTGAACTGTATTGCTATTTCATAAAGTTCATATTAAATTACAAGCTTTCACTGCTGTCTAAGCAATGTAGGTGCGTTCGTAACGCTAAAGAGTCAATTTTAACTTTATTACAGCTGCTCAAAGTTCAAATTAGATCATTCTTTCAAAAGTGTGCGTATGCGCGTCGGAGGATCTAACGCCGCGTGCCGAAATTAAAACGAATGAAATAATAACATAAATAGTCACAAAATGTAAGAGCTAAAGATCATTACTGCTGATTTTCAATTAGGTCGGCTTCGCGGTATTATTTATTTTGTTTTAGTTTCTTTTTCACGACATCACATCAGTCCAGCACAAACCGCGTTACCGTCTGGCGGACCTAACAGACTTCATTCCGTCAAAAAGATTTGGAATGAGGCAGTTATTGTAAAATGGAACATGGAAAGCGGAAAACGGAAAATGGAAAATGGAAAAAGGAAAATGGATTATAGGAATATTGGAATATTGGAATATTGGAACATTGAAACATTGGAATACTGGAATACTGGAATATTGGAATGTTGGAATGTTGGAATGTTGGAATGTTGGAATGTTGGAATGTTGGAATGTAGGAATGTTGGAATGTTGGAATGTTGGTATGTTGGTATGTTGGAATATTGAATATTGAATATTGAATATTGAAAATGGAAAATGGATAATGGATAATGGAAAATAGAAAATAGAAAATAGAAAATGGAAAATGGAAAAAGGAAAATGGAAAAAAACGGAAAACGGAAAACGGAAAACGGAAAACGGAAAACGGAAAACGGAAAACGGAAAACGAAAACGGAAAACGAAAACGGAAAACGGAAAACGAAAACGGAAAACGGAAAAAAACGGAAAACGAAAACGGAAAACGGAAAACGGAAAACGGAAAACGGAAAATGGAAAATGGAAAATGGAAAAGGAAAATGGAAAATGGAAAAGGAAAATGGAAAATGGAAAAAGAAAAATTGACATCTGACATCTGAAATCTAGAAACCAGAAACCAGAAACCAGTAAACCAGAAACAAGAAACCAGAAACCAGTAACCAGAAACAAGGAACCAGTAAACCAGTAAACCAGTAAACCAAGTAAACCAGTAAACCAGAAACCAGAAACCAGAAACAGTAAACCAGTAAACCCGTAAACCAGTAAACCAGTAAACCAGTAAACAGTAAACCAGTAAACCAGTAAACCAGTTAACCAGTTAACCAGTTAACCAGTTAAACCAGTAAACCAGTAAACCAGTAACAGTAAACCAGTAAACCAGTAAACCAGTAACCAGTAAACCAGTAAACCAGTAAACCAGTAAACCAGAAACCAGTAAACCAGTAAACCAGTAACACCAGTAACCAGTAAACCGTAAACCAGTAAACCAGTAAACCAGTAAACCAGTAAACCAGTAAACCCGTAAACCAGTAAACCAGTAAACCAGTTAAACCAGTAAACCAGTAAACAGTAAACCAGTAAACCAGTTAAACCAGTAACCAGTAAACAGTAAACCAGTAACCAGTAACCAGTAAACAGTAAACCAGTAAACACAGTAAACCAGTAACCAGTAAACCAGTAAACCAGTAAACAGTAACCAGAAACCAGTAAACCAGTAAACCAGTTAACCAGTAAACAGTAAACCAGTAAACCAGTAAACAGTAAACAAGTAAACCAGTAACCAGTAACCAGTAAACAGTAAACCAGTAAACCAGTAAAACCAGGTAAACCAGTAAACCAGTAAACCAGTAAACCAGTAAACCAGTAAACCAGTAAACCAGTAAAACCAGCTAAACCAGTAAACCAGTAAACCAAGTAAACCAGTAAACCAGTAACCAGTAAACCAGTAAACCAGTAAACCAGTAAACCAGTAAACCAGTAAACCAGAAACCAGAACCAGAAACCAGGAAACCAGGAAACCAGTAAACCAGTAACCAGAACCAGTAACCAGTAACCAGAACCAGAAACCAGAAACAGAAACCAGAAACCAGGAAACCAGAAACCAGAAACCGAAACCAGAAACCAGAAACCAGAACCAGAAACCAGAAACCAGAAACCAGAACCAGAAACCAGAAACCAGAAACCAGAAACAGAAACCAGAAACCAGAAACCAGAAACCAGAAACCGAAACCAGAACCAGAAACCAGAAACCAAAACCAGAAACCAGAACAGAAACCAGAAACCAGAACCAGAAACCAGGAAACCAGAAACCAGGAAACCAGAAACCAGAAACCAGAAACCAGAAACTAGAAACTAGAAACTAGAAACAGAAACTAGAAACTAGAAAATAGAAACTAGAAACTAGAAAATAGAAACTAGAAACTAGAAACTAGAAACTAGAAACTAGAAACTAGAAACTAGAAACTAGAAACCAGAAACCAGAAACCAGAAACCAGAACCAGAAAACCAGGAAACCAGAAAACCAGGAAACCAGAAACCAGAAACCAGAAACCAGAAACCAGAAACCAGAAACCAGAAACCAGAAACCAGAAACCAGAAACCAGAAACCAGAAACCAGAAACCAGAAACCAGAAACCAGAAACCAGAAACCAGAAACCAGAAACTAGAAACCAGAACCAGAAACCAGAAATTAGAAACTAAAAACCAGAAACCAGTAACCAGTAACCAGTAGCCAGTAACCAGTAACCAGTAACCAGTAACCAGTAACCAGTAACCAGTAACCAGTAACCAGTAACCAGTAACCAGTAAACAGTAAACCAGTAACCAGTAAACAGTAAACCAGTAAACAGTAAACCAGTAACCAGTAAACAGTAAACCAGTAACCAGTAACCAGAAACCAGAACCAGAAACCAGAACCAGAAACCAGTAACCAGTAAACAGTAAACCAGTAACCAGTAACCAGTAACCAGTAACCAGTAACCAGTAACCAGTAACCAGTAACCAGTAACCAGTAACCAGTAACCAGTAACCAGTAACCAGTAACCAGTAACCAGTAACCAGTAACCAGTAACCAGTAACCAGTAACCAGTAACCAGTAACCAGTTACCAGTAACCAGTAACCAGTAACCAGTAACCAGTAACCAGTAACCAGTAACCAGTAACCAGTAACCAGTAACCAGTAAACAGTAAACCAGTAACCAGTAACCAGTAACCAGTAACCAGTAACCAGTAACCAGTAACCAGTAACCAGTAAACAGTAAACCAGTAACCAGTAACCAGTAACCAGTAACCAGTAACCAGTAACCAGTAACCAGTAACCAGTAACCAGTAAACAGTAAACCAGTAACCAGTAACCAGTAAACAGTAAACCAGTAACCAGTAACCAGTAACCAGTAACCAGTAAACAGTAAACCAGTAACCAGTAACCAGTAACCAGTAACCAGTAACCAGTAACCAGTAACCAGTAACCAGTAACCAGTAAACAGTAAACCAGTAACCAGTAACCAGTAACCAGTAACCAGTAAACAGTAAACCAGTAACCAGTAACCAGTAACCAGTAACCAGTAAACAGTAAACCAGTAACCAGTAACCAGTAACCAGTAACCAGTAACCAGTAAACAGTAAACCAGTAACCAGTAACCAGTAACCAGTAACCAGTAACCAGTAACCAGTAACCAGTAACCAGTAACCAGTAACCAGTAAACAGTAAACCAGTAACCAGTAACCAGTAACCAGTAACCAGTAACCAGTAACCAGTAACCAGTAACCAGTAAACAGTAAACCAGTAAACAGTAAACCAGTAACCAGTAACCAGTAACCAGTAACCAGTAACCAGTAACCAGTAACCAGTAACCAGTAAACAGTAAACCAGTAACCAGTAACCAGTAAACAGTAAACCAGTAACCAGTAACCAGTAAACAGTAAACCAGTAACCAGTAACCAGTAACCAGTAACCAGTAACCAGTAACCAGTAACCAGTAACCAGTAAACAGTAAACCAGTAACCAGTAACCAGTAACCAGTAACCAGTAACCAGTAACCAGTAACCAGTAACCAGTAAACAGTAAACCAGTAACCAGTAACCAGTAACCAGTAACCAGTAACCAGTAACCAGTAACCAGTAACCAGTAACCAGTAACCAGTAACCAGTAACCAGTAAACAGTAAACCAGTAAACAGTAAACCAGTAACCAGTAACCAGTAACCAGTAAACAGTAAACCAGTAACCAGTAACCAGTAACCAGTAACCAGTAACCAGTAACCAGTAACCAGTAACCAGTAACCAGTAACCAGTAACCAGTAACCAGTAACCAGTAACCAGTAACCAGTAACCAGTAACCAGTAACCAGTAACCAGTAACCAGTAACCAGTAACCAGTAACCAGTAACCAGTAACCAGTAAACAGTAAACAGTAACCAGTAACCAGTAACCAGTAACCAGTAACCAGTAACCAGTAACCAGTAACCAGTAACCAGTAACCAGTAACCAGTAACCAGTAACCAGTAACCAGTAACCAGTAACCAGTAACCAGTAACCAGTAACCAGTAACCAGTAACCAGTAACCAGTAACCAGTAACCAGTAACCAGTAAACCAGTCTGGGGACCCCACTAATATTAAATATTAGTTATTAGATGAACATATATAGAGCTGAACCCCACACACCGCCCTATCACCAGAGTGACGGTTCAGTCCAGATTTTTTTGCGCTGGCTATAAAATAGGTAAGAACAAAAAACTGCCACATTCCAATTTTTTTGACAGAACGAAGTCTGTCGGGTCAGCTAGTTTTTATGTATTATAAGACATTAATTTAGTACTAGTACTATGTTACATGCCAATTTTTCACGAAGGATATAATAATAACGATGTACATAGATGAAACGATAGAGATAATAATATCATTATCTCTATGGTCTATACAGACGTTAAGTATTTTTTTTTTAAAAGAAAGATTTAAACAGATAAATATCATGAATAAAGAAAATTGATTTGTAAAATAATTTCGGAATAGCTTGAACAGACAGTGATTATTAAAATAACTTACATGAATGGCATTACAATGTTCGACGGCTCGAAGTAGATCATGATTGCATCGTCGGAGGACTAATTCTAAAACTGATCGTTTTTTACCAGGAAATAGTTTTCTTAACATTTCCAGACCCGCCGTACTGACTGTCCCCTCACTCTCGGCCGTTATTTCATTTTGAACGCTACAAATTTCAATTATACTTATTATTATGATACAAACGTTTAAGTGAAAATTTTTGTAATAACAAATAAATATAATACCACGGCCTTGAAGTTACAGCGGCTATACCGGCAGAATCTGATGAAGCGCTGCAGTAATCTGGCATGGAGTCGCTAGTTTCACTATCAATATGAATAGGCTATAAACAAATGACATTTTATAAATTAATTATTAAAAAAAATATTCACAATATACAAGTATAAAATTAATTAACAACCTCGTTACTTACAGTTTGGTCATCATTTGCAGAATCGGGTTCAGGTCCCGGACTAGGACAGGGTCCCGTCACCCTCATTCCATAGATGCGACCTGGCGGCAACGATTCCAAAGGCGTCCCACTTTCAACTGAAGCTAAATGTAATGCTATCTTATCTTCTGCTGCTTGCTGCCTCTTTAGAGCTACCTGTTAAGAAATAATAACCACAAGATTACTGTTACAGTTCAATAACAAAAATGGTAATCATTTGACCTCGAGACCAAAAAACTTATAATTGATATCTAAATCATGAACTTAAATTACAGCTAAAAAAAGTGCTTCTTCTAAGTCGTATTTCCTTATGACTGAGGGTCGTGGTCATCATGTTTTTATTGAAACACACGACGACTCTCTTGGCAGTTATAATGGAGTGGTTTGCCACTGCCTTCTCCATTTCACATACTAGTCTGACCACTGATGGTCATCACATAGATATGCAGGTTTCGTCACGATGTTTTCTTTCACCGTCAAAAAAGTGCTAGTGAAGTATAAATCTTCCCTTACAAAGGACAGTGGGTGATAAGATATTTGATCTCAATAAATTAATTCAGTGGAAAATCAATGACAAACATGAGATATTTGTGTTTGCGGTAAGCGGTCACCCCAGGGATGCCCGCTTCGGGCGCGCCGCCGTTACCTAATTGAGAAAATAAATAAAACTCAATCCCGGCTGTAATCAAATAACTAGACACGAACGGAATACTTAATATGTCTTATTTTTCTTCACAAAACTTCGGCCGTAATTTAACAACAACAAAATTTAATGAATATCTTATTCAGGCTACATGTTTTTGATCATTATTTTTTTAATTTGTCGAAATGTCGAGGCGAGCAAGCCATTCACCTGATAATAAGTGATATCCCTATAACAGTATTATTCAGCGGCTTCTTAGTGGTACCTATGTAGACGCTCTCTCGCAACTAATTCCTACCACTAGCATATTTACAATCTCCAGAAGCTTTTATTTTAGTTCAAATTAAATAACAAAAAATTATAACGAAGCAGGCTTCTATAGAATTGTCGATTTAATAGCAATTTCTTTTAATTAAGTTTCAAATTTACATGTGTAACCCGATATTTATTTAAAGAAAGTATAAAAGAGCGAGCGGCTCCCGAATCCCGGATGAAAGTGGTGGGACATCGAGAACGATGCATTACTGTACAAACCGATCGATGTTTCATCCGGCGTCTACGGTAAACACGTGCCACTTGTTCAAATAAACTGAACGCATTAGCTGGTCTCGATTTCACTACATTAAAACACATTAACGCCTCTACATCGCATGTTATTTCTAAAATAGGAAGAAGTATTAGACGGAAATTACTCTGTGTTATATCGATTCTACGTGTTAAACGGTAACGTTTTCTGTTTCTTATAACTTAAAAGTGTCTTTGTGTTTAGTAGGTATAGGTATTTACTGTTTTTCATTTATTTGAAAGTTTTATTGAAACACTCGAAAATATCGTTGCAACGGGCAGACATAATGCCTATGGGTATTCTCTACCAACCAACCCAGGACCTAAAGAAATGCAGTGATAGTTGAAGGAAATTGGGTACAGGAAAAGAAGAAAAATCATATAGATGAATGCAATTATAAACAAATACGTGCTACTTAAAAATAACAAACTGCTATTCATAAATAAATAGGCTCATAAAACTAAGATTACTAATGATGCACTATTTTCTTAAAAACATCTTCGTTTGAAGCTCCTTTAACTATTATTTCTTAGAGTATGTACACAAATATCACATATTTAATAAAACACAATTTCACATATTATATGATCGCGTTTATCGGTTAGACTTAGTTCATATGTAATAAACTAAAAATAGCGTATCTTAAAAAGGATGATTATTTTGCTCTGTCAAAATACCGCCGTAATAGTTCTGCATTATAACAAGTGCGCAATTTATATAAGAATATTTAATTAGTGCAATATTAATAGATTTAATAAAATATCTTAATTGATCAAAATAAATTTTAGGATGGTCATTGTGGCGATAATAATGTTGAATGTTTTATTATGATAAGGTAGTCAAAATAAATACATTTATAGTTACCTGTGCGGCCATAATTCGCTGCCTCTCTTTGATAAGTCCACATTTGGGACACTGACAGTGACGGTAAGCGCAAGCTTTTTTGTGTCCTCTGAGACTGGATATCAATCCATGATTACGGCATCGGGCGCATTTAGGAACACGCGCTTTTCCAACATTCATCCTTTTTGTAAATCTTCAAAAATAAAAGGTAAAGATAGTCCATCATGAATAAATTATCTTTATTACATGTTTACGTTTTGTATTCATTGACAAATATAATAATAAATTGGTTACAAGCATAAGAGATATCAATACAGCGGTGTTATAAAATGAAAATCGTTTTAGGCTATCGTTAAATTTAATATTTTTTTGAACTAAATTACTCATTTTATTGGATGTATCTTTAGATTATTTTGCAATGTTAAGTTGCTTTTTACTGATATCTTTCTTATACCTTGTTAAATTGAAGTTCGTGCATTATTTAGACACCATGGATCTTTTTCTTGGGTTAAAAGATTAGCGACACAAAGTAACGAGAAGAGCTGGACATTTGCTTAACAAACAGCAAGTACTCTTTGCTCCTGACAATGTACATTTTATTCAACTCAATGCAATGGTCATCGGAAGACATGAAATCATATTACTCAAACATTTACAATACGAGAATTATGTCCTTCACACTTTAATACAATAAATGGAACACTGACAATAAAAACAAGGGCAAGTATTAACTGCTTTCACGGTCACTTGAAAATAAAACTGGACGGTAAATACTAAAAATCGTGTAATAATGTAATACGCGTGTTTCAATACATTTGAACTTAGTAAAGACCGCAGGAATTAGATTCGTTGAATACAAACGGCATCGGTCCGGTTGCACTGGAAAACGAGTATGTAGGTCTACATTCAGCAGTGAACATCTTCATGTGATCCTAAATCAACAAGCAAAGTTATTCAGAAGGAGAAAAAAAAATTATAAAGCTTATGGACCTTAACATTTGCATTAGGAAATGGAATTAGGTTGCGCATGAATCAATAAAGTAAAATTAAATAAGCATCTGTATAAATTGTGAATTATATATTATTAACAATTTGTCTACCTGAAAAACTTGTGAATCCCTAGAAATTTGTAAGCTCATTCTAGAAAAATCATAAATACTAGCAAGTTAATTTTCTTGTTAGATGTACTAATAATCAATAAAAAAACACTATCAATATTAATCAATTAAGAAAGAACTTTTGGATTTTTATCCTTAAGGGTTGGATATGCCATCAAAAGTATTTAACGAAAATAAATCAAATCCTTATTTATAGCCAAAATATATAGCCTCTGTATGTATTATATGCACCTGCCAATACAGAATGGTTTTATAAACGAGATATCGAGATATCTAAGTATAACCAAAAACCTTTATAACAAATAACACATCACTCTAGAGTGATGTTACTATAACATCATTATATTTTCTATCCAGAAAGAAAATGATATAGTATGTTAAGAAACAAGTGTTTGGTATATTATAGAATTAAATAAACATTTGCGTCAACATTTTTTACAATAACACGCCTTTAAAAAGCAAATTGTTACCTTGAAATCTCCCGTTGCACTATAAAATCCTTTAAAATTTTATTCACCTTAGGCACTTATTTAAACTATACTTGCACTCATCACGCTTGAAAATTTTAGTAGTTACCATCTAACCGCCGATGATACAGCACTGACTTTGAATTAACACTAGCAAAAAGCAGAGTTATTCTTACAAAAGATTAAGTAGATAGGCGTTGCAACAAAACATAATTCTATAACACATTTCGGCGTGAACATAAACCCCAAGTTCTAAGAAATAAAGTTAAAGATTCTGAGCGTGAAATACGGTCCATGTCATTACGCTTCCCAGTCCGCCCACAGGAGAGAATCGTCCAATAAGAGACTCTGATTCTCCCTATTGGTTACAATACAGTAGAAAATATCGGAAACTGATGCTCTTAGCTCTCGTTTCGCTAAAATAAGCAACATTCTATACTTTAGTTATAGTTAGGTAGTCAATTTGTTTGAAGTACAATAATTTGAAGAACAAGTTTTAAAGTAAAATAATTTTTTTTTTACTAAACCATTTTTTTTATTTTGTACAGGCTGTCCAAACAAACTTCTTACCATGTAAAAGCTAATGAATGACAAGGTCACTGAACTTAATTTAGGATTTTATGAACTCAATATAATGAATACAAAAAAATATTAAGTACTATAAATTATTAGGAATATATATAAATAAAAACACAAAAATCTAGTACTTTAATTATATAAAAATCCTGTGTATAAACGAATTAAGATGTATTATAATAGCAGCTTTACGTCATTAACTACATTTAAAAGTTAACTATAACAGAAGTAACTCAATGCTTTTTACAAATCAATATAAAGCACTAATAATGTACATTGATGTGTGTTATTTATGTATAGACATGAATTAAAAAAATACGGATTTTCCTATCTAAACAAACAACAAAACAATGTGATAGTACAACAAGACTACTAGTGTTTCCTCCATATCATCGCAGGTCTAATGTTTGCAGTGATGTAGTAGTGTGCATACATTGTCGTATTTCGTTTGGAAGGGCCTTGTAACTAGTAAAATGAATGGGGGACAAGATTTAACGTAATATATCTCAATGGGACCAATATAATGTGGTGCAATGTACCCAGCATCCTAACTGTGGGCAGGCGTATCACTTATCATCAGATAAACAGCTCGATAGTCTCTTCGCTTGCTCAAATAAAAACAAGAATATGGATCTCTCCAAAGTAAATTACGTTTTGTTCTCTGAAATATCTATAACCAATCTATAAAATATACAATCATCGTGAAGATCTATGGTTAAAAAGTTATATTTGATGTTATTGTAAGAAAATATAATTACCGTTATTGTTAGGAAAATAAATAAAGGCAACACAAAAATCTGCCGCTGAATGTATGCTAATTATCTATGTATTTTATTTTTGTAATCCTCTCCAGCGCCTATTTCAGCTGTTCAGAAGTGGTGTGCAAATATTACTCTTTCGGTTTTAAGAGTGGTGCTTTGTCAATATCTTAACTAGCACCTCATAATCATAGACCGGTGTTCTATTTATCACCATGCAAACGTTATGCTATTTCTGACAAGGATGATCAATTAGAATGACGCGGAACTTGTAAAAGAATTTGTTACCATTTGATGTTGTATTTCCGATATTCGTACTCATAGGTCCACGAACTTTGCAAAATGTACCCTCCTGTTTGTGATGAAAATGTGAAAGTTTTACTCAAATCTAAACAAGAAACTCAAGAATTGTAAATTTATTTACACTTTTAAAAACAAACTATAATAATAAAACACTTAGAGCATACGTTCTTCTGTTCATATGTTCTTCTTAAAGCCATATGTTGTTGGTACTAAGCAACAAAGGTAAGTCTTCTCATTACGCTTAATCTATATCTAATATAGCTTAAAAGTTAAAAATATGTGCTCGTATTAACTGTCAAGAGTTAATAAACGCTTTGTTGGAATATGATTAAAAGCACATGAACTCTCTTTAAGAGGTATTATATCCCTTTCATAACTTATGCATGCTTTGATAAAATCATTGCAAAAAATGTATAACAAAGCATGCCTAAACGTGTGGTTATCGTACAGGTACTAGCAATACTCTTGTGGTTCTTGTAATTTGATTTCGTCATAGGTATGTGTGTTGTTTACTAAGCGTCGTGCAGGAGGCCCTTCCTAATGCACTAAAAGAGGCCACACGGGTCTTGTAGAGGGAAGAAATGCCAATAGCCGTAACTTCTTAAGGGGCTTCGCCTCTACACTTTCCTTTGTACTATAGGTACTTGATTTGAAAAATCTGATTCGAAGAATAGCAGAAAATCCGCTTGACGAAATGTTTAATTAGATCCATGTAAAACATCCATTTAAAAATATTTTGTGCTCATCATTTGGACATAATGTTTATTGAAACTAATTATATGAATAAGATTAATATAGATACACTAATATGTTTATATGCCTTAATCCTTTCTTTACAAGAAGTTTGTAAGAATACGGAACATATTAATTTATTTTTTGCGTGCATATGTAAAGGTCGAGGTCGTCAAATTTCGTTTAAGTTTTACGGAAGTTGAAAATCATTGCGGAATGTTAATATTGACTTAACCCCACCCTCATAGCTCTCATGATTTAGAGTTTCCCTGCCATAGTATTAATAGCCGATTGAGAGGCGAGAAGTACATTCCGGCACTCCTCTACAGAAGTGAAACAATGCTGTCTCCCTCTCCCGTTATAAGGGATCGCACGGCTTGGCCAGCGCCGATACGATAACGAAGATGTGCGAAAACATTTTATTGACACAGAATTGAAAGTATTAGTCAGTGCATGTCTGTAATTGTCCTTGCTGTGCATGTCTTCTGGGTTTATGCAATTTAGGACTAAAATTAATAGTGATAATGGGTATCACTTACACATTGTGTTTAAGTGCATATGAATAAAATAAAACAAATACCCTAATTGGCAACATATTATTTTATTTATAAATAATCAATTAGTAGAAAACAATTTTTTGTCCTAATTTTTCGAACTTTTCTTTTTATCATGTTGTTTGGAAGCTTTCTTTTTCATAATCTGGATTCTTTTATCAGCAGATATTATATTAATATTAGGAGTAACCATCTTCGAAGGTGAAGATGATGCTGAACTACTAGATGATATTTTGACTGGAGTAGTGGATCCAGACACATGTGTAGGCGATTTTAAAGATGTAGTCTTGCTGGTATAGCCTGCTGTAAAGCTTTGAGCTGAAAGACATGAGGCACATTGCCATCCCGTGCCCATTTCATTATCACTTATTACTGGCTTATGGCAATCCTGAAAAAGAAATTTATATGTCCAGAACTATTTTCAAATGATAAGACTACCAACCTTACAGACATGTTTACATTTCCTTGGGTATAAATAGAGAAACAAAAAGATAAAAAACTTTTACCATATTCAAAATAAATATTATTATGGTCTAAAAAGACATGAATATGATTAAACAAATTGTTTCATAATCATAAGTGCAGTTAACATGAAAAGTAGACATTTAAGATAGTAATTTAATGAATTTTTTTTTACACATTAAGATGAACCACTAGTATCAAACAATTTTGTAAAGAAAAAAGATGTTTTATCATAATTATTAACAAAGAGTATAAACATTAATTGGTATATTTTTCAGTTTTAATTATAAAAAGATTTCAGCTCAACTACTACTTTTGTAATTTTTTATTCAATAAGGATAAACAATAGCAGTTTAAATAAACATGTTACACTATACTAACCTGGTGATAAAGTGCATGACAAGCATCACACTCCACCAAACGGTTTCCTGCCTGCACAGCAATTTGTCTACACACAGCACATGTTAGATCCTCTTCCAAAAGATCGAAAGCTAATTCACCATCCATTACAGATCCGTCATCATTTTCTCGCTCCGGAATTTGAATTTGTTGTGGACTTTGTTGCGGTATAGGCACTGTTCTTGAATTACTTAATTTGTCGTTTTTGTGTTTTGATCTTGATGTCGATTCCATTTTCTCTTCAGCTAAATATTTTTTGGGTAAAACATTACCAAGAGTTTTTGAACTGCCATAGGTTTGTCTAATAACTTCGTCTAAAGTTAATCGAAGCTGTTCAGTCGAATCTGCCGCGCTCGAATGTAAATATTTAAGGCACAATTTTATTGATGGATCTAGATCTATAGACGACATATTGATATACAATAATAAAATTACTACTTATTTATGAAATCTTTTGAATGCCTGTATTCTATTTTGTTGTAATAACCTGTCACAGAATGATATTGACAGTTTTGACGTACAAACTGTGCTACCACTACCAAATATACTCACGAAAAATATTATAACAATCGAAGTTTGAGATGTTTTGCGAAAACTTGGCAAATAATGAGTAATCATTTATGAAAACTAAAGAATAAACTTCGATTTCCTTCAATAATTTCATGAAAAAAGCAGAAATTTTATTTATCTTTGAAACGCATATGCTTTCTACCTTCTATTAAAAAATAATTTGTTTATAATAAAGCGAAAAGGTTCACGCCGTGAATATGTGTGGTGGGGTACAACAGCAAAGCCCTGTTAAAACTACCCTCAGAAACAGGAGAATTTAAGAGGGTGTAAATATAATGCCACTTATTCCCTAAAAAGGACCAAAAAAAGATTACAAAGGATTACATTTTACATCGATAGTAATTTAATCGATGTTTTTTACTTAACGACTCTAAGGTATTCAAAATGTAGAAAAGACAAACAATTGTATAACCAAATTGGACTCACTTAATACTTTAAGACCATTTAATTAGGAATATTAACGAAAAAAATGAGTTTGTAGTTATCAAAATTTAATTTGACTAAATAAAAATACGGTTAAAAGCTTTGTACTCAGATACAATTGACTTTGACATCTTGTTTTGACAAATTGAACACGAAAATCTGATGATATGATACACCGGTTGACCGTTTCTCTTACAATATTCAGAACTTCTAATTAAAAGAAGCAGAAGTATTAATAATATTATTATTTCATAATGAATAATCTATGGCTTTATGTTTTGTTATTATGTTCAAAATACTGTTTATGTACTACACAAATAGGCCCTGATCCATGGGATTACGACACAGTATCACAAAAATCACCTGCAGAACCATCGGATCTTCGCAATATTGCAATAAAAAACATAAATACCGAAAAAAATTCTGGAATTAATGAATGGTTTTTCAAGAGAATATTAGCCATTGTTTTAAAAGGCGGCCAAGTCAAGGTTTGATGTTATTCCAAATCAGTTTCATTATGAAAGGCCATTACAGAAATACTATTGTTATTAAATCACGGCCAATATTGATACCCACTTGGGTCAAATCAAATAGAAAAATAAAAGTTATTGTATATTTATTCCTACATAAATAATAATATAATTATTGATTATAGGAAAATGAAGATAACTCTGTGGATATTTCTTTACAAATGAAATTCGACAACGAGCAATGGAAATTATTTAATGAGTACTTAATATCTAATAAACCATTTACTGAAGATGTGCTCAGGCGCATAACAGGATATGTTGAAGAAGCAATTTATAAACCTAGTATAACAGAAAAAGTTGTCATGGCATGGAATGAATACATTCAAATTTATTTAACTGAATATAGAGTAAGATTATTATTATTGTATAATGTAATGTAATTAATAATAATTAGACATGAAATGTAACTAGCTACCACCAGCATTACTGTGTTCTGGTTGTCAAGATTTAAATGCCTGAGGTATTCCAGGCACTTACAGACACTTCTCTATCCATGGTCTCATTTTCAATGTTAGCTTTGCCTCAAAACAAAAAATCTTCTAGCCTTATTAATAAATAATCTACTTGTGTTAATTGATTGTATGAAAATGTTTAAGTAACAGCAATTTATGGCCTAAAGTTGTTTGTTTGTGTTGCATATAACAATTACTGTTTTTTTATTTAAAAAAAGGACAAACTATCTTTCAATAACTCAAGTTGTAAAAATTTTCAGGAACAAATAACATGGGGTGTAACTATTGTTACATTCAAAATAACATTGATTTTCCTTATAAAACGGATGTCTCACAAGCACATGTTAATAATGACATTTACTCTTTTGTATTGTTATGAAGTTTTTACTTCTTATAAGGTAAGTAAAGGAATATTTTATAAAAATGAACTTAGTTGTTATTATATGGTAGCTTAAAATGTCACTGATAAACACTTATTAAGTTTGATGTGATATTGGTTGTCATTTCATTTATTCTATTATTAACTAAAACAAATTACAAAAGCTTGTTGATCCATTTCTGGGACACAAAATCCCTTAAAAGTTAAACAAGAAAAGTTCACCGCTTATAACTAAAAGTATACATTTTTTATTTTTAACTATGAACCTGCTAATTACTCACCAAAACATAATAACTTTTGAAAGTACTAATGTGCAATATATTGTATATGTTAAATACAATTAATATAGGAAGATCCTTGAGTGACGACCAGCTCTTGATAAGCGCAGCAATGGTTAAGATCACAGAGAATTATGGGATGCAGGTGATATAGGTCCGGACATTAAGATAACCAATTTTAACAGGCTTGTGTTCATCAGTGAACAACAAAAAACTATAGTGTTCTTAGATAGATCTTAACTAAACAAGATAAAATTTGTAAAATTTAGTTTGAATAAATGTGTAACATTGTTATAGTTTATGTTGGAGGTTATGTACAAATGGAAACGAAACACTCGTCTAAATATTACAAAACCGATTTATTTAACTCAAATATACAAAATTAGAAAATGACAAACATTGACGTGAACAATGTTTGAATGTGAAGTAAGTAAAAAGAAAAAGAACGTAAGAGGGCGCTGATGCGCCGGTTGTCGGGATGGCGGTCGGAAACCCCTAGTCACGTGATCTCTAACAGTTTATACTACTAAAAACATTAACTGAAACTAATCTGGCTTTCAGGAAGCAGAGCAAAAAGATTTAGAGAGGTTTCTCTCAGCAATTAATAAATGTAACTGGTACTTTTGGTCTTCGAAGTGTGAAATGCCTGCTCCTGATCCTCTGATATTCTTAAAACATATGAATCCTCTTAAAATTGCAATAAGAATATTTACTACATTAATATCAGAACCTATGTTAGTAATAAGTGATACTTTAAAAACAATAATACATGGCATAACAGGTAAGGGATCATTTTTTTCACTGGATTTTTATGCTTTCTGATGTCTTTTTTTATTGTAGGGTACTTTTTATACAACTGCTATTCAACAAAAAGTTGTACTTTTTTTATTCATTGCTTGAGACAAGAGAGACATTTACCTAATGATATGTGATAAGCTTGCCCATAACCATGTGGTGCTGCCTAATTAGGCACCTACATGCACTGCACCATATAATGATCGTTGCCTTGAGAGACTATGTTAAGTCTCACTACCCCACTAATTTCACTAGCTTTAGCATGCTTTAAACCAGAAAAGTAATGTCATCTCTGATGTTTAGTGGTTGCTACCTAGTCTCTGTCAACAGAGACTGGTAACCAGTATAGCAGCTTTAATGTATTATGTTATTAGCTTAAGTATAAATAATTATATAGTACATGTACATGTGTTTTCAAAGGTTTCAAATACTCACAAAGGTTAAATATTTTTTTAGACATAAATATGTCCAAATATAAATGGAATAGACACTATTTAGAATTAAAGATATTTCTGTAGTACCACAGACATAACATTTGTTGCCTTAAGATGTAAACAATATTTTATACAAGGTAGGCCAAAAGAAATCACCCTATTGGAAGCGCAAATTGAATCACCAAATCGTGGCGGCGCCCATATGGCCGACATCATATTCTCGACTTGACCAATAATATTCTAAAGGTTCAAATAAACATAATCAAAGTTTTTCATTTAGAAAAAAAATGAGAGCCAAGCATTGGATGACTTCTTTTGGCCTACCTTGTAGTTTGTTATTATATTTACACATACTTTTTATTTTCAGATGGTCTGTGGTTTCCACTAAATACAATAATGTATGGACTGCTGATTATTATCTTCAATGCATTAGTGATAATCCTGTTTATAATGATAACTTTCCATTACATATTTAATAGACCCTTTAATCTTAATTTTTTGGGTTTACGTATGGACTCGATGCAGCATAACAAACCTTTGAACAGAACACAAGAAACATTAAGAATTGAACAAAGTGACAGAATAAGCGGTGCGACCCTAGAAAAATTTTTAGATGTCTGTTCCCAAGCTCTCTCTTCCTCGAACAGATCGAGAAATGTCAATGATTCATTGCAGTTAAACCTCACACGGAATACAAATATACGAAGATCTGCCAGCACAGGAAGACTGCAAAACTTGGAGAATGAATTACATTTTAAAAATAATATGCTTACTTATGGAAGCAAACTTGCTAAAAATAATATAAGGAAAAGTGGAAACGGAAGTGGCGACGCTTAAGTTTTGTTCCCAATGCACTTACAGTTTTTAAAGCTTTCATAATAACATTGTGCTATGCATTAATACGGTTTATTACTATGAGTTGCTTTTTACTGAATAATCAAGTAATCATATTAACTAACAAGTATATATAGTTTTTTAATTTTGATACTAAAATTAGGCAATATTTTTTATTTACTATGGGCGAACACAAACTCAATGTATTACACACGGGTCATGTTAAGTGACAATGACGCCGTGGATACTGAAGCTTGCTTGCTCATATTAATCTGGCTTTCATATACTGACAGCCGAAACAACAGAAAAGCTGTTATGGCAGCTGCTTCACAATTTGGAGGAGGTCACTGGCCAGACAGGTTCAAGAAAATCCTATCACCACAACCAAGCTTTGCATGTGGAATCGAACCATAGACTAACTACATAACAAACTGTAAGGCCCTGCGCCATAGAGGCATTAAAAACCTATAACTGTGATATATTTCTTATACACATATATGTTTATATAATCTGTCTAGCATGAAATGTCACGGCCGTATCATTTGTTATTGTTTGTACCAGTAATTAAATGCATCTCTATAGTAATGTATTCTCCATTTTCATTTATATTAAGTAGGTCTTCTTTTCTTTCCCTTAAAAATTTTTAAATCTTCAATAATTACTTTCTAATGTGATAACTTATATAAGATCTAATCTTAGTCATTTTGTATCCGGTCCATATTAAATAAATAAAAAGTCAAAACTTGTTATCGTTTTTTATTCTTTATACTCGTGATGCTTTAATAAGTAGTGGCATATGACGAAAATACAAGTTTAGGAATAATCAGTTCAAGTATAGTAAGCATTATTATATAAGAATGTTACAACAGTATTTTATTTATTAAGCAAAATCTAACTTCAAATTATTTTTAATACTTAAAATCTATACTGCTATTGGTCGACAGACCTTGTAATTAATAACAATAAAAAAAAACTATATTAAGGAAAACAGTTTAAACAAATTTTAACCGAGTAAAAAAATTATCAACAAAGATAAGTTGCCATCTTTATTTAATACATTCAAAGTAGTGTAGATGTTCCAGTTCTGTTCAAATTAATATTAATGATTGTGACGCAATGGTGCGACACGCTTATCCATTGTATTGAACAAGTGTGATCCTGCTATAATGCATGTTAGAAAAAACCTAAGTTGCTGCTGTATTTTTTTTTTCTTTAGTTGTTCTATTTCAACATTTTCTGGCAAAATGTGAACGTTTAACATACCAAATTTTTATTCACTTTGTATTTTGTGTACATAGCTTAAATTATAGCATAACCATTATAATTTAAACTAATCGCATAAATTATTAAAAACAAATTAACATCGTGTGACTAGATGTATAGCCTAACTTATAGATATATAATAAATAGGTAATAATCGACAAGTATGAAATTGCTATAATCTATATTTTTATTGCCTTAGTTTATTGACACCTTTTTTGTTTAATTTTTGTGTCTTTACTTTTAATAATGTTAATAGCTTGTAAGTTACCTACACTAGCTAAAATCTTTGGTAAATTTAATTCTTCCAATTTAATAATAGGAGCGTCTATTAAAAACTATGGAATCTAATTCTCTATACTTAATTTCTAATAAACCCCTACATGATTATCTTTTTAAATATCTATTCGATGTATGAATCATATCTTTGTTAATTGTTATGATAAAAAAGCCATATAAAAATATCGCCCAACTCTTACAAGAAACAACAACCAGATCGATTTGTTAACTCACCTAAACAGAAGATAAAAAAATTGTATTTATTTTATGAGCAGTTACCAAGCGATTTCTAAATAAATAAAGAAATAAACAGCCTTTATGTTTCCATTATTAGGGCTCTGGTCCATCTCGCACCAGGAGAGTCGAAGTTATTTGTTCACCACATAGACCAAGTGTGGATTGGTGGATGTCGCAAATCTACGAAAGATGTTCTTGAACATGCCAATTTCCTGACTACGTTTTTCTTCTCGGGAAGCTCAAGTGCAGTGGGAATCGAACTCGCGCCTCTTTGAGACCCATACCACATACAACCGCCTTACAAACTGAGCTACCACGGCTTTAGTAAACTTTTTATAATAATAAAATCAATACTGCTGTGCCTTGGTATTATATGGCGTGTTCATGCACTATGCAATAATATGATGAAGTCTACTACAATTGTGAGCACTCTGGCCCATAGAAAAATGCGGAATACCTCCGCTTACTGTTTTGAAAACAGAATAACGTAAACCACAACGCTATACCAAATGTTAAATTTTAAAACTACAATTATTTTTGATAAATAAGGTACGCAGAATTTTCAAACAGTTTCAACGTTGATCAGATTGTTATACATTTTAATTAATAGGAACATCACAGAGCAAAATATAAAGAAATAATATGTTATGAACCAAACGATGACTGTATTATATATTGCTAGTGTTTATAAATAGTCTATATAACGAATGTAAAATACTTTAAATTTACTATCGACATGCAATTGTTTATAACTGCATATATTATATATAAGATTTCTATTGAATCCATAACAACAAATGGAAGTCGGCATTGAATGAACCGAAAGTGTAGTAAGTGATTAAAAAAACAAACTAACAATTTTGTTTAAATTATATCAAATTTGTTTTAACACATTACATATTTGTATTCAATCACCACCGTGACGAAGTGCCTAGCCGCTTACACTGCTCCTCTTTCTTAATACTAAAGTCCCTAGGTCGATTCTGGGACTACATGCTATAGATTTTGGTTGGTGGTAGGGATTTTTTGAAGTAGATCAGCTACCACCTTCACATTGTAAATCTGTCGCTTTAACAGCATGGGTATATTCCAGTGTGTCCACAACCAAGTTTTCAAGTGGTAGGCCATTGTAGGTTAAAAAATACATTAAGAATATATACATGTACGAATTGAAAACAAAATTTATGCGCACATCGTCTTAAGTACGTAATAATTTATTGTCAATTTGTTAAGATTTTTCATAAATATATTGATAAACTTTACATACATCATAAAAAAAACTTCACTGTTAAATATTTGCTAATCATAACTTATTGAAAAATTTATGAACATTATCAAATTGGTCCATAACATATTACATACAAACAATAGAGTTTAAATAAATCAGTTAAGGCGAAGGCACTTGCAAACAGATTTATTATATAATAATTAAAGTCAGGCTAGAAAAACATCAAACTGTGTAAAAAGCGAGAAATATTCAACATTGGCCTTAAACACTATACTTCATGTTTAATAAATAACATATTTTTGGTGTTTCATTTTGGTAGCCTAAGGCACCTCTTATTCACAAACATTAGACAAAAAACTTTAAAAATGAATTGTAATAACATCTAATACAAAACAAGGTTGAAACAAGAAAAAACATTTCTATTGACACTAATAAGCTCACTAATGCAATGTATAATGGGTAAGTATTCTTACCTTTGTAAACTGTATATATATGATGCAGTGGGTAATATATTAATATAATATAATATTCGATGATTTACACAACAACAGAAATTCGACATATTACATAAAGATTCATAACGTAAAAAAACACGTTAAATAAACCGAATCATCGCTAACATTACATCGATCAACATCAAACAACATTGGTCCAGTTATAACAATTCAATGTTTTAACAATTAACTCACACTTTTACAATCTAA
The DNA here is from genome assembly GCA_029286795.1 of Byasa hedistus. Lineage (NCBI taxonomy): Eukaryota > Metazoa > Arthropoda > Insecta > Lepidoptera > Papilionidae > Byasa > Byasa hedistus. Next base: position 6,180,042 of record JAGSMW010000008.1, read on the forward strand.
ATGGTCGCAAATGCCCAAACAGCTAAAAGGTGTACAAAATTCATAATAATCAAATAACCATCCTTACCAAGGAAAACAAATATGTAAAAATTAAATAAAATATTAAAATCATAGATTATTTTGGCGACGTTATAATATATACACTAATCATTGTCAGCCGATTTACGTCCACAAGGTGGACCGACGATTTGGTAAAGGTCGCGGGAAACCTTTGGATGTGGGCAGCGCTGGACCGATCGCTTTAGAGATTTTCATGAGAGACCTATATCCAGCAGTAGACGTCTATCGGCTTACACTAATTCTAATAACAAATTTTGAAGCAATCATTTTTTTCTCGCACGTGAAACCTAAATAGTTATTTAATATGACTATAATTTGCAAATGCGATAATGGCAATCAATAGACTAGATAAAATGTTAAACTATGAACAACACTAATTGGATATGTAAGTGATAATGATATTTAAATAAAGTGCATTATTAACTAGCGACAGCTATTATGTAATAACTAACGTTTCTTTGATGACATATTGTGGGCTTACGCCTATTAACATTGTACATATAATAAATACTATGCTCCCATTACTGGTAACCGGGGCCTTTCTCTCAATGAGAAAGTCAAGGCCATTACATAACGTCATTGTGAAATTAATAAATTTTAAACTACTTACCTTTGTACTGAGGGTTATAGAGATATTTTGCACCTAATCTTTATTAAGCTCAAACGGGATAAATATGAACATTCAATTGCTAAGATATGACTGATGGTTTGAGCGTATAGGAATGATGAGCCGGTTAGGATATCTAGACAATTACCACGTGTTTTTATTACATTTCAAGTTACAAGTTTTTTTTATGTTAGTTTTTATTATAAGAACCAAATTTTTATGCAATTTACGTATACGTGAAGAAAACGTACAATTGTCTATATTTCACTGCTTTACGCAGCTTTCTAGTTTGGCACATACCAAATATGATTTCTCCACAATGACATTATCTGTGCAAAAAATAAAAATATATTTAATTAAAAAATCACAAGTAGTAGACTAAGCATACCGCAGTATAATAAAAGTCAACATTAGTAACTACTTTAATACGTTTTCGTAAAATTGTTTATAAATGTTTGAGTGAGCGTGAGAACCAGACTGTACGGTCAACAATACACATAAATTTGCACTAAAGAAAACAGCATAATTGCTTACTTTATCCGTCTGTATTGTATTATACCACCACACCTTAACTGTACAACACTGAAATAAGATTAAGATTTCAACATCTATTTTGAAATCGTGTTGGTGGTTTTTAAATAGAAAAATACTTACTTCATAAAACCAAGTTGTAGTATGAGGACTTAAATAGGAGCTATCAACTGATACAATGGTCATTTAATTTTTTTGCAAATTTAATGGACTGCTTCCCCAATGAATAAAAAAATTACTTCTTTATGTGTCAGAATTAAGCCATCAACTCTCACTCAATCAAACCTATTTCCCCAAAGTATGGAGATTAAATAAATTTATTAAAACTGAATATCAGATTAATTGTAAATATATGATGCAAAAATTCAAAACAAATATTCACAGTGCAACATAAAAAATCAAAGTATTCCGTCATACTTAATTATTTGCAGGTACTTAGACAAGTTTTTTATCAAAACAATTCTTTCCAAAACATATGTTCAGTTTAAAACATTTAAAAAATTGTAACTACTTAAAAAGTTTTCGTTGTATTTTTACTCATGGGAAAGGGTTTAAGTTCATATATTGTTGAATCACTCAATATCTTTTAACTTGTGTATATGCAACAATATTCTTCATTATCATTTCAGTACTCCATTACTAAACATAATTCTGCCCAATTAATTCCTAATGCAACAGGACCTGGTGAAGAATTCCGAGTTTTTGGGTGCATTAGGCATTGGACCGATCACACTTGGAATTATTTTATCAAAACATAGATTTTGATTAAAGTGATTAAAAGTTTATTACAGTGGAATGTTCTAGGCATCTCAATATTATCAACTATTTATTTTAATGCAATATTTTAAATCCGTCGTGATCTGTTCTCAGGCATATGTAATGACTAGAATCTAAATTAGAGCACAGGTACAGATGTACAAGTAATAAATGATATCATAAAACTAACAAGAACAAATATTACTTATTACTTGTCAACTATACATTAGTTGATCTTGATAAGACCAGATCATCTATTTTACATAACACAACATTTCTCTCTACCACTAGCTGATGCTTCTCCACCATCTTTTACTATCTTGTCTTTCTTCTTTTTTCCTTTACCATCCACTTGAAGTGAAACATTTCTGTTTTTCTCCATGTTCAAAAGCTCCTGTAATAGATATATCCAAAAAAAATAATTAAAGTGTTTATTTGCATAAATTATAATCAAAATTTTCATGATAGATGAGACACTGTAATACATATAACACAACTAATATCAGTCTGAGTATAATTTACGTCGGTGACCCAAGCTATCCAGTTTTGCATCTAAAAGCTCCTGGTCACCGACTATCCTCATAGCGCGTCTCTCCATCGAGTCTAGAACTGCGAGTTGGTAATTAGCAGCACCTGCCCAGATATGGCAACAGTGCTCCACACACGATCGGACCTGAGCTTTATACAGTGTCAAGCTGTCCCGATGTAAAGTACTGCCGCACTTTGGCAAGGATTCCAAGCTTCCTTGTGGCTATTTTCGCTTTAGACTCGATGAACCACATAAAGTTGAGGTCCGAGGAAAATGTGAAATGAAGAAGGCAATAGCAAACCACTCCATCATAACTGCCAAGTAAGTCGTTGTGTGTTTCATTACATGTGATGACCACGACCCTCAGGCATGAGGAATTACGACTTAGAAGAAGAAGATTTAAACTTAGTTTCAAGAACCTGTGATCATCTATAATAAAAAAAATTGATCTACAATGCCCTTTTAACAAATTATAAATACATTAGTAACCAAAAAGCTACAATAGTCTATTCTTGCTATCATTCACATTAAATAATTAAATTTTAGTAACAAAACATTTTCTTTAATGAACTTAATTCAGATCTCTGAGGTCTACAAAAATTTTTTGTTAATGATTCTTATGTTTACTCTGACACATTACATATTTTTAAAACAAAATTTTCCATAGAATTTAGTATTAATATTTTTTTTTAATCAAAAAGCTATAAACATCACTCACTTGAAATAACTGTGTTACATTATGGTTAGTTTTCGCAGAAGTCTCCATAAATGAAACTCCCCAAGTTTGTGCTTGTGCTTGCCCTTCTGCTGCAGTGACTTCCCTTATCTCTGGACTTTCATCACACTTATTACCAGCTAACATAACTGGAATATTTGGCAAATCAGCACCTTTTATTTCTTTTATTGTCTGCCATATTGGCTTCAGTTCTTCTAATGACTGTCGACTGCTTACGGAATATACTAATATGAATGCATGCCCCTGAAAAAATTGTAGAAAGTATTAATAAATGATAAAGAGTTTCTTGTATGTAAACATATTTTGAAATGAATATTACAAAGGAATTTAATGGTGAAAATATTATTTATTATTTAACAGTAGTTTGTAGACATCAGTCTGAATTGCCTAAATTTTTTATGTCTTAATTATATAAAAAAAAATTACCATTTCATATTTTAGCAAGTTAAACCACAATTTAACAGCAATAATAATAAATGGAAAGTGAAGTCATGGTGCTTTAACTTTCAAAGTAAAATATTATAATGCTATAATTATGTAGTTTTACAATCTGGGATTTGTTTCACTAATAAGCAGAAAGGGGTACCCTTTCTAAATATTATGACACTTCTCTTTAAAAATCTTGTTTTTACAGCCCAAGTAGGCTTAAAATATTTTTGACAATAGTTGATATTATACAGTACCTTACTGATAGATAGTCTCTGCATGGCAGGAAACTGATGAGATCCAGTAGTATCAGTTATTTGTAAAGTACATATTGTTTTGTTGCTGCTTATTACCTATAAATAAAAATGTATTACAATAGTGTAAGAGTTTTGGTCCAACTTAATCATTAAAAATGATACACAAGCTCCTTTTTATGTAAGCAATTTACTTTTATATTTTATATTTTAATTTACATCACATACACCACAGACCAACATTTGCTGACACATATGTACATGCTAAAAGAAATAAACATTTACAATTGGTAGATATAAAATTTTAATTAGGGTAAAGGAGAAATATTTGTTCAAACTGACTAATCACTGACAACCTACTTTTAATGTTAAATGGAGTGAGAGCCAATGCTTGCATAAATTTAGTATGAAAATGTGTACATGTTTAGAATGAATAGAAGACATCAAATCTAAAAGATTAATTTCCAAGAAATAAATACTGGCATTTCATTTACAATTTAAAACATTTCCATTGTTTTATTTTTCTAGCTGTTGTCTAAGACTTCGTCCACATAGTATTTAACAAAACAGTTACTGTTACAGAAAATATATACAGCTTATTTGAATCAAACATTATTCGTTTTAATATTTTTTTTTGAGAGATTCTATAATTTTATCCAAAAAAAAGTAGCCTAAGTTACTCCCTGTTACATCAGCTAGCTGCCAGTGAAAATCTCGTCAAAATCGGTCCAGCCGTTTCAGAGGTTAGCCAGAACAAACAGACAGACGGACAGACTGACAAAAATTTTAAAAAATGTGGTTTTGGTATGTGTATTGTGTATCATGGAATTGCACTTAAAAATGCGGTTATTTTAATGTTACAAACAGACAAACGCATTTTATTTAATTGTATAGATTCCTATTTATTTCAAATATTATCAGGTATTACACAAACATATTTGGATTTTAAATTTCTAAAAGAGAGAATATGGCATCACAGAAAAGTCCTAATCATGAACTAAATAATTCAAACAATTAATATAAATAGAAAAAACAGTGGAAATAATCAAACCTGTCTGTAAGTGTCTTCGATCGTAGGTATATAAGACTCTCTAAATGTGCCTTTGACAAAACGTAACACAAGTGAACTCTTTCCTACGCCGCCTGCACCAAAAACGACAACACGATAATCATTGCTTTGCTCCGGCATCACTATTTTTTCAAAACGTTTACAAAAAATCAATTCACAAAATTTTAGGACAGCAATGTAGTAACAAGTTCGTCACTGCATTTTTAGAATTTACAACAAATTTTCATAGTATTGGTCTTTTTTATTCTCACTAAACACAGCGAGAAAATGCATCAAAAATGTAAATGAACATTATAACATTATTTTTAAATATACAACGCCCAAGCAACATAAAACTGCAGTAAGAATAATCACTAAGTTCACTGTAGTGACATGTGTCAAAATCATATACTTTTTTTTATTTTTTGGTGGCGTAGAATCCAGTCCTGAGTAAAATTGATTGCATCGTTTAGCTAAAAGTTTCTGTTCATTAGCATCTTAATTATAATTTCTGAAAAAATTATCTCTAGCTATTGCTTTCGTATAACTTGCTAATTGAATTTTATACCAAAACATCAATACTATCAACAATAGTATTAACATTGTGACAAATATCCAAAAAAAACTACTTACAATATAAAATTCCCGTTGGCGGATGGCGTTCTGTAAGTCTGCAAATTCACTTCTTTTTGATAGCACTGTAGTAAGTATAATTATCGGAATGTCTAAGGACACGCGGTGATAAATGGTATTAAGTTTTGTCCGAATCTAATAACTTTATCTTATAATCTGAAACTTATAACTAATTTTACAAGTACATGATGATAGTTTACTTTAAATTTGTTATTACGTGTATTTTCAATTGAACAGTGTCCAATTTTATTCAATAGCTATAACAAGTTTTATCTGTGCACTGTGCATATAGATCGGGGAAGGGTCAGAAAATTACAAAATTACAAATGGCTTCCGTTTCCAAGTTTCGGCTGCCGTAATTTAACTCTTGGCATGGTTTTCTGAATCGAGGTTCGTTATAATTAAATTAGCCTTAATATGTATTTTTATGAAAATAGTAATATTCCTTGCAGCGATTTATTAATTTCTTGGATATATGCAGAAAGTATTATTTAGAAAGGTGCCGGGTATATAGTCTATTTTTTGCTGTTTTTTTTTGCGCTATTACATTTCTATTACCTTCTACTAATTATGATAACTACATGTGGCTTTAATATTTCTTCAATTATATTTAAATTACCAAATCACACAGAAATTTATATACATTTCAGATCAATTAGGCAAGACGAACGTGTTCGATCGAATAGTTCAGATATTTGACTTGCATCATGGGCATACAAGATCTACAAACTTTTTTAGAAAATGAAGGCGTAGGAGTAGACTTATTTAGGATTGCCAGAAATCACGCTGGTGGTTTCCGTTTAGTTCTAGACGCAGAAGGATGTCTGGATCGTTTATACGGAGGATATTTTTCAGGTAAACTGTATTGTTGTGTCATCACATTTGTTAATTATTGCCTGTTATCCCTTATTAAGTTAAATTATTAATAGCAGTAATTGTTCATCCATAGTGCTGGTGTAAAAGTATAGATTATAATTTTAAACTTATAGACTGGGCATGTGGGGGACAGTGGGCAAGATGTGTACAATTTCTGACAACATTAGCCCAAGCACTTGCTGAACATCAAGTAGCCTTGTGTGTCTGTTTCAATGGTGCACATCCAACACCTCCAGCAGTTCCGCAGAACTGGATTCAGACTCAAGCAACATACAGACAAAGGGTTAATTCTGTAAGTTTAATCATATTTGAAGTATTTTACCATCTTTTTTAGTAATTTTCCAGTGTTACAACAGTTATTCTGTAAAATAACCATGCCATTTTAAATTTAACTTGGTAATTTGAAATAAGTTGGAGCTTTTCTTAATGCATGGGTCCTGTTTTAGTGAACAAGTAAAATTTTATATAAATTGAAACAAAAAGTTTTTGTAAAATTTTGAAATAACAGACAATAGAAATTTAATAAATATTTTGTGTATATATAATTTATTTTCTTTTCAAGTAACTAAAAATCATATGTTTTTATTAGTTTTAAACTGTCTTAATGTGTAAGTCTTTCTTGTAGGTATTGCGTCACATAGTTACTAAAGGAACTCCACCACCAAAAGTTTGGTGGGTACCGCCAACTGGTCTACATTCCTGCCTTAGGACAGCACTTCGATATCTAAACATCCCTATTGTGAGTTATTGGTTGTTATATATTTCATTGTATTAGAATTCTGAAATCACAGAAGTAATGCAAATAAATCTTTATTATTTCTCTCCATCATTAGCCTAGCTCAGATAACCTTATTTGAAAGATGTAGTTTTGTTTTGGTATGTTACAGTGATAAAGCAGTAGAATTTAAAGAAGGGTTTTGGTAATTATCACTTTAATAATTACAATCTATTCTATAGTTAAGACAGCAACCAGATTTTTAATTCTAACATATACTAAAAATGTCAAAAAATGTATACATAGATAATGGGATTAATGATAGATTTATTTACAGATGGTGTCTTCCGATGATCATTGCCAAGAGGTTGTCGGTTTGTGTAGAGAAAAGACCTATGCTGGTCTTGTTGGCTGCTCTGGAGAATATTTAGTTTTTCAACCGCCAAGATACTTCAGTTCATCTCTGTTGAAGCTTACATATCGGGTATATTTAACTCATAATATATTTATAATAACTAACAATTTATCTCTCTTTTTTCAGAAGAAGTATATTGTTTAATAATTTTCTTTTATGTATTTTATAGTCGTCATTGGAAACGAAAGAATACTTGGTTCATGAGTTGCCAAAAGTCTTAGATGTACCACAGGACAGATTATGCCTCGTAGCTGCATTACTGGGAGGTACTATTTTGTCTGAGCAAAGTCTCCAAGACTTTTATAAGCGTTTGGGGATTACTCAAAAGAAGGTGAGTTAGAACTGCTTTTATTTATTTTTGCAGATAATAAATAAATTAACTATAAAAGTTGAGTAACAAAACTTTTCACAACATTTGTTTGTCTCACTTGGCAAAAGAAATTGCCAAAAGAATTACAATCTTATAATTCCAATATGTAATGATAGATTCAATAGACACTGAAATATAGAACATGATTTCACAGATGTTCAGTAAATTAAGAGTGTCAAAAATGTCATACAATTATTTTTAACATTTTGGAATATTTGTGTATTTATTTTAGTTAACTTATACTTTTATTATTGCAGCAACAAGTTCCTCCAGAAACATTTATTAAAACAATTTGTCAGTTTGTTCGAGATTTACCATCTTCTGACATTGATGGTGCCTGTATGGAAATATTTGGTGATATGAATGATCTCCGTGCTGCTAAACTTAAACAGGCTGTTCAATATTACCTTAATGGAACTAAAGATGGTTTCCTAAAATATAGGACTGCTTCAGGTAATATAACTGCATAATAGCTTTATTATATTAATTATTTTTTTTATCTGGCTATAAAAATTATGAATAACATAAATTTATTTTATTTTATGAAATTTTACAAAAAGCTTTAATACACATACATTACAACAATTTTATTTTTATAGCCTACATATTGTAATAACATAAATATTTCATAGGACGTCGCCCAAAAGCCAGTAAAAAAAATCACAAACCGGACATGAGCCCACCATCAACATCTGCTGATATGGACACTACTAAACTGGCTACTGAATCATCAGAACATGAGGTTTACTTTTTTTTTTTTGAACACATTACCATTGCTATGGTCATCCACGCCTTTTACATCATAAAATCATTGGCATTAATTGGCAAAGCATAGACATGTGCATGGACAAAATTATAAAAATTTTGTTTTAGCCGGGTGCATATTTAGTCATTCATTTATTTTTCACATTTTCACTTTTTTCATCTTAATTTTTTTTAAATAGTAATTCCAAAGTTACTTTTGTGGATATTTATGTATTTTACAATACTGAAGTAAATTATATTTTATCTACAATTTTTAGTTACATTATTTTACCCCATGTCTAAACTTTTTAAAAATCTTTTTTTTTTTTGTTGAAATACTTTTTTTTCTTTAATTTTATTTAATTTAATTATCTAAGCACTTGATTGGTTGAAACATCAAACATGAACAAAATTACAGCAAAAAGGCTTGGAAGATTACAAACTGGCAACTGCGAATGCATCAATTCATGCTGACTTTAGTATGGAAGAGAGCGCAAATGATATCAACCATGCTATTGCATCAATAACCCTTGAAGGTGGAGATGGGACTCCAGCTAAGCAACAACAAGGGGGTAAATTTGGTGAAAGAAATGAAAAAGAATCAGCAGCTGCAAAGGAGGTGTGATTTGGTCATCTTATAATATTCTAAACTAAAGGGGATAGTAAAGTTTTTAAGGTTGTTATTTTCTTATATTAGGATATGAACAAAAAGTTCGCAAATTGTAATAATATGATAGTTCTGATATAAATATATATAATATAGCTTTTAAACAAAATATAACACATACTTTGCAAAAAAAAATGTACATGAGACTATTATAATATTTGTTTAGTATTCTGAACCATTTCTAATGTTGAAAAAACTTCTTAAAGAATTTGAATTGAAATGTTCACCAGGATTTTTTTTTAATTTTTGTATTTATTTAACATATAATAGGTACATTTTTATTACATAACAAAAAGTTAAAAGGAATGTTATTTTTTTAATTTATTAACAAGAATAATTGATAATTGCTAATTATACTTTAGGACGCGATTTAACAACTTAAAAAAATAAAAACAGAAAGAAGCAACAGCACAGATAGTATGTGATGTATGTCAAGTAGACACTGGTCCGAATCCAAATGAGCTTGGGCTTCCTTTAAAAGAAAATATCATGAGAAAATGTTTCATTCACTGCAATGGACAAGTGACATCTGCCAACCCCAGCACTTGGCCAGTGTGGTGAATAAATGCCTTTTACTTTTCCTTGCGATAGAAGACCTTAAAACCCGGTGGTGGAAACAATAAGCGAGTGGTTTTTTTTTTCTAATTAACAAAAAAGTTTTGGTGTTCCAGTGTGTGCAAAGTATTGGCAGAATAATTCAAAGCGATGACAACTGCCCTCCTGCACCAGCAGAAGTTCTACGGACATGCGCTGAAAGACATGCCCGCGGCCTTATGCACCCTCAAATGCTTTCGATTCTCACACATCGCCAAGTTTCGCTACCGGTGCTTATGGAAGATGATAATCATCGCGAGATACCATCCATACATCATTTCTTTAGACCCATTCGGCAGAATGTTTATGCCATTTTGTACAATATGCATCATCATCGCTTCATGGCACAAAAAGCTAAAGGTCAGTATTTAAAATATAGCATTTATTATTAAACTTTTCTAATTATATTAGGTACATTGTTGTAGAAACACTTGGTTCTATCATAGTGAATGTCAATGTATATATATCCAGTGAAGCTAGTCCGATGCCACCTGTATATTTCGTTCTATATTCAGTCATAACTTTGTGTTACTTGTGTACTTAACCTGATTTAGATATAGTGACTATACTAAAGAAATATTTTAGAGGAAGGTACAATCACTGCCACTGCATGTAATGAAAAGCCGTGTCAAGTTCAAGTAGCAGAATGGATATATTCGCGAGTAAATCCTGGGAAGAGTCCAGAATTGGTTCCTGGAATTGTTCTAGACTGGCCTGTACCGACAGTGCAAAGGCTCTGGTTCGGGTGAGCTTTTTTATGACTCAGATTTTTTTTTATTGGACAAATCGACTAAAGAAGCAAGACAGTCGTTGACAAGACGCCCATAACAATATGTCGCTGGTTAAGATGATAAAAATTGCACCAAGTTGTGCTTGTTGCATTGAGACAAAGATGTTAAGTCTGCAGTGTAACCGACCCACACAGGCTCCAGCTACGGAAATGCCACCAATGATTATGATTGTTAATATAACTTTATTAAGCTAATTTCTAACCTATTTTTAAATATTACAGAACGGCGCAAGATGATAAATGTCGGCGCATGCGCGCATTCCTCTCGTGCATGAGGTCTGATACTCCATTGATGTTGAACACATCATATGTACCACAACATTTGCTGATTTTAGCTACTGTGTTAAGGTAACTAAACTAGGTAGCAGAGCATTAACCAGGTTTTTGAAAGTTTGTAAATTTGCAATATGATCAGGCATGTGTTTTTACCCATTGTGTGAATATCCTTTGTTTGTCTCCTTATTTTATGTTAAAGTATATGATTATTTCTGGTAATCTATGTTGCTGAAGACCGTCTAGATTTACACAGCTCCTATTCTATTTATAGGGCTTTGTAGTTTATGAAGTTACTGGGGAAATATAACTTAACATCTTCTCTCTCAATGCTGCGAGCACAATTAGGTGCAGTGTATGCCATCCTGATTAGCACCAGATCGTTATGGGCATATCATTTATGATCAAGTTAATGTCTTGCTCGTCATGTCGCTTCCTATTGTGTTAAGATATTTTACTAGATGGTGTCCTGTTATTTAATATGTAAATGGGTACAGTATTTTTTATCTACAATGGGCTTACATTATTCATATACTATACTGCTGGTCTATTACGCTAAGGTACTACACATAATTTAGCGATTAATTTGTGACAATACAACGGATTTTTTTATTATTTATTTATTATCTATAATTTTTCAGATTTATAATGACGTCTCAAATTCAAATTTTACGTCGTCAGGAATTAGACGCATTTTTAGCAACAGCTTTTTCCAATGATCTCATGAATGCTCTTCATCTTCAAGAAATGACAGTAAGTCATAAATAACTTTAAAAACCACTTGATAACTTTTTGTTGTCTGTGTTTTCGTATATACTTTTGCTTGCTTTTGGATAAGGACATTCGATTTGCATAGATAAACGCATGGAAAAGATGATATTCTATCATTGCGATTAAATAACAAGGTTTGAGCTGAGCTCTTTTTTGAACCTGCTACAATTCGCATATCGTAAATCTCCATCTATAACAGCATTACTGCGTTCTTGCTGTCAGCTTGTAATAACGAAAATAATCTGGAAGAAAACATGTCTTCATCCATGGCTTCATTGTCACTTAGATCATGTGAAATTGAGGAGTAATCTTAACCAATACGGCATGGGGGCCTTCTAGAAAAGAGCTTATAACTTCCTTAAAGATCTGCAACGTAGCCGCGACCACTCTCAAACTACACGTAACCTATTCGATTGTTTGCCGACTATACCTTTAAAAAACCCATTGTTGATAAAAAAAAGTTTAAAACTTACATTTTGACATTATGTCGAGAGTATAAAAATACTCTTTTGTTTTTTAATTATTTTCATGAAAAATTTTGATTATTTATTTGTAGGTAAATGGAATCAGTGCCCGCGGGGTGCAGTTGGGCGCGCTGGTCATGGCGGGCGCGGAAGCAGCGTTGCTGGCCAACGATGCTTGTGGCGCACCCGTGCCTTGGCTCGTGGCCGCGCCTTGGTTGTATTTCGATGGAAAGCTGCTTCAGCGTAACCTGCATCGCGCCGCGCATTGCAAACATTTGGCGCAGCTGTGTGACAATCACCTCGATACGGTTGTCAAGGTGAAAATTGTAGCTTATGATTTATCTTTTATCTACAATGGATTAACACTTAACCTTAATTTCATGTGATGTTGAGTGACTGAATGGTGAAGCGTAAGACTATATTGGCTGGAATACAACAATGCTGTTATGGCAACGGAATTGCAATATTAGTGTGGTGGTAACCTGACCAGACAGGTTTTAAACTAACCTACTGTCAACAAAACTAGAACACATGGCACAGAATCAAACTACAATACATTGCAAGTGTTTAGCCACTGTGCCCTGAAGGCAGTTATGTTAACATCCCTTATGTTTCTTTGATAAATGTAGTTTTTCCTTTTATTGTGTTTTATGTTGTCAGGTGGAGCGAATGCGTAAAGCAATTCTCGAAGGTCTAGAGGTAGAGTTTGCGATGCCGCCTCTGCCATTGGTGGCAGGTGTGGTGGGCGGTGCACTGAGTGGATCACTTGGTGGCCAACTAGGTACCTGGAGCCGTGGACGAGGACGCGGCGCAGGGGCGCGTCTCGAGATTGCCGGTGTTGTGGTCGGGCAGTGGGGCGGCGGCAGCTATCCTGCTCGCACTCATCGTTACCCGCAGGTATTTATATCAATTTATGTAATATCAATGCTGTTCGACAAATTAAAGAATTTTTTTTTATACTGCTTTGCGACGAGACGAGCAAGACGTTCACCTGATTGATGGTAAGTGATACGCTTGCCCATGACAACGTGGCGCTAGTTAAGATGGTACACACTGCACCACATTGCGCTCGTCGCTTGAGACATAAGATGTGAAGTCTCGTTACCCCAGTAATTACTCTAGCTACAGCGCACTTCAAACCGGAACACAGTAATGTTTGCACACTACTATTTGGCGGTTGAAATAGGAGCTGCGGTGGTACCCACCCAGACGGTCTCCGGCAACAGAGACCTACCACCTGGTAAAAATCTATCGTTATGTACCAATCATTGGCATCTTATAGGCATAAGGCATAAAGAAATTTGTACTGGTAGTAGGTTGTGTTATGTGCGGGCGTGTTATTTATCATTAGGTTAACGTCTCCTTTATCTGGTCGCTTCGTAAAATAAAATGTTTAACCGTTTAAAAAGTCTTTATTATTAACCATTGAGTTTTCCAGCAGGTCAGCTATGTCGGGTATACACCGCCGCCGCGTAACGCTTACGGTGGGCGCGGGTGGCGTGGAGGACGCGGCCGCGGGCGTGGGTCGCGAGGATTAACGGGTGGGGCAGGCCGCGGTGCTCGGCGGCCCCGCCGCGAGCACGATGAACCTGCTAAGCCTGCGACGCTTACCGTTAACGGGTAAACATCTTATTCAAAAATTAAACAAAATATTTCCTTCATGCATATTTTACCATCATTCTTTAAAAACAAAGAATTAAATAGATCTCGCATCTTTGATATATCCTTATTATGATAATATCCTTTCATAGATATAATATGCCTGAAATTTGTGTATCACAACCAGAGGGCTTTTCTTTGAAAACAAAGTATATCCACCATTATTCTGCAAATTTCTTAATTTTCTTAGTAGCTTTTAATTTTGCATGTTAACTAAGTTTGTGCAAGGTTAATTTTAACTCATAGGGCACATTTGTTATAACTTGATAATTATCTTCCCACTGTTTATTTGGTAAATATAATTATATTGTTGTAATATAATTTACAGTTGGAATATCTATTGTTTGGCTATGGTGGCAATAAAGTTTTATTTGAGTGATAAGATTTACAATGCCTACAATTTGATTTCTTTATGTTTTTATCAGAAAAACTGTGCGTCCGGAAGATATTGGTATGCACGGGGATGACAGCAGTCCTCATGAAGATATTGTTCAAGATAATGAAGCTGAAGGTTAAATTTAACACTAAAAATTTAATTTCGATAAGTTATTTTTAGATTTAAATCACAATTTAATATTGCGACTTATACAGGATCTCACGCTCAGAGAGCGAAATCTGGTAAATCTGTAAAGAAGAACATTGGAAAAGGAAAAAAGAAGAGCCTAGGCCAAAAAACTGATGCAACTCAATCACTAGAGACAAATGGGCCTCTTGACAAGAACAAGGTGATTGCAGCATCAAAGTATAATATGTAGCAACAAAAAGAACTTCTGGCTTGTTCTCCTGAAAAGTAGTATTTGTAAAATACTTATAATTTGTATTATTTATAATGCACTTTTACGTTTACTTATTATGGCTGGTTATAGAACTCTGTTTCTGGGCGATTGTCGATGTAGACACTGCTGCAGCGCCTATTTCTGCCGCCAAACAGTAATGTGCGGACATCGCTGTGATCCGGTTTGATAGGTACTGGGGTAAGTGTAATCGGGGTAACGAGACTTATTATTTTGTGTCTCCAATCAATGAGCTCAATATGGTGCAGTGGTCATCCTACCTAGCGCCATGTAGTTTCAAGCGTGCGTATCATTTATCATCAGGTGTACATTATATTGGTCTTATCGTCCCATGGTATAAAATAAAAATCCTGCAATAATAATGAAAATGCTTTCTAGGTGGTGGAGCTTTCTCATAATACTGAAAAGGAACACATTGGCCAGGGCGATGCACCTGAACATAACTAAAATATTCTATAATCCAAAGGTAACTCTATCTTATATTTTTGTTATATTTGTTATTTTCAATATTGTTTTACTTTTAATTCTTATATAAAACAACTATCATTGGCTTTTATTTACAAAATTAAGTAAGTACTTACATCATCTATACTGATACATATGTATATATTTATGTACATACGAGGTCTGTTTTAAAAATACGCGGACTGAGGTCATAAAAAAGAATTAATTTTTGTTTTTGGGTCTCACACACACACGTCTGTGTCCCCAACAAAGTACCCACCCTTCTTCCCAATGCACACACTTATCCCAACAGTGTTCCCATTTGTTGAAACAGTCCTGGAACGCTTCTTTCGTCATTGTCTTCAGCACCTACGCATTCACCTTAATCTCTGGAGTTGATTAAAATCTTACTTTTGAGGGGTGTTTTCAGTTTTGGTATCAAAAAAAAAATCACAAGTAGCAATGGCAGGTGACTAGGGGGAATTTAAACGATCAACAAGTTCCTGACAAAACCAATCGCGTCCGGTTCGGGGGTCCGGGCATTTTCAATTTTTCGGTCAAAATTTTCTGACAAGACCTAATTGATATTCCACACTCAGCGGCAAGCTTCCTAGTGGTCACACGTCGATTTGCGCACCAGGAATTTGATTTTAGCAATGTGTGGGTTGTCAGTGAACGTTGAAGGACGCCCAGGACGCTCAACGTCGTCAATCGACTGTCGGCCACCCTTAAAACGTTCATGCCATTGAACACGTGGTACGCTTCATGCATTGACAACATTGGCGTAAGATGTGTCAAGCATGAGAAATGTTTCCGTTGCCGATTTCTCGAGGTTTTTTGAACAGACCTCGTATTAATGTGTATTCGTATACAAAAAGACTTGATAATAATCCAGAAACTTTTTAACACTCAATGGCTGTAGGCGTTAAATGGTATATCCATACGCGCTGAAATATTTTACTATCGGAAATAATACAGACACCAACATAAGATTATGTTAGCACGTAATGTATATATCTGGACATGCATAATAAACGATTTGTTAACCAAAAATGTAACAATGCATGCGGTTTAAAGCTTTATGATTATACGCATGATAGGCAAATAATGAAGCTGTGATAGCTCAATCTGTAAGGCGGTCGCACACAATAATTCTCTCGAAGAGGCACCAATTCGATCCCCGATTAGCTTGAGCTTCCGGTGAAGGAAAACATCGTGAGGAAACCGACATGTTCCGAGAACGACAGCTTTCATGGACATGTGACATCTGTCAATCCGCACTTTGCCAGCATGGTGGATAAATGACCTTTGATTCACATTGTGAGAGTGGGCCCAGAGTCCCTGCAGTGGCACTGGGAATAATAACAGGGCTGTTTATTATCATTTATAACCAAATGTATACGTGCCTCAACATCTGAAAAGACTTCCGGACATTGAGACTGATTTTATATTAATTGAATTATCACGTGATGTGTTCAATTAATTATAATGTTAAGGACGATATGTCACGAGTTGCATTGTTTATGCCTCGGTACCCGATACGACAAGTACTTTAGAACACTGTATTATGCTAGTACAAGTTTTAACAATAAGGATATTTATTTCCTTTAGCAAATAATGGTGGTGAATATTCTACCACTCGATGTAGAGTACATTTTTATCTTTTAGAAAGATTAAACCTATCATACCAACACCAACAACTTGACAAGTGATATTTAGAGAATATATATATATATATATTTAATAAATTAACATGTTGTTAAGTCACGTTTAATTGCGAAAGTGAGATGACTTAGTGAATAATATGTTTAGTTTAGCATATGAAGTACTGAGTCGCTATTATTTATTTATACATAGTATATTTACAATTTACCAAAATTATTGTTTTATTCTTAGTTTGGTTTGGTCTATGAAATCTTATAACATAGAATATAAAGAGCAGAGATGCTCTTTTATGGAGAAATAAACCTGGTATTGGGGTATCGAGTCTTCAATATCATGGTGAATACATACCATAGAAAATATCTTTTTCATACATTTTGATTTCATCGATTAAACCAATCATGTTCAGACTTGTTTGTAGGAATTCTTGATTGTATGTTTAGGCTCTATTGAATGAGTGAGAAAATGTTTAGAAAAATTGCTCCGTTGTATGTGGCCACTACCACACAAAGTTAATACTGATCTGATTTTAGCTGTTTTGTTATCGATGATGTTATGTAGTTATAATTAATGCGAGGTAAGCTTAGCTAATTTTGTGTGGTGGTGTTTTGGTTCAGTATAAAGTTCGTCGAAAGTGATATACCTATGGCTAAATCATATTTTTGAACTATTTTAATAGGTATATAATTTTGAAATGGAATGTTATGCCACAGTTGTGGTATGAAGGCTAAAATTTTTGTATAGAAATTGCATTTATTGAATGTTGGTTGGTGCTCTTGAAAATTAATCAGTGGGACTGCCTGAAACGAGTCTGAAACTCATAGATTTAAGTCTAACGATAGACCATGAATGAAAATGAATGAACATTCACATGTTGCCATTTCCACATCCTATAGGGTATTATTTCGATAGAAAACTTAGATTTGTTAGTGATATATTTATAAAGCATTTTTGGAAAATCCAACATTGTGAATGTTATTCAATTTATATGTATTTTTGTAGATTTGTTATATTGTTATACTTAAATTTAGCTGGAATGACTAACAAATATTTGAGACAAAGTCTTGCTCTTGATACTTGATTGATGATGATGATGATGAAGCTGTTTGAAATTATCAGCATACAGTACAGTTACATTCCAAATAAATTTCATGAACTTTCTGTAAATGAAATAACTTAGCCTCCGGCACCAGTTTACAAGAATGGAACGATGAAGACTTTACAATATGAATGCTTAACCTGGCCATAGACAAAATATGTTGCCACAATAACATATTTATCGCCACGATACTTGATAAAACAAATACGATCAGAACTAATAATACAGCCTCTGAGCTGTTGGAAATGATCGCCAAATAATATTTAACGCATCAGACTTCGTCACTTGACACCTCGAAGCCCAATATGCAAGTGACATGGGCCCGCACTTTGCGGACACTTATTGCTAACTTAGCTAATAGTCGCACGACGACATTACTTATATAAAACATTTATATATTATTGCTTGCTTAATAATAAACACAACATGTAGCGTATAGATAACTTCAATGTATTTTGATTTGTTTAAGAATTATGGTGTAACAACAATAAAAGCATGTTTAGAGGGTTTTGGTAATATATCACAAGAGGTTAATATTTTTATTAGGCGGTTGACGACTAAAAGGCACCGTTGGTGGTGGTATTACACCTCCACATTCGTTTCTGTAGAGAAATATCGATGAGCCTTTTATGTTGTTCTTCTGCATTTGTGCTGCTTGTATACTTTTAAAACTGTTACACCACATTAGTGGTGATTCCGAAGAGGAAGTAGTTTTTTTTCTGCCTTAAACCCATTATTCAATATAGTTTTAGATTATTCAACGATATAATAACTTTTACTCCATTTGTGTAACTTGTTCGCTGACAAAACTGTCACCGGAGTATTGTCAAAATAATATAAAATATATTAGAGATTCTTCTCATATTCTTAACATTTTTCTTAATTGAAGTAGCAAACATGGAACTGTGGCTTTTTTGAAAACACTTATCAACTTAGGTACGTAAATCTGCAATTTGTGATTAAAGTAAAGAAAAAAATGTTCATTACTGTTTTACTTTATGAACACAAAAACATTGGATGAATTTTGAATTGTAAAGAGTTGTATTTGTCTTCAAATAAACGTTCCATCATTTTAGTTTCATTGTTTTATTCATTGAGATTAAGACGTTCGTGTATTTTGGTAACGGAGGTCCCTTCAATATTGGCTAAATGATTGATGACGATTTGTGCGGCATCCTTTACATCATTATATTGGTGTAGAAGACGAACTTTGGTAAATTTATGAACATCTAGTAGCATTTTATCGATTTTGGATTCAGTATCCAATAGCTTACTATATTCAATCTGCTTATTTTTAGACATCTGAAATAAGAATAATATTTGATATCAGGTTAAATCTGATAGATTAAACTTTACTTTTAATTAAACATATATTTATAAAAAAATAAGCTGTTCTAATATCTCAAACATGATTAGATATAATTAATACATTATTAAATATGCCTATAATATGTAAATTTGAAGAGACAACCACAGATAATATCAAATTTTCTTTTGTTAAAGATTTAATATTTAATTTAGGATGCCTATGTCATAAAACCTGGTTTTAATATTCTTAAATTCATAAATGGCATGATTCTTCTTAGCTGTGTATACATCTGATATAAAATCAGCTTCCTATAGGATGGCAGATGTTCTATTGCGCCTAAGGATTGTGGTAAGATTATAAATAGCTGGAAATCGATAAGAGAGGCCTATGTTCAAAAGTGGCTGAATGATGGTGAATACTCAGGTCTCATGGATTGATGAGTTCTGCAATTTCTCATACTTAAAC
Organism: Byasa hedistus; assembly: GCA_029286795.1. Lineage (NCBI taxonomy): Eukaryota > Metazoa > Arthropoda > Insecta > Lepidoptera > Papilionidae > Byasa > Byasa hedistus. Next base: position 6,199,733 of record JAGSMW010000008.1, read on the forward strand.
AGAACTAATAAATGATTACCATTCAAGGTTTCTTAAATGCGTCAGACGACAATACATGCCGAAACACGACAGTCCCTAGGCTGTACTAAGTTGGTGACATATTACACATATCAAATGAGTACTACGTTTATTGTATGTTATAGGGTAGATGTTGGTAACACTTTTGTGGCTTCAATACAATGATTAAAACTCAATCAAATCCATAATGATTCACCAAAAATATTATTAAATAATAATAAATAAATAAACGTTGTTTCAGGCCGAGTAGCCCATACAGATTAAAAAGCTTGAAAATATATTTCAAATTAAAAAACAAATAAGAGTATTTATATTAAAAATCTAACCTAAAATTACATTTATGGTTTGTAACCAAAGGATATATGGTACATATCCATATATGGTCCCATATTGTATATTTCTACTTACTATAATACTATAAACACTAAATGTGTATGTATCAACACAGAACGGTTTACTAACAAATGGACATTAATAATTAATACTATTAATGTCCATGTGTTAGTAAATATATAGTTATAGCACTGCATTAGCTGGATACTCATTTGAGAGTATTGTACTTTCCCATAATAATGTTTGTTTTATTTATATACAGCAACCACAATACACCACTTGTCACCTAAAAACTTCAGCACCCTTTTCTTTAGACTACAGTGAGGTCTGCACATTACTGGTAAAAGACACTTACCAACAATAAAAACAGGAACAACAAACATAACTAGATAACCTCAAAATTTTTGAGGAAATAAGCAAGTATGAAAGTAGGAATGACACAATTTTAGTTATAATTTATATAACCACAATGATTCAATAACATAAAAAAATTCAGGTAGGTACACAAAAACTCCAAAATTATATTCTTGCCATAATTTATTGCAAATTATCAACATCGACAGGTTCAGCAATACCCATAGCACAAGCTAACATACTATTTATATGCCTACCCTCTTCTGCATTAAATACATATCCATTCGCTTTATCCACCAAATTTTTAACAGACATTAAACTTTCTTCCTTAAATATATTGACAAGTTGAAATGTTACTAGACTGTAATCTTGAATGATTGATACTAAAGCAGAGTTTAATTTTTTATATTTTGTAGTGAAACAATCTTGATCTAAGCTATCCAACAGGTAATTTAAATCCAAAACTTCAGTATAGAAATCTATTCCAAATTCCAGTTCATCAACATGTTTTTTTAGTAAATCTGCTTTTGTTAATAAATTAAGATGAGGTAAAGCTAACTTTAACATAGCTGTCAATGATAATATTAAAGATGCTATAAATTTTCCAGCATCAGAACAGTGATGGGAATCCAATAAATGAACAACACATAATTCCATATCAGTTTTTTCAATTAACTTAGAAAAAATATTGCTTATTGTGTCATGGTGACAATACAGCTCCACTTGGCCAGGTAAATCAAAAATATAATTAGTTCCATGTTCACCTTTTATTTGATCTAAAAGCCAGTCAATGTTCTTTTCTAAGTATTGCATGCAATACAATAATCCTCCATTTGGCCCAAGGTTATGTTGCTCCATAACTTCTTCTAGAACTATTAATTTTCTTATGTCTATGTCACATTTATATGAGATCCTCTCATTAGCAGGATCTAAGTTGATAGTTATTACTTTCCTTTCAAATTTTCTTAGTAAATGTGACATTTTATCACAGTATGTTGTTTTTCCTGAACCTGGGGGGCCTATTACCAATTGACCATAATATTTATAATAAGATTTAAATGTATGTTTTCTTGCTAATTCCATAGCTTTATTTTTCTTCTTTCCTTAAATCCAAAATTATGTCCTTGCAAGCTTTTACTGTTTCTATATCATAGGATCTTAAATTGATGAATAAACATAATGGTTTATTGATTTTCAATGCTTCAGCTATGTATCGCCCAGCCACATGTTGCTCTTCGCCTGTAGCACCAAACATAACTTTTGTTGTGTAAATGTCATCAGAACCTAGGGGACTGTGCACTTGATCTTTTTGTATAAATAACATACTTCCTATTTTTTGATATTGAGAAATAATAAGTAAAAATTTATCAATATATTCACCCAAAACTATTTCTGTTGGCATACCATCAATATCTGCTGCTATTGATTTAAAAAACAGTTCATTACTTTCATCTGGTGTTTGCTTAATAACTAAAGTTTTCAAAGCCGACACTAAATCCATTTTTCGATTTTGTCTAAAATAGATAAAATTGGCTACAATTGTTATAGTGTTAAAAATATAATTTTAAATGATTTTCGTAAAATTTATATTAATAACTATTTTATCTTGACTCTAAGTTAAAATGTTCTAACATCAACCGACAACCATGAAATTTTATTTTTATAAAACGCATACATATTTTAGTCAAGAGTACACAGGTACTATTATATACTAATCTCACCTTTGTGTAAATTTCAGTTAACTTCAATTAAAGGTTATGTACTTTAGTAAATTGAGTGTTTTTCGAACTGTTAATAAGTAAAAGCGAATTCGCCTAGGCGAAATATATCTTATTCTCATACAGACTGAATTTCAAAGTTACTCAGAAGCTCAAAATAATAAAATGGTGGTCGATCAATACTAAGATCATAGATAAGATGTCTGTGGAAATGAGCAGACAAAAAAGATGGTTTGGCTTTGGCCACCGTTAGTTAAATAATATTTAGTGATGAGAAAAGCTGTACATTCATTTAATTAAAAATTAAATTAACGAGTTATAATTTTCGTATGAAATAATGTAAATTTGTTGGTGGAACCATTCCAAAGACGAGACACATGTACGCGACTATATTTTCTACCATTTTACTTAATGGCTTCTTTTAATAAAATTCTAAGAATAGTGATAATATTTTATTTTGTTAAAACGAATAAATTGACATAAAATTTCTATAAATTTAATATAACATTTGCTTTTTAGTTACAAGTACTAGACATTAAAAGACACATTTCTGTTACTTTAATACTAACAAATTTCAAACAGGAAACTAACCGTAATATCCCAAAATAAAAAATCATTTTGTTGGTTGCAGTTAAGATAAAAATATATTTATTTCTTGTGTTTAACTAAAGATAGTGATATTGAACATTATAATGAAGAAATTATTTTACAAATTGCTTTAAGTTAGAAAGAGTTATACTACTTTTCTTTTTTCTGATACTCATTTTAAAACGAGTTGTATATATTACGTACAGACGTATAAAGAGATTTTATATGTCTTTGATATTACGTATTTCTTTTTCTTTCATTATATGCATTATTTAATTTATAATTAAGATTTATCGTTACGAAACGATAAAGTTATGCTCAATTAGTCATCCACCTTCTAAAATTCTTTCAGGTCCTCTATACTCAAGAAAAACATTTGATTTTAGCATTATTTTTAAATATTGTAAAGTGTTAAGTTCCAACTCGTTAAAATGTTGATGAGATGCTCTTTTAAAAAAAAAATTCTTAAATCTTGCAACACTAGGTGAATTAAATAGTTATGGTAACATCTAAAGTTTGGGCCTCTTTCATTGTCAAACTCTGACAAAATGGTATAGTAAATTGTAATTTTTTTATCTAAATTAATCTAAAGTATGTGTAAATTAAAAGAATATGCGATATTTGATTAACATTAGTGATCTTTTTTGTGCCTAAATTAAACATATATTTTTGTTTAACTGTTGTGACTTTATAACCTTTGTGAATTTCAGACGAAGGGTACCTCAAGTTTCGGTAAGCGGCGTAATAAGACTCACACATTATGTAGAAGATGTGGTAGATCTTCATATCACATTCAAAAATCAAAATGTGCACAGTGTGGGTATCCTGCTGCAAAACTCAGATCGTGTAAGTATATTAATGTAATTAAATAAATTTCTTTTCTTAGATAAAAAAATCTTTAGATAAACGTGTGGTTCTTTGGCCCCTTTAAAACAAAAATAGTCACGTTTTGTATTATTTTATGTATTAATTAAACTTGCGTACTTTATTGAAAAATGTAATTATCAGATTAGGATCACTTTCATCTTGAAGATCGCATACTCTCTTTAACATATAATTTTAGAAAAATTAAAGTTCAAACTAAAATGTACCCAATGCAAAACATACTTCGGGCGTCAGATGTCGTTAATACTGAAAAGCCCAAATGAATTAACTATCTCATCCAAAAGTTTGTTCAATAACAAATGAGCTGGCACACCATATTAAGACAGTAATTGTATATTTCATGTGTAGCAGCTAGTTTGACAATCAATGTATTCATAAACTGTAATAATGACTGGGAACAGAACTTGTAAATAAAGAGCTCTTTAATAGTATAGCCTCTCATGTTTATAATCCTAAAAAATCTTTATAAGTAACATACACTTAAGTTTGTGAATTTCAAAATGATACTCTGTATAAATTTTCTTAGTTCATAGTACATTAGTTAACACACTAATATATATGTCACATATTGTTGTGAGTAGAAAAATTTTGATCCTACTCTGATTGAGGAGATATATTTCATATATGTTTCCTTGTTAATGTAGGTAAAATAAAAATGAAATATTAAAATGTAGCATACATTTTTTATTAATTATGTTGCTTTCAATAGTGTTGCAAACAAAGTGTAACCTTGTTTGAAGTATGTAAAATATTTTATTTCTGAACTGTCTAAAATTTTAAGAAAGATTATAGACCAGTAAACTGCCTGACCATAACACACCTAACACTGTTAGGAGTTTTAAACCAAATAATTTTATTAAATGTTACTGAATTTTTTATGTATTAATTTATAGCCAATATTTTCCTGTCCCATTACAATAATGGCAATAAATTTTAGGAAGAGTTAAGAGATATTTCTTAAATTCTGTGGAAGAATTTCAGAAACGGGATTTTACCTGTCATAATGATTTTGTATTTATTTATAAAAAGGTTTTAGTTATTAAACCCCCCATATCATTTTTGTGTGAGTAGTTTGTACCATTTATAAACTAAAGACCTTGTGTGAACCTTTATTATGAGAACTAGAATAATTACAGAAGTTGCAATGCTTCTGCAAATTAATGTCATTTTTAAAATTTTCAGATCACTGGTCTGTCAAGGCTAAGCGCAGGAAGACTACTGGTACCGGCCGCATGCGCCATCTCAAGATTGTTAGAAGGCGTTTCCGTAATGGATTCAAAGAAGGCAAACCGACACCTAAGAAAGCTGTTGCCTCATCGTAGATTTATTGCCTTGCAACAATAAAAATTTAAAATATAGTAATCCTTTCATTAATAATATAATAAAAATATTAATAGTTGTGTATAATAAATGTTATGGCCCAGGAGTTTGAACGCCTTCCACTCGGAGGTATATGGTTTTAATCCAGAGGAGCCGGGTTGTAAATCGGCCTGCCCCAATGTATTTTTCAATTTATGTGCAGGTAGTATAACACTAACTAATATCACGTAATTTGTCAGTAAAGGACAACATCGTGGGGAAACCTACTTATCTAAGTCATGACAGTCTGTAGTCTGACTAGATGAAATGGAGAAGATAATGGCAAACCACTCCATTATAACTGTCAAGAGAGTCGTGTGTTTCATTACCCAAGATCTCCACGACCCTGTCATGAGGAAATACGACTTCGACAAAAGAATCCTTTCGTTAGAATTGTTTACCTATTTTTTTCTTTAGTCTGTCTGCAGAGGAGGCTGTCTGCAAACAGCAGCTAAAGCAAATTAGTAACTACCTCATTTAGAATGTAGACATCTATCTGCTTTTAGTATATTATAGCTTCAGACGTTTATCTTGTGTGATCGGTTTAATTTTGCCTTAATTTGATCTTAGTTCGTGCTTGAGAACAACCTTGTACTTGCCCCCCATTTAACATACATTTACTTAAATAACACGAACCATATAATTGTTGCAAACGAATCTTCATGCCAGTCTCATACAAAGTGCTCCTGTTCAGGCGGTGGCCCGCAAGTCGGAATGTCCCGTCCGCAAAAGGTTAACGGAAACATTTAACCTACGTATTTTAGTAACAGAAATAAAATGAATTATTTTTCTGATTTTAACTATTCTTTTTTATGATTGCATTGCATCTATTTATGAGTTACTTTCACACCTCTTACTACATATTTTATGCATATTGTTTTTTTATAAATGCATTATTGCGTAACAGATACAATAATGAAGTAACAAATGTTCAGCGGGAATCGATCCCTGCATTAATTTTATTTAAGGAGACAACCATTTTAAATGTAAACTATTTTTTTTATAAATAAAGAGCGTAAAGCAGACATTAAATGTATAAAAAACCTCTGATCGCAGTTAAAAATTAAATATCGTAAGACATCTGACAAAAACAAATAATTCGTCACAATAACATATTACAAAGTTCAATGAGTTTTATAAATTGTGTACTACAAAAGTAGCCGGCATGCGGGTACAGTTGTTACACTAGTGAGTAGTGACAACAAAAACATAGTTTTAGGGTCTAATAAATAAGCTTATAAATTATTGTTTTATAGTATTTTTTTTACTTTTAGCGGGATGGGTGCTATGTTGAATATAAAATAGAGAATATAACCTAATTATTTTTAAAAATTTGATCTTGATAGTGAAGTCTATCATCACGTATTGTATTAGCTTGACACCTGTCACTATTAAGCTGTGATTTCTGCAATTTCTCTCCGTTTTTGGGTTTAGGGAGTGTGTATTTTTCATAGAAGTAATAAGTACCACTTACAATTTTACGTTGTACGTATTACTTATTATTTCCATGGTATTTTTAATCTCTCTACTATTATATTCTATACTTCCATGGTTTAAAGTAATTAAATTAAAAAATATAAATGTAGAAACAATGATCATTGCGTAGCTTTTGATTTTGTCTTTCTTTAAACGGCTTGGTCATAAAGACATAATATAAAACAATATTAATAGTTTTTTTTTTTATTTCATTGTAAGAAATTAATCATGCATTAAAATAAATCTCTAATTTAAGTCTTTTTAACATGCCTTAAGGTTTTTTGTAATAATGATGTATATAATATGATGTATATAATATGATGTATATAATATGATGTATATAATATGATGTATATAATATGATGTATATAATATGATGTATATAATAATACTAATAATATTTAACATTTAATTTATTGCAATTTTCATAATAATTTATATTACAAACAGTTTTTATAGTGTGTAACAAAGTTTTAAAGTTAACGATGTCTGTGTGTTCATTAAGAATATATCAAAATTAATATTTTTTACTGAAGGACAATAATTTGATGACGTTTTCAGAAAGTTATGTCAAACAGTTATATTGTACTCGCTCACTCATTCTGCGGGCTTCGTTTCGTCAGTCGTTTGCTAACTTTCGAGTAGTTTAGTTTAGTTTATTAGAGTCCCATTATGTCTTACCTTCAAACCTAATCTTATCCAATATCGTCATTGAGCGATAAGTTATCGTAATCTGCGACACAATGATAAATACATTTAACTTTCTTGCAAGTTATACGACTACGTAGTGTTTAATATATAGTGTATTTGTGAATAATGTGTGCGCATTGACGTTCACTTTCTTTAAGTTTTCATTAAATTATATACCGTTATTAGTGATTTTATCGGAATGTCGTTGTTTAAGAAAAAAGCGCCTAAATACAACCCTCCTCCGCCGCCGACAGCGCCGACAGAAGATACTGATAATCATTATAGCAACGGCTTGGATAATAACAATGGTTCTCAGAAATCCCAACTAGTTTTCCACTGTCAACAAGCGCAAGGAAGTCCCCTTGGACTTATATCTGGATTTTCAAACGTGAAGGAACTTTATCAGAAAATTGCCGAATGTTATGACTTTCCACCAGAAGATGTAAGACAATTTAATTATATGTATTTGGGTTTATGTATATGTATATGGGTATGTTATTACGTATCTGGGATTTTCTAATATTTCATGTTAAAACTCTTTTTATACGTGATAAGTTATAGTAGTGCATATTAATAGCTGTACGACGGATTCAAACTCAATGCGCTATTATACAGGCGTCAGGTTTTGTTAGCATAAACATAAATTTTACAAGGACGTAATCAATTATAACTGTTATCACCTAATACCCTATTCCATAATGATTTATAATTAATTTTTTTTGTTGTAGCAAACTATAGTCGTGAATCATTGCTTAACCAGAAATTAATAATTGAAATCAAAATATTTATGGTAACGTTTAAGTGTTTTTAAAATCAGGAGACGACATTCGAGCATCGCTTAAAAAATATTAGTCATACTTAAGATCTCGTAAATATTAAAATAAATAGTAGTCAATAAGCATAATATTTTAAGAGACGGCCTGATTAACATTTCCTTTTATTTGATTGTCGGTAACTAGGTTTAATGGTCTCACTTAGAATAATGTCGTTATAACATTGCAAACAGGATTTTAATCGTTTTTATAATTACCAGAGAAGAGGAATTATATTTCAAATTTCCTGTACACAAATGACTTATTGATTCAATAAAGACCTGAAGAATTTTAAATGTCTTGTTAGATTTTTAAAGGCCTATTGTGCCGTAACCATAACTACCTAAAAACTAATATATTATATTTCTAACTTTTAATTAAAAAAAATCATATGTAATAAACTCTGAAAACACAAAGCCTGCAAATAAAATAAATTGTTATTAGTTTAAATCCAGTAGCGAGTTCTCACTTAATCACGTCAACTGTACCATTGTATAAATCATTGCATTGTTTACTGCATGCATAACGGAAAACTTAGATTCCTATTTAAATGCAGTTTTCTCTGTTATTCGTATTAAGACGGGATGAACACTGATACTACTTAATGTGGATAGAAATGTTACGAGCTATTTATCCTATGATAAATAGCTCGTAACATTTCTACGTATATAGATACGTAGCACATGAAATGTACATAAGTAGTAACGATTACGCTTCTGATAAATACGATGTTCGCAATGATAGATAAAATAGTATTAGTAGTAAATTATGTACATAAGATAAAAAAAACCCTGAATAAGAAGAGAGAAGTAGAAAATAAAAAAATTAAAAAATTACTCTTTCACATTACACAATTATTTAATTGGAGTTTACCTTTCAACGGTTACGGGATATCAAAGAAAAAAATTCTAATAAAAAATAATAGTGTCTACAATGTTCAAGAAACATCATCGGCTAAACAGTGTATGTTTTTTTATATTTTTAGATGAATTAATTACGTGCTTATAAAAGTATATACCCGTTTTATATACAATAGGCTAACAACTTGTATCATCATTTAAACTGCGATGGCCTCTGTGTTTCTAATCTTGAAGACGAGAAATCCACGGTTTGTTTTAACGAAAAATTTGTTTATAGCTTCTTTAGCACTTGAATACTTATTTTTTATGCAACCATAAATGGATAATTAAACATACCACTCAGTCATATAGATATAAATTAGAAGTTATTATAACGATATACAATAGAAATAAGTTGGCAATGTTCCAAGAAAAAGTCACATTTTTTCAATTCAGTTTAATGCGCAGACGTAAGTAGATGTTGGAGTAGTTTTTCCTTGTATGTTTAACTTGATTCATTTTCATTTTTAATTGGTTTAAAGTTCCATAAAATAATAAAGCAGCATAAGAAGCCTATTTGACCTTATATCGCAAAGTGTAATTTCAACACGGAGTTTGTACTTTGGTGGATCACTGAGAAAATATCACATCATTCGCGATTTAACAAATATTTCCAATAACGTTAATTTTTTTTATTTGTTTTTTAAATATTGCAATTAAAGATAAGACAATATAACTAAACAACAACGAGTCTAAGTTCACGTACTAAGTTATAAAGTTAACGTATTAAAACTTACCAACGTTGTTCAGATTTACAATTTTATTAAAGTTAATATTATATACGATAAATATATTTGTCTTGAATAATGAAGGACACAAAACTCACTCCACTGCGCCTTTTCAAACTCGATGTAACATGAGAAGTTCAGGGAAAGGTTACATTCACAAAATGTCAGACTCTATATAAAGTAGGTATGGGACCGCTACCCTCTTACCATTACTCATTATAATAAAATTGATAATACCTCTTTTATCACATGGAAATCAGTTTAATCATAATAATATTTTTGAACAAGGATATAAAGTACAAGTATATAGAATACATATGAATAATCCGTAGTTATGAAGTAAGACATGATATCATTTTAGCACAAATTTAAATTGTTTCTTTTTATTAAAATTGTAATGGATTTTACAATATCAGAGGCCTTACAATGTTTAATTCGTTCATATGGTAAATGGTATCGAAACATGTTTTGTGTAATAAAAACGTACGAGAATACTTTCTAATCAGACTAAAAAGTTGGTAATAGAGACCCATTAGAGGGTTGATCTTATTTCAAAATGAAAACCTGATAAATTGGTATTATTATTATCATCATCATCTCAACCGATGGACGTCTACTGCAGGATATCTTACTTGTAATGCATTCAGGAAAGTCAACCATTAGTCTGTGTAAAATAAAAAAGATGTCTTTTGGAATTTATTATTAGGAAAATATTTAAATTTATTCAAAATTATTTCATTCAAAATTACGAAAGAAAAAAAATGGTGTAAATGCTGATTTTATTTCGCAACTGCAGCAGCTAATATGAAATTGTTAAACACTATCCGATCATTTATCATAAAGTTGACAAGTACATAACATTTTTTTCATGGTCACCACATAGCGTTGCTGTGGATAAACTTGTATACCGTTAACCAATCTGCGTAAGGTTGTAATATAAATATTTTCGAACTTTGTATGGCATCAGATGACGATGCAGATGATCAGTATAAACGAGAAAGACAACATCCTTTCAGTTCAGATAATAATTTATAAGAAAGAAGGTACTGTAAATCGGTTACTTTCCTAGCTGCAGTGTACCTAAAAGCAGTATAGAGTACAGTATATCTTTACATACTTATGTTTATAGTATCAATTGCAATAAGCGTCGTGGTGCTTTAGATATAACAACAGTGCAGTTTAGTAGGTCTACGATGTAAGTATAAAGTTACTAAGTTTATTTACAAATTAATAGCATTAACATTAGAACTAAAATAAACAAATTACATTAAACGATTTATTACTTTATAACAAAAAAAAAATGAAAGAAAAGATGTTCTTTAAAAATTGTTTATGAGTAAGAACTCTAGGCAGTTGTGCTATTATATTAGTCACACGCCTACTCTAGTAATGAGGTGCTAAAGAGATTACCATGGGAGAGTTCTTCTTCTAAGTCGTATTTCCTCATGACTTAGTGCAGGCCGGATTCGAACACGGTACCTTCGCATTGGAAGGCCGGCGTTCAAATCACTTGGCTATCACGGCACGGTAGAGTTACCACCTGTAAAATAAATTACATGTATTTGTAGACAACATTAATTTGTAAATCTCGTTGATTATTTTCAACTATAAAAACATTTTTACCAAATTTAAATTAACTGTTTACATTAAAATCGATTTTCGTTACGGGAAGCGGAAAATATTCTATTACTTTGAAGAGCAGGATGATGTATCCTGTTACCGGCCTTGTTACTGAAAATTAGGTTCCCCCCTCTTCACATGTGATAGAAAACAAAACAGCTAGGTTTTAGTAGTATACAGTCGTATTATGTTATACTTTTTTCCCCGGTTTGGTTTTATTTTATTATACATCAGAGAGGAAAAACTTCAAAAAATGTGTGCACCTTAAAAGCATTTTTTTTTTTCTTAAACACAAGTGTAAAAAATATTTTGATATAAATGTTGTTACAGTTACAGTTATCAGTCAATAATTATTAATTACACCACCACAAATATAAATTTACTAAACGATTTTTAATTATCATAGCTAATTTTATTCTTAATAATAATTTCAATAACTATGGAAATGGCCGATATAAATCACGTTTATGAAAATCGATTCTTAATCTATCAAATATATTTTAATTAGAGTAATAAAACCGCTAGTGTTTTTAAAAAAATATATCAAATTGTAGTGTATTTTATATTGTTTTGAGCTATTTGCTGACACAACAATATTTATGTTTTTACGATCAAAAAACGACTCCGCTGTTTGACACTCTAATATCTAAGACAAAAAATAATTGAGACATGCATTTTTTTTAAATCTTTTGTTCATTAATATTTACTTGAATTTTGAGAGATTTTCTGTCAATTACTTGTTCCAAAGTTTTTAATTATACAACTTTTTGTATCCTTACAGTCCTGTTTGGATACATAGACAATTATTATATGATTAACTTAAAACAACTTATATCGAGTATCAATTTATGCAATGACATACGCTGACCGCAAACTGGTTACGAGGTTGTTTGCACCTGACAGCGACCAATATAACTTTCCATTTAAGTTAATAAAGTAAAGAAAAAAAAACATGATTCTAGCGGTAATTAAATACAGCGGCGAATGTATAAAGTAAAGGCTCGCATCTTCCAGTTTCAAACCCTTAGGCATTAATTGTATATTATTCAAGTGGCATACATAATTATCATTTGATGGTTGAACATCATTTGATATAAAAAATGTAGGCAACTATCACAATAACATTTTTAAGTATTCATCTAAAGAAACAATTATTATATAAAAAAAATCCTTGAACAAGCAACAAATAGGTTTATACAAAGTTGTCCTCTCTTACTCATCCAAAATTTGTTAAACGGTTTACGTATATGACTAACACAGATAATTTTCGCATACATAATGTTATTATTGATAAAGTTATCTTTATATTAATTTATTTGTATAATATAATAATCGCATATGTTTTATCGAGGTTATAGTCAAGATACAAAAACGGACCATCGTTAACATTTTACCTGAGAAAAAACTCACATCTATTGTGAAGCAATCGGTATGCCGGTCAAGTTTGCTGTGACACTTTCTAAGCCAAATTGAAATTCAAGGTGTTGTTAGTCGCATTGAACTATTATTCAACTTTAACTTTAGAAAAAAATAGCGTTATACATTTGTATTGACTGTAATTGCAGCACGGGGATTAAAACTGTTTCGTATTATTAAGTAAGATCACATCTCATCATTTTCTAATATCATCATCAATTAGAATAGATACTATTTAGTTAAACTAGTTTCACCTAGCGAAAGGATGGTAGAGACATTGTGTACGCAATTTGTTCAGAAATTTATGTAACTGCGTTTAAAAAATTGTCAGTACGGATATACGCATGGCTGGATGGCCAGGAAGTGGATCGACCCAGGGGCGCAGCAGTATAACTCTCGTATGATATAAACAAACGAGGCAAGTGGCTGCAGATTTATACGTTATTATATGTTGATCTCAAGTTCAGAACCGTGGTTTTTATATAGATATACTAGCGACGGTTTCGCTGTCTGAATTTTATTTATTTATTCTTCATTTGGGCACCACAACAAAGAAAAAAACGTATATATAATAAGGCAGCTAAAGACGGTCTCACCGCTTCAAACGATTTTCTCCAGACAACCAGTAAATGGGCATTTAAATATACTTTAAATGCCCATTATTTATATATATTTAAATATATAAAATATATTTTTAAATATACTATACATAAACAGCTACACATATTCTTCTAAGTCGTATTTCCTCATAACTGAGGGTCGTGGTCATCATGTTTTTAATGAAACACACGACGACTCTCTTGGCAGTTATAATGAAGTGGTTTGCCATTGCCTTCTCCATTTCACATACTAGTCCGACCACAGACGGTCAATGAGGTAGATATGCAGGTTTCCTCATGATGTTTTCCTTCACCGTCAAAGCACGTGATATTACTTGGTGTTATAGTAACTGCACATAAATTGCAAAAATTCATTAGTGCAGGCCGGATTCGAACCCGGTACCTCCGGAGTGGAAGGCGGGCGTTCAAACCACTAGGCTATCACGGCCCAAAAGCTACACATATACGGATTAGTAAATATATATAAATATTAAAAAGTACTTTTAAGATTTCGGTTTGTTATACTTTTTCCAGAACAAAAAAAAACAACCAATTCATACCTTAAACAAGAATGGTGTCTAAATTACCTGTGCTTGAAGAATAGGTCACATTTTTGCATAATGTAACCCAAAAATATGGAAAAGTTTGTACATAGCTCTCGACCTGCTTCTCATACACAGATCATGAATTTGTAACTTTTGAGTAGCTTAGGTAATTTTATAAATTGTTACAAATAACGAGCTAACGTCGACATGTATACATAAAAACGTAATAATAGGCTTCAGTAAAATAGTTACAAATACTGTTTACGAATTATCTGCTTGATGTAACAAAAAAAAAATTAAATAATTTAGATACGTTACTAATTCTTTATAATGCTATAGTGAAATAAAGGTCGCAAACTTCCATTTTAGGAGGTTAGATGATAAAATGTATGAAGGTAAGCACATTTGTTTGTTTAACGCGAATCAATTAAGTTTTAACATCGTTGTGGGGACATTTTGTCACCTTAAATATTTCCAGTAAAAAGAGAACAAATATTAGTTTCAATATTTTTTTCAAATAATTTAATGTAGTGTTTGCACAAAGTAAGTAAAATTAATGTACACGATCTGAGAAAACCGTATCTAAATTGATTTGTGTATTGCTTTCACTGTTAGAATCCAATCGAATTTTTAACGGATGTTGAAAAAATTAATGATTTTTGTACGTATTGTTATATTTAAAATAATACACACAGTGAATACATGAAAAAAATCCAATTTGTCTATAAACGCCAGTAATCCCAAAAGCCCTTGGGACACACAGCAAGCATGTGTCCATAGCATTTACATTCTCGTAATGCTAGTCAAGTATTCATCATTCAACGTTACTGTTATATTCTTACTGTTATGAATTGTGTAATATATTAAAACACATACGGATATGTCTCTTTTTACCGTGAATTGAGTTCAAAGATAAGAGCGATATAATTTAGGTTTGTTTCGTGAAAACAGATAAACAAAGACGGATGCTTTCTCATCACGCAACTCGTGAAGAGAAAGTACTTGAAAACGTCGTTATTCACTATTAGAATTTAGACCTTTACAATTGGAACATAACCTTTTGCTGTGATAATATTTGTTTATTTCAAATTTTACTAACATTATCAAAGTGTTTATAAATTATAACAATTACTTAACCTGTTACAGAGAATTATTTACGGTAATTAATTAATTCTCATTAATTATAACACGTGTACTATAACCTTGTTGAATTTTCATTGAACACTTGTCCCTTAAAAATGCTTATTTGAAAATTAAAGCTGTGAATAATGTCAACTACTTCGTAAAATATTTCCTTTTTTTACATTAATCAGAAGTAAATTAGGGATAATTAGCGATAAATGGTATTAGTCACGCTATAGAGGTTGAGAAATTTATAGCCTTCCGTTATTAAAGGAATTACCTACTTTTGTATACATGTACTTTATGGTTTCAGATCCTATTTTGCACGCTCAATACCCACAAAGTTGACATGAGGAAATTACTGGGCGGACAAATAGGATTAGAAGATTTCATATTCGCTCACAGGAAAGGGAGACCGAAGGAAATTGAAATAGTTAAAACGGAAGATGCTTTGGGATTAACAATTACAGATAATGGTGCAGGTTATGCTTTTATTAAGAGGATAAAAGAAGGCTCCATCGTGTCGAGAATACCCCATATAGAGGTAATAGTCATTTTTAATTTACCTACAAAATAAGTAATATTTTGAAGCATTAGTAAATGTTGGGCATCTTCATCTTTTGCGAATAGCCAATGAAGGATCAATATTGACACTAACCGTGACGTTATAAATATATATAATAATTATTATTTTTTATATATTAATGACCTTGACATACATGACCTTGACGTACATGCTTTTTATAAAAAGTGAAGTTTAATTTTAATTCCGTAATAACTTTTATAGAACGCTTATTTTGCGTACCATAAAGCCTTACTAGCCATGTTGAATAAATTTTTTTTCTTCAAAACGACGAGATAAACGAAGTGATCACCTGGTGGTAAGTGATATGTATGTGTATAACGATGTTGCTTTAGTTAGTAGACGAAATACACTGCAGCACATTATGCACGTCGTCATTAAAAATGTCTTATATCTCGTTAATACTCGAATAACGATCGTTACCCTAGCAATTTAACTCGTTGAAACCGGAATATTTTTACACATTACTGTTTGGCGTCAGAAATAGGCGCTGCCGATGCCCACTTAGATGGTCTCCAGCGGCGGAATTCTTCCATTATAATATCATGTAGTACTTAATATGCGTTATTTGTTTAGTTTATTGTGTGATAATAAGTTCATCAGTATACTTTTTACAGAAGAACCCACGTGCAGGTCAAAAATATTCAATACGATTATTGCTAATTTTAATATACATCGTTGTTAATATAAAACTATAGAACAATATATAATTCAGCTAGTTCAGCCACAAGGCCAGTAAATTACGCCAGTGTCAGAATCTTTATAAGGTTTATTGCTTTGAAGTTTTATATAGAAGAAATTATATTTTAGTGCTATATAAATAAATTCCCTATAGATATAGTAATTTAAAACGAAATTACAATCATAAAAGGCGTTAGTGATCTTTATTGAGCGCCAGGTCATTCACCTCGTTAAGCATAATCAGGAAATAAACTATTGTGGACATGAATTCTTACAATCGCGATTGTTATCTTTATCTTCAGGTTGGAGACCATATTGAGAAGTTGGACGGAGAAAACATGGTTGGCAAAAGGCATTACGAAGTTGCAAAATTATTAAAAGATATTTCCAAAGGAACAACATTTACAATAAGACTTGTAGAACCGCTAAAGAGTGGTTTTGGAAGTATTGGACCAAAAACGAGTAGTTCAAGAGCGGGGAAAAAATCTAATTATGGTTCAGGGAAAGAAACTCTTAGATTCAAAGCGAACGGACCAGCAACTATAGAAAACGAGGTCAGTCGGAAATTTTTCGTATTGTCTAAAAATAAATGATGTAATACTCATAACTACATATGAGTCATTAGATATCAATACTTATTAATACGAAATTTATCGATAGCACTTCTATTCCAATCAACCTAGCTAATAAACCAAGCTTACCTATCAACTTCAAGTCAGCTTATTAGAATTTTTAATAATAATTGATTTAGGCTACTACATTTCATGTTAGTTAACAAATAAAATGAAATTGGATAAATTATAAAAGAAAGAAAGAAAGATATATTTAATTAGGTCAAAAATCAACACTTTTATGAAATATTCTGGACACATTAGAGTTAGACTAACATGGACTATGCTTAATTCACATGTGGGCATGCACCCACAAAACTACCATAGCATAGCACTTAACATTAGGTGGTCTATTTATATATATTTATACATATATATATATGTATAAATACATATATTTATACATGTATATATATGTATAATAAAATCCTATAACATAACAGTAATGTTGCAAAATTATAAACTGTATTTCTTTCAGCATGATGAGAAGTCATTAGCTGGAATAGACAAAATAAATGGACTCCTAGAATCATTTATGGGTATTAATGATGCAGAACTTGCAACACAGATGTGGGATATTGCTGAGGGCAAAACAAACTCTATGCAGCTAGCCGAAGCAATTGATAACAGCGACCTACAAGAGTTTGGGTTCACAGATGAATTCATCATAGAGCTCTGGGGTGTGATAACGGATGCTAGATCTGGACGACTCACTTAAATTATATGAAATATAAGGGTCAATTAAATGTTTTTTTAATAATACACAGGTTAGAAATGGCTTGAGAAGCTTACACATCTTAGTATTCTGAAGCAGATTTTGGGCTGTTTATCTAAATATCGCATCTGCAAAGATCAGTGGAGTCTTGAAAACATTGTGTTTTTTTATTTGCACTTTCAGCTTTTTTATAGATTATAAAAAGGTAAAGAGTGATAAAAGTAACTTAGCAGGCTTTACGGAAATTATAAAGCAAATATAAAAAAAAATACCACAAAAGGCATTTACTAGATTTAAAACTAGCCTCTCTAAGTTCCTGCAATATTTCATATTTTTGCCAAAGCCAAGCATACAATTGCAAGCAATTCGTTGTTGCTTAAGCTATTTTAATAAAATCTTTAATTTTTTTGTTAAGAGTATATAGCCAATAAATATTTAGTACAAAGTAATAAAACAAACTGATTTTAGTACAGAATAAAACAAAATATAATTTATGGTATGACAAAGTCAAAGAAACAAAACTACAATCTGACTACAACATATGTATAAGTTCATTGTTAAATGAAAAATATTTATGCCTTAACAAACAAAAAGAATGGGGTTATAACTTTGTGTTTTTTTAAGTACATTGTTAAAAGAGAAATGACTACAAGTTATTAGACAATGTAAAGAAACAGTGGAATAGTAGGACAGATTTTATTAATAAGTAGATGTGAATGCAAAATGTAATGGTTAAAAACAAATTGATTTTATATTATTTTCTGATAAAAGCATTGTATGCCGATAATTTTGAGACATTTCTTACAATCAGTATGGTCGGCATTTTGTTTTGGTTAGACGTATTTTTGTTATTACAAGTTTATTAGGATTTCACTATATAGCCTATTCTTTAATGTAATTTTATTCCTACATGTTTACCTGGCAGTCACCATGGTAGATATAACATATTAATAGAAAAAAATCGATATTATGATTTTGGCTTACTGTACATGCTCTGCGCTTTTGCAAATGACACGTATACTGATATGTTTTAACTATAACAAAATGCTGACTGCGATTATAAATAGTAACAACTATACAAAGTTAAATTCATTAACATGGATGTGTTTCTAGATAATTTTTATGAAACGTTCTGTAAAATAAATATTCGCTATGACTATTTTTATGTCGGCATTGTATTAAAAATATTACTTATATCAACTTTATCAGGTATAGTGTTAATGCCATAATTAGAGAGTGTACGAATTATAACCATAACGAGTACGCAATAAGGTTTATTATTAGACGAACGATACCTTTTACTACATCACACAGTTTTATAATAAAAATCCAAAAATAATTTTAAAACCAATTGATAAATTTAATGATTAACTTTTGTTTAAGTTTTTTGTTGTTTAAAAGAAAAACAAAGATTCATAAACTAATTGTATTAGGAAATATTATTATGAGTTTTTCTATGCTGATATAAAAACTTTAGTTAACAATGTTATTGATTTAGATGTAATAATCTTATTTATTGACAAGCAAATGTTAATATAAAAAAATTAAATAAATATTAAGTCTATTTAAAAATGTGAAAACTTGTGCCTTGAATAGAACATATTACGGAGTCATGTAATGGTATATTGTTTTTTACTTGCATAGTAAAAAAGTGTTATGTATGTATGTTTACAATAAAAAAAATCACAAAATACATTATTTGATTTACTGCGATTTGTTTTTAATTCCATTGTCGTTAAATTAGTTTAATAAAAAGTACCTTTAATGAAATGAAATGCGTGATCGTTGTTTTATTTCTTAAATATGGAAAGTATTCTTTTCATGTTACTCGTCAATAATGTTTCCTGGTAAATATTAGTTGCAGATAAAAATAGTATAAAAAGTATTAAAAAAAATTGTTATTTAAACTTTTGTCTACAGATGTACAAATAGAAGCAGACCTATAAAAGTACTTGAAAAGGAATAGTTACAATCTCCGATCTACTTTAAAGATCAATAATGTTATCTTTTTTTTGTAGCGACTTATAACACATCATTTCAACCGATAGACGTTCACTGCTAGACATAGGTCTCTTGTAAAGTATTCCACAAAATACTGTCTTATGCTGTTAACACAACATACATAAAATTGAAATGAAGCCATTATTGAGATAAAAAGCTGCATAATGGCGTCGATAACAATTGACAAGTGTTTTCCTTTGCCTTTAGGTTTAACTGACAATCGTGTGCTTATGTGATAAAACTGAAAGAGGATGGTAAAGAGCAGGTAGCCTTTGTGCGGCAATGCAACTTATAAGAAATCACCTGAGATTAGTTTCCACCGGACATTTTTTTGTGTTTTGTTCAATGTCGTTTTATCATAGTGATATCTTTTGTTAGTGACTAAATATGTAAAAGCTATTAGTAACTGTAACGTCGAAAACTACGGCTGTAGTCTTTTTCTTTTGGTTAACATTATCCAATTCACAAATTTATCGATCGGGACGCTCTGTCCGACGTTTTGTCAACTTGCGTATTTTGAGTGGCTGCGATAAGCTGTTACTTACTTTTTTAATGGTCTCATTTATTTGTAATGAGTTTTTTTTAGTTATGCATTTTTAATAAATATGATAAAATGATAATTCATTCGAACATTCCTCCCCTGCCTACCACTGTGGGCAGGGGAGGAATGTTCGAATGAATATCCATTGTACGCTTTTTTATTGACATGTTAGGTCTGCTTCCCTATACATGTCTGTGCTTTTACCCCAAAGTTAAATTTTTAAAAAAATATTCTAAAATTTTTTACTTTGTGGGTACTTAGTTATTAGTATTTTTTGTTGGCTTAAAGGTCTTGATACCAGGCCATAAAATCTTATAAAAAAAGCATTTTTTATGTAAATTTAACGTACAATTTGCAAAATTTCGATATTAAAATTCTGTTTGAGTACAATGAGTGATTTTTTTTTCTTTTTGAAAAGTTTTGTACAGAGTTTAAATTTTATTCTCTGATTTAGCACTTTAAAAAGCCTATTAATATTAACGTGTTTTTTTAAAGTGAAAAACTAGATAAAGTAATATAAACATCGTAATACAAAGTCGTCTTATTAATGTAAATTATTACATAAATTAAAAACAACTTCCAAAATCGAATATATTACGACTATCTTGATGACCTCGGCGTGTTTCAAAGTATTCTCATAAATGCGAAAAACTAACGTTTACTCATATTGAGTAGTAATGTTTACTACGCTTTTAAGTGGTATTACCGCTCAATTTGATCTAACCTTTTAGTTAATGTCACAGTTATTTATATTGTAGCTGATAAAGTGATAAGGGTATATGATACTTATTTTGTTTTGAAAGTATATAGTTACTTTTAGTGCACTGTGTCCAGAGAAAATACTGAATCCGGTTGTGATATAAAATATCTGTTAACTTTAGAAGAACAATGATGTTTAAGTTAAATTATATACCAATTTTAAAACATTATAATTTTATAAAGGTAAAAGTATTTTTAAGTAATGGGGTTTATATGTAACCATTAATAATAATTGTAATTTGCATTAATAGAAATGTGTTTACTTTTGTAGTATTATCAAAGCTTTTTTTTTATGTAAAATTTACTTGTTTTAACAAAATAAGCATAAACATTGTATATAAAAATATTATCGAAGTGTTCTTTAGAATGTATACTTTTTTCCAGATATTTCCATGTACGTATTACAGTACTGTTAGTAATAATAAGAAAATATTTGACAATGTAAATGATGCTGTAAAAGACGTTTGTGATGGATCAAAACTTTTGGTAGGTGGATTTGGGTTATGTGGAATACCAGAAAATCTTATTCAAGCAATTAACAAAACCAATGTGAAAGATCTTACTGTTGTTTCTAATAATGCAGGTAAGGTACACAATGCAAGACATTATTTTTTACTTTTGTTGCTTTATGTTGATAACATTCAGTCTTGTTAACTTACTAATATAACTAACTACAATGCTATTTAACTGAAAAGATAATAATGTATGTGTGCGCTATAAAGACATGAAACATGAAATGCTAATAAAATAAATTGAACCATGGTTGGAGACCTTTTTCTTCAAAAATAAACTTGTTTTAAATTTTCTTATCTTGAACAAATATTATAAAAAAAAGAAAGAAGAAATATTATAAATAAATTAAAGTTGCTAAATTTTTAGAAGTTCATTGTGTTATTATATACAGCTAGGATCAAAATCTTATCCAAATATAGGCTAAATAATTCTCACAATAAAAGTACTATGAATTTTCGGTTACAGGAATTGCAGAATTTGGTCTTGGCATACTCTTAAAAAATAAACAAGTGAAGAGAATGATTGCTTCATATGTAGGAGAAAATGCAGTGTTTGAAAGACAGTTTTTAAGTGGTGAATTAGAGGTAAATTTAGTATGAAGTTTTTCAGCACAACATAAACACAACTGTAGTTTTCCATATCCCCTTATGTCCTGCAGAACACCAATCAGTGGAGATAAAGATGCTACTGTAATTTATCATAACAAATGAGTTTGAATACATAAAAATAAGAAAAATATTAAGTCTCCTCTACTATATATTACAAAAAAATCCTATCTTTAAAAAAATTGCAATTTTCAGAATAAGCTGCATATAAACATAAAGCATATTTTTAGGGTAGCATAAAAATTAAAAATATTGGAGAACTGTTTAGGGCTCGTAATGAAAGAGTTTTTTTATTTTTTGTCTCATAAGCTGTAATGTAATAAAAATACCAAGTCTGTGAAATTGTAGCTATAAAACAATTGACTCTTTCCAATTGATATAGTTTTTTATCTATAATATTTTATGATTGTTTTCCTTTTACAAAAACAGTCCTTGAGGTAGATATTTTTGTTACGGTTGTAATAAAATTTTAAAGTGATATTAATAATGGGTCTGTAAATTTTTAGGTTGAACTTACACCACAAGGCACATTAGCTGAAAGGATCCGAGCAGGTGGTGCGGGTATTCCAGCATTTTTCACACCTACAGGCTTTGGTACTTTAATTCAACAAGGAGGCGCGCCAATTAAATATACTAAGGATGGAAAAGTATGATTAAATTATTCTTAAGATATGTTTGACAAAATAAGACGGACAGTTTTTCAATTACTAGGAAACTGATGGTTTATCTCAAAAAAAGTATTGCTTTTTCACAGTTACAGTTTAAAACATTAAATACAAAACCATAACTACATAATTTTACCAGGTACAGTACCCTTTATGGGCCACTAGTTTTTTTAGTTGGAGATCCTAAGGTGCCCCATTCTAAAATAATAATTGGTATCTACAACTTATACATAACTAATTTAATAATAGAGCTAACAGATGTGCTGTTGTCAATGACTTTTTGACATCCTTTATATTTCTGCTTAAAGTTTGTACACAATAGCAGAATATTCCTTGCAATAGCATACTGCCATGTAAGTATGCATCTATAGATCCAATACAGTCACTCTGTTTCTAGTATCTTAGTTATGCAAGGCTCTATTACAATGATGTCTTGCCTAGTTACTTTAAATAAAATGTTCAAATTTGATTATTTTTGGTCTTTGGCTATAATTGTAGATTGATGTAGCAAGTTCAGCTCGCTTTGTACAACAATTTAATGGTAAAGATTACATTATGGAAGAGGCAATTACGGGTGATTTTGCACTGGTTAAGGCATGGAAAGCAGATAAGCATGGGAATTTGATATTCAGAAAGAGTGCCAGAAATTTCAATCCAGCGATGTGTAGAGCAGCCAAAGTGACAATCGCTGAAGTAGAAGAAATAGTGGAAGCAATCGATCCTGATCAAGTGCATATACCTTCCATATATGTACATAGAGTTATAAAAGGAAATAAATTTGAAAAACGCATTGAAAGGAGAACAGTTACTAAACCAAATGAAAAAAAGGAAAAGAAATCTTCGGATGTTATGCGAGAAAGGATAATAAGAAGGGCAGCTTTGGAGTTCAAACATGGGATGCACGCTAATTTAGGAATCGGTATGTTATTTTCTAATTAAATTGTTGTGACGAAATATTTTATTTTCTAGGAAGCGACAAGATGTGCAAGACGTTAAATTGATGGTAACTGATACGCTTGTCCATAACAATGCGGCGCCAGTTAGAATAACATACACTGCACCTCATTGTGCTTGTCGCGTTAAGGGAACATGTTTGGTCTCGTTATACACAGCAATTTCACTTGCTGCAGCGCCTTTCAAACCAAAACACAGCGACCTTTGCTCACTACTACATGGCGACAAAAATGGAATCTCTAATGTTACCTACGTAGTCTTCGGCAACAGAGATCTAACAGTAATAAGTATTCTAGACCGTAATACAACTGTTTTGCAGGTATGCCCATGCTTGCGAGCAATTATATACCCCAAAATGTAAAAGTGTTTTTGCAATCGGAAAATGGAATTCTTGGTCTAGGACCATTCCCTAAAGAAGAGGATGTAGATGCCGACCTTATTAACGCAGGAAAGGAAACTGTAACTATACTTCCTGGTAAGTTATAAAATGAATCCCAAATAATTATTTGTGAAAGTAAAACTTTTTCAGTTTTCTTATTTTCATGGAGATAGTTCTAAATTCAACATTATAACTTTCAAAATTATCAAATGGTCAAAAAACCTTAAGCTGATTTTTCTCGCCTAATGTAATGCCAGTTTATATCCGTATTTTATGCTACCATGACTTGCTCCGTCTGCAAGTAAGTCTTTTACCTTTTTCTTTGCCCATTGTGATCAGTTGTGTTGATCATGACCCTTAAAATATACTTTTTACTAATATCGGCTGGTAGTGAGGGTTTTCTTTAACCGTCTGGTTAGCTACTACTTCTATATTGTAAATTGCGCCGCCAAAATAACATGGCTACGTTTCGGTAGTCAAGATATGAGCGTCGGCTTCGCCTTCCGCGGCCTTATTGTCATTTAGCATCTGCGATTGAGGACAAATGTTAGCCGTTTGTAGATAAAAAAATCCTTTTTTTTTATTATAGGCGCATCATTCTTTTCATCGGATGACAGTTTTGCCATGATCCGCGGCGGGCATATCGACCTTACCATACTCGGTGCGATGCAGGTATCAGAATATGGTGATCTGGCGAATTGGATGATTCCTGTAAGAGATTTATTATTACTTATGTGCAATAAATGTATATATAGATTTTATACCATTTTAAAAGTTATTCCGCATATTTTGCGTGTAAGCTTGACGTATACATTTTAGACATATTTTAGTTATTAAATGTTAGTAAATGCTGTTGGATAATTAGTTGGATTAAATATTAGTTGAGACTTCACCTACTTTACAGAGTTACATAATTACAAAATAAAGAAAGGTTAATAACTAGATATAGTGATCAACGTTAAGATATACATTGACATTTTGATTGAGTCAACTTAATAAGCATTCAGTTTAATTTGTTATTGATTATCGTCCTAGTTGCCTTCTGTCTTAATTTAATTTAGAAGATAGTTACAACAACCTTAATAGTTGTACAACAGAAATTTTAGTTATTCGCAATTTTGGCAGCGGCAAGTTTTGTTTAATCTATTGGGAAGTTCGACATTATGAGTTTAAAAAAAGACTAAATTAAGCCTCTATAAAAATTATTTAAAATAAGTGGTACAAGATCTATTATTGGTAGATTGTTAAATGTCTTTTAATCATTGTTCAACGTACTCCGCCAACACTCACTTGGCCAGCGTATTGATTATGACAATCTCTCTTCCTGTTGTGGAATATTAAAAAGGGCTAGTTTGCAACGTTATTGGATTTAATTATGCTTGAAATTTTAGGGAAAAATGGTTAAAGGTATGGGTGGTGCAATGGATCTGGTTTCTGCGCCGAGGACCAAAGTCGTAATTACAATGGAACACACCGCTAAAAACGGCGCCCACAAAATACTTCCGGAGTGTACTCTACCTCTTACCGGCAAGAACTGCGTTGACATGATTATAACTGAAAAGGTAAACAAAAACCTGAATTTTAAACTGTTAATATAAATGGTAAGCTAATTTTAGCTGCCTCCGTCGCGTAGTAGCCAAGGCTACTACGGCTAAAATTAGGCTAGTCTTTTAACACGGATGTCCCTAGTGCGGGGTTACGGTTTAGTAAAATTGAACAAAAACATGAAATGAATTACTTTCTTGTTAATTTAATAAAAAAGCGTTTAATCTCGTTAAATGTTTTAGTGTGTGTTTGAAGTGGACAAAGAGACAGGGCTCATATTAACAGAAATTGCCAACGGCGTAAGCGTCGAGGACATCATTGTAAGCACTGGTTGTGAATTCACCACGGCGGCAAAAATAAAAGAAATGGGCGATGTTACTAAACTTGATGAAATAATTGAATAATGAGCATATAATAGCGAAATGAGCATAATGTGCAGAACTTGACAGGGAGTATATAAGCTTGCCATTTGATAAATATATGTCATATAATTTTTTCGTTACAATTACATAAAGAACATATTAAAAACATGTTTATCTACATATATTGAAATGTAGTAAAACAAAAAAATAGGTAATGTCTGGACATTGTAGATTAAAAACATTGTGTATTTACACCACTCAAATATTTTAATGTAACCTTTAACCCGTGATAAATCTAATCTATTTTTTAATTAGACTTTATCGACTTCGGAATGTATATAAATGTATATTTATTTGTATTCGTCTTTGAAGTCTGTTTTCTCAGTGCTGAGGGTTGTGACTCCGGTCTCATAATCTGTCTCTTACGATGTTACACCAGATCTTTTATATGTTATTTACATGTATATTCATTTATATATTATATTGGATTTTTACTAAAATGTACCTAACTAGAGCTTTATTTTATCATCCTAAATTTCCTTTCCCAATAATCAGACGATAAACGTCCGCTGCTGGACTTACTTCCTTTCCAGAAATCCTCACATTGATGGCTCTTGTGCTGCTCGTGTCTTGGGGTTTTCCGCAACTTTTACTACTTCGTCGGACCATAAACCCTTAGGCGTAAGTATTTTAAAAAAATATAGGTTATTAACTAAAAAAGGGTGAAGTATAACGGGAATGAAAATTTCATAGCAAAGTAGACGATTTTTGCGAATATTTTTTTGCTCTTCAAATATGTTCTGGATCATTCCAACCGTTACAACAGATTTGATGGAATACAGATACTCGTAAAACTACACCAATTCCGACAAAGGATGAATTGCAAGACTATTACAATAAAAAAAATGTCCTAACTTCAACAGAAAAGATGTTCGGGACACTTGCTCAGGATCCCATTATTATTCAAATTCATGTCATAAACTAAACTTACCGCTATAGGAAGGATTACAAAACACAGCGACCTAATTCTGCGTAGATCGGATTGAAGTAAAATAATCGTTATAAGATCCAGGTAGTCAGTAATAACAGGAGGGAACCCCTGGGGAAAGGCATACTCTATTATTCTACTTATTCGCAGTATGGGAAAGTATTTTTACTGTGCTAACTTAACTGGCAAACAGTAGTTAGATTACGTTGTTCCGGTTTGAATGGCGTTGTCGCTTCTGAAATTACTGGAGTAATGAGACTTAATATTTGATATCTTTAAGGGACGAAACAATGTGGTGCAGTATTTATTTTACTACTAAGTACTACATTGTTATGGGCTTATCACTTACCAACAGGTGACGTTTTCCTCGTTTGGTCACTTCGTCAAATAATAAAGTGACTTTTCTTTGTTAATTTTTATCATTTGGCAGTTTGTACTTGTCTTTAGTAATTCTGAATTATCGAATAATAAGCAAAAACGAAATTAATGAACTTGACAGAATTTTTTTTTCGTTCCTCTAAATGGAATCATTAGTTTATATATCAGGGGTATGTATCAAATATGATGAAGTATCGTTGAACACAAATTTACTTCGATATAT
Organism: Byasa hedistus; assembly: GCA_029286795.1. NCBI lineage: Eukaryota > Metazoa > Arthropoda > Insecta > Lepidoptera > Papilionidae > Byasa > Byasa hedistus. Next base: position 6,227,398 of record JAGSMW010000008.1, read on the forward strand.
GGGTTTTAGTAAAAAAAAATCCTTATTCAGGGAATTCCATACTTAATTATTCTTTTTTATTACATCTCTGATATTAATGTCGTCGTCACATTGACAATAAAAGGAGAGATTGACAGTGTCAAGTAATAAAACGTTTCCTATGGGTTTACATGGTATATGTGTAATGGTTTCATAATTTACTTTTATCTTTTGAAGAAAATGGTAAGGAAATACCAAAATCATCCATTTGTTATGTGGGGCGCTTGTTTCCTTTGGTTTATTTCTTTGTTTGCTGTATTGTGGTCCCTGATTTTGTTCTTTTGTGAGTTTTGTATTTTTTTTACTCTAAATATTTGCAACTATCTCCGTACTCTGTTCAGGCCAATTTACAATTTAAAATCAAGAAAATTTTGTTTTTGTTTCACGCACCGCTTCTGTCGTTGGAGAAGCCTTGAAATATGATAAACAAAGTACAAAATTTGATTATAGTTAATGTAGTAATAATTACGCCACCTCTGTATATCAGTACAGTAAACTTAAGAGTCGCGAGTATTATGAGGGATGCAGACACAAGATACATTGTAAATAGAAATTTGTTACAAGCTTTGAAACGGATGCAAATAAAAGTTGGGTAAATATAAATAAGCGACTGGTGCGCAGTTCTATGAGGGAGGCCTTCGATTACCGACTGGTCGTGATGGAATGTGTGATTTTATATGAAATTGATGAATTTTATATACTAATTACATATATCTTATGTAGATAACCTTGTTTATTATATTCGCAAATTGAGATTGGGTTTCTATTAAAAATCCCATGCACTTGATTCTTTATTAGTTTTTTCTATTATATTTGAATTTCTTTTCAGTCGTTGGCAACATACTTATGCTGACTGGAACGGATTTAGTTAATGCATTTGTATTGTTGTCGGGAATAATAATGCTACCCACAAATATTCACATTTTATACTCAATAGCATATGGAACGCGGATCGAGTATGTTTATTATCACGTATTAATATTTTTTTTTAATTTAAACCTTGCTCTAGACCGTTTTTAAATTATTAACATTAAGTTTTCACACCCGCCTTTGAGTTAATTTACCACAATTATATTATGAATAAATAGATATATTTGGTATGTACAGACAGTAAAAATCAAAAGACCTTATAGGTTTTTCAAAAATAATTCTTTACTGTTTGTATTTGTTCTCATACGATCAATGTTTCATATTTCAGTCCCAGAAGTAAAGTTATGTGCTGTCCATTATGGATGTGTATTGTCTGGATTATTGTTATTAATATAGTTGGAATAATCCTATGCATAAAAAGAATACATTCTTGTGAAGAAATAACGAATAAATGTATTAATCACGGTATGAAATATTACAGAAGCGTACCGACATATAAACATTTCATTGATAATGTGCAATGGTCTTTACATTGCTGTGGGGTAATTACGTTTATATTCATTCACTGTTAAATACAATTTTAGTAACAATATAATTAAGGTAACAAAAGATCAATAAACGGATAGCGAAATGATTATTTCTAATGCGTTAATTCATTACGGAAGGCGAAGGAGCGTTGCTGTGTTTGAGCAGTCAACATATGGGAGCCAGAGCCTTCTGGACGAGCACACATTGTTATTTACAGCATTGTGCTCACTTAACACCAGATCAAGTGTTAGCAGATTGTCGAATTAAGAAAAGAGAACAAGCCGATGTCTGGCACTGTTTATTACTGCAGAGATCATAATTAGTATACAAATTCTTTATTTTATTTGACACAATTTATTCTTAGTGATCAATTGATTTATTAATTAAATTTTCAGCTTAATTCCTATAAAGATTGGTTTAATCACGATTGGTACGATAAAATTCGTGATTACGAATGGGATCCTTATTCAAATAAACAGTCTGTTAAAAATTTGAAGGAAGCTACCGACAGCGTTCCTTTAAGGTGCAGAACGTACAAAATTGTTACTTTTTAATTTATAGTAGCTGTATTTATCTAAACAATAACCATATATATAAAACATTGTTAAACTTTTTCAATTTAGCAATATAATGTTTGGTTGTTAAAAATCAGCCCGCGGTAGACTATTCCCTTGAATCTTAGAATTAATTTAGCGTTATATGAAGCAATTTACCGTTTTTTTTATATTTAAATGGTCAAGTTCAGCAGAGCTAAATGTTAAGTAACACTACTGCTAATAACACAGTGGTGTTTTAACATAAGACATTGTATCATTAACCCAAATATTTCTTCGTTTGCCGTCATTAAAACCGGAGGTAAGATTAACACACAAAAGTAGCTGTGACCCTGGCGCTATGTGGCAACAAAGATCTCTTCCTGGTAAATCACTAGTTTTAAGAAGTATAATATCATTATTGTATGTTTAAACAGCTGCTGTAAAAGTGGGTCTTGCGTATCGAACTATTTAACGGAGTTGGGCACACACTCGATAAATACAGATGGGTGCGGTGACATAGTTTATCATATTGTCATAATTTCTATGTATGCACACATGTTCCTGTACTTTTTGGTGGTTGTAATAGAGGTAAATACGAATACTCCGCTACATTATGAAAAGTACAAAAAAGTTGTTGTTTTCTTTTTTTTACAGTGTGTTAAATTTTAACGTAAATTTTTCATACGTTTTGTACGTATAATGTTTTACACATTTCAATTCTAAAATAATAATATTTAGATTAAACATATTTAGCAATTTACAATTAATTAATAATTGAAATTAATATTACTCCAGGTTATAATTCTCAAGCTAATCATTCGCCGAGATGATGACGACAGAAGTTGTGATAAAGTAAAAAAAAACTTGAAGAACATTATGTCGGTTAATCACAATTTTGAAGCGTCTAGTAGTTCGTATCAAGTGAATCCTGAAGATAGTCAAGACTTGGAGATATCAGAAAGAGAATGAGAAGAGTTCAAATAAATGATAAGAAATATTTAGTGTATTACTCGTGTCAGATAGTTGAACTAGTGTTGTTAAAAGTTTAACATGATTTAATATCAAAGCTACATATATTTGGTGTTCCCAGTCTATTAAATTTTTAGTACTGTCCATTATGGTTTATAAACAATCATACTTTGTATGTTTCGACTTCACAAAAAAATTTATGTTTACGGATTTCGTACACATAGCAAATATGACACCATATCTCAATAAATTTCTATCGATCTCCGAACTGGTAAACAGTAAATCGATTCATTACTCTTTTTCATTTGTTAATTGAGCAAACCAGAATACTATATAAATAAAAATATACTATTACTATGTAATATACTACAAATATACTATAAATATTAATTACGAAAAAATTGCTTAAAATAACCTATTCACCAGAATATCATAATCATGGAATATCGATATTAATTATACACATAGATAACTCATTCTGTTATTACATAAATCTATGAAAATTAAGAATACTTGATGGTAAGAAAATAAATAAAAATTACTCATAAAATTATAAAAAATTAATTTAAAAAATTATAATAAATATAATATTTCTTTAAAAGTAGTAGGTACATTGTGGTGAACGGTTTAACATGATAATAATATGATACAGTAATATTCATTATTTTAAATTGTTACTTTTTATACTGTTTTGAGTTTCCGTTTCGATAAAAATCGATTACTAATTATAATTGTGTCCTCTGTCAAACGCTCGATTTATTCATTTCATAGGTTGTTTTTGTGAAAATTATTTGTATTTTTCTAATAAATACTGAAGCTTAAGTTTTAATACTTCTAATTTTGTGAAAAAATGGTGTTTTTGACTTTAAGTAATTTCGCTCGCGTTCGCGGTCCTGATGAATTTTGGAGAAAAAGACGAATATTTCGATTAGCAGCAGCCTTTGTGGGAAGACGAAGAAATTGTTATTCCATCGCTGTTCGTAACGTTCATCGGGCTTTAGTGTATGCGACAAAAGCGCGGAAGTTAAAAAAAGAGGATATGAAAGAACTGTGGAATACTCGAATAACTGCTGCATGCGAACAACACAATATAACAGCATTTACTTTAAAAGAAGGATTAGATCGTTCTAATATTATGCTTGATCGTAAATCTTTATCAGATTTAGCTGCATGGGAACCTCGTACATTTGAATGTCTTGCAGCAGTAGCAAAAAAGAAGTTGAATTTAGATGGTTTCATAGATGGAAGGGATAAGAAATACCCAACCGGAGTTAATTTAAACCTTAGAGATGTAATGCTAGACGCTTGGTTAAAGGAAAAAAAATAGATTTAATTTTATCAACACAGTAAGGTAGTTGAGAAATAAAGTTTTAACTGAATACAAATTTTATTTTTGCTTAAGAATTTTCTATCCCTTTCTTTAGTTGTTTAGTTAATTCATTTTGTTGTTGAAGTAAATAGATATTTTCTATTTTTCGCCTCTGTTGTCTCTCAGTGTCTCTTATCACTCCTTCATGCATCCTTTCCCTAAAAATATTTTTTTAAGTTATTAATGCATTGAATATTGAACAAAATTTCTGCCTAAATTTTGTCTCTGACATTTGTGTGTATTTTTAAAACAATGATAATATGTTAATCAGTTTAAGGATTATCCGTGAAGAAATAACATTGGAAGAACTTTTCTTTCATAAATTTTTTGAATTAGATTAGCTCAACTACAAACCCGCTTAATGGTAAGAGAAGACATAGTTTTAATAGTAAAGAACACTAGTTCAGCCTTGTAATTATAAAGCATATACTTGATACAGCAAATACTTACTACTGAATTAAATTATCATGAAAATTGATCAATAAAATTAAAAACATTTTACCTTATCATAAACTTTAATAATGATAATGTTCATGTGTTGAGTAAAACATGAAGATGTTCTGTTATTTGTTTTAAAAGAGCACATTTTTAAAGATGAAATGATAAGGAGGATATTCTGTAGGAATGTCTTTTGCCTGCACATAAGTGAAGTGAGTAAATATGTTTAAACAATTCATTACATTGTGTCGTGCAGTGTCTTGACAGATTTCAACAGTTACACAACATTTTTTTTATGGTGGCCACAAACACATTAGTTGTGGTGCTGCAGGCCTCAAAAAAAAACTAAGTAATGATTTCTCAGGTTTTAATGATTGTTTAAACAACCATAACAGGATTCATCGCTTATACAATACTTTAATGTTTCTTATGGGAGCAAAATTCTAAATGGTTTAAAATAAACAACATCTGATAGCCCAACCATAAAAGCCTAGGCAGCCTTGTATTGTGATAGTACATCTTATTATTCTAGAAACTACGATGGCTAAAAACATGATGTATGCTTTAGAATCGCAAGGTAATTTGTGATCCCACATTTACAACCATTTAGGGAAATAAAATAGCGATATTGTTGTGTTTTTTTACTTTTCTATCTGTAGGGTATTAGTTGTATTTAAAATTTACTTGTATGAAGAATACTTTACAATCAATTGATATTAGGGTTTTCAAAGGCTGAGTACCAATGTTCACAGGTTCACCCAATGTAATATATAAATATAACTCACTGGCTGAGTCATACATACAATATGGCCTTCTCTGCTGTCTTCTGTTCTACATATAAAACACACCTTAGTCACATTTATCAAGTTTGATTAAAGATCCTTAAAAGTATTGTTTTCAGTAATTTCAAACACCAATATGGTAATGATGAAAAAGGCCTTTTTAAACATTGCAAAACTATTAATATGTATATATATGCCCAAGTAAAGTATATCTTAAACAATATTATTTTAATACAACTTTAAGAAATTTTATCAAACTCCCTGTACATACATAGTCAGTAGCTCAAACCTGGCTTAGATACCTAGAGCAAAACATGCGTACGGGAAGGACACCTGATTACCTTATACCTTGACTTATTATTGATTTGCCTACAGACCTATTTGAAAAAATTACTTCAGCTTAAACTTACAATTATGTGGTAAGTTTAGGTTGAAAATATTCTTTATGAATAATCAATAAGTACCTTTGGTTATGTTACTTTTGTAGATCTAGTTAGCTGTACTATAAACCTCTGTGGTTTTTTAGCAGCCAGGTTATAAAATGTATTGTATCTGTGTAACTAATAATAATAAATAGAAAAAAAATATAAAGGTAAAGGTACAAGCATGACATTTTTATTGTATTTCCCTTAACTTTAAGCTAAAATAAATATTGAACTACATATTTTTATTACATTATTACCTATCAGCTTGTTGTTTAACATGAACATAAGTGATTATGCCCCCTGTAGCGGCACAAGATAAACCTAAAACAAATTTAGACGTCTGAGAAGACATGTTCCACTCTTATAATAATATGAACCCGTCAATGTTTCTTTAAATAATTATCGCTTTAAATTATCATTTTATCTACTTTCAAAATATTGACATTTGAAACCAATGACATTTACGTTACGCACCTTAGATATGCCCAAACTCTCAACATATGTTTTTTTTTATTGCGGAGCTGAAATGCGTCTGTTACCTTACAGCCTGATTTTAATAATTTTTTCATAGTACCGTATTATTGTTTAAGGGACAATTATATCATGATTTTTACAATAACTATTATTTCTTATTATTTATAAATAACCTCTATGATTTCATTTTGTTATTTATTTTATTTTATAAATTTGTAGAATGTGTGAATTTTATATGTATTAAAATTTGACCTTTTGATTTTTTAACTCAGAAATTAGTTGAAATATTTTTTTATGTATGATCTTTTCAAACGCTGCTAAAGCAGTAAGTCGTTACTTTTACCTCAATATAATCTATATTCTCTATTCGCGTTTTTTTATTATATAAATAGTAACATTTTCATAACAATTCTCTGTCCCGTTTTTCGGTTTATTTCCAATTATAAGTATATTATTTCAATTTTAAATAAATAATGCTTCTGTTATCTTCTGATTAAATTGCTCGTTGTACTTTTGGTTTGCTTTTAATTTTATGTTAAAAGTTTTTTTTCCTGGATAAAGTGCAAATATATATATATGCACAAAGTAACTGTATATAATATAAATTAAAGAAGAATTAGAAATATCCCTAAACCTGTTTTTGTGTGGTGTATAAGGACCGCATATAAAATGAAAATAGCTTACAACCGTTCGAAACTAGTAATCGCTGTTTTAAACGAAATTAAGACATGAAACAGGACTAACTAGAATCTGATTAAGAAAATATATGAGAACATTTTTCTTTTAAAACTTATTTTACATAACTTAACCCAGAGTTTGTAAGTCTGACAATACACGAACTTTATTGTGGTAAATAGGTATAAAACTTTTTTCACTTGAAGAGTACCTTGCACTCGTTAAGAGTTAACTTTTTTTCAGTTACTAGATTAGTTTTTGCGACTGTCGGTTTGTAGACTGTTTAAGTTTTAGACGCCTTTTTAGTGGCCAAATAAAAGAGATTGAGCTCCTTTTGAAATGTTGAAGTCTCATTTTCATATACCGCAACGCATTTGTGTACGTGACACAAATTTTTTCGTTCATTCATATGTATATAAATGTAATGAACTTATTTTAGTTACCTCAGTTTACAATAAATATATTTACAATGCAATTTGGAACATTTTTTTACTCTTTTGAATTTATATCAATAATATTGATAATTTACTAAGTAACAAGAAATTAGGTAATTAAAAAAGGTTGAAAATGTTATAGTGTAATGTAAAAAATAAATACAATCATTAAATAAAAAAATATTCAAGATAGAAATATTTTAAATTTACAATACTCTTGTAAAATCACATCAGCAATGTACATTAAAAAAAAAATTATAATTTTTTAAGAGATTTTTTCAAACGTCATGGTTCAAAATCAGTAATTAATCACAAAATAATTCCACCTTGTTACATAGTTAACAATGGAAATACCGCATTATTGACCTTACAAAACTCGAAAGTTTCCAAGTTAATTCCCTTCATCGTTGATAACTTAAAGCTTCTTTAATATATGGTAATAAATAATGATGCCCATGTCGCATGTATGGCACAGCTATCTGCCGCAATTATCGTAAAAACTTGCGGAACCTCTGTTAGGAATCTCAGCAAATTCTCGCTTTGGAGTACACAATTTGCTGCTGAAGTCTACATTTCTTTTTCTGTAATAAAATTAATGAAATTAGCTTTGCACTTTAAAAAGAAACCTATCTTACACACTTCGTGTTTAGATTTTATATTGAGATGTCTTGTTGAGATAATGTTTATTTTGTTATAAGACAAGACTTTTGTCATTAACATATGGCTAAAAGCGTTTTACTTAAATATATCACTATGATAGATTTACTTAAAACGCTTTTAGGTTAAATCAATATATTGAAATATCATTACCCTCTACTTGGAAGTTCCATCTGGTCAACGAGGACTGACTTAACATAAAGACGATCATTACACCACAGAATACATAGAGATCGCGGCTCGAGTACGTTCATGTCGTACTCCCACGATAATTCTACCTGTAATGAGTTAAATTATTCAACAAAATATGGTATTTATGGTAGGAATAAAAAAACGTGTATAAATTTTAAAACTTTTAAACCACTGACTTTTCTTATTTTACCGCCCAAGTCAACAGGATGTGTAACAACGATTGTGTAAGTCGTCCCATGCTCTAATCTGTAAAAAACATTTGTAATTAATTATAATGTAGAGCTTTAAAATATATACCCTTACAAATTTAGATAAGCTTACTTCACATAATTACTCGGTGTTAGATCCATTCCTCTTATGACGCCTCTCTCTGACATTAGTGTTACTTTTAAAAAACCCTGTTAAAAATGATTTATCAAATTATCAAACAATATTTTGTATTAGGTACATGTTAAAAACATTTTAAATAAACATGTATCTTTGTTTGTACAAAATGGCGTTAGAATTCTAAGGTTTCTGTAATTATAAACGTATTTCAATTTTGTTTTGGAAAATGTTTAGGTAACGCATTATTCATATTTGTACTCTTATGTATGATAAATTTTACACATTGTTATAAATTGATTAGTGTATATGTTTTTATTTTAATTATACGCATATTTGTTTCTCTCACAATTTTTTTTCATGCAGCGTCGTGTCCATTTTTCTTCGACCTTATAGAGACGTGGCAGAGAACACAATTTGGCAATAAATCCGCTTTACGTACAAAATACTGTATATTAAAATTACAGGCAGTTTATCTTGAGAAAAGCCATATTTTAAAAATAAAAAAGTCATATTATTACATAATTATTTTTATCTAAATAAAGAATTTATAGATTTTCCGAAAACTGTCTCAAGAATACAAAACTAAAAATATATTAATGCATTGTTTTAAATTACCTGAACCCAAGATTCTGCTCCCTTCGGGTTAGCCAATTGAATTGCAACTTTATAATGACGATCTGTAAAAGTAAGTTAGCTGGGTTAGTCTCTTTGTTATAAAAGTTAAGGTAAAATAATATATTTCTTTTATTTAACAGCAAAAACAAATAAAAAAAGCAAGCCTCGTTTGTATTTCTTCAAGTTCTGTAGTGAGCTGAGAAGTTGTAAATGATGAACTTAAAAATAATTAGCGTTAAACATATATTTGTGTAATAATTATCTAATAAATTTTAAACTCACGACAAAATGGTTGTTCTTTTCCAGTGCTCAAAAAGTATTTAGCACCAATTGTTTCTTGTTCTTCAGAAGGAAATACCTCATTCTCTGACTGATTGTTTTTGTTAGCAATAAGACCAGGAGAACTGTCGGCATGGAATCTAAAAAAAAAAATAATTTTGTTATATTTAAAGTCAATATCCGTTCAACAAAGTAAACATTTTTTTAAACATTGTAATTAAATACTGACCCCATTATGGCACAACCATGACCACAGTGGAAACATTTTCCAGATACAAAATGTTGATAAGACGGACATTGGTGCCCTGTGAAAACAAACATGTGATGAGACAATTATAATTTTAGGGTTCACTAAAATTAACATTGTAAGCTGAATCTCACCTATGTATGGACACTTTCCGTTAATAGATTCTGTGAATAGCTTGATTGCTCTAACATGGTTGCAAGCAACTAGCACCCTAGACGCTTCTTCTAATCCTTGTTTTACCAAAGTAAGAGGTATTAACGGCCCTTCTGTAATATCACAGCCAGGTTGTTCCTTTCCATTGTTTGGGTAAAAGTCCAAGTGCCCCACAGGTTGTGACATGCCATATCCTGCCATAAACACAAAATCTGTCGCACGCGTGGGATAAAGGGTTCGAAAATTAGTGGAATTATGCAATACATATTTGTGAGATATACATACATATTTTAAAACTACATGAAATATATTATAAATAATTTTCTTCGGCTAGTAAGCGTGTTGTATATATTTACAAATAATACATGTAATAATAATTGTTAGTAGTAATTTCAAGCTATAAGCGATATATAAAAACTATATTTAAATGAAATGGTTTAACTACATAAAATATGAATGAAAAAGCAAGTGTAAGTAAAATAATTAAAAAACATTTTTACCTAATAGAAAAATGCTTTTTCCATCTGTATGTATAACATCTACAAATTCTGCATCAGTGGGATCTAACCTCACGTGCGTGGGCATTCCTTGAAAGTAAGGTTCAGCGGGGTCAAGACCTGTTATTCTCCCCAATCCCTACAAAACGAGAAGCTAAATCAAAGACAGTATGAAGATCCAGAACATAGAATTAAGGAATAAAAAGCACCTTTACTGCTTTTCATTTATTGTACAATTACCTGTATTCTTTCTCCGGCGTAGCCTGCCGTATGCGCTCCCAAAGAGTGACCGATAATATGTATATCAAGAGGATTCAAGCCGTGATCTTTCTGTAATTTTAAAATTGTAATTTGTAATTGCACAAATTCGACACACGAGCAGGTAACATATTTTTAATTCATGCCGATCGTAACTGTTAATATAATAAATTATAATAACTTTGTAAGCTTTATGTACAAATATAAGTAGGAATTTAGGTTACTAATAGTTCAGACTTATTCGGTTTGAAAAGGCAAAATTAATGTGATGCATCATTTTTAAATTTGTTGAATTACCTGTAACGTTTTGATGAAGTGTGCAACTTCTAAACCAACAAGTCTTGTGTTGGCTGTTGCTTGCGTATATAACGGTAGACTCCCTCCCGCCCAGTCCACCACGATGACATTAAAATCATCAGCTTTTACCAGCTCATCCTTCATTTCACTGACCTGTATTAAGAAATTTATGAAAATTATTGGTCTGCTTTTGATTTTTACATAACAAACAATTTTAAACTTCCTTACCCAATTGGACAGCGGTGTATCAATAAAACCATGAATTATCATTTTTGTCAAACGCCGTGGGCTGAAGTTAGATTTTATGATAGTCTTATTCATATTAACATTCAATAATTGTCCGTCGGTTGGATTCTTCTTCGTGTACAAGATAAACCTAAATATAATGAACTTTTAAAAACTCTTTACATGTTTGCATAAATTAAAAAAAAACAATTTTTTCTTTTGGTGACAATTTCTTCAAATATCAATAGACCAGTACAGCAAGGGTTATTATTCATTCTAACAAACAATTAACGGATATAAGTTTTAACCAGGCTCTATATAAACATCATGCAAATACTTCTTTATTGCGGGCATAGAAACTATAACTTTTGTTTTAGCAACTTTTATGACTAAAAGTTATGTTGAACAGAGCGACGTTTTGTCTGTAACAGTGTGATTAATTGCATACACAGTAAGACAAAGTGATCATAACTTCAAACCACTGCAAAAGCAAAATAAAATAAATTGTAAAATAATTTTGTATAATTTGTAATATTTATATGAGTACAAAAATCGTAAAATAACGCACCTGGTATTGATTACGACTCGCGGCAGCGGAAACACGTTGAAAGGCCGATGAATGAGATGGTACCAGCTCCTGGTTATATTTAAGCAACCCAATTCATCGTAACATCTTGTTTCATTTTCAACTGAAATTTATTGTAAGTATTCAATTATTTTATATTAACATTTCTAAGATTAATAAGGTTATAAATTAATAAAAATATTTACTAATCTTTAACCTATACTTACATGGGAGCCAAGGGATATTGACTTCAATGCGATCTGAACGCGCCCAATTGAAAGGATCAAGTATACCAGCAAATGTTGGTTGTAGACCTAACAGGATACACCACAGCATCACTCGTAGGTGTCTATCTGTTAAGTGAAGCCGGCGCATTTGTACTGAAAATTATTGATTATATATTATATTTAAGAAACTATATCAGGCTTATTGGGAAGTACCGGCTTTATGTTACCGGTACTTAAACCAGTCTAGCCTTAAAAGATAAGTTCGGCGTTATATCGATTGGTTATAATGTATCTACATTCAATACAACAATACTTTTCGGTTTAGCTCCAGTCGTAAAAATTAAAAAAGATAACGAAGTAGATTTTATAACAAATGATATTAAATCTACAATATACATATTTATAATATATGATATTTTAAAAGGATGTTATGAGTTTCTTTGAGGCCAACGAATCTCTAACTCGACAAAGCCAACAAAACACAGACCTCGTTAGTTATAAAGATCATTAGGTTACACTGCGGTGAAACTAGATTTTGCAGCGAATTCTAGTCAATAACAGATTTCTATGTAGGTTTATGGCCGTTTTCGTTTTAATATTATTAAAAGAATAATGAGAGAAATTTTTAAAACACAAAAATAAGGAATCCCGTATTGTTGTAATATCAAATGAGTGAAAAGTATTAAAATAAATAATGCATGTAAAAGAACATTGTTCGAAAAATAATTTTTATTTCATATATCAAATTAAACGTTTTTTACTGTCAAAAACTGGGAACTTTTTATTATTGTAGGGTAAGAAAGAAGAATTAACGTTTCTGGGCTAAGTCGATACAATTAATCATCATTATCAGCCAATAGACAGACTGCTGGATATAAGTCATTGATCATTTAATAATTAATTTGAAATCAAACAAGGCTTTCCAATTTGTTGTCACATTTAAAACAATATTAAAATATAAAATGCTAATTATTAGTTACACGAAATAAGGCAGAAAATTGTTTTGTATCTACTACAATTAATTTCGTAGTATAGCGGATGCGGAAGAAAACGTCTTATATAACACTCGGTATACTCAACCGTTGCAATAGTTAGTTTGAAATAGCAAGGCCGCAATGTAAAGATTTAAATATTAGATAAGTAGGTAGTGGTTTTAATTTTATTTAATAATAGTTTTTAAACCACTTTAAATTCGCTTCCCACAAAATGGAACTGTGATCTGTTAGTATTATACGCAAATGATTTTTATTAAATAATTAGTTTATATTTAAGAGGACTTATCATTAAGACTAATTATGCTTAGAATTACATCGAGATTATTATTGACACTATTTAATTACAAGAAATCTATAATAAGTTTACATTTTTAAACACAATAGCTGTTTTAAAATGTACCTTTGATAATAGACAGTAATTAAATTCTTTTCAAACTTAGCTATTGAGATTTAGAGGTTTTAAAATATTTTTCTTTTAAATATTTGGATGTTTTTTAAATATTAGATAAGTAGGTAGTGGTTTTAATTTTATTTAATAATAGTTTTTAAACCACTTTAAATTCGCTTCCCACAAAATGGAACTGTGATCTGTTAGTATTATACGCAAATGATTTTTATTAAATAATTAGTTTATATTTAAGAGGACTTATCATTAAGACTAATTATGCTTAGAATTACATCGAGATTATTATTGACACTATTTAATTACAAGAAATCTATAATAAGTCATTGATCATTTAATAATTAATTTGAAATCAAACAAGGCTTTCCAATTTGTTGTCACATTTAAAACAATATTAAAATATAAAATGCTAATTATTAGTTACACGAAATAAGGCAGAAAATTGTTTTGTATCTACTACAATTAATTTCGTAGTATAGCGGATGCGGAAGAAAACGTCTTATATAACACTCGGTATACTCAACCGTTGCAATAGTTAGTTTGAAATAGCAAGGCCGCAATGTAAAGATTTAAATATTAGATAAGTAGGTAGTGGTTTTAATTTTATTTAATAATAGTTTTTAAACCACTTTAAATTCGCTTCCCACAAAATGGAACTGTGATCTGTTAGTATTATACGCAAATGATTTTTATTAAATAATTAGTTTATATTTAAGAGGACTTATCATTAAGACTAATTATGCTTAGAATTACATCGAGATTATTATTGACACTATTTAATTACAAGAAATCTATAATAAGTTTACATTTTTAAACACAATAGCTGTTTTAAAATGTACCTTTGATAATAGACAGTAATTAAATTCTTTTCAAACTTAGCTATTGAGATTTAGAGGTTTTAAAATATTTTTCTTTTAAATATTTGGATGTTTTTTAAATATTTAGATGGTTTTGTTTACTCCATGTTTGGATATTTCAGTTTCCGGTGATAGAACTAAGAATGTTCACTTAAACAATGACATTTAACTTTCATGAAATAGCCATTTCAGTAATATTATTGTTCCCACGTTCGACAGCGATTGTATGTGTAAATGTAACAGTTGTTTTGTGCTTGCAGCTCGTTTGATTTACTTCTGTCGTTGTGACAATTGTGCACGAAAAAGTGTTGTTCACTTGCAAAGATTTAAATTTGTCGATTACTTTTAGAGTAGTAAGTAGGTTAAAGCATTTCATGACACTCATCACATGACTCTTTAACGAAATTTCGTCTATTATAGATATGTAATCACCTACACTCTGTTGATTAAAAAGTTAATTTCATTTGTCTATTCAAAAGTTGTATGGACTTTTCAATCATTACCGGTAACAAGAAACAGGTTTAAGAGAGAGTAAGCTAAGAATATTGTGGTTAGTTTTTGAATTACTTTGGTACATCTGTAGTACTTTCCCTCAGTTGCACAATGAGGCACGTTAATTGGCAAAATTTATGTAAAACATATATTTATTCATAAATATGTTTTATCATTAAATAGTAAATTAAAAAAATCTTTCTCAAAATTGTAAAAATTTAATAGGTGACTAAAAAGATAAAGTTATGAATGATCGAATAGAAGTCGAGTTAACTATAACAAATCTAATGACCGTACTATGTCTAATCAATAGCATTGAAAGTGGCTATGATGAAATATCGATGTTACAAAAAGATAAATTGATTTATTGGATGGAGTTTGTGGCTTTCACTTGGGGTTAATAAACGCTGTTGTTTATTTTCAAGTCACTCATGCTTTAGTTTGACAATGTACAGCATATTATTTGTAATATGTGACAAACAAACAGGTTTGCCGTTATTATTTGAATAAACTACTTTTAATGTAAACATATTTGGAGGTCTCTTTATGTCCACAAAATAAGTAAGGCATGGATATTCATAGTTATTGGAAATAATTGGCGACTTTTTATTTCTGTGTCATTGCTGTTAGCCTTTCTGATTTTACTTCGAGGTTATGAACGTAAAGGTCGGAATGTTCAAAATCAATTCATATTACAAAATCATTCATGTGGGTAAAGTGTATGTACGTTTAAAGGCTAAAATATTACCTTAATGATTTATGTAATAATAATATACAATTGTACTAATAAAAAAAATTGGTGTCTGTTTGTTACATTAATTTTTGTTTTCACATAATTTTAAAGAAAGTTTTGTGGGTTAAAAAATTTAAACCTTTTCCGTTTAAAAATGTTTATTACTGTCTTCCAGGCAATTGTTAAAATAGTTGGTGCAATTAAAGCGATACTTTCACTATTCTACAACTAAAAATATGAGAGATATCATAGGCTTCTTTTTTATGAAAACTGCAAGTTCTGCGTTTTCAATAGGTTTTAGTAAATTTTAAAGGAATTTCAGTAAATGTAAGCATAACAGACACCAAAGAATTCGTGTGCAACTCTTCGTTGTCATATAAACCTGACGAAGTTGTTGTAAAACGTAACGTAACGTAACCGGTGAAGCTAACATGGCGTGCACACGATTATTGACCGGCACAACAATTATTTCGTCTCAATAAAATAACGTCTATCATGTAGTTAAGATATTATAGAAATTGGGAAAGGTTTTCTTGCTGAACATTATATGTAAAATCGAAATCACCTGTAATTTTAACGTTGTTCCGAAAATTAAGATCATGATAATGTATTTACTTCACTGACACCATAACGTCTTACAATGACCTTCTTTTCCTTTTGGTTCTTACTGACCAAGTTTAAGTGTAGTGTTGTAGTTCATGCAATACACAATGTGCGTAACATTTATTTACACATAAAAGTCAACTATTATGTCATAAGTTACAATGCAAGTGATAGTTGACAGTAATGCTATATTATTAAAACTTATGTCATTCTTACAACTTTAATGTTTTGTTTATGATTTAAAGTGATGAATATACATGAATGTAGTTAAATTTATATACAATGTACATTCGAGAGCAATTGACTCATGGTCAATCTATACTATTATATTTTACGATAACATTTATGAAATCACTCAAATATTTTCTTAGATCCGATTTTTAATATATCCTTTACGTGCTTTATTTTATAATATGTCAATATTTAAGACTATGGGTGTATTTACCCACTCTTGCGTAAACACAATTTTGGATATTCCAAGAAAAACAAGCCTTGGAATGTACAAATTATGAACTATTAAATTTTAAAACGTAGACGATATTAAATATCCGTTTTTATAACTAATATTTTTTATTTATAACCAAAGCTAGCTTGCGTATTAAGTTAATAGTCGAATAAAACATAATTGTTTATTTTTAAAAATATGATTTAATTGTTTAGTGATGCTGAAAGGACTTTTCGGTATATTTCAAATTCCTTAGAGTGGCATTTCATTTACGCACTTGCCTATATGTACTTAAATCGCGACGTGTAAACCAATTTACTCTGTAACGACTCGCGCGCTGTAAATGCTTTAAGGATATGCCGTGCAAAGAATTGTTAATTATGGTACGGTTTACAAGTAAACGTTCTTTTCATTGTTTCCCCTTTGGTATTGTGTAACGAAACAAAGATACAGGGCGGCAGAATTTTGGCGATCTGGTAGATTGTTGATGATAATTTTACTCATTAACGTTTAATATTATTGGTACAACACAAGGATATAATATTGTAGAAACCATGACTGAATGAACTGATTAAAAGAATTTTTTGTTTCGGCTCTGTATTACCTGTATCTAATAAATCTTATTCATCATGAATAATTTGTTGATTTATTGTAATCCAAGGGCGGGCTTCCTAATAAGTAAATCATAAATACAAGAGAATATATTCTGTTAACTACTACATTATTATTAGTAAATATCGTATCTAACACTTAACATATATGAAATGAAAACGTAATTTGTTTTTGAAGAAAATGTTCATGAAAATCAATTTCAAAGTATTGCTTTCGACAACCTCTATAAACAAAGATAGTAGTAAAATTCATTTCCATATAGAATTTTAGTAATTGTTTCGCTTTTTTCTGTTATTGTTTATGTCGATTACGTGCTCGTGCATTTAACGGGTGAAAACATGAAAAATACTAATCTGCTAAATCAAACATGAGATATAGTTAGGAAGAGAGAGTATTATTAAGAAGATAACATCTAAACAACAGTTTGGTTATAGCTTCCACCTATCAAACGTTATAACATTTTGTTCGTGTGCATGTCGTCAGAATTAACCAAAGTAGTACTGGCGACTGGTTTGAGTAATGTTTGCAATTGGGACATCTTATTACGCACGAACCTCTTTTATACAAATATTCAAGACATTTTATGTTGTACTTGCAAACCTTGATATGCCATCATGTCTTATGTAACATAATTAATGGAGAAATGACATATAATTAAATGTAATCCTTCTCTATTTCGTTATGCTTATATACAAATATTGAAAACAAAGCGGGAAGCTAAGTCGAAGTTGATTTTGTACCAATAAGAAATATTTCTCATATTATAAATGAGAATGCTTTTCAAGTTAATTTTTTGCAACAATATTTGCATGTTTTCTTATATGTAAATGTGTTTTAATTTAACAGATTATGCAAATCAGAATGGCAACAGTAAAAATTCTTACTTCGACTTAATGTATAATAAATAATCTGCTACTTATATTATTTTCGTCGTTTGTCGATAAAGATTTATCTAGTAAACGTGTAAATATTAATATTTTCTATAAAATTTATGCACAAACTAATTCTTTTATGAAGTACTTACATTACTTAATAGTTACACTAATGAAAGACATCAACGAGTGGATTGTTGACATCTATTTTAGTTTAATTTAAATGTTATATGAAAAATTTGGTCTTAAAGTGCTTTAGTGACTTGTCACTTCTAGATTATTACCAAAATAAAAATCTGTCATTTAGATATTGTAAGTGCTTTAAACAACTTACTTAGTTCTACTGTACACAGATGTACATTAAGGAATCACGCATGAAAAAAACTAATTTTGTATTAAAGTTTAATCGTAACAAAGAAAATGTAGCCAATGCTTGTTTGTCTCAGTAATACAGAGAACAGATTGAACTGGTTTGTAATTTTAATGTTGAGGTGTCGTTTAAAATATTAGATAGTATGCACATTGTAACACAAGTAAAAGTGGCGGAACAGGTTTATAAGAGGCTCAATAATTTACTTTTGTTAAGGTCTCCGACAAAGTTATATTTATAATGTATAAGAAGTATACGCGTATGCATCGGCCCGTACTTTCCCCGTGGACTTGTCGATGCCGTCGTCGCTTGCTTTTATGTGTTTTACACGAAAGTTCACGGAACCGGTAATTCGTTAGTTTTTGGGTTAATAAGTCAATGTTACTGATAACGAAATGAAAATCATAATGGATGGATTAATTATATTTAAAAAATAGTATAATATGTAAGATGTATGCTATGTGTGGTGTGAATAAACGTCGGAAAATACCGCGGGTTAGTAATTGCTTAAGGCACAATTTGCAAAACTTTCTATCGTCTTTAGTGATTCTAGCTTGCATCTATTTTGGAGCCTAATCTTATATCAAATACTTTAAAGTAATAGATGAGAACTGCAATTGATGGGTGTGCTGTTTAATGTTTAAGTTATCATTAGGTGTTAAGTTTTGTATTATAATAGATTTAAAAAATACAAAACACAAATAAGTTTACCGCTTTTTGCTAATTTCTTTTCCGGTTTTTATTATTTTTTCGTATAGACAAAATAATTATTTCAGCGTGTTATGGGTAAGCAGCGTGTTAACTGTAATATAACCAAAAAAAATATAATTGTTTATGTTTGTAAATCGTTTTAATTATTACAAATAACACTTTCAATATTCATTCTCCAAGGTTGTAAGTCTTTCTCTTTATAAAATTTATTATTATTTCATGATAAACGTATATCTGCATGCCTTACTCACATTGGATAAATAGTTTGTACGTTATTAATTTTCAAAATGCATACCGGTAACCGTGTCACATATACTATCATATTGTGAAATTTAATTTACGTATCCACTGACAATTAATCAACAGACATTATCTTAAGCGATCGAAAGATAAAAAGCTGGTTGGTAGAGCTGAAAACCACTTTCATATTCGCCATCAACTAACTCGTAAATCCTGGGTGGCCAGGTATTAGAATTTTATAACAAAATATGTCGGTGAAACTTCGGTTGCTTAGCGAATAACCAATAACTACTTAAAAACATGGTAATAACATAGTAACTTTTAAAATTATACGTTACATAACAAGGCGATGTTATTGCGGCTTCGTGATACTAGATAATATAGGTTTTAAAAGCGTCGTTATCAAAAAGAAAGTAGTTTGAGTATTATTGCGTATTTTTGGTATTCCGCTCATTTTCTGTTCGTTTTTACTCACAATTCGAAAAGAGTTTATCACATAGTCTTTGTTTCTTTATATGTTTTAGCTCTCAAACGGTTGAATCGGTTTTGAATTTTTGACGTGACAACGTCTATTAAATTGGTATAAGATAGGACGCGCGTGCTGAGAAATGTCCCGCACATAAGTGGGCGTGGCTTACGCCGACCGTTACAGAGTTTGATAAGTTGAATTTACATCAATTAATATTCCTCCTTGGTGATATAATTAATAGACGTTGTCACGTTAAAATACATAAGTGCCCTGCACATATAACCCAGAATTTTTTTTAGTATTGAAGGAATGTGCCGTTTAATAATTATCAGCATCTTGTTTTAGTTCATATTTAAAAATAACTCTCTAAATTTCTTAAAATGAATTAAGTAAATTTTAGTTGTAGTATTAATGCCACTTTGTTTGCGTGGTGCTTTTTGTTACATAAAAATATTGTGTTTATGAAGACCTTAGTTCAAATTAATGCTGTATTCTTCAGATAATTTTCGGGTATGTTTTCTTCTTTATAGACGACGATTGTCAGTATGTACGTATACAGTACTGAGAATAATACATTATAAATTACTGCCCGCTTTTTTTTTTTTTTTATATTTTTTCTACTTTTCCCTGATATTATTATTCAGGGGTTTTTTATCCTATTTACGTAATTTGCTAGTAATAATATTTTATATATCATTACGAAAATCGTATTTACTTATCCTTATTCCTATTGTTAACTATTGTACATATATTTATACAGATTTTGAAAAATGTATCTCTAACTAACTTATTTTTTACTAACTCGCATAAACCTACTTTATCTATTTTGAGCCCTTTCTCTTGCTCGAATTCATGCCGCGAGTTCATATGGATAGGACACTCCGTTAGCAAATGAGGAACCGTTTCCTCCGTGGCGTTATCACATATGCACCATGGATTGTCCCGACACTTGAAACGGTTCAAGTATTGGGAGAATCCGCCGTGGCTAGTAAATATCTGGGTTAAGCGACCAGTTGGCCGGATCTTTCTTATCAAGTTATACGCCTCAGTTGCGTCTGGGAAAAACAGTTTCGTAATGGACGCGGTTGTACCCTCGTTATATCGGGTGCTCCATCTCGCAACTGAGGCCTTTCGAAGTAGACACTTAACATACGACACTGGGCACTGGTCATAGTCTGGCTTCCTTCTGCTGTTAAGGGCAGCCAGCTTGGCCAGTTCATCCGCACGCTCGTTGCCAGGTATGCCCGCGTGGGCTTTGACCCAGAATAAGGATACATTCTTGCTCTGGTCAGAGGCCCTACGTAAATTTTCTGCTATTTATTTAATTACTGCCCGCTAGACGTACTGGCTACAGAGCATGAATCTTAACAATGGACTGGCACGGTTTCCATCAAACGAAAAAACTTGTTAAATTTGATAAAATTATAGTTATGTAAGGGCTTAGCTTGTTAATTGT
Organism: Byasa hedistus; assembly: GCA_029286795.1. Lineage (NCBI taxonomy): Eukaryota > Metazoa > Arthropoda > Insecta > Lepidoptera > Papilionidae > Byasa > Byasa hedistus. The sequence goes on from JAGSMW010000008.1 coordinate 6,248,713, forward strand.
TTGGTTAGTACAAAATAATAATTCAGTTACGGGCTTACTCAAATTGAAACAGAAAAATATAAGTATTATTCACTAAAACATTATTTTGGTCTTTGTTAAATAACTTTTGCATATTACCTGTCGTAGTGCTTTTTTAAGTTAAAGTTTTTATTCCTCTAAAGCGATTTTGTAATTTTTGAAGAAAAAATTGAACAAACTTATAATTACGCATATTTTACTTAATCACATTTGGGAACCCGAGTTCGGTATACTATTTAATTACGTCTTTAAATCCCTAAAAGTGTATAAAACGTTAGAAACGAGTCTAGGTGCAAAAGATCATTAAGCAACGCTAACTGTGTCGCGAGAGCTGGTCAGCGGAGTGCGACGCTAAAGCAAATACTGCAGGTTTCCCGTTACAAACTAGCCTGGTTAGATAACGGAACGAGCATTCAAAAGTAACGTATATCTTATGTTACATGCAAAAATTGTGCCAGTAAGTCACGTAATATTTATTTTATTTTTAGCTTTCTGTATGATATAAGTTTAAAATTGCATAAACGTAAGTTTTGCATGATATGACGAACAGGGTCGCATCGCTCACTGTTGATAGGGAATTCAAACTCTGGAATAACGTCCCTTTAGAGGTTTTTCCGAGGAGTTAAAGGATGTGGTTCTACAAAAAGGGTATGGTATTTTTTTTAGGGTCAGCAACGCGCTTGCACTACAGCCGTCAGTATGCTTAGGTAACCGTTTACCGTCAGGTGGTTCAGTGATACATTTTGTTTTGATGCATACACTTGATTTAGCTAATAATATTTACAAAAAACATTATGAAAGGAACTGATAGTAAACGTTAAAATACTTTTTACAGACTATTCCATCTCAACCCTTTTTTGTACTACTCATAGGATAAGTTGTAGAAATTACAGTGATAAATGAATTATTATCCATTTGTTTTTTTTTTAAGTTATCACTGGGTTTTTATTCATACATTCATTCGATCTTTAAGAAACTATTATAGTGCAATATTATAGAATCACTTACGGGGTAACAAACAGGAAATGATTCGGTTCATTTATCCTATTGTACTTTCACTATCGTACGAATTGAGTGCTTTTGAATAATTAATATTCCAAACACAAGTTAATTATATGGATTAACCTGTCTGGAGTTACAAAACTTAAATTTTTCTTCCAAGTTTCCTAGTTGTAATGTGTATCGATTTATACGGTTAGAAAGGACCACATTTTTATCATCACAAGTTAAAAGTAGGTAGTAGGAATTCGTCGTTCTCATCAATGATTATCTGGATTCTTCAATAATTTTTTTGTTGTTTGGATCTTAGGTTTGTGTCTATGATACCCACTTAATTGCAACCGATATTGAAGAGTGTCTCATGTAGGATTTCCAACAAGAAATAATAAAATAAATATAAAAGAAAGGTATATTTATATAAACTTTAATTCCTGCGTTACGTTATAAAACGTATTACTGTGATTGTCCACTTTATTATTCGGTAAGGATAGTTGCAGCATCCTTATACGATGTACATGTGGGTTAAACTGAAAGAACTTTATGCAATAATACGGAAACATGGAATCCCCTATAGTATTATGGAAGTTATGAGACAATGGCTTGGAAGCGTCCAACTAGAACATACAACGCAATAGTTATGTAACTGTACATATTGAGGCCGTCACAGAGTTGGTCATTAGGCCACTACTTTGAGGTAAACATTTTCTTTTTGTTGGCGGCGATAAATGAAACTAAATCCAGTGTCGGTATTGTTTCTTTGAGAAAATTGAATACAATGTATTGAAACAGTTAAGTGTCATTGTTTTCCAAGCACAGAACTAGAGTAAGTACTGTTGGAGAAAAACGATAACTGAGTTTTCTTTTTGTTTAATCATTTTTAAAAGCTTAAGCACAGATAAGGTTTACTGGTGGTAAGTATCTGTTGCTTAAGGCCATCTAGGTGGGTACCACCGTAGCTCATATTACAGCCGCCAAACAGTAGTGTAAACATTACTGTGTTCCGGTTTGAAGGGCACTGTAAGCTAGTGAAAATTATTTAAATTATTGGGTACTCAACACCTTATATCTCTAGGCGATGAGCGTAATGTAGTGCAGCGTATACAATCTTAACCAGCACCGCGTTGTTATGAGCAAGCGTAACACTTACCATCAAGTGAACACTGCGCTTCTCGAAACCGGCGAATAATAAAAAAGGAAAAGAAAATAGCCTCAAATTTTTTCCAAACATTACTGTATGGTAATTTATAAACGTATAAATAAAATATTTTAATGAAGCTGTCAATTAATAAATGTTTTATTATTGTAACTTAATTCCGCAATGACGTTGTAAATACACAAAACCGGCTAATTATTATTTTGAATCTCTTTCTAAAATATACAAACGTTTAAACTTATTGAAAACATATATATGTGTCTGTACGGTGTTTTGTTTATAAACAAAAGACAAATAACAATTTAGTTCTTAAGGAATGGTAGTAAAACGTAATGTGATATTGTTCTTTATTGCTTGGGTTGACTATTGTTACATGTTTATTGTAATTCCGATAATAATAAAATAGAAAAGAATAGTATTATATATTTAGTTATAAATGGTAACGGACGAACAGTTAATAAAATCTACAAATAGCACATCAGTATTTTTGCAATCACAACCTGTGGGATTGTTGCATCTTATTAAATTGTGAGCGGGACTCAACATAAACTATAAAAATGATAATGAAAATTTGTTTATGTTTTCAGTTATCTTTTTAAGAAATGTTTGTTTTTAGATTTACTATGAATTTCCGTTATACCGATTACCACACCGAAAACTTAGAAAACTTACATCACTGTGTTAACCATGTAGGTAATAATAATATACATATGTTAATACTTGATCTAAAAACCTTTACTTTTTTTCAAGAAAAGGTATATTTAAAATAGAGGTTTATTTCTCTGAGTAGTAATAGAACTTAAACAAAGTATGACTGCATCAATTTGAAAAATAATGTGTTGCTAATATAAAATTAAAAAACATAGTTCTAAATATTTTTTCTTTATTTAACGTATCTTGTGATAAATTTAAAGTTTTTTTTGTACAAGCAACAGTTTAACAATTTGTTGTCACCTTGAATTTCAATACGTGTCCACTTTAAAGGACAACCCCGTTTTTTTTTTGTATAACAATACATTCAAACGTCTCTTCTAGCACTTTATTTTTATAACGCGTACTATTTATAAAACATGCACAATATATTTTTAGTTGTAAAGTAAATATGTTTTGTGCATTATAATTTAACTACTCATCTACATCATCACTAGCATATTGTTGTTCTCTGATTAACATAGGCCTTTTCAATCGAAACTGCGCGACCGGTATTATGCCACCTGCATCCAACAATTCTCTGTGATCTTTACCAGAATCGTTTTACTCCTGGCAGACGGACTCGATGATCTTTCAGCCCCATCGGCTGTGTGATCTTCGCGTTATGTGGCTCGACCGTTGCCACTTCTGTTCACAATTTGCCGAGCTATGTCAGCAAATATTTTTTGCCAATTCTATCACGTAGTGAAACTCCGCGCATGGCTCTCTTAATGATAACGAAACGTAAAAAAATATATTAAATTACGAAACCTTGTTAGAGACCACGTATTCGTTTCATAAGCCATCACTAGTAGCGCAAAGTGAGTGGAATCTTTTGTTTAAAGGCACTGAGGTATTTCGGATCAGAAGATGTTACTGAGTGTTCTGAAAGCTGCCCGTCCGAGATTTTATACTCAATGTATATTTTTAGTAAGGCGTGTACTTGAATTATTCTTGCAAACATTTCGGGCATTGTCTGTACCTTATATAAAAAATAATTGTTGAAGCACGACTTTCTTTCAATAATTTCTTGTATCTGAGTCAATAAATCAATAGTTGGATTATATATGCAATGTATGTTAGATTCCTAGCTGAATTCAATGTAAATTTCCTGTTACTTACAACACGCCATTCATTAATATGAACATGTTACACAACGATGGCCTAGCAATTTTTCACAAAAGCGAAGGCGAGTAAGTTTTCAACATTTAGTGCATAACTTCCTGACGGCTTTTTGTTAGACTTATAGAATATTGTTGTAAAAATTACGAAATCAAAAAAAACTTGGACATATAAATAACACATTAAAAGTATGTTTTACTTCCATACGGTTTTTATCAAATATTTTTTGCCGGCAGAAATAGTCACCACGGATATGTCTACATGGACGATCTCCTGCTAGAGGTACCGATTACTCGTAAGTCATTACTTACCTCGCATGAGAGAGGAGAAAGTAAAAATGATTAATATGTACGGAGCATTGAGGAACTAACTTGTGGTGTCATAATATTTATAAACTTACGAGTTTAGACTTTATGCGCAAAACAAGAAAACCAAACGCAAATAATGATTTCCTCGCCCGATTCGATCACAGCAGCCCGCATGTACTAACTTAGAACTGTACAATAGTATTACCTAAGCTAAGAAAATATAAAGTACAATCTATCAATAGCAAGTTTTTAACCATTGGTTGTGCTAATCACCTTTACACAATGGATAGTGGCTAAAAAAACACCTTTGATCGTTTCTCAAATATGACTAGATATTTTCTGTATAAATTCAATAATATTTATTTCTTGTTAATTTTTACATATTTAACTTAGTTATAAGATATACTCGTACATATATTTTCGCCGCTGTTAAATATCACTATAATTTATTCAGAACACAAGATATTGTTATAATTTTAACAGAAAAACTGAATACATTTACATTATATCCAAGTCGTATTAATGTTTAAATATTATAGAAATAAGAATTACATATAAGTCATACTCACAAATAACATCTAATTAAAAAGGAATATCAAATAAAATGTTCCCCATTTATATTGTTAAGTTTTTGTTCATTGACGTCTTTAGCTACTAAGATTTTTAGAATAGATAAGTTGTAATAGAAACTATTGTCTAAAATCACGAGTGTTGCGTTTTGCTTATGCTAAAAAAGTTTAAGCAATAGCTCAACGGCGGAATCGATTATTACTTTTGACTGTTATACCACTGTACCTTTAGATCTTATTTCGCTTCAGACAATAATTTGATAGTTTGTTTTGTGTCTCAGGTGCGTATAACAAATGATTTCCTTAAACGGACATTGTCCTGGTAGCACCATTGGGTCGTTGATTTGCATAAATCTGTTATTGTTTCTCACATTTGTATTTACGCAATCCTGTAGATAGGTATAATTCCTTCAGCGCATGGATTTTTCTATCTACCACCATGTGAACAACAGGTTCATTATGTTTTTTTTATGAGATAATGTACGTTTAAAGATTTTTTTATTACCACAAGCTTATTAAATTAACAAAGTCAAAAATTATTGTTAAAATAACCTCCAAACATTTGTTTGAATATTTATTCGGGTTAAGGTTTAAGCTTGGTGAGAAATACAAGGGTAAGATTAGATTACCAAAAATGCTTTGTGTTTCTTTTAGCCACAGCATTCATTCTATTTGGACTTTGGAAAATAATTAATTTTATATTATCTTAGCAGGCTCTTTGGAAGACAAGAAACTTATTACATTTTGTAATCAATGTAGTCATCTATTACTGTCGCAAGATAAGCATTTGCGTACCGTTTTTAAGACTGCTCTATGAAATTTACGTAATGTGTTGCATGTTACTTTGCAATATTGTTGCTGCATCAAATGATACCTTTCGCAAATCACAGTGCAGCGATCTTTGGCACTCTTACAGCGCTTCCTGTAAGAGTGATGGTGTAACTGATAAATTCATTTTAATTCCTTTCTTAACACTTTTTTAAATAGTGATAATAAACAAACGTAATATATATATCTTAAAACTGAATAGACATAACGACATCAATTATCATACAAGTTGATAAAAATGATAATCATCTTATAATTATCATATATTAAAGAAGAAATAACAAAACAAAACATTTTTATATATAGAAGAAAATATGTTATTAGTTATTACACACATTCTAAAACTTTTCCCAAAAGTTATTTAGTTTTGTCCCTTATAACTTAAGATCAATAAAATTATCTTTGAATAATTGAAATAATAAATATTGATTTAATATTAAAAGAAATTAAAGGCCATAAAGTATAAATTTGTGAAATGAGTCATAATAACGTTACGTAAAACTTTTAATCAAATGCTAGCGAAAGACGGTCAAGTGCGGGTCAATCAGATATAAATACTTTGTATTACTACAACTTAAATTTGAAATTACAGGGAACTGGTGTAACCTGAGTTTCCTTCACACGTTTTTTTAATTATAACATTTATTACTACAAATTTATTATATTATTACATGAATTACATATGTATACACATGGAACAATAAGCTATTAACCACTTTTACAATTTTTTTTTAAGTATTTGAATTATAATTATTATTGCGGGCATGTAAATGAATGACCATAATTTTATAGTAAAATAGTTATTTAGCAAATAACGATTTAAATTTATTCCTGTATAAAATTACACATGCAATATATTGTAACATTTATGTTAGTACAAGGAAACAGTTTTCATGACACATTTTTAAACCAGTACAAGGACTTTAAAACTTGATTAATTTCTAAGCGTATGTACTCTTTTTTTTGTAGACTAATATATTATCTGTCTATATATATAAAATTCTCGTGTCACAGTGTTTGTAACAAAATAAATAACGTAAACAGCTTTTTTAAACCCTCAATAAATAAGGTTTTATTATTTTTAGTATACATTTTTTAATTTTTTTTTATGATTAGGCAAAATAATAAAAAAAAAAAAAAAAAAATTAAAAATACATATAACTTTAATTTTAACCCTTCTACTAACAACCTTATTTTTAATAGCGATATTAGTACTGTAACAATCTTCAACTTTCATTTATCAATCGATCAATTATCGTTAATTTAGTATCTTATATAAATCAATAGTATTCAACACGCGACACGAGCTTCCGCCAAAGTTTATAAAGTTCATGGAATTTAAAAAGTTAATGGTAGGTGTTTTGTTATTTTCATAGGCCGTTATAGTCTCCATTCCTCTTTCAGTCATAGACCACATCCCCACGCACTTACAATAAGTTAGTTATTTTTCGTTTAACAGCCAAAACATTCACCAGAAATAATTTATATAGTAAAATAAGGTTTGCCGGGTCGGTTAGTATAGTATAGATTTAAACAACTCAAACAACAATACTTTTGAGTTAATTGATTATGTGTTTGAGTAAAATGGAATGCGGGTGTTCGTAACTGGTATGTGGTGGTGTTCTTGAATTTGCATGTTAAACGTTACTGCAGTTATCCACATTTTCGAAGGTTCGAGCATTAGAAAGCGATGCGTTTTGCAAGTTGCTCGACGCAGGGGCTCGGCGGCTTGCTTAATGCACAACACGTGCCCGGCTTTCATAGTGGACGGTCCAAGGCGACGAGACGACCGATATTGAGTAACGTACTCTGTGATAACCATCAAAATATTATTGTTTATAATATCCATATAATATTTACATATGGTTACACTGCATGATTTCTTCACTGCCAATTTCTGCTGCACCGTCATTTGTTTTTAACTAATTTTACTTTGTTACTATTGTATGAGTGAATTTTTTTAAAAACATTCATATTCATTGCATTGTCGATGTCAGTCATGTTCATCTTATTTTCATCGTATTTATTTGTATGCCCAATAATATTATGAAGCGTGAACATAGAAATCTTTTTGCGAGTTCGAAATTCTTGTTTACAAATAAGGATAAACATTATATGTAATTTTAATTACGTCTGAAATGATTAAACTCCGTATTCCGCTTTAAGAACTTTACAGCTTCATAGTTTATAAGTGAAAAAAAATATTTTATTCTTTGTAAAGTTTTCATGTTTATCGATTGCATAGTAATAGTTTTATAGTGCAAATCTGGAGTAAAAGTTTTATAGTAAGAATGTTTATGTTATAAGTTCTTCGATCGATGCTGTCCAATAAATCTAATATTTCGAAGTACTACAAGTAAAACTACTAGTGTAAGGTCTCACTCGTTGGAAAACCTATTTGTAGATACCACAGCCGAGTTTTGGGAAACACGTTTATATAATAAACACTATAACCGAGTTTCCCAGACAGACAACATATATAGAAAATGTACAAATAATAATATACTACCCTCAAATTGTTTCCAGTATTGGGACTCCGACCCGTCTTTCACAAAGAGAGAGTCAACGCCATTTATTTTAAATAAGATACAAAATGACGTCGAAAAGAAAACTCAGATGTTACATTTGCGACATCTTTTAAAATTTCGTGCCAAGTGTAGCAACTGTGGGGTAACGTGTCCAATATTATTAAGACTCGTGAAAGGCTGAGATATTCGTTTTGCTTTCGATTTTAGTCCAAGTCCATTGACTAGACTTGTTCTCTAATCGTTTTGTATTAACGAGCGTCGAGTTAGACGTTGTTATAAATTTTTGCGCTATTTTTCTTTCTTCGTTACAGTATTCATGTTTATAATTTCTCTTAGAACTCAAAATGCTTATCATATAGACCTATAAACATTACGACGATATCCTATAGTATAAGAGGACACCAGTTCTAGAAAAGACCTTAATTAAAATAGAATGTCTGTTTAATATTTAGTCTGAGAGTTGACAAAATTGTAAAGAATTTACAATTGTTTTACAATGTTTATTTCTGAAACGATGATATCAAGGCATTAAGTAAAATTAATTATGACTTAATATTTTTATACTTTTAAGGTATAAAAGAACTGTAGAGTTGTTTCACAACGAACCCTGAGAACATGAACTTATGTATGTTAAGGTAATAAAATACCTGGCACGTTAATTACGGTTAACTGCTATATTATTTCTCAACTATTATGTATCTAATAACCATACGAATTTATTATTTTTAATACTTTTATTCTTTTTGTCAATTTAAATTTATCGCTTAAATTTTATAGTTACGTGGCAGGTAGGCTTAGCGGATTCTAATCATTGTAGACAGGTATGGATGGTTACGTTACACTCTTTATTGCACTTCCATTTGTTACGGACTCGGAAGTACTTCCTCACGTGTGTCCGAGCACGCTACCATTTTCATACAAGCCAACAATGAGCGGTATTGTTTTAATAGTTCAATTATGATTCCAACTACTATTTAGGTACATAGTATTATCATAAAGCGGTAAATAATTCTGGGGAACTATATTTTATGGGCTGAGAAGTACCTGATTGCGCCAGTTTGTTTACGGCGCGAATTTCGTTATGGCGAAACTAATTGTCTGATAAAAAAGTTGAACCAAATTACTTCTTTAGACGATTTGATAAACTATCATGGCTTTTATCGATTATGAATCTTTATTGGTACATAAAAATCATGAAATATCAATTTGCGAATGGCAAGGTTAAACAACTAAGTGAACATCTATGTGCAACGATGTAATTGTGTAATATTTTATTCAGAGTCGCAGAATTGTTTTAAAGTTATGCTTTTATGAAATAAGCACCCGTAAGTGCAGTTTATGTTTGCTTCTTTTTTTTTCGTTATTTATTCAGTATTTTTTAAATTTTCAAAGGTAAGTTACTAACTTATTTTTAAAATTAACTTTTACATTGAAGGTCTGTTTTTATATTTGACAATTCCATATCGTTCAAGACTTATGCAAGGTCACTAAATACGGGCATTGGTCAATTTTGTAAGTATGCAGGGCCGCACTGTCGGATTCCTTTAAAATCTTTTTAAAATAAAAGTACTCCTAAAATGTTTTGGCGGAAACTTTAGTGATTAGTTGTTCATAATCCTTTTTTTTTAATTTTTATGTGCACTCCAGCAGAAATAAACGCGTTTTTGTTACGGGTTGGTACCGTTTATCATTCTAGAGCTTGTTACGTAGGTTTTGTAGAGTATCGATTCAAGTTTTTTAAATTTTTCATTTATGCATTATTTTAACTTACCCGAAAAAATAAATCCTACTAATATTCCGTTCCTCGTGTTTCTTTCGTTTTTCCCACCTTTGATAATATGAGAACGGCGCAACTACCACATAAACAAACACATATAATGTTATGAATATCAAACAGTTACAAAATGTAGTTTAAAATATTCTTGAAGTAAATATAAAGGAATGTCGAAAATACACACTGAATGGAAATGTGTGATAAACAGATTCACGTAATATCGAAACGCTTCCGAATGTTGTAAGACTCGATTGGTAAAGCGCGTGCGCAGCGCGGGAAAGTTCTGCGCGTACTGTCATGCAGTTTGATGTTCTTATGGGCTCATACTACGGAGCCGCTGTCATCACCAGGCCGGCTACAGCGAGGCTTTACTTTCGTACAGGTTTAGTTAAGATATTGCAGAATGTAATTAGTTTTGTAAGCCGGCAAAAACATTTCCACACCTTTTTTTTTATTCTCACTTTACATGTTTTTGTAGAAATTAAAGAAATGTAGTGCAATTAACACATCGTTATAGTTCTGTGCCTGTAACATAATGTAATCACATTTAAATTAAGAACTCTTTTTAAGTTATAAATCAATACTTAAGATAAAGTATTTTTTTTCCATTTAATAAATCCTCTTTTTCATTGTACTTTTATATATTTCCCAATATTTGATCGTATCCGCTAATGATACTAATTAGTTGCAGCAAGTTTTATTTCAAGTACAATTTAATTTGTTACTACCTAGATAAGTGATTGATAAGAAAGAGTGTTCAGATCCGGAAACATGTTTTGTTTGTAGCAAATATGCACAGGATTAATGGTTGCAGAAGCCATTCACTTATCGAGACCAATATAAGAAAAACATAACTGTTCTTTTGTGCTGCCGTTGGAATGACAAATAGAGCATTTCAATTAAAGCAATTCTTTAAAGCATTTAAACAAATCTAAACAGACCGTAAATCTAGCCTTACATCTAATAACCTTGTTTGGTGTTAGCTTGATTGATATTTACAAGAACAAAAAAATATGACACCCACTGTTTTCAAGATACGGCAAAGTTATAATAACAAAAATTTATTTTAATAGAGTTTATATAAACCAATCGTGGCTGAAGATTCGTGACTAAAAAATTGGTTGTAAAAGTTATAGAAAACATGAATGGCTTCTGCAGTTTATTACATTTAATCTACAAACAAGAGAAAGTAATCTACGCGTAAGAATAATAACCAACTATTTTATAATTAATCGCCAATTTTGTTGTCTATCTTGATTTAGAAAGAATTCACGAAGGGATAATAGTGTAATAGTATAGTGAAAGGAGCAAGTGAAAGTTTTATATGTACAAAGGTATATATTATATTAACTTGTAGTTCCTTGTCGATTAAGCTATTTATCCGCTCATGCAACAAAATTGTTGTTTGTATACATATTTAAAGAAGAATATTTTTATTTTTGTTATTCAGTGAACATTGTGTTATTATCTCAAAAATTTATTGGCTGTGGCAGAATCTATATGATCGGAACACAGATTGAATTTTGGCTTTAGATAAAACTGCAATGTATAAACATATATACCGTTAAACTCGTTAATGCATTATTAGTTATAGATATAACCGAAAATTAACTTTTAACGCAATACATTGCCTAATCAATGCGGTAAGAGCTCTGTGACAGAGACCATTTATGTGATTGTTCAACAAAAAAGATCACCGAAAAAAGAGATTGCTAATTTGTAAACGGATAAGTTAAAGTTGTTATATCTTCTGTAATACGATAATAGTTGCTTTAAAACATAACAAGGTCCGTCCGATGCGGTGATCCTTATTTAAATCTTGTTAAACGAAATTATCATATGTCAATGTTATATGGGTTTGAATAAAAACTGTTTTGATTTAAGTATAACTTATCAATAGTTATATCAATACAAGGTCAGTTTTAGAACTAAATAATGACCTTGTGTAGTTAAATTCTAGGGTGCTACAAATAGACACAATCTATACAATAGACGTGGGTATTGAACGTAAACCAGTGCACGAGATAATTTCGTATGGTTTCAGTTTCTCTCTAGAAGTAGCTATACCAGCATTAGTTAACTATTTATGATTTATACTATGAAAGATTCCTAGGATATACGATTAAATGAAAAAAAAAGATAAAAAGTGAAAATCATTCAAAGTATTAAAAAAGGATTTTGTCGATAACACAGACTATGTAGTTTTATAAAAAACTCAAATGAGTTGCGGTATAAATTGCAATTACATAATGGTTCAGCGAAAAACCAACAGAAAATTAACGTAAATGTTAGTTGTTCAACCAGCGCCTTTTACATCATTTTGATGTTTGTAATAGCTTTTAGTTACTTCACAAGCTAACTTAAGAAATAATTTGATAATGTTCCTCCATTAATATCCAGTTAAGCGCTTACATGACTGTTGTCGATTTCCCATATGATGTCGCTAGTTACGTACAATGTTAATACGATGTACATTTGCATTTACCATACGTTATTTTTCTTAAAAAAATTATGCAGTCTTTGTTAATATTACAAATTTATCGTGTCTAGAGAAAAAATCTTTACAAAATAACTTGCTTACCGCCTGCTGCGATTTCCATCCACTATAACTTGTTGGTGGGCTCCTTAAGTGCTCCGGGATCTCTTTCGGTGTCAATTTGTATAATGGCTTAGTATGTCCCGAGGAAGAGACCATGCTATAGAAAATACTATGGTAATTATACAATTTAAAAAATGTATTAATATTTTTTAGTAATTGCAACATTTTTTTTACTTAATTCGTAATTTTATTATTATATTTATTTTTATATTCGCGTTAACAGCCTTCGTAATGCGCTTTGGCCATTACCGCAAAGGCCCGGATTTGCTTATGTGGTCAATTCTATAAATTTTGGTCAGTGCTAGGGTTTTACTCTCGCTTATGTAAATGGATTCTTTTCATTTATTTATGAATAATAGATTTGCAAGTTAAAAAATATTTTATTTACAATTATCAATTTTATCCAAGGGTAATCATATTATCAGTAGTCTCGGCGTACAGCTGGTGAACTCCTGTTGTATCAGCTGGTACTAGATGATGAGGGCCAATGATACAGTATTGAAAGGAACAATTGCTACCCAATGTGGCACCAGTGTAAACAATGCAGTCCTGAAGAACACATCTGCAATGATGCCCACATAACATAAAATATTTAATTATGAATTAAAAGGAAGTCACAGAAAAAAAATTGGGAAAAAAATTCAGTTTAAAACTACCTGTTTTAAATAAAATACAATATCATTTATGTAATTATAATAGCACAGCATGTTCCGAATACTCCAACTCACATGTTGGCAGATAGAATGCACCAAAGCAGTTTTGGTGGCAGATTTAGAATGAAAAACCCTACTAGTAACTAAACTTTATACACAGTATGGCTGCAGATTGGAGCTAGGCCATACCTGTGACAAGGCAAATAGTTAACCACTGTGCTATATATCCAGTCAAACTGTTGTTATAAAAAAATCAAAAAGCACTGTGTGTAATTTTTTGTTTTGGGTTTGTATCAATTGCCCAAGAAAAATGGAGTATATGAAGTAAATATGCTCACCCTTCTTTAACCATTACATTATTCATTAATATGCAGTTAGTTAATCTAACTTTATTCTCAATTGTACAATTAGAACCAATAAATGTATTCTTTACTGATGTTTTTTCACTAATTATACTTTTGTCCCCAACTACACATGCTTCATCTATTTGTTTCGTCTTAACTTCACTATTTGGATGAAATCTATCGTTTAGTGGTGATCCAGTAAGTTCTTCCCATTTTGATATTATCTGTATTAGAAAAAAGCAAATGTTAAAAGACAATGTATGTTTTCATTAAAATGGTCAATAAAGCTTAATTAAAAATTTTTGTAACTATTTGCAACATACTACAGTTTTTTGGTTTTATTTCCAGTTACAAAATCTTTTCTCTTAAGGAGAGAGTCAAGGCCCTTATACACCATGATGGTGGAAATGAAGACTTCAACTCTCTTCTTCTCCACTACTACTAAGTACAGGCTGGCCTAAATCCACCTTCAATATCTATAAATTTAGATTATTACTTTACTTATTATTACTTCGCCTATCTTACTCAATCTACCTGTTACTTTACTTTACTATAACATGCAACAATTTACAATTTGATAAAAATATTAGAAAAACTGGCAAATGGAAATTACACAAAATGTGTTTGAATTTTTGTTCTTATATTTCTTTGTACAATATGTCATAAATAGGTCTTATCAGTAAATAACATTATTTTAATTACTTATTTTATGCGTTTTTAACTTACCTTTTTGTTGGATATGCAAAATGAAGACAGTGTGTTAACTCTAATTCCAAAAGTTGTCTTATCTGCTATATGTGCATAACATCGTATAGTGTCATTACAATACACAGCTTTACTTCCCAGCTTATGATCATTGAATGCAGACATTTGTCTTATTTTACTTTCATATCCATGATCTATGGCATAATAAAAGATATCTTTAAATAATTCAACATTTCTTTCCGAAGTGCCTTTCTTCTCAATTGCATTTTTAGGTTTAGAAAGTTGTTTTTTTATTATGTGGGGTACAAGTTCTCCTTTGATTGAAATGAATCTATCGGCATCAATAATAAAGTTAAGTATCCAATTTTTCATGACATAAAGATGAGCATCTAACAATCCGCTGTACATATTTATAGACTCAAATTTTTTTATTAGTAACTTAGGTATTGATACATTTCCATCAAAATCACTGGCACTAGCAAGAAACACAAGTCTTTGTGTTTCTTCATCTACACAAACTAGGTCTCTATCTGGTTTTGATTTATTTGGAAGACCTGGCAATTTTAACCACTCTTCAGGACCATTATTGAAAAAGAGAGTGGCAAGTGCAGCATCATGTTTTCTATACAAGTTGAACACTTCATTAAGATTGATATTTGTAATGAGATCTCCAGACACAACCACTAAGTCTGTTGTTACACGATTACTAATATATTTCAGTGAATTTGCTGTTCCCCAATCTTCATCTGAAGGAATATCTATAAGTTCATACTTAATTTTTAAAGGGCATTTTTCTAAAGCATTAGAAATGTTTGACTTATCTTCATCAAGTACAACAACCATGGTTTCTGTAATAAAAAACACATGATGTAATATTTTTTAATCAACCAACATTAAAAAATAGATGTATAATAGTTTGTGATAAATTTAGAGAGAAGAATTTTATTTGCAAAAAAAACGAGATGTATGTTATGAATAAAATAATTTACCTTGAAAACCAACTTTTTCTAACATATTTAATGCATACCACAAAACGGGGTAAGGTCCTACAGGTAAAAGACATTTTGTCACTCTGCCACCAACGTCCGGCATCCGGGAGCCTCTTCCCGCTGCAAGTACTACTGCTTGAAATTCTAGTAGTTTATGCATTTTAGCACTTAACCTGTGAAGCAAATGGAATTAAAAATTGCGTTAAGATACTACAGGATAATGTATTTGAAGTTATACAACATACTATTTTAAGAGTTTTATTAAATTTTGCAAAATATGATGAAATTGTGTTACATAAAAATTTTATAGTATCTATTATAATTTACGTTAACAACAATACGATCAAAAGGCATTGACAACTATTGACAACGCAAAATTGTTGCTAACTACAAAATTCTTTTCATATAAATACTCGCTACTGTTACAAAACATTGAAGTTCTAAATTAAGATAATTAGATTATAACACTGATTAATATTTATTGAGTTTGTAAGTTATTAATATAAAAATAATCGATTAATTTAAATATAGCCCGCCCGTTGAAAGTAACTTTTTAAATAATTATTTCAACAATGTTGCATTTTTTTCTTAGTGAGCAGATCTTCCTATTACGCTTTTTTTGTTCAATGACGCGAAGAGACGAGCTAGATATTCACCTGATGGTAAATGATACACCCGTCCATAACACTGTGGCGCTGGTCCAGATGATATACACTGCATAACATTATGCTTGCCGTCCTGTAACATGTGTTAACTGTCGTTACTCCAGTAATTTCACTAGCTCACAGCGCCCTGCAAACCGAAACACAGTAATGCTAGCATTCTACTATTAAGAGGCCGAAATAGGAGCTGCGGTGGTCCCTAGACGGTCTCCGGCAACCGAATTTACCACCAATGGTGACTGAGCTGCTGCAGTCCTTGCTGAAGTTACGACAGGTTATGTCCGACTTCCGATTACAACTGTAACGATGTTCTAATTTCGTCGTTATTCGACTGTGTAGAACCATACAGCCTATTTAAGGAAAGATTTTTCTTCAATTCTCTTGCTGTAATAATTAATCAGCACTTTCCTACTCTGGTTCACTATAGACGAAAAATTTATAAAAACAATCCTTTTATTATAAAGTGATTTATTAAATAAAAACAATCAAAATCTAAAACAAATCCCATTATTTATCATTTTATAACCAAATACCGAAACAAATATATTACATTTAATCGTCATCGATGGGAAGTCTTGGCGTTACAGAAACACTTTCCATATTCGAATTAAAATGAGTTTCTTCCTGTAATATAATGTCTGATGGTATTGAACCAGCAAGTACAAACTCATGACCATATTCAGGTGCTGAAAATTTTAAGTTAAAATTGTGATTAACTTAAGCTTTTAATTAATGAACGAAAGTAAAACACGCAGACTAAAATTATTATAAAATCACTAATAGCGGAAATAATACAACAATTTAAAATCTATAACTTTTAAAATTAGCATAGTAATAATATTGCGTTTCTCTTACACTACAAGTTCTTAGAAAAAAAAAATTATGAGGAATTTTCTTCCAAGAATCATCAATGATGAATCAATATGAAATGAACTTCCTGCACAGGTTTTCCCAAGAAGCTACAGAATGGAGTCATTTAAAAAGGGCGTGATAAGGTTTTTCAGGGGTCGGTAACGCGCCTGTGATACCTTTGGTACTGCAGGCGTCTATAAGCTACGATAACTGCTTACCATCAGGCGAGCCGTACGTTTGTTTGCAGCCTTAGTATTAAACAACTTACTATAAAAAAAAGCTGACGCGCTTGCCCACCGAGAAAACAATATGTAATATATGCGTAAATATTTCAAAATGTGAGCTAAACACAGTGACCTAATAAGAATTATAGACAATTATAACAGGGTCAGATGGCGGTAAGTAATTAAAAGACATTTGATAATTTGGTTTAAAGCAAGCCAATTAAAAATATATGATAAAGAACTTTAATTTCAATTATTTCAAATAATGAATAGCAGTTTTCTTAAGAATTACATTTCAAATAGTGGTCGTTGTTTATGTATAAAAATAAAAAAGTGCCCTTTCTTTAATAAATTTTGTATAATTTTAATCTCGCTCTGTCATAACTGTACGCAGTTGGTAGTAAAATTCTAACAATGTAAAAATTATTCGCTGTATTGTATGGAAATTGCCATTTTTTTGTTTTTACATCAAGTCGCGGAAAAATAAACACATTTTAAGTAAATATGCTATTCAAAATATTTGAAAAAAGATTTGTAAAATGAAATATGTAACCACTTAAATATATCATATTTTTTTATAATTAAAGACTCAAGAGTTATAGTTTTCGTCTCATAATGACCTAGTCTGACCCTTATAGAAAGTTTAACTAATACTTAGTACCTTGATCAGCTTCTAAGGGCTGCGTTGTAATAACGTTTGTCTCATTACACGGCACGCATGGCTGTGCAGGTTCATCAACCATGTAAGACTGTAAATAAATATTGAAAGAAAATTATGTGTTGATAAGTTGTTAAGTTAATAGGTATAATGAAAATATTTACTTTTCCGTCTGACCCCACACCAGTAGCAACTATTCGTAAAGCAGAATCCAGTCTTACTGGAATGTGTTTCATTATTGGGCGTGTTCCAGTTCCGCCACCACAATAACGGCGACAAAATTCAGATCTGAAAAAAAAAAATGTCATTCATAAGTGTTGAATTTGAATAAAAACAAATATTATTTTTTATACATTTATCATATTTGTATGAATAAGTCTTACCTGGGGTCTAACCGATGTGTTACTGGTTTGCCTGGAGTACAAACATCCTGATCACCGGCGCCTGTAAGTTTCGATGTGCCTTCTCCTTCTATATTTTCCATCGCTGATTTTGTTGGAAAAGCCGGGTGCTTCGGTAGAATGTCAGTTTCAGTCATTTCCATATTAGCAGGGGAACCACAAGAAAGACACGCTGTATCACGGAATAACTTTCGTGTAGTCGCAACGGCGATCGGTTCGCCGAGAATTTCACTCATAGCTGTAATCCTTTTATTTAACATCTCAATGTTCTTTTCAATTTCTTTACGTAATGCAACTATTTGAATTAAATCTGCTTTCTCACTCAGTTCTCTAAAAATATCATCGATTACTTTCTGGAAGGTACGGAATAATTATTTAACCTCTTTTTGGGAAAATACATACAATTGAATATTCATCTTTGTGACACAACAATAAATTAAAAAATTTAATTTTTAACTAAAAATCTTTTATTGTATGTCTAATCTAGTAACAT
Source organism: Byasa hedistus (assembly GCA_029286795.1). NCBI lineage: Eukaryota > Metazoa > Arthropoda > Insecta > Lepidoptera > Papilionidae > Byasa > Byasa hedistus. Next base: position 6,267,282 of record JAGSMW010000008.1, read on the forward strand.
CGTAGTGTACACCGCTGTATTTTAAGTATTAACCACCTGTACCCGGTAGACAGTAACATAGAATTAATAATTTGATTTCGTTTTGTTTGTAGTTTCTGCAAGTACGCAAAGTCAAAGTCAAAATTTTTATTCAACATGGGAACAATAGTTCACTTATTGAACGTCAAAATCTACCACCCATTCGCAAAACAAATGCCACGGACCTGAGAAGAATGGGCAAGAAACTCAGCGGGCTATATATATATATACATTTTTTTTTGCCTTCTTCATTTTTAAATGTCTTACACGTACTGACACATACTGCTTGAGAATCAGCGCCATTTATTTCAACACATCTTTATCATTTAAATAATCGTTAACGCATAATCGTAATCGTCATCGCATTATAAATGTTATTGTTTATATTCTGATGCAGGTCAACGGTTACAATTCTTTTTTAAATTATAAATTTTAAATTACAGTACTTTGTGCGAAAAAAAAACTTAATTGGAAATATTTCATGGATTATTAAAAGTTATATTCGTTAAATTGAACTATGGCTGAGCTATGATAATAGTTACATTTCATATTTCAAGTTTGCGAGCTCAAATGCTGTGCTGCTCTATACAATATTGCTGCCATACAAAAAATAAGTAGAACTAGATGAATATACCTGCCACACATTTTCTTGATTGTTAAATTTGTCGTAAGCTGCACCAATACTTTTCTGAAAATTGCCACGAACTGCATCAAAATGTTCTTGGGTTACGAGGCCGTTTAACGCTTTAATTCCTGCTTTATCACGTAGGGCATCCAATACTTCGTCTCGGTCAGGTTTTATTTCTCTTAATTTTTCAATTTCTTGCCAAATTCCCTAATACAACATTAAATGTTTGTAATATGCCAGTTTTATAGTAGTCGAGGTTCAATGTGATAACTATAAGACATATTATAATAGTACTTTCTTAAAAAAAATTGTTTATAAAACGAAACATTAGTATAATCATACTTGTAGATCTAGACGAAGAGAGTTTTGCATTTCTCGTAGGTCTTTTTGATTTGCTAATGTTCTGTCAAAGTCCTCTTGAAGTAAAGCGAAGTTAATATTTAATTCTGACAATGCTGTAAAAATACTATGTGATAATATTAGAATATAATTAGAATTAAAAGAAGTATCTCATGACAGCAAAACCTGTAGTGTCTCCTCCCGTGTTAGCTAGCGCCTCAGTCATATTCTCTAAACCAATCTCTAAATCATGTTGCATTTGAGTCAATTGTTCTTGATAATTAGTCATCTGTTGAAATCATGATAATGTTATAATTATTTCCTGCTTAACTGTAAGTGTAACATTTTTCTCGTATGTAAAGTATCCATAGAAACAAATTCCGTGAATTTAAATTCCACAACTCTAATTTATCTACATCATTTATTTTAAATCTTTATTCGACACCTAAAATTAGGTTACAATAGGCGGACTTAAATGCCTGTGGACATTTTCTACTAGTCAACCTCGGCAGTGGGGAAAAGCGGTGATAGGTGAAGCATATTACAAAAATTAAAATCTTTTCATATATGTTATCGGCAAGAACGCAGAATCTGCATATAATGTTGTAGAAAATTAGACAAACGCTAAAATAAAAAGTGACATTGGACTTCTATAGCAATTTGTATGTCATTTATATTATAACTAAAAAGGTATTGCGAAATTATTGGTTTGTAACAACTAAACATTTTAATTATGAAACAAAATTACCCTTAATGTTATCATTACCTGTGAAGACAATCCGGTGTCCATATCATTGATTTGGTTAGCATAATCGGTCACAAGCGTCTCCAAATCATTCATCCTTGGCGCAAGATGTGTTACAGCTTCTACTTTAGCTTCTGTTTTCATATTAGATAATGTTAATATAGTTAAAATTAAAGATACCTTTACGGGGACTTAGAAACTTACCTAACTTTTTTGTAACATTCAAAGCATTTTTTGCACTTTCAGTGTTGTCATTGTTAGCGTTCTTTACCAAATTCATGATATTATCTTGCAATTTTTGTAGCACACGACTGTAAAAGAATAAAATTACGCGTTATTTAATTAATATTTCCGTAATATTAATAATCTAATGATAACACAGCATTGTTATTACTCCAAATCATCAAACGTTATCCAATCTTTGTTTGCTGCACCTGCTTCTGTCTCAGGGACCTCATTTTGTGCTGTATATTTAATAGTTGGTGGTACATAAATTTCGCCTGAAGTTTTAAGAGAACTTTGCTGTTGTTTTATTGTAGAAGGTGTCAGAGACTTCTTTGATTGTAAATGTTTAGTCGATTTCCTTTTTCCAGAAAGTTGTGTTTTTCGCGAATCCTATAATTTTTTTAAATTAATATATTTTGTTACAATTGTTTTTATAATGGAAATCTTTTATTTGATGAAGTAAATAATACATAACTAACTTTAGGCTTAAATTATACCTCATTCAAATCGATCCCAGACGTATTAGCAGCTAAGTATGATATCAATGATAGCATTTGCTCTAAGGTCTTTTCGGCAGCTTCGAGACGAGCAGACATTTGCAAGGCTGCCATAGCATCAGTTAATGAAGCACCTTTTCGAAGTTCTTGCATTAGCTCAACATTTTCTGGTAATGCTGCTGAAGTAAATTCTCCAAACCGACTTTGTAATTCCCGTACTTTTAATGCTAATGCTTGAAATTGATCTTGTGTAACTACTGAGAGTTTCCGTGTTTTCTTTTCAGAGTCTCGTTCTAATTGACAATTTTTTTAATTAATTATAAACATGCAGACAAATGTTAAAAAGTGAACAACTATGAATTTACCTTTAATTGCAGCATCTTCAGATGATGATCTTTCAACTGCAATTAACAAAACAACTTATTTGTATTCCCATACAAATTTTAAATATTAACCGAAAAGAGTTTATGAAAATTTAATCATACCTACTAACAATTTTTCATACTGCATTTCTGTGAACATTATATGTAAAGATTAGTTAACTGTGTAGGGTAAAATTAGATTTCTAACGTATATTATTTTATGTATTATTAAAAATTTGTCTGGCCACGTGTTCTATTTTATAAAATATTATGTCTTTTAATATAACGTACGATTTTATAATAATAAATGTTAAAAGATAATTTTCAGTTGATCAGTCTCAAGAAAATGTATGTGTATGAGAATACGGTATAAAGTATTATACAAAGCGATACCTATCGAAGCAAGAGATGCCATAGGGCTTGGTGATTTTTCAGCTTCTTCTCGTGAATGAACTCTCTAGAAATTAATACAAAATTGTGTTAAAGAAAATGTATTTGCATGTTGGTGTAATGTAGCTATGATAGAAAGCTTGCGGTAGTCTCATTTTCATTGTTATTGGTTCTCAATCTTTGCTTTTTTCCCCCGTTGTGGTTATTTAAATTTTGTCAGCTTATTATTATGTGCTTCGGTAAACTTGTTTAATATTTCACTTCTGTTTTGTTTAGAACAGTTTTTCATAGTGCTTTAATATAATATACAGACCTGAACTATTTCATAAAGGTATAAATAAAAAATAATAAACAAAACTGAAAAAAAAAACACATGACACAAAAAAAAGCCCGAAGGACCATTAAAAATCAGCTGGACCTGGCGAATAACACGCAGTTCACGTTCTCTTTGCTCTTCTACTTCTTCGAGAATGCTGTAGTAATCCTGCGAGAAAGACTATATCAGACGACGTTTAAAAGCGAGTGTTAATATAACATGAAATTAGAAACAGTAAATGTACCTTTTTTCCTGGCGTAGAAACTTTAGTTTTCGATATTTTTTCCCCTGTTTTAACTTTTGTGTCCGACTTTTCATGTCCAGATAATTTGTCTTTTTTTTTCTTTGCTACTGCAGCCTGCATTTTCAGTTCCGTTACAGTTATACTTGTGGAAGAAGTTACATCTAGTTTCTTGTCAAGATTAATTTCGACGCGACGCCCCAATACTCTCAATTGTCGTGCCAAGAGGTACAAAATAGTTTGTATTATTTTAAAGTTGACGGTATTAACCTATAACAAATATTAAAGCAAATAATAAGTTAATTGAATAATATAAGTGTAATATTAGTTTTGAAATCGTTCATCAATGATAATGTTGCATGTAACAAGATATAAGAAGTGCATGTAGTTTAAAAAAATTGGTAAAACAAAATATATGTTTGTCTTTTAGACGTCGCAGAGTATTTTAGTTCGGAGCTTAAATTCAATATGAATTACAAATTAATTCAAACATTACTATTAAGTATCAAGATGATTAATTTTAATAGTATTTCATGCATTGCCTTATATCAAATTATTAAGTACTAGCTGACCCGACAGACTTCGTTCTGTCAAAAAAAAATGGAATGTTCTTTGTTCCTGCCTATTTTATAGCCGGGGCAAAAAAATCTCCTGAACAGAACCGTCACCCTGGTTATGGGCGGTGTGTGGGGTTCAGCACTATATGTATTCATCTAATAACTAATATTTAGATATTAGTGGGTTCCAGAAGAGTGGCCAAAGTTATAATTAAAGTACATAAGTTATATTTACTATAATAATTTTTTAGGAACAAATAACTGTCACATTCCAAATCTTTTTGACAGAATGTAGTCTATCAGGTCCGCCAGATGGTAACGCGGTTTGTGCTCGACTGATGTATTGACGTGTAAACGAATGCATTTTATGTCGCGTGCCGAAACTAAAACAAAAGAAATTATATCGCGAAGCCGACCAAATTGAAAATCAGTATGGTGGATCTTTAGCTCTTACATTTTGTGACTATTTATGTTATTAATTCATTCGTTTTAATATTTGACTCTTTAGCGTTACGAACGCGCCTACATTGCTTAGACAACAGTGAAAGCTTGTAATTGAATATAAACTTTTGTTAGTTAGTTTCTGGTTTCTGGTTTCTGGTTCTGGTTTCTGGTTTCTGGTTTCTGGTTTCTGGTTTCTGTTTCTGGTTACTGGTTTCTGGTTTATGGTTTCTGGTTACTGGTTTCTGGTTTCTGTTTCTGGTTACTGGTTTCTGGTTTCTGGTTACTGGTTTCTGGTTACTGGTTTCTGGTTCTGGTTACTGGTTTCTGGTTTCTGTTTCTGGTTTCTGGTTCTGGTTTCTGGTTCTGGTTACTGGTTTCTGGTTCTGGTTTCTGGTTCTGGTTTCTGGTTTCTGGTTTCTGTTTCTGGTTTCTGTTACTGGTTTCTGGTTTCCTGGTTTCTGGTTTCTGGTTTCTGGTTTCTGGTTTCTGGTTTCTGGTTACTGGTTTCTGGTTTCTGGTTCTGGTTTCTGGTTTCTGGTTTCTGGTTTCTAGTTTCTGGTTTCTGGTTTCTGGTTCTGGTTTCTGGTTTCTGGTTCTGGTTCTGGTTACTGGTTTCTGGTTCTGGTTTCTGGTTTCTGTTTCTGGTTTCTTCTGGTTTCTGGTTACTGGTTTCTGGTTCTGGTTTCTGGTTCTGGTTTCTGGTTTCTGGTTTCTGGTTACTGGTTACTGGTTTCTGGTTTCTGGTTACTGGTTTCTGGTTTCTAGTTTCTGGTTTCTGGTTTCTAGATTTCAGATGTCAGATTTAAATTTTTTATTTTCCATTTTCAATATTCTGTATACAATATCCAATATCCAATATCTAATATCCAATATCCAATATCCAATATCCAATATTCCAATATTCCAATATTCCAATATTCCAATATTCCAATATTCCAATATTCCAATATTCCAATATTCCAATATTCCAACGTTCCAATATTCCAATGTTCCAATATTCCAACATTCCAACATTCCAACGTTCCAATGTTCCAATATTTCAATAATCCAATATTCCATTTCCCATTTCCCATTTCTCATTGCCCATTGCCCATTGCCCTTTGCCCATTTCCCATTGCCCATTGCCCATTGCCCTTTGCCCATTGCCCATTTCCAACTTTCAACTTTCAATTTTCAATTTCCTGTTTACAGTTTTCAATTTTCAACGTTAAATAGTGTCACCATCACAAAAGATCAACAAAGTAAAGTTAAGACTTAACTACAATTTTAACCAATGAACCTAGGACAGCGGTGTTCCTGCTTGAATTCTACAATCGCTGCACACGAACACACTAATTTACTGCATGATACTACACTCACATTGAACATTCAACTGCATTATGCACAAAAAAATAAAAATTCAACCGAGACAACGCGACCTTTACGCCCAGATTCCCGCTAAAGTTCGTAAAATATTCTTCTTCTTCCAATTGATGGCATGAGCACGGTTTGTGAGTGAGCCAGTGTCATGTGTAGACAAATAAAATAAAAGAATAAAAATCCTTAAAATATTGTCTGCGTGGTTAATTCGTCCGCCATGTTTCTCCCTTTTCTCGTGATATATTATAATTGCAATGAGTAATTGTTGGTTGTCAATATCAAATGTCAAAATCAAAATATTCTTTTAAATTGTATTTGGTGTCTAAATGACGGGACGAACTTCAAATTTTTGACGTTTTATGTATCTAAAGTAAGGAGACCAGACATCTCGCTTTTAGCGGGACAGTCCTGATTTTTTTACTATTAATCCCGCGTCACGCGACGTTTTTCAAAAGTCCCGACTTTTAGAATTAAGTAAAATTTTAAATTTATGAAAATCATTGTTTTGCGTAACATATTGCTTTTGCTATCCAGTTACATTGTATTTGTCTCTCAAATGATACACTTTGTATCCGTACTGCGTGCTAGCAAGATAATTAAACAAATAAATATTACAAATCTGTTTCTTACCATAGAAAAATAAAGTAAGTAATTTATTTAAATATTTCATAAATGCATAAATTTTCTTAAACTTAGCTTAAAATACTCGTAGTCTTCATATTTTATATTGATGACAAAACGTGTATCACCCACCTTAACCTCGAAAGAAATTTTAGAAAGTAATATACGAATAAAATTTTGCAAATATTTCAAGTCAATCAAACTAATTTATCAAATTCTTGTGAAGATTTTTACAATCTTTACAAAATTACTACAATCCACTCAAACAAATTCACTTATATAAAAAAACATTTATAAACTGTACTTATGTTAAAACTAAAAAAAAATTACGATATTATTATTCCTTCAGAGTTGTCCCGCTTTGCCTATCTAAAAATCTGGTCACCTCAATGAAAAAGAGAAATTGTTATTTTTACCATATTCCGGGCACTTTTTCCATATTTTCTCACCTTACTAACCTTCCCTGGACTTCCACGAATAATTCAAGACCACATTTAGCCAGATCGGTCCAGCCGTTCTCGAGTTTTAGCGAGACTAACGAACAGCAATTCATTTTTATTATATAGATATAAATCTCTTCTGTGTGCTATAGCAAATCCTTCACTGTCCATGCGCTGAAACTGTGGAACTCACTTCCTCTGCCAATACGCGAATGCCCATCGCTTCACACTTTTAAAATGCGCCTAAAGGAGCATTTCTTATCCTTACGGTTGTGATAGCATTTATTTATATATCTATTTATGGATCATAGCATCGTATTTAACTTAGTAAATGATAATTATTTTTGTTTATTTTTTTTTTCTTTATATGTATATATGTATATTTATATGCACTTGTATGTATTTTGTTTCTTGTGTATGTTTGTGAGTACACATGTATATTAAATTTAGTATATTTAAACTCTTTATTGTACATCAACTACGACTATACAACTTTTCTTTTTCGCTAAGGTTAGCTGGTAGAAAACTCATTTTGAGTTAAGCTCGCCTGTACCATTCCATTTTCGTGTAACCATTGTTGTTAGTTTGTATGTTTGTACAAAGATTTTAAATTAAAAAAAAAAAAGAAAATATGGAAATCATAGCCTCTTTTGCGATGTTTTTGTTTGTGATCTGTAATCAAGTTGTAGTGTTGGCCGATATACATCCGTCTCCAATACGTAAAATCAATCGTAAATAAAACACTTGTTTGTTATTTATGAACCGATTACAAAAACATCAATTATAGACCTCATTTGGAAGAAGTTGTTTAAACCACATTTTCTTAAACTGGCATGTGGTGTCGACATTTCAACATAACTGTGTAGCAGCTTGTGAAGGTACTGAAGTAACATAGGGTTCTATCTTATTGTTAAGCATTTAAATATTATTTGGGCACTTACTATAAAATTATGATGAAAAGCTTGTTAATATAAATATGATATTTTTTTATACTTTTAAACTCGGGTAAAGTTAAAATATTATTAAAGGATAGTTTAGGTTTATTGTTTTTCGTATTATTATTAAAAAGGTGCAGCTTAAAAAACGTGAATGTGTTATAAATTATTTTCCTTTCATGTGAATATTATCTATTAATGTTTTAGCCGAAACACATACCATACTTTAATAAATGTTATACTTTATTTACTCGTACAATGCTAAAAAAACATACATTGTCCTTGTAACATGAAGATATAATTTTTAACACTTACATTAGATTCTCCGAAAGCAATTTGAATTAAATCTCTTACACTCATAATGCTTGAGTTCGACATTTTGTTACTGTTTCACCAAAAATTATATACAATACCAAAAGTACTATTTCAATCTAGACGGTCTGACAATCTTTGATACTTCAAATTGATTTAAAAACATGATAACGGCTGTGGAAGATTCGTGATTACAAAAAGTTTTTATGGCAAGCCAAATTAATAATGTAGTGTTATTTATATATTAACATAAAGTAATGAAAACTGATTGGCATTCAGAGATGATAACATCATTCTACTCTCGTTTTAATTTTATGTAACACATCTGTGTCGTAATTAATGTGTCCATTATATGAATTTTGTTAAAGTATAATTTTATAACTTTTGTTTCTGCTAAAGCAAATAAATTATTTTATTGTAAAAATGGGTTGCCATTAGAGAGCATGTTCGTAACGCATTTCAAATTACATTTAATTCCATTATTTCATTGACTATTATTACAAGAAGCCAAAAGACTGATTTCCAGTAATTAAGTTATTTTTCTGCTTTTCTTTTTTAATATAAAGCGACAGGACAATTTGACACTGTGCCAATAAAAATGCTCTTCTCTTGATGTATTTATGTATGGCAAACCGACTCTTTGCTTTTAATATTATTATTAATTATATAAACAATTAATCTTAATATTGTTCTGCTTTGGATTACAAATTTATGTTTTTATTTAGTCTATTCTATGTTTCTCCGAATAGTTAGCTATGATGTGACTCATACATAACTTCAAAATATTTTGAATTAGAAAGCTGTTATATGACTGAATTGATTATTTGCTTTAAATATGGGCAAACGAGAGATTCAATTTGAATAATATGATTTTGGATTAAAAAACGTGACAATTTTAAATATTATATTATATTAAGAGATACATATGTACAAAAAATTCTCGTATAAAATTTAACAATTAAATACAATCTGGACAAAACAGTTTTAAAATAATAGATAAGAACTTTATCTTTAAACCTTGATATCTCTTTTCTTATATACAGCATCTATAAAGAGTTCCAATATTTAATATTAACCAAAAAAGTTTAGTTATTGCAAAACAACAAATATCAAGATTGCTTTAATCCTTGCTTACAATTTTCTTAATGAACAGAAAAAATAAACATAGCATGACATTTGTATTACTAAAAAAATTATAAAATTTACTACCTATTTAAATATCCACCTACTTATCTACAAATAATGTGAGCTACTTATTAGGCACGATTCCGACAGTCAATAGAGCGCGATGACGCACAAGCGGGCGCATTAAGAGGTGACAGCGATGTGACATCAGTAACAGTGGACGCCGCCTCCATACCCGCACTTTGACTAGAAATTATCTGCACTGCAGACGGCGTCGGCGAAGACCGATCCCTAGGACCAACGTTTGATGATGATCTTTCTATTTGATTAACATTATCTTTATTTAAATTGTTATTCGATTGCTTCTCTTGTTTCGTATATTTAACATTTTCATGAGATACAAGAACTGCGAGAGGAGGAATTGGCGGTAGATAAGCATTAGGCTCGTAGTTATCATCGACATAGTCTTCAGGGTTCCATGCAGCAGTTGTAGTTGTGGTAGAAGGTGTAGTAGATAAAATTTTTGTAGTAGTAGCTCTTGAAGTAACAGGGGAAATTGTGGGTTTTAAGCTATTCATAGTAATTAAATTAGTTGGTACAGTAGCGGGTGCGGGTATTGTAAAAATTTTTCTATGTCTGTTAGATCTTGTCTTCCGTCGTTTATTTAATTTTGGCACATCAAGAAAAAATGGATCAAAAATAAGATCCGATTCTTTGTAGTCGTCGTAATTAATCGCTACAATAGGCTTTACTGCATTTACTACATTACCAACAGTATAGTTCAATTTTTTCCCGTTACTATCACTAACTGAAGCACTTGCGGTTACTATGACTCGAGGAGGACTTTTTGGTTTAGTTAAACGTCGTTCGGTTACAGTCGGTGGTGCTACTGAACGTGCACTGGGCGAGGTTTCTTTTTCTGATAATAAGTCCTCACTTCGTTTTCGTTCGTAATAAAAAGGATTAAATGGTAATGCATGTTGAGAGGGTAGTGGTAAAGGATAAGACTGTGGGCGATGTTTCACGGAAGTTTCGTGTCTTTCAGAGGACTGAGATGAAGGTCCGGGGCGTAGTAGTTGATCTCGGGGGTCTAATGTAGTTGCACGAAAAGGTTGTGGCCTTTGTACAAACGGTGTAGGACGTGAAATAGGGCGCGGAGCGGTCCTTGAGGACTCATATTGGAAATGATCAAATTGTTGTGGCGGAGCATGTGTGATGAAAACACCATCTGCGGGACGAAAACTTTGACGCTGGAAAGAAATGGCTTCAGACCCAGGACCTCGATGACGATAAATAAATTCTTGAGGAGAAAGTAGTGATGGGTCAATAGTAGTCAAGGAAGGAGGCGATGGTGTAGAAGAGGAATGTGTATTAGGTAAAAGTGTAGATACGGTTGACGATGTAGAAAATATATGGTGTGGCGAAGATGGTTGCCTAGTTGAAGTGGTCGTTGTTAAAGAAGTGGTAGTTGAAGGCTTATTAGTAGTTGTTGACGTTGTTGTAATTATTGACTGTAAAGTGGAAGTAGTCAAATGATGCGAATAATCTTCCTCATATTCATCAATTTCGTCTTCATCTTGGTATTCTGAAATACAGAAGGCAAAGTTTTATTATAAATTTTAATATCGCTTGCGGTCTTTATATTAATAATTTTTACATATTTATTTAAAAAAAATATTTGCAAATATTATTAAAATAAATGTACGAAAAGGCAGCCATAATGCCAACTGGCATTCTCTCCCAGTCTAACTACCATATGGTTGAGCATTGAACTAAACTAAGGGTGCAGTATCATTTTTGTACATATGATATTCTTACATGTTCTATGAGACGCTAATATATATATAGATATATTAAAAAATAACACATATTTATTTATAAATACATATTAATGATAGCTGACATGGCGCTTGGAAAAAAGTAGTATTCCCACAATGTTTGCTTAATATTTATTATGTACTATTTAATAATGATTGTTTTGTAAATTTAGTTATTGTAAATATTAAAATGATTGATTAATAGATGATTATTACCGTCGTTTAATGGTACACCTTCTTTTAATGGTGGCGGAGGTGTTTGCGGGATTTGAGAAATTTTAGGTTCATCCTTTCTTATGTCTTGAATAGGGTCTTCTGTGGAATCTAAAATATCTGGAGATAGTCCGAGTATTTTATTATTCGTTGTTGTAGGCGTTTCATTTACAAAGAGATCAGATATATTCTCCGTGCTGGTTATAACGCTTTGACTGTGCGATTGTTCAGTTGGATTTGGTTGTGTTTTACTACTTATATCTGGTTGTATAATAGGTGGCGCTGTACTTCCATACAACTCTAAGTTTAAACTATAGAATTTTTCAGATTTTGTGCAATCCACCTCATCTACTCTTTCGCAGACTCTAGTTTCCTGAAAAAAGGGTGTAATTTATTAATTGTTACAGTTTAAAGAAAATGAAAACCAAATTTAGCGGCAACCATTTTTTTCTGAATGGTCTACCTGATCAAAAACTGTGCCATTAAGGCAAAGGAACTTGATATCCATTGGCTCATCTTGTTGTCCTACGGTACACACGTGGAACATCTGGCATGATGTTTCTAAATCAGCGTAGTATCCACCGATAACCTTGCCAGCACATGTAAAGTTTGTCTCTGGCAGATTGTCGAAGTCCAAGTACTGTAATTGAATTAAAAGTTATAAAAAAACTACTCTGTGTATGTGTTAATTACGATAGCTAGCTATTACCCAAATATAAATTTTATTTGTATATAAAATAAAACAATATGTATGAATTTTGATGTCTTTACAAAACACAAGAGACATCGCGAGGAATAAGATGACCTGGTTTTAAGAGACACAACTTCCCATAACAGGAGACTCTAGGGATTTTTTCACGACACCACGATGCGCTCAACAGAGGCAAGAATATTTTAAAGTAAAATACAGTAATGTTCGCGAAGTACAACAGGGCAAAACATGTAGTAGTACCTATTTAACTAAATATATAATGTGATACATAATGGGTCTGTATTATAGTAAAACAAATGGTTTACTATAACACAGAACCATTATATATATCTCCACAATAGTTACACTAGTTTGTTTGACGTTTCTAACAATGTAACAAAATACATCAACAGGGATCATTATTTGTCTTTAGCTGTGGTGTTGTTATCGCATGCAAATTGTAGGAATAATAGACAATAACTTACGCCTGGTTGAATGGACCTCGATATTCTAAATTCATTCTGGAATACGAATACCAGCAGCCACAGCCATACTGAAATTGTAATATAAATAATTATGGAAATGATATTTTTTTAATAACTTTATTCTCATAACTTTTACATTCATTAATCCGCATTAATTAAAATATGTTTTTGTAACCAAGTTTTTTCATTAGTGCACAAATAATATACTTTTGAGTAAAATTTTGATAGCGATTTTTTTGTTGAAAAGTGTATCGATGAGAATCTGTTAAGAATTTTTTATTAAAAAATTATATTTTAGAGGAATCCTGAAATTTCCAAATTGCACTCGTTAGTAATCATTTTTGCTTATAATGTTTTTATCTATTATATGTATGTTTTTTGGTAAAAAGCCTTATATTATATTTACTGGAAGGATTGGTATTTTTGGGCGTTTACCACGGATATAATACTTTTGTTCTTAATTTCGTTGGAAAATAATTGAAATAAAAAACAATATTTGCCTTGGAGTGCTGAAGCGGAGCGCACATAGAGCGCCCCTCCAGTTGAGATCCGAGCTTGCCGCCGCATCTGAAATGGAGAAAAAAATATCATTTAATAGTATTTTTGAAACTTTTTTAAATTAAAAATCATTATCAATCTTTATTTGTTAAAAGCAATACAGGTAAAAACATTGTAATTACTTAAGTTATTTTATAATTGATTCTTCAACATTGCAAAAAGAGAAAGTTTTTATTTAGTGGCATATATATTATGCTCATACCTACATCAAGTAAGCGCTAGTTAGGATCTTTACATAACACACCATATTACAGTCATTGTCTTGAGACATCAGACTCGTAACACCGGTTAGTTCACAAGCTACACTGCCCTTTTAACCGGAACTGAGTGATGTTTACATATTACTGCTTCCAACTAAGAAATAGGCGTTGATTATTATTTGTTAAAGACATACATCAATAAATTATCCAACTGCAGTTAAAAAATATTTTTTGTCACAATTCTTCCCTTATTAAGATATTATTTATTTTAATTAGATTAAATAGCGAATTTTTATAACCACTAGAGTATACTAAAGCAGTTCCTAGTTCACAGTACATTTACATTAATTCTAACAGTGAATAATTTAATAAAACTAACAAGTTCTTTTAAAACCTTTATTTGCATTACCTGCGGTATTAGTTATTATTGCAACAGGGATGACAGTAACGTTATATGGACGAATAAGCTGTGTCATAACTGCTTGTAAATAATAACTTGCGTTATAAGTGATTTCAATAAAAGCTTTGGAACAATACACGAGACGGAATATTCGCACCAGAATCACCACTGTTCAACAATGTAATTTCGACATTTACAATTAACCATTCACAATGAAATTTTCCAATATTCTCAAAATGTCATTACCTTTTAGGTTTTTAAAAGTTAAAAAATTTGAACTCAGTAGTGAACTTGTTCAAATCAAAAATTACATTGCAGTGCGCTTGGCGAATGAAATTGTGAATAATGAACATTCAGATAGTCGTGTTGTGTTTAATAGGTAGACATATAACCTGGCATTGTATATGTTTAGAATACTTAGGAGTTACTGTGCAATATTATGTAGCACAAAACGATTGTATACTTCTATTTTTAGTTTACAGCCGTTAGTTATATCGGACAAATAGATAAAATTGTTGCCGTATATTATGGATTACTTATCGTGTTGCTTTCATAACTTGGACATTTAATACATAAATATTTTTAAGTTACAGAATATTTTTATTCGATGAACCAACGCGTCGTGCAGGACGTTCGCCTGAAGATAATTAATAAAGTCTTATAACAATGTAACGTTAGTAACGATAATAAAAACTACATAACATTGTGCTCATCGTATTAAGAAACAAGATGTTAAATTTCGTAACTACAGTTATTTCACAAAGCACGGCACCCTTCAATCCGGACTACAGTAATTTTAATAAATTATTTTATCGGTAGACTACCGAGTAAACGGCACAATGATAGTAAATACCTAATCACCGCTGTTTCGTCAGTAATGTTGCAAGTCTTTGTGAAAGAAATAAGCTTTTTCTCATAGGTTCGAAAATATAGATACCTAAATCTCACAAGAGACGAATTTACATGTTTTTATACATATTATACATAGCAATCCGTGCTTCAGATGGTGTCTTAGTTTCAATTTGATTTACATTCGAATGTACATATGTTATACTTTATATAAATTTACATATAAAAATAAGGTAGTCTTTTGAAATCTCTGTAGTTAGAATCCACCTCAAAATACTGACGTAAGTCAATAGTCAAAGAAAACATCTTAATGTCAAAATTTGTATATGAAAGATAAGAAATAATTATGATGACTTTAAATTTTTATTTTAATTCTTGTCTACATAATATGGAGAATGTGGTGATATTAAAATATACACACAAAGACGATCTAAACTCCATTAGTTTTTTTTCTTCGACTATGGTTGTTTATTTAGGAGAAACATGTTTATATAAAATAATAATATAATACTGCATATCTATTATAATTAGTGTTTTGTGTGTATTTGTTATAATTGTTAAGATGTTCGTTCCAACTTTATAAGTGTAAACCAATAACGATCAAGTAATCGAGTGAACCTTGTTGGTTGTTGATACGTGTCGCCCGGCACAGCGTTGGCGCCGCTCGCTTTCGACGCGTCCTTGCTGTCAGCCGCCCGTTCTCGAATTATTATTATCGTTTTATTTGTACTACTTATTGCCAATTCATAGTGATGTAGGTAACTCGAAAGTAGGTTGTGGTTTTATTTTACATTTATACTTTTTAAACATTAGTAATGATTTGTGCGGTCAGAAATCAAAGTAAATATTAAAGAGATATTTTTAAGCACCGGCCTTTGAAACTTCAGTTTTTTTTTTTATTAATTATTTTATTAAATACACATACATCAAAACAAATATTTTGCAGAAGCGGCTGGATTTTTCAATTAATATTTTTGTTCGTAGAACTTCACCAAGTGTGTTTTTAGCTCTTTAAAAAAACGGTTAGGGGTTTCTTGATTTGAAAGGGTTTTTTAATGTTTTATTATTTATTATACATGAAGAAGAGTTGACCGGGGTATGTTAATATTTTGTTGTTATGTTATTTAATTCATTTTTATATGGGCGCAATGTAACTGATTTTTTAATTCAAACCATTCATTTCATGAAAGCAAATATTTAATAATTAGTACAGTAGTAGTATAGCAGTAGAATTAGTAATAGTAGTAAGTATTATATCCACTTGCAATAAATTAATTACTGAAAGTTTGCTAAAGAAAATAAAGTTTTTTTTTTTGAAATATAGTCGTTCTGTCAAAAGCCTTATAGCGTATAATCGTTATTAGACATTGTGAAAGATATTGCAACTGGATGTTCTTACGACAGAATGTCCCAGGGCGCAACTTCCTAGACGTAAGACCACTGGCAGTGTATTGATACATATCTGGAACAATGACAGTTCTGAACTACTATCTACATTATGTAGAAGTAGACCAGTCCAGTTCCGATAATAATCTAGGCTATTCGTTTTCTTTGCTGATATTAAGGTGAACTGGTACAGCGTCGAAAGTCGAGTAATACACATTTTACCCAGCGAATAAAAAAGTGACTTATTAGTCATATTAATATATACAGTATTTTTTTTAATCTAGTTGGAAATAAGAAGTGACAGTGTACTTGAGTAATAATTTATAAATTCTTACCATTTTTGGATTTTATGATCTAATAAATTGATAACTTATTAGCACGGATTTGTTTCTTGTTATTCATTCATAATACCGTCATGGCACAACTATTTCGTTAATCGCACACTCAATGTTTTTTGTACGTTAATCAAGTTTCATATTGTTTAAAAATAAAATATCAACGTCGTAGTGCATATATTGTTAACAAAAGTAAATAAGAAATTATATAAAAGTAAAAGATTACTAGTGCCATATAATTTGATTGAATGATTCTGCTGGCGTATGTAGTTATGTAGCTATAGTGCTTTGTAACGGTCCGGGACGGCTCAGACGGCTCATTCGGCCCGTTATGTCAGTAAGTGGCAGTGGTGCGGACGTATGGCGGTCACTATGTTACCGGCGCATGCGCATTGGATGTACATACATGTATTAAGTAGGGTTATTAAGGTAAAGAATTTTTGAAGTAACGTCCATGATGCAAGTTATAGTAGGATTATTTTTGTTCATAAACTTAAAGGTAAACGTATGTGTACGATTAGTAACAGTATTTCTTAGTTAGTGATAATTACTAACAATTATACTTTTTTTTTATTTCTGTATTTGGGAAGTATGAAAGCAGTAAATATTAACATCAAGTCTCATTACAGAAGCTAATTTTATAAAAAATTATACCTGTATCTGAAAAGTATTGGGGTACGAATGTATATTTATTATACAGCTAAATCTCAGAAAGTAGATGGAAAATAACTATTGTTATCCACGGCGGTCAGTAGAACGATGAATACGTTATTTAGAAGAACAATAAAAGAATACGTTCACAAGACAAGTTTTAAGATCATTCGTACGTTGATGAAATTATGCGATTTCGTATGTACGAACTTCTATGTTTACATAATATACAGATTAACAAGTTTTATAAAGATCATCTTCCCTATTCGTACAACATAGATCAAAGAGCCTTGCCCCAGTGAACGTTGCATAACCAATAGACCATCATTGGTACGTACCTAACTACTTTTCCGTCTGTAAAACTAGTCTCAGTTGTGTCGACATTACATTAGTGCCATAAATAAATGTTGAATGATTGATACTCACGAAATTGATCTAATTTCTTCTACTAGAAAGTCCTATAATTATGCACTATTTAAGTTGCTCCATAGCCATTGACAAACTACTGATAAACCATTAGTATTTTGACACAATTGTAATAGTAATGTAACAAAAAAGCTTTCCTGCTAAAACATTTAATAAGGGTAATTGGACATGGACTGCCTAAATATTATAAAAACGAAAAAAAAAAAGCTTTTCCGTTCACTGGATTCGATGAAATGTGGTAATTGACAAATGCTTAAAATAAGCTGTAGGTATTTTCTGCAACATGTTTTGAAGAATATGTTTTCACAATTTGTTTCCTTCTTGATTGGGAAATGTCAGCGGTATGTCTAATATTAAGACAGACTTCGAAAATGCGATAACGATGTGGCTACTCCCGTAACAAAAGCACGAACAATATGCGGTCTATTCAGCGAAGACAATTAAGCTAATAACTATGACCTATGGCGGCACGTGTACTGAATATTATCAAAGCCATGTAAGAATTATTTAAGTACAATTCATGTACGTAATACTGTGACTGATTCACGACTCGATTATGCTTATCATTACGTGTCTCTCCCTCGCCTCGCCTACGCCGCTAGTGCTTTCAATTGTTATTCCTTTAAGGTAACATGAGATTTTTCATGATCACATCTGGAATTACGACATTGTTCTTATTTCGACATTCTCCTTTTATGATGAGATCCTTCTACATATTGAACCGGCGTGAAAACTAGGTTAACGTACTGAGCAGGGTCTCCTTTTGTAAGTTAAAAAAAATTTGAAAGTCCTTTTAAGTTTTTCGTTGTTCAATTTAATTTCGAAATGACGTAGGCATATCATGCTGACGTGTTAAGATTTACCAGTTTATAAGTTTAAATTAAAATTAAAAACACCCAAGGTTGACAAGACGGTGAACTTGTTTGTACTTTACATATCATTTATAATTGACATAAAATGTTAGGTTATTTCTGTATATATGTGGATATAAATAGGTACACACATCAGTCCACAAGATTTTCCACACTGGTGAAGAGTTTCAATAGCATGTAGTTCTTCTAAAGTTGTTTTTTATTGTAACTTTGGTTAATTTGATATTTTTTTGTTACTTAATATATATTTTGTTTAATTTATTTTATATCACCGAAGCTATCTTTTTGGTAGCTCATTAGATTATTACAAAGTTTTGTTAAGTTAAGTATTATTCAATCAAAAGTGCATAAGGGGTTATTGGCCTAAGTCCATCAGTAAATAGTGCGTATCCTGGATGAGTCGGCAATAGAATGCAGGATGAAGGTCGAGTGCCACGCGCACGCGTCGGGATTGTGTGGGAACGTGTGGGCAGGACTTCGGCACTTGTCACTTAAGCTGAATCTCCGGCGTAATTCAAACGAAGAAGCGATCACATCATGTTTAAATTTGTCTGTTCTTGAGGGCGATTCGAGTATAATAAATTTAAATACAATATTTAAATACCGTGTAAAGGATAGAAGACAATTGAAATTAAGAATCTACGTGTAGTTGATTTAACAAGTCAATGTTAGTGTTTTTAATATTTCACACCATTTAAATGCACAAACAACTTTTATTATCAAAAATAACCTAATAATTACACTTTACCTATAATAATTTTATTCTTAAAAGGCGGTATGGAATGTAGAAAGCAAGTGTATTTACATCTGTTATTTCTTTATTTTTAATTATTTTAAAACTGTTGATAATAATCCTTACCTCTTATAACAAATAATTTAACCGGCGCCGGCAGTGTCGCATTCCGCGACGTTTCCTCTTTCGTTGATGGAAGTTTTTTTACCGTTCATTCACTTCTACACCAACGAAGATTAAGAATTTAACTACATAATTATGAACGTGTCGTCATATGTTGCGTATTCACAATTGTATTTGTGATGACATTAATACATTACATGCTCCATTTTATTCAAGTAAAAGACAAATAAATTAATTATAATTGAGTGCCAGAAAGTTCAAATTCTCGACTTGTTAATACAGATTTCAGTATAAAAATTAAATAAGAGTTCGATTGATAATGTGGCGCTGGATAGGGGAGAGAAAACCAACATGCTATGTCAAGTTGTTACGTGTCGTTACCTCAGTCATTTCACTAACTACAACAGTCTTCATACCGGAACACAGTAAAGTTTGCACATTACTCTTTTACAGCAGAAATTAAAGTTGCGGTGGTAAGTACCAAGACGGCCTTCGGCAACAGAGACCTACCAGCAGTAAACTAAACAACCAATTAATATTTTTTTTGTTTAATTTTAAATTACATTCCGTTATACACTATATGTCGCCACTAGTTCATCTCTTTGGAATAAAAATAATCCTTTAATGGCGGAAATGAATGGAGGAGTAAACACCTGTCAAGAATTCTTGGCACAGACAGTGAAGATTATAATAACATCCGCGTGGATCGTATGAATTGTAATAACACAGGGTTATCTATTATAGTTGTTTATATTACTATAGATTTCATTGTTTCACTTGTAATTGCATTCCATTTAACTAAGAATATGTTGTATTTATGTAATTTTTGTGGTATTTTGTTAATGGTATGGGTTATATAAAGATTCTTTAAATATAAATCAATTATCGGATTTTTTTCTCAATATTTGGAAGCAACTTTAAGAAGAATCCAATTTTTGATTTCGGGCTAAGATTATACTAGAGTATTGCTTATTTTCTTTGTAATGGTGCTGTTGAAAAAGAAGAAATCAATTACACATCAATAGTAAATAGCATAGTCTCTGCTGCAGTCGAGAAACTGACCATGTATGGTGGATATAACAATGTTTTAACGTATACATTAATTAAAAATTATATTGTCGTACCGCGTAAAACTTGTTAGCAACATCAGTACCTTGGCAACAAAATTCCCATGACCTTCCTTTGGTGGCCGTGTATTCTTGATTTGTTCTACACAAAACGTTGCATTTCCTACCTCACTTCCTTATAAAAATTGTAATTAATTAGCATTGTTAAATCTATTTATGTATCACAAATGCTCTTTATGAGTTCTCTGTTTTCCCAAATTTATTTATTGACAATTATTGTTTTGCTACGAAAGTTATTAAAATTGAAAAGGTGTCACAAATATAGCGGTAGTGGAATTAATAGAGAGTAATATAATGTTGCCTATCATTGTTTTTAGTATACTGATGTAATTATTAAACATACATGCACAGTACTTTTAAATGTTATAAATTTATGTACAGGATCGCAGGCATATTAAAACTTTCTACTTGATTGTAATAAATCAGATTACTTTTTCATGTACCGTTTCAAATGATTAATTAAATTTTTTGGAATTGCAAATCGATTTTTTTAAAAGCTGATTATCAATTAGATACTGCTATGCAATATAATAGAAAATCAATAAGTGTTTCCAGTAATTTTTGGAATTCTGTTTTTCTTACTTCATAAAAGGTTGCTTATTGGTAAGCCAAGATATAAATTATAAGGTTGAAAATGTCATTAAAATTTTAGAAAACATAAACATGTAAAAGATACAATAGTTTTATTATTTGTTCTTAAACCAATAATTATAGGCAGACAGTGAAGAAATTCCGAAGCAATTAACTTTTCGTAATTAGTAGCAACGATTTCATCTAACCCAGTAAAGACGCTTAATGAACGGTTGCTTCTTGATGGCAAAATAATATGGTGTTGTGTGTCTATTACATCATGAAATCCGGATTGATCTATGAACTGATTCAGGTCGTTTGAAGAGGCCATAGAAAATTATTGTTTGCTACTTTCTAATATTTATGTAACTTATTACAATTAGAGAAAAATATTTCAAAGTTGTACATTACAATAACTATCTATTGTTTATGAGAATCCCGAGCATATTATAACATAATATTATTTTGTAGCTAATCTGTTATTAACTATACATTTTTTAATTTGAAAATATGAAGTTTTATGAGACAAGTTGTGGTATCACAAGTTTCCTAATTATTTAATTAAATTAAATCATTTGTATATATATTAAAAAGATTCCATTATACTCTTGAAAACTTATAGTAAAATTTTAACAATTTTTCTTTAACTTTTTGCATAAACTTTATTAACAATTTCTTTTCCTCTCACAGTTTCTTTTCGCATTTTTATTACTTGTCATCAGTATGCATCTAATGCTAAGGTTTGAATGTGTTTTATAAAGTGCAAAAAAGTAACTTATAAGTATATTTCGATCTTAATTAAGTTTTAAATGTATGTCGATAAAAGCTGATTGTTTCAACATGAAAATGTATTTAAAATTTACCTAAACTGTTTTACTCATCCTTTTGCTAAATGCTATTATGGAATATTGTTTAGTCAATGTCAGGGTGAGACATCCTGTTCAACAAGTTACAGGCTGCTCGATCTAGTGTTTGCAATCCAGTTCGCATAATGCGCAAATTTGTAGGACAAGTTTAACATTGTTTGTGACAACATGTTTACTGTTACAAAGGCAATCGCAGTTGCATTGTATACTGTCTACTTCTCACAACGTTTGTCGCCTAATATCAATGAAAATATCTTCGTTTATGTTACCTTACTAAATAAGAATGATTGTTGTGTATAAAATAAACTTAAATTCTGCAGAAATAGTGCACTGATAATAAATTTAGTATTCTCTCTGTGATATCCTATTATTTGCTTTAAAGCTTAGTTATAAGTTCATCTTTAGGCTGTAACAAAAAAATAATTATTTACCCTATTTTATGACGCAAAGAAGTTATAAAAAAATCATAAAAGTATTTAATTTATTAACTTTTGCTGTTAACTTTGATTCGTTTGGTCATAGCGATGTTTTAAAATAATGTTTTTAGCTACTGTTTTATGCATGCGCATAGTTTAACATTAAGGTCTATTTTAGTTAGTCATCTACAGGATGCTAAATTAGTCTTGTAGTAGGCGTCGGGGAGACATGCATTGGCAATAAACCGTTGTTATTGCTTGCCAAGGATATGATATATGTTTTTCATTGTCGTATAATTACAATATTATTATTAAAATTCACATGAAAAGAAAAAAAAACCAGTCATATTTTTTAATAATAGTCCCTAAAAATATTAATGTACTTTAATAACAATTCAACTACCATAAATAAAAAAAATATATTACCATATTGAAGTTCAGTAGCAATTCAATACCACGTTATTAATTTGATCTTGATACAAGACACATCGTCCTTTCAAATATTTCTATACATATATTGAACTGTAATTATAAATAGATACGGGTTTTTTTACTTAACATGTTCTTGTAAGTTTTTACTTGGAATATCCCCTATATTTTCCTTGATGAAATATCAAGGTTGATCTATAAAAGTTGCAATCTCAACCTGGAAATAATTCGTAATAATTTTCTGTTTTTACAGCTAAGGTATCGCAATCAATCATATTATGTTAATACATTTATTACTCTTCTTGAATCGTTAAGCAAATTTAAATAATAACTAGTTTACTTTATTTTTTCTTAATTAGTTATTTGCATATGCTTCTGGAATGTCTTAGATATATTACTAGCTGTTTTTAATGATAGCTTAATTGAAAAATGGCTAAGAACAGGTACTATACTTTAACAAGCAATATAAAAAAACAATTAGGAAAACCAACGTGGACACGAACATGGATTATAAAGCAGAAACATGAACTAGGAAATAAGATAATTTTATTTTTTAACTGCGTATAGAAGGTACCTGTTTTTAATTACCCTTAACGTTATTAAAATTTTTAAATGTCCGGTAGATTTGAAATATTTATGTAAGTGATTGTAGCACAGTCTAGACAGTTGCGTTGTCGTAAAATGATTTTAATTGACCGGAAAAACCCACGTAAAGGAACATATAGCTGTCGTGATGCATCGACGTTGTAGGATGTCTACAATCTGTAACCTTGTCCTGGATTATCCCAACTGCTACATCAGATTCGATATACCACCAACTACCTCAGTCCTTCCGTAACAATGGGTGTTGTAAAGCACTCGAAATGTTGAGGAAATTATTAAATAAACGGGTTTAAAACGCGTAAATCTTACATTTTAATTTTACTAAACGATTTGTTTGTTTATAAACACCCTTTGTAAAAGTTTATTACGTTCGTCCCGTTTATTCAGTTTCATCCTACTCCCTTACACTACTGAACATAGGCCTATCTTAAACAATTTCCATTCGCATCTAAGGACTCCCTGCGATCTTTACCAAGTTGTTTGTCTACCTGGCATGCGGCCGCTCCACGCTGTGCTTACCAATACGTGGTCTCCACTCCAGGAACTTTCTGCCGCAACGGCTGACCGATTTTCGGTTTGTGCTATTATATATATTTTTGTGCTATGTGACCTAGCTTTTGCTTCTTCAGCTTACTAATATACTGGGCTGTATGAGGTACCTTTGTTTTTATACGGATCTACTCATTCTTGATTGGACTTATTCCAAATTCTAGTTAATTCATAGAGATTTGCGCGGTGTCGGAGGGCGGTCCGCAGCCGCGGCTGACGCGTGACGCCTGCTGCGCAATCTTGCGCAACGTTGGAACGCATTCAACCCGCTTTTACTCGAGACTCGTTTACATGGAATGCTTCAATTACGTAAAACTGTATCAAAATTTGTATTCACGTAGAATGCTCATGCGGTTTGTTCTTGTAACATCGCGTTGTCAACTCTTACTAAACAAACCGGTGATTGATCAGCTTATCCACTTACATAGTCTGCGGAGATTTCAAATCTAGCGTCCGATAGACGGCTATTTTGTCTGCATTCGTAAATTGCATTGTTTTTACACAATACGTACGTTACGACAAATTGAACAGTGTTTGAATGTATAACTATGTGAGCTAATAATTTATTGCCGTTAATTACGGAACTATACTATTCCTTAGAAACTGACTGCAAAGTTTATTTAAGACACTCCATCTAAGTCTTACAATACTTAATTCTCCACTTCGCTCGCCGAACTGGGCCTACTTATGCAAGGCAAAGAAACTTTTACTTTCATCGTAACTACCGGAATGAGATATAAAAACTTTACGTCTAATTTTTTTTGCTTATATTACTCATGATTTTTTGTTTACTATTGGCTTATGAAGCGAATAATCATACAGGTAGTGAATAGCAAAGTAATTTTAGAAAAACTGTAAGTTAAATGGATTCATGTCATTTTATTAGATAGTCTTTGTTTTTATTTAGTAAAGTAGACGGCAAGCAATACACGTAGTGATAAACCAGTGCGTTTCAAATATCATTTGTTCCACCCAAGTATTGTCTGTTTCTGCTATTCTAAAGCAACGATCAATTTTATAAAAGGGCTGTGCAAATTTAAAAACGTTGTTGTTTATATATGGTATTTTATTACGCGAACAGTAGAAAAAATCATTTAAAATATTATCATTAAAAACGAAATTAAAGTATTTAGAAAAGGTTGAAAACACTTAATGCCTACAATACTCATAAAGTTAAATTAAATAATGTAAAAAGCAATTGTTCTGAGATGTAAAAAAATTATTTAATTTTGAGCGTGATTTAAACGACTGACTCTACGAAGCTTTCAACGATTGATATAACTTCGTCCTTGACATTTCGTTACACTTCTACCAATCGTCTCGCAGCCGCATCGCTACAGCAGACCTTTAGATAAAACCTTCATAATGCGCACGAATGAATTTTATTACACATATTAAAATACTCCGAAGTCTTTACGATGGAAATATTTCAAACTATTTAAAGATTAAAAAAAGACATTCATTACGGGGGAAGTAACAGAAATATAAATTTATTCAATACGCGATAGCAAACTTGAAAATTAAGTTTTAACATAAAAAGATTCTAAAAATTACATATAACTATGGCCCTAGCTTATTTTAAATTATAAATGACGATTGAAGTTCAGTTTTGTCTTGGCTAAGGAATTGATTGAGTACTAAAATGTTATTATTTTGTATCACGTACATTGGTGTGGGTAACCAATAGTGGACCAAAATGTTTTTGTTTTACATTTAGTAAGCAGATTTGATTATGGTCACGAAGGAAACTTGAACTCCGCTAGATTTGTTACATAATCATGTATAACTAAGATTTTTAAGGCAGTCTATATATAAAACGGGAAGGACGACTTGTTAGCTATTTATCTACATCTTTTAGTTATCAATTTACGTACGAGTGTAAGTATATCAGTAAATTTAAGCGGAATAAATTGTTAGAGATAAGTAATGTTTTAATGCATTTGTACTTTGCACGGATAGAAAGTTTTAGTAAAACCATTAATTGCAGTTTTACTAAAACTTTTTACCTCTGTTTATTATTTCAGGAATATGGATATCAAAGTATTGTTTATAAACAGTTTATTATTCAAAATTTTAAAATGAAATTATGTTGTGATTTTGCTGTATTGTTGAGTAAATACTATTGAGTGGAACGGAATTGTGCCAAATTACAGTTCGAAAATTATACAGATTGCGACTTTCTATCAATATATTGCAATATCAATATTCTCAATCATAATGGAGAAAAATTCAAGAGCGTAACTAAGAATATAGTCAGTGTAAGAAAATTGTTTAAAGCATTTCGTCGACATTTTACCCATTTTTTATTAATACTTTTTGTATCGAAATTATTACATCGTTAGATTTATATTAAAGTTAATTTTAAGCACATTAGCATACTGTTAATTAGCCTACTACAGTAAGTAATGGATACCAGTATTAATAAATTTTAATGTTACGTTTATAAACATGTTATTGATTTATGAACTACATATTATATCAATATTAGTAAGTCAGGCGTTGTTCATTGGAGCAGAGTGCTGTTTTAATCCATTTACTCGTAAATATCCGTTTACCTTTAAGGAATACCTGTAAAAGGCGAAGCATGTAATAGTAAAACTCGTGGTCTATATTTAGATTGTCGGTAGATAAACGCGATATAACGTCCGCTACGGAATTCCAAATGCACTTTGTTGTTAGTAATAGTCATTGGAGCAAAACAAATCGTCGATGGCATTATAGATTCAGGTGGTTACTGTTGTTTTAGTATTGTAACATTATTGAAGCCGAACAGTCCGACAAGTTGCGATATGACTTTGAATGTTGGATTTGAATATCATCATTAAGGCGTGTCATTAGCGGGCATTCGTTACGGTACGATCAACGATGATTGATGAGAATCAATGATATCGCAATCACAAGCAACATTTCTATATTCTAAGGATCTTTACCATAACGTCTTATGATTAATTAAAAAGCAACAAAAAAAACTATTTCTATTTGAATCGCATAGATAATGAACTAAGATTTGTAATGTACTGATAAATAATAATCAAATATATTATTTGATATAACGTGCAATAATAATATTTTTTTTACAATTTTGTTGTAATCAACTATTATGATTAATGATTTTATTTCGCTAAAAAAATGTTTATTTATACGTGCTTTAAAAATAATTTCGTAAGTATAATTCATAAATACAAATATTCGTTAAGCAGCTTGAACTAGTTTCAGTTGAATTTTTAAAACCTTATTAAAAAGCTTTTTAATAGTGTAGCAGAGCTAAAAAACATGTTAATACAATTTGTAGGTATAATTGTAAAAAATTCGGTTCAGTAATAGCAATAATGCTTTTATAGTTCAGTTAAATATAATAATTTCTTTTTTAAACATAAATAGTAATTTGCGAATTTCATTAAGATTTTTTTTGGATCGTCAGTTAAACATTGACTGCTGAGCTTTCCCAATATTTTGTTTTTTTTTTTTTTTTAATTTATTTATCATGTAGAAACATAATCACACA
This sequence comes from Byasa hedistus, assembly GCA_029286795.1. Taxonomy (NCBI): domain Eukaryota; kingdom Metazoa; phylum Arthropoda; class Insecta; order Lepidoptera; family Papilionidae; genus Byasa; species Byasa hedistus. The sequence continues at coordinate 6,294,640 of JAGSMW010000008.1, forward strand.
TAACAAAAACATATTAGTAAGCATTGAAAAAATCACAAAGATTTGTCTACAACGCTATGGTCTTTATCGGTCATCGATCACACGTAACACTTATATAACACAATATAGTTTTCTATAACAAGAGCTAGGTAAGCGCATTTAAAATATGTTGAAGAAGGTTGATGAGTATTAATTTTGAAGAAAATACAATTTTAGTTTAGCTTTAATGTTCTGATGTGTTAATATGTTTTTTAATGTACAGGGTAGTTGATTTATAAGCCGAGGTATTAAATAATGAGTAGTTCTTTCGCCGTACGTATTGTTAGCTCGCGTCGTACATAGTTGTTCTCGAGCGGTAGCTCGTGTGTATACAGTGTTCGATTTTACTTTGTAAGTTGCTGTTGAAGAATTGTTCCTTCAGCAAATTGTAATTCAGTTTTGTGTGTACTGGCAAGACTTTGCAATGTTTAAATAGCCCAACATCATTATCCCTGAACTGTGATTTAACTGTTGCAGATACCATACATTTTAGTATTCTTAACTGCAGTTTGTGTATTCTGTCCAGGTTAGTTTTATAAGTGCGCCCATAACTACTAAGCCCGTAATGAACATAACATTCTGCGTGGGAATTACATAACATTAATTTAATCTTGTACGGAATGCGATCCTTTATTATGCTAATCTGCGCAAGAAACTGTCTTAATTTGTTACAAACATGGTCGACGTGATAGGTCCAATTAAATTTACTGTCTATTGTAAGTCCAACGTATGTGTGAAACTTTCAATGTTCAATAACGGGACAGTCACAAGTATTAGAGTAAGAATGCATACATTTGTGGTCATGCGCTATAATATTTCGCACTGGGGCCTGTTTTAAGTATGGTGATTTAATTTGTAAGAGTTTAGTTTTATTTGCGTTTAGAACAAGTCCAACGTCATGACACCATTTACCTAAGTTATCAAAATCTTTCTGTAGCAGCGCGTAAGCCAACCCAGAATCTCGTTTACCAATGACCAAGCATGTATCGTCGGCAAACTGATAACACGAGCTATGAGTAATGTAGTCGCTCATATCATTTACGTACGATAGAAAGTTTTGTGGGCCCAAGACTGACCCCTGCGCTGTGCCTTGAACATGAGTCATAGTGTAACTATACGTATTATCTATTTTTACATTTGACTTTCGGTTCTGAAGATAATTTTTACACCAACTTAACAGAGGACCACGTATGCCACAGTTCTCTAGCTTTTTAATAATTTTGAATGGTCAAGTGTGTCAAATGCTCGAGAGAAGTCAATAAAGAGTGCCAGAACAATATTGTTTTTATCTAAAACTTTGAATATTATTATCTAAAAAATTGAAAGGCATGTTTTTCTAAATTTTTGTCAAACGTCACAATTTCGTAATAATAATAAGATGAAATTAAGTATGAAATTATTTGTAAAATTATTAAATTACGCTGTAAATTTATTGGCTGACCAATTAAAAAAAACATATTTTTTGTGGCAGTTAGTAACCAATACTGTACGATAAATTAACGTGAGAATCTATTACCCCGGTATTTTGATAGAGTGATTTGAAACTGCTTGAATTTTATGATTCAAACAACTTAATAATTAAACACGAACCGTAGATTTTTAAGAGCCGACTCAGTATTGAGCATTCGCTTCTAAAATATCAATCTGTGTAATGGCCTTGACATAAAATCATGTCGATTTCTCTTAACCAAATAAGGACGATATTTACGTTGCTACAATAAAATTCCTAACATCAGTGCAACATATTTTTTATTTATCAGAAATAAGATTATCAATTTTTAAAAGAAATGTAAGTATCTGCTATAAACTGTTAACTTAGTCTTATTAAAATTAACTACAACTGTAGCTAATAAATCATCTAATAAGAAAAAGACATCACTTACCATTGAATTTGTTCTTAACAACGCTTCCCACAATTTTTTAATAAAGAAATAAATTTTGGTAAGAGAAGAAGGATTCAAAAAAGATTCGAATGTTTGGTTTACACAAAATTCTAAATATGAGAGCGATAATTACAATGAAAAAAGTCAAACAATGAGTACCTCAAACTAAGTGGTATTGTGAAGTGAGAGCCGTCACTTTAGTCAGATTTTCGAAAAATCCGCATGATGTTTCCTTGTGTGTTCGACCTCATAGCAGCTCTCTAGTTGGAGTACATCCAGCGGCCCATGTCCTAGAAGAATACAATTAAATTAATATTTTTTGTTAACTAATTATTTCTACTAAACTAATTAATCTAAATTTAGCTACAAAAGATTTTAAATACGCATTCATATTCTTATTCATATTTCATATTTTTATTCATAGAAAAAATCTATTACACGCAACTATCTTTTCGTTATAAGTAATGTTTAAGCTTTTAAGTCTATTACAGGGAATAAAATGGTTTTGTAGACTATTAAATTTTTTTAAGATACTATTTATTTTACAAGTCAGATCTACGCTTTAGTTTATTTTACAATATGTGATGGTGAAAGTAGCAAATACGAATCCGCTTATTAATTGATGAGTACGAGACTGTCTAGGGAAATACTACTGCATTGCGTATTTTTACCACTTAACAATAATGTGCAAACATCACGGGATTATATGAATCTTAACATCTAATGGCGATGAGGACAATGTAGTGCAGTATATATACTCCTTACTAGACCCACATTGATAAAGGGATGGGGGGGAGCATGTCAACAACCATAGTCATAAACCATACTCAACTTGTCGCTTCGTTGAATAAAAGAAAGAAATATTGTGTTTAATTTTTGTTGTATAATGTTAAATATTAGTTTTAAGCAGGAAATTATAATTCTTCATTGTAGTTAACCTTGAAAACATTTTTTAATAAATTTATAGATAAGCTTGTGATGTTAAATTTAGTTTATTTTTTGGTAGACAAATGCTACGTAATTGCGCACTGTTTTAAATTCTAAACACTTCTTGTTTCGTCGCCCGAATCTATTGGCTAAACTTTAATAACTTCGGTGTAAAGTTATTTTAATTTGTTAAGTTTAATGCGTTTCATTTAAACAATGTGAAGTAATTTATTTGTATAAGAGGCTACTTAAATGTAGTTATTAAAATAATAAAACCGCAAGAAACTGATTAACAAAAATCGTTTAATTACAATTGAAAACAAATTTGACTCAAAACACTAAACACAAAACGTCTATTGTATTACTCATTATTGATTTCGATGATCTTATTATTGTGATCTAGTTAATAGAATAGTTGAAATATTAGACGTTTTGTGCGTTTTACCACTACAAAACAAACCAACCACTTAACACCAAATGGTATCGAAGTCAAATACCAATCTATTTGAGTTAATAAAATGTTTTTTTCAGTGAATATTATGTTTTTCTTGTTATAATAAGTAACATAATAAGCAGAACGTTTATCTAATAGTAAGGAGTGCAGTATACGTCGTGTTCGTTTCAGTGACATGGCTGTTTGCAGAATGATAAAAGTTTTCGGGTAATGGGACAAAGTTCTTTTTTAACAAAAAAAGAACACGGTAACAAAATAAACATACAAATATTGATGTTTCTAGTAGCGTTTATTCTGCTTGACCGTTGCTACAGCATACGTAATGTTTAAACAAAGCATATAAATTTGTCCCACTTTTGCCAGCCTTGTATTAAATGTGAACTCGTGTTATGTCATAATGGGAATTCCTAAATTTAAAATATTATTATCTAGATATTTAACATACTTTCACATTGGTCTGTAAAGAGATTCAATTAAATAAATTTTGTTAAGATGCTTAAGAGAGATCCCGTTTCAAATCACGCCTCCACTGTATTTAGTAAGTTCGAGAATAATAAACATTTAAATAAACAAAAAATAAATATGGATTCTAATATCTCTCCCGTGTTGATTTTGAAAACGTGTAATCACAAAAGTATTATATTCGTAGACAGTCGCCATTCATGTTTTTCTAAGACTTACAAGAGATTAACATAGTAGAGATAGTATGATAATAATAACGTTCTATTATTTTAATGAAGTGCTATACAAAAAATCATAATGTCAAGATTCTTTTACTAAATGTCAGGCATCTAATTTATTAGGTAGTTCGCGAAATATCATTTTCATTGTAACGAAGAAGAATTGCCAAAATGTTCTTTAACTTCTTGTTATGTTAAATACGTGTGTAAAGAACAAAAGGTTACTTATTGCTAAACGTCGTGTCGTACCCGGTTCGGTAATTCTTCATCACTGTTACAAACAAAGTAGTTGTTATAATTGTAATGGTGTATTTTGTTTACGTATTTGCTTACTAGTTCAGTAGGAACGTATACACTTGTGCTGCATTATATTGGACGAGACCGAGATTTTTATCTCGTATAAAATATTTATTCTAATTTTGCACACTTTGCTTTGCGTAAAGATTACAAATATTTGTACATCCCATAATATTATAGTGCAACATATGAAATTTTGCTTACAAAATATGTTTTAAAACAATTGCTTTAAGACAGTAACATTTATAGTCAAAGATTAATGATCGTTCAAAACAGTGAGAAGTGGTTATCGATAATAGTAGTATCTGGCTTTGCAAGTATTCAAAAATTAAGGTACAAAAATGTAAAAAAAAATCTTTACTTACAAGATTTATTATAACTGAATATATTTAACACACGATTAATAGGCTCATAGAAAAATAAGTGTGTAATATTTTAAAAATTCTGTGTTAAGAAAACAATTGAAAATTAATGATTTATTTAAAATATCATTAAATAACAAGATTTTATCATGTTAGATCACCTAATTAAGGTATGCTGTGAATATTGTAGGAGTTTGATAAGTCAAATGTCATATGACCGGTTTGTTTTAAGATTGCCTGCGTCCGCTTTAGTAAATGTGAGATGATTTAATCGGTTTGCTATTTATACTATAGTAACGATTTAATAAGTGTCTACAACTTTATACGAATATCAATTAAAAAAATAATAACTTTGTTTGTGTATCATCTGAACCAATGGTGTTGCAATGCTGGACATAGATCTCTCGTAATAAAGACTAAAGACCTGAAAAACTTTTAATCGATTATGTTTTTCTATTCAACGAAACGATGAGACGAAGAGAACTTTGCCTTATAATATTTAAGTATTATATAGCCTTATAATTAAGTGATGCGCCTACCCATAGTAACGTGGGGTGGTTATGGTGATATTCAATGCCACAATTTTCCCTTCTCCTTAAGACATGAGTTATTAAGTATCGTCACCACAACAATTTCATTGTCTACGCTGAAAGCAGTAATGTATACACACTACTGTTCGAAGTAAAAATAAACACTCTGGTGGTAGTTCTTTTCATGGTCTCTGGCACCAGAAACCTATAGTCAGTAAGATTTCTTTTATTATGAGTTGCTTTATTGAATAAGCAAATAACATATACAAAAGAGTTGTCAAACCGAAAAAGATAGAAATGTAATAAAAGTTTAACGGGTGTGTCGATAAGGATGAATACCAATTCATCCTAATCGATTTTATGTAATGATTTTGATTTGTTTTTATTCATTGAAAACTGTCTCGTTCGGGACTGTAATCAATCAATAAATATGTTCTATTACCTCTTAGTTTTACTTAAGAGATTATGGTTTATGTCAGAGCTATTTCAAATGTTCATGTGGTCAAGTAGCAAATGTAGATAGTTTAAATGAAAGCATATCTAAGATATTTTCGGCAAGCAGACACTATGGTCCGGTGCAAAAAGCTTGTATCAAGGTGCTGCGCGGGGTCGTGCGCCTCACGCCCGCTGCGACCTCGAAAGCGAACATACTATTCGCCAGTAAAATCTAATTAAATGTTAACCCACAGTTATTGTTATTGTTAATAGTCTCAAATACTGTAAAGATATGAATTTAATTCGACAGATTTTATTAAAAAAATGTAAATAAACCAACCTCATCAAAAATCTTAACCCACCAACAGGGTTATTAAGGTTTAAAAGTAAAAAGTGAAGTGTTCAGTTAAAAAAAAAATGGATTTAAAATTGTGTATTATACACTAGTGTCTCGTGTGGAAGACGGGTTAGAATTTCTGCGTTGTTAGTTAAAGTCGGAGTGTCATAAAAGGCGACTAAGGAAGAGTTAGTTTCAGGGATAGAACAGCAGCTTGGCTTGTGACCGGGCTGTGGACATCGAAAGGCTAAAACGTATTTAATGATGACAACTATACGAGTACGTATTTTGCATGTTCAGAGATTTTTTTGGAGATAATGTTACACTGAACCAAAACACACATCTCAAACATACGAAGATAAATATGGCAATGAATATTTAAAAAAATCTGTCTAAAATTACGCATATTCTTGTATACTCAGTCTGTATTTGCCGATTGCAAAGAGTAAACTAATGGCCGATTGGTGATAACAGACTTTTCATAATTTAGACTTTGACTCTGTCAATGTGACAACCAAGATATTGAACGTTAGTGAAATACCATTTCATAAACAATAAATTTCATATAAAATGAAAATAAACAGCCCTCTTAATGTTCCCTCTACAGGGACCTAGGTGCCTTGTCTCACAAGAAGAAAGTCATGGTCATTTATACACAACGCTGGCCATGTGTGGGTTGGTGGATATCACATGTTCACGAAAGCTGTTCTTCTTGCAAAAATCTTTCCTTCACCTGGAGCACAAGCTTAATTGAAATCGAACTGACACCTCTTTGAGATGTAGAGCATGTGGTGGACAGTGGATAATTTTAAACTTTTAAGAAATAAAATTTTACAATAACAAATTTATTAAGCATTATTAAGCAGACTTGTATTCACGCTGGTTTCCGCCATTGAAAATAATTGAGTACGTAGTGGTTAACACTGGAACGTATGTTAATAATATATTCTTTTGCACAATTCGATTTTATTGTTCTACCTTGGTGAAATGAGATTGAGGTTGATGTTTGATTGCCTCGATAGGCAGTTATATTATTTTATTTCCGTGTAATAACATTTAACAATGAAAAATATTTTTTGACAAGGCGCTCATGTACATCCAGTTTACACTTAATAAAGGAAGTACGTACATACGTACATGTAACGCATAGCAATGATTATACTTACAAATTTTTGCGTAATTACCAGAAAAGTTAGTTTCATGACATTTTTTATTGTTATGTGCATCATATTATGTTTCTAATGAAATGATTGCATATTTAACAACCGTTTCAGCTTATTGTATAATTTATACATAGTTTTTTTAAGTGACTTTACAAAACAGCAGGTCTCAATTGATGAAATATTGAACAGTCGCGTGCGGCTATTATACCAAAGAATTGAGAACAGGGACATTAAATTCTGATCTATTGTATGATATTTGTGTGCGTGTTGACGCAAAACGGTAAGTTTAATTATTGAACTAGACACAGTAGGTGGAGAATACCGGCCGTGGGAAAGGCGTCAGGCGCGACCGTCGCATCGCTGCTTCTATTAATTAACAACCAACATAAGTGACACAGGCGCGAATCAGGTAGTGACTTTGAAAACTCACTACATGATGAAACTATTCGTATAATGTTAACATTCTTACAAATAGTTAGATAACCACATAAACCTGTTGGGTTTGTCGGATTTCATTATAAATGACATATTTCACGGAACTAATATTGATAAATCTAGTTTTTATAATTTTTCCGTTTACACTTCATATAATATTGTTACATGTTATATCTGTCTATTCTTAAGAATCAACATTATATTAAACATATGTGTAAATATTATTTTTAGATTTTATTACTTTAGCGCGCTCTTTCAATCATACCATATAACATAAAAATCAGTAATTCAGTAATCAGTATTTTTCGAGGGTGGTATAAGCTAATATGCGACTGCGGATCCAGTTGCAAAACACGGTGACCGATTTGTTTGGATTTAGTGAGCCACACACAAAAAGTAAACAAAACCGTAACGCAGCCGTCGATTACGTCCAACAGTTTGACACCTATTACAAAAAAATTGTGACATAGTTTTCAAAACAGGTACGTTGAAAAATTATTTGTCAGAAAATCTAACAATGAAAATTTTCGTTTATTTTTTCTGCTATTGCTTCGTTCACTATTTAAAAGTTTATGAAACTTAATAAAAGCGTACCAATATTACATTAACAAAAATATAAACTTTCAAGGATATGTCTAAAATATACAAGGTAAAATATTTCATCGGTAACTACAAAGTCAGCTTAAAATGTTATTTGCCATTTAAGAAATGAGACTACATATATTTAAATAATTAAATATTTTATAATATAGAGGAATATAAAAGCATTTTTTCGACGTTCGTTGATGTCTTTTATTCGAAGGTTCTGTCAGTAAGGTTTCGTTTAGTTAAACAGACAAAAATTTTCGTTTACTTACATTTTCATCGTATGCATAAATGTCATGGACTAAAATTAAATTAAAGGCTTGGTAGTTGTGAATTTTTAAAGTTAATATTTTACCCTTCTTATTAAAATCAAATAGTATTGGCCAATGGCGGCTATGGTATTGAGCAACATGTTTTACGAAATCAACAAACATAATCAGTAAATCACTAGTTTGCTGTAATTACGCAGACATGCAACAGTTGTACTATTTGCCACTAACTTGCCGGGACTTGTGTTCCAGTTATTCGTATTTTGTATTTATACATTTTGTACAAATATAAGAAAGCAAGTTAGTCTTAAATTTATCTTACAGTCAAATAATTCATTGAAAAAAATATTTTAATCGAATTTTAGCTTTACTTTTTAAACTTTTCATAAATTAAGATATCAGTTTTATAACAGAAAACATGCTTTACACATTCTGCTTAGTTTTTGGTAAAAGAAACTAGTCATTTAAAATCTACCACCATTAAAACCTACGTATTCTCAAGGTGCTATTTTTTTGCGTATTGTGTTCTGTCTCAAATACATTCAATGATTACTAGCCTCATTCATGCAGTTTCGACACACATTATTTCTCGCACAGTGATCTGGAAATAGCAGGTTAGTCGCGTGAAGTTGATCTAGTCGCTTTACGAAATGACCACACCCAAGCGAGAGGAATTGAATAGTTTTTGTGTTTTCTTAGGAGAAATATCAGAACGACAGTCGTTTATTATTATTTCTACCACAAAGGCTTTGCAAAAAAAAATGATTTAGTTAAGTAAATAATTTCATTGTTTAAACATTTTATATATACATTTTTTTTTTAAATCCTTTGGCACATTGTAGTGGCTAAAAACCTTAATAAGAAGTTTTGTATATTTTAATACCACGTTGATAATTTGATGAATACATACATGATAACATGATGAACTTGTAAATAATGTCAAAATTGCAAAGACGAATATTTTACTAAAATAAATTTCATATTAGTGATTTCTTATATTTCCGCGAATGTTACACATTTATTAAAACTCAATTTTACGGATTTTATCGCGTTTATTATTTAGTTTGTTTATTCCCGACGTTTCGACCGCTTTGCAGCAGTCATGGTCACGGGAGGACTAAGATGACAGACGTCCAAATGTCACAGCTATCACATGGTACCCACAACTTTTTAATTATTATTAATGGTCCGATCTACGCAGAAAGAGCTCACTGTATCTTGAAGTCTTCTAGTGGTTCGCCTGGGATTTGGTTTAATTTTATTGATAATAGGATCCCAAGCAGGTGGTATTACCCAACCATCTTCTCTATTAAAATTAGGATGTTTTTTAATTTCAATAGCCTCGCGAATCATCCTTGGCAGGAATCGGTGTTCTTTGGCGAGGATTTGAGGTTCATCGAATCTGATGTAATGGTTGGGATGATCCATGCTGCAAAGCGGTCGAAACGTCGGGAATAAACAAACTAAATAATAAACGCGATAAAATCCGTAAAATTGAGTTTTAATAAATTTCATATTAGGTTTAGTTATATTAAACTGTTATTGTTCTTTTAAATTGTTAGCAAGATTCTTATGAAAGACAAAAAGAATTACGTTATTTGAACATTTATATATTGTAATTTCAAATAAGTTATTGAAAACCATGCGTTCATAATTCTATTTTATTGAATAAACCGTACTTAGATAAGAAACATTTATTTCAAAGATTGAATTTTTACAGAATATTCCAGTAATAAAACTTTGACTCGGAAAATTTCAGTGTTGGTAATTGATTTTTTTTTTGTGACAACGAGCGGAAGTTCGTAACGTCGCGATACTGTGATTAGTGTCGTCGGTACCCGGTGGCATAACTTTTAATTTATTCTACCTTTCATCGCTTTTTTTATAATAAATTCCGGGAAAACCATAAAATAGTTCGTTTTTCTTAAAATTTAAGTAAAAATCTAAATGTTCTGTTCGTTTTTTTATGAAAAGCGTAGAAAAGCAAGAAGATATTTGTAGCTGTTAATAGACATTTATCAATGTTAACATATAATTATATACACATTTACGATGACTTCAAATGCGGCGATTGTTAACAACTATCATATAATTTATGCGAGTAATTAAAATTATTAATATCTCACAGTCAAAATATGAAATTGACAATTGCATACAATGAGCGGAAATGATGCACACTTATGCTTAAGTATGTAAATAATACTCAAGCTTTACACACAATTACAATACTACTTTTTAAAGTAAAAAAAACCTTTAATGTTAGTGCCAATTTATAATAATTGTAAAGTTTTTTAATGCTTTTAATGTTATTTCTCTATTCAATGTTTTTAATAAGCAAGAGGAATGCCTGTAATAAATTCTTCATAAGCTTAAATGAAACATTACATAAAATGAAAAAAATTGTAATGCATTAAGTGTAAATTATTAGCAATTATAATGCGCAAGTTTTAATTGAAGAATAATAGAGGTTGTGTGGCGGTAGTTCGCCTATATCGATTATAACTATGTGGAATGTGGTATTTTGAAAGTGATACTTGCAAGGTTAAAGGTGCAATAAGCAAACTGGCAACCATATCGAGCTCAATATCCGTTCTACCATGCACTTCGTCATGCCACCTAATGTTATGTTACTATGGTGGAATTCATTCTTCAATACTGTTTCGTATGGTGGAGTATATTACGAGTATACCGATTATGAAAATTTGTGAATTTAACTTAGTTAAAAGTCATAATTCAGTACCTGACCAAAGATAATTCATTAGTTAGTAGTTCAAAAGTAATCAGAAACCCTTGTAGTGGGTGGAAGTATGATATTGCAAATCTTGTTAAAATAGATATGAGTAAACGAATCACTTTAGATTACAAAATAAAAAGTAATAAATTACGGAAAATATTATAAAACTTTGTTGTTAATTTTATAATAATTATACCATTTTTTAACTAAAATTTGTGAAAAGTGTTTGTATAAGTTTGTTATCAATATGGTAGCATATTTAACTACCTAGGCGCAGTGGCTGAGCGCTTGCTTTGTAACATGCTGCACCTGCTTCGATACCAGGGTCGCATGTTATCCAAATAGGTTGGTGGAACGGTTTTCGTGAACCTGCCTAGCTGACTACTCCAGATATTGTAAATATGCCGGCATAACAGCATTGTACATAAAAAATATTACTAACAAGAGAATTAAATTATAAAATTTTGTCATAGATTCGTAGACAATTTAAGAACAGTACTATCTTATTACGTAGCCATAGAAGTCAGTCTGTGAATGAATGAGAACGAATGAATTGTGTCGTTCTGCAAATGTCACTTGTCGGTCGTAATGGTTGATGTAGAAAGTTAAGGATTGAATCGCCACGACGAAATCGTGACCGGAGATGATGTCGATAACTAATCATGTGGACATTCGTTCAATTATCCACTGCGCAATAAGTCCCGAGACCTCGTGTGACGTACCACTATTAGTGACACTTCGTAACGCTGCCTGATACAGATAGAGTAAACAATTTCTTCATTTAAGGATCTACTAAGCGAAAGTTAATCAAATCGGCTGGTTGTTAAAAATTTAAGTTTGTATTAAATTTATAAGAAATATATTTCATAAAATTAATTAATACTTGAAAAATTCAGTATTTTTTTATATTAAGCGCCTTACACATCGCATATATGCAAAAAGTATTCTGTAATTTCCAATGCACGAGGATAAAAAAAGGTTTTTATTTAGTACCATTAAATGTGAAAAAATAATTAAAAAAATTAAAGCCAGCGTTTTGGCGAGTAATTGATTTTGATACGTTGTTGATATCTAGTACGTTGTGCATTTGTGTATAATAACTAAATATGACGACTTACGAGATTATATGACAAATATGGCGACGGGGAAAAATTTATGTGTAGTTATATGATTTTATTTAATTTCATCATACTTATATTCATTTTCAATAGTAGAACTGTAAAATTTGTTTAACAAGAGTACAAAGTCATTACACTTTATTAGAAGAATAGCAATGAGGGTTAGTGATCAAAAATCCATAAACCGGTTACTTGAATGTGATGTTAAAAACCTACCTGTAGATGAACGAGAGTACGTGACCTAAAATAAAACGAAGAAGTTATATTAGTGGCGAAGACTGACCGCCATGGTTTTGCAAATAAGTCTCCCGAGCTATTTAGAGTAAAAATGAGCTTATTTGTAGAGGCATTGGTTACCAAATACAATGCGAATGCATTCGTATGGTATGCGGCGTCACCGGTTAAGTATTTACACATGGCTGGGTCGTCGACCCGCACATCTCTACCGTCGCGTGAGCCGCAGCCGTGATTGCTTATCGTTAGTTATTAATAGCGTACTATTACAACGCACGTTTATGTATGTATACACAAGGTAACAGTTCGGTGTAATTAGCACCGCTTCCCGATCACGACTCGGTAATTAGCTCCGTCTAAGTACGTACGTTTAACATTTTGCGTAGGATTTTTTTTTTGAATCAGAGTTCAAGAATGACTTTTTTTGGTCATTAATTTTTTTTTTTTTTTTTAATTTTGGATAGACTAGTGCTTGAGTACGATCCCACCTGGTGGTGAGCGGCGATGTAATCTAGGTGGTAAAGCGCACTAGTCTAGAAGAAGCCTGTTCCCTCTTTTCTTGAATCGAATTTTAATAGTTTATTGTTATATTCAACTGTAATCAGACGACAATCCATATTATTGGTTTATGAAATTAATGAAACTGTTATAATTCAAATAAAGAAAGATAAAAGTTCTTTATGGTTTTCTATATTATCGTTTTGTATGGAGTAACATGAGAAAGAGTGGATCTTATGTAACCATAAGATGTACAGGGTTTTCACTTATACTTTATGTATTATAAAAAAGTAGATAATGGATTTAAAGCTGTGCTGAAAAATTGGGTCATCGTATAGAGCGGTGGCACGTATAGCCGTGTGTATACGTAATGCAACGTTGCTTCACTGCGCTTGCGTCAACGTGCACACGAGGCGCATCGCGGGGTGTCTTCCAAGCGATCGGGCGACCTTATAAGTTAGACCACTGGCTCCCAAACTGTGATCAGCAGAATGTAAACCAGAGACAAACTATATCTGACAAGTAGTATTAAAAGTATAATCGGTCGGTAGTAGTTCGCTTTTAAATAAACGCACAATTCGGTTAAATCTTTACTATGATAACACACATCTTTAATCTCTTTTAAACGTACACCGCCTACCATAATATTGAAACAATTGATTTTTTTAATCGATAATACCATTAACGCTTTCGTGTTAGAGCCATGTGTATGTGTACAAATGACTTGAATTTTTTTTAAGTTAATCAGCTTCAAGAAACACTGAGCGGGACATACATTTTTTGTGCAAATGTTGCAGCGAGGTCAACCAAGGTCTTTTGATAAAGTCGAATTCCTGTTTGGGAATTCCGTTTATATCTTAAGTTTGCAATTACAGATGTACTATTGTTCTAAGTGATGCGAAGCCGTGACGTGTTAATACAAGGAAAAAAAAACAGATTTCTCTTTCCACCTTTTTTACGCTGTTTCAAAATAATCTTAGCTGTTGGAAAATAAACTGACTGGTTTTACTTTCTATTTTGTATAGTGGAAAATGTTTTATCTAAGAAAATTACTTTCTTGTTTGCAAAAATAAATGAAAATAAATTATTACATTTACACAATTTTTTTTGGATAAACCTTTAAGGTTATGCAAGAGTTGAATTAACGAACATTTACAATGATTAGATTATTGACGTGACAACGTCTATTAAATTGGTATAAGATAGGACGCGCGTGCTGAGAAATGTCCCGCACATAAGTGGGCGTGGCTTACGCCGACCGCTAAGTCGGTATGCGTTTGCCCGAATTGGTTGAAAGTAAAAGATGTATTCTATTGCTCAATAATAATTAGAAATAAAATCCCTAACAAATATAATTGAGAGTTAGTATAACTTGATTTGTAACCCGATAAACATGTCAAACAAGAATAATAAAATTTATTATCAAAATTTTTTGTGATATAATTAATAGACGTTGTCACGTTAAAATACATAAGTGCCCTGCACATATAACCCAGAATTTTTTTTATAACGAAGAGACCCGAATTGAAAAGCTTACTTTTGTTAATATCAACAATTAATATATGTAATTAATAATCATTATTATAAAATGACCTGTGATATTACAATGATTTAATACTGTGTTATCAAATTTTACAAAAATTACATATTTTGCCATGACCTTTTCCAACTTTCTAAATGTTAGCTTGTGATGATTATGATGGGTAATTTGTGATTAGACGCGTACGACTACAGCCGAAGGCCGTTACGCATCAAACTCATCATACGCCACATTGTCAGAGGCCGCTGTGTCAGTCGAATGCTAAGTAGCTGTCGAAACACTTCATTATCCAATTGCCGCTTGAAGGGAATCGCACATTGCATTAATACACTAATATATACACTATTATGACTATAATATTACAAAACCTACTGCATATTTAATAAGCACAAATTTATTGTGTTCTGAATTTTACATCTTATTTCCGATTTCAGACTTCGTTTATTGACTATGTAATGGTATTGTATAATATTTGCTTTCGTGGGTCAATGGCTAACCGCTTGTCTTGTAACACGGAAAACTCTGGTATAGTCCAAATAAAATATAAATTCTGTAATTTGGTGGTATACTTTTCGATATAATTTTTTTTTGTTCATTTGACGAAGTGATGAGTCGAGTGAGCCTTTCATTTGATGGTAAGTGATACGCTTGCCCATAACAACGTAGCGCTGGTTATCGCCATAAAAACAGCACATCGTGCTCGTTGCTTTTAAAACATAAGATGTTCAGTTTCGTTGATACAAAAATTTCGCTTGTTACAGCGCCATTGAGATCGGAACATAATAAGTTACTGTTCAGCGATAGATATAAGACCCCACCTAGACGGTCCGGAAACATTCATCAGCAAAAGAAGCGTGGCTACCTCCAGCAGAAGTACATATATGAAAGCTCCAATATTTTGGGCAAGCATATCTTCGATCTCATTGTCACATAACAGTGTATGAAATTGGGAACAAATTATAGCCAATGTTGATATAAAAACACGTAAGTTTTTTTTTGAAATACGTAAAAATAAGATTAGAACGTGGAGAGGTGGAATAGTAGTATTTAACGGCAATAATCTAGTAAATCAAGTATGGGTTTCAATGAATATTCCTTGTTTTTGCTTAGTTGCAAAAGCGACATGCACTTATATTCCACCTATTTTTGATAGATTCACCACAGATATGTAAAATTAGGTTATTGTGACGTCTGCGATTAAAATTTAATTTCTTAGTTTTATGATGTCGATATAAATGTAAGTGTTAATACTAAAACAACATTATACACGTGTTGGCAATAAGATTTTACTTACATTAGCTTGATGGAGCTGTACCCCTTTTGAGTTATTGGAGTTATGGGCCAAAATTCTACTTATAGTATTTTTTTTAATTATTCATGAGTCTTATTTATTATGCAATAGAACCCCTTTCGAATTTTTCAGAGCACTAAAAAACGCCTGTAATGAAATATCTGTTTTAATAACGCGGTTTCTAATCTTTTATTAAATAGTGAAAATATTAGTATCCTTGTTATAAATGAATTTCGCAATTTTGCTCTGCATTGGAAACTAAAAACCCAAGGTTAGGTTAAGACAAGACAAGAGTTCAAGCTTTCTGCGTACAGTGGAGTCGTTGGAAAGTGTTCAATGGAGCGAATCGCGGGTGCGCGTTATTAGTTGCGCCACCGCCTAAAGGTCGAATGCGAATCAATTAAAAAAATCGATTATGTACATGTAATTGATATGAACATAATATAACATACAGCTAAACGTATCAACAGAGATCTCGTTTTATGCTAAGAACGATCGTTAACCTAATTAGCGATCTTATGCGATTTGTCCATCATTTGTATTTTGCGAACAGCACGAAATTTCAGTTCTAATTAGTAAGAAAGTAGATGTCAATTTTGCACAAACACACCATTGCATTAATATATACAGCGAATGTGAAATTTTTATTACGTACGTTAACCTGTGAGTTATTATATCATCAGTATATTATTATAATAAAGTGGACCATAACAATTTACGACATCGATCGTGTAAACGGTTGCATGTACTGCGAATCAAAACGGAATAAATCTCGCAGAATGTTTTGTGTGACATATATTAATCGATCGCTATGTTTTGATATTTAATACTACAGGTTGTTTTGACTCTACGACAGTTAACATAAAGTTACAAGCTTTTATAATATTAAGAGTTAATACATTATAATTATATTTCAATAACAAATTGTTTGTCAGAATAGACTAGTAAACATTTCTTTATCGTGAGGGTAAAAATGTGTCAGAAACTAAAAATTTAAAACTGTTTTTATAATCATTATAGAATGTAACTAAGTTAAATGAAAGTGGTTTTTACTTAACTGTATCTTAGGTAATTAATATTAAAATATTTTTAAGTGTTTCTTCTATTTCTAATGTTGCTTGCGTAATTGTGATAATGTTTAATTATGTAACTTTTTATAGTTAAGTATGAAAACCGTTTACTTAATGATAAATTATAAGATTAATGTGTTTTTTTATCTTAAAATTAAAGAATTGTTAATTATTCTTAAAGTAATATAAGAACCTGTTCAGATAGTGCTTCTCATATTTATAAATCTATATTTACTGGTTGTAAGCCTCTTTTGAAGAAGATCGTCTAAGCATATACCACCACAGCACTTATTTATGTCATTAAACAACAGTGTGCTAAATAGTTAGTGATATTAATGAGGTAATGAGACTTAAGATTCTTTGCCTTAAGGCGACGAGCACATGCTACTTTTTAAATCATTTTAACTAGTGCCTAATTACTAGAAGCGGACGTAACATCACATGAACGTCCGTCTCAACCTTTGCATCGATGAAAAAAAAAATATCAGTAGACTAGAGTTTTGCTTATCGGAATACAACCAACTCCATCGCTGTCATGCTTGGCGCAATGTATAAAATCTCTGCTTCTGGATAGTTGGGTGATTCACAATTGGTAGTTGTGTGAGAAAAATATTGTCGTAGTATCATGTCTCGACACAAGAGCTAAGTTATTACTTGATCTTATTAAGATCTTATTTACCTTTTGTAATACATAATAATATCAAAATCTGATGAACAAAAATATTAATTTCTTTTATAATTAACTGTTTTGCCGATACTTAATTGCTGTAAGAATTATTAAGAAAACCAGAGATAAATTCTAAATGTTACCATTTCTCCTTTAAATATTTATTAACAGATTTTTTAATTATCATACTAAAATATTTAAATTTTTGCATAGGTAGTATCTGTAACTTCCTTCCGGAAACAAATAGAGTTACCTAACACTGGAAATGAATTTATTCTTTGCACTAAAATTATTAATAGTTTTTGGTCAGTAGTAACTGATTATGATTTAGAAATAAAAATTGAAATTTCGTTTACTGTATTAGCTGGATAAACATTCTTTTATTATATACCAAAGGAGGTTTTTAACGGAAATTCAAATCCTGTTCACCGTAGCCTATTTGATACTACCGCTTACTGAATAATAAACTAGATAAGAGAAAGTCAATTGCCGCATTTGCGTAATTTGTAAATAAAAAGAATGTCTCGTCCGTTCCTCAAAGTTTAAAATAGTTATATTAATAATAAATATAACCTATATTTTGCACATTCATATATCACGTGATAGTATTAAATAGTGTGATATCTATCACACTTTGGTATGCTATGTTTAATCTCAAAGTAAGTGAACTATAAATCCGGGTGAAAAATGTTACAATTTAATATTTTTAAATGTTACAGCAGACGTTTCAACATCTAAATCTCTTTCTTATTCTTAATATAAAGTAATAACGTCTCAGTTAATTAATGGTAGACTTCTTGCAGCTTGCAGAAAGAAGTCGAAGCGAGTGTTCCTGTGGTCGATATTTTTACAATAAACAAACCGAATTGCAATAGTTATACTACAAAATGAAAATGCGATCGTGGGAGTGGGATATTTGTCTTAGTATTCACAGTTATCTTAACGACAAGGGAAAAAGCGAAATGGCTATGTGCAAGAACTTTGTAACTTATCTCAGCCCACAAATATTTGTCTCGACACTTTGTGTTAAAACGCAAACTTAGTAATGAAATAACAGAAGAAAATTTAAGTTTTTTATAATATGTAGTTGCAAAATGTAATCATAAAACTTTGAAAAGCTTTGGTCTAGAACATTTTATTTATACAATTTATTTAAAGGTTTTTTTACATATGCTACATAAACATTCTCTCTATTTAGAAATCAACTTATTTAGCTTCTTTTATTATTTGCATAAAATAAACAAGCCTTTTAATTACTAACTCGAAAGGCGTCGTCTGGTCATTTAACCTTCAGTCAAGTTTACATAACTCATTGTAACCGCTAATCATGGGTTTGATTTTTCGTGTACGGACTCCTAAAACACGTTTAAAATGAATAAATCGATTCGATGAGACAGCATAATCGATTAAACTCGTCAATAGATTGTGGAACAAAGTGACGAAAAGTCGATTAAAATCTCAAGCATCACTTTTTCATGATTTCAATGTCATCGTATTTGTAAGTTCACAAAGTAACTTGATTTGACAACGTTTTTCTCATTACAGAAGCTTAATATTATATTTATGTTTATACGGAATTCATAAGTTCTATGTATACAACTTTCAACTAATAGTAGCAAAGGCGAAGTGTTAAGTAATACATCTTACGAGCTTTAGTTGTGTTGCCTAATAATATTAATGTTATCCTTTACAAATGAAATCATTTGTATCTGCGTCTAAATTATTTTATACTTTAAAATGATTTTGATTGATTAGATCCGATAATTAATTCATCGCATTATGCTACGCATCTAACTATATTTACTTTCAAAAAAGGTGCAAAAAAATTAAGCAAACATAGATACGGGCTAATTTGCAAAGGCTTTTCACTATTCTCTGCAAGGCTACGTGTCAGTGACAACTGAAACCTGTTCCAATAAAGTACACCAATACTAAATACAGGTTACTGACAAGACACCAGTAGGTAATCGACAAGCTTGGTGACCACTCACCAGCTGGACCTATAAACCACTTTCGTCACTTCGTTTGTAAACTGGCCACTGTGTTAAATTCAACACATGAACAGATCTCGTATATTATAAATATTATATACAAAATGCAACATGCATTATCGCTAGTCAATGACACTTCGTTTGATTCATGTTCGTGAAGATAACATTTGCGAACGGATGTGCGACATGCGTGTAGGCAGATGATGATCAATAATGAACTGATGTTTATATAATTAAAATTTTATAACAAATGGTACTTACGTCCAATTGTGCATAGCATCCAAAAACAAACAGCATGTAACAAATTCAAAAGTATTCGAAAACCATAAACGTCAAAACTTTGCAAACGTCACAACTTTTCACTTATAGTTAGAAACACCGTTTTTTATTTAAAATATTCGTCGGTAATGGAAGAAAGCACAGTGATCAGGCGCACGTAAAAAAGTTTGTAGCGTTGTACGTTCTGTTCCCTAGTGGGAGTTTGCGAAACTGACGTACGCAGCGCGCAGGCGCCGCCAAGGTATTGTTCAGAGTTACTTTTACTTGCGCGACGCGACGAGCTGCCGCGGGCCGCGCGGCCGGGGCCCCGCGCTCGCCGCACTCTCACTCCGCGCTGGCGCATCCGCGAAAGAGAAAAACAGAGTCCGCTCTTTTCGTCATAAACGGCGTTACGTTAGAAAATTTATAAAAGCGATATACACTCCCGGACACATCTATCGGCCCACCTAGTGTTTAAAGTTTTAACGGCCCCTTGCTAAAAATAAATGTTAGCTGGAGCAATAAGTTTTAAAGCTGATTTTTTGGTCAACCCTTAAGTATGTTTTTTTTAAATTTCGAATTCAGGATTATGAAAAAAGAAACGAAAATTCGAGTCTGTTTATTGTTTTCAACGACCCAGGAATGGAGAAAACTTTATTTATTTGGCAAAAGTTTGATTTTTTTATTGATGTTTCCGACTATTGGTTCTATAAAAAGGCAAATCCAAACTTTGGGCCAGTTTTGACCAAAAAATATGGATACTCGGCCTGAAATTGTCGCCAAGCTGTAGCACTTCTGCAGCCCAAATCACTTCGAAATTACAAAAAATATTGAAAAAAAAAAACGTATCTAAGGGTTGACCAATAAATCAGTTTCAAAACTACATTAAAACTTTATGCTCCACCTAACATTTATTTTTAGCTAGGGTCCGTCGAAACTTTAAACACTGGGTGGTGGGCCGATCGATGTGTCCGGGAGTATATTTAATACATAAGATATGTAAACTGTTTGTGCAAGTTTAAAAGGAAATTCTATAGCTATGCTAAGTACCGGTCACGGTTCATTGAAATTTTAGGCAAGTATTGCCTTACTTCCTCGCGTGTCGAGCGCAGGTTACATCGCTCCTATCTACGTGGTTTTAGTAGCAAAAACAGTTTTCCTTGTATAATTCATGTTATTGATCTGCATTATCCTTAACGCCGTTTTTTATCACAACAAGATACATTTTTACTTTTACGTCTAGACATGTAACCACAACATAGATTAAGTGTATCTTAAGTACTGTACACTTAGCGATAACATTCATTCTGTAAGATAAAGCCCTTATTGTATTTCATAGTGTATTTAAGAAATAAGTTACACGTAAAGTTCAATCCGCTTGCCACTGTACTAGAGAGCGGTTGTCTGCCTGTAGAATAAAGTATTATTTTATAAAAAAACTTCTTTATTGGTTGCACAACGTAACACTCTTAAAAAACTTTTTAATCTATTAAAAACATTCCAAACAAAATAACTATAAAATATTAGAAAGTGAGTAAACATGTTGCAAAAATTATGTGAAAACAGATGAATTCCGTAACGTACTTTCAGGAGAGTAATAAGTATTAATTATTTATATAATACAATTATAACTAGCAAATGAAAATATTCACTGGTTTAAAAATATTCTATTATTACAGTATTTAGTTTTACAAATTAAAATACATTTTGTATTAGTACGTCTTTGTTGGTATGATGTTGCAGCGTAATCGTGCACAGTACGGCCTTGTGCTGATGTATCAAAATAGAATGCGATGAAATGTTAGCGAAATTCTTTTCATAACATATGCATGACAAAAATTGAAGAGCGTCCAGAGAAGTTACATCAAAACAGAAAAAATGTGGCTCATGAAACAAAAAAAATCATGTTTTCCAGCGAACATTATCGCAACTTTTTCCTTGTATAATTTCATTTCAAGTTATTTACTAATGCATCAAAATTGACTCCAAAAACGAGCATGAATCTCAATATTTGCACATTTCGTAGAGTCGGTTTGTTTCAAAAATGCCAAGTGCATGTCATGTCACGTACAGTCCAGGATTCTGTGGTTGGCCGTCGCAGTATGCGGATTTAGAATAATATTTTTTGTTTGATACTACGAATTAATTTTCCTTTTCCGTTTGTCACAAAAAAACCGCAATGTACTCGCTGTTTATGTGCCTAAATACACTATAAAATAAACGGACGGCGTTGTACTTTGGATTTGTAACACAGAACCGAGACATAAGCGAGGGTAAAATAGTTAAAATTGTTGTCTAGTTATGTGTATTTATAAATATTTTAAAAAGTTCGCTTTTAAAAGGATTTTATAAGGATTTAATTTTCTTGAAATCGCCATAATGCAAAGCATCCAGAA
This sequence comes from Byasa hedistus, assembly GCA_029286795.1. Lineage (NCBI taxonomy): Eukaryota > Metazoa > Arthropoda > Insecta > Lepidoptera > Papilionidae > Byasa > Byasa hedistus. The sequence goes on from JAGSMW010000008.1 coordinate 6,316,812, forward strand.
TTATTAAAGCAATAAAATCTTATTTTAAAGCAATAATATTTGTGCTTCATATTCATAGTGAGAAATTATCATTATATAGAAACTAATTTTGGATTTATTTAACTTTTTTAGATATAAAATGAAATGCCAGATAATTAAAAGTAGGGTTATTAGATTTAAGTTACTATAAGTTATATTTTCTCTGTTTTTTCAGTCATGTCCAATTCTCAATGCCAAAATTTAATAAAACTAAAAAAAATATGTATTAAATTCTTTGCTTCATCTATATGTCCATTGATTTTTCGGTAAACTGTTTCATCCATTATAGAGTAATGGCGTTTGACATAAAGATAAGCGAACCGGTTTTTTATATTCTGCAGACGTTGTATATGAAATAGGAAAGTTGTTAAACATAATTTTGATTATGAGTTTTTTGTCTCGTCTGTATTATAAGAGCACATATTTTTTAAAAAAACTACTAAGTCCATTCTCTTGCTTATATCATATAATCGAAAATGTATGATGTATAAAATCTTTCTGGAATTATGTTTTTTCAACTCAGTGTGCACCTGGCTTTACCGTGCCAAACCTATTCTTAGTTTCACACTTTATATTATTACACCTACACATAAACACTACACAAACATACCCCCAAATAATAAATAACTGTGAGCACTTGTTTACGTTAACGACAGTAATGAACTTCCGTTGTGCGATATTTAAACTTAGTATGCACAACGCTAATATGTGTTGTGACATCACTTATACTTTGCTATCCGCTGTGCGAAAGGAGAGTGGTGCACGCCATTTTCGGCACATAACCGTCACATGTTTATTCGTGTTATAATTCTATTAAAATTCGCAAACATAAATGATTATCTATCTGACCTTGACAGGGCTACTTTTTGTGATTCACTTGCATGTGACCCTGATGAATGTATTAGCAAGCTTTCTTCAAAAAATGGTAAGTACTTTACTGTTTTATCACAAAATATTCGCAGTATCAAAGCAAATTTTTCTGGTCTTTTAACTTTATTAGAAAGAATTAAATGCGCTTGTGACGTAATCGTTTTGTCTGAATGCTGGTTGTCGTGTAATCCAACTATTCCAGATCTAAGTGGATATAATTTTCATAAAAGTTTAAAAACTTACAATCAAAATGATGGTTTAGTAGTATATATAAAAACGACGTTATCGAATATTAGGATATGTGAACCAAATTTTTCAGAAGGAAACTGTCTTGTTATTACCAGGGATAATGACCTAGCTATTATAGCAGTATACAGGCCTTATGCGTTTACCGATGTATCAACTTTCTTGAATTCGTTAGATGTTGTTCTACAAAAATATAAATCGTTTAGTAACATAGCTCTTGTAGGCGATATTAACATTGACATTGCTGGTGGATGCCGAAGTACTCAGACAATAGATTACTTAGATCTCCTAGCCTATCATGGGCTTTTCATAGGACATACAATACCTACTCATGGTTCTACGTGCCTCGACCATACTGTTCTGCGTACGGTATTCCCTGCCAGAATTCTAATATTAGAAGTTACCATTACTGATCACTTTGCTGTTCTATTAGCTCTTCCAAAGGCCAAGAATAAACATGACTTACCACTTCAACCGGCTATTACAAGAGTTAATCATGCTAATCTTGCTAATGATTTACGTAAAATAGATTTTCAGCAGGTTTACAAAGAAAATGATCCCAATTTAGCCGCTAAATTAATTATAGAGCCTATTGTTAAAGCTTTGTCTGATAACATAAAAACCATAACATTATCCTGTAGACATAGGTCTCTTAAACCTTGGATTACACCTGGTTTATTAAAATGTATGCGTCATAGAGACAATTTACACAAAAAACTGAGGAAAAACGCTGCAAATGACATATTGATTACTACTTATAAAAGGTATCGTAACTTTTGCACCAACTTATTAAGGAGAGCTAAACGAGACTACGAAAAAAATGAATTTAAAAAAGCTGGAAAAAACTCAAAAAAACTTTGGAATGTTATAAAAACTGTCACCAATAGTGTGACTAGACAGAGCCCATCCGCAATGGATCTATTACAAACTAATTTACGTAAACAAGAATGTATAAATGATATTAACTCTTATTTTGTTAATATAGGGAAGAAACTTGCTGATAAAATACCCAAGAAACCTTATGCACATGCATTCCAAGTACCATCTGATTCTTTTGTGATGCTCGATACGGATGAACTAGAAGTTGTGGGTCTAATAAACTCTTTGAAAAACCATAGCGCGGTTGGGTGGGATGGCATGTCTTCTGAGCTTTTGAAAGAGCACAAGGATGTTTTTCGTTTCCCTTTAACATACTTGTGCAATCTCAGCCTTAACACAGGAGTTTTTCCAAACTTATTTAAAAAAGCAATTCTCTACCCTGTGTTTAAGTCTGGCGAACGTGATCGAGTTGTAAACTACAGACCTATATCAGTGTTAAGTGCGTTCTCAAAAATACTAGAAAAAATTATTAATACTAGATTAACCAAATTCTTAGAATTACGCGGACTCCTCTCACAGAATCAATTTGGCTTTAGAAGGAATTTATCCACCTCTGATGCTGTACATAACCTAGTAAATCATGTTGTAAATTGTTTGGATAGCGGACAAAAATGTATAGGCCTATTCCTTGATCTCACCAAAGCTTTTGATACGGTGTCAATACCTATATTAATTCAAAATTAGAATTATTGGGTGTGAGAGGAACTCCGCTATCATTGTTTCAAAGCTATTTATCAAATAGATCTCAATGTGTTAGAATTGGCCCTTACACAAGTTCAGAGTCGCGAATTGAATACGGAGTCCCGCAGGGAAGCGTGCTTGGTCCTAGTTTATTTCTGGTCTATATAAATGACTTATGCAACATGAACCTTGATGGCGGGTCTATTTTTTCTTACGCGGATGATACAGCACTTGTTTTTGCAGCAAAATCTTGGACAACTGCTTATTCTCTTGCTCAAACTGGTTTTGACGCCGTTAGAACTTGGCTCACCAACAATGTACTTACTCTAAATTTAAATAAAACCAAGCTAATTAATTTTTCGATGCGTAATGCGAAAGACCCAATATTTGACTCATTATTTATAACGGCCAATCAATCTTCTTGCACAGGCGAATACCCAACGCTAATCGAAAAGACGACTTTTACAAAATATCTTGGCATCATAATTTATTGTAATATTAACTTCAAAGTATATATTGAACATCTGTCAAATAGAGTACGCAAATTAATATATATTTTTAAACAATTACGGCATTCAGCTGATGATGAAGTTATTCGTATGGTTTACTTTGCGCTTTGCCAATCTATACTAAATTACTGCATTACTACATGGGGTGGAGCCGCAAAATCTCACCTTATCCAGGTTGAACGGGCACAAAGAGCTTTGGTTAAAGTATGTTACTTTAAACCACGCTTCTATCCCACTGATAAACTGTTCAATGAGGCTAATGTTTTAACAACGCGACAACTATTTGTACTTCACATCGTTCTTAAACAGCATTCGCTAGTAAAATATTACCCCGATGTTGCTCAACGTTACCGAATAAGTCCGCTTGAGTTTTTAAGATCCTCCTTCTCTCATAGGTTTTTTGGTTTCTTGGGACCTTACCTTTATAATAAGTTACATAAATTACTAAATATATATTCCCTAAACAATTTCAAATTAAAAAACGCAGTTCATAATTGGCTCCTTACACAGTCATATGCAGACACAGAAAAACTTCTGGAGATTATTGTCTAGTCATTTATGATAGCAATGTAATGCACTTATATTATCTCATTCTTAATCTATCATCAGGACCCCTACGCGTGTACGAACACACACACACACACACGCACAGACACACACACGCACGCGCTTATTGTTTAATAAACACTCACACACAATACACACACATTCACTACAATTGATTTATTACCTTATTTAAGTTATATATTACTGTTATTTGCACGAGAGTAGGAGACCTGGTGACCTGTAACACGGGTTTATTACCTATCACAGGCACCAGCGATCCACATCCATGTCTTAATATATGCATAGCTTAAGATTTTTACCTATTTTTTTGTAATGGTTTGTGGTGATAAATAAAAATCTATTTTTTTTTTTTATGCTTTGTTATATATTATGTGTTCATTAACAGAATGATAACCAAAAATGTAAATATGATTGTACTTATTATCTCTTTACTCACTCCAGTTTTTTTGTGCAACATTTAGCATTGACCTGAGCTTAGCTATTAAACATTGTATATATCTTCGATAATATAAAATAACAAAAAAGTAAAGAAGCATTTTGACTTTGTTTTAACTATTAACGATTGATTCCGTGCGGGCATTTGTTTACGCTAATGATTGATTGAAGCAATTTGGTAACGGGATATGCCCATAACAAATATGGAAGGAAATGAAAATATTAATCATTATTTGCTATAACATTGTGGTTATGCTATACGTAATCTAATACGAGTTAGAATAGTTTTGTGGAAATCGGATAAAACGGTTATAAATAATATTTTCATACGTTCTTTCTTTGTTGTTCAGATTAAAGATTTGAGTATTGGGTTTAGAAAATACCTACGTTTGATCATTTCTGTTGACAGTGAACAATTTATATTATTTTTAATAGGTATTTACGTTTACAATACGTAGAAAAAATATTAAGAATGTTCCAAAAATTATTTTTTTGATCTCAAACTGTATCAAGAAATTTTTTAACTTTGATTCTTACAAACAATGAAAATACTTTTCTTTATTATCACTTTGTAGTCATGAATTAATAAGAATACAGATTCTGTTAAGTGGTACACATAATTTGGAAGACCGTCTAAGTAAGTTACGGTGAAGCCTATTTCCGTAAAGTACTGTTTGGAAACATTAGTATTCCGGTTTGGAGGCTGCTGGGTTTCGAGACTTAACATCTTGTGCATTAAGGGGACGAACGTAATGTTGTGTGCAGTGTATATCATCCTAACTTGCTACTATAGTTATGAGAGGCAACACGTCCATCATAATAGAGAGCGAGAAACATTATCACGTGACGTTCAGGTTTCGTCGCTATGTCTGACATTTTCTTTGACAAAATAGAAATTTGAAAGAATTTAAGAATAGGAATGTCTTAAATAATAAGAGTCATAAGGCTACCGAGTGAACATATGATACGTGCGTTTCAACTGTAACCGGAGTTGGCCTGACAACACGATATCCGCCAAATATTATGTGAACAAGCAGTGAACGTCAAGGTCGGATTCGAGTTTCTTTTCAATTATTAAGTATACGAACTGGCAAGAGCATGATTAGTCGAGCATAAGAGAAACTATTGCGTCTATTTTCGACCAACGTGATTACAATAACTGTTTGCGATATGACGTATTGGCAAATACTAAAACTTTATTATGTTTATTCGTTAAAATGAGACGAAATGAGATAAAGCATGAATATACAGTATAAAGCAGCAATGTATTAGTTATATTAAGTTAATGGTAAGATGGACTTACTATGTTGGAAACAAAATAATAAGGAATGACAATAACAGTACAAAATAATGCTACATAAACGTACATTTTTTTTTCTATTTACAATGGGATAACATTTGATCTCTGTACACACCTGTAAATGATGTTAAATTATTTTAAATACGAAGATATACTACTTTTCTTCTGCAGGAAATAAGTGTTATGTGGGCTTTTATTATTAAAACTCAGTAATCGATCTCAGTGCTTTACGACAAGAATTATCTAACTAACCATTTAACATATTGCTCGATATTATGATCGTCACAATTTTTTTATGTCCGAACATATCATTAATTTATAAATGTTGCTGTATATTATCTAACTGTACATATTAATTAATAACATTGTCCCATTATAGCTCAATAAACTGTAAATAAGTAAATATATCTTTGACATTTGTTGTAAATATCAATAGCAATGTTCCATAATTGGAATTTTGCCCAAAGTTTTTATAAATGTTCGTATACAATTTAATCAACCAAATTATTTCTGTAGAATATTTATAATACACATTAATAATTTGACGTTCACCAAATTCTTTTTGGTGCACATATATAACGAAAGTCCGGTGTCTGAAGCAATTTTTAAACGCCCTTTTTCTTCTTTAAGCGCCCTCTCTTAACAGTAATAATTTATTTTATACACGAAGCATTAGCAAAATAATTTTTTTATACCTACAGATGGCGCTAGCAAAAAAAGCTCAATTTCATTGTTTATAAGCAATACATAAAAATAATTTAGTTTTTAATTTTTAATCTGTGAATTAAAACTATTCTTATATTTTAGTAAATAAGATGTCTTTGAAACGGCAGTAACAGTATTTGTTTACAATGTTATGAACGTTTTATTTAAAACAGATACTTTAAATTAATGTAATTGAAAATAGTATAACTAATTTAGTAAACTTATGGATAAAATTTATCTAGTATTATAATTTTTAATACTGCATTGTTTATTAAACCAGCGGAAAATGTACACGGGAGAACAAATCTGCCAATTAGGTTTTCCATTCACATCTCCACTGAAGTACTGAAATACGTGCACTAAAAGCAAATGTTAAATTATAGTTAGGCTACTGTGATTTAAGCTTTCACGAGAAGGATGTGGTTCGTTAAACTACTGGTTAATTAAACGGCACGATGTCTTCCATTACTCGGAGAGGTGTTAGGTTGTTTTTGTTGTGCAATATTTTTATTCGGAGTGTTAAACATTCCTTGATAAGAACGAGATTACTGTAAAATCCTTTCAAATGTTATATTGAACAGATTTTTTTTGCAATCTATTTTATTATTGTTTAAGTATTTCCGTTTCTGTTTACTGTCTTCCGTTCGAATAGACTTTACTTTGTATGCTTCAAGGCGCTATGTTTTAAATACAAGCAAGTGTCATTTACTAACTGATGACTGTCCTGCTATTTTTATAGTTTAGTTATATAAAAAAAAATTACTATTTTTTTGGTACACTGTCGCGCGAACTTTGTTACTTCTAAAACATTTTACATTTACGAACAAAATACATTTACAGAGGCATTGGTTCTAGTCTATATATGTATGGATATTAAAAATAATATTTGTTCAAACATTTTTGAAATATTAATAAATCGTTTGTCTTATGAGTTTGTTGTTTATTATTTATACTGCATTGTTTCCTAGTTATGTGTAGGACATATATGTCAGTAACGTTCAAACTAACAATTCTTATTTGTTACAGTGTTTATTTTAAACTTTCGGTAGATCGTACACAAAATGAAACGACTTTTCAAATGTGTAAGAGATATTGTTAGAGTTTTAAATAATGCTTTCTGCCACTTTTACGACCACAATAGATATTTCACGTACGTATATGTGTATATTGTATTTATTTTAACAAAACTAAAATAATTTGTATTTAATTTAGTATATTTATTAAAGAAATGTTTTCACACTGATGTTTAATCATTAGTAAAGATATTTTATAAAAAACACAATTAAAAATAAATGTTCCTTGTTTTTGTTTACAGTCAATTTGTCTTCGGTTATTGAGAGTAACATAATTTTTTTGGTTTCTGGTTACTGCGTTCTGGTTTATGGTTTCTGGTTTCTGGTTCTGCTTTCTGCTTTCTGCTTTCTGCTTTCTGCTTTCTGCTTTCTGCTTTCTGCTTTCTGGTTACTGGTTACTGGTTTCTGGTGTCTGGTTTCTGGTTTCTGGTTTCTGGTTCCTGGTTTCTGGTTACTGCTTTCTGCTTTCTGGTTTCTGGTTTCTGGTTACTGGTTACTGGTTACTGGTTTCTGGTGTCTGGTTTCTGGTTTCTGGTTTCTGGTTTCTGGTTTCTGGTTTCTGGTTTCTGGTTTCTGGTTTCTGGTTTCTGGTGTCTGGTTTCTGGTTTCTGGTTTCTGGTTTCTGGTTTCTGGTTTCTGGTTTCTGGTTCTGGTTTCTGGTTTCTGGTTTCTGGTTTCTGGTTTCTGGTTTCTGGTTTCTGGTTTCTGGTTTCTGGTTTCTGGTTTCTGGTTCCTGGTTCCTGGTTCCTGGTTCCTGGTTCCTGGTTTCTGGTTTCTGGTTTCTGGTTTCTGGTTTCTGGTTTCTGGTTTCTGGTTACTGGTTTCTGGTTACTGGTTACTGGTTACTGGTTACTGGTTACTGGTTACTGGTTACTGGTTACTGGTTACTGGTTACTGGTCACTGGTTACTGGTTACTGGTTACTGGTTACTGGTTTCTGGTTTCTGGTTTCTGGTTACTGGTTACTGGTTACTGGTTACTGGTTTCTGGTGTCTGGTTTCTGGTTTCTGGTTACTGGTTACTGGTTACTGGTTTCTGGTTACTGGTTACTGGTTACTGGTTACTGGTTACTGGTTACTGGTTTCTGGTTTCTGGTTACTGGTTACTGGTTACTGGTTACTGGTTTCTGGTTACTGGTTACTGGTTACTGGTTACTGGTTACTGGTTACTGGTTACTGGTTACTGGTTACTGGTTTCTGGTTACTGCTTTCTGCTTTCTGTTTTCTGCTTTCTGCTTTCTGCTTTCTGGTTACTGGTTACTGGTTTCTGGTGTCTGGTTTCTGGTTTCTGGTTTCTGGTTCCTGGTTTCTGGTTACTGGTTTCTGGTTTCTGGTTTCTGGTTTCTGGTTTCTGGTTACTGGTTTCTGGTTTCTGGTTTCTGGTTTCTGGTTTCTGGTTTCTGGTTACTGGTTTCTGGTTTCTGGTTTTAGGTTTCTGGTTTCTGGTTTCTGGTTTCTGGTTTCTGGTTTCTGGTTTCTGGTTTCTGGTTACTGGTTACTGGTTTCTGGTGTCTGGTTTCTGGTTTCTAGATTTCAGATGTCAGATGTCAGATTTCTGATTCAGTTTCAGTTTCAGATTAAAATTTTCCATTTTCCATTTTCCATTTTCCATTTTCCATTTTCCATTTTCCATTTTCCTTTTTCCTTTTTCCGTTTTCCATTTTCCATTTTCCGGTTTCCATCTTCCATTTTCTACTAAACTAAGCTTAAAATACTCGTAGTTTTTATATTTTATATTGATGACCAAAAGTATATCACCGACCTTAAAATTTTGCAAATATTTCAAGCTAATCAAACTAATTTGACAAATTCTTGTGGAGATTTTTACAATATTTTAAAAATGACAAAAATCTACTCAAACAAATTTACTCAAATAAAAAATATGTCAAAGAATTAAATATTATACATTTTTTTAAATTCATAAATTGTACTTATGTTAAAAGTAAAAAATGATTACGATATTATTACTCCTTCAGAGCTGTCCCGCTTTGTCCATCTAAAAATCTGGTCATCTTAATGGAAAAGCAAAATTGTTGTTTTTTCATATTCCAAGCCTTTTTTTATATTTCCTCACCTTTTAAACCTTCCCTGGACTTCCACGAATAATTCAAGACCACATTTAGCCAAATCTATCCAGCCGTTCTCAAAAAAAAAACTAATGCATTTAGAACTCTTTTTAAATAATTAATCCACATAACCATTTACGTTCATTTAAACATTTTAATGGTGCTGGCGTAGTATACGGTATTATTAGTTACCATATTTGCATTATTAGCATTGACTTAATTAGCATTAATTTAACCTTTGAAACAAATGTTTGTGTAAAATTATGATTATATTTTCATATAAAAAACTCTGGTTTATTTTCTTCTTTTCAAATAACAATTCTTTAAAAGTAAAAAAGAGGTACAAATACAGATTTGTTACTGATAAGTTTTTTTCGCTACATATATTTAAAAGGTTCAAATGTAAAGCAGTTCAATATAAAGATTTACCAGGTGGTAGGTCTCTGTTGCCAGAGACCGTCTGGGTGGGTACCACCGCAGCTCCTATTTCAACCACCAAACAGTAGTGTGCAATCATTACTGTGTTCCGGTTTGAAGGGCGCTGTAGCTAGTGTAATTACTGGGGTAACGAGACTTAACATCTTATGTCTCCGGCGACGAGCGCAATGTGGTGCAGTGTGTACCATCTTAACTAGCACCACGTTGTCATGGGCAAGCGTATCACTTACCATCAGGTGAACGTCTTGCTCGTCTCGTCGCTTAGTAGTATAAAAAAAAAAAGATAAAAAAATATGTGTATCGTTAGAGAAATGGAAAATAAAAATGGAAAATGCTTCTGAACTAAAAAGAATAAAGCTCGCAAAGTGACAATTGCTCGCTTTTGTGGACAGTGTGCGACGATTTATATTATTTTACGGTGGGGAATTAAAAAGCCCAAGGACTATAAGGAATGTGAAATCTACTAATTTTAACATTTATTCATTAGCAGATTTAGTTATCGTTGAAGGTTGAAGTGGTGATGTGTCAATTTGTTAATCCAGACGTAAATACAATAACACTCGAGGAGGCACAGGTTCGATCGCTGCTGAGCTTGAACTTCTAGTGAACTAATACATCACGAAAAAACGGTGATGTTTAAAAATCAAATAACTATCATATTGACATATGATATCCTTTAACATTTGCTAGGCTAGTAATTATAATATTATTTAATATGATTTTTGTAACAAAAGATAGGTTTATAACCGATACTTCTACATTTTTTTTATAAACTTAGCCTCATTTTCACATGATGTTGAGTAACACTGAGGACGTGAATGTTAAAGCGCGGTCGACCAGAGTACTATGGCCCTCGTCAACACGAGTTGGATCACAATACTGTTATAACAGCTTCACAATATTGGAGTAGCAGCTAGCCAAGCAGATTTAAAAAAACCCAATAAAACATCAAAGTACTAAGGAAAACCGCTAGCGGCTGCGGCACAGAAGCATTCCAATATTACTTTTAATTTTAACAAATATGAAATCATCAGGAAATAATTAAATTTTCGCATGAATGTTTCGCTTGGAAGAAACTTCAAACGGTACCGAAAAAGTAGCGTGCATGCGGCAAAGGGGTGTTATTGGTTCGAAGCAATATCGAGCATACAGTACAAAAAAGCGATTCTTGTGGCCTGCTCTTCCATAAAATAGTTCAGTGTTTTGTTCAAGAGAACACAGAGCAACTGCGATAAAAAAACTTGTATTTTGTATTTGTTTCTTTTTAAGAATCCTTTACTGTACTAATACTTAATACATTGCTGCTTGTTCTCAAACATCGGTGAAGTCGTAGTAGGTACCAACGCGTGGCCTATTTCTTACGAAAAACAATGATCATTGAATTCTTAAAAATGTATTTCTTAGCAGAGTTTAACCAAGCGCAACAAAATCGAATTTAATAGACAGATAACGTTAAGTCGAAGATGTAGCAAAAATGCGACGTTATGTGTGTTACGAGCATAACGACGTTTAAAATCAAAATGGTTTTAAGTTGTTTTTAAAACTGTTATATACAAACAAAAAATTAAACATGAACATCAAGTTTAGTAGTAATTATTTCATAATTAACTTATTGTTTTGTTCTATGACAAATTATTTAAATTTATTGAATTTTAAAGGCCAGTTTAAAAACTTGCAACCGCAGCTACACATTGCAAACCAAATTTTACACTAAAGTGAGGTGACAGAAACGCTTTCTGAAACTGTGTTATTGGTCAATGTGGTAATCGGTAAATAGTAAAATAAATGTTCAAACTGAATGAAGAATATATACATGTATACGGTAGAAAATAGTTTTAATATTAAAGTTTTTTTGCCATAACAGAATTTTAGAACTAATTTTATTCTTTCGACATTTGTGTATCCGACTTTATGAAAATAACTTATAGAAACATACTCTCTTCTTCATCATACACTCTTACTCATTTACTTACTTACATACTTATTCATTTAATGATTTATTTATTTATTGTAGGTCGTTTGTAATCTATTGTAATTTATGTAATTGCCGAGTGTCTTTCTAAAAGTGGGATTACAGACAGACGAAAGTTGTTTAAATAAATCCTTCCTAAAGTACAAAGAGCATAATAATTTGGCAAAATTTTAAATCTCTTTGACAATTTTTGAAAAACACATTAAATAGCCGAAAAAGGCAGCCGACTTGATTTTCTCTCAATAAATATTTTTCTCAATCATTAAAACATCCCGACTTTCCAATCCAAAAATCAAGAGACGTTAAATTCAGTGGCTCTATGTACAAAATAAATAATCAAAAAAAATCTGTAAAATATTAACTGATACACAGGTATTCACTTTATTATAACCAAGAATTAATAATAATAACTCATAGTACCAATAGTAATAACCAATTAAGAATCAACTTATTAGTTCTTGGAAGATCTCAGAAATATTTGACTAAAACATTTTTAAGTATACATACTGTTGAAATATTAATAATTGTTTAACAAAATAAAATATTTAATTGTATATGTATAATAATAAGGCTATAAATAAAGAGAGCCCGTTAAAACATCAGAGAATGCTGGGAGTGACGCTTGCAAAGTATGATAATGAATTGGCACTGAGCCACGCTGGTGACGTATTCGCCAAGGTTAGTGAAACTTCGCCCGATTAAAAGTATTGCAAAGATAAACAAACATAAAAATACATTGCATATATTTTAAAATTTTAACTCATCTGTTGTTTGAACCTTATTAACGAAACGTTTTCGGTTATATCGCTTTCCGCTCACTCATGATGATAGAGACTCGTCATAATCCGACTCATAAGTCGGTTGGTATGTTTTCTAATACAGCACATTTCATAAATAAAATTGTCTGGCTCTTTTAACATAAACAACATACTAACTAGTTTTTTTTACATCAGTCAATAAGGAAATAATCACAGCTAAATACTATTTAATAACTGTTCATAAAATTTTGGTTAAACAATTTACAAGTAAGTATGCTTGTGATTTTAGACAATAATCAATTTTCAGAATGCAACGTAATTTTGTTGGGCAGTATTAGAAATAGTTATAAAAATCGATAGAAGATAGAAGTCCTACCCAATTACAAAATATACAAGTAAATTCATGAAGAAGTATGAATGTATATCTATAATATTAATAAACAGATCGAACCAAAGTAATAAAAATACATTTTAATTGTATGACAGTAGTCAATTATTAAATAACTGTTCAGTTATAATTCAGTTAATAGGATCAGTTTACTGCAGAAATAGTGAAATGAAATTTAATATTTAAAGGAATTTCATAACTTGGTTTACGTAACAAATAATAGTTGATGCACGACAAGTAGTTGGTTAACTGCACAGGACTGCGTCGGCTAAGTTGGCAACGACTTGCCTCTAACTTTTGTCTTTTGAGAGTACCTCGAATGAGCTATTTTATTTTTAAACAAAATCTATATCAATAAGAGAAGGCGATTATAAATCACTTAAACTGATTATTAGCATATCGAGGAATAATAACGCTACATTCTCTATATTAGTCTTATAAAGTTGTCTACATGTGTCTTGTTTCTCAGGAAATTATTTTGCGCACGTGTAAACTCAAGTGAACCGTATACCTCCATTATTATGAGGAAATAAATAAGGATACGAGTGTCACTAAAAATCTAATGACAACGGTTTCACATAAAGTAATCACAATTTGCAACAAAAAAAATATTAGAAAAAATTATTATACGTCAAGTTGTACGTAAACCGTTTCTAACCTAAGTAATTATCTTATTTTACATATACCATGAAAACAATATTTTTGTAGAAAAGGAAAGCAGACGTAGTTTACAGTACAATATATCTATATAGTCAGTGTAGACGAAATGCATGCACGACATTTTATTTTAAATATGTAGGAAGAAGTAAAATGGTTAATTTCTTTTCCGAACACCCGTAGATCTCTGTTGCTGGTACTTACAGCTTACACTACTATGTTCACTTTAAAGTCGAATACTTTAAAAAAACTAGGCTTGTACTTTACATTAGCGAAAGAAATTTACTACTTTGTAAACATACTACTAAATGAACGAGCAAGATTCACACGTTAAATTGTATAATTAAATTCTTCAAAATTATTACGATTCCATAAAAAGATTGTATTTACAAATATATTGTGCTTTGAAATTGCTTACAACTGAAATAACATTTTCAATCGGTTTTGCAGTTTCCTACCCCGCTTTAAGATATATATTTGTTCCCTCTATTTCAATAATGATTGGACAGGGTCAGTCTGAACGGAATTCGAGCGACCAATCTCAAAGGATTTGTTAACCTTTGCGTAGTTCGGTAGTTAACATACATGTACTAAATGACTCCTACTGCATAGTACCATTTATCGAATGTCGGCGTACATTGCATAACCAGTGGCGTGGTTATAAGGTAAATGTATAAAAGTTAAAGTGGTACGTGAATTCTGCATCCTTTTTATTGTGTCAAGATATTGTGTTACTTATAATTACATAGTATTTTTATATTTTAATTGCTATCATTGATTTATTAAGTTTATAGCAGTTTTTCAGTGTCACCGTCTTTGGCAGAAACTAAATAATTTCGATGTTATTTAAATTAACCTGTCTTACTGTAAAAAAAAATTATCTAGTTTTTCGTGCGTAGTATTTCAATTATTTCAGATTCTCCTGCTCCCCTTTATTGTCTATCACGGTAGATGCGGGATGACATGGGATGGATTCCAACTGATATACTCTCTGCAATGTCAATATAAGTTAAATTAACTACGTATACGTATTTCCTTTCTCATCGTTCCAGTTTTAATGTTGTTATCGATTTTATTACATATTGGTTAGCCTTCAAATAGTAAGATGAATTTTATTGAAAATATCTGTGTACCATAAAACTGGTTGCTACGTTGATGATTACTTTCTATACCTACTATATGGTTAAAATCGTATATCATACTAATGGATCACGTCCGGCACGAGTCTATGGACCAGTATTTCACAATTTGAGTGAGTCCTGCTGAGTAGATAAATGGTTCATGATACCGTAATAAATGATTTATAACAAAAAAGGGAATAAAAACCGTTTATTTTCCAGATAAGAATTAAAAAGTATTGCGTTTAACATAAGGCGACGCGGATGCTATCCAGAATTGTGTAAACATTGTAATTAGCGTTTAGTTATTATAAGAGCATCATTTACCTTGCATCCTCGTGGTTTCATCTTACACGACTTTCAATGATGATAAAATTAACTTAATAATTTCATCAATAAAATGCGAATAAAAGTCACTTATAGGCCAAGGAATCCGTACCTAATACACAGGAGGAATTAAAAATTTATACAAAATAGTCTTCGAAACGATATTTTATATTATTGCGAACCATCAAAGTCGATTTTTGTAGCTTTTGGATTAAATTATGAATAATAAAACTTATTTTATTGTATTAGCTTCATAAGTAATGACAGAAACATATTATAAAACTTTATAGCAATGAAACTTAAAGTGATATACAGAAATGGTAAAGTTTTAGAAATCCGAACGCCAGCATTCTTCTATTAAAGTTTTAATAACCTTGGCGCTTAGATGGCTGTGGCCGTCTGCCAATACATCATTTTTTTCCTATCTTTTAGCCAACTTTCAATTCTCAAGACGGAGGGGTTATGTTTTGTCAGTGAGTTTGTGTTATTGAATCACATTCTTTGCATTTCCACAGTCTTTCATTCAGAATCGATAAAGATATTTGAAATGAGGCGCCATATAATTAACACACGATGATATACAAAATTAAAATTTAGTATCTTTCATTATAAAAATTTGTTTCATATGTGGTTAAAGGAAATTTTAATTTTTGATCATATGTTGTAGATCCAAATCATCTAAAAAATTATGTAATTTTACTGATGTAACATGAGGATTGTTTTTGGTTACTAACTTTTGTTCGTTAGTTCATTTAGATTTAAAACTACGAAATCTGTATTAGAAATTAAAAAAGAATATTAATTCTATAAAAATAAAGGCGTTTTACGTTACACTGTACAAATCAAATCAAATCAAATCAAATCAAATCATTTATTTGCTAGAATGTGGTAACAAATATGATGGTTTATAATAAAAAAATAAGCGCACATTCTACTTAATACTAAGCATGCAAATCTTTACAATTATTTATTTAATTAACACTACCGGTACATATATACACACTGGAAGACAACTAAATACAATATGCATAAAACAAACTAGTGTATATTAGCATCATTTAAAAAATCAGTTACTGTGTAATACATTTTGTTTCGGAGCCAATTCGTTAAATTAATTTTAAATTTTGATGTAGGCAATGTTTTAAATTCTTTTGGTAAGCTGTTATAGAGTGTAATGGCCATGACATAGGCATTGCGCCTGAACATTTCTAATGTACACTTCGGATAAAAAAGTTTATTTGGGTATCGAGATGGTCTCGTTTTCCCTTCTGTACTCAAACTAAAGTATGAAGGATATTTTTTTACAAATAGGCTTATTTCTCTAATGTACAATGACGGCAGCGGCAATATACGTGAAATTTTAAATAATGGTCGACAACTATCAAATGGCCTTACGCCATAAATAGCACGTATGCATTTCTTTTGTATTTTAAAAACTTTTCCGATATCGACAGAGTTGCCCCAGATTATTATTCCATACGCAAGATGGTCGTGCGGTATTACTATAACAAATTGATTATAAATCAATATAAATAGTTTAGGTACTTACCATCGACGTAAATAACATAGTTCACTCATGAGAAAAGGTTTTTTGTGGAATACACATAAACATATATTTACTGGGCAATGGTTTGTATTTGAACAAAAGTTGTAATAAAGTATATTCTTTTCCGATCAAAAGTTGTTCTAAATTCTATTTCTATTGGTTTAAATTTTTTGCATTACCAAGTAAAACTAGTACAACCTTAGAGAAATGATATAGGTAACGCGAAGTTGACCTCAAAAAATATAAATGACGAAAACTTTAGCTCTAAGAAAAGGAAGACCATAGAAAATAATAATTTTACACATTCCAACAGTGGGTGTCTGTTGGCAGATAATGATAGTGATTTATTAGATTTTAAGCTTCGTAGCATTTTGATGTATCTTTCCTTATTACGGCACTAACTTCTAGATATATTTAAACGTAAGATTAGGTCTAGACCTATACTAGGTAATATGTAAGAGTACAAAAATTCATGCCGATAAATTCAATATAATAGATACAGAGTAACAGAGTTTTTTTTGCTTTTGTTGAAACCGAGTTTTGTTTAGTGTGTCTTTATCGATTTTATGTGGAAAAAATACTTTTACAATAACACTATTGTGTTATGAAAATGTTGGCTCCGTTATAAATAATGTCGTCATCGTGATACTCCGAAAACAAGAAATTTATATGAAACTTATACTAAATCGTTGAAATTTTAATTACGTGGAACATAGTTCACTTGATAATTCATCAAAAACTTTATGTACATAACATAAAGTTCATATTTAAGTTGCAATAGAATAAAAAATGATGTATTTTATGAAATAGGTATTAAAGTAAGTAGTACAATAATTTTTCACCGCTTTTATTTCTAATTTTAGATTCAATGAAGCGATTACCAGTTTAAGAATACTAAGACAAAAACAGTATAATTTTTTTCTGTTTTATTTAAGTTGCTGTTTCGTAATAAGAGAAAACTTCACAATAAGGAGAAATCAAGGTATGAGTATAAATAACCATTACTTAGGTTTTGCTGTTTCTATTATTCAGAATAGGATTGTACAGGACTAGAATCATTGCCACGAGTAATGTACGTAAAATATACGTAGATTATTAAAACTTTTAGTATTAATTAAAAGATATGTTTGTTTACATAACTTTTAATCACGTTGCTGTGTTTCTGTGGCAATCCTCAATTTTTCAGCTTCTGTTTATTCACTAACGAGCACACAATCTGCAAACTTTTACTTTACACACAGAACAAGGCCTATTCCCTTCGGCAGCCTTCATACCGACAAAAGTTATTATATGAACGTACTATTTTTCAAAGGCTTCTCAACGGGTTTTTGTTTTTCTTTAATGTTTGCTTTTACTTAAAAGATAAAAAGTTACACTGAAATATTGCTAATTAATAACACTATGGAAGTTTTCAACGAATTTTTGTCAAGTGCTTTCTCATTTTTAATTGTTTTTTGGTTATCTCAATAAAAATTAAAAAAGCAACGTTTTGAATAGGGACAAACATGATAAATGATTTTTGATAGAAATTCGATGTAATTTTTGTAAAACTTGGTTACTGGTTTAATACGTCATTACTAGTTATTTAATACATATTAAATGCATTTAACATTTAAATTTACATTAATAGCAATGCTGCAATTGATATTTAATTTAATTATAATTCTCTTGATAATGCTATTCTGAGACAACAACCTTGCATAAGTATTCTAAAGTTGCAGAATTTAAAAATTACACCCATTGTGCTAAAAATATTCTATTTCTGATTACTTTAAGATAGTATTAGTTACGACTATCGTTATATATAGATAAAATAATATTACATTTAAAACTTAAAAGAAGATATTTTTAATAATTCACAAACAGATTTGATGAGACTACGAGAAATTTTTAGATATTTTCATATCATCTCTATTTGTTGCCATTTATAAAATCACTAGTGATGTTTTAACAAAAAATTTAAAACTTTAAATAAAAAGTAAAATATAAAGTATAAGTTCCTTCAAAATGTCGTAAAAATCCATTTCCTCTTTTACTGTGTAAAACGGAGTGGGTTATCTATCTGAATCAAAAGGAGAGTTCTTTAATGAGATTGTGGCCTGCATAGCCAAATAAGCAGTGAGTAGTAGTTTCAACGAGTTCAGAGAGGAGACGAGTCTTTTTACATTAACAGGCGGTGGTTTGAGTACGTGGTCGGTTTAGAATTAAAAAGCTAGTAGATTTTTGGATTCGAGTCGGTAACAATGCTTTTTGTCGAAAAAAAACAATGATGATGAAAAGAAAAAGAAATATATTTGATTATTCAACAATTATGGCTATTTGTCATACGTACTAAGATACAACATAAAAAATCAATAAAATGGACTGCCGTGCAACAAGTTATGCAATGTCATATGTATAATTTGGAAAAACTTATTCTTCTTGTAGGGAAAAAATATAGGCTTTTGCGAAATTTTAATAGTTATGTTACTTTAGCAATAAATGACACAGCCATTAACGTAAATACAATGGAGTGATAAGACGGCCAAGCTGTTCACCTCATAGTGTACGACACGCATGCCCATAAATGATGTTCACACAGTAACATATTGCGCTTGAATCCTTGAGGCGTAGATTTTATTACCCTGGGTAATTTCACAAGGTAAAGCGACATTTTTCAGACTGGAGAACAGTAATGTTTGCACACTGTTGATACAAGGACCAAATAAAT
Source organism: Byasa hedistus (assembly GCA_029286795.1). Taxonomy (NCBI): domain Eukaryota; kingdom Metazoa; phylum Arthropoda; class Insecta; order Lepidoptera; family Papilionidae; genus Byasa; species Byasa hedistus. The sequence goes on from JAGSMW010000008.1 coordinate 6,336,073, forward strand.
ACATGTATTAATTTAGCAGGTCTTTAAGTATTTATAATTCAATTTCTTTACATATATGTGTATTTTTTTTTATGTAACCGAAATGTTAATGTAATATTTTAAATAACGTTATTTGAATTCACTATAATGGATTACGTGCTTGTCAAAAAGTGCTAGCGTATCATAAAATTTTGTTAGGTTAGACAAAATGACATCTTCATATTAGTTATTCAAGGCTGTGCCGTTAAATTAAATTAAGGTAATGCTTATTTTGTGTTTAGCTTTTTGTGATTTTGTTTGTGTGAAAATGTATAATACACTCTTGCCTCATACGTTCTTTCCATTTTAATAATAAAAGCTTTTAATTCTACTAACATAACCAATGTAATTACATTTATCTATTTATCTAGAAAATTTCATGTATTTAGTTTACATTGTAGAAATACCATTCAGATTTGTTAAAATTTTACACTTTAAGAAGAAGAAATATTCTATCGCAGTGCTACGTTGGAAAGTTAATAAAAATTTGATTTACTCACATTAATAATTACCAGGCGGACGCTCTTTGTGGAAATCCGATAAATACGAGTAGTTCTGGTTCAAAAATGCGAACTGTGAGTTTAACTTTATGGTTCAAGCCCAGCCTATAGATGTTTATGAACTATTTTTAGCGCTTTCTTCAGGGGTAAATAAAATAAAAAAGTTATGGCATTCAGGTCAAGTCATTCATTAAGTACCCTTAGTTGTGTTAGCTAAGTAAAAATTGGCAGCGGGCCCATTTTAGTGACGCTATTCAACTTTGGTAAATTAATCAATGTGGATAGTTTTAAAATGCTTCATTCTGTTAGCATTGTCTATAGTTATAAATTAAATTTGTTGTACGTACATTTACATGCATTTATTATAATTTGATTTAGGTGTGATTTATGTTATGACGAACGCCATAATATTTAGAGCCTACTGAAAAATGAATTACGGTAATTATTAGATTTGTTTTAACTACTAATAAAACACGTATTACACCACTTACCTAATTTGAAGCCTAGACGTAATGAGATGACATCCTTTCTGTTCTCTTCTCTTTTAAACATATTTGTCTCTTTCACACTATACGACACGTCTGAAGGGCAAGTGGGAGGGGAGAAGGGCGCGTCGCTTGCGCACAAATCGCTCATTGGAGTCCTTTCCTTCGCGTAGTACGGCATTCTTCTGTGCAAATCGTCACCTGAAAAACCGTTCGTCTAATTTCCTTTATTTAACCAATTAAACTCACAAATTCTTTTATATACTATACACGGTTAATCGTTCTTTTTTTAATTCAAAATATTAAATAGTTTAGATTATTTTGTAAAACCCATAACTAATTCCGAAATCGTAAAAGTGTTCGTCGCGAAGTCAAAAACAACGCGGGGTATTTAATTCGTCGAAACGTGGTAGAGTAATTTCTAGCTGAAGACTATTTTGCGTATTTATCTGTTCACCGAGCCTGAAGAAGAAAAAAAGAAAAGGGACTTGTCGTAGAAGAAAATCTCATAGGCCACAGCGCGCCGAAATTTTATGAAAATTAGAGAGGTGAGTGGCTTATGTATTCAGATACATGATTGTAATAACCAGCTTAAATATGATACTGACAAGAAAATATTACAACTACACCCTAACGATGGGGATGTAAAGAAACTGTATCACTCAATGGTTTCAGGCTTAATGAAGGCATATCACCCACTGTTCGTAATCACTCACTTCCTAAAACAGTAGTTAACTTTTTAGATAAGCTTAATACTCTACAAGGATTTAAGACAATTAGTCATGTTTGTTACGCCGATGAACAATGTTTTTTTAATACCACCCGTTAGGTACCCCATGTTTAGTTGAACTCGGTACTAATAACAAAATAAGCTATAATAAGAAACATCTATTCAAATATAAATTCAATCTGAAAGAGTTCACACTTCGTACACTGACCAAACACGAATGTCGCGAGACTTAGTCATCTGTCTTTTATAGCGAAACGATGTTATGTCATACCCTCCCTTTTTCATTTTAGTTTTTTAAAAAGCCGATACAGCTAATATTTTACTTACAAAATGTTGAGTCCATTTAAGTTTACAACATATTATTTTTAAATAAACGAACTATTTATATTAAGCTAAGCTTCTCTACAAAGAAAAAAAAATCTGCCTAATTGATGTTATTGGGTATAACCTGTGAAACTTTCGAAGTTTCTAAGACACAAATTCCAATAGTTCCTAACTTTGAAAGAAATGCTGATAACGCTTAGTCATACGTCAAACCCCACCATAAATAAAATGAATATTAGAAAGTGAAAAGTCAGGGATTGCAGATATGTTTTAGTTGAAACAAATAATATTTACTGAAGTAAAGATTTTTATATATCAAAACAGAAATCTCAAAGGATTGACTTTTCTAAAAATGTTGACGGTATTTTTATTGAATAAACATTTTTTCGGGTAACTGGATGGCAAGTAATCTCCTCTTTACAGTTATGTTTATTACCTACGGGGAGGTCTCTAACTCCGAGGATTAATCAAGATTAAAAAGAATGTAGCTCTGTTCTTCCTTGTAACAGGTAAATTCTTTGATTATAAAGTAGATAGCCACAACATAAAGTTTTAAAAAAAGTTTTTCGAATATGTTGTCGTTATGATTTCTTGTATTTACGCAAGTACAACAAATTTATTAAAACTAAATTTTACGGAGTCCCCGGTCGAAATGACGGGACTACAAAATAATTTGAACAAACGCGATAAAACCCGTAAGATTTAGTTATTAATAAATGTTGACACATTTAAATGTTTAACTGCTGAGCAAATTAAAATAATCTTAACCCTTATGAATGAAACGATTCTTCTTCGAAATCTTAACAGATGTTAATAAAGTCCACATTAAAATTCATTCATTTAACATATGAAATGAATGTTATTCATACGAATTTAAACATCATTTTTTTTAAGTATTTAAACGTCTAAAATTTAATTATATTTTCATAAATCGTAGCTGCCTGAACATATGTATAAAGATATTTTTTGGAAAAGCGCCTTTATTTAATTTCTTTTTTAAAATGTTTATAAAAACTATTTAAAAATTGTTCTGATATATAACATAATATTACTGAACCACAATATACTTTAAACGTTCCAGTTTTTATCTCTAAAACCATATCATGTCTTTCACTCTTAATAGAGTAATCAATAATAATAAATCTTAATTTAAACTTCAGAACTAAATTCATGATAGTTAATATATATTAATTATATTCCACTCTACGTAAATGGTATGAGATACGAAGTATACTACTTTTTATAACAGTAAGTCAAAAGTGGCTGGAAGAACGTAAATATGTTTGCGTTATTTTTAAACAATTCAATGACGTTATATTTATTTTTGGTATTTGGTATAGTGCAACTCATTTATTAATATTTAAATAATACGACCGTCAAAAAATCGAAATACTTCTTCTCATTTTAGAGCCCTTTACATTTCGTATTAAATAATACTGGGTGGTCTAAGGACCACTTATGTATGAGACCACTAATACCTAAATGATGAATAGTTAGAAGTGACAACACATTAGTGAAATACTACATCTAATAGACAAGCAATTTTATATAGCATTAAAATTACGATAATGGTAAATGTATATAAAATCGAAAGGGGTTTTTATTGGTAATGAGAAAACAACTTCCGTTGAATATTCAAACAACTCTACAGGTTTACAGGAAAATTTTAATACATAAACATTTCATAACATAATTCATTCATTTTGCAAAAGTCAATGATGTTGTTACTAATAAATAAACTTCAGGTTTGGTTTTTTACAACATTGCCGGATCTGTTCGATGTTATTATCTTTAATTTCTTAGCTTTTGTATTTTCGCTAACAAGCGCACAATGTACAAACTTTGGCGTCGTATATAGTACATAATAACGCCTGTTGCCCTTTGGCGGATTTCCTGCCGAAACTTCTCGTGTGTATAAAAAACTTATAAAACCTTCATTCAAGATTGTTTATATTTTCATTTCTTTCATAATTTTTCCGATGAGAAAACCTTTATGCATGTGTAAATTGTAATGCGTTAAAAGCGCAGTCGTTTGTGAAATTACTAGGCGAACGAGACACATAGGGTGCTAGGCGCTTTGAAAGAAGGTACTAAAATATTTTTATGAGTAATTACCAAGTTATATATGATAATATACTGATACCTTAAACCTCGTATATAAAATATACATACATACGAGTACAATACATCTAATATGTAATGGGCGTAGGTAGTAAAAATATAAATATGTATTATATAAATCATACTTCGAAATCAACTGGATTAACCCTGGTGTACTTCGTAAAGTACATGGAAATTTCGCTTGAGATATGGTAACTTTTGTTGGCGATGAAGTAAGTTATTATGGCAAAACCGCTAGGAGTGTAAATAAAGTGGATTTGTGATATATTTCGTTGTTTAGCTTATAAACATATTTTTGGATTAGATTACGTAGGGTAACTGTTACAGTAGTACAGTAGTTATTTTTTTAATCTTTTTATTTTTTCACTTGTGTATGATTATTAATTCTAATGTTGTCCTTATAAAAATTAACAATTACGTACACATTATTTTCAAGTCAAAAGATACAAATGATGAATTCTTTTAATTTTTTTGGAGAATTAATTAAAAGTTTAAGATTTCTTGGTGCGCTAGGTTTTGCCTTATAATGAGAGAGAGAGAGAGAGAAATGAGATTTCCAAGAGAATCTTTGACAATACTCTAACAATAATCTGTCAGCATAGCAAACTATCATCTTCTTTGAAACCGCTCTCCGATCGCAGCTACATCTCAATGAATACGTTCCTCGTGTTTATCATTAAAAGAGTCCACATTTTTGTAAAAAAGTCTATATGTGATTGAAGGTAATGAAACTTTGATGACATAGCAATCTATTGTTGAAAGCAGCAATCAAATTGTTGAAAGTTCTATTCCTCGTGATAGATATCAAAATAAAATACCTGCGGAATTTATTGTTATTCAACCTCAATACGGAACGGTATGAACCATTTCATGTAGTTTTTTAGTGTTATTTAATGTAGTAAGAAAACGTTAACTCTTATTCAATTAAAATTAATACAGCGCATATTTCATTTGTAGACATACAAAAAGAATTATTGAAAATATTTACTGTAAATGCGAAATAATAATACTTCGTATTTATTATTAACTGTATATGTGCACTATCGGAACATTTTACTATATTTTCTTTTATAGTATGTTTATTATACGTTTTAAATTATAATATGATAAGAGTAATAAATGAATAAGCTTTACACAAGATGGAATCAACAATAGTATTTACATTCTTTGTTTTTATGTTTTTCACGTTTACAATATCCAATTTATCTCATCGCATTACGGCGGTGGAGCATAAATACGACGTCTGTACAGGTGGTACGTTTCGTTTCATGCAATGTTGATAAACTCACGCTTTTGATCGCACATGTGCGAGTAAATGGTAATTTAAATACAAATAGCATTGGATGTGCTTATTCTGTTTAAAGGAAAAATATAAGTAAGCTATTTTATTTCTTGAAAGCATTCATCCATTTGTCAATATTTTTTTTAATAAAATTCTAGTATTATCATTCAAACCATAACTTTTACAGTAACCTTTCACTTAGGCCAAAAAAATATAAATTTGTACATTAATTCTGATTCTAAAGTCAAGAGAGTAAGAAACTAGAATATACTCTTAAACAAGTTGTAAAAAAACGCGACATTGGTAAACTAATAAATCGAAATATTAGTACAAAAGTATATTTGGATGTTGGTGATAAGAATTTCTTTCTTCTAACAATTTCACTCATTTGTCGGTTTTTTTGAAGACAGTGTCACAATAATATCTGTGTTTGTCATAAGTCGAATGTGGGAAATATGTATAAAGAGATTGGCCACACGAGTGATATGAGCTCTGCAAGAATACATTCTTATCGGATTTATTTCTAGAGAGCAAGTTACTCTACATTGTAGACGGAGAACTAATGCGTCGTGACTTGACTGAAAACGTATAAATCTGGAACTCGGACCGTTCTCAAAGTAATACTATGTTAAAGATTAATCAAGTCGTCATAATTATTTTTAAACCTATTACTTTTTCTCTATACGTTTTTAGTAACGTATAAATATAAGCATAAATTAAGAGTACCCGTAGAGATAACGCAGTGTTAGATAAAAAGTTGATTAACGTTTCGCAGCTAGTTGGCTGTACTTGGATTTACAAGGCCCCTAAAGTATATTGTTAAAGGCGTCTCGTAGAACGGGAGATACGAGTGTGTCGAGGCCGGGTATCCGCGAATCGGGCGGCCTCGTGGCGGACTCCGGGTGACGTCAAGCGACTCCGGGCGCGGACGAGGGTCTACGCATGCGCCCCTCCGTACCTCCGTACCTCCGCCAGCAGCCCCTCAGACCCGCGCCCGCCTCCGCTCTGGCGACAGGGAGACCTCCGCATGCTCGCCTGCGCGCCACAACTTTCACCTACCCGCGTCGAAGAAAAACCACAGAGGTTCACAACTTTCGCAGTTTCAGTGCGTGACTCCGAAACATGGACAAAGAATTATGAACGATTAAAGTGATTAATTTTGAATAAAACTGATGCTGCTATAAATGAAGGTAAGATATATTTTTGTGCAATTTATTTTCATAACAGTAAGCCGTTTGAACAAATATAAGTTTTTGCGTCTATATCCAATAAACGCGCAATTAGCTGATGAAATGTGTGCTGGAGTTTATATTTCACGGAAGTTTATTTGATCCAACAATCGAATTTACCAGTGAGCTGATTTCTTGCAAATTTAGGTAATGTTATATCATTGAAATTTATTATGCATGACTTTATTTTGTATTATATGATATTTTTAGTTACTAATAACTTCTGAAAAATTAGGATGGGTTTAATAGATCTATTGGGAGATTATTATAAGAAAAAAGTTAACGCCGTTGAATTCCTTTTCCTTTTTTGGAAAATGTCAAAGATATTAAAACTGTTAGAAAAACCTGTAATTTTCAATTACCTCACAGTTGATTTGTAGACTAGAAGTAATAATTATATTCGAGATTATAGTACTCGTTAAGATTAAACATAGCATATTTTTTTTAATTTAATAAAAAATATCTCAAAGATGATTTTAGAAGACTATCTAGTTGTCTAATTTCAGGGTAAAATAGCTTTAATTCCCGGCAATTTGCGGTCTCTACGTCGTAAAACTGTTCAACGTTTTGACAATTACATAATTACTGAACAAGGAAAATTGTATCGCCAAATGTTCGGAAGGTTTATTCTTATCTCTATTATACTACTTTATTTAAAATGTCTACTTATTTATTCGTAATAGCTACATTTTATATCCCGAAAATTTGTCTTAAGGCATTATAAGTACTTGATTACAAAATTGATATAGTGAAAGGAAAAAGTCAAAAAATATTTTATGCTAACCATAATATTGAAAAATTTGGAGATATTTTTTTTTTTAAATATACATGACGGTATAATGTATTTAACTTAACTGTTATATAATCATGATATAATAAAAATGAAGATTAAAGTTTGAGTTTATTCAGAAAATTTTTAGTTTTTTTTGTTTTGTTACTGATAGTTTAAGATACTGAAAAAAGGTGGAACATATTCCATACTTTTAGCGATAATTTAATATTTATAAATTTCAAAATACGTTCTACGGCTTCAAGGAGAAGTGATAGTAAGAAAAGGTACGAGAAGGAGAACTGTTGGGTAGACTGTACCGTAGTCTCTAATAGATTTAATTAGTAAAAACATAAACATCAGAAAAAATAGGCTCGTATATTCGTCAAGGACTAGTTCACATAAAACTTCTTGCAAGTATGAAGGTGAGCTTCGAACGAATAAAACTTTATAGACAAGCAAATCTCTCGCTGTCGACTGCTAGGCCGCTGAACCAATAAAACCGCTACTAAGTATAACTATATTATATTTTGTCATACGTGTCTGAATACTTCTATTATTTAGCAAAGTGTAAGAAAACATTCATTTACTACTTAGTAGGTAGTTATTTACTTAATGCCTTTTAAACATTAGTATTGTTTAAATATTAAAGTCAACGTTGAATTTAACTAAATCTGTCTATGTTGTATTTTGTGGGATGTTTAATTTAGTTCTACGAATCAACCATTAGGTACACCCTCTACGAAATTAGTTTTGTAGCACGGTTGCGTCCTTTACTAGATATAATATTTAATTCGGGGTCGAGAGATCCATTGCGACATAAAGCAATTTTTGTACACAGGCTTATGATATTGCTTTTTTAATATGTCGTCCAATTTTGTTAAATTTTTATTAAAAACTTGCGTTATTATAAGTTTGCTAACTACATAGTTTGTTTAGTATTTTCTGCATAAATAAACAAAATATGTTGTTTAATGTAAAATTAGTTAAACGAAAATCGTCTCTTCGACACGATTAGTCGTTTGTTTTATTGAAGGTTTGCGTAGGATATTTATTTGTATTTATAAAATTTGAGTGTTATAATTACCGAGCACGATACTACGATGAATAGATTGTCATCGAGGACTCGGCTTCTAGCAATACTATTGTCAATAGCCGTGTGCCATTTGAAATTCATTGAATTCGGCAAAAGCCAAATTGCCTGAAGAAATAATTTGCATTCTACTCTAGCAAAAGCAAGACAACGTTTTGGTGACCGAGTGCATTGTTTGAGGACTCCTAATAATGGTAACTGTGTTCTGTTTTGGTTTTCAATAAACTTATTATCTTTCTATCTATTGTAATACATTTTTATCAACTTCTTACAACAAACTAGGTTTCCAAAAGAATAAGAATGTTCATAAAAAAAAAGAATGTGAGAAGGCTCGTTGTGGTAAAGTACTAGTTTAATGATCACAAAGTTAAAACATTCCGCTCGGTTGAGATGGATTTAGTAGCTTTTGCACTAAAGCGTTTACGTCTCGGAAAAGCGCTATAAGCTGTATCTCTGAGAGAAGGGTAGTTGTGGATTCGGTGTTTAAAAGTTCTTACGCTTTAAAGATTACAACTTGCAAGTTATCTTTAAAATTTATTTGCTAATGCATAGTAATAACGAATATCTACACAACATAACAGAGTTTGTTAAAATCATTATTTATAACCTATACTTATTGTAAACGTTAAATGGTTTGTTCAAATAACATAACGCCTAATATCATCATCATTTGTTTATAAACATTCCTCTTAATGATTCACTGGACACAGCTTTCTAAGAAGACTTACATGTCCATGTAACTTGTTGTTTTTGGAATTACTCTGTTTTATTACGTTCTTTTCTATCATCAGAAGGTTAAGCTGAGTAGGGTTGATCATGCCCCTCTTAAAGAAGTTCCGCTCATACCCTGATTACAAACTGTGCTATCGAGGCTTGCATATATAATGTAATCATATATTCAGGAAAGGACTATTTGTTTTAATATCCTAAAATAAAATTAAGAATTAAATATAAATTTATTATACATAAACATATAACTAATTTGTATTGCCATAACATTTAATGTTTAGTAACCAAAGCGTAACTGTTTAGGTTGGCAACATTAAACATCGAATCGACTATGTCCGTGGAGGCTATCATCTTGCTCTGTAACATGAAGCACCACGAAGGCTTGGCCATGGCTCCGGGGCCACATTACATATGTTCGGATAGTTTAGTTACAAACCTGCTCGGTCAGTTACTATCCCCTTGCTTTTAAATTTATTGCCATAACAGTTCCTTCGTTCCTGCAGTCAACATTTAGAAAACAGTATTTTGCGTGAGCACACTTTCTCTATCTTCAGTGACGTTGTCACATTATGTGAAATTGACGACTGTTTGTCTGTTTTGTTGTTTATATCGATTTTATCCCATATAAGATGAAACAAACAGTAAGGTTTTAAATATTTTATCTGCAGATTTTAAGTCGGTGTTGCTTTATGCTCGTGGCAGTCGCTCGGCAAATATGACCCACCAGGTCATAATTTACTCAAAGCCTCCAGCACCCTGCGTAAAATTAAACGGATCGTTTGTAACGCCAGCCGTCGTTATTATCTTTTGAACTTATACTAATGTAACATAGGACTTAAGTATGTTTTGATACAAGGAAAAGTTGTACTGAAATTTTATTTTTCATTTTATCAGTTCGACTGCATATTCACCATATGAAATTTAGTGGAAAGTTTTTCATAGATTTTTTCCTGTTATACTGTTCAGTAATATAATGATATAGAGCAATATCTTGAGTTAGTACAATACTATTATTGCTACCAATTGACGATTACAAGTTGAATTGTGTTAATAATAAAAATTTAAATAGTAAGACTAATAGTAATATTAAATAAGGAATTTGTAACATTCTGCTAATCATTAAATGTAAATATCTTGTTAAAAATAAATTGTAAGTAAAAATTCGATAAATTTTTTGCTTTAATTTAAATACAAAAATAATAATCAATACAAGAATATTGAGTTATAAACAATTTAAGTAAAAGTTTACTAAAGGTAAGCGGTATTTCGTAATTTATGTTACTGTAATTTCCGGCAGTCTATTTATCTACAATTATTCCATTTTACTGATTAAAAATAATAAGGGACGACTAAAAACATTATTAATTAATAGTGTTTAATAATATTAATGTACATTTATTATACCGATGTATTTACTTCTTTTATACGCAGTAAACTTGTTATATGTTCAAGGCAACCGCATATTGTTAAACTTTCTCATGTTCACAATAACGTGCCGTGTGTTACAATACAAGTTTAAGAAAAAAATCACGCATTATTAAACCAGTTAAGTTAATTTGTTATACAACGAAACCACCTGTAATTGTTTTATTTAAAATGAAGTAGTTGTTTTTATGAAAGTGTGGTAAAATTTTGGTTAATTTATGTTACGCTTATTAAAAAAGGCTACCCAAGACACATTACATATTTTAATTTAATATTTTGAATCTATATAACGTTTGACTTTTTTAAAAAGTTATGTTAGCAATTAACACAAAATTTGTTATTATAAAACGATATGGAATTCCGAACAAATGTCTAAAAATAACGATGTGTTTACCGTTTGAATTAATATTAAATTGTGGTTTGTGTGCGGTAGATCTCTATACTCCTGGCTTTGTAATCTGGTCACGCGAGCGACTTTGAGGGTTGATTTAAAAATATTCCAATCCAACGTATATTACCGTATTAATTTTTAATTGTGGCCCCTAAAATGTTACAAAACAGGATTAGCGGTAGATTAAAGCTTAATGTTAATATGGGTAAAAAGCAAATATTTGCTTTTAGTTTTTTCTAACAGACACTTTAAAAAACATGTAATCATATCATTTCAGTACTCAACATCTTTAAACTACTAACTTTGTGCTTAAGTGTTGATTATTTAAACCAATAATAATACACACAGAATTATTCTGACTAAACCCATCTCAAATTAAATTGATCGCAAATAATCCCTTTAAAACCAAAGTTGAAATGGTTCTCACCGTATTTGAGGTCAACAATTTTAGCTTACACATACCTATTTTTCAATGTTATAAAATGTTTCAATTGTTCTTTCATTAAAATATTCGCGTAGTTTATATAATTAATTATATTTCCATAACGTTGTTTTTACTGCTTATTAAATCATATTAAAATATAGTAAAGTAGAAAAAACAAAATAAATGCTAGCCTAAAATAGATCAGATGTTAGAAAGCAAATCCCAAACGTATTTCTGCATCCAAATCTCTATCCCAAGTCTTCTATCATCCGTATCTTCAATCTCTCAGGGTCGTTTTTCTTTCCTTCACACTTGTTAAAAAGATTTTAAATAAATCATTCAAAGTTACAAGCTTTATCGCATCTTTTAAAATATCAGTTTTTTTTATAACACAAAGTTAATAGTCTTGCAAATATTGTTTTCGTTGATTTCCTAAAGAAATAGAGCAATAACCTTCGTGAATATAGAAAAAGTCATTATAAATAGGTCGACGTAAAAGACTTTGTCTGGAACTGATGTCTAAAGCGAACTTGGGTCTTAATCTCTTTGTTATTAATAGATGGTGACAGAATGGTAATTTGTAGAAAGAATCACATAAACCAATGTATGTGTTTAAACATGAAGAATAGGCTTTATTTTTTTTATTAAAACAAACTAAATGAAAAAATGCTGCTTTCGGCGATCTATGTATTAGAAACATCTATTCAAATATAAATTAAATTTGCCATACTTCTCACATTCACACGTCACCAGTCACAGAGCTCACACCTCGCACACTGCCCAAACACGAATGTGTCAAGACTTACAGTCATCTGTCTTTTATAGCGAAACGATATTACGTCATACCCTCCCTTTTATCATTTCTGTCTTTTAAAAAGTCAATGCATTTATTATTTTATTAACAAAATGTTTGTAATCACAATTATTTTTTCTCAATATCTAACATATGTCCTAGTTTTTTTCTGCTTTGGATAAATCAATTTTAAGTTACATTTTTCGAAGTACATATTTGCTGTATATGATTAAAAGTGTAAAGTTTATTTACTTCATATATGGCGTGCAAGTATCCTCTTATAATATTAATTTGTTTTTATTACTTTTAATATCTACAATGACACTTTTCACTTTTGTCATAACACGAGTCGACTAGCAGAGTATGATACATAGGCATCATCATCATACATAGGCATCATCATCATACATAGGCATCATCATCATACATGTCAGCATTTCATTATAAGTATAATATAAAGAGTTATTAATTTGTTACGAATATTTTAAGGTGATAGTCATGATCCATTACAAGTTGTTAAAAAACTCATATCAGAACTTAAGTTTGGATGAATTTTTTATAAGTGTTTTAGAAGCCCCTGAAAGTTTGTTGAACAAATTTGTTCGTTTATATAGGACGGGCAACAATTTCAGAGATGGAATCCCTCGCCGCGCGCTGTAAGTTCACATTATGTTATTTTGTACGAATACTTGCGTATAGTAATAACAAAACACCATTAGCACTTTCCCAAAAATACTTTTAATTTTAATTTGTTATAACCTATTTCATACCGCCATTTTACCCCCACTTGTCGTAAAAAGCCAATAAAGAAAAAAGAAAAAAAAAAGAATTGCAGCGTACTTTGTGACTATTACTAGCATACTACTCTTATGGAAGGATTATATTCAGCAGTATCAATAGACTGAAACAAAGAGAACAATAGTAAATATTTAAAAGTGATATTTTTCATGTCACGTACATAACTAAATGGCTTATTAAATTATATATGAGAGCGGAGAAATCTTTGCTTTTAATAAGAGAAGTTACGTAGTTTATTTGTAAATATGTGTTATGTTATATCTATAAATATAAAAGGACTTTAAAATTAAGCACTCCTTTAAGTTTCCGTTAAGCATATGTCAACGGGGATTATAAGAACAGCCGACAAATAGGACCCGTCACTCGATCTCATCCTGTCCGTAATCCCGTCTGCTTATTTATGTATATATTAGTGGTGTAACGAATGTACGCTTTCGCGAACATTTCCATCGTTTTATATAATTTAATTCGTATTCGCAATTGATTACTGCGAACTTTTTGTGAATAGATTATGGCAATGCGAAGCTAAGTGATTTATGAATTATTAAAGTACAGCAAGATTTATAATATCATCAAATAACTAAATCTATTTCATTCATCAAGTAGTAGGGTTTTATTTTATTTTGAGTGTTTTTATTATTTCTTTCTTAAAATTGACAATACATGATATCCTTCGGGTTCTGAACTAACCACAGCTTGTATCTCAGGGCCATAATTAAATTAAAGTGTTATTATAAACAACTTTGAATTGATGATCTATGATATTAATGTTGGAAAGTTAAAATTGGTTAATATACTATTGATATGCAACTCCAGATATTGAAGTTGATGAATTCCACACAAGACAGTTTTGAAGGTTTCCTTCATCTTTGTGTTAGTAACATAAACAAATGTAGGAGACACACTTAAGCTACGACCTTGTGCCAACGTATACAGTTTGGCGAGACCGCAATTTTCCTTCGTCATCATTCAAGTGTTTTCCATTACGCAGTATTCGAACCCAAAAAAAATAAATTGAAGACATTTTTTTATTTCTTGTTGCAGAAGTGCGTAAAACAATCCATATTGTTTCTTAGAAAATAAAAATCGTAAACATGTCACTGAAATATTTAAGCGTATAGTATAATTTACGTACTAATTAGGGTCTTTAAAGTACCCTCTTCAACGTCAACAATTTCTCTCTAATGCTCAATGTTCTAAACCATTGGAAAGTGAACATAGACCTTAGTGACTATAATAATTTGTACTTGATGTTTTAGTGTATAAAGTTTTAAGTTTATAAGTGTATAAAGTTTTAGTATTTCTTTCAGAACAGTCTGTACAAAAACAAACTATTGTACTGTCTATAGCAGAAAACACATTTCAAATTCTTTTCTACCAGCGGTCGGTTTTAAAAATAACAAGTCATACGTTACGTAATTAAATTTCTCTACAAGTAATAAAAAGAAAATACGCTGCATTAATTCTCTTGACATAAAATTTTCTGTTAAATAATAGTATATGGTATTCATCCTCTTGTAAATTATAAAAACCTTTGATATTCATGTATGTTTTAGGAATTCGTGGCGATATAAATTAAAAATGTGTATCAAAATGGAGGTTGAGGAACTTACATTTTTAATAATTAGGAAATGCCGTGATGTAAACATTTTTTTTATAACTTAATACTTCGATTCCATTAATCATTTTTTGGAGGTGTTAAATAACAATAAGGCCGTGGGCGGAAGAAGCGTACAAGCCCAGAATACTCTGGAGTTCATATGTGTGGCGATGTTGTTAAGCCTTTTGATTTACTATATAAGGGCGGCAGCTAGTCAGGCGGTTCCATAAAAATCTTACCACCAAACAAACTAAGCGTGTAGCTCCAAAATATAACCAGCGATCTTTGTTTTACAAAGCAAGCGATTAGCCACTGCACTACGGAGATAATTCACAATTGGTCTTAATAACACCAATAATGCCTAATTCAATTCATACGCAGTTGATAAACAACAAACCTCTCAAACCAGACGGGTGTGTGTGTGTCGTGTAAGCTCAAACGGACCCTTCTCAGTGATGTCCGCTAATGGATGTCACTTGATATTTTCTGTGATGTCTCTAACGTCCCGAATTTCCTTTAGTACAATAACCTACAGTTTTGTTTTCCGCTGCTCTATGCTCAACTATATTTTTTCACATGTCGCCTTCATTTAAATGCCTTCAGGAAATTTCCTTATCCAAACATATGCGGAGTCTTAATTATTTTTGGTATGTACGTGTTCATTTCGAAAATCTGTAAGTAATTTCTATGTATATTTATAAATAATCAAGAATATTCATTCACATTTAGTAAATTAAAGGAATCGCTTCAAATAAATACTTACAAGCGTTGAGTTCTCTCTACAATTCTCAAGTATGAAGTTAGTTAATGTAAAAAAAAAGATTTAAAAGACAAGTTCAAAAGCTTTTGTGATAGATGCTCTTTAGAATTAAAAAGCGAAAGTTTCATTTGTTAGTGGCGAGGTCGTAACTAATTGGAAGTCATAAATCGAAGAAAAAGCTGAGGCTGCGGATATTAAAAGTATACTTGACGTTTTTCAAACTGCATTGCTGACTTGTTAAAAATTTCAACTTCAATGTTTAATTACGAGTTACGTTAGGTAATGCCTTTAAGCTTTATGTACTTAGTAAATAATGTATATATTTTTCAGTTACATTTAAAAGGAATATCGACTGTTAATTGCCATGAAAAAAAAAACTATTGCAAAAAACAATTTAATCCTTTAAAAGAGTGCGATATCAGAGACGCAAATATTCATCTACAATATTATAAGTACAAATATAATAAAGGCAAATCATTATATTATTTTATATATGTATATGTAAATATTATTAGTGCAATCTTTAGGTAATAGGTTTATAATTTATTATTTGCATGTTTTTTTGTACATTTTGCATAAAACTTACAATAAAACTCCAAAGTTCTATAAACCGGTTACAAATTACCCAAAATAAACAACGGTAGTAGTAAGTGATTTTGATAATATTAAAGTGTCGATAAAATATTTACTGAAAAACATTCTTCTAAAAAGTTGACTATCTCTTATTCTCATGATACTACTACACATCCAAAACAATTTTATACTGAATAAGAAAAACAAAATTTGGTTGTTTGTTTTGATCGACGGTTGGAAAGCAATTCACTTGATATTTTTTTGGCATATTCTTCTCGAGTAAATATCGACCGCAGTTTCGTGTTTCAATGGCCACATATAGCTACAAGGTACTACACGTTAGCTGTAAGTCGATAGCGATATCTGGAGCAGAACAATAGCTACGATCGGTGCAATTTTTTTCAACTTTAATTGGCATAAATCGATGAGAGAGAGCGTAATTAAAATACTTCGAAGTTTTAGCAGAACATTTTTATCAATATAAGTTCAGCCGTACAAAATATAATCCTATTTAAAACTGAATGAAGGTATATACATAAACATTTTGATACGTTTTTTGGTAAATAAAAAATAAAAAACAGCCCGTTTAACGTTGTTACTTTGGAGACATGGGAGCTTACTCTTTTGAAGAGTGAGTCACGTTGGTCAAGTGGCGGTTGGTGGTTGTCCTATGTCCGTGATGTACACACATACCTCAAGATCAAAGTGTATCGAGTTTTTACCAGTTAACCGAGCCGTTTTAAAGTCAAATAAAGTAGTTTTTTGTACTATATAATTATATCTTTGCAGCATATTTATAACGTTACATGAGGTAATTCAATATAATCTTTGATTTACTTACATAATACTAAAATAGTACTAAAATAGTGTTTTCAGCGTATATTCATGTAGATCTGCGCATACCTTTTTCATTGTGATAATATTTATAACTTATTAATATTACAAAATTTGATAGCAGTTGTAACAAAAAGGAATCCTTATTAATATTAATTTTTATGAAACAATGAGAAATATTATCATCATAACGTAGTATTCAGTGGGCGAGCACATTTTAACTTGTTGAAACAAAATTCAATCGGTCACTATTGCCGAACCGGCGACTCTGTTATGATTAAAAATTAAATAAATACGATGAAACCCTTTGTTGATTAATTATTTCAATTATTTAATAGTTACATCCTCCCATTTTGGTCTGATCATACTGTTTAAACAGAACACAGCTGTTTATATGTATAAATTGATGGACCGTCGGCTATCGCCACTTGTAACTAAATTGGGAACATTGTTTTCCAATTAAGTGGGTGGTTGTTGCTTCTAAAATCGATAGTTTTAAGTTGAAGGAATGGTGGACCTGTAGTGTAAAATTGATCACAGGCTATTTAAATACCCATTTATTTACTGATAACAATTTATTTAAAATTATAGAACTAAGAATGCAGAGTATTCTCAAAAGTGAATATATTTACGAAGATTTTCCCACTGATAACAAAAATGTCTTAACCATATTAATTTACTGATGAAAGAGCCGCATTTTAATTTTTTTCGCGCCGTCTTTGTTATCGTACCGTATCCGTGTTTGCCTTATCGCTGTCTGAAATTTTCTTCACTTTTAAATATTTTCGTTATTCATTACTTCGAGATGAAGGTTTTTAGTGATATTTTATATCTTTTGTTTTATTAATTTGAAATTCTTGCTGTATCTATCGCAACTAAGTTGGTCCAAACGTTTTTTAAAAGGCAAAAGCTAATTTTGTGTATACTCAGCGTTGCTTCTGCCATTTTACACAAATAAAGTATTGTAAACTTGTATATAATGAAACGAATATTTTCGCAAAAATTTACTAATGTAATTACAAAATGACAGATATAATGAACAGAAATGTTGCCAATCTTAGATAGATTGATATTCCGTAACTATAGTAATAACTTTTACCGACCTTAACATTACTTGCCTCATCATATATGAAGTTTGAGAGGATTTTAAGGATATTTGTAGTGAAGTTTTGATAGCAGTAAGGTTTTTCAAACCTGTTTAGTACACTACTACCGTCTTATTGTTTTAAATCTGGCGCCATAATAGTATCATTGTGTTCTAGTTATCACCTTCATCGTCGTTAATCTCTTTTCAATCGAACATGTGATATTAATGTGAAGTGATAGTTCATTGTCATTAAACACCAGAATTTATTTTTAAAGATTTAGGCAATATAATCTGGTAAACATCCAACTCTAACAAACAACTCCAAAAAACTTGTACTAACAAAACTAAGATAAAAGTGTTTCTATCGTTTAACAGGTTCAATAGGATCATAACACACATAATAATGTGTATTTAATTCCCTATAGTATTTTTCGGATACTGTGCTATTTCCAACAAATACATTTTGTCTTTGTGCTAAAGAGTTCAGAGCAACTGCGTAAGTAGAATGTAGAGGACAATAAATTTACTAGATAAACTTTCAATAGCCTGGTCTCCTAAAAGTTAATGTAATAAGGTGAATGAACTCATTGGTAACAATCAAACCACAACAATGTAGAAGTCGGCACATACATTTTTCTTTTTTATAACACAGAAACGTCGTATATATTTGCTTACTCGTCCAAAAGTTTTAGTGTCTATTGGGCTCGCGCATTTCTTAGACATAGGCGTGTTATTTTATGCAAATGTCACTACTTTTACTATTTTTTGGTAAAGTGCTACTAAAATTGTATGAATGAAGTAGATATTGAAATATAATATTTATATATATGAATTTTAAATTTGAAACCTTCTACAAATAGGGCCGCTTATGATAGTTAGTCTATGCTATCTGTAACTGCTCTTGGTGTCAAAATCTAGTGCATGTTGTATATTATGATTATTGTATATCTGTAGCCTAACAATTAGCACATAAAATACAGTAAATAAAATTTGCGTAAACAGCTGACTATTTATAGAATTAAATAGTTTTTGCTCCGACGAAATGAACCATTTGTAAAACTCAGGAAAACCGAAGTTGCGTTCTAGGTATTGCATATTTCATTATGTATCGCATCAGATCGTCGTATTTATATAACAGCAATAAAGATTTTAGTAAAACCTATAATTCGAAAAAAAAAAACATTCGGATTTATAAAATTATAATAATAGTTATAGTAAATAATAATAATCTACAGGGCGAAACGTATAAACATTTAATTAATTTTAAAGTTTATTTTCTAATTTGTACGAAGTTTCAATCCAAATTTTTTAATAAAAACATTGTTTCTGTCTCTAGAACCAACAGTTGCATGTTTATTGTTATAGCACATAACTTTAATAATTCAATATAAACAGTGTCAGTGATTTGATTTAAGCAAAAACTTATAAGCACGATAAAACACGTCGAGTCAAGTACACGTCAGTAGGTATTCCATCAATTAAATACCAATCAATAACTATCTGTTTGTTTGTCAAAAGCGACGTGGAATAAACGCTTGTCCACACAGGCGCCGCCACTTGATATAAATCACGTTTCAATGGGCTTTATGCAGCCTATCATGTTTGATTTTGTCATGTTTTCCATCAACAATCCATTTATGTTATTTATCATCAGACTAAAATGAATATAAAAAAACATGTTAATTTGCATTAGGTTAAGTTACATTGGTTAAAACATTTCCGTCATTTGGTACGTAGAACGAATGAGTAGAGTTTTCAGTCGCATCCAATACATGTTTTTAGAACTCGTCATTTGATCCAATTGTCGTGCACTGCTGAACATAGGCTTCCTCAATCGATTCCCTGATGACCGGTTCGATGTCATATGGACTGGAGTCCTGGTTTTCTGTTGGGTAATTGTCAAACTCACCATGATAGTATGAGGATTGGGGAGCACAGTGTGTAAAGGTCACATCGAAAGCTGCTTTTTTCCCTCTTAATCGCTGTTTACGACATGCCAAGTGTAGTTATGGCGGTGATTATTTCCATTCATCACACGGGAGGTTTTTAGAGATATGTATTATAATATAACAAATGATCAATGTTCTTCTGCGTGGCAGTTGTCAGCAGATGCCTTAAATAAAACGCTTGAGTCCACGGACGCCACACTTGACATAAATCGCGTTTCAATGGGACTTATCAAGGCGAGCCTCGTGTCGTCTATCTTATTTTTTGTGCTACCAGAAGCTCTAATTTCACCAAGACAAGTAGGACACCAACGGGCAATTTTTTATTTGAATTAAGTCTCATATAACATGAATGCACATAATGAAAGCAACCATACGGAATAAATTTGTAGTGTTAGTAATACAGTTATTTGGTATTCGAGGTAATAAATTAAGTAGTATTCTTGATAGTGATATTACATGGTTTTGTAAAAGAAGTTCATTAAGGTTAACATTGTCGACTTTTTGAAATGCGGTTTAATGAAACAATAATAAACGCTTTATTATAATACGTTTTAGAACCTTCATTCAGTGTTGGGCGCATTATGCTGTTCATGATAATATCGGGATTTGGAAATTTTTAAATATTTTTACCGCAATTTTTTATGGTTCAAATGCTGGAATCAAATAGAGTACGAAAATTATAAAAAAGAGTAACTTTACAGAAAAATAATCTTTTCCTTTAAGGTTCAATATAATCCTCAAGTTGATGTTTTCAGTTCTCAATCTTAATCAAAATAATCCATCGCTTTTCTGCTTGACTTGATCACAATGTATAAGATGAAGTAAATGGATAGCGTTTTAGCCACGCAATCTGAAATACTGTCCCTCAATTAAGTTAGTAGTTGGCCTCCGAAAATTGATCGTAATAGATTGAAGTGGTGCTGGCAGATAAGTTCGTTCATTAATCACACGCCTTCTACTACTTGGTATTATTCGCAGAACATAGAACTTTAAATATAGCAACTTTCGGCCTACGTATTCCATTGATTCCTCGAGTAATTTCATTTAAAGAACTTTTTATATGTTCATTAAAATATACGTTTGTATTATATATAGGTTTGCGTTTAATTCAATCAAATACATGTTGTTATATTTACTAAATATAAATAGTAGTTCAAAACTTTTTTAATTAAGTTGTAACATTTTTTAAAGAGATATTGCACACAAGTCAAATGTTCTTAAGTCGATTGAAAAACAAGTAGAGCGGACGATGTAAAACATCTAAAACTTTTAGTGCAAGCGCTATGAAAAAGTTGGAAATAGAAGTGTTATTTTATTCAACGATGTCAACTACATAGCTTTTCTTGGAAAGCGACAACTTTGGAGTAGTTCCCAAAAAAAGAGACTCGTCAAAAATTTTGCGAACTTTACAAACAAGAAGGAACAATTTGTTCAACTTTGAATATTTTATGTACTCCCTTTTTAATTCTATTTTGACATTTGTAGTTTTATGTTTATGATATAATCGCCGCTAAAATAAATCCTAAAAGAATAGTAGAATGGAGATGTGGTGCTGATTACAGTGTTTCGTTGCTCAACGATTGTTTATCTCATTCACACGGCTCATAATCATTGCAAATTCACTCGTAACAGCGCCATTCAAACCAGTACACAATAATGTTTTACACTAATGCTTGTCACCCAAATTAGGCGCTCCGGTGGTTACCATTGATCCGGTACATTGTCCGGAAACAAACACTTACCCTCAGAGAGTCATCCTGAAACCTTTTTAAACAGTCAAGTTAATAATTTAAAAATAATACGCTTTACTTTCGAAAGCTTGAAAACATGCCCAGTGGTTTTTGTGAAAATTACAGATAAATTGAGAGGTAAGGCGAAGCACTCTATCTTCATTATAGCTCGATTTGCGGAGAGATTTTAATTCTTTTCGCTTAAAAAAAGCATTTTCATACATTTAGCCGAAGTACATGGCGTTTAAAATTATTATTTTTTTTTTTTTTTTTTATCCTATTATGCGACGAGACGAGCAAGACGTTCACCTGATGGTAAGCAATACGCTTGCCCATGACAACGTGGTGCTAGTTAAGATGGTACACACTGCACCATTAAATGAATATAAAGCGAAAATTATAATGTTTACGGTTAATGTACTTCTATTGGTCAAGCTAAAGGTTATATCCTGGAACAGTTATTATGTCTTAAAACCAGAGGTGCAAAATGGCAATACCTGGATCCTTAATGACAAAACAATGGATGTCTTCATATATATATAAAAAAAACTCTGTATGTATAGTTTGTATCCACGCTTGTATTGTAACGAAGGTAGCAAATGATTACAGGGCTTACGATCGCAATATGGTGCTCTACAAACAGATATCCATCGCTATTGTTATTAACTGGTCCTGTCATTTACTGGTAATAAGAGTTTTCCTACATACATCGTACGACAGCTTATCATTGGAAATCGTTCAGCACACGATTCCAAACGTAAAATACTTCACGTAAATTACAGATACATATGGCATTGGCTAAACTGTATATTATGTAAATATATGTCACGTCAATCGGTGAAAGACCACAAAACATAGTCTTGTGTTGGAGTCCTGTGGCTCGGTGTTTGAGTTGCACAATGAATACTTTTTTTAGTATTAAAAGGAATGGTTATTTTTTTGGAAAGCAATTGTAGCTTTCTCAATAAAACTAAAGTGACGTTACGGGACCGGAAAGCAATCAAGTGAATTGTTCTGATCAATTTAATGGCCTATACGGCGTTTGCGTTACCGGGTAATTGACAATTTTCAGTATCGAAGAACATTAGTTTACGTTATTTCGTTCGATAAGTTTCAAAATGAAAAGTGAAAAGATTTTTTTTTATGTATGCCAGATCTTTTATTAGATCCATTTTTAGTAGATTGCTTGGTTTTGTAATTTTAAATATATATTTAATAAACATTAATGAGCGCTCCGCATAATGCGTTCACAGGAATTCTGGGCATTCTCTTACAAGTGGAGAGTCAAGGTAATTTACCCACCGCCAAGTACGGGCTGGGAAATGTTGCTCATCCACAAAACCTGCTTTTCAAGGAACATGTAGCTATTTTACGATATTTTCCTTGACTTCTCTTTAATTATTCTCAAAGTTATTTAAGGAGCTTTTTGTGAATGAATATAGTTTATAATTGACAATTTTTATATTTCTACTTTTCATTTGTGGCGGGTCATAGTTAATATTGTAGTTGGATTTAAAACAAACCCAGTAAAATTTTTTAAACATGTACACATTTAAATGCAATGTGGATTTTTATACCTATTTATATGTTACCAAAAATTACCAATTAAAAGTTTGGTGGGTTCTACCTTTTGCAGAAATTTGTCTATAAAGGGTTGCCCTTCCAGATTACGCGGGAAGTTGACCTCGATAAAATCAGGTTAAATGTTACAGGGGGAAAGGGTCAGGAAAATGAGGAGCTAATTAATTCTTACGTTGACACAGATAACGCTTAACGCAAATATGAATTCAATGAGGCGCGTTTTATGCTTTACTTTGAATATTTTCTTTGATATTTATCTTTATTATTGAAGCTTTATAAAAAGTGTTATTCGAAAACATTTTCCTTTCTGCAACTTTGTGCAAGAACGTTTTTAAAAGAGAAAATTAACTCTCCTGTTAATTTGAGCTAAACCAAAAAAGACTAGCTATAATAATTAGTAGAAAAATATATAAAAATAAGCTCGAGAGATACTTAAAATAGTTTGTGTTTAAAACCATTTTAATATTTTATAACTGTTATTTTAGTTTCTATGTACCTCTCATTCTCCTGACACCGTAAATCAGGGTCTTAGTTTATTCAGTTTTTTTAATCATTATCTCTTCCATTCTATGTACTTAGTTGTGTATATATTTTTGGTTCAAACGCTTTTTTACGTATCTCTTACTTATAACTACATTGTACGTACTATGTTCTATCTTTCTCATAGCAATTTATAATTTATATCTACTATTTATTTAGACTTATTTTGTATATATCATGTACAAAGTATTAGTCTACATAGTTGACTTATTTATTTTTCTGCAAACCTTACTAGGTACATGTGTACAATATTTTAAAAAAATATTTCATTGTCTTTACTGCTAATTATCGTACTAATGTTGTTACTATACACTACTTCTCTCTCTCTACTATTGGTATTACCGATTAGAGTGGCCAATATGTAATAATGATGTGAGTATTATAAACAGTTACAAAAATTTTACATGCTCTTGCTCAATGGCTAAGTAACAAGAAAAGAAGTGACGCTCGCAGAAGTGTTATTCTTTAAAAGAGATCTTTATAAACCGATTTATACCTTTTCAAATGTCTAAGGGTAAGTATAAAATGATAAGTTTTGGTAGCGCCGTGATAAAATCAAGATTACTCTTCTAGAACGTGACATGACTTATTCAGACGCTCGACATCAAACATTTGTAACGAAGTCAGACCCTGGTACTTATCTACTATTTGCCCGTACGAGAGTAGAATTGTCCTTCCGCCCAAACTATAATTCACTAACACTGAAAGAAACTCGGAACTACATTAAGATACAGTTTTTTACCTTTAAAAAACTTATTAATATAGCGAATAAATACATGCTTATGCTCTGTAAAATAACACACTAAAATAACTCTATGTTGTTTTTAAATGAAACGCGAATAATATTTAGTTTAATAAATCTTTATATAGTAAATTAACAACACTGTTATCTTATTTTGTACTGAACATTAACATTTGGCGCCGGTCAAGGTTGTGGGTTCGGTCCCCGTCTGGTGCAAAATCTACCCTTACGTGAGTGTATAGTAGTTGAAGGGCTATGTAGCGAAGTAAATCCTCTTTCTCGTTAAGAGTATTGCAGATCTAACATATTATTGTCAAAGTTCAATTGCCTCATGATAATACGTTTAATACAATTGAATTATGTGATGCATTGGTCACAGTTAAAATGGATGTTTCTATTCTAGCGAATATTATTGAAATTTTGCTAATGCTAAGGATAATGTAGGGCCTTATGAACACCATGACAAATTATTTATGCTTCAAGTTCTCTCTCTATTCTATAAAAACTAAAATATATAAAGTCTATACTGACGTAATTTACAATTTTTTTCGAAGCAATGGAAAAGTCTTTTATTCTTCTAATAATTTTCTCATTTAACATTAGGGTCAATCCACTGAACCAATGGAATTTCACGGACAATAAAGTATATTGCTCTTGTTAATGCCTCGCGGAATTTATATTGTAGCTTTCTGTTTTCCACTTTCACTTCGTCACCGGTTTTATATTAAGAAGTATTCTATATTTTATACCCCATTTCTCACTTACACAACGGGGTTCAGAAGTTTTTCCCATAAAAATGAAGTGCCCCTCGATTTTTTTATTAAATAAAGAAATCGTTTTATTTGCATTTTTATAGTGCACACATTTTCATGGAAATATTGTTAAGTTAAGGAGCTTGTTCTTTTACAAAGAGGTTTATTTATATTGCTTAAACTTTTTCGTCACCTTCAGCGAGCTGATTTTTATTTATTTATCCTGAAATTTGATAGTAATCAAATAGAAACTGTTATTGTTACGGAATCAATTTTGTATGTACCGAATTTTCAACAGGAATTTTGATTATTTAAAAAATTTCGATGTCAGATTTGAATATTTTATTTCCCTATTAGAAGGATCACACAGCACTACCATTGCTATGGGATTTTTTTACATTATCGTATTTTTTAGAATTAGTCTAAGTGGCTAAAACGTTATAATAAAGTATTAAATCAAGGTAAATAAGTAATGCACGAAAAAAAGTAAAACTTCTTTTTTTGTTACGAACCAGCTGGAACTTGAACAATTTACAGTCACAGTATTTTCCACGTCCATTATCTCTATATGTCTGCAGTGTGATAGCTAGAAAGTATCAATTATACTTAATATTTGGACGAATGTTACAGAATTAGATTCACTGTAACTAATTAAGAAAAAGGTTAGTTCAATTGGTAGATGACCAGAATCAAATGAGCGTTATCTTAGATAGTTTCAAAGAAGTTTTCTTTTTGTGATTAAACATTAATTGATCTATATTATGACGTTTACATTAAATAAATTTTTAACTTAGTATTAATTTATAAAAATTACTTAATACTTGCTTACCTATTAAACGTTATTCATCTGCTTCGCTATGTAGGGTAACTAAGCACGTTGTACCGTTCGGTTGATTTGTGGGACAATCTTGGAGGAGTTTGGATTGTGCTAAGATTTCTTCTAATCCACCTGGTTAATTACTATATTTTTTTGTTAATTTGTCACCATTGCAAAATTGCTGTAATCCGGTTGTTAACACACAAGGCCCAGGGCATTACAAGCGTGAACCCAGTAACGTTTAACAAGAGTCCATTGTGGATTAAAAATCAAATAAGTGTAATGATTTTTTAAATTCGTTTTACTTTTGTTGCTACACATGGCTTGAATTTCAAATATAATAATACTTGGTATAAATACGGAGTGAGGATTACAATGATTTTCTCATGTTATCTCTAGAATTCAGATCCCCTTTCTAAAAAAGGTCTGTTTCAGGTCATATATATTATTTATAATCAAATCTGTATACACGCATACACTTTTGTATATGTTATTTATGATATTATATTTCTGTATAATATTATATCTCAATTGCGTTTAAATATGTTTTATTTGAGGTTTCTTTATTTTGTACTACTTATTTACCTAATAAAGTAAGTTCACTTTGATTTAAAACATTTGGACAATTGAACTAATTAAATATTAAAATGACAAATAATGTATTACAGATCAGTATTATTTATTCAATAGTCTATCTAGAGAAACTTATGATACAAACAGAATTCTTAAGAGCAAAATGTTTCTTGTTAAATACTATTTAGGCAGTGTTACCAGTTTCATGAATGTTTTATATATTAATAAAATATCAGTTGCTTTGTTGTGAAGGTGTTCATCAAATATTTACTTGCGTTTGCTTTAGAAAATCAAACTGTTTGGATTTGTTCGTCCTGACGTATATAAATGACTAGACTAACGTGTATAAATACAAACATGACACACGTGACTAGAAAATTGTAATACATGCACTAGAACATTTTTTAAGGTATGAAATTTGAAGTCCGAAATTAACCAGGTAGGTCTCTGTTGCCGGAGACCGTCTGGATGGGTACCACCGCAGCTCCTATTTCAACCGCCAAATAGTATTGTGCAAACATTACTGTGTTCCGGTTTGGAGGACGCTGTAGCTAGTGTAATTACTGGGGTAACGAGACTTAACACCTTATGTCTCAAGGCGACGAGCGCAATGTGGTACAGTGTGTACCATCTTAACTAGCACCACGTTGAAATGGGCAAGCGTATCACATACCATCTGGTGAACGTCTTGCTCGTTTCGACGCAAAGTAGTATAAAAAAAAAACAATTATTTAATAAATATTAATTGGACAACATGTAACCTTGGAATAGAACCAGGGACAACTTGTGCTACAACACAACAGATTCGTACGATAGAGTAGCCGAATCACTTGTACTTCAGAAAAATCTTACTAAATACGATAAAGTTGTTGTAAATAACCGTATTTTCATGAAAAAAAAAATCATGTTGGAAGAAGACTTCAAACTCTTTATGCTAACTCTTCATAAGACTACTTTCATTTCATATTGCTGCTACTGGAATTTTATTCCTATAAATATCCAGATTTCAGCATTATTTGTTGATGATAAATTTGTTCACACAGTAATTTAATATTTTCGAATGTTTTAAAAAATCATTGAAACTCTTTTTGTTTATATTATTATAACGACATAAGTAGTGAAGACGCGTAAGGATATCAGCATAAGTTTTATTGCATTAAATTGGAATAATTTGAGGGCTTAAGTGATACAATCGAGTGTAAGAATGGTAGGATATAATTCAGTCCCTTCATCCGCCACGATTTATCTCTAAAGAGTGATTGCGCTACTAAAGTTGATCGTTTCTGCCTCTTGTCTTTATCGTCTTGAATGGGGTTCAAGTCGAATGACTCGATTGTGCGTGACTAAGTAGTTACAATTACATATAAATGACGGAACTTATCAATTCCCCTCTTACTATTCGAATATTTGCAGTACGGCCCTTATCTGCGCCAGGAGATAACAATCGAAAAAAAGAATAAACGTTTATTTATTTTATATACAGTTAAGAAATTGTAAGTGAAATAGAAAAGAGATGTAAAATGTTATAGAAATTTGTATTAAAACAGATAATTTTTTTTATCGTTAATATCAAATTTTCATGACGATGTCCTAGTATTTATTCATTAATTCCCCCTTTTAAAACTTAATTTAAATAGAATGATTAAACACAGTATCGTATCCGTCGTGGATTCATTATATTTATCACAGTTAAGTTATTAACTATATATAAGTACACTCGAAAGAAATAATCATATAACATTATATATTCTAAAAATGAGATTATTTTTAAAATCAGTCTTCTATAACAACGTTTTGTTTGATCGATATTATTTACGACGCCGTCGTAGCATCCATTTGCATCGCTATCACGAGAAAACCGTCACGTTTCCGCAATATTTCCTTCAATGGGTTTACTTCATTCAGTTTCACAGACAATGTTTCATAATCGCATTTGATATTAATGCCTACCGATCTTAAAAAGATGTTTATTAAATTATGCTGCTCTATCACATGTTGTATACATTTTTATTATTTGAACTTAATCTAAAAATTTTTACACTTTGATTCGATATTGCCAAGTTTTTGCGCTTTCTAAAGAAAGACATTTTTACGTATTTTATCGTAAAAATGTGAAATCGAAAATATAAATACATTCTTTTGTTTAATTTAAAATAGTAAAATTAAATAAATAGTAAGATATATTATAAATATAACCATTGTAAATGAAAAATGGTACTTTTTTTTTATTCGCTGTGATAAGTACCGTAATAACTACATTCTGCAAAATCAAAATGTCCGGATAATGTCTTAAATGAGAAGACATTAAAACGCTGTAACGCTTTTAATTTGGGGATATTAATATTTTGTTGCTCTTTACGAAATAAAATTTCTTATCTTACGTCTTAGAGCCGCCGTTCGCAGGAATCTACGAGCGAAGCCACTTTGATGAAGGCTTTGTATCCGATTAGTTAGTAAAACAGAAACGGTTTAAGAATATTTACATAAAAACTTTGAATTTGGATATAAAAGTAAATAATTTATTACTTTTTTAGGTTCATAATTTTTATTTAAATACCTTCATAAACGGTTTCAAACTGTAGTTCGGCGGTCATCATTATTTTATACCACGGAGTGTAAATTTAAAAAAATAGTTATGTGATGTAACAGCTTTTCGGTAATTCTAAAATTCTGTGTTAGTACCCTTTGATATCCATTTAACACCTTATTTTAGAAGCCACTACGATTTTAGAAACCAGTATACGATATCACAATAATTTAAATGATGCTTTTTTTTTTTGAAAATGTTTTTACGGCTCTGGATACGAGTCCTTTTGCGCCCTTAAATGATGCTTATGATGATGTGTTGCCATTAAAAGATGTCGGAATAAGCAACAAAATACTATTAAACTTATATCATACACTACAATTTATTTTTTAGTATTATTATTAAAGCTCTTATATTTTTTACTAATTACGCTTTTAATTTTGAAAAATATTATTGTTTATTACATTTATTTATGACTGCTGACTTACTTTTATGGTAACCACATATTTCAGTATTTCATCACGATGGTTTAATTTTCCATTATCAGCAGCAATATACACGTATGTTATGTCTATGATTATTTCGAATACATTTAAAGAATGTTTGTTAAATTTATCGAATTGATGATTTGGGGAACTCATAATTTGTTTCAAAATGCTATAAACTGGTTCACATATCAAAACTGCAACTAGTATTTTAATGTTAAAGATAGATCCGTCTAACTCCGGTATATAGTCAAACTATACACCAAAAGAGTTTTCTCTGTTGTTTGTGAAACTATTAAATTTAATATGATATTGATGACAATTTATCTATGCTGATTTTCCTTGTTATTTAGAAACAATATTAGAAATATTTATTACTTACTGTTTGAGAACAATTTATAGTAATCGTATCCTCTGAAACTAATGTATATTATATGTACTTTGTAAATCTTGCCTTGCTTTAACTTTTCTCACCGCTTATTAACATTTATAGTTAGCTCGAAGTCAACGAGTTCCAATTTGGGACACAGATTTAGATTACCTACAAATAAAAAAATCGAATTAGAACCCTAATTAATATAATCTGTGATTTTCGCTTGTTTAGTTTAGGCTACATTTTAGGTGGGATATTTTTAATCTGTGGCAAAATGACAGTTGTTTGAGATTCGGGTTCGCGGTAGGAACGCGTGAGTAGCTGTCCCCGCATATCGCAAACAAAACGGTTACAAATAAAATATATCTAACGAGTTGGATATCGGAAGTTATTACTTATTATACACTACACATACACAAAGTGTGAAGCGGATTGGGGTACCTCGAAGTAGTCGCCGGCAGTGACCACAGGTATACTTAATTATTATTTCTATTTATTTATTGTGATATCCGGCTCCGGGTATCGCGGACATCACGTCGCTATTACTTGTGAGTTCGAATAACATTATGTTAAATATAACTATAATACAACCAAGTGTTAATAAAGGTTTTGACGTATAGTTATAATTACTTTTAAAAACTGTTTAGTTGTTTCTGTTACAAATCTTCACCATTGGCAATGTTAAAGCATTTACTTCACCCCATTATTTTTATTTAACGATCTGCGCATAACATTTTAGTTTGCGGCTACATTTCGTATGCACGAAACTTTGAAGTTATAGTTTCAACCAAGAACACATTCATCTCTAATGTGTTGTAAACGAATAAAATATAATTTCAGAGCAATGAAACGACGTGCTAACTTTACATGATGGTTAACGGAAAGGTTATTTACATAACTTATTTTTCTGCTCGTTGTCTTAATTCTTAGAAGGTAAAGTCTCGGTACTCTACTAATTAAAAAGCTGCAGTGTTTTTTGATTCGGAACACGGTAATGCTCACATATTACTGCTTAACTGTAAAAATAGGCGCCGTAGTGGACTAGTAAGGGGGACTAATTACCTTACCTAACTTACATTCGGCACAATGTTTTATTGCAATATAATTGTTGCATGTATACCTGATAACTAAGCAATATCGGCTCGATTATTAAAAATGATTATACCTGTTAGCGATGCAGCAATTTATATTTAATATATGTGTTATTAGCAGTTAATTTGTTTAAAAATCACCATGGTATTATTAAAAAAGTAGGGTAATTTTAGGTTATACAAAATACCATGACATGACCATGAAAACTAATGGATGTAGTGTTTTTGTTAGTGCTTACAAAAAAAAAAGTGTACAGTCAAATAATTACCTCGGTTTGCTACGCGAATTAAGCATAGGTCTACACAAGATTGCAATAATATGAATAATGCGCTGTTTGCAGTTCCTCCACCAGATAGGCCACGGACTAATGATGATGAGAGCGATATCATAATTGCAACAGTTCATACAAAACAGAAAATGTGTAAGCCGTATTAACAATAACTTTGCAAGATTTTAATTAATGTTAAGATTAATATATTAATATTCCTATACAAGACGCATGCGGCTTCTTTCGAGATACAATCTCACGTAAATATATTTCAAACACTATAAACGTAGTACCGTAAATGAACTAAGTAAATGACTATTTACTAATCTGGACACGTACGAGTACTACAGTTAGTGCAATGGTTTGAAAACAGGACCAGTTTTTATTTTTTTTTGTCATCGTCTTGAATGAAGTGGAATTAATTAAAGTTTATTTTCATTCATTCTTATTTTTTTATTGACACAGAATGAGTTTACATAAAAAAGAATGATTGAATCACATGTCAAACACACAAATACTTTTTATTTAACAAACAATACCTTAAGCGTTTTTAAGTGTAGAGTAAATAAGCAGCTTCTTCGTGCCTCATACATATCATTTAACAGCAGGTCAATTTGTAAGCATCGAACTACAGTAAACAAAAAGAAAACTAGGAGTCAATAAATCCTCACTAGTTTTAAATAAAATAATGTGAAACGAAAAGATCCCGCCACGTATAGGCAAACTTTAAGTCAATGAGCAAAGATTACACGACTTTACCACTGAAGCAAACAAGTTCTGCAACTTTCAATGTGTATAACACTAAGTTACTAGAACCGTCATTAAACTGCAGAAGTTACACGCAAAGAAGGTATGTGCAATTTTGTTGTTTTAATTTTTTGCAGGAACGTAAAGATTAGATATTTTAAATGTTCTTTCATATTAGGAAATAAAAGGACATTTTTCGCGTTACATTTTTAGTTATTCGTAGAAGTAATAAATAATTGATAGACATTTTTTCTTGGTTTTTAGTTAGATTTGTTTTACTATCTCAGCTAGTTCTTGTTGGTGTGCTTCCTCCAAAGAACCATTTATTTCTGTCTCTTGCTGTTATTGGTCATAAAGTTCCTGTCATTTTTTTAGGTTGCCTCTCCACTCCATTATTTGTCTTTTTAGTCCATTCTGTCTTTTTCCTATCGTGTGACCAGCATCGCATCGCGCATCGTTTTTATTTTAAAACGTCTTCTATGCTCATTATATTTAAAACTAATTTTGACTTTAAGTTTTTTTTCCTATTACAATTCCTTTGATACTATTTCAACATCTGTTATGTTTATCTAGATGTCTGTATCTTAATGCCCATGAGTAACATGCGAAAGATAGACTATGAAATTTGGCTGTGATACACTTTCTTTTTATATTCTTTTTTTCATTACCTGAGAGTTAAGTATATGCTCCAGGATTTAGTAGTCCTTTCGCCTACCTGTTTCTTTACACTATCGTTGTTAGATATTAAAATAAGTATATGTTTTCTTTAACATATTTTTATATTCAATATTTAATAACAATGAGCATATGGGAATGTGTAAAGTTCTATGACAAAACAGTTTAATAACAAAAGATCATGTATACGTATACATATTATACATATTATACTTGGATGTCCACGTTTTAAAATTAACTTTTATTGTTGTCGTCTATCTTCCGTTTTACTTTCTAATAAAAAGTAAGCACCAGACATTTGTTGTATTAAGACCATAAATCAAATATGAAGTTTAACAAGCGAGGGATACTTACGTGTCTGATAACGTTATATTACCTCGGGGACGCATCTTTATGTTAGGAAGTGTACTGCGTGACCAGAATGTTGGTTTGTTGTTACATTACCAGACTAGTACCACGAAGAATCTCTTTCCAACTACTATTGACCTTTTTTAGGTGTAAAAAGTAATATTTACATTGTCTTATAAACACTCGTAAAACAATGATCGTGTAAAGATTGTGAAAAATTATTAAGAAATTGCTTAGTTCTGTATTACGCTTTTGTGATAACAAATGCATAATCCAGATTGTTTATCTAGGTGTATTAAAATAGATTATAAATAAATACAACATTTCGTCGAAGCAATTTAGCTGCTTAAATTGGTAATTAAGTTCATCAAGTTCCTTGTCTGCACATTACGGAAACTGTACCCGAAGTACGGAGGCAAATAACGTTAACACCTTATTACTTCTCAAAGCAACTGTGCAGTGCCCTATTTAATACTATCACCTCTGCTATTTACTTATATTATATTTTTAATGTTCTTATTATATTAAGCTAAACTGTTTAAAATTCCGATCAACGCCTTAATAATAGAATTGACAGAATGACTGTGTTCAAAAATTTAACGAACATGAAAAAATTTTAATGTCTTATTTATCTTTGAAAAAATACGATGATGTCATTAAAGTGGTTTTTTAAAGTTACTATGAAACGAAGAAAAGTTAAACAACGACTATTATAAATAAGACTATTTATAATGCATTCTACTACGGATTTTCTCTCTGCAACTGTTTGTAATATCTTGTCACTTGTCACTTAACTTCAGCGTAGTTTCAGTTTTATACACTTAGATCATAAGCATGATTTAGGAATGAAAATAAAGAAGAAACAAATTCCACTTTATTTTTTATTTTTTTTTATACTAAGGAGGTGGCAAACAAGCATACGGCCCGCCTGATGGTAAGCAGTTACCGTAGCCTATTGACGCCTGCAGTACCAGAAGTACCACTGGCGCGTTGCAGACCCCGTAAAAACCTAATCACGCCCTTT
Source organism: Byasa hedistus (assembly GCA_029286795.1). NCBI lineage: Eukaryota > Metazoa > Arthropoda > Insecta > Lepidoptera > Papilionidae > Byasa > Byasa hedistus. The sequence goes on from JAGSMW010000008.1 coordinate 6,370,261, forward strand.
TTGAATAACCCCATTCTGTAGCTTCTTGGGAATACCATTCTTTATCTTTGTATTATAGCTTTTTATAATAAATATTGTACAGCAAACAAACAGTGATACTTGTTTGCATTATTTTCCATTTGTTTCAAAAGAAAATCAAGATGCTGGATTATCTTCGATACCAAAAGTTTTTCTCAATACGATTTTGTAAGAAGTATGAAAACAGTCAATCTCTTTTTTTGTTTTGTTTTGATTACGATACAGATTTGTAAGGTTTGTGTTTTTTTTATTTTTATGAGAATACAATAAGATATAAACTAAAGTAATAGTTGAATGAATGGAAAATTAAATAACTTAATAAAAATCTTTGTGTTCTAATAATTATCTCTTCTTTTGGTAAAGGGAAAATTTAGGTTAATGACATCATTTCCTACTTGACGATGGCTCTAATTAGTCGCTGCAGGCTCATAAGATTTAAATTATTTCTCTGTTACTCCGCTTATACCTCAGTTCGTATCAGGCGTGTTCTCTAATTTCTCACTTTTCGCTTTTCCCGACTTCTCTCAGTAACAACATTTTGTTGTTCGCACCGAGTGTATATGTAACTAAGCGCAAATTTACGATCTGTTTGCGTAATACGGAAGTAAATAAAAATGTGCGGTGCGGATTGCGTGTAAACCATTTAAATGTGTTCACGAGATTTGTAACATTTTTGAAATCTTTAATCTTCTCCCTTTGTGTCTTCTTAAATATTTCCTTTTCGTTTATATCAATAATTCACGTCATCTCTTAATTTATTTGCTTCGTGTTTAATGTCTCTGTAAATGAATTCGATTTCATTTTAAAGTGTGGAATGCTTTTGATAAATATTTTACGTAAAAGCAGCTTCAATTAATGAACAATTAAACTCTTTGCCTCACTTATATCTCTAAAATGCATTTTAACACAGATATAATTTATTTAAAACTTTTAATCCTTTTGAAAGTAAGCGCTCATAATTCCTGTTAGTATCCTAGCGCATTTATAATTAGTTTAACGCCCAGGAAGCTCGTTGTTACAATGTTTCTAAAATAAGTATGAAATATTTTTTAAAATAGGACCGACTGTCGACATTGTCAAAGTTCGATAGTTTTTATAACACTATTTGATTGACAAATATATTCACGAAGATGACATATAAATTTTTAAAATTGACTCGTTGAAAACTCTATTTATTTCATAAAACTCGTGGTACCTTTCCCTATATACTATCAAAAAAAAACCTATTTTTATAACACAAAGCTACTAGAAGTCTCGGACATTCAAATGAAGAATAAGGCTCATAACAATGTTGTGCTTTGCACAAATCTTAACTGTGTACTACTTGTGATGTTTGCTTTTGTTTCTAGACACAAGGCCCTTTAACTTATTAAAATAAACTTAGTTTGAATATTTAAATAGAATTAGATGCTAAGTTATAACTATTTAAGTTTTAATATCTTTATTTCCCTCAAGAATATACTAACATAATATATATAAGAAACGTTAACGAAAAGACGTTGACTGAAATATGATTAGAATTTACTGTTTCGTAATTAAGTATTTGTAGTTAGTTATTCAAATGTTTACAAAAATTGCTAGCAAACGTGTACATACAGAAACACTTCGGGCAAGCTGTATACAGACTTTTTAATTTACTTTCGTTTGGGAAAGATAAAAGTTCCAAAGAAAATTGTGTTATTCCTCGTGAAAAAACTGGTTTACATCGAAAATAAAGTCAGCAGCTAAAGCTTTCCCCGTTTTCCTTGTCGTGAATAAAAATCGCATCGCAAACGAGCACAATGCTCAGCCGCCTACAGGACTAGGTAGATACATTGTGTGATGTAAACTACGAAACACAAAACATATGTAAAGCGTCGTCTTTAATAAACAATACACAAATTAAAAATGAAAGTTTCAAAAGAAAACAATTACTATTACATAAATAATAGACTATTCGATGGGTAAATATTTTTACACAAAATAACTTTTTAGCTGATAAATTGTTCGTTAAGTTCAACAATGACTACGGTTTCGGTATTATAATAAAAATTACCGAAACATTTTCCTTTTGTGTTTAATGTCGCGCTGAACCCGACCTCGTTTAAATAAATGAAAATGGCGAACTTGATAGTTTAATTTTATTTCAGGTCAAATGAAAAAAACATAAGTAGGACATAACTGGATTTAAATATATTTGTTATACTACAAGAAATACGTGTCGTAATATTTATGCAAAAAGAAAGAGAAATAAGTAATGTGAAATTCTTTGAACGTTAATTGGAATTTGAGACTGTATGGTGAGTAAATGAGTTAGTCCATCAACTAAATGATAAGTATCACGTCATTATTTGTTATGTATGTTATTACGGAAATACAGTAGAGAAAAATAGGATCAAAATATATTAACAACTACTTACACGTATATCCTTTTTTTATACGATAGAACTACAACCGGGAAATTGACCTGACGGTAAGCGATACGCTTGTCCATAACATTGAGGTGCTAAGTGGATGTTTTAATTATACAACCTCGAGGCAAAGACTGTCTTTCCACCCCTATAGTTAATCGCCCAGGGTTGACAAGAAATTAGCATTTTACTTCATTAGTAATAAATGTCTATTTCCCTGCGGTGTAGAAATCTAAGATGAAACATGAATAATTCATATTGTATAGTTTTTTATACAAATTTCAGTGTCCTGTGTTACAAATGACGTTATAATGTTTCATAACTAAAATGGGAGCTCATAAAAACAAAGTACCTATAAAAACTTGTCTATGTTTCAAAAGTACTTTGGTATTTTTAATAATAATTTGTTTTAAGGATGAGTGTTTGCCAAAACTATGGCATTGTTTACAGGTCGTAGGTTGGACCGTACACAGAATCTCCGACCCTTTTTTTCCTTTCAATTTACTTGCGGTAATTAGCGTATGTTAAAGTTACAAAAAGAGCGCGTACTTATCTAGTTAAAATTTTTGTCATAATCAAATCTCATTTTCGTCTGCATTTTTTACTTACTGTTTACAAAAACCAAAATTTGATTGATTGAGTACAAACTTGGTGGCAATGGATTTATTTAATAATATTTGATAACAAATTAAAATATAGTCGAAGAAAAATAGAGAGAATCTTGTTATCGTTTTTCCGTGTAACACTTAAATACCAGTATCCTTGTTTCCGTACCGGAATGAACGACTGGTCGCTTTAACTCGCACGAACAATATTTTGTATTCCTCATTTGTGTGAAAACTTTTTCGAGACTAATTTTATTAGAGCTCGTTGCAAAAACTTGTTGCAAATTAAAAGTGCATTTTAATTTCTGTTTTTTTACTTATCATAACATTTTTAAAACTAACCTCGTTACGTGTTAGCACAGAAATAGACTTTAAAAACGTAACGATAAGACACTGTAATTTTTATTTAAATACGACGCGGTATGAAAAAGTAAAACATTTAATTATCTTTCATTATAGCTTGATGTTATAAAAAGCTAAATTAAAAGGACATGAAATTTGTATAATAAAATAATAAAACAACGACTTAACGTTGCAAAGCAATTTTGAGCCACTTTGCACGAGCTTAGCTCTTGAATATGCATGACAAGTCCCGAGCCTGCTCGGCTTAAATACACTTACACTTGTGAAATATGCAGCGTTCTGATAACTCTTTCCTGAATTCTGTAATGTCTATTACACAAAATAATACAAAATCTTATGTATATTATCTATAATACTTCACTTCTTCATGTCTCATTATAATTATAAATCATATACTCTTCTAATTATATACATTATGTTTTTGATGAAAACCTTCTTTGTTGTCGAGCTGTGTAATTCATAATAAGTGTTATATTTGTTATCTACATATATCACAAAGTGTATTATAATTTCGATTATTAAAAAGTGTTATTAATATTTACATTAATAACTTTTCTATATTTATAGTAAATGTGATTAAAATATAAAAACTTCAAAATACTTCGTTTTGTAGTTAATGTAAACATGTATGTAAAAGCTAATTTTTTTTGAAAAATATCCTGCTTTACGACGTGAAACCCCATGGTACTAGTTGTTCAGACTTACTTACAGGGTATTATTATAGATTACAGATGATAAGTTTAAATAAAAATGTTGTTGGATTGTTGTATTGCCATGGGGCATCTTTTGTTCCGGGATTATGCTTGAATAAAGCAATTTAAGTTGAGATGCCGCTTAGCATTAATTTTAGCATTCCTTTGTGTAAAGACAGAGTTAACTAAAACATAATAAGAATAGACAATCTTTCAGATAAATGAAAAATTTTTAAAAATTTTTATTTTGTAGAAAAGACAATTAATTTCTGATATTATGAAACGAATTAAAAAGCAAAGAAATTTCAATGTTAGATAATTATATTTTCATGTTATTGCAGTATAGCTAGAAACAGCTATGACAGGCAAAAAAGTGAGAGATAGATTTTATACAATTTTATCGGGCTAACGAGCATTTTGGTTTTTGTCGGATACGTTTTTATAACATATTGCGATGTGTTGTGCTGGATGATCATTTGAAAGTAAGTCGCATATACGTGCACTTAATTTGTTATATATTTATATGTTATTCGTAAATAACAATAGATATGGACGTTGTGTTTTAGAAATCAAAAAGATGTAAACAGGACAACAATTCGTTAGTTCAATGTTCAAGATTCCAATTAAAATGAAAAGTAGTTCACGGAATAACGTTTTAGAGGACGGTCATCAGTATTCAACGAGCCGGCTAATCTCTATCGCTTATTTCCATAAGTATAGCACAAAGCCCCCTCTTAGTAATGTAGATTTTAGGCATAATAATTTAATGACAAATGTAAAGATTTAAATTTAGTATTATTTATCGTTGGTCTTTTGCTCATGGTCGGTAACAGGATTCATTGGGGTATGATCTCTACAAAACTTATAGTTTATTTTTATTACTCAGAAATAATGATGAAATATTATTATCTTCCTTCCGCGTATAGTCCACATATGGGCACAGCAACATTCTAATATATGCGTTCTTTTATTTCCTCAACAAAGAAATTGAGAAATAAATGTAGCCTCCTTTCAAAGACTGTCTCCCCCGGCTGCCATTGTGACATGGACAACTCCAACTTGCTGACTTTAATTAAAATCTATGTCGATTACTTTTGTTTTCATTCTTCGAATATCTTCTCCCCGAGTATCTCTTATAGAAAAATGCTCAGCATAACTCTACATTAGTGAACCACCCCCCGGACTGGATCCGGCCTCGTTACGGGGGCTTGGTCTCCCACTGTGAAGTGAAGACCAACAAATAGGGCGTTAAATATCTTATTACCTGTTCTGGTTATTATCGCGTTACAAGAATGTTTAGTATATTGATTATAAACTTTCATTTTGGTTTGTCTTTTATTACAGAAAAACGAATACTTCGTATTATATGCATTACAGTAGCAACTTGGGAATTTTGATAAATTTATAATGGTATTCAAAAATTTTATACAATTTTCAAAATTTTTGCAATCAAAACTTAATTGAGGCTCATCTTTTTAGCAGAAAAGCATATGTATAAAATTATAAAATACGGTTTACTTTGCTACAATAACTTATGTGGATAAGACAGCAAATATAATGTGATCAAATAATATAATTACATAAAATAAATAGCGTCTAGAATATATGATTACAATTTCTTATCATAACAACATAAGACTGGAATTCTGAAGAGATTTACTTATTGAGATACAGCTAGAGAGCATCTTCTGAAAGTGGGGCCGCAGATAGTGGGAATAAGAGCACTTCAGCAGATTTATAAAGCTCTTATATTATACACTCTACCAAATATTTACACAACCCGACTATATGAGCGATTTTGTGTATGCAATGGAATTTTGTTGGTAGAAGCTACTTTAAAACTTTCCTAAAAAAAATATCGTTACAAAACAGTTTTGCTTTGTCGTAAAACTATTTTGTGACGATGATCATGAACTTATGTGATATGGTTAAAACTAGTGCACAGTTGTATTCTTTAGCTCCTTCACTAAATATTGCTGAAATTAAGACAAATTCCTGAGGTGTCCATCTTTTTTAAACAATTATGAGTAAACAGGCAAAGCTTCGTAGTTTTCTAGCTAATAGGCGTTAGTCTAGCTTACAAGTTTGCTTATACGAGTTTACTACTTGTGGTTAGTAATCTAGTAAAAATACAATTTTTTATGTTATGTAATAGAATATTGTTGGGTGTTGTGAGCTATTTACTTCGTTTATAAATGAAAAAATCCCGGATGTATTCATCATTTACTATCAGTAATTGTAACATATAAGTATTGATTGTAGGTATAGTATGTAGTATCAATACTTGAGTTTTGTTTTTATTTTCGCTAATTTATTTTGAAAATTTTGTATAGTTTACTTTATAATTCTACAGTAAATACTAGTTATTTTAAATTTATACATTTTTAAGACTTACTTTACTTCTTACATTTATATAACACAAATTATAAAATTTATCAATTTTCTTTTAAACGTACGAATCTTTTTATTTAGCATAACCCTTAATATGTTTTTCTTGCACAATAAAAAATAATAAGTATGTGATATATGCAAAAATAACTAATAAATAATTAATAAATAACTAATAGATAATGCAAAAACTTAACTAGAATATTACAGAAATTATGAAAACAACTTCAACCATCATTCTTTTTAGTTTATTGTTTTAAACAATAATAAGCTCGATGTATTTTATGTTGTAAATTTTTAATGTATACGTACTAACGAACTCTGCATTCATTTGAAAACTTTCATATGGCAGTGATGCACCAGGGGCTGCCTCGTATCTCATAATAGCTATTTCATGAACAACTTTTCAAATTATTTTATGATATGTAATCATTTTTAGGGACTAACTTCCAAGTATTATATATTTAACATAATCGTATCACATAAGCCTCTTAAAATATACAATAACTGTGTAGTTTAGTGTTCATTATTGTGTTGGTAATAATAGTCATGTATTAGGTAATATAGTGTGTTGTATAACCAATAAAACTTTGCACAGCCGTGTTGGTCCACGCCAAAACTTCGCTGATACAATAACTTTCAATAATATATTATGAGCTCTAAATTTACTTGTTAGTTGCAGCTGCCGAATCCACAACTAGATGGTTAATCGATATGTAATTTACATTTCGGTATATTTAACGATATATGAGATATATTTGTTATACATTAGTTTCATGGTTAATATTTGGAACTAAAAGATATTTCGCTATTTACTTCATAACGTCATTTATTTATTTCAACATACTTTTATTTATATTTTACGTGTATGCAGTTATATGTTCGATACTGTGCTTATAAATCCTCCAACTTGAACATGGTTAGCGTGGAGTATAACGGTCTATACTTTTCCTGAATCATGATATGTGATTAATTAAATACATTACGGTTAAATTACAATGAAATAACCCGAGAGCTGCTTCGCTAACAACTTGGCATGGAAAACATATTGTTATTGAAAGTTGAAACCCTTTTAGTGATTTCGGAACTTTTGTTAATTTCAGAGATGTCTTTTCTGTTATGCGAGTTCCGGGCGCTAAAATACGCAAGCTTTTAGGAGACTGCTCTAATGGAACGAGGTTTTTAACGAGACAGGTCGTTCGTGCAATTTAACGTTCCAATACAGACTTCGAACAGCATCCCGATTTATACTGAGAGCATGACAGAAATTACGTCGGAGTACAGTACTTAGGTCGTATGATGGTTGGAGTCGAAACAAGTAACTAATCTATATAATAAAAATGAATTGCTGTTCGTTAGTCTCGCTAAAACTCGAGAACGGCTGGACCGATTTGGCTAAATGTGGTCTTGAATTATTCGTGCAAGTCCAGGGAAGGTTAATAAGGTGAGAAAATATGGAAAAGTGCCTGGAATATGGTAAAAATAACAATTTCTCTTTTCATTGTGGTGACCACATGTTTTAGATAGGCAAAGCGGGACAACTCTGAAGGAATAATAATATCGTAATTTTTTTTTAGTTTTAACATAAGTACAGTTTATAAATGTTTTTTTATATAAGTGAATTTGTTTGAGTAGATTGTAGTAATTTTGTAAAATATTGTAAAAATCTTCACAAGAATTTGATAAATTAGTTTGATTGACTTGAAATATTTGCAAAATTTTATTCGTATATTACTTTCTAAAATTTCTTTCGAGGTTAAGGTGGGTGATACACGTTTTGTCATCAATATAAAATATGAAGACTACGTGTATTTTAAGCTAAGTTTAAGAAAATTTATGCATTTATGAAATATTTAAATAAATTACTTACTTTATTTTTCTATGGTAAGAAACAGATTTGTAATATTTATTTGTTTTATTATCTTGCTAGCACGCAGTACGGATACAAAGTGTATCACTTGAGAGACAAATACAATGTAACTGGGTAGCAAAAGCAATATGTTACGCAAAACAATGATTTTCATAAATTTTAAATTTTACTTAATTCTAAAAGTCGGGACTTTTGAAAAACGTCGCGTGACGCGGGATTAATAGTAAAAAAATCAGGACTTTCCCGCTAAAAGCGAGATGTCTGGTCTCCTTACTTTAGATACATAAAACGTCAAAAATTTGAAGTTCGTCCCGTCATTTAGACACCAAATACAATTTAAAAGAATATTTTTGATTTTGACATTTGATATTGACAACCAACAATTTCTGATGCAACTATAATATTTTACGAACTTTAGCGGGAATCTGGGCGTAAAGGTCGCGTTGTCTCGGTTGAATTTTTTTTTAGTGCATAATGCAGTTGAATGTTCAATGTGAGTGTATCATGCAGTAAATTAGTGTGTTCGTGTGCAGCGATTGTAGAATTCAAGCAGGAACACGACTTTCCTAAGTTCAGATTGGTTCAAAATAGTAGTTAAGTCTTAACTTTACTTTGTTGATCTTTTGTGATAGTGACACTATTTACCGCTGAGTGCGCGAGAACTTTCCCTACTTTGATTATCTACAATTTATAATGCCAAAGATAAGATATCCTGACTTAGGTCAATCACCATGTGCATTTAAATATAATAGAAAAACCAAATTAATAACGGGCATTTTTTGTGATTACGAATTATTTTTTCTGGTTAAATTTTCATCACATTCTTTATTAAAGTTGAAACAGTCTCGAATTATCAATAAGCGTGTTTTTTTATTGATTTTGAAGCGGAACGAAGTTTGCTGGGTCAGCTAGTGCTTTTATAAAGATTTGATAGTTTTATTGTTCACAGTAAGACAATCTACTGAGAAAAAATTCAACTTTTTTGCGTGCTCGCCTAGAACACTTTGGCCCTCATTTCTTGATAGCAGAAACAGCGATACTGTATATGTGGGGTGATAGGTAGCCATATTGTAGAAATAATAATATTTTAATATTAGGTATAACTGTTCACAGTAAATATTTATAACATTTATAATGGATTTTATTTAATTTTAATTGAAATGAAGATTTTCATAGTCCGTCACTTACAGATATTCTATGTTACGCATTATGCTTATATATAATTATTATTATTTATTATTAGCCAACATAACAAAAATACACTGAATTTTTTAAATCATTACCTTCATAAAGCCTGAAGTAAGACTATGTGGTTTCCAATTTTATACCAAAAGCTCAGTGACCTGTTTAGACAAATTTCCAAACACTAAAAACCATTTCCGCATGTTGCGTAAGGTTTATAATACACGGAATTTTATCCTCCATGCAATACATTTATCATGTTCGGGAGGAGTCCAAACTTCCGAACAGTAAACAACAAAAAACAAGAAAACTATCAAATCTTTATAAAAGCATTAGTTACTTGTTTAGTATGAACATTTTTACAAGGCAGTAAATAACATAAAGAGATTTAAATTCGATCTGCACTCAGACAACAAAAAGGTATATAAATCACTAGTAACGAAAACAATTTACGTTGTGCGAAATACATCAGTAGGTGGGCTAGATTGATGTACGGCCAAATTATCTACTGTGCTTTTCCTCCTATTTTCCTTTGTTATAAATATTTTTGTATTACAAAAACGAAATCGCCGTGGAAATGAAATTATGCTACCTTTTATCACATATGAAAAACAATTCATCATTACAAAAAAAGGAAAGATAAATTTTTAATTTGTTGTTATTTTGTTGGAACCCTTATTTTTTCAACATATAATTATCAACAAATTCGGACTTTTACAAAAAAACATATTTTTTGTAAAATCGAACAAGTATATGTTAACTTTATGCTAGACACAGTATTGATATAATGATGATGCTATATTATAATACTATTATAACAATTAAAGTGGTTTCTTAAATATAATAAGTGTTATTTAAAACGTAAGTTAAAAGTATTATTAAAAAAAATGTGTAATATGAAATGATTTTTTTATTAAAAGCGTATGCGGTGGCTTTACACAATCGGACTGAAACTGACTCACGGTCTTTTAATGGACGTTTTGTGTGAACATACTCGTATATTAATTACATTTTAAATTATACTGTAACATAATTGTACTATTTAATAGAATCATTCATAGAAGTAATATTTTACATACGTAAAAAGTAATTTGTATAGCTGATTAAATATACATTTTGTAATGATTTAAATTTCCTTTTATAGAGGAAGACAAGATTTTGCTACGCAAAAAATAAACTTCATGCTGTCTTTGTTAATAGTAGAAGCGGTATCTCATTCAAAGCACTTAAAGGACTGAGCACTAGCATTTGTCTTCTGTGCGTTGTTCTGTAATGAGCTTTTTACTTACGTCGTGTAAATAAATTTGCTCTTCACTGCTGTCGCTGAAAAAGGAGTTTTATTACGAGCGAGTTTTTACGTCCCGCCTTTTATTTGAGTACACTAAAGATGTTTATCGGCCGTGATAAAAATATTTGGTTTGCTATAAAAATAAAACGTCATATCTAAGTACGTGTTAAGGTTATGGCGAGCTTTTATTGAAATAAACACTAAATTTAGTGCTTGATAGTGTTACATTATACGTATTAAATCAGGCCATGGTACGAATAGATTGCGACTGAAAATTATTGACACAATATTAATATGGTAAATACAATAGATTAAACATTCAATTACAAGATTGTTTGTCATGGTTTTTGAGAATATTAGTACATTTACAACTAATTTTGAAACACATTAATGCTTTATGAACGAAATTTTATAGGACCGTCTCAAAAAAGTGTGTGGTGTATAACATGGTTATGTTTTAGAAAAATAAAATAACAAATTAGACGTTAGAAAAGTCCACATACTATCAACAAAAATGTTTTCTGACTATTATCGGAACTTTATTAGAGACGGTGTCGGCGTTAACGATTCTGAAACTTTATGTCGGTTATTAGTCCAAACAACTAACTAACTTGCTATAAGTTAGCCGACAGTTTTAGGACTTCGAGATTGCACCTTTGTATTTGATCGCACAAAATTTATTAGTTTACTTTAATTGCACGAATTTTAGTTTACACTACGAGGTTGTGATGCCTTTACATTTGTGAACGGAGTAATTAGATCCGGTTTGAGCACGGACATATTGACCTACTAATCATAGTTAATTGGTGTGCCAATTGATATCAAACCCTCTACACGTCATTATGACAAGCTAATTATGTTAATGGGATGCGAATGTTTTAATTTTATTATCTTTTCTCCTTGTGAATGTTTGAAACAAAATTTCTCGTCTGTTCTCTAACTTTTCCTTCAATTATAGGATATCAATGCACATAGCACAGCTATTGTTCGCCTGCTGAATAATAACAGGTTTGAATTGTTAACGATGATATTTCAAGCATGTGCCGTACCTATACATTGTATCGTTATAAAGATGGCTATTTAAATCATGACTATATTAAATTTTACTAATGTATATAGATAATCACAATTTTTTCTTATTTCTTTAAAAAAAAACAGCTGTGTTTAATTGCTTTTACTACCTCTGTACACGCAGTGGTTCAGAGCCATGTAACGCGGAGGTCCAAGTTCAATTCCGTGGCGACATCAGAATGGTTGTATAATTTCTTTTATTCCTTTCGTGTTGTACTGTAATCTTATTCTGACTTATTTTTATTTATTCTGGCTACTGACATGCGAGCGCCAGAGTATTGTGGGTACACATTAAAAGATGTTCGAATTTATTTTCACTTAACATCATCAAGTAGAAGCAAATTTTTAGCAAAAAAAGTCGACCCTACGATACGTCGATACCACTCATGTCCTAATCTAGAATGCCTTGAGTTTACAATGTTTTTCTCTCCACCGAATTATAGTGTATGTAAAAGAAACTCTGATATATTTTTTGTTATTTTATGTAATAGGCGCTAATGTTCACAAATTATGAAAAAAAATATAAAAAAAACATTGTTAAAAGTTGTGGACATCCCTGCTTTTAAGCATCAAAATATATTTCTGATTTTATGATGCTACTGATCCTAAACGCTATACACTAATTGGCTTTCTGCGCTGTGTTTGTAGAAGTTCGTTTAGTGCAGTTCAAAGTTTTCCGTGTTTGTGTTGCGAAATAATTTACTTTTTGTTTATTCAGCATATTATTTTTGTAGTAATTACTTAAACGACAATATTGTGTGAAATTGAAACGCGTTGATTATCAACTAGTATGTTGACGTTCGATAAGCGAATGTATGTTCCTGTATTGTCTGTTGTTATTTTGTGTCGTCGTATTCTTATGACGAATAGCACAATTCAGTGTAAACATTATTATAGTTAAGAGTTCTTATTTGCTAGGTTATATTAAACGGAGGAATATGTAGTTAATTTTTAGGATTGGAGTAGAAAAAATAGATACAGCAGATCTCTATCTGAGCTTGTGGCCGGATTAATGAAATGCTGGTTACTGTAACAAGCAAACTCGTTCTTGGCTTGCAGTCAAATGCGGTCGAAGTGTGTATTTGTTTACGTACTAACACTTTTAGGATATATACAGATAATATGAATAATTTATTTATCAAAATATTCCGTAATAAGCCGTCGATTACATATGAAATGAAAAAAAAATCAAATTCTCTCGGGACTAACTTCGTGTTATATTTTCTTCAACAACAAAAGGATTGATAAAAATCGAAATTTTTTTAAACCATATATCAAAGGCAATATTAATGTCTTGAAATAAAACTATACTTATAACCCTTTGTCGTTTATTTAGCCACAAATAATTTAAGGTGGTATAAAAATAATCATACACCCTAACATTGAAAAAGAGTTGTAGTTATTTTAACCTAAAAACACAACTGTAAATAAATTACAATACTAACTAGAAAGTAAAGAAGTAATCATAACCTAATAGAATTTATTTTTATTCAGTAATTTAAAATGTACTATAATTCCACATTAGCCAACTGAATAATAGTTAGCTTGGATTAAAATCTTTTCAATGTAAATTTTACTATTACAAATGAACAATGGCCGGCAATTAATCAACAAATGCATTAAACTTCTATTATATCTGGCTTTAAAACACTAACATCGCTTTTGTACATTTACCTACCTTTTTGAACAATAGACGGGATTTAAGTCACCCTTAACTTACGGCACTGTAATTTAATGTTTAATAATTCATGTAATTCCTTCGATAAGGCACTATTTTTAAAATATGAAGACGAAGTTAAAGTTTGAAATAAAAATATACAATGAATTTCACTGACGAAAAATATTGACCTGATTCATACATTGAAAGGGATATATAAAACCTAAAAAATTATATGTCCTGTGAGAATTCATAAATCACGATAAGAAAAACAATTTGTTACAACATGTAACACGAAAACATGAGCTTTTTAAGGTTCATTTTACACTTTGGCAGTTATATTTTTCTGTCCCGTCCGTAATGTAAAAGATAAAAATGTTTCCTAATTTGCATCTTAAGGTTAATAAAAAATGCTCGATAATGAACTAGGTGTCTAATTGCCAATAACCAAAAATATAAATATAGTTGTTGTACATGATTTATGAGATGTATCATATGGTGTTGTATTTTATTTAGCTATTTATTTATTCACATCTTTGTCGTCTTATCTAGTCTGATTAAAATGCGTTTCTTTTTTAATTTAATATATTCGTTAATTAGTAAACCTTAAGAAATAAAAAAAATATTCCATGTTAGTAAATGTAATTATGTGAAATAATCAAAATAAAACGTGTAATTACATGTCGACGAAATCATTCTCTTTGTTATATTTTTTGCCTGATGCTGCATGATTGCGCTTGTTTTCAGTTGAGGCTTTTACCTGAAAAGAAAGAGTGAGCATTTATCATTTCGCGACACGACACGGATGAGGAAAATAATGATGATGTAGCACTTATATCATTGATTAATTTTATCAATACCACAAACAAAAGATCTTTTTCATAACGAATATTAATTATATGAAGAATGTGAGTATACACACAACACACATTACAATGCTTTGATAACTTTAGAAAAAAATCTCCGATAATTATTTCAAAAGGTTACATATTTTTGAAGAAACTTTGGTAACCATGTGTAGGTTATTTTTTAATAAATATTTTATTTTCGTTAAGTCTAACAGGAACTGGTATGTCTAATAGCTAACCGTTGAGTCTTAGCTATAGTGCTCCGAGAAGATAAAAAAAAGTGCGATGATGACTTTAGTTTTACTTTTACTTTGTAATAACAAAGAAATTATTCGAATTTATGCTTCACGTCCCTAGAATTCGTAATTCACAATAACGAAATCGATTTATAAAGTTTGACTGCGATGGTGCAAATTTCGGTTAACAAAGTTTCAATTCCTGCTTTATTACCGATCGTTTCGCATTTTTTACTTTTCACTCTACAAAAAAAAGCTAAAATTTTGCGGCTGAAAAGTAAAATTGTAAATTAGATATTTAGCATGGTACATAGGTGATAATTTATCTAATAAATTTTTAATATATCATTATAAGTATCATTTTTATACGTACATGTGATCTGCTTTATACAGTAAATTAAATAAACATTATTGCCAACATAAAACATACTAATTCTACAATAACAAAGACATTTCATAACATCCATAAAATAAGACCCAATGTTGTAAGTGCACTATAATAATGTGAATTTTATTCTACAGCGTAGTTAAAACGTAGTAAAATAGCTTTAAGCTAGTTACAGCGAAGTAATAAAAGATTGCTTAAAGGCATTTACCGAACTCGAAACTTTGCGGTAACACTAGTTTGAATAAAGTACCAAGCGCTAGTGAATTAACTGACAGATGCCTTTGCAGCAATTTTATAAGGACCTAGATATTTAAGTGTTATGAAGTTAATCAATCAATTTTCTTAATATAAGAATGAAAGAAATCCTATTATTCTTATTTTTTACTCGACAATGGACTAATACTAAACATCAGTTTTATATGACGTTTAGTGACGATAAAACCGCAGATGATGCGTGCTCGCCCAGAAGACAAACACTCATATAACAGCCAGAATAAAACAATGTTTTCATGTACAATATGAGCTACCTACACGGAGTAAAAATAAACTTACCACCCAAAATCTACTACATATCACAGGAATCGAACCGACGACTCCCTTGTTACAATACAAGCTTTTGTTACATACAACTTTTTCGTGATATTTTTAAAAAAAAGTTTTAAGTGTTACGGCTATAGACCTTTCTGCATACGTTCAACAATTTATTTAACACATTATGTAGGCCGCTTTAATGGCGTTTGAAGACATATCGCGGAGCCTGAAGAGAGAATAGACCTTCAAGATTCATTGTCTTTATAGTACCTACATCCTTTTAGAGAGAATGAATTGCGTTCTAAAAGGCCCGACGAAAGAGAATCCTAATGTAAATCGTTGGTAGGATTACAGCAAACATTAATTATGTACTTTGTTATCTTTCTTATCTCAACTCGACTAACAAATATTATATCTCTCTTGTTGCAGGCAATCGTGTGGATGATAGTATTAAAGATATAAATGACCACAGGAACGGAAAGAAGGCTTGCAATTTGATAGTGAGCAATAAATGCGGTGGATGAATTTAACCTGGTTGTTCGATCGTTAAGCGTGGATGGTGTTTGTGTGGCGCCGGGGATGGCGAGGCGGCGCGGGCGGCGGGCGGCGCGCGCGCGGCGGTGAGGCGGGCCAGGGCGGCTGCGATGCGCGCACACGTGGTGCTGTTTGTGGCATGGTTCGGCGTGGCGCTCGCGGCGGCGGCTGCGGCGGCGCGGGAGCTGCGCGTGCTGCAAGCGGACGCTCGCACTGCCTTCTTCGTGGGCATCGCCGCTCCGCCATCGGCCGCCGCGCTCGTGCGCGCGTTCAACCGCTCGCTTGCGGACATTTCCCAAACGTACTTCGCCGGCGACGTCCCGCTCCATCTGCGCAATATCACGCTGCAACCACTCTACATCGAGCTGCCCGAAGATGAAAGGTATTATACATGTTTTGCTTTTAGTATTGTGTTAAGTTTATACTGAACTGAAACTGGTTTATTCAACTTGTGTTAAGATTTTTTTGTTTTATACTACGATGCGACGAGACGAGCAAGACGTTCACCTGATGGTAAGTGATACGCTTGCCCATGACAACGTGGTGCTAGTTAAGATGGTATACACTGCACTACATTGCGCTCGTCGCCTTGAGACATAAGGTGTTAAGTCTCGTTACCCCAGTAATTACACTAGCTACAGCGTCCTTCAAACCGGAACACAGTAATGATTGCACACTACTATTTGGCGGTTGAAATAGGAGCTGCGGTGGTACCTACCCAGACGATCTCCGGCAACAGAGACCTACCACCTGGTGGACATTTTATAAGTTTATATTTTGCTTTTAGTATTGTGCTAAGTTTACACTACATGTATTACTTCTTTATTACTCTAATTGATATAGACTTTATAAAGATTACGTAGTAATATATTTTACTGGCAATGTTCTAAATCGAAACTGTGTTATTCAACTTGTGTTAAGAATTTAACTTTATCTAAATAACTGTAACTGATGGGCATTTATTTCAAGTTGTCTATTTTCTACGTATAAAAGGGAATGTCTCTCTTTGTAAACCAAAACACGTAAAGTCTCATTATATGCTAATTATAATTATTCAATTTAAAAATAGTTTATGTTACAACGTTTCATTAAACGGCTGTAAGATGTTTACGTACAAAGGAAACGATCTTTTGTGAATTTTCTAAGTAAGTTTCTTATTAGTTTGTCTCTTACAAGTATTTGAGTTGCAAAAATAGAAGATTGATACATATCGCTTCGCCTCCAGCACGGATTTGGCGTTAGTGCGAGGCACGCTCGAGTAAAGCACTAACACGAACAAAGGATTTGTTATGACCCCGCTAGGCGGTCTATGACAAAGAATAGTATCGAGGTTTAAATTGCCGTGCCCTAGGCGATCTATTACGTAAACAATGTCCGTTTGTGCTTCTATATCGCTGTATTACAATAGGCGACTAAATAATATGAACAGTTTTAATTTCTAACACTTAAGCCTCTGTAAATAATTTATTATAGATTAAAGGTTACTAAATATACTTTCGGCTAATATATTTAAATACAACAAAAAATATGAAGAAACTAAACTGTACACGTAACTTTTATTGAATTTGTTATTGAAGACATATTTTATACATCAAAGCAACGCGACTAACATGATTTTTATGCCTCCGCATAACAATGAGGTGCAAGTTAGGATCTTTCCAGACCATTATTTGTGTCGCCTTGAGACTTACTAAATCTCGTTACCCTTGTAAATTCACAAAGCGCCTTCTGTACCTGAACACAATAAAGTCTGTACTACTGTAAGTTGGTAGAAAAAAAATCTCTCTGATGTTTCTTATAAAGTTAGTACACATTTGAAATTATTCAAAATTGTATAATTGAATTTGTTTCTAAATCTATGTATTATTCGTCTGTATATACGTGAACGGAAATTAAATAAATTTTCAAATAATTTAGGTAAATTTAGGTAAAGGAATGCCACATAATTCGATTAGTTTGGAATCTTTCCTACAAAAGTTAAAAGGTAAATTGAGTTTGTTCCTTATGAAATATGAAAAAGTTCTTTAAATATGTATGGAATATAAAATGAAAGCTTTTTTGTACAGTTTCATTAATACGAATGATTGCTAAACATCAATCTTTCTTGAAGATAAGTACATAAAAAATGGTGATAACAAGCTTTAAATTTTCTAGCAAATTGGCTTTTACTGGAACGACGTCACAGTTATAAGTTAAAGCCTATTGTAGTAAGCCGACTACCGAAGCCTCTCTTGAGACAATATTAATTAAGATTGTATTTGTCTATGTACGGAGAAGAAGATTGAGTGTTTATTTATGATTATAATCTCGAATTACCATTAAGTCGAAATTCAACGGTTGCCATGTACAGTGCTGAGGATTTCCTTTACAATTATAATTCAAAAGATGGTTTTAATATTTATAAACGGCCCAATTCCAGCCCACTCCTGAGACTAAAACTTGGGCAGTGTGGATCAAACCTGCGTCTTTTTAAGATGTATATCGCGTACAAACGCCTAAGAAACTGACCGCTGCGGTTTAATTTTATTATTTACGAATATATTCTCTAAATATATAGATAGCTATATTTATTTCAGAAACAATACCTCACGCTTTTTACAAGAATAAACAATATTTAAGTATTAAACAATCTGAAATGGAATAGTTCGGCGCTTAGTTCTATAGCTGTTGGTTTGACTACTACGACATCATTCTTAACTTTTATTTAAATTTTACCTTTTATCTTTTCTATTTAATAGGTCATGATTGATGGCCTTCGCACTATTGTACCCATAATTCACGGGTCGCGCGGAGTCTGTCAATTACGAGGCTGTAAATTAATTATCCTGGCACTGCTATTAATTTTACATAATTGAGACCTTCTTGCGAATTAATTTGTTCGACATAAAGTGAGAAGGAATTTGTTTCAATTTGAATAAGAGTATTTAACAACGACCATTATCAGTTTCACAATAATGATATTTATAGTAAAGACAGTGATAGATTGATAACCATAGGAGAAAGCACTTGGTTACCATAGCTCTTTACGAAGATATTTAAATCGAAGTTGTTATTTATTGCTGGGAAAATTTACTAAATATATATACCTGGTGATGCTCTGTTGTCGAAAATCGCAAAAGATATGCCACAGCGTCTGCTTCTGTAATTAAATAGTAGTGTACAAGAAGTACTGTGTACTCCAATGTCTCTACACCGATCGGAAAGCATTATAAAGCATTTATAACATCTAATTTACATGAAAACACCAACATTGGCAAAGAAATGCTAAAAGTATATAAACTTTGTTATTGTTTAGTATGTAAATCTTTTAAAGGTTTATATTACACTTGATTTTCTACAATTTTTTAAGTCATATCACTGATTGTTAATAAAAAACGTAAAATGCGCGTACAATTTGTTCTATCGAAAAATATCGTTGTCTGAATTTCAACACCCCGGGCAATATCCATAGTAATCATGTGTACGTAGAAACAGGGTTCACATTTCAATACACTATTTTAGCAACGCAAAATGTTAGCTGTGTACCAATAACAGTTTGTTAAAACTACGATAAGAAATTGTTAGTGCCAGTATTCAATTCAAAAGCATTGATAATGCAAAATGCATATTACAAATTATGCTGCTGTAATTAAATCAATTTTGGTCCTGTTTGTTTACGTAGAATGCCATGTTTAGATAATGCCAAAGACATTAAGTCCTGCTTTACACGATATGTATAAAGTTAAATAAATATGTAATTTTACGTACTAATACAATTGCATTGAAGAAATATCATAATTTATGTTAATTTTAGTTTCGTCAGTATTTTATTGAAAGGCGTTGTCTTACCGCGACGTATTACTTTTAAAGTATATCAGGCCATTACTTTCAAAGATTACCAGTAAACAATCGTCTTCTTAATTATTCCAGGGCCTTTTCTTTCGCCGAGTGTTGAAGTGTATAAACAGAATTATTGTATATATCCAAAGAAAGTAATTATTTTGTCTCATAGTATTGAGCTTAGTGACTTCGTGTTGTGTATATATGTCTAACTTAAAAAAAAGCATAAGCTTTACTTTTAGACAAGTATTAAACATTTTGCAACTTTAATACACATTTGGAATAAATGTAATAACGCAAAGGAAATATACTTCAAAAAAAAAAGTTTCGAGTCTCGTTGCGCCAGCACTTAGCAGACGCAGTTGAAATCGCTTCCAATCGAATGAAACTTCGTAGCTTACTAGTTGATAAGTAAAATGTTAGTCTTTAGACTAACTTCACATTGACTTTAGTTCGATGAAATTCTTAAATAGATGTTAATATTTATACTCTAGTCACAGATTTTGTGTTTTGATTGAAATTGTTGTAATTGCAAATGTTTCTCAATACAATTGAAAAAAAAAAAACAAATATTACTAAAAGTAGTAATTTATTCGTCATCATCAAATGTTATTACAAGCTGGGTTATATGAACAAACTCATTCGATTATTGTAGTTAGGATAGATAAAAACGTATTTTTATATTACAAACATCTTTATTAATACTACACTGTGTTGACAATCGTCTGTATTGTATTGGGGAACAATTCATATCACAATAACAACAATTCTCATCGCAGCGAAATATGAAAAGAAACCTGAAGCCCTTAAAAAAAGTAATGGTTGCTGCTAAAACCGCAATTTTTTATTAAATATTATATTAAAATGACCTACCGGATCTTACTGAATTTACACAAAGATTCATTTAGTTGCAGATAATTCACCATATTAAGTAAACGAAATCATTGCGAAATCATGTTATTAATTAATAAAAATTACTTATTTTGTAGAGTAAACGAATATAAAAATTAATATAAACAACCGCAATGTTTGTACTTCTCACAAAAAGGTTAAAAAATATTGTGCTAACGAAAGAAAACCTTTAAATTAAAGAAAAGAAATTCTTTGCAGCGTAAACGGCGCTAGAGTTAACCCTCTGTGTAAACGTTTTGTAAAAAAGCTTTTATATTTTTAAGTACATCGCAATGAACCTTAAGGGACTATTTTAATTTGTGTGATTATTACAAATTGAAATACTAATAATGATACTTACTATAAATACATATATATAATAACAATATATATATGTATTTATAAAATAAATACATAATATATACATACGTAATAAATACATAATATAATGATTTGATTTCAAAATTTTCTGTTCAGGTTAATGTTTTGGAATTTTTTAGAGCTTTATTATCTGTAATACATCTGTATCTTTGCAAGATATATTTCAGAGGTGTTAAAGTGTATTTAAGTCCAGTTTCAAATTTTTCACTTTCAAAGATGATATAAGTGGTAAAGAGGTTTAAAGGAAATATAATTTAATTATATAAATATAGTTTTCAATAATAAACTGTCACTAATACAGATTTTCATGTATTTTTAGAGATTTATTTATGTGTTCAAAAACTAAGTGGGTTTATTATTTGAATTTTCTGAAAAGTCGATTCAATGTGTATTATAATGTTTCCATAGGTGCAATATGAAAAGTATATTATGATTATTTCATGAATACATCTCCTATAATATTAACACCATGATATATCATTAAAATTATTACAACAAACATGATTAGAGTAAAACATACAGATCTACTGATATTCTATGAACTATATCGGTGTATTAAAAATGTGATAACTAATGGCAAACATATAATTGGTATCCAGTTGTTTAGTTCTTTGAATACAAATACTCTTGCATTTCGAAAGCCTTTGTTGTGAACTTAAATTGTAGAAAAAATAAATAAAAACAGTAGTAAACAGTAGTGCATTTGTTATAATCCAGGGATAATAAGTTTGAGTGTATGCTTTACGTGAGCAGTTAGTTAGTTATGAATATTTTCTTATGGTTTTTGTAATAATTATTAATATGTGTGTAACACACTGACATGTAATACCTCATCGCCACAAAACATCACAAAATAAATGATTGAGTTGTGTATGCCAAAAAGGATTCTGTTTATGTATTTTAATGATAAAAACAATGTTTATAAAACATTCAGTTGTTTAATGTCTCATCAGAATACAATATACATGGCTTGCATTAAATTCTCAAATACTATCCTTGTACTTCTGAACTCGGATTTTAATTTTACTGCAGCCAGGCTTAAAAGCCATTCGAAAAAAGCAATTTCATTAAGCCAGCTTTCAGCTTCTACATAACGACCTCTGAATTGAGAACTAATCAATTGTACCCTACTTTGTGGTTTATGGGACGACATTTTGTTTTGTGCAATGTCAAAATATATTGTAGTATGTCATATAAACGCTTAAACGGTTCTGCAGTTCTCATATTTTTTTTGGGGTTTATATTCTTTTGGTCGGTAAAAAGATATCAAAAGATTATAACAATCAATAAATGTTTATTCAATGAAAAACACTGGCGGTAAGATGACAAATTTATATTTCAGTTAAATAAGGGTCACTCTCATTTTAAATGATGGATTTTATATTCAAAATTATCAAATATATTATATTTAATACAACAAGACGGTCTTTTAAATGATTATCTTAAAGATTGTTTTATTAGTTTGCTTTGTTTGTTTGCGAGTAAAAATAAAAATATCTAGGTTATCATCAGCATTATCGTCTCAACTGATGGACTTCCAGTGTTAGACATTAGTCGAATATCTAAATGGACCATTAAAACTTGAAGTTCGTTGGATCTTTTTTATATAAAATGGCCGAAAGATATGTTTCATTCAATAATACTGTAATTAATATATTATGTAACAGATGCATCTCATTAAAATTATCAAGCAAACATACAATTACATAAATGGTACTTGTTTGAAAACCAAATAAATGTTTCGTACGTTATTAATGTTAATAAGATGATTAACATAAATTTACATGTACTTACTGAATTAATGCATATTGGTTAACGAAATTAGTGTTAAATTCGATAATTGTAACTGTTCTCAATCATCAATCATATCACGTATGTAAATTATTTTTTCAATAACGAAGTTTGAGGTTATGTGTTTATAACTGTTGAAAACGAAACGGTAATATAATAAAATAAATAAACAGTTATTTAAACAGAAATCATTAAAAATATATTTTCTTTGATTGCGAATGAGTTTTTATACATAAATTATATAAACTTCCTTTATATATTTTCATTCGTTGTTGATAAGTAGTTGTTTGAATAGGTTATTCTGAATATCATGGTACTTCGTAGGCACAAGTAAAATTGGTTTAAATAAACATTTTTTTTAGTATTAGATTGAACGCATATCTAATTATTAGACAAAATAGTAATAATAATATTTTTTTACTGTTTATTTTCAGAGCACCCAAAGAGTACTAGAGATTTTATTATGTGGCATTGATTTATCTTCATTGAAATTGTAGTGACTAAATTTTAAATATATTAAAGTATTATACAATGAAACTCCTTAGAACACAACTTTTTCGAAGCACAAAATTAAATGAAACAAATAATATTTTATCTGTTATTTATTTGCTCAGCACAGTTAAATATAAAAGTTAATGAAATAATATGTCTTGAAGATCATTTGTACGTTAATGTTAATGAACATTATATAAAATAAGACGGTTAGTACGTTTGTTATTAAAAGTTTATTTATTTGATTTATAAATGACGTTAAAAGAATATTAGTTAAATGATTCAGTGATAACTTGTTTTATTTATTATGTAATGGGATGTTTTATTGTTCTACATTTGTTCCAAATATCTTGAGACTCTCGGTTTCAGATTCAAACTCAATATTGCATTGCTCACCGAATTGTTTATATGAAATTTCAAACAAACATTCCATGTCCGCTTTTTCTGCGGATTTTTGAGCGGATGCGCTCGTAAATATACCTCCAGTCACGCGGAATCCAAGTTCTTTGGCAAGTGTTTTTCTGAAAGTAATTCAGGAAATCTTTTAAATAAACTAATATTGTTTGAATAGTAATATTCGAAATACATTTTCGTAGCGGTTGGACAACTGATACAAAGTAGAAGTGGAAAGTAACATAAAAAATAAAGCTTTAAGCGTTAACGTTTAAATTTATACATGGTCTGAATTGAATAGTTTAATTTGAATAAAGATCTTCTATAAGTTCCCATTCTAAATGCATTGCTCATGAACAATTTCATCAAACAAAGTTAATTTACGTGGTATTGTGATGATTTAAAATTTACCTAAATAAAATTTAAGTTATCAATAAATACCTGGCTCTAAGCAACTCGATGGCGATGCCCAAACCTCTGTACTGTGGTGTAACAGAAAGTCCAGCACCCATGAGGTAAGTGTTCACGTCGTACTTGTCATAAATCACCGTGAACTTCGTGGCTTCTGAGAACATGCGGAGAGACATATTTCCTGCTTGAGATTTTGGCTGCGGGAAAAATGTTTACTTATAAATTTACACTAACACACTTCAAACATTATGTTTCTTATTCTTCTAAGCCGTATTTCCTTATGCCTGAGGGTCGTGGTCATCAAGTGTATTGAAGCACACGAGGACTTAGCAGTTATAATGGAGTGGTTTGCCATTGCCTTCTCCATTTCATGTACTAGTCCGACCACGGATAGTCACGACATAGATATGTAGGTTTCCTAACGGTGTTTTCGTTCACCGTCAAAGCTCGTGATATTAGCTGGTGTTATACTAACTGCACATAAATTGAAAAATTCATTGGTGCAGGCCTGATTCGAACCTAGTACCTTCGGAGTGGAAGGCCACGGCTCTATATTTCTTATTTTCAGATTAAAGTACTGATGTTTTTTCGACAATTTTCACAATTGTACTGTCATGCGTTTCGATTAGGTTCTTGTAGCTGTAATTACTGGGGTAACTTAATATCTTATGTCTTAAGACAGCAGTGTAAACATCTAAACTATCGGCATTTTTATTAAAGGTACGCGTATCAATATCTACCAAATAAATATCCGGTTCGTCTATTCGCTTAGTTGAAAACTAAAAAATTAAAATTATGCGCAGTGAAAAATACTATATAGTTAAGTTAATAGAATTGATCTCTGCTTGTTAAAAAGATACATTTTGTAATAAAAAAATCAAATAATACATTTTGCATTACGCGTATAAAAGGATTTCTCGTATCTGCGCTGCTTTGTTTAGGAATAAATAAGCTCAAGTAAAATATTTATAGCTTTTATTTCCGCTGCATTTAAATATAATAAGTTGGAAGTGGATTTTTACATACTTTATATGAATTTAGATATAATACGTTATTTAAATTCATTGTTTGTCAAAAATTGTTTATGTGATTTTTTTGTTTACCTTTCTATCATATTTTTTAATATTCTAATTAGAGCTCTCCGCAGGTTAATTGAATCCGATTCTTGTTTATAAAATCAACATAACAGCTCTTTACTTAATTTGAATCTATTATTTTCCATGTTTATATGTTAAACAAAAACCAGTATTAATTTTCCTTTTCCGCCAGCTTGTAATCTTCGAATAGGTGAACTTTGTGTGACTTTGATAGGGAGATAGTTGAAGATTTATGCATTACTAAGACAACCTTTGTAAGAAAAAACATTTACAAAAAAAAATCTATACTCTTTATTTGAATTTATAAAAAACGTTTTACTTAAATTTCCTTTTGTACCAAAAGCAATAAAAACGATTGGGACGTTCACCTGAAAACATGTGACACGCCTGGCTATCACGTTGTGGCATTAGGTACCTAAAGTACCAAGGCATAACAATAAGAAAATTGGAATTAAGTTAAGCGTCTTAACAAATTGTTTTAATCTACAATATCCAATTACCGGGATATGTTCAACGAAGCGTCCTTTTTCCTGGGGCATGCACATGTTCACCCCTACCAGAGTACAGCCCGCTCCATCTCGCTCCGAGAGGAAGCACGCCAAACTCATTTTCTGTTCAATGATAGATGTCAACAGCACACGGTACTCTTGTATTGCTTCCGGGTCCTCTGCAGTGCCTGACAATTATATTAAAGTTTTCATTAGATTTCTGAACCTTTCCCATTCTTCAACAATAACTCCTTTATTTCTCTAGTAAGTACACGCAACGGACAAAAATCATAATTGAATTCTATTGTAAAGCATCGGGTCACATGTTCGGTTTGATTGTCAAAGAAAACCCGAAAGCCAATCACTTGTAACGTTGTTTCTTTTTCCTTGTTATCAAGTTCGATTTTTAGTGAATGATTAATAAAATTAAAAAAATAAATAATGGAGTGCTTGTTGTTTAAACTCTACTACAATATATCCATGTTTTTTCAATCTTAATAAAAAAAATTCTACCTTGTACAATTTAAAAGTAAAGATGAAACAACATTGCGTTATTATTTTTCCTATTAATGATATCTCTTCAAATACAGGCGGACGATTTCCCACGGAAAAAAATATCAAAGTCATTAAACATGATCAGCGTTAGCAACCGTAGCCCAATTTATTCGGGTAACAAAAGAGATTACGTGAATGAAAAAATTATTGTTATTCTGTATTTGTTTCAAAAGTCTGGTTAATAAAAGCATAAGATTATGAGATAAGCGTTCTTAAATAAGCGAGTCAATGAACAATTTCTATGTTGTTAATTAAATATTAGTCGAAAATTGAATTATGAAAATATATATACACCTTTAAAATAAAAGCCGAGTAATATTTGTATATTACTACTTAACTGATGAAGTAAGTGATTATAATAGTTAGTAAGTTATAACATTTCCAAAGGGTAATAGTGGTTACAATAAGTTAAATGTAAGTAATTCTTGTTACCTGCCGTCTTCCACCATACGTCTTCTTGAATGTAGCTTCCTAACATAAATTCTACTGTAGTTTTCCACATATCTTCTGGGACATCTTTGATAACGAAATTCAATGTGCGCCCGTCTTCAACCTGTCTCTCGAATTCGCTCCATACTCTCGGATACACTCGTGAAGACATTGTTTTATAAAAAATATCCTTTGGTCGCGAATGCCTCTTGAGCTTTTGATATGACGTGTGTTTCAGTCCACCAACCACTTGATACTGAAATGTATGTGTAACGTGGTTTTACTCGTCGTTAAGCAATAGCGTAGATATTGATGTATCTACTATACGCAGCATGTTTAATTTTTCAAAATGGTTTAACAGAATTTATTAATCTGCTTCACTTACACGTTACTCGATTATGGACAGTATCTGCAAATATTATAATGCATTATAAGAAAAGTAATATCAAGCATTGGCAATGATTTGGTTTCTTCTGCTGTAAAAGTGAGCATTGATGAAGCAGATATTTTTAAAAACGGGAAATTAAACTTAGTGAAACTTAACACAAGATCAAGATCCCGCCAAAATATGTAGACATAATCTGCGGAAGGCGGCCGGTTGAGTGTGTATACACTGACTTGATGTTGGCAAAATTCTTTTAATAGAGGCCATTAAGCATAAAGAAGAAGAAGAAGAGTGTGTATACCAGAATATCGATCGAGTTCTAATTATTTGAGTGAGACCATCTTACGTATTTGTTTCAAAACCTAGATTATGTTAATAATGCTAGTTTTAATAAATAAGAATCAGTTAGGCTGACTTGTATATTTTAAAATGACTCAAGAGTTCTATTACACGTAGTAGGTATTAACTATGGAGTTAGGAAGGTGAAAGTTAGAAAGAGTTTACTACATTTTATACTAAGAACATATTTCACCATTTTTTATCAATTATTTCGTGACATCACCGAAAATTAAATTTATCTTACTATTTGTAATAGATAAATTCAACCATTTAGTATCGTCCTGTATCTCATAAATCAATACGATGAAATATGATTCTTGTAAATGATCCTTGAAATGATATATTACTGCGGTTGTTATTAAAATGTAAGGATGTTGGAATCCATTAGATCTGATTTATGTATGAAGATATTGTACTAAAGACCTTTAATAAAACATTTTCTTGTCAACGAAAAAAAAAAAGTTCGCTGAAACGTTCGAGGAGCGAAGTTTTGTATTGTGGTGAAAGCAGAGCGTTGGTTTTATTTTAGGCGAGAATAAATTCGGGAACACTGGGGTTAGTTGCAAAGTAAATAAATCTACATTTCGTAAAGTTCAAATGCATAATTTAAAGTAGCCATGTTCATGTGTGTACATATTAAACAAGCCTGCACAACTTTGTAGTTTGTTGTTACATGGAAACAGTCGTTTATTTGTTCATGTCTTGCCGAAAGCCATTCATTGTCATTATTAGTGAGATTGAGAGATTAGAAGTTAGCGTTTAGTTATACTAAATAATAAAACACACATAAAATTTGATTCAAGTAAAATTTACAGCTTTTTATAGCTATAGATTCGTTTTAAGTATAAAGCGATTGTTTTCTAACGTGTATCTCTTTGTGTAAAACAGAAATCTAACCGTAAATTTAACCCATGGCTGGTAATTTACCATAATGGCCGTGTTTGGCAGACTAATTGTCGACCGCAGAACCGACGTTCAATCTCTAAACTAACGGTTGCTTTTGTTAATTTTATCCTTTAATCTCGACGGCGAACAGATTTTGTGTCTTCTTATAGGTTGCTAATGTAAGAAGGGGTTTATTAATGTAATTAAATTAAAAGTTTCACTATTTCCGTGGGGTAGCGGAGTCAACCTTTAGCTTTGTAATATGGAGGTTCTCGGTTGAACGTCGGAGACGATTGTTGTAGAGTATGGGTATCTGCAGTTTTAACTAGCTGCCACCCCTTTATTCTAAATCTGCCGTCTATAACATCGTTATTGTTGTCTGACATCGTAATTCTTCTATTTCCGATTTTGATATACTTTAAAATGTAAAAATAATGACGTAAGTAACTTAGTTCATGCTATTTATTTCAGATGTTAGGTCTAATTTCCGTGGAACATCTATATAAGTGTGTAAACATAACTGAATTTCAGTTTGAAGAATCTTGTTACTTATTAACGACCAGTTTCTACTAGTTAAATTACTGGGGTAACGAAATATGTGGTGAGCGCAATGTATTGTTTAAAACGTCTAACTAATAACTAATTCTATGAGATTGCCGTATTTATTACCACAGGGAGTCGTCTTAACTGCTACTTTATCATAGGAGCATAGGAGATAAACGTTATTTGGCCCAATAATATCTAATATGATAAGCTAAACGTTTAAAAATTAGGTTTAATAAAATGTTAGTACGGTAAATAAGGGACGACCCTCCAACCTCCCATGGCCCCACTGACCCAAAGGTCATACGGGCCGAATCGCGGGAGAGCATACGCGGTCTAGTCTCAGTTCGGCTCCACGTACACCTTCTTAACTCCCTCTTAACCCCCACAAGTTATTTTATTCTCTCTCCTTGTCCCTATGTGTCCACTCTCCTCCCTTCTAGGCTGGACGTAACAAGTTAGTACGGTAATTAACTTAACTTGTTTGTTTTATTAGGTTCAATACGCGAGTGCTGGAACGGACTTGCTCCGCGCTCGCCGGGAGACGCGTCGCCGCCTTGCTCGTTTGCGGCGGTGGTACTTCTGCAGCTGCTGTCGTGACAGCGGCGAACCAGGCCGGCGTACCAGTGCTCCGTACATCACCGTCCCATCTGCATCTCTCTTACACAATTGCTAATGTAAGTCTCCGGGCAAGGAGCGGGCTCGAAACTCGCATGACATGAAATCTAAACTCAAACAAGTCACGCAGTTTCAAATCCTCTTCGTCTGAAGTTTGGTTTAAAACTTATTCCTCATCTTCTTAGTATACTGTAGTAGTTTCCGATAACTATTCGATTCGAAACATCACTATTCTGAGCCCAATTTAGATCATGTTTTTAATAAGCAATTCTTTACTTTTTATATTTTGATAATTTTTAAATTATCTACTAGCGATTTCGTGTAATACAATACAATTTGGATGACTGGAGCGATTAAATTGGAATTTTTACCTTCTGTAACTACGTCGTCAATTTACAGTTGTTACCGGCAACTTCTGATCAATACAACGAAAGAGCATTTAGAAAAAGGGACTGGGTGAAGTCTAAGATTTAAATCTTCAAAGTCTGTCTTGGCTAATAGTTCTTTAGATGATAATGTATTAGTAAATCTCGTTACGAAAGCCTTAAGCCACTTTCTTACTCTTAAGAAGTAAAGAATATTAATTTTTTAGAAATGTTTATATTTTTTTAAAGATTTTGACTAGCACTTAGCTACGATCCCACATGATGGTAAGCGGTTTGGTCGTAAAACATTAGAAGTAGCTTAAACACCCTTTTTTTATGGAAATAGTAATTTAGACAACATATAGATAAGTTTATGTCACAATAATCTTATGCGTTGACAATTTTTACATAAATATATATAGTTAAGAATAGGGAATAATGTAAGAAATCCACACTTAAACATAATGTGTAGTCGTATAAAGTACAAGATTATTCATTCAAATCATAACTCGTCTCTTTGTAATAATCATTTATTAAGATTATTAAGGATTAATAAAAAAATACTGGTTATAACGTAGTAATCGTAAAATAGAAAAAAGAGCGTTTGAGAGCGCATTTCAATAACAGAAACTGTGTGGCATTAGCGGTTAGACTGTGTAATAACATCGATGACATGCGGTCATCGTTCATAATACATAAAGTATATCACGAATTATAATCCACCAAGCAAATTGAATCAGATTTATTTTAGAAATCTCATGTATCAAATATTCAGTAGTCATGTCGTGTTAATAGCAAAAAGTTTAAATTGATCTTGAGGAAAGTACATATCATTGTCATATAAAAATGTTTGAAGCAACTGCTACAACTGTGACAATGAACTAACATAGTTATATCAATTCATTGTCACCATATATTTATAAAAACAGAATTTTTTTAATATGTATTCGTTGTTCGACAAAGAGCTCGATAAATCTTCTTCGCTAAATTTCTTTCCGGAGAATTTTTATTCCATTCTCTTTATCAAAGATACGTGTGTGAAATAATGATTGCAATTTTTTCCTGACTTCACCGTCCATTTACACTATGGTAGATATCTTAACGAAGCGTGAATAATTTTATGAAATACACTATTTCTAATTTTTTATTATATTACTTTTATACAGAACATGCTGCCTTTGGAGATAAGACTGGAGATCACTGCAAGGGAGACTTTACAGGCATTAAGGTATTTATACAAAAGCTTGTGAAAAATACAATACCGAACAAATATTTCACAAAACCGTAGTCTCTTCGTGCGTTGTTTTCGTTGTTATTTATTAGGATTATAAGAATTGATTAAATGCTCTTTTTATTTACAGGTCTACTCTTTTGCATACACATTGGCATACATTCACTTTGCTAGCAGAAGAGGATATACATTCATCCCTTTTTTTGAGAAAGGATTTATCCTCGATTCTTACAACTGGACCGCTTAATCCAATATGGCTTACGCTTCCTACAAGATATTCCCGCCATGTTATTTTTAGGTTAGATATACTATAAGTATAATGATATGTAAAGAGATTTTTTGATAATAATTACAAATATATTTTATGCATTTAGACGACTGGCCGAGGTTTCAAGATTAACACGCGGTGTCGTTGTTTTGATATCTGATATTCATTATGCTAAGCTTGTGATGAATGAGGCGCAACGACTCAACATGCTCGACGGTCACTTCTTTTGGCTCTGGATTGATGCCTCTAGCAACTTTGATGTCTTTCATAATATCACTAATTCTACTCAATATACAGAAGATAACGAACGCTACTTTGGAATCTCTAATTATAAGGAGGAAACGTTATTTTATGATGGTTTTGAACGCAGTAAACGAGATGATGCAGACAATAATACTATAGCTAATGCTAGTAACCGCTTTGTAGAAAGATTATCTAATAACACATCTAGTGAAAATGTTTTTAGAGAATACTTTTTAAATTTAGAAAAGAGTCATAGTAGAAGAAATATTGATAAATCTAAAACGCACATTAAAAACAAATTATTACACTTAAATCTAAGTTACTCTTATAACATAAGACAAAACAGTAGTTTAGAAAGTATTAGGAATATTAGTCTAGAAAACAAAAGCGTTGAAACTTCTAAAATTGAAAACGATTCGTTAGAAAAGGAAGATAATAGTTCCTTCCATTTCAAAAATATTAATAAAGTTAATAGTAGAGTTAGTTTAAGAACTAAAACTAAAAGTGAATCATTTAATAAGTATGTAAATAGCATAACTCTAGAGGATATGAATAATGCAAGAAAATTAATAAAAGAAAGATATTTAGAAATTAATTCAAAGGACCGAGACTTAAAAAGTAGTGTATTTTTTTCAAGTGATATTAGTGAATTGTTATTGAATCCAGCGGTGCATACTTCTACTATGAATAACGTTAGAGATAACTTAGAAAAGAGAATGGATAAAAAATTCATTAAACAAGATGTAACATTTAATGAAAATAAAGAAGAAGATGTAGAGAAGACAAAACGAAGTAAAGATTCAATATTCAATGATCTTCCTGTTGGACTTTTGGCATTATACCCTCAGCCAATGGTAATTGGTACGTATAACATTTAAAAATTAACTTTTAATTGTTTTAATCAATTTCATTATAAATAATAACTATACTAAACTTTTTATTTTAGATGAAACGTTTATCAGGTCTGCAGTACATTTAACCGTAGGTGCTATTCATCGAGTGTTGCGTGCTTGTGATACGTGGTCAGCACAAGCCCAATTTTTGAGTGATGCCACTGCTTCCTGTTGGGAAGAACCTAGTGACGCTGCTACTGATTTTAGTATCGAATTTGTGAGGTAATTTGTAATTAAAATTTAAAAGTTGCCTCTATTTAATTTTTAAGCTAGTGTCTAATCTATTCATAATTTGGAAGACGTTCCAAACTTTACCGGTTAATATAAATGTTTATGTTAATATTAAAGCCCATTTTTTTTTGTAGTAAATTAAATATTTCTCTTACTTTTTAAAACAACAGCAGAATCTATGATTGAAATCTTAAATGTTATTAGAGTTTAAAGAGATTCAACAAATGCCGCAGTTTATGTACAAGTCCTTTGATAGAGTTGTTGTAATTCTCATACATGGTACTGCTTATAATAACTTTTGCAATTAACTTTTGTTCAAATATATTATACGATTGTTTTAGTGCATGTTATACTATAAAATTAATTCTTCATGGTTACCTTAAGAGATGCAGTCTTCGTTTTGAATTAAATAATTAAACACCATTCAAAATGGAAATGGATCGTAACTGATTATCGTACATTTAGCTTATACATTTTGAAACAAAACAGAATTTTGTAAATTTTATGTTTGATTGAAAATGCAGCCAAGCTTATTATTACATGTTTGGCTTCAGTAAAATGAATCTTAATTATTAGCAAATGTCGGGCGGTCTTTTAAACATACTTGATTTGTAAACGAGTATTCTACAGACAACTGACGTGAGTGATTATATAATCTCTCTTTTATGGATAATAAAGAATTTTGTTCTGAATAATTATTGGGTATCCGAGACCATAAAAAAATAATAACAAAAATGTCATAGAGTTCATTTAAGATAGTAAACATTCTGCTTTGTTTTAACTACAAAACCGCATAAACTGGATAGAATGGTAACAAGCGTAGAGCATCATCATAAAAGTAAATTGACCGGAGAGTCCGAGAATGGCGCGAGATTACTTTTACGTCCTCTATCTGAAAGACGAGGGTTGGCCGCTTCGTATCAGAGCCTGCATTATGCTATAAAACCCGGTTTTCAGGACATCTTTATTCACCTAATATTTTTTTCAAGGTGTCTTATCTCAACTCATAACTTTAGTTCATTAACACTTCTCCATAATCGAAGTCACAAGAGCATGCATGCTTGTCATTAAATGCATGAAAAAGGTATCTGTATGTTTATGTTTATTCAGAACATAAAACTGCGAACTTTGAAACGAAAACTTTCTAGACAATTTTCATGTTCTAGGCGTTGTTTTCTAGTTTAGTATGTTTTTTTTTTTTGAAGAACAATGTAAATAGTAAAAGGACAGAATATCAATGTGCTTTCTTCTTATTTCTGCGCTTATAAACATCTAAATGAAATGTAGTTACTTATCTATTAGTACATTTTGCATTATGTTAAAGAAATACCATCTACAAATTAAAAGAAAGTGATTGCAGAAACCTCTATAGACTAAAGTTGAGTTTAAAATGACTATTAACCCGTAATTGAGCCCTAAGTCCCCTTCGATACTGAAATGGCGGCTGTAAAAAGATATTGCTTGGTCCTGTAAAGAGTCGTGCAATTTCTTGGTAAAGTTAACCTCAATATTACTGAATTTAGTTTTAGGCTGAGTAGATGAATTAACCGTAGAAATTGTTGCAAATTTTTTAGTAGAGTTTCAAAGGTATATTGTATTGACTTTAGAAATGTTTATGTTAATATTAAAGCCCATTTTTTTTTGTAGTAAATTAAATATTTCTCTTACTTTTTAAAACAACAGCAGAATCTATGATTGAAATCTTAAATGTTATTAGAGTTTAAAGAGATTCAACAAATGCCGCAGTTTATGTACAAGTCCTTTGATAGAGTTGTTGTAATTCTCATACATGGTACTGCTTATAATAACTTTTGCAATTAACTTTTGTTCAAATATATTATACGATTGTTTTAGTGCATGTTATACTATAAAATTAATTCTTCATGGTTACCTTAAGAGATGCAGTCTTCGTTTTGAATTAAATAATTAAACACCATTCAAAATGGAAATGGATCGTAACTGATTATCGTACATTTAGCTTATACATTTTGAAACAAAACAGAATTTTGTAAATTTTATGTTTGATTGAAAATGCAGCCAAGATTATTAGTACATTTTGCATTATATTAAAGAAATACCATCTACAAATTAAAAGAAAGTGATTGCAGAAACCTCTATAGACTAAAGTTGAGTTTAAAATGACTATTAACCCGTAATTGAGCCCTAAGTCCCCTTCGATACTGAAATGGCGGCTGTAAAAAGATATTGCTTGGTCCTGTAAAGAGTCGTGCAATTTCTTGGTAAAGTTAACCTCAATATTACTGAATTTAGTTTTAGGCTGAGTAGATGAATTAACCGTAGAAATTGTTGCAAATTTTTTAGTAGAGTTTCAAAGGTATATTGTATTGACTTTAGAAATGTTTTATGTTGTGCTAATACAGAGTTTATAGCAAAATATTTAACAATCATTTTGAGCTTTTGCTTTGACGAAAACATTGTATGTTGGAAAATTTTATTTATGAAAAATTCTAATGAAAAAAGATTTGATGGCAGAGCTTAATACTGTGTTTATTAAAATCAAAGTATTATTAAAAGCTGAAGTATATTTCCAACTCCAATATGTCAAATGGATAACGCATAAGCAGTTTTTACTTTTACCTGACTATGATATTGCTAATAATAATACTAACACTATTCAAGACAAAACTTATAGATAAGTATGGTCATATTGGAAAATTGAATCGTCGATATGAAATATCGGATTAGGTGACATGATTTTACAATTCAATAAGTGCAGTCAGTTCAGAAGCTAGTGGAGCTAATATTTCTGGAAATATCTCTGCTTCTGATGTTGTAGCTCAAAACGGTTCAACACATTTCGATTGCCTTTTTTTTGTTTATGAGGTTATTCGATTGAGATTGTTTTTTAGCTATAATTGTTTTATTACTAGAGCATTTAATTTTAGCGCCAGTTTTTTGTTAATAATAATTATTAATTCAATTATGATATAACCTCTTTTAATTAAAAATCGCGATTCACTCGTACTGTTCCTTCTTTTCTATATATAAATTTTTGTTTGCGTTTTTCATACGATAAAGAACTTCAGAGTACATTACTTGAGTGCGTGAATGGAAAACACGTTCTTTTATTTTCCCATCGTTAATAATAACGTTAAGATTAAAGATAAAGCTTGATATTACCAACAAGCTCTTCTCCGTTATCAAATTTATGTATATTAATTTTAAATAGGTTCCGCTTCTTTAATTAACCGAAGTTTTTATTAATATGTCGCATAATGAAAGTACACAATTGAAATCATCAAAATCAACAACATTTAAAACACAGTATATGCATTTTGGTTATGACTTGATATTTTGTATAGTGTTATCTTTCCCCAGTTGTCCATTTGCAAAGCACAATGGTAATGTTTATTTTAAACGAAACGTTTCGCTTTATTCTAAATGTTTGCTCCTGCGTACAATTCTATTCTTATTTTAATAAAGGATACATTGTAACAATATCTTACTTAACAAATCAATCTGAATTATCTAAAAGGAATCAAGATACAAATACTATGAAAATTTTATTTTTTAATTAAAATCAAAGTATTATTAAAAGCTGAAGTATATTTCCAACTCCAATATGTCAAATGGATAACGCATAAGCAGTTTTTACTTTTACCTGACTATGATATTGCTAATAATAATACTAACACTATTCAAGACAAAACTTATAGATAAGTATGGTCATATTGGAAAATTGAATCGTCGATATGAAATATCGGATTAGGTGACATGATTTTACAATTCAATAAGTGCAGTCAGTTCAGAAGCTAGTGGAGCTAATATTTCTGGAAATATCTCTGCTTCTGATGTTGTAGCTCAAAACGGTTCAACACATTTCGATTGCCTTTTTTGTTTATGAGGTTATTCGATTGAGATTGTTTTTTAGCTATAATTGTTTTATTACTAGAGCATTTAATTTTAGCGCCAGTTTTTTGTTAATAATAATTATTAATTCAATTATGATATAACCTCTTTTAATTAAAAATCGCGATTCACTCGTACTGTTCCTTCTTTTCTATATATAAATTTTTGTTTGCGTTTTTCATACGATAAAGAACTTCAGAGTACATTACTTGAGTGCGTGAATGGAAAACACGTTCTTTTATTTTCCCATCGTTAATAATAACGTTAAGATTAAAGATAAAGCTTGATATTACCAACAAGCTCTTCTCCGTTATCAAATTTATGTATATTAATTTTAAATAGGTTCCGCTTCTTTAATTAACCGAAGTTTTTATTAATATGTCGCATAATGAAAGTACACAATTGAAATCATCAAAATCAACAACATTTAAAACACAGTATATGCATTTTGGTTATGACTTGATATTTTGTATAGTGTTATCTTTCCCCAGTTGTCCATTTGCAAAGCACAATGGTAATGTTTATTTTAAACGAAACGTTTCGCTTTATTCTAAATGTTTGCTCCTGCGTACAATTCTATTCTTATTTTAATAAAGGATACATTGTAACAATATCTTACTTAACAAATCAATCTGAATTATCTAAAAGGAATCAAGATACAAATACTATGAAAATTTATTTTTTAATAAAAGTTTATTTAAGCAGATGAACCTTTGATAAGGTTTGTTTTTAGTGAATCATTGTAAATACATATGCGGAAAACATTTTTGGCTGACATCCAGACTGCTCACTGATTCAACGAAGCAAATTCACGTTACATGACTTGACGTATCCGATAATTATCTTTTCATATAATTAGAAATTAGGCCATCCAAATAGGTCAAGCAAAATTAGAACATCTTTTTACGAACTATTGACTAATTTACTGCGTAGACCATTCTCGATCGTCTTTTATTACACTCTCGACTAGGCTTTTATTGCTCTCGTCAAGTTATTTTTGTTACCCTGTGAAAACTGTCAACACAAATATTCCCTCTGTAATAAGATTCGTTAATTAAAACATTTATTTATTAATATAGGTGTTATCAGGTACGGGATTATTTTTACCTTTCTATAATTTTCTGCGACATAACTTGTCAATTAATACAAATCTTAGAGAAGTTTAGCCAAAGTTTTACAGTTTCTGTTTACTTTTAGAGAAATGCGAATATTATCAGCTGTGGCATTGGCCGGTGGAATTGGAAAAAGAGAAAAGGCTCTCACAGCATCATTTGCATTCCTTAATTTGATTTCTAATCCCGAAGGTGGGAATATATGGAGACAAGTTGGTCACATAAGAGGTAGAAATGTACACCTGCATACTATAGTTTGGCCTGGTGGTCGTCTCGTTGCTCATGGTCAATCTGCAGGTGCCCGGACCATATTTCGCATAGTAACTGCACTTGCGCCTCCTTTTGTTATGGAAGGTGAACTTGACGAAGATGGACAATGTCTACGAGGATTAACTTGTCATCGACCTCAAACCTCCGATAGGGATAATCTTACATTAGTCTTTAATGAATTAGAAAGAGAAAGCGACCAAGACAGCAGCGATTTCTTCTTCCCCACTCCAAAGCCAACGAAGTTTTCACGGATGGCTACGCACTGCTGTTATGGTCTAGCTATGGATCTTTTAGAAAATATAGCCCAAGAGCTTGAATTTGATTTTCATTTATATATAGTTGAGGATGGTTTGTATGGTTCAAGGAAGTTGGTGAGACCGTTTCAGAGATCGCTCAAAAAAGGTCCACAAAATGGGTTTATGTCTAAACAGGTAGACTATCATTCACAATTAAATAATATTAACAACGAAGAACAAAGAAATAAAAGCTTTAATACCTATTATACGGACACGCGAGACAATGTCGAGAAATGGAATGGAATTATAGGAGATTTAATTTCTGGTGCTGCGCATATGTCGTTTGCAGCGCTCAGTGTATCAGCAGCAAGAGCAGAGGTTGTAGATTTTAGCCAGCCTTATTTTTTTAGTGGTATTTCAATACTAGCTGCACCTAATCAACGACCTGATATACCGTTACTAGCGTTCCTGCTACCCTTTTCTCCGGAACTATGGATTGCAATATTCACATCACTAAATGTTACCGCAATTGCTGTTGCAATTTATGAATGGTTGTCACCTTTTGGATTAAATCCTTGGGGTCGCCAAAGATCTAAAAATTTTAGTATATCTAGTGCATTATGGGTAATGTGGGGACTTCTATGTGGCCACCTAGTAGCGTTTAAAGCACCTAAAAGTTGGCCTAATAAATTTCTTATTAATGTTTGGGGCGGGTTTTCTGTGATATTCGTTGCCAGTTATACTGCCAACATTGCAGCGCTAATTGCAGGGCTTTTTTTTCACAACGCAGTTGATGATTACCAAGGAAGAAGTAACGTAAGTATAATAATCATTGGAATTTAAACAGGTTTTGTTAACAACCCGTTTTAAACAATCCATTTATTTTTTTTATTTTTAGTGGTTTTCTCTAAGGATAGGTACAGCCAGATCTTCTGCGGCTGAATACTATGTGCAACGAAATAATCCCCATTTGGCAGAAATTATGCGGCAGTATGCGCTACAAGACATCGAAGAAGGAATTCAACGATTACGGTATTGGTCCTATTAATGCTAATATCGAAACAAGTAATGTATAACGCTAATACTAAGAGAAAAAGCTTTTGTATTTAAATTTTAAAGTGTATCATAATGAAATCGGCTAAGAAATATAAATTATAAACATGTGTATGA
Organism: Byasa hedistus; assembly: GCA_029286795.1. NCBI lineage: Eukaryota > Metazoa > Arthropoda > Insecta > Lepidoptera > Papilionidae > Byasa > Byasa hedistus. The sequence continues at coordinate 6,409,728 of JAGSMW010000008.1, forward strand.
AAGGGGAATAGTGAAACCAAAATCTGTTTTGTTCACTATTTAAATTAAAAAATATGGCAATAGTGGAATACACTTAAATTTCCAGTCTATCATAGAAGTAACAGTGACCTAAATAAAAACTGATCCTTTGTCCGTTTTATCTTAACCATTCATTCACGATGTGTCTCCGCCAACTATCAATTTTATGACATACTTTCATGGCTATCATTATAATATTGATGTCAAAGATCTTTAAATGTCGTAAAATCGTAGTCGACATCAAATAAATAATAAAATATTGCGATTACATAAGTGACGTTAACCAAAATGATCCTCATCAAGTCCGCTTTAAAAAAACTATGATTCACTGTACTGGCTTTCGTCAAGGGAAACAATCCATGCGCATATATTACTTTTACTAGTTGTACAACACAATTCTTTGTTCATTATAGTTATTTAACTGGTAGTACAAAAAAAATTAATAGTGGGTATCAAATAAAGAATCTCTTTCGTTTTCAGCAACAATACTTTAGACCTTCTAATAGCAGACACTCCAGTTTTGGATTACTATCGTGCCACTGATCATGGATGTAAACTTCAGAAAGTAGGAGAACATGCATTAGCTAAAGATACCTATGCTATCGGTATGGCTAAAGGTTTTCCATTAAAGGTTAGTGAAAATAATGTTTTTTTGCGTGAATTTAGGAGCGGGTGTGCTGCGACATGTAAAAATTCCTGCTTCGTACGGCTAATGAGGTTGTTTCAAAATGACAGTATAGATCAGAGCATATCTATATCTATGTAAGAAAGACGTAGCATAGAAGGTTTGAGTGACAGCGAAACGACATCGGATCAAAGCGGGTAAAGATTGATGAACGATGCACACAAATCTAATAAAGTGATCGATGGTCCAACGTCATGTACCCAGGCTTGTTTATTATTACTTATAGATTATAGTATAAATAACCTGATAGTTTATATATTTTGGTATAAAATAGTTACTAATTTTTAATTGGTTTCGATATTTTTCTCAAAATATTTAATGTTTGTTCTGTTCGTATATTATGATTTGTACAAGCATTAATAATCCAAGAATATGTTATAAAATCCATTCAATTGCAGGATAGTATATCTGCTGTAATTGCTAAGTATTCTTCTAATGGTTATATGGATATTCTTACTGAAAAATGGTATGGAGCTTTGCCCTGTTTTAAACTAAGCGCTGATTATGGAATTCAACCAAAACCTTTAGGTAAGATGAAGATTTTTTTTTTAATTTTGATATGTAACATTAAACACACATCTTTGATATTAATGATAATAAATATTAATTGAATGTTCATTAATAGATCGATTTAAATTCATGTTATTAAAGACAAATATGTACTACAGTTACACGAAGATAGTATTATAATGAATATTGTTTCTATCAACGTAGTCAGCTGGTTCGTCTCTGCCGGAAATTTCATTAGAATTTATCGCCACCCTCGCTTTAATCCTACCCTGTAGGGTGCGGTGGAAGGGAGAGGTGTTACCACCAGCCGACCTAAAAGATTAAACATTGGATTTATCACTAAAAAAATGAGAGGGCGCATAAAGTGTGTTTACCTCTTATTTAGGACGACCTCTGATGAGATAATAAGAAAATTAAAATATAACGAGGTTAAATTTTTTATCACCGAGCAGTTTATATTTTCTCACCTTCTATCTTTTTTAAGGTAAATTAATTACTAGCAAGGAATAATTATATTTTAGGAAGTGCTCAACTACTTGTCTGAATATATGGAGTTATTATTTAAAGGATTTTTATTTTAAGAATTCAGAAAGTTTTTGCAGATTATTTATGCTAAGTTTGTGTTTTTGTCATTAATATATAAAACAATGTTGTTTTTGAGGGACGTAGATAAATAGTTTAAAAGGCCTAACACAAATGGATTGAAAAGTACTCGGCCTAACCAAGAAAATAAACAAATACTAAATCAGTTATATTTTTATTTTTCTACATAATCACCATCAAGTTCAATACACTTTTGCCACCTCCCCTTCCAAGCATTTAGACCGTTGAAAAAAATGATTCTTCCTTAGAGTCAAAATATGCGTCTACAGCTGCGTTGACCTCGTCGTTTGTCGAAAATCTTTGACCTCCCAAGTGCTTTTTTAGGTTAGGGAACAGAAAGAAGTCTGATGGTGCCAGATCAGGTGAATACGGCGGATGCGGTAACATTTCAAAGCCACAGTTGTGAATTTCAGCCATTGACTGTGCTGACGTGTGAACACGGGCGTTATCTTGATGAAACAGGACTTTTCTTCTGAGCATTCTTCGACGTTTTTCTTTTATTTCCTCTCGTAAAAGACGTAGTAAGGTGCAGTAGTAATCAGAGTTTATAGTCTGACCCCTTTCAAGATAATCAATCATAATCACACCTTTCGAGTCCCAGAATACTGAAGCCATCACCTATTTGCCGACAAAATCGACTTAGCCTTTTTAGGGGGTGGTGAACCAGGTCTTCTCCACTGTTTTGATTGTTGTTTTGTTTCCGGTGTACAGTAATGAACCCATGTTTCGTCCATAGTAACAAAACGTTTCAAAAAATCATCTGCAGCGGCTTCAAATAACTCCAAACAGTCGCGTGAAATAGTCAATCGCGTCCTTTTTTGTTCAACTGAAAGCAGTCGCGGAACCCACCTCGCAGACACCTTGTGGAAACCCAACTCGTTGACAATGATGTTTTGAGTTCGTTCATAAGAGATGCCTATAATCTCGGCTATCTCTCTAATTTTTAATCTGCGGTCTCCCATTATTAAATCAAGTACTTTTTTAATATTTTCGTCAGTAATTGACGTCGAAGGTACTGACCATGTCATCATGGATGGCTTTTGATGATAGCCCCTTCTTATGGAGGTACTTAATGACGGCACGCTGCTCGATTTGCTCCATTCGCGGAAATTATGTCCGATTACTTTGTTAATAAATTTATAAAATCACAACTAATTATCGCACACGTTTCGAACTTCACACAATGAACTAGTCTGAACTGAACTAAATAATGTAAGTAGATTTGATTTTTAGAATTGAATGGATCTGTGTTAGGCCGAGTACTTTTCAATCCACCCTCGTATTTTATCAATAGATTTCCTTAGTAACACATATTATGTAACAGTAAAGTAATAAAATCATTGCATAATGTAATAAAACGATGCTTTCCGTTTATGTTACGCTACAACAGCGCAGTCGTATAAATTTAAGTACGACGACATAAACATCAACGTAATCCAAAAAATATGTTCCTAAGGCTCCTTGAAAGCATGTAAAATGTTAACACGGTTAACAATAAATGATCTCCGTATATTATTTGTACATTTAACAAAATTAAATTTACTTGTAATGTATCCAATAGCTGACTTCGCCACAAGTTAAGTCTTAACTTAATGCAAAATGTGTATAAATATTTATTGATTAAAGACGGGTTTTGTGGTCTAGGTCCATTTACGAATTACTCGTAAACATTTATGTTTTGTTGTAAGAGACCATCTTCTTCTAACTATTCGAACTGGTGTTGTTGTGAAAGTTCATACTGAGCATTGCACAGCAGTATGAAGGCGATACAGAAATCGTTAAAAAAATTCATGCTGACATTTTGTTGAACTAATACTAATAATTAAATTTACAGGTGTAGCTGCCGTAGCAGGCGTATTTATACTTCTAGGGGTTGGAATGATCGTTGGTTGTTTGATATTGATTTTAGAACACCTTTTTTACAAGTACACGTTACCTATTCTACGTCATCAGCCGAAAGGAACAATATGGAGAAGTAGGAACATAATGTTTTTTAGTCAGGTATTAATTTACTTAATAAAATTGACTTAGGTATTACAAATATTTAAAAACGGACAAACATGATCAAAGAATTGTTGTAAATTATAAAAATCATGCATTGATTGTCATGTGACGTTATTAAGAACGTATGCTTGAAGATGTAACAGGATAATCAATACTTATGTATCCCAATAGCAATAATTTTGTATAGTAAATAAGAGTTGAATTTGTTTATTTATTTTAATAATATTATATACAAGTTCATGGTGGAGACCGGTATTTAATAATGAATTGTCTGTTAACTTTTTTATGAACACAAATTTTCGGAGAAGTTATCAAACAATGCATTTTCAAATTTTATTTAGTTGGAATCTTTGCGAAATGTGAAAACAAAGAAGCCATTTTTTTTTGTATTATGAAAATGTCGTTTCATCGTTTTCTTCATTATATTAATCAAACATAACTTTATCAGCGCTTTACTTACCTTACCACTGCCACAATTCACTATAACTTAATACAGCTTTTAGCATAGAATTTCACAAAATACGCTTACTCTTCCTGAATTGCCTTTGTTATGTTTTTTCGTACATTAAATTTATGAACTTCTTAATTTGTAACGTGTTCTATAAATATGTTACAGAAATTATATAGGTTCATTAATTGCGTTGAATTGGTGTCGCCGCATCATGCAGCACGTGAATTGGTTAATACAATTCGCCAAGGACATTTTACTTCTCTTTTTCAAAAAAGTGTTAAAAGGGTAAGATTTTTATAATAACGAGCTGTTTTCCTTTGTGTATAACGCTGTCAGTTTACGAGAGGAAAGCCCATTTGTTTCAGAAGGAACACGAACAACGCAGAAGAAGAAAAAGTAAAGCGCAATTTTTTGAAATGATACAAGAAATAAGAAGGTAAATATTATTCCTTTATGCAAAAGAAACATTGTACAAAACTGTTATATTATAAAAATATTTAATATTGTTAGGGTTCAGCAAGGGAGAGATCACTCGTTGGATTCTATTAAAGAAAATGTGGCAATAGAAACTTCAGTATCAGAAGAAATCACGGAATCAAAATTCTTATCGCCTTCTCCTGAACTGTCGAGTCGCTCGCCACGTCAAAGTCGTTCACCCAGACAGCTTCGATCACCAAAATCTCGTCGAAAAAGATGCAGCGTCACGGGATTAAATGTAAGAAGATTTAGTACAGATTCAGTTTTAGGTTCCGATTCAGCCTCTATCTACGAGAGAACAAGCATTAATATTGGCCGAAGACTCAGTCGTGACGTAAGCTTTTTAACAAATTCTCCTCCTGATATTAATAGCCGGCTTCGTACACCATCACCGATGGTTCGTAGAGCCGAAGGTTCTTCAACTCGTTCGTATCAAGATGTTTCTGAAAGGTCGGATAACTATCTTAGTATCGACCTTCCAACACATGGAGCTAGTATAGAGATTATGGTTACACAAGAAAGTGACCTACCTTCTGCTCCGCCATATTCAAGCGTTTCACCAATGGGAGGCAGGTCTGAACTATCACATTTATCAGAGGGAGAACTGATAAGACTATGGCGAAGTTCAGAAAGAGAAATTCGGGAAGCATTATTAACAGCGCTACAAGAGAGACGGGCTATTTTGGACCCGAAACAAGATCCAGGATGAAGAAAATACCTGTAGTCACATCTGGAAAAGAAACCTTCTTTAGGACTAGATCACTTCGTATTTCAGATTGAAAGCCAAGATGAGGTTGATCGGGAGTATAGACATGAATACATTAATAAGCGTGAATAAGGTGCCTTTTTTACATTGTTTGATGCGTTAGCCTTTCGGTGTTGGTTAAACAATCGGTGTTCATTTCAGTGTCTTTGTATATAATCATTGTAGTAACTCAAGTGCTGCCTTATTTTACTTTGAGATTTATTGTACTTGTATCGCGTCAAACAATTTAATTAATGGTACAATTAATAAGTTCGTTAAAATTACATAAAATTAACGTCCACAAATCACATTAGGAAATGATTATTATATAAAAATCGTAATTTAAGAAACCTATAATATAATATTGTTTATTATATATTATAGCTATGACCACAAAGTTAAAGACGCTTTATATTAAATAACTAGTTCATGCTAGATATGTTGCTTATTATATGTTACACACAACCTTTTTGTTTTCTATTTAATTTCTATATCAAAAGTTACAGTACTCGAAAATAATGTGATTTTGATAATTTTGTTATATTGTGTTATAATTGTTTGATTATAATAACTAGTGAAGTAGATAATTTAAACACGAACTTCATAAATATGAGACATGTATTACATATTTTTTTGTGTGTTGACAACAACGGTCTTTAAAATATGAATTAACTATAAGAAAATTAATTTTACGTGTAATAATTATTATGTACTTAGTGCCAAATGCTGCTGTAATATACCAAATAAGAGAAGCTATTTATATTTTAAGAACATAACAAACACTATTTAACAATTTATTTAAAAAATAACTACTAAAACTGCCAATAGATATTATTATTAGTAAATTAAGCACACAACTTTCCCTTTTCGCACCCTAGTCATTACTTTAGAATTGTCTTACTATATACTAATATATTTATTCCAAAGATAATCAAATATTATGAATATAAAATAGGATCTTAAAAGATGAGCAATATTATTTTAATTAGCATTACTGCTAAGCGCTATGTAAAGTAATGAATATACAATAATTTGTTTTCCGTTTTGTGTAGAAACGAATGACGATTAAAAATTTTGAATCAATATAGAAAATAAAATAAATTTCACAGTTATTTTATTTAAATAAAAAAATAACCATTTATACGGTATACAAGAACTTTTTGGTTATTTTAAGTGCATAAAATTTAATGAGTTTTTATGTATCATTATCCTCCAGTCAATCTTGACCATTCACTAGTTCCATTCACCTGTTACATTTGTATCAACAAGCCTTTGGTTCTATTAAGGTTTAAATTTTTGGACCAAATTGTTTAAGTGATGGGTTTATTATTCTATTGGATGTGATTCATCTAGTGATATGAAAGTCTTATGGATTTCTCTGTGTAGTATTATAGTGATATTTATCTTTTTAAACGTTTAAATAAATGAAGTAGTTGTATAAAATATTTAAGGAGACATATATGTTTGTTATAAATCTTTCAAACGATACATATAATTTTCTTATTTACATTGTGAAAAAATGTTCTTAACTTATGTTTATTGCTACATAATTATAACAGTTTTTTTTTTCACTTTGACAATTTTAAAATAAAGTTTAACAGGATCTTATTTATTACTTCAACAAAAACGCTTTTATATATTACTTCGTTTATTCCTAGGTTGAATAGCTGACATCAATAGAAGCAGGTCGTGGCTTGTAAGAAGATACACAAAGATAATGTCAAATTTAATCGATTTAATTCTCATTTAAACATAACGGAACTGTTCCTGTTATTGTTTTTTTAAGAATATTTCAATAGCTGCAAACAATTTGAAATATAATAATAAAAACATAACTAATCAGATTAACTAACGCTACTGAATAGTATGAGTTATTTTAATGAATAATATAGCTAACTAAAAAAAAGATATGTTTAAAAAATTACATTCAGAAATTATATTAAATTTATCTCAAATTTTGTAGTACCTATATATTATATAACCACTTTCCTCATGTCATTATAAAATACAATTTTTAAAAAATTATTAAAAGCTAGAAGTGTTTAGATTGTACTGTTAGGATAAAAAAGAGACGCCAATTTTACATATAGGTATTTTAATGTGTAGAAAATAAATTTAAGCATTAATGTCAATATTAATTATAAAGATTTAGGTAACGAAAAATAAAACTAATATTCGAAAATGTAATCAATATAAAAATTCAACAAATAACGTTTTATTTAAACGTTTGAACGACTACAACGTATTTTCAAAAGAATCTATTTTATATTTCTTTTCAAATATTTCTATTAATAAACAATAAGATATTAAATACTTTTTTTCATCACAAAAATCGTGAAATCAGGTTATTCACATGTATTTCGGACGTAGTATTTGAAATAATTTAGGAAAATATGTATAGAACATAAATAACAGTCGCCCTTAAATCAAAATTATATAATTTAAGAGGAAATAATAAAATATTTGTGCTGAAATGCGTATTTAATTTTTGCTCCTTAACTGATGTTCGTTTAAAGTTACTATTTATCGGTCATACGGAAGAAGACATTATTGACTAGCAATTTCTGAACCGGTAGACTGCTCTGCTTCCTCCTCAGTAAAAAAACAAACGAAACCTCAATTTTTTAGGTAAGAGAATGATTATTTTCACGATTTTCCTTATACAAATTTTAGATATACTTTTTTTTAACAATAAATATAATAATCTACACATAACAAAATTCGCATTTGTTTGTAATATTAAAATAACCGCTTTTTACTTTAAATATAGTATTGTAGCACATAATAAGTTATAATACTTAAAATGTCTTTCAAATAGTTTTAATTAAGCCTAACTTTTTTTATTTACGAATAAAATTTGTTGCGAGTTTTCATTTTAAACTTAACTAAAACTGTTTTATTAAGTAAATAACTATAAGGCCTGTTATCGATTACGCGTATTATCTTTTTACAGTTAGTTCTCTAATGACCCCGTAGAAGTTACAACATATGTTTTGTTTGGTGATAGATTTACGAATTTAATAAATTTAAATCAATTTAATTCAAAATGAAAAGTATATTGTTTTTAGCCACAGTTTATACTTTAATAAATTTGTCGTATTCATATTGTTATTGGAATGACCCATGTCATTATAAATATTTTTCAAGCAAAACACCTTACGAGTTTGTGAGAGGCGATATCAGAGATTCAGTTAAAAAAATAGAAGGTAAGTTTAAGTGTGTTTGCTTCAAAAACTCATCTTAACTAATCTCTAACTTGAAAATTGTCATATTTTTGTCAGGGTGTGAGCCTGTTAGTATATGGGGTTTAATAAGGCATGGCAAAAGGAACCCAGGTAAAGATTTTGTAACTAAAATGTTGGATGCAACTGTATTTAAGGATTACATTATAACAAATTATGAAAATGGGAAAGCTCTTATGTGTGCTCAGGATGTAGAAAACTTATCCCATTGGATGATTGATCAAGAAATGTTCAAGAAAGTGCATCATCTTAGTAGCGAAGGCCATCAAGAAATGGCTGGTATAGGATACAGAATAAGACAGGCGTATAAAGATTTACTTAAAAATTTTGACGATAGCAGTTATATACTACGCGCGGCCAAAGGCCATTGGGTAGAAAATTGTGCAATCGCTTTCATAGAAGGTATTGGAAATCAATCGATGGTTATTGAGAGATCAAATCCGTCTTACGACATTATGGCAGTGCGTATACTCTCTGTATCTATTGTTATATATAATTTACAAAACATAACAGTTCACAGATTTTTTATTTTTAGCCCTACGAAGCTTGTAGCTTTTATGTGAATAAAGTGAAAAAGAATCCAAAAATTTATCTAGAACAAGACAAATATCAAAACATGACTGAGTATTTGGTAGTAAGTTTATCAATTTAACAATTATAATATCTAGTCATAAATAATATTTTTAAAAACGTTTTGAACACGAAATCGCAAGACATGTTTGATTTGTGTGAAATTCATACCATCACCTGAATCCTAGATTCTATTTACACACTTACCTTTAGAGAATTCTGACCAAACCGAAAATAGATGAATAACTTTTTTAACGCGTTCTCCATTTCTTGGTAAGGAGCTCCGCCTAAATTAGTTTAAGTCAAGGCATACAATTTTTACGAGCATGTAATTTTTGCATGCCTTATTATTATAATTATTAATTAAGATTCGGAAAAAAAGTGTTAATGTTAAGTAGCATTCATAAAACACATACGTTCGTGGTTTTTTTTGTTAATTATGGTATACGATTTACGCACGCGCATGTTTTCGATCCTCTCTGGCACAGCATTTTACTATATCGAACAAATGTATCTATTTTTTTTTGACAATAACTTATATAATTTGTACATGATTTGTATACTTTTCTTAAAATTCATGACATTTTCTTACATCATACAAAATATATTTTAAGGTGAAAAATGGAATTCAAAAGCGCACAGGAGTTAATTTCACGCTTACAAATGAAAATGTGACATCTCTATATGATTTATGTCGATATACAAGTTCGGGTATCAATAATACAATAAGCCCTTGGTGTGCTCTCTTTACTGAAGAGGACCTTAAGATTTTAGAATACATTGGAGATTTACGGCATTATTATAGAAACGGTTATGGCACTCACATTAACCAGTACTTTGGCCGCATTCCTATGGCAGATTTAATAGAAAGTTTCGAAAAGGCCAAAAACGGAAAAGGAAAAAAGTTTATCATGTATTTTACGCATGCAACTATGATGGATATGGTTTATGCTGCATTGGGCTTATTTAAAGACGAAGTGCCCTTGACAGCTGCCTTTAGAAGTCCTGAACGAAAATGGAGGGCATCAGTAAACTCCGCTTTTGCATCTAATTTAATAGCAAGTTTAAACAGGTTGGTTATCTTTAAAGCCATATTTACCACACAGAATTTTTCACAATTTATCGAGACAAAAACAAATTTTAATTACCATTTTTTTTACAACTGAATTGGTTTAGTACTGAAGGCGTACATGATGGAGTTTAAAAGGCGGTAGATTTTATCTAACCAGGTTTGATAGCTACCACCCACATACAGACAATCTGATGCCTTATTAGTATTGTTCTGTTTGGCAAGCATGTCAAAAAAACAAGCATTTACCATCTTTGCTCTATGTTATATCATATGAATTTGTGATGTAATGTTAGCCCTTTGTAAATAAAAAGTTGAATTTTTCATATATATTTATATGAAAATCGTAAATACTTGACATAAATAATGTAGGGTCCACTAAACTCATCCTTTGTACATATGAATATAAGATCGCAGTACATATAAGCGTCTTGTCAACATGTTAGTAGACATAACATTCTTTTTACTCTATATACACATATGATTGTAGAAATTATTAAATAATACATAACATGTATTTAGTAGTAAACTTTAAGCTGTAAACATTGATAATTTTATGATAGGCAAATAAGAATTTAAATTATATTCACAATGCTAACAACTTTGACACTATGAGTTTATAATGTAGTTGTCGATGTCAGTGATACATGTTTAGGGGCAACCTAATATTGATCAAATTCTTTACCTAATCTAATTGTAATTAATTTTTCATTTTAGATGTACAGTTGACAAACAGGTAGAATATAAAGTGACATTTTATTTGAATGAGAGACCTTTGAAACAAATATGCAACGACGGTGTTTGCTCGTGGCGAGATTTTGAGAGAAAACTGCAACCCTTTATTAATACAACATTGAATTTTTGTTAAGTTCTATATAAAGTAATGTATTTTAAATAATACAATTTACTTATCAGCAAGGTTAACTACCAAGGCCAAAAAACTGTTCCACTTCCCTATACTTTCTTGAAGAAGACGGACAGAAGCAAATACCTATTATTACTGAAATCGACTAAGTAAATATTATTACAGAGACATATCAGTATTTGTGTTGTTATTTTATGTAATAATTGCATAGCACAATTTAAAAAAGTTTTTATATATTAAACTTAACTAAATTGAAATGCCATTTTATAAAATATCATAAATGCCATTTCATAAATAACTAAATTGTGGATGAGGCACATTACTCGTATACGACACAAATGGATATGTGTAATTTATAAAATTAATCTAAACAATATTTATCGATGATATGATTACTATGATATTTATGATGATATGATTTTTAACATCATGTATATATATATATATATATATATACAATAGAATTTTATATATTAGATTGATCAACACATATGTATATATATGTGTGTGTGTGTGTGTGTAACATAATAAAAATAATGTTCTTTTTTCGTGAATACTCGTATCCTGTTCTATACTTTAAATTATATTCTTATCGATACGCTCATTTTTTCATCGCATTTTTTTTGTACGAAAGCGCATGTAAATTCTAGAATACAATTTAAGTTTACATAAAATACTGGGGGTGATAATTAGATATCAGCAACTATTTAAATTAAAGCATTACTCACTTTTTAATTGGCTTAACACCAGTACTATCATAATTACGTGCTATTTCCGTTAGTCGTTTCGTGGCTATACAAAAGTTGTAACATGAACAGCGTTTTCTGTTAGGTAATCAAATTAAGTAATTTAAAATAAAAATATCACTAGCCCGAAAATGAAATTTATGTTGTTTTTTGTCACTCTTAATAATATTGTAAATTTTTCTAATTCATATTGCTTTTGGAATCACCCCAGTCGTTATAAATATTTTGCAAACAAAACTCCTTATGAATTTGTCAGAGGTGATATTAGAGATTCAGTACTAAAATTGGAAGGTAAGTTTAGTTACTTTTATTTTTAAATAACTTTTGTATATAATTACGTAGCACGTACTTCTTTATCAGGGTGTACAACTATTAGTTTATGGGGTTTAATAAGGCATGGTAAAAGAAACCCAGATGATCATTTTGCACCTAAAATGTTAGATGCAATCTTTATAAAGGACTATATTAAAGCGAGCCATGAAAACGAAGAAGGTCTAATGTGCACTCAAGACGTAGAAAATTTATCTAAATGGAATATAGACCCAGATTTTGTTATGAAAGCTCATCATCTGCTTCCTGAAGGATATCGAGACATAATCGGTATAGGATACCGGTTAAGCCATGTGTTTAAAGATTTGCAAAAAAATTTAAGTGACAACTATACAATACGTCCGGCTTATGGCCATTGGATAGAAAACTGTGCGAAAGCCTTTATAAAAGGAATTGGTAACGAGTCGATGGTCATCGAGAATTCAAAGCCTCACTACGATGTTATGGCAGTACGTATATACATGAATAATCTAATCCAAGGACATTCGTAATGAACCAGTTGATCATTTTTTTTTATTCTAGCCGTATGACGCATGTGAGTATTATACAACCAAAGTAAAAAAAAATCCAGATATACACATCGAACAATATAAATATAAAAATATGACGGAGTATTTAAAAGTGAGTTTGTTCATGAATCGACTTTTTTTAAGACGAGACGAGCTAGACATTCACCTGATAGTAAATAATATGACTGTTCAGAACAACGGGCGCTAGTTAGGATAATATAGACCTATTTGTGTTCGTCGCCTTTAAACAAGATGTTAAGTCTCGTTACCTCAGTAATGTTATTAGTTAACCTTTCAATTCGCAACACAGTAATATTTGCACAATGCTGTTTGGCGACAATAAAAAGCACTGCGGTGTTTCCTACGTAGACGGTTTCCAGCAACGGAGATCTACCTCCAGTATTTACTTTTAGTTGAGAAATACTTTGTGTCTGTTTGTTATTTGCGTACTCTTACAATTTCTTTTGCGAGATTCGCCCCATTTTTGATAGATAAAATAGAATTTTCCTAAATCCAATATACATTTATAACAATCAATTGCTGTTCGTTAGTTTCGCTTCAACTCGAGAACGGCAGAACTGTTTTAGTTAATTTTGGTTTAGAATTGTTTGTGGAAGTCTAGGGTACGTTTAAAAGGTGAGAAAATATGAAAAAAAAACTTGGAATACTTCCAAGTTTTTTTTTCATATTTCATATTTCAAGTAAAAAGAACAATTTCGTATTTCCTTAGAAACTAATCCTTATTTCTAAAGGATTAAATTAAGTCATACAGAAATCAAACAAAATATATATTTTTTTTCTGATCAGAAAATAATTTTAATTTCTGATCGTGACTATAATATTTTACGGACTTTGGCGGGAATCTGGGCTTAAAGATCGTGTTGTCTCGGTTGAATTTTATTTTTAAGTGCATAATGCAGTTTAATATATGATGAGATAATGATCTTGCAGTAAATTAGTATATTCGTGTGCAGCAATTAAAGAATTCAAGCGGGAACAGCACTGTCCCAAGTTCAAATTGCTTCAAAATAGTAGCTAAGCCAGACAACTTTACTTTGTTGATGTTTTGTGATAGTGACACTATTTACCGCTGAGTGCGCTAGAACTTTCCTTAGTTTGATTATTTACAATGCTAAGGAGACAACCTAACCTAGGTCGCCGAGATCAATCAACATGTATTTAAAAATAATAATAGAACCAAATTCATAAAGAGCATTTTTTTTATTACGATTTCTGTTTGTCCCGGTTAAGTTTTGGCCACATTGTTTACTAAACTTGAAACATTCTGGAATTGTCATTCAGCTTTTTTATTTATTTATTTTGAGGGGATATGAAGTTTACTATGTCAGCTATAAAAATATCTTTTCATAATTATACATTAGATAATATGAAATTATTGTATAAAACTAATTACGTCTCTACTACATTTAAGGTAAAAGAGGGAAACAAAAATGGCACCGGTATTAACTTGACGCTAACAGACGATAATATCTTATCTATATATGATTTATGCCGCTATACAACTTCAGGGATCAGTAATACAATGAGTCCTTGGTGTGCTCTCTTTACCAATGAAGACCTCCTGGTTTTAGAATATATTGGAGATTTACGGAGTTATTATAGAAACGGACATGGTGCGCATATTAATCAGCTTTTCGGCCGTATTCCAACGGGAGATTTACTGGAAAGTTTCAAAAAGGCTAGAAACGGAATAGGTAAAAAGTTTGTTGTGTATTTTACCCATACCACTATGATGGAAATGGTTTATGCTGCACTCGGAATATTTAAGGATGATGTGCCCCTGACCGCTGCCTTTAGGAACCCTAAACGAAAATGGAGATCATCGATAAATTCGTCTTTTGCGTGTAACTTAATAGCGAGCTTAAACAGGTTCGTTATAAATTTATTCTATTTATAAATACTATTGATGCTTATTTAATTGCAAGGAAATTTTATTTAAAATAAGCGGAAGTAGTACTTTACATATGATTTTTACTATTTTTCTTCATTTTATTCCAAAGCTCTGCAATAAGATGTAATAGCGGCAAACAGGCAAGAATTATTTTATTTACATATGAAGTAAAAACATAATAGTTGTTGTAAATAGATAATAACATCCGTAGTTTTTTTTTACTTTTTGATAATTTGTTATACATACTTAGTAAAAGATAACCTTTAGCAGATAATGAACGTATAGTTCACATATATTTTCGTTATAGTAAGAAATATTTTAAGTCGAATAATAACAAATATATATCGCTTTTATTAATGACATCTTTGATAAATGGATTGCTGAAACCAATATCTATATAATATTTGTGTAGGAATAAGATGATAATGATGAAACTATTTTCGTAATGCTAATTATTTCTCTTCTAGATGTACAGTTGGCAAACGGGTAGAATATAACGTGGTATTTTATTTGAATGAGAGACCTTTGAAAGAATTGTGCAACGACGGCGTTTGTTCGTGGCGAGATTTTGAGAAATTACTGCAACCTCCACCTTCATTTAAGTTTTGTAAAATATGATTTAACTTAATATGCTTTAGTTTATTTAATCTAATAATTTCATTGTGCTAATTTTTTTTACTAATCCTGGGTTTAAAATTTATTACAAATATATTATTTTGAACGACAATTTATTGGTCTTGTAAAAACTTGAATACAAATGAGATAAGGATGTAATTATAAAAGCAGTCTGTTGAAATATAACTCTGAAATTATTCGACAAATATTCATGTCTCAGTAAAATTATCTCTGAGAATAAAAACAATAAAAATCATCTAAACACTTCATGATTTTGCTCTAATTTTAAATATCCTTTTTTTTAAAGGATATGTAAAATACGTTATAGATTAACATTTTCATGTCATAAATTTGGATTTTTTTAAAAAATTAGAGAAATAAAAGAAGTTGTAAAGAACCTTCAAAAGTCACCAAGTAAATGAAAACAGTTTTTTTTTTATTTCTTTCTCTTTGTTACGTTAATATTAATACATTAAAATCGTAAATTAATAAAACCACTTTAAATTAATTCATTTCTAAACAAATCAGGTTTGAGAACAAACGAAATTATGGCCGCCCACGTTTTCGAACAGATTTTAAAAATCTTGCTTTTTGCGTAATTTTTTTGCTATACAAGTTTATTAAACATTATAGAATCAAATTCCAAACCAGGTTCTATGTAAATGTTGCATTCAGTTATCTCTCAACTTCGATGGTGACCTGAAGTCTTAAACGATTGGGTTGCTTTGATTAAAATATACTAACAGGCTCGTTTGTGGAACTTGAAATATATTAAACATAATGAACTTATTATCTATTGTAATTATTTCAATACTTGCAAGCACTTGTACTGCTTCTTTTTGTCACTGGAATAGTGGCTGCCCGTATAAATATTTTGGAACAAAAACTTCATATAATGCCATTAGAGGTGATATAAGGGATTCTAAGGTTAAATTAAAAGGTGAGTTCTGGATTTAAAATATATTTTTTGGAGCAAACACATTTGTATACTATTTATAAACAATCCTCTTTATGTTGGAATAAATAATTGTTCACAGGATGCGAACCAGTTAGTATTTGGGGATTATTTCGTCATGGAAAAAGATATCCATCAACTAGGTATGGAAAAATGATGGAGGATGCACTTGCTGTAAGAAATTATCTAGTATCTAGTTACGAAAAGAGACACAGTTCACTATGCGCTCAAGACATAGAAGACTTGAAAAATTGGCCAGTAGACAAGAAAATGTTTAATGGAGTTAAGCAGCTCACTGGAGAGGGGCATGAAGAAATGTCAGGTATTGGTAAACGGTTCAAAGAAGCCTTTTCGAGTTTGTTAGAACTAGAAAAAGGCAGTTACACAATTCGTCCAGCATTTGGTCACTGGATAGAAGACAGTGCGAAAGCTTTCATAAAAGGTCTTAATCAAAAAAATGTTCACGCCGAGAAAGCTTTGCAGGATTCGGATATTATGTCTGTAAGTGAAATTTTAAGGATTTTTTTTTAATATCTATAATATTTTTTTTTTGGTAAGCAAACTAAAATAAACATTGTATTTAAAACTTTAAGCCGTATCTGACATGTGGAAAGTACCAGAAAGAAGTACAACAGAATCCCAACATTTTCGCAGAGTCAGAAAAGTACATGTCTACCACTGAATATCTCGCTGTAAGTAAATATTATAATTTTAATTTGCTATATTTCGTATCTCGCTTTATTTTCATCACCTAAATATATTTATTTCTATTGTTGAGTCAATTGCAAAAAACTAAAATCCTATGTGGTTTTAGTATTATTTGTTAAACACATTCCTCTAACTTTTATAACCATAACATTTATCCTTTCCATCATCGTCAATAGAATGAGTAATTTGCTACTAACTGCGTGAAATTTATATGTTAGAGTTACAAGTTTGACGAACTATAGGCGTTTGGTCTAATTAACTGGTGTTTTACAGTTAGCAATTTAAATTTTCTTGACATATTAACATTAATGAGTTCCAAAACACCAAAAATCATTAATTACACGATTCATTACATTTGATAAAAAAAAAGTTTATTTTTCATTGTATTTAATTATAAAATTATGTCTAATAAAAATGTAGTGTTTTTATGTGGATGATAACTTGTTTTATAATACAACCTGTTCCCCTTGTGAAGTGCACCAAGATAGTATTCAAAACTGGTTGTAAAGGAAACTTTGTTAAAGGTAATATCCATTAGATAATAAAAATATGTCTGTTTTAGCCCATTATGTACTAATACATGTTACAACAAAGAGATTATTTTATAATACTCGTATGTGCTTACTGTGATACAACGTGTGTAAAAAAGTAATTTAGCTTGACTGACAGACATTCCACTCAGATCATATATTACTACAGTATTTTAATTTTGTTTGCCATGAATAAATGAGAAGAAAACTGTAAACTTATTATAACAGTTAATATGAAATGCATCTGCAAGTTAACAATAATCCAAAGTTATCCAAAAACCGTCAATATAACTTTTGTTTAATTCTTAATCCACGCATTTTATCTAAAACGGACATAACAAGTACAATCAAAGGTAACTAAAAACAGAACAATTCCGTGACGTAATTAAAAAAAAACATATGCCAATGTTGAAGAAGATGATAAATATACTAAAAATAGAGCAGAGATATAAGATAACCTAAATAAGTGTGTAGGCTATTGTTAAATGTGACAAAATAGCATAATGAATAATTGAAATACATTTTACAAATTATTACGAATTGTATAAAGATTTTATCAAAAATATGATGTAACTAGAGCCCCAGTAAATTTGGGTGTTGTGTCATTATTTTTTTTTAAATTCATTTTGTAACTCTGTTCATTATCTTACTTCGTATGATAATTTAATAATATTATAGTCAAAGGCCATCAAAGTGTTATTGAACTGAATCATTAATTCAACTATAATCTCTTTATTCGGACATTATCTTCCAGGCTAAAGACAGAATACAACGCAGAAGCGGTATTGATTATGTGCTCACGGACACTAACATCACAGCATTGTACGACATATGCCGCCATACGTGGTCTGGTATTGAGAGCAGACTGAGTCCCTGGTGTGCACTCTTTACGAAAGACGATTTGCAGGTTTTGGAATACGTACAGGATTTGAGGTCATACTACAAGAATGGCTATGGCACGATTCAAAACGAAATATTCGGTCGAGTTCCTCTTTCAGATTTACTTAAAAGTTTCCAGCAATCTAAAGACGGTAACGGCAAGAAGATCACCGCATATTTTACGCATACAACAATGTTAGATATGGTCTACACTACGCTCGGTTGTTTAAAGACAACAAGCCTTTAAGCAGCGCTAATAGAGATCGTGAACGAAAATGGAGAAGCAGCGCTATTTCTGCATTCTCAGTTAATCTTGTTGCAGTTTTAAACAGGTATAATGTACGGTGTATAAACTAGTCAAAACACTGTATTTCTTATTACAATAATAAGTTTTAGTAACGAGTATACTAATAACAATGATAAAAGATAATGTATTGAGAAATTTCGAAGTTATTGAATGCTTTTGTTAGAAAAGTAGTTTGTAGTAGTTTTGAGGAGTATTTAATTTATTTTATGTAGACATCGAGATAAGCTTTTATCTGACTGTTCACCATGACCATATATATCAATGTGGCGCGGCGCTAATTAGGATGTTTACGTAACATCACATTGGACTCATGGATTTGAAACTACTAATGTAATTTTATTACTCTTGTAATTAGTCTATTCAATTAGTTATTTAAAATTGAAACACAACCTTCACACAATAGTTTTTGACTAAAAAGTAGACGTTTCCATATCTTTTAAAGTTTACACATTAGACTTCAAGCCACTTTTGTTTCAGATGTACAAAGGAGAACGAAATTGACTACAATGTAGTTTTCTATTTGAACGAAGAACCTATTAGATCGATTTGCGCAGACGGAGTTTGTACATGGAGAGAGTTTGAAGACAAATTTTCTCCATTCTTGAATCCCAAAATTGACTTCTGTGAATTTAAGTCTAAACCTTATTAATTAAATAATACACAATTCACTAGATTTTTTAAAAAATCTTTTTTATTTTGAATAACTTTTTTAATATAAATTTTTACAGCATAACTAGTTTTATTTAATACGATCGATGCGTTTATATCTTTTAACTAAATTATATTTATAATTATACAAAAAAAGATTATCAATAAATAATCTTTTTTTACTTGGCTATTTAAGTAAAAAAAAAGATGAGTGCTAGAATGGATGGAAATAAATATATACTCAAGAACTGTTTTATTAAAGAAAAGTACATCAACTATAGCTTATAAAAAAACCAATAACGTTATAGAGAGAATGTGAATAAAAAGAAATGAAGAAACATTCTTTTTTGCTATTGCCAAAGATTATATATATCATTCAGTGAATTATTTATATTTACATTGGCGTGTCACAATGTTGAATACTATTAAACAATATATAGATATTTTAAATCCTGTCAATATGACAAAAACTATTATATGTTTTCTTTTAATTTAAAAGAGCAACAACATTTCAAAAACAGAATTACTTACATACAATATTTTTCATTATGTCTTATTACCGTCGATGTTAATACCAGTATAAGCAGACATACACTATAGCAATAGATAATATTAACTTTCAGAGGTTCACTCAGCAATTTCATGCTTTAGTTAATCCGAAGAGTGATTTATCGTACGACGGATCAACGTCAGTTAGACGCAAAAATGGCGGTCATAAGTGTTACGTCTAAAAAGCAATTTGATTGTCTACGATAAGAAATGCGAAAGGATTTCAATAAATGTACTTTTGGCAATATTAACTTTAATAGTTGTCTGTTGTATAGCCTAATAATTATTACTTGCGCTATCACGAGATATGTTGTGTACATTATTTCCTTAACGAAGATCTAAATAAGGAACTCGAAGTAAAAATTAAAAATTTTGTATTAAAAGTACTAACAACTTTTTTTTTGATAAACTCGGAATAAAACAAAAGAATGTTTCGTTAATAAAATTAACACTAAGCTGTATTACTTGTACATGTCATGTATACGTATTATAATTGAGTATAAATCTACCTATACAGGACGATCTAAATATTTTAACACAATCTAAAGGTCAATTGATTACCTTGAATATTTAATCTTAATGTATGATCTAAATTTGGTGTTATTGACTCTTTTATATGTGTATTTTGCAATAACAATGAACAAAAAAATAAGTTATAGCTAAAAAAAGGTCAAGTGTCCTTTATTTGATCTTACCTCAACTTCACCTTTAAATCAGACCCAACTTAGATTTTTGTTTGTTTTTATTTACAACATCTCGAAGGTACATATAAAAATGCATTGAATTTGTGAAGGTTCAAAATGTGTGCCATTTAAAAAATTATGAATTACATTGTGCTACTTCTATCTATATTTGCTGATATCTTGACTGTTTGATCATAACATATATATGTAAAAAAAGTAATAGTTGTAATAGCACATAACTAGTGTCCATAGATTATTAGGAAAAGATGAAATAACATCTACGCTGATTAAAATTTTTTGTAACGCTGGGTCATTAACTTATATGGAAACCAGTCTAGGTCAATTAATTGATTAAAGTTAGCTATGGAAATACCAGTTCATAATCGAAGAGCTTTATGAATATAAAAGATATTAACAAATATACATGCATACGTTTTTATTGAATAAATCTGAAATATGTTACATGTGTTATTAAAGCTTATAAGCCATAGATTCGAAATATAAATCGTTACATAGTTAACTAGGGTTTTTAATATTTAATTCTGGATTTTTAAAGATTAAAATTAAATGTTACTTCACAAACTCAAAATGTTTCATCCCTAGTTTTTTTTAATAATATTTATGTGCATAATTATCACCTAACAAATAATTATTCAACATTAAAACTGCGACAACCTCATCAATCATTTCGAAACCGTAAACCTTTTTAAAGTTATCGCATTCGATAAATTGCTGGAGATTCTCCATAACAAAGTTTTTTCAACGTTCCCGCTGACAACTAATCAGTTGTCTATCGCAGAAATTTGAGTCACAAGAAAAAACTAATACAAACGTTGGTATGTCTCTGTTGCCTTCTTGATGAACACCACCGCAGCTTTTATTGCTGCCACCAAATAATAGACATAACTGTGTTCTGGTTTGGAGGAAGTTATATCTAGTAAAATTACTGGCGTAACAAGACTTGACTTCAAAAAGAACAATGTGATGTAGTATTTATCATCCAAACATAAAAATAAACACATGTATTAAGAAATTGGAGAAAAGACAAACTAGATCATGAACATTTTAGTACTTATTTACGAATATGAAATCGTTAGCAGCAATTGAACAAAATGAATCACAATCAATGCGTACAAACTGCTGTGTGACATTTGCTATAAACTTATTTTACATATGTATAACGCCGTATCCTAATGGGGTATTTGTGTCGTCTTCGCATCCATGTACTGATTAACAGTGGTTTGCCCTCGTCACAGTTACCGAGGGACTGTGAACAAGGGACGTTAATTTTAAATGGGATATTTATGCGTGAATTATTTTTAAACCGTCCTATGTGACCCTGAATATCTTGATAGGGAAAAACATCATAATAACGAAATACGTAACAAAACAAGGATTAAATGTCTTTCAATATTTAAAAGAAAACGCGATTTATAACATTTTATGGTATTAACTCACTGATATTGATTACCACAAAGGATATAAAAAGATCTGAACAATAAACCGAATATAAGATAAAAAAGAAAATATTTTTATCAAAACTTTGTAGTTATTTAAAAAAAAAAATTTTTTTTATGAGGTCTTTATTATCATCATCAGCTGATAAGCATCCAAAAGGTAGAAAAGGTATTATGGAAATAAAAAAATATTATAAGGTCCTTTTTCAAATATTTGGCATTTGAGATTGAATTCAAAAGGGATAAATCAGCAGTTTTAGTGAATAAACCTGTTCGATTATTCTAAGTGGATTGTGCAGGTAATGTTCCAACCATAATGCAGCGGTTACTAACGATCTGTGTAATATGCAATTTATAGCCTTTTAATGGATAATCCTGTTTATTAGTTTAACTTGATTAGTAAATTGTTCATCTGTGTAATTAACCGACGAGAGACGAACATTCACCTGATAATGTTAATGTTTACACCACATAATCCTCGTTGCCTCGAGATATTTCTCGTCATAAGTCAGAACCATCACCTATAAAGTGGTATCACTAGATACAGCGTCATTTAAAATGGAACAAATTAAACTGTGCAACTTAAATGATATCGGGCACATACTTTGACAATTTACTGAAAATAAATGAATGCTATACTTATGTGACTTATAACTTCGCAGACTATACCATTTTACTTAGTTATTAAAACAGATTTCTCTTTTTTTAACTATCCAGCAGGTTTTGCAAAAGAGCTGTAGTATATATATGCTTTGTAATGTAAATACAAAAGTGCTTGCTAATACCAATTAGTAAATAATTTTGTAGTTTTTTTTTTTTTTTTTTAATTTATTCATCATGTAGAAACATAATCACACATAACAAAAACATATTAGTAAGCATTGAAAAAATCACAAAGATTTGTCTACAACGCTATGGTCTTTATCGGTCATCGATCACACGTAACACTTATATAACACAATATAGTTTTCTATAACAAGAGCTAGGTAAGCGCATTTAAAATATGTTGAAGAAGGTTGATGAGTATTAATTTTGAAGAAAATACAATTTTAGTTTAGCTTTAATATTCTGATGTGTTAATATGTTTTTTAATGTACAGGGTAGTTGATTTATAAGCTGAGGTATTAAATAATGAGTAGTTCTTTCGCCGTACGTATTATATGCTCGCGTCGTACATAGTTGTTCTCGAGCGGTAGCTTAGTCGTTAAATGTATTTTAATGAATTTTTAATTTATTATTTAAAACGAATCATAGTTTCTAAAAATTATCATGTTGTTATATTACATTTGTATTGCGGAAAGTACCTAGAGTATGGAAAATTTTATTAACAATTTAGTTTTTTTTTTATAATGGAAGTACGTTGTCGATTTAAAATTTGTAGTTCAGCGCCATCTAGTATCCGCTCCTGTGATATAAAAAATAAGATTTCCCAAGTTTTTAATGATGAAAGTAAAGCAAGCTTGGAGGAGTCCAACAGTGAGACTATTACAGAAACTTAATAATTTTTAATTTGACTTTTAAATATTTTTTAGTTGTGATTTTTAGCTGTGGACAAAAATAAGAGATTTGGAGTACCAAGGATATTTGATATTCTATGATCGCGACGCTAACTAGAATAGCAAAACCTCACCTGGTTTCAGCATCTATCGATTTTATGTGATAAGAAAAAAAATCTACGTGGTTTATGTAATCTTGTTCATGGAGCCATTTTAATAAAAGCGATAACCAGTTATAATTATTTGCGTCTCATTATAAAGACCAATTAAGAGAATTTTTATTGACTACAAATATAATGCAATTTTTTATGATTAGCACAGATCAAAAATTTATAATATTACTTTCTGTTACAAATTTACAGATAAAAGGAATTCTGTAACGAAAGACGAGACAAAGGAACGTGATAAAAGTTCTCTCTTCAGTTACTGTGCTTAAGATATTTTCATATCCTTAATTATAACTATTTTTTTTTTTCGAAAAAGAGTAGATAAAAAAGATTTTAATAAAATTGTAAAATAAACCTTTGCTTGCTTGTATCTAACAATGGTGTAGGCAGCTATTAAAAACCAATATGTATATATTTGTATATTATACCAGTAAATCGTTTACACAGATAATACTTTTTTAAATAATTTCTTTATTAACACACAACAAATATTAACATACATTATTAAACACAGCTAAACGATTATTAATTTTTCATGAACAACTATGCGTGTGTACGAGTTTATTTTAGTTTGTCTACAATATATGAAATAAGTAAGAAAATAGAATGCTGAAAAAGAAATAGAAAGGATTATCTTTGTTCGATCATATCAGTTTTTAATACCAATAACAACACTCTATATATCTTTCTCTACGATATGCCTTCACGTCCTTTTTCGGACCAACACCAAAATGGCACTTCAATATTTAGGTTTTCCCTTCCACGTTCTGTTCCATACTAATAATTTTGTAATAAGCGGCTTTCATTTTATTGGATCATTATTTAATCTGTAATTGATCCGCGAAAATTGACACTATGAAATGTAACACATGTCTGAAAATTTTAAACAAAATTGAGAAGAAACAATTCGACGATCCAATTCCATTTTGTATTTAATTGTATACAATGGATCACTTGTGATAACACGGATAAATATTTTTATTTCTCGTCAGGTTACATTTCTTTGAGTAATGATATATAAAAGCCTCAATTCAATCATGATACACAAATTTCGACATATTACTTTTAGTAAGATCCATATAATATACGTATATTCGGTTAAATTAATAAAAAAGCCCTCTTAATTCCCACAGCTGAACCTTGGGGCCTTCTGACAGAGCCAAGGTCATTTATCCTTATTGTTATGTATAAGACCTGCAGTGTGTACTCAATTCATAATTGAATTCTAAAAATAATGTGCATGTTGTTAAACCGAATTTAATATAAAATGTATTGTCTACGTTTTCTACAGATAACCTAATAACAATTTAAGTTAGAAACACTATTTCCATAATGGGCTTGGTCTATTGCGAAAAATATCGAAATTACAAAATTTACTTATATAAAATAAGAAACAAGTTTTTAGCCATTTGTGTTTTCAACATTGCCCAAAGATCTGCAATTAAAAATATGTAATATAAAAGCTGTTTTATTTAATTTTGTTTTATGTTTGAATTTGTGACATATTAATCTTTGTATAGAATTTAGTTTCAGAAATTATTATTGTGTAAAACTCATTAAACATAACAAATTGTTAAAACACAAACTCTGACCGGTGTCAGAGGAAATAGCGCATTAAAAAAGAAATTATGTGTTAATCTATGTCATCCACAACATGTGTTAATTTAAATAAACCCTTAATTAAGTTTTATTACATAGCATAGTAGGTAACAAGGATACAAACAGATTTATATGTACGTAGATATTATACTATACAGTTGTAAATTTACACAATGATCAAACGTATTTACAAACGCTGCGTTAATGCAGCATTATAAGTAGTAACTAAGTCCCCCCCAAATATTGTTCGTTGGCGAATGTTCCAAGCAGCTCTCACATGCAAGATTACATTCAAAGCATACTATCACTAAAACATTTTGACAACATCCTATGTCTCAAGGCGACGTGCAATGTGGTGCAGTCTATAACATCTTAACTAGCACCACATTGTTACCGGTAGTTGTATCACTTTTTATATGTGAAAGACCCTCTCGTCTCGTCGCTGCGTGGAATAAAAAAAGCATGAAAGTGTAACATTATCGCCTTGCTCTGGTTTCTCTTCGTGAGTCGGCACACCACGATTTCTTGGTTTTCATTCTCCCTACGATCAACTCACAATCCACCTCATTTAACACGCATATCATCTTTCGTACTATCCAAACACGTCTTTTTCCTTCCTCTATTCTTCTGCCCATCCACATACATATTAACCATTCTTCAGCAACATGACTCTCTTCCGTTCTCATCACACCCCCATAACGCGCCACCCTATTACTCCCTTATACTTTCTATTACCGTTGCTACTTTCAAACTTCTTATATGTTCATTCCTTATTCTGTCCATTCTGGAAACACCGCTCATCTATCTTAACACTCTCATTTCTCATTTTGAAAATCTGACATGGATATTAAATAATTATTCCTATTGTAGTCACCACCAAAGCAACAAATTCCATGAAACAGAAGCTAGAACATGATAATTTGAAATGTATTAAGTAAATAAGCGTGGTATGAGATATTACATGAAATATAGATTCTAGTTCTAACATATGTCTAAAAATATTTTGCGCCTTCATGAACTATGAAATGTGATCTTTATTTAATGGCTTTGGTCCATCATCCGCAAGTTGACTGTAATTAAACAAAAATCAAGAGATTTCCATCAAATTTTTGCACAAATCAAAATATTATTGAACTAGGTATGTTTTTGTAACGGAAATAAGTCTATAGTACATATAACGTTTCCGTTAAAACAAACGTTAACATTTACATTTATCTAAACAATTGTAATTAATACAAACAGCGAAGCATTGGAAACAGTTTAGTTACACATCTAAATAGTCAGATCGCTACTCCAGCTCGCAGTACACAGATATAGGCTACCTAACATCTAAATTATCAATTCTAATACATATATTTTTGATTATTGTTACATAAATTTTAACAATTTCTCTAAATAACATCAATGAGAATGCGTTAGTAACGACAAATTGTATTAGCGACATTAACATCAATTTTTTTGCTTCTGGCATGAAAGTCAATAAAGATATTGATACCACTGCCATACATTCAATTACAAGATTTTAAAGAAATATAGGTACTTTAAGACGTAAGCTTTGGTTTATACGAAAAATATATTTGTATCGAAACTCATCTGGTTTAGATGGAAAAGCAATAGTATAAAATCTCTATAAGTAATAGGGTTATGTACGAATTCTTATAGACTTCATTTAAGAAGTGAGCATCTGTCTTAAAAATAACGTAACGTCGGAGAAGACGACGGAATCGGGTACAAGGCGCCATGTTGTGTAATACTCAGAGAACTTTACAAGGTGTTATTTTATTAACAGTTGCAGTTGGGATTGGTGTTGCTCTGGGGCTGTTCAGTCAGCCGCTGACCGCGAGCACCGCCCGCCAGCATCGCCGGCTCCGAGTCCAGGCTTTCCGACATCTTGTCGCATATAATGTCCACCAGGCGCTCGAACACCGTCTAAAATATCCACATACGATTTTGTTATTTATTAAACAGAATAAATAATATGCTTTTCTAGTTAACATTTAGTCAACAACTTAGTACACGTAATCAATTATGTAAATATGTATGTTTACGTAATTTTCTTTCCTTTTCTTATACTCCATTCTTTAATTCATCTACCACTGCCTCTTACCATTGGCATTAACTCTGACTGTTTTAACTGCATATGTGGCTCCAATAGTTTTTAAATATATAAATGAAATGAGACGTGTAAATTAATTGCCTCATATGGCATCTTAACGGCGGAACCAATTTTAATCTGTCCTCCCATATTTGTCTCAAGTATTTCTTTATTACTTCAAATGGATTAGTTACTGTTTTCTCTTAGTCGAATTTGTATTATGTTTTATTATTTTTTTCCTGTTCACACACAATGATATTGCTTATGAACGGAACAAAGTCTTACCTTGACGTTGATGTTTTCTTTAGCACTGGTCTCGTAAAATTCGACCCCCAACTGTTCAGCGAGCTGCCTGCCACGTTCCGCGCTCACCACGCGCTCCTCTTCCATATCACACTTATTACCTACTAGGATTACTTGTGCATTGTCCCATGAATAGGTTTTAATTTGGGTCACCCTGTAATAAATATATGAAACGTGTTTGTTTTAGTCTCTTGAGTTTTTTTTATGGCAAGACCCTAACTTTATAACGATTTCATTATTATTTCTTTAGTTATGTCTGCATTTAATTGTTTAATCTTTCAAAATGCTTCAATATGCCCGCAATATGTTATAATTATTAGATATACATTTAAAAATTTATAATAAATGACGGTTTAATAAATTTATTTATGTTTCTTCAAACATTATACACTACCTACAATTTGCTCCCATAATTGATCATTTTCCAAAACCTAAATTACGTAATGTTTTGTTCAAGACGTATACTTTCCCTCATTTTTAAATTTAAAATAAACATCTTTGAGATGTCGTCATAATTTAATTTCTAGATTTTTTATAAGTATTTAATTTAGATTGAAAATTAAGATATTTAATATTAGTAAAATCTAGGTTTATTAAACCAATACCTTTCGACCTAACTGCAATAATTTTATACAGATAACGAATTGTTTTCACTACGCAATCTTACCAATCTTGTACGCTGTTGAAGCTTTCTTCATTGGTAATGTCGTACATTAGTATGAAGCCCATAGCGCCTCGATAATACGCGGTCGTAATAGTACGATAACGTTCCTGTCCTGCGGTGTCCTGTAAAAAAAATTTAAAGAAATATAATATATATTACAATGATAAATTACCTATTCCTACAAACATCATTGTTAAAGAAATTTGAATTCAGAGAATATTTATTACATAAGTGTTACAACTGCTTGAACTCACCCATATCTGGAGTTTAACGCGTTTATCGTGGCGAAAGACTGTCTTCACCTTGAAGTCAATGCCAACAGTGGATACGAAAGCGGAAGTGAAAGAATCATCCGCGTAACGGAAAAGGAAGCTGAAATCAAAAGAGAAAAGCCATCAGTAAAATAAATAGCAATAACACAATTCCTCATTATCATGATCAACAAACATTCTTTTGATCCCCTGTAGGGGAAAGATTTCGTCGGGTTATCACCAACGCCATGTTTTGCTTTTTTATACACCCACTTTATCACAAATATCTGGAGGCAGAGTACATGCCTTCCCAAACTTTCGTACGCGACTTTCACTCCAAGACTTTTCTTCTCTATCTGCCACTATCTATTTCCCATGTTCTCTTCTTTACAAAAATGCCAATCGTGACTCTATCCATCGATATACTTTAACTAATGAACCAGCTCAACAGTCAGACGCCATATATCTGCACGATAATTAATAAATTATAAAGAATATACAGAAAATACCTAGTTTTTCCAACGGAACTGTTTCCTATGATAAGCAGCTTGAACATGTAATCGAAGTTCTGGTCAGCAGCATCTTTTTGCCATTTGATATCTGCTCCGCCCATCTAAAACAAGCAAAAACGTTAATAAAGGACAATTACACTACACTGGATGGAACTGCGTAACGTTCGTCGGGAACCTGTTCATTTTGTTGTGCTAGAACTTTATACTTGGGTCTATAACCACTTTTTTCGTTTTCATTTAATTCCATGTTTAAAATGTCATAGAAAGTCTCACATCACAACTCACTAACACAACTATATAGTGCAAAATCCTGTAAATGTATAACTTAACCAATGTATGAAATAATTTGTTAATTATCTTTTAATCCAAAATAGACTTTAGTGTTTTGTGTTAAGGTTTAAACATGCCCACTTTGTCTGTATCCGCATTTAAAATCAACAATTTGCGTTATCTTTGTCGGTTCCAACTAGAAATCTGCTTTAAAACAAACGTTATACACATTTCATGATGTTTAGTAATTCGACCTAAACGGTGAATTAATAATGGTGGTGAATGAGGTCGGTTATTTTGATAGATGTATAATGTATATATTACAATCATGTCATCTTTACGGTATACTCTAAAGATTAACTAGCAAAAATCCTAATTTATATGTTAGTGTTGCTTTTATCGTGATTTTAGTGATTCAAAATATTTATACAGTAATAGGTGTGTAAATTACTTGTAACATATTTTGCAGCAAACAGTGTATGTGGTACATCAAAATTATTAGACTTTCTCCAAATCGCCTCGTCAGAAGCTGATCGCCGTGAAAAGGGAATAAATAAGTATAATTTTAGTAACCAAAATCTGAACATACTTACAGCGTTCTCTTTAATATTTAGTTTTTAGTGCTAAGTTCTAAAAAAACACTATCGAAATATGGAAACTAAGAATACTTTTAACACTTCAGTATTTCGCTGCACTTTAGTGCCTATGACATGACAAGCGGCGACACAGGATCTCATAAATTTAAAAGTATAATGACTACCCATGACTTGTAAAGTGTGAACTGTGCTTCAGTTAAAAAAAACAGTAGGTAACATGCTCTACTTATTTTAGACATTACGCATATAAAAAGATATTCTCAGGTAGCTTTACACAAAAATTATACTGGGAAAATCTAGTTTATAACCGACTTTTCAATCTTCTTTTTTTTTGCGTTTGTTCATATAAAATGCGGTGCTTATAATCAGTTTTTTGCGACTATTTGATACAATCCGGTCGGCAATTATCACCATAGTTATATAATAACAGATAAAAATTTATGACCTCTATTAAATAGTACTTATACATTTTCGTGTATCGCAAGCAGTACCTTGGGCGTACAAGATTTTAGCTTCAAACACATATTTTACACAATCCGTCTCTCTCTTGGTTTATCAGTGTAACCCTTTTTAATCGTGTAACATTTTTACTATCACCATCTTGTATTATTTGAAAAATAGTTGTTGTGTATTTATATTTAAATATTCATGGTTAACGTTCTGCAACTTTGTCCACTATCAAAAGTAATTAAAGATTATTACACATATGGTTTGATATTAAACACTTGCGATAAAAGCATTTATTCCCGAAAAACTTTCTTTGGATTAATTGTGTAACGAGTTATGCACTATGTATTAATTAATGTTTATTTGGCTTTGTTGAGAAATACAAAATACAATTTTAAACCAATTTAAGTATCAATTCTTTGTTATTCGGAAATTATGCCTTATGTTCATATTAAATTAAAGCGGAGAAAAATATTATTTATTATACCAACCTTTTATTACTTGTTCCCGTCGATTAGAGTGTGATTCAGTATTAATATTTTGTCACCAGACTATCGGCAACGTAACAGTACAGCACACTGCCTATAGCTATCTTTAGGTTTACGCGGTTATCGATTTCTCGTAGCTGCTTTGTAACGCCTTTCCGATATCAAAAACACTGTACAAAAAATCCTTAAATAATTTCCCTTTCTTCACAAAGTCGAACCTAGTAGTCCCAGTCGGTTAGCTCGACATAAAATCAATACTGGAAAAATTGTATTTCGTAATCCGCTTCGATGTAACTAAGCACACTTCTTGTGGTATTTTTCAGAATCTTATATGGATGATTATGCCAATCAATATGCCAACAACCACTTTGTGCAACTGTTAATAGGCAGCCGTTGGTTGAGGCGTTTCACGCTCACAGCTGTTACCTACGTCCTGGGGCCTTTTCTACAGTGCCGCGAGAGAGGGAAGAAAATTTAAGATGGCGGCGGTTGCGCGCGCACGCTTACCGAGCTTGTCAAGTTTTTACTCTTCCGATGTGTCCTCGTTGGCAGCCATCCACAAAGAACGATGCCTAATTTTCATAAGAGTGCTTAACTCCTGGCACAATTTGAGTTTGTTTTTAATGACTGCAAAGATACTATTTACAAGATAATAATTCATGGTACATAGGATGGAATGTTTTACATATGATGACTGAATAATACTTTTCCGTGGAATTTACTTATCGAATTTATTTAACATAGTCATGAATTATTATTCGTTAGCCCGGAGGATGCGAGACCAAGAATGAAGGTTGGCGCTTGATGATATGGTGGGCCCAAAGCCTAAGAGTGTAACAAAGAGGTGTATACGGGGGCAATTATGCGAGGGCACTATTGTTAGTAATTACATAGACAAAAAAGAATTATAATATCAAAGGAATTACTAATATAACATTTTCTTTTATCATCTTCTATGTTAATAGTTGTGGTTTATTTTAAAAAAAGAATACTTCGTTTTAATTTTGTACGGTACCAGTCAGAATGAGATGATTTTTATTTCTCAGACAAAGATGTGAGCCTTGACCTCTCTCTGACCCAATTTTAAGCTACCAGCATTTCATTCAGTGTTGCTTTTCTCAAATTTACGGAGATAAGTTCACACCATAATTTTTATATAAAGATTAAAAATGACTAAGTTCTCATTAAAAAAAAACACTGAAGTTGTATTAAGAATCTTTGAATTTTTTATTTAATACTTTTAAAATGAAACGTCTTTTATAAAAGTTTTTTGTTTTTCTCGTTGCCATTTCTCTATCGCCAAAAATTGATCGATAGAGAATGCCTAAAGGTTTTATGTACATTCATTTCTCGTTTATTTTGTGAATTGCGATAAACATTTTATAAATGAATAAAATGTGTTGTTATGCTAATATTATTTAAGGCAAAACCCCTAAACTTTCTTTTCTCTATAGACTATAAATAAATCAAAAATGTTTTCTTTTAATTATAAAAGTATGGATGTAGATCATCCAACATATTATGCTTTTAAAGGAAAACAGTTTAAAAAAATGTAATTTAGTTTAGTAATGTATTGGAAGAGGGCGCTGATTCCAAACATGTATGTTATATCCCTAATACAAAAATCAGAAGTTTTTTGTTTAAACGATTTGTAAATATATAGTACAGTAAATGAATACTTATATCTATTATAACCGTTGGTACTAATTATTCCCGCCATCTTTATGCGGAAGATATCTTACAACGTTAAGGAAATTTCTAATGTATTTTGCAGATGTCGTTAGTTATTGTGAGCATTATCAAATAGTAAAGATACAACAACTAGATGGCGTCGATATCATTGACAATATTTTTATAATGAAATTGATTGTTTATCTGTGGTAATATATTTAATCCCAAAAATGGAACAATTAATAAAAATAACTTCTTTTAAAATATGGGCCGGAATCCAATGAAACTGTAAAGGTGGATAAGATTAACAGTAACCGAGTAACTGTAGCCATGCTAAACTTGCCGCAACCAACCACAACGCATTTGCAAAGAATGTCCTATTAGGCGCAAATGGGACGCGTTAGCTCGCGCCACCACGGCGTACTGCTAAGGGCGCAACTACGGAAAGGGCTGCAACAAATGTTATTGCAGATTTGCCAGGATCGAATAACTTGAAAAAGTACGAGGTAATACAGGTCAATTTACAGAAGAAGAAAGTGGCGACTCAAGAACTGATAATGGAAGCAGACAAACGTAGAACAGCTATAGCACTCGTTTCGGAACCCTATATAGGTGCAGCGGGTATACTTAAACCACAGAATGGACTAAGAATCGCACAACGTACATATAATCGAGCTAAACCTAATAAGGCTGCCATAATAGTGTTTGATCCTGACATTGATATACTTGAACACCCTCTACTTACTACGGAGAATTTAGCAGTAGCCACATTGAAAACTAATACTTGGACATTTGGGGTAATTTCTATTTATCTCGAAGGAAAAAATCCTATTGATAAAGATATCGACGACATAATAGCAATCTGTAAAAAACTGGAATTAAATAATATACTGATAGGGGGAGATACTAACGCATGGAGCACTTGGTGGGGCAGTTCAGTAGAAAATCATAGAGGAGAGGCTTTTGCAGGGGCGCTAGTAGAAATGAATATGGAAATTCTTAACGAGGGAACTGTTCCAACATTTTACACAATAAGGGGAGAAAAAATTTTTCAAAGCCATGTAGACGTCACAGCGTGTAAGGTTGACATGATAAGACTGATTGAAAATTGGAGAGTGGACAAAGGAATCACTAGTTCGGACCACAACGCCATTATATTCACAATAAACTTGGAGAAGCCTACAGAAATTAGAAAGAATAAAGGCACAAGAAATTTTTATACCAAAAAAGCTAATTGGAAACTATTTAGAGAAGTGTTCAGGCAAAATTTAGCAGATAATGGTATTGTGACGTCCGCGATGCGCGGAGCTGGATATCACAAATAAATATATATAGTTAATAATAAAAGTGTACCTGTGGGCGCTGCCGGCGACTGCTTCGGGGTACCCCAATCCGCTTCACACTGCACTTTGTGTATATGTTGTGTAAGTGTATATGTAATAGGTTCCGATATCCAACCCAACAACATAAACATATATAACTTGCAACCGCTTCGATTATAATATACGGGGACAGCTGCGCGCGCGATCCGACCGCGAACCCGAATCTCTTGCAACTCAAACTGTCATTTGGCCACAGATTATAAATAAGTGACCATAAAAGTAGACTATATTAAACATACCCCCGCCCAAGCAGTCCCCCGACTGCTTCAAACCCTTAACAAAATACCCCTTCCCAAAATGCTATAACTATCTTAATCAATAGGTAAGCGCGACAGTTTTCCCACTGCCCGCTTTAACACCGTTCCTTGAGCCAATCTTACATCTGCGAGCCTGACTACACCATCAGAACCTGGGTACAATTTAACTATACGACCCCTATGCCATTTAATAGGTGGAACCGAATCTTCCTTTATGAGAACTAAATCCCCTTCTTTAGGTGGAACTGTATCATCAGTCCACTTAACCCGCTGTTGAAGAGTATGAAGATATTCTAAATGCCACCGATGCCAAAACCGCTGAGACAGCTGTTGTAACAGCTGAAACCGACTTAATTTATTCATTTTAACGTCTTCCCAAGGATATTCCGGTACACTATTTAAAGGTTGACCGATAAGAAAATGACCAGGAGTCAAAACCTCCAAATCGTTAGGATCTGAGGAGAGAGGGCACAATGGCCGTGAATTTAGTATGGCTTCTATTTTGCAGAATATAGTGGCTAACTCCTCGAAAGTGAGTATAGTTTCTCCGATAACTCGCTTCAAATGTGTCTTAGCTGACTTTACCGCAGCTTCAAATAAACCACCCCAGGATGGACAAGCCGGAGGGTCAAAAATCCAACTGATACCCCGTCGAGACATATCATGTCCAATATCATTATTATTTTTCACAAGAAACTCGTGAACTTCCCGTAAATACCTACTACTTCCCTTGAAGTTAGTACCACAATCTGACCTAATAATAGACGGCAAACCCCTACGTGAAACAAACCTCGATAGTGCAGCAATAAACGCTTCCGTTGATAAATCCGAAACCACTTCCAAATGAACCGCTTTTGTGGTCAGGCATACAAACACGCATAAATAAACCTTGGTGATTTTTGGGTTCCGAAGGTTGTGAGCCTTTACAAAAAATGGCCCCGCGAAATCCGTACCAACTCCCTCAAAGGGTCTCGAAGCAACGACTCTGTCTCGTGGTAAGTCTCCCATCAATGGCTGTTGGGTAATGCCTTTCAAACGATAGCATGAAATGCATTTAAATGTTACATTCCGAACAACTCGCCGAGCTGATAATATCCAAAAATCCCTTTGTATGATAGCCAATAATGCATTAGGTCCCGCGTGTGCATTCCTTAAGTGTAAATCCGTAATGAGTAAAGAAACAAAAGATCCCGATTTTGGTAAGAGTAATGGATGACGGGCGCCGTAACTTAAATCCGAATGTTTTAATCGACCACCTACACGTAACAACCCGTCCGAATCTATAAAGGGATTGAGGCGTTTTATATTCCCCTTAAGCAATTTACCGTCCCGCAAACTGCTTAATTCATCACCGAAATATTCCCCTTGTATAATACGAACCAACGATAACATCGCGCCCCTGCGCTCGTCCGGAGTCAAAAAAGAGTTACAATTTCTATTATTTTTACACCGAGAGTTATAAAGAAATCTCCGAATCCAACCTGTCACGGCTATAAGTTTAGTGTATGAACTATACCGATTCAGTAAAAAATCTACATTAGGAGACGGACTCCCAGAAGTAGTTACCAGGCAACGTATACCAGGCAGTTCCGCGGGCGCATTAAACGAATCTTTAGGCCATGCCGATTCCGATTTGCGTAACCAATCTGGTCCCCACCAGAGTTGATGTTGTACCAAATATGTAGCCGAACAACCCCTAGAAGCACAATCCGCAGGGTTCAAATGTCCCGGGATGTGTCGCCAATTGATAGTAACCGAAGAATTTTGAATTTGAGAAACACGATTCGCCTCAAATACCTGAAGTAGATGGGGTGACGTGTTGATCCACGACAATGTAATAGAACTATCAGTCCAACCAATAATCTCTTTTAACTCAATGGATCTTTGAAAACAAAGGCTAACATGAATAAGAAGCTTCGTCAGCAATAGGGCTCCACTCAACTCTAATTTAGGTATAGTAAGCCGAGACCTTATTGGAGCAACTTTGCTCTTTGCCAACACCAAGTACACCGAAATACCGACATCAGAAACTACCCGAAGATATACTGCAGCTGCATATCCCTTTTCCGAAGCATCACAAAACCCCTGCAATGAGTAACTCCTTGCACCCTTTGGGATAATACAGCGTGGGATTTTAATTCCTTGCAGATTAACCAAGTCCGATATAAATTTCAACCACTCTTTCCGCAACTCATCCTCTATAGGTTCATCCCAAGAAACCTTCGCTAACCACAAACGCTGAAATAAACATTTAGCCCAAAAGATTATTGGACAAATCCAACCGCTCGGGTCATACATTCTGGCAATGATAGACAATATGGTCCGCTTGGTAATATTATTATCCGAAGCTATAGCTGTGCGATACGTAAAACAATCTTGTACCGGATTGTAAAGTACTCCAAGAACCGAAACAAAGTCCTGACAATCAGGGTTAAGAAAAACATGAGGCATCTGAAGATGTTCCTCTGGTAAATCCCGCAACAACGCTGGAACATTCGAGATCCATTTTCGCAATTCATAACCACCCGCTTTCATAATATCAATTAATTCATCCCTAAGTTGTATAGCGTCCTCTAATGAATCCGAACCCGAAAGAATGTCATCAACATAAACGTCGTGCTGTAATACCTCAGCAGCGCGAGGAAACTTAGTTTTATCTTGTTCCGCTAATTCCAACAACGACCGAATTGCAATGAATGGACTTGAACGCAGACCGTACGTATTAGTATTTAGTTCATACACTAGCAGGGGTTCATGGGGCGATTCTCGCCACAAGATTAATTGATACCGCCTATCCGATTCCGCCAATAGTGTTTGTCGAAACATCATTTTGATATCAGTCACGAAAACAATTTGGTGACGCCTAAAGTTAATTATAATATCCGTAATATCTTTATGTAACTTCGCACCCGTATGAAGACATTGATTAAGTGAAACGCCGTTGGAAGTACTACAACTTCCATCAAAAACAACCCGAATTTTTGCCGTAGGCCCCGAACCCTTTAAAACAGCATGATGTGGAATAACATAGTGTTCTTTACCCGAATGAAAATTAAATTTTGAAACCGACATGTGTCCTAACTCAAGATACTCTCTCATAAACTCTACATATTTAACCTGCAAAAGATTATTTTTCTTAAGTCTTCGCTCCAAAGCATAAAACCGTTTCTCTGCAATAGACCTGGATTCTCCTAAAACAGGCCGGGAAGATAAGAAAGGCAATTTAGTTATGAATCTGCCGTTAGGTAACCTAGTCGTATTTTCCTTATAAAACCTTTCACATTCATCATCAAGCGGAGCCGAAAAGAAAGTTTTAGGTATTTCTTCCACCTCCCAAAACCGTTGAAGCGAATCCGACACCGAAACTCCAGAGAACCCGTTATCAATTGTGCACACCGATACCGTACCTAACACTGGGCCTAAAATCATATAACCGAAAACTGTATCATATGCTGTTAAACCATCTACTTGTAAATTTAATTTATTGCCGCCGACAAGAGATCCGAATATATCACACCCTAACAAAATATCAATGGATCTTGGTAGATGAAACTCCGGATCCGCTAAACGTAAACCTGCAGTAAGTTCCAAAACCGAATTATCTAAATTAACCGAGGGTTGATCTCCGACTATAGTACCCATACAAATAGCAGAAATCGTAATCTTTGGAAATTCCTTATTAACAGGAGTAAGCGTGACCGAAACCCGACCGAAAATATTTGAAGTCTCCAAACCCCCGACGCCTTTTATTTTATCCGAGCAATGATTAATTTGTAAACCCAACCTGCTCACTAAATTCTTTGTAATTAATGATCGTTGCGAACCTGCATCTAGTAAAGCCCGAACCGCAATACCCCTTTTATTAACACTACTAACAACCTTTACTAGTGCAGTCGGCAAAATCACAGGAACAGAAGAGGTACCTGTGTTTGCAGAGCAGGTGGGAGCCGTATCCTATTGTGAATTACGCAATGGTTCCGAATATGAAAGAGGCCGATCCCGTTCTCTTTCCTGAGAATTCCTATTTTCGCGCTGTCTAACGTCATTACTCTCCGAATTATAACCATTCTGTCGTGACCGATCAACAAAACGCCGATTATATGAACCGCTTGTAGGAGACCTGTTAGGACGATTTACTGGAGACCCCCGAGGAGACGTACGTCTATATGAAGTACGTGGCAAATTTCTACCTTCTGCGTGTGGTCTGTTTAAGTCACCCCCGCCCGTGCGAGGGGAGTACCGCTCACTTGACCAACGAGTAGACCTATTAAAACACAAGAGAGGATGATGTTTCCTGCTGCCACAATCACAACGTGGTTCGTGCCGACACTCCCTAAAACTGTGTTCCCCAAAACAATAAAAACAAAGCCTGTTCCGTGTAACATAATCCTTCCTCTCAAACGGTGTGAGTCTCTTAAAGGCATCACATCTAGTTAAAACCCAATGCCTAGTGTCATTACAGAAAGAGCATGACTTTGTAACTATAGCCGCCACATAATTCGTAGGCCTTTTTTGTGACCTTGGAGTTTTAGAAGAATAATCTTGTTGATAATTAATACTTGCCGATTCCACATTAGCACATTCCATTAATCTACATTCCGTTTCCAAAAATTCAATAAGTTCCGAAAAGGTAGGTATACTATCCGAGTCACTACCGTATTTTTGTTCAAAGCGCGATTTTAAAACCGTAGGTAATTTAGATAAACAAATATGTAATAATAAAAATGACCACTCATGAACAGGCAACCCCAAACGTTCTAAGGAATTCACGGACATAACCAAAGGATTTAAAAAATGTATCCGCAATCCATTTAAACGAGGCGAGATAGTCGGCAACTTTAAGATATTTTCCACGTGAACATCCGCTAATCTACGGGTATTTTGATACCTTTTCATTAAAAGTTCACGAGCAATCTTATAACCTTCATCCGATATTTTTATATGTTGAACCAAACCGCGTGCTTCCCCCGAAAGACATGACATCAAATATGCTAATTTCTGAGCCCGAGATAAATCCGTGCGCGAATCCACTAAACTATCAAATAAATTATTGAATCCTACCCATTGGTCCATTTCTCCACCAAATGAAGGTAATTGTAGCGTTGGTAAACGAGAAAGTAACGCATCCGAGTCGCGTCCTGTAACAGGCTTCCTATCCGCACTAAAATCCGAAACCGATGCCGGTAGTTCTAATTTAGCTATCATTAATTTATCGTATACCTCTAACGCACGAACATAATCCCCACGTGCCGATCTCAACAATGTTTCCGTGGAAGGATCGTCATCCGTAAGTTCGAGGATCCTCAAATACGATTCTTCTAAGGACGCAAATGCATCAGTAATCGTCATTAACCGTATGTTCAAACGCTCACTTAATTCCGGTCGTCCAATTAAATCCGCACTATCCAAAAGCCATTGAAGTCTTAATCTAAAGCTTGACAAACTTCCCTTCAAAGACATCTTAAATAATTAAAGAAAAAAAAAAAATTATATACCGAACCCTAAAATAAAGCCAAATAATAATTCCAAAATTCACCAAATTATTTAAAAATGTTAACCAAACAATAATAAACCGAAATATAATTTACCCCAAAACACTTTAATTTTTCCCTAAAAATTTCCCCAGCTCAACACTAAATTTATAAACCGGCAACACTATATGACCATCAAACTACCTCACACCGAAAAAAAAAAAAACCAAGCGATCGTTCGCAGCGCTTACTGTCACCGATTATTCGAATCTACCGACCAAAATGAATAATTATTCCGAACAAATAAAAAATTATGCGATTACGTAAAATATGTTCCGATTTAACCGAATAATTAGAAAACCACGCTCTGCTACCAGAAGATGTGACGTCCGCGATGCGCGGAGCTGGATATCACAAATAAATATATATAGTTAATAATAAAAGTGTACCTGTGGGCACTGCCGGCGACTGCTTCGGGGTACCCCAATCCGCTTCACACTGCACTTTGTGTATATGTTGTGTAAGTGTATGTGTAATAAGTTCCGATATCCAACCCAACAACATAAACATATATCACTTGCAACCGCTTCGATTATAATATACGGGGACAGCTGCGCGCGCGATCCGACCGCGAACCCGAATCTCATGCAACTCAAACTGTCATTTGGCCACAGATTATAAATAAGTGACCATAAAAGTAGACTATATTAAACAGGTATAAACATAGAATACATCACAAATATAGACAATAAGACAACTTTAGAAGAAACAGTAAACAAATATGTCAATAGTATACAGGATGCTTGTAAAATATCTATCCCAGTAATCAAAAAAGGGCATAAAATAAAAATACCCTGGTGGTCCGAAAAACTTACTGAACTTAAAAAGAATATGGTACGGATGAAGAGAAGAATATCATGTGCAGCTTCGTCACGGCGAGCTCTGGTGGTTAGCAGGTATCTAGAAGCCAAAGAACAATTTGAGTCGCGGTCAAAGAAGCCCAAACGAACAGCTGGAAAGAATTTTGCAGTTCACAAAATAAAGAAAGTATGTGGGATCGGGTGTACAGAGTTATACGTAACACTGCAAAAAGGCAAGAAGATCAGTTGCTCGTAAGAGACGGCGTAGTGCTCAACCAATATGAATCGGCAAGACATTTAGCAGAAACTTTCTTTCCAGACGATAAGGAAGAAGATGACAACGAAGACCATAAAGAAATTAGACAAAAAGCTGACTTAATAGAAAATATAATAACTGGAGACTCCGAAGACCCACCCTTTACGGATTATGAACTTGAAAGAGCAGTGGCAGGATTCAGCCCGAAGAAGGCTCCGGGTCCGGATGGTCTGACTGCTGATATCTGCAGTGCGGCCATCCAAGAGGATTTTAAAGTGTTTTTAATCATAATTAACAAATGCTTAGAGCTATCATATTTTCCAACACAATGGAAAGAGGCAGCAATTGTTGTTATCCGCAAACCCGGGAAAGATGATTACCATCAAGTGAAGTCTTACCGCCCTATAGGTCTTTTATCCCTGCTTGGTAAAATAATGGAAAAGATGATGATTGGACGAACTAGGTGGCACTTACTTCCCAAAATAACCCGAGACAATATGGCTTTATACCTCAACGCTGTACGTAAGACGCACTCTATGACTTGATTCAACACATTAGACGAAATTTGCATAAGAAATTGATCAACGTAGTAGTATCGTTAGACATAGAGGGAGCCTTTGACAGCGCGTGGTGGCCTGCTGTTAAAACTAGACTGATTGAAAAGAAATGCCCCCATAACCTTCGAAAACTTGTCACTAGCTATTTTACTGATCGGAGTGTCACTGTAGACTATGCAAGGTGTTCCAATAGTAAAGCTACAAATAAAGGGTGTGTCCAAGGTTCCATCGGGGGCCCTACTTTCTGGAACTTATTACTGGATCCCCTGTTGGAGGAATTGGTTCAGCGAAATATCTACTGTCAGGCTTTCGCTGATGACATTGTTCTGGTTTTCTCTGGCCCCTCAAGGACGGAAATTGAAACAGAAGCAAATAAAAATCTTGCACTAGTGGAAACATGGGGCATCAAAAATAAACTAAAGTTCGCGGCTCATAAAACCCAAGCCATGGTAATAACTAATAAATTAAAAGTCGATGTTCCACGAATCCTCATGGGTAACATAATAATACATATGCAGGAAGCAATTAAAATACTAGGTCTTATAATTGATAACAAATTAACGTTCCAAAAACATGTCAGCTATGTATGTCAAAAAGCTACAAATGTATACAAACAGATAAGTCGAACGGCTAAAATTTCATGGGGACTGAATTCAGAGATAATCAGAACTATATATACGGCGGTCATCGAACCAATTATAATTTACGCCGCGAGCAGCTGGGCACCAGCTGCCGCAAAACTATCAATCCAGAAACAGCTTAACACTGTCCAGAGAGGGTTTGCGCTAAAAATTACGAAATGTTACCGCACGGTTTCCTACTCGGCTGCAGGCAGCGGCCCAGTGCTATGAAGCAAAGCGTGGTAAGCATCTTGACTTTCTGATGGATAGAATAGTAGAAAAGAAGGTGAATTATTTAGAAGCATCACACCCAGCTCAAGATGTATGTATAGACTATGTTTGTTTAGAAGATATGCTATCACAAACTCTTGCAGACCATCATGTGCAAGGATCATTCATCTTTACTGATGGTAGTAAAATTGAGGAGAAGGTTGGGGCTGCTTTTTCATTCTGGAGAGAAGGCGTGGAGACATCTAGTAGGAAGTTTAAACTAGGCGCGTTTTGTACTGTCTTCCAAGCGGAACTCTATGCCCTGCTTAAAGCAACGGAGTTCTCAATAAATATAAAAGACGGTAAGATTAACATCTTCAGTGACTCTAGATCAGCCTTAGAACTTCTGCGAAGCCCTTCAACTTTCCACCCCTTGGCATACGGAATCCGTGCAAACATCCGAAAACTTAGAAATCTTAATAAAACAGTGAAATTATTCTGGGTGAGAGCTCACGTCGGAATTGAAGGTAACGAGCGTGCGGATGCACTGGCCAAAGACGCCGCGTTGCACAAAAGAACAGCACCTGACTATGATCTATGCCCCATTTCTTATGTAAAACACACACTTAGATCCCAAACCCGCAACAATTGGAGTGATAGATATAACCAAAGCAATACAGGGGCGGTAACAAAAATTTTTCTCCCAATACTGATACTGCGTACTCTCTACTAAAAAATATGTCGTTAAATCCGCTCATAGTCCAGGCCCTAACAGGACACGGGGGCTTTGGCCAGTATCTGCACAAATTCAAACGAAAAGACGAACCGTCTTGTGTTTGCGATCCGAATATTGCAGAAAGCATTATACATCTTCTTATAGATTGTCCTAGGTACCTAAAGGAAAGAATAGAAATAGAAATGAGATTGGACAAAAAGATATCCGAACAAAATTTAAGCAAAATGCTGATGTCAAAAAACAAAGAAGTATTGTTAAAATTTATGGAGAAGGTTACGAAGGATGCTGTTAAAAGAAATAGAAACAATTAGGAGTAACTACAGATATATAATATACACACACAAATAAATAAATAAATAAATAGCAAATAAGATCTCAGACTTTAGTCCGAGGAAAAAGCATAAATATAAATTAAAAAAAAAAAAAAAAAAAAAATAACAGTAACCGAAAAAGCAACAGTAAAAAAGTCCTAAGTGTTACGTAAATCATGTTCGATGTAACGTTAAAGTGCCAATTCAATGGACACCGAATACTTTTTCAAAGATTACTTTATTTAATTACGTAACGATTAACACCCCGTATAACATTTATCTTGAGAAAGAATATTGTGTCTAAGTTTTATCAATTGTTGTGATGTTAAATATAACATCTAAATGTCTTCAGTTATAAATATATCGGCAACAATTGCTACCACTACCTACTTAAGAGATATTTTAAGAGCTTATTCAAAATATTGTGAAACATCGCGAGACGATAACATTCGCGCCAGT
The DNA here is from genome assembly GCA_029286795.1 of Byasa hedistus. NCBI lineage: Eukaryota > Metazoa > Arthropoda > Insecta > Lepidoptera > Papilionidae > Byasa > Byasa hedistus. Next base: position 6,453,473 of record JAGSMW010000008.1, read on the forward strand.
TTCTTAGTATTATTTTCACTAAGAGTATTACAATATGAAAAATGTGTAGTGAGAAATTATGTCTAATTAACAAATTATTTGTATTTCCTTTGTTTTTTCGCCCAAATTTTTATTCTAATATATAAAATTCTCTTGTCACAATGTTCGTTCGCATACTCCTCCGAAACGGCTTGACCGATTCTGATGAAATTTTTTATGCATATTCAGTTGGTCTGAGAATCGGCTACTATGTATTTTTCAAACTCCTAAGTGATCAGGGTTGCCCACTCCAAAAAAAAAAATTATTTTTTGGATATTTTTTTTCTATTTTATATTTTTATTATGTGGCATCAAAAAATACATACAACCCCAAATCACTTTTCTATCACCAACTCCTGCTTTTTAATATGTTTTTGTCCCGCTCGATATCATCAATTATACATGGTCATGTACCAAATCGCGTGGCCATAAACTCAAAAAAAAAAAACTTCAATGATTATCACTTGGTAAGTTATCCCCTCCACGTGTCTACCTGTGTCACTTCTCACCAGGACACAGCACGGAGTGGGGATGACAACGAATTCTATTTCTCTCAAACATTATGCCCTCTGTCACTCCCTCTATATATAAATATATTCTCAAGCAACTTTATTATTTATTTATTAACCCTTTGCACTCGTAATAAATTTTTAGAAAGTTACCTAATAACTCAGAATTTTTTTTCATGTTCGATCAAGGTGAATTTGTTTGTATGTCAGTGTGTTCCAATGTAACTAGAAGATTCACCAACCAAAAATCAGAAATTTCAAAATTTACCCCCTGAATACACCCCTTGACCTAGGATGAAAATGTGGCCATATAATATTTTATTTGTTAACGAGTCAAACTAATATTTAAGTAATATTGAAACCAATAAGTAATAAGCTATATTTACACAATAAAAATCTAACAAAAGTAATTACATAAACAATATTTAGGGGCGGAACGTAATACCCCCACCATAGCAAATCAACAAAATCATCACAGTTTAGCCAAAGATTTTTTGTTTTCTATAACTGGTAAAAAGTAAAGTAGGAGAGCCGTGACAGACAAGTGGTTTGAACGCCCGTCGTCTACTCCGGAGGTACCAGATTCGAATCCGGCTTGCACCAATGAATTTTTCAATTTATGTGCAGTTAGTATAACACCAACTAATATCACGCGCTTTGACGGTGAAGGAAAACACCGTGAGGAAACCTGCATATCTACGTCATGACTGTCTGTTGTCAGACAAGACAAGACAACAAACAGACAATCAACAAAACAGACAAGAAGAAGAAGAAGTAAGTAAGTAACTGTAATAAAACTAGCTAAAAAACCATAATAATTACACAAAAAACATAATAAAAAGCAAATAAACATAACATAAGGAAACAATTTTTCTTCTTCTAAGTCTTATTTCCTCATGACAGGGTCGTGGTCATCATGTGTAATGAAACACACGACGACTTTCTTGGCAGCTATAATGGAGTGATTTGCCATAGCATTATTCATTTCAGGTAGGTAGATTGTAGGTTTCCTCGCGATGTTTTCCTTCTCCGTCCAAGCGCGTGATATTAGTAGATGTTATACTAACTGCACATTTTTTATGAAACAATTACATTTTATAATTTAGCAGAGTTTGATAATCCACGAAAAAGACCCCGTAATGGAGCCCTAAGTTTCGAGTACATGTACCGCACATATAACTAGTTAGCCGTCTTCCACCTGCCACTTTTCTGTCGGAACACACCAAACAGTACTTTTTGCACCCCTGATGCAATATACACAATTTGCCGTTTAGTCGCTCTTCCTTATCACTTGATGATGGTCCACCAAGTTTGGAGGATTATCTATAATTGCCTATAAGTTCATCAACCAATTACCGAACAAATTTTAGGTGCGGCGTCATGGGGCGCTTATTTTGGCGACGTTGGTCGATTTTGCGCAACAAATATACTTCAACACTACTTTCATTAAACTCAAATTCTCAAACATAACTGTCCATATAAAATACGTCGTTACTCTGCTTGAAAACTCATTTTCAATGTTGCCTTGTAAATGTCTTATGATGTGATATATAACAGAAAACCGTCGCGGGTGACGACTTTCGTTATTACTCTAAACTAAATTGTAACCCAAAATGGAACACCTGTAAATATTTGAAAAAGTGCATATACCATGAACATATCTGGATGATCAATAGCGCATTAATTTTTTCGAATTTATTTTTTTGTATAAAATCGAGCGACTCTTATGTTTTCCTTATATAAATCATATTAAATAGACCCCGCCGCCAATTTATCCACTTGCTGACAGATATATATATATGGATATATATTCCTACAAAAATTTATTTGAATTATTTGGTGCCGATGCAGTAATATACGAGCGCAACGATCCAAACGTGCAATGTCCCCTCTAAGGGGACATACGAGCGCAACTGTAAAACGTCTAATGTCCCCTGTAAGGGGACATACGAGTGCAAAGGGTAACTAATATTATTGAATTTAATTTATTATTAATCTATCTATATATATATACTCCCGGACACATCTATCGGCCCACCACCTAGTGTTTAAAGTTTCGACGGTTTTTAGTTAAAAATAAATTAGGTGGAGCAATAAGTTTTAATGCAGTTTTAAAGCAGATTTATTGGTCAACCCCTATGTAGGTTTTTTTTATTTTTTTGTAACTTCGTATTGATTTGGCCGGCAGAAGTTTTACCACTTGGGCGACAATTTCAGGCAGAGTATCCATATTTTTTGGACAAAACTGGCTCTAAGTTTAGATTTGCCTTTTGAATGGAACCAATAATCAGACACATCAAAAAAAAAGTCCAACTTGTGCGAAAAAAAAAAGTTTTCTCCATTCCTGGGTCGTTGAAAACAATCAACAGACTCGAATTTTCGTTTTTTCTTTTATCAAAATTGTAGTTAAGTCTTAACTTTACTTTGTTGATCTTTTGTGATAGTGACACTTTTTACCGCTGAAAATTGAAAATGGAAAATGGAAAATGGAAAATTGAAATCTGAAATGTGACATCTGAAATCTGACATCTGAAATCTAGAAACCAGAAACCAGAAACCAGAAACCCGAAACCAGAAACCAGAAACCAGAAACCAGAAACCAGAAACCAGAAACCAGAAACCAGAAACCAGAAACCAGCAACCAGAAACCAGAAGCCAGAAACCAGAAACCAGAACCAGAAACCAGAAACCAGAAACCGAAACCAGAAACCAGAAACCAGAAACCAGAAACCAGAAACCAGAAACCAGAAACCAGAAACCAGAAACCAGAAACCAGCAACCAGAAACCAGAAACCAGAAACCAGAAACCAGAAACCAGACACCAGCAACCAGAAACCAGCACCAGAAACCAGCACCAGAAACCAGAAACAAACAAACAAAAGTTCATATTAAATTACAAGCTTTCACTGCTGTCTAAGCAATGTAGGTGCGTTCGTAACACTAAAGAGTCAATTTGCACTTTATTACAGCTGCACAAAGTTCAAATTCAATTATTTTATCAAAACAGTGTGCGTATGCGCGTCGGAGGATGTAACGCCGCGTGCCGAAATTAAAACGAATGAAATAATAACATAAATAGTCACAAAATGTAAGAGCTGAAGATCCACCATACTGATTTTTAATTTGGTCGGCTTCGCGATATTGTTTCTTGTGTTTTAGTTTCGGCGCGCGACATAAAATGCATTCGTTTTCAAGACATTACATCAGTAGAGCACAAACCGCGTTACCATCTGGCGGACCTGACAGACTACATTCTGTCAAAAAGATTTGGAATGTGACAGTTATTTGTTCCTAAAAAATTATTATAGTAAATATAACTTATGTACTTTAATTATAACTTTGGCCACTCTTCTGCAACCCACTAATATTTAAATATTAGTTATTAGAGGAATATATATAGTGCTGAACCCCACACACCGCCCATAACCAGGGTGACGGTTCTGTTCAGGAGATTTTTTTGCCCCGGCTATAAAATAGGCAGGAACAAAGAACATTCGAATTTTTTTTGACAGAACGAAGTCTGTCGGGTCAGCTAGTACTAATAAAATTCTTTATTGATTCTTTGTTTAATCACACATTATTTCTATTCGTGCTTAAAATATGTAGGATTCTGTAATTATTTTTAACCAATTATTTTATCACCCATTAAAATTAAAAAAAAATGGTAAAAGGTTCGGGCAATTCATGTGATAAAAAACAGCAAAGCGATTTACAATATGAGTGAATGCTTTCTTTTCATTCATTTGACTTTATAAATATTTACAGACTAGCTGACCCGACAGACTCCGTTCTGTCCCAAAAATTAAAATGTTCTTTGTTCCTGCCTATTTTATAGCCGGGGCAAAAACCCTGGTTATGAGTGGTGTGTGGGGTTCAGCACTATATATATTCATCTAATAACTAATATATTTAAATATTATAGGGGGTCCAGAAGAGTGGCCAAAGCCATAATTAAAGTACATAAGTTATATTTACTATAATATTTTTTTAGGAACAAATAACTATCACATTCCAAATCTTTTTGAGAGAATGTAGTCTGTCAGGTCCGCCAGATGGTAACGCGGTTTGGTCTCGACTGATGTATTGACGTGAAAACGAATGCATGTTACGTCGCGCGCCGAAACTAAAACAAAAGAAATAATATCGCGAAGCCGACCAAATTGAAAATCAGTATGGTGGATCTTTAGCTCTTACATTTTGTGACTATTTATGTTATTATTTCATACGTTTAATTTCGGCACGCGGCGTTAGATCCTACAACGCGCATACGCACACTGTTTTGATAGAATAATTGAATTTGAACTTTGTGCGGCTGCAATAAAGTGCAAATTGACTCTTTAGCGTTACGAACGCGCCTACATTGCTTAGACAGCGTGAAAAGCTTGTAATTTAATATGAACTTTTGTTTGTTTGTTTATGGTTTCTGATTTCTGGATTCTGGTTTCTAGTTTCTGGTTTCTATTGTCTGGTTACTGGTTCTGGTTTCTAGTTTCTGTTTTCTGGTTTCTAGTTTCTGGTTTCTGTTTTCTGGTTACTGGTTTCTGGTTTCTGGTTCTAGTTTTCTGGTTCTGGTTTCTGGTTCTGGTTTCTGGTTTCTGGTTTCTGGTTTCTAGTTCTGGTTTCTGGTTACTGGTTACTGGTTTCTGGTTTCTAGTTTCTAGTTTCCTGGTTTCTAGTTCTGGTTTCTGGTTCTAGTTTCTGGTTTCTTCTGGTTTCTGGTTTCTGTTTTCTGGTTTCTGTTTTCTGTTTTCTGGTTTCTGGTTTCTGTTTTCTGGTTTCTGGTTTCTAGTTCTGGTTTCTAGTTTCTAGTTTCTGGTTTCTGTTTTCTGGTTACTGGTTTCTAGTTTCTAGTTTCTAGTTTCTGGTTACTGGTTACTGGTTTCTGTTTTCTGGTTTCTAGTTTCTGGTTTCTATTGTCTGGTTACTGGTTTCTGGGTTCTGGTTTCTAGTTTCTGGTTTCTGGTTCTGGTTTCTAGTTTTCTGGTTCTGGTTTCTGATTTCTAGTTTCTGGTTCTGGTTTCTGGTTCTAGTTTCTGGTTCTGGTTTCTGTTTTCTGGTTACTGGTTTCTGTTTTCTGGTTACTGGTTACTGGTTTCTGGTTTCTAGTTTCTGGTTTCTATTGTCTGGTTACTGGTTTCTGGTTTCTGGTTTCTCTTTTCTGGTTATTGGTTTCAGGTTTCTGGTTTCTAGTTTCTCTTTTCTGGTTATTGGTTTCTGGTTTCTAGTTCTGGTTTCTGGTTCTGGTTCTGGTTTCTGGTTACTGTTTCTGGTTTCTGTTTTCTGGTTTCTGGTTTCTGGTTTCTGGTTTCTGTTTTCTGGTTTCTGGTTTCAAGTTTCTGGTTTCTAGTTCTGGTTTCTGGTTTCTATTTTCCATTTTCCATTTACCAATTTCCAATTTCCAATTTCCAATCTCCAATTTCCAATTCCCAATTCCCAATTCTCAATTCTCAATTCTCAATTCTCAATTCTCAATTCCCAATTCTCAATTCTCAATTCTCAATTCTCAATTCTCAATTCTCAATTTTCAATTTTCAATTTTCAATTTTCAATTTTCAATTTTCAATTTTCAATTTTCTATTTACGGTTTACAGTTTCCCGATTTCAGTTTTTAATTTTCAATTTTCAATTTCCAGTTTACAGTTTTCAGATTTCAGTTTTCAATTTTCAATTTTCAATTTTCAATTTCCAGTTTACAGTTTTCAGATTTCAGTTTTCAATTTTCGATTTCCAGTTTACAGTTTTTAGATTTCAGTTTTCAATTTTCATTTTCAATTTTCAATTTCCAGTTTACAGTTTACAGTTTTTAGATTTCAGTTTTCAATTTTCGATTTCCAGTTTACAGTTTTCAATTTTCGATTTCCAGTTTACAGTTTACAGTTTTTAGATTTCAGTTAGTGTCACTATCACAAAAGATCAAAAAAGTAAAGTTAAGACGTAACTACTATTTTGAACCAATCTGAACTTAGGACAGTGGTGTTCCTGCTAGAATTCTACAATCGCTGCACACGAACACACTAATTTACTGCATTATACACTCACATTGAACATTCAACCGCATTATGCACAAAAAAATAAAAATGAACCTTGACAACGCGACCTTCACGCCCAGATTCCCGCTAAAGTTCGTAAAATATTTTTCTTCTTCCCAATTGATGGCATGAGCACGGTTTGTGCGTGGGCCAGTGTCACGTGTAGACGAATAAAATAAAAGAATAAAAATCCTTAAAATATTGTCTGCGTGGTCAATTCGTCCGCCATGTTCCTCCCTTTTCTCGTAAAATATTATAGTTGCAATCAGTAATTGTTGGTTGTCAATATCAAATGTCAAAATCAAAAATATTCTTTTAAATTGTATTTGGTGTCTAAATGACGGGACGAACTTCAAATATTTGACGTTTTATGTATTAAAGTAAGGAGACCAGACATCTCGCTTTTAGCGGGTCAGTCCCGATTTTTTACAATTAGTCCCGCGTCACGCGACGTTTTTCAAAAGTCCCGACTTTTAGAATTAAGTTAAATTTTATATTTAAGAAAATCATTGTTTTGCGTAATGTTGCTTTTGCTACCCAGTTACAATGTATTTGTCTCTCAGATTATACACTTCGTGTTCTGCTTCTTGCCATAGAAAATTAAGGTATATTTCATAATACATACATTTTCTTAAACTAAGCTTAAAATACTTGTAGTCTTAAAATTTATATTAATGACAAAAAAATATGTCATGGAATGAAATAGTATACATTTTTATATTTATAAATTGTACTTATGTTAAAACTAAAAAAAATTACGATATTATTATTCCTTCAGAGTTGTCCCGCTTTGCCTATCTAAAAATCTGGTCACCTCAGTGAAAAAGAGAAATTGTTGTTTTTACCATATTCCAGGAACTTTTTCCATATTTTCTCACCTTACTAACCTTCCCTGGACTTGCACGAATAATTCAAGACCACATTTAGCCAAATCGGTCCAGCCGTTCTCGAGTTTTAGCGAGACTAACGAACAGCAATTCATTTTTATTATATAGAAGATGTTTATCGATTGTTAGTCGATTAGGACTGTAAACTGCGCCGGTTGAATGCAAAAAATGTGATTGTACAATCGACCTTTGAATGTCGTCAAATAGTTTAAGTTCGCCTCGCGGTCGTGGTCGAAATCCAAGGAAATGTCGCACGGCCGGGAATAGACGCGGCGTCGACAGTTCGAATGATGACGTCAGTGAGCGTCATGTGATGCGTCCACTCACTACTAAATGCTACTGATATGTAAGCCATGTTCAATTCGGGAGCATATATTTTAATTTAATACTTTGACGTTCTCTATGGCGTGAGTATCTATGAGTGAAGAAATGTTTCTAGTATTTAGATACACATCAAGAATATCATCGGTTTCCCATTACATCTTTAACACAAATTCTACTTCAATCTAGAGTGTATAAAGATTATTATTTCCGGCGCCGCAGCAGATGAAATATTTAAACTATGTAAACAGAACGTCTTATATCTAGAGTGTCATTCTTTTTAGATAATTATTGCACAACTGCGATTCTAGAAGATATTACTTTTACGATAAAAAAAAATGCTCGTTATATTGCCAAAAAATTAAACAATAGCCCTTTGTCAACACAATCAAATGGACATAATGTACTACTAGGCGTGTATATCACATTCATCTATTTGCCTTGTATAAAATAAAACTTCCTGTTTCAAATGAAAGTCACGTAAATAGTGAAGTTTCAAAATGTTTTTCAATACTATATTTCAGCAGACACATTAAAACCAGAATATTTTAGGCGAATACACTTTGTGAGATTTTGACCCCAAAAATCTCGGTCTTTTTCCTATTTAAACTCATGCTAAATTGAGCTGAAATTCCTATTACAGGCAGAAAAGGTCTAGAATAAGAGCAATACATCCCCTCGAGACTGCGACCAATGCATATAGATGCAGCCTTTCCAAAGGGAAATATCAAATGAATATCAAACACTTTACAAAAGTATATGTACTACGACAACATCGGTCACTACAGAATTTTAAACATGTGTATAAATCAACAAAACTTTTATGTAATATTCGTTTTCATCAAATACAAAATTACCTGAAAACGAAGATTGTAATAATGTATTCAAAGAAATTTATTTTATATAGCGTTCGTTTTTTTTATGCAATTTAGGCGACAAACAGGCTTGCGGCCCGCCTGGTGTTAAGCGGTGACCGCAGCCTATGACCGCTAGTAGCACCAGAGGTATCACCAGCGTGTTGCAGACCCTGTAGAAACCTTTTTACGCCCTTTTTGAATAACTTCATATTGTAGCTCCTAGGGAAAGCTTTGGCAGGCAAGTCATTCCACAACTTCAGTGTTCTCGGGAGAAAGCATCTTTGGAACCGAACGGTTCAAGGGTGTGAGGATGAACTCCCTGCCGATGGCGAGATGTGCGATGATGGAATGTGGCCGTGGGCATCATGTCAAACAATTCGTCTGAACACATCCCGTTGTAGAGGCGGTAGAATACACACAATGAGGCGAAGTCTCTTCTAAAACTAAGGGGTTCGATACCGCCCGTTAGCAAAGGGTCATCGATAATTGACACAGCTCTGTTTTATACCGAGTCCAAGGGTTCCAAGTCAGCGTCTAAGTAATCCCGCCCAAAGATGAGACCAGTACTCTATATGCGGCCGAACTTGCGCTTAATATAGAAGCAATCTCTGCTCTGCAGTGAAGTATTGCTTCGCTCTGCTAAGTACACCGAGTTTTTTAGATGCCAGCTTTACCTTGTCCTCCAAATAAATCCGGTACTGAACGTGGCTGGATCGATTCGATCCCTAAGATCCCAATGCTTTCTCAGAAGGACAAACATGTGTTTTGGAACTGAGGAGCTACAATAAATGAAATTTTCTTAGCGGTAAACGCGCAAATTTGTGTCATGGATAGATTAAAATTAACTAAATGGAGGCGATCCCATTCCGTATACGTAAGTTTTGTTTTTTAATTGTAAACTGTAATATAAAGCCAATAACGTCAAAGGCTATACCCGGAAAAGTACGTTTATCTAAATAGTAAATGAGTTCTCAAACTTGAAGTAAGATAAATACCGCTAGGGAATCTCAAAAGTCTAACTTACATTTTACTATTTTAGTTGTAAATACTTCGCTTGTTTCTGACCGCAAACAAATTAATCGAGAGAATTTGTTAAAGATATGATACAGACAAATTATCCCAGAGAGTATAGTTTTATTATATATATTATAAATCTATATTCTCTATATTATTTGTTTGCTGTAAATATCGGTGAAATTTTGCATTAAATAGATAAAGATGTGATAAAATCTATTTAATCCAAAAATTCACCGATATTTATAGCAAGAAATTATATAAATAATTGAGACATGAACCAAAATCCAACATATTTAAAATATAAGATATTTATTACAAATATTATGACATTTATAATAAATATCTTAATTTATCGTAAGAAATAAAAGATAAAAAAAAATACTTTCTACCATCTTATTCGTTCAAGACGGGAAATGCTTTTAATGCGCCTACGGGTGTGAACAAATAGTGCAGCTATTTTAAATCTTGGTATTTGTTTGGGCCGTGAACATTTATGGATATTTACAACTTCGTAATAACGTGGCTACGGAACATAAGGGAGTGGACTGGTATCACCAATGTAGAGCAACTGTTCCGTGTGGCTCAAGATAGGCAGAAATTCGTAGAACTGACGGCCAAGTAATGGAGAGGCACTTTAAGAAGAAGACAACTTCGTATAACCAAAAAAAAGTTTAAAAACGCTATTACGTTTATTATATACTTTATTAATAGAACTACATTTTATTAAACGTTTAAATCAAATGCAATGAAAATAATTAACAAAATTAGTAAATGAAACTAATAAAGGCATTAGTATATCCATGCTATGGGAACAATATTGAAATATATTATACTCCCTGTTCGCTAAATAAACGAGACGAATGAATCTATACCTTCCTGCTAATGTTCGGACTTGCGGATTAGTTAATAAATATTTAGTTATAATTTTTTCCTTAATTATCGCAGGTAAATAAAGTCAACAATCTAAAAGTAAAATAAATATTCTAGAGTGTTACTCTTTCGCAGTGTTACTGTTTTAAATTAGTAACTGTTCTTGATTGCATTGACAACACCACAAACATCGAAATTTTATAATGCACTCTGCTAATTACAAATTCAATAACCTAGTTATCATTTAATTAAAATAATTTAATTGCTTACAGCATAGTTGAACCTTTGTCTGTTTTTTTTTTAAACGTACTGTATTTTTTAATATGAGAGATACGAGCTTACACATTATTTTTGACAGACATCTTTCGTTTTCAACTTCAAAATTGACAGAAATCATCCGTGACCCAGTGACCGGGAACAGTTTTTTTAAATTTACTACATTCACTATTTAATTATTTACTTCGCATCAGTTAGGCTTCAGAATAACTTTGTTCGTATTTTCTGTCTGTGGCAAGTGTTGCACACATAATATCGTAAGTCTAACCAATATCGGTATCCCCTGCATTAGAAGAAAATATATACTTGCAAATACACTTACATAAAAGTAATTTTGCATACATATAACAGAGAAACTCACTACCATTGAAATTGAAATCTGATCCTACTTTAATTAGAACGGCAGATGTATTTGTAATACCGCGGGCGAGATTAAAATTCAGTTAAAAAGATTTCAATTTCCTGCCAATTTAGGAATCTAGTCATGGCGCAACGTTAATCAGATATAAAAGGAATTGTAAAATATCGTGTTTAAATTTTATTACTTTTTGTACTTCCGACGCTGAGCCATGTTCCGTATTGAAGAGAGCTGTAGCTATTGAAGTTATTTTAGGAAATTATATTTAATATTTGCTTAAATTTTTAAGTGATTAGATTATTGTGTTTTAAATTATTTCATACTAGCGTCTTATTGGAATAGGTAAGTCGTACCATTTACTATCAAGTGATCGTTCTGCTTGTCTTGTTGTTTTGACGTGTTAATAAAATGAAAAAAAGCGTTTTTCATGTGGTTACTTGTGTTTTTATTGAATGGCTATTGTCGATTGCGGATTGCAAAAGTTTTATAATAAATTGCGTGCAAATAGTACAAGGTGTGCATCTGACGGATCCGCGGGTGTGACGGGACACGGGACTAGAACGCAAGCGGCAGTCCTACTCCGAACATCGCGCTTGCCGACCGTGCGCTACCACGCGCCGCCCTCGCGCTTTCTACCCTATGAATTACGATCGAACAAACGAACACAAACAACTTCATACGTATAAAATAATTTCATTTAACCCGAATTGCTAAATGTATCACTAAAGAAGAAAATGACTTTCCATTTTGACCGCGAAAACTTTTATCAACTTTCAAACCTAATCTCGATCAGACATTAACACGTGGACGTTGGTTGTACCCGATCCAAAGTATCCTTGTTTTTTTTTTCAATATGCATCTTAGAGAAAAGTTGTATTGTAATTTATTTATACACAAAAAACGACTGAAGTTTTCTACCTACCATCTTTAAATAGTACATATAATTTTTAACACAGTTTACACGGTTGTTAAAATAATTTTGAAAAATTTATACCTATCTCCTTAAAAAACTTTTACGTATAAAAAAATAAGTGCGACCAAAGACATAAATAAAATATATAGTTAATTGTGCGGTATAAAAAATAACTCAGTGTTTCTTAACAGTGTTAGCTAGAGTGTATCCCTTAGTATAAAATATTTAATAAAAAAAGTTGTGTTGTAATTGTGTTGGCGTAAATCCTTTGGCTAATATTAAATACTTGGTAAGAAAAACTTTATTATTACTTGTTTTCTTATATTAAAACTTTTAATTTGTACCTATGTTATTATCATAACACACTTATTCTTTAAGCCACTGATTATATAATTTCTACAAGAACTTGATTTAAATTGTAATAATTTACGTAAAGTTTGTTAAATGAAAACACATGTAACACACATTTAAAGTCGTATGTAAACATTTTAATTTTACCCACACGCTCTACTTTTTACTTGACACGTATTGAGGACACTCACTAAATAATAAATCTTCATCGTCAAAGGAACGAGACGTAATTCTGAAAGCGTAAACAACGTCTTTCATTACATCATTAACACCCACCGCTATTTGCGTTTTGGTTTTATATTTAATAATATACTGTTTATAAATATCTTTTTAAATTTTATTAAACATATAAAAATGTATAAATATCATATTTGTTCACACGGATCGTCAGATTGTTTTGTATTAAATAAAAATTAATAATAGAGTTGTTACTAAGAAGTGCTATATCTACTTGCGGATTATATACGAGGATCATATTATTCAGTCGGTGCCAAGTCCAATGACATCGCGAGTATTTTTAAAATAATTTCACAATGCCAAACTGTAATACAACTAGAATTCAAGAGAGGCATGTACTTCCTAGTAAATCGAAGCAATAAATTAAGAATAATGAAAGCTTCTAATCAGAGGTTAAAAAAATACTTTGAGTTGAGTTTATAATTTAAGTTTCCACAATATACGATTTAATACAAAACAAAAAAAAAATGTTCTGTAAAACAAATACAACATGAATAAAAACGTGCTACAGCGAAATCAAAAAGAAGTTCTATGTGCTTTGGAAAATGTGTAAAATATTTTTAATTAACAATCCGTTGTTAAAAACTAATAGCTAAACAGGTTTTCATCTGAACGGTCTGTCATTTGCACATAAAGCCTTGGCCAGACATTCAGGCGCCCGAGGGAATATCGCTGGAATGTAGGCGTGCGTGTTCAGCGCCAATATTAATTTCTACGTAATCTAATAGTTTTAACTAAAAAAAAAATATAGTGGTTTGTCAGGCAGGACACTCCGTTATATGTTACATCTCCTATCCATATTAATACATCGCTATTTAGGCGATTAATAGCGTTACCACAGTAATTTCACAAGCTCAAAAACACTACTGTTTCGCTACAGAATTTCGTGTACATTCAAAGTACTACTCAAATGACCACAGATAATTAAGAGCTACCATCAATTACTGGTTGCTTCTTTCTACTTTAAAAATTTTGTTGATAATTAAAATATAGTGTCTCTAACTAAAACACAAGTTATTGTTGACATACATATACATTATATTATCTGACCGATTTCCAAAATCGACGCCTATGATCTGTAATTATCATTGTAAAATATACAATAAATAAAACGACTTGACACCTCAGTATTTCACGATCCGTATCAATATTTCGCAAAATAAAGTAAAATGTTAAATAAAGGGCCTCATTGTTTGTTCAGTTTAGGTGTTTGTTTAAAAATATGTTTTTCATACATACATAAAAGTATACATAAAAATAATTGTGGTAATACTTTCACTCTAGAAAATATTTACATTTAGGATGGAAAACTGTTTATTTTTTATTTTTTAATAATTAAATATCGGGTTAACAGTCTTGACAACTGTTAGATGATTTATACTACATGCTGGACGAGGTGGGCAAGCTATTTGAAAGAATAGTTGCAAACCGCATCGTCCGCCATTTAACGCACGTGGGTCCGGACTTAGCCGGAAACCAGTTCGGTTTTCGATCTGGGCGCTCCACGATCGACGCCGTAATGCGCGTCAAGAGCCTGTCGAAGGATGCGGTCTCTAATGGCGAGGTGGTGTTGGCGGTGTCTCTGGACATCGTTAATGCATTCAACACCTTGCCATGGGACTGCATCAGAGAAGCGCTGCGGTACCATCGCGTGCCCTTGTACCTCTGCCGGATTTTGGGGGCCTACTTGTCTGACCGAGCAGTGGTATACCCTGGTAGAAGCAAGTGGGGTCGTCGGGAGATGTCGCGCGGTGTTCCACAGGGATCGGTCCTAGGCCCTCTCCTGTGGAACATCGGCTACGACTGGGTGTTGCGGGGAGCGCTTTTGCGCGGCGTGAGTCTTGTCTGCTATGCCGACGACACTCTAGTGCTAGCGCGAGGTAAGACGCACAGGCACGCCATGGTTCTCATGACAGCAGGAGTGGCGCAGGTAGTCGGCAGGATCCGACGTATAGGATTGGAGGTGGCGCTGAACAAGTCCGAGGCCCTGTGTTTTCACGGGCCTCGGAACGCTCCGCCTCGGGACTCTCAGATCATCGTAGGTGATGTCCCAATTGCTGTCGGGTCTTCGATGAGATATCTGGGCCTCGTTCTTGACAGCAGATGGGATTTCTCCAGGCATTTCCAACAGCTGACCCCCCGACTAATGGGCGCTGCAGCAGCGTTGGCCCGGCTGTTGCCCAACCTTGGAGGGCCCGGCTCCGCTTGCCGAAAGCTGTATTCAGGGATCGTGCGATCCATGGCCCTTTACGGGGCCCCAGTGTGGGCAGATAACTTGACAGCCCGTAATATTGCCGCACTGCCGAAACCTCAGCGGGCGATGGCTGTCAGGTTGGTTCGCGGATATCGCACGATATCCTTTGAAGCGGCCACCTTACTGGCCGGGACCCCGCCATGGGATCTGGAGGCGAGAGCCCTCGCGTCACTATATTTGTGGCGCGGGGAGGCACTAGACCGTGGAGCCAGACCGGCGCCTCGTGAAATCGAGACACGACGGCTTGAGCTCCAGAACACCCTGATCAGGACGGAGTGGCAACCACGCCTGGAGCGCCCCTGCTCCGGCGTTGCCACAGTGGAGGCCATTAGGCCCCACTTTCTAGAATGGACCAACAGACGGTACGGCACTCTATGCTTCCGCCTGACTCAGGTGCTAACGGGGCACGGCTGCTTCAGAAGCTTCTTGAGTCGCATAGGAAGGGAGCCTTTACCAGAGTGCCACCACTGCATCACTGGTGCATGTGATGATGTGCAACACCTTGCTGTCTGCCCGGTTTGGACCAAACAACGCGACGACCTAGTCGCCGTCGCTGGACCCGACGTCTCGCTCCCGTCTCTCGTGAGAGAGATGGTTGAACGTGAGAGCGCTTGGGAAGCTGTCGCCTCCTATTGTGAGATCGTAATTCTTGCGAAGGAGGCGGCAGAAAGGGAGAGGGAGCGGACTACTATGCTCCCCTCCCGCGGTCGTCGTCCCGGTAGGCGGAGAGTCGGCAACGACCTTCGCCCGCCATAGCGCGGTCTGCACCGTCAGATTTGGGCAATCCGACGCATTGCACGCAGGCCCGAGACGGAACGCGACGTACTCTGCGCGCGTCTCCTAGGGATGTCGGAGCCTTAGAGCTGACCGCAGTGGGGCCCGATTCAAGGGGCCAGACCTTGTCGGGTGTGGTGAGACGAATGCGCAAGCTTTCCGCACCCCCCGGCCACAAGGTGACAGAGTACCGTGAGGTTTTAGTCGGTAAGAGTCCGACATACTCCGTCCTAGTGCTGCCCGCACAGACGGAGATCCTATGTAGGATTTCCTCACGAAAAAAAAAAAAAATTTATACTACATTGTTTATTACATTTTTATTTTGCGGTTTTGATCCTCACAAAACGTCTCGACCTTATCGTATCTTTTTCATCAAAGAACATAAGTACTGAGCATAAGTGATGACTGATTGAATTGATTTAGGAAATATATTCGTAGCTATCTGTATAACTTTTTATAAAGGTATAATTTAAGAAATACATAAAACTGTGTTTGAAAGAAGTTCTATAGGTTCGTTGTACAAAATTCCTTGCAGCGACATGTTCCTGGATTAGGATCTCCGTGAAATGATCTTCATTACAAGAAATAAAAAAAAAATATTTATTTTCTACACGAACAACTAGGCAAAAGTTTTTATTTACAAAATGTTTGCTATGTAATTGTTAATTATGGAGCGTTTTGTTAATTTCCTTGTAATTTAATATTTTTCAAATATTTAACCATAATATATGTTAACGGTTAATATTACAACAACTATAATGTAATTGGAGAATCATGTTACATTTTAGTTAATACGTTAATTAATTAGGGATACATTAATAGCGTTGTGTTGATCAATACACAGCTTACAGTATAATTAGAGGTTATGTATTTAAAAGGTTTGTTTAACCAAATAGCACATATGTTGAAAAAGTAGATCCACCCAAGTTTTAACGAAACCGAAAATTTCCTTTTTCTTTTATAATATTGAAGCATTTTAAAACATTGTTTATTAAAAGAGATTTCTAATCTACTGAACCCTTTGGAAGGATCTCCAAAGAAATTACTACCTGTATTTAATTTTATAGGAGATTTTCTTTTTGATTTTTATGTTAATGAAGCATATCATCTCTAATACTGTTATCATGATAGCGATTGACTTTTGAAAACAAACAAAATCATTACCTTGCAGAACAACGTTTACATGTTTGAGGTATTACTGTACAAAGTAATCTCCTTTCTACCGATAACATTTTAGAGAAACTATGTTACGTGTATTATACACCTATGGATATATTTATTTGTAGGCATATCTAATCTTTCGTTTTATACTGTACAATCGATACCACGCGAATAACTATCTAAAGTAGCTCATTTTCATCATATCACAAGTACACTTTTATCTCTTAGAATATCAGTTGCTAAAAATGGTTGTTTTTACACAACACAAAGCATTATATTTTTCTACTGAAATCCAACACGTTTTGTATAGAAAGAATATATGTTTAAAAAGAATTCTATTCATCTTTAAAGAAGGGATTAAAGTATATAAATGAAATGTTTGGAATATTTAGTAATAGTCAGATATTTAGATTTAAACGGATGGTTATTGGTTATTTGAAAATATAATAATTTTATCTCTTTTCGCCGAATAGCCAGTGATAAGTAAACATTTACTAAACTATATGATCTCATTGAAATTATTGACAAGTAATACGGATCGTGTCTTATCTCTCAGCATAACATTTGTACTATATCGTGAACTTTCTTTACACTTCGACGTGTACACTTGAAAAGATATATTCAGATTCTTTATTAAATTAAAAGAAGGTGAAGAAGTAGAGACCCAATTACCCGCTAGGCTATTAAATAAATAAACAGCAGGTTCAGATGTTTTGTGACATAATTTTTGTTGTAAGAAGATAAAAATATAGTTAAGGCCATGCTTTCTTAATTTTCCGAAATATGATCATAGAAAGTCTCTAAAGATTTACAAAGGCATTCAATGTTATTTAATAAATTTGCAAGCATTACAATTATTGATATCAATTTTGCCCTGTGCTCAAAATTTTAGCAGTATAAGGCAGTTACCATGCACAAAATGCAGGTTCTCGAGCGTCGTGTGTTAGTAAAAGTTACAGATGAGCTTATCCCTGAAGTTGTCCCCTCTAAGTCACCTTTCATAATAATGTAGTAGAGAGTCGGTGAGGACAGTTTAACATTTATTTGCCGATTCCGGATTAAATTGACGTACAAAATGTGTTTATTAGAAAAAAAAATATACGGAAATGAAACAATTTAAGAAATGCAAGCAAACTGCTTCAGCATTTTTGAGTATAAGTTACCATGATTTTACGAAACCAGTTGTAATCTAATGAGCAATGATGATTGAATTTCAAAACATTTATCAAATAACAATTAATACCCATGTATTAGGTCCAACGACTTTTTTTAGTAAATATAGATCCAATGAATGACCCAGAAGAAGGCAATAGGATTAACAGGTCCAAGTGCTGTTCCATTCTATTTATTAACTTTTACAGTTATTTTTTTTAAAAAAAATGTGTTACCAATGCCGTAGTTCACACATTTTCCAAAAAGTTTTGCAATAGACATAAGGATTTATAATATATGCGGCATATCGAAAATCTACTCCAAATAAAAAAAAAATATTTTCTGGATTTATATTTATATTATATATTTATATTAAGATGTGGACGTGTAATGCTGATGTTTTTTTTTTATACTAAAACGCTTTCTCGTTCTTCACTAAAATGCAAGGTTAGCGACTATGCACCAATTCCTCAGCGATGTCAATCATGAAGGTTGACGTTGTCCGGCGCTAAAAATTTCAAAGGTCGTAGTTTGAGGAAATCGTCTGCGAGCGAGCGCGTAACGCAAACAGCTGAGCGCCGCGTCCCGGCCGCAGGTGGGACGCTCGATGTAAATATAGAACATGAGTCGTGGTCCGTTCATTGTCACCATCAGTAGCCAAGGCCCGAATACAAATTGTTGGCCCATCTGTGACCTTTCTGCGCGTACATATGGATAAATCTCTTTTTTTATTCGACATATCGAGCGAGACGATAATGCTAAATGATAAACCTGCTCATAACGATGTGGCGCTAGTTACGATTCTATACACTGCACCACATAGTGCTCGTCGCTTTGAGATATGAGATGTTTAGTCTTGTTACCTTAGTAATTACATTATACAACGTTCTCAAACCGAAACACAATAACGTTTGCACAATACCGTTAAGCTGCAGAAATTGGACCTACCTTGGTACTCACGTAGTCTATCTCCGGCAACAGAGACCACCAGTTCAATAATATACTAATTTAATGTATTTAATAGTTTATATACCAAATTGTTTTAACAATCGATTTAATTTAAAACCAAATTGTTACTTATCATGTTTATATGGTGGCAATAAAAAAAAACCGAAGTTGTTATAATAAATTGGCTAATTATTATAACAAGCTAAAAAAATATTCAACAAACCGTTAACGTTTTGTTGTCTTTAATAGAACCGTGATACCTTCTATTTGTGTTTATAAAATTTTGAACTTGTCCTAAAGCGGTATTTGATTGGATCTTAATTTACCATTCAAATAACTCTTTATTATTCTCATCGCGTTTCTTTAACAGCTTTGATCTGCCCTATATTTACATTCAGAATCGTTCTAAAGATCGGGCCCGGCTATTAAAGTAGAGCTTGTGGTAATAAATCTTTTTTTAAGCGATCAGTGCTTCTTACGAACGTAAATTATCTGCACTGTAGTTTAGCATCAGCCGCATGTTAACTTTTTAAGATCTTCTAATTAACAGTAATTTAACTTCAAATACTTCTTTTGATTGTAGAAAAACACTAATCAATTTGCCAGTTTTCAAGTATTTGTACATATTATAATAGTGAACCATTATGGAAAGACGGCTGATATGAGCACATGAACATTAATGACCACAAGTCTCGTTATATGCTCACAATTTACATCGAAAAGGAAGTGACTAGAGACCGATCGTATAAAATTTTATTAAGAAAGTGTCTGTAAAAAGTTTATCTAAACAAATTACATTTTAGTTATGTTCAGTAAAATTACAGCTTTTTTATAATTCATTTCAATATTATAGTGTGTTGTAGTTATACCAAAAACTATTATCAAATACGTCAAAGTCTGTCTATCTATCCCTTAGTTCCGGCTTGTCCTCGACACTGCGGGATTGTTTTTAACAGCATTTTTATATAGACTAGTTCTAAAAATAAAGGAGTGTTGAGTGAACATTCTTTATAACGCTTTATAGGTGGGAGTAGGAAACATCTTGATTTATACAGTAGCAAAAACGATAATGAAAATGTGAAAAGTAATGAAGATATAAATTTTAGAGTTATCTGAAAAAGGCCTAAATTAATCAGGTCTAAATTATAAAGAGAACAACATAATTTTCAAACTAGTCATTAATACACAAATCAAACTTTTATAATGTAAGTGAACTGTAAACTACTTATTTTATAAACTTGTACAGATTTTATAAGAAAATAAACCATCACTTAAAATTATTGATACAATCTATTAAGGTGCATAAAATAATAACTATTATAGTTCCAGTGTAACACATTAAAGTGTTTATTGTAATTTTTCATAGGCACAAGTTTAAGAAAGCGCGGCCAAATCTAATGCGTATTTTTATAAAGTTTAAACAATAAAATTATTTTTTCATAAAATAGTTATGTTGAATCTTTACTAAGACTCATTTAATTTTTCCTGTCATCGAGAATATTATGAACTCTGTTATTTTAATCTTAAACTATTACGACTCACTATTAGTTAAACTGACATCTTGTTTGTCATCTTCATATACAAAGTAAAAACTTAAAAGAAATCTTTTATAAATAACAAAACAGATAAATACATATTTTACCCATCTGTTTTTCATAAATCAAAGCGAGAAAATGGTTGAACTTTAAAAATACATTTATTCAAATCTACTTGTAGATAGCAGAAAAAACAGCTATTATTTCCAACACTTACTTTTTAAAACAAATTATTGGAGGTTTAAATGACTTCCTACTTTTATACAGTAAAAGTATTCTCCAATTGACACTCAGTGATGATGATGATGCTTTTATACAACAAAATACTTAATTATTAATGATGTTATATCCATAACTTTGTGATAAATTTAAATAATGAAAACGATTTCAATATTTTTTTGGTTTTTAAATATAATATTTTCTCTATCCTCTAGTACGTTATAATATTTAAATACAATCTATTTGCAATTTAAAATAAATGTAAGTTTATAAATATTTAGTTACATTTATAAGATACAAGTTAAAAAATTAACCTTTGTACTGGTATAAAAATCTATATAAGCTGAAGTACGTATATATAATTTGTCGACGATTTGAAGACGACTTGTTATAAATAGAAGAGTTGTAAGGGCAAGGAAGGGATAATTAAATCCCGAGTCAAGGGATACATGCGACCCTTAGTACATCGGATAGGAAACGTTTCGTATGTACTCACGCGGAGTGTCCACTGCCGGAAATATTTATCACCGGATAAACACAGTGTGCGATGTCTGGAAAATAAGACAAAGGACGTTTAGTAATTGTTTATCATCACCAATTGTCGTCCATTAATGAACAAAGACCTCCCCCATTGATTTCCGGCGCAACCCGTCCGATACAGTCTGCATCCAAAGACTCCCTGCAGTTTTCATCAGATCGTCTGTCCACGTGGCTAGTGATCTCATGCTGCACTTTTTATTACGTAGTTTACTCAAGGATCTTCCTCTCTTATCGGCAGTCAGACCTCCGGGCTGTCTGGCCCGCCCAATGCTACATCAGAGCTGAGATATCTTTCATGGTTTTCGCGTAATGATATACATTGCTTCACCAATTTAGGAGATATTTCCTGTACTTGCCTAGGTATGCGAGTTGGCAAGTCTAGTATTTTGGTAAAGATCCCAGGGTAATATTTTTTTTTTATGCTACTATGCGACGAGACGAGCAAGACGTTCACCTGATGGTAAGTGATACGCTTGCCCATGACAACGTGGTGCTAGTTAAGATGGTACACACTGCACCACATTGCGCTCGTCGCCTGGAGACATAAGGTGTTAAGTCTCGTTACCCCAGTAATTACACTAGCTACAGCGCCTTTCAAACCGGAACACAGTAATGTTTGCACATTACTATTTGGCGGTTGAAATAGGAGCTGCGGTGGTACCCATCCAGACGGTCTCCGGCAACAGAGACCTACCACCTGGTAACAAATAAATATAAAATATAAAAAATATGCTGTCCTTTTCCTGGAATTATCCCCTTTCTTTCGATGAATGTAGAATAGCTGAGGGGATATTTTAAGCTATGTCCGCAGGCGCATAGATTATTTATGAAAATGCTTTAAATATGGCCATAGTTAACCCATTTCATTAAAGTATCAGTATAAATTTGCATTTGCTTGCGGTGGGTATGTTAAATGTGGATATAAAAGTTTTTATTACTCTGCGTGTTCTTTACTCGCTTTGAAAGCTACGGAACATCGTCATGTAGCGTATACAGAAATAAATAAAACTTCATGAAAGTTTTGTTTGAAATGTTGTGTATTTGCGATTTGAATGCTCATTCGTAATTATACCGTCACTTGATTTTGTTTTATGAATATTCTGAACATTTAAATTTTAAGTCCCAGGTTGTACAGGTTCTTGCAATAGAAGACAAAATTGGATTAACTCTCCCTAAATTCTCCCTTAAAACCTTTTCTACATATTCGAACTATTCCACCTGGTTAACCATATAATAATCAGGACTGGCATTACGAAGAGAAAACTAATGAAATTTTAAAAAATATTATAAGCAGCTACGTCCCTTGAGACTATTCTTTAAACGGAATTTATTCTCGAGCGGATCTTTTACTATTTAAAGTCTAAAAGTATTTGTTCACAATGTTTGCTAAAGTTTAGGATTTATATTATTCATAAAACATAACATCATTGTTTAAAAAACCGAAAAACATAAACAGATTGACAAATACTATACAGGCAGATACTTATGCTAAACACACATTATTTTAGATGATGTGTTAGCATAAGTATCGTGTGAAAATTATAAATGTATTTTTCTTTATTAAGTAAGAATCGGTTTATTTGTTATAACAAACAGCGATTTTGTTTTATTTAGTTTCTGCATCGTTAATGTCAAGAAAAAAATGTAAATTAATATTTTTACTTCATACATTTCTATAATGCGTTTTCTTTCTCTTTGAAATCGGGAATAATTATATACACATATTACGTGATCTTATCTCCTTGTACTAACTTACAAAAGCCTCGGCCTCTGTAATTTAAAATTAACATTACGCTGTTTGCAATTTATCAATGGTCGCGTAATAAATGTCCATCACTTTTCGCGAAAAAAGACTATTTATAAAAAAAACGATCAAGCTTACAATGAAAGAGATGTATATTTATTTATTTAGTGATCCCTTTATTTATAAATAATACATTGCCGCAAGGAATATGAATTAATG
This sequence comes from Byasa hedistus, assembly GCA_029286795.1. Lineage (NCBI taxonomy): Eukaryota > Metazoa > Arthropoda > Insecta > Lepidoptera > Papilionidae > Byasa > Byasa hedistus. Next base: position 6,476,662 of record JAGSMW010000008.1, read on the forward strand.
AAATAACTCAAAAATTATAAAGATGTACTTTGACTATATTATAAGACAATATACTCGTAATCGTCGTTGATAGACGAAATGGTTAAAACGTTTATGATTTTATTAAATGTATTTTAAAAATAAATTATGCAATAATTTTGCAATGAATATTAACGTCAGTGTTCATTGAACGTTATTTCACGTCTAAAAATTAACCTGTCGGCACATTATGTAGAAGATTTTATGATAAATCTGATTCACAATGGCTATAATACCTTTTTTAAAATAATTTTTAAGCGATAATAACTAATACAAATTTTTTCGGTATCCATTGAACTATTTCATTTAATTATTTTTGTCACAATTTAAGCTATAGTCTTTCCAATATAGGATAATCCAAATAAACTATTGTGTGGAAAAAAACTAAAACATTGTTTTACATAAATAAGGACCTAAAGTACTTTTTATTTTACATTTGTTGATTAATAGTATTATAGCTATTAATAAGTACATAATCACACACCAAAAAATTTACATAAAACTGCTACAGCTGTAAAGAACGCTGCGAACTTGTTAATGTACAAACTTCATATGTTATAGTCGTAGGTTAAAAACAATTTATGTTTTAATTGATACAAAAACCTTTAATAAAACACGTCTTTTATATTGACAAATTTATTAAATTGAAAACTGCACAGCTTAGAAATAGTGTGGGAGACTGCTGGCACGAGTAGATAATGAGTGGTAAAAATAAACATTGTAACGATGTATGTCTTGACACAGTTTTGTTACACGGCCAAGTGCGGCAATGAATGTCGGTCAAGTTTTTAACCGCTGGAGCTAATTGTCCTACCATAGGATTTATTAACTGATGCTAACAAGAATTAGCTTCTCTTAGTTAATTTTGAAAAGCTGTTCCAATATTTTTCGTACGGAAAAATATCAATTTTGTTGAGATGTACGTGAAGTAATGAAGTTATGAACAGTCAGTATTTTTTTCGATAACATATTCCGGCAGAAGTTATTAAATGTTATTCTGATATTAATATGGTGCCAGATTTCTTGACAATATATTTAACTTATGTTTACTTTGAATACAGTGCATTTCATTTAAAAATATCACACCCACGTTTAAATCAATGACATCACATCAAGTATGTTTTCGGTTATGCAAAATGAGACGACATTAAATTGTTTCACAGAAAGGACAACATCATCATATTTTTTCAGGTTGTCCCACTAATTAAATTACGCAAACAGTGCCGTTTATATTCCCCAGAGGTTTTTACTATTATGTTTTTGTTCCTAGCGTATTCATTCTAACAATTTTATAATAATTTATGTGAACATGTGTAATAATCACACATTTGCCATTTATTGATAGAATATTCACTCTGTATAACTGCACATATTCCTAATTTATATCTAAATCATTGTTTCTCTATAATGATTTAAAGAATAAGATCTCTTTAATTGTTGCCACGAAATAATACTTTAAAATGTTGATACCTTATAAACATTTTAATGACGATGTTGACACATTAAGCAACTCCGCGTATTCAAAACAAAATGTTGTGGTAATGGTTCACGACAGACGAGTTTCAACGTAGTAAAGTTTTAATGGGCTTAATCAAAAGTTTTATTTAGTAATTATTTGCCAGAGAAATTTCAATTCACTGTCAAAACACCGCAGGTTTTTTAATTTCAATAGACTATGACTAATAAGAATCGAAAGGTATAATTATTTTCGGTAATTAATCAAGAATTTTTTTATTTTCTTCGTAACGAATCCGAATTAGGTTTCCTTGGTTAACAAAATATATCATATAACATTAAAGAGAAAATTAATAAGTATTAAATTTAATAACGTTGTTCTTATATTTCATTATAGAATAAACTTAAAAATACAGGCGACTTTGGTACGAAGGTAACGTTAATAAACCAGAGACTTTTTCGCGAATTCTTTAATCCACGCTTATAACAACGAGTAATGGCCCAGGAAATTTACATCTTTTTTTAAAGTGAGTTTTATAATAATAAATTCAGCTGAAAAATATTAACAGTCGTGAATAATTTCTTTATATAACAACATGATGAAGGCTGTTCTACTTCAATAACGGTTATGAAAAAAAGAAAAGTACTTTACAAATCGCCTTATTACAGACATGGAACCCTTTTTCAATAAATCGACATTCGAACACAAATTCAAACATAATTGGGCAAAAGCTCCTGAAGAAGCTTTCCATAAAACTCAGGTGGAATCGTTACATAACAAAAATGTTTTTAAACTTGTTGGGGAGTAGAAAACTATTTGTGTCAAGGGAGTCTCTGTATAGAAAATTATTATATATGAAAATTGCACATCAGGTTTACAAATTATATATATGCAACTGAGCTTTCTCTTGCGCGGAAGTTGTTTTCCGCGGGAAATTAAATGCTCGGAGGCATGTTTCCAATGCTTTTAAAGGAATTACACGTTCTTAGTTATTACACAATTTCCAAGTCAATTAAAAATATTCAACACTAGATCGAAATTATAAATTTGTAAAATTCGTGTTTCAAAGGGATATCAGGCTAATAAGTTTGCGATTGGTAGTAGTAAGAGATCACTATCGTCCATGGACATCCGGCGAATCGATACTTCATTATCATGCTATAAAAAAGTGAAGGCTCTTTTCTTATAAAGATAACACAGAATTGTTAGTTGATAGAAGTATTTAAATGCATGAATTTTAATGTCGTAAACTTGCTGGCTGCCTTGATGGATTTTTGAATAAGAAGAACAAAAGTTTGTTGATCAAATCTAATGTATGTAATGTAACGGAATATTCTTTAAAATTGTATTACACGCTAAAATAAGTATATAACTATTTTTGTATTGAAATCAACAAGCACTCAAAGTTATGTCTTTTTAGCAATGAGCTGTCGTATTTAGAATACACTAGAGAACTTTTAATTCATTACTATTTATTTCTTAGCTTCAGCATTTTTTTCATATTACCGTCGCTAACAGCGAAACAGCCTGCTCCCGAGAGAGCCATTAGAAGACGAGAAATATATTGCCTTTAACATAAAACATAAAAGTAGGCAAAACTCTTCACGAATTACTATTTATATATTTCGTTTAAAGTAAAACATTAGGAAGATTGAGTTATGTGACATTAAGTGGTGGCGGTTAAAATTGATGTCAATTATATAAATAAAGTGTTATTTTAAAGTAATATTTATATTCATAAATTAACGCAACATTTATCTCAAACTAGTTTAAAAAAAAGTCGAAAGGTCATATATAGTAAATGCCCCGCATGTCGCTACGCCAGTAAAAAAATAATTCCAAGTTGTAAGACTCCTTTTAAATAAGATTTTTGATGACGAGTTTGATATGAATTAAAAAGTAACCATAGAATGTTTAAATCTACAAGTTAAACTGTTGTACTGTTTATACAAAAGCATAAAGCTTGTGAATGTGACAAAGCGTAAGCGGTATTCGTAAAAAACGTAAAAGCGTTTGCAATAACATTTATTCTTAAATTAACATGTAAGATGAAAATAAGATGAGAATAAACGGGTTTTAAAAACGTTACGAAAGAATTATTAACGTTAAAGCATATGAAAAAGAAAATTTTCCGTTAATAACAGTCAACACAAGAATGATTGTTGCAATATAGACAAAGGTAATAAATACGTTATTACAGGTTAATTTATTCCATTCAACAATATTGAAGATTTTCTTACTAAGTTTCTTAAACTAAATGGAATATGTAATTGAAAAACATAATATAAAAATAAAATTAAATGGACAGAACCAAACTTAACTATAATAACTATTAATTGTATTATGAAGTTTTGTATTTACGTTTTCGCATTTACGTTTTCTTCCATTTCATGACTTTGTAAATGTTCCCAAAGAACATTTCCAATTCACAAAGGAAGCCGTACTTGCTTTGAACAACTGTACCTCTTTACTTATCTTTTAATTGTATACGTTTTAGAAAAGCATCTAAATTGATAATGTCTATGACTTGTAAGATTGTTTAAATAACACAAATATTTTAAACTTGTTAAAACAACGATTGAGTACAGTAAGAAAGTCCACCGTGTTATATTTTCAAGTAACATTTTTATTAAGTAAAAAATAAACTTTAATAGTTATTCAGAAATATTAGGTAAAGAAAATTTACAAGTTCATTGACTAACAAGCTTTTTTACCGCTTTCCCATTTCTGAATGTCAATGTTATATACTCGTATATTATAACATTTTGAATATTTCCACTCTTCTGGAATGGTAATCAAAGCGAAATTGCGTACTCAATGATTGAAAAGACGAAGTCGCTCACTGGGACTACAAAGATACTTCACGTCGCCGACTGAAATTTGAATAAAATAAATTCACTCTAAATAAACACCCAACCAAACACAACCTACGGTAAACAGAGCTTTGCGAGTTAACATTTTACTTTTCAGTTTCCGTTTTTCAGAGACGAAAAAAAATCTAATCTAAAAATAGCTATTAAACTGTAAACTTGTGGTGATACTTTATAGTTTAGGAATACATTTAATAATTTGAGAATTATTAAGAAAATTATGTATCTGAAAAGAAACCTAAAAATTCCAAGTAACTCTTTGTGATCTTTTTAAAATACTCTTTTTAATTTATTTTACACAAATCACGAATCGATAGTTATTTTATTTTGTTCTGATCTTATTTTCCATATTATTTTTTGTTAGAAAAAATCTAACTCAATTCTTTCTCTCGAAAGTTTTAAACAAAGCTTGACCCTCTGTCTGACAATTAAAACACTGTTAGTTCATATTGAAACTGTTCTATTGGTTGTTCTATGGTGGAAAGAACATCTATAGTCTATTCCTTATTTATAGTATATTAATATACCAGTAGGTGATACTCTGCTAAATAATTGAAAAAATTCGTCCCTTTGGATCGGTAAACAAAAAATTCATCTTTCATAAATTAAGCATCTCTTAATTATTGTCTATGTAAGTCTAAATTGAATTATTCATTACACATTAAGTAAATATAAAAGTACACGGCACAATAAGAAAATTGTTTACATAATTTCCGTTATAAAGGAAATTGCAAAATGAAGAGGCAACCGCATTAAATTGTCCTAAAAATATGACCTGAGTATAATGTGTACTCGTATAGTGGTTACTTTTATAACAGTTAACGACAATGCTTAATATACAAAATGTTAACAGCTAATCCGTCATACTGTTTTAACCACGAACGCAAAGACTTTTTTAATGTTATATATGTATACATACATTTATTCTAAGTTAGTCGTTATTACATTCTTCTAAGTTTACGAGCACCGCAAAACGTTTTTTAAATATTATTCTAACAGAAAGGAAAGCTTACCCTAGCGATGTTCGTTATAGTAAGACATATGTTTTGATCTCTTGAAAAATTGCACATCTTCTGTTTATTCTAGACCTTTTGTACAAGAGAACAGCGCGGTCTGTACAAAATTTCCTCACCCTTTTTTTGTATTTGATGAAAAGCAACTTATTACGATCAATACTAATAATAATAATAATATAGTAAGGGAACATCGATTTCTGCTTGTACTGTCCAGTACAAGAATCCCATAAACATTTATCAATATCAGGCCAATATGAAAATCGTGTTATCTTCTTTCAATAACTTTTTGTTGGGATATCTTGTATGAATACACTTCTGTTGAAAGAGTAGCAAAAGAATTACCATTTGTATTCATATTTACTCGTTCGTGGCTAACAACATCTGGCAACTTCCGTTGTCATATGTAGAAAGGAAGTCGCAGTAATGAGGAGATCACCAAATTAAAAAATGAAGATATTTTATTCTCTTTTAAGCTGTAAAGTAAAAAAGGCCTACGATCTCGTGTCGTCTCTCTTTATTCCAATCTAGCAAACTTCAAAGTACTTCACCTATTCATGAAATTATCAAGCACCTTTGTAACATCTTAAGTGCTCTTGGATATTAGACTTAGAGGTTAGTGGTGAGAGGAGGCGGTTTCGAACTGGGGCAGAATGTCGTTACAGTTCATTTTTTCAAAAATATAAAAAAATATGAATTAATTTACTTACTACATAAGCACATGAATCAGTTTGCCCTAAGATCATCTTAACATATTTTTACATTTTTCTTATATTACCAATCCGTACAATTTTCAAACCACTCTGAAGTTTTGTCTTTACTCGATTGGTAGATAAATATGTTTAGAAATTGTTGCAATTTGGCACCATAAAGTGCATTGATATTAATCAGACTAGTATGCTTGTCTCTATTATTCCTCGGTTCTGTGTTATAGACTAGCCCATTAAATTTAATGTTCACTCAGCATACGATCCCCGCACTGATATTGCACATGATAACTATTATAATTTCGTTGAATATAAGTAAATTTATTACAAGGCACATCAAAAATTCTTTACTTATTTAACTGAATCTTTAAAGATTAAAATTTGTTCATAAAGTCTAACTTGTACACTACACGTTTTATTATTTATGAAAATTTAATATTTTGACAGAGATGTGAAATGTAAGCTTCGTTTAAACTGAACAATGAACTCTATTGAATTATTACTTACTTATATACTTACCTGTCATTATTTCTTCTCAACTAAGTATAGTTAAGAGTCCTGTTAAATAATTAATTATAATTAATAAATAACTATCTAATAAAACCTTAATAGATCGTTGTTATTAATTCATGTGTTATGAATAAAATACTATTGTAATTTCGTGAATTTACAGCAGTATCTTCCTATGTCTAATTAAAACTTAATAACGTAGACTCGGTAATGTCGACGTCAAGAAGAAACTAGAAACAATATGAGTATATAACTTTTCGTAAACCTTTATCCGTCTTTAAACGAAATGAAACTAACTCTTTACTCTTAACTTACAGGTATTTTTTCCTATTAAATAACTTTTTTTCGCCTGTTTTAACAGTATTTTGTTTCTTTTTTCTGAAGTGTAGTAATGGGGCTTCGGTCCCGGTATGTCAGGTCAGTTTATTTGTCATTACAGTTACAGTGGGTTTGTTTTATACACTATATTTGCACGTACATTGTGTTTAATTTGTCTGTGAACACTAAGTGGTAAAAAAGGCTACAAAAGCTTATATTCAAATCTACGGTTGATGGATTCACATAATTAATTATTTCTCTATAAACTGTTAACGAAAAATATATAAACTTAAATTGATTCAATTCTGGCTGACAAACGCTTTCAGAGAATATAGTTTTGTTTTTAATATTAGATACGAAAATGAATTCAAAATGCTACTTAATAAATAATTTATTATATGATTAAGAGTCGGTGCGACGTTCGAAAGCGAGTGAAAAGAGGTCGAGTACGTTCGCACAATACAAGCTCTACGAGGGCCATCTCCGCTGAACAACATTAAAATATTTTCAAATGAAATATAAAAATCTCGTAAACATTTTGCTATAGAACTAGTCCTAATTAATTTTGTAGCATTCAAATTGTTAATTTAGTCTAAATATTTAATCATTCCATATTTTATGTTTAATCAAATCTTTGAAATATTACGATGTAGACATGCTAATTTTTATTGCCCAATTATGTTAAAAATAATTTTATAATACCTATAACAAAATCTAGAAATTTTTTAACAATTTACTAATAGCAATCATGTACTTCTTCTTTTAACTAGGATAATATGCTTCGTGTGAGATTGCCACTCAACGCTCAGTGTGTCGTAAAAAGCTACAAAAGAAGGAATACTTTCAAAGAAAGCACAATAATTTTCCTTCTGATCTTTACCAACTTACTGCTATAGATCAAAATAGACGACTACAGTAATTACCCATTTTTGGAAATGAAATTTATTCTGCCGTGAACATCGTTACACTGAAATAATAAATTGATACTTTCTTAATCTAGTTATCATTAAAAAAAAGTAAAAACTGGATTTAAATGAAGTGACGGATGCCATGTTTGCATACCGTCCAATAACACCCTCTTTTATGTGTAAAGGTTTAAAGTATTACCATCGTTGGAAAATGCTCTTTCATAGTTTGTTAGTTATGATACAATCCTTAACGATTAAAAGTTACTATGAATTCAGAAGATATTATAAGAAGTAATCCCTACTTTAATGTTATAAGAAGATAACGGTTAGAAGTTTTCTAAGAGTGAGTAAAAATTTTATGTAAGACACGATTCATAGAAATTTGGAATCATAGACATGACCTTATAATAAGAATACTGAGTACCTACGTTTTCTTTTCTCGTACTCGTCTGTACAAATACGTAGAATTCAAAGGTCTATTTATAATTTTAAAAATCTGCTTTCTGCGTCTGTCTGTATTATTTTAAGTTTCTGCAAGATATTTTCTGTTATTATTATAAGACGACTGATCGTGTAAAAATAAATTAGATGAGAGAGTTAAATTTCACATAATTAATATATAATTATTATAACAGTTAATGTGTCTATGTAATGTTCCATTGGCTGTAGTAAATTTAAGTTAATATTTTGTTGTTTTTTAAAACATCAAAAACCCAAAAATAATTCAATATGTATGTTCAACTTTCCGCTTGTTATTTGACCTAAAATACAAAAATCAATTGCAGAAATAGCATAAAACCTAGTAAACTATTAAGCAACCTTATTTGATATTACAACCATGACTAGTAGTTAATTTGTAATTTTTTTTCTTTTTTATTTAGGTTGAAGATGCGAAATTTGGGCTCGCTGCTGTCGTTACACGAAGACAATACCTTTCTACCTCCCTCACGTAGCTCAAAAACTCCCAAACAACATTCCTAAATCGTAGTTCCACAACAATAAAACAAACACTCGTCAACATTCCACATAAGTCTGTATTAAATAAAAAACTTTACAAACCGTTATAGAATTGGCAACGTGGTAGTGCAATTTGTGAACGCGCGTGAACCTCTTCGGAGGGCGCGGGGGGCCGGCGCGATGCGGTCTCGCCAGGGATGTACGTAATATATCCTGCAGAAGAAGTAGTTTCCCTGACGTACAGCTCGTACTCGCTGCCTCGGCCACGGCAGCGGCCCACGCTCGACGTACTTTTCGAGCCGCGGCCCCACTCGTCGAACAGCGCGGACCTCCGTACCCCGACCCCCGCCCCGCCCCGCGCCGTGTCCTTCCCCAAAACGGCGCCCCCGGAGCCCGTGGAGCGCGCGCCGGCCTCGCCGACGCCCTCGCTCGAGCGGCCGGCAAAGCTGCGCGAGCGCACCAAAGCGAAGCTTCTCAAAAAACTGGGACGCCACGATGATAGTGAATTCGGCAAAATCGTTAGGACCCCTGCACCAGACGAATTCGAACTACCCGCTCCCTTACCCACACCGGCGTTTTCGCGGAAGAACATCTTCGATAGAGACTTTGACGCTCTTTTCGAAGTAGCAAGCACACCTCAGTTCGGTGCGAATATTCGCGTAACGACTCCGGAACCCGATCGTCGTTCAGAAGCATCTGGAACTCAGTTCCCTTCGCCTGCAACGTCGTCGCTTAGTTTACTCCCGCCCCGTCCTTATTCCGAGCCTGCAGTCAATCCGTCTCCTGCACCCTCGCCACGTACATCCACACCTTCGACTCCAACGCAGCGATCATCTATTGAAGGTTTTTAAGAAATCGTGTGGACTTTAGTGGGTTGAACTAACAATTTGCGTGTCAATCTTGTGTGGTGCATGAAGATTTGAATTTTGTAACAAAGTTTGCAAGAATTATAATATTTTAACATGGGTTTATCTAAAAATAATGTAAATGATTTTTTCATGTGTTATGGTAAATAATTAATAATTCACATTAATGTTATTTAATTTATTACAATTGTTTTTTGTCAGGATCAAGTTCGAAACCGAAGAAAAAAGGTTTCTTTCGAAGATTCAACCCATCTAAGGAGTTAACGCCGCCGAAAACTGTAACCATGCAGCAACCTTCGATAGAGATGGCTCTGCATGAGCTGACTCATCCGGCACACAATGAGCAGCTCAAAAATCAACAGCAAGTTACGTTCAAGCTTGTGAAGACAGGTAAGAAAACTTTTGACATAAAATTGTATCATCTTTATTGTAAAAGGGGTAATAGAAAATTACGAAATACTTTATTGTAAAAGAGGTAAAAATCCATTTAACAGTTCTGCTCTGAAGATTTATCGGATTCTGCATACATAAATATGTATGTATTATCCTTATCATAAAATGTATTCTTATGATTAGTGTTAAAAATGTAAATCCGTAATCATTTAATTTTTTGTGATATTGATTTAGGTGTATCGTGATTTGTTTACCAAAACCTATTTCTGCTTCATAATTGAAATCGACCACGAACCTAACCGCAATCCAACAGACAATTATGTATGTTGCCATGTCTAACAGTTATGTATTCGTGCTAAGCAAAACATTTTATTCTATTATAATTATTTTAATAACGATACTTAATACTATCTCTTTTTTTTTTTAAAGGATTGTTTCGTTAGGAAAATATCAAATCATTTATCGCAACTGAACGAACTTAAGAAAAATAACTGAAATTGAATACTTCACCTTACATTTTTAGCACAAAACTTTCATAGAAGTAAACATAAGTACCATAGAGAAAAAACGTTTAATAACTTTATACAGTTACTTGAAAATAATACCAAAATAGTAATATTCGGAAATGGACATTGCAAGAGCCTTTCTTATGTAGAACGTTACAAAAAAATAATTTACTATTATGATTTATTATTTTTTATTTATTTACTGACTGTTAAAATTGATAGCAAAATTTTTTATTCGAAAATAGAAAAATAAAATTCCTTTGAATTTTAGCATTTATCTCTGCACAGCTTCTATTACTTCCAAATTCTCGAATTTACTCTCTTCACAACAAAAAACAAAACCAGGAAATAACTTTACGTAACTCAATAATTATTTCGGAGGCACAGAACTCCACACAATACTCGTACATACTGAGCACCTCTCAGAAATGGCCTCTCATGTATGTATTAAGTGTCATTGTCGTAGAAGAGAGGTCATGTAACGAAAGTAATAAATGGAAGTCTTATACTTTGTGAGCATACTTATGAAATAGCTATACGTATTGTTTTAGATTAATCTTAGCAATTTAACGTATTCTTATATACATAAACATCGATGTAAGAAATAGATAAATAAACGCAGATTTTTTTTGTTTTACATGATGTGTAACATTTATGTACGTAAATATGATAAATGATTGATACAGAATAACTTAAGTTAGAATTGAAAGATAATCCTTAACTGTTAAGTCCATGTCGGTTTAAAGAAGTTCTTTTTTATATATAACAATATTAAGACCCTAAATAAATTTTTTATTTATATGTTAACACAGGTTATACTCTGCATAAATGTATATTTACACTGTTCTTAATATTCTGCATAAAAGTTCCTCATTAATTTTTAAAGATACTTGGATTCGGTTTCGGTAATCGCTAAGCATGTTTTGCTCTATGATAAAAACAAAAATTATTTCTTTTGCTTTTCTATGTTAGCTGTATATATTTATGAACGTTATTTTTGAAGTAGCGTTGACCACTTAACACATGAGAGCAGTTGCCCTATTTTCGAGAGGTGCCGAGAATGTTAGTTGAAGGCCTTGTTCTCTCCCGGGAGATAATGTAAGGTGAGGAATTTAAATTTAAAATTATGTCAAAACCACTATAACTTTATTTAATTTAAACATAAATGGAGAAGCGAAAAGGGAAGTTCTGGACTACTGTATGTAGACCATTGAGGTTACGTGAGTTAATGCACGCTTTAATGTAAACTTAATTATTGAAGAATCATTATAAAATAGTAAGTTAACAATATTATATGACTTAGGAGCCTGTCGAATAATATAGTTGAAACACATTGACAAATGACCAAAAAAGTAACTTTTAAAATATTAAAATCGATGAATTTCCTTCCTCTATACCGAAAGTGAATCGTAATTAATTTTATTACTTTCGTATAGCGGGCTTTAGTGCTTTTCCATTGAAAGCTTGAAACTCGATCCCGCAATGCAATTTAAACAGCGCCCACAACACCACAGGTCAGCTGGGTACTTTAACCCCAAAACGAATACACGATATATATAACAATTTTTTTTATATCTGTGAAATCTTTTTTACACCCGGTGTTCATTGTATTTATAGCAAGTGAAAATGTAATAAAAACTGTAACTAACATTACTACAGCACCCGTTGATCACTTATACTGAAAGTTTAGGAAGAGACGACCGTTATCAGTTATATAGCGGATTCATTCACATAACTTTAGATTTAAGTGATGTGTGTGCAGTATAAACTCTTATATGTTATGCATATTTTCATTAGTTGAACTTAAAACGTGTCATGTTTGCGTGCAGCAACTTTCTCAGCGAAACTTCCCTTCAACGTCGGCGTTTATTCGGCACTTAAAATTGCAATTAACGTCGTGTAAACTTCGGTACCTTAATACGGTTCGTCAGCACACTCACAAAGTCTAAAAGCTTTCAAGTTGTCACAATTTTTAAAAGTTTTTTAAAGACAGAATTATTAATTTCATCGAGCAATACAGCTTCTTGTTGAAATCATTTTCTTTTCATCTCCTTTTTGAGGTGCGTCTCCAAGCCGCGAAGTTTGGATATCATTTCGTATACTTCTTATTGTATTTCGCGGGACGTAAAAGCTCAAAGGTACTATTATTTTACCCAAGGCTTTTGTTTAAAATCAATACCTCTTGCCTTTGTCATGCATCTCAATTGTTTGTTTGACGTGGATCTTATTATACATATTTAATAAGCCGTAATATCTTTTTTCATGTTTTCTTCAACTGCTCAAACCTCGCAAAGCATTGACGGCAAAATGTTATAACTGCAATGTTAAATAAAAAGATTTTTTTCATATTAATTTCAAAACAGAAAGTATCGTTTTGATATTGTTATCCGTTTAATTTTTTTTAAGAATTATTAAAAGAATTTAATAAATCGCAATATTATTAAAAAAAAACTTTCTGCTTTTATAAAAAGTGTTCACTCAAGGAATAAACCTTCTCAAAATATTAAAGGCATCTCCTATTTCGTAACTAATGGAGTGGTTAAGGGCGAATATTTGTAAAAAGCTGGGTGGTGAAAAAAAACTCTGCTCTCTCCCTTCTGTTGAAGTTACATATCAAAGCAAAATAAATATGTTTGTTTGTACACAGAGCTTGTCCACGGCACAAAGGCCGCCTATGCCTACATATATCAATAGAGATTTTTTGACGATATCTGCTTTTGTCGCTTTACAATCGTACCTTTAAATTGTAAGTAACAAAAAGTTCATACTTCATTTTGTACACAAATTCAAATTTATGTAACTCTTATCTAGATGTTTTGATATTAAGTAAAAAATCTACTTCTCAAAAACAAAATTCTCTCTTTCATCCATCTTTTTAATAAATTTCTGATTCAAAAGATGTTATTTTGAAAGAATGTGACTATGAATAACATTCCAATCACTACTAAAAATACTCCTCATTTAAACTGGCTTATTGTACTAATAAATTTAGCATTACTAAAGAAATTAATACTAGTTCTTGAGTTCCCGTTGTCGAAATCCGTCTAAGTAATGACCAGCTTAGTGGCTTTTTCTGCTATCAAGCAGTATGCAAACATTACTGTATTCCTGTTAAAGGGACGCTGTAGCTACTGAACTTCCTCTAGTAACGAGACTTAAAACCTTTTGTCTCAAGGCTACGAGCGCAATGTTTTTCAGTGTATACCATCATAACTATCACCACATTGTTATGGGCAAGCGTATCACTTACCATCAGGTGAAGGTCTTGCTCGTCTCGTCGTTAAATAGAATAAAAAAAAACTTAACAGTTTACAATTTTGGTAACGAGCGTAACGTGGTGTTGTATAAACATCTCAAGCTTCCTAAAACTACATTGCAAAGGGCACATGTATCGTAATATCGTTTTCCAAACATAAAGTGAGCGTTTGATATAATTTTATGCCTTTTTGTAAATATATCGGGAAATTAAGTTATATAACAGTAATAAAAAGACTTTTTCGTATCATGTAATTTTGACTTGATCATTACTTTCCCGCGACTACAGCTGCGTCCATTATTAAGTACGCTAACGACAAAAGTCTAATTCACTGTTACCGTTAAAAGCAATTACTGTCTTTATATTTAAACCATTAAGATATTAGTTGCGAGAATACGATAATAGCATGTTTTTATATAAAGTTATGGAGTTTAATTCTGCTATCTTTCTTATTTTATCCCTTTTTCTAAACGTCGAGTCCAGCGAGACGTCCACCTGATGATAATTGATACGTTTGCTCATAATAACGTGACGCTAGTTAAGATGGTATATCCTCCCACCCATGGTATATCCCGCCACATTCCGCTCGTTGCCTTGAGTCATAAGGTGTTAAGTCTCGTTACCCCAGTAATTACACTAGCTACAGCGCCCTTCAAACCGGAACACAGTAAAGTTTGCACACTACTATTTGGCGGTTGAATAGAAGCTGCGACCAGTAAATTAAGAGTTGTTGGTCATTCGTAATTGCATAGATTAATGATAGATAGATATTTACGCAAAAAATCAATTTTAATCGAATTAATACCTTGTCAAATAAAGTATTTTAATGTTTCTAAAACCATTAAAGAATTTCTGTAGTAAATAAGTATTAGATCCGTTGTACAATATTGTAATTTTTGGAATCATCTTTCTTTGGTTTCCTGTATAACAGTGTAAGAATTTTTATTGTTTTCTGAACAAATATTTGAAATGGAAAAGACACAAATTAGTTTCTCAAACTATTATTTTATACTTAATGTATTAATTAAGGTTTAATATAATCAAGAGACTAAATTCACTAATCCGCTTAGAGATGAGAATGATATATAATGAACGATATAAATGCTCGAGATATAGGAAGCTTTGTGATCGTCTCCTGAGCCTTCATATAATCCTAAATGGTCTGCGATATCGCGAGGTCAGCCTAAATTGCATTGTCGAAACTAGATTTGAGTAGCAGTTGAGGTCATTCCCGTAACTCGATATGTGGATCATGAAATTAATTGCTTTTCAGGCTTGGACATTTTTATCATATAAAACTTGTTTCATTTTTACAGTTACAGTTTCCGCATTATTAAAAAAGTAATGTTTAATTAATAAATTTAAACTGTTACTTTGTTTACTGTAGCCTTAACTGTAATTATTAAGTAATATGTTATTGTAAATAATATCCGTTTTAAAAATACAATACTGAATCACAAATTATTATAAACCTTTGTCACCGAAGTTGTAAAATGTATTTTCTTGTACCTTTTTGAATTATAAATCAAATAAATAATTAGTAACTTTGAGACATGTTAAGTATCGTCGTACTAGTACTGTTTATAACATGAACTAGTGCTTGACTACTTAAGTATTGTAGGAAAGCGCACTTGTCTACAAGGTTTACCCTCCTTTTCACTCTTCTCTTAAAAGTTGTAATATCTAGACCGAAACACTGTCGCCGGATTTTCACTATCTACAGCGCTCTTTAAACCAAAACACTGTAAATGTTTGCTCAGTACTGATTGGCTGCATAAGTAGTGTCTCGAGAAGTTCCTGCTCACAAAATCTTCAGCAAGGAAGAACTTTCGCCCGTAAAATCCTGCTTTAATATTACACCACATTGTGAGTAGAACAACAAAATTTTTTGAGTAAATGTACATGTTACGATAGAATAATACTGTAAAAGGAAATAGAGGAGGTTTATTTGATGGAATTTATTTTCAATTTGGCTTAGCGTCGCAAATATTGAGGATGCTTGCGAAAACTCTACGCAGCCCTTTCACTTTGTTGAGGAAACGATCATCTGACAACGTTAAGGCATGTTAGTATATGTAAGAACCTCTATGTTAAAAGAAATTATATACATTTTTGTCATGTTTATATACATACATTACACGCGAACATCGCTGATTGAACTTTACATAGTAACTTCGGGGATAAATTACTATTGTAGCATTTGATTATTTCCCTCTTAAACGATTTCTTGTCTAGAATATGCATTACTATCCGTTTATTATTTTATAAAGTGATTCATTTACATTTAGGAGGGAAACACGACACTATCACATTGTAATATACATTATTCATTCCTTTTGTCGGGCAGAAGCGCGACTGAAACAAAGGAAGTAAAAAATTTGTAGTCGCGAGAATTTTACGATCCCCAAGTTTTGGATATTTTTAAAAAATATTTAAGAACTACGCTACTATCGTTTCGTAAGATTTACGCATAGCGTAAACATAGATGTCATATTATATGTATTTCACAGCTCAGACCACAATGTCCAGTTTTTTAAGGAAATGTAAAAAAGTTGAGCCAGGGTAAATATAGAGAATATCATGTAATGGTAAATCTACATAAGACTATAACTTATCACCACGCACCTTCTCGCACGTGGTAGAAAATGAGTTTCGCACCTTAGTTAAGAATAAAAAGAGATTGGATCCAAACGCAAAGTTATCTGTTTAAAAAATATTGTAAAGCTGTGTAAGTACAGACAACTTCTTACTTCTGGACGACAAAAGTTATAACAATGAAACTTTTCCTAGTTAGAAAATTATCATGATTTTAAGTTGAGTATTTTAAAACGTTTTATAATATCCTATCGTAAAGATTGTGTTTTAAAATTTTAATATAGTTAAAATAAAAGAAGTTTTAAACACAAATGTTTATCAATTCAAGAATGAAGCCGTAATGGCTCAGTTTGTGAGGCTGTCGTACCTATCTCGAGGAAACACGGGTTCGATCCCAAATAAGCTTTACCTTCTAGTGAAAAAAATCAATGCAGGGAAGCCGGCGTTTAAAATACGACAGCTTGCGTAGTCATGTTATCCACCAACCCACACTTGGCATGGTGTATAAACGACTTTGTGGGAGAAAGTCCGATGGCCTAATAGCGGAAACGAACTGTTTATTTAATTATTATTTTTTTTATTACGAAAGAAATAAAAATACGACTACTGAGTTTTTTAAAACGTTCCTTATTTTTATCTCTTTTAGAAAAAACGCTGACTAGACAATTACAGTGAATTGACCTATCTCGCGAATGTGAGCTCTCAGCGAGTTAATTATTCAAGCTGATCTCAGCATTGTACGAGGAACAATCCGCTCTTATTGTAATTACTCGAGGTAATTCGAGGTTTTGTGATTAAGGAGTTCATTACTCAAATAATTAGAACACATGTATGCTGCTTCACGACTCTAAATTTCAATTAAACTGTTTCAATACACATTTTACTTAAATATGTAGATAAAATATAAAATACTGTGTTGTTATTTTTCACATTTTACAAAATGTGTGTATTCAAATTTCATATATATTTTATTTGAAAATGGATATCTTATAAAAGGCATGTCTGACTTTTATTCTAAATAAAAAGCCACTTACACTCGTGACAAAGTGAAATATCAAGTTACTTTGAATGCTAAAAAGAACGCTAAAAGTTAGAAAGCAAAGCAGTCTTCTTCTTCGTAGTGAACGCCTTTGAAAAGCGCGGAAGGGTCAGACGGGTGTTTGATGACAAAGTTTTCGTTTCGATTATGTTCGTTCGTGTATTCATATCATTCATCATTGTGTCATTTTATTTTAAATAACAACACTTGAGTAGATAGCAGATAACCCTTTAAATATTTTCTATAATTCAGTAAAACACCGTCTATTTGTTGTGTAGTTTATATCATCAAATACATTTAATTTTTTTTAAACGTTGTTCATATAAATATATTTCTATCTACCATTATTTCTTAGACTGCCATGAGATTTATTATTTATACTGCGGAAATGGATTAAAAAGGATTACACTACAATCTTTTTATTCATGTGAAATTTAGTGCTCATTTACTCAGATGTACAGAATCAATGATTTATACAAATAAATGGAACGTCCGTTTGTAATATAACCATCAGCTTTTTACTTAATTTGTAGGAATGTTTATATAATACGTATTTAGACAACAACGGTAACGTTTTTTTTCCCTTTTTATTTCAGTTTATTGAATATTGCCGGCAGGTGTTTAATTTTGTAAGAAATACTTTAGTTATCCTTTAGTCACTGATAACATGTTTGCTGTTGCATGAAAACTATATTACAAAAATTTACAACAGAAATTTTGTTTAAATAGAATCGTTCCCTTCTGAAAATGTTCGTATTCGGATAATCTAAACTACTATTACACATTACTCGCATGATAAAGGCATAAAAATTGTATAGACAAAATCAAACAATAGAGTTATCATACGTTTTAATCGGTAATAGCTTTTATTTTAAATGTTTCTTAATGCTTTTATATCGAAATTGATATATTTCACGGTAATGGAAAATTGTATTAATACTTTTGATGCTGTCGGAATTCATTCATTCCTGTTTTAATTTTATACGTAAACATAATGGAATCGGCAAAGAAAAAATGTCGTGTGTTACATATTCGACTGAAACACATCTGCAGGAATCTAACAGTACACGGACCAAGTTTCCTTGCCCGGAGAGATATCGGCTTCGTTTATAAATTTATTTACTTTGTTATCTACGTACAAGTGTGGGTTGTTGCTGTGGCTACAATACTAAAGTATTATACTACATATCAAGAAAATACAATTCGGTTCACCACTCGTACTGATTACTTACACTGGAACATAACATTTCCGTCTATAACGCTTTGTGAAATTGCGGATACGGAAGAAATGAATCATTTTGAAGAAAGTAACAAACAGAAAACACGGACTCCTGTAACTTTAATAAAGGACGTAATATTCTTTAATGGAATGTGTCACACTTGTTCACGCAACTCGGAATATACATCATTGAATGTGACTGATATAAATAAAATTATATCTATGTACCGTAGTGAATGTAAAAACCTTTTCATAAAATGCCAATGGAACCACCGGAGTATGAATTGCTGCAACATTTTCAAGCCCGTTATTACTGAATACGGCAAATGTTATACTATTAATAACATACATGTTCCAGGATCAACTGTACAAGAATATATCATGGACGTATTCGTAATAAAATTATCGAAGAACTCTGAAGCATTCCTCCATTCGCCTGTAGATATACCGTTTTGGAATATGGAATACGATCGAAGAATTACTGTAACGAAAGGCGCAAAAGCTACAATGATTTTTTCAATTATTGATATTGTCAATGAACCTGAAGTGTCCTTGATGCCATATTATGAACGAAAATGTAGATTTCCTGAGGAATTACCATCAAATTTTCTTGCTTTCCAACAATATAGCTACTCGGCATGTATAATCCAATGCCGGATTGTGAATCAGATAGAGTTGTGTAATTGTACGCATCACGGATCGCCACGGATTTATGAAAAATATTATTGCGATATAGATGGTTTAAAATGTCTGTCCAATGTTTATTCACAACTTAAAAAGTTAAAAATACCTGGTATGAATGAGACCAGTCTTAATTGTGATTGTTTGCCTTCCTGTATCGAATCTGATTATAACGTTGTAGCGAAAAAAATAACTGAAAGCCGCAGTATACAACGTGGAGGCGAAATACAATTTAAGTTAAGTAATAAACCATATGAACGTATCACTCGCCAAGTCGCCCGAACTGAGTTAGACCTTGTGGTCGCCATGGGGAATTGTTTTGGACTGTGTTTTGGTGGTTCTCTACTTTCAATCGTTGAAGTTATTTATTATGTTTGTTTACGGCGTTGGAAAAGTTGAGGTGTTTTTGGAAAAGCTCTGAATAAGATTCTTTGCGAATAACAACATTATGTTTTGGATAAATTTCGACTTTCTTTTAAAATGGTTGTGTTATTTTTTGTTGTAAATAGATTGGCTGGGCATAATCTTGATTGGTTGTCAGTGACGGTCTTGTAGTTACATGTGGTAGGTCTCTGTTGATTGAAACCGTCTAGGTAGTTACCACCGCAGCTCCTATTTCAACCGATAAATAGCAGTGTACAAACTTTACTGTGTTCCGGTTCGAAGGGCGCTGTAAGCTAATGAAATTACTGGGGTGACGATACTTAATACCTTGTCTCAAGGTAACAAGCACAAGGTGGTGCAGTGTACATCATATTAACTAGCGTCACGTTGTTATTGGCAAGCGTATCACTTACCATCAGATGAACATCTTGCTCATCTCGTCGCTTCGTAGCATAAAAAAAAAATGTAGATCTAGTATATTGTAAAACATTGGTAATGGCTATGTGGACTTTATATTTAGTACGTTTGTTTTTTATTAAGTATTATAGAGTGAAATTGTAATTAATACCATTTTGCATAGTTTAAACCCATTCAATTAACGAACATGAATAGTTTTTAATCTCAGATTAGCAAAGAGATCTCTTCACTAGATCTTTGATGGTAAAATACATATTACATATTCTCTTAAAATTATGGCAAAGTCCTTTGCATTTAAATAAGAACACGATGACAGCTAGAATAATGAACTTTTAAAAAAGTCGGAGCTTGTGTAAGAAATTACTGTATAATGTTGTTGAGTAATGAAATTTGCAATTTAAATGCAAGTTTTATTAATATTGTTACTACTATATAAGTTAGATAGACATTTATAAGTGTGCAAGAATCTTATTAACACGTGGTTCATGAAACTTTAGAAACAAACACAATAGAAGGTTTAACTTTAAAAAAAAATTCGGATTGTTAATGTGCTTTTTGAACTCAAAATAGAAGAATAAAATTGCAATACCTAAAGATAAATTAAAATATAATCTTTGATTGACTTAAATAACAATAAAGGTCTCCCGTATATTATATAAAACCGTTAACATTAAATTTCACTATATGTTTGTATATACACTTACGATTGTCTGATCGCAACATGTTCGTATTTCCGGTTGTTGACTTTCTTCAACACACCCTACAACTTATTTTTCTGCAAATCGTGAATTATTTATAGGATCGAAACAAAATAAGGCGTTTCACACGTTTCACGCTGAACTCGAGGATTATCTTAAGCCGTAGTATAATTTTTACGTTATTTTTTCAGCTTTCATTTTGAATTGGCATGAAAACCCAATAATCTTATTTTCATAAATAGAATGAATTAAGGATGTTTTAGATGACATCCGATTTTTTTTTATTGTCCAGAGCTAGTCTCTCATTGCTTCTGTGTATGTAAAATACGCTTTTTTTAACTTATTTATTTAACATTATGATAAAAGTATATAGAAGCCAAGTTGCCTTAGTCATTACCAGACCACCTACAATATGTAGTAGGTGACACAAAAATATAAATTTATCAGAAATTATTTTTAATAGCATCTGTGTATTTATTTACGTGCAATAGCTATTAACGAACACTGACCGTGTTATATAACAAAATCTTTTGATTATGTCTAATAACACAATACTAACGAAACGGTTCAATTTCACAAGATATCGATAAAAATTTATTAGTACTGCTCTCCTCTTCATTTGCTATTATTTTAAACACGAAATAATGAAGATAAAAACCAAAGTACGATATCCCTTATCAAAAAAATAAAAGCAAACAATGTTGAAGAGCAGGATTTCTCAAGATATTTTGTTCTTTGACACATGGTTTAACACGCTTGTATTATAATGCTTGAATAATTTATCAGGCGCTGAAATGTAAATATCGGAAAACGTAGTTTCATGTTTATTTCGTTGTACTTGTGACTATTCTTGTTATGTTCTGTTAAAATGTTACGATTTTCATAGCATTTGTTTTGTAATCTGACGTTACTTAAAATTTTAAAGGTGCACTATTAACATACTTAAAATAACTTAATTAATAGTAATATCTACATAAACGTTATGCCTTTTATTTGAACAAAGCATTTAAAATTTACTTGCGATGAATGATGATGGAAGTGTTGTGTTTTTTATGAAAATATTTTTGTCAAACATGGAAAGCATGTCAGGGTATATACTGTAACATATAAAAATTAACAATATCTATAAACAAATACTAAAAGAACATACTGATTAGAACTTGGGAAAGTTATTAGTAGCAGGTGGTTTGTCTGTAGTGGGTCTGATACAATACCGTCGGAAACAATCAAATATGTTTTATGGCGGACAACTTTTGTCATTTGCCACTAACATTTACAAAGTTAAACTGACTTTCATTATTACATTACGACGGCTGCCCTCGCATGAGTGCAGAAGATCGTAATATTATTAACTGTATTTGACTATTTGTTACTATTACATGAAAACAGAATACCACATATAAAGTCTCAGTTGAAGACACGGTAGAAAACGGTTTTTTATAAATATGTTCAGCGCTTTTACCTTTTTACTTTCGTAATAGGAGTCCAAGAAGGGAATAGTTTCCGGTAAATGGTATCAGCTCTGCTGCGGCTATTAATTAGTAGTTCAGAAATGGACATAAATCTTTTTAATAAAGATGGCTGTAATTTATATACACAGGCCATTAATTTGCCGTTTCTTTATCAAACGATATCGTTCAAATAGTAAACACATGAACCTTGATCAATATACTGTTTAATATAAATTACTGATGCTGTGTCACAAGTTGAACCAAATATATAGTGAATGACGCAGGAAACCACTGGATGCGAACTACTGATCGGCGTGGATATCTCTGGAGGGGACTTATGTCCAGCAAAAGACGACTATCGGCTGATGATGATGCAATGTCTACGAACCCTCCGTGTAGACTCAACTATAGTGTCTATTTTAGCCGCCAACCAGCAATTTTCAAAACATTACTGACATCTAGATAGATTGGAGTTAGAGCAAGTGAAGTTGCTCAAATTATAAACTATCATCTGACATCAAAGAACAATGTGGAAAGTGTTGTGCCGTAAGAAAATTCTTAGTGCGCCGTATTTTCATCCAACTTAAATCCTTTTTATATAAAAAAGCGATCACCGTACCTTATAATGGAACGAAAACGATGACCCGAAAAATTTGTTTCAAAATCGTATGAAAATTTCTCTCTTCGTGCATACTGATTCGCGTTATGGTTTTTGCAGGAGTAATAAAGTTTTCTTAAGGGATTGCTAAATCACTGAATTATTTAACATGCTTTTACTATAATTCAAAAGTTAATAATACATGCGTATTTGACCTAATGATTTTTGTTTAATATTAAATTTAAATAGAGTGTTTTTATTTTTTCTATTAATGTACCTACATATTTTATGTGATATTTATTTATGTACCATTGTACTATGGAATGATAAAACTTCATTAGAATACTTCCAGAAAATGTTTCCGAACATATTTATAAATATTACAATTATCTGAAACTTTGTCGCAATATAATGTCAAAGTGGAGGTTAAATTGAATTTAATCAATGTTCGTTAGTGGTCCCACACTAAGTACATAAAAGGCTTGCTGCAAGACTCCTGAATCATAACGAGCCCAAAGCGACGGGCTCTTTACGAAGACGCCCTTTATTAATTAATGGTCATAGGCATCCGATATTTACATAATTTTTATATGTACAAGACTATTAATCTTTAATATTTTAGATTTTTTATTATAACTTGTTTAAATAATTTTCTCCTAATATTCTATATACATTGGTAAGAGGTTAATGAATATTGACTAAGTAATTGAAATTCTGTAACATGCGTTGGTAACCTATATAGACATTTACAATAAGAGACTTCATGCATTGATTTCTGTTACAGTGTCTGACTTCACAACACAACTGTCGACTTTGTACGAGAGGCATTCCGCTGAAATGCAAGCGCTCGTTGCTAACTTTCGTAAGCGGAACAGCGAACTGAGGAAAGAAAGGTAAGGGTATAATCTTTCTTTTTTTAAATGACTAGTTGAGACCCTATTAGCGTCTACTTATGAGATCTTATTTGATTCGCACAACGAACTTCGTAAATTCTATTTATGTCTCATCGTTACTATCATGATCATCGTTCTATTTAATTTTTATCCGACAAAGTGACGATAATAACAGGATACTCACATAATAGTGAGTGATTGGCCGGCCTACACATAAAATACCCTGCTAGTTAAAATGCAATACTACACATTGTTCTTATCGATGTGAGACATAAGATGTTGTCTCGTTATCCCAGTAATTTTACTACCTCCATTACCGTGCAAACAGTAATGTTTACACACTTATCTAGACGATCAACATCAAAATATAACCACAATATTATCATCACCAGCCTTTAAACGCTCTTTGTAAGACATTGGCCTCCTTGAAGAACTCCTCACCGATCAGTTCTTACTGTACATATATGAACTATTATTTTAGCTATGAATTTCAAATATTTTAGTTCCATCATTAACATTTACATAAGTATTATAAGTAATCCATGTCGTTAATATTCCATTTAAATAGTAAAAACAAAGCTCTGAAATAGGTCTCTCTATACATTCTGTATTTATTTTCTTAACACGTTTAATTATGTCCCATAACATTCAACAACCGAAGAGTTTATAATTACAATACAAAGGGTCGACGCTAAGCTAAAATAAACATAAGTCTTTGAATTAAGGTATGAAAAACATATTTTCATGCGGCGCTTTGTTTTAAAAATAAAATATGAAAAATATCTCATTACTTTGATCATGGGTACGAGAGTTGATGTACCTGATAGCATAAATATAATTATTCGCAAGAGAATATACTATTTTGTATTACACGTTGTATTATTTAATTATTTACAAGTAAAAAACAATTTCTTTATTCGCATAATCCGTAAATAAAACTATGTATGTAGATCACGCCCAACTAGAAAGAATAAATAAACAGTTGAAATTGTAATAATGAACCTTATGCAAAAAAAAAATATTAACAATATAGTAAGGTAAATAAGTAAACGAAATATTATATCGAAGCGTTCTTCGGAAGATCCTGGTGCTTCGTCTAAAGCACTGAAGGAGACCACCGAAAGAGTTTTAGTGGTTAAAAATAGCATATAACTCTGACTTGCCCCAGAAGTACGGCAACAAAAAAGGCCTAATGTATAACGAAGCACAATTTCATGTACGAAAGACAAATCCAATAAAGAGATCAAAGGCACACAAATTCATATCATAAGCTGAATCAAAAACAATTATTAAAATCTTTCTTTCGAGACCTTTTGCTTCAGAAATAAGTAATATTCATTTACGTAAAATTTTTCTTAGAGACTTCTTTCAAAAATTATATCTTTAAGAAAATATAATAACAGCTGTAAAAAGCATTGATGTATAAGTTAAATACATTTCATTTAAGTTTTAGTGTTAAGCACATGTGTAGTAAAGTTAGTGGCTACGTTGTTGCCATTCTGGCATTCGCTAGGCATTTATACAAACAGCCTTACTCCTTGTCTTCCTAACAAGACACAGTTACACAATAAACATTACATATTATACTCACTTCAAGACATTTGTTAATTCGAATTGTTGTGAAAGTGAATCGATTGCAAACATTATAAAAACTTATCATAATCAGAAAAATTTAAATAATAAAATAAGATGATTCGTTTAATCGCCATGGATTATATAATAAAATTGCGTTATTTCGCTTTCCATCTTTTTAGTTCATTTTGTTATGAAAACAGTTTCTTTTTTCGCGTTTTAATCTACAAAATATTCCTTAACGCACATTAACTTCCCGTCTTGACTCTTTATAAATTTGTTCCATTCCTACATAATAATCGTCGTATTAGGAGGAGATATTACACGATTTTATTAGGATTCTCCTTTTTAAAAAAATCCTGTTTAAAAATAAATTTCTACTGTTAAAAGCTTTTCTTGCTAAGTCGTTAAAGTTTATTGATATCTCTCAAATTTGTGAGATAGATCCATTACTGTATGATTTCTAGTAGCTAGTAGAAGTAGTAAAGGAATAACAAACCTCTGATTCACCAAAGTTGATAATAAAATTAAATAGTTTAGACTAAAGAGAAGTGTAGCTAATATAAATAATAAAAAGAGTTTATGTTATTACTTTGTAATACCATTATGCCTATCTGATTGTAGTATACTGTAAAATGCAATAATAGTTTTTATAATATTAATGTGTAATTTATAATATCTCTTTTAATTTTTGGATTTTTTTGTACTATTAATAGGTTAAAAAAATGAGTACTAAAAAAAATTAATAAAAAGTTATATGAATTATGTAACTATTAATGTTATAATTTTTATAATTCTTAAACTTTATGGACCTACAACCCCTAAGGTTTTTTTTATTAAAATTGATTTTTTAAACAACACTGTGATGTCAATTTGTGAGAAATAAAATATATTTTTATCCCTTAAGCCCTTTCTAATGAAATTTGCTCAACCTACCTGCAAACCCGGCGATGCGCCTAACTGATTGAATCACATCGATCTCTATTATCTCCCAATACCTTCTGCGTATCGGTTCTGAATTGATGGGAACGCTAATTCAAATAGATTTTCAATGTTGTAAAATTCGCCGGATGACATCATTATATTCAAAAGGGGTCTGACGTTTTTCCAATAACATGTTTTCATTTTGATAAAGTATTTGAAAACTAAATTATATATTTATATATTTATTACAATTTACACATCGACTATTTTTTATTGGACATAGACGTTGCCTAAAGGTACCGTTTACCCAAACTCTTTCCTATATAAGCATCCATTTCTACTTTACGTAATTCATCAATTAAAATATTACAGTTTAATAACCTATGCCTAACTGTGGGAGTTTTTCGGCTGATGATGATGAATTTAATAACATTTCGCATATTCTAACAACAAACACGAAACCCTCAAAATCTTAAAAACTCAGTGTATCCTTATACAACATACACATGTTATAAAGAATTTAGTAATTTAACAAAATAAATAATGAATTTGCTAATATTCTTTAGCAGATTCCGTTATTGTAAGGATCAAATAGAAATTTCTTAAACTTTGCTTTCACCATTAACTGGTAGTGCTAAGTTACTTCTTTGTTGATAAATGTCGTCCCATTTAAAGTTCTAATTGATTGATTAACAAGTCTTCTAAAGCGAAACCTTATCTATCTTGTGTAAAAATTAATTATCAAACTTATTTAATGGAAGTAGATAGATGAATCAACCTAAAAATTATATGATTTAAACATGTTTTTAGTTTGATATTATTAACAATACCTTTAGTTTTCGACGAAGCAACGAGAGGAGCAGAACCTTCACCTAACGATTAGTTAAAAAATTTAAGATGTCTGATGTTAAAGCACGATACCCTTCACTAGCTACTACGCACTCCAAACCGGAACACAGCCCTTTTTGTCAGTTGTTTACTTCTTGTTAATAATTTATATATAATAGGAACCGGAAGCCTCGTTTTTGTAAGAATCTGTTAAATATAACATTTAAAATCCAGGACATGAAGCAAATGAGTTTCACACAATATAATAATTAATTCCTTTGAACTAGAATAATCTCTATCCAACATAACAATATTTTAGGTAGAAGCTATATCAAGTAGGTCTCCGTTGCCGGAGACTCTAGGTAGAATACACAATGCTTATTTCCGCCGTCTAACAATAACATAGTTCAGGCATTACTGTGTTCCATTTTAATAAGTGCTGCAACTATTGATATTACTGAGATAATACAAGGATTATAATATCTCACATATCATTGTGATGAGTCAAGCCTAATTCAACAAAAAAATAGTTTTTGCACTTCGTGATATTGAAAAAGACGAGTTAGGATATAACGACACGGACAGAGCTTTTAAACAAATTAAGTATAGAAAAAACCTTTTAAGTAATCATTACTTTTTCAGTATAATGAAATTATTTCTTAAATTTTTTCACTAGATATTACCCGCGTCTTCGACCGCGTGGTATTTAAATACAAGAAGTATAGTTTCAATAAATAAAAGAAACTTAAAAAAATATATAATAAATAACCAATGTATACAAGTTCCGTTTTTGTATCGAATATTATTAAATCTTTCATTGGTTAATTTTTTTTTTACGAGAGACCCTATTTTTTAAAAATAACTGTAGCCTATGTAACTCCTTGTTACATCTGCTATCTGCCAGTGAAAATCGGTTCTGCCGTTTCAGAGATAATCCTTAACAAACAGACAGACAATTTTTTTTTTTTTTCATATTACTAACCGACACTCCAATTTTATTTATTTGTATATATTAACTTTTAGTTTGAAATTGTTATATTTATTTTAGGCATAGAGTCGCCTTATTTACACAGACTTAGAACAGCTATAAACCTCATTTTAACTTCATCTATTTTTACTATTCAAACTTTTGAAATATTCAAATGTCACTTTATAATGACACAGGAATTGTAAGGTCGTCGTCTCCTGCGCCTTGCATTAAAGATGAGGTCAGGCCCTGAATTTCTGAACAGCCGCAATGCGACTTTAGTTAATAGCTATAATTTATATTTTAGTTACAAATGCATGGTAAAAAGTATGTCACATTCATAACGAAAGACTGTTAGAGGTAATTTTGCTATGCCGCTGGCACGGAATTGGTAAATTTGCCTACAGTTGCATGAACAACTAACGTAAAAAAAGAAAATAATTGCGCTATTACGCAGAATTAAGACCTGTCAATTATATAATATAGGAACTATAAATTTCCACAAACGACCATATTACAATAATATAGAATATAAACTAAAGAAATCATGAAACGCATCTCGTAGTCCACTATTTATTTCTGCACATATCCGTGTATTTTTATTACCACAAAGCCCAAATCATAATCGTAGTGAAAACTGTTGCTTATATAAAAATTGCATTTGGTAAGATATTCTCTAGATTGTATTGTGAAATAACTAATAACGTAGGAGAGCAAGGTTTAACTATTCGTATGTTGTTCATAAACAAAGAACACGCACACATCTTCCGTATCTTAAAATAACTACTTGTTGACGCTTCTAAAGAACGACTCGAGTAACTCAATTATAACATGTCATTGGCATTGGTGCGAACCATCACACGACTTACAATCTGGCGATCTTCCAGCTAAGTAAACAACTAACGAGCTCGAACCTTAGCAATTAGAAATTTGGAGTTTTATAATCTATAATCAAAAAAAAAAGAGCGCAGATAGCTTCAGTATTCCACTAAACAAAAACTGCCTGATGCTTTACGTTTTAGAACAAACTTTTACCTAATATATATATGGTAACCGGTTGCCAAAAATTTTGTTGTTAGATTTTTAATGTGGTGTTGGTATTAGTTCAACACCTAAATATCTTACTATGTAAAACGATATTTGACTTATTAAATCGAAAAGGTGAATAATTATCTAAAATTTCTAGGCTTTTAACTTTTTAAGCTCTTTCGAAATATTTTAGAAGATAAATACACAGTAATATGAATTACTGTCATATCTAATTATTCCTCTTGTATTCACATACAATGTTTTGAGAGAAATCAACTGAGTTTGAAACAGTAAAATACCAATATTAAAATAACATATTTATTGCACAACTATTATGTGCTTGTGGGAATAGTTTTTTCTTTTAGTTTGTACGGTTAACCAAAAAAGTTTTAACTTTTAAAAGCAAACTTTTTATACGTCAGAGGTAGTAGAACAGAAACTTTACACCTCGTGGGAGTCACCTTGTGTGCACTAGCTGTCGGCTATAAATTTATAATGAATAAGAGAAGATTGTAACTTTTAAGTACGTTTATCATTGGCGTCGGTGACAACAAATAGAATATAATATTACTGTTTTAACTATTTCATTAAAGTATTATAACGCATATAAAGACGCAGTGCTACTAAACCGTTTACGTACACATAATAAAGTTATGATAAATACAAAATGTACACTAAAAATATCAATGTCGTAAGTGTCTGGTGCCATGGACTGTCTGAGTAGATACATACTTTAGAGACTATTTTTGCAACTAAGAAAAATATATTAACTACTATGTTCTGCTTTGAAGATTGCTGAAAAATTACTTGAGTAAATGAATACAACATCTTTATGTTTTAAATCGATGGGCAAAATGTGATGCTATGTTAACACCTAACTAGTTTTGTTATGGGTAAGCGTGTCAAACGATAGTAGTTCAGCGTCTTTCTCTTCTTAATGCTTCGTTGTATAAAAGAAAATGAAAATAACTTCATAAAGACATATAACAGATAAAAACAGTCATTAATACCATCTAATTTATCGCTAGTCTACTAAATGAATGTAAATCACATGAAATAATTCCTAAAATTACATTTTGTAATAAATTTTCCGGTGGTCCAATTCCTTAACCCTCGGTTCATTTCGCCAAGAATAACAGAAGCTTTGCTAGGAAATTTAGCTCGGTTTTAATTGATATTAACCATTCTTTCTTTTATGTTATTGCTTTAGTAGGTGGTCATTGCAAGTGTTACAAAAAAGATTAGCTCTTTAGTTATATTTATCACTTATTTGTAGTATTATATCCTGCATGCTTAAACAAATATAAAACGGACGCAGTTTATTATTATTTGCTTATGTATTTGCAATATTTTAGGAAATACGTATATATGTATTTATATACAAATAAATATACATCATACTTTTTAACAAAAATACGATGATAAATTTAAACTAAAAAGAAACCCTTAAAAAGTTTCAAGCATTATCTTTTTCTTTGAATAAAAAATTTAAGTACCGAGAAACAAATTTCAAAGTACACTTTCCCAAGAAAATTTATTTGATTAAAAAATTTACTGAAATATAAATATAAACTGGAATTGGCATTAATGTTTTCTATATTTTTCCAGACTGTTTTTGGACTTTTTTATCATTTACTTCTTCGTTTGTAATAAAATTACTTTGTACAATTTTACATGCATTTATTTTTTAAATATTTAGTTATCGTCATTTAGAAAGAAAGCATGTGTTTAGGAAAAGTATATTTAGAAAACAACATATGAAACAATGTAATATAAATTATAACACGATAGTTGAACAACGATTAATACTTACAGCTAAAGAGAGTTATAATTTTAATGCTAATTTCCATTATATAATATTTCGATTCATTGTAATAGAGCTTGTAATAGATTTTTCATCAATTATATATTAATTTTAACAATAACCTTGCTGACGTGTTTAATTCATCCTTAATCAACTAGGACAATACCCTCGTAGTAGTTGCTTTTGAAAAGCCTTATCAAGTACTGTCAGTCCTATTAAGTCAAAGTCAATTTAAACTAAAGGACTAACGTATATAATCAGTTATGTAGATGTTGAGTGCATGTGACCCAAGACCTAATTTTGAAGACATACATTTTGTGTTAAGCTTTTGTTTGTGTAAAGGATTCTTGTAATATTTTTCCGCTGTTTATAATTAAATCAAACGCTATAGAAAAATTACGTGAACTTTGTGAAAAGTGAAAAATTTGCGATTGCGAGAAGTTTGCAATTAATACATGCCAGCAATAAATAACTTGTGACTAAATACAAATTACCTCTAATTTTAATAAAATATAACTACTTCGTCTGTTAGTCGATCTACTAACACGCACACATTATTCGTAAAGTCGTTTGTGTGGTAGTTTGGTTTTAATATTTTATTAAAAAACCTATAAGTAATACAAATGAGAAGGTGAAATTAAATAAAAATGCTACAAAGGCCTATAACTACTATTATATTCAGAGTTATACAAGTTTTTTCTTTACTGCGGCAAATTGAATGTGCTCGTTGTTCGTGGTAGAGCACCACATTACGCTTGTTGCCTTAACACATAAGATAATAAATCCTATTTCGTTAACATTAACATAGAAACCTGCCACTTATAATATTCATTACTAAATGACAGTCTGACATAGTTTTAAAAAGGAAAGTTACGTTATCAGATCTATTAACTGCCTTGTAAAACGGTGGACCCTGGTCTATCCGGGGCCAAATATGTGGTAAAGTCTAAGCTAGCTATCATAAATTATCAATCTGCCGTCATAGGAATAGGCTATGTTCCGACAAACACGTTTCACTATCTGTGGCGTTGTTCTCACTTAACCATTACATAAATTCGAGATCTACTAATGTAGTAAACATTTGCAAGGATTGCCGATGTCAAAACTAATTTTCTGTGTAACGACCTAATTAGGTAGAAAACCGGCGTGGAATACTAAATGTGGTTCAAACGTACAAGCTTCCCCTTTACGAGTATAATTCTCAATTTTGTTGACGTGGCTCATTAGATCATTATTACTGAGGCATTATTTTTTCACGATTAGTTTGTAACACTAACACACTTGATTGTATTATAAATTTAATATTTATGTTGTTACGGAATGTTAACTTAAGCAAACGGATAAAATCTTAACCCTATTTAACTTTTTACATGTACTCGTATATCTTCTTGATCTAAAAACTTCGTAAAGGAATGGCGTTTTCTTTAATTCAATTTACTATTATTATAAAACATTTAAATTCCTATATTCTAACATTGGAAGTGTACATATATACTAATTAATGTATGTTGATTGTATCTCACATTCCTAATTTCATTATATTGACTATGTTACTTGTAACTAAATATATCTGACATACACGCCGCTTGATATTTGATATTCAAATGCGAACTAGATCACAAATTCAAATCCCCTACTCAATCTGAATGATAATAAAATTTCTGGTATCATTTTAATAGGCAAAAGGTGTTTGAAATTATTTATTTCCCTAATGAAGACGAGTTTTACTAATTTTTGTATAAATAAACAAGCGCTGTTAGCGATTTCTTTACAGACCACTTGAAAATAACGACATCTTTAAAGATCAACCAAAAACCCATTTAATTAGATCGCATTATTTTACGAAAATTCCTTCCGCTGTGAAATTTATTTTACCCTTTCGTTTCGACCCAAATCTATCAATCCCTTGATTCAATCTGTGTGATGGCTTATGATGTTATTCAAAACTTAGATTTTCGTTACGAAAACATTTGTTTAATTTGTCTGAAATTTAATGTTTTTTTTTATTTAAAATATTCATGGCCGTTATCGTAATTAAGGGGATCAATATTTAGTTTGAACATTAATTTTACGTAAAATTCAATTTAAAATACATGTTTTTTCTGTTTCTATTTACGTATATATCATATAATATTATTGGTAAAACGGTTCTTTTTAACAATCGAATATAAAAAAGAAATTATATTTCTTAGTGTGAATTTTGATAAACGCTCTTCTGGATATCGTGTAGTTTTGTAGTGACACATACATTTTATAACCTGTAGTAGTAACGACAAATTTAGTTAAATAAAAGAAAAAACTTTTTACGTCTAATCGAAAAGAAACTTTGGCGGAGGTAAATCAAAGAAGCATTATACTTAACAAAAATTTCTCTGTGACTAATTGTTCACAATTCCACTCATAGCAATTTCAGAAATAATAAGCTGCGAATATAATACTTACATAACACAAAGCAGAAAGCTTTTCCATTATCTTGCAAATTGAATAACAATAATACGCATTTAGAACCAAAGCCAACGAGAAAAAATAACGTATTCGCCGAATGTGGAATGAGGATAGAATTTGAGTGCTATGTCGAGAAAACAAACGTTTCTTTATGCGTATTATAAATGAAAATAGGTAAAGCAAAATAAATTTTATAACATCATAATATACTCGTATTTGATTTTTTTAGTAAGATTCATAATCTCGTTATACGTAGTTTAATAGTAAACATTGATTGCATTTTAACTGGGATTGTTCTGCTTTTAGTAAGACTAAAATTAAGTTCTCCAACAGACCGTGCAGGCTGGTTAGTGATTGTGAAGCCAGTGGTTTCACATCAGCAACATTGTTTTGTTTACCACAACAATAGATACAAAGCAATACGGCTCTATTCCTTTTGAAACATTCTTTTGAAAACTCTTAAATTTTAAATCATACAGTTTTCAATAGTACAGAATAAAAAATGGATAAATAATTTTAGCTCATAATTTATTTTATTCAAAACCACATAGTTAATGTAAGAAATTTTAAAATCTGATAAACATTTTTTACTGTGTTACTATATTTTACTGGTGTTAGGTCTCAGTTGCCGGAGACCGTCTAGTTAGGTACCACCACAGCTCCTATTTATGTCGCCAAACAGTAGCTTTCAAACATTACTGCGATCCGGTATGAAGGGCGCTATAAGTGAAATTACTGGAGAAACGAGACTTAACACCTTATGTCTGAAGGCAACGAGCGCAATGTGATGCAGCGGGTAAGCGTATCACCATCAGGTAAACGACTTTCTCTTCTTATCTCGTCCCCTCGTAGTTTAAAAAATATTTACTTTTATTACTTATTAAATTCCTGGCACATGAAAAAATATATAATACAAACACATATTCCTAAATTGCTTAATTACTCGAGATCTACCTCCAGCGATTAGGATGATGATGATGCCTAATTGAAATCGTAAGTGAAAGAATAGTTTTCATACATTACCTGTTCATAGCTTTGAAAACTGCTTTTGTACTTACTTTCGAATTTTAGTATGACGTTGGAAGTCTTAAAAAAATATTGTTTTTTTTGGATTAAGGTATGTAAAATTCAACCTATTTATTATAAACAAAGACTTTAAAATATGCATTATATACCTGTAAAATGAATAAACAAAAAATGTAAAAGTCATCGTACTTCTTTCTTTTATTTTCGGCATCGAATTTTTCTACTACTTTCGGTAAAATGTTAAGCAAAGTTAATTTTATCTAACTTTTCTTTGAGGTAAGTTTTGTTGACGCTTTCTTATGTTTCTTTTTCTTATAAATCCTATGTAAAAACACATTTTTGTGTAATCATTAATAAAATCAGCTTACATATTTAAGTATTATGTAATCTTTGCGAAGTTTAAAATGGTGTTGAATAGTAAAATATCGAATAAAGCTCAAAAGGAGTCGTGCACAAACTAAGCACGCAACGTTTCCGAAAACGACAAGCACATTTTAACAGAATGTGTACAGAAGTAGATTTAACAAAGGATTTGTTTGAAACGATTTTATTGTTCGCCTGTTAACCCAGGTCCTTTTCACGAACTGTCGATTTGTAGCCTTGAATTGTTATAAATTTTTTGTAAAAACTCGCGTCGCCAAACAAAAATTCTTTAAACATTTTATATAAGAACACAGAAAATCTAATGGATTTTAAAATATACCAATGAACATACATCGCAATGTTTCTTATAACAACATAATATTTAAGTTAAAACGAATTTCAACGTCGCTTGCTAAATAATGTAACATGTTTATAGAAGGCGATATTCCTGCGTTGCATTTATTATAAGTAGCACGAATAGCTTTCGATCGATGAAGGTCCACATTCCGACGTCGCGCAAACCTGAAATTATTTATCAACGTACACACCAATACAGAAATTCAAAACTTTCTTACCAATCACTTATCCCTGTCTACTCATTTTTCAAAAGATATCTTCGGCGCCATATTTTTGCATCATGAAAACTTTGTTAATGAACTTTATACCATACATCATTCATCGTGTTATATGAATTAAGTACGATGAAATATTTAAAATTTTTTGTACAGAATAAATATTGATTATAAATAATAACGATTTTACAATACCTGAATATTTAGAAATGAAACACTAGCTTAAGAATAATGATAACGCTTTTTACGAGTATGTACTGAAAGATATATATTTTACACGTGAAGAATTTATGCAATTAACAGGACTGCGGAACAAATCAGTGCCGATATAAATTTTGGTAAATTACTAAACTTCTCTTCTTATCTCGTCCCCTCGTAGTTTAAAAAATATTTACTTTTATTACTTATTAAATTCCTGGCACATGAAAAAATATATAATACAAACACATATTCCTAAATTGCTTAATTACTCGAGATCTACCTCCAGCGATTAGGATGATGATGATGCCTAATTGAAATCGTAAGTGAAAGAATAGTTTTCATACATTACCTGTTCATAGCTTTGAAAACTGCTTTTGTACTTACTTTCGAATTTTAGTATGACGTTGGAAGTCTTAAAAAAATATTGTTTTTTTTGGATTAAGGTATGTAAAATTCAACCTATTTATTATAAACAAAGACTTTAAAATATGCATTATATACCTGTAAAATGAATAAACAAAAAATGTAAAAGTCATCGTACTTCTTTCTTTTATTTTCGGCATCGAATTTTTCTACTACTTTCGGTAAAATGTTAAGCAAAGTTAATTTTATCTAACTTTTCTTTGAGGTAAGTTTTGTTGACGCTTTCTTATGTTTCTTTTTCTTATAAATCCTATGTAAAAACACATTTTTGTGTAATCATTAATAAAATCAGCTTACATATTTAAGTATTATGTAATCTTTGCGAAGTTTAAAATGGTGTTGAATAGTAAAATATCGAATAAAGCTCAAAAGGAGTCGTGCACAAACTAAGCACGCAACGTTTCCGAAAACGACAAGCACATTTTAACAGAATGTGTACAGAAGTAGATTTAACAAAGGATTTGTTTGAAACGATTTTATTGTTCGCCTGTTAACCCAGGTCCTTTTCACGAACTGTCGATTTGTAGCCTTGAATTGTTATAAATTTTTTGTAAAAACTCGCGTCGCCAAACAAAAATTCTTTAAACATTTTATATAAGAACACAGAAAATCTAATGGATTTTAAAATATACCAATGAACATACATCGCAATGTTTCTTATAACAACATAATATTTAAGTTAAAACGAATTTCAACGTCGCTTGCTAAATAATGTAACATGTTTATAGAAGGCGATATTCCTGCGTTGCATTTATTATAAGTAGCACGAATAGCTTTCGATCGATGAAGGTCCACATTCCGACGTCGCGCAAACCTGAAATTATTTATCAACGTACACACCAATACAGAAATTCAAAACTTTCTTACCAATCACTTATCCCTGTCTACTCATTTTTCAAAAGATATCTTCGGCGCCATATTTTTGCATCATGAAAACTTTGTTAATGAACTTTATACCATACATCATTCATCGTGTTATATGAATTAAGTACGATGAAATATTTAAATTTTTTTGTACAGAATAAATATTGATTATAAATAATAACGATTTTACAATACCTGAATATTTAGAAATGAAACACTAGCTTAAGAATAATGATAACGCTTTTTACGAGTATGTACTGAAAGATATATATTTTACACGTGAAGAATTTATGCAATTAACAGGACTGCGGAACAAATCAGTGCCGATATAAATTTTGGTAAATTACTAAACTTCTCTTCTTAATAAATAGTAGTAGTGATACATTTGTTAAGAAAAATTATAGTATATGAGTTTATGCTACCTATAAATAAATAATAATATGAACAACTGGGACAGAAAGAAAGTGTTTTCGACGATCACTAAAAGTGAAATCTTACATTACGCAAAAACTTTTGCGTACAACAAATCGCAGCAATCGAAGTTTCACTGAGCGTAGTCTTAGGACAGTCTCCCACGGAAATGGGGCGGGAAACGCAATCTCACGCTTTTTAAGTCTTTCGGAATTTCTTTCCTTTATTCATACACAATTAAGTTTGTAATTCGAAGCTTCAGTATTATTCAGTTATTTGATGTAAAGAACACTATTATTCATATCAGACATAACGTCTACAACCGTATACAGTAAGTCGTACTTATTTACGAAAAAAAAATTGATGTACAAACGAAAAAAAAATTAAAATGTTCATGTGAAATGTAATGACAGTTAAAATCTGCTACAAAATGGGTAAACTTATATCAATTTTGTATAAAAATTACCGTGCATTTCTTAGTTCTTAAGAGCAAGACAAAGTCGCGTAGTAAAAAAGTTCACGAAATAATGAAATCAACTACCCCGCGGGATTGAGTTAACCTCAATCAATCTATATGGGCGTAAATTTATCTATTGCTCTACTGT
Organism: Byasa hedistus; assembly: GCA_029286795.1. NCBI lineage: Eukaryota > Metazoa > Arthropoda > Insecta > Lepidoptera > Papilionidae > Byasa > Byasa hedistus. The sequence goes on from JAGSMW010000008.1 coordinate 6,514,449, forward strand.
GTAAATACCTAATAAAAATAACTGTACGAATATTGTTGGTGCAAAAAACTTTTGTTATTTTTTCGCACCCGATTGTTGCTTTTTGTTCCTATACAATTTGGTCAGGAAGAGAATGAGAATGCCTTGTGCCATTATGTCCGCCATTTTATAATCTACTCATATAGTGGTTTTTTTCTTATCTGTTTACTCTGCAAATAAGTTTAAATTAATTAAAGAAATTAGTAAAATACCGAGGAATAAAAATTTTTATTAATATTTGTTATAGCAGTGCAGATTTCTCTCTATATTATATTTACATTTAAGTAAGAAATACTTCTGAATTAAATTGTAATGAATTTGATACAATAATAATTTTTATTGTATCAAATTCCCTCCTGAATGTTTACGGCATAAAAAGTGCAAAGTCTTTCGTTAAGTTCTACCAATGCGAATAAGAGGCGATTTCTGTAATTAATGCATTTTGATCAATTTATAAACGATTAAAAAAAAATTTTAATACCCAAAGCAGACAAAAGAAAATAAGAAAAACGTTTATGAATAATTAATGTTTCCCAGTCCGTAAATTTACACTAACACAGTGACTAAATAATAAAATAGAAAGATAAGAAACAACGTCGTACCATATTTTGTATCGATTGTATTTAACGACTCGCCTAGCGTGACATGCTAATTGCGATATAAGTTGAACGACCGACAATATTTTTTACCAAGTTATCACTTTTTAAATACGCTATAGGATATTTACCTGACCTGACCTTTCTTACTATTATTATTTATTATAACCAGCTACAAACAGTAAAGCTTGGGATAAGTATTTACCAAAAGATTTAATCACATTTTTATAATATTACTCACATTTGTGATTAGCCATAAATAAATATTTGTGGCAGTGGTATAATATTATTTAGCATTATTACCAATAACGTGGAAAAAGTAAATATCGTTTTCGAATTTTCAGCAGTATCATATCATACAGACTGTTTGAGAGAAAGATTAAACGAAAGGGGAGGACGTAAATGAGCTCGTTCTGTTATTTGATTTAGCCCTAGGTAAACCAAATTTTAGTGATTTTAACGGTGTGAAGTTTTCATTCCATTTTATTAAAAGACGGTGTAATCTTTGCCTCTACTGGTCTCAGGTTCGGTCATAACAAAGTGATAATGTATACATAGATTGACCTTTGTGATTATAATATAAAATATTCATAAAGACGCAAGGTAAATACAGTAAAAAGATATTATAATTACAAATATTTAATAATATCATTTAATTGATATTGAATGTTTAAAAAAATATCATATTTATATGTAGTATGAATTTAAATTTCATTATTTAAATTTAGCAAAGGTTGAATGATAAATAAATGTCGGTTAAAAGCTAAGAATAAAAGAAGGCTTTCATAAGTGAAACAAAAGATTGTATTCAACAAGCCAACAAAGAAAAGTAAGCGCTGCGTGAAGTCGTCTAATAGACTTAGGTATCTTTTAAAACCTATCATAAATAAAATATGGTTCTAACTTTAAATAGAATAGAAACTACTCAAAATTTTATTGATTAGATACATTTAGATATAAATATAAGTACATTACTTCGCACTAACCCATTTAAATTAAGTTGTTAGTTAAAAAACAGGTACTAAAAATACGTTATGTAATCATTCACTGCTTCAGTATTGCATTTATTTAACAACTTTTAACGCCGATGATTATATGTTCATTTTTTCCTATTAGAAACAGTAGTACACTTTCCAATTTTCTTATACGAACTACAGCACAGAGTACAATGTAGTTCGTTAATAGAACGTTAACTTAGATTTGCACACGGTGCCCTAAATTATTAAGTTATTATTGTTTATTAAAAACTATGACTTGTTCTATTATATTTTTATAATACAACAAGTCATAGTTATATAAATGTAGTTTTTTATAGTACTAGAGCACATTGTGTACATGTATATACAATATGTACTGTACATAAAAAAACGTTAAACAAAAACCATTTTATATTTAAATTATACCTCCGCGTTCAGCAATTTACCGTAAATGATTGATCAGGGAAAATCTGTCACAGGTCGTGACTGCGATATATATTTTGATCACCGATGAATCTGTCTCTATGTATCTATTTCTCTACTTGTTGTGCATCAATATATTTTTATTACTCTGTCAAAAAAGCAGCATTTTAAATTTTTTTTTTATAATTTAAAGACTAAATATTCACAAGTTATAAGCAAAATGCTTCCTGTTAAGTTTTATTAGCATCGTCCTCTACCTTCCTTATCAAACTCGACCCCGACCCAATTATATAAGTAAATCTCTCCTTCGTGTGCTTCATTACTGAAACGTTTTTGACTTGAAATACTTTTACTTATGTCCCAACCAGCCACTTATGTAAAAACAGTATGTCTTCGGCATGTTTCAGGGCAGAAGGAATTTTGGGTCCTTATAGGGTTCGTGATCTTTTGCTCGCGATCTTTCCAATTACAACCACTTAATCCAAATTGTTTGGTTGGCTAGAGTAACAGAACTCGTTAATAGTACATAAGTATATAACGACATAGAAAACGAATATCGTTGTATAGTTACCCTATTCCTATTAAATATTTTAACGGCACATGTCCGTTTGTTAAGCCATTTGTTGAGCGGTATATCAATACAGGTGAGGTCGATAACCTGTGTTAATATTTATACAACACTATCGATCGGTGTTTGCTCTGAAAATCAGCTCAAGCGTCATTCTTTTGCGTTACGCCTACCATTACAACTGTTTAATTTTTGTGATCTCTGTCAATAAAGTTTGTATGATGCTATAATTAAATTAAATTAACTTGTTTATTATATTGCATACCTAACAACAAAAATTCTGAATGAAATACTAATTACTTTTTTTACGAAAATTAAAGTCCTTTTACCGCCTTGGTAATTTGCAGCTAAACCTTGTATGTACAGATTAATTAAATATATTTTTTGGTTCAAATAAATGATTCTTAGTTTGTGCGTATATTTCACACCTATTGTAAATACGGAAAGAAGATTAATCATTCAACAATTATAACTGATTAAAACATAATACTGAAATGTAAATAAAAAATAATATTACCTTTTTATTTAAGAATACATTGTTTAATTATTTCATTACTTAATTAAAATTCTCTCGAATGTAACAATAAATCATAAACATCTAGACTTACATTGTGTTGATGTTGTGGTGATGTTCTTTCATATATTCTTCAACAAGTTTCAACTTTACGCCGGTTAAGTTTGATACATAAAGGGAATGCTCGTTAATTTTCGGAAATTGTAAAACAAAAATTAACTCCTTTAAACACATTGTGGTGTGCTCGACAACATCCATTAAACTCAACAGTATGTAAATTAATGAATTTTCTCAAAACAAACACCGAAAACAAATTTCACAACGTAGAGCAAAATGTCAGATTATCTTCTATCATAATTATCATCAGCTTGTGGTATTCCACTACTGGAGCTCCAACTTCTCGCACGACCAACACCACCCACCACATAACCGAATCGTTGCTGCACTTATATTTTTAAAAATGTATCAAGGAGCGTATCCCGAGTAAGGATCTATTACTTACACACATATATACTATTTTTAAACTGTTATTCATTTAATAAACTTCAACGTTATTATTTTTGTTTTTGAATTCAGCAATAACATTTTTTCGTTAAAAAAAAAGTTTCATTGTGGCAATCGAACGGCACGACGGCTGTCGCCGAATATCGTCTACAGAAATAGATCGGCAATCACAATCCTACGCTCTTTTAACCCTTTTACCTTCCAATCCCTTTATTTACGTTCTCTTTGATGTATTTCATTTTAACGACCTTTTGATTTTTTTTAATTAAATTAATTCTTGCAAATAGGTTTAGGACTTAATTAAGATTTTCTTCCCGATTTGTATATATTTATATATTTGCCGTTGATAACTATCATCCTTATATTGTAAATTTACTGAAATAACAGACGGCCGTTAACCTGAAACCCAAAGTATTCTGGGCTAGCACGCTTTACCATCCAAAGCTTCATCATTGTCATTTAAAACCTTGTAAAATTGAGATTCTGTTAGCCTAGTATAGATAAAAAAATAATAATTTTGATATTTTGATTAGGAGAATGTATTCTACGTGTATATACAACTGTTACCCAGATTTACTTTACGGTAAGACGATTATGTAGCTATACCGGTACTCAAAGAAACAGCAGCATACAACGATTGTGTCGTATCATCTTACAGTATACAAAGAAAATCCTAGTATCAATGCAACTGTTATATAAGACCTATCCATTTGTTTTTCAACGCGATGTTTGATTTAAATTTCACTTTAGTTTTACATACTTGTCACTACCGTAAGACTAAGATTTACCATGGCCACGTAACGTAATTAAATGCTATACTACTAAATCGCTATTTAAAAATATCTCTCAGAAAACATCAATGTGATTATTGTTAAATGAAAAAACATAAATTTTCAAATGTTTAAAGCGATTCAATGAAATATCTTTTTAAACAAAGACTAGTTTTATGTCGGTTCTGCAATCTGGGATCCAATAAGCAGGCACAATTTTTCTTTTAATAAAACTATTAGAAACACAAAGGCGGTACGCGAGGTAAACTGATAGTATCTCTTTTTACCTTAGTAGTTAAAAAAATTAAACCTTCATTGCAGATAAGTTGTGTAATTTATGGAAAATAAACTGATTTATAGGTATATGATTTATCATACTTTAAAAGTACGTAGTATAAAAGGCAAAGGACCCTTGTTAAATTTCAACGTTGCAAATGTTGGAGTTTAATTGGTGATAGGGTTTTTTTTGAAACCGCTTTACGAACTACCATGTTCATATTATAAATCTGCCACCGTAACATTACTATATGTCAGTCGTCAAAATATAAAAGCTAGTTTTCTGGGCCAGCACGCTTCACCACTTATACCGCATTGTCACTTAGCATCAAGCGAAATTGAGGTCAAGTGTTGTAGATAAAAATAAAATATTTTAAAAAATATGTACGAAAATATTTGAAGCATTTTTAAAATCTTGTTACGTGATTTAAATAGATTTTCCTCTTTCAGTACTCCGATCTAGTAAATCCGACTCACAGCTAGCTTTTACTATTGGATAACCTTATGCCTTAGCTTTCCAGTTCGTTTATGCAACTGGAGTTATTGCAAATATAGAACTATATATATCTAGTATATATGGAAATGCTTGTCCTATATTTTAATACAACTGTAATGTAAGCAAATCCCAAATTACGAAATGGATACAATTGATGTTAAAAGAAAATTACTTTCTTATTACACATGTAACTTATATTTCTCTTAAGATAAAGATAGAAAATAATTGTTACGTATAGTACAAGAAAACTTACCTGTTTATATTATTAAATGACTTACTTTAAATGTCATCAATTAATCAGTTTTTTACTGTTTTATTTATAAGAATTAAATGAACAATGGCTAATCTTTATAAATATAAATTACATTGTAAGGTTCATTAAATTTTAAATAATTGCTGAAGCGTTAGTCTACAGAACGATGATGAAAAATTAATTGGCAATTAGGAAAGGCGTCTACAGCGGTCGAATACGAAGGATTAATATTTTTGGCTAAAACAAGTTAAGCTATCGTGTATTTGTTTTACTAAAGAAAACTTAAAAAGCAATAGAACTAGAAAAAACTTAAAACCTTCACCTTATACACAAACGTAACGGCTTCGGTACCATAAACACTATGCAAAGCCATTTCTATTAGAGCTTATTATTGTTAAAGCTTTTGGAAACAATCCAAAACGATTTTTCTTTTACGTTTATGTTTGATGGTTATTAATCAATTAGCAATGTTTAGAAACTGTCTGTTCCGTTAAACTTATATTTTATATGAATTAAACAGAAACCAAATTTACCTGTTATTATTGCATACTTCGCACAAATAAATATTTCACCTCATTTATTGTCAATCATTTGTTTTGTACTAAACATTAAGTTATTATCAAAATGTCAAAGTGTCAACATCAGGCTATCGATACTCTAATTATTTGGCATAGCTTCGTTAACCTCACAGCTGTCAATAACATTAAAGCGACAAATTTGTCTCTTAATGAAGCTTTAAGAAACAATTTCCATCAAAAACAAAATTAGATGTAGAAATTACTTGAACGAAGTCAGCAGTCATCCCTTAGCTTATTTTTCCAATATTGCATATTATTTCTTATTACTAACATATATTCTTTTTTCTTTATGTTTATGAAAACTGGGAACGGTTTTAAATATTGTGATAATAGTTCGTGTCTTAAACAGAACTTATATTTGATTAACTTTGTCCGTACTTCAAAACTGAAGTTTTAATTAAATTTCTAACTTCGGATTCATCCATTTTCGAATCAATTAGTTCATAACCCGAAGTTCGACTAATTTAGGTTTTATTTAACCATTTGTTTAATCTGTACATTAACTTTTAAATGTTATAAGTTTTATGTGCAACAAATATCTAAGAAAAAACATGTACATATATCCAAAACATAAAATACTGAATGTATTTAAAATGATACAAATATTGAGATATTAATAATAACCACGAGAAAATTGTTACTTTTTTTCCAAGAGACGAGTAGAAAATCACCAGTGAGTAATACGCCCGCTCATAACAATGTGATGCTAATTAGGATGATATACACTGCACCAGACTAAGCTCATCGCCTTGGGACATTAGATATTAAGTCTCGTTACCCCAGTTTTTTCATTACTTACAGCCCTTTGAAATGGATCATATTAATATTCCCATAGTACTCTTTGACGGCAGATACCCGTACATGCTGTGGTAACCTACACGGTCTCTAGGAAAGGAGACCTACCGCGAGTGAACACATAGATTTACTATATTTTTTACATAAAGATATAAATAATACTGTTAAAAATTCTTTAAATCATACGAAACAAACTACACTGAATAAACCTGGTTATAAATATCGGAGATACCGTCTCTGTTACCAGAAACAATCTAGGTAGGTACCACTGCAGTACTCATATTCGCCGCTGGATATCAGTGTGCACATATAACTGAGTGTTCCGGTTTGAAAAGCGTTTTAATCAATGAAATTCTAGTATACCAGCATTTCTTAAGCCTCAAAGCGAGTAGCAGAATGTTGAGAGAAAATCCATTCAGGCGCCTTATACATATGCGCATCCAGTTCGTCTCGCGTCTTCATTGTATATAAAAAGACTTTACATAAAACAAACATAAATTTAATAACGTAACTGCAATTTGAGAAAGTTGAAATGAAATTATAATTTGTTAACAGTTTCAAGCGTAATTTACAACTTCACTCGGCTGACTTTTATGGATTAGGTTATTTTAACTTATGTGTACAGTTTCGTTGCCATTTTGATGCATAAATGAGGCAATCACTTTTATAATTGACTGACTGACTGAATTGTTGGTTTGTATTTAAAATCATCATCTTTGAAATACTCTTAAAAAAAGTTCGTTAAGTTACAGAATAATAACGACACTAAACTTTTTCTAATAAACGTTTAATTATTAGAAAAAGTTTAGTGTCGTTGTAACCTTAATACTCTGTAAAGTTAATATTATACCACAATATGAATATACGTGAAGTTTTACTTTGTGAAAACGTTCGTAGTTTTGGTAAAAGTTTATTAAAGGGGTGAACGTGCATAGTACCAATTCGCAATGTCTTGTAGTGAATACAAAACATAAATTCTTTGAAAAGCCGCATTCAATTAGGTTATTACATTCATACAACAACTTTACAAGTCTTTGAATTTTGTTTAATTTAAACAGCCGTACAACGGTTTCACAAACTCTTTTTATAACAATTTTATGTGCTGTGTTAAAGTTATCACATAAGCAACGGCCTTATGAGAGTAAAATAACCTTGCAGGAATCTATATCACTTAAATTTATGTTAAATCTCATTTACAATATCACCCGTCTTTTCCTAGTTGATGAGTTTTAACCCGCCGGCAATTTCCCAAGTAGGTAATTTAGTTCCTTCAATAATGTCACCGGCGATGCCCTTTGGCGGTCTACACCGGTGATTACTTTCAGGGCTCCATTGCGGACACATTTTGATTGCCTCGCACGTCATTTTCATTTTGTTAGCGCTTAACGACTAATACTTTATCTAATTCCACTATTCGTGAGCAAAAATGATTAAACACTGGATATATGCAGAAGTTTTAATTTTCTCTCTCGTCGAACACATATTAAATAGAAACAAACATGCAGAATACTTATGCAAGCGGCCGAAACAAGCATTCTGCAAAAAATGTGCAAACATTACTTAATTTTATCTAAAATTATAAAGTGAATACAATCTTGAATTTCAAGGCGATAAACACAAAGCAATGTTATGTAAACATCCTAACTATATGGAAGCATGAGCAAGCGTTTCGCTTAACACGAAGCACCATCCTGCATGTTTCTTCAGATTTTCGTGAGCTTTTAAAAACCTTGAAAGCGATGTATTTGATAGGAAAAACTTAAGATCGATTTTTTTGTTAATAAAAAAATTTAAACATTCTTTTAACTAACTATTTGTGATTATTCAGCTTAATCAACGAAGCGTATTTCTCAAGACCCAGTCCCGGCGCTCAGTGGAATCAAGTAATGCAATTGAAGAAGTTAACTAGAAAATTAGATTCGCAACAAGGTTTTCATAAAATTTTTCAACTCAATAGCTTTGACTTATATGAATAGATAGTTGGTAATATTTTTGTCAAATGAGATATTTTTTGTTTAATTTTTTTTTACAAGTTTATTCAAAAGAGTTAGTATCCTGTTGCTGTTCGTTAGTAATTGCTTAGGCATAGTTATATATACACATCTGCATGGTCTTGCTTTGTGTTATAAATTTCAATTAAAACGTTAATAATAAATAGAATAGTCGGGTAACCTGAAACAAATATGCAAATAACAATAAATAGGCAATAATATTTGCTTCTTTAGTCTCGAAAGTAAAAGAAGTTTCACATGTATCTGCCTATGTAAAGCAAATAAATAAATTATTATTATATACTGAATAACTCGCCACTGGTTAAGGTTAAACAAAAACTTGCAGGATGTTCTAGCAAGGAATGAAACTTTAAAACGGAGTAATTTAGAGCGATGCAAGAAACGAATTACGGAAAGCAGACCTTCGTCTACTTGACGGACACTTGTGAAGACGAATGGTCATATATAATGCCTTGACGGAATAAGACGCGATAGAAGTGAGCTTTTTACTGAGAATTCATTTCCTATTGATAGTGGTATGTTCTACTGCTGAACTAAATATTATATTATTGCTTTATCATAATCACAACAAAATAGTGAGGTAACGTGACATGCTATTTTGTACTTTAAATCAGTAAAAGCAATACAGTGTTGTGCAAGTCTATCTCGTTTCCTCGCTTTAAAATCGAAGTCTCTGGCGGTACATGTAAGTCCTAGGCAACAGATGGACCAGAAAATTCTGCAGTGGAGACCATAAACTGACAAGTGTGGGGCAAGCAAGCTGTCACGTAGACCAACAACCTGATGAAGATCACAAGACGTTGTTGGTTGCATGTGGCATAGCACTGGTCACGCAGAAAATCGATTGGGTATACTCATACATAACAGTGGACGACGGCAAGCCCAAATGACGATTATGAAATTAAAGTATGTTGAATGAATTCAGGTCGTCAACAAGTTGTACGAAATATTCTATTTCAGGGCTATTTGCATTTCAATCAGCATATGTATACGCGTCCAGTGTGCCCCAAAACTGACAGCCGGATTTCACAATAGATATTTGAATACTTGCAAGGGAATAACTTCATACTTTTTTTTTTTGCAAATCGCTGTATTTTTGAATGCCATATTTTTACATGTAGTACAGAAGCATTTCTATTTTTATCCATGATAACCAACTATGATGATCTTATGATTCAACGTTCGTTAACTTTATTTTAAGGGATACTTTGATTACAAAATTAATCAGAACATACCTGTTTTTAATACGCAATATAAGTTAAATTGACGAGTACAGAAAATTAATTACGTGAGAGTGTATCCTACTGTACTAATCTTGGTGCTAACTCATAATATAGTTATTAGTGTAATTAATGTAATAACTAAAATCAAGCCCAAACTTTGAACAGTAATTTTTAAACATATGAGGGCACCAAGAATACATTTTACCTTCAAACTTATACCCAATTTTCACCATTAATTGCTGCATAAAACTCAAAAAATTTCTAAAATCTCCGTTCCAAAATGATTATCCGAAACATCAATTCACTAAATGTTTGTAATCACAATTATTTTCCTCAATATCTAACATGATATACAAACTATGTAAAAAAATACTTATAGCGTTGAGCTTGATTTCCAATTTATAGATAAAATACCTTTAATTGAGTCAGCGTTGCGTAAACGATTAGAAGTGGTCGTTAGATTATAGCTGGCTCGCAAACCGACCGTCGTCCACTTCAGCACGCCCGTCACAAGGAGGGTACTTGTCCTGTCGTCATTATACGTCACTGCTTCGAATTAACAGCATTATAGATATAAATAAGCAACGCTGAAATACTTATTAAAAATATAAGAATACTTCTGAACAAATAGTTATTTGTATGCGACAAAATAGAGATGACATTACAATCATTTGCCGGCATGTGATACGCCGGCTACGCTAAGCAGCACATTGTACTCGTACCTAGAAACATAAAATGTTGTCTCGTAACTGTTGTTGTTAATGTTAGGGGGATCCTGCAAAACATACCGCGAACCCCAAGACGCTTTTAGTCGCCTGTTATTACAGATAGGATTTACTTTAATCCTATTCTTACTACATGTACATACTGACATTACATAGTAACATCAACGACAGAGATGCTAGCAAATTGCTTTATAGCATCGTAAGTTATATGTGTATATACACATAGTGTGTATGTGCAAATTTTCCGTTTGTGTCTATAAAATGTATAACTTTCCATACCACTTTGTATTTATAGATGAATTAGCTACCGAACACAGTAAGCCGGTCATCCAATTCCCTTTGGGAATCCCACTGCTACATTCCCACTTATCCGCCCGACCCGACGCGTCACCTGTATCCATATCAAAAAGTAGGAGTCACTGTATTGGTTATTGAATATTAATAAAACTTCTACTTTCGTATTGCTCTTCGTTATTTGCTGCTAAAAATCCTCGGGGAGCTAACCTAATATGATCCAATAATATATTAATTTTATCATTCGCAAATGTGATAGTTTCTTTATTAATAAATAGGGTCAGTGCTGATAACGAAATTATGGATATTATGTAACAAGATATAACGAGTGTCCTATACCGTTATTCGAATAATATTAAACAAAAAGCGAACTTACAGACACACAAAATTTTATCACAGTACATATGTTATGTACGTATGATTAAAGTTGTATGTGTTATGTATATACATACCGCTTCCGGCAACATGCGGCAAGACCCATTATGTGAAAAGCTTTTAACTTGATTATTGTTATTAACCCCTGACCTAAAATGAAAGTAGTTACAAACACGTCCATATCTGCATGTTTTTGTTTATGACAAAATGTTTAAACAGTTGTACCACCGATCAGTGTTTTTCTTAAGATTATTCACACGCTAACTTAATTAAATAAAAAATCAACTCGGTCACTTGAAGATTGCAATTGTTTAGTTTCTTTTGATAATTATTTGTAATTAGATTACAAGCGTCAAATATTAAAATCAACATTAATAATAGTTGAAATAATATTTTTCTTACTCATAACTGATTCCTCGAGTTATGTTGTTAGTATAATCAATCAATTAGAAGGCGCCGGTTTGCGCATCAGCGATTGATTTACTGGAGAAATTAATTTGTTGTTTATACCTATTTCTAAGTATTATTCTTGCATTATATTAACAGTGGTTGAAATAAGCAAACTATTTTGTAACATTATACTTATTATAAAAGATTTATAATGTTAATTTAATAATACTCTGACTACTATCTATTTTCAGTCATCCTCCATGAATCGGTTTCCTAGCGTATTTTAGGAACCATTTGATAGCATTTATATAAGCATAAGTTTCAATAATTTGTTTTATTTTCAGAGCCACGTGCCCTTCTTCCCTTTTCCACACATGGGAGACGCTGTTGCAAGAAGTAGAAGCCGACGTGATAGGCAATACTAATGCCGCCACATCTTTGGAGCGACTGGTATCAACGCCTCTTATGGACAGAACCTACCATATGAAAATACAGGCGAGGAAACTTTTCACACAACGCGAAGGCTGTGAAGTTATATTAGCGAAGGCTGATGAACAACTTACTAAAGTAAGTGAAAAACATTTTGGATTGTTATAAAAAACAAATTGAATTGCTTTGTAAATATTAATTTTAATAATGAGAAGTAATACTTTCTTTTTATCGCAAAAAAGTCAAGTTGCTTGAGCAAAAAAGTATAACAAATGCGATTCCTTTTTTACACTCGAACCAAGTACATGACCATATTTTACTGCTACTTTGTTAACAATATATCTTTATTAAGTTTTTATTAAGTACTTTGACAATATGCAATAACAGTACTCCTTTATGATTTTATATATAAGTTACCAGATTATACCCTCAAAAAAGGTTAAGACGTATTTAAGCCAATTATCAGAAAGAGCCTATTTATTTTACTTGAAAACGTTTTCTATAAAAATGTAAAGATTTATTTTACTTTGACGAAACAAATACCTTTAGTAGGATTATGTAGCAATTTTTATTTTGTAAAAAAGAAAACGCTCGGGATTATTTCGGTCATTTAACATTTATTTAAGACGAAGGGCTTCGTAAAGCGACGAGATTTTTAATAGAACCAATATTAATAAATACACAAATATTTCGCATTCGTGTTATGTACACCATATCTACGTGGTGTAGATAATTTTTTTATACAATTATTATTCATTGTCAATCGTAAATATCAATAACGGCTAGTCCATGGAATAGTATTGATTAAGCTCTTGTATCTGCTGCTATTCCAAAAAATACAAGTATTATATCATTCTGATTTAAAGAGTGTATGGTAAAATTAGGGGTATTAGTGATGTAACAAAACTTTGGAATCATAATCTTTGTCATTATATATCTATAAACCAGCCTGACTAAAAACATTTCTGAATTAGAGAAAACTGTACAGGCAAGATACTATTTTTATCCACTTTACTTATTTTAATTTTAAAAATTGTTTACTCATGTAAAAATGAAAACATAAACAATGTTTTAACAAGCGGTAAATCGTGTAGCAAACAAGTAACAATTATAAAGATAGATTTATCTCTTCCGCAGCTGTTATTCCGTCCACTAAGTCAAAGCTTTACGGTTAAGTTTAAAGCTTGACAAATATCTTATTTTTATTTATACATAAGGAAATTTTACTTATCTGTATTACTTACATATCGTATCAAAATAATCTACTTTAATGTAAAGAGTAAACTTTACCGGCAATGCTTTAAATTTAACTTTTCAGTTGTAATACAGTGTATAAACAAAATGTTAACTATTTAAAGTATCTCTGTCAAGTACAATCTTTAAGATATAAGCGACAGAACTAAAAACATGAACACACTAAAATTTCTGAGACCTAAACATGCTTCTCAATTTTGTAATCGATGCCTTTGGTGTCGGTTTGGTGAAAATGTTGGCAGATATGTTCTTATCTATTCGCCATAAGATAAGGCAAATTTGCGACCTCCCTAAACTATACACAATAATATAAAAAAATAAATTCGGCAACAACAAACAAAACATACACTATGTACAAACAGTAACTATATGAAAGTTTTGTTGAAAAAAAAATCCCGTTTTCGTTTATTGGATATTTATTATGTGGGAGAATAAAACAGTAATTATAATTGGAATGAAACAGTCCCAATAAAATAAACACGTGAATTATTTCCGCTTAACAAATATATTCTGAAACCCTATGTTTTTACTGTGTAGTAATACGTTAAAACGTAACATCATTAAAATGTAATTTAAATTGCAGAAATATTAAGTTATCGTTAACAAATTTTACATCGTGCACGATCAAATTTTTATCCGGACCTTTTTAATGAAAAATATGATACACTTTTTATCAAATTATCCACGATTCTTTAACAAGGGATATAAACACTTCTATTATACGTAAGTAACTTTATCTTACAGGTTTGTCTTTTTTTTTTCTTATTTAAACAAGACGATATCCTCGTAGGAAGTATGGCTGCCCAAGACAGTGAGGCGTTGGTTAACATCTTTACTATGGAACTGAGTATTATTCTTAATACCTTAAAAGTTAGATGTTTCATCTCGTTACTTCAGTCATTATACTAAGGAAATTTTGCATCAAACCAAAACAAAACTATTTGCCAGCAGAAACTGGCGCTGCATTGGTAATAAAGTATTTTAAGGCAACGTTTTAGTTTCACCTTTTGTTTTAAGTTACCAATGGTATCATAGGATATCATTACTATAAATGTTTAAACCAACAATTTCACTTTACCTCACGAATGTTCTGTGAACTTCCGGATGACGTAATCCTGTAACAAAGTTGGTTAAATTCCATTAAACTAAACAGAATTAGTTAATCTTGTAACTTTGTTTGCTTAAGAAATTTCTTAAAATTCAATTGCAAATATAAAAGATTTATTACATTTCAGTTAATATTTATAGAAATGATTTCGTTTGACAAATATTTCAAAAGTATAAATACTTCTATTTTATACATTAAACATTTTATGAGAAATCATTACTGTCGATTAAAACAGATTAAAACCTAAAAAAATTATGCTTTTGCCTTACGTTTGTGTAAGGTGGTATTTATTCAGTTTCTTTACTTAGATTCCGGTATTATAATTTACTTGGCGCAATCTTTGCAAATACAATCTTTAAGTAAGGTAAACTAAGTGGTACGCAACCTTTGTTGCCTTACCGTCTTAATTAGCTTTGTCAGTAATTTTATTTCAAGACATAGTCAAGCAGTTTACCATCCTCTTGAAAGATACTTCAGAAACACCGTCGGTGCAAATAATTATAAACTGAATAAAGTATAGTGTATTTATATCTCTTATTTGAACATTTTAGATTATATTACGCGAATCATGATTCGGAATAAAGTTCAGTTTTCGTAGGTAAAAAATTACGCTTTTCTTGAACAGGTTTCACAAGGATAAACTGTTACTATGTCACGTTTAACATAAGCACCAAGTATATAACGCCGTTGAATTTTTCTTTCAACCCCAGTCGGAACGGTATGTAGTAGCTCGGTAAATGTTACTGGATTATCTAGTTCTATAATTTTTAACATAGCGTTCGGATAAGGAAAACAGAAAACCAGTATTTTTTTAGAACAACTTTCGTGGACATGAGACATTCTCCAACCAGCACTTGGTCGATAAATGGCATTGACTCTCTCCTCCTAAAAGAACATCGAGAGTCCCTCTAGTGGGAACAATAAGAAAGAAAATATTTATTTGCAAGATTACCAATAATTTTTCAAGACTATGTACAACTTTAATTTGGACTGCAACAATAACTACGTCTCCAAGTTATAAAAAAGTAGCATCTTGCAATTTGCTCAAGATATAAACGTGCATACATAACTCCGTTTTCTCATAAAAGAGCAATGTAAGAATTATAAAATAAAGAGTTAATTCTTGATATTAAAATCATTATTTGTTGTCTAGTTTCTCGAGGCAATAAATTTTAATCAAATTCTCAAATGCCACGTTCAAATTACATTAGTGGTGGTAGGACTCTGTTGCCGGAGACCGTCTAGGTAGGTATCAACGCAGCTCTTATTTCAGTAGTGTGCAAACTGTGTTCCGGTTTGAAGGGCGCTGTAAGCTAATCAAAATACTGGAATAACGAGACTTAATACCTTATGTCTCAAGGCGACGAGCGCAATGTGGTGCAGTGTATACCATTTTTACTAGTACCACGTTCTTATCAGCAAGCGCATCACTTACCAACAGGTGAACGCCTCGATCTTCGCTTCGTAGAATAAATAAAAACATACAACAATTTCAACGAATTTCTTCGTCAAGATTCATAATGAAATTCAAATACCTTCAAACAGCTATACAAAATATCTTTTAATCTTCTTTCGTGTTTGAAATTTTATTAGCGACGGCCGAATGTTTTGTAATGAATTTGATATTAATCCAGATTGAGCAAGGATTTTTGGATGTAAATTTTGTATTGTTTAACAAATTTAACTTTTTGAATAATTTTACCAAATTTATATTTATTTATAAAACATATCATCAAAATGAGCGTCCTGTTAAACTAAGTTTCCAACAACTTTGTAACACAGCCTAAACTGGCTCGGTATCGGGGTCACATGTGGTGGATTTTCGATGGTTGTAGGGTTGTTAAAACCCCCATGGCTAGCTAATACCTTCGTATTTTATATTTGCTGATGGAACAGTTATTTTACTGTTTCAACCGTTAACGTATGATACCCAGAATATTTATAGAAAAAAATGTATAATAATTTTATCATTATCCTGGACCGCCGAGGTCTGCACTACTAAGTAACTATCAAAATCTTAAAAACTGTGATGGACAGAAACTCTTTTTCAGCAGAAACTTATTTTGTCTTCTATTTCATTTAATATAAATATAAATTTTCAGTTTTTTAATTTTGCCATTTTAATCTTAAGAAATCGATTTTTTTACGACTAAATTTTGCACTTTTAAGCGCAAAAAACTGAAATGTTAAATGAATTAATTATCAATTACATTAAACTGACCAAAATTTTGAATACACGTAATTCTCTTTTTATACGAAAAAAAATAGTGTAAAAAGTTAATTACATGGAAACGAGTTAAATTTTTTTGTTACAATTCACTTAAGAATTCATTTTGTGCTTAAAATATTTAATACATTATATATATTTATTAAAGATTTATGATCTAAAATTTTAATTTTAGTGTCCAAACTGCGCGCTATAAATCGTTTCAAAACAAGACAATACCTATAAAAAATGTTCAATGTTTATTTCAGATTTTTTCTGTAAATATCTGAAATAAACATTCTCTGACATTTTCATTTTCTGACATTCATCGAGTTTATCCCTCTTATTAAATAACAAAAATAATTATGTATTTTTTAACAATGTAGCGATACCATTAAAATGAATAGAAACAATGAACGCATTCGAAACAAAGCCTCTGCTATATAAACAATTATCAATGCATTCGAACGAAGTCTATTCATCTGCTACTGTACGAATTTACAAGTATTTTTAAAAATATAACATACGATTCACTTATAAAAAAATCCGCATTTTTATCGCTGTATTTTTATACAGTTTCCAGTTTAATTTTTTAGTACCCCGCATGCTTTTTAAAATAATAAATTTGTGAGTTTCACATTACGTTCCCTCAAAGTAACGTTATCAGATACTAATAAGGAGTTGTATTAGTTCTTAATTGAAATGTATTGTTACTATTTCCTTTTTATTATAGATATTATATAAAAAATTAATAAACAATATACGAAATCAGAAATCTCAAAAACTTTTGATCGATCTAAAAAAAAATTATCTATGGTTTTTTTTAAAAAATAAGTAGTATTTTAGTGCTACATATGTCTAACATCTAAACAATTCAACTAAATATTGAAATACCACAATCTATTTTCGGATATGTATTTAAATAGACGAATTAAATATTTATTACAATGAATACGTCTACAGGATTCAGCTTATTTACATAAACGGTAAATAATTGATCAAAGATTATTTATAAATTTTAAACATTAAGGTGTGTGAGAATATGATACAGTTCTTTTAAGTTCAAATACGAAACGACATATGTTTAACAAATTTTCTATTAATGTTAACTACATACAAAATTGTTTTATTTGTAACTGAAATAAGCGTCAATTTGAAAAATAATTCTTATTTATCACGGAACATTAACTTCGCTACCCTGCCGCTGTAAAGCTCGATAAATTATTTGGCATCTCAGTGTGTGGCAAAGTTAGGTTAGGCTTTCAAATAGTAATGAGCGGCGAAGAATCGACCTGAATGAACAGATGGAGCTATAAAAACTATTTTATTACCTCCGTAGACTATTTAAGAGGCCATCTTTTTGTTACAAAAGCATTTCATTTAATCAATTCCTTTGAGTAACAGTATATTCTTAATTTTGCTAGGTCTCTCTTTGTTTCCTAACGTTTATTGTTATTGACGATCAAAATGTTACTTCTACGTCGCAGACGCTGATTACGATCCATCGTTAATTTTTCCCAAAAACATTATTCTATGTAGCAATGTGTTAATTTATTAACTTAACATATAACTGATTACATTATGAGAGAGAACAAAAGTGTCTTAATCGTAAATAGTTTTAAAATATTCTTATCAACTAAAAAATAAGAAAAGTTAAAGATTACTAACCACTTAACTAAATTATAAACAGAAGATATCGATTTATGAACAATATAGTAATACTTTGTGTTAATCTGTCACAGATTCAGGTAAATTAGATTCTTTCTTTCTTTTATTTTGCGGATTTTTAATATTAATATTAGTAAGAAGACAATGAGGTTTATTTATAAAGAGACAACATATTTTCTTCCAAAAAGATTTATAGATAAAGTTAAGAACGATATCGACATTTTCATCCGATTACATTCGAATTACATTAAAGTCTAAAGACGACTTATATTGTTAATAAAGTTTGTGGAAGTATTAAAGTTAACGAAATTCTTTATTGTCTTTTCGTTGTGTTCAACTTTCTTTTAATTTTTGGATAAATCTTTGCTTTTCTTTTATTTTTATTGGCTTGTTTGTCTGTATATTAATTTGTTGTCTAGCAATGAGAACCTTACTCTTATCTTTTATATAATACGAAAATATTGATGAATGAACGTCTATAACCCGTAGATGTTATAATCAACGTCTCCTGTAGTAAATTGAAATTCATTTATAACATATGATAACTCACTACAATATAGACATTGCCTGGTACTTAATTTTACAACCAAATAATTACTTATTAAACAAAGGTGATATATTTAAGTGTGGGTATATATTATACGGTACCGTTTTATTTATTTTTATTGGTTATTCACATACACCGTACATGTTATTTTATTTTAATGTGTTGCTTACCTAATGTCTAACAACACCATAAATTGCTTAGTAAAAATGATCTTTGGTATTTGTAGAGTATTTTTAATTCTTCCTTTGCTTAGTCCAAAAAAACAGTCTCAAAACAAATCATACAATTATTTCTTAATGAAACAAATTCTTAAAAATACTTCTATTCTATTTAGAAAGTAATTGATGTGAAATACTTGAAATGAAAAGTTAAATACCACGGCTGGATTTATTTTGAATCTCAAAAATTTTTGAATGACTGACTAAATATTCCAACAGCCATTGCTTTCGCTTATTCAGTTCGTAGCACTGCTGAGAGTATATTTAACTACGTACATATGCAAAAAGCAAACAATTTGTTGTTCAATTCAGTAAATAGTAAATTTATTAATCCTCTAAAGATTTATTATTTAATATAAACGGCGAGTCATAATATTTACAAACGAAATTACAATTCCTCTTCTAAAGTAATATTAAAATTTCGTTCTGATAAGTATTACAAAAACAATAGGTTTAAAAAAATTGTGTAAAAACAAAAGAAAAAAACAAATATTCTTAACTCATTTTGTCGATATTAAATTAAATTAAGATTTGAGTAATAAATTCAAAAAATATTCCTCTTGATCAATCGAAACGGGGTAAAACAAATCTAAAATATATAATGAACTTATTGATGGAAATGTTAAAACTGTAAATGTGTAAAAAAACATTTTACTAATGATTTAAAATAGCCGAATTTGTTAAAACACATCATGTAAACTTTCTTTAAAAGTAGTTAAATTTTAAATACTTTAAATATTCGCTTTACATGAAAGTTAGCTGTTAGCTTGCAATTAAATTTGTCAAGTGAGTGGTTAGCAAATAATTAAGTTTTTTGAACTTTGTGGATGACATTTTGTGATAAAACATATTTTTATAATTAAATTTTTGTAATATCATAGCTAAAATATAACAGTCAGTTAAAATTGTTTACAGGTAAATTATTTATGCTTTTATAACTTCTTAATATAAAGAACATACATCCGGTTATGTAATGGAATTCAATTCGGATTTTCGTTACTCTTGTAATTTTACTAGCTACGAACCATCGAACCACAACACAATTTACTTTTTAGTAGAAAAAAAAGGATCTGCGGTGGTAAATATCTTGACTATTAACCATTACACAATTCACTAACAATTGTATAATAAAATTAAAAATTGTTTAACAGAATATTATTTCCAATGTAAATAAGTTAGGAGGGTTCTTCTATTGTAAAGGTACATGAATTATGAATGAGTTCTGACTTCGAAATTTGTCGCTTTGCTTTGATTATATCTTTAGTAATTTGGATATTCAGAACGAAATTGAAGGTGAAACTAACTTATTAAAGATTTAGATTGTTTTAGTGATAATTAAATTAAAATTGATATTTGCATCAAAAGATCTATTCGAAACATTTGAACTCAAATTATAACAAATTTTAAACAGTTTTTTGTTGTAACTTTAGAAGGCACAAAAGTATTTTTAATATTTCAGTATGATAATGTATATTTTTAATTCATTATAATATAACGTGTAGATAAACCTATACGTTCTGATTTCTGCATGTAGATATGTAATCGAGTTGAATATGAATAAATAATTTATAAATTATAATGCAATATAACGAAATACTATTAAATAGCTATTAAAAGCCATAAAACTTTTTAACAGCGCTATTTGTCGTTTTACGGCCGCTCGATGCTCGTTTGTGGCATTAAAATACTGTTAAACATCGATATCACTTACAATGTTAAAGATATAAGAAGCATTTTATCGAATTCATTATTATTTTCATCATAAACTTGCACTTTTATAATATTAAAAAATGTTATCACTTATGTCTTATTGGATTGTTATTAACTTTTATTATTTATATCAGTCGGACTATTAGGAAATGGTAGATAAACATGTGTTTATCTACTAATTCCTAATGTTAATATTAATAATGTAAATCATATGCTTTCAATAACGAAATTTAATAATGTCAATCAAAACTAATCGCCTGATTTATAAGTTCAACTTATTTAATTATTATACAAGTATTAGAACAGTTTAAATCATGTACTATAACCGGTATAATCTATAAGATGGCCAGGACCGAATAAGGGTTTTCCTTTGTAAGAAGAGGGATAAATGGAGATCTTTGAAAGGAGTATTTGGTTCGGAAAGTTTATAACTAAAATACTGGTTTATTTGGTCATGTTAATAACTTTCTACTACTACTGAAACACACGCTGTTTATTCAAATATTAGGGTACTTTAAAAGTTCACTTGGTGTTTTTAAAAATACAGTAAATAATTTTAAAACGTCAATAAAGCTGATGACATAAAATTCCATAAAGACGACGCTTATGAAAATACAAACAAATATATAAAATATAAAGAAAAACACTTCAAAAGCGGGATGGGAATGTAACTCGAAAAAAAAACTACCAACTAACCTTGCTTCATCCCGCAGCGAGGTTTTTAATTAACTTTTGTTCTCTTATTTCATTAATAATTAACGTACCCCACCGTCATAATTAGTGATTTTTTGTGTGAGATTATGTCGATTTAACTTTGAGGAAATTTACATAGTAATATTTCTCAATGAAAACACATTGAATCATATAACACTTAGGTATTACAGTGGTATAAAACTCTGTTTTTACACCTAAAACTTATTTATTAAAGAAGAACTTATGTAAAGCCTATATAAGTTACAAAGGAGTTAGGAAAACTTAAGAATAATTAAGATAATTAACAATACAATTTTTATATTTGTAATAAAACGTCCTTTAATTATTACTTATGGCAATAACAATTATCTGAAGCCGTATTATTTATTTGAAAACATATTTGAACACAATACAACTGTTTGTTAGATAAATAATCATAGAGCACAATGGAATAAAATCGGATTGCAAGTATCAGGTGAACACAATCAGAAGACCGGCATTCAAGTTACACGAAATCATTCTGTAGAATCATTAAAGCTGCTTTAATGATAATACAATAGCTATAATATTACACTACAGCCTAATACTTCAATCTTCAATATAATTAATATAGATATGTGTATATTAGTTATCTTGTGGGAAGACGCGCTGGAAAACATCGCACCTTGCGGATCGGACCTTATGCACAGAATAGATAGTCTGAAATCCGTTCTCCATAAGCAATGGAAACCAACAGATCAAGCTTACTCACTTCCCGCGATTAACCTTTTTCTTGATCTATACCAATATTTAGATGCAGATAATAAGGAGAGAGAATGGAGTAGTAAGCCCGTATTCGGTAGCGATACTTCTACTTTCTTCTTGTTAGAATCAATTCGGACTTCCTAGTTTGAACTTAATATGATGATATTTATGTTTTATATATTTTATGTCCGTGTAATCTGGCAGTCAATTATTCATTTAATTTAATCAATTTTTTAACTCAATACTCTACTGACTATTGAGTTAAACAATAAAACGGTTTTACTACACCATTCGATCGATTATGACGGCACTTTAACTGCTATTTCATTTATTAATTATTCTTTGATATCGATCATGTTAAGTAGTTAGTGACAAATTAATATTAATTACAAAGTTAAATGACGGAGTGTAGTGAAGGGACCGGAGGGATTTCATTTGCGAGGGGGTCATCGGAGGGTCATTTAATTAATAAAGCGTATAGGATTAATGAAGGACATGTTACACACGTTAGGCCACAGTATTTGTAAATGATTCTGACACAACTTTATTACGACATTATAATTGTATATGATGTTTATTTAGAGAAAAAATAATTGAAACAAGCTTTTGCGCTCCGCGAAAATATAGCCTACATATTTACACTTATGAAACGCCTACTAAATTATTAGATCATAGTAACTATTATAATTCATGTTTAATATCCACTATAAAAAACTATCCGTCATTTTCAATACAATAATTTAAAGTATAATACGTTGACTTGCTCTGATTTTGGTAGGTATCGAAACCTAATTCAGTTTCAAATTAGTGTGTAAACTTTATAGAATTCCGGTTAGAAGGGGTCTGTCGTCTGTAGTTAATGCAATTTCTGGGGTTACAAGTGTGTTGTAACGTTGCGTATATCTAAAGACGATGACTACTATGCATATTGCCCTGTATAAACACTTAGTAAGCTCGTTAATTTGAACAAGAACGTCGCCCACTACCCAGCAAAGGTCCTGATCGTCTCGTTGCTTAATAAAAAAAACTACGAGGATTCATTGGTTGAAATATGCTAGTTGAAAATAATATATGTACAATATAATACGATGTCTCATTACAACAATGGAACAAATAATAAAAGACGATTCATCAAATTATCGCGATATTTCCTGAATACACTTTAGGTTACCATAATATATACAATCAATTATTTATTTAATAAAAATATTGATCCTGATGAGACTAAGCATGTGTGTGGTTAGTATAATATATTCAGTTTATTAAATTTGAATGTTTCAGAGTCGCCAAGATTACCGAGCGGCTTTCCTGAATTACTGCAACAACATGAACACGGTCGCGCTCGCCGCTTACTATGACTCTCACAACAACTACGTACAACAGCTGACGGCTACAAACGCGATGTTCGACCAGTACCATAAGTATATACTACCAACGATACTTCAGGCAAGTTGTTTCAGTAAAATTTTAAATTAATATAATATGTTCTGCCCTTTGGCGTCCAACCATTGAATTTTGACCAATTAAAACTATAACGATGACGATAATGTAATTGATTGCTTACATCATCATTTGATATGGTGAAACTAGGAAACATCGTCATACTAGTACGTTTATTATATCTCATGTTGTGTATAATTAAAATAAATTGACCATAAAAAAAGTTAATTTCATATACTGTAACGCCATCTCATGGCGAGTTACTACAAAACTCTGTACAAACGGGTTTCAGGGGAAAGTATGTATCACACTTATCAATGATTAAATTATTGGCCTTAATGTTTCGAAAGTTTGCGATATCAAAAAAAAACATTATTGTATTTTTTATATATTTATTGATGTTTACATAAAATAGGCAAAGTAACACCTTAAATCCTCAGCAATAAGCCAAAAAGGTTCTGCCAAAATATTTCTAACTGTTTTGAAGATTGTCCGGATCAGACAAACACGTAAATATTTTAAATGTTGTCTTTTTTGAATTAGTACTGAGTAATATTCATGTCATTTAGTACGAAGCTGTTTCCAAATTACAACCAGAAACCTCGATTTTACTTATTAACACTTTTAAGTTAACGTTTATTATAAACGGGTGGTTGATAAAGTATGCTAAATATAAATAAATAGAAAATTTTCACTTTGGATATTATATAAATAGACTATATTTTATAAATATGGTAATTATTATTAATTTTCATTCGAAGGAAAGATACGAAAATGAGCAAAATTTTGTTATTTAGAAATTATTTGATTTCTGACATACCTTCCTGATGACGATACTCTATGAAGTGTTGGAGTTCCAGAGATAAAATATAATGGAAGTTAATATCAGCAGTACATTAATTTAATACATAGAAAACATGTAAAACCTTTTTTTAATATAAGATAGAGAAAACCTACCTGTATAGGCGTCTTTCAGGCGTAACTAGAAACTTTGAAAACTGCTCTGCAAAATGTCGGAGGGAAAGTTTATTTGTTTTCAATTAAAAGTTCAGTAAAAATATAAAATCACAACTCTACCTGGTTATGCATTGTTGTGGCTATGTCTGGTCTAGTCCGGTGATCGGTAGATATTGTAATAGTCTGATGTATTGTTCGTAACACATTAATTGTCGTAAAATCGGAATCATGGGGACAACAAAAGCTCATGTCGAGGTCCAAATATTGTAAAAATTAAAGAAATGATCACATCATCATCATCGTTGGCTCTATAAATATTTCTTTATCTTTACTGACTATGGGCTAACTACTAGCCACAGTGCCTTAACATAATAGATCGTGCCGATTATCTAGACTACTCTAGCTCTCATAAGTTGTCTGGAGCCAAACACTCCTGAAAAAAACATACCAATCAAAATTGACGACACGAGGTCAAGTCCACACTCGAACCAAGGACGGTGTGAAGGTGTTATAAAACAAACGGTTTGCCATTACACCACGTAGGTAGTATATCATTGGTAATGTTTTTGGTAATATTTTCAACTCTCCACTAATTAATATCATCGATGGACCAAAAATATTCTCCATGTGTTTGTCCTTATCCAATGTAATCTCATATCTAAATATCAAAACGATTCGTGCATAAGTATCGCAGATTTGGCTTTTACAGCAGAGTTATATTTTTAGTTACTTAGATTCACTTGCCTATCTGTGACATGGAAATGTAAAACAGGGTTGGAATTCAATCTTAGTTAGGAAAGTTCAACGAGTTGGTGAACTACCGCAACCGCTGCGGCAACTTTTGCTTCTACTACCTTTTATATTATTAAAATCAAAACCGACATTTAGCTGAAGTCAAACATAAATAATATTTCTACAAGTTTTTTAAAATTTACCTTGAGTCTAATACATGTAACACCTTAACTATAATACATCATAATGTTAATTGATAATGATCAAATTACATGGAATATAATTTTCATTTTTGTTTATGTTAACAACATGAATCGATTATTGTTAAAGACATCATAGTCTAATGATAGCACAAAATATAAACGTATGTTATTTGTTATTATTGTATACTATTTAATAGTGTATCACTATCAGATAACACATTTCGTAGTTCATTATTAAGACTGCTATCAAAAAATTATACCATAAATATTCAAACCTGTAAATACTTAGTAAATCTATTAAATTATTTAATTTTTAAGTTGATGTGCAAATTCAACTTTATAAAATGCTTGATTAAATTAGAACACAAACATTTTTTTTATAAAATCTATGCAAAAGTTCGGAACAAACCGTAGTCATTTATTCACTCAAGTAGTTCTCCCTCTTGAGAAAGAAATTTCAGTACCAAATTTTCTTGTTTAAACAAAAATAGCTTACCAGTCGGATCAGTGAACATCAGCAACTCGTAAACTAATTAACGATGGCACATTTTTGTTCCAAATCGATTGCAATTAGGAAATTCTCATTATGAGTTCATATGAAAAATGGGTCACCAGGGCGAAATTTTTTATAGCGTTTCTTACACACCATAGTCCTAAAAGTAATATTACATAACATATTTAAAGTAACAATTGCTATAAATATAACATTGAATTAAAAATTAAAAATAAATAGTCTTTGTCCATCCAACGACAGACACGACGGTCGTGTCTACAATATAAAATACTTAATATGAAAAAATAAGTTATAATTTTTGTTGACTAATGGGGCTATGATTTCTATGTCCCCACATTTCAACACAAATGATGAAGCCCTCTTAATATTAGAAGAAATTAGAAAAATCTTCTTTTTATATGCTTTCATACTCTTGTAGACAGCAAAGATCATAAGTTAAATATAATTTTATGTATCTCTACGGTACCTAAGTTCTTAAAAAACCGAGGAGGTCATATTTTGAACATAAACGTGTCTACAGAATGTACGACATTAAAGTTAATGTAGATATCAAATAATTAAAATATTCAGAATCTGGCGAGAATCCTTTATACCGTACTCATTACTTTGACCACTTACAGTTTAAGAATAAATTTGAACCTGAAACATTAACCTTTTTAGTACACTGTGGCAAACCCTAATTTGACTAATTGTTACAACCCAAAGATGGGGATGGCGAGCGGGGACGCGTAAAATTACATTAGCATTTTTATCACACCACTTATGAAAGAATGTTATTCATATTGCTTTACTACATTTTAAAATTACATCGTTGTTATATTTACAGAATTTTTTATGTAAAATTTTGAAGACCTTTTTTTGTTTCAGGAACTTGAAGAAATACTGACTGATGTGACTACAGCTGTAAGCGAAGCTATTTATCAGAGTGGTGAAATTATTACAGATAAGGTATATACATTCTTTACAGACGTTTTTGGTTGAGGCCATAAGTTCATTAACAACAAACCTAGCATTACAAATAGATATTATTTCCGTTGAGGAGTTTATTATTACAAAATAAATAAAATACTAATTCTGATTGGTACAAACAAAATTAAAAAGTATGGAAATTGATGCAATTTCCAAAATTCGAACAACAATTTGCTAAATTGTAGAAAATGACATTTTGCGTTACATTACAAACAAAAAAAAAACGTAATTACTTCTACCGTTTCGGGGTTTCGTTACTCTTCTTTCATGGACAGGGGTAAATTGCCACATCACGTTAGCTTTTACCCCAACAGTGTAACAACCAACTCCGCCGCTACGAGTCACTGTGCGCTCAATCGCGTGCTGTGTCCAGTACCGCTGACCTGGCGCACCTCGCCCGGACCCTCATCAACACACAGCCTCCGATGCGACCACCAAGACATACCTTCAAGCCTCCCTACCCGCCGGAACCGGATGATCCGCCTATCGATGTACCTGCGGTAATAACACCAACCATTGAATACTATTAAACAGACATAACTTTTATAAGTGATTCACAAAATATTGTAGAAGAAATAATTTATTGCAATAAATTTTAATATATTTAAAACCATAATTATAATAATTTCTTATATATCCGCGAATGTCACACGTGTATTAAAACTCAATTTTACCGCGTTTCGCTTTTTCATTTGTATCGCGTTTATTTGTTTTATTATTTATTATACACCGGCTTGGGATCCCATTGCTAATAAAATTAAACCAAATCCCAAGCAAACCACTAGAAGACTTCAAGACACAGTGCACACATTCTGCGTAGATCGGACCACTAATAATAATTAAAAAGTTAAAGACTATGACTGCTGCAAAGCGGTCGAAACGTCGGGAATAAATAATAAAACAAATAAGCGCGATAAAATCCGTAAAATTGAGTTTTAATAAATGTTAAACCATAATTAATAAATTTAATGATAAAATACAAGTGATTATGAAATTTTTACACTTGTTTGATTGTTGTTAGGAGACAATGCCGCCCGTGCTTCGCGGAGAGATGTTGCTCGATCGTATGGACATACGCGAGGCGCGTCTCAACTATGAGCAGCTGAGGAAAGACGCACATGATCTAGAAATGCAAATTAAACAGTTACAGGTTAGTGAGCTTGACTAACCATATTCGTTCTGGCTTCAGAATTCACTCTGCAATTGTAAAAAGATCTTGCTTTCAAACATTACAATACGATAATGATACAAAATCAAACATATAGTAAGTAGTTTGCATCAAACTTTGTATGCGATTAATAAATCAAACTGAATATGTAAATAAGCATAAGAAATTTATATAAACAAAATGTTAAACTTAACCAAGTTTTATTAAAAAAAAACTTGGAAAATCAGGCATTAAATAAAAAAAACGGCCTAGATCGGTATCATAGTGTTGTAATTATGTTAAAATAATAACCACCGCCGTACTATAAGATTGTGTCTCTTACAGGACAGCTTGGATTCCTTAGCTCGCCTGCAAAGCCGTAGCCTGGAGAGTAATATGTACAGCAAAGTCAACGAGATCCAGGTAATATATGTAAATAACACCTACAAAGGTCAACTTAAGGTTTGCGGACCTTGCATAAATATTAACAGGGTCTTCCTTAGATGAAAGTTAGTTATAAGTTCTAATTTTTAATAAACCATTACATACATAAAGGATCACAAAGTATTATAAATAAAGTGAATTATTTATAGTAACGTAACAATTTATTACATGTATATTATTATATACAATAATTTTGTGTATTATGAGTAATTTCAAAACAAGCATTTCGAGTGTTATTATTTTTAATATATGGTTATAAATTCATTCTCATTTGCATAAACAGACACAGGCTATACTTAAGCTGTACCAAGACGTAAATCTTTGAAATGAATTCTTTATCCCATACGTTTCCATTGTGACACCGAAGGACGAGCACGTATACCTCTTTTATCTTCAGGAACTTAGTCGCCAAAACTAATTCATACCCTGAAGGCGGCCCTTTAAAAATATATGTCTCCATAAAAATAAATCTATGAAATACTTTTATAAAACTTTCGATACTATATCTAAATACCGAAGTTTATAACCCCAATCACAATTATGTTCATATAAACAAATAGCGAAAATTTAAATTATATAGTAAATAAAAAAGGAAATTTCTTTCGATAAGTAAACGAACGCCGGTTCTTCTCTTTCAACATTAATAAATATATATATATATATAGCTACTCTGAAATTTCTAGTATCTGAATAAATAATAGTAGTAAGGTAAATATTATCGCACTATTGTCGATAGTGTACTGCCGTACATATACTACGAGAAAACAATGTAAGAAAATGTAAACGAAAACCAAAGAACGCTTGAATCAATCAATATCGTTAACAAAACCTGTTATTGTTGATTACGTTTACTCACGCTAAAAGGCGAGGAAAGGAACCTATGAATACAAAGTGCTTTTTAAAATGAAAAACTTGTACTTTGTTTGTATACATAATAAAAGTATTTTTTTATTTCAACTAACATTTTATTCAAATTTAAAAATTGTGCTCATCATGAACCGTACTTATGTTTTGAAGAGAATATATTAATAACTTAAATAAAGTTACACGTGTATAATTAACTGTATATGAAAAACATAATACAATAAAGCTGCCGACGCATTAAAATGGGATAAGCTCGTATACATTGAATTAAAAAAGGCAGATTATGATAATGGCGAAGAATTTAATGTAAAATGTTTATTATTCAAAAAAGCAACAATAAATACGGTACTTTTAAAATTAAAATTAATTAACGTTAAACATAATCTTTGAAACTGATATTATAAATTCAATATGTATATGTGAAATAAGTATAAAATATTTTATTTTTATTTAAGCGCCATCTATCAAAATAAACTACAAGTAAATGATTAATGAAAAACTTATACTAGTGTCTGTAAAAGAACGACTTTTGTATAAATTATATATAGATGGCGTTGATCAGTTACATATATTTTCATTGACAAAAAAATTGTCTGTTATATATATACACAAAAAATATTTTATTTGTTATATAAACAAAATCCCTACACAAGTTCCAAATTCATGAAAATTAATGTTCAAAGATTAATACTACTGATATTATAAATAAGTTGCCCTGCTTCTAGACGTGTATCTTCCTACTATTATCAATACGATTATATAAATTGTTATAAGTACATATACTGTTTATACTCCTTAATTATAATAATAATAGTTAAAAATATTATTACTACTTATAATAAAATATAGCTGTATAAATTTTGTCCCCAGATTAAATAATAATGAATATTCGTGTGCTTTAAATATTGGTGAATATTTTTTTTTACTAAACATTATTTCAGAACTATATATCGATAAATGTTTTATACGTTTTCATTTAAAGCAAGAGATTATATATAAAATTTACTTCTTTGCTATTTCAGGACTTGCCTAACAGGCTTCGTCATAACGTCTTAGTCTATGCCGTAAACACAAACTCGTTAAAATAGCGGCCGCTTAAACTTCAAAGAGCCCATGAACTTTTTCAAGCTTCAAATATTTTTATTTATTAAATTTCGATGTAAACTTTGGCTTAAAAATTAAACTTAACATGTATAATCCTTTATGTCATTGGTACCGTTGTTCGTAAGTTATAAAGTTTTCTTGATGTGCAAAAGTAAAGATGTTTTTTTTTTTAGGATGATATCTCGCTGAAGAAATATGACTACCGAAGTATACAGCTGCACCTAGCCGCAGTAAGAGCTCAAGTAAGTAAATTGCACTTTTTGTATATTATGAACTTTACTAAAAACGTGTGAATTCGATCACCGTTTCTATTTCCTCATTCACAGAAGAAAAAACTTTTCATTTATAACAGTGAATAATATTAAGTTATAAAATGTAAACGATTGGATTGCCTCCGGGGCACAATAGTTCGCTCGGAACATGAAAGTCTTAAGTTCCATTATAGGTCCGCGAGTGGTGGAGTTTAATGGTAAGTTTTTTAAATTTCCTGGATAGCTACCACCTTCATAATGTGAATCTACCGCTATAACAGCATTGCAGAATTCCAGCTGTTACAAGGAGTATTCCGGACGAGCACGCTTTACCATCCTCGGTCTCATTGACACTTAACATAGTGTGATATTGATGTCATCCCAAACTAGTAAGTAGTAAAGGCAAAAAACGTTTAACATATTATGTGCTAGGTTTTTACGCATTTATCAGATAACACATAGTCACACTCAAGGTCGATGACGTAATTAAATTAGGTACTTAATTCAATAGATATAATTACTATTACATCATAGGACATATAATTACAACAAAACTAAACCTAAGTGTTGAATGTTTTTTTTTTTTTTTTTTTAGTTTTGGGATTTTTGTCCCGAAGGAGCATATCAATTACCTCTTATATCTTAAGACTATATCAACATTCTAAACTACAGACTAAATCACTTAAGAGCTAATATCATTCAGATTCCCCAAGGACATCAATCAGGTCTTTGGCGAATTTGGATGTTGGGTCTGCCAGCGCGGTTTGCACCACGCCAACATCCCTGATGTTAATACTGTGTAATGTCAGCAATGGTGTTGTATGTTTGTATGTGGGAGATCAGATCGCTCATTTGCGAGGTGAGTGATGAAGTTTGTACAATGTGCAGTGCAGCCGCTGCTAAGTTAACCCATGTATATACATAATTTAATAGAGTTTTAAATTTTATTGACAAATTTTGTAACATACTACGACATAGAATAATAATTTCTTGCAATTGTTTAACGAAAATTAAAGTCGGCGAATATAAGGCGATTATTTACCGTTTTACAGCGAGGGTACTAAGCAAGGCTTTGCCCCTCATCAGTGACGTGTTTAGACATAGTACAAGGAGGAACCGGTCCGTTCCGTAGAATATCACATAGCCCTCACAAACACTGGAGACTGACGACGGATTTTATTGGATCGAAATGCACCATAGTCCTTTATTCCAAAAGCAAGGTATTATTCGAAGATTTCCGAAGAAGATTTGAAAACCAAGTCTGTATGAGAGTACTAAATAGCGCTTATTTCTATCGTCAAACAAAAGTGTAACATAAACATTACATCTTTTAGTGTTAACCCATAAAAATGAAGATAAATTACTAAAAAGTACCTTTAAGTAAACAAAAAAATAACCATTTCATCAATATACGTAAAGAAAAAACACTGCAAATGGTAGCCATAAAGAATTTGTTATTTTTTTGTCTTTCCGGTGCTTAATAACCTTATACCTACCCTGAATATATTTTCTATAATAGGTAAAGCAATACGGCCATAGAATTAACTAAATTAATAAAACACGCCTCGAAAGAACTTTACATAGTAAACGCATGCGTATTATACAGGTCTGCGATACTCTTCTAGTACCAATCAATATATAAACATTTTTATTTAAAGATAATTATGTTTTACACTAAAATAATTATTTGTTTTTATTAAAACATATTATACATACAAGGACAAAATTTAAAACAACAAAAAATATGTTTTGTCATTATACACGTTATAATATTGTTGAAAATTGTAATATGCCATTACTATCACAATTTTTCTTTATAAACCTGGACATGGCTAGAATTTATATTTGTTTCGAGCAAAGGATATTTTTAACTAAACAGTGCCGCAATGCGCACAGCCTCCGACTCGTTCAGTCTGAGAAGAGATCTCGCGGACTAACATAACCTACGAATCGAACCTACAAATATTTTAGATTTCTCAAACAATTTGTTAATGTGACCTGTTAACCCTCCAGTTACAGTGATTTTTGGTGATAAAGACTTTATAAATAAAACCAAACTAAGTTTTTTGTGAAAATGGGTTGGATATCTATGAAAAATCATATGGTAAGTGAATAATTACTTAACCTGTGTGACATAATATTAATAACGAATTATTTAAAGTATCTAAGGACATTCATTAAAAATTATTTACGAGTAAAATAAATTGAGTGAATTCTTTTTCATTACGATTTAATACGAAGCTAAAATGGACATAAAACATTTTAATATTATTATAAATAAAACAATTATAATTATTGTCTCTATATACTATTTCTACACCTAAGGACTTTACAATTTATGTAATTGTAAAATCTATTATTCAATTTTAAGAATTCTTTAATTTAGATATATTTAATACATGTTGAAATTGATTCTGCATCTGATAACTATGTTTACAGTAAATTGATTGGGTATACAATTATGACATAATTTTGTGTATTCGTGACATACATTACCTATGTGCTTAATTTAAACATTAATTAAAATAATATATAACAGGTGATAATGAAAATTTGATCAATAAACTTCAATAAATCTGTATTATAACCGGTTAAAATTAATTATCTAAAATTAACTATAACAATTAATAAATTCAACACAATTATTTTTTTCTGTAGTAAACATCTTTATTATTCAGTCCTGTCATAAGATACTTATTTTCCCGCGTCGTACTACGATCGGAGCGCCGTAGCGGCTAAATTCGGAATTACTTGCAATACTTTGCATCACGCAGGCTACCTGTAGTGTAAAGTGCGGGTCGGTTTGCGAGTCGATTTATTGCATTTAGAAGAATGTTAAAGTGCACAATAAGTGAACATTAGACAAATAGCAATAGAAGTATTTATCGGTAAGCTAACCTAAGTGGGTTTTTTTAAATTATGTAACACAAAAGAGCGGGATTTTAGATTGATAAACAGTAAATGTGTGAGTTATAAGTCAATTTAGTTTAACTTCATCAAAATTAAGTCAAGACAAATTTTTTAAACAAAATCAATCTACCGTAACAGCTTTACAGTATTAACGTGAAATAACCTCAAATTTATTTCCTACCTAAATAATACCTGAATATTTACATCTCGTTGTGAATTGTAAATTTTTACTGAGTCATAAGATACGTAACTAAAAAAGTAGTGTTCTTGCTCCTGTTTTTATTATATTTAGATGTCACTCAATTCTCCAATTTTTATATGGGTTCGAGAGCATTTATTTTATTGGTTTTGCTGATATTGTTTTACGTTTCTTTCAGGTGCTCATTATTAACACTTATAATATACAATATTATATTTTAAAAGTATATTGTCATTCTGATAAAACCAATTCCAATGAATAGCAATGGTTATAACAAAGATGATGAACTTATACTATATAAAATTAATACCAAATACAAGGCTGGTAAATCTAAAACAAAATCTATTAAAAAAAGGTGTTTAATTACTGAAGATGAGAACGTGCGGTATAAATTGCGTACAAATGCAACAAGAACAAAACTAGAAAAGAAAATTAAAACAAGGCCGAAGATAAAAGTAAACTTTTGGGGTAATAAACAAAGTCGAATACATAATACTAAAGACAAAAACACCAATTCTGACCAAAGACATGAACCGGGTCCTTCTACTTCAAAGGATTCTTTACCACTTAATCCAAAACCATTACCAATCAAGGTTCAAAAAACAGTATCTTTTCTGCCTTCACCTGTTTTCTCTGCTAACCATGTACCCATGGTTACAGTGCCTGATGACTTAACCATTCAATTAACTGAAGAAGAAGCAAATGACTTAGGAGAAGATTTAAATCTTGCTGAAATAAATTGTAGGACCAGCAGTAGAAATAATACAAGAAATCATAACATATCCTCCTCAATGCCTACAAATCGTAAACGATGTCTCCGTAGTGAAGTGGTACAAACTACTACAAATGAGAAAGATCTTGAATCTTTCTCCAAATCTGTCATTGAACAACTAAGACAAATGGAACAAAATCAGCGTAAATGTTGTGAAAACATTATTAACTCTGTGCTCATGTTAGGTCTATTAGGCAAATTGAAAAATAAATCTGATCATTCTGATGAATAGTTTTCAAATTTGCTAATAAATCAGGCCTTTATACACTAAAGTTTGATTGGTGTCTACCATTTACTATTTAAAACATAGTTTAATAAACAATATGTATTGTTTAGACAATGTTAAGTACAAGTTGAGTTTAAATAAAAGATGTTTATAATATATTTCTTAAAAACTATTGAAAGTTTTAAAAAGAATGGATTTATACAATTTAAAACCAACATTTTTGTTACCATTAAGATGTTACTTCCATGGTTAGTGTTAATCTATTGTTATATAAGATACTTTGATTAATAGGAACTATGCACAATTATCACTGTTCTTTAAATATGATTAAGTGTTAAAATTATACTATGGCCAAATTTGATATGGAACACTTTATTACAAACTAAATTTCCTAAGTAACTGTATACAATAAGATATTAACAACAACCTAAAATTTTAATAAATGTGTTTGATGAAATTTAATAAGGAAAAGTATTATTCTACTAAATGTATACATCTACATATATTCTGACTGTCTAAATATAACCAGGGAATTGTCAGTGAAAGTACAAGCAAATTAGTTCAGGGAAGGTTAAATGGAAAAAATAACCTGCTGACAAAGACCAACTTGTTCATGCCGCTGCAGAAGCCAGGTGTTTTCTGTCACAAGAAGAAACAACCAAAAAAGATCATCAGTTAACTAATATCCATAAATAAAACTTGCGATTCATGATACAATATCTACAAAATATAAATAATATTTATTTTTTTAATTAAAGTATTAAAATAGTGAAGTGATGCATAATCTTATAACAGTTTAAGTGAATTCCATATTGAATCTATGCCTAGTATTTATATATATAGCTTTTTTATTTCCATTTATGTATAAGAGCTGGTATCTGATAAAGGGTATTGCCATATCATACTTTAATCGCAGAATATAGTATTAAAGTCTATATTTTTATATATTTCTAGTACATATTATAATATGTTATGAATGAATTCATGTTTTTTCTTATTTGGTTCAGGTGTTTTGTGTGAAAGAAGCAAATATACATGTAGTCGAAGCTAGAATGTGGTAGTCAATCACTCTGGTTTTTTTTTTTTCATCAACAATTCTAAGTTATTTTGTGTATAATTAGTACATACGCAAGGCAAGTCTAACAAATTTGATAGTATTAATTTCAATTACTTTTTTTTCTAATAATTCTTTTTCTAATCTGTATTGATTGTAAGTCGTTTCATAACAAATAAATTTTGTGCATTCGTCATACACAACTTTAAAATGCAAATGTATGGGTTTTAACAAGTCTCGTTATCCAATAGACTTATTAGGTTTGCAACTATTAACAGATCAGTTAGTTAACTTGTTCAGTAGTAAATAAGTGGTTTAAATTTCTTATACAGTTAATTTTTTGTTCTGTTGTCGTGTTTGTTTTCAAATACGATATTTCTTTCGCCATAAACTAACTTGAATAAACTTTCTTAAAAATAATTATATGCAAATGTTTTTATTTTTTCATAACTTTTAATAAGTTTAATTGAACGTGTGTTTCTACTTCGAAAATTTCTGGTAAATAATTAAAGTTACGAAACTTTTGTCTGGTTTTATACACAGTTGTACAACTATGTATATTTTGACAACTTTTTATTTCACGCCATCGCAATGGATTGTAAGTCATCAAAGTCATCTTGTATTCATTTTGATAAGCTATGACTAAAATAATAACGACGATTGGTAATCCGACATCCACATTTTTAAAAGCGAATCTATAATGTAGACGAAATCTGTGTGAAATTGCTTCTGTTACTGCAGTTAACACGATTGCTGTGTAAGGCGAAGGTCCCGGATCTCATTCTGGTGTCAAGTAAAGAGTGAAGGATGGTGTTTGAGTTATCTTGCTTCTACCCTCATAAGTCTATTTGCCACTTTAATAGCATTTCTGTGTTCCGGTAGTTACGAATATACTTTGAGCACGATTAATTATTCTAGACGTCATTGTCACTTAATGTCGTGTGAAATTGCGATTTAGCCTAGTTTACTGCAGAAATAAGAAAAATAAAACAGGTTTGATTTTGAATTTCAAATGCACCGGCCCGATTTCGATGTTTTTCTTCATTCGAATTATACTTTCAAATACAAACTTTTTG
Organism: Byasa hedistus; assembly: GCA_029286795.1. NCBI lineage: Eukaryota > Metazoa > Arthropoda > Insecta > Lepidoptera > Papilionidae > Byasa > Byasa hedistus. The sequence goes on from JAGSMW010000008.1 coordinate 6,551,675, forward strand.
CAGTCTTCCCATTGAAATCAGTAAATAGTACTGTTTTGACGTTTTGTATAGGTAACAGCACGAGAAAAAAAAACTCTAGATCATCTGCACTCAGCAAAAGATGAACGTGTCTCATTTTTATATAAAGTAATTTTTTAATATATTGTAAACATTATATAAAACAAAAAGTACTCATAATTACCTTGTTAAATAAATGTGTACTTTATAAATTAAAAAATTGTTATCTAAAATAATCCATTCGTTATAGTAACGAACTTCAAGAAAATACATTAATATTAACGCTTTTGGGAAAAATTGCAGGCCAACTCGCTCTCCACTATCAGCTCCATTTTCACGATCGCAATTAAATAAATTTACAAGATCTAAATGAAAACGATTTTCGTTTATTAGAAATCAACTTGGAAATAATGAAAATAATTCGAATCAGTTGATTTAATGAAAAAAAATACCTTAAACCGTCTGATTCTCTGTTTATTGGCCTCTGCTCTTGTATGTGTAACGTACAAAGTATTGTTATAAGTATAATTGGACGATGAAGAGTTTGGTGCATTGCAGCGGATGTTAGTGGCAAATTTTAACACAGGTAGTAAAACGAAAATATTTTCTGTGAAATTGATATTCGGTCGGAGATTATAAATGTTATACATTTAAGACTACCTTTCTACGATACGAAATATTAGAAAAAAAGCCTATCCAACAAAATCATACGAGTTCGTTTCGGAAAATACATGCTACAGACATACATACAAAAATTTATAAAACTGTAACACAAACATTTAAACGTTCGTAGATATTAACTTAAACCCGGTTATTTTGACATTACAAACTGACACTCTTATTTTATTTATTACTTTAGATAACTCGCCCTTTAACTGTGTATATTTGTTTCGTGATTGCTGTAAAACCAATTTGCGTTAACCTAGATATTAGGCGTGCCAGGAGATTAGAGAACAAAGAATTTAATTTTTAACATGTTATATTATAAGTTCTTTCCCCCCACCATTATTCTTACTAATGATGTTAAATAACGACCTCATTGTTAAGTCACCATATTTATTTATCGTCATTATAAAAGGGCTGATTGGAGCCTCTGGCCTTCAAACGCTCGGCGATAAGTATAGCATTAAGAGCTGAGAATTTACGTGATCGCTTTTTTTAGTTGAAAAAAGCGCGTGTTGTTAACAAACAGTTGCTAGGCAACGTCAGAGTGTGGGCCACGCTACATCCGGCGCCTCAACACCGCCAGTCGGATCGCGTCCGCCCGCGTAGATGGGCCCGTACTGTAGAAACATCAACCCGTATTATTACGTGAAGCCATCCTTCATACCCTCCCCGTTATAGCCTTACAACATGTGACTATTAAATAATGTCAACGTTTTATTTTCTCTTACCAGTTCTAATTATTTTTCCACAATTAAATTAATAGCTGTGATTTAAAACAATTGTCCGAAGTTTTTTTTTTAAGTTGCAAAATTTACCAAAATGGATTTAGTACATAGATTACATTACCTGGTGCTATCCCAGAAGTCCGATCTCATGACAATGGATAGAGAGCAAAGAATGCGAATGCGGCGGCAGTCGAGTTTACCAGAATATAGCAAAGCACATAAAACACGTCAAAGATTGGAGCAGGCGTACTTCAATGATGTAAGTCTCTAATTATTTTGTGTTGGTAGAGATTTCAATATATACTAATATTATATACTAGTGTTAAGACCATTCATTTTATCTTTAAAGCTCCACTGTCAAATACCATGAAATTCGGAAATAGTTACTAACATCTAAGAGCATATGAATATTAAACTTTTATTAGACTAGTTGAGGTTAGATTCAAAAATCTGGTATGTCTGTTCTTATTTTTTCGTAAGTGGGATATGTTTGGTTTTTACTATTTTTTTATATGAAATAACTTATTAAGCTTCAAGTCGATCTCATGTTATTGTAATAAAGATGCTTAGGCCAAGTCCTAAAAGGCAACCTTTCTGTCTGTCGTCTCGCGCATGCACAAAGCAGTTTTGTGCATTGAATCCTGTGTTACCCTGATTTCCATCCAGAAGGCACTTTTAAAGATAAATGCAATAACTCTTCTGGTGGTAGGTCTCTGTTTCCGAAGACCGCTTATCTAGGCAACGGTATGCTGTGTTCCGGTTTGAAGGATGCTGTAACTAGTGAAAATACTGGAGTAACGAGATTTAACATCTAATGTGCTCAAGGCGATGAGCGCAATGTGGTGCAGTGTATACTATCCTAACCGGCAGCACGTTGTTATCAGGTGAACGTCCCGCTGTACTCGTCGCTTCGTCGAATAAGAGAACAAAAAAATAAGTAGTCTATATTTTCTATTAACATCATTGTTTTCTTTAGCATTTCTATTCAATTGTGGAATAGTTTGAGTTTTATTTCTTTATCATAACTTCGCAGAAAACCGCATTATACATTTTGAACTTGATAAATAATTCGTTTTTTTCTCTAATAGTATTCGTATAGTAAATATTTATAGTCGTTTTCATTTTGGTTTGAAAAATTTCTAACAACTTCGCTGCAAGCTTTTTATTGGCTCACTCCTTTAAAAAGTTATTGCATTAGATATATGTGTACACATAAACGATATATAGGACGGAGTGTCAGACTGAGTCGTAAAAAGATCGTAACATAAAGATACTGGGATCGTGCAGGGGAGGTAGACTGATATTAAACATAACAGTTTTATTTATCCGTGTTGTTTTTTCGTCTAATTTAAATATATTTAACTTATAACCACAACCAAATAAAAACAGTTTAATTTTAATTATTTTGCGAGTTATAAACAAAGTGGCCGTTCCATACAGTCTATGAATTTTAATAATTTAAAATTGAGTACTTTTATATATTTTTATAATTAAATAAGTACCCAAGTTTAAGTTATTAATCTATAATAATCTATAGGTGGTTTTATTTATTTGTGCTACTGCATAACAAAAATATATAGTAATACCTGTACAGAACCGCTTATGTTATTAAAAGAAAATTTGTAACTATTACTTTTTTTATAATATTTCTGTATTAACTATTGCTCCCGAGATTGAAAGCGTAAGCCTATCTAACTTACAAGTATTTGCATCTAGTTAAGTACGTTAGCATTTCCAAGGTTAAACAACAACAATGTTTTATCAGGCAGTAACTTAACCAAGCTTGATGAAAAATTTATGTTGTGTCGATCTCTAAATAAGTCAAGTCAATTTTCCAATTTATTAACCTAAACTTATTAAAATGTGTGCGCCCTTGTAATAGTGAATGGCTGGATTAATTTGAAACTAGTTAATTTACTTAAAATATTACTAACGAACAGCGTTTTTGGATGTAATTTGCTAAAAGTATTTTGAACAAATTTGATGACTAACAGCTTATGTTTTTTCGGAATTTTGACATTTTAATTTTAAAATTAATCAAACATAACGGTTGTTGTAATAAAAACCGCTTGTTGTAAAAATAACTAGACGGAGGTGAGGTGAAAAAGTTGACGTGAAAAAATTTATTGATTTTGGCAACTCTACATGACTTATCGCATTAGGTCGCATCCAATCTGCTATGAAATCGTTCCCTCGCGACACTGTCTTTGAAATACAGCTCTGTCTATCTTTATATATGTTTACAAAGTAAACAGACAACAAAGGAATGTTACTTTGAAGAATGTCTCTTGATTTTTTAACTAAATTGTTCTCGAGAAACATTACAATGACGAATGAATCGAGTAAAACGTTTGGTCCTTTAACGAAATTAACTTTTCTAATCCTATTTATATGTTTTCTTTACTCCCAACTCTCGGGCGACCCTTAACTTCATTATTACCTGTATTATTTTAATTAAGAACCAGCCGAGTTACTTAAATGAAGAGAAATTTCAAAGAGAACACGCAAACAAAAAAAGAGCTATATAACGTAGTGAATAAAAGAAATGTACTGGTTAGATAACCCATTTCACCGTCGCCCATCCACTTTTGATAAGAAGCTTTATAGTCATCGCATTTATTTCTGCTAGACACGAAACCAGAGCTATCTATATGTATATTTAAGGCAATCTTTCGTACTGATTTAAATATAAACCAATATTTTAAATGATATCCCATTAAGTTGTAGAACATTATCGTGACCTGTTCATTTAAACAGGGTAGTAAACAAAACGAGCAATGAATGTAATTCAATTTAAATTATTGTACTGATTAATTACAAATAACGTCTACAATTTCAAATATTAGTTCTGCTACGAAATGTCTACTTTGTAGAGGAAATAAAGGACACGCAATCGTTTGTTACTTAGTTTACAAACTAAAATCTTTTTTTAGAAAGTAATGGTATACGAAGCAGGTAAAAATTTATCTTGTACAGAATTTCACTTTTAGAAAAATTTTTACCAGTGCCATACATTGCTGGTGGTAAGTCTCTGTTGCCAGAGATCTTCTGGGTTAGTACCATCGCACCTTCTATTTCAACCGCCAAATAGTAGTGTGCAAACATTACTGTGTTCCGGTTTAAAGATCTGTAAGTTATTGGAATTACTGGGCAACGAGACTTAGCAGCTTATGTCTCAAGGCTACGAGCACAATGCGGTGCAGTGTATATCATCTTAACTAGCGCCGCATTGTTATGGGCAACCGTATAACTTACCATCATGTGAATGTCGTGTCACCTGGCAGAATAAAAAAAAGCATTTTTTGCCACTCGCCTACCGTTGTGTTAATTACAGTACGCAATTTATTTTTTTGGTTATTTAGACGTGAACCCAATATATCTCTGCAGCCCTCTGTCAAATGACGAGCATCATCGGAGAATAGAATATTACCATATTCATCACCAGCCAATAGACGTTCATAGTTGGAGGAGAAAGAGCTTCACACTGATATATATCAAAAGGAGCATAACATATCAGAAGTTTTTATTACAAATGAGAAATGTTAGTTATGAATTATATTTTTAAAATATTCGGTGGATAAAAGTTATGTTATTTACTTTTTCATGGACATATGTAAAAAAACATATATGAATATCTCTAGCATTGTCATGAAAACAATGTTCGTCAGATTCAAGATGACTCTTAATGATTTATCTTGAAACTAGCGCCCCTTCTGCAGTGCTCAAGTTTGAGATCACTCGGAAGATTCTACTTGGATTAATAACCAATCCAATTAGTATTCTCTTTCGCCCCTCTTTCACAAACTGCTCATACCATCTCCTGCTTTAACAATAAGCCTATTTTTAACCCAATGCTAATTTATACTGTCTTCTTTCCTCTTTTATTTTTGTTATTCAGGATTACAAGATGCGAATATTCCCCGAACTAATATCAAACTATTATAATAATGACATTAAAAAAGGCTTGCAAGTCTAGTCTACAGATATTTTAAAGATTTAGTGAATATTTAAACTTAATATTTTGGATCCGAATAATCCACATCTTAAATACATCAACTAAAGTTTCAAAATGAAATGTTTTACTACATTTTTTGCAGTTCAATTACGTTCTATATACACCATTAAATTATTATAGACTTAGATATATTTTACAATAAAGCGTTAATTCGTGGAGATTAAATATATTTAAATTAATATATTTAATATCGACGTTTCGGCCACTTTGCAGCAGCCATGGTCACGGGAGGACTGTGCTCATGGTCATGGGTCATGGTTAATAAATGTGTAACATTCGCGGAAATATAAGAAATAATTATACATCGTTATATTTGTGTTCGTTCTTTGAATAGTATGGCACACGTATTATTTTATTCGGGCTCTTCTTGAAAGCCTAGAAAATATAAACTGGTTTACTATAATTTTATCCGCACGTATTTCATACAGTACGTCCAAGGATTTGATCTTATTCAGTTTTTGATGGAGGTTGCATTTCAAGGCAGACATTGAAATATATCTTTATGAATGTATAGTGTTAAATAATAATGAATAGGTCTTTCGTGTAATTACATATATTATGTGAAATAATGACGAACGTTTATTAAAAGCGTTAATAAAATGATAATTATATATGTAAACAGCCACATAGCAAAATCTTTTGTAAAGTTGCTTCTTAAGTTCATACTATTTCTTTTATACACATTTAATGTTTTTGTGAATGCTTTATTTTTCTAATTTTGTAAAAAATTACGCCCCTAATACCGGAGACATTACGAGAACGTCCTTCATTATCTGAAACACAATACCTGTAAATTTGAAAGATTGTTACTTATCCAATTACGCTAATTAGACAACTGTAAACCTTTTATCCCGACATGTATTGATGCTCTACATTTGCTGCCAACCAATGAATTGTTCCAAGGAGCCTTGAAAAGAATAATCAGGTTTCCAAAGCTTTTACATGAATTCAATGGGACTGATTTCAATATGAAGAATTTTCTGAAACGTTATATAGAAGTTACCAGGTTGAGAAGCTGAATCACTTTGATCTTTATAAGACATTAATATAACTTTACAAGTAAAAGAATAAGAAACATTTTGTATTACTATATGTATATAGATAACAACACCAGGTTGTTATTGAAAGATTAATTAATTACTTTGTTTCCATGTAGATTTTCTGCAATTATTGGAGTTCACTTTTTTTCATTAGGATAAATATCTACTCGTATAATTATAGAAAGTAATTGCAAGTGCAAAGAAATTTTAAAGTTTTCCATAATTTACGAGATTAATGTCTAAATAGACAAAGGAGTAGTAATAAAGAAAATTTTAATATAGATGCGTATCCATTAAAGAAAATCTAAATTGTGAAATACAGTAAATATTTATTGACTGTTTCAAGTACGACATGTCCTTTACAAGTTTTTTATTATGCAAAAGTATATGTAAAACAGCGATAATAGAAGGTAAAAAATCCTCGTGCAAGGGAAGGCATGTAAATGAAAGAATTTGCATCACACACATAATATGGGAGAGCATTACTTATTCGCCAGTGTATAAAAACTGTTTAAAATACATAAAAAAAAAACAGCACGACATTAAAATATAGCGTTGATTTTAATAACCAGCGAAAAGGATTCCATAGAGACGTAGTATGATATGAAATTATCGCTAAAATAATAAGTTTAATTAATATACGATGGTGAAATCTTTCAAAACATTTCATAATTTACTAATAAATGATTTACTTCGAACCTTACTACTAAGAAATGTTGACCTCTGAACAAATACGAATATTCTGAAACGTTACAACGTTGTTTGTTTATACAATAAAACAAACAAGCGCCAGACAAATACTTACGTCTTGCGAATCTCAGGTTGAAAGCCATTTTGATTTGTTGTGATTTTCTAATGTAATTCAAACAGAATTACAAATTAGTAAAATTGTTGAATGATTCTGTTAATGATCATAATTAAAGCTTGTTTTATGAAAAACATGTGACCATAAACAAGAAGTGTATAACAGGTTGACTTAGCCGATAAAGCAGCCTTCTACATAAAATATCACTTAAATGGACGTTTAGCTCTTGTTAGCTTCTTCACGGGAACATTTTTTTTTTCTTATCTAGATTAATCTAATTGGATTTGCGATCGCTGGAATTTAATTCGACTATTTTTTTCCACACAGAGGGAACTGTTCGCGGCGAAAGCGGACAGTAGCACGGCCGCCGTCGATCGCAAACTCTCCACATCATCAGCCGGTAGCATGAAGAATAAATGGCTGAAGGCCTTTCGGAGTCTGAAGCCGCCGAGCACTCCGTTACCCCATCCGGGACCACAAGACAAGTAAGTTATCCATGATAATAAACTTGTTAAAATTAAACATCATTAAAATGTTTATGTTTAAGCAAGTAACATTTTTACCGTTTAAATAATTATATTAAAATAACTAAACTATTTCACTTTAATACGTAATTTAACATATTTTGTTTTAATGAAAACCTGTTCAGATTGTTCAGACCACCATACAAATAATTATTATGAGAATTATTTTTTTTAGCATTATAAATACGAACTGCTACTCACAAGCTATTTTATGTGTAATGTAATGTTATAAGCCTATTGGAAGTCTTAAATAAAATATAATCCCTTCCATAACTCACAATTTTTTGTATGTATAATAATATTTATTGACATTTGGATATGAAATTCAACACTTTAAATTATTTGCAATCACCGGCAAAACGTGTTCTGTATCGCCCTCCACACATTTTGCGAAGTACCCAATGTACTCCAATTAAAATAATAGCTTTTAACCTTTGGCTGAACCAAACGTCCGATAATTAGAAGTGAATATAAATCCAACAGCTCAATTTAAATCTTATAAACGGATAATAATAATATAGTAAGCAGTATTAAAATTTTACATATATATGGATATAGTTACATCATGACTCAATACATATTGGATTAGAAACACGAATCCGCTACAGTTTGTAAGGTTTCCCAAAGGCTCTTTCAGATCATAATTCTAATTAATGGAATACTTTACCTTTTGTGTCATTATTGTAACAATAATGTAATGCTCCTGAGTAAAATAAGAAGGAGTACTAATTGTGTTTGTGATTAAACTTTCTAGTTTGAAAGCTTCATTAAAAGGAAATTCATGCATATCACCATCGCTGTTCTCTTTATACAGCCCTGTGCTTATAAAGACTGGAAAGTTCTGTTAGAATATTCAGGTGTAGACAAAATTGCGACGCTGTGTGTAAACAGGCGTCTATTAGGCGGGTGCGAGATAACGAGATGCATACAGAATCACCATACACGAGTAAATATTCAATCTGAAAACGTAACAACAACATCACATATAGAAATCCGCAGTCGCTTTTCGTTGTAGCGAATCGTTTTATAACTGATGTCTTGTAATTTAACTGTCATGTCTCAAGTTTTATTTAGGTTTTTATATAGTTTATTAATGTTTTTAAAACATTGCTTAGTGTGTGTGTGATTCGAAAAAACAATAAAAAGTTATAACAAATATCATGTTTTTGATAAAAAAAACTTTTTTTATGAGTTTGGTCATAAGTATTAAAAAAAATTAAATAATTGTTGGTTTCTTTATTTGGTATGCATTCTTTATTAGAAACTTGTTAGTTTTACTATGAACACTGATAGTTTCAATAAAATATTCCATAAAAAAATAAAGATAATGATACTTAAACTTAACTTGCGTTACCTTGAACTTTTGTGGGAAGGTCTTCGTAAAATATAGCCTTTCATAATAGAGCAATAAAGTAATTGTTTTATGTTGGTTTTACACAAGCAACGGTATGTTATTCATTGCTTAATTTAATTACATAAAAATGTCTATTGGGAAAAAAACATGTCGGCAGTGTTATGCCTGCAAATTTATATTATTTCAACCAATGTAATGAAGGTGCTCTTACCTTCAATACGACTTTACGTTATACAGGTCTACGTAAATAATGGTATTTTATAATTGAACACTTACTAGATTATTTACGATAGTTACACTATTGAAGCGTAGACTTAGTATTTAAAAGGTATATGACTGTATAAAGTATAAATAAGAGTAAATAGTTTAAATAACAGTATAAGTTTAACTTTACATTACAGAAACTCTTCCTTTATGAAATATTAAATATCTTTATACTATAACGTTCCCGTAACTACTATTTAAGAAATGGTTATTTTTAATTTTATTTCGTTAATATATTTGCACTGAATTTCGAATCACACGTACACGAATAAAGATTTGTGATGTTGTATCGACTCGAATTACTTCTATAATATATCTACGTAACTTTTTTATGAGAATAGTGCTTTTGATAACTTTTACACATCACAGATTTTCGCATTTAATTTATTGTATTGATCCGTTCACATTTATCATGTTCATTTTGATGTTTCTCTCTTCTTGCATCAATAAAGAAAAAATCAAATGTACCACGCGGTGTCAACGGTTATGGCCATGAGGTAATACTACCCCGTAGGTGTATAGATCTGTTTGAACACATTCCTTTTTTATTTCATTGATTTCCTTAATATCCAGCTCTATCACTTGTAGATCACAATATATAAAAGTTATCACTTCGATACTTTTGTTGTGTGATATTTTCCATATATTCTTAAGTTCCATTTCTGTTATTGCACTATTTACATCAGTTATTTTAGTTACGTATAAAAATGTTTGTTTGTTCGCTTGTAATATTATTGGGTCTATTCAATTGTTAACATCGTTAGGTGGCTCGTAATGCTTATTCAGTAGGAGTAGACGATCACGAAGCGTCATTACCAAACTCGGGGTCATTAGATCGTGTACCTGGCATCGGTGAATACCGCATACCTAGCTACATCAGCACGTACTCTTGACCTTGGACGTCATCGATCAATATCCGTGACGTATACAAACCCATGAATGTGACAGACCGTGGAAAGTACCAGCTTGATAAATGACCAACTATATCAACATTCTGTTTAGAACCCGCCTGCGCCTGATATTACATAAACAAGTGTATGTTTACTCTCGCTTGATTGGTAAAAATTTCAAAATTTATGTGTGAACATAAAATAACAAGTTTTAAATGCATTAAAATAGAAAGAATTAAATCATATGAAATATATAGACAAAAATCCTAATGAGAGATTTTGTGATTCAAAATTTTCGTGTTTTTTTTTTTGACTAACAATCAATTCTTAATTGAAACTTACTATCGTGTTATCAACTCTAGTATACTATGTATAAGGATATTTATAGTTAATAAAATTTAAATGTTATAGGCGGAATGGAGCGGCTCGTGATGTAATGCGTTCCGGAGGTGATTCTGAAGCCCATAATTTCCAAGAATATACATACAAGAAAATCACGCCGTGCGATGTGTGCTCCCAAGTATTACGAGGTAAGAAAAGAGAACATGAGAAAGTAGGTTATCAATAGAAGTGCGAAGCCAGCAATTAACAATTACTGTCATAAATAGTTATATAAGAATTTACTAGTGTAAGAAGATACTTCTGTTTACAAAATCTGCGGGTAAATGGGTTGGGAAGTGATTTTCGATGATGCTTGCTCCTGCGGGAAGTGACGGGTTTCTACCCACTTCAATCTAAAGCGAGGTGGCACGGGTATACTTATAGAATGCACCTGGCTTTTCTGCACACCAACAAACATCTCTTAAGGAAGGCTCTTCTTAGTATCCTCACTGTGCTACGGTAAATAGGTTACCTCTGTATGGGTGTACTTAATGTCTGCCACTCTCAAAACCCGCGATGACCCAGAAATTTTAGCAAAGATCTTTTTAATTATATTTTGAAACAGATAGTTACTTTAAAACTGCTCTTATACTATGTTTTACCTATATATATTCATTGTATTAACCAAACTGTATTTCAAAGCCAAGCTATACGAGTACGGCATGTAATTTACTAATTGTACATAACTTGCCTAAATTACTACTTCATGTATTAGTTAAGTCATGCTTTAAGAGCAATCGGTTCATAATAAATGTTAATCCCAGATTTCACAAAATATTTATGTATTATACCCTTATTTATTTGGCTTAAAACATATGTTTTACAAGCTACGGCCTATATAAATCACAATTTATATAACGGTCAAGCAATATTTTTTGTTAGCACAACTCACAAAATTTGATACATCTGCCGACAATACTTCTGGTCACTGGCAATTTGGGTTAGCCGTTATAACGAACTTTTCTGCTTCATAATTCATAAAGTTCCTCAGGCATTCAGTAATATACCTTTTGAAATTATAATTTTCTTCAAGTATGAAGATGCTTGGTGATGATGATGATGATGATACATTTATCGCAAACATCTGGAGATATTTTAACACTAAACCCTGGCAGGATTGTCGTTATTGAAATTTTATGTAACAAAAGTATGACTAAGTATAAATAATTAAATCCAGGAATTGAAAAAACATATTACATTCTATTCAGAAGCTTTTGTCTTTTACCTTGTTTTGTATATGATAACTGTCCTTAGAATTCTGGATTAGTAATAAAGAGTTCATAGTATAAATGAGTAAACGCTGCGTCATACTGGTTACAAGGAGTACTAATCTATGATAAATTATTAAGTAAAAATATAATATAAACAATACAGTGTAAAACTAATACTGTTCGATACATAAGTTTAAACAGTCATTAAAACTTTATACCGTACGTCACTTAGAATTCATACAAAAACAATAAATTTAATGATAATAAATTTCGAAATTTCTGGCAAATTGCAATACAAATGAGGAAAAAAGATATTTTATTTACAATCGATCATACATTAACTAAAGTACACAAAGAAATTACAAAAGAAACTAAGTACATGATTGTTAAAAAGTAGACATCATTCACTGGTTATACTAATTTTGGACACATTATTAAGTTAGGGTAAACAACATTAAGATGTTGTTACAATTATTGAAATAGTACAGCAGTTAAAATAGAAGAGATAATAACAGTAATTAAATGGGTTTATAAGAGCATAATGCTTAACAAAAAATGTATGTGATTCCGCATGAATGTCGATAGATTTACTGAACACTGGAGAGTAACCTAGTACAGATCTGTGCAGTGGAGGCAATAGCGAAATGTCATACAAAGCAAAAGAAGTTGGATAATTAAATCTTCCTCGTAGCATACTTATAATGTAAATTAAAATAAAAAGCTGACTTTTAATTTTTACTAATGAAAATCTGTTATTATCATCTCAAAATTTTTTATTGTACATTTACCTATTTTTATTTCGGTAGATCACTAGTTAAAAAATAGTATTAGGTAGATTTATGGGAATGCATCTTCAAAAAGACACAGATAATTGTCTTGTAGAAGAGTTAGAAATGGACATATTGAACTTGGACGTAATTTTTAAAACCTTTTTGTTTTGATTGTTACAGGACATACACGCCAGGGTTTGCGCTGCCGCATGTGCAAAATGAATGTGCATACTGACTGCATGCCGCAAGTTGGCAAGTGTCAAACTAAGTCTAGACTTTTACGCAGACAAAAGAGCACCTCCGAAATTGAGTCACATAGAGTTCAAGAAACCGCATTCGAAGAAGAAAGTGAGTATCTGTATTTTAAGTTGTATCTTTTTTATTTGTAACAATTAAAAGACAAACTTCATCGCTACAAATTTATTGACACATAAATACATTATTACTCTTCTCGTGATTTGTCTAGCTTTAGTGATTAATAAATAATTATTTATTTTATAAAACCACGTTTAATTATAAGGTTATTATGTTAATAATACATTCAAACCACAATGATTTTTAACATTTAATGTATAGTGTATATAATATGGTTTTACTAATAATTTCAGCTGATCTACTTCGTTGGACGACGTAAATGATTGCTTTTTGTATTTTGACCAATTGATTGATATAATAGCAAGCGCTGAGTCAAGTTCTTTATCACCGTAATATTTCGGAGCTAATCAATAAAAGATATAATGTATATACAAATATTTTACTCGGTTGTTACATTTCTTTTCAAAAAATCGTTTATACGTTTCTTCTTCGATCGCAATAGTACCTCAAATATTATTTATATTAATCGATTGATGGATCGTCGACACAAATACACTGCTAAGAAACAACGCTTTCACAACACTGATTTAAACTCGACCAAGTAGCAACACGTTCATTAAAATGACACATCGGAAGTTAACTTACACATTATTCAGGGGTGGAGGACGGCTGGCTGCCCGGACAGAGACTCACCAAGATTTGTTTCAAGGGATCTGTCGAGTTCGATGATGATTTCGATAACTACTATAACGAGGGTACAGTATAAGTATACCAGGCGTGGTGTCATCCGTGCACATTAGAAATCCAGCATCCGTGAAACTAACTAAAATATCAAAATCCTTTTCGGATAACATCTATCGAACCCACTAATACGTACACACATTCGCCCTTTCGTCGTAACTCGACTAACATTTCGCTCGATACTTAGAGGAGGAAGTGGATCAGACCTACCAAGTTCTGAAGCGGGCCAACGAAATAGCGAAGCCGGGCGGGCCGGGAGGGCCGGTAGTGCGCGTGTCTGCGCCGGAGGAGCCGGGGGCGCCGCGGTCGCCTGCGCGACCCGCGGCCGGGCTGGCCGTAGCGCCGCAGCCCGTCACCTCCACCTCAGGTGTGGCGCGGGGCTTAGCTTCGTCCCGACCCGCGACGGCCGGCAGCTTCTCAGTTCACTCGTTTTCAGTAGTGTCGAGTTTTGCACGCACTTGAGTCGCGGGCGCAGGGCGGGGCGGGGTGCGGTACTGAGCGGTGCTTGTCGGTAGGGGCGACGCGGCCGGACGGCGGCGTGCGGCGGCGGCTCTTCGCCGGCGTCAAGAGTTTGTCCATGTGGGGCTCGAAGTCGCGCCGCGGCTCGCCGCAGCACCGATCCGTTTCTCTGCCAGAAAGTACGCGCCCACGACTGTAGCGCATCGCTCTCTGTCTCACAGCTGCAAATTGAGCTTTAATTGTCTCGTTTATCAGGGCTCCAGTGACACGTTTACGTTGTGTGTTTTGTTTTTCATTTCTTTTTTTGTTTTTTTTGTATCCCTTAGAAGTGTTAGTTTAGGTAGGAGCGAATATAGATGAAGCTCGATATTTAGGTAATCACACTAGATGCTTGACCCTGTCCTGGCTCTGGGCTTTAACATGATTATTCGTGGCGAAACATTATGCATAATCAAACCCTTTACCCTTTAGAACTTTTATTTACAACTCCATTTTATTTTATTACTTTTGTTTCTATCATTTTTATTTAGTTGTTTTTGGGGGATATTTTTACAGAATCGGAGGAGACAACTAGGAGACCTTTTGGGCAGCCCTTAAGTTTCGTTAAAGAGAACGGTGATCCACCCCCTTCAATTCTCAAGCCAACAGCCAGCGTTCGCAAGAAAAAATGAATTTCAATATCTTTCCGAGAAAGCGAGAGCATTAATCTTAGTTTCGTCTCTATGACAAGAGCACTGACTCAGAGCGGCAAGACGGCTTGCCGGCGACAGCCGCTTTTTAGATTTTTCAATAATTAATAACCCCGAAACGCCCCGCGTTCTGTGATATGTATATTGTTACTGTTACAATAAAAATCAGAACAAAACAGACCTTTTTTCTGGATCCCGCCATTTGCACTAGTACATTTTAATTTTTACGCCCCTTTCTTTAGGCGTTCGGTAAGTGGTTGCATGGCTTGGTGAGGCGTGCTGGTGATCGCATGCGTTTGTCTTTGTCAATAACTTAATTACAATTTCACATGTATTTGGTCTTCCAGTACTAATACCGTGTATCACAATTAATTTGTACTTAAAACAAACTTTTAAATTAACCACGATTACACCACTTACAACCGCGTTTTGCAACATATTTTTGAACGTTTATGGCATTAATAGTATTTATATATAACTAATAAGTTAATAATGGCCTTTATAAATGAGTTCAAAATAATAATTTTGAAATAGTTACCGATCCGTGCCTGTTTACTTTGTCCACACAGGTTCGATAAGAAACTCGAAGAGTGCTCAAATATTGAGGCAAGCAGACCGCACCAGTCCCTTACCTGGTACAAAACAAATCTGCAATTTATATTGATAATTCCCTTGTAGACAGTTTTAATTCAATGATACCAATAATTGTTGCATCAACGATTTTATAATAATACATCGTTCATTATCACATTCCACCACAACCCCCTCCATATAAACTTAATATAAACTTGTATACCTACTGTGTCAACAGTAATTAGATCAGTTTCAACGTTTACTGTATACCTATGTAGTAGAACATATAGACTTTATAAATATTTAATTTTTGGTACTTTTTAATACTTTCTATATGTATACTGCATTTATTTTATTATTTATTTAGAGCATATTGATTTGCAACGCTTACGCACACTATTCAATGTATAATATTACAATATTTTTATCGATTCAAACATAGAAATGATAGCATGAATAATAGTGTAGATATTATCTTGAAAAGTTATTTAAAATATTTTCACATGTATTTGCGATCTTCCCCCAAATTTAACAACATAATTTCTTACATATTTATAAAATATTACTATAAACTTATATGTTTTACTCTCTGTTTTGCTTTACAAAGTTCATGCTATCATTTTAAAAATAACAAATTTAATTCTTACATTTTTAGAAAATTTACAGCAGATTTTTTACACATGCCACGTTTACTTCATAAACTATATTTGTTTTTTATTACATATCCATTATAAACTCTCATTTTTATGTGAAATTGATTTCATGAAATTTTTATTGTTACATTTATGTGGAAAGTGACGCATCGAGACTGGTAAGTCATAACTTCGATGCTCATGCAAGGTGACTGTTGTAGCGCCGCACTCGCCGCGACGTCAAAAGTTGAACCTTAGAATGAAGAGCCTGTCGCTGGACTCCCCTGAATGTGGCGAGCTGAGGCGTCGCCCGGGAAGAGAGCAGTCCGCGCAGGGCGGCCGTGTCCTCTGTACGATCAGTAAATTTCATAAACGAAACAAACAACCTTGAAATTTCTTAACTATTTTCAACGCAGGACAACACTTTCGTCGTAACAAGAATAAGTTTAAAAATCATTGGTTATTTAAGGGTTGTTCGGATTCGTTTACAGTTTGATGTCAACAAAGCGATGTTGTGTGCGATGTTCTTCTCTTAAACTACCTTCCAGCTTAGCTTTTATATGTATAGCTACTGTGTAGTTACGATATTTCACGTGACGCTTGCCGTCGTTCAACGACGATAAAGCAAAACGTTTTACATCCTCCGTGACCCCAACACGTACCGTGTTCACAGCACTCCCTAAAGACTACACTTGTTAACTATCGTTCAAATTATTTATTCATCACATTCTATCACTTTTGTTTTCGCATGTGGTTTTGTTTTATTTTATTTCTTTCTTTCTAGGTTACAGCGGCGCGGTTATTAACAGATACGGCCCTAGTAGAATAAACAATCGAATGATTTGTAGCTATTCACAATCATGTACGTTTTATTTTTCTTTACTTCGTTTATGACTACATTGAACAATGACTGTATTATATATTTCGTGATAATATTTACCTAACTTATTTAACGACAAAAGTGGAGCTTCTATTGAGTTAACAAGAAAACTACTAGTTCAGATATTTCGTAATAACTAGATTGTACAGCTGATATTTGGAGGCCAGTTCATGTAATTGATGCGTTATCGTTTAATAATACAACATTGTTTAGTGGACGCAATTATTAAGAGATAGGTAGCTGTAACTATGTTTTAAGGGCATGGTGCATGCGTCAATTAGCATTTTGTATTAAAATTATTATAAGCAAAATGAAGTAATTTATTTTCAAATGTATAACATTCTTTTACTTATCATGACCAAAAGTATGTTATTACATAAAAATGTTTTATTAAATTAGAATAACTTTACAATATAATAAGCATAGGCTTATTACAACTAATTGGGAATTTTTTCGCTCTTATATTTTGTAAGTAATGGTGAGTATGATCGTATTACAACAATATTTCATAGAATTTTACTTTGAAATAAAATGTTTGCTTAACATTCATTCTCGGTTTCCTACAAAATTACATTATGTATCGTATGCCAATTGAGCCCTTTTTTACGTTTGATTTTGAACCACTACTTAACAAAGGCCAATGGGAACGTCAAACGTTTTACTATAAATGCTGAAACTTATTAATTATAAAATTAATACGAATGAAACTTCCCTTCAGCGCCGTCATCACCAGTTCATAGCCGTAAGTTATTAAGTGCGCGCGGTGGCCGCATGAGCAGCGTGGAACTGCCTGATGAGCCAGACAAGAGCCTCTCGTCAAACAGCGCGAGCCCCTGTCCGTCACCAGTTAAGCAACCAAGCGTAAGTAACTAATTTTGTTACTCTATACTATATAAAGCAGACAGATGTTCGCAACATGATCGATAATATGACGTGCTCGGTGTGAAGTTACTCATAGTCTATACCTTCTTCTAAGTCGTATTTCCTCATAACTGAGGGTCGCGGTCATTATATATTTAATGAAACACACGACGACTCTCTTGGCAGTTATAATGGAGTGGTTTGCCATTGCGTTCTCCATTTCACATACTAGTCCGACCACAGACGGTCAATGACGTAGATATGCAGGTTTCCTCACGATGTTTTCCTTCACCGTCAAAGCACGTGATATTAGTTGATATTATACTTACAGCACATAAATAGAAAAAATTCATTGGTGCAGGCCGGATTCGAACCCGGTACCTCCATAGTGGAAGGCGGGCGTTAAACCACTAGGCTATCACGGCTCCAATAGTCCAAGTCTATACCTTCCTACATGAAATTGTATTAGTAACAAGTTATTCGTAAAGCTTGTTATATCTGCGCTTAAGGCTTTCGCCTGCTAGTGGTTCGGGCACAGAATATCTTTTCTATAACACGGTCTTATCATTCGGCTAGTACATCTACCTTATGGTGTGTCTCAAATCAGGTCGCTACAGCTTGATTCATAATGAACTAGTGCTTATCAGAAGAAACAGGCGATGCAGTATTACATATTTATACAGCCGTTTTGTTTACCAAAAACTGACTCCGTTCTGTTCGATTCCCAATTTTGTTCAGTAAAAAGAGACCTGCAAGCAATACAATAATCGATTTTGATATGTTTAATTGCAGAAACATCAGCGTCTTCTACCCACCAATCTCTACGTGATACTGTATAACTTCAAATCGCGTCACGTTGACGAATTGGACCTGAAAGCTGGATATAAGGTAACAGTCATTGATACTTCTGATCCTGACTGGTGGAAAGGGAAGTGTTTGGGAAAGATTGGATACTTCCCGTCAAAGTACTGTACCAAACTTCAGGCCGGGGAGAGACCATTGCAAGTCACTCACAATCTTCAGGTGAGTTATTTTTCCACTTTTAATTTTATAATAAAATAGATATTTATTTATGCATTTAAACAATGGCTTAGAATTTACATAACGTTTGATTAGCGTTATGTTTCGTCTCGACTGTCATTGTTTATTTTTTCTTTTGATTGATGACCCTCACGGAACGGAGTGGAATATCGCAGTGTCCTGATTTAAAGAGCGCTGTAGAGGAAACGAGATTTAGACTCATATGTTAGAATGATTTGCATCATGCTGTACTGAGTAAACACCACATATCGCTATTTACCAGGGCCCTGATAATTTGGGATTACCTTATATAAAAAACTAAATGTTTGTGAGTACATATTACTCCTATTTAATAATTATTACGAACTTATTTTAGGTCTCCGATGGTGACAACGGACTGATGTTGCTCCGCGATCAGATTGTAATTCAAGTCGGTGACGAGGTTGACGGCATGGTGATGATAAGATCTGGGGACAACCGCCAGGGAATCTGTCCCATTAAGTTCCTGCAAGAAGTGTGACGCTTCAAACTTCCTAATTTCAATATTATGAAGGTAAATAATGCAAACAATAGTTATAAATCAATAATGAGATGCTGATTCACGATTCAGTAAACGATGCAAAATAAAAATACATTCTAATGTTATCATCCCGATGTATTGACTGTTATGAGAAGTCATAAGGTGACGGAACTTAAGTTACTAGAAACTTACTTTTAGTGATATGCTTTGTGTTTGTAAATGTAATTTTATTAATAATGGGATCCCAAGTCTTACCTATCCAACTTCTCTATTGTAATTGTTTTTTTATTATTTAATGAGTCTTGTCCTTGGCAAGAGTCGGTTTTTTTTTCTTAGGGCGGTGATGCTAATGCTTTTATCAGAAGTTCTCCAATCTGTAGTCATGTTTTGAATCAGCTTAAATATTACATCAGGTTTTCAGACCACAAATCCTTGAAAAAAATATTATCTGTTGTTATTCAAATTGTTTCCTTACAATTTCAGCGGCGTGGGTCGTTCACAGAGCAAGTGTATACGTATAACGAAGCGAAACCAACCCGTAGCGCACCCGTTACACCGTGCGACAGCGAGTCATTAGGATGGTCGAGAAACAGCTACAGTTCCGATAAAGGTTACGATACACCCGAAGATGGGATATGGTGGTGGCGAAGACCACTGGATGTAAGACGCAGTCAGTGTCGTAGATGCGGTGCCTCATCCTCAACGAGACCTCTGCGAATGTTGCCATGCGCAGGAGTAGCACTGGAAGACAGCGAACGCCGCCGCCCGCTAATGTCGCGTGATCGACCATTACTCTTCGTAAAACAAATCTTTCTATAAATTTAAAGAAATCCTTTTTATTAATACATTTTAATTTCTTTAAAATACTTAATTATAATGAACTATTTATTACATATCTTTATAGTATTAAAGCTGTTTACTACAACTTCCAAGTTAATGTTAAAAAGTATTCCATTACAAAAATACAAACGGCCTACTAAACTATTAACTTCCATATGATTCCACTAAAAGTGAATTTCCGGCAAAAATGCTCATGCTGTATATTTATAAAGACATATTTTTTTTCCACATACTAGCTCCTCGTAATTATTTGAAGACGCGTGAAACCCTAAAATGATTAAGTTCATAGCGAGTTATAGAATTAGAATTTAAGCTAATAATACAGTTTCAGAAAATCGACCTACAGTACAGTAGTACAGTAAAAATTTTGTCTCTGTATAATTAATTTCTTTCAGTTGCAGATTTTAATAATTATTTTTATTAAGCAGTACATAGGTCAAAAAATATTATTTTGTTTAATGTTTATCACTTTAGGACCATTTATGCCATATAAAAAGATAAAATTATAGATTTAAATAATAACAGTAAGAATATACTAAATGTTACGTCCGCACTACTTATATTAATAAACAATACACGGGTTTTATTTTAAAAATAAGACGATAAGTCAATAAATCTATAAATACATAGATTTAAAAATTCCAATCACATTCAAATAATTTGCATTTGTTTATTTGTGTATTAAGTATATATTATATGTAATGAATATTTATCGTATTATTATTTTAACTAGTGGCAAAAGAGAAAGAAATATAAGTATGTACAATACTATAACGCAATATCACATAGTTACTATAATAAATGTAACTTGATAGTCCATCCTTAAAAATTAAGAGTTGTTTATAATTTCTCTTAGCATATTTACGCTTATTCCAACATCGTTAAGTAATCATGTTCAAATTCCTAAAATACGAAACGTATTTTTATCCTATTCTATTTTTTTTATTTTCAAGTTTGAACCGTCCCCTCGAAGTTTTAATAAAAACTATTGATATAATATTATAAATATATATCGAAATCATTTTTCAAGTGGTAAATAAGTTACTTTGCTTAGCTAAAAAGTAACTTATAGATAAATGTGTTGTATTTAGATGCTACTAAGTGTGTAGAATAAATCTAATTGTATGTAAACCTACCTATCTTATAATATAATACCTAGAGTTAGGATATTATACCAATTTTTAAAATGATTTTGTATTGCATTTTGGAAAGAGCACAATAATATTTAAAAATTCAACGTAATACTATTCCTGATAGTTTTTGATTCTTGTGAATGTAATAATAATAAACAAGATTTTATTTGTCGTATTTCTTTCAAACAAGTTATCAGTGTTGTTACCTGTTTAAATAAGTATAAAAATAATTTCGGTTATTTATATGTATATACATTTAAACATGAAATAAATAGGTAGTAGTACTATTATTAAAGAAAAACGAAGCAAAAACTACATTAGCAAATATGCTTGAGTAAAATGGCGGTAGAATAGTGCCATTAATCAATGTAATTAAAAGTGAAATATTAAATGACAAAGTTATAACAACGTGAGGATATGACAAAAGAACATATTATAATGGTTTAATACATGAAGTATACAATTAGAAATTTGTTAATAAACAATTATAAAAGTATTCGCTGTCTTTAGCGAGTTAAGTTTAATGAGGATATAAAAAAAATACTTCCGGACACTTAACTATGTGAATTTTTCAAAGTTCACTATTTCTAGCCTAATTACTTCCCGTCTGTTTTCCGCCTTATACAATATCTTTCACTGATATAACAATATGTAGTATAGAATAAAACGGATTGTTAGATGTCTCACGAAATTAGAAACATTGAACGATCCCTTAGTAATAATATATCATATTTAATAAATATACTTATACCAAATAATTATACTATCAGATTGTACTTAAATTTATTTTACATATATTATTGATTGTGCGTTAAGACAGATTTGTAATACAAAAGAAAAAGTTAATACTTCTTAATTGTAAGAGTATTTCAAAAAAGAAACTGAAAGCATAAGAATCATTTTGTAGGCTATAATCTTACTTCAAAAAATGTTACATGAATTTTGCTCCATTACTCATGCAAAATATTTTATACACAGTATATTTGTTAATATTCCTAACATATACATGTCTTATTATGAAATTTGGCAACATATTGCCTGACATTTTTTTCATGGAGGCTGCTGACAATTGGTTTTAGAGAAAATACATTTTTTTTTTCATAACTGCAAAATACTCTGAAAAAGTAGGAATATAATGTAAACATATAGATTACTTAGTATAACGTATCTAAACATGTATTTTACGTGTCGTAAAGTAGCCAGTAATGAAGATCGTTCATGAAATCGCTGTTTATTGTAATTCAAGCCTAGTCTTATAGTAATAGTAGCCAGTGTGACATTGCTTTATCTGTAATAGGGCCTAAAGCTGAAGCGTTCATTTTGTTTTATGTCGCAAATAAATTAATAATTCAAAAAATACACACCAACTGTAAGACCCCAGAGATATTTAATCACATTTAAATTTTTGTCCTTATTATGTAAAGTGTGCTTCATAGCTAAAGTTTTGCAATGACACTTATTTCGTTTTCAATAATCAATATGCATAACGAATTACGTTACAAGTGTGCAATGTTAGATAGTTGAACATGTTAGTCTTTTCGCTTCTATTTAGCCGCCAAGATATTGTATTTACAAAATTTTGTTATAAAGGTTGATAAATATGGTGTTGTTCTATTGTACTATTGTTGTTTAATTATGTTCCGTAATATAATTTAATTATTGCTTGTATTCTGTTAAACTAGAGTTAAGTTTATTTTGTAAATTGTGTTAGATAAAATAAAGTTCGTGTCGCGTATATTATATTTTTTTTTTTTTAGAAAATTGGCCTCTGCACAAAAACTTTAGTTGCTTCAAACAATAACTGGTGTACCTGAGCAATGCTTGCTACATTTTTATACAAAAGGTATAATAAACATTCTCAATAAACAAGCATATATTTGGCCAAGGTAATATTGTTAAAAAAGCAATTCCACACAAAATTTAACATGGAGATACTAGTTTCGTTTTTGTATTTCTTTTTCATACAATGTATTCTAGCTTTGCCACAATTTTATCTTTATTATCAGTACTATGAATCGCTACAAAAATATAATATAAATATGAAAACTTACAAGGGATTTGATTTTGGGTTTATTAAACTCTTAACGTTTACGTTTTACGGCAAGGTATTGTCAAAAGTAAAAAGCGTCATCTAGTATCTCTGATATTTTTTTCACTAGAAATACACGTCGCTACTAAGAGATGGCGTAAAATATACGAAAAAATTCCATGTAGTTATGAGACATATTTTCCCAAGAAGTGTTAGAATAGTACTTACAAGCAAACTGATAAAAAAAACTTGCGTTATTATTAAGTAAAGTAACGAACCGAAACGATTAAAATGATTACGTCACGGTACGTGAACAGTGACTACGAAGACTTGAGCAAAGAGAGCCGACCCTGCTGTTCGGCACCACGCCATTTGTGTCGATAACCCTGCGGTAGACGCGGCCTACCATCACGCTTGCGCCTCGCATCGGTAGTCTCGTAAAGGCGGCCTTAGCTCAGCCGCATTCCGACGGTTACAATTACAAAGAAACTTTCTTATTTAGGTAGTAATGGTTTAATAGTGCAAAATAAACACAATGAATAATTAGTTAATTCACAAATAAGTTTTAGCTTTGTTACTAAAAACCACAACAAGGAAAATATTAAAATAAATCAATTTTATTTGGATCCTCTCTGTGTTTACTTACATTCCTTGAAATAGATGGCAGCACTGAAAATATTTGACATTCCTTAAATTCCTATCGTAGTGGGCTCGGCTCAAATGTCAAACGCGACTATTTCGTCAACAGAGTCGTGGCGCGATAGTTGGATTTTATAAAATAATAACAAATACTATTACAGTGTATTTATCAAACAATGGATTCTAGCCGGTAGAAGTCAGTACGTTATTTTGCGTCGAAATAATTATTAGCCAGTGGACAGATTACAACGAATTCTTGAATACATACTACTGTACGTTTCTTATTGATTTTCGTGTTCTTTGCCGGTTTTTGTAACTGTTATGAAGTTTTTATACTTTACTTAAGATCTGAAATAAGTTTTTTTTATATAAAACTGTGTTGTTCGTTTTTACCACGAGTTAAAATATACTAAGGACATTGCTGATTTATTGTGATACTACGTGGGAATCGAACTTGGTAAGCACATCTTTTATTTTTTCTTTACTTGTTATGATACAGTATTTACGTTTGTGGATATTTAGTTATATTATTGTATGGTGATATATATTAATCATTTGTTTATGAAATTTTAATAGAAGTGTCAAAAGCTAGTTTTTTTATTTTTTCCGTTGTACGTGTGTATTATAATTCAATATGATGTTTCTTTGAGTAAGTAGCTACTTCGGGATTTTATAGTGTAACGTAATAGGTTCAAGTGTCTACCGGTTTGTTTTAAAAACGCGCCACGCAAAAAATTTCGCGGGACCGAGGCATTCAACGTGCTGGCTACATGGCGAGGAATCTCGCGGACATAATAGTGAGGAATGCGAACGATACGCGCCGTATAAACGTTCGCACACATGCACATAAGGCCTGTGTACGGTGATAACAGCCCGATAATACGGCGTCCGATTAGCCAATGTGACCCCGTGCCTCTACCTAAATACATCGGTTTTATTCACCCAGATATTCTTCGGTTTACTGGAATTCGTCCAGTAATAAACACAAATCGGTTTGGTTAAATACAAAATGCGACATTAGAAAATAAACAAATCGATCCGTTACATTCTTCTGCATTAATGGCGGTTATTTTATTAACATTGTCATACACAATAATTGGTTTTTGATGCACGATTACATCGAACCTGTTACAAATAAAAATCATTGAAGCAACGTGTACGTACTTATTTGTTATTTATATACTAACAAACAGAACCTTCAAACATATAAAACGCAAGTAGACGTCGTATTGCTAATACTATTGTGACTGTTTCCTGTACATGGTCTCATTTGAAACTAAAAATACATATTAATGATGTTTTGTTAGAATATGTAACTTATTGCACTTATAACGCATTGCATCTTATAATTCTGGCACCGCAATAAATTTATTTTTTCTGTTACGTGTGTTGCAATGACGATGTACTATATGTATGATTTTTTGTATGCATTTATTAAACACGGTTAACGGAATCCAGACGACCCTATGAACGAAACATCTGCTTCGTTTTTTCTACCCTTCAGTAGACACGTGCGCGAACGCACAGCAGGGGTGGCAAACGGAGCCCCAGTGCGGGTCTTTGTCGAGTATCAAGTGACGAAAATTCAAAATAAACCTTTTCAGTAAACAAGAAGGTTTACTTTCGTATGACACTCAGATTCACCAAAATAGATTATTATTTTTACCAGGAATGTCAAGGTTTACACCAACACGTGATGTTCGTTTCGGGGAGAATAATTTCAGGTAAAAACTATATGTATTTCTATAAAGATTCATTATATTAAGTAGACAATATAACTACCGATATATTAACGAAGTAAAACACGTTCAAGTATTCTGTTCAAAATTCATTTGCATCTTGCGACCTCACTGAAGACATTGTTCTTACCGAATATCCTCTTGATAAGAACTATTGCAATGCGTATTTTTTGCCTGGCGGCAGTCATTCTCGTGAAATTCCTATAGTAACAGAAAGTTTGCTGCTTTGTAAACTTTAAAACTAATGTCTCTTTTAACGGAAAGACGTATGTCATACCAATTAGCGAAAGTCATGCTTGTCGCAAAAATAAAAAAACACTATCTTTTAATGTGAAATTGTTAAAGTACAAAACGACGAATATATCACAAGAATAGTTTAAAATCATGGACAATTTGCAACATTATGCTAACTCTAATTTTACATTTTAATGTCAAAATTTTGTCATAAAAATTACAATATGTCAGCCTCATATATACCTCGAGATGTTTTAAGTATATATACAAAAAATCCTGTTGTTATAAGCCTCGTAATATTTATTTTAAATACAAGGTAACGTGTTTACGTTATGGGATTTATAATTTAATTGCAAAAACGAAAACATATTCAATATTAGACAAAATCAATAGGAAAAGGGTATCAAAAGTATAATAGAACTTGTATAATAGACAAAAAAGATATTCTTTTCGGTTATATGTTTTTTTTTTCCATGTGTTATATTTAATACAAAACAATTACATTACGTAATTGTATCAAAAAAAACTTGATCGGCGTAGGCAACAACAAAACTCGAATGAATCGTCGACCTCCGCAGACATAGCACCGACGATCGCGAGTGTCCGCCTCAGGCGAGAAAAATTCTATTGTGCCTAATGTACTGAATTCCTCATCGCTACCTTCGTCATAGCACTATCACTCACAATCATACAAACGTTTTGTTCGTCTCGTCCATTTTCGGTTCGAAGTTATGCTCTTAACATATGAAAACGTCGGGCGTCATACGACTTCGCATTCCAGGAATTTCCCGGCGATTAGTACACTCGTTAAGATTCATCGACGAGATTTATATGTATTGAATTATGTCAATCATGCTCGGAATGTGCTTAATCGTGGCTTATTTAGATGTCATTTGTTAATACTGTTATTGTCGTTAGTTGCGTTGAGAAAAAATGCATTAAAATGTTGTCAGTACACTGCGATTCGCCGTGTTAATTACATACAACGCTAATAATTAAGGAAAAACAAATTATAGATAGTTTGATTAATCAATAAACATAACCGTTAAAGTAAAAGAACTGAAATATTAATTTAGATTCAATTGATTCTTGAATATAGTTCATAAAATTGTCAAAAGTTCAGTGCGTTATCCTCGCAGTTATTGACGATATCTCAAGATAAGTTATTTTTTGTATGTGAGTTTCCTGTGAGTTTAGAACCGTGTACGTTTTTGTAGACAGAATATGAGATAGTTTTGACTTGTTAACTGATTATCTGAAAATGACCCTTTTTCCTTTTATTTATTCACTAGTTCTATAATATGTACTGTTTTAGCAGTGATTTAAATTGTCTATAAGTTTGATATCTTTTTGCTCATAGCAAATGTTTATAATATTGCGTAATGTTCCGAATATTCAGATCATAATCAAATCAAAATGTCACATAACCGCAGGCTGCCTGGCAGTAGCTTTGTGATACAGTGGGCCGATTGGCTGTGTTCCCAGCGTAACGTATGCCATAGCATTACCATACAATCAAATATTTTTATATATGTCGTTAAAAATATCTTAAGTAGTATTTCCTGAAACATTATTTTTACATCAACAATAACGTTTTATTTACTGCTTACCTATTTTTGTTAACTATACAATAGTGTGTAAAGTGGGGGGACTGGTCAAAATAATCCGATAGTTGTTTTTCATTGTCTACACATTCTTTAAATCGTCCGTTTATTTTGTTTTCAGTGCCAGTACCAAAATTTGTTTAGATAATTTAATATAAATGAAACTTTTATTGCCTACTAAATATCATATTAATTTATAACATAGTCTTTGGTTAATTTATAACGTTTTTAATTTTTATTGTATCAAATATGATTTGTATACGTTGTGAAAAATTAAAATTTTCATCTCTCGTTGAATAAAAATGTATTCGATGATTTCGTATTAGTATGTTTATATTCATAAATATTTATTTTATCTATTCACTAGTTGCCGAAAGAGCGTCTGTGTCATGTCTAGTTATTTACTCGACGAGTAATTTCCTTCACTCCGGAATTCGCGTGCCACCATCTTATGATCGTGCCACGGCGACATTAAATACACGCGCCAAATATTTTTATGCGACCAGACATGGATTCCTTTGAGATATTTCACGTAAACAGACTAAACTTAGAGTCAGTCCTTAACACAATCGAGATTCCATTGTATTATCATTTATATAGACAAATGTGGCTGTCCTCGGGAAAGGTCTATGTGCAATATAACTAATACGTATTTATTTCTTACTTTTCTTAAATCCATAAACTTAAAAACATATCGGCTGTATATAAACGAATAACTGTAACACAATATTTACTTATGAATAATATTGTCCTGTATTAAAACATTTATAAGAGCGGAAACGAATGAATTAATTAGTGATGATGCAAAGATGTATTTTGAATGCTCGTATTTGTGTACCCGATCTTTCAGTTATAAAGTCTGATTATCACTTCACAGGTATAAAATGGAGAAGATCGAGTCTGCCCTTGATGTGTTATCCCGTGCTGCAACTATGGTGCAACCATGCCCCGCATACCCGGCCAGTGATTCAGACAGCTTCGGTAAACATTAGACACTGTGTAACTTTTTTATTAGCTTTGCCTTTTTTATTATCATCGCCTGTTAATTTCATTTATTGATCGTAGTGTTACTTTTTGTCATTACCTTTGCTGATTAACATTAGTTTGGTTATTATGAAAGATATAGAACAAAATTCAAACACTGGTCAAAATATAAATTTCCCAATCGTTTGTTGCTTTTAATACACAATAGTTTCTATGTATGATATAGACAAAACTGTGTACATGTAAGTATACAAATGAAGTCATAACTTGTATCTCTAAATTCAAGTACTTTTGTAAAGATATTATTTTAGAAGTTTTTACGTCATTAGATAATTATACTATTTAGCAAGAAAATACCTATTTCATAAAGAAAAATTTTTCAATAAATTTCTATCAATATTTTAACATAAACCTTTATAACCTTGCATTTATTTATTGCTTGAATGTGTAGATACTTTAAATATTTATTTTTAAAAGATCTTGGAACATGTCATTAATTATAACATAGATCATGATGATAAAATTACCAAGAGAACGATAAAAAAAAACTCGGAATGTGCTACCACATACCCCAATAAGATTAATGGCGGTCTTAACATCTACCTACCGAGATTTCTTTTCTTTTTATATGTGGATGAGATATGATGCTTGCCTGGTAAGATATCATTCTGTACAGTAACAATATTTCTTAAATGGAAACAAAATACTTGTAGGTCGTAAAAGCTTTCTTTTTAATAATTAGTTTTGTGTTCAAGTGTCATCTCTACATTTTTATAGCTTTGAATAGGGGGTTATTTTATACAAATCCATTATTATAAAAGGTTTCAGTATTATACGTCTCTTTGATTTTGTCTGAAACTCTTTCTGCGTCATTTTCCTTATCGCTGTGAGTCGTGACCCTTGCCACTAAGTGAACTTCATTAGATATTTAATAGAAACTTAAATGCTTATAAATATAGAAATATTTTTACTCTAGACTGTATCGGTGTGTAGATGTAGATGCTAACGAATCGTCTAGGAATCCAGTTGTATTGAAACAACGCAGCCACCTATGCAGTTGAGATGGCCTTGTAGGCGGGTCGCATTCCAGATTCCAGCTGACATTGTTTAATGCCCATCCGCTAGGAGAACGGCAACACGTGGAAAGTTTAGTTTAAATTTTCTAAAACTTTACTGTATCAATTAGATTTTAGGATAAATTGAGACAACCCTTTGAAGCCTTCTTTAAACCCCAAAATTTTCTGGTAGTTTATTTTTTATATAATATCTTAGCCACTAACGGTTATCTAAGAGTTGAAATTAGTACCAAAAATTTTTGTTAATAAACTTTAAACAATGCAAAACAAAAACTCGTCGCAGTGGCTTAAGCAGGACCGGACACAAGGTTCTTTCGAGTTATACAACAATGGATGCCATTGTTGAATTGGACTGGTTTCGCGATAAAGGCTTGACGATTCGACCGTGCCTCCCTGTTGCGGTCGTTGCCAGCATTTGGCCATTGCCTCGATCATTATACGCCTCTGTTTTTTCTTTGTACTAACCAGTTTTGATTATTCGAGTTGAAGTTTCAGCCCACATCAAAGTCTTGCCTCGCACTAAGATAATTATACATTAACGAACAATTTGCCGTCATTGCCACTTCACAATAGAGTTGAATCCCAATGAGAAAGCAGAGCTTTCTGAGAGCAGACGCGAAAGCATAGACGCCGTGAAACGCGTCCCGCGAGAATTTCGCCGACCCACAATCCACAGTTGATCCGGCTTATATAGGGTACTGACCGACTGGAACGTCCGCATATTATAGACAAAAGTTGATTTAATCATTCTGTTACATGATACCCTAAAAAGAAATATCATAAATTTGCGAACAACGAGGTTTCGACGTCGCATGACGGTCGAAAACAAATTTAAACATAATTCAGTTTATCGATGTGTATAATTGCGAAAGGCATGCATATGTTATACACATAATCAAAATACCAACACGCAACGCGCAGTGATGTATTCTAGCTGATTGGTTGTTTACAAACAATGGTCGGATCGCAAATAATTATGCAATGCGATGACAGCGTCGCGCACGCCGCGTCGCCACTTACTTTCGATGCTCCGTGTGCGTGCGCGTGCGACACCCGCTGACAAACAGCAAACAGAGAAAGCGCTCAGGAATTTGGCCTGACCAGTCCCGCCACCACTACAATCGCGCCACTGATGGCCGTCAACACCGCCTACTATAGCTTCAGTAAAAACGAACGAATTTCACTTTGCCGCGCTAAATTTATTTAAACTACCCCCCGTCAAAAATTCTTTCCGGTTTTGCATGAAATACCGAAGTATAAAAATTAAGGCGAAAAAGTTTATTGGCTATTAACATACATCAATCATCGCATACTTTGCACATATCTGTTTATAAATGTTATACCCGACTCAGTGTCGGATGTTGCAACTCAATATGGAATTTTATTGTGAATTGTGCACGGATGAAATTGGCGTGCGAGGCTGTATCCGGAACGCTGAGGCGGCGTGTTACGGTTTCGAAAAGAATGCCGAATGTAGGTTGTGTTGCGGACTACAGTTACGAACGTTCCAAGGAATGCAATCATCGATAGCTATTGTTGTCAAAACTTTTTGAAAACATACCTATACTCTATGTCTATACCTAAATATACAACGAAGGCTACTTATGAATAACTTAAATAATGCAGCGAAAAGACCTAGTATTCTTTTGCCACGTCTATCAAAAAACATCTCTTTTATGATACAAAACTGTTATATATATGAAAAGTATTGAAAATAAAACTGAAAATCACGCTTCTATTTAACAGATATTTTAAAATTCTGCGTAAGACCATAACTGCTGTTTTTATATGGTTATGTAAAAAAAATCCTAAATTCAATTATTAGTAATAAACTATTATGTCTTATTCCACAGGGCCAATTCGGCCATTATAAGAAACGAATAACTTAAGTCCATCATCTTAAGGGGGTACTCGATCTAAATCATCAGATGTGCGTTAATTGTAACTCAATTTTCAAGCAAAAATTTCGAAAAGAATGATTTCTCTGTATATCCTAAATTTAAATTAGTTACATTACAAACACAAAAAAAATATATCAAGAACTGATGTACTGGGCCAGTAACGTCGTAAGTTCATGCTAGTTGCCCAAATGCATGCAGCCGAAGGTCAATTTTAAATGTCAAGAGATTTAGTTCCCGTCTCTTCGTCGAATAAAAAAAACAGTATCAGGGCTAAATACAAAAGTACCCTTCTTGTATTTATCTCTTTTTATTCGACGAAATAAGAACTTGATCTGATGGGGTCTGTTACGTCAGTCTAGTAAGGGATATATACAGTACTCTATTGTACTAGTCACTAGCTACCGCACCATTCAAACCGGAACATTAATATTCACACACTACCTTTGAGGGGAAGGGGGAAGTGCTGCGGTGGTAGACATGTACGGTCTACGGCAACAGAGACATACATACCAAAAGTAGTTTGATCTAAATACTCCCGAATCTGCAATATGGCATATATTAAATACGTAATATCAAATTGAACCATACGACAATGAAATCGCGTAGAATAAATTTCTAATACCAATATATTCCATTTCGTTGGCACCAAAGCGAGTGTGCAACAATTCGAGCTATTCGGGCCGTCTCGCGTATTGCCTCAATCATGACTAGCCATCGTCTTATATTTGTATCAGATTATATGTCGTGATTTTACTAACAGTAGTGAAGAATGCCATCATCTTTACCGACAGTCATTAGGATATTTAAAACGTAAAATTTTAGCTTCCGTATATCTGGTCTTTATTTCTAACAATTATAAGAGCTTTGTACTATACTTATTACATTTCACAGCTAAGTTATTGACGAAGTTAATTGCATTCACATTATTTATTAAAAAAATCTCTCTGTCATTTTGGTTTCACGTTGGATTTCAAAAATGTACGTCTTTTTACACTAGTATGCAAAAATGATATAAATACGTCATAAATTCGTTGATAAGTGGAATATTAAATGAGAATGAACTTTATAAAGGTAATTACCAGAATTAAATTGTTCTTTTTAATAGATAAAGAAACCCAGAGAAGGCAAAACTAACAGTGACCTTCAAGGCTAAGCCCCTACCTAATTAAAAATCTAATGGTCGTTTCAAATTACGCTTCACTCTCACGGCTCTGTTATGTCGGATTATTATGTAAATATAATAATTTTAGCTTCTATATAATATACGTTTTACAATAACAATCGTGTTATTTTTAAAAACATAACTACGACGCATTTTTATAAATAAAAAGTACCATTAATGTTTTTGTGACTACTTTTCATAATAACTTCAGTTTTAAACTTTCAGAAATTTTATTATATTAATTGGATATTAACATTCCAGCATTACTTTTATTGTTTTCTTTTTTTATTTTAAACAGGTTAGTGCTTGTCCTACCTAGTATTAAGTGTTGTTACTATATATAAATATATGTGGTGGTAATGTATAAATGAATTTTATTGAACATTTTAAAAAATATTACGGCATAGATTTCGTTCATGTAAAGAATTTTCGTTTCGACTTACCGACGTTACGTTTGTTTTTAATATCATAGGAAAGGAATGTTAACTGGCTTCAAAGGTTTCAAATTTTGTCTTGACCTCTTGGCGTGACGTTATAACTCAGGAATCGGACATTCGTGCGTTCGTAGTATTAAATCATCATCACGCTCTACGTATATGCGAAATAACTAATTTCTGCCCGGTCTGCCTCTAAATACTTTTCATAAACACTTATATTAATTCGAAATCTAAAATGATAATTCGGTAATAGGAAAACTAACAAAAAGTATTTTAATAACAAGTTATAAAAAAAAATATTTCATCGCATACGACAAATGCAGTTTTTTGTGGTGTATATTTTACTGTCTCAGACTAGTGATAAATATTATTAATAATGATATTGTTATAGAATAACGCTGTAACATATAATATTTTTGAAAATATCGGTAGGAATATTCTGAAAAAATCACAAGGTACATAATATCTTTAAAAAAAGTACCTTAAAATAGGTTAAAAGGTTCGGCGAGTTGTTTAGATGCGTTAAAATTAATTCTTGCATAATTTTTACATATTGTTGTAAATATCTCATTTAAAGTTTTAAGATTAATTAATGTTATTTATTGTATCATACAGTTTTACACAAAATCAATATTCATGTTCTTTAATTGAAAGTTTTTTATATTTTATTCTGAAGCAAACTCTTTATAATATCAAACTGTTCACAATATATTACTTATATTTTACATCGATATTTTATTATAATATAAACCTAAGAAAGAAATGAAATAAAATTTTATAAAATAAAAATAAATAAAATTTATTTATAATTGAAGAAATAATCGTCATGAAACTCGTCGATGTTTTATTAGATTTCATTTGGAAATGGTGAATTATTGTTTATCTTATCTGAATCTAAAGTCAATGTACCAAGAATGAATGTAGTAATTTCTTATTCGTAGCGTTAGATGAAATATTCGTATTGTTGAAGATAATATCGATGATAAGAGCCAATGAACGAGATGTGAATTTCGAACTGTTGTGATTATATTAAACGATCGACTTTCACAAACATTTTCTGTATCTGTTGTATTCTACCCACGTCTTCATATTATAACACGTATTCTCAAAAAAACTTTTACTTAAATAAAACTGGTTTAAAAATTACCAGTGGTCTAAAAAAGCAATATAATTTTTGGAAGTTAAATATTATTTACTTAATATTTATATGTTTCCTGTGTGATTATATTTAGAAAAGGTAGTTTTATATATCACGTTTAATGCTGGCGTACGAGATTATCATATAAACTATTGAAATTTCATCTTACAAAGTCCAAATTGAAAAATTAAACATGAAACCGTTTCTGTTTTCAGAATTATATAGTTTAAATTAGACTAATGATTTCAATTATAGACAAATTTTGTTTTCTGGTTTCTACGTTGATTATTAATTAATTGTATGAAGTATCTTTCGACTTACATTATGATATATCTTCAATATTACTTCCACATAGGGCTTGACTACTTGGCCGAGTCAATTCAGCAAAGCGTGTCAGGGCTACCACGTACAGACACGTTTATACATGGTGCTATTTTGTGATGCAACGATGGAGGTCGCTAATGCTGGGTATGGAATACTACACGGAAAAAGGTTTTTTTTCATCACACTGATCCCAAAGGCACGGCCGTAATTAAATATTGAAAAGTTGAGTAAAAGCCTGCTGCTGCGATCTGTCAACCGATCGATTTTACTATCATAGAAAGAATTTAACAAAATTAGATAGGACACGTTAAGAAATTGGAAATTATCAATAATTATACACTACTTTAATATAGTACAAGTACATCGTTTTTAAATTTATACATTGAGCATAGATTGAATGAAAGATTTCTGTATATTGTATATAAAAAAATATTAGCAGTCCTGCACTATCCATAGACACAAGTTATAAACATTTTTTACGCCCATACAAATGCCTGATATCTCCATTGTCAAATTAGCAAATCTGATGTGCGTCAAATGTTTTACACTTGCAAATGTTTGTATGTGCGCAGATTTGTAACCAGAATGTGCGATTGTAGTATTCCGATCAAAACCAATTTCATTTTATATAGAGTAGTAGTCTTATTATTCTCCAAAATTATTTTCATATACTGTCACTGTTACTTTTCTAATTAACGTCCTTTTAAAAAACCTTCTAGATTGTTTAAAGTTGTTTAACCTCGTCTTTGACTACAGCTAGTTCTTTCAAAAATATCATAAAAAACACCAGGCTTACGTTATGCACAAAAATGTAAGTTTAAATGTACTTTTGTGTATTAAGTTAACATTAATAAAGGTGATATAAGGTATAAAAATATGCGCTTCCGGCAGTAAATTTAATGAACACTCAGAATTCATAAAAAGATCCTCCTTTGACTAAGATTTGATGTCAGTATCCGAAACCTGTTATTAACACAAATCATCCCTCTACGATCTTGTGATTTTAAATATACTTAAAAAAAATTTAAAGTTAAATGTTAAAGAATTAAAATCAGCCATGTTTTCTATATTTTCAATACAATTATACCAATAGTAACAAATTTTAGGAAGATGTTTCTAGCTTGCTTCCTTTATGTATAAAGCTTTGTAAAAATCAAAAATGTTTAGAAGCTACGTCTAGACTGTTATCTAAGAGTCGTCTAGTAACAAGTGTCCAGATCACTACATGTTTACACGACACAAGAGCATTTCGCCCATTGTGCGAGCTTCGCCTTGTAATTTTTCATCATTATAAGTGTTGTAAACTGAAGCAATTTTTGAAAGTATAATATTTTTTGTCATCCGAAAGTTTTAAGATAGATCTTCAATAGAACTATTGCTTATAAAAAAATTCAAAGCGTTTATTAATAAAACTAAAAGTAGAACATGTCTTTATTAGGACATTGTATAAAGAAAATGTGTAATATTGCAATGGTAAAAAGGTCGCTCGATTCTTAGACACTGCTACTTATTGATGTGAGACACGAATAAAAATCATTTTATAATATAGTTTAAGGCCAAGTCCAAGATCGACTATTAATACGTGTATGTGTTCATTTTCCAAGCTTTAAATTTATAATACGGAAAAAATCCATATCTAGCAAGTAAAATTAATTATCTAATACATATAAAAAGCTAAGTACATTAGTTACGGTAGACAGAAGATATAAAATCTTGTTACCTCAGTAATTTCACTGAGCACAAAGCCCTTCAGACCGGAACACTATTGTTTCATACTGCTGCTTGGTGGCAGAAATAAACGTGGTGGTGATACCTACCTAGACATTCTCCGGCACAAAAACAGGACAAACAAAATAATTACTAAGCATTAGCATTATATACAAAATAATAAGAAAACCAAAAAAGTTACAAAAGATTGCTTGTCATTTAACGGATTTCCATCCAGTGTGAAAGGGTTTGTTTTTAGGTTTTAGATGATGAGGCTATTTGTTTTTGATTTAAATCCAGATCGTAGTAAAAAGAGTCAGTAGTAAAGATCATATATTTATACTCAGTCATTAAAATGCTTAGTTCTCACAGTTAACGGTCGTAATTGAAACCGTTGTTTCATAAATTAAAGTGTAGATTAATTAATTTGCAACAATATATTCACGGTTTTGAGGAATAATTGTTTTTTAAGTCTATTACTTATTGAAGTAGGTGTACTTGTTATTAATGATTTTTTTTTAATTTTATCACGTTATGTATTTTTTTTCTAAAATATTATCAATTTTTAGGAAGTCAAATGCCATGGCAATAATAATCTATTAAAAATAAGTGAAGTGGTAGTAAATTATACCTATGTATTCCTCTCCGGTTGTATTCGTTTTATCGTTCAACTGGGATCAGAGGAGTATGGTACCTTATTTATACCCTGTACATTAGACTGCTTCACAAATTTTCGGTAATGAATATAAATAATGGTATTCAAAATAGAATTTGTTTTCGTAGTCTAACTGCTAACGTTTCACGCTTAAACTAAATAGCTGTATTGATTATTCGTTTTACGTATTAGGGTGCAGGTGGCTTGTATGTATAATGCTTCTAACATCCTTGATGTATTGAAATTCACAGAGGGGAGATTAACAAAGGTTCGTGAACTGGGTGCTTGTACTCTTATACAAAATTGTTTATAGCGACTACATGAATAAAACATAGCACGCTTAAATTTTGTAATTAGCGATTTTAATTGTATGTACGAATATTTTTAACTTAGGATTGTATGTACATGTATTACCGATTGCTCGATCTGTGTCCTCTGCAGGGTATTTTTAATCTTTATTTGGATCGTCTGAATTATTTTGTTTGCTCTTATCAAATTACTTAATTTTTCGGACTGTGTATTTGTTATAGATTACTTTGGCAAATGAAAATGCTAACATATCCATATAAAGGCGACGATAAAAGAATTAATTTATAGAAAACAAATCAATGTTTTATTATCATCTTCAAGTAATTGGACAAAAGTTCGTGTGATTTTTATAAGCTCCATCTATTGACTAGCATGCCAACAAGCTTTATGTGCAGCCACTCTTAGTAGATGGCGTCGACACGTAACCAAACTATATATTTAAATTTATTCATAGATGACGCAAAACATTTTTTAAGCTTTTACGAAGTTAACTGCATTAAAAAACATTGAAAATATCTTGCTTTGAACTTTAATAATGTATTAAGCAAAGAGAGAAACAATTACTTTTGCTCAATGAAGAAGAAGAAAAGTATATAATTGCGATTTGGTAATTGCGCGAAAACACTGTAACATTTTAGTTTAGTATATTTGTAGGTTTTGATATAGTGGTACAATTTATGATTTGGCATATCTTATGCTAAAGTGTTAACGGTGTGCAATGTGTATACATATAACTACTTGGTAACTTGTGCTAGATCGCGTGTTGTTAGCATAGCAAGTTAGCAGGTGTCGGTAAGTCGATCGTAGTACGGAATGCGGAATGTTAGCGCGGCTGCTTCCCGCACTTTCGCTGCAAACATCGCCCACCGCGGCCGCTCTAGTATTATGTAAACCATACGCTAAATGAACGGACCCACTCACTAATGTTTCCGACACATTAAAAAGTTTGAAACAATGGTAAGATAATAAAGAGGTATTAAATAAAATTTGCTTGAAAGCAACTAACGTTAAAAGGGCACAAAGAAGCTTTGTTAGTCACACAGATAAATATGTTTGTTAAATAAATATTCATGGTTGACATCTATGTTTAATTAAAAAAATTCAATTTCCAATAAAAAATCTGCAAATGTCTGTATTACAGATTTATAATTCTTTCGTGTGATTATTAAACGCAAAGGTTGCGTGTGCTTAGCTTGATACATAGTAAATTAATGTTAACTAGATTTTGGAGGCCGCTTGCTGTTGGCTACGGATGCAGCTACTGGCAACACGCGATGATATCGATTTGAATATAATAAAAACTATTATTCAAATTTAAAATCGATTATATATTTATTGTTTTTCTTATAACGTTCATTGACTAAAATGCTTTAAACGAGTTTGGCTTCCTCCCGGATGTGGAAGCATTCCCAATTCGAGTTCGAATTTGAATAAGTAATCGTACTAACGAACCTTGATGGGACAGTTTCTGTGCGATGACTTTTTTAAATACTCATTTTTAATGTTTCTAAGTATATCTAGGCTTAGATGCACTTACTATCTGTATTTAATCCTCGCCATGTCTTCCAATTCTATTCTCAGGACATCATAAATTATACACTTCAATATGATGACAGTACGTTTTCTAGATTTTTTTTGTGCATCTTTTCCTCAAGGGTTCAATAGTTTTAATTTCAGGAAGAGAATAATATGGGAATCATTATATTGATAATCCCTTGGGCGAGAAGCAAAAACATCTGGGAATATAACCAAGAGCGTTTATCGTCGGATAAAGATTCTGATGCCGGGCCGGTAGCTAACTCACCGCGGTCGATATGCGTGCGAGTAAACATCCCCCAGAGCACACCGTGACGTGCGCACAGTTGCTTATCCCCCGGCGTTGCGCATGCCCGGCCCTACCGAATTACACATACACTCACTTCATTCCAAATTATAAATTTACATATATTTTTTAAA
This sequence comes from Byasa hedistus, assembly GCA_029286795.1. Classification (NCBI taxonomy): domain Eukaryota; kingdom Metazoa; phylum Arthropoda; class Insecta; order Lepidoptera; family Papilionidae; genus Byasa; species Byasa hedistus. The sequence goes on from JAGSMW010000008.1 coordinate 6,590,874, forward strand.
ATATCTTACTAGAATTGTTTCCGGTGATAATCTAACACAAAATTGTTGGTTTTTTCTCTGCAATGACCAAAGACGACCTAAATTATGTATCATTGTAAATGATAACCAAGCCGGAGATGGTGAAGCATGCTCGCCTATATTATTCTGGCTCTCATATGTAACACTACGGGAATTCCGTAATGGTGTTATGGATTTATATTATCAAAATAGAGATGGTAGCCAGCCAGGCGACTCCGAAAAAAACCTACCATCATACAAGCTTTACTTATATGGCAACTAATAGAAGAAACTTGTGCAAACAAGTCAGGGCAAAGGTTGCAAATTCGCAATAATGTTCCTATTTATCAATAACTCGTACTATAGTTTAAATGATAATTTTTTTTTAATTTTTTTAACCAAATCTAATTAAACTAGAGGCGCCAACGTTAGCGTCTACCTGTCGGTAAACCTTTGCCTTCGTTCTATTACACAGCTAAAAAAAACTTAATTTCTATACGTAGCAACAGAGCGCGGCAACTTCTCACAGTTCGACTTACCTCCCCGTCCCGGACTCCGCTACTCCCTACCCAAATAAAACACAACCTTTCAAGGATACAACCACCGTAATTTTAAAACCTAATCATTAACATTTTTCGCCTAGAACAACCAACTTTGTCATGCACTGAATACGATGCATTTTGCGTTGTTGCTGATGATAACATGCAATCTGTATCCCGCCAAACTAAATAATACTCTAAAACTAACATTACACGGTTGAGTACGGAATACATTGATACTTAAGATGAGTGGAGGTTGTGTCGGTGAAGAAAGGGAGAAGAGCGAAGAGGGTTCATTAATCCCCGCGCCCTGCGCTCACGCACTTTCATGAATGGGCCGAACAGGTTGATGTATAAGGTAATACAGGTTGTTACATAAACGTAAAATAATTATTTGAAATAAATATCATCAATGATCTCAACCGACTGCAGGACATAGGTCCTTTGACATTTTAATAACCACAAAACACGGTATTGCAGTTTGTATTCAGTGGCTCCCAGATATTTCTATTGCCTTTGAAAGTTGTTTTTCAAATTTTTGAACAAACCGATTCATGAGTGAGTTCTCGACACACCCTCATCTTCACTTTTTGGAAATCAGCGCTCTGATTACCATTGCGGAAATTGTTGTGGATACACAACAATATAAGGTAAAATCCATTATAACTTCCCTTAACAATGAAGACTATCATCCGATGATTTCCTGCAAACACCAAAAAAATTTTCAGCAGTATGTATATTTATGTAAGAAGCGTGTCTATAATTAATCAATAAGGAATTAAAATAAAAGCATATCATGAATAGCTATAACTTATGTTAACCAAAACACGTCACCTATGTCTAATTCCATAAAAAAAAAGTTATTTATAATAAAAGTTGTAACCCCGTTGAAAGTAGAATTGTATATAAGACTTAAAGTTCACTTTCAAAAATGCATTGAATTAATATTTAAATTACAGTACTATGGAGCCGAATAATTTCTCAATTATGTGAATTATTAAATTTGTGCGATTCGACAAGTTTTGAATATGCTCATTATGTTTTGTAGGTATTCGATGATATTAAATTAAGGTCCTACAAAGACTTATAAATTTTTTGCATAAACAATGAGAACATTAATTAAGGTGTTCGTGCGATAAGAACTGTTGAGGCTAATGTTATAAACTGTAGTGTCATCAATTCCTTTGTGTTGGATGGGGTCAGAGATGATCGTGTTCTCAATACTTATTTATCGGCACATCTCCAAGTATTTGTCATAACGATTTGCATTTTAGTTCAAACGGTCGTCTTATCTCTTCGTGGTTCACACATGTTGAAATTCACATTGTTTATTACATTTTAAAGTGTTAACCGCAATAACATTTTGTTTGAGTAAGACTTTAAAATACATGTTCATACGTACGCTGTCAAATGCTTATAACAAATAGCAATATTTAATACCAAAAGTTTTCAATGTAGCAATTGTGAGAGCTGCACCAACACCCTGTATTGCCAAGAGCCGAAGGAAGCGCCGCAACGTCCGGCCGCGTGGATGTAGCATGATGCTCTTTTTCCTTTTCGGTTTATTTTTTGTTCATCTCATTTATTTATTCCAATGTAATCTCTTCCAGTTCGTTTTTTATTCAGTCGGCCTTCAGTGTTACCTGTGTCGGGACGCCAATGGGTTGTCTATTTATCACTTGCTAAAACAATAATTAAATTTTATCAAAACTTATTGATAAGTTAGCAAATTTTGTTTGTGGTGATTTCTTAAAATGGAACTGTTATAGTTTTACGTGTCTGTGATTTGTGTACATTTCTGGTGCATTGGTATAATGGAACTACCAGATTATCTATTGTATTTGGCTCAGACTTCGCTGAGTCGCCTACAAAGTTCTGAAATGGATCCGCCACAGTCGCCTAAATTTAATTTGCCGCTATGGCAACCTTGGGTACCTTCTCCACAAAAAGGTATCGTTTTTGTTAATACAAAAAAGCTAATAATGCTTTTTTTATGATTTTATTTTCCTTTCATGTTTCTGTGTTATTAATGTAAAATAATTAGACTGTATGAAAATTAGTAAAAATAAAGCAACAAACTTCTTACAGCTTATTTCTTTACATGTAACTTGCTATAGATGTATTAACAATTATTAAGATCTAAGTTAATTTTTTTATTTAGCATGTACGATAAAATGCATTTTCTTTCCGAAGCGTATCTCCATGTTATTTAAAGAGTCATCATAACTCATCATCCAGCTTCTCGAGTTAAAATGCGGCAACGATGGATAACTGTATTCTATCCTAAAATTCTATGAATAATTGAGACAATGATAAATATTAAACAATAAAGCTTATATATATGAAAATGTAACAGTTACTAATACGTTAAAATTCATTCCACTCTTTACGATTTGGTGACACTTAACGTTTTTTATTATTATGATACTATTTTTCTTCTATCATATTTTTATATTTTAGTCATTAAATTGTAATGATTGAATGTTACAGAAACTCCGAGTACAGCGTCCAGTGGTGAATCAGAAGGCGATCGGACGCTGTCACCTGAAACTGCCAGAACACCGCAATCTAAGGAGTTAACCGGGAAATGGCGTAGGGAACGCCGAGCTACTCGCTTACCTGAATACAGGCCCAAGTAAGCATTTTTTGTCTCTATCCTAAATTAACTACGATTAAATAACCGTTTATAAATCGCGGATTTAATTTCTTTAGATAATAATAATTTTTAAAAAGTTCCTGACTTATTACTGTTAATTATAATTATCTTATTAAACTCAAAGAGGAGGTATCGGTATAGATCGAAATATATAGCTAATACTTTATAGCGCTTCGCAGTCACGTTAATCAAACTTATATAAAATTTACAAGCAATTATTTCTTTTATTGTACATATGGGTAGCCCCCTTTACATTTATTATTAAAATATTTTTTGTTGTTAATTATAAATTTTTAACTTTAATTAGAAGTTACACGTAGAAAGAATATAATGTGCAGTGCAAAGTTTTGAGTTTACGTTTCTATCTAGGGATATTTTCTAATAATGTACAGCAGGTATTATAAAAAAAATATAATACATTAATTAAAGTTCTGTATTTAAAAATTAACAAAACATTTAACTTTAATTTCAGGGACAATTGCAAGATGGCGCTGCGTTCGCAGTCATTCAACGAGCGCCGCAGCGCGCCGTCGGTGGCGCGCGCGCAACCCCATAGTGACGGTGAATTATCAGACGAAGTTGACGATCCTTCTGCTGTTAACGGAAAAGGTAAGGTATATTATATTTATTGTTACTTTATAAGGTTAACACTGTAACAAGGATAAGCTTGTATAATCATAAAAAAGTGAACTTTTGAAAAATAACGCCAATCATTAGGTTAATATACCCTTTAAAAAATCAAGTATAATTAAAATTAAAATGATTAATGCATTTGATTTGACTTCTCTATACACCTTTGCTTTGTTCATTTAAAACTTAATTTAATAGCTTAGTTTCTCTTATAAATCCATTATGCATTGTTAGATAATATTAATATGAAATGTTTGGTAAAATGTATAATAGCATTTTCTTTTAATTTTTTTGTATCAAAGCGACAAGTACAATGTGGTGTAGTTTGTTTCTTAATAACCACCACATTGTTATGGGATGGCGTGTATCATTTATAGACAGGTGAACGCTCCACTTTTCTCGTCGCTTCATGGAATAAATAAATAATAATATTTATTTTTTATTTTTGTATTTTTTTTTTCTAGAATTTAATGGTTTTAGTCTATAAATTTTCGACTATCAATAAATTTTCATTTATTTGTGGAAGTTTAGTTATTTATTAGTGGCACGAGCGCGTCTCTCCACAAGTACGATTTCGTTTCTTTCGAATCTATGACAATTCTGTTACGGTTTGGGGGTATTAAGATTTTTTAATTTAATTTAATTATCTTTTCGATGTAGTCAATTATTAGTCACCGTTATAGTTACACAGTAAGTTATTACCTCAATATTATGCGCTTTTGCACAATTCACTATTATTTAAGTTTATTTGTTATAAACTAAGTGTATGTAAATAATAGTCGGCATGTAAAATGTATGTTTATTTAAGAGATGTTAGATTTAGGCGACTATTAATTTATTATGTAATTATAGCATAAGTTTATTAATATTTTATTTTGATTGTTTAAAGGTTCAATGTCGATGTGCGACCCAGTCATAGACGAGCATTTCAGGCGCTCACTTGGCGATGACTACATGAACCTATTTAAGAAGAACGCTGAAACTGCGTTGCCCGGTCCCAAGCCGAATACTAAGGATAGAGCCAGTAGTCCAATACAATTCAAAACAGAGGAACCGGCAAAACCGACTAAAATCATCGCCATGGAAGTCGACGACGCGAGCGTGTCCGTTGACGACCACTTTGCCAAAGCTCTGGGTGATACGTGGCGACAATTACAAACATCGAGGCAAAAGGAAGGGGATAAGGCCCAAACTAGTAAGGGAGTCGTGGATGACCACTTCAGTAAAGCCCTGGGCGACACTTGGAAGAAAATACAATCGAAACATAACATGGAGGAGAAACCTAAGGATCAAAGTACCAAAATAATTTCCAGAAGTGGCGTCGTAATATAATAACTAACGTATATGACCCAATGTGGTAACCATTTAGGGCCTTGAGAAATTTACAAGGCATTTTCTCTATTCTCTGTCTCTTCGAGACTTTAATTTTTTTGTATCAAAGCGACAAGTACAATGTGGTGTAGTTTGTTTCTTAATAACCACCACATTGTTATGGGATGGCGTGTATCATTTATAGACAGGTGAACGCTCCACTTTTCTCGTCGCTTCATGGAATAAATAAATAAATAAATAAATAAATAAATAAATAAATAAATAAATAAATAAATAAATAAATAAATAAATAAATAAATAAATAAATAAATAAATAAATAAATAAATAAATAAATAAATAAATAAATAAATAAATAAATAAATAATAATATTTTATTTTTTATTTTTGTATTTTTTTTTTCTAGAATTTAATGGTTTTAGTCTATAAATTTTCGACTATCAATAAATTTTCATTTATTTGTGGAAGTTTAGTTATTTATTAGTGGCACGAGCGCGTCTCTCCACAAGTACGATTTCGTTTCTTTCGAATCTATGACAATTCTGTTACGGTTTGGGGGTATTAAGATTTTTTAATTTAATTTAATTTAATTTATTATGTAATTATAGCATAAGTTTATTAATATTTTATTTTGATTGTTTAAAGGTTCAATGTCGATGTGCGACCCAGTCATAGACGAGCATTTCAGGCGCTCACTTGGCGATGACTACATGAACCTATTTAAGAAGAACGCTGAAACTGCGTTGCCCGGTCCCAAGCCGAATACTAAGGATAGAGCCAGTAGTCCAATACAATTCAAAACAGAGGAACCGGCAAAACCGACTAAAATCATCGCCATGGAAGTCGACGACGCGAGCGTGTCCGTTGACGACCACTTTGCCAAAGCTCTGGGTGATACGTGGCGACAATTACAAACATCGAGGCAAAAGGAAGGGGATAAGGCCCAAACTAGTAAGGGAGTCGTGGATGACCACTTCAGTAAAGCCCTGGGCGACACTTGGAAGAAAATACAATCGAAACATAACATGGAGGAGAAACCTAAGGATCAAAGTACCAAAATAATTTCCAGAAGTGGCGTCGTAATATAATAACTAACGTATATGACCCAATGTGGTAACCATTTAGGGCCTTGAGAAATTTACAAGGCATTTTCTCTATTCTCTGTCTCTTCGAGACTTTAATTTTTTTGTATCAAAGCGACAAGTACAATGTGGTGTAGTTTGTTTCTTAATAACCACCACATTGTTATGGGATGGCGTGTATCATTTATAGACAGGTGAACGCTCCACTTTTCTCGTCGCTTCATGGAATAAATAAATAAATAATAATATTTATTTTTTATTTTTGTATTTTTTTTTTCTAGAATTTAATGGTTTTAGTCTATAAATTTTCGACTATCAATAAATTTTCATTTATTTGTGGAAGTTTAGTTATTTATTAGTGGCACGAGCGCGTCTCTCCACAAGTACGATTTCGTTTCTTTCGAATCTATGACAATTCTGTTACGGTTTGGGGGTATTAAGATTTTTTAATTTAATTTAATTATCTTTTCGATGTAGTCAATTATTAGTCACCGTTATAGTTACACAGTAAGTTATTACCTCAATATTATGCGCTTTTGCACAATTCACTATTATTTAAGTTTATTTGTTATAAACTAAGTGTATGTAAATAATAGTCGGCATGTAAAATGTATGTTTATTTAAGAGATGTTAGATTTAGGCGATTATTAATTATATTCCCATGTACTCTTCACGTTGCAATGTTCCTTGTATATTATATGTCTCGTTAAGATTATGTAAATGTAATTATTTCGTATGAACTATGTACAATAAACTAAAATGCTATGAAAACTATATGCTATTATTCGTTTTAGTTTTATTTACGGTATTAATATTTATTAAGAAAAGTATGATTAATGCTTTTGCAGCATGGTGCTGGCGAAACTGCTTCGGCCAGACATGGGAACCATCGAATCCATACTAAATGAACTTAAAATCACCACAATTTGTTAACAAAGAACTTTTGCCTTCTTTGAGTACATTATGCGATCTCCAGAGGACTGTCTGGAGAAGTATATTATTTTAGGGAAATTAGACAGATATGGTGAAGGAAGAGCACCTGTAATGTGTTGTAAAAGCATCTAGGACGCAGCGTACATTTCACGTATTCTTCATAGATTGAGATTCCTTAGCATTGAGAGACCAATGAATACTAAGAAGATTATTATTTACCTATCTATCTAAAAGCATTTTACCAGAAGTCGGCAAAATTTTGTAGGTGGTCGAAATCTTCATTAAACATACGTTTGGGTCAGGGTACTATTATTTTTGTAACTAAAAGGAGTCGCATAAATTATCAAAAGTGTCGCCGGTCACACAATACTTTTCATTGCCTTGGGTATTTGTGCAAAGCCTTATCGAAGCCCCATCGAATTGGCTAGTTATTTTCTCGGGACTAATCTCTCTTGTTGAGAAGCAGTAAGTACCAACGATGTACCTTAATATAATTACTAGGTTAACAAGACATGCCTCCTTGTTTCTAAACAGGCGATGAGCGCTAAATGTTTAAAGGAAAGCACTCCTCAACGCTTTGTTGAATACAAAAATACCTACATCCTACATCAATAGATCATTTAATACTAGTATATTTTATAAAAGTGACGAGTGACACATAACTCGATAAAAAATTAGCATATTTCCCTGTGACGACATACTTAATTTCCCAGTTTTAGTGGTGGTAGGTCTTTGTTGCCGGAGACCGTCTATATAGGTACCATCGCAGCTCTTATTTCTGCCGCTAAACATTATCGTGTTTCGGTTTGAAGGCTGTTGTAGTTAAAGAAACTACTGGAGTAACGAGACAATAACTTCATGTCTCTAGACGACTTGCATAATGTGATTTTGTGTATACCATCTTAACCAGCGCCACGTTGTTATGGATAAGTGTATTACTTACCATCAGGCGAACGTTTCGCTTGTCGTTGCCTCGAAGAATAAAAAAAATGTAAAGACAATTGGACAAATTTTATTTGAAATAGGAACATCCATGATTGAATACTTCTGCCGGGAAAGAATCTTTGATAATTAACAGCAACTCATTACATTCTATTATACTTGTACTCCTTAAAAATAATGGTATCATATAACATTTAGGTAAACCATTACATTTAAATAAATTTGAACAACATAATTGAACGCCATTTTTGTCTTTAAGGCTTGATAAGAGAAGTACGCAGGCGTAAACCAATTTAGGTCATCATAGCATGTGTAGAGACACGAAATTTATAAGAGAAGAGATAAATAATGAACTCAATAATAGACAATAATTAGTCGTAAGTAACAAAAAAAATAAAATGGCTACTCGTTTACAAAATTTACAAAAATAAAACGCTTATATGCGTTTGTGAAACTGTTAATAAACCAAAAACTGTCAGTGGTAAATAGGAACATATTTATTGTCTAAACATATAAGTTTTTAGGCTAATGCACATGACAGCGCTTTACTCGTTGCGTTGACGTAAATCCGCGATGACAGTAGTAATCTGGGAGAGAGAACACTGTACGACGAGATGCCGCTGACCATTCGGTTAAAATCGTTGGTAGTCCATATTCGAGCACTGAATTCGAATGGTGCTAGAGACAATAGTTACACTCTACCCACACACTCGAATGCAGTTGTCAAATAGTGGATCTGTCTTCTATGCGAACCTGAAAAAAAAATGGAACATTTAATATAAATTAAACATATTATAAACTTAAGTTTGAGACAAATAGTCTGATTTAAATAAAAATTTATTAGAAAAAATACAGCTTTTAACAATTCCTACATGTACGATGAGTAGATAAATTGTTGTCTTTTTTTAATTAAACGTTGAAGTACTCATCTTTTTCGTATATATCGTTGTAGTTAATATTTGTTTTGAGGCCTATTATATAAAAGAAAAATACATTTGTTATTCGTTTTAAAATTCATTACATCGGTCTGATCAATGGCTATGTATTAAAACGGAATTGTCATTTGTAATTAATCAGCGAGCCACGTGCCGGGGCTGATTGATATCGACTTCTGACACGAGTCCCGATCCCGAGCCGTACGCATAGAGAGGTCGTACGCCGAACGCTTTCATTATTTACGCTGGCTCTGGTCTAACCTGTCCGGCGTATCGATCCGACACCCCAGCACCACCCCGAGTCTTCCCCCTCAGCCTAACTAAATAATACAATAATAAATTCAATACGAAAAAGTTCTCGAATTTCGAAGTATGCTAACAACATATTCATAATCTTGATTACTTAATAAAACTTGTAAACACTTTATACTTTACGGTTTATTAATAAGTAATTGGATAATTTATTACTAAGCCGGTGCAAAATCGTGTCAGTTTAATTTAAAATGTGTACTTGAACCAGAAATCGTATTGCTGTTGAACAACTTAAAAAGCCAGCTGCGATTTACTTCTTCCGTGAGATGAAGTTAATTGAAAGGTAAAAAATCGTTTATAAATTTCGTATTAGAATGTCTATTAAGAATGTATCTTTGTAGTGTATAAAATTATTAATAATATTTAATCTAATTTTCACAATTTAATTTATGAGAAGAAAAAAAAATAAATCATAATTATCTAGTCAAATAAAAGAACTTCGTTGTTAGCCTAGGACGGAGGAGAGTGTCGTGTAAACTCGACCCTACTCATCGCCATTTCTCCTTGATGCGGGTATTCAGCTAGAATCACCATATTTCTCCACAAGGAGCGAAGAATTCTTATTCGACGCCCCTTCGAGTTTATTTTCTTTAAAAGGAAAATGAACGCAAGGACTGAGTTACCGAGTGTAATACAAATATTTAAAATGTGCGCTTTATAGGAACCCCTCTCTATTTCAAATCTCGATGTAATTTTACACAGCATAATTGCTTTCGTTGGAGCTGTTTTAATCAATTCATCGCAAAAGTTATAATTGTATCGAGATAAAATTTTGTTTTAAAGTAATGTTACAATTTAAGTTTTGTTAATTAATAAAGCAAAAATTTTCCAGGCTAATACTAATAAAATTCCAATACCAGCGCTAGTACGGGAATTATGTAAATTCGAGATTTCACTCGCTTCTGTTTAATTATCCATTTATCTGTACAACCTTTGAGTTTTAGTTATAGCTATTCTGCCACTGTCTTTAGTACATAAATTAACATTATGTGCTATTGTACTATATGTATAAATGTAGTATCGTCCTATAGGGATTCACATTCGTCCCAAACACAAAGAACTACAACGTACACAAGTTGCAGTTAAACAAACAAACTGTACTAACTACGTATTAGAGAAGTTCCGCTTTTAGTTGTGATTCTTATAATTCATCTCCCGGGATAGAGTAAGTTATTGTTTCTAATATATCACAACAACGTACTTAAGATAACTTATACCCGTATGTACAACTGGTTTTGTGCATTTTTGATATAGGGCGTCTTATTTTGTTTAATTTAATGATAATTAAGAGAAGTTAGTTTTAAAATATAATACGTTTAATTGTAATAACAATATTGCTTACAATTTTGGCCGTTTATGTAATTTAAAAAAGTAACAACTTTTTTTTTTAACTTAGTACACTTTTAAAATCATTAATTCTGTTTAACCTAAGCACCAAACTGTAAATAAGTTTATTTAAAATATTAGATATACCAAAATTAATATGCTTTATACAAAATAACGAGAAACATTTTCGTCAAAGTAATTACATTTGAACACAACACTACTCACGGGTTTGTGACCATACTTTCTTAAAAATGTTGTAGTTTGCTTTATAAAATTTCCACTTTTGTAAATATTAACGCGCGGTAAATCACTAGTAAACGTGCACAGCTTATAAGAGACTGATGCTGCTAATCCTGACAAAGATATTTAAAGTAAAGAGTTGTTACGCGCGAGGGAATCGAAACAATTAGCTAGTTACATCCTGTTGCGAGACACCACACCTGGACAAAGGGTGTAAGAGGATACTTCCTCTAACAAAGCTTCTATTTGAATCTAGCAAGTGCCTCTGTCACTGGGATGAAAGAAATGAAACCTTAACAGTAAATACTCTCTCTAACGTTGAAGTACCCGTTGCATGTGTGCATCTGAAAACTGTAATTAATATCATATATATTCCTACGTATTACGCAACGTTTGAATATGTTTTTACTTACCTTTAATACATATCTTAATACATATAGAAACTCAATCACTCTACTTAGATATTGCAGTGTCTTTCACTGTCACAAAACGAGGAAATCATTAATAGTTTTACTTTTATAACACTCCTTATTCTTAACACAGTTATTCATCAATAATAATAATTAAAAGCGCATAGTGACAGAGACACTACGTACACACCTCAAAACATTTCCTATATAACGCTGAATTTAAGGACTATAAAACTAGATATTATACTGCGAAGTTATATTAATCCTTACCTATGTCAAAAAAGGTATTTAAGTTTGTAGTCAACAGCTGTTCCATATTCCACACAATGAAGGTATCTCGAAGGCCTTACAAAACACCCGGTGTGAATTACCCGTTAGAGGAACCGCCGGGCCTTGTCACCCGATGCTGACATATCCTATCTTGTTGCACTTTGAATAGAAACCGCGTGGAATCATGTTTCTACACGATTAATAGAAGTCTTAGGAAATAAGTTGTTTAAAACTGAAAAGTTAGTAACTGAAAACTTAAGTTATTATGCCAAATTGGACGTTAGATAAATGACTGTATTTGGTATACTTACATATATATAATTATACAGCATATAAAAACAACATTCCATGGTTCTTCTATTTATACTAATATAACATTTGGCTTTCATGAAGATCAAATAAAATTTACAAGTGTTTTTTCCTACGACGGAAAAACATGTTTATCCAGACTCAACCAATAGAGAAATTGCGTTTCACGTATTCTTGAGCAAAAACAATTTACCGCTCGTGGTTATAACTTCTTATGAGAAAGAAGAGAAAGTATTCTACCTTTTCAACCATCGTACTGTAATGTATTGAATTTATTAATGAGACACAACACGTCGGAATAAAGTAATTTATTGAACTGCCCTTTTGCATGCATCTACCCACACACATTCCATCATGTTGCATGCATCTACCTACATATATTCTACACACAAATTTACCAAAAAAACTTACCAAAGCAGTCATTAAAATAAAAAAAATCGTATATATTTCAAAAAGTGCTTTTTATGTAAACTGAAACTACATTAAAACATCATAAATTACGAAAACTAAATGTTAGTTGGGAATCTCGATTCATAAACAAGACAACAGCGTCTAAGACAGCAAAAGTAAACCAAGTAATTGCGAAAATCTTTCAGCAAAGTTACCTAACGTCTGCTATTATCTCAACATAAAACTTTGTTAAAATCCCTGAAAACACTTTGGATGTATTTCACTCTTTCTCCTCTTTAAAACCCTGTATTTTTTTAGTACTATGACCAAAACCATCATATTTTTGATAAATAATGTTGAAAACGTATATACTTTACGCATAATTACATTAAAACTAAACAACATTACATAACAATCAAACTGCTAATTTAGTAATTAAAGGTTTCTATATAAACATCACCTATTACAATAAAGTTTTAAGTTATTTAAATCCTCTGAACATAAATCTTAACATAATTCTATTACTATGTGAGTTCCGAAAATCTCAGAGAAATTAAACATTTTTACACTATTTAGAAAAAAATATAAACTTTAATAAAGTAAATAAATAAATCGATATTATATTTATCATATAATATTTATACCTTTTGTTTAATAAAATTTATGTAAATTTCTAATATGAATATGAAAATTTTTGTACGAAAGCAGTTAATGCATAATAATCGTAATATTATTACGTAGAATAGTTAAGAATCTCTTAAAAGTATTATAACAAACTTATCTGATACATTAAAAATGTTAACAAATAAGTTATTATCGTACTAAATTAAAAATAATTCATAAATAATTTAAAAGCAGCGTTTAAAACTGGGTTCGTTATGTAATATACTACACAAACATTTTGATTGAAATTAATAATGGGAACTTGCAACTAATGTACTGCACGAGGACAATTTATTACAGCAATTTAGACAGATCGAATCAATTGCTTGACACAATTTCTGTCATTGCCTTTTGCTTATTTAAGATTCTGAAACTACTTTCAATGACCATTTACATTAATTGAACAAAATTTGTAACATTACATTTCGAAGTCATAGAACTACAGTGTACAGTGACTTAAAAATACATGTCCACCTAAAACTCTATGATAATTTTTTATAACATGTGTTACTCAAATTGCTATTATAAATAATAACAACATTCTACATTCTGCGTAAGTCTTGATTTCTTTATTTAATTTGTTTTACGAAAATTTATCACAGACCACAATTGCATCTGCTCTCGTTTTATACGTCTTTAATCACCATTCATATTAAAAGTTGTTTATGGAAACATAAAAGAGAAAGCCCATTTTCTCTAAGTGCCCAGAGTTACGGAGCTTTTCAATAAATGGTGAGTAAATTGAGTTCAGTACTATAAAGAAATGTATTGCAATGAAATGAGGTAATATTTCCTGTTCTTGGAACAAAATGTTTCTTCGAGTTTTTTTAATTCTTTTTGTATACACATATGTTCAAACATGGAGATCTTAAAATGTACATACAAAGGCGAGCTTAACTCTAAAAAGTCCACTTTAAGCAAATCTTGCGTGGAGAATATATTTAACGATATGTTATATAGTATTATTCAATAAAACATTGGAAAACTATTAACATTCTATTACTATTATACATTTATTATATATACTTTTTACTACGACATGTTATACATATAGTTAAAAGAAAATTTCTTGATTTTTGTAACCAACTAAGTACAATTACATCCGTATTTTAGATGTATTTCTGTTTGTTTCGTATCACGTCTTTTTTTAGCAAAGAACAATTTAATTATTACAAAATCAATGATAACAGCGTACCGTATTACAGATCAAATGTACTGAAATATCTATCCGTTCTTTATTTCACGAAATGAGTTTCGTTTCCTTAGCATTGCCTTAGGGAAACAATAAACCTTATCTGTTCTGTTGACATAGTGGGGAAGGGAGGCGGGTGGGGCCCGGTCGCAAAATGGAACGAAAGAAAATGTATATGAAAAAATTATACGTGTGTTCTGTACAATTAATACATTAAACATATTTCAATAAATTTACTAATTATATAAAAACTAACAGCTCAAGTTCTATACAAACCGTAACGGCTCAGTTTATGAGGCAGTCGTACGCGCTATATGTTTCAAAGAAGCGCTGGATCTGTCCCCGTTGAGCTTAAGATTTCGATGAAAGGAAACGTCGTGAAGATACCGACATGTTTCAAGAACAACAGCCTTCGTAGATATGTGATGTCAACAACCTCACCCATGGCCAATTTTTTGGATAAATGGCCTTAACTGTTTTCGTATTAGCGTTCTGACATTAAAAGGACTATATATTATTATTTCTGTAGTTATACTGTATTAAACCAAATAAGAAAACCTTTCGCTGTTTTTACTATTAAGGAATAATATACATAATATAACGCACGCAATATTATATATGGTCTATATCCATTTCTATAAGGATGTCAAAAGAGGTGTTTAAATAGAACTCATCTTTAGCAAGAAATGTTTACATGCTCCATTATTCTCTTAATCATAAATAGAAATGATTTTATTCACATCACACCTTGTGATACGCCTTCACAAAAGCCAGGGGGTGCACAATGCGTACGCTCCAATTTGGGATGTATCGCGAAAGCCGGTTTACAAATTCAATAGGGAAACTTGTTACGTAGAAATTGCGCAGACGAACTTTCAACTACGGGCACAGTTTACAATACACGTACCCGTGTATGATTCAGTTCAAAGGAGACGTTTTCTATTGTTCTTGTTAACCTACACTTTTCAGTTCCTTCATGTCGGAAAAGTTTTTATATTAACAAATGAAATTAATACTTGTCACATCGTCGTATTTTTTCGTCATTACTTAAATTACAAAATTACTTCTTTTTTAACTTTTTAGTGACGGCGAAAGTCTTCAATATACAATATTATTACTTTTTTCTTACAGTCACAGTCACATGTGATTGTTTATGTTGATCAAAAATCACATTTACCTTAAAA
Organism: Byasa hedistus; assembly: GCA_029286795.1. Taxonomy (NCBI): domain Eukaryota; kingdom Metazoa; phylum Arthropoda; class Insecta; order Lepidoptera; family Papilionidae; genus Byasa; species Byasa hedistus. The sequence continues at coordinate 6,606,214 of JAGSMW010000008.1, forward strand.
AAATATACAACGTATTTATTGAATGTTTCGTAATTTATTATTCTTTCGGATAAAGTAATCATTTATTGAACTACTTAAATACAAATGTACATAATAATATTTTTTTACTCTTTGTCTTTTTTTATTTCTTATAGCATAAATTATTTATACTATTTGTGCAAACTTTAGTGTGGAGTGGAAAAGGTTGTTTTGTGCAACCAAAACATGTGTAAATTATCAACATGATGAAGATACATGTAAATATACGAACTAAACGTTCAATACTACAAAAAAACATATATTTCACATTAAACGTGTGATTAGTTATGAATCATATTCCAAAAAATCAGTAAGCACGCTTCCTTAGATAACAAAAAAATTATGAACTTAAATCTTAACAGCTGGTAATGATATGTTGTGGATCCGAGTCCACAAACCCAGGTACCGGAGCGATAAAAGAGAGACTATTGATTGAAATATGTGAAGAAATATCGAAAAAGGAGAGATTTTAACCCGAATAGGACAATTTTTGATATTAGAAATTTAAAACTTTCACGAAGGTAGACAGTACAAGAAGAGTTGTTAAGAATGTTTTACAACATAAAAAGTACAGACACACGCCGTTAATGAATAGGAAGCCATTTTAAGTGCATTGCAATAGTATGTCAAGACATGATCAAATTTACGCGGCCTTAATACAAACCTTATCCAGAGATTCTAAATCAATTCTTATTTCTACTGTAACTCCTTTAAAATCATAAAAGAAAAGAAAGATGCGGAGATTGAATTTAAGCCGTATATTAACGGTTTCTTCTCGATGAGGTATAAAAGGTTTAACATATAATATCTACTTCCAATAATCATCGCTTATGACGATTTAGATTTACAGTTAGACAAAAAGATTTTGTCTTCAACCTCTGCTAATAGGTGTTAGTGAGAAGATATTATTTAAGTAATAGCATTGACAATAACTAAGAAAAGAAATGGAGAGAGAACTTTAAGGAAAACTTGTCGTAATGGCACACCTCACAAACTAATTTGCACATACATATGTTCATCCGTCATCTTAGATCAGTGTACTTATAATGATGTATCAATTTTAGTTCATACCGCCATTGTCTGGATAGGTATTATCAGTACGCCAGTTACTAGACGCCAGATACTTACACAGAGACTAATATTTTATGTGCTGTACGTACGTATCACTTACGACTGGTTTTACTCTACAAAGAAAACAGGATTTTTATTGGATTTTCCATTTCCTTTAAATTTCACAGTAAGTAAAAATCTATTAACATAAAAAAAATCCTTACCTTCAACTAATTTAGTTCTTTTTACAGTACATATTTATGTATATAATAAATGTATCATACGGTGTAAAATTAAATACAAGTAACATTTGAATTAACGATTTCGTTTTTTCCTTATGAAATAAAAGCTTAAAATTGAAATCTTATTTTAAGTGCTATTTTAAAAACAAATAGAAGAGAAACAGTGTACGAAGGAAACACAATAGTCGTCTACGAGTTACGAGTAATGGTCGTTGAGTAATAAGGGCTCTTTGATGACGCCACAAAGTGGTGCAGCCATAGCGAGTGCATACGAGTAATGAATAAAGGAACCGCCTTCATTATGTTCAGTTTTCTAACAAGTACTTTAATTGCAGTTAAGCCTCCAGCTTAATGAACTTTTAGCAACAGAACTATTACGCGTAACAACTTCTTTAGGTTCTTATTGGTTATTGTTTCATAATTGTCTTAAGCATAAACAGATTGCCTGATTACTGAAAATACTTAGAAAAATGTTTTATTAATCAAATTAAAATCCCAAACATTGAAAGATATTAACAAACATTTAAAATATATTATATTATTAGTTAATGTTGGTCAATATTAGATAATATGTAATGAATAAATTGTATACACTATATTGCATATTTATAGATGAACGACATGTTAAATACCTCCGAAGAAGTTTATTTTCTGAATAGAGATTAATATAAGTGTTTTGCGGTAATTATATTATCTATAACATCGTAACAACTTCTTAGAAAATTGTTTGCAAAGTAGAGCTTTAAGCTACACGTCATGAAAATTTACCTCTCGCAAACCGTAAAGGAAGGTTATTCCCACGGTTCGTTGCTCTTAACAAAGTTTTCGGGGCTTTCCGTCTCGGGTGCGTTCCCTTTTTATACGTATTCAACAATATTAAAGTCAGCCAAATGTATTTGAAGCACATTTGTTATTTCATATGCACTAGCAAGTCACCTTCTTCAGAAGTTGTATTCGCATTATTTTTCTTATGTTTAAGTTGATGTTTTATTACGTACAATAATACAAATACATATGATAGTTAAAGTACTTGCCTGAATCGAAGAGTTTGCATATTTAATATATCATATTTATGTGATTAAAGAAGACATGAAAAAGTCAAACTTTGTCTTTCGTTTCTTGTCGATATATGTATTCGTCATACGTCATCATTTGTTGAAAATAAAAAAAAATATATATGTACCTGTATTACAATTACGTTAAACACAAAACAGAATGTAACTTTGTATTTAAATAAAGGACGTGAAAAGAAAATTTACAACATTAATTATCGGCTGCGAGAGAGTTGTGCTGTAGTTATGGCTCGTTGCTGACGTCATTAAAACGGTGCATCCATTGTGCTGTTCGGCGAGATAATGAATAAACAAACCGCATTTACCGCGTTCATTGTTTACGTACGGCGACAAGTACTTTTATTTTAATTAAATCAAATGAACACTCAAAAACGTTTGCCGCTTCGCGCTTTGCTCATTGCCAAACATTTTTATATATATATTTGTAATGTTTTGACTTTTCACCCTAGTATACAAAACCCTAAACCTAATTAAAATAAACCTAATTTTAATACACATTTAATTTTAGTGCACCTAAATTAAAATTGTATTTTCTTCCAAATTAATACTCATCAACCTTCTTCAACATATTTTAATACGCTTACCTAGCTCTTGTTTTTATAGAAAACAATGTTGTGTTATATAAGTATTACATGTGATCGATGACCGATAAAGACCATAGTGTTGTAGACAAATCTTTGTGATTTTTTCAATGCTTACTAGTATGTTTTTGTTATATGTGATTATGAAATAGCAATATTTTCTTAATTATATTTTCTATCAAAACGAATAATGAACTTCACCAACAACCACACGCATTGACTCTTTACCAATTTAAAATAGAAATAGCGTAAATAAATTGTGATTATTCAAATGAAATGACAAATTGTCACTAGGGACTGTACAAACGTGTAAGCGGAAATATGAGAATATTTTATGTTGGCGACTGTGAAATTGTTGGATAAGTAAAAAGTGTGCGCTATTTGAACAGCAATTTTTCACTTCATTTTCAGTACTACGGTTGCATTTTAAGCTTCATAACAGTAATGGTTGAGCGCTCACTAAGAACTTTCCATTGGCCTCAGGAGAACATTAAAATTATTTTATAGCTAGTCTTCCCGTTCAGGCAGCCGTAATATTTCTCCAAGTTATATCCGCCGTGTAGGTGCTACAGGAAATCATGTTCGAAATGTAAAATATTTACTCGAATGCACTGCTCGTGACTGAAAATATTTATCATCTACCTAGTATAGTAAGCAACTGTTAATATTTCCCTATGACAGTTCTTACAGTTTTTCTTTTATTAAGGTTTTATTATACAATAATGCAATTGTATAATCGCATTAGACAAATATTTTATTTATTTCTATGACATATAAATTTTGTAAAATCTTACAAATTTGTTACATTGTACAACAAAACTATAAACAAAATGACGTTGTTTATGTACAGCCAGGCACTTAATATTAATTAAAAAGCGAACTATGAACTAGTATTGTAATAATTCAGAAATCAATTTGCCTTTCAACTATATCTAATAAGCTTATACAAATATATTCTTTCGATGTTAACTTAATACAATCCGAATAATAAGTTGTCCTCTATAAGGTCGTCCAATAATCTGGTAAAGGTTATGTAAGGCCACTTGCTGCAGCCAGCTCAGAACAGATTGCTTTGATTTCATTACGGAAGGCGTATGTTCAGAAGCAAGCTAATAATGATGATGAATCGGAAAAATAAGTAAAAATTATAAACATTTCCATCATAAAACTTAGTTTCCTATTTATACATAACTATGCACTCTACTTATGTACTCAATATAAGGGCCGTAACACTATAAGTCCGTCCGCCAGGGATCACTTGACACGTAACGTATCTTCACAGGATCAAAGAAACTAAAAGCAATAAACTCGGCGGAGCAAATAGCCCGTAAATCCTATGAAGCCTTTTATAACCAAAAAGGACAGAGTACAACACGTGTCATTCATTTAGTTTTTTCAGAGGCCTTTGTAGATGTGAACGTCAAAAAATAAGCTCTATTATCAAGCTGGTAAGTAATACTCTTTTAGACAATATCAAATTTTGTATTACCATATATATATTTCGACGTTAAGTCCTATATACTTGATATACGGACCCCGAGGTTTGAGTTTCGATTAAACATATCTCAATTAGAACTTCATTGGAAAATGTTAAATGAATTTTACATTTATAGCATGTATTCTCGGGGAGAGGACATTTTTGTGCGTTATAAACGTTATAAATATAGTTTTAGTTTAAAATAGTAGAGTTATTTAATCTTATTATTAAGTAAAGGACAATCGAGGTCTTATTTACCTTACGAATTCACTTTAAAGTTATAAAATTCCAACTGTATGCCATGCCAACGAAATCGTTTATATAAAATTTAAAACGCGCTGGCATGGATTGTTCAGCTATTATAGAAATAAAAACATTTTATATTCAAATTCATGAAGTGCTTCTGACATATTAAATACGCCCATTGCTGTCACAAACGTTACTGAGCATGTTTTAAATATTTTTTTAATAACTTTGTTAACATGTTATGTCCTGATAATGAAATATATTAAAAAAAAACATTTACTAATTTTCTGGCCTTTATACCATGAACATGTTTAATAAGGCTAGGCAAGTTGTTTGTCAACTTTTATCCCTACATATAAAAAAATATTTCAGTCATACAAATACACAATCTAACTTATTACTTTTTTATTTGTGCCGAATTTTAAAATAACTTCACACTTCTAACATTAATCATTACCAAGAAGATATAACGTAGTTTTATATACCAAAGGGACCAGTGCCTTATATTTGTACGTTTTATTGTTGTAAAAAAAATTAAGAAAACGTAAATACGTAGGTGCTGTTTCGCCTAGTTAAAATATGACATCTTTTTGTTTAATAAATGCACAGAACTATAAGACGATTATATATTATATCAGACGGTATATCACTTTATGTTATATCATATATAAAATATGTTATAACAATTTATGAACTTTCTCTATGCTTCAGATCCCTGCATCTCCTCCTATTTCTTGTCGTAAAAAATTGAGCTTGTAATATTTCAAAAGAGATGGGCAAAGAAAAGTACGAGCGCACAAGTCGCACCCTCGTTTCTATCTACTGCTAGGTTATATTCGTAGTGAGTACAACTTAACAAAATAAAATGTAAAAGAATATTAAAATCTCGAAATGGTTAGATAGATACAGAGGTACTTTACTACATATTTTTTAATATATCTTCAAAATATTAAATCGTTGAACTAAATGTATAACTTAAAGTATTATAGCACTTTCGCTTTATACCTATAAATAGGTTTGGATATTAAATGTATGAAGTATACGAAGATTATAATTTTCTTTATGATGTTATTGACCAAGATTACAAAACAGTTTAAACATAATTTTAAATGAGTAGCCGTTAAATAACTTTTACGTAAACGATGTTAATGACCGCAACGTGTGAAGTGCGTCTACCCCTTATCGACTTTCCCAGTGGATATTCGTTTAACGTAAACAATAAGAGCTCGTATGCGTATATGACCTTTATAACAACTGTTATAAGGAATAGAATACAGCACCGGGAATGTTGGCTCAGTTCTTCATTACCGCCAGCGTGACCCAGTAAACACATTACATCATTATAATAATACTATATTCAATTAAAGAACAATTTCTATAAAAATTGTATACATCTATAAACGAATTAAGGATTCGGTAAAACAAATCAAATGCACAAAACATGGACGATTCTTTATACTGTTTTCAAATTAGTTTCTTCGATTCCTGTAAATAAATCACGAAGACAACTGTACAACGTGTAACATAATATTTCTTTCACATTTATTCTGTGCTGAATTTTATAACTATAATGTAATAATAATATATCTAAGAGTTAAATCCTTTGATTTAGTCATATTCTACGTTGTTTGACTTTTTAAACAACGTAAAATTTATTTATGATTAGACAAAAAATTTGCTTCTTCAACCCTTTCAATAGACAAAACTTCATCGTAAATTGCGTGTGCACATTCTCGTCTTATTTAAATTGGCCTTGTAGTACAAATAATATATTTCACGAAATAAAAACTACTCTTGCTCTGATATGTCTCACTATACACGGAATTCTTCCAGTATTTTGTATGAATACACAAATTTACAAAATTTAGTATTGCCTACGCGTAGCCATTTTGAACAACTTTTTAATGTTTTTAAATCAATTATTCATACAATCTGTTGATAATATTATGCATAATTCTAAATATAAACGTTTAATTTTATATATCGAAACACGTTACAAAGGAGCTGTGCAAAGTTACTACAACTTTTTAACTTTCAGTGCAGCACTACGATAGCACTTTAAGCTTCGTAATAGAAACGGTTGGGAGTATTCTCAGGAGAAGTTTTCATTCTTCTCCAGATGACAAACAATTTTAAATATCACTTTCTCCAGTCCAGTAGACAGTTTTCTCCAGAAACAGCTTTTTCATGAACATTAATTTGTATTACAAGGAACTATCGACTACTGAAGAGAGTGCTATTATTTTTTTCTGCTATGGAGTAATTATAACACATGTCGATATAATCTATGCAGGAAACAAAGAAAAAAAACGCAATAATTTGTGTCTTTTAAATTATTTGTTTTAATTCAAGTGCTAAGTTCAGTAGTTTTTGTAGTATATTACATTTGTGTTTGACAACTTTTCATAGGAAAACATGTGTATGGTAAGCAAGGACATATATTCAAACTTACACCTTGCTATTTATAACTCCCGTACTTCAGATGGCTGCTAAAATCTAACGTTTCTGTAAAGCAATAACGAACGTGCATTTTTGGCCTGAGTATAATCGATATTATGTAATAATAATGTAGCTATTCAGGAGTTGAACTAATGAAATTATTTAACTTAAAAACAATGAAACCATCTTTTTGCAAAGAAACGCAAATTGGTCTTCTAAAATAAACTTGACAATGATTTTTATTAATGAAATAATTTATATATGCTTGTTAAACATTGTGTTTATTAATGCACTGAAGGAATGCGACATGTTCGTTACCACAGACTGAAAATTTTCAAAATTATTTAACAGTATTTCAAACCGCCGCTGCAGAATGCGCTGTAACTTTTAAATTTTCAGTTCACGTCCACGGTTGCATTTGGAGCTTCGTTTTCATAAAAGGGAACGTTTATGAGTTCTCACAAGCGCTTGCGCTAGTCCTCAGACATTAAAATAATTTCTCAGACAATTTTCTCTTATAATTTGCAAAACATCTTATCTGTACAAAAAAATTTAAACCACGGCGGGAATAAAAAAGTTTTATATTTTTCACGAGTTCTTTACTTTATCCACAAACTTTTAAGACATTCTTAATAATTAGTAAAATCATTATCTATGAAAACACGTAATTTAAATACTAATATATTATTGCTGTTTTATCATTAATATAGAATAGTTGTTAAAAATAATCAGATTTTAGGGTTTACTTAACACACATAACTGTTCTATTTAGTTAAAAATATAAGTTAACGTTTTTATCTAAAAGATAATTACTTAAGCAGGGAAGTACTCAGACCTTCCTAGTCACGCCACGCTCCGTGAAATTAACGTAATTACTACACCGGTGGGAATTTAAATGTTGAACTCAGAATTCCTTTCTGATAAGAAACAAAAGGAAAGTATATTTTTTTATACGACGAGAGAGGAGAAAGAGAACTCATCTGATGTTAACTAACTCTTGTGCCGGTAACAATATGGTGTGAGTTAAGTCTGGTTACCCCAATAATTTCACTGGCAACACCGCCCTTCATATCGGAACAGTAAAATTTGCAGACTGTTTGGCGACTGAAATAGGGGCTACGGCGGTACCTACGTACATGGTGGGCCAAAAGGAATCACCCTATTGGAAGCGCAAATTGAATCACCAAATTGTGGCGGCGCCCATTTGGCGGACATCACCTTTTCGACTTGACCAATAAAATTGTAAAAGTTCAAATAAACATAATCAAAAAACAGTTTCAAAGTTTTTTTATTTAGAAAAAAAATGATAGCCAAACAACATCGGAAGACTTATTTTAGCCCACCTTGTAGATGGTATCAAGCAACATAGACTACTAATGTTCTAATAAAGATTTTTAAATCAATAAATAACATTGAGATTTGCGTATAAACATTTTATTGTATGATTATAACAAGATTTATTCTTTGAAACATTAAAATTGAATACTCTTTTAATAAATGTTAATCCCCGTCCTCATTTCATGGAGTGGTAATTGATAAAAGTAAAGCAATAAATTGTCTGCTGATACCAGACCCGCAGAATAATGCGTTGTTTCAGCAACCGAGGGGATTAATCACGTTCTTTCCTATTATATTATATTATTACAGGTAAAATATATATTCGTAATGTGTTTTCATAGTTTCGTAAACATTTATCATCACCAGCCTACAGACGTTCACTGTCGGACCTGGGCTTCTTCCAAACATCTTCACACCAATGGGTCGAACATGGACAGTTGAAGATCCGACATCCAACGACTTCATTCTACCTTCACCAGATCATGGGTTCATTTTATTAAGAGCCTTCCAGCACTGTGACTAACGAAACGCGGCCGCAACTTGACGAAGTTATTACCACTCAGGGTGCCGGTCCTTCGAACAATATACCCTGCATCTGTATCAGTTTTATTTCATGACATCGATTCCGAGATTAAAAAAGTTAATACAAACCGTAGATGTTTTACAGCTCACAGCTTTTAAATTTTAAAATATAAATATGTCTCTATTCATGGCCTTTATAGATTTTCAATTACCATAAATAAGTATATGATATACAGCACTAAAATATACATTACATGTTAGTCTTGAGTCCCGCTGTTTTATTACAGCACTGTTGTTTTACTGGGTCGCGTGCGAGCGATCTAGCTTATTCACTGAAGAAAATTGTTATGTTTTTCATTTTGAATTTTACTGCTAACGACATAGGAACTGTTTTAGCACGACACGGTCTGGTGTTGTTCGCGTACTAACACTGAAAGTCGATAAAGAGTGGGCGCGTTACACATATCGTAGCGGTCATTTACACGCTGTTTACGAAGGAGACATTGAAAATATTAATAAGCCGATAATAATATAGAATTTAAAGTCAATTACCTCTATACCTCTTCGAAATTTTACAGCTGGTTTAATTCATTTTTGTTACTTATACCACCAAAGTAATATTTCTAAGTTCCACGATAAATAATTAATGGCAAAAACCAATTTTCATTTTCATATCTTATAAAATGTACGTTTTAATTAAAGAAAAAGCAATCATACTTAGTAACTACAGTAAACCAATTAAAAAAAAAGTAATATTAAACTTCATGATTTTGTACATAAATTCGAAATAAAGAAGATCGAGTTCGAATAGCAAAATATTTACTTGACATAAAGCAGTGCTATTTAAAGCTTGCTTGAAATACTATCAATAGTTCCGGGTGTTAAGTCTTTACAAATGATTTTATTCTGCAAAGCTGACTCGCTGCTCTGGGAAATCTTTTAAAAAATACCTTATTAATAATATTTGAAACGTATAAAGACATTTTGCTACATCTAAAACTATAACTGTATTGTTATATAAACTTATGAGTTTTTTAACCTACTAAAACACTCGCAAAATTTGTTAATAGATAACAGCTATTGTAGTTCAATTCTGTTCCAGTTTAATAAAGTTCTCTTATGGAAACAATTTACAGAATTAGTTTTTTATGTTCTTCATCTTAACCTTTATATAGATACTGTTTAATTTTTAACAAAATGCTCTGAGCAAATGCTCAGTAGGTCAATATGAAGCCACACATCAAAAGCAAAAAGTGCTGCTAGAATTATCTTGTACTTTAGTTGCGTGGTAAAACTTCTATACACTAGACAAACAAAACATGTCCCCGATTGCTAGGTTAAGTTGTTTATACAGCATCACATTGTAGTTAATACCTTGAGACATAAGTGGTTAAAACTTGTGACCACGGTAAATTGCTATAGCGTCCATGAAACAGGAACACGTTACGGGTTAGCGGCGGAAACAGGCGCTGCCGTGGCAACAGAGGCTTACCACCAGTAAAACTCCTTTTAATTTACAAAAACGAACATAAAAACACTAGATATTAAGACGTCAAATTATTATAGTTATTTAATATTTCACCATATTATGTTAAACAATCAGGTTTTAATTGAATAAACAAATTAAAGACAGAAAAAGTAATTTTTCATACTGAGTTTCATCATCGTCATCGTCATTTCAACTGATGGACGTCTACTACTGGACAAAGGTCTCATGTAATGTGTTCCACAAAATACGGTCTTGTGCTGAATTTATAAATATTATTGTGTTATGTATCAAAAAGCAATATCATTAAGTGTTAAGAGATAATGTTAAGGAGAATAGGCTTCAAAATACATATATTTAAGATAAAAATTTCAATTAGGTCGACAGCAATTTTCCGGTTATCGACCACAACGACCTAGATTATAATTTTAGCATACAGCATGGCTGCCAAGGTGAGCCTGCAATGAGGTTGTGATGCGAAAACATTTGTTAATTCTTATGATAATTAAAAACTAAACTACTGAAAGTCTTCTAACTTTTGCTTCTTTTGAAAGTCGTTTATTATACGTATATATTTAAATACTACATATTTTAAACATTGAATAAAATAAGCTAAGTACTATTATACTGTTAACCAAATTTTATTCTTCCTATGATGGCCAAACAGCACGAGAGAAATGTGTGGTAATAGATATTTATCATTAACAGGCAAACTTTAATATAACTCAAAAATGTTTTTCATATTGTTTCATAATATTTCAGCTTTTACGGGGAATAACATAGACCAGAATTCATCCTCATAGGTTATACTCGTATTATACTCGTCTATGACAAACGTTTTTATCTAAATGTTCGTTGCAATTATCTACACTTTCGTAACTACTCGTACGTGTTTACTCTTTTAAAATACTTTAGTTTTCTAGGCTTATCTTATTTACATGAACATAACATTTCGCTTTATAAACTTTATCAATGGTTAAGCTATGAAAATGAAGTGGCTCGTTCATCAGTAGACATCAGTTGGATGAATTTAAAACGAGGATCATGAATCGAAACGATTTCTCTTGTGGCACAGATAACAACAACTAGACACAAATAGAAGCAATTGGGGCAGAGACATAGAGTAGAGCAACCTACAAGACATTTGTTTTGCTGACGTTCAAATTTTATTTCGAGACTTTCAATGTGCCTCAAGCGAATAAGAGAATCAGTAAATATTTAGGAGTACAAATAAGTTTCCGCCGTTTTATTGTAGATGGTGCGGCACGGAGTTTCGGTTAGCTTTCGCAGATGATAACCGGCTTAAAAAATAGTTTGGACATTCAAGAACAACATAACCTATTAATATCAGTGATTTTATATTGGTAAAATATAGTTTTTATAAGTTGAAAATGTCAAAGTTTGAGCCAAGAAAGCGTCATTTGCGGGAAATATTAGTTTACTTCTTTAATTAAAAAAAATCTGCTGCTGAGGCGCATCAATTGCTCGTAGAAGCATATGGTGAGGGTGCTTTGAGTGAGAGAACGTGTCGAAAGTGGTTTCAGAAATTTAAAAACGGTGATTTCGATGTAGAAGACAAAGATAGCAGTGGAAGGCCAAAAATTTACGAGAATGCAGAATTGGAGGAATTATTGAAGGAAGATTCATCTCAAACACAAAAAGAACTTGCTCTAACACTAGAAGTCACTCAGCAAGCAGTCTCACATAGAAAAACGCCCTCAATACTATTCTAGATACGAAAAAATTATTCTTCTGCATGACAATGCTCGTCCACATGTTGCGGCTCCCGTGAAAAAGTACTTGGAAACACTTGATTGGGAAGTGTTACCCCACCCGCCGTATTCACCAGACATTGCGCCGTCCGATTATCACCTGTTCCGGTCCATGGCACATGCTCTGACGGCGCAGCGGTTCACATCTTATGAGGATACCAAAAATTGGGTTGATTCGTGGATAGCCTCAAAAGACAAGGAGTTCTTCAGACGTGGGATTCGAATGCTGCCTGAGAGATGGGAAAAAGTGGTTCCAAGTGATGGGCAACATTTTAAATAAATTTATATTACCGTTCTTCTGTAATAAATATTTAATTTGTGTTAAAAAACGGCGGAAACTTATTTGTACTCCAATAGTTTCTTTTTTCTATATCATATTAAAATTTCCTGCATTTGATAGTATTTAATGGAGTTTTTTTGCAGTAAATTTTCGCGTATAAAGCTTATTAAATCAACTGCGGAACGATGCTCTTGTGCTCACTCAATACGTTATTATTCCCGTTTGTCCCATAAATTTATATTACACTCTGATACCGCGCCGCATTCGTCAGATCGATAGCCATCTGTCCCGTAATAATATCGTCAATGAACACGTTACTATATTTGATAAAACTGAAGATTTTTCATTGAGAATCCGAATTGCAATGAAAACAACCAACAATAGAACAGTTTCATAAATTTGCTGTTAAACGAATGAAAACTCTCGCCATTAAACCATGCAAATACCACTGCAGATTGCTTTCTCTTTATTAAAAATTTAATGAAAGATGATTTAAAAGTATTAAATCATAAAGTATGAGGCGTCCTTCACTATATCTCCCCCCTGTTATTAGTAATTACTGGTGGTAGGTCTCTGTTGCCGGGGACCGTCTGCGTAGGTACCACCGCAGCTCCTATTTCAACCGTCTTGCTCGTCTCGTCGCCTCGCAGTATAAAAAAACTCGCTACTTAACTACGTTATGCTTATTTCATAGAACAAAGAGTTATGCGCAAAAATGACTCTGATACGTATTGAACGGAATAGCTAGTGAATTAAGTTAGGCAAACCAAACCAACGTGTCTGGGCTACTAGCCCAATGTGATGCTAACCATCACGCATTTTTATGGACAGGCGTATCACTAACCATGTGATCATCTTGATCCTAACATTGCGTCGTTTTATAAAAATAAAACTTTTATACAGTAATCCACAGAAATTTAAACAAAAAATGCGTATTTTGAAAAGTAAAGACGAAATTAAATGTAGTTCTAATCTTAACTCTGGTAAGTATTCAGTACCAAATACGAGTACTATCTACGATGCGACTTCTGCAGTCCATGAGTCCATTAACTTTCTTATCGTATAAAGTTTCTGCTTAACTGTCTATTACCAGGAGATGTAGTAATAGCAAAAGTTTCATTATTCCTTGTTCACGGCTCAATTCCACTTTATGTTAAAATAAAACTTTTGTCGGTCGGATTATTTTCCAATGTACCTAGCGCCAGCTTTTTTTTTTTGCTTTTAGATACATTTTTTGACATATTAAAAAAGCAATAAATAATATGAACAGATAATACTAAGATGACAAACCGTCCGTCGATTACTTCAAATTAGCTGAAGAAGACAGTAAGTGATCCACTGCTATTGTAGTAAGACAGAAGCACTGACAAGTGCTTAACCCTGAACAACTACGCCTTTGTATAATACTGAAATAAATTTGACTCCAATATTAAAAAAAATTAAAAAAAATATATTCTTCAATAATAACAATAACCACATTTCAGAGTTTAATATTTACACTGTGAAAAATAATATTTCGTTTGATATCAAATTCTTATTAAAGTTACGAGGTTTAACATAAGAAACAAAGTTAATAATTTATTTTGTATAATTGATTATACATTTAAAAAAAAAACTGTGTATCACTTAAAAATACCTTTTTTCCAGATATTGAGACATGAAGTAATCGTAAGTACACTAATACTGTTCTGCGAACAATAGACACAATCTCGCATTCAAATATTTCTTTACAATGCCGTCTTGAAGAAATGAAGAATATATAATGAAAAAGAGCTTCAACAGAATAAAATATTTCTAATCAAGATTCACGTTAAGTATAATACATACACTTACATATACATGTTTGTTGCTTAGAAGTAATAAGCTGCGTAATACAAGACGGTATTTCTAATGAAATCTTATCTTTTCTTTAGGAGCGCCCATGATATTCAGTTCAACCGCGCTCAGAATATACTTAGCCATGTTCAGTCATCTGCCACGCCTAGTTAGTATGAACAAAAGTCAAAGACAAAAAATTACTTTAATTGAAATGGACCAACCCACATCATATGTTACACATAAATATTTTTTTCGTTAAATTGGAAGCTACGTTCATTTTTGTATTAATAACAAAAGACATTTAGTTAATTTAAATCAAAAGTTATATGTACTTCTCAACGTGAAAATTATTCATGTTCACTCTGCATTGTATTTTAGATGTTGGACGTTGACGACGATTATTTATTTACTGAAATTCGATGAATTTAATTTAATCCTAACACGTAGTACTGTAGACCAACAGTAACTAGACTAGACCTAAAAACATTTGCAATTTCTATGCTGTTATACCATATAAAGGTACTAGTAAAGAGATATCCTAATGTTATTTAAAAGATAAACATAACATTATTACTTTTCTTCATTAACTGTTTCCAAGTTACATTCACACAAAGGCCGATAACAGAGAAAAATTGTACGCTGTTCTGTGGATAATAAAACGAAATGAACGCTTTCTTTTACATCGCCCCGAAAATGTTAGAAACAAATTTCTGTTATAAGTTCAAAGAGTAATTAAAAAAAATTATAAGTTTATTAAAAGGAAATTTTGTATTTTAAAAATCACAAATCTCAACAAATTCGCGGATCCGATATTACTATAATTCAATAAAAATTAGTTTCAAGTACATTAATTTTTGCTAAATCTTCAAAATCACCCTTACGGATCCAGTTTCTGGAATATTTTGTTTGATAAACTTATATGGGGATAATAAACGTAACTATAACTTCTAACTTATCTACTTAAGTAAGGAACATCTCTTAATCTTTTCTATTGTAGTTACCACAGTTGTTTTTTCACCATTTCATAATAAAATATATTCTTTCCTATAGATTAGACTATTTTACTAATATAATGAATTAAATGTTAATTAATATGTATCGTTAATAGTGTATATTTATATGTTTTGTAAACAAATAGACAAACTTTAACTTAGTTTATTCTTAATCTAAAGAATTGACAAGTGAAATTTTATTTCGCTGCAAGAGCGGTCTTACACTAAACAAAATACTATCCAGCTGATAGACGTCCACAGTTGGACATAGGCCCGATAAAATACAAACAGCTGCAGGAATACTTCTGTAAGTAAACATTTAATTCTTTTTAATGTTTACGTATATCTTAAAAGGGTTACAATTATTGGGTTACATTGCAATCTCTCAATTGAGAGACATGCAACTACAACTAGAGTAATTACTCGTACTACTTGATCAACATCTCGTCGTAGTGTCTCTCCTCGTATAAATAATAATAAAATTCCACACGCAATACTACAGTTCACTTAATTATCTTCACCGACATGGCGTTCGTCATCAAATAACAACGTCTGAATGCCCTTAAATAAACGATAACATCTACAGTTCCACCAGCTATGGATAACAATGGAGCTCATCCAACCCTTAAGCGACAGTTCTATTCTTAGCGGAGATGTTATTGACCCAGTTCTGTGAGCAGACAGGCGTTGTGTTGCAACTTGCTTCTATTAAGTTAAATTAATTTTAATAAAGGTAGCTTAATGCAAACTTGGTGCCAGGCACGACGGCGCTGCAGTGGTTCCTTTGCCATGAATTCGTTTAGCGCCACCGCTAGTTCTTTTTTTTCTTTCATTCAATTTTAAATTAGGTTTTAAAGTCAGTCAGAGAGAAGTTTGATATTTCATGGTCGTGAATTGTTGGGAAAGTACAATCATTTTAATTTTCGCTTCATGCAAATGAATTTTTTTCTTTTAGTATGCATTATATTGTTAATTTAACCCATTATTGTTGGTAATTCAAAATGTTTGATTTCTTCTGTATTGAATAACAGACATTTTACCGCTATTACTCCAATTTTAAACATTATCATTATAAAAGTTATCATGCTGCTTAGATACAAAGCGATAAGGTTTCGCCTTAGGTGTCAACTTCTAAGGTTGCTTTGGCAGCCTTGCTTCGTTCGTTAAATTTCCATTACACTATTACTTTGTGGGAAATACACGATTGCGAATATGCGGTTTATATTCTTGAACGTGTCAAATCAATAATAACTTACTAATTTTTTTAATATAAATATCTAGAAGAATTCATTTAATTATCTCTAGTAAATATTAAATCCAAAGTATAAAATATTTTTCTTTAATCTGCTTTAGTGTAACAAAGTTGAAGAACGATGATAGTTGACTGCGTTTGAGTTTTCTTGACTGTGATTGTGCACTCAACTGTATAAAGTCTAAAAATAGACTGAAAGGGAGAGAAAATGTAGAGAAATGTTGTTTTATGTGCAAAAGTAAATTATACTTTGAAACTGAATACATCATTTCGTTACTTGTGATCTTGAACGGCCGTCGCTCATTATAACTGTGTAATAATGTGTGTATTCATACACTAATGAAAAACTTATTCTGAACGTAAATTTTGTTCGAAAAAATTTCTGAATGTAGAAATTACGATTCTGGATTTACTTCTGTTATAAGCGATATTTAAGAAATGCTTCGTATTATCAGAAGTCCATCAGACGAATAATAATAAAATTGGGGAAATTTATTAAATATTAATATAAATAAACAGTTAACTGAAATCAGAACTTTATAATAAATTCAAACACAAGCAAAAGTAAAGACGCCTTTTAAAATTATAAATCAAGTACAAAGCATTTTCGTAGCAATTGCGTAGCCACCGCCACAAAGGGACTGCTGGAAACGTTTTCTTGCACTGTTATTAATGAAATACTAAATTGGATAAATTTTTTTTTGTTTATTTTAAAACTTCCTTTTGAAATGTTTATTGTGAATATAATCAAATAAGATACATTTTGAATTTTATGTATTTTAAATGCTAACTAAAACACGTTGGATAACATTAGATAAATCAACGACGTTTAATGTTATATTCATTTATTTCTATCACTTTTGGTAAAAATAATAATGACACACTTTATTTCTAAAGACGTTCTTATCTTAATAAAAAGTTAAGTTTGCTTTTGCCTTCATAAACCGTCTGCGGGTACGAACAAAGAAAAATCAAACTGTAATGATAACAAGTTCCAACAAAACCATATATAAAAGTTTTGCTTAAAGAATGACATAAATAAGTTTTTTTTTAAACTGATTTTTAAAAGTCTTGTTTGCATAATTCTGAAATACACAATTAGCAGTAATTAACAGCTTGGTTTTATACTTTGAAAAGTCCATTATTTTCCAAATTTTAAAAATTCTTTATTTTTTAGTATAGTCCGAACCTTTCTATATATATAATAACTTGATTACATTATTTCGGAGTTTTCTCGATATTTGTGCTAAATATTAAATGCAGTTCATAGTACACTTGTCTTCAGTTCTGCTTTAATAAATTGAAATGATATAACTGCTATTATTTTTAAATAAAAGTAAACTAGTAAATATTTCATTTCATATTGGTATTCTCATGGTTAGATCAAGTATTCCCATTTCAATTAATTCCGATTTAACAGAGCTTTGAACATAAATTGTATAAAAAGCAGCAAGTAACGAAGTTTCCACTCGGTTCATCGGAAAATTGAAATCACATTTACTTTCATCCTCTGAAGCCATTTAAACTTAATTAACTTGCTAATAACATGTTGAAATCTACGTGTTTATAAATCATAAAATAGAGGTTATGTATTAGTGAAGACTTAATTATTCAGTAGGCTCTATTTTTCATTTCTGTGACCTGTATCTTTCTTCCTTTGTTCTTGTATTCGGGCATGCAGATGGACTCATGTTAATACAATGCACGTAAAACATCTAGTTTTATAAGAAAACGGTTAATTTCTTAAACTAAAACTTCACACTTTAGTAGTTAGAAGCAAACATATTAGATTTTGTCGCGAAAGTTCTACATTTTAGCCTTGACCTAAGCTGAGTAGCGACCTTAACTACGTGGATAACCTTCTTGAGTATTGCATCTCCTCCATTATGTAAACATAACGCCATTATCGATGCAACGAAGGCTAGATTGCAATCAAATATTCAGCAGGCGGTATAAGCAATTATTTAACAAAAATGCCTCACTGTTTATAGTTAAACGAAATACTTAGAAACATTTACGACGCAATAAAAATTCTTTGATCAATTAATTCTCATAGAATTCCTATGTAACAATTATAATGAAAGTTTTATATTTATAATATGTATTGATTATCTTCATTATTTCTGCCTATTAATTTACACTGCTTAATATACGTTTCCTCAATGCCATGATTCCTCTCTTTGGCATGATAAAGGTCACATAAGAACTGTTATGTTCTTCTTACTAGTTTTATCTTGTTAGCCGTCTCCTAATCCTCTTCTTAATAACCACAAGCTTTTCTTTTTTTTTTACTGGTATTTTTACTAAATGGATTACAAAATGGAAGGCAAAATATTACAAGCGTTTATTTTTTTATTAAAGTTTTTAATAAAGAGCTTTTAAGCTTTTTCCTAACGTAAGTATCCTTTAAGTAATCAGCAATACTATAATATTCTTAACAGTTTATATTATTATTAAACATAGCGCTGGTATTTTAAATTAAATATTAGCCGTCTTCTCACTTAACATCATTCGAAATTGAGGTCAAGTGATAGGCCCATTATAGATAAAAAATATGGATAAAAGCCTTTCAAAATAGTATAAAATTTTAACGATAAATGAAGTAAAGCATATTATCGATCAAAGCCACATCGTTATTCCTTTATCGAAAAGAATGATGTAGGTGTTCTACGATCCGTTGTGGTAACTTACTTTCAGATGAAGTGTTCTCTTTTTGTCTTACTTAACTTCGTGAAGTACTATTAGTTACGGCGCTCCTTAACTTTATAAACGAGATATTTATCACTGCGCGACATAGCATAAATGTGTGAATATTTAAAGATGTTTTGGACGTTAATTATTAAATTAACTTTAATACCTACATAATTATGAACGAGTTATTATTTACATTATCACCTCTGTTCAATTTCCCGTTGAATATTGCTTGAAATTATTTTTTAAAGAATGTCACGAAAAAATTCTTTACCGTGTTCATCCCAAAAGGCATTTTTGCTCTAAAAAGTTTTTTTTTTGTAATTCAGGTTACGTTTTATAGACGTAAGGGTGGCAGTTGTTATTGCGTAGGTACACTTTATACAACCACACAATGGAGTATGAAGAATATTCTTCAATAACATTTTACAGATTCAAATGATTGTTCATGTTTTATTTATGTTATAAACAGGAAGTCATGTTTCAGTTTATAATAACAATATTAACAAAATTCAAAAAATTCCATACAAAATACTACTAATTTTTTAAAGAGAAATAGTTAAATATATTTACGGATTGCTATAGATCCCGTTATGATTCATTTACAAAACATTATGCTGCAAGATTTTACTATTTTAAAAGCGCCTAAAATAAATATATCGTTTATATTTGTGTGTTGTATAATCGTTATTATAATACTTTGTAATGTATATCAAGGTAAACTTCCTACTTTTTTATTAAACCAGTATTTTAATTAACTTGTTCGAAACCGGGACGTTTAGGTGATAAAATATCAATATATTTTTTTTAGCGTCTGGGTATATTATTCACATTATTAATTATCAATCTTTGACGTCAAGTCAGATCACGTAGAAGGAGGCGTATACCGTTAAGAGCAGATCGTTTCTTATTATTAAATAACTTTTATCGACCTAGCTAGCGACGGCCTCAGGCAACGCCCGTACATTTCGCGACTCGTTGAAGTTTCAGCGATACGCTCACGAAATATCTAATCTTACTTTCGGAACATTGCTTAGTTCAAAAAGATAATTATGTGTAATATTGAATAAATTTGAATTTTGTTAAACATTAAAGGTCATCATTAGAAAGGGTGATCGGAACTTGTGGAAACATTATTAAATGAATTAAGTACAAGATAATGTTTCTTCGTGCAAAACAAATTTATTATACATTTTATTACTTAGCTCTTCATATATTGTAACATAGTTCATGTACAACAAGATCAGGCTAAGGTTATTATATATGTATGATCAATACCAGTTTGCGGAGGTAGACTGTGATAATAGTCTAACCGCATAAGCAAAGCAAATTTTCTTGTAAGCCGAACAGTATTTAAAAAAAAAGAGAATTAATTTTTTCTTAATATTTATAAGAAAGAACAAATATTTAGTTTTTATTTAACACGCATTGGTCATAAAGCGATTATAGTTATATTTTAGTACTCATCAATATGCGGATTACGGCGAGGGAGCGACGGCGTCACACAGTCTGCACCATCAAGCATTTCAACTTATATTTATTGCTTGAAGCCTTAAGTACATACTATATATACACCAGCTTTTTATTCATGTAGATTAGTTTTATGTTTTATTTTATGTGCTATTCACTTCATTGTAATTAACATTTTCAAACTATAAGAAAAGCAATATCTTCGCAATGCCGCTAAAAGAGATGTTTCACCAAATTAATTTTGAAAAACCCTTGAAACTAATACATATTTATTGTACATACAACTCATCATGTTATATATTTTAAAAAGAAAGAACATTATTTTACTTGGCAAACCCTTAAAATTTAAAGCGTTTCCTTTATTTTATAGACAATGTAAATATAAATATTTCTTTTTGTTATATCACCGTAAAGGGTGAGTTTGGCGGGTAACGTAGGTACGAGTACGTCGGATGATAAGGCACGCACAAACGCCACAACGAATTTTATTATACCCTATTTCTGATCTGTCATTATACGAAACAGAAATATGTTCAAAAGAATTTGAGTTTATTTTTTTAACTTACTAACAATCTGTTTTTATCTTCTTCTAAAATAATTTAGACCTACATGAAGTGAATAAAATTAAATTACGTTTCATCTATACTAATAACTTAATATTGATCTTACGAACATAAAAAACGATTGACGCATGCTCAGTTAAGAAATCTTACTTCATCTTCTCAGTGAATTTTAAGTGTTAAGATTTATAACTACAAATATTTGTTACAAACAGGCTGCTAGTCCTAATTATACGAGAAACTTTAAAAAAAATATTCGCGTCAAGTCCGTGGATCATGAATTTAATTATGGAAACTGAACATTTAAGTCAGTTATTAGTTAATAATCAAAATTCAAAATTAAAAAAAAAATTGTTTAGATCTTATTACTTAACAAGTTAAGTATTAGAGCAAAATCGTAAATAATTCAGCTATGATAAAAAAGCTTACGTATCGATAATGGCAACATTATTCTCGTAGACAGCAGCTATCACAACCCGTAAGTTCTAGTTAAGATTTCCGTTCGTAACTGACGTCAAAGGATCGTATCCCGCTAAGCCGGGATTAACATCAATTTCTTTTGGCTTTGACAGTTATTCGGAACCTATTTGACAACATGCTCCTTTCAGCAAAAAATAAAGGTAGAGGTGTACAGAAAAATATTATAGCTTAAAGACAAAAAAGAAAAGTCAACACCATCAACATAATCTTACAAAATAATTGCTTTAAACCGATATACATATTATTTATAAAATAGGAGGTGTATTCTAAGTTCCGCCTTCCCCAACTTATGAATAGACATTACTAGTTATATCATAAATATTTCATATTTCAGAGTAAAGTCTACCTATGTATAAATATAAGCTAAAACAAAATGTTGTTTGTAAAGTGTGTTAAAAACTTGCCGGAAATTACTATTTATCACCTTGTTTACGGCAAAACGAAATAAAACGTTTTCACGTGAAAATTTACATATCACGACGCAAACGGTTAACAAATAAACAGCAAAATAATAAATCAACGTCCCAGATAGCGCAGTGTTGCTATATAATATGCAAATCTTTGTGAATCTAATAATTTGCACGGCAACAATAAATAATAAAAAAAGAGTATTATTTATGAAAATGGGTTTTTATATTGTAATTGAACAATATATGTATCGATATTTTATTATGTCTCCGAACCGTGGTTCCCAATTTCTGTTTCATAGAAAGCATCTTAGAATGAGAATCCTGCCACAGATTTACGGAACATTTGTAGTAAATTGATTTCATTCGACCAGATTCGCATCCAGCATCGCAAATTGCGAAATGGCCGCAAACGCCGGCCACCGACCACAGAGCTAGTAAATCAACCGCTCTTACATGCTGCATGCGTATATTTTCACAGGTCTGTGAAGGAATCAAATATCTGTATCGTATTGCTGCATGACGTTTCTAGAGCCTCGTTTTTTTATTTTGTATCAATTAAAAAACATTGTAAATGAAGGATAAGGGCATGACTTTTCGATTCGTGTACATAACATCTAAATAAAATTTAAAATGAAATCTCATTGAGTACCATTGATTTTGAGTGACTTGAAACATGGCGGACGAATTGACCACGCAGACAATTTTTTAAGAATTTGTATCCTTCTATTTTATACGTCTATATATAACATTAGCTCTCGCCATCAATTGCGAAGGTGAAAAGATGAGAACATGAACGATTGACCACGCAGACGATTTTAAATGGATTTGTATTCTTTTATTTTGTTCGTCTACACATGACATTGGCTCACGCACAAACCGTGCTCATGCCATCAATTGAGAAGAAGAAGAAGAAATCTCATTTTTCGGAATATGGTGATAAACATATCAAATAAAAAATGCTTATTTGTAAATATTGTTATGCTCAGTAACTATGCTTGCAGTCAGTTTACGCATGTTTTTCTTACTTCTAAGTTAACCGCTTTTTGAAAAAATCCGGGATTCTTGTCATAAAGATATTTTAAATTTGTATAATTAGAAATTATTAATCAACAGCATATGGTTTGGATTAAAATACTGAGTAAATGTTTAATGGTACATTATATGTGTTTGTACGCAATTTTATCAAAACAAATGTTTGCAACATCCAAGAATTTAAAAAGTCGATTAATCATCTAACTCGTTTGAATTCTCTCATACCGTTTCGTTATACCTTGTAATTAAAGGGCACACACATGCGTACATTTAGAATTGAACGAGTATTAAAAATATACGAATCATAAAATGATTTAAGAAAATAATATTAATGTACAAGATCGAAATTAAATACGAAAACAAAATTCAAAACCTAAAGGAAAAGTTTGTCTAATAAAAATCTAACCTGCGTCGGGAAAGTTATTCGTTAGCATTAATATACAATGCCTCTTTGAACAAGAAACCATTTTTTTGGAAGTATTTTAGGAAAATTTAAATAGACACAAGTTCTGAATGGAGTTTTGGGTGATTAGTACATAATATTTGACATAATAAATCTTGTTATTCAGAGAAATGCATCATATTATTTAACACACTATTGCCTACCTGTCTAGTACTGAAAGATTTATATGCAATTCTTAAGTCAGCTGCCTCACAGAATGCAATTTAACTCGAGCCTTCAGAGTTATGAAAGTGTAAAAATCGTCAAGAAGACTGGCAACATAAACATCAATCGAAAAAAAATACAGATTGCAATAGGCATGGACAGCGTGTTATCCGAGACGACGGTATAAGATATCGACCAACCACCGTTCTCATACATCAAGTTATACACTGATACAAATAGGCTACATTAATCAATCAAGTGTAAACAAACTACGATAAAAATTCATAAATCCTCTTAATTAATTATTAAATCAATTACTTAGTAGAATTTTTACAAATATTTGTCGGTGTTCAAACATTCTTTCATTTGAGAAAAAATTAACTAGATATACTAAACATATGTTAATAACCTTAGTTAAATTTCGTGCAATGCCAGTTTTTGTAAATAAATAAAGATGAGTATTTCCAAACTTTTAAAGAGCGACATTTTTGAATGAAGATTATTAAATAATTATTTCGCACAGACTTGAGGAATGTCGTCCATTTTCTTAAATGCTACAGTTTTCTTATACATGCGTCACATTTTGTATCTTTTTACCTATTATATAGTCATAAATGAATCATATTAATATTAACAGCTACCGTTATATTCTTAATATCAATTATTAGCTCCTAACAAAACGGTCGTACCGGTTTTGCTATATCGCTCGTTTTTGGCAATATTTTGCATTTCGTGAGCACTGACTGAAAAAGTATTGGATATTATGACACCTGCGCAATCATTTTCCATTGATCAATTCCCCTTTCTTATAATACGAAGATACCTACTTTTAAAAGTGGCCGAAGTATTTTAGCATTCGCAACTGCAAAATCCGACCGAGTCTGTTTTGTATTTTTAGCTCTTCAATTTCTTCGTCCAATTTATCCATAGAAGCCGTCTCGAGCGCTGCATTTTCAAATTACGTATTTATTTATTCAATTACTTCCATTATTACTTAAGTTTTATCGATCGTTTAGAACTTCTAATAATCGTTTAGATATTTTGTTTCTTAAGTAATTTATATTTCATTAAATACTAACTTTCACAGCATTATTATAATTTGCATTAATTTTTCTTTCAATCTAATCTTATGTCATCTGATGTTATGATTTGAATATATATTATCGACAAAAAGACCGTCTAGGTAGATACCACCACGGCTCCTATTTCTCCCACCAAACAGTGGTGTGCATACATTACTGTGTTCCGGTTTGAAGAGCGCCATAAGCTAGTGAAAATACTGTGGTAACGAGATTTATCACCATATGTCGAGGCCACGAGCGCAATGTGGTGTAGTGTATACCATCTTAACTAGCGTCACGTTGCTATGGACAAGCGTATTACTTACCATCAGATGAACGTCTCACTCGTCGCCACGTAAAAAAATAAAGAACGGTATAATAGAAAAGAGCTCCTAAAATGTATTTGTATGCTTTATAAAAATATATATTTTTTCGCTACGCCTTCACAAGAAAATTCAACTCGAATCATCCCCCAATGAATTTAGAACGGAAACAATGACGTCAATATAGAGGAACCACGTGTCTTCTTTACTACAATCACGTGGCCTCTGCACGCTCTTAACTTATACTAAAATGTAGGTAATTACAGTTATTAACTACCGAGTCTCTAAAGCATAAATGTTGTCGTGATGTATTATATTTTAGTATAGAAATGTGTAAATGATTAAAATATAGCACAATCATCAAAGTAGCTATTGAGAACAGATAATATAATTTATATAATTAACATTTAACTTCTTTTTTTTTACTACTATTTAACATAAAGAATATTTCCGAGTCTCGTGTAAATTTTGGGCGAATGAACTATACAAATTCACAACTATACAGATAACACACGCTATTAAATATTTATTTCATCGACATCCTAGATTCTAGGTAAAATATAATATTTGTCCAAAAAGTTTAACCGTATGTAAATAAAACTTAATATCGCCAAATAGATGCATTAAATTTATCATAGAAGAGCAATTCTATTCAGAATAACACAACAAATTTGTTTCCTAATAAAAAGTTACTTTTGCACCGCACTTCGTAACAAGCACAGTTCTCGATTTTTTGATATAGAAATTTTGGATAAGTCGATAAAGTCTTGAAATGATTAACATATTAAATACAACAAAGTTTAAAGTGAATATACACATAGTATTCCAAAAAAATTAAAAGAAGAAAAGTGTAATATCCTAAAGTTTTTAAAAATATAAACATAAAATATGTCAACTTACCTAGTTCATGAGAAAAAAGGATGGCGTCGCATCTCCCGCCAATTTGAAGCAATTGCCAAAGTCACAAAACGCATTTGAGAAGCGGCTGCGATCGATATTACCGCTCACTACACAGCCTTACGAACGCTGCACGCAGAACGGCGTGCTTGCTACGGTCCTACCACACATATTATTCTCATGTTATTATTTTACAAGCAAGTCCGCTCATGAGAAAAGCAACTTGAGACGACCGCAACGCTCGAAACCTTAATACTTCCCTTCGCTTCAAATATTAGGTGACAGAACCGATCGAATGCTTTCGCAATTATTAGCACCCGTTTCGATCTGTGTACTTATTTTACAGCGGCAGGCTTCGCGAATATTCCTTTTATTGGTATTATACAACTATATAATGTAACCTACGTTAAACTTTATAACGCGTCAACCCAGTACCAATATAAAAATAATGTGAACAATGTGGGGATAGGAACAGGAGTCGCGTAATAATAAGAGAACTCGCGTGGGGATGGGTACGAAGGGTGCATTGTACACCGGCGAATTTCGGAAGGGCCCGTCCCGAAAGCCCTTGTTAATTCCCCCATACTCGTACTTGCGCAAGATGCGAACCGGTTTTAGTTTCTTTAAAATACCGTTGGATTTCCCATTCATAGGGCGATCACCGAACAAACAAAAGTACCGCTTTTAAAAAGGGATCGAATAAATATTCATAATATTTGTATCTCATGTTAAAACTCAACTTCAAAAATAAAGCCTATAAAAACCTTTTTAATGTATCCCTTACTGTATATAAATTTAATAGTCAGACTAAGCAAATATTTACTGTAGAGTAAAACCTAATGATAACATTATTTAAGTAAACGAAAATTTTAGTTTCTGTAAAAATGGATAGAATAGATAGATAGAATAATCCTTAACGGAATGTTCAACTGGAATGTTACTGCTCTCAAGTTTATCTTATATTTGACTTCTGTTTATACTATTCACCCAAAGCCTAATATTACGCGAAGATCAAAAGAATACTAAGAATTCAATTCCTTTCATAAAAACACATCTCCGTGGTATGTCATTACCTTCCTTCGTTCACATAGCCAGTTATATGTCCTATGCATTTGCGAATTACACGTTACTCTCGAGTATTGAAAGAGAATGTCATTTGAATAGCATGTTATAGATTCCTTTATACACCGATCACGTCTAAACAGTGAGCAGGTAATTATTTTAGGAGTAAGTGAATCTTCAACAAAAAAACAGTCTATTTTTCTAAAAGGAAATATCTCACAGACAATTTCTGGTACCCCGGAAATACTTCGGTTTAATTTTATTTTATTCAACGAGGCGATGAGATGATCGAAACGTTCAACCTGATGGTGAGTGACGTCTGCTCATAACAACCAAATGCCAGTTAAGCTAGTATGCACAGCACCACAATGCGCTCATCGCCTTGAGACAAGATGTTAAATCTCTTTACTTTTCATTGCAACGTAATCATAAGTATTAATAAAGCATAAAATTAACTCTACCAGCAAAGAATTGACTGAAGTAGTATATCGTAGAGCCACAACATTGATTAATATCACTAAACATCAGATCTTGTTACTGGTTACGGAGTTTACTAAAACGGTACGGACTAAAAGAACCGAAAGGACCCACCGTTATTTTATTGATGAATCTACAAATGATCATTAAATATCAGAAAAAAAAGCAAATATTTTAACAAAGAATTCCAACTGTTTTCTTTAATTATAGTTTACCTTTAATGTGTAATGTATAAATCAAATATAATAAAAGTGATCATCGAGTCATTTAAGCTTTGATTTTACTTCCAAACGTGTTATGTACACATTATATTACGCAATGAAACATGTATAGTACAATGTAATTACGATAGATGGCTCTAGGCGCACGAAGTTAAATTCTCTTTGATTGGCTGCTGTGCTACTGTATCGATTTTAAGTACACACCTCAGTATTTACACGTCTAAAAATACGTCCTGTCAGTAGTTTTTAAATAAACTCTTTAAAATTTGCAGATTGATTTATATAATGACGCATATTATCAAAATGCTAACTTAAAATAGAAAAAAATATATAAAGAAAATTGGTAGTACTGGCGCAGGAAAGAAGTATAATTATAGTTGTACTGTGCTGGCAACTCACAAATGTCTATGAGTTTGACCCCGAAGCTCGTGTCCGGAGCAGGAGTGTGGTGTAGGGCTAGGCCCTTAGTTTTTGATCTTCATCTTAGTATTGTGTAAAATGGGCACATAATAGGTAAATATATTTTATAACTTAAAGAATTATTAATTAAATATTAGTTTAATTTGTACCTTTCGAATGTTAAATTAAAAATAACGTGAATAGGCCGTGCAAGTGACTTCAGCTAAGAATATCGACAAATGTCGCACACTGATCATATTAAACTATACAATTTAACACCAGTTTTATTTTTAAATTGTTGTGATATAAATAAATTTAAACTAGTATTAAACAATAAAACACTGAACATTTATTAGAATTGTTAAAAATTTCATATTGTTAGTAGCTGGGAGACAATAGCGTATCGATTATTTTGCGCTAACGAAATGTCATCCCGGTGCCGTAGTGTTAATATTAGAAGTCTATGTTTGTGATCACGATTACTATTGTCTAGGCATCTACGCGTTTTAAATTCAGCTTGCTGCCATAAATTAGGTACTAAGACCGAAATACTAAATCTATGTAATTCTAATCTTTTTAATTATTTCTTCGTAAAAGTAGCACGGTACTAAAATAAGGTAGTTTTAATTTTAAATTGCGTGTGTTTCTACAATAAAAGTAATTATGAGTCGAACTCTTACAACAAAAATATCATTTATTTATTACTTTTTTTTTCTACCACGGTCCGCAATACAGTTGTTTCTTTTCATACCACGATTGCCATACATTTTTAAGTTAAAAGTACTTTATCAATGGAATGATTTAGTTTCAAACCAAAAAATATTAATAATTTTTTTTGTGTTTTCCATACGTTTTATTTAATATAATAATTTTTTTGTTACAGTTACTCGTAAGAGGTGATCTGCGTTCGTATTGTCAAATTGTAAGTTAAAAGTTACAAGCAGGTATAATAATATAATCCCGTATTAAAATGGCTAATCCAAATCGTGAAAGTGTTAGCACACGTTTCTCTGATAATTATGATCTTAAAGAAGAATTAGGTAAAGGAGCGTTTTCAATTGTTAGACGCGCCGTTCAAAAATCTACTGGTTATGAATTTGCTGCAAAGATAATTAATACTAAAAAACTTTCGGCTAGAGATTTTCAAAAACTCGAACGTGAAGCTAGAATTTGCCGAAAATTACAACATCCAAATATTGTAAGACTTCATGATTCTATTCAAGAAGAACATTTTCACTATCTCGTTTTCGATTTAGTAACCGGAGGAGAATTATTTGAGGATATTGTAGCACGAGAGTTTTATTCAGAAGCTGATGCCTCTCACTGCATACAGCAAATTTTGGAATCTGTTCATCATTGCCATCACAATGGAGTTGTTCACAGGGATTTAAAACCTGAAAACTTATTGCTTGCGAGCAAAGCTAAGGGTGCCGCTGTTAAACTTGCCGATTTTGGTTTAGCTATTGAAGTACAGGGTGATCAACAAGCATGGTTTGGATTTGCCGGAACTCCTGGTTATTTATCACCTGAAGTCTTGAAGAAAGAACCGTATGGTAAACCTGTGGATATTTGGGCTTGCGGTGTGATTTTATATATACTGCTTGTTGGGTATCCTCCGTTTTGGGATGAAGATCAACACCGGTTATATGGGCAAATTAAAGCAGGTGCCTACGATTATCCTTCTCCTGAATGGGATACTGTAACACCTGAGGCAAAAAGTCTTATTAATCAAATGTTAACAGTAAACCCCAGCAAGAGAATTACAGCTTCTGAAGCACTTAAACATCCATGGATATGTCATCGCGAACGCGTTGCATCTGTTATGCATCGACAAGAAACGGTCGACTGCTTGAAGAAGTTTAACGCTCGTCGTAAATTGAAAGGAGCTATTTTAACAACTATGCTTGCTACCAGAAATTTCTCTGGGAAATCAATGGTAAACAAAAAAGGTGATGGGTCGCAAGTTAAAGAATCTACTGATAGTAGCACTACTTTGGAAGATGATGATGTTGATAAAGACAAGAAGGGCGTTGACAGAGCGTGTACAGTAATTTCTAAAGAACATGAAGAAGAAGCGCTTACTAAGGCAGATTCATTTGGAAAAGCACGCGGTGACAGCAACGCTTCGCTACGCCGTGCCGAAGTAATAAAAGTTACTGAAGTGCTTATAGATGCTGTCAACAACGGAGATTATGATACTTATTTGAAACTTTGTGATCCTAACGTAACTGCATTTGATCCTGATGCACTAGGCAATTTGGTGGAGGGTGTAGAATTTCATAAATTCTTCATCGATAATACTCCAGCACACCTGAAGACCAACACTACAATTCTAAACCCTCGTGTGCATTTGCTTGGTGATGACGTAGCAGTGATCGCATACGTTTGCCTAACGCAAAGTGTGGATGCCGAAGGACGACGTGAGACTCACCAATCACAAGAAACTCGTATATGGCATAAACGCCATAACAAGTGGATAGCTGTCCATTTTCATCGCTCCTAACTAGTCCCTTATCATGTTATGCTGCCACAGGTTAAATGTTTAACAAAGCAAACGCTGTGTAACGGTGAGGCCATTAAAACCATTATTACCACTCATGGCGATTAATAAGTGCTTAAACAAACTACCTATGGCAGTCATACAAGAATGTTTCAAACTTATATCCAATTCCGCTATAAAAATTACACGAATTTTATTAGATTTTTTTGTAATCTCAAAGAAATTAAGTTATCGATTTAATAAAATATCTTCGTCGACATAAGCTACTTCAGATTCTTGTAATAGTAATCTTAAAAGGCATGAGAAACGTGGCTGAAATGTGATACTGATGAAATATCCAGTGCTTGATGCTAGTTATTAACTTGTAGATTGTTAAATAATTTTGATCTCTGCCACGAAACGAATATTTCCATCGAAAGTCTTTAACAATTAATAATCTGAAAGAAATCTCAAGGGTATGCAGATCTGATATGAGTGAATCTATGTCATAAGTACCTTACCTTTACGAAATGCAGAAATTTTCAATGTTTAGAATTATTAGCACATTTCTAATAAGTCTCTCTACATTTTTAACTATAAATGTTTTGTCGTGCTTAAAAATGGTGTTCTATTTGTTATTGAATACCTAGTTAGTAAGACTCAAGTAACTATTGCTGCAGTTATTGGCACTACACATCCAATGCTATATAAAAGAAAATTTTACTAGAATACTAAAATAATAAAATAAAAAAGATTATATTAGTTCTCATCAACTTCTAGTATTAGTTAGTGCGGGTTTGTTATAATGTTTTAAGTGGATTATATCAATTTTGTCAATTTTTAGATTTAAAACTTGTTATTGTCTTGCCTATTGCTTGAATTAAACAAATCCTGTTTTAGATAGTAAAAAATGTTTCATATCTTCTTTTTGATATCATTGATTTTGCAATAATACTTTTAAAATATTTATAGCTATTTGTATTTACGAGGCAAATTATACTTATATTCTAAAATATTAAACTGATGAATTAATAAGAGGTCTTGCAAAACTTTTTACTAATTTGCAAGTGGAAAATGTTATATGTACCCAAATCCCTACTGGTACCTCAGTATTTAATAGAGTAATTAGATATAAACAATATTTATGGTTTTACAATTCTTGTAACTAATGTAGCGTAGTTAACAAAACTTAATTTTAGTACTTCTGGAAAGTTAATTATAATGTATGTAAAACAATGTAACACATGAATGATCATGGCGAGGTAATCATGTTCAGTGTAATCCAAAGTACATAGCTGTGCCATTATCAATAAAATTAGTGCCAATAACTGTAAAAATTTAAATGTATTCTAGTCTTTATAGTTACGCATATATTTAGTATTAATTAATGTTTTTATTAATTTTTATTATACATACCTTTCTTTATGTACATAGGTATACTAATTTGCACAGTGCATCTTTGAGTGTTTAACTTAAATTTTGCTTACTAAGTTATTACTATTTTATTAATATTATATAGAAATACTGTTTACATAATATTTATGATCAAGCATTAACAAATAAAATAGTTTCTACCAGCAATTTGTTGTTGGTAATGTTTTTTCAAATGTTTGAGTAATGCTTCTACACTGATAATTAAAATTCATCTTAATTTAAGTGATTCACAAGTACCTTATTGAAAGAAAAACTACACACAACGACGGTGTCGCATTAATCATACTACTTTTTGGACATCACAAAATTAAAATTGAACGAGCATTCACTATACTACTGTTCAATTCAATATCAAGCTGAATAGTTAAATTAAGATAAAATGTGTTTACAGTTTTAATTACTTACACGTTTTGTTTGTCAAGGTTGTTGTAAGTCGTTATTCTATCTGTTGTCAGATTTATAAATTAAAGATATTGTTTCTTAATAACGCTATTCCTCAGTAGTATATTATATTAAAAAAGATTTATAGTAATTCATGTAATTTATTAAATTCAGCCGAGTTTGCTTTTTTTTTTTGTATAAGCTGCACAAATTTTCAGTTACTTTATTATTAAACACAGTCTCAGTTTTAAAACTATGTTTTGTCTTCCCTTATTGGTGTTCCGAGTATAGTCAACTACAACTCTGAAATAATCTGTAAAACATAATAAAGAAAAGATTTACTCATTTGATATTTTAAAATACTGTCCTCCAAAATATATAGCACATTTTCCTGTTTGCATGCACTAACCTTGCTGGCTTATAAATTTAAGAGAGCTTTTTAAATAACATTTTAATGTTTGTCTATTGGCTGAATTTTATTAATAATTACAATAATTGTTCCAGACTAAATAAGTCTTTTTTATTAAAATTATGTACTTAAGTGCTTAAATAAATCATTAAAAAGCACATTTTGTAATTTATTTAAATCATGTCTTATTCGGCTAATTATTACAATTATAAAATGTGCTTAATCAATGGTCATAAATGGTGTTAGGACAAATACAAATAGTATGGGTGCAGTGCAATATGGTTTCAGATATAATATTAATTT
This sequence comes from Byasa hedistus, assembly GCA_029286795.1. Lineage (NCBI taxonomy): Eukaryota > Metazoa > Arthropoda > Insecta > Lepidoptera > Papilionidae > Byasa > Byasa hedistus. Next base: position 6,639,496 of record JAGSMW010000008.1, read on the forward strand.
TACAATGTTACTCCTTTAATACAATTCATTAATTAAATAGCAGTATATATATTTATCATTCAGTAAGAATCTGTTGTGTGAAAAATATTGTGACTTGAAATCTATTATATCTATTGAAAATATATTAAATGGAGTGTACGTACATAATTATAACAAAATGATTTGAAGACAAATATTCACTAAATCTGATTTAAGTAATATTGAAATTTAGAATGTTTCATACTTTACTGCACCTTTATTTAAATTTTTTTCTATTATGATGAAAGTCATTAATGTGTAATATTTTAAAATTATGAAAACATTTTGTGATTTACCAATATATTGACTTACAATATATTTAGTCAATCTTCTGCATTGCCGATAATCATCATGTAAAATTCTCTAAAATAAAGTTCTTTTGATCTAATAAATTTTATTTTTTTTATTGATGTACAACATACTTATATTAATTGCAACTTTTAAAATTCCTAAAATGTTACTAACCCATAATTAAAAAGCTACAAAAGTCATTACCCTTACACAATAACTCACATTGTTCATGTCTCATAAGTGGTATCACTTTTATAACTTATAGATTTTGTAGAATATTACATTTTATTTTACAAAACCACTTAGATTAAAACATGATATAGGTATAATCAAAACATTGAGTTACTTTTATCCAATAGAAGTACAGTGGTATTACAAATTATGAATAATAAGTCATAGAATTTTGTTTCAATGTTACATTATATTATTTACTACATTATCATTTATTTACATTTATGATTGTATGTTAAAAAGTATTTGAACTAAATTTAAACCTAAAATATATATATAGTTATAATTTTTCTTAAAAATATGTACAAATTAAAAGGTATGAATAGATCTAATTTTTGTATGAACACCTTTACATCCATCTTTTGTCACATTAAAATTTTTCATTAGCTTATTCATATCTACTTTACTAATCAATTTATGTTCTAGTTCGTTCACAATACATTGCTTCAGACTATCTTGAGTTAATGGCATAAACCTTATAAAATGCTTAAAGACTTTGATGTCCTCGAACATTTGTAATAAATTACTAGAAAAAGAATTATCACATTTAACAGACATATCTGCTGTATTATCACAGTTGTACACTAAAATAATTGTCACCTTTTTCTTTAAATTTTCACTTCTTTCTATTATATCCAAAAGCACAGGTTTTACAAGTTTATCTCCTAAATTTAAATCATCTACAACAATTAACCATTTGTCACAAAATATCATACTGAATTTTAAATCTGTGCCATATTTGTTAACAAAAGATGGCATTGTATAATGATAAATGTTTGTATAAATTAACAATTCTTGTAGTAATAGAGACACAGACAATGTTTTGCCTACACCAGTTCCTCCATATAAAAACAAAATTGCAGAATTAGGTTTTGCTTCTAATGCTCGAACATAGTTTTCTATAGCCTCTGATTGACCATACACTTTTGAAGCTAAAGAATTTTTTAATGCTTTCAGGTCAATTTCATGATAACAGCTAAAATTGAGTACTTTATTAGATATAACGGCAACAAAAATGCTCACTAGAACAAATGCAAAGAAGGTATTTAGTTTTAAACATTTTTTGTCTTTTTGCGTGCTCATATCTACACGAAATAGTTTCACTTTTTGCAAATTTGCTTCCGTCGAAAAAATTCCCGTACTATTTTCAGTTGGAGGCACGTTTTTCTGTATAATGTCTTCACATATCATTTCATTATAGGAAATTTCCATAGCCGTATGAGAATTAGAGCTTGAATCAATATCCATAGGTTCATAATCTCCATTATTCATAATATTGTTGAAATTATGATCGAAAATCTATTAACTATTATTGTAAACAAATTGCATACAAAATATTTTAAGGCACAAATGGCTCATAAAATAATTTAAAATAAATTTTTAACGGATTCAATAAATGACATGAACTTAGTGTCGCCAATTCAACTTCGCTTATGTATTTTGACATGATATAATACAGATAGAGAAAATGTAAAGAGTTTTTTAAACCTGAAAATGATTTTTCATTTGATGATTTCCGGTAGCCTACGAAGAGATTAATAAAAAAAATGGTTTGACTTCTGCGTATATATAAAATGATTTGTCCGCTGTCCTAGTTTTACGTAAAAATATTCTCATATATAAAAAATGATAATTTCGCCAATTCATTTTGACTAAACACTGTAAAGAGTACGGAGTCATTTTTAATAGAAATTTACCAATAAATATATCTCGCCGATACGCTGCACATTCATTTTGACATGTGTAACATATTTTACAGGTATGCAAATGAAAAGTATATACATATTTTATCACTGCATATCTCTAAACGGATGTTTAATATTTATCACGTGTTAAATCTCGATTTATATATGTGCAGAGATACAGAGAATAAATTTCCACTATTAAAACAACTGAAAGTATTGCACAATACACAGTCCATTATAAAAATCAGAATGTATGTATATTTATTGCAGAGAAGTGAAAATTATCGGTAAATATTATTAATAATTTCTGTTTTAAATGCATAAAACTGATGCTATTGAAATAGATTTAAGTTTTTAATCTTTTTATGAATTAAATTAAAGTATGCCAATCAATAACCTTTACTGCTATGATGGATAAAAGATACAGTTTATTTAAATAACTGTTGTGAGTTTTGCTAACACCTATTCATGTTGATTTAATTAACCTCAAATAAGTCTTACAAATAAGTTGTTTTAGTTCAAGAACCATTAACGAATATTTCATATCCAATTTGATAATATTTATATAGAACAAAATTTAAAGTGAATATTTTTGAATTCTTATCACATTTAAAATCTCGTTATTCGCTTATTAGAAAAAAGTAAATTGCTGAATAATATATTTAACGTTTTTGATCACTTTTCTTTTACGCTTGATTCAATTATGAAATTAATAATCGAATAATTATATATACAGCTAATGCTACATAGGCTGTATGAACTAAAATCCTTCGCCTTTATCAACAGTAAAAGATCAAAAACTCTGTAAATTACAGTTTGACTGTAATGGTTATGATAACGTTATTTTCAAAATGAGTTTTAAAAATGATGTTTCGCATTATGATTGTAAATCTACTCCACCAACTAAACATAAAAAAGTGCGAAATCCATTTGATAAACATTTAATCGAGAGGTTACATAAACCTATATGTAGGTGAGTACAGTATATTTAGCGACACAACTGATAATAGAAATATTGCATTATATTAATAAAGTAAATGTCAGGAAAATATTTCATGTCAATTTGGTACACATCTACTACTATCTTTATCAAAAGTCTGTGCTGGAGCGGTATCCCTAATTGAATATCATATGTCCATAACAATACGGCTAAACGAGGTTTGAATAAACTTAAACTTGCAGTATTCCGTACAGGAAAATAAAGACTACAATAGGAAATGCATTATTATGATTATAGGTTGCAATCTTAGGAACATGTAATTAAAGATTTGGGAGATGTGATAGCAACTTGATAAGAATAAGTTTGTAACAATACTTTTACGTATAAAAATATAGTAGAATTATATTACAGTCCTGGCATGTGTAAAATTTACAAGAAGAAAAGTGATGGAGCCTTTAGATGGGAAATTGATCAAGCATGCACATTAGTGCCTGCTGATATTGTTGCATGTAATAGTCAGTTTGAACCTTCACCTGACCCTATGCTTGAGAAGATTGCTGAGGAAGCAACAGAGAAGTAAAATACTTTTGTATAGTATTAAATGTGTACACACTATAAATAATTATAAAGTAACAAGTTTTTTTGCAATAAATTATGATTTTATATAAAATATGCAGTTAATAAAAAAATATTAATATAATCAATTCTCTTCCACTTATTTCGTTTTTAGATTCTTTTCACAAGATATGGTGATTCCTAGTCCTCTTGAAACATCCAAAAAAGTTAAACCTATAGTACAAGAATTACTTGATACCAGTGCGCAAATAAATAGTTTAAAAGACAGAAATGTTATTAAAAAAGATGGTAAGTCTTTATGGTCAATGTTAATTACCAGTTTTTTATGAATTGGTGTTTTTAAATTCTATGATCTTAGTTTCAGCACAAACTGTTCTTTCATTTCCACCTAACCTACCTCCTGAAGTTGAAGACATGTTACAAAAATTTTGCACTTTCACACAGGTACCTTCACACATAATTTAAATTTTCCAATACATTCTACTATTTTAACTTGTGGTACTATTTATATATTCATTGTTTTTACAGGACCAGAATATTTCTGGTGATTATGAAATAACTGCCAATGGCTCATTGAGAAGACAGTTGTTGTTTGAGGAGCACAGTGATATGGAACTTTATGATTCTGAGCAAACTGATGATGAAGTGCATCTAGAAACCAGACCACCTTCCAGTTATGAAACTCATTCCCCTCTAGTCATTAGTCCAGATTTGGTAAGAATAATTAAAACAATATTTAATTTACAGCAGAAGTTTATACATAGTGTACTTATTTTTTCCTCACCACTTATTAATAACAGAAACAGGTGCTGCTGAGGCACATACCTTAATGATTTTAAGCAACTGATACTTATTTCAAGGTGAAATCTTGAAAATCCTTACTAGTGGTGTATATAACAATATTAGATTTATAAACCACTTGATAGTCTCCCTCCAGATGATAGGAACCCTCTCATGGATCTTCTACAGAATACTGTAATTCCACATTATGCCTAAGTATGTCCAGTACTGTGTTATGTAAAGACTTGCTTGGTGGTTGATGACAGTCTAGATCCTAAAACATTTTAAATCTCTAGACCTCTTGGTCACTTTCTATGTTAGGCAGGTGTTAATTACCTTAACGGCAGACACACTTTTGCACCCTTTGCCACTATCCAAACCTTTATCTTGTGTAAAGTCATCTGTATCTGGTAATAGATAAAAACATTTGCTTAGGTAAGTATAGAGTATAATTATTTACTGCATTTCTATCCCATTTTAAATTAATTGTACATTATGTTAAATATTGCTTGTGTAGCAATTTGTCTTATTAATACCACTTGAATAGTCCACTTAAGGCAAGTGCTTTGAATATATATGTCCTTAAGAAACAGTAAAAATATTTTTTATTTATAATTATTTGTTTATAGAGCCAAGATTTAGTTGCAAAAGGTTTAAAAAGAACATTTGGAACACCACTGAATAAAAGCACCTGTGGGAATAGCAAACCTTATAGAAACAAGGTTTTGGATGTTGTGGACTTTGGTGATCCATGCTTCAGTCCCATAGAGTTTAGAACACCAAAGCGTATAGATCAAGACTCGGCTACTACGTCATCCCTTGCTTCCGCATCAATTTCGCCGGTCAACAAACCATCCAGTGATGAGGAGGTAAGGAACATTTGTATATTTAAAAATGAATCATCGGGTGTAAAGTTTCACTAAACTTTTAAAATATTTGCCAAATCAAAACTTAAATTATTGGCGTGTCTCTGAATTTTTTATAAAGAAGGTTATGTGTATTATATACCAACTTCAGCTCTAATTTAAAGATTCAATGAAAGTTGGTTTATTTTAAATTGGATGGAATTGGATGGTTTTCTATACAAACCATTTCAAATATTTAGAGGTACATCAAACATATACAGCATAGCAGTAAATAGTTTCTGCAGTATGTATAGAGTTATGTCCAATATGAGTAACTGAAAGATACAATATCAGCACGTATTTCTGGCGCGAAATGGTAGTCTGCCATTACTGTATATGGAAAGACTTTGTAACTAGTGAAACTTCTGGGGTAATGAGACCAATTTAATGTATTAATGCAACAAGCTCAATGTGTAGCATGCTGTATATATCATCTTGATCAGCTCCAAAATGCAATAAAAGTAAATGAAATTAGCAGAATTAATCAATGTTTACTTTCCCATTGTCCCCATGGTCGCATTTCAGTGAACAATTCCAGTAATAATTTTATTTTGTCAAAATTTTGCCGAAAATAATTATTCGCTTTTTTTTAGCTTAGTTACAATGTCAAACAAAAATCAAAAGTTTTTTAACATAATTCTTGCAAAAAATAATAACTTGCTTTTAATCGATAAATGTATTATTATTAAAAGACCTTTATTCAAAAATGTATTTGTGTTTTGTTCAATGTGCGCTGGAAAAGGTTGTTTTTGAAGTTTATGCTATTATTTTCAGAAAAATAACTTCACTTCTCCGGAATCCGAAGCAATGGCCACTTGCCTCGATTGCATTATTTCAGAACCCGAAAGTGAAGAAAAGCGCCCGTGTTTCTGTAAAATGACGCCAAATAAGTTAAGTTTAAAAAGGAGCACTTCTCTTAAGGACTCGCCGACGAAACCTAGAAGAAGCTCCAATTTAATGTCAGAAAAACGTAGTTTAAGTATGTCTAGCTTGAATCGAAGCCGTTCAGTGCAGAAACTCAATTTCAGTATGGACATGAGTGTTGATGGATCTTTTCACAATGTTTCACAAGGTATGTCTGTCATTGTTTGTTTGTTAATGTTTCTTTACTTTTTATAATTGACATTGATGAATTTTTTAAATTAATTAGCACAATGATAATATTTTTCACTTTTTCTCTTTCGCTGTATCCTTTTACCTTTTTTCATAATATTATTATAACCATATTTTTGGCACAAATTGTAATAAGATATGACTGTAAAAAAAATTTAAGGAGAATGAACAACATAGATATACATTTTTATGCAATCATACAATTACCTTTAAAATTTAAAAAACCCAAAACACTAAAAATGTATAAAAAAGCAGAAAAACAATGAAATTAACAAGAAATGAAAACATTTTATCATTTAAGAACTTTGTGGCAGTAAAAATTTCAAATCATGTAAAATTAAATTGGATGCAGAGAATGGTTTTTAACCATCCTTTACAAAATACTAACTAAAGATTCATCATTATCACTAGCCTTTATTCATCCACTACTGCACATAGACCCTTTTACCAATGCTTTCCACATAATGTGATCCATCAAGCTATAAACTATATTAAGCAAATAACCTGAGAAATAAGAGATAGAATGTAGAATATTGAACAATTATGTATAGATTAATAAGTGAATATACAGCATAATGTATATATATGTGTATGTGTATAGTATAAAGATATATATATATATATATAATACTTTTTTAATCCAATAATTAATTATTTTTTTTCAGATGGTTCAGAATGCGGTACTTCCCAAGGTGCTCAAGCAGCTTGGTCCATAGTCGAAGAACCAAGTATTCAACACTTAGTGAAATTAGAATCATGTAAAGAGAATTTTAGTGACATGCAGTCATCAACAAAATTGGATATTGATAAATTAAATGTGCTAAATGACACACCGATCAAAGGAAAATGCAAAAGCAGTATGCTTGCACATGAGATTAGTAAAATTCGCTCATCTGTGCTGATAAGTCCTACTCATATGTCACTAGATAATAGTTTGGACAGTTCAGACAACCCCCTTAGCCTCGAAGACAAGAAAATAGACTTTAATAATGTTGATTTTAATTTTTTGACTGAGAATCTATCTAAATTCGCATATACTACTCAAAATGCAAATGTTGTCGGTGACAGTTCTTCTAGTTTAAAAAGACTTGACAGTGGTTTCGTCGAGAGTATGTACTACACAAACGCATCTAATTACTACGAGAGTGCTATAAAACCTTCGGAGTTGACTGTCACCAATATCTCTAAGATGAACAGTAATCATTCAGTATTGAAGGAGATATCTAATGTAAATTGGATGAGAACAGACAGCGGTTTCAAAGATGAAACGTCAGCAGACAGTACACAGTTTTATCCAATGGATGACCATTCAGATGCTAAAACGACTGGATTTAAATTCTCCAAAGCGAATTTAAATGATAAAGAGAATAATGTTGGTAATTTCATGCAGATTACTAACAAAAAAGAAGCATTGTCCATGTCTGATATTTTCACAGAAGAAATGAAGTTCAATTGCAACTTTTCATCAACCCCATCCAAGAACAAATCACGGAAACTTAACTCTTAGATGATTTGATGGTCTTTATAAATCAATTTAGTTAAAAGTGTCTATGAATTTTGAATTGTTTATTTAAGACTAGTTTAAAATTAACAATTTAATAGTTTTTTTGTTTTCGATGTTTAAAGCTTACAAGTTTATGCTTATGTACTTTCGTATTAAATATTTTGTTTTTTTTTTGACTGAAGTTCACTTTTGTGGGCTAGTTTATGAATTAGAGAAGATATTGATTGCTATTATTAAGGACATACATTTTGATAATAAAATGTTTTGAGTTGTGCCAAGGAAAAGATAAAATAAGGTAAAGACTGAAATTATTAAAATAGTCTATATTGATCCTAATTTTATTAAACAGAACATTGACTTTTATAAGTTAAGACATTATTTACTAACCTATATTTTATTTAGTTAATGACAACACAGATGTTTTTATGAAATATATTTCTAAAATTGTGGATAAAAATTTATGAAACATTGAATTTATTCTCAAATTTACAAATATTGCCTTGTAACATGGAGGTCTCTGGTTCGATTCAAGTCCCATGCTTGATTAGCTACCACCCTTATGCTGTAAATCTGCCGACATGACAACATTGCTGTGTTCACACTTTTATAATATGACTCTCTCTGTCTTCATGCCCGAGCACGCTTTGCTATGCACGGCGTCATTGCCATTTAACACCATGTGAAATTGAAGACGTAAATTATATTTTTTAATCACTTTAAAAATTAATTTAAAATTTCAGGTAGTTTTTACTGATATAATACAGATATCACGTAGACCTCATGTAATGGTACGTTCGATGTAAATGAATAAAATTTTATTGTCTTTTAATTTTATTTACATACAAGTTTATAAGCTACGTATACCAAAATGCCTTGAGAAACTGTGTCGAAAAATAATATAAAAATATTTTTATGCCGGTCTGTTTAATTGTTTGTTACCGATAACTTTCGTGGTATCCGGACTGATTTTGACATGACTAGCATATAGTTAATTTAAGGCGTAACTTAGGCGATTTTTATATTAAATAAATGACTAAAAGTATGTATACATATATACAAGCAAAGGATTAAATTTCTAAAAGATTATACCGAATACTTTAAAAATTGGTACATATTTTTACTTGGACAAAGTTATTGTATTATTCCATTCATTGTAACTATTCAAGAGATGGTGCAGCGCTGTATTAATATTATATCATTCTACCATTGATATAACGACAGTACTTATTATTTTACATATATATATTATATATACACTAACGGGACGTAAAGGTGAGTGCGTTTTATTTTATTACAGCCAGTGTTTAAATAATTTTTTGTAGCTTTATATTTCCTTTTTGTCGTAATTTCAAAGTACCTAAAGAAATTTACGAAGAAAAAACTAGTATCCATTCAATTTCAACTAAAACATAATTTAATTAAAGAAGTTTGGTGATGCGGCAGTGTGAACGTTTGTTTTCTACAGATAGCTCAATTCTGTCGTATCAGATGAGCACTACATAGTGCTAGTTAGTAGTTTACATAAACAGATCTGCTTCTTAAAATTTGTTTATTATATTGTTCATAATCTGGAAATGGGAAAACCATTAATAAATAGCAAAGATTGTTTAAAATTATGCTCCATATGTAAAGTTTAAGTATTAGTTTTTTTGTCTAGGATTAAGTTCAATAGCATAGACTCACTCCTTGCGAGAGAAGGCGCAAAGTTATAAAAGAGGCAACATTTAGAAGACTTTATTATTAAAACATAATTAACAAGTTAAAAAAAACGTCGATTAATAAGCTGCAGTGTCGTAGCGTTTTAATACGTATACCACAATCAAATAATATTTAGTAAACAATTAATGCTGTGGCGCGTAAAGTTCTTTACTGATATACCAATTGACCGTAACTATCTGGTTTATTTATTGTTTTCGGAATCGTTATAATGACGACACGACTATGTATGAAGCACCGACAGCGGGTACTTGTGTAAGCAGCTACTGCGGGTACTTGTGTACCGCGTCGACTAGACTGCTCGTGCGTCAATCGTTTTTAATAAACAGCCGCGCGCTCGATAACGTCCTAACCTTTGTTATCGTTGCATCCCGGAACGTCTGCGAACTAAAGCCAATGCGGATCTATTAAGTAATTTATCTATTAATATTTTTACTGATACTAATTACATATATACATTTAAGCTATTTTTTGTTAATCATCTAATTCCAAGTACACCAGGGGTGAACTTTGAGAAAGAGCCGTAGACGCCCTTTGTAATATTTAAGATGCGAGATAGTAAATAACTATATATTCATTCTTTATTTTTATGTATCGTGTAATTAGCTTACCTTACTGGAGAAATACATCTACATTTCAGTTTTTCTTGATACATTTATATAAAAAGTATAAAATAAAAAACTAGTTTTTAACTTATTTGTATATATTTTTTACTACTACCAATATTCGACGTTGGGATTTCCGAATGTTACACAAATATCATGATAGGGTTTCTCGTTCGTTTGTGCCTGCTATATAAACGCAGGCCTAACGATTATCACACTGTCATTTAATCTGTTAGCAACCCACTGTATTGTTCGGGTTAAAAGCAGATCGTTTTACTTTAGTTCATTACTCAGTATTTGTCGATAACATAGTGACGCCTAATTGTTTGAGTTGCGGAATTCTCTCGTTCAATTCAGTCAAAGTCCAGCCGCTGATATTGACAGAGTTGCTATATAGCCTACTGCACATATTACGAGAAAAAAAGTATTATTTTATTTAAACCATGTATAACAAAACTAGTGCGACTTTAATGCTTCAAACAATTATGGTTTTGATGGAGAAACAAAATTCAACGGACGTCACACATTTTCCTACAAACTTCAATGGTTAGTGTTTTTGTTTTCTTATCATTTTTCTTGTATTTATTTTTACGTTGCATATTTTTTTACTTTAGTAAACATACTATAAACACAAATACTAACGATAAATTCTTGGTTTTGTTTAGTAATGTTTCAATCAATCAAGTAAAGCTGTGTTAACGAAATGCTTTTTCCTGCATTAAAACTTTTTTTTTTATTTTTAAGAGGACGTGGAGCTGGAGCGATGCTATGGAGTTTACGGGTGCTTCTCTAAGGCATATCCATGGACGGAGAACCGACCTGATAACTACTTCCCTGCGCCACCGGATTCCCTGGGAGTACGGTGAGTTTATTTTTTGTACAACAGATTCTCCGTATCTTTTAGGTTTTTTTAGACAAAGGTTGAAATTCTGTTTAAAAAAAAATTATTCGTGTTCTTGGGATATTTGTCAAAACTAACCCTCTAGCGTCAAATTTCGTTTTATTATAAATTAACAAAAGTCGGAAACTTATTGTAACTTGGTGCCTTTTTGTTTTTGAAATAAAAGGTATTCGTTTCTTGGAACATTTGTGCTTAATAGCCATGAATCTACGGTAAAATGGTGAAATGGGGTGTGTATGTACAACTTCCAGTGTGTTCCAGTGTGAAGGTAACTAGTGAAATTATTGGGGGTAAAGAGACTTAACACATTAAGTCGAAAGGCAATAACAACAAAGTAGTGCAGTGACCTATCTTGTGCCACTACTGTTATGGGTAGGCGTATCACCAGGTGAACGTCATACTCCTCTTATTATATATCATATAGGTATTAAAAAATAGTAAAGTAATTTCTCTAATGCTTGCGTCGATTAAAGGTTATATGTAGTAATTCTTATGTCAAGCGACTACCACATATTTGAACGTCTCAATAAGCAGTTTACAATGTACCAACACGGCCTTAATTTCACATTAAAAGTAACCGTGAGGCCGACGGTGGTTAAACCATATTGGCTACGTTAATTTTGTTTACATATATTGACAATCGGATTACAGCAATGCTAGCAGGCAGATTTGAAACAAACCAAAGTCCACCGTATTATCCTCGGTATCGAACTAGGAATCTTCATGTTATATGGCGTTTAATGTTTGAGACGAGTGCAGTTAAAGTAAAACAAATTTGTAATAAAATGAACCAGACAGGCACTGTAGACCCATTTATTACAATGTCTATCCTAAAAAAACAGAAAAAGTGGGTGTGTACATTTAATTTGATTAATTTCATATCTCAATGTTTTTCTTTAACGATATAATGAGGCTCAAAGTTTAATTAGCAAGATCCGCTTCATGTTTATGCTTAAAATAATTTATATGTGTCACAGTCAAAGTAAACAATATAGTGAGTAAATGAACGAAAGTGCCAAAGGAAATTTAAAGATTTAGTTTTTTAAAAATAATAAAAGTATTTTCACCACACGGTTAACAATTTCACCTATATTATAATAAATGAAAAACAAATATTTTGCCGTTTAGTATTTTTTTATTCTGATATTACCTTCTGCAATAGAGCGAAGCCAGAGTAGAAGACAGAAATTACATATTCTTCGTTGTATTACAAGGTTTACGAGTAAAGATATTGCTTATTGGTCTATTTTTAACAGTAAAACTATAAACCTTAATTTAATAAACAATATTTTTTTGGATTTTAGGATTTTACACATTACAACAGATTAAAACAGGAAAAATCGTGGATTCTTTTTACAAAAACAAAGCGCCTCTGAAACATTATCCTTATTAACTAGTTCCAAGAATAACAATACCTTTGTATATTATCCTTGGATCTTTGTACAAGTCACATAATTAACTTATGTTGGAGATAAAACCAGGGGGCTCGTCCGTGACACTGTTGTCAAAGACAAAACATATTTACGACCATTTGCATTGTGACGTATTTATCTCTATTTAGATAAATATGGTATTTTTGTTGCAACACATAATGAGTACAATTTGATTGAAGGGTCTAATGACCTTTGGTTAGTGGGCTGGTAAACTGTGTGGGTGACAGATAAAGGATTTCGTAAGTTCATTATCACCAGATAAAGCTATACGAGGCTTTTTAAAAAAACAATTATTGTTTATAACTTACGCGTAACCAAACTTACTCCTATTTTTTGCATTATTCTTCTTCAAGTGCCTCTCCATTACTGGAGGTTGGCCGTCAGATTTGTTAATATATGCCTATCTTGAGCCTCATGGAATAGCACACGAAACACATTTTCTGCATATAGGTAATATTTTATTTTGTAAAATTCTGAAATAACGCATTACTAAAATAATTTTCTTATTGTTCCTACTGTTGGAACTCGCGACCGTCCCTTACATGGAGGATGGAGGGAATAAACTTTTATCTATCTTTTATTAAAGTTTATTTATATTAGTTTTTATCTACCTCTTTCACCTAGTGCGAATCAATGGACGTATTGAATATTCCATTGAATTAATAAATGGGCATTAAAATTAATTTCGCGATAATTTATTGGAAACACATGTTTCGCAGGTACGCAGCGTTTACTAGAAGGAATAGAAAAATACCGTTGCTGCTACAAGCGCTTGATACTGAGAAAATTCGTGGTGCCAACATAGATCCAAAGGGGCCCTTTTACTTGATATCCCATGGTTTTCTGGATGGTGGACACAAAATTTGGGTAATTTTTAAAGTATATTTATTTATACGTTTTAAATATGAATGGGTCATAACAATTATAGCATTATAAAATAATTTTTTTATTAATATGTATTGAATTAAATACCTTTTGGCAGGTACAAAATATGGCCGAAGCCCTTTTGAATTTGGAAGGTAACGATGGAGCAACAGTTTTAATCGTGGACTGGAGAAGAGGATCACAACCTCCATACGGCCAAGCTGTGGCGAATATAAGACTTGTAGGTGCCATGACGGCACATCTTGTACATAATTTATATGTAAGTATATTCTCTTAAATGTTAAGTGGATATTTTTATTAAATATCTGTAAAAAAATAAAAAAGGGGGAGTCTTAATATTTGCATGTATTTTCCGTGTATGTGTACGTTAAGAATAAATAAAATAATATTGTTAAACATAAAATTAAATATAATTAAAATTGATTTTTTTTTCTTGTATATACAAGAAAAACAAAGAAATTATAACACTTCCTCAAAGAATTTATGTAATAGTGTAAAAAGTAATTACATTTTACGAACAAAAAAAAACTTCGGGTAAAATAACAAATTTAAAGTTATTATTAACACGCTTATGCTTATGGTGTCTCAAAAAATATTCATAATTTTCAACAAAGCTTTATTTTTAATTTTAATATACTTCAAATTTAATTTCGGAGTTGGATAAAACGCAACCAAGTATATTAAAATAAAAAATAAAGCTTTGTTGAAAATTTTGAATATTTTTTGAGACACCATTAGCATAAGTGTGTTAATAGTAACATTAAATTTGTTATTTTACCCGAAGTTTTTTTTTGGTCGTAAAATGTAATTACTTTTTACACTATTACATAAATTCTTTGAGGAAGTGTTATAATTTCTTTGTTGTGTTTAATGTTAACATTAAAAAAGTTAAATTTAAATAATTGTTTCTTTATTTGCAGGATATGTTGGGTTTGACTAATATAGATAATTTTCACTTTATCGGGCATTCGTTGGGAGCTCATTTGGCAGGCTATTGTGGTCACACTTTACAAAAGGTTAGTTCTTCACAAAATTTATTATGAACCTTTTTATGAAAAAATGAATCGGAACGACATCTTATAATTTAATCAGTTAAATGAAGGTTTATTGAAGGCTCTTTATATTGGCTCCATGACGCATTGACTAATCGCTTGTTTTGTAACGCAGAGGTTTTTATATATGTTATCGAGTTTGATTGGTCGTACAATTTTTGGCTAGGTACCACCCCCATATTTTAAATCTGCCACTAGTTGCCCCCTTGCTGTGTAGCGGATGTCACTGTATGGGAGTATTCTAGGCGATCGCACTTTGCTATCCACGGCCTTATTGTCACTTAATATCAAGAGAAATTGAGGTCTCTATATACTTTTTGTTTGAAGACTAGTTAAATAAAATCTGTGGGGAAGTATCTTACGCCAGTAGACTCGTCGCTTTTCATGAAATATTGTGTACGTGTATGATTACTTATTAAACACATTATTGCAGCAATTTAATCTTAAGCTTGGAAGAATAACCGGATTAGATCCTGCCGCGCCATATTTCAGCAATACGGTAACATTAGTGCGATTGGATAGATCCGATGCTAAATATGTAGATATTATACATAGCAATGCTATTCCACTGTATTTTTCAGGTAAGCAAAACAAGTTTTCAGTACTTATATGTGTATTTTAATTTTATTTTATTCCACGAAGCAAGGAGACGAGCAAAATATTTACCTGATAGTAAGTTATGTTTCTGCCCATAACAATGAGGCACTATTTAGAATGATGACACTTCACTAAATTGTGCTCGTCACTTTGCGACATGAGATGTCAAGTATCGTTACCCCAACATAATTAGCTACAGGGCCCTTCAAATTAGAACACAGTAATATTTTAACACTAGGTACTGTTGGTCGCAAGAAAGGGAAATTGTGGCAGCACCTACCTATATGATCTCAAACAAAAAGGACAACACCTGTAAATATCCTTGCTTAGTAGTATAAAGGCAATAATTTGTGCGTTTTAGTAATAAAATAAAATGCTATAGGGATCTAAAATATACGAAAATACGCGTATTAACTTACAGCTGTAGTATTAAGCACAGAACTTGTTTTCCTTTAGAGTCTCATTATGTTGTACTTACATTAAATTTATCGATTTACCTAAGCGATGTCAATCTAACGTAATTTTCAGGTTTCGGTATCTCGGAAGCGATCGGCCATGTTGATTTCTATCCAAATGGAGGTTCTACTCAGCCTGGTTGTAAGAACGACGGCGTACCAAGCCCAGTGGGCAACTCCGATATGTATTCCCAAGTGCAGAAGTTCGTAAGTTGCAACCATGAGAGAAGTTACGAATTGTTCACTGAAAGTATTGCGCCTTCGTGTCCTTTTATGGCGGTGCAGTGCAAATCTTACGAGGTAAGAGATTCACTTGTTATTTATTCGTTTATTTGGTGAAGCGATGACACGAATAAAACGTTCGCCTAATGGTAAGTGATCAGCTCCCCGTTATATTTATTTATGCACAGAAAAAATTACAGTGGTATTACAACATACAGAGAAATATGTGCAAAGGCGCTACTTATTCCAATATAGAATTACTTCAAGTAGGCCTATGGTAGGAAAATTTTATAACAGTGACAGTAAGTCCGGTGCACTCAGAACTTATACAAAACTTATATTATAATGCGGCGCTGGTTAGAAAGGTATACAATGCACCGCAATACGCTCTGCTGTTTTGCGGCAGAAGTAGGCATTGTCGGTAGGATTACTTAGTCTTCGGCAACTCGGACCTACCGCCAGTAAAAATATTGCATGATCATTTTTTATGGAATTATATCTTGTGCAAGACGCAAGAGTAAGTTTATGGACACTTTTTAATAATTAGGAAAATGCTCAAAGTATATAAACTAACCATACTCGACAACATGTGGCCGAGACTACAATCAACCCTTTGTGATTTACAAGCGATTAACCATTGTGCCACGTAAGCAGTTTGGTGGTTATTGACTCATTTTTGTATTTTTTCAAGTTTTCGTGCTCTTTTAAGTTTTTTTGTTGTGATCGGAACGTTTTTGATATCATGTTATTATTTTTAATTTCAGACGTTTTTAACGGGAAATTGTACAACATGCGACAGCAAACACTATTGTATTCCAATGGGTTACCACTCTTACAGCGTATATAAACGATTACAAGCGAGGGGTTTAGCCGATTCTAAATCACACATCACTCTGTATTCAATGACGGCTGGTTTTAAACCATATTGCAGTAAGTATTATAAATACGCTTATTATACTTATTCTGTGGAAAATTGTTACTTGTTTATTAATAAAGAAAATAGCCGCAACGCAACATAGCTGTTATGGCGGCAGATTGACAATATGACTGTGGTAGCTACCCAGGCAGTTTCGGTAACCTATACCATTAGCCAAAGTCCACTACATGTGGCTTAGCAATCGAACCAGGAACCTGAGTGTTACTAAGAAAGTGCTTAGTCACTACGTAGCCGAGACAGTTAAAAGTTGTTTTTATTGTAGTTATAAAATTAAAATTATTTTTTATATTTTAAGTTATATTAATTATAAAAATAATCTATATTTTTCTAGAGGTTCACTATAAGTTGACACTTAAGGTTTCAAATTCCACTGAGAGCAGAGTTCACGGTCCCGATGTTGGAAAGATTTCGGTGTCTTTAGTCGATAAGAACAATAGCAAAAGCGATCAGAAGTTTATAGATGATGAACTGTAAGTGTTTTTTCTTGAATTTTTTTTTATACTACTATGCGACGAGACGAGCAAGACGTTCACCTGATGGTAAGTGATATGCTTGCCCATGACAACGTTCTGCTAGTTAAGATGGTACACACTGCACCACATTGTGCTCGTCGCCTTGAGACATAAGGTGTTAAGTCCCATACATTCATATTTATTTTAAAGATTTATTACAATTTATGCTTTCATATGCTTTCATGTATCATTATACATGCAAATATATATTATACATAAATACTTTAATTAAAATGTACATAAAAAATACACGTGTTCGTAAAGATTTGCTATAAAGAAATGTAAATTATTTTATTTTTATTTAGAAAATATTACAAACCTGGAGACGTAGAAACAAAGATGGTCCCATTTAAGGATACTGGTTATCCACCAATGTCGGTCCTCGTGGAGTGGAAGTACGAAACTAATTTATTTAATCCTATGACTTGGAGGCTGTTGAAATCGCCAAGTATTTACATTGAATATCTAAAGATATCGTCTATTGAGTATGATACTGAGTAAGTACAGAAAGTTTTCTCTTCCTTAAGAATAAACAAGAAAGCCTTTAAAGCTAAAATAGAGTAAAATAGAGTCTCTACATATAGGATATGTCTCTGCTGCCAGAGACATACCCTATATGTAGAGACTGTACTTATAAAGTTTTTTTACAAAGTATCCTCTTAATGATCCGTTTAAAATTCTTATTTTAAGTAAAAAATTAACTGGCCTCTGATACGCAGTTGGTATGGTTATAAATCAACATGGTGGTCTTTGTTTGTTTTGGTTACATTGAATGTTTGAGTTGGTTAGTGTGGTAAAAACCCTGTTGGCTCAACTTACACCTGTAACAGCGTTGTCACCATATGCGGGTCAGTGTTGTCCATCCACAGCCCCATTGACCATTTACAACGTGAGAAACTGTGATCAAGATTCACTCATTTTAGACAAAATAGAAATTACATTAAGGCATAGAGGAATTGCTGAAAGTGCCTCCAAAAAGACCGATCTATATGGAGATCTTCAGGGGAAGTTTATGTTCAGCAATGTACTTCTTTCAGTTGATGAGGATAATGGTTACAATACCACACACATTACACATTGTGTTTGATTTTTATTCAATTTTATTTATGACTTCTATTTTTTTTTTACAGAATCACTGTATGTCCAAAGTTAAAAAAACCAGTTGTTGCAAATTTACAGACGCTAATGAAAACTAAATATTGTGGGTTCACATAGAACGATGCACCAAATGAATTATCAAGACACTGAAACCCTGTCTCGAGCATTTCTCGTATTGTTTTGATAAAAGTATTCGAATAGTATTTATGAATTAGCGTAAGGAAAAATAGTTGTAACGAATAATGAAAAAGTTTTATTTTTTTAAATTAATAAAGAGGTTTTAAGCAAATGTCTTCATTATTTTCTAAACAATAAAAAATTGTTGGTTTGAATGGTTTTTATTTTATTTCCTAAACATTGTCGTGAAATGGTAACATTTTCTATATTTTAGATATTTTGTTTCATTTTAAAGAAAAATAAATATTGTTAAGAAAACTACAAAACTGTGTAGTGAAAAATAACTCTTGATATAGGTAGAATAAAAATAATTAACAAAATATATTAGTATTATAAAGCGCAAGGCGCTTTATGCCATCTTTTTTTTTCGAGAACTTTTTAATGCGATTAGTTGTTAAAAAATCAAGATTTTTCTGAGAGTATTCACATGAAGGTTCAGAAAAAAGAATTGCTGACATGTAGCGCTATTTGTATGTATAGATCAATAGTACATGGAATTTATCAAATTAATTAAGGCGATTGATCGAGCCGGAAAGTAGATAGACTACGCAATCGTTTATGTCGCACGCAGAGGAAACGTTGCACAATTATTTAATCTTGGCAATCCTGATCAGATTAATGAGATGATTTATCAACTTATAGGATAATCACCGGTCCCTGAAAAGTATACAAAGTTTAAATTAAATCGGTCCGATCCCAGTGGGACAAAATTAGTTCAATGAAAGTTGCAAACATATATACATACAAGTGAAACTAATAACTAAAGCGTGTAAAAAAGATCTTGATTTTGTGAAAAATATCCCAAAGTATTCATTTTACTTAGTACAGGGTCTATACTAATGCGATGGTTTTGTGGTATAGTTTAAAAATATCAATATCGAGTTAAAGACATGATCACGTTATTCAACATGTAAAAAACATACAATTTTTAATTAAAATGGTTTGTTTGCAATAACCGCATAAATTCTTAAGATGCTATGACTCATTTGGACACAAAGAACAACATAATCTGGAAACATTTTCCATGAAAAATAAATATACGTGTACGTTTAGTAGAAAAGTCCAATCAAAAAACTGTTTAAAAGATTATCTGTAACTGAAACAAGACAAAAAATCTGAAAATAATCTTTTGGTATTAGTACTAAAAAAATGTTACGTATTTACTTAATACGGACACTAATGTTTAATTTACATAGAATATTTAATTATTTGAATTGGAGGAAGTGTGATATAAAATATTCCACGTATGTCGTACTGTTAAACAGTAAAAAGTAGGCAACACAATTTTACCTGAATAACACCTTTGAAATACAATACGATATAATTTGTATATTTTATCTTTATTGATTATTTTTAAAAGGAAAATAGGTGTGGCAATCTGTGCTATGACTTAAATGTCATGTTTGACAATGTTACGGCATGGGTGTACTATTGATGATCATGTTATTATGTGATTTCATAATTCAGTTCACGTAATAATTTCAGTGATACTCAAGTTCATTGGGGAAAAGTAGCTGCTTTGTGTACCGTTTGATACAAAATGGGTGATACCAGAAAAAAGAAGAAGTTTTACTTTAGAAAGCGAAAAAACAAATATTTCTTAGAACCCGGCTTCAGAGGCTTTTTTTGCACGTGTAATTTCAGAGAAAAGGACTGCATTAAAGAAATGTACAACTTGCTAAATGAATACGCTGGGAAGTTATATCCTGAGTTAGAAGGAGATCAGGTGCCACCGTCGTCGACGGCCAACGAAGATAATTCTCTCAGTGAATCTGAAGAGGAGACTGACATAGGTGATTTGCTTAGACGCGAAGTAGAGTTGATGAAAAAAAGTTCTCAAAAATCTCTCAAGCATAAGCGATTTCAAGTAGTTGAGACCGGAACCTCGAATTGCATTTTTATTAAGACCAATTTACCAAGTCCAGAAGAGCTGACCACAGCAATCATACAAGATTTGACAACAACAAAAGTTCAAAAAACACGTCATGTGTTACGCTTGTTACCTATCATGGCAACATGTAAAGCAAATTTACCAGATATTATGGAATGTGCGGGAAAGCTTTTTGATAAATACTTTATAAAAGAATCTACAACATTTGCTATCATCTTTAACAAACGATTCAATAGTAGTGTTTCTCGGGAGTTGGTGATAAAAGAGCTTGCAGAAATGATTGTTCTTAAAAATGGCAACAACAAAGCAGATTTGAAGAATCCAAACCTTTGTATTATAGTTGAAATTATAAAAGGTATTTGCCTCTTAAGTGTGGTAAACAATTATTTTTTGTATAAAAAATATAATTTACATGAGTTGTCTAAAGATGAAACAAGTAATGATACTGAGGGAACTCAAGCTAAGAAGTTTAAAAGTGAAGAAGAAGCTGATAAATAAATTTTTGATCAACTTTTTTCTATATCTGTATACCCTATCTTGTAGCCATATGTTAATGTAATCTTTGCCCCAAATACTTTTACTATAGCACCAATTTTTTCTCTAACTTATAAATGTGGTCCACTTTAAAATATACATGTGAGAATAATATCTCGTTTTATTAATTAATACTCATTGATGCTTTATCAAAAACATATTAATAGCACAAACTTCTAAAGTTAATCATTAGAGTATTATGCAACAAGTTATGTAACAGCAACTGTAGGCTTTTGAAATATCAATATCCCTCCAACCACGCCTGGAATACTTAGTGTTTTTATGATAAAAAAATAGATGGCGCTTATCTAAATAGGTCATTTAGCATGTCAAGACATCAAAATAATATTTTATAACATAATAAAATTACTTGTAATAAAGACATAATACCACCGATGGTAACACATAATACTATTTATTTAATAAAATAGTTGCTCCTTGACACAAGTGTTTTCGGTATTCGTAAAGATAACTTTGTATAATATCTTAAAACTATCGACAGTTTCAAAGAAGCCGTGTTAATCACAAATTGATATAGAGGACGTAAATTATCAGAATTTTTTAACAAGTCGGCTCTATATAATATGTTTTTTAGAATATAAAATCAAGAGCTGTAAATACTTTTTGGAAAATGCGTGATTTATTATAAAATCTCAAGACCAATATTGAGGAAACCAGTATGACACAAAAATTTAAAAAAGTATTGAAACAGTTCAGAGCAGTTTCAGTGTTGATGAAGTTGTAGCGAAGATATAAAGTTGATGCTTTACGAGAATATTACTTAGAGTGCAAATATCTCTAGCCAGAAACAAATAGAAGACATAACAAAGTTTAACTTACTTTTGCGTTCTAAAACAAAACTCGTTAGAATATGTTAAATGTAGTACAAACTGTTTTGTAATTCCGTCTTTATGAACTCTATTTAAAAAAAACTTGTGGTTATAATAATTTATTTAAACTAGCTATACCGCTATGTGAGGATAAATATGTATAACAGTAAAAAATAAGTAATTTAGTCAAATTATTATTGTAATAACAAATATATTATTTACACGATGCTTATACTATATTAATAATAATTTGTTTATCGTTTATGTTCGTTCCGGTTATCTCCGAAACGTTCTAAGCAAGTTGTTGGAAAATTTTATTTAATTAACGTATTAAGGCACATCACAGGCTACAAAAAAATATACTTGTAAATTTTATATCTAAATTGTTTAATATTGCTATTCTCCGAAATTACTGGAGTACATAGATCGGTAAATAGATTTATTTTTAAAAAGAATTTTATGTAACTATCTTCAATATAATACTTTTTTTAATGATAGGTTGAACGGCCTTGACTCCTTCTCTCTCATCATTAGAGAAGGCCAGGAGTCCCAGCAGCGTAAATAATTATTTTTTCTGTTCAGTTTACTCCGAGTGAAAACTTTTAACTGGATTAAAATTTACTTTAATTCTTGGTATACGATTGTTTACTTTTGTGTACATGCTTTTGACGGTATTTCTATTGTGTATACAATGTGTCATCTCCCAGACACAAGAATAAGATGCGACTGACATATTTCCAGGGCTATCAATTGTTATAAATTTTCCGAAAGCAAATTAATTAATTTAATTAATTTTTCCGTTGTGTATTCTTATCATGGAAGTTACTTATACAGGTATTTAAAAAAAAGTTTTCTAAAAATGTACGTACAGGTCTGCTGTAACAGTTATCCGCTGTTTACAAAGGCTTTTTATTTTTTTGGCTACTTGTGGTCTTCAACATGATTCATTTGATTATTTAGTTTGTGATACACTTTTGACAATACAAGCAAGTGATAACTAAAATAATCAGCGGTTAAACCAGTACCTTTTATTTTTAAAATCATTAAAAAGCGATGAAGATGGTACTTCTTTTTGTCGGTATCACTCTTGACAAAGTGGTTGTGATCACGATATCAGGTGTTGTTGCAAACGTTGGATAAATATTTTTTGGACTAAGATATTTTTCTGTTTCATGTTTACGTTTGGCAGCCCTGATACCTAACACTTGAAATTTGCAATCGTAAACGAACCGACTTCTGTGACATGTGGCGCTGACACTACAATACATATAGAGAATATTCGTTGTGTATTGTAGAGAAAATTTTTGGTTACTCTTCGGAAATAAAAAAAAAATTGGATACTTATGTTCGGCGTTAGAAATGGGCCCTATGGTGATAACTCCTTAAACGATCACATGTAACAAAAACCTATCATTAGAAAATTTGTCTTACAGAGCCGTATTTCTAATTAATGCGTCTTAGTATCGTAAATAATTTGCCTATCTAATAAAAAGCACAACTTATATTAATAAAAAAATTACGTAATAAAAATTATGCATTACAGGGTTTTGTTTTTATTTAGAACTAACGTGAATGTAGTAGATGAAAAATTCTGAATATGCAAATGAAGGCCGTTGATTTGCATGCGCTAGTCAATTGGCCGTATTCCCTGAATTTTTGTGACTTTGTCCGTTGTCAAAAATTCGGAAAAATTTTACTTTTGCGAACCAGCATCCATATAGAACTAATGACCATTACCATAGACCGAGACACACGTTTTTTTATGGTTTTGCTCGTAATGATAAAATTTAAAAAGAATATTATTACTTATTCATTCACTTAACTGTTTTAAATTTTGAAATTGTAAAGTACCGGCAGATTTCTGAAGCTGCCATTGTTTGATTGTAATCCGATACAGCTGATGCTTAGTAACCATATTCGCAATTGTAATTGCGAAGAGCGCGTTTAAACTTGTATAAACATATGTAAGCAGTAGGTGATAGACATAGGCATGTAACTTCAGGTATTTTTTATATTTCTTTTATTACATATATCTACCAACAAAATTATCAATGGTTGTAGGTAGGTGTTTGATGTCGAATACCGTCAAGGTAGGTACCATCGCTCTGTTTCTGCAGCTAAACAGTAGTGTGCAAACATTACAGTGTCCCGGTTTGAAAGGCGCTGTAAGCTTTTAACACTTTATGTCTAAAGGCGATGAGCACAATGTTGTGTAGTGTATACCATCTTAACCAGCGCTACGTTGTTATGGGTAAGCGTATTACCATCAAGTGAATGCCTTGCTCGTCTCGTCGCTTAGTACGAGTATAACTAAAGTAAAAATATATCCTAAATAAATTACAGGTGATCTTGTTACAATTACATGTAGCTAGAACATTCGAAAAAGAATACTAATATAGCATTTAATTTAATCATTTCTCAGTCACTTACGGACTCTGCTGAATTTTTTTTTTTCGATATTGAGATGGGAGTATTATGCAATGCTCTATGATAAGCCAAATATTTTTTTTTATTTTATCTATCTCCCTCTCTATTAGAATGTATTCACGTTTAAACGTGATATAAATTGGTTTATACCGAATATTAAAAATATATTATATTTTGTTCATTAAAAAAATAAGTTCCATAGTATTTTTCGTATTACTTTTTTTGATTAATGATTTTGGCATTTAGGTAGCAAATAATATCTGCTTTTAGTTCCGTTATCTTTCTAATGTCATTATCTTACTGTATTATTACATAGAGATAAAACACACCTGTTATCTGTATCCGACCTTAGTCTTATTTATTCCTTTAATTAAGTTTCCTGGAACATCTTCGTGCAGACAAATTCTTAAAACTTTTCGAACTGAAACTGCTTTTATGCGAAGATCTTAGTTGAATTAAAAATAACGAAGTACGAGTTTACGTAGTATTTTACTTCGTACTTCTATTACATCTATAATTTATATAATAGCAATTACTTAAATGTAACAACGTAAAGTCTTTATTTAATTTTTAACAAACAATATCTACCGAGAGTCCGGCTGGGAATCTAGTTTAAAGTAAATCATGGAAATATTGACATTATTTATGTTAAATAATATTAAGGAGAAGAGTTATCTTCCAATCATATTATTAATTTAATTATTCCTCATAATTTCAGTCTATTGATGTTTATTGCTGAAATTTACCCATCTCA
Organism: Byasa hedistus; assembly: GCA_029286795.1. NCBI lineage: Eukaryota > Metazoa > Arthropoda > Insecta > Lepidoptera > Papilionidae > Byasa > Byasa hedistus. The sequence continues at coordinate 6,664,565 of JAGSMW010000008.1, forward strand.
ATAGCGCAGTTTCCGGTAACGTTGCTCTCCTTTCTCTGGAATTATTTCCTTAGTCACCTTTGACGACTCGCTGGAAACAGAGTTGCGGTGTGGATTTTGCGATCCATCTCCCATTAGGCAGGTCGCTGTTATTGACAAATTCATATTAAATTTGGAAATTAAAAATTGACTTATCGCTTTAGTTACTAAAGAGTTTTTTTAAATGTTTCTTATTTCCCGCTCTATAGCAATTTGTTCAGTTTTATGTTATTAAAAACCATAAAATAACTGTTTTGTTTATTTACTTGTTGTGATAGGCGTTTTACAGCTTGACCTATCTATTCGGTGTCCAGTTTGATTCCGGAGCTACATATTGAAGATTTTGAATAGTGATATTAACAAAAGAGAGCTAGAGTATTTTGATGCGAGCACGCTTTACCATTTTCCGCATCATTGTCATTTAACATCATGTAAAATATTAAATGACAATGACGCAACATGTCGAAGCTGTATGTGTAAAAGGGATAACTAAGATTACGCGGCCCAATTTTTCATTTTTCCTATCTGAATACAAACTGTAGTCAAATTGCAATGAATGTCAAAGAGAAGAAATGAGAGTACCGTAAAGCATTTGAAACGAATTTGTGGGGCATAAATGCACTGCTCTGTGTGAGGTCACCGGCTCGTCGTAATACTCTAGTTTTACGTTCAGAGGCCAATATTCCCTTTACAATCGAAAAACATTACTGTTTAACTTAAACAGAACGTATTTACTAAAAACTTTCGCATGTTTTTGCTAACTATAACAAATTCTATTTTTTTTGTTAATACATCCCATAAATGTTTTTATTCTTTTTACCTTTTACAAATTCCAGGCCAGTTTATGTCATATTCATTCATGATTGGGCAATATTAAAAAATGTTTTGTGTAGGGAAAATGCCGTAACATTTTATGTTTGTCACTACCATGTACATATAAAAAAGGATTAAGTATTTGAAAGTTATTTTTATCCGGTAATTTTAACGTGTCTGCGACTGTATTGTTTTTGCATAACTGAGAGGATTACCGGAGAAGACGAGAGTAAGCATTCGTATTTTTATGAATATTAACATCGTTATAATACACCAGGCGCCAGTATATCTTTACAAATGCTAACATTTTTTATTACTTAAATAACTTCAACAAAAAGTTATCCGTTATATATTTTGAACGATACAATTAAGTAAATAAACATAATGAAACTAACGTTTTAATTTAGTATCAAATAAAGAGAGAGACGTTGTTTATGAAACAAACGTCCAATAATAAAAGCGTACTCATGAACGGTGTTATAGTCTGTTTTATTAAATTGTAATAAAAAGTTCCAGCTTTTGTATTACTTGTTTTTGAGAAAGGCAATATAGTTAATTTTAAATTAATTTTGCTGGATCTCATCAATGGAGTTGGATTTCTGACTACAGTGTAGTCAGATAAAAACATCACCAGAGAGTAGTGAGCATAGGCAAATTGTATGATGTGTATATTATAGTGATGCTTATAAATTAAATTTTCCAAAAAAATATTCATGTACTATTAATACTTGACCATCTACTTTATACGTTCATAACTATTCTAAATTATTGAAATTACAAAGGATAATGAAAAATTGACGATTATTTTGCAAAACCCACCACAGGCTTAAAATAGGATTTTCAGTACACCATACATGTTTATAAATATAAAACTGAATATGTTACACAGTTTTTATCAATTTTTGTACACAAAGAGATTGCTTAGCATGCCCACATTGTAAATGGTGGGTGTGGCCGTCAATTTCAGTTGACCTACTTTTCTATGTTAATTAGCAATGCTTTCCGAATTTTTCTCAACTTGGTTCAAAATCAGACGGAAAAACTTCTGTCGCAATGTAATTACAAAAAGTAAAAGAATATAAATTTTAAAGAAAATTAAATGTTATTTAAAAAAGCAGACCGAGTTTGAAATGAAATCCCACGAGGATCTTGTCTGATAATTTATATTTTAGAATAAAACACATATTATATATTTTTAATATTTTATTTCAAAAATAATCAATAACAGAATAAAAACCCATGAAATATGTATTTTTAATAACTAAAATAAGTGTCGGCAAACTGAACAGTTGGTCGTCGGGCACCGATTGCCATATTTGATAGTATCATGTGAGCCGTTTTAGTGCCATAAACAGTAAAAATTAATTATGAAAAAAGTTTTACCTGTATTTTAAAACACCGGTATATTGTACCGCTAAAATTTACTAGTCGGAGAGGCACTTTTAAAAGGAGATTGAGTTTTATTAGCGTACTAATACTGATATCAACTTTTAATGACACTAAACAAAACTTACATAATTTTTAAGGATATTATAACAGTAATTACTCGTACTTGTACGAAAACATATAATAAAAATAAAACAACCGGTTTTACACCGCATGTGGGACGAAAAGCGATTAAAGAAATTTATGTTATGGTTGCTTCATACCTACATGTTACTAAAGTGTATTTTAAAATGTGCGAAATTATTTTAATTTTTATACAGAATCGTAGTATTAAAAGATTAGAAGGAAAATTCATACATTACATATGTTTGTTTAACAGATTTATAAAGCGAAACAGAAACTGAAGTAATAGGAAAATTATTATCATCATCTCAACTAATGGAAACACAAAACTCGGTTTTGCGCTGTTTGACTCCAGTAGCTGCCCGTGATTCTTGTGATGTTGTCTGTCCATCTATATGGAAGGCGGGTCTACCTAAACAGCGTTTTCCTCTGCTGGGTTGCCATACCAGCATTTTAAGTCCTCAAAGTCATTTGGATCTAGATAAAGGAATAAAATTAATCAAAACCCGAAAAAAGGAAAAAAATTATTGTCTACGGATGGATTGTTACATATATTGATAATGGATTAATACTTTCGGAGTACTCAAACATACGTATAAACCCAAAATAGATTATCACATTGTATTATGAGAAGGAATTGACGTTAACATTACCAACGATGTCCCGACCGGCTTTCTATACCTCCTGCGGAATTCGTTACTAAGCGTCATACAATATCAAGCGAGCACCCTGCGGTGTTGGATTTCGAGATGACTTATGGAAATTTTGATTGATTGCTAACTGTATTGTACTACTGTACATTGTATGCCAAATAGCACATCATTAATTTTGTAAATTTAAGATAAACGGTGATTACTTGAAAACTTAAACGTTTCTGAATATTTAGTCGCCATTTTTTTTATCTTTTATCTTTTCCCATTTTCCATTTTCCATGATCCATGATCCATGATCCTGATCCATGATCCATGATCCATGATCCATGATCCATGATCCATGATCCATGATCCATGATCCATGATCCATGATCCATGATCCATGATCCATGATCCATGATCCATGATCCATGATCCATGATCCATGATACATTTTCCATTTTCCATTTTCCATTCTTCTTTCTTCTTTCTTCTTTCTTCTTTCTTCTTTCTTCTTTCTTCTTTCTTCTTTCTTCTTTCTTCTTTCTTCTTTCTTCTTTCTTCTTTCTTCTTTCTTCTTCCTTCTTTCTTCTTACGTCTTTCTTTTTTCTTCTTTCTTCCTTCTTCTTCCGTCTTTCTTTTTTCTTCTTTCGTCTTTCTTCTTTCTTCTTTCTTCTTTCTTCTTTCTTCTTTCTTCTTCTTTCTTCTTCTTTCTTCTTTCTTTTTCTTCTTTCTTCTTTCTTCTTCCTTCTTCTTCTTCTTCCTTCTTCCTTCTTCTTTCTTCTTTCTTCTTTCTTCTTTCTTCTTCTTCTTCCTTCTTCTTCTTCCTTCTTCTTTCTTCTTCTTTCTTCTTTCTTCTTCCTTCTTCCTTCTTCCTTCTTTCTTCTTCCTTCTTCCTTCTTCCTTCTTCTTTCTTTTTCTTTTTTATTTTATCTTTTTTCTTCTTTCTTCTTTCTTCTTTCTTTTTTCTCCTTTCGTCTTTCGTCTTTCTTCTTTCTTCTTTCTTCTTTCTTCTTTATTATTTATTTATTTATAAAACCTTTGTGCCCTGATCAAATGAAATGGAAATTATTATTTTTCTCTAACTCTGACGTTAACTGAGAAGAATTTGTTGTTCTTGGTTATTTTACATACATTAAAGTGATCAACAGTTATATATACCATAAACCGTAAAAGGTAGAAAAAAGGTGTAAAAAAATTATAGAGTAAAACTTAAACTTAATTTATGCCTTATCATTAAACATATAGTCGCCATTTTTTTTATCTTTTATCTTTTGCCATTTTCCATTTTCCATGATCCATGATCCATGATCCATGATCCATGATCCATGATCCATGATCCATGATCCATGATCCATGATCCATGATCCATGATCCATGATCCATGATCCATGATCCATGATCCATGATCCATGATCCATGATCCATGATCCATGATCCATGATCCATGATCCATGATCCATGATCCATGATCCATGATCCATGATCCATGATCCATGATCCATGATCCATGATCCATGATCCATGATCCATGATCCATGATCCATGATCCATGATCCATGATCCATGATCCATGATCCATGATCCATGATCCATGATCCATGATCCATGATCCATGATCCATGATCCATGATCCATGATCCATGATCCATGATCCATGATCCATGATCCATGATCCATGATCCATGATCCATGATCCATGATCCATGATCCATGATCCATGATCCATGATCCATGATCCATGATCCATGATCCATGATCCATGATCCATGATCCATGATCCATGATCCATGATCCATGATCCATGATCCATGATCCATGATCCATGATCCATGATCCATGATCCATGATCCATGATCCATGATCCATGATCCATGATCCATGATCCATGATCCATGATCCATGATCCATGATCCATGATCCATGATCCATGATCCATGATCCATGATCCATGATCCATGATCCATGATCCATGATCCATGATCCATGATCCATGATCCATGATCCATGATCCATGATCCATGATCCATGATCCATGATCCATGATCCATGATCCATGATCCATGATCCATGATCCATGATCCATGATCCATGATCCATGATCCATGATCCATGATCCATGATCCATGATCCATGATCCATGATCCATGATCCATGATCCATGATCAATGAAATGGAAATTATTATTTTTCTCTAACTCTGACGTTAACTGAGAAGAATTTGTTGTTCTTGGTTATTTTACATACATTAAAGTGATCAACAGTTATATATACCATAAACCGTAAAAGGTAGAAAAAAGGTGTAAAAAAATTATAGAGTAAAACTTAAACTTAATTCATGCCTTATCAATAAACATATAGAGATTTGTTTGTATATGTAGTTTCTAGTTTGTTAATCTTTTTGTATGCAAAGCTTTACTAAGTATATCGTTCTATACAAATTTTATAAGTTAAAAATAATTATTTGATTATATGTTAATTTCGTTACATGTGCTGATGTCAGAAAATGATTTTCGTTACAGGATAGTTCGTTAAATTCATTACTATTTTTAAGATATATTTAACTAATAATATTCAACCGAACATTGGCGTAGTTCTAAATTATATTAGGATCAGATGTATTGAATAAGTCACTGTCAAAGTTTCATATTTTCAATAAAGATAGTATCTTTTCTCCTAACGAAGCAGGTCGTGTGGAAGTTTCACAAAACAATCGAGAAGCCATTGTAAAATTCAGCACGATCATTTATCGTGTTACCGCATACTTCCGCTGAACATATTTTGGCGAGTCGTAACTGTTACTCACGAGCCATGACACGGACCTCGGACATACAAGTGAAAAGCAGTTTGAAGCTTTATGGGTAAAAATTTATTACACTTTGTAAATGTTTCAGAACTTACTGAGGTTTTCTTAATACTGTATTTACTAATATTTTTATTAAACACGTGTTATTGTGTTTAATTTTATCTCATTTACAATATTATTCTTTTTGTTTTTAAATGTGTGTTATCAAGTTTAGTTATTAGTGTATTAAGGCGTACTAACGGATAAGTATTAGCCGAATCCAAAGAAAAATTATGTACAAAATGCAGACGCCGTAAAGCAATTGCGGTACATTTGTGGGATATAAATGTACAACAAAAGTCTTACGCTCGGCTGAATCTCTTGGCATTTCGTTCGTTAGTCTCGTTAGTAAGGTTCATGCCAATTGTTGCTCGTGAAGAGATAAGGAAAGGGAAAAAAGTTTCTAGTCGAACTTATGAGTGTTTAACGTAAACTATTGTACAGAATATCATGATTCCTAAAAGACTTAAGTATCTGCTTAATTTATGTTTACTCAAAAATATGTCAAAGACGGTATTAAATAAACACTAACTCCAGAAGATGAGATTGGTAGTAGTTTATTTATCTGTTTAACGTTTTGTGTATTAATTAAATTAATGCTTTGTTATGTGAAACGATTATCTATGACAAAGAAACGCTGGTGAAGAATATTAATATCGAGCTCTTTGCTTCGAAACGCAAATGGTTAAGTCTCGACAATCCAATAATTTCACTAGTTAGTCCTTCGAACTGACATCAAAAAAATTATTGTGGTAATACCGTTTACGTTTATTGATGAGACTATGTACTATATATACTCTTCTTCAATTCTTGCGTATCGGTCAGTTGTGCTCGTTTCAGCAAATAGAATATCAAGCATTTTTTAAAAAAGGTCAAAAGTATGAGCCATCTGTATTTATTATTAAACGAAACAACCTCACCTTGTGCGATTGTATGGGAAATTGTCCAGAAATTATATGCAGAACAATATAAAATTTTAAGACCATTATCGAAGTTGGGAGCTTTAATAAAATTTTACAATCGCCAGTGGGAAGTGGTTAGTGCATCAATATGTAGCGCTAGCAGCTCGTATGTTCAGATAAGAATAGCTGCGGGCGGTTAATGTGCTGCCGAATAAAACAGACGTAACTTTAGCTGGAAGATATAAAAAATTATATATATTTCTTTTACCTTAATTTCACGAGAAATAGTTGTAGTGAATGAAAGTGAACTTTGTGAGGCTAGAATACTTCGGCTGTCTAATGTTGACATTCGGAACATAGCAATGCTCTTATGGTAGTAAAACGGCATCTTGATAATAATAGCCGGTAAATAGTGTTCGATAAAACCCTTTCCACCATTTAAACACAACCACGTGTGTGAACCAGACACTATTGTGTTAGAAGGTACGTGGTTAGTCTCTGTGCTACGGCAGCAGTTAACTAACTGGCATAAATATAGCATACTTATAAATGTACGTTTGTTTTTAAAGTAAATTACAAAAACAAATTCCGTTACAGTTTTCACAGTATAAATTGTAAATGTAATTCGTCACATAGAATAATATTGACTGTTGATAACAAAGCAGCTGCTACTACAGTTGTTGGTAATGAAATTGTCTCCAAAGCTCTTGATTGTTGACAGGGCTAATTAAATTTCATTGAGAAACGCTAAAAGAGCCTGGCCTTCCATCTTTCAACTAAATGTTAATTCCGGTAAAAATATGTTTTCCTTAAGGTTTCTTAAAAAGGCTCCAATGATATACATTTTTGAATGCAGAAGAAAATTGTTACAAGCGAACTCAATGTCTCTTAATTATTAATAAGGACTTATTACTGAAGTCGGATTTCTTAAAGAAGCAACTCTTTTATAAGGCCATTGAGATTTTTAATTCTTTGTTTATATTACTAAAATGTTCTTCATTCGACTTCTGTGTTATAGTAAATTTGATGTACAAAACGATGAAAAGAATATTATAATAGTAATCACGGTTCTTAGTTCTGAAAAAACAATGGTCGTTAAGTATATATTCAAAATAAAACTTGAACCTCTAAAAACTCTTAAATATTAGTTAAATTGGAAGTTTACTTGTAACCCATAGTGATGAGCAGAACATCCATGTTAAGGTAAATGATACCCCTGTCTATAACATTGAAGCTTCAGTTAGGTGGTTTATTCAGTGCAATATTATGCTCACTTGTATGAAGCACAGAAAAATTTAAAGTATGTATAACAATAGGTCAGGTTGAAATCGTTGTACAAGCCCCTGAAGCAGAATAGAAACAAATTAGATTTGCCGCCATATACAAGCAGGACACAAAACTAACGTTATTAACACAAGAGAATCTAATTTCGTTTTACTCTTGCTATTCAATGATAGAGGTATTGGAGAGTTACATCGTATTTGCTGCTGATTGGGGACCGAATAATTTATTTTCTTTGTAATTACCTTTCTTGGCCCGAAGACATACATTCATTTGTTCCATTAAGGCTGCTTCGTCGCAGTAAACATCGTACCTCCAAGTAATGAAAGCAATTTTACAGTTATTTATAAGGTAACTACATATATTCCTCCATCTTATATACATGTCGATAAAAAGGTAAAAAAGTTTTACAGTTTATTTGTGATTATAACTTTATCTGAACCAATTTTACTTCTATTGAGTGTACGAAGTAAAATACTTAATCAAACAGACATAAAGGGTTAACAAACAATATTCTAACTCATGTTGGTTCAATTAACAACATAATTGTCAAAATATTTTATAGTACTTCGTATTAAATGAGTACAAATAAGGTACTTGAAAAGAAAGTATTATTTTTCCTAGACTTAAATGTGTTAATTACCTTTGTATGTACTTTAGATATTTACAAACATGTATCTCATGATCTCTCAAGCTTGTTATTAAACTAATGACAACGTTTAATACTCGCGAAGCAATTAGGTTCCTGTGTTCTGTCACCCGCGTACGACTAATTAGTACACTTTATATGGATTTAATTACGTGCATGTAATTCCAAAAACGTCTCTTTAAGTTTTAAAAGATTTCACCGGTACTTCTGAGCAGAGACATTGTAACAAACAATTATTTGCCATGTTTAAGTTTCTCGTATATAAAATTAACAATTACATTAATTATTGTTGCTAACATTAAAATAATTGCCGCAATTTATTTTGAAGTAAGTTGATCAAATGACTACGAAACAAATTAATTAATGACGAAGAGTTATTTGTCTGCGCGTATATTTAATACGAATTAATTAAATCACATCACATACAAACATCTCTTCGTTAGTAATATTAGTTATGTGTATTTGTAACTGAAGCGGAAACTAGCGTGTCAACAATTTAAGTTGACAGCTTTCTCTTATGACAGTATTAAGTCTTCAGAAAGTCTTTGACCTAATGTCGAGGTTATCTCGTTCTGTGAATTGATTATTGATTGTGAGTGTATCTAATACTAGATATGAGTATTAACTATGATAAATTTTGTCACAATGGAGACATTTAACTATCGATGATATTGTAAATAGTGGAATATTCATCTAATGTTATATAAATCAGTGTCTATGATTTTGTTGTCGTGATATTTTCGGGAGATCCCATTTTGTCAGACCGGCAGTAATATATGTAACTTTTTCATATATTAGCATGTTACTCTTTCCCATGATTTTTTTAAACTTACCTAATTATTTTACTTTTAGAATATATTATAAGTATCAATCAATGTAGTTTTTGTGTAAATGTAAGAATTTGTATATAAACAAGTCAAAGAAAAAATTACTTTAAAAGTTTTATCCATTTGAATACTACACTTAAACTTCAGACATTCATAACTATAAATATACATATTTTAACACACAGATCTGACGAAATTTAATTTGAAAAGATGGTTGAACACAAAATAAAACTCAAAAGACTTACAAGACTTCGCCTGTCTACTCCAAACTTTTATTTCAATAGTTATTGTCGGAGTGTTAGTAGTTAGAAAGTTTCAACAATTCTTATCGGTCGTAGTTTTTTTAACGTATGAAAACTATGCGATATCAAGCAATTTATAGGATTTTATTTAATCTAACTTTCTTTGATTCTGATAAAACACTCGTTTATTCTCTGTGGGATTTAATAACGTCTGTTAAAAAAAGTTTGTCTAAAAGTATTAAATTAAAATATTTTTTACTTCGTTACGTAAATTTTGTATAAGGAATCCAACGTTTTGATCAATCAAAGAAATTGATGGTGAAGGTACAACAAAACTACTTTTTTAAAAATTACTTTGTTTATATGTTATTTTTAAGACGGAGGTTGTAACGGTTGCGTTATTAAACTCCGTTAACCAGTCTGTACGCAAATTTTCGAGACAGTCTTATGCTTCCGAGAGCGACGTGGGAGAATAAGGTTGGTTTTAGTCTAAGTGCATATTGCAGAAATACTTATATCTTTCATCCCATTACCATTGTATGTTTATTATTAAGAATTTTATATTTATTATGATGATTTGTCAAGTGAAGTTAATGATTTATAAAAATAAAAGGGGGCTTGCCACCCGTTTATTATACAGGTATTAGTATTATAATATTCTTTAGTTTTTACACTGTTTTCTTTTAATCAAACAATTTTGAAAAAAATATGTATAATATTTCAATAGAACATTTTATCTACGCTAGGCAACAATCAGTTGTATATGATAAACAACTTTAATGAATGAAAATTGAAAAGAGACCAGGCGAACCATAAGATTATTGCAATGCATTAATACGCCACAACTACGCCACAATTGCTTAACGACGCCAGCATTTTAACGTTTGATATTCAGTTCGTCTAAGCTACTTGTTGCTCGAAATGCGATAAGGATATGGCAGCTCTTAGTAAAAAATACTTTTGAACATAATAAGTTATTCTCAATTTCATAATCAAAAACATAGTAAAAAGGTTTTACTAAAAAAGGTATTACCTTATGCACTAAGTCTATGAAAGCTTGGTGTTGTAACTTCACTATAAAATTTATATTGAAACTGTACTACAACGATTGTAGAGAAAGGAAAAATCATTTAGTTTTTTCATTCTTTTCCATTTGAGCGTCGAAGCTACGTCCCGAGCTGTGAATAATCGATGTAACTTGCCAGAGCATGTTCGATAGAATCATGAGGTTTCACAATAAATGATCTTTCGAAATTTTGCGGCAGGTTCTCGAGTGTATTTTTTTTAAATCCTATCCATTTTAAGCCTCTATTTTATATACTTCGTGTTTTCAACGTAAAACATTCCTTCATGAAACAAAGTGCAGGTTAAACTTATGATTAAAAAAGGATTTCTTATTGGTCTGTTTGCAGTTTTCGATTCGCTAAATACCAGAAATTTGTCTTTCTCGCTTTTTATAAAATACTTAAATCTTATCTGTAAGCTAATTTGCAACAAAACTAAAAGTGGCTGGGTTATTTCCCTGTGTAAAAGTAGAACAAATTTAATAAAATTGACTCGCTGCTTATATTTTATAGTGGTAAACATAAACAACAAGTGGCTGCGAAACTGGAAACTAATTACACTGAAAGTTCGTAAATTTACTGCGGAAATTTAAGGTGAAAATTTCTTTGTTCAATTAGCAGTTTTTCCCGTTCTTCGTATTTCAACTTAAAGGTAATTTAGACTTTAGTTCGTAATTTTTCAGTGACTCCCGATGATTATGATAAATAATATATGAGATTTGTTATAAAAATAGTGCAACAGAGAGTTCACGTTTTCTTGATTTCTGCGTAATCGTTCCCGAACTATTTCTTACTGCATTGCTACGATGGACGGTTATCTAACATCGGGATTACTTGGGTCTGTAACAAGAAGAGTAGTACGTTGGCTTCATGGATTGTGGTACCATACCAGCCGAAAGATTCCCCAAAATATGTAGGTTTGTGTTATTCGTTTGAGCTTGCCTTATAGGCCAGGGTATTACTTATCTATAGCGTTTGACAGGAGAGAAAATGGGCACAACTGCTGTACTTATATAGACAACCACCGACAAGAGATCTTTAGACTTTTAATATTTAAATTTATCATAATGTGTATCAACCGTGTAGACAAAATAAATAATTGGAAGATATCTGTATGAAGATATAACAGTGAAATAAATTTTGATTCAATTTATTGTATTATTATTTGTTTGATTATTACAAAAGACATCCATTCTTAGTCTTTAAAGTTTTTTATTTATATTTGTACTGTTTTTATGCAATAGAACAGTTAATTAAAAGATTTAAATTTAACAGTAAATTATATTTTGTCTAAGTAATTAGCTAAAATAACAATAATTATACTTTTGCGGTAGTTTAAAACTTATGTGCTAATTTTACCACTGCGACATTGCGGTTGTATTTAAGTGGTGTAGTGTGTATTGCACTTCGGTGGCAAACTGGTATACGGCTCTCCTGGCGGTAAACAGCAAGTAAGTAACGTAGCTTATGAACGCCTGCAGTACCAGTAGCATCACAAGTGTGTTGGCGACCCGGGAAGAATCTTATAACACCTGTTTTGAATAACTCCAGAACTGCAGAACACATCCTGTTATTCTTCTTCTTCTCAATCGTAATAGTCTTGGCAGATTGGTCGTTGTCATTAAGTAGGTTCAGTGACCCAGTCTACTAGGCGCCTCCACTCCTCCCTAAATGCTGCCCTTTTCGCACATTCGTGCAGGAGGGCATCTACTGCCGATCTGAGCTGATCCCGTTATACAGACGGTAAAATACAAAGCAGCGAAATCGCGTCGGAGAATTGGCACTTTAATATATACGCTTTTATATACTAATATACGGAAATATGAAGAATAGGACTAGACATAGATATTAAAGAGTGTACATGAATACAACATACAACTTTCATTACATTGGTTTAATCTATTATGATGTTGTTATAGTGGAACGTTGCAATATTAATGTATAGCACACGAAGAACACAAGCTGGTTGAAAAGACTTACCTAAAAGCTTTTGAAACATAATCCTACTAGTGGCTGCAAAGCTTCTGTACTGAATAACAAACACGCGTATTCTAGTTGCACAACTTCACTATTTCCACGCTGAAGATAGGTTTGAGGTACTGATTCAATTAGTTTATTTTTAATAGGTAAATTAACGTAAAGAAAATAAAATTATGAATATCATAAAAATTATTTTCTGCACTTCCTCATAAACTCCATCAAAATTATGTGCGTGTTCGCGATTCTCTTTTAAAACCTTTGTCTAATATTGAATCGCAAAACTTTGTTATTATATTTCTTTCTTATAACTTATAAGATATGTAGAAGAAATGTTAGAAATATCGAGCGTTTTTATCGAAAAATGTTGATATAACAGTAAAGAAAATCTCTATTTTCACATTTCCAGTCGTGTTTTTATAACTATAGTGTATTTAACTATTCAGTACACAAAAAAGATAGGCGAAACTACACTGTATCTTCTAATGGCTTACGGCTATTAAACATACTGTGTTTTTGTTCGTCACCATTGTGCCAATGTAAAAACAATAAAACTAGACGAACAGAAGAGGTACCCTGTTTACTAAAATCTTGAAAATTAGCCCCGAGGATGTTCCCTTTGTTATACATTTTGCTTAAAATTTTACATTGTAGTGTTACATTTGTGCTATAATCCCTTTGGTATGTAAATGCTAATACGTGTACCGTATAGCAGGGCTTTGCCCTGAGCGTATAAGAATAACATTATGCCTATACTGAATTTAAGTAGAGTAAGTTGCGAAAGTAGGCATACGTGAAACCTACACATGTACCTATATTTATACAGCAAACAGTGACTAATTTTAAAAAGTACTTGATATTTCGTTGTACTTATCCAATGATACGAATACGAAATATTTAACAATCGGAATCATTGATAATCTTATGAACGAGTTGTAGACAAAAGTGTAGTTGTAGTTGTACCTTTTTATAATCATAAAGGTACTGACGACAGTATTATTTTTCTTCCCGGGCCATTAAGAATTTGTGGTAAGGGTTTGAAATATTTCGGTACATCATAATTTGTAGAACAATGTTAATTAAACACTGTTGTAGGCGTTCAATAGTTATTATGAAGCGAACTAGTATTAAATACCTACTTTAGCAACAGTTATGACAGTTTCCAGCGGCTGTCGAAACAATATCAAGATATCTGGAGCGCTTATGGGAAATGGGTCAAGGAGTTAATAGTTCATACTAACTTTCCATTAGTTCAAGTCATCGATGTAACTAGATATAAAAGCACGGTAATATACAGTAAAATAACTTTTTACTTCGTGTATTTCGGATCAGCGAGCCCTGAGACTGATGAATCTGTATATGTCGCCAATAAGACTAAGACCATGAACTTCCTTTGAAAAAATTATCAAAATAACTAATAACATATGGAGCTTCTGATGACCTAAATTCAGTAAGTCTTATTAAATGTATTATCCTTGTAAATACACGGAGACAGTAACGAGACTATTAAAAAATCATTACTAACTTTTTTAACTTATTGCCTAATGATTTTCTTTCACATGATTCGACTAAATAGCAGCAATTCCAAGTTAAATAAAAACCAGAGGACCGCTAATCATGAAAGCATTGGGAAAATCTTACGAGCACAAAACATAAAAACTACCACTAAACTACCACAGCATCTCTCGACTTCCTGGTAGAGAATGCGCTATGGTATTAAGTCCGCCTTTTGTGGCCTTATTTTAGGCATACAAATAAAGTTTTAAATATATTAAGAAAAAACTGATGGTGATCACCATCATCAGCTCACTGCTGGAAATCTGTATCATCTTTGTAAAACTATTATATATTGTATATTATTATATTTATATTGTAAAGGAGAATAAGCTTAAACAGTCTATTAGAGATATTTGTCCAATACAATAAAGCAACAATGATGACTTTATTACCTATAAAATACAAAGTAACAATTATTTTCATGTCATTTACAATGTCCTTGCTGTAAAATTTGCTTTTTGTATACGATTGTTAATCAACAGTTTTTGCGGACAGTTTTTTAATAGCCTTTATTTTAAAACGAAGTTATCTGTGACGACTTAAGAGGTTTATTTGTAATTAATTTATCCCTACTCTTAATAGCAAAATGTTTTTGGTAAGACTTTAATGTATTTTATACACTTATCACCTAAGCTAATTTCTCAGGGTACTACAATAAACTTACATATAATGTTTTGCTGTCTAGTTTTGTTTTCGTAATTTTTTTATTCTGTATACAGTTTTGTTCCAGTAACGGTCCCCTTGCTCTTTCACTTATTATTGTCCATATTAAAGTTACTGTGTAGATTTTTAATATATGTTTAATAAAATTACATTAACTTAATATAGCCCACATACTACAATGTTCGAACTCTGTGCTCAAAGTTGTTTACAGAGAGTAACGCCGGCGAGATAGTCGTTTAATTTCTATGATGGAGTGATTGTGTTGTCTGAATGGACTGAAAGAAATCGTTGATAAAACGTATTTCAAAATAGAAACCTTTTGCACTCGTTTCAATTATTTTAGTTTGTGAACCATAATTTTCAAATAAATATTTTTAAGTAAAAAAAATAATAATACAAATGTTTTGCAGACTTTCAAGAAGTTAATGGCTTAGAGTATCAATGTAAAAATGGATATAGTTTTGCAAACAACTCACTGAATTTACTTATTTTTTATAAAACAAATTGGCGACGTAGTGTATATTACTTACTTCCGAAGCTTAGTGATACCTCCTGTTCCTAATAATGGGGTGTGGTTTCCGCGCTTCCGGACTGGTTCCCTCCTTGTCGTGGCGGTAGGGCTCAGTACCTGTGACCTGATCACTCACAGTGAAGCTAAGTAGAATCTATCCGGCCGGCCCGAGGTGTACGTCAGGAAATAATGATGAATTAATAATGATTAATAGTGGATGAGCTCTACCTCGTATGTGAGTCTGAAGGTTGTGGGGGCAGAGTACAACGACCTAGGCGCTGTTTGCACTCCATTTTGCAGTCATGGTGGAGTATGAGAGGGGGAGGATTAGGTATTATAATTTGCCGCACTTCCTACACTCCGAGACTATGAGGTGCAGCACCGCTGATGGGCGGTGGGGCCGCAGAGAAAGAACAGTATTGCGTTTGGCCGCTCTTGTTCTCCGTGGCTGTATAAATCCCGCAAAGGGTCGAAAGAGCTTTCTTGGTTCTCATGCTCTCTGATCGACGGATTCGGGGGATCCTTTGCGAAGTAGAGTATTATTATGAAATTTGTTGCCTATAAAGAATTTTTAAATTTGTTACTTTGGGAATGTCTCTCGTAATAAAAACTCTTACCTAAAACCGTAGGTAAGGAGCATTTCAACATTTAATAAATGCGTGAAGTATTCCGGACAAACATTGTCAGAATTCTATTCGTCCGAGGAGTTGTTATTTCAGACACCTGGGGAACTATATGTTCTTGTTTGAAGCGAAGAGTAAGTTTGCAGCGAGTTAACTGAGCATTAAACGTATAAATCTCATTAGTGCTTCGTATGCTTATTTTATTTAATATTCGAAGTTCAGAGCAGTTCATGAAAGTGTAATTCAAATAATTATAATTTTTAGTGCGATTATGAAAATTAGTGCGATTATGAAAATTAGTGCACATTTCAATGAAATTGCTTGGCATTTTATGTACGGTATTTAAACAGTGACACTTTATTTGAAAAGGCTTTGTTAAGAAGTAACTTTTTTAGCTATGGTGGAAAAATCTACGCAAAACCCTGCCTACTAAAAATCATCGACCCTTATGTATCAGTGCCAGATATATGGAATAAAGCATTACCTCAATTTTAAATAATATGACGTTATATAATAATGACTAGTATATTAAGCATTATAATAAAATCTGTCTCCTTTGAGAAGTTTTTATTTTATTAAGTTGTCTCATAGGAGTTCAAAAAACTTGTTTAACTAAGTAATATTATATTACTTCTCATGCAACTAGTCTTTTGATAACTGCATATTTTAAAAAAAAATTATACTTACGTTATTGCTTACATTTATTATTAACAGCAAAACTAATTTAGTTTCTTTCACCCAGTGACAGTCGGTTACCGATTACAAATAGGCAATTCATCTTGTCAGTCGCAACGGCACTAAAATGCCAAGGGTTTTAACTGATGTGTGGTCTGGTCTCTTTTTTGATATGGACCACTGAATTGAAGATAAATGCAATCATACCTTTTGAAATTATTTTATACTTTTTAAGCAATACACACATGACATTTACGTATAATGTTTTTTTTTAAATGCCAGTTTCAGAACGATTTTTCATCACCTGAATAGTTTCGGATATAGGTGTAGTTATCTCTCAGAGGAACGAGCTCAAATATCTTTAAGGCGTTTCATGCGATCCGCTATAATAATTGAATATTAACTTCAATATATTAATATTTTAGATTAGCCACTTCTCTGCGTCTTGGTATCCCCCACGTCGTCCCTCATCAGTGTGTTTGTGGCGATAAGGTAGACAGCCTCGGATACCATGGGCTGTCTTGCGCTCGTAGCGCCGGCCGCATTTCGCGGCATTACAATTTAAACGAGCTCATTCGCCGGGCTCTCGTCACCGCCGGAGTGCCAGCTATTCTGGAGCCATCTGGGCTGACGCGCGACGATGGCAAAAGACCGGATGGAATGACTCTGGTGCCTTGGAGAATGGGACGGGCTCTTGTATGGGATGCTACCTGTGTCGATACACTTGCTCCGTCCCACGTCCAGGGCACTTCTAGCATTGCCGGCGCAGCTGCAAACACCGCGGAAAACCTCAAGCGGCGCAAATATGAGAACCTTATTGGAGATTACGTATTTGAGCCGTTTGGGGTGGAAACCCTAGGAACATGGGGTTCGGGTGCGCATAAGTTTTTTAGAGATTTGTCAAAAAAACTGACAGAAGCCACCCGAAACCCCCGGGCTGGCAACTACATGGCACAAAGAATAAGCCTCGCCATCCAGCGGGGCAATGCCATTAGTTTGCTCGGTACTCTGCCAGATGAGGACGACCTGGGAATTTTTTTGTATTTTTAGTGTACATCTTTTTTAATTATAAGTTTTTGGTTTGTATATATAGTCAATATTTCAATTAGGATGTAAACAAAATATTGTACTTCAATACATAATTATACAATGAAATAAAATTTTTCAATATGAACTATATCATAAGTATTATGTGTCCAGCTAGTAGCTTTAAATGAAGGTAGTCTGAGATAGTAGCCGTTAATTCATAAAGGTACAAAAAATAGTACTTTTCTTGATAACTAAGTAAATATTTTAAGAGGAAAAGTTGAATAAGTCAAGTAAAAATTTTTCTAATTGAACTTTATTACATTGTCCGGTGTTCCAATTAGGCTCTAATAGAAAAGTAATGCTGATTTAATAGTTAAAATTTCCATTTTACTTTTCAAATAAAAGGAAATAAAAAACTTTCATCTGTAATACGTACGATTCCCGTTTTGCATTAATAAATTACATTGTAACCGGTAGCTTATTAAAGCGCATTATTGCGGAGTGAAAAGTGAAAAAACCATAAAACATAAAACTTTTACAATTATGTTAGTAATTTTAATTGGTAAAAGCTGTGACATTATTGCAATGGACAAAAAATTTACTGTATAATGAAATTGTAATTTATCTACTTTTGTATATTAATAAAACCATAACTTTAAAACAACTGTAACTCTTCAGTAGTTGAAGATCTTATTCAACTAAATATTTACTATTTACGGCTAAAGACGGGCGTGTTTTAACTTATCAATTTGAGACGCTTTTTAAACAAAATCTAGAGCTTAATCTAGATCCGAATCGTTCCAGTTGTATACACTTTGAAGGTATAAAATCCAGCTTTTTTTTTGCGGTAAAATATTAAGATAATAAAAAGAATTACGTACATAGTACCTTTTTTTTATTTATATACCATTACAGCATTTACAAATTTTGGTTTATGAATAGTTTTTTCTGGATTTTAATAAAAGGAACGTAAATACATACAAAACTTAAATGAAATAAATATGTATGCGAATATATTATATAACAGGAATTAGACTACAAATTCTTTAGTGGTAAGAAAAGTCCTGCCTCCTCAATTCAAAAGTCAATACTTCTGATTGAAATAACCTGATAGGCCAATTGGCGATTCGCCCAGCTGTAATTTTAATTACTTTAAAAGCTTAAAATAATTATAATTTAAAGCGTTTGGTGCAATGCGGTGTACGGAAAGCTTGACATCGTGTTGAAACTTTGAGCATAGTTTATGCTCACAGCGGATTAATATAAACTACTGTAATTAACAGCTTTATTATACGAAATTTTCGTAAAGAAACATCAGAAAACTGAAAATAGTAAATATATTTATAGGCGGATGTATTAACAATCCAAAGAACTTACTTGCACAGAGAACTTACTTAGCATTAGAATTTACTTTTTCCGTTAACTAAAGAAGAACATAATTCTAACTCCAACCGATATTTCCGATATTGAAAATAACGAAGGAGAAAATTGCTTTCAGTGGTTTTACTTTGAAAACTGTCACAGTAACAATTCGTAAGGAAATTTCTTGATTATTATTTATACAGTCTTTAACACTTTCTTTAACTCTGTGCTTATCTTGAAATAATGAAAACAGCAATTTTACATATATTTTCATTGAAGGAAACATCTAATACTTTAATGAAAAAAAAAAAAATTTGTGTCCAGATGTACATCCCTGACTTGACTAATTGAATATAATAAGATACAAAATTGCTAATTATTACTTTAAATATTTGCAGTTATTTGTACCCTAATATATCTGATTTCTTAATAAATTAGTTACTCTTAATGATTATTAACTGATTACTAAACGCCAAAGCTTGATAAGTCTCTTTAAGTAAACTAATTTAGTCGATTACGTTGAAATCGTAATTGCGATATGGTATTTGCATATGAACAGAGTATAAAGTGCTATGATGCGTTATATTGAGTTTTACATTCACGTCGTATCAAACAAAATAACTTGGAATTTATGCACGTAATTGCCCTTTTATGAATTATTTTTAAATATAAACAAGTCATTAACAATTTCTTTTCCTTTGATAATTATAAAACCGAACGAATTCTCTTCATTATTATATCTTTACGAGAAAGTATAACATATTTATTCTGTTATTATGTTTAAATATTTATGGCTATCATCGTTTCTTTATGCGCATCACGCAGAGATATTTTTATAGTGTACTGAATATAATATGGCCGCATTAAATTTTTTTAAAACGATGATAGTCTGATTGTAGACTGGATTTCGCTTTGACATATCATTTTAAGTAATGAATACACAATTGTATTTTTAAGCTACCTTTTACTCGGCACAGACTTTATAACAACTTACTGGGTTAAGTGTTTCATTGCTGCTTTAATCCTCTGCTAAGCCTCAGTATGAAGGCTGTGCATGTCTTAGAAATGAGATTTTTTTTTCTTATTTTCATAAAACTTAAACATTTCGAAGTTCCCCAAAATATTTTAATCACTGGCGAGTATGGTAAATGAACGTACTGGAGTAATTCAGAATAGCAACTAACAATTTTGTTGGCACCGAGGGTTTAATTCTGGTTCGTGCGAGCACCGATTAAAGCAAGTGCGTGGACAATGTACTACCGCTGTTTCAACCTTTTAAGCATAAATTTATACCGCAAAATGGGCCAAGCCTTGTTTAATTTCTAACAAAATTAATTATAAAACCGTCATATTAATTATTACCAAAGTTTTTACCTCAATCGCGCATTAATATTTAAAAACTAAAGAGACATTGAAATAATAAATATCGAAATGAGAAATTCGTACAACTACCTTAATTCAACGTCGCTAGCCAAGAATATTGTTGTAAATTATATGATGAACATAGAAATCCTTTCTCCGCTAAGTGGGTACGGTGCATGTTCCTTGAAATAGGAATCTTTTGTTAGATTTCCACCGTCTCGTACAATTTACGACTTCGCTTACCAACAACTCCTCTTAGGGATTATTGTCAGCAGAAAGGAGATTATGGTCTTTCAGAGAATATCATAAACATGAATGATAAAAAACTACTTCATTATTAATTTATTTTCAAAATATGTTAAAAACTATATAATAATAACTATATAAATATAAATTATACACCTCTCCTACCACTGCCCGCCCCTACTGCCGAGGTTGACTGGTAGAAAATTCCAACAGGCATTAAGTCCGCCTATTGTGACCTAACTTTGGGTGATAAATAAAGATTTTAAGTAAATAAATAATCATTGTACTAGAAAGAGAATAGACTAAACGACCAAATGAGCATGACGTTCATCTGATTTCTTGCTAAAAAAACCGCTTAATATTTCCAGTGCTGGGATTAGTGGCCTTCTTCCATAAGATCAATACAATTTATCCATCAAGCAATTGTTATGCGTATATGTTGGTTTCCTAACGATTCCTGAATGATAGTTTTATATGGAAATCTACTCTCATTAGGAACCTATCACCACTTCGTAGAATATTAAAAATCGCAACTACTGAGAAAAGACGTTAATAGGTGAATGTTATATTGATGTATTTAATTTTAACATATTAGTATACAATGTAATTTGGTTTAGTAGTGAATAATAAACAAATTTTCTACAAAGAATTTAATTCAAAATGAAATATTGTATTTATTTTAATAACACAGCATCAATAAGTTTCTGATAATATCATTTCATAATGACGTTAATATTATAAGTTGAATCAACAGCTGTTGCTATTTAATTAAAATTCCGGCGCTGTCATATCTTTCATATAAATTATTTGTAAGTTACTTTATCGAAATTGTTTTCTGAAATATAGATCGGAATAAAATGTTAAAAATATAAACTATTAGGTAAATCAAGCTGAATAATTTCAATTTTGATCTTATTTACTGTAAAATACTCAAAACAATCTCTTTAACGAATTCTGCGTTAATTATAAATAATCACTCATTATTTTCCTCATAATTTTATCAACAACTTCAGTATAAAAATTCACACTCAGCTGATTAGTAAAGCAAATTTGACAAAAAAAAACAAGTATTTAGAACAAATAAATAAAAACTGTCGCTGATTACAATATTTGCTAAATTTCTTTGGTTTAATACATAGAATGCCACATAAAAAATAATCATTCATTAAACAAACACTTGGATAGCAGTATTCGCCTACAGCGTCACCTATTCGCTGTACAACTTTAGCGAGAAAAGTTTTGAAGTGTTTACATTCCAGTTGTGTCGCTTTTTGCCAAGTCTACTTAATGAAAACGTCAGGAGTTCTCGGACACCTCATTATTTTGTAAAATTAGAATTGTTGTTTAATTTGTCACGATTCATGGAAATTCTGACAACATCTAACTTTTGTTTTATATAAAATTAAAACTTTACTTGAAACAATGAGTATATTGTAGTTCGAATGTTTTCCTATAGTTTTAGTTACGACATATTCTGTGATCAACGAAAAATTTTGTTAAAAAAAATTAAACGAATGCAGGTTAGAGATAAATAGAATAGCTATTTATTGTAAGTATTCCATTCCATTTGTACGTATCTTATAAATGTATCGTTACGTGTACCTCGGTAATTGAAGTCTCTTGCATGTACTCCGGCTCTCCTACAGAATTAGTTTGTACCTTAAACCTTCGGTTTAGGTAATTAATAAAATAAACTAATATTTTCATTTACTATTAAAATTATAATGTACTATTTCTCCTATAATCTTTTCAAAGCCCATTTACAAGTTATCTCTTAACTCAGTCACTGTGAAATTTAATTTCAAAGCGTAAAGAAGATTTCAATACCTTTGATATTAAAAACTGCGAGTGTATTAAGCGATATCTCCTTTTAAAATATTATTAATTAAAACAAAGAATTCTTTCGTTCGCACGGGAATTCACTTTTTAACTATTCAGCTACGTTGTTCTTGAGATACGTAGATTATTAATTTCGTTTTACTTCAAGATAAAGTCGTCATTCAAACGGAACATCTGAGTTTTTCTGTATTATGTATAATTTTATAAAACACATGACGGCATGTGCATAAGTGCAAATATATTAATTTTAACGTTTATCAAATAATATAATAATTAAGATATCCTACATATATTTTATATACCAAATTTTTTAATTTAAATAACTTGAGGCAAATTTTTCAGTGGCATGTTATTATTATAGTTATGCACGTATATCCCCCCTGCGGATTTTGTTTTATTTATATCATATCTTAAAGGAAAACTTTAGTTAAATAACTGTGTTTAGAGAATAGTAATTTCAATAATTTTCGGACCATCAATCTTTTAAAAAATTTAGTAATCACGAGCTTATAATATTTTAAGATATTTCACATACCTTAGTAAAATTTGACAATGTACAGCTAAAAGCAACGTCATTTGCATTGATGGGGATATGTCGAGATTGTGAATTTCTAGCTCAGTTGAGATTCGATAATGTATTCTTTACGTCGATCTCGCCAAGTAGACGTTCGAAACGATCTTTTGAACTCAATTCTAAATACGTTTTAATTTCACATTAAAAACTAAAAACCAGCCGTAATAAAAAAATAAGTTACAAGTAAATATTGTTGTATGTTAGTTGTTGCTAAGGGACGTAATGATATTAAAACTTAATCATCGAAATAAAGTTAATGGCGGCAATAATATATTTAAAGAATAATATAATATTCGTTACTAATAACACATTTACTAAATATCATTTCAACGTTAAATTTAAAATTGTAATATTTATTTTTTCTTCGCCTCGTAGAATTAAAAAACATAAATTTTTCTTTGAACTATATGTTTTGAAATTATATATAAACCATCAAAAAACAAAGTGCTAAAAGTTTAAAAATATTATTTTTACTATCGGCTTAGTATTACAATAAAGTGTAGTACAATGAATTTTACTTAGTTTCGTTTTGGTTACGTTTCCTGTCTGCTGCAGTAGCGCTCAAACCTTTTGTACTCTCATAGTGATTCAAAACCTTTATGTTGAAACTGGCTCCTAGCTGCAGAATATTACAAAGTTTTAGGAAAAAGGAGGATTGCGAATACTAAGAGTTACTTGTAATTGAATCCAAATGGTTAACGGTGCCTATCTAATTTAATAAAAAATTCACAGATTGATTATTTTCAGGTGATAGTTTAAATTTCTTCAGAACATTAAAGATATTATGAACACCTGAAAAGTAATAAAACGTTTTGGTATGCTTGGTTATTTTTACGTAAATCATTAGAAAATCTTTTCCTTCCCTTCCAGCTTTATTGAGGTCAAACGACAGTGGTAAATTACGAAGCTAAGTATTAGCATAGTTTAAAAACTTCACCAATGAAGAAATGTTATATAACGGATTATAATCTTTTTTTTACCTTTATAACTCGTTATATAAAAACTATAAAAATAATTAGTTTTGCGCCGCGGCAGTCGCTCTATTTATTTCCGTCATAAGCAGGGACAGCATAATTTTAATTCAAGAAGTGAAAAAAAAGTTTCGCTCAGTTCAGTTTTCATTGAAATTAAATTGTTGTTTTTTTTTGTTTCAATGTTCCCATTTTAATTTTTTAAATGGAGGCTGAATGTTATTCCATTAAAAGTAAACAAACAAATTGCAGTTGAATACTACTTGCAGATCATATATCATTTAATATGTCGTTCATAATCATCATCAATAAACGAATACTGTTGTACATAACTTTCCTCCCACGTATCGCCAGAAAAACTATTTAAAGCTGCCTACATAATATAAAGGATTCTTTCTACCTTTTTCACAGTCAACCTTGTGCGAAGCTTTACAGTAAGATGTTTACCAGTACGTGGTCTGAGCACGGGGTACATACTGTTTAATCGTCCTTCAGTCCTTCAATTACGTTCTGTCTATAGTCACTTAAAACTAGCAATCCTTCGGTCTTTAAAAATCATCAGTTGTTTACACACATATCTAATTATTACTTAAATCACAAAGACAGCTTGAACGTAAAAACTTATTGTATACATACATACACGGAATACTGAATAGCTTAGCATTTAATTCGCTACTAATATTAAAGATAAATAAAACAATACAAATTGTACTTGAAAATTCCGTAGCGATAGTATCCATTCTTTGTTTCCAATTTAATGGTACCGAATAATTTATTTGCTTTGTAATCACCTTTCTGTACCAGAGAGATATACGTACCGAATAGTCACACGAAGATCACTTTGTAGAGGTCTCGAATGGTTAATAAGTAATTGCTATTCAAAATAATAATAACGTTGTAATCATTATATGAACAAAGACATTAAAATTGTAATATCCATTTTTAATTATTTCGTAGCATATTAATGTCTAAGTAAAATTATAGAAATACATAAATACTACGGAATATACGTTTCAAAGAAACCATGCATAGAAAAATATAATGATACTCCTATTTTCCTTTTGTTCTACCAAAAGAAAATGACGAGAAACTTTGTGTAAAGTTTCTTAATGATAATGTCTTCCAATATTAATGGTGGTAGTCGAGACATTCTTAAAGGAAAAACACTACAGCTTTATTGCTCTAATATAAAACTTTAGCAAAGCAACTTCTAAAGACTAGAAAAGACGGTTTTTTATGTTTTCCCGTAACTTACAAAGGCATCGTTACTTTTTGTTGATAAAAGAATGAAAACCTTGATAAGTATTTAAAGTAAATAACGATTTGTACGGATCTTTAGATCCGATCTAGGTATTAATTCTTGCTCTCCGTCTTTATCGTTATTGTCGGTATCTAAGTGAGTAATAGAAATAATGAATGGTTTTTATGTTAAAGTATTAATTTTTATCCTATTATTCTTGGGTAAAGTACTTTTATGTACTTTATGTTTTACATATATTAAATTAAACTTATCGCGACACACAAATACAAAGATGAGGTATCAGGAAATTATCTTTACTACCTTCACTTTGAACCTATACCAAATACATATTGTTAGGATTCCATACATCGTCGCTGGCTACGCCTGCGATCTGTAATGATGCAGGTACTTAGAAAATACGAGACCCCTGCGATCGTCTATAAAAGGCGGGTGCTCGGATACGATACAGCAAAAAGAATTGGTCGTCAGAGCTCGCAGTATACAGACGTCTTGTAATATCCAGTGCTGGTCGTTATTAAGGTCACGTAAGCCATTGTTATATTCCTAATGTTATTTATTTATCAAAGTTTGCAGTGCAGTTTGCAGTATTTAAATTTTTATTCATTTAATATTCTACTTCCGATGTTAAAAATATAATACATTATCGAAACATTATAGCAAATAACGGTACGAAAGTAGGACGTGTAAGAGACCGTAGATATTCTTAATATAAAAATATTGTAAATGTTTTATGCCTTACAAAGTAATCTTAAGCGCTCGGGAAATTTCCTAAGCAATTATATACAGTAGGCACGTTATCCACATACAACAAAACGGCAAAAGGTTTTGCCCCTCTCGCGAATTATACGACAAGGGAAAATTATGCGCACGATTTGTATGATCTTTTTATATAATGACGATTTATAACGCGTTCTTATAGTTACGCGAATATAACGCGTTTAATGGAACTATATTGTGCAGATTTCACCGCGTTTATTTAATTATTTATTACTCTGCCGTTTCGATCACTTTACAACAACCATAGTCACGAGAAAACTGGGGAGACGGATGTGCTAATGTTAGTTATTACGAAGTTTTTCTTATTATTACTTAGTTTGATTTGCATAGAATGACTGCAATGTTTGAGTATTTTATTAGTATACTAAATAATTAGATCCCACGCTGGTGATAATCCCAAACCTGACATCGGTCACCTCGGCCCTTTCATAGCCAATGGTGATGCAAAGCACTTGAAATATTAGGTTAATAAATAAATAAATAAAACACGATAAAATGGTTAATTTAGTTTTACAACATTTCAATTTGTTACTCTGATTAGATTTGCAATACGCTAATTTTGTTAGAGAAAGCGTTTAGAGTAATACATAAGTTGATACATTTGTTTAGTATTAAAAACATTTTAATATTCACTCACTCACAATATAACTCACAAACATATATTTTCACTCACTGATTATAGCGAGCAAAAACTTTCTATTCATTTTAAAATATTCAAACTATATAAAGAATCCAGCTACACAAGCACAACGATATTAAATAACCGTAAACCTTACAAATGCCGTAATTTATGTATACCCAAAGTCGATAAATATAAATGTATATCATATGAATGTTTAGCCCTTCCGAGAATCGAAACCACAACAACGGACGGTTGGAAAGCGACCATTCTTTTATGTTATTAGCGAAATTGGCAATTTTCTTGTAACTATAGTAAAAAAATCATTCCATTTAAAAAATAAGCAACGTTTCTTAAGTTTTTTTTCACATATGTAAACACAATCTCAAACCGTATACACCTCAATCCCAGATATCTAGACGAATGACATCTAATACAGAGTCTATTCGTATTGTAACCTGAGTACATTATATGCGAGTTGGCTAATACATAGCTAATACTAAGGTATCAAGTCAAAGGAATCTAGAGCTTAGTTCACACGATATCATTAACTTATTCACTATATATGATTAACCTCTATCGCGTTATAAATTAAATTTACAAGGTGATGGGATAATGAGTTCGCAGAAACGATTTCGATTAAATTACCTTATAATACATTTTTAATAAAAAAAAAGTTCCTCTTTGTGGGTATCTAGGAAAATGTTAAAAAGCCTACCCCGGTATAATAAATAGTTATTGATTTTATTGTTATATTTTGTTGGTTGTAATTGTTAAAAGCTATGTTATAACGCCATGTGAAATATTGTACAAAACTCATTTAATCGTTGAAATGATTTCGTAAAACGGTTGAAGATATTGTTAAAGACAAAATAAAGATTAATATCAAAGATAACAAACAATGTTATTTTTAATTTTGGTTATAGATACTTCATTGCAAGTTTATGCTCAAGATAAGTGCATATGTGGAGGTAAGCTTTAATTAAAGTACGGGCTTTTATGTCAAACAGAATCATCGCTGCTCCAAATAATTAAGACAAATAATAATACGCTTATCTTAGTCGTGCAGCACTGATGTCAAAGCATTACAAGAGTACTGCGAGCAGAGTACAGTTACATTAGATGTAATATAAATTAATTAATTACGAGGGAAATGAGTAAAATTTAATAAGTATACAAACGATAAAGGCTATGTTCGATAATCTATCTCTCGTCTCTCAGTTGCATTTGTTACATGTATGACTATTAAGAACGTTTACTGATGTGAAATCAACGACATGACTATCCTTTTTAGTGAATTATTAAAATACATAAGAAATGTAAAAGGAAGAAAAAAAAATTTTTTCCTTATTTTCAAATAATATGGTGTAAGCACGCGCGACAAAAGGCTTATTTCTGCATAAAGCTTTTATATAATTTAGAAAAATTAAACTTGCATACAATTTAGTATTGCGTATTCCTTTAGTTACTACATTACAATGTCTGTTATTAAAATAATGAGTCTATCCAAAATATTTGAAAGAAATAAGAACAAGGGAAGTAAGACCTGGACTACTAGCGTCGCAAATACAAGATATAGAGGATTTAAACGTCATCGCATCTTTCTGTTATATAACATTTTATAAATGTTAAATGCAAAGGAATCATAGTAATTTTCGTTTGAAGTCAATCAATTCAGTACATTTAACTTCACGGCTAGACATAAATGTCCAATTGATCTCGATCGTAACCAACTGTTTCCTGTAATTTTCACAAGGCTGTCGGTCCATCAGACCAGCGACAGTCCCGCGCTGTGCCAACGATACTTTATTTCCTGATGTAACGTCTTAAGCAATATTCATATTCATATTCATAAAAAGTCATACCGTTTTAACCAAAAGCAATTTTCTTGTTCAGTAATCAAATCATAAAACATTCTTACCTTCTTACCACAAGCAGAATTTAATTTATTTTTATAAAACAATTTTTTCATAACCTCAAATTTTTCGACAAAGAGTAAATAGCAGTTGTGCTTACGTTCTAACCAAGTGTAATTATTAAGCAACATTATCTTTTTTCGTCCAATCCAGACGAGATTAGCAGAACGTGCTGATGGCAAGTTATACACCTACCCATAACAAGGTGTTAGTTACAATAGTCTTACTAATGGTAGGTCTTTGTTGCCGGAGACCGTCTATGTAGGAACATTCGTAGCTCTTATTTCAGCCGCCAAACAGTAGTTTCGATGTGAAACGCTTTGTTGCTAGTGAAATCACTAGGGTAACGAGAATTCTTATGCCTTAAGGCAATGAGCACAATGTATATAAATATCATCCTAATTAGCGTCACGTTGTTATAGTTGGGAGTATCAATTACGGCCAGATGAACGTGCCGCAAGTCACGTCGTTTCAATGAAAAATGTTATGTAATGTTTTACATTTTGTTTGTACTGTTTAGACGTTAAATATATTATATTAACTGTAAATGATTTTTTATATACACACTTTATAATAACGTGACGGAGTTATTAAAACCCCCATAAATTCCTGAATAGTGATACGATGAATGGGCGCGCATTTAAAAAACTTATCTTTAAATAAAACTTTAAGTTATCATATTCCCACTTCTACATGATATCTTAAAAATAGATAAATACCTGTATTAAAAAAGTAGATTGTGGTAAATAAGTACTTAGGTTTATTTTGTAAATTGTTCCTAATTTAAGGATTCAAAACAATCAGTCCCTAATTTTCAATTGTAATGTTGTTTGTCAATGGACAAGACAGGTTTAAAAAAATTAAATAACTACTCCGGAAGAGTGAAATTGTAAAAGCTGAAAATATTAGCGAAGGTAAAAACAATTAGCTTTTAAAGAAAGTCAACACACAGTAGAAATTCGAGTCATGTGCAGTAAAAAACAATTAGCTTTCAGAAGCGTAACTGTTTAAACGTTAGTCAACAGCGAAACAAGTGGAGGTAAAACTGCAAACTAATTAGACTGAAAGCATGTGAAATGAGCGCGTTAATTTGAACAAAATATTTCTTTGTTTATGAAAATTAGTACTTCCATTTTACGCCATGATATTTCTTTGATATATTTGTTACAAAATTTTATGTGATTACGTCGTGTGTTGTAGGTACACTATATAATATAATATACGTTTTGTCCCTCATAAAAACTCAACTCTCACCATTTTGAAGGTAAGAAAATATGAATGAAACTAAAATGTCGATTTTACGAAGTCTATAATAAAGTACACACATGTTTGAGCTCATTTTTAAAAGTATTATTCCTTTAATTAAGGTAATATTTCATTTAATCCATAAATTATATATAACGTTTTTCATTATACAATATATGACAACTCCAAATTTTGGAAAAAACCAAAAAAATACTTGCCACATTTAAAAACTTAATTGTTACTTACTCTCAACTGCCATCAGGGTATTATTGTATGGAAGCTGTATAAAATGTATACATAGACGTAATACTTTTCTCTTTGTTAAGAAAAAAAGAAAATATTTCGTGCATACCGTATAAAACATCAACAGAGCCGTAAGGTTATTTGCGTAGCTCGAGGTTTAGTGAACGAGAAAATGAAAGAATATTTAATGGACTATATCACCAGCCCCGTTTTTTTAGAATTTATTGAAAGGTTGTCAAAATAAATATTGTTGGGTACAAATTATACTTTTAGAAACCGAATATTTTAACATCGTCACCACTATATTTTTAGTCTACTGTTGTACGCAGGTCACGCCAATAGACTTCCAGTATAACCTATAGATGCAAGCTGCATGTAACGATTATCTGAAATTATATAAGGTCATCTCCCAGCCAGTTTTAGGTTTCGGTTGCAGTGGTCTCCTATTTAAGGATCTTATTGCCCGGACAATTTTTTTTAAACTATAACAAGTATCTTAATTTGCTTTTAACCTAAGCGGGTTTAGGGTCGTGGAGGAAGGGAAGTAAGTGCCTTCGCTCTCCTATGATAATGGAGGGCAGCGACATGTATATTCGATAGCTTGCTCTCTGACCACATGTGATGTTGGCCTCTGACCTTCACAGATAATGTTATCTAGGCGAGGAGCAAGAGACTGTGTAGGATAAAGTACTGTATGTGTCAGCAGAAGAGAAAAGGGAAGTAGTACCTTCTCTGAGATAGGGACGCACAGATTATCCGGTGTTAACATAGTCCAGGGTGTGAGAGGAAGCGTTCCTGAAATAACTTATAAGCGAAAGTGTTTCCAGACATTTATTATTACCAGAACGCTACGCTAAAGTACAAGTCGACTACATCCACTTCTATAGTTTCACTTACTATAGTTTTATTATTCCAAGGAGTTCCGATGATGTGAGTTTTCTTAGTCTTTATGAAAAGAAGAATAAAAGCGTAGATTTGTGCAATAGTGATAAGTAATGCCTTTACTCAATATAAAGTGAGACAAAATTCGTTTGTTTTTTGTATTATCGTCATAGACATGTGTAACAATTGTTTACAAAAGTTAATAACGAGACGCCGGTCAGGAATACTCGAGGTGCAGCCAATTTGTGAAACGTATATAATGTTTCAGCAAAAGTTTTTTTTTGCGTTGTTGGAATTTAGCTCTTTTTGTACATAATATTTGTTACCTAAATCCAATGGTTAAGAGAAATAAAGTAGATTTCTATAATATTTATACGCGTATATTCGCCATACGACAATAATTTTGTTAAATAATATGTAAAAGTGGCTTTAATTTCGAACAAAATTGTCACTAATACTAAAAGCGTACTTTTTATTCTAATTTGATAGAACAGCGGGACCTTTTTAACGAGACTAACAAATAAAGATCCTTGCGATCCGTCCAAGCATAAGGTAATTTTAGTACATTTATTTCATTAAAGCACTGTCATTTCATTACATTTTATGTCGCGTTATTTTCGGCGGTTCATGTGCTATCATATATTTTTAAAAACTTTTAAAAGAAGCAACAAAGTTAAAACAAAACATATTGCAACTTGTGTTATAAACTACTTTAGTGTTTTAGATACATTAAAACTTCCGTTATACATTTTTATAATTTCCGGCTTTCATTGTATTTCACTAAATTGTTTGTTAATATTGATAACTATATAGTCTACCTGATATCTTTATCCGAACTAGTGTTAAAGGAATATTTATATTTCAAATTAAATTTATTAATGTAATTTGATAATTTCTATATTTTTTGGTGTGCAATAAAGTATTTTCTATTCTATTCTGTTCTAAAACATTATTAATTAAAAATATGTTATATGTACGCCTAAAGAAACACTTCAACTTTTCTTATTGTTCTTCTTTGGTTGAAAACTCTAAGTAAAGTAATAAATGCCGTAAATATACTTTTTATATATTGTAAACAAAGTTCTACGGATAAAATCGTAGGTATAATAAACAAATTCAAAACTTTTGTACCTACATAAATTTGTATTTCAGTATTTCCATGAAAACCTCCTGATACTAACAGCAATCAACTTTTTTAAATGGTGCATGAACTTTTTATTGGAGTTATATAAAAAACTAATAAATAATATTTAATACTTTTTGGATTGGAATAGTCTACAGTAACAGAATTTCTGGTCGGATATGACGTTGAGTCCAAGAGAAAGAGACAAAGCTTCTTACGGTTTAGTTTGTTTTATTGTCAAAGACTTTATTTCGTCTTATTACCAGGTGGGATCACGTTTAGTTTAAATTATCATAATAGTGCGTCTTTACTTTAGTTTAATAAAATGAAATTATTATTAGCCATTCAAAAGCTCTGTTAAATATGGTACTTTTAAAGGAAGAATGTAAAATACTGTAAATATTCCATTTTAGCTTCAAATAACTGTTAATAAATTTATATTTGTTATCCACAAATATCGCTCTTATTTTGTATTTATACAGATAACATCAATATTTTGTGTTTCGATTCTATACAACACATCTGGGAGTCAAAGTAACCTTGGTAACCAGTTTTAAATTTTATCTATCTATCTCTCTTCTATTTCCATTATTTATGATCAATTCCATAGAAACAATTCGTTTACAATAAGCTTCGTTGAAAAATGAAAATATTAATTGGTACAATAAGAAACAAACTTGGGACTCTTTTTCAGATAAAATACGGGAAATAATATTTTTCTTTTATTCCATTTGAACTTAAAGCGCACCGTAGTTAAGTAAGCAACAAAGATAACAAAAGTACGAATGACAAGAACTTTCTGAGCTCGTTCCGGATTTTTGTAACTTCTTTACAAATGCTTTACATAAATATTCTTACAGCCAGATTAAGTACAGCTAACGACAAATTTAATCGTAAATATAGATTTTTTTACTTCACAGTAGTAATAATACGGAAATATGGTTAATGTTTAAGCATTACAGTATTCAAATATGTTTCGGTTTTGCTGTTACTTTTTTAATTTAAATTTTGGTAAACCTTTTTGCCACAGCGGTTAACCGCTTGTCATTTAAAACAAATATCCTAGTTTGTGTCAATTACCACATACAAAGGTGAAATTCGAACGGAGATAAAAATTTTTTGTAGTTGTTTGACCAACTACTAGTCCCATTTTGTCAATTTACCGCTATAAAAGCATTACTGTGTTTTTTAATAAATTCTTACTTATAAGAAAGCAGCTTTCAGCAATTATAGTCTCGTGCTACATAACGTAAGATATTGAGTTCAAATGTTAGCCCATTGTAGGTAGAAAATTGCAAATGTCGAATTGTATATGGAAGTGTTAGTGTTTCTAATGTGCATCATTATCATCATTTAAAACTTTTGTTGTCCACTGCCACATACATATGTACAGATCCCTCATCAAACGCAAATGCGCAAGTATAACATAAAAGGATATGGTAAAAGAGCAGTGAAAGATAATTATATATTTTTTTAAATGAATACATGATTTTTTATGTAGTTTAAAAAGAAACTGTTTTTTTTAAACTATCTATAATTAATGTGTGCTAAAGTCATCTCTGAAATAGTTCCTCTTTAAACAAATAGCTTTAGTCTCATGAGGGGCCGCCGTTTGTGCCGCGTCCCTCGTTAGCGATTTCAGTTCAAAGGCACGTGGAAAAAGGCTAGTAGTCGCAAATAAAAACAGACGGAAAGGTTGTACAAAACTACACCTGTAAATTCAGAGCATGATGTTTTACAATCTATTTTAGGTTTGCAGCTATGCCATTTTGAATAGGAACGTTTCCTTTTTTTGTTAAAAAATTAATACAATATTATATAAAAATTTCGACTAAGAGAGCAACTTTTTTCGAGTTTATATTTGCTGGGCTAGAACAAAAATTTACGAATGTCAAGGGTGGATCATTTTTGTGTAATACGTTTTTCGACATGAAGTAAAGGATTATAAGACATGTATCACTTTATAGTTAGGAAGCCTATAACAGAATTCGAAACCTTATGTAATGTAATCCTGCTTGCGGTTTCCGCAAATTGTATTTAATCGCTTGTGCAGTTTAAAAGTACTTGTAAAAGGATTTAAACTTGAAAACAAAACTTGGGTTTGAAATGTATTCAAATATTAGTAAATGACAAAGTAAGAAATGAATACATAAGAAAGTATACTTTAAATATTGATTAAAATATTATCTTTTGCGACATTTACTGGTTATTGAAATAATTCGTTAAAAAAGTATATTTTACTATTTTCTATTTAAAAGACAAACTAATTAAAAGTTTAGGGGTCTAACTGCAGTGTGGCAACGAATGGCCACCACTTAACAAAACTAACTTATTCTTTGTGACACGGCGATAGAAAAATCCATTAAGCTTAAACTCGTTTCTGGTCATTATTTTTTTTTGTTTTCTTTCTTGTTATGTTGATAATTGTCCAAATTACGCAATTTACTTGTTTAAGTACGTTTACACATTGCTGTAACAAATCTGCAGCTGTATATAAGAAATCTGCCATGAACACGCCTGTTAAAGACTTTCAACTGTAGAAAGTACAAGGCCAATTTATAAAACAATAATTTTTTTAATAGTTTAAAAAGACTAATAACTATGTTATGTAAATAAGGTTAAGTTGGAAATAATAAATTGTATAAACAGATTAAGAATTCTACCTTATATACTTACCAATAAACATAATATCGCTTGAAATAAAAGTATTGAAACTCTTGTTAAAATACACAACGGATATTCTCGTAAGGATTATGTCAGCGCCACATGTCACGGAAGCTGGTTCGTTTACGATAACAAATTTGAAGTGTTACGTAGCAGGGCTGCTAAAACACTTCTTTTTTCATAATTTTTAAATAAAGTTGGTTATTAAAGCAGCAAACACGCTATAAAATTCATTAAACACAACCAAACGACATTAACATGAAGACGGTTCATCTGGCGGTAAACATGTAAATAAAATGCTTCTACAGCTTAACATTATATATTTTCTCTTTTTACCTATTAGCTAAAGCTGTTACATATATAATAAACGTGTAAGTAAATAAACTCTGCATCACAGTTTTGCGGTTCGCCTTAAATTCGGAAGATTATGAGTATGTTAAACCTTAACTCGCTAGAGCACCTAACCAACCTAAATACAGTAATGTTTAAACACTGTTTAGGTCGGTATTTGGCCTAATATTACAGAAGTATGCTCTATATGACTATACTATAATTGCAGCAGAAACGAGCACCGAGGGAAGCTATTCAAATCATCAATCAAGACAAGGATAAATGTTTAAACTTGGTAATTCATTTACGATTCGCGTTGTACAACTCTGAAACTAGAACAGCCAAGAAACAAAAAAAACTTTTAAGTGAATTTTATTTAAAGGCTGCATAATTGTTTTTTTAAAGTTTTTATGTAGATACAGAAAAAAAATATTAATACGGTGAATTCCGCTGGAGACTGGCACAAAATGCTTATTAGTATTAAGTTCGCCCCATGTACCTTTGTTTAATGTGGTCAATGTTATTTTGAATTAAAAAATAAACTGTCTAGTAGTACAAAATTCATATGGTTAGTCAATAAATATAATAATTATTTAACAAAATAACATAATACACCAATTTTTAATTTTTCTGTGATAAAAAACACTCGAAAAGAAATTCTGCCAGCCTTACCATGATTTTTGCTTTTGAACCTAAATCAAGTCGTGGTTGTAGCGAGTGAAATCACCAGGTTAACGAGTCTTATTATCTCAAGGCGACGAGCACAATGTGCATATCATCCTTACTAGCGCCAGATTATTATGAACGGGTGTACCAGTTACAATCAGGTAAACGTCCTGCTTATCGTCATAGTGGTTCAAAGTCTTGGAATAAATTAATGTATGAAATCGTTATTTGAAATTATTCTATAACGCTTAAAGGGTTATTTTTCGAAAATCAAAGTATTAGAATAAAATTTACCATAGAAATAATACGAAGGTTTTCTGAGTATAACTCATCATTGTCTTTTTTATTGACAGCCCTAAACGTGTATCAGCCACACGTCGTGTGTCACCTGATACGGCTGGATATAACTACGAATAAAACGTTGAACCGCACATAAGTATGGGTACAACAAATTAAATGAAGACTACGTTTAATATAATATAATAACTATCAAGTAAATGTAAATTTTGAATGGAAGTAGATCCATAACATTATTTTAAATGGATAACTGAAAATAACACATACTTAAACTAAACAAAAGGATACGAAGAGATTGATATGTTCCTTCGGGGCAACAAGCTCTAAATTAAAATAAAACAACAAAAAACTTAACAAAAGTCTAGTCTAATCTAGTTTCTTAGTTATTAAATAATACAGTTCTTTGTACAGCTAGTTCTATTGACAGTATGTCTTTATCACCGCAGACTGTCTACGTACCATCACCGCCGTTTATGCCGCCAAGCAGTGTTCAAGTATTACAGTGTTTCGAATTAAAGAGCATTGAAGCTAGTGAAATTACTGGGGCCATAAGACTTAGCATCTAATGTGACATAGCGGGCACAAAAAGTGGTCAGATAGGTATTTCACATATGCGGGCTCTACGCCATTCATTACGCTTTTCACACTAAAATTATCTCGGAGAGATTTTATTTGTAATGGCCCAAAAGGTATATATTCCCGTTACGATTTACTGTACAGAACAAATACGAAATCGCAATAGAATATGTAATAACTATTATCAAGACGGCTTTTTGTTATTCAGTTTTGCCAGTTCTACACTCAGTCATATATTTTACTTTTGTAATCACCCAATGAAGAGACAAAAATATATTTTTAATGGTTTATATTTCAACCCAATTTCTCACAGGCCCTGAATAAATATGCAGGAGCTGCTTAGGTACCTCGAAAGACTTGCTTGGAACACAATTGTGATGTCATATCTATCTATAATAAGGTAGTTTGAAAAACTCTACCTCCATATATCTCCAACAAACGTGGTCCCGAAATCGATCTAGGGACCTCCGTATTACAAGCTCAAGATTAACTCATACGCCTCTAATTCAATTGATGAAAGAAAAAAATATTAAAGAGGTTCGGTATGTGTTCAAGTATTCATACCGACTATGTTTTTACCTGCTAGCTAATTTCATCAACTTCGATGCCCTTCAAACTGAAACGTAGCATATTTGAACATTACTATTCGACAGCAGAAATGGGCCTATCTAGACGGTCTCTGACAACAAAAGTACCTTAATAATGATACAATGATGAATATGGAACAAGAACTGTTAGATTACTTTGGTTTAATCGAAAAGCTTGTGAAATGTAATCCAACTATCGGGTTATGTAAATCCGATAGGCGGTCCGAATAATTAACATGTGTTCTCCGAAGCGAACCGCCGTTCAGGGATAAATATTGTACTTACATGGAATTTTACAAACGTGAATATTTTCCACCAAATTATAACTTACAATTAAAAGGAATTAAATGTTGGTGTTGTATATTACCAGAAAAATGCACACGGTATTCATAATGTTTTAGTCATACATATTTGTTCTTTTATTTTAATAAAGCGACAAGATGAAAAACATGTACATACGTTATGGTGGTAAATTGTTCTATTAAATATTAGATATTAACTAGCTCAAAGTTCAGATAGCAGTTGTTATTTTAAAACTGAAGATAAGTGATAACTGAACTAACATTTGCCATCACAGATTAAAGTGAGCACTAAACCATGTGACTTATGATACTATTAAAATAATAATAACAAACAGTCCACCTGGGATTTATGGTATTCTCTCAGATGTGTCAGTCAATGCCGTTTATCCGCCACGCTGACCAAGTGCACTTTGGTATATGGCTTGTCCATAAAAGCCGTAGTTCTTTCTACATATCGGTTGTCACACGATGATTTCCTTCGCCGACTCATATAGTTATTGCGAGACTAAAAGTTTATAATCGAATATGTGTTATGATTACCATATTGCTTTGAAACCTTTAAAATTCATAGCAGTTTCGACAGATTTATTTATTAATTGGTATTTCGTTGATGGGCAATCGGTCTACGTAAATTGCAGTTCATTTGGCACTGACCGGCATGTGAAAAACATTTTCGCGCTGAAAGGCAGACCGTTCTAAAAATGCTTCGACGAGATAAATTAAAGTTAACATTGGTAAACGGTACGCTGGATTGCGTACGTAGTTGCAGATGCACTCTTTTTTTTTCTCGAATGTTGCATGTCTATTTGATATCCGAAGCTAGTAACGACGTAATCAACAGTTGTTGAACAGTATCCGATTAGTAGTTTTTAACGGATTTTCTTGGCGAGTTCTAAGTGATGTCAAATCACAATCTTTGCTTGTATGTAGAAGCTACCAGGAGATTTAAATTAGTAATAGTATAAGCAAAAGTTAATAAAATTGTGCACTGTTTTTGACGCATGTAATGTTTATCATAGTATACTCATAGATAGATAATATAGCTAAATCGGGTTTAAATGTAAATAAAAAGAATGGTTTTAAATTTATAAAACGATCCATTAATCGTTATATTGTCATTTGTAATTTCTGCTAAAAGGGTACCTTTTATGAACTCGATATTTAAACAACAACTGCGGTCGATTTTCAACTTAAACTCTGTATTTTTTTAATTCGGAATAATCCTGTGAAGGGTCTTTAATAACGCTGAATTGGAAAGCTACGAGTATAATTAATTTATGTCAGCTTGTGTGAGATCAACAGAGCGTGTATAAAATGGAATAATTTGCGGTTGTGTCAAGTAAATTTATGCGTAAATTATGAACCATCGTGTTAAACATTTCTATTCTTATACCATCAAAGAGCAAATATTTTACTATTATGGTAATAGTTGGCAATATTTTATTACCGATTCATAATAATATAGTTATGGATTTAATTCGTGCAATAACACTTTCAGATACCACACAAAGTATATACCTTCATTCTTAAAAAACTAAACTAATGTAATGAAATTGGTAAGTAATTATTGACATTTAAATATAAATTAAACTAGTGTTAACACAAGAGATTATGTCAAGTCAACTACCGCAATTATGGTATCATAAACTTTATTACTTTGCTATACATATCATGATGACAATTTTTAGTAAATTTTTTGTAAACTTTATTTTCTAGAAGTAACATAGTTATCGACGTGCAAATCTTGATATAAAGCTTTGCACGAAAACAACTTTATTACAAAAATATAGAAATGCGATCAAGGTATATTTATCAAATTCAAAATCAAATTCTTATTAAAATCTGTTCGTCGGTATATGTAATGAATTTCATACCATTGTGTAAACATATACCAGATGCCTACTTACGTATAGCTTGGGGCATAACTGGAAATTGAAAATTAAAAGGAAAATACCTACAAGATTTAAAAGTAGCATTTTGTAGGTTAACGGATACATCGACACACATGAACCACACTATGAAAAACCTTCTTCAATATCTTTAATTAACAAAGGTGTGAAATATTACAGCTGTTAACATTTGAAAGCCTCGAAAGGACTTTTAAATTAGTAATCACTTCTCTCTTAAATTATTTCGATAGTATTCGAATAGATCGTACAATATTAGCTTAGATTAATTTCATACTTATTAAGATCAAATGACTACAGCTATAGATACCACAGATACGGATCAATTCTTAACTTAATGGAAGTAATCTTGAGGGAAATCAAGACTGTGCAATTTATCTCAGCAACTTCCCTACCTGTCGAAATCTCACAAGCGTCACTTTTTATAGTTTATTGTTATCTTAGATTTTAACTAAGTATAAATATAGTTTTAAATATTTATAATTAAATATTGAAGTGAAAATATAAATGATATAAAATATTGGTATAGTTTGTATTATAAACCACTGTATGTCCAATCTGAGAGCACCGATCGATCGGTTGATTATTATAGCTCGTGGATTCATGATTTGCGAGCCATGAATCCGACAAAGACGTAACAGTCGTCAACAAAACAAGAAGCCTAAAAATCTAAACATTTGTATGGCATTGCACTTATTCCATATTAATATCCGTTTACGTGTATCTTCACGAGTATCCTATGATTTATAATCACGGTACAATAACACAACATTTTTTTTTTGTGATTCAATATCGAAATAGTACTAATATAAAATTAATTTGTAAACGGTTGATCGCTTTGAGTTAAAAACCCTATCCTTTTAGGTGGAATTGGGTTTCCTAAACAACACAACTCTTCGAAAAAAATACAATAGCTTATTTATCGCAATCGGGTGATAACCTCGATTTTGTTTAATAAAAACCAAAGAAGCCTTTTGTACGCCCTTTGCAGGTAACCAGATTTTTCAGAAGAATTTATGGTAGTTTCTATAACTAGACGTTTACCAAAATCAAACTAAAGAAGATAGTATAAAAATAAATATAAAGTAAACATTATTTCTTATGTCTTTAATAAAACTTTTAATACAAAAACAAAACCATTCAGACTGATATTTCGGTTTAACTTATAACGAACTATCACCATATCTTGTCGCGCTTCGTTATTGTAAAAGTTTTCAAAATAAATTAATTTTTTTTCTACAAAATAATATAAAATGGACTGCGAAATATTTTTTATATATTCTGTAATATATATATATATATTCTGTAATATTAGTTATCTAGATAACTAATATTACAGAATAAAGAATAATAAAATAAAACGAATATTACAGAAGAATAAACTAAACAGAAACAAGAAGTATGTTTCTTCATCGAACATAAAATGGTTGTTGAATACTTTGCTAGGTGATTACCGATTTCACTAAGATATCTTATTTTCAGAAATTTAGAAGCTACGAGGGTGCAAATGTTTTTTTATAACCTGTGTTAGGTTATCGAGTTTAATCGAATAACCTCAGTGACTAAAAGAAATAATAAATACGACACGGGCTATCTTT
This sequence comes from Byasa hedistus, assembly GCA_029286795.1. NCBI lineage: Eukaryota > Metazoa > Arthropoda > Insecta > Lepidoptera > Papilionidae > Byasa > Byasa hedistus. Next base: position 6,705,728 of record JAGSMW010000008.1, read on the forward strand.
CTTGACTACTTTTGTTTCGGAAAAGACGTTATTATTTGTATATGACCGCCATTTTTTATTATTTTCTCCCAAAGCGAATTCAATTAAGCGAGGTGTTAGATTATTTCACTTCATTCATTGACTAGGTATGTATTAAACACTTAATATTTTTAATAAAATACCTACTCCAATAGTTATTTGAAAGTTTTATTATGCTCGGGGTATCAAACACAGCTTATAATTAAGACAAATTGTATTATGCTTATCTAACTCTTGCAGCACTGACATGGCGCAGGAACGTTGCAAGATAATTGACTTGAGACTATGTCATTGCACTTGTGTTCATGCACATCATTATATGGAAGACAAAAAATAATACTCAACATCACTAGTGCACACTACATGCTATTCCTTAAAATAATAATTTACAAGCTACTTTAACCTATATTCTTACAATACAATCAACTGATAAAAAATAGAAACTAAAAAAAATTAAAGTGCTAAACCATTTTATTCAGCTTTCCCGCGCTAAAATTTTTAAAATTTTACTCTTGAAATAAAACTCTTTCCGATGACAATAAGAATTATGAAAACTTACTGAAACTATTCTAACATGCGCGTAGTTATACATAAATATGAAGGTAAAAAAACAAAGAGTAAGCGAATTATTTAGAAGTATCTTTTAAAGGTCGGTTAAAAATATCTTGCAAAGCTTTATTGCATAGTTCTTATCATATGTACATCTGACTCGCTCCTTTATAATCTATTCATGAGTAAATCAATTATGAGACGCGTCGAGCACAATCTGGTGCTATGTAAACATTTTAACTGGTGCCTTATTTTTATGGCCTCACCTTGGTCTCTTTGTCATCGGTTCGTTGTATGTAAAGCAAGGTTTTGTAAAGCTGTATCAAAGTCTCAAGGCAAGCGTAAACATGTTTTGTAATATTTTATAGATATTTAATCAATTGAACTAGATGCGTTAAGTTTTACATAATTATAAAGTGCATGTTATAGTATCGACTCAAACTTCCTCTGTCGTTAAATTTTTAACAGGCATAAATGTTTTAAAATGAAACATGATGAAGACATGTCATTAAAGGAAATATTCGAAGTAAAAGGCCAAATTTTTTAAACCTGCCATTGTTTCGTTAACTGCATAAGCATATGAGCAGCTGACTCAATGATCTTTTATCACAAGGAAAAGAGTCGAGGAAAGATATCTCTTCACCGATCCTGACACCTGAAAATTAAATATTTATTACAAATTGTCTTATTTAAAATCTAATAACTTCTTTCACACCAGGAATTGTACAACATCGGATGGAAATTTTGTAATAAATTGTGAAAATGCTAACCGATTTTTTAACGGGAATTAGCGAGCTCATTTTGAGAGCTTTCAGTCTAATTAGTTTGCAGTCTCAGCTCGACTTGTTGGTGTTAACTACTTACATTAAAGCGGACCGGTTATGCTCCAAAACGTTAATTGGTTATATTTGGTTACTAGATGTAGCTTTGTTATTTTATACTATGTTTTGTTTGTTAAAAAACAAAGATAATGGAAGCTGCAAGTATCTAATGATTAAGTGGACCATAGTTGTTAATTGTACATACATATTACTAAGCCTGAAAGGACATACAATTTTGAAACTTGTCATAAGGTGTTAGTGTGCATTTTTAAAAAGCAATTAGTAAATAAATTAACAGTATAATTTAATTGTGTTTAAAAAAAATCATTAAGTATTGTATGGTATAATTAAAGACAATGAGACTGCAATACTCTCGAGAATGCAATACTCTAATTTATGTCTATGCCTTTAAATTTTGTATTAAACGATATACAATCAGATTTTTCGTTTGTCCGTAATATTATTTTTTCTAAATCCGAAAATTGTTAAAATAGTTCAGGAATATTCAATGCAAAAAGTCCTTTTCTCACTCACTTTGAAAGGTGAACTAAAATATGTCGCCATTAGGATTTCAAATTCCATTCGACTTCAATGTTGAGATCAAAGCCCATGTCACTAAGCTGTGAGTAATAGTCGTGACTTACCAAAATATGTTCAGCAGAAGGATTTTGCGCAATGAATGATAAGTTCAAAATTTTGTGAGTCTCAAAAAAAATCATATTAATGTTTTTATATTGAAAAAGTTTTATTTTAAGAAAGTGCTTTGAATAAAATAAAATAACTCTTTTAAAAAAGTTGTTATGTTATAAAATCAAAAAACATTTATTTGCTCCTTAATTCTTCCATTTAAAGAGAAAACAAACGTTTATTACTAGCGTAAAATTTTTATCCATAATAATAATGTAATTAAATTATTGTCATAAAAGATATAAACTCATAAAGAAAATTTGTACTCTGTAATAAATTGCGGCAACAAAATAAACATTGTGTACCGATAAAAATTATAAACTTCTGGTGAATTGCATACTGTTTTTGAACGGTTTCATATTCGTGCGAGTTCTTGTATGTACCATTATTATAAAATTTTAACGCTCTACAATTCCAGTTAAAATGAGTTTGCATAACGACATTGTTCGAAATTGTTATTGTTTTTATACGTACAAAAACATTCACGGCCGAACATCGTTTTTCATTAAGGTAATGTTATTATTTGGTGGATGCAAACGCTTTGTACATGAACACTTACGTACACAAAATAATATTTGGAAATATTTTTTAAGAAATACAACGCGTGGTGCGAACATTTTTAAATTCTAAACAAAACAACAACGAACTATGAAGTAATTGCGTTTCATGAAAGTTGCCACATTTCTGTTTTAACATACATAAAACCGTAGACCTTCCGCACAATAGTAACCTTCTTTTCGATAACAAAAGTTTGGGCCGAGGTGGGAATCGGAAAAGATGATAACCCTTTTTTACAGGGAAGAACAGAGTTACATACTATTTCTATTTTCCAAAAGCTTCTAAATACTCAATATTAGTATATTATAAAGAAAGGACTTGAAACTTTAGCTTTATGGATGCACGAGAATCTACAAGTACCTTTTAATTGCCTAGTGCAACAGACAGTTTACTTTCTTTTCATTCAACATGTCGTCGAAACAAGCACTACGTTCACCTGATTTTATGTGATACTCTTGCCAACGCGGCGCTAGTTAAGATGGTATACACTGCACCACATTGCGCTCGTCACTTTGAGACATAAGGTGTTAAGTCTTTGCCGGATATAGGCGCATTTCAAAGGACTTCAGCAAGTTTGATCTCCGGCTATAAACCACCAGTTACTGCCAAATGTCTTGCGCAGAATGCTGCTCCAATCGTTCTATATCTGCACTGATTATATTATCTGTCTAGATATGGTAATTAATATTCTAAGATTCTGGTTAGAAGATTGTAAGGTCATTAAAGGTGCATATTCATTTTACTTTTTTACCTTTCAACAAGAATACACCATACTTTTGTCATCTTCAGATAACTTTTAAACCTAACGAAGTAATACCACGGAGAGGAATGTAAACGTAAATAAAGACAAATTTTGCACACAACGATACTCATTAAAATGACAAAAGCCAGTTCATGGCAAAAAAAAATCGGATATACCCTAACAGACAATTTAATAGGATGTCACAGAGATAATTTAATCACATAGACATGTTATTAAAATACTGTTTCTTGCCATGTCTTAGGGGTGTTTCATGTGTGTCCCCAACAAATGAACCCCTTTATTTGTATATACTTGTAATTGGCCGTCTCTATTATTTATGTTCCGTTCCTGAATTAGCTGCAAGTCTTCTTAAAATGTTAAATTAACATAAAAGAGCATTAACTAATAGAATTGCTGAATTTTACATTTGCCTATAAAAAAAAAATAGTTTTATATTTTCGTACATACTATACTGAATTAAACCTGTCAGTATTTATAATCTACTAAATCTATACTAAATATGAAAGAAAGACTTCTATAGCAAAGGTCATGTATGTTTCTCTACGTTTTCGCTGCTTAGGTTTAAAATTTCGGATCAATTGCAAGCGTCTCTTTTTTAAAAATTTACTATATAGTTTATATTTTGTGTGAAACGCTTCGTATTTTCTATCCACCAACATTTTTAACTCATATTGACTCAATTGGTATACATTCTTTTAACAATAAATAAAAGTCGTTTCATCAATCATCACAATGTGTTATAACAGTTTATATAATGCATTAAAGATATTTCATGTCGTATCATATCTTGAAAATAATAATTGTAAATTCACGAAAATTTCTGCTGGTATTTATTCAGATAGTCAATAAATAATTCTCTAGTTTTCAATTTATGTGCATTATATAACAAAGAGGTAACAAAAAATTGGCGTAGAAACCATTGTTTTTTTCTTTTTCTCGTTATGCCACTTCATTTCTTAAAATAATATATTGTCATAAGAATCTTTTAATACAGGATAAAAAACGTTACTGTAAACAGAAACAGAGGTGTTTTATTATAATAAATTTGAAATAAGCTTTTGCAACAAATAAGTTTTAATATTATTCTCCTTATCTTTAAACTTGCACTATCTACTGCTTCAGAGGATATAACTAGAGAACAAAAACTTCGAAACAGCGGAATCGAGGTGCGCATGTTCCGGGTGTAATTTGCTTGAACTAAACTAAATACTGAACGTGACGTGTTATAATAAAACTTTAAATTTCACATTGAAACAACTTGACAAGTTATCATAATTAAATATTTATTCATTAAAATTCCATTAGTACAAAATGGAGACTTTAATGCCAGAAGGTATTTTTCTACTTACATAATATACTCGTATATTGGGACCATCATGGGATTGTGCAGAAAAAATATGAGGAAGTATTTTGCTGTAGTATATAAAGTGTTATGGGATATATAACACTATATAAAGATTTTACGAAAAGTGGTTACAGGATAATGATGCACCTGTAATGCATTTATACTTAACATAAAATAAAGTTAACAATTATTATTCGATATGATATTATTGATTTTTCCCTGCGGTATAGACTGTATCAAACAATGCACAATTATTACCTAATCACGTATAGAATGCAGGCATACAATACAACGGGCGGACTGAAAAATTAACAGTATGGAAAACTAAGGTTTAAATATTTGTTACGAGGAATATGTGATCTGATGTAACCTTTATACCATGAGATGATTTAGAGTAAGATATAATGTACGTAGATTTTAAACTCATTACGAATATTATAGTATTGTATCTGAAGATTTGACATGCTTGGTATTTAAAAGTACTTTTTTTTTTCTTGACAAGATTCATAAGAATAGTACGACGTTAATTTAGTAGAAATAAGTTATAATTTAATCTACGGAACATTCAAAACTAAAAAGCAAGTCTTGAATGCGCCGAGGCGCCGCTTGTGCCGAGTATGGTGAAATCAAGTTAAAGTTACCGCAGCTCTCATCGTACAGTTGTTATCTAAGCCGCTGCGGGAATAACATTTGCTCTTATTTGGTGTAAAATTTAAATTTAAAACGGGCCAACATATGACGATATTCTGTATATGTTCTGTGTAAAATTAACTAACTTAAGAGCAATATAAAAAACGCTTTGGCGATTATAATATTTGTTTCAGAAATAATATCTACAAATTCAAGTGTCGAATATATTTTAGTTCGATACACAAATGACTTTATAGATTATTTTTGGCAGTTCGAAAGATAATTTTTCAATATCTTTACTACGACGAACAGATAGCTGCAATATTTAAGTATATATATTAAAAGCAAATTAAGTAAAAATTAGTTTATTTTATAAAAAATTCGTTATTATTAAAGATGGGTCTGATCCTTTACATAATAACTCTACAAATAATCAGAAATAAATGGAAACTGGTGAGTCCCCTAATAGGCTTTCTATGTCCACCTGTATTATTATAGTTCATCTTTCCTTTTTAATACAGATATAATTTATGTTTTTCATCAATAATTTTGTTAAACATGATTGTTGATGTGTACTTGTGAATAAGGCTAAATCTAGTAGTAATTGAAGTTGATGATTTCCGTTATCTGTTTTTTATAATTTCTATATAACTTTCAGCAGTCTACGTAAAATTTAAGTGATGTAAAAAAAATTTAAAGGATGAAATATGAAACCTTGTTTTAATATTTTTAACAAAAGATTCAAGACGAAAAATCTTGCTTGGGGCACGTTTTCGCGAGTTCAGTTTACTTTGTGTCTCTATTGCGCGTTTCCGGTTTGTCTGAAAACGTTTGCGGACCTTTTCAACTTTCCTGTTCATAATTTTCACTGGACGTTTGCAATTTTTCGTCACATAATGAAAAATCAGCACAAATTTACAGAAATACACTCCATAACACAAAAGATTTTCTGTGTTATTATTATTTATATTGCGTAGGTTAACTATCCTCGTCTGTTTTAATCTTTGTTAATGGTTATTTGCTATAAAAGGCACATTAGGTAATTAGTAAGAACAGTATATTTCGTTATCCTAATACTTATGAATTTGAACTATAATTTTTTCTTTTACTTTTGCTTATGAGCAATTCTAGTTTATATATAGCAAACACATAAGTTGTTTTTATATGACATGTCAAAGAACCTTAAGTTTTTTTTAATATTTTGTACTATTACCGCGATTCTTTTATGCATAGATATATTATCTCAATAAGTATGTAAGAGAGTTTAACATTTTTGTAAATTCAAATTGTCGTTTTGTAGACCGTATGGATGCCACAAACAAAAATGAAACTTTGAGGACTGAAAACGAAGCCGTCAATAAATTAAAGTAATTCGGCTGGTATTTTATTTCAGACTTGAACCATTGGGAAGAAATTAAGTGCAAAATTGAATAATCTAAAACTGGTTTTTACAGAATAACGAAAGTTTTATGTGACCTAAAAATCCCATTTCCGACAAGGTACCGCGTTTTGAAATGTTACGTGTGGACCACTCTTTTATATGGATGCGAGACATGGGTTTTAAAGAAAGAATCGTGTAGACGGTTGCTAGCACTTGTTATGCGGGCATTGCGCAATATGTTAAAAATTTAATTGAAACGCTTCGCCGTAAATGCAAAAGTATTGCAAAAAGCCAACTAAAAACATCGGCTGATGATAACCGTCATGCAGAATAATGATACACATAAAGAATAGTGGTGTATTTCGGCCACCTTTATAAAAAGCTGGTCCGGAAAATATGTATCCGGAAGATAGCCAAGAAAGAAGTTTGATGACATAGGAGAGTGGATACTTTATGAATACGGTAAACTAAAAAGAATGGCACAGAATCAAAATAGTTTTTCCAGCAGATCGCCCAACTTCACTTTGATGATGGCACTCAAAGGTTGTGAGACCGTATTACAATATATTTAAGTGTAATCTTAAACTTATAATTGTTAGTTCATTAATGATTTATGATAATGTAAATTAACTCAATATGAATCTGAAATTATGATTTTAATAACTATGAAATGTTATAAAATAATTTTAACCACGTGTAAACTAAGAAAAGATATATATTATTTAATTTTTAAAAAAATGTGTACTGGCTATGTAACTTTTGTACAAACATAGAGAAGGTAGATTTTGTGTATTCGGAATCGGATCACAAAAGGATAATGGAAATAATGTTTGACGACAGAGGGTTGCCTTTGAACGAATTTAGATTTAAAAGTCTATACGAACGTTGTAAAGAAATTCTGATGTCGTGAATACCATTTGGCTTAAACTTATTTTTAGCTATCGTTACATTTGCTGCAAAACTGAGATTTATTTTGTTAGTACCTACGAATTCGTTATGAGTTATTATATACTATTCTAACTTACTGATATTTTTATCAATACACAACACACACCACTTTACGGTTAATGGATGCATCAAAACAAAAAAATCATTTATTAACTATTATATTTAGATCATATTCAGACTCACTGTAATCATAACTTTATATATAGATACATATAACATAAAATTTAAATGCGAAAGAATTATCGTCGTATCTGCATGTGATAACAGATACTCTCAGTACTATATCTCCAAAACAATAACATTACCTATCGTGATTAAAGTTAAAAAAAAAGAGAAACCTTGCTCATACGAAGTAGATTTGAGTTGCCACAACTTACACAAACGTCTAGGATAACACAGAGATACTCGTATCAAAGCTTTCAGGCTCACTGCTTGTACTGTAAACTAATGGAATTGGGATTAGTAAAAGCTAACACAAAACACGCTGCAAGTAAACAAATAGGTCTAATTAATAAATAAGTTTATAATAAATTTCTTTCATTTAGCGCAACTGTCTTTTTAAGATTTCTATCTACGAAATGAAGACATGCACACGATATAGTTTGTGATCACTTTTAAGATTTATTGCATCACCATCATCTGTTAACATTTCCGTATTGCAATTGAAGAGTAAAACCAAATAAAAGGTGAGAAGTTGTGTGCAACACTGAGTAATGGAAAATATATTCTTAATACACATCTCTCGAATGTCCAAAGTTTCAGCTTACATGAAGTGAATGAGGTCTGGAACTATTTAACCTATTTATTTCTTAGTCAAGTCGCTTGCGTTATTAAAGCTTTTACCTAATTAATTAAAACGACGACAAATAAATCACTTATCATTCACATTGTGCAGTAATTTTCATAGTTATTACGTTATGTTTAGTTATACCACATGGTAAAACTTTTGTTTAATCTGTAAGTTAGCAAGTAAATAGCTACAATTTTCAGTCAAGATAACTTAAGGAGAATTTATGGGAGCAACATTGGTCTTGCCGGAGGTCGTCTATGTAGGTCTTTGTAGCATCTAATTGTTACAAAGTAGTTATGTGCGTACATTACTGTATACCTATTTCAAAATTCGCATGCAGTAAGTTAGACAATTTTCTAAAACAGTTTGGCACTTTAAACAAAAACAAAACTTAGCCCCCTGACTTTTAAACGCCCATCGTTCTCAGATCTAGGGTTGTAGATTCTGACTTTAATACGTGGATACATAATCTCATGTTAAATAAAAAAAAATACTGAAAGTTTGAAAAGAGCTTGTATTCAGTAACATTTCATGAGGTGACAGAAAGAGTTACGTTTTTATTACCAGTGCATTAGGCAGGCGCATAAGTTACCACGAAGTGTTCGCTTTGCACCTTCCATCGCTCCGTTGTGTAATAAGAGCTTGATTATTGTGAGAGATCAAGTATAACTGTTTTTAGCTGTAGAACATGAATACATGTTGCGGCTAAACATAAATGAGTGTCAAAAGGATGGAAGCAGGCACCGTGAACCATTTGCAGAGGATTCGTATCGCGCAAGTGCACCGGTAAAGCAGCGCGGTTCGTTGCGTATTAACGGATGTACGAATGAACCTAGGCAGAAGTTATCCGTAGTATACCTCATTTCGATAACATACCAGTTTCGCTATTTAAGAAGTGTCAGATATAACATACTATCTACATACTGCACAATCTACTTTAGATTGTGTCCCTTATGTATTTTTTTTAGCATAGAATAAGCAAGTTACATAGCGAGTATATACACACATATTATTGATTACCAACCGGAGAAAATATTTTGATTTATTTTAAACATTTTTATAATCTATTGCACGATTTTGAAGAAAACTAAAACTTCTGTAAAACGCGTAACGTTGATGTAATTTTTTATAATATCTAATTCGATTTTATTAATATAGGTAGTTACTTTCCGAACAATAATTCACCGTACAGCCTTGTGCAACCATCGAACATATTTTGACAAGTCATAGCTATTACTCACAGCTCTTGACATGGGCTTCGACCTCAACAGTTAAGTCGAATGGAATGAGAAAACTTAATGGCTACATATTTCTACCTTTCATGACATGTGAATAAAGGAAATAGATTTTTTACATAGTTTTGGTCCTTTAGTTACATTAATTTGTAGCATCGTTAAGAATTTTTTATATTTATCACATCATTCTATTTAACTTCAGTCGCTGTAATTGGAGTATTATATAATTTCGGGCGTCTATAAATATACGTAATGGTAATATAAAAAGTTACTATTTAAATCATTATGTTTACCCGGAATGTTCATTATTTATTTTAATTACATTATTAATCTACATGATGGGAACTCTTCTTTTACCTACGCTTTATTTAAATTGAGTTTAAATTTTTTGTTCAGGTCGAAACACCTGTACACGCTCTTGGCTTTCTTCTTCCTTTCTCGATGATCCAATTGTATTCTCTGAGCACTATATATGATCTTTAAGTTTTACTTTTCCTCTCTGGTCCCTTTTAACCGAATCGGACGATTACTTCTTAATACTGTAACTCCTCGATTTACCTCAGTATTAAGTCTTACTAATATCTTGTAATGTAATGTGAACTACTCTTACTATGTATTCATTGCCACATAATGATCTCACTTTTCATATAATAAAAGAATTAATTTTGAAAATAAGAATTAGTACGTAGAGGCATTCTATTTATACAATGTTTTAAAGAATTACAGGAAAAAAATATGATAACAGAATCACTTCTATTTGTGCTAGACTTTCAGTATTAGATTTTTATATCATAAGCATTAAGTAACTATATAAAACGTGGCCATAGAGGGAATCTGGTAAATTATACTGTAAGTTACACATTCAATATGATTTAAAATTAATAATAAAGTTTCATAGACAATTTTTGTTGAGAGTCAACGATGTACGCAGAATATAATAGCGAGAACAATTACTCGTTATATTGCAATTGTTACTTCATGGCTTCGTTAAGGCTACCTTGTCTCTCTTAACTGTTCTATTGTAAGCGAACGAGTTTTTAACAAGATTGTACAAGAAAGTTGCAACCATAAATTCTTTTGAAGTAAAATAATAAAAAGCAAAATTACCCAAATCACACCTTTTTCATAGAATCACTTTGTCTTAGTTAATAATAACTTACGTTATTATTTAATTAATCTTGTCAGACACATTACATATAGGTAAAAGTAAAATCAACGGCATTTTATATAGGCTTAACGTTTTATATCCCCAGCACGATGTGTTGTTGAGTAAACATTTGAACTAGCGATTGAATGTGGTTAGATGTATCACTTACAAAGATGTCCTCCACGCCACTTTTATCTTATAATTATAAAACAATTTAAAGTAATGAATATTGCCTTTAATTTCAAAATAAAAACACAAAGGAAATGTTTAAATTTCTCTTTGAAGCTTCATTTGCGATAAAGTAAAACTAAGACAGACTTGTTCAATTATGACTATGTCAACAACAGGCTCGTGATAACATTTAATTAATCAATTAATTGCTCGAGCTACACAAATTACAATTGGAATAAAAGAAAACATTTATTCCAATTAACCAAATTTAAATTTTACGGTACTCGACCATAAAAGTTGTAATTTTACACATTAAATATTAAATAGTTACTACTTTGGCCTTTAAAGACTCTACGCTGAAAAAATAAAGTTAACGTCGCATTTACTTGCCAAAACATTTTAAATATAACGACTGACTTCTTACTCATTGAGGTAATCTTATGGGAAATCACGCTGAGCCATTTTTCGTTAAAAAATACCCATTTTACTGAATATCTCCAGCGGTAAATTTTCAGCAAACAATTATTTATTAGCTGATGGATGAGGTGTTTTGAACGTTATATGTATTTATCTCAGTATTGAATAAAGAATATAATTTTAAAGAAGTAACACGGTTTAGAGTAATATACTATACATTGTTTTTATAAAAATCTTTTGTGTTTGCATTGAAATTCTAGAACGTTCTTTGTTGATTTTTATACAATGTTTTAAATGGTTTTATGATTACATGATCATATTTATCACGTTTTACTGTTACTACACATATATATAAACAATAAAGTGTGAAAATTTAACTAATATGTCCATTCGCAATTTGTTAATTACGGCGTCTGTTTAACTCGACTATTTTCTACAACCCCAATTTTTTAACATCTCGTAGCAACTGTTCTTTAAATTCCTCAATCGGAAAATACTTTAAAAATTTAGTTAGTTTTTGGTTTAATAGTTTAGTCATTTGAAATATTTGTAGTAACCTTTTGAACGATATCCTACATCATTGGATAGATATGGCGAAAACAGAAGGGTTGTTATTAACTATGAAATTTTAATTCTGTTGATGGTTGTTTACAATTCCGTGAAAGCTTTCTATTGCATTTATACTAAACCCTCCTACTTTTTATAAGTAACTAAGCTATACAATGAAAATAAAAACTTCAATTAGAAACAATAAAAAGCGGGCGTTTGGTAATGGGTACTACTAAATTGTTGTTTGTTGTATCCGGTAAGAGCCCAAAGTGATTCCGTAATCTTTTAATGGCGTGGATAAAAAGGTCCGATGAAAATAGCTTCATACTCCGAATCACTCGGACAGTTGTTTACCCATATAATCGCTTATTTACTGTTCATTGTTTACCTTAGTAAAAGATATAATTTATAACGTTATGCATGGTTCATTTGTTTATACATCTATATACCTATTGTGCGTGTCTAAGTTTATTTAAAATTCAAGTGGTTTTGTGAATAGCGATATATTACTATGAAATTAAATTATCATACCGGTTTATATAAAAAGCAATAATATAAAATGTTTAACTTTTTTTATATACCATTGTATTGGTTAACACTTGTCCTCAATTTCACATGAAGTTAATTGACAAGCCCGTAAATACTAAAGCGTGCTCGCACAAAGAAATCCGACTCTAATATATCTGACCCCCGGAACGTTATTATAGTTAAAAATTGTCTGGGTTGGTGACAGCTAGCTACGCAAGGCTTAACGAACTTATACAGCCTTCTAATTGAGCCAGTAACCTTAATGTTACAAGGTGATAAGTTAGACCGTTACTAAACCTAAACTAGAAACGTATAGAGCAAGACACTAAACATTAAATGTGTGTCTACTTTATTTATATGAATAAATGTACTCCATAAAGCATTTTCATAAAAATTTAACGCCGTACAATTCCGGTATAATGACTTTGCATAACAACAGCTTCCGAATTTGTTATTGTTGTTTCAGGTGCGAAAACATTTTCAGCTGGTAGACTCTATTGAGTTTGTATAATGATGTATTTTTTACAAGCAAATAACATAACCGTGTTTTTTAATCTCTCGTTATGTGATTATGTCATAAAATTTTCTGTAATTGAAACTAGCTGATATTGTACAGGTGTCTTGCGCGGTCTTCATTTTTTTTTGTCCTTGTAAATGAATATTAGGTACATACCAACCAACTACCGTTGTGAAAAGTACTTCAACGATATAGAATTTAAAATAATATAGCGCAATCTTATTTATTTCTTATGTATACACATTTGACAAAACACGGTGATCTTAAAATGTACATACAAAGGCGAGCATAACTCTTAAAGCTTCTAGCAAACCTTCACGTGGAAAGGATTTTTAGATATGCGGGCAGAATATGTATAGACAATCAAGTAATACAAGGAACGATATACATATAATATGACAAATATAAAAATTATAATAAATAATCTTATTAATTACTACCAGTAATGTTATAGCGAGTTACAATTCATGAAATAATAAAAAAATACTTTAAAAGTAATTTATCAGGCTAAATTTTTATTGTATTTAACTATGTAATAAAGTAGATATTAAACTCCAAAATCTAAGATTTATTGACAATGTCGTCGGTGTTGTTTTCCCTTGCACATTATTTTTACGCGCTGATTAAAATTTGTTTGTATGAAACGAAACTCCATGTAAACAGTTGTTTATTAGATGATCACTAAAGTGCAAAGAAAATAAGCCTCTTTCTGGTCTAAAATTACCAATTAAGTCGTATATCGCTAGTATCGCCGGTGTATATTAATCGTAGTATCGCCTCGAAGTTCAATACGAGAATGAGTGATCCGCTCGCTGAACTGCGATAAATACGATCGTACGCCGAGCTCTCCAAAAGTTTCCAGAGCACTTTTTTTTCCTAATGCAATACGAATTATTATTAGCGATGGCTCATTCTTTACTTCGAAATCGCCGCCGGTCAGGTGACCCGCGGCGCGTTGCCCTGTTAATTTTTCTTGAAATCTCGATGCGAATACTGGATGAGACTGAGGGAATCACTATAAGAACGATGTTGCAAATCGTTCGGTTACATCAACATGCATGATAAACAAATAACGTTTTCGTAACATTTAATTGTTAAAATGTTATATATGCTATTTTCATATATATGTACGTTAACTGGACAATATTCATATAACAGAAAGAATATGGCAGAAATGATAATTGATACGAGTGCGTGTGTTTATATTCTAATAAGTAGAAACGCCCAGACATCCTACGTTTTTATATTTATTCTACCAGAAATAGGTTAAGCTAGACAATAAAAAATATCACATGAAAAAGAAAAATAGGTGACAACAAGGAAACAAACGAAGGTCCGGCTCCTTAAACATTCTACGCCGTCAATATTATAGAAATAAAACAAAACAACTAACTTAAATAAATAGTTAATTATCTCTGGCAGACTTACCAGGGGAATTTACAATAGAACATAGTACCAACAGTGAAACATAGTCTACAATCAATCAAAATTTCCATAAGTCATCTCGGACGTACGTTCCCGCAGCCGCAGGGAACTCGCACGATATTGTAAAGTGCTTAGTTTCGTATTTCACTGTCGGGATGGGATACGGTCACAGAGTCCAGTAGTGCTTTTGTTAATTGCACCGTCGTATAACTGACTATCTCAAACCTTCTGCATTGTTTTAACTTACGATAAGGCGAAGGTTCCCAATTCGTCGCCCAATTTTTTTTTAAGATTGGTTTCATATGTTTATGAGACCAATACTAAAGTTTATTTAAAAAAATCGTCCTTCAAGTTATACATATTGAAAAGTTTTTAACTTTCAGAAATTAAATAAATAAATTCATCTGAAGGGTTAATACGAACCAAAATATTTTACACATCTATTATTTACTATTGAATCTTCGAGTTGTTAATTTATAAACTACTATATAAACTTTTTGTAACAGCATATAGTTACTCATATATACGACTTTTTGGAATGTATGTGTACAATATATGTATTGGACAGCTACAAAGTTTTTAATAAATATAGTATTCGTAACACTTTATTTGAGATGTATACAGAGTTATTCAGTAGCAATTAGAATCATATTTATGTTTAGAATGGCCTTGAAATAAGCAGAGGCGCAAATAAAATTCTTTTAAATGATTTGCTAAAACGTACAATAAACAAAAACGTGGTTAGGAGTATTTTTAAAACAAAAAAATTAAGTCCGGTAATTTAAATATTGTAGGTAATTTAAAGTTGTAACATTGAAGTTCAAATGAGAAAATTACTGACTAATGTTCAATAATGCGAACACTGTGTTCGCTTAAAGTCCCAAATCGTTTTAACATTTACAGGCTATGCGATACCTTTCGCTTATTTTATAGTACTTTACATATAATATAATAACATTGAACACGAGAAATATTTTAATATTGTAAAAAGAAAATAGTTTTAAAACATCTCGTTTTTAAATTAACCTTCCCATAATTATAAGTGGATTGAATTATAAGTGTATCGTAATCCTGAGACCACTTATTTTGTAATTACCCTAAAGCCAAGAAAAGAATTTATTTTATATTTTACTTTCCTTTAGTACATTACAGGAAGGGTGAATTATGATTTATTGTAACAATGAAAAAAAGGTTAACTGCCGCAGGAGTTTTTTTAACTTTTCAGCTACAACTTTTGGCGACTTTGTTTGTACGCGAGCAACAGTTTTTAATTGGTTTGCTAAATTTTAAATTCAGACGGGAAAGCATTGCAAACTTCATCGACAATTGTTTAACTCTGTAACCTACTTACCGAGCTCTCTTCGTCTACCGCATAATATCGTCAAAATAACCAAATCGCATTTCTCAATTAATAGAAGTTATATTTAAGTTTTGAAAATCTTACTTTTCTCTAATAAGCCGAATAAAAGTTGGTGTTATTGTCTTTTTCGATAAAATAATAACATAACATAAAATAGTGAGTCTTGAATAAAGATAAAGAATTTAGCCCCGAACAAAGTTTTTGTTTCTCTCATAACTAAATGAATGCAAAAAAAATATTTTTCTCTCGTCGAACCGAAATGTTGCTTTGTATAAAATTCACAAATATACTTCTGAATACACTGCTTTTTGTATTAAAACCTCGCTGCAATCTAGTGTTGAATTGTATTACTCATTTTTTTATAAGTATTAATTGTAAGTGATCATTTTCATTGTTTGTAAAACATAGGTATACCAAACTAAATTTTTGGTCAAAGCGGATTTACATCGATTTTTTAATATTTTCATGTAATATTACATGAAAAAAGTTTACGTTCAAAAAGAAAAATTTAACATTAATTGAATTATATTGTTTGATCAAAGACATATTTATAATAGAAATATTTAAAAATGTCTTATCAAAACCACACTTACGAGACTTATTGTCTAATATACTAAGGACTTAAAGCATACATTTAAGATTATCTAGATATGAAATAGCTTTGAGTTAGCTTACCGTTTATGTAACTAATAGGGATTACATACTCTGTGCGCATTGAGTATCATATCCCTTTCAATCTACGGTATAATATACGTACTTTATTGTTATTAAATTAGTGTGAAATACTATTATTGAAGACAATATTATTTACGATGATTTAAATATTAATGTAGATGTGTATTTGTATAAAATATAAAGCCGAAGTAATTTTGTTAGATCAATTTTTGTTTATCTTTGTTACTAGACTGAAGTGGCAATGTGCATGTCACATTTTCCGAAGGACTTATGGCCGATGGGGCAGGGACAGTTCATGACACAGTGCTAGAAGGCCGTCCACAAAGTGGACCGGCGATCCGGTAAAAGTCGTGGGAAGCGACCAGCAGCCTATGTTTTACAGTGGACGTTTATCAGCTGATGATGATGGCATTTTTGTTGGCGAATATAGTCTAAGTTCTACCGAAGATCCTGTTTTTAATGTTAAATAATAATATTATTATTATGTTCCAGTTTGATAGTCGCTGTATCTAGTCAAATTACTGGTGTAACAAGACTCGATACATGTGATATGTATGAATGTCTCATCGCTGCATTTTTTACTTTAATAAAAGTATTTTTTATAATAACTTTTGTTAAAGTTATGAGTAACCTATTTATTTAAAATTATTCATTAATGAATACAGGAATTGCTTACCCTACAGGAAGACGTAGTTTTAACTGTAGTAAACTTGGAACACACGGCCACCACACGACGTCTTACTACAAGATGGAAAGCATCCAGAGCTTTACCGATAATTTTCGCAGGTGCCCTGACGTTTATATAAAACGTGCTTCAGCACACCCGTTACGCTATCTGGGTGCAGTAAATATTGAAGGATTTAGCATTTAAGGAAGTGTTCGCAGCTTTATAGTGTAAAGTATGTACGGTCTCCAAACTTTCCTTCGCAACTATTGTGCTGATTTATGAATCTCTAAGAGATTTTCTCCACTTTAATGTTGTGTTCAAAAAGTATTTACATATTCGCGATGCAAATTGCTAAGAGACGCTAATAATTTACTAAATATGTTTTCGTATTATTACATTCTTTCAATTTAGTTTAATAATTTAAATAATAACCAACTAGAAAAAAAATATGGAGGAAAGTGACAATGTGGCTGCTGTAATGAAAAATGCCCGTCACAATGTGACATTCCAAAGCTTCGTTTTGAAAATGTTTAATTGCATGTGTCGCAGAATGCTCGACGAAGAGTTTAATTTGTGCCGTCGCCTCCACAGAGCGATTGATTACAGTTTAATAATGAATTCGGTAATAAAAATATTGTTTTGTATTATACATTTTCATGTTACAATAATATCAGTTCATGATGTCACATCTATAAGCTATTGATAACAACAAAGCTTATGAAAAAGTAATAATACAAAACAAAAATAAATGTAAAAGACATTTAATATTAAACATCAATTAACCCTAACTAATTATAACCAAATTTTTAATTTACATATACAGCTAATTAAAAAAACTATTCAGATAACTAAAATCACCTCATCATGTACAATTATTATATAACACAATAACGTAAAGTTAACTAAGCTGCCTAAGGTTTAACGACGTTAATAAACATGGCCGCAGTCATGTAGCAGCTCGTTAAAACCATAAATGTAGGTAACTTCATCATGAACACTTAATCTCCCGTTTGCATAGAATAATAAAATATATATCTCTTGTGAAACTTTGTTGTGATACTCAATTTTTTACTCTTACTTTTGTACTAACTTCAGTGCAATAGAAAAAAAAACTTTTATCTCATACACTGCAAAGTGGTGTCGATTGAGACCCTTAAGCTTCTTCAAAATGTCGTTTTAAAATAGATAAAACATAGAAATTACATTTTCCCTGTGACCGTGACGATATGATAAAATCATAATACTGGTATATATTATGACCAAAACAAATTGTTACATTTATCTGACCTCATTAACTTGGCATGTAATGAATTTAGTTTTGAACACATTGTTTATCAAACCAAAACTGCGGTAGAATAACTTGGCAATGTTTCCTGCCTGGAAAACAATGGTATTTATGTTCCAAACATTAAACTATTGTGCTTGAAAAAACATAACCTCATAATAAAAACTTTTTTAAACGGCTTTCGAAATAAAATGTTTTCTTACTCTTGTTGTCATGCCTTTTAGCGTCAGGAGTTTGTAAATATTATTCAGTCACAATTCCTTTAGATAGTAAAAATAAATAAAAAACAGTTATAAGGTTGTCATTGATCATTGACTTTTCTCAGCAGACCGCCACTCAATATGCAGGCATGCTCTATCAACATCTTGCTACGCAACGTTTGAGCACGTCTCCTCCATTGCGAATCCACTTTTAAAATTGCTTAATAAGGTACAAAATTTAAACACATTATCAATTTTCTTCTTTATAAATAACTCCAATTAATATGAATCAAATTATTTCAGTAGGCCAACAATAACCGATGTACAGCCTAATTGTTCATTTTACAACTTAATTACATTTTCTTTACGTTGAAGAACTTTTAATCAACCTTTCATAACAATACATAAACTTTACATTTTCAAATTATTGACAAATTCCTTTTCAGTTTGATAAATTTTACTTGCAAATCAATCAGTGAGTAAAAACACTTTAGATTAACTTTAGTACAACTTAAAGTTATAATACAAACAATATAATAAATTAATATTCGTTGGATTTTTACAAGTATTCCGTATATTAATCAGATTATTTCACCAGCCCTGTAACCGACAATGCTTCGCGTATAACACCACAAATTAAAAGCTACGAGCTGCAACGAACCACCCCGACACACATGCAATTAAACACTTTGGAAACTGTAAATTGAACTGACACGAAGTTCTGGACTTTTTCATTATAATAAAAACTTAGGTAACTTACATTTACTTTATTAAAACATTTTGTAATGTGTTTTATATTAAAATATATTAAGTTAAATACTAATTAAAAGGGAAATTGCAATATTTGTTATAAATTTTCATTTATTAATGTAACTCAGTCATCAGAAATAAAAAAAAATTGTATGAGATACATTATAAGTAGATATTACTTTAATTCATAGTATAGTATTATTGCTTTCCTGAATTTATATCTTAATTTTTATATATTATCAAAAACTATATTAGCTATAGTCCATAAATAAAGTCTAAACGTTTAAACAAAATTTTTTCGGCTTCAAATTTATGGTTACATTGTATTATTTAGTTTTCTTGTAACAGATTTATTAATAGCTAATTTACAATCAATGGAGTTAACATTAACACATCATGTTAAAGTTTTTAACGCTTTGATTATTAAAAGAAGCTTTGCCCTTTGCTCAATTTATTGATCTCAATTTAAATTCTAATTCCAATATAACAGCATCCGTCGCTTATGCATAAAATTACGAAGAAAAAAACCTAAATTATTCCGTTTCATTCACGCTCTGTTAATCTCACTCAAACTGACGTGAAATAATTACTACTTTCCAATTCAGCGCCATTACAGGCTTTAAAAAGACGAAGTTTTTTAAAACTACAATACTTCTTTTTTCTGAAGACCACGTAACATTTTTTTGTGTAATATTTTGCTTTGTATACATTATTAATTATAAGATATTTAATGTCATTTATATGATGGGTTAGCTACGACACTGCTATACAATGAAAACTGTGAAAAAGTGGATAATATAATTTTTAAATAAAATTAATTAAAATGTAATTTAATACACTGGCAATATGGTCGCGGTAAAAATACAGTTGAACTTTTTAATTTTAATATTACTATAACAAATAAGCTAACAGAAACAAAATCCTGTCAACAAACCACATTTGAATAGATTTATGAAAATACGTGTATTAAATAATGAAAAAAAAAACGTTGTCGGATGGTAAATTTACTCTTTTTATGAGAACGGGAATATACAGTTACCCGAAGGTGTAAGATAACAAACTCTTTCATCATATGCCCATCAAAAGGGAAGTCTACAGAGTAACAATAATGATATAAATCTGTAGTAATGAAAGAGACTATAATATTGCAAAAAAATACTGGTGTAACGTATTAAGTTGCGCTTACTTGGACTTAAATTACCTTTAGCATCAGGTCAGATCTTTCGTCTTTAGAAAAACAATTAAAGTACCATTTGCATGACATACAATGTTAATTTTTATTTAACTTTTATAATTACTACTAAAATGATATTCATTACATGCAAAATAAAGTTTAAGTAAATTTTGGCTCGGTATTAAATAAAAAACGAATGAAACTGCCTTAAGCCACAAAGGGATTGTTAAAGTGCCTCCGTGCCTCGGAGCCACGTTGAACCGTTTGTCTTGGCAAATGCCGATAGATCTTTGTAGTCGTTAAGTCACGTTGGCACCCTATTACCAACTCAATTGAGCTTTTAAGTTAACAAAAAATTAGGCTATTCAACACTATTCTTTCTACTTGTATCTTTTAGCAAATTAACTTGTAACACAAAACGTAAGAACTTTTTTATACTCCTTTCGAAAGCGGAAAGTAAATAAAACGATTTACCCGTTTCACAATTTATCTGAATGTGGAATAGATTATAGATTTATATATCACTTCACTAAATATTTTCACTTCGAGCGTAAAAAGTTTTTTTTGCCGAACGACCAGTGCCAAATTAAGTGCAATTTACGTCGACCGATTTCCGATCGGCACGAAATGCCAATTAATAAATAAATCTCTCGAACCTGCCATGAATTTTAAACGTTCCATAAGAGCCAATGCGGCTGGCAAGAATATTTTTAATTTTATAACATTTTGTTTTGCCTCTTTCTGGGACAGTTTTGCTCTTAATAATAGCCACATTTAACTACGCAACATTAAATTAACAGAATATTAAACAAAAATAATGAATGTCCTTCTTTTTTTTAAGAAGTTAGATAAATCATATTATTACAATGTCTGGTAAAAAGTTATCTTGCTAAAAATTCTGAAGGTTTCTTTACTTATATCACTAGTCACACATAAGAAAAACTTTACTGCACTATGGTGTGGTAGGAACATGATCACAACACTGAATTTAACATTACCTGTAAACTTGTATGCTTTCTTTTACAGTAGCTTCCCCATACACAACATTAATACTTCGAGCCGTTTCTGCAGCACTGGGGCCACAGTGGAACTCCTGTACATGAATAACACAATATTTTGAGTTTTTGACTTTGTGAACAGGAGAATTCAAATAAAAAACAAATGGTTAGAAAACAAATGAATCACTAAATTTGAAACGTAAGTTTGCACCAGCCTGAATTTGAAATGCATTAGAATTTCGCAATTCCCAATCAAACGCCAGATTATTTGTCATCAAAGCCAGTGGTATGGCCAGTTCGACAAAACCTATCTATACGATCGCCGCCACAGAGACATGCCACTAGTAAAACAATTTCGAATGTAACGAATTTGTATTTAAATCATATGCACATAAACTATATATTTATGAATATTGTGTATAACCACAAACGCTTTTCATGACTTGAATATTTTTACGTTAGTTATAGATTTATTTGTTAAAGATATTTGTCTTTGATATCGTTTTGGTGTTATAATTACGGCTTTAGCCTTCTTACTCGTTTTAAAATACGTACAAAATACATAAAAAATGTTCTTGTTTATTTTGTGATAAATTTCCAATAGCCTTTTTATTATTATTGTAACTAGTTAAAAACACATATTTCATAGAACTATGATACTTTCTATTGACTAATTGGAATGTTCATTTGTGAAATTACTAAGAAGTTATAATAGCTAACAAATTATAAAAAAAAAGTATTATTTTTTACAAAATTTGCTGTTTTTATGTGATATAATACAATTTGATGTAACAATTGTTCTATTAAGTTACGATTAACGAACAAAATCTAAATGATTGTTAAGGATATATAAGCTGTATTTATTAAACTGCGAAGTAAGAGATACTTGAACGCAAATCTTCAACGTGTCGAGATAACGCACGTACCTGGATGCACAGATTCGAGCTAAACTTATCGCAACTCATGCCATTCGTAGTTCCTATCTAAGGCGCCTGAAGATATATTAGGTTTATTTGAGTGTTGGGTTCGAGATGTAACTTTTAAGTGGAAAGTATGTTATAGAAATTGTACTTTGTAAAGAACATATTTTTTGTACTCGCTGCTCCGGAAAAAAGTTTCTCATTCCCGTCGTTCCTGGACTAAAATGAACATGATTCAAATATATAAACCGAATCAGACATTCAGTGGGTAGTGGTAGAATAAGACGTATTTAGTATTGCTCTATAATTTTTAATGTTTTAAAATAGATACAGTAGTTTTTTATGCATAATCTTTAAATGTGAAGTGAACCATCTAACCAGTGACCATTTCCAAATACAGTTTCCAACTTTTATTTACATTTTATTGTATTAAATTTCATAAGCTATGGAGGCACTCCAAGAATCTCTTAAGGACCTGTCTGTAAATTTCACCACACAAATGGAGGAGTTTCAGCGTGAGTTACAGAGATGTTCTCCAGCAACACCGACAACATCTTCTTTGGCGGCAGAATTTAAAACCTTTAAAAAGTTCATGCTCTCTGCACTTACAACGGTCCACACTCAGATTGATCTTCTGACTAGGGAGCTTGATCGCACCGAAATGAGACGGCGAAGAAAAATGATCCTATTGCATGGAATTCCAGAAGAACCTCGTGAAAACACACCTGCCACAGTCAGCGCAGTTCTGACCTCCAAGTTACAACTTTCCGATTTTAGCGAAAATACCATCAGCCGCTGTCACCGGCTTGGACGGAAATCGGACAAAGCGCCCAGGCCAATAGTGGTAAAATTTAATAACACCTCGGTCCGCGACAAGGTATGGTACTCCAAAACCAAGCTTAAAGGCACTGGAATCACTCAGTCTGAGTTTCTTACTCGTAGCCGCCATAACGTTTTTATGGAGGCGAGGCGACGACACGGCATTAACAAGTGCTGGACCCGCGATGGTGTCATCCAGGTGCTGGCTCCTGACGGGTCGCGGCACCAAATCGAAACCTTGCCTGAACTGGACGCCGTTAAAGGTGTGCCAGCTGCAGCAGCACATCCTGCCGCTAAGTCTTGTGAGGATAAAAGTGCTCCGCGCAGTAAGAGGGCAGTTAAAAAATAACTTTGTACTAGTTAATGTTGTAATAAATATGTGTTCACTTTCTGTAATTTAGTTACCATATTTTCTTCCTATTTTATTATTCATGTGTATTTTTATATAAATATTCCCTTTTTCTTGTTTTTATAATTAAAACATAATTTGCAAAATTCGTGTTATGGACGGTAGTCTGTTGTTATTTACGTTGTTACAACATGACATTAGTCACAGACAACGCTCGCGTATTGGTTGTAAATTTTTGGTGTTGCAATTATGTTTTTTTTTTTTTTTTTTCGTTTTTTCTTTCAAATATGTATCGTAGTTTTAACTTCAGATATTATTTGTCTCTTTTTTCTATAACTTATAACGTGTGTGTGGGCGAAGTGTTATATATTTTAAATATAACACTTCTTTTTGTTTTGTTTTACTGGTAGATGGTTACTCTAAGTATGTTTATTTATTGTTTTAATATTTTATTATTGATAATTTTTTTTTTTTTTTTTTGTGTTTGTGCTTAGTTTTAAATTTTGATTTGGATTTAGCGTTTTGGTTGTTATTTTTTTTGTTTAATTGATTTTTTTTTACTTTAAGTGTCTATTATTTATGTTGTCATTTGATAATAGTAACAACAGCAATGGTTCATTTCTCGATACGTCTTCTGAAGATTTGAACAGTAATGATAGTTCAGAAAGCACTTCTCCGGTAAATCATACTTTAAATACTATTCTTTTGAAGGAAAATAAAAATTTTAATATTATTCACATAAACTCTCAAAGTATCATATCAAGCTCATTATCCCGATTTACTGACAAGTTTCGATAGCAAGCATATACACGCATTACTTATTTCGGAATCATGGCTCAAGCCATGCATTCCCTCTACATCCTACTCACTTCCAGGTTTTCAATTAATTAGAAACGACCGTCCGGATAGAGGTGGAGGCGGTGTTGCCATCTATCTCCGTGCGCATATACCTTATACTATCGTTCAGACCTCTTCGTCCCATACTGGAAGTGAAGCCGAATATTTATTTATCGAAGTCACCCTATCTTATACAAAACTTCTTCTTGGAGTCTTTTACAGCCCTTCGCTAACCATAGACTATTTTTCTGATTTGGAAATTCTTTTAGAAAATTTTACTCCTTCTTATCGTCATACAATAATTATGGGTGATTTCAATACTTGTCTTTTAAAAAATAATAGTAGGGCTTCTAAACTGAAATCTGTTATTGAAGCAGCAAATTTAAAACTTCTTTCTACTTCTGCTACACATCATTTTCCTAATTGTGCTCCTTCCCTTCTTGATTTAATGTTTGTCTCTTCTCTAGACCACGTTGCAATACATGGTCAATTATCTGCCGATGCTTTCTCTTATCATGATCTTCTATATCTGTCTTACAAAGTCAAACCTCCTAAAGCTAAGTCGAGAACATTACTTCAGCGCAACTTTAGTGGCATAGACTCTGAGCGGCTTTTAAAAGACGCCGAACAAATTCAGTGGTCTTGCAGTCCTGAACATGCCCACCGTGGATGAACAGGTGGCTCTATTCAACTCTAAGTTGATTCAGCTGTTTGACCTTCATGCTCCTGCTCGTCCAGTGCGCGTTCGACATCTTCCAGCGCCTTGGTTAGATGATAGAATTAAGAACATTATTAAAAAGAAAAATCGTTTAAAAGCGAAATACAAGGCGGACCCTAATGATACCAATAAAGAGAAATACAGGTTACTACGAAATCATTGCAACAAGGTGTGTAGAAATGCACAACGACGCCATATTCATGAATCAGTTCAAAATCCTGACCCCTCGAGGGTCTGGAAATTTCTTAAGTCACTAGGAGTTGGAAAATCTCATATTAATTTACCGCCAAATATTGATTTAAATCTGTTAAATCAGCATTTCTCCTCCTCGTTGTGCATTGATGATCAAGACAAACAAACAACGTTAAACTTTCTTTCAGCTAAATCAACTCCAGACACATCCTGCTTTAATTTTAGTCAATTGTACAGCCGTGATGTTAAGAGAGCAATTTTATCCATCCATTCGAATGCCGTCGGTGGTGATTGCATTAGTCGTAAAATGATCATTCCCATTTTAGATATCATTTCCCCCGTAATTACTTCTATCCTTAACAAATCTATTAATACTGCATCTTTTCCGTCCCTTTGGAAAAAGGCCAACGTAATTCCTTTACCCAAAAAAAGGTTCTAGAAACATTGATATCTAACCAACTGAGTTCATATCTCTTAAAACATGACCTTTTCAATCCTTCACAATCCGGTTTTCGCCCTGGCTATAGCACCACTACTGCACTTTTGAGAATTACTGATGATATTCGTTATGGAATGGAAAATCAAAAATTAACAGTGCTCACGTTACTCGACTTTACTAATGCTTTCAATACAGTTGACCTTGATATCATGTTGGCAATTTTACGCTCTCTTAACATATCTCCGGTTGTCATTGATTGGTTTCATAGTTACTTGTTTGAGCGCCAACAGCGCATTCAGGTGCAGGATAATTTCTCTACCTGGATGACAACTGCTGCTGGTGTACCACAAGGTGGCGTGTTGTCTCCAATCCTGTTTGCAATTTTCATAAACTCTATTACTCAAGACTTATTTTCTTCCTACCACTTGTATGCTGATGATCTCCAGATTTATACCCAAGTTTCTCTTAGCGACGTCTGTCTGGGTATCCAGACAATTAACTCCGATCTAGCTTGTATTTCAAATTGGTGTAAAAGCTATGGCTTGAATATTAATCCAGCCAAAACACAAGCCATAATCATTGGTAGCTCTAAATTACTTTATAAAATCAACTGGTCGAGCTTACCGCCTATCAATCTCAATGGTAATCTGGTTCCATATAGCGACAAGGTCAAGAACCTGGGTTTATTCATTGACTCTCGTTTGTCATGGACACCTCAGGTTAACGAGGTGAGCAGGAAGATGTATGCTAGCATAAGTTCCTTGCGAAGACTTCGCAACTTTCTCCCTACAGCCACTAAAGTTGAGCTTGCGAATTCTCTTCTTCTACAATTCTCGACTATGCTGATGTTTGATATCTCGACTTAACAGAAGTGCAGCTAGATAAGCTTGAGCGTATCCAAAATGTATGTATACGGTTCATATTTGGGCTTCGCAAATATGATCACATTTCTGAATTTCGTAGAAAACTCAAGTGGTTGCCTATCCGCTTTCGCAGGAATACTCACATTCTTTGTACTCTATACAAAATACTTTACAATCCTCTCTTACCGCATTACCTAAAAATCAATTTGAATTTATGTCCGACTCCCATAGCCTTACCCTTCGCTCATCAATCAATCTCTCTCTACGTGTTCCCGTGCACTCCTCCTCTTTCTTTCATAACTCCTTTAACACTACGGCGATTCGTTTGTGGAACAACCTACCTGTCCACATTCGAACTTGCAAATCATTATTTTCCTTCAAATAAGCGTTAACAGAATACTATCTTAAAATCTAACCTGTATCTTCCTCTTGCTATTGCCTATTCTCAAATGTTTTTTATTAATATAATGCACCACTGTCTTCTCTTTTTTCCTTTACCATTTATCTCTTATTTTCCAGTGGGTTGTCTGGAAGAGATTGCTTTAAAGCAATAAGGCCGCCCATTGTACATTGTCATTTTATAAATTTGTATGTTTATTACTTAACTTTGTGTGCAATAAAGAGTATTTATCTTATCTTATCTTATCCGATCTACATATACAACTATATATTATATACACACGTAAATATATAACAGGGGTTTAAATACATGCTACAACAAACAAATATAATAAAACAAAAAAATTGCCCTAAGCAAATGCCAATATAATAAAATCAATTAGTTGTGGTGGTGTTCATGTGAAACCGACATGTCGTAGTCTTTTTGTCGTTACTTAAAAGTAATTGCTGCTCAATATAATTATGTAATTATAATAGTTGAAATATTCAAGTTATAACGAATATATCACTAGTAGTCTACCTCTAATAAATCAAATAAAAAAGTTAATAATTATCTCATGTTTCATTTAGTATGGTTTGAAAATATATTGTGCAAATAAGCAAACTCTCTACCCTTAACGATATTTTTCTAACCTCAAAGGCAAAACTGTAAAGATCTATTCCAACGATTTACAAAACTTTTAATTGAATAACTTCATCGTACAAAGTGGCGATTGGACTTTGTTGGTGTAATATTGGATAGTGTGATATACAAAGTTGAATACATACAAAAACTAAGTAGTATTCCCTTACAAAATCCATATAACTTTAAAAGATTATCTAAAGCAAAAAGCGCTCTTTGTGTTTGACGATTAAATTTGCACCAACTAACATTAATAATCTGTTTTCTTTGATGGGACATTTTAGCACAAAGTTAATGATTTCATTAAAGAAATACCTGTAAGCTCCAAAGTAATTATGTTTACAAAAGCTTTCATAAAAAAATCTTAATAAAAACTAATATAAGTAAGTTTATGTAAATTAGGTAAAAATATCATTATTAGTTGTGTTCATACTTTTTGTATAATTTAATGATGTCAAAGGGCAAAACGATTTTTGATTATTAAGAAATCATTTAGATTTATACGATTAAAGCACTGTTTGTAGCTCGCAAAGGTTGTCGTAGTCTTTGATTGCGGCTTTAAAGTAGAATTCTTAATGAAGGATACAGCTGAAGTATCTATACCAAAGACTACACTCAAGGCATATTCAATGTGTTATTAAAATCTTTAGAAATTCTTTTCATGTTTGTTTTGTAATTTAAGATTAAATTTTTCGCGACCTCTAAAATTCTGGCTATAATTTCAAGTTAGGAAATTTTCACGTGAAACACTTTTGCTAGTAAATTAAATAAATTACAAAGCATAAGAAAACAATGTCCTCTTACTGTCTTATGTATATTATATACTGTAACATATTTATGTTTTTTAGATAAACGTAGAGTCGGTTCGATGTTAGTGCTGTTAGTTTTGCACATTTTCCTGTGTATTCAATATAACAACGCTTTCAGGACGATTCTATGAGAACTAAGGCCATGTAGCACATCTCTGTGAAACAGTTTTGAAGTATCTTGATAATAATTGCTAATAACCCATTGAAAAACAAATCTTGCTTTGAGGATGTGGAAGTAGAGAAAATAGTTTTTTTTTTATTAATATTAACAGTTTGCACCTTTTAATATTTAGTTCTACTTCTTTATTGATAATATGTACTAAAAGGTGTAACAGGTGGAATGAATGTTCATGTATTTTTTAAGTCTATTGAAAAAGAACACTTAACAGTATACTTTAACTGGAACTGATCTGATGTAAGTTTATTCTTATTATTATCAATTAAATCTCGTTTATCTCATTATCAACCAAGAGATGCCCATTGCTAAGTAACATCTCACCAATCAGTCCTATATTATGAGCATTCAACGGCTTACCGCAACCCTCTCCAGATAGCAGGTTCACCTCGAAGGTGTGCCAACGCTGCGTTTGCCAGAACGTGACTAAAATTCTCTTTTGATATTATATTGTGATATTTATTATTTTCCGTTTATCCCGATACAAGTGAGAATTATATAGTTTACATAATTTTTAAAATTTTTGGTAGATGAATATGGTTTATATCATTTCATCAGTTCGGATGGATTTTTAACTGCCGGTGTATAATTGAATCAACTTTGAGTGCTACATTTTTGTAAAAAATATTCCGTCATGAAAAAATAAAAAACAATTATGTTTTTATGTACTTCATATAATTTGTTTGATGTTCAAAAGAAATTACTTACAAACGAGAGACTGGAACGAGCGGTCTGTCTTACCCGCACAAAAAATTTAATATTTCATGCGGGGCGCAAAAACCTTTTTTCGAGGCGGCCACGGGGCAACAGCAGTAGGACATTCTTGTCTTAGCCATTACGCCATTCTTTAAAGCGAAAGCTTCATTTGCTTTTCTGGTGGTAGGCCTCTGTTGCTGGAGTCTGTCTGGCAAGGTTCCATTAATTGTTGATTCCAAATAGTCGTGTGCATATTTTTTATTCCATTTTCAAGGGTGCTATAGCTATTGAAAATACTGGATCTGACTTAATGTATTGTGTTAAATGGCGCTGAACACAATGTGGTGAAGGGAATATCATCTTATCTTGGGTGAATAAAAAAACTAGTATATGTTTTGTCTATAGAAGTCTTGAAGCACTTTTCATATTACTCAACTATCGCAGGAAACGGCGTTTTTTTCGTTTAGCTTACACCGACGTATATACTTGAGCTTATTACTAAAATTAAAAATTTGGACGTAGTAATTATCAGATTATTTCGAGATCCCCTATTACAGAGTAAAATTAATTAATGTACTTAAAGCTGGCTCTAATCTTATTAAGAAAAGTAATTTACATCATGATATTTATTTTTACAAAAAAAAAAAACAGGAGCTTTGAGAAAGATCTGTTTTTATTTATGCATTTACTAACATGTCCTGTTATAACTTAGAACTGATCCCCGGTATTTCAGTTAGGATTTATTGGGATAAGGATATTTGTTTAAAGAACATTCCTGCCACAAACAATTCCGGAATGCTTTTTTCATGACTCCGGTGTACCGCATTTACATTTACCATGAAAATCAAAACGTATAAAAAATTTATGCAGTTTCTCTTTTTTAATTTTTTTCTTACTCTGACTTCTTTATTACTATATAAAGCAGTGTTCTTACATAAAAATCCTTGTTTCTATTAATAGTACGGAGGACGTTAAAATAAGAAATTCTATGTTTAGTTTATACGAACTACTCTCATTATTTTAAAGAGACTTATCTGGTTTTGTAACGCGCCTAAAGAAGTAATGTGAATAAAGACCGTGGTACGGTGGCTAACTGTTTGCTTTATAACACTGACGCTTCTGGTACCATTCCTGGGCTACATGTTGTGGAGTTTGGATGGAGGTGGGATTTATTTGAATGCGCTTTGATGAGATAATGGAGATTTGATTTAATTTTTGTATATATCGCCCAGTACCAAGATGTATGGCACCAAAAATGTTTTTAAACATATGAAAAGATTTTATAAACGATTATCATCATCATTACCAGCCTTATAACCCAAGTTCTAGATATGAACCTACTCTAAGGATTTCTACATCGAACAGTCCTTGGCTGCCCGCATTCAGAGTTATTATGTTACTCAACACAGCCTCTGTAACTTTTGTTTGAACTCTTGTCCTACACATTCACTTAAAATTATTTACAGTACAGAAAAAGTCATGGTAAAAAGAACTCTCTTTATTTACGTTTTACACGTCTTAGTTACAATTAACATAATTACGATAATTTGAAGCGAAACACGCCTTAATTAAGGAAAACTGATTTAAAATCTTTTATGTACACGAGTAAAAAATTCACTACAGTCCACTTTTCCAATTAATCTATTTCATTACCTTCAATTTATACTTTAGTATGTAGTCAATCACACTTGTCTAGTCGAGTATTACCCGAAGTAAATATACAACATTCTTTTACTTTCTATCTTTATCCGAATATAATTATTAGTATGTTATATTCAACGCCAATTTTATTGTGAAATTGAAAAAACATGTTTTCGTTATGAAGATCATCGTATTGACCTGCAAACAAATAACATCCGAAAATGTATTAATCATTTCCATTATTAACAAAACATTTTTTTTTATTTACATGTCATTATTAATTTTTTTTTCATATTAATCTTACCATAGCCTGTTCAATATGAAGACGAATGTGGATAATACTTCGGTTGTTATGTCTAAATTTTGTCGAAACCCTGAAAAATACATTAACATGTTTATAAACATGTCATGACAATTTGTTTGATCGTTTGAGTACTCCAAATCATCATCACTATCATCATTTTAGCCTACCGCCGAAGAATGAATAGACCCAAGTCTTTAAGTCCCATGAAGAAATAAATAAGTTCGATAAGACTAAAAGTGACCATATCTTTCTTGAAAAGATGAGTTAAGTTTCTTATAGCTTAAAATTAATAATAAGTATCTTAAAATTAATAGTATTAATAAATACTTATTTAAATTAATGAAATAATATAATAGTAATAAAAATTATTAAAACTGATAGCGCCTTTACAGAAACAATGAGTTTTGTTTTAATTTTATTCTTTAAAAAGGATTATATTACATATGGTAGTACTATATACAACAACAAAACCTTTTGAAGTAGAATCTCGGCTTCCCATAACGGGCGCAATATGGGGTCTTTCCTCATCCAGTAATAGAACTCCACTTGCCGACCACACTGTTAGTATGCGCGCCACACACGTTACATTCAAGCGTCCCTAATAAAATCAAATTAAATTACAACATACGTATAACTGATCAATGAGTGATAGATACACATAAAATCTTAATTTTTTACCTTTTGAAAGTGCGAAGGCGTCACTCGTATCACTAGTTGACTAAAGGAAGGCGTTTTATTAAATTTATCTTCCTCCCCGCTACTATTTAATTTATTTATTATCTCATCGTATCTAGGCACATGGGATATAACATTTTCGCTTTTATTTTTATGATTACTTTCGGCATTGGAAATGCCTTGTATGTCCCCAATGTTTCCTGGAATGTCAATTACATTGTCGGTCACCGCCTCTTCGAATCCTGAGATAGCGTCCCATGGACTAAATATAATTCTGTTTGCGTCCTCTAACGACGTATCGCTCGCTATAGATTTACTTTGATCATATGAGTCGATAACTGGAATATCCAGCCCTTTCACCTTTTAACAGAAAAGAATATATAAACAAGTTGTATAAAATACACGTTAAGAAATAAATTTTGATTATTCACATTAGCTGCAGCAATCCACACTTTCCAATATATAGTCTCAATAGCGGTAACATCTATAGGCGACATATAATTCACTATAATTTACGAATGTCTTTATATACTATATCTATAGTTGTTGTTTATATAAACAACAGAATGTCAGATCAGAAATGTATTCTTTACCTCATATCCATTGACAAGCCACGTGATATTCGCTGGAGGATCCGCAGCCGGTGAAGTGCAATTAGCACGCAGCATATCCCCCGCGGAATACCAGCTCTTTTGAGCCCGTACCTTCGGTTGTGATGTAGGCAAATCTAAGAATAATATTTTTTTCAATTGGTACTACAAAGTTAATATTGATAAAGTATAGAGATATAATAGAAATACCTTTCATAAGTTTCTCAAATTGTTTAAATATCTGAACATGTAAAGAAAAAGAATAATAATATTTTATACCCGGATACTAACAAACAAGTTAAGAATTGTTAGTTACGACAACTATATATATTATTGTTAAAGGGATTTTAAATTGGAGTATTGATTATTATTTTTTATATTGAATCTAAGTATAATTGAAAAATCTACTAAACAATGATAAATCCCGTACGTATGATAATAAATGCTACGATAAAAATACAACAGCATAACAATGAAATTAACAAGCCGAACAATATTACACAAACGAAATAATTGTCAAAGAGCAAACAACGATTTATCAACCCTTGTACGAAATAATAACTCAATTACTATAATGCCGATATAAATTGTTTGGTCGTGGAAACACATTCGTAACTAAAATAATATAAATGTTATAACATTAATCTAACATTCCATGTGATACGGCATATATACAAAAAACAAACAGAGTACATGGAGTTATAATTAACGTTTAATCAATGTACATAGATGTATATAAACTCAATGAAATTCTGCAAAACTGTAATATAATAAAAGAAATATTTCTTTTTACAGGTAAATCAACATGTTTTAAACAGAACAAAGAGAACGATTTATTTGATTTTTCTTGTGTCTAGATTGTTTTTCTCTGTGTTCGATAGTTTCACTGAAGAAGATATTTTTTTTTCACATTTATAATCGTATTAAAATCAATTTTAAGATGCTAAAGTTATTAATGTAATTCACTTAATTATTACACACAAACAATTTTTAAATACGCTTTAACTAAAACTAAACTAATCGTGAATTTTACGCCACTCGTTCCCGCTTTTGCTTTGGAGCGTTGTAACTCTACTCCGAGAAAACTTTCAAGTGTTTATATTTCTGTTTTAAGCTTAAGCATTCTCAGCGTTCTTTGCGGTATTGGAATATCCCATTAGTGTCTTTATACTATTGTAATTAAGAAATTAATTAAAAAATATTTATAACAAACAATAACGTGGACAAAAGAACAACATGATTAATTATAAAAATATGTTTCACAACAATACAAGAAATAACAAACTTTCTTATGTAACAAACCAAAAATGTCTCTAATAGCTAATTAAGAAGCAACGATTTCTCCGTTATTTTCTTTTAATTGTTTGATTTCCCTAAAAATAACATATAATTATATTATATACTAATCTTGTTAAAGAAAAGTAATTAAATGATTTTTTTGTAATAATTTTTATAGAATAACCAAATCTACCTTTTTTTTCTCTAAAATTGTCAACCTTTTTAAAAATCTTTTAATAGGAAAACGTAGTTTTGTTAATGCACTATAAGCAAAATAGAGTATTTTAAATTTAAAAAGGCTTCAGCAAGAAATGTATACTAATAGTATTTGAACTCGTATTATTAGCATTGTGCATTCCTCGTATACTATGGCAGTGCTCTTTGCACTCGTAAGGCGGCTCTGAAATACTACGGCTTTCTTAAACACATTACATTAAGGAAAAAATATATTATCAACGGCATTTTAAAGTATTTTACATGTCAAAACAAAAAGTATTTGAAGTTACTATTTCGCCAGAGGAAATTATTTCCCGATCACTAAAAGTTAATTAAGAATGTACAGAAATAGGTGTGCTATACGTATTACGACGATATACCAAATCTAAAACGGTATTTTAACAAGATAAACTCTAATTCAGCATCGCTAGTACTCTATGCCCATATTTATTACCAACCAATAGTTCTGATTTACGATTAGGGTTGAACAAAGGCTCGACGGGATTGTTCGTGTTATTTATACGTTTGCGCGGATATACAATCACTGGTAAGTTTGTACGAAACATTTAATTTACTGCAGAAACTATCTGAAGCATTAATACATATTTCCTCTTCACAATATCTAATCACAAACTTACTTATCAACGGTGAACATACTTATTTATTGATACTAAATCAACAAAAATCGAAAAGAAAGTTACGAAATCATATTCATATTTGATTTATAATCAATGTTACTGAGCTCTCTCGAAAACTTGTTTTACATATAACATGAATAAATACAACTAGTTTTATGATCAATATCAAACAGATATTTTAAAGGAAATTGATGAGTCCATAATAATTGCCTATCAGCAGTTATAATATGAACCGTTTTATTGAACTCCTCTAAATATATGACCGCACGTTTTGCATTTAGCTAAGACCTTCTGTTTCATTAAACGCACAGTTAATTTTCGTTTATTATTTAATGTTTATTATTAATTATCGTATTTCACTTAAAACTATCTTCTATAATAACTCCTTTTGATTAAAAGTAAAACTTAACGGGCCACGTAGTTATTGTTGTACAGCTAATGGGCGAGAAAGATTGCAACTGTTTGTCAAATGAATCAAAGCTTCGCTTCGATAGATGAAATGATGTTTAAATTTTCAATCGTTCAAGAAATCATTTACACAGGCCAACTTCTCTACGTTAGGTTGTAAAGATATATGAGTATGTGCTAAGATACTAAAAAATCTAGAAACTGTTTATACTAACTTATTATGCGCATTATTGCGCTTTTATACACTGTGTGAAAAAATGGGGCATCAGCGGACACCTCACACCGGTAGCGCCCGCTTAGACCCCTCGAAGCCTCGCGTAACACCACTTGCTGGGCACCCGATCGCGACACCTTAACATAAAAGAAGTAAATAAAATATACAAACAAGACAAATAAAAAAACAAGTTACAAAACTTGTATATGTATAGCGTAATTCTATTCAAATATCTTAATAGCACTATTTTTAGTATTCGGTTACAGATTTAACTGTTGAATAATAATTTGAATGTTAAATAAAAAAAATTAATTACAACAACGAAATATCTGAACAAATTTCTTTAATCAACCAGAGAATAATATAAAATTGAGATCACTTTCTTTGACCATAAATTCATAGCACTTAGTTGTGTGGTATTAGTTTTTAATGAAAAGTGCAATAAACATTAAAAAAAAACAATAAATTGGTCAAAACTTAAAATATTAACAATCAGAAAGAGCTGTAATAAAAAAACACATCTCAAGTTTTAATATATCTTACGTCTACATTAATGCCTGTTTGTGAGAAAACTCTTGTGTTTGGAAGTTCTTTTGGCACGAAGCGAAAAAATTCTTGAGCCCCGTGGTACCATTTTACTGTGTATAAAGCTTCTCCGGTATCCAAAGCCCAGCGACAACCTAACACCGCATTCGATCCAACCCCGACTGCCTCCGGGACTGTAATCTGTATATCCCGAAGACCAAGCACATCTGTAAATAAACTTCACTTTAATTCCGTTTGAACATAATATTTCCTGACCGTAATCAATACAAAAACATGTTTTAAAAATGTTCGTTGTAACTAGTCACAAAAAAATCAAGAATTGATGTCTGAAATTAACGAGCGAAACACAAAGAAAATGTCTCATGTATTTTATTACAGATAAAAGTAATTTAATATTCATTCTCTTAAAGTGTATAGAAGAATTTTGAAAACCAATTTTTCAATTCGACAATATTTTCTTAGATTTGTTTTAAACAGCATCAAAATGTCATAGATAATGTAATCCTTTATAGAAAACTGTTTAATCAACGTTTATATATTATTTTATTCGTTGAAAATAAATTTCATGTATCTGCAATTTGACAAAGCTAAATTTTCAAATTAACATCAATATTAATTAAGGGCTTTTAGCGAATTGAATACAAACGAAGCATCGTTAATTAGCCATCGCAACCATTTACTTTTTATAGATTCATCTATTACAAATGAACATTTAAGTTTTAATAGCCTAATACCAAAAAGGTATGATTACTTCTACTAGCATGTCGACCTGGACTATCTCCAGTCATTACTCTTTTATAATTTACACTACATCATCATCGTTTAGCTTATGCCTGTGTTGGCATCGAGTGTTTGTTTTGACAAGAGCTCACAGTAAAATAGTAAAATAAGCACCATCCTTTATAGTCTTGTTTCTTCAACACCTTGGTTGCTGGACATAATGATGCCAACATGTTTAATTTCATGTATAGACATCTTTATACCTTATGAGTAGAAGATTTTTAAATCATGTTTCATTCTCATAGAACACCTCATGGTATATACTCGAAATATAAGTCCACAGAGATCTGTGTTATAAATCAAATAAATAAATTGTTATTATCAACTCGTGCCAGTTCTTTGAGCCATGGACCTTCTTCGATGTTTCCTACAATGCCGTCCGGAGTTTTAACCAAGTCACTCTCACTCAGTGACCCACCCCTGGCCTTTCCGAAAATTCTTTACAGCGATTGATTCTGTGCCGCTTAAATCCCGTAGTTTCTCGTGCCCTTCACCAAGTCATCGGTCCATCTAGTGTAAGGACCGTCTAGCATAACGTCTACCGGTACGCGGCGGTCACTAGTGTTCAATTTAATATATAATTTTGCAATATATCAAATAATATAACATCCCAAGCCAGAGTATATACATTTCAAATTGAATATTAAGAAAATTCAAAAGTTAATTTTGTCTAGATTGCTACGCTACGTCAGTTATATTTTGGAACAGATCCATCCGTTTTGGGTTTTGCGAAATAAAATTCATCGCAGTCGGTAATCAGTCAAAGTACAGGTAGTCCGTGTACATAAATCAATTGAACGGTACGTGATCGTATTAAAGATCAACCTGGTACGTAAGCACAGAATCCGGTCTACAAAAGCTCATTACGATATAACCAAATTCAATTTACGATTTCAGCCTCATCATAATATTTCATATCAAGCGCGTATTGATTTCCGTATTAAGATTTCATCATCCTATTCAGATAAAAGATATTCTTAATTATAATTATATAAGCAGTAAAATATTACATTACAGGTTATTGATATTTAGTTATATTATGTAACTATATGTCTATTTTGTAAATTAATACATAATTATTACATTTCGAATTTGAAAGAAACTGTAAAATTTGAAATATGTACGAAGTTCTTACACACGAAGATTCGTAATACTTTTGTATACATCTTATGGGACACATTTATATGTGTATATAATAAACGCATGTTATGGCGTATTTGGGACCAATAATTTTGGCATTCGGTAGGTCGCGATACTGAGAGCAATTGGCTTTTTATAAAAAAAAATTCGAGACTCCGAAGCACTCAGGAAATTCCAATAGCCAGCCTTATTTATTTAAGAATTTGGAATTGCAAACTCGTATGAATTCGGGAAGCTTTCAATAATTTCACTCATCTTTATAATTTTTCATGATGTAAATATACTGCGCCGAATTTATTTTAAGATGAAAATTTAAATCTGTACGTTTTTATCACATAAGACTAGGAGACAAACGTTTTTCTATTAATACGTCTTATTTCATGCAATAACAACGTATCACTCGTAAGGATATTTACACAGATTCGACATCACAATGCGTTCTTCTCATAAACTTTAAGTCTTAAACTTTTCCACTAATCACAACGTTTTTTATCTTATTAATAATATTATTTGTAAAACATTGATTACCAGTACTACAATGTTATACCCAGAGGGCCTCCAGCAAGAGAACTACCGTAAAGATAATTAAATAAATTGTCACAATAGAAAACCGTCGTGTATTTGTTGCCACGAGTTGTTATGTTTAAAAGAAGAGAATGTTTTATAAAGATGAATTATGTCGCTAACGACTGTAAATGGAACATTAGTAAGCGTGCTAATTACTCTGAAAAACTTATGAAAGAAAGTAAAACATTGTTGGAAAAGCAAACTGTATTCACAAAAAAATAGAATTACGTCACTTTTATACTACTACTTGCTATAAGACCAGTACTCTCGTTTATTAGCTACAATAGCTGATGATGAAGACACGAAAATACAGAATAAGAATAAATGAAAAAAAACAAAAGTAAAAGTTTCCTCTCGGATAAAGGATAACTTTTATACAGCAATCTAAAAGGCTAAAGTTTTATCGGCCGGTGTAAGTTATGTATATATGCAGTAGCAAAAATTTAAAGATTGACGAGGGTAAATTTACCTTACGTTTAGCAAAACTAATGAATGAATAGAAAAGTAAATAAAATCTATACAAATTTTATTACCGCTTTATTATGACGTAAGAAATATAATTTTCTTCAATCATAGCAGTATAATATTAATAGTAAGTTTTTAGTTAGTTATGACTAATAATACTCTTTTATATTATTTTTGCAGCAAGCTATAAATTATAAATATATTTTTTATTTCTTTGTGTACTTCAATATAGTAATAAACTTTTATCTAAGATTCTAAGCACTAATTAGGAAATAATTAAAACAAAATAAATTATGTATAATTTAAAAATTCTACTTTCAATACGACTTGCGTTTATATATTGTAATAACATAATCTATGAACAGAAATAG
Organism: Byasa hedistus; assembly: GCA_029286795.1. Lineage (NCBI taxonomy): Eukaryota > Metazoa > Arthropoda > Insecta > Lepidoptera > Papilionidae > Byasa > Byasa hedistus. The sequence goes on from JAGSMW010000008.1 coordinate 6,744,987, forward strand.
TTAATTACGGAATTAGTTAAAACTCATACGGCGAAGTTATTTCTATAGAGAGCTTTAGAGCTAATTATAAATAAAAACTTATTCTACGTAAGGAAATTACTTTCGTAAAAATATTTATAACGTATGATCCTATTTCTAACAGGCTTTAATAAGGAGTTTTAATATACTACAAAACTTAAATTTTTCCCAATTTTTTGTGTACGCATAAATATTTACTTGATGATCTAATAAGAATAACAAAAAAAAATGTTATTGAAATTTAAAAAAAATCAACCGTTTTAGATTTTTTTTATACTACTATGCCACGAGACGAGCAAAACGTTCACCTGATAGTAAGTGATACGCGTGCCCATGACAACGTGGTGCTAGTTAAGATGGTATACTCTGCACCACATTGCGCTCGTCGCCTTGAGACATAAGGTGTTGTCTCGTTACCCCAGTAATTACACTAGCTACAGCGCCCTTCAAACCCGAACATAGTAATGTTTGCACACTACTATTTGGCGGTTAAAATAGGAGCTGCGGTGGTACCCATCCAGATGGTCTCCGGCAACAGAGACCTACCACCAGTAAATAATGATGGATAGTAAAAAAAAATTATATTACTCTTAATTAATTATGAAGAGCTTAGATTTAATTTGAGTTTCTGTATGTTATTGATCAGTTTTTAGGTTAAAGTTTATAATTATTTATCAAATATGTGAAGTTTATAAAAACACTTACTTCCACACAACCACAATATTAGGGCGATAAGTTGTGAAGCCATGCTGTGTGAATAACGGTCAGGCGGCGCCCACACGCTATGTCACAAGCGCCTTATAACGGCTGACACGCGCTCTCCTTAAATCCTCCTTCATTTTTCTTCCTCTCGAAATGTAAGATTAACTCCTGTAATAAAAAGCTGTACCTTTAACACTTGTTTAAAACACCTGCGATATTTACGTGATATATACATAAACGGTAAAACTCTTGCGATTTAAAATTCTATTTTGTGTACTCTTTAATGCCAATCAAATTTATATCCAACGTATTCATGACGTTTGTATACATGGTAATTTTCTAATTTGCGCGGCTTTAAATTAATGTTAACTTTACGTAATTTTAATGTATATTCAATTAATGGAATGGAATGAAGTATTTTTGAACTGTAAATCAAAATTATGAGATACTTATTCATTTCCTTGCACTAATACATATACACTCGGCGTCAAAAAATCGCACCTTTTGAAATTTTGACTTCAAGCGAATAATACTCTTAACGTATTTATTGTACCCTACCAAAATTAATATCATTTGAAAGCACAATTAATACACTTTAAAAACGCGTAACGTTCTTTTCTGTAAAAACAATAATCACGAAACGTTAGGGTCTTTAAAAAAAAAGTGCTGAAAAGCTCATTGGAGGACTCACTACTTGTGCCACCTTGGACACGAATAAAAGGGGGGGGTAAAAATTAATTATGGGTCATTAGCTATCCAGACATCACAGAAGTCACACCTGAACAGCTCCAGTAAGAAAAAAACCCTGAAAAATGGATACCACGGCAGAAGAAGCAGCTCAGTGGTAGCACTACTGCAATCAGGGCTAGGCCAAGTTGATATTGCTCGACAACTCAACATAAGCCGTTTCCGGGTGAAACGAGTATCCCAGCGGTTCCAGGAGACTGGAGGCTACATCAGGAAACATGGATCCGGAAGAAGACGTTGCACTTCCGACAGAGACGACCGCTATATTGTGTCGACGTCTTGCGTAACCGATTCTCCAACGCTGTTGAGCTGCAACAGCAGCTCCGAACAGCTCGGAGGACGTCGGTGTGCGTCTCCACAATAAGAAGAAGGCTGCGAGAGAAGAAAATCCAGGCCCGTAGGGCTGCTACTGGCCTCAAATTGACAGCAGAGCATAGGCGAGTCAGACTTCAGTTTGTCCGAAACCACGTGGATTGGACGTTCGACCAACGGAAGTCTGTCCTCTTCTCCGACGAGACTAGGGTATGCCTTTTCTGCAATGATAGGCGTAGAAGAGTGTACAGGAGGCAGGGGGAACGGTACTCACAGGCCTGCTTTGAAGAAACCGTCAGCTACAGAGGAGGATCCTGCATGTTCTGGAAAGGAATTTCAATCAGAGGAAAAACCGACCTTGTGTGCGCCTCCTGCACTGGAGGTGCACGTGGCCAGGGGTCCCTGACTGCTCATCGGTACATCACAGAAATACTGGAGGACTATGTGGTCCCGTATGCTGGTTTTGTCGGGCCTGAATTCACATTCATGCACGTCAACGCCCGCTCCCATACGGCAATCATTGTTCGGGACTACCTGAATCAGGTTGGGATCCCCGTGATGCAGTGGCATCCATGCTTCCTGATGTAGCCTCCAGTCTCCTGGAACCGCTGGGATACTCGTTTCACCCGGAAACGGCTTATGCTGAGATGTCGAGCAATATCAACTTGGCGTAGCCCTGATTGCAGTAGTGCTACCACTTGAGCTGCTTCTTCTGCCGTGGTATCCATTTTTCAGGGTTTTTTTCTTACTGGAGCTGTTCAGGTGTGACTTCTGTGATGTCTGGATAGCTGATGACCCATAATTAATTATTACCCCCCCTTTTATTTGTGTCCAAGGTGGCACAAGTAGTGAGTCCTCCAATGAGCTTTTCAGCACTTTTTTTTTAAAGACCCTAACGTTTCGTGATTATTGTTTTTACAGAAAAGAACGTTACGCGTTTTTAAAGTGTATTAATTGTGCTTTCAAATGATATTAATTTTGGTAGGGTACAATAAATACGTTAAGAGTATTATTCGCTTGAAGTCAAAATTTCAAAAGGTGCGATTTTTTTGACGCTGAGTGTATAATGTTTCGTAGTAAGTTTTATAAACAAATTATTATTACATGATAGTAGTTTAAAACAAAGCGTATCGTGTTAAGTTATTTCTGCTATACCCTTGCTTAATGAAGTGCAGGATTCGCCAGTTGTGAGCATTCCAGTCGTCCCACACAAAGGAATCCACATTATTTAAGCTCCCAGTAAATTCTACTTGCATTTCACAACGATTAATATTCGACGTATTGGCTTTATTCGAACAAAGAGAGCGACAATACTTATAACGGAGACGGAGGACAAGAGGATCTTTTCATTAAAGTATATCGAAGACATTGGTGATTTATCGCCTCGCGAGACACTCCATTCAGAGCGTGCGTTTTGTTGTCTAGAGATCGATTGGCTCCGAATAAAATACATTCAGCAATTGAATAGGGCGACCCAACGCAATGTTTCAGTAAAAACGACACTTTTTAGACACGCGCGAGGACTAATGGTTTCACGGGCTGCCCCGGGTTACAATAAATGGCACTGTCGAATACGCTTGTCATCCTAACATAGTTATTTGATAATTCGATAATCAGCGTTAAAAATTATGACAAGCATTAGTCATTATAACCATTGATAAGACAGGAACAAGACAGACTTCTTTTGTGGTTAATACAAAATGTACTCTTTCAACGCATAACTTAAAAATCAACCTAAATATAAATTGATCTCAAAGATTATTAATTTATTGTTTCATTAATGTTATTTACCATAACTTACCTAATGTGAGAGAAATACAGAGTTTACAGTAATAAAGTGTAAAAAAAATCTTTATGCAGACTCCAATTCAAATATCGATAAAAAAAAATTATTTAATTTACTGAATATTTTTATAAGCATTAATTTTTTTAATGTATCCGTCGATATTTCAAATTCACTTTTATAGTCCTCACAACGTTTAATACAATTAAACTTAGTAACGTTGTAGATAAATCTTACCATCTTGTAAATATATCCACACCAGATTTGTACTGGCGAAAAAAGTATGGATATAAAAAACATATTCTTTAAAAAAAGTATATGAATATACACAAATGCTGAAATCTTCTAGAAAAATATAGAATCAAAATACATTTTTTACATAGAGAACTAGATAAAAAACATTAATGCTTAAAAGGTGTTATAGTTAATTTATTCATACATGTGTCATTAATTCTTAGTTTGCAATGGTTATTTTATTTCGTCATTACTTTAACAAAAAAATAAGAAACGATATCTAACTATAAAACAACACTTCTGAAACAGTTGATTAAATACAATAGTAACAAATACTTACTAACAAAAGTTGAAAGACTAAAACCCTTAAGATACTTTTCTACTCATCTTAACACTTTCGCAGACTTCAACGAGCGAAGAGCGCAGTGTGTATCATCCTAATTAGTAAAACATTATTATGGGCGAGCACATAACTTATCATGGGGTTATTATTAGAGTGATACGAGTAACAAGGTTATCATTCTATAAACTATAATGTGTCAGGGCTCAGTAGTATACATATTATATACAAGCACCGAAGGTATACACTATGTATTAGTACCTTCGTCTCTTCAACTTGTATAGTTATCTCTACATTTTACAGCCAATTAGCAAGTTCCTAGCTACCCGATTATCAAATGCTTTAGTTACGACCTTTGTCACCTCTTACAATATGTCAAAGTTATAAGCCGATTAGATTATATTTGTTTACATGTACAAAAACATTGAAATTAAGTAATTAATGTTAAAAACATTAAAGTGAAAAAATCGATCAAAATATAGATATTATCCACTAAATATAAAATAATGCTAAATATTTTACTTACTTCGAAGTTTACTGAATTATTAAAAAAAGCAATTAGACCTGGTATGTCGATATACATGTACTAATTGTAGTACATAATTATACAACTTTATACTCTTGGTTTTTTTTTTTAGGGTAGGTAGATAAATTCCCAGACAACTTACATGATCGTATGTAAAGCCTCAGGACAGTCGCAATACCTGGATTAATACAGCTAAATTACAGACCGATGATAATAGAGTTTCAACTCTTTTTAATAATATAACTTTAATACCTACATAATTTGAAAGCTATCAATTTCAAAGTGATGTAGACTTTACGTTTATTTCTCATACTTCAAACAAATGTCGATTAGATACCACCATATGGTGGACCTAGCATCCCTCACGATTTTACAACACATTTTACAATGGTATTTTTTGTTTTTAACTGTTTATTCAATGTGGTAAATTAAAAATGAAGTTTCATTAGACCAATAAAATTACTTTAATTTTTCGACTCATCCACTCTGGTTCAAGAAATACAGGATTTTGTATTTTTGTAAAACAAATTCACTTCGGTGTAAGTATATATACGAGTATTTGTGCTGCTGGACTTCCCAAAAAGATTTTTTTTAATATAAGTATAATTGTATTACAAAGATATCCTACACGTCATGATAACCTATGTTCTTTAAGATAACATTGGAAGTGTACTGATTGGACAAATTGAGAAGCCCAGAACAAGTTCATATCTTTATTATATTTTAATAAAAACGATAACATATTATGTTCATACCACTCAAGTGATATAAAAATAAAGATTTAAAAAAATCGTGGATTTAATATAATGTCTTAATAAGTAATGATCAACTAATTTAAATCTAATTAAACTTGCGAACGCCGTAGCTAATTCCCTTCTCCACATCTACCGTGGAAGTATTCCATGATTAAGATAAATTATGAAATCCGAAAGCTTTGTTATACATTTCGATAACTGTCTCAACTTAATCTACACAGTATCACTAAACGTACTAAAAATTATTGATAATTGTTAAAGTTTAACTTTATTAACTTACTATTACTCTTGTAACATTTTCGATTTAAAAAGTAATAATATTAATATTGTAAAACTAAACATTAGTTGTCCTAATTAGTAGATCGAAAATTTATCTTATTAAAAACTGTTAAAAAAAAACTTTAAAGGTTACCTTATAGAAGGAAATCCATTTATTACCTAAATACTAAACAATTTTTCACTTCACAAAAAACTTTTTAATTTTAAAATGTACAGTTAACAATACTATTAACACATACGCGACGGTAGTGCCCCGGCTGAGGTAGAACGCGCGCTACAATGAGGCAGCGTAGACCGATCTACGGGTACAGATGAGCGAGCGGACTACGCGGGATCCGGTCGGGAACTGAGCTACGGTGCTGCATCAGTCACCGCGCAGCCCGGATGCAACCCTTCTCTCCGATATCCTTCCTAATTCTTTATACTGTCTTAAACTTAATTGCTTATGCATTTATAATGAGTTTTCACGGATAAACGGTATATCTTACAATGTTATCTTAAATGTTTATCTTAAAATGTTTTTTTGCTCACAAGTGATGTATAATCTTTCGAGAAATTATAAATTCTATATTTCTATTCTAATTTATATCTTCCTATATATATCCTGGTGAATATATCTTATTCTAATTATATATTCACCAGGTGGTAGGTCTCTGTTGCCGGAGACCGTCTGGGTGGGTACCACCGCAGCTCCTATTGCAACCGCCAAATAGTAGTGTGCAAACATTACTGTGTTCCGGTTTGTAGGGCGCTGTAGCTAGTGTAATTACTGGGGTAACGAGACTTAACACCTTATGTCTCAAGGCGACGAGCGCAATGTGGTGCAGTGTGTACCATCTTAACTAGCAGCACGTTGTCATGGGCAAGCGTATCACTTACCATCAGGTGAACGTCTTGCTCGTCTCGTCGCATACTGGTATAAAAAAAAAAAAAAAATCTAAAACGTTCTCACCGTTGTTTGACTTTAATTATGCTCGCTCTCAGGGAATTAGTTTGACTATTACAACGTATTACAATTACTTTATAATAACCTTATTATACTGTAATTTTATAAGTAGAAACTAACAGATAAAGAAGTAGATTAAATATCTAAATGTAAAGAGAGAACAAAAGAGTAACGAAATTCTGTTTTCACCTGAAGCCTGGGGCTAGTCGAATTTATTAGCATTCAAATGATTTATAACTAGCGAGTGGCAGCTGAATATTTTCTGATTCGTCTTAAATTAAATTCTTTCTTTCCTTTGACCGAATTTCATTAGGGGTAACGAAATGCTACGAAGATGAAAAAGACAATCTGGGCACAGTGCCTTCGCCACGTCACTTCACTACAGCGCGGGGCTGCTCTTGACGTTTTTATCAACTTGTTTGCATTGTTATATTATTTTACATAAAAAGCACTAATACTTTATAAAATTCTAGTATATCATTAAGATATTTTTTATTGTTTACTAAAAATATTATTTATTGACATAATATAACTTTTTTTAAAATTAACTCATCGCTAAGGTTTTCCCGGCGACTACAGCTAAATTATGAGATTTTTCAAAAAAGGTGTGACAAGATTTCAACGAGGTATGTATGGCGCTTGTGGTACTTGTAATTCTACAGTTAATCATAAATTACGATAACTGCTTACCTTTGTGTGGGTATTAATAACGAATATGAACAGGAAATGTAATCTCGAATACACACAATACGAAAAACTTTACGTAAGATGATAATATTATTACAGAACCTTTTACTAGAGTTTTTCCACAAAGAACTTCACTTATTGTGAATTCTTGTTTTCGTATTAGATAGATAGATACATAGATAATAAGTTTATTGAAAACCAAAACAGAACACACAAAACACATGGTACATATACTATATTTTGTGCAACTATTTTATATTGTATTATGTAACAAAACCCTTTGTGGTAGACAGGTTAAGATAATCCTACCGTCATTCGACTTTCGGGGTACTTTGTAGTCATCAGAAGGAAGTAAAAATTTCAGGCAAAGGCTTGACCTTTACTAACATACCATTTCGTTCACCAACGCCGGTGCTAAACGTGAGGTGTACAGCAAACATCCTCATTTTATAAAAGTCTTAGTTCATCGGCAGACAGAATTGGTCTGAAATTATAAACAAAGATATAATTAATACGTAATAAAAACTAAAGCTAATAATACAAGTGTTTCATGCATGATACATATATAAAAAATGAATATCCGAGTCGTTTGACCTCATAATAGACGAAACGGACAGAGTTTTCTTAACGTTTTATTAAAACGGAATCATTTGAGTAAGTCATTACTTCACCGTGAACATTTTTACGGAAAACAATGATAATTATTTGAAACTTAAATCAACTTATTTAATTGAGTAAACGTTAACAAAAAAAATAGATCTATTTAAGTGACTTGAAATGGTTACTACACCTTGCGCAGAGAGAAATTTACTTCATAATTAACATAAAAGATTTATTACGCTTCGCCAACTTTAATAACCGACGAAATTGAAGAGGTTGTCAATGCGACGAAAATTTCTCCATATTGGTCTGATATTAATAAATGTTTTAATGTTAGAAAGAGTTCTCACAGTAGATCCTTTAATAATTTGAGTCATAATTTCAACCTCATAGTTGGGAAATAAAGAAAGGTTGATTTTGCATCATGTAACAATTTCTATTAGGCGAAGGCTTAATTTTTTTTTATACGTCTTTTACTTTTTTAATACTTCTCTTAATTTTTCTTGGCAGTTTTTTGCTTAATGGAAACGGAAGAGACTTTATGAAAGTAGACAAAAAATTAATGACTTAAAATTCAAAAATGCGTTTTTAATGAGTAACAATTTCAATAAAGGACGTTAACAATAGCCTGTGTAAGCGCCTATTGTTACCCTTTTGTTTTTCACATCATTGTAAATATTTTGCCTCAATGGTCCCTAATGAGTGATTATACGCACACACATACTTGAGCACATAATAATCATAAATGAAATCTTTAACAAAAGTTGTCATTCTGTTCTTTTGATAATTCTATGAAGTATAATTTACATGAATTTAAAAAAAAACCATTCGTCTGAAGATTTTGTGGATTTTTGTATATTATTTCTTTTTTATAAATTACATCAAGTAAACCAATACATCTCTGAATAATAAACAACAATTTCATAAAAAGCTTGTCCATTATTTGACAAAGAAAATTGTGTTTTGTTACTTCGGTGCAATTTGTCAGATGGAAAATAAACTGATTTTGTTGCAAACTGAGATTGAGAAAATGTTCGAATACTGCGCCACCAAAGTTTTCAGTCTATTTTAAAGTGGAACGTCTTATTGAAATAAATGGAATAGAAAATAATAAAACGTTTACAAAATAAACGTAACACTCATTTTTTACATGAAAATTAAAGCAAAGAGCTAATATGCCGCAGAGATAAACATGTTAAACTTATAACACATTTCTATGATTTAGGAATAAACAGAAACAGTCCGTAAAAGCAAACTCTTTTAAAAATCGCTGTTTTAGATAATTTTTTATTGATATGGAAAAGTTTAAAATAAAGCAAACAATCGGCAATTAATCACGAATATAAACGTCATGTCACAAAGGAATTAACTCTGTTAGCTCGTAAACATGTTCCGACGTAGATTTATTGTATTAATTCCGCGATTCCAGCCCGTAATCGTTATATCTTTTAATAAATGTCCAGAACAACGTTTATTTGATAATCGTTAACCAATAATATTAACAACACGCATTCATAACAAAAATGGTGGCATTTGCTCAAAAAATTGTAAGGGCCCACAGGACCATCTCCTCGAACTCGCACCTACCACTGGCGGGGATTTTACCGTAGGACCTGAGAAAGGGGAGAAGCGATTCTGCTCTATGAGGTCAAGAAAGGGTGTACCAGCCAGATAGTGTGTGACCGGGAAGTCGATGAGGCGGCTGATTTCAAATTTTCGCTCCTCCCTGCCGAACGCAACAGACTGCAGGATCTCTGTCTGCACAAAGCAGAAGTAGAGATTTACACCGATGAAAACAAGATAAGTGGAAAAGCGGAGTGGCACTCTCCTTTCGTAGGAATGCCGCGGAAATAAAAAAAATAGATGAATCACTGAACTGATGAAAACTGAATCATTTTTACACTGTCTACCAGGCGCAATTAGGAGCTGCTACATCTATGTCCAAGGCCGACCTGAAACACTGGTTGTTTCCCTCCATTAAGTTGCATCTAAAGCCTGTAATAACATCAGTAGACTACTATCAGCGAGTAATGCCACAGTTACACTGGGTCAAGGCATATGCTGGCATGGAAGGGAACAAAAAGGCCGACCAGTTGGACAAAGAAGCGGCTCTCAAACTAAAAAAGCTAGACAATGCCAAATGTCCGATTTAATTAATAAAAAGGCAAAATTTATTGGGAACTTTTAATAAATAGACCGGCATAGTAAAGAAAATAACACAGTCACTATTACCAAAAAAATATTTTTTGACGTCATAAGAGTTTACTCGGTTTTGAAGACGGTCTTATAGAACACGAATGCTGTACAGGTGTTAACTGGGTACGACGCGTTTTTGAAATATTTACGTAGGTTTCGTTGTAAGAATGGCCTGGCGTACCCCAGGGACAAAGAAAAGAGAGGAACACGTCATAACGGAATGTGCTATTTACACCAAAACAAAGATATGAGTTATAAATGGAAATATAACAAGTAGTAATAACACTCACTTAATTACAATAAGATAACTAGGAATATATTCTACCAAAATAGTCCATAATGTAGTAAAAATAAAACGTAAATAATTGGGGTACTTATATTGTATTCAGTATATAATCTATACTAAACATAAGCAAGAAAAATAAATATAATAGTCATATTTAATAAAGTTGAACTATTTTAATGTGAACACTTATTCAAGGCCTCACGGGGACTCTAAAAAAATTTAGTTATAAACAAATTATATAGGATATCTTTAAATTACAGTACGCGAAGGTCCCTGTCTTAATTCCCGAGCCATTTAAGTATTAGAGTTTGAATGATACTAAAGCTTAACCCATTTAGAATTTACCTTCATATTAAGAATCTGTCACTATTACAAAATTTGCAACAAAATTGCAGATTTCCGGCTGTAATATATGATGAACAGAATATTGTGGCAGAGCGCGCTTCATCGCCTATGGATTCATTGTCACTGAACATCATATAAAATTGAGGTCATGTGGTTAGCCAATGTCGATAAAAAAACTTTTCATCGTCGTCTAGTATTAGTAAAATAAACATTCACCACGTTGATCATAAACAAAATTGAATGTAAATTTAGACATTACACCATGTAAGCCAAATGAAATATAATGTTGCGTCACTCGTTAAACAGTTACAAGTATAATTCCTTTTCGCTTAATTCTTGAAGACCGAAACAATCAGTAAAACAGAAAAGATAAAAGCATTGTCGCCTTGGAACGTTCACGTTTCTGCCAAGGGTTCCTCGTAAAACTTTATTAGGCGCATTAAGGTCGTGGTTGAATCCTGTTTATGTAATCGCCTCCGGAGACCTTTGAAAAAAAATTAAGTGAAAAAGAAAGCAAAATATCATTCTGTCCTAGACATCATCTATCTTTTTTGGAATAAAATACTCACTTATAAATGAACTTCCTTAATATTAAAAGAAATATTTATTCTCTCGTTAAATAAAATTAATTATGAATGATTAAGTAAAGATTGAAAATCTCGTCAGGAGACGTATCAACCTGTAGAGTTCGCGGGTTCGGATGTAATTTATATTTAATGAACAAGAGGGCTTTGTAATTTATGTGAGTATTAACATTAAAGTGGAAACTGTATACTTGTGTGATCCAATTTCATCTATCAGTGAGATTAGAAGTAACATGTGGAAATTTACGTTACTATGTAACGCCACATCTTCAAACGTAGGCCGCAGCTTTCGTGGTACAACACGTGTTCCGCGTGACACAACGACGTTAAGCCGTGCTCGTAACATGATTAACAACGGCTGTGGTAACACAAGCTTAATACTGATTCTCTCATTATTAGTTCGAATAATTATAACTCACTGCAGAACATAATTATCAACGCTGTTTAGGTCAGATTATAACAAATTGTAATGAGTATTTATTTTTTACAATCTATTACGATAATAAGCTAAAATTACAGTAACTTATTATAACTATACTAATCATTTTATAATAAAAAATGTATAATCTCCTCTTATAACGCTAAGGTGTAATTCACGTTCCGTAATTATGTAAATTTTTAAAAGGAAACCAAGCAGAAAACTGCTATTCCACAGGTACCTTTACCGTCCGAGCCAACCCATCCATCCATATGTTTACATTAGCTTTATAAAGCTACGCTTTACGTAAGAAAGTACAAGAGGGATATTACAAATAATTACATCATTACCATTCCACTGTATACTTTAATATTTTTTTGTATAGTAATAATTATCATTGTAGTCCATTTTATTGCCCATATAATAAATTTTTAAATCATTATTCGCTAAAGACGCATCTTCATGCCATGTTAATATGCAATATATAATTAGTTTTTTATTCTTTTCATACTCATATAATCAACGTAGTATTCAGTAACGTTAACACACTACTGCTTAACGGTAGAAATACGAACTGCCGTGGTATTAACAACGATGGCATACTTTAAAGAGCTCCTTTTAATAAGTTATTTGAAAAAAATAAATTGACACCACTTTACACTACACAGCAGGTACCGGTAAACACAGTTACGCTACTTTAAAACCCTGGAAAGTTGTTCTGTGAAAATGTGACTGTTAAAGTTTGATCAGTAAGAAAGTTTTAATTGCCTCTGAACGGCATTTCCACTGAGCTTTGGATGTCCATTTTCAAAGTACTTTATTTATGCAGTAAAAGTAAAAAAAATTCTACAATGAAAAACGTTAACGGTGTAAAATTAAATTCTTTTTTAAAGGCACTGTGTAAAATATATAGTAAAATCGTTTGCGGTTTTTTTTTTTTTTGTTAAAATTTACATAAAATCATTTATTTTATAAATCTGTGAGTTTTTGTTATGAATGCAAAGGATTTAATTTGGAAAACTTTATTTTGCATATGCACTTTGTTCCCACTTATAAACTGCGTTAGACAGAGTCAAATGACATCGACGAGAGCTATAATGCTCATACGGTGAGCTCATAAAATTTTATAGGCTGCTCGGAGCTACAGGATGTAACCCTGGGGGAACGACACATCGACCCCGTATTATGCTTGAGATACACTTATCTAACAGTGATTAATTTGTTTTATGTTCAGAGCATCCGTACACTAAATAATTTTTCGCTTTTTAGAAAAATTTAGATAAATAAAATTCCAAGGCCAGTATTACCTAAGATTATATAATAAACCTTGAATTGAAATCAAACTAATAAGCGAAAATAGCTTTTCTAAATGGAACTATGTGCTATATACCTACTAAGCACGAGATTCTAGTAAAGAAAACATTAGGAGAATACAGATAAATTCTAAGAACAACTGCTTTAGAGGACATGCAACATTCGCTAACCCGTACTTACCCTCTATGGTGGATAAATAGCCTTGATTATCTTTTTGTAAGGAAGGAAATACGGGAATATTAAAAGAGCTTTTATCGTTAAGTGATAAAAAAAAAATTGATCTTTTACTTGGCTCAATTTATTGCTACTATAATTTTTAAAAGTGTTCATAAACTCTATCAAGGAGCACAGAATATTAGTTGTTAAATATATATGATTATATTCAACAAACTTCACATCGCATCGCCACTAATCAAGTAAAAAACGAATATTTGCATTGAATTGTTACAAAATAAAATAGATACTAAATAAAGCTATGGCATACGATTAACAATTGCAAATGGAAAATACCATTTTCGACAATAAAATAGCTTTTGCTTGATCCTAAACTTGAGTCATCTAATTGCCTCAAAACTTGTTTTGGAACATAATTTTAGCTAATTGCAGTCGTGCACTCGGCATCGCGCCAGATATAAGTAAGGAAAATTCGCTTTAAATCAGAGATAGAAATATTTTACAATACACACGCCTTTTGCTTTAACATGCAAGCTTACGTAATACCTTATTAGTTATTGAGTTGACAGTTTTAGCTTTATCATATAATGCATCTTAATCATTTGCATTAATAATGAACATTAATGATTTAAAAAAACGTACATCTGAAATGAATTTCAAGTTTTATACGTCCATAAACGCTTTCAGTGTTCATGGTTTATTTAAATAGGTGTACTCTTAGTGATCTACGGAGAAATACAAGAAATAATATGGGATAATAACTGCCAAGCTCCGGGAGTTGAAAGACACTTTAAAAAAAGGAAAAAGGATCCATGATTTTTTTGACAGGTCAGAGCGCACTCTAATTTCTTGTTAATTATACCCAAGTTTTAATAACGCTGTCTACCCTGAAACTAATTTATAAAGTATTGATAATACAACAATTATTATTTAATTTCATCTATATATGAGCACATTAAAGGTATACATTGCAGAATAGCCAACATCATTATTCATATACGTAAATAAGTGTCCCGAAGTTTTTGATTTTATAATATAATGATATTGCGGACATTGCCTAATACTTAACCTTCGTAAACCACTTACTATATGAAATCATGTAATAAAAACCATTAACAATTTTAATTTTGTCCAACATTTTTCATAATATAAGTTGAAGTTACCTCGGCAGCCACAAAAAGAACTGGTTGCTAACAGCGGTTCGTTCCTTCTCCAAATATTACTTGAGAATATCCTTCCGAGGGGCGCTTGTTATATTGTCAGTTTTATTTGTACATCATTTATTTTTGTTTTATATATTTACCGCAATAAAATTAAACAATAGACTTTTAAAGAGTTTCTCGCGTTAAACTTATTAATCACCGTCTATATTTGTTTGTAATCTGTATATAACACACATATATATGTATGACTGTTTGTGTGTTGGCATCAGAAATGGTTACTGCTTCAAAAGATGTCGGGGTAGGCAATTATCAATTTACCTAAACTATCACTGGCAACAAAAACATATCGCCTATAAAATTACTTAACAAGTCTACTTTTACTACAATCATTACGTGTGATGAAGAAAAATTGAATTGGTTTAAAAATTTATATCATAATTAATTTTACCACACATCTACAAATTTATACTAAGAAAAGAAAATGTAGGAAATGAAAATTGTTCCAGTTCCAGTGCCAATGAAACTTGTTTTAAATTAATTGGTTGAATCTATTTTTGACATTGATTATTAGTTTAAGTAAAATTAATTTTGTAACGTTTGTTTAAAGTAGTATAATGAAAATTACGAGTAAAGTTATATTTACTTAGAACTACATCAAAAGGAATACAAAGATTTATAGCAACAGTAACGCAAATAAATGTTAACGTGAACTCTTAATTTATTCTCTTTTCTATGCTTTACATTTTTCCAAGTCAGATGCCTCACAGATATACCGTGGCTAGATCGTGGATACCGTCAGTTTCATGCACGGATCACGCTTTCACAGTGCACCGGCTAAAAGAACGACATTCGTTGTTGTATTTTGCATATTGTATTTTTATATGCAAATGTGTATTATGACAAAAATTTGTTTCCTGTACAAGTACAATAATGAAAATTGTTAAAGGTAAAAGTATTTTAATATACAACAAAAACAATCTACTCGAGACAAACGTCTTCAAATCTCTGTTTAGATTCATAAACATTATATAAATCTAAACAGAGATTGAGAATTATTTTTTTAAAAATTTTATATTCAGCACTTACTTGGTGTATTTTTTCCCTAGACTATATTATAAAAATGTATATTGAACTAGGACTTATTGCAAAATTCAATATTACACTGACCTAAACATTTATAGACATAAATCTATACTGGCTACATTTGCCAAGTTCAACTAGTTTTCAATATAAAAATAACATTCAGTTATAATATATAAAATAACATTGTTGTTAAAAATGTTAGAATTGAAGAATTATCAATCTAATAATGTTACATCCTGTTTGATTTCGACTTAATTTTTAGCCAATCATTACTTATGCTTGCTTCTCGCTTTATGAACGCCATATCGTAAAAAAATTTCGGCGCCGTGATTTTACGCCAATTTTTATAGCATTGTCTTCGTAAATGTTTTCCCAATTTTATTGAACAATAAAACTGGAGCAAATAGGTGTTATAACTGCATTATATCCACAGACATTCAGATATAGCCATAAAGCCAACAGATGGTATTAAAATAATATTATAACTAAATATTCATCGCTTTACCATCAAAGACTACCATCACATTTACCATCAGGTGGGATCGTAATCAAGCGTTAGCCTATACTTAATTAAAAAAAAATATTCATAACAAATTTAAGCGTGAATTAGATTCTTGTATAATTTGATCAAAGTAAAATTACTTTGCAGCCGTGATAATTTCAGTTTACAAACTAAGTAGTAAAATCAAAAACATAGAAATCGAGCGCCTGAATTTCGCTTCATAACTATCACCTCTTTCTTGTCTATTTAGTTACGTAAAATAAAAACCGGGGAGGTAAATTTCAAATGTATAACATAAATGATTTCTAATTCAAAATAAATATGTTATTTATGGAAAATTACTAAAAAAATGGAATTAACTACGTAATTTTTATTAATCGGCAAGAGAATATCTTTACGGTTATAAACTACCGTAATACATCGATTTATAACCGCAATATTAATTGCAAAGTGTGATAATAAATCATAAAATAAAACCTCGCTATCTTAGACTAGTTTATTAGTGCCGCTCTGTAAGAGTACTGAAGACTAGAAAAAAGAAAAACCTATAACTATTAACAATTTAGATAAATTGTATGTTGATGAACAATAACATAATGTACTTCCTTGTCAAGAAATACGTAACGACATACACAAGTCCAGAATTTTACAGTTGTATACTTTCCAATAAAGATGTATAGTACGTCCCTGCGAGTCCGAATTACACTGCGTGACAGTAAACGTGCCTTTGTCAACGGAATCAACTTGGCTTAATCCCAAGCTACGAAGGAAAGGTAACATATCTCTTTATTTACGAAATATTTACTGCGACATTGACAAATGTTTTATTCGAGAATTTATGCGTGCTGCTACTTCTTAGTTATATTTCATTTAATTTCCATAATGAGAGGCTGTCTTGTACACGATCCATGGCAGGAAGTTGTGATAAAAAAGCCGTTTATCAACAAAGAAATTAGAAACATGTATTAAATAAAAGTGTATAAAAAGGAAGTCAATAGTTTTTACTTAATACTTGAATGTAATTAATGAGTATATATACCAATGTATCCTCGGTGAATTTCATAAGGCAACTAACGCTGTTTACACAGTATCACTTCGTATTGCCGCCATGACACTTTAGAATTTACGTCTCACTATGTTTGTAAATTTATAAGCTACAGAGTTTTTTACACCGTAAACATTTTTACATACTACTTTGCGCTACGAGCGGAAGCTGGGCCTTACCTTTTTATGTATCCTCTTCATAGCGTCCGGCAAAGTCAAAGAAAATCTACCATCACTCTCCCATACATGCGCGACCAAACCAGCGAAGCTGATACCTGCCCTGATAGCCTAATAATAAATAGCTACCGCAGGTTGAGTGGTAATAAAAGGCCCTTTTTATGTAAATAAAAATATTTTTGATAAATTTATCTTTTTTTTTTAACTTTTTAACAAAATGTATTTTTTTATAAATAATGTACATTAATAAGACGAATGAGAAAATCTGTTCGGACCGGCAGATCCTCTTTAATTGGTGTCTAGATGACAAATTAACGACAGGATAGCAGTGACGTAATTGACGGGCCAATCTGAGAGGCGGTTTTGTTAATGGTTTCCAGGCCTAAGCCTCGTTTCTGGTTTTATTGTCTACCTATTACAAACATGGTTGAATTAAACTTGATACCAACATTAAACCTTTCTACGAAATTATATCAAGTTACATGTCATTTACAGTGTTAACAAAACAAATATATGTTAGATATTAATGTGTAACAGGAATAAGTATAGCATGAAATGAATTGAAATCAAATAAAACATTTCATGAACGAATAACATAATTAAATTAAAACATAAATATAATTACTGTTGTTTATTCATAATATGTTAATACTAACAATAAAAAATAGTTTATATTTATGAACATGGGTTTTCCATCAAATTTTAAATGTGTTGGAGAATCTTCCAGTACTTACGATACATAGACTTGGTCTTGAATTATAGGTAGTCGTTTAGCAAGGAAATGAAGGGACTGTGCTCAATGTTTTCCGTGATCAGTAATGAGTAGATTCGCAGAAAAATTAAGGACACTGTGACGGTCTGCCGATCCTAGAATAAACTACCTAGAACAGGCCACATGCCGTGATGCGACAACCTCGTAATTGTTGCAGAGAATAGTTGGAGCAGATGATATCGAATCGATCACATTGAATGTCTTTCTAATAAATAGACCGAACTTATGGTATGGGTAGTATCTTCCTGATTTTAATGTAAAAAAGCACTTGAAGAAGTCTTAGTGGGTATTTGTGCCGCCAAACAGTAGTGTGATGTCGATTGTTTTATAGCTAAGCATATGAAACTTTATATCTGCTGTCTCACGGTGATGAGCGCAACTTATTGCGAATCCTGACTCATCGTCAGTTCCCCGTCACTTTGCATGTTATTTACATATTTCAGTATACATGTTTCTGAACCCGATTTTATGAATAACGCCAAAGAAACTTTTAATCTTCTTGAGCGTCACTAAACCAAGGATTCGATACAGGCGTTTGCTTTTCTTGTGAAAACTACTTGGAGAGAGTTATTGCTTTAGGTATGGCGAAGTAAAGTGCGCAGTAAGTCTCTATTATCTTCGCCGTTAGAGTCGCGCGAATGAAGGCCGGACGTGAAGCGAATGTACAAAATAACTTAATTCTCACTGATCTTTTAATATATTTGTTGGAACGTATAGTTGTTTCGACTCTAATCTTGTTTAAAATCGAATGGGATTCTTGGTATCATTACATTTATTGAAGTGTGGTATAAGAAACTATTTCTTATTATGAAGAAATATGACCAACACAAAATTTTGTGATTATCTGTTAAAAAAAAAACCGATGATTGTTGTTGCTATTTTGCTTTTCTCTTCGAAAAATCATTACCCTAAACCAAGTGACGTGCCACCAGGTAGTTATTTTAATACACACTGTAATTAAAGATATGCTGCCCTTTTCTTGGAATTGTTTCCTCTTATTCGCCATTTACGACAGGTCGATACGTACGGTACGTAAAGTGGCGGTGGCAATACTCTAACCCGTCTACTACACAAGTACTTTTTTCACCTAAGAATATATTTATCTTTATACACATTGTGTACAGGTTGACTTAATAAAATTAAGATTGAGTCATGGTCTTATTGAAGATAAGTTTCCATATTTTATCTCAAATTTGCACCTCACTGATTTTAATAATTTATGTTCACCTTATTGCTTTAAATAAATAAGCTTTTCGACTTGTGTACAGCCATCAGTACGAACTCATATAAATCCTTACTAATAATATAAATGCAAACTTGAAAGTGTTTGTTTTTTGCGACATCAGTTTTACTTAAAATTTATTAAAAAAAATTAATGGTTAATAATTTATATATGCATATCAATTTTCAAACTACTATAAAGGAGTGAAAGTGATTAGCAAAGTATTGTTCGGAAAATTTACCCTAAAAATCTATTTTGAAATTACTACATCCAACTGCGTCTATTAACTAAGCGGTGTACATCTAACAACGTAAGATAATTTTGTTTTATTAGATTAATACATTGTTTTTTATTCGGCGAAGCGACGAGACGAGCAGGATGTTCACCTGATGGTAAGTGATTCGCTTGTCCATAACAAGATGGTGCTAGTTACGATGGTACACACAGTACTACATTGCGCTTGTCGCCTTGAGATATAAGGTGTTTTCTCGTTACCCCGGTTATTTCACTAGCTTACAGCGCCTTTCAAACTGGAAACCAGTAATGTTTGCACACTACAAAGACCTATCTAGACGGTCTCCGGCAATAGAGACCTGCCACCGGTAGACAAACAAACAAATCAACAATATTTTAACTTATTTGGTTATCAACTTTAATTTGTTATCCTTTACCAGTGTTTAGATGTAATGTTAATAATACTTTAATATATTATCTTAATTTATTTCCCTTGAAAGATATTTATGATTTTGAGGTTTGCTATCATATTTCCAACTGTACTTTCACAGTTTACTGTTTCAATTTAAAAGGCTGTTAACATTCGAATTTAGTTTTGCAATTATTATTAACAAAGCACAAATTCAAACATCACAGATAGCAAGTGTTCATTTGGAAATTTATGGTTTTCCCATGGCCATTGCCCAGAATTTTAATATATTAGCGCTAAATGTACAACTTAGTATAAAGCAGCATTCTAAAATAATGTTCTATACTGCGCCCATCATTGTAACCGTCAAGAACAAGCACAGTTAATAAAAGATTTTAATTAACTGAAAATAAAATTCAGGATGGAGTGGGCTCAACAATTCGCGGCGAGGCAGAACCTTTGACTCTGCAGTAATTTATTTTCTTTTTGTAATTATTTAATCTCTATCTCTATATTAAACAATTCCTTGACATAAAACAATTAGTAATTTGTACTTTATATATTATTTATACTATATTAACGCAAGCAAAGCTGCGGGTAAAAGCTACGTATAAAAGTAACGTTGTTTTAAATAATACCTAAAAATACAAACAACAAAAACTCAGAAATAACACTTGTTCAATTTAGATACGTTTTATGATAACATATGATGAAACATATATTGTGAAGTTTTTTTGGTATATTAAATTTACTTATAACACGAATGAAGTACTTCCCAATAAATAAAATCAATTGAACTGTATGTTATCCTTGGAGATTTATTTTAAGCCCGCCAGTCACTTTTTGATCCTTGGCAATTTAATAAATTCTTCGAGTTGATCCGCGGATGAACTTTTGCGACATATGAAAATATGACTTGTTACATGGCATTTGGTTGAGAAAGATCCATGATTCATGACTACCCACAGCCGCTGTGCCGCAAGGGTCGCTTTAATGTATACCGACAAATAAATAAATCAGTACAACGTTCAAATAAAACATAGTTATCACAGAAAATATCTCTATAAAAAAATTTTCTTTGTCATTATTTTTATTCTTTCGTATTACTTTTTTTAAAACAGAATATATTTACTTAAATTTACTGTATTTCTTTAATTATACGATCATATATATACGTAACAAAACAAAAATTAATCCTTTCCGTTGACAAGCTACAGATAAATCAACGATCTTCAGATTATGTTATTTGTTTTGAACAGAAAGGGGAAACAAAGCCAGTTTTGGTGGAATTCATCAAAACTTTTGATTGTATTACGTTCAGTAAGTCTTAACTGGTTAATCTTTTTAGTTATAAAGATAAAAGCGCATTCATATTGCCCGCGTAATTTTTTTATATAGTATAGAGATAATATATTGCAAACAGTGTCTTTGGCTTTTTAAAAGAATTTCAAAATTAATATCCTTAAAAAAGATTCCATCCGTAATTTATTACCCAAGTTAAAAGATTTAAATAAGAAATTAAATGATTTACTACAAAAATTCGATCAAATCATACGTCCCTTAGCTCCCTACCTGCTCCTCCTCTGTATAGATGGATAAGTGGTTAATGTGATTGGAACCATAAAGATAAAACACCAACCCATAACCGCTCTCATCCGTAGAACTATATTTATACACAATAAATTTTCCACACTAAGGCTAGTCGGCAGTTAAAAGACTCTAGTGGATGTTAATTCCTCATAAGGGAAAGTTCTGCCTCGAGTAAGAAAAAGAACGAATGTATACATGCGTGTAAGATGTGGCAATTTATAATCAGATGAACTGGAGTTTTGCGCATTGCGACGGTATACTGGTTACTTTCACACAAAGATGTGATTAGAAAAAGTGAAAAGAGGATGAAACATATCAAAAAGCAATAGGCAAAGAAAAATATATTTGTATGAATTTGTTGTACCTCGGAACCCCGATTGGACGCCGACCTATCGGCAGACCCAGGTATCGCTGGAAGGATGCCGTAGAACACGACCTACGCGAGCTCCAAGCAGTGGACTGGCGAGAGGCGGTGCGAGATAGGCAACGTTGGCGCTCTCTTGTGTCGGAGGCCAAGACTCACTTTGGGTCGTTGCGCTAGAGTAGTAGTAGTAGTAGTGTTGTACCTTAAATTATATAGATCCAAACTGTAGAAACAATTTGACTTCGGAAAGTTACCATTGGCACAAATAATCATCAGTCTTGCGTTTTAGTAGCAAGAGTTATGTTATGGACTTAGGCTTAGTTTACATATGTGCAAGTGGCTTGGCTGGGATCGTGGTCTGTTCCAGTTTAATTAATCTGGATTTGATGAGGGATTAAGTTTGCGCGACGCGTGACGGATCGAGAGCTCCACTCGTCCTGCTCCCGTCTACTGCGGTTTAAAACGGATTTACCTCTCATTCCGTCTCCACACAATTTGTACACACGTTCGAGGCAAGTAATTCTGCTATTACAACGATAAAAGTTAGAACTTGTATCTGTCATCTTTGAGAGACCTTCAACTCTTTAATTTGTGTAATGCAATTTACTAGGCGAATTAAAAAAATCTTCGATTATGCTATAATTCACAGAATTTTAATTTAGATTATATAAATTTTTTTAAGTTTAGGTGCGGTAAAACTCTATTGCTGGATACTATTGTGGACAGAACAGCTGCGGTTGTTATTACTGCTAAACAGTAGTGTGCAAACATTTCTTTGTTCCAATTTATAAGGTTTTATAGCGATTGTAATTACTGGGG
This sequence comes from Byasa hedistus, assembly GCA_029286795.1. Taxonomy (NCBI): domain Eukaryota; kingdom Metazoa; phylum Arthropoda; class Insecta; order Lepidoptera; family Papilionidae; genus Byasa; species Byasa hedistus. The sequence continues at coordinate 6,767,612 of JAGSMW010000008.1, forward strand.
TAACGGGACTTAACATTTTTTGTCTCGAGGCGATGAGCACACTGTGATGCAGTGTTTATCATCTCAACTAGCGCCACATTGTTACGGGCAGACGTATCCTTATCCTTAGGTAATAGTTTGGATCGTCTAATCGGTTCGTCGATTTTTGTAATAGAAAATTAGTAAATAAATAGACTGAATTAAAGTGATAGTATTAGATATTTTCGTTAGCAATAAAGCGCAAGGTGAAATAACAATAAAAAACAATTCAAGTTTACTACCATACTGAAATATGCGATAACTTCCGGAACATGAAACAAAGTCCATTACGTTAATGTTAAAGAAGAGCAACAATACGTCACTGTCAGCGGCGCCGAGTGGGGCCGGAAAGTGATTTCAAAGGCGAAATACCCACATCGTGCCGTGACTGCCGATGTCGTCACGTGGACTACATTAATATCACGCTGAATTAGCGGACCAGACAGTCCGTCTGACTGCAGCAGCGGTAAATTTTATTACTGTCTATAAAAATTGTGATCAAATATCTGGATACAAAAAAATACATCATATGTTAACAAATACTCGTCTCAAATCAAAATCTCTCGACTGTGCTTCTTTAAAAGCAAATCAATAACATCCGCAAATGAAACCAAACAAGACCTCTTAACGGTAATTTTTTAAACAGAATCATTCGCGATGTTGTTTTTCACAGATGTTCAATGTAAGTTTGTTATAATTTAAACAATTCAATTGAAATAAAAGCTGCAGTTGTAAATACGTAGACGGTCTTGCAATGGAGACTTAACAGTAAATATTCATCAGTATGTTTCATCATCATGTATTAAATCGCCCTTTAATCATTTATATACAAGTGATCTTTAGAACCGTAGGCATCCATCAGGGTAAAGGATGAAAATGTAATGTATTGACTAACTGGATAGAATATTATTTAACAATTTTTTACATTTACCCAAGTATTTTAAGGATTCATCGCGGAAAACTTCAAAATACATAAAAACGAAAAACATAAAAATTGCCGTCGTCTTTAAGCCATCGTACCAAATGGTGCGCATGAAGATATTGCTGCGGCAACATTGAGAAAACGTACTCGAAGTACAACCGGTCTCTGGTACGTGACAGGAAATAAGTCTAAAACGTAATACCGGTAAATTTACTTTTCTTACTAATGTTTTAAGGTCATATGTTTGCCATTTACATCTACGTTTCAAGCAATCTGTCAGATAACAAGTAATTGATTTAATATCAAAAATGTTTCTGTCGAACCTAGTATACTAGACTGGCACTTAAACTTGCGAAACGGTGTTATTATTATACGAGTATTATCTACATAAACGATGCTGCGCATATTGCCCTATAGTTTTATTTGTGAAAATTATATAATTTATCAATTTATTATTTTAATTTCCCTAATGAAAATTGTAACTAAATATATATATTACAATTTCTGGTTATTACAAAAAATTATTGAACGCGACGAAATGTTACCAAGACGTTTTGAATTTTTTTTTGCGGAAAACATTTACAAAATTATGATTATTAATAAAACTAAAGATTTTCCTAATTTGCAAATTTTGTTGTGTATATATTTTTTAAAAGTAGGAAATAACACTTGGTTCTGGAAGTGAGCAGTTTTCTGGCTAGACATTAAGCCCCATCGAGGCGACAATCGGAGCGGTCGGTTTCGAAATTCCAACCGGTTCTCTAGGAAGCGCTCGATCAAAATGAAAAAAGCGAACAGGACAATACACACACTCACAACCAAACATACCCGTTCGTTTGGTTTTATTGTATAAGATCTACAATTTTAATAATACCATAATTTGAGCAATTTAAATATGACAAATTTTATATAACATAATACATTAAAAATCGTTACGATGCTGTAATTATAGAAAAAGATTTCTGTAGCAAAAGTTCCAATATCGAATAAATTACTCTATAACAAGCATGAACAGCAGAGAAGCTTTAGTGGTTTCAGCCTACATACTATATTTGTGTTGGTTACTTAAGTCGCTTGTCAGCAACAATGCGGCTACCGTACTGTAATACTTTAAGCTCTTGACAACTGTGAAAAATCAAAATACTTTGTTATAGTCGCTTAACAAGGAATCTGAGCTTTTCGAGTAATGTTTTTGTTAATATTAACGACGAGTAGTATATACTAAAAGGAGCAAAATAAAGGAAATTCTTTTTTAGGCCAAAGATTCATGGACGACGAAGTTTAACTACTAAAAGGAAAGGGAACTGTATTTATTACTAGTGGCAGTTTAGCTAGTGTTTAGAATTTATAGGAAATATGGAGTTTAAGTTTTTAATTAAAAAAAAATTACTGATAATGTAATGTGTAGTTGGTAAAATCACAGAAACAATAATGTTGATATGAAACTGCCCATGTATACATATAAGCTTAAGTAATCTCTCTCTTTCCACTTACATGCGAAAATACACCAAGAACTTTTCCGTCTTCAGATAAATCAACTGTGAAACTAGAGAATGTTACTGATGAGTAAATAATAAATATACATTCTATAATGTTTTAAATATATGTAACGGTAATAAACATGTTGTATGCAAATATATAATTCAGGAAACAGCATCTTGGCTGTAAATATAAAGCTGAGTCTGTAGGTGGCATCGCCCAGCATAAATATTCGGTATAACTTATGCGCGCTATGTCCCGCACTTTGGCCACACAAAAACACCTCCAAAGCGGAGCTTTGATTTAAAATTCTAATTTTATGATTCACGTAGTTTGCATATCAGAAGCACAACTTATTTTGTAGAAAGCATTTCAAGAGATTCAGGTTTAATGTTAATTATTTATTTTAAATTAGCTCTAAGTAAGATTAAGTGCGTAAAAGTAAGTTAAAAATTGACGAGTTGAAAAAATGTCACAATAATTTTCGTGATTCGTGTCCTACAAAACGTATTCCAGAGGATTACTTTCGGCAAGTTGCGTAACTAATGAAGTAACTTGTGACACGGGTCGGTCCCGGGATCGACGTAATCAAATTAATGAGAAAACTTCACTTCAATTTAGGGTTTCCTGCCTCAATCTTTAGGTTTCTTGGCAGCGGTCAAGTGCTTCAATAAGCATGTTGATTGTTGTTGTAACAAATTTGACGAATTCACGTTGTCAACAATTTTGGTTAAAAGCTCATAAATAACTTAGAAAAGTTTTATAGCTTTTTCCTATTTTATGATACTAACAATAATAATCAAATTGAACACTCTAAATCTTGTAAATTAAACCAATTTTTAAAACAGCAAAATCTATTTAATGTGATATTGCTAATGTAACCTATTTGAAATTCTCCACATTTTTAACCTGTTTATTATTCCCTCCATGTTAAAGTGAGCATTGGAGTATAAAATTCTAAAATCAACTAACGTTTTCTAAGTCAGTGAATCCCTCATCGCACACCAGTCTTTCGCACAACACGTTTGCCTTTTGCTGTGGAGATTTCCCTTCAGACAAATTCATCGTGTTGATTCGACTCTGTTTACTTTGAAATCCTTTTAGGTTTGTTTGAAGTTTCGTGTTGTTTGCTGCTTCTGCTTTACTCGTACTCAATGTTAATGAATAATCTAATTCTATACACGTTACACTACACTATAAACGTTATCAATATAAACTAGGGCTCGCTCCGCAAGAGGCTCGCACAGTTCAATCCCACCATGATAACATGTTGTAAACATTTTCTTTTGAATATTTTGACTTTATGTCTATTTGTCTACCTTCACTTTATAATATCGTTTTACTTTTTTGATTACAATATTTTTTAAAGAAAGTTTCTAAGAAATATTCCTTATACTTTAAGCTAATACGTAATTGATATGTTTTCTTTGTACCGAGACATTCCTATAACAGGGTCCCAATTATTAGGATGTAGATATTATATTTTTAATTTTATTTGATTACTGCGAACCATTATTATTGTCTGTAAATACAACAAGTAACACAGTAATTACTGCGACAAATTATAAAACCATTATTGTACATAAAATATACTACTGTCTATTCCTCGTACTAATTTTAAGTTCAAAAATTCTTCTTACGACTTTGAGAAATTTTTATAGAGAACACCTAAAAAGCAAATATTTAAAGTGCATGAACTGAACTGTTTTCGTCTTTAAATATTTTATCCATTCAATAGTAGTTAAGTCCTTTTGAAATATCACCAAGCGATAACGAATAAGAGACAGGATATACAGCTTCTACGATTTATTACAAAGGCGACATTAATCGCGATAAAAGTAAGTCGTCTTTTATACTTTTTGATAACATGAAATTATAGTATCACATTAAAAAGGTTCAGTTTTGTGTTTAGAAACAGGTTACTAAAAAAATTATAATGTAATTAATTAGGTTATTTTTTAAAATTAGGTTTTCAGAACAGAAATCACCTTTTGATACACCGTTCTACCTATTACTTATCACTATTTTAACGTAAAGGAATTTAAATTACTAAATTAAAAAAACTGATACTAGCTACTTAAGCTCGACAGTAATAGACCTTTTTTAGGTATTTTTGTTTTTATATTCTTTTATACGTTCTTCTTTTGTAATAAATAATAATTTAGGTGTGAGGACAAGACTTACTTTCAATAAATTTGTTTTGTACTCACCAACTGTAATAAATTTTTCATATAATCAAATGTATGAAATATTATAACATCACCACATTTAGTCCTTCAAAGTTCATTTCCTCACCCCTCTCTAATTATAGAGGTATTATATTGAACAGCCTAGTTGGGGCGCACTATAAGCTCTCGGGTATAACCTACATAAATTCCTTTGTACTTCCAAAATATTAATCAACGTTTGACTTTCACTGAAATTTGAAGATTTAGTAATTAATTTCATACCCACGTGCGTCCCGCATGATGAGTACTTAGTCGTGTATCCCAATTTCGAAGAGACCTTTATAGTACGGTTAATATTGTCAATGCAAAATGTATAAAAAAGAATTTTCTAAATCATATACAATTTACACGAAAATAGATACAAAAAGATATTTGATTATTGAAAATGTTTCAACACTACCCACTTTGTTATAACTTGCAATAGGATAGAGTTTGAAATACATAAAGTTTTGTAAAATTTAACCATTTGTTCTAAAGTTAATTTAATTTATTTGTTATACGAGTACAGATACATTGTTATTTATAGTATTTTATTAAAAGTGTAAAGGTTATTCCAGAAAATTTAATCCAGTTTAAATAGCGCTATAGCTAGAGAAGTTATTGAGATAACGAGACTTAATCTTAAGACACAAGTTGTCAAAAACTATGTGCTGTATAAACATCCTAACCAGCACAACATTATTATAGACATCAATATCATTTACCTGATCGTCTCTGCATGGTTGTACATAACAAACAGCGGCAGAAAAATAAAAATAAAACATTTCATTTGTTCGTTTTGTCTGTGTGTACCAAGTATATACATACGAGTATTTTATGTCAACATATCAAGAAGTCATACGCCGGGATACACATCATAAAACTGTTAAATATTGACATGTTTGTGATAAGGGTACCATGAAACGTATCGGTTCTTATAAAACGCTTTTTATGTTTTCTGTAAAAAGTTTGCACACTTTATAGATATTGATGTTATAATATTTTTGATATACCTTTATTCTTGTGTAGCAGCATTCTAAATCACACCCAATAGAATCATCATAGATTTTCAAGTATAATTTTTTAGTTGAATTTTGTCAAATGGTTAAAAATTTATCTGGCCGGTTTACTGCCATGCAAAAATTTATTTTTCAATGATCGAGTATTTGAATTATTATTCACATGTCTTATGGTATATATGCAAAAAATTATGCTACTAATTTACTTATCGTACCTGAATGAGTTTTTTTTTAAACACTTTTTTATCGGTAAAAAAGAAAATGAACTAGCTAAAGCAAAAGTTTTATTACAGTTACTAATAGGTACTATTGTCATCATACTGCCGATACTTATATGCACATATAATACAATTAATATGCTATTTATCAATGGCAAGTAAAGTACTTATTTAACTTTAAATTTAAAGACGAACAAGACTACTACAACTGCATACATTCGGTAACAAAACTGTTCGGTAATACTTAAAAGAAACTATGTGAAAATTATTTTTTTTTATCTACATTGGGTAAGCACTTGTCATCAATTTCACACGATGTTAAGTGACAATGAAGCCATAGACGGTGAACCGTGCTCTTTTAAATTACTAACCAGGCGGATTCGAACCATAACACCAAGCAAACTCGTGTTGCAAGTCAAGCAGTTAACTTAATAGTTAACGCTACGAAGTCAGTTTGTTTTTTATTGGAGGAAGAATAAATGCAACTTTTTATTATATGTATTGATTTTGAAATTTAATTCTGAAGCAATACATTCTCAAGTAGACGATTATTATAAAAGTAGAAAAAAAGCCGTATAAATTAAGTTATTACTTATAAAAAATGGTAAGAAGATATTGTGCATAAATCGGTATCGCCGGAGTAATATGGCTTATCTATGTGTAAGTACAATTCGATAAAACTCTTCGGTTATGTAACAACAGTTAAGTATTTCAGTTCCATCTCAAAATCTCGTAATAAAAATGGATCTCGATACTCGTGATTCCAAGTTAAACACATCATTTATAACGTTTATTTTTGACGACATAAGATTTAACAGCTGGATCTAAAATAGTGGTTATTTCCATCAAATACAACATTAATTTAAATAAATAATCATTGATTTAAAATTTCATTGGAATGTTTTATAAGTAAAAAATGCATTTTTAGAAATGAATATTAGCTTGTACATGTTACTGATCGTTATGAAAAATATTGAGCAACACAAACATTATAAATAGTAAAGCTAGAACACAAATCATCATTATATACACTATAAGGACTTCAAAATCTCTTAAAAAATATAACACCCGTTTTATGAAGAGAAAACGCCGGACTTCTTAAATCGGTATGCTTCTGTTATCTGATGCAATAAAAAAGAAATTTTAATTGAAACAAAGCTTAATTACTCCGGATGTTCAGCTCTTTTAATTAAGATTTTAAAAGAGAGATGGAAAAAGTGAATTATTTTTGAAATTCGCTAATTAAATCTGGAATTGAAAAATAAGATATTCATTCTTGCTTATTTACATCTTTTCTATATTATTATGTATATCTAGGAAAACTATGAATGGTGCCCATGAGTGCATTACCATATTACCAATGGGTAATATGATTATGATAGTTTGTATATAAAACGCATTAACTTTGATTTATCTTCTATGAAAGATGCAGGCAAGTCAAAAGTAGATTCACATCACACTAACAACTATTTTTTTTAACTTAAATTAAACTCTGATCTAACACTGGATTATATTTTAGTATCTTTTGAGAAAGCAGAAACCGCTTTGTTTACAAAAGAATAAGTGTGCCCCTGCCACATTGTTTCACGAGGTTTGGAATTTTTGTCACGCGAACTTTCATCCTGATTAAGATGTAAGAATTTGTTATACAAACAGCGTATGTTTCAGACATAGCAGAATAATGTCATTTGTACATATACACATACATATTTTAGAAAAATGGATGTACATGCGACTACCATAACGTCAAAGTCCAGTAACAACGACTATTTTCTCTTATTTTTTCAGTTAATAACATAATACCTAATGTTTTAAGTATAGAATCAAATTCTTAAAATTTATCTAAATATGTATTATTAGTATATACTGATGGGTAGGCCTCTCTTGTTTGAGAACGAAGTACTATAACGCGTGTATCTGCTACAACATCTACCATGTTAATACTCGTATTATTATGTTCCGATTCTAGAAATGTTTCCGGTTTGAATGCCTGATGAAATTACTGCGGAATGTACCTACTTGTTTCTTAAAATGACGAACGCCGTCTAGTGCTTTTTACTGTCTATAAAAAATGACAGATGACCACGACCACTCTGTCAAAAGTGACAACGACAAAGAAGAAGAAGTAACATTTAATTGCTGTGAGCTTGACGTATCGTTTACAATCACATAAGCCCTCTACTCCGTTTTCCATATTTCATTAGATAAAAAAAAATATTGTTTCACACCAACTATCACAAGAAACATTTCTAGTTGTATTGCAATAGTATACTCTTAGTTTCCTCTTTCCTACCTACTTTTTGCATCTACTTGATGATTACGACTAGTCTGCAAGACTGTTTTGATTAAGAAGAAGTCTCCTCTTACGGCTCAAATAAATTTGTAATAGTTTTTTTTTGTATATTTTTAATTATTGACATATAACAGGGAATAAAAGGAAAAAATAGGAACATGTACTTTTATCAACAGAGACATAATCACTATAAATATAAAAAAAAACTTTAGTTCATTGTGATTAGTTGTAGTGAACTTTGTACCCAATTTTACAAAATCTAATTTATGAAAAGATATTTGGATAAAATTAGTGGTTTAGTGCACTTTAGTTATTTTGGCGCAAGCCGCCGTCCTTAATTGCAATGTGCTTTTAGTTTTTTAAAATGAAATGTCGAACTACATTACTCTCAAAACATTTTCACATATTAATTTTCAGCTTTTCTCCCTACTTCCATACTAAAATGCTCGATACTTTACTGCTCTAACATTTGACTACAGTTGCCACATTTCAAGAGATATTTTATTTTCATTTTCTACACTAGCTATTAGTGGCGGCAAACTGAAAATTTTTCATATTTTGGGCTGCTATTTAGATAAATTGTCACGATAGATATATTCTATAGCACATTACGTAAATATGTTACTTTCGTAGATTTATTTCTCTCAAGATATCAATTTCAACCCAAATAATAAATGTTGTAACTATTGATGTTACAAAAAAATAGATACTATGTTAAAATATACCCACGCACTACATATAATATTAACTTTGTGTTCATAAAACTTATACTATCAAAAAGTGTATAAATTATGCTTACTTTTTATTTAATTGTTACAATAATGAGAGTATGTGTACAGATTGATTATTACTACAATTACGTTATGAAAATACAACTTCTGAATTTAAATTACCTTTGAGAAAATGTTTTGGTGGTGGTTTTGGTTAACTTCCGGCTAATAAGTCTCTGATGGCTAATTATAATGAAGTCAGAGTGTAATCTGTTGATATATTAGGTTCAACTCCCGCATGCGTAATAATGAAGAACTTGAATATAATCTATGGTTGTTACAGAAAATTATGTGTTAATTCATCATTTCCGTTTTAAATGTTCTGACAATTTTTCTGCTCTGTCGTTAGAGCTAACATACGATATATGTTTAAAGCGTGGGTGCAATAACTTACATAAAAATACCCCATTCATGTGGAAAATGTAAATAAATCAAGCAATGGCGATATCTTGGTTTAGGTCTCTCTTGGGAACATTATTTTGTTTCTCTTGGAGCCTTACGCGACACTTGCTAACACATGGTCATACTGTCAAGATATTCCTGTCTTCTCCGACAGTAAAACGACTAAGGTAGAACAACGTGGAGATTTTAGTCGGTGCAAGTCCGACATAATCTAGCCTTGTCTCCACGAGGACAAGTATACACTGGAATTGCCCACACGTGTTAGATATTGAGGAAAAATAATAATGATTACAAACATTTTATTAGTAAAGTAATAATTTTATTGACTTTTTAAAAGACTGAAATGGAAATAGAGAGGGTATGGCATAACGTCGTTTCGCTATAATAGACAGATGACTGTAAGTTTCGCTACATTAATGTTTGAGCAGTGTACGAAGTGTGAACTCTGTGACTGATGAAGTATGAATGTACAACTGTGGCAGATTAAATATATATTTGAAGAGATGTGTCTATTACACGTAATCGCATGATATGATTCGTCAAAATCTTACTATGGGAATATAAATATCTCTGTATTAATACTTATCCAGAGTCAGGTTAATCACTATTACTACTACTCACTATTCACTCACTATTACTATACTAAACTGTGCCATATTATCGTGTTCTCGATTTTTTTGGTTTTCTTGTAGACCCCCAGAGTATATCTTTAGTCTGCCCGTCGTTTATTCTAAGGACTGTTGGGTTAAGATAACAACGGGAGCCCATACTTTGCCGCCTCAAAAACAATGAAGCCCTTATTTGTACATATCTAGGGGTCACCTAAAGGCCGAGGGAAGGTGTTCAACTTAATTGAACGATCTCCGTTTATATTACAGGCTGTAGGACCATTACAAATATTATAACTGTATTTTAGAAATTTGTGGTGGTAACCTTCACCATCATAATAAGAAAGTTTTATGCTTATAAACTTCTCAAAGCTTCTGGTATAACATTAAATAATCTTCGTCTATTGTAAGAAATCCAATTACATATATATTATTAAGACAAAAATCGTTGAATTCTAATAGAATTCTGGTTAATAACTTTTACGTCGACTATCACTTGTTCATGATAAAAAATGTGTGCAGCTTCTAGATAAGAACCAAAGGGGTTTTCATCAGTGTAATTTCCTGCGCAGACTAATAAAAGTATCTTCGCACACATACATGCATTATACACCGCAAACAGTTCAAACAACGATGAACTTTTAAGTTTAAGTTACAGAATATTTGGAGTTCAATGTAACTGTCATAAATCATTGTGATAAAACGTTTTCATATTTATTAAATTCTTGTATTAATAATAAAAAACAGATTTTACTGATGTATGTTTATTTGTGAAACAGATTGATTTATCTTGTACAATATCATGCTTATCGTAACCAATAAATTTTAATTAATATTATTCTATCTCAACAATAGATCAAACATTATTTAACTAGGCTAATATGAGGTTGAAAGGAATCGGGACTAAAAGAATGGTAATATTCCTAATTACAGACTTTTTGTAATCCAGATTCACCGGAAATGAATTCTTAACAGCAAGTCAAAGATATACCATTATTTTAAAACATCAAAAAAATCCTAAAATAGCCATCATTAATAATTCTATTATTATACACATTTTATAAAATGTTAAACGGTACGACAGTATTTAGTACATGTAAACATTCTTCAACAAAATGTTATACCCGGTTTCCGCATAATGTAAATTAGAATTAGTCAAGTCACGAAAATTGTTCTTAATTCTTGGTAAAGAAGGAAATTAATGGTTAAGACGTTTTCACTCGTATTTTTTTGTTTCAGAAAATAACTTACCGGTGTAGGTTTAAATCTTATTATGTTTATTAAGCATTAAAAAATATACGACTACTATTATGTTATTTGAATTTGCTTTCTTATCATAGTGTTTAGAATGAAACATTCCGTTAAATATAGTAAAAATAAAAACTATGTTGCAAACCTTTTCTCATGTCAGAATATACATACGAAAATTTATAAAGAAAATTCCTTAAGTGACTTACCTTTTATTAACATACTTAATTTTTTTTTATCGTCGTCTTGATCTTCCTTGAAGTTTAGGTCTTGTAGCTAAAATATTACAGATTTTATTTTATTTTTAAGTTGTCTCAATATATAAATTAAGGATTTTCTTCGCAATTTTAATTTCAGTTTGTTTATAAATGGTTTTATAGCGCATAAACAGTAATCTCACATAAATTATGTTCATACCCTCGCCTATTATATGGATTAACGAAAATTTGCTATTAGCAATATTGCCAATGACATTCGCAACACATTAATGGATTTGCGGCCTTAACGCGTCATCGTGCTTTGGTTTATTTTAGCTATATAAAATTTGCGCATTTATTTACCAGTAACGTTTCCAATATTAGGAAAATCGCATACAGCGTACTGTAAATAATAAACTTGCAATTACTTTCCACTAATCCATTTTTTTTATCTAACTAACACTTCGCTACAATTTCACGAGGGCGGAGGAAGCAGGAACCTTCATGCTATTTCTTAGCCACTGCGCTTTGGAGTAAAACTATAATATTTACTAATAAATGTTAGATTGTTAAATTTACCATAAGTTCTCTTTCTGCTAACTTGCCGCCAGATAACACTACAGCATGACAAACACATACCATTATTAAATTATTCATAGCTAAAATATATGTACACTTGCAAGACGTCTATAACGTGTATACATAACGTAGTATACCACAAGAAGTATTATCTGGTAACATTAAATTCGATTGTGTAAATATACATATCCTTTATTCATAAAAACCTGTTTAAGGTTTGCTTGTCGTTTTCTTTTAAAATATAGCAAAGTTTGGAGCACCTACTACTCTATATGGAAATCAGTTAATGTATACTTCTGGTAGTTCAGAGAAAGTTTATTTAAATTATTTCGCTTATCGTATAAAAGAGAAGATATTTTTTGCTGTTTCCATGTATACTATCCATAGAAATACTGTATAATATGTATATTAAATATTATTATAACATCACGAGCCCATTAATATTAAATAATGGGCTCGTGATGTTTCTGGTAATAAAGGCGTCCAAAGGTTAACCGTTCACCATCATCTGAATTTCATGACTTTGTGTAAAAAATAACTTAAAAAAAATACTGTTTTCAAAATATATAGCAACCATTTAAGGACTCCGCAATCTTGTATAATACCTGCTATATGTATATTTTAATGAATAAACATCTAATAGAAATCACACCGTTGCAAAAGCACATCTGTAACTAAGTTACAAAAATTTTAATGAAAGTAAATCATAAACAAATTGGAACTAGTAATTATATTCCCGAAGTCTAGAATGAATGTCCCAAGTAAACTTTATAGGCGCTTACAAGTATAATAACATTCAAAGTCGACTTTTAAATGTACATACGATGCTTCTATATATACATATTTTTCACAATATAAATATAATAAAGAGTTAGACATAGATTTTATGTAAATTAAACTGACTTCAACGCTGACCTTTGTTACAACTATACGTATTGTTAACTTACCCATAAAACGAACGAATTTTGTAACCATATGTTAATATACACAATAATAATTCGCAGTCAACGTGAAATACTGTAAAATTTATATATTTGTTTAAAAATATATCAACCGTATCGTAAAACGTATTATTCCCCGTGATATACACTTTGCCTAGTGTGGCAACGTTATATACTTGTTAAGACTTTGCATGTTTAGACGCTAAATACATAAGTATGTAAATACAATAAATGTACTGGAGTGATAAAAATAGAATATATCATCATTAATATAATGTATCAAAGTTAACAACTTCTGGTAAACAACGAAATGATATTAAGCTTAAACCAATTTGAATCAAAAGTTTCCACGCTTAGTCCATTAGTAATCTAAAACTAAGTTTGAGAACTTCTTGAGCGTTGGATTAAAGCTCGTTTGTCTTTTCCACAACCCTTTGAACTGAATTCTATATTTATTTGTAGTTAGATTTTTAGCTGTTATAATGATTATTAGATACTAATCAAAGATTTCAATTAAGAAAAGCGTGCCTTGGCCGCATTAAAAATTACACTAGAATCGCAACAAAAAAAAATGTCTAAAATAATACGACGCGTGGATTTGATCCCTACCGAACTTCTGATTCTGATGAAGGAAAACTTCGTAAGGAAACTGAAATTTTCTATGAACAACAGCTTTAGTAGACATATAGCATCATTCAAACCGCACTTGGCCAGTATGGTGAACGAAGACTCACTCTATGACGGGGACGCCCCGATACTCAGTGGGACCATTAAGTAGGCTCTTTATCTAGTTACTTAGGTGTAGTTGTATCATGTTTGACACATATTTTATGTTATTGCAAAAATATTAAGGATTTTAAAAAAGCAATAACAAAACAAATATTTTAGATGCTGATTGCTTGCTTGGCAAAGATCCATTTCCCGCTCTCCGGCACAGTGTTGAATTAAACAAAATGAAAATAATATTTAAGTTTGCAACAAACGTATGTGGATTATAGTCTGTTATAACTTTTATAATAATAATTAACTGCAAGTAATAAACTATTACTCATCAGTTTTACTAATCACCATCGAATTACTTATTTTTTCTAAATTAATAAAGTATTTGTTTTACGTTATTTATTTGTATTTTATGTATTTGTTTATGATTAAAGCGTTGGCGTTTGTTGGCTTGATCTTTAATAATGTTCAAGTAAAAATCTTAAAGGAAGAATTAGAAATGTTGATGTATTTTATATAATGAAGTTTTCTTTAAAGGCAACAGTAGGCATTTTTGAAGCAAAATCTTTTGGCACCATTGGGATTTGAAAATTCAATAAAAGGAATAAACGACAGAAAACAGATATTTTTTTTGTTACATCATACATTGTGAACTTTGTACCGTGCGTCTACTCCATGTTGTTAACATAACGCGTAATGCACGCAGAAGAGAATACTTCCAGAACGAACGTAAACTAAAACGTTCATAATACAGCAGTAGTTTTGTATGAATAGTAAAATTTGCTCTTCATTACATTGATGTAAGGTTCATTTTTCCAGTTTTATGTTACGAGTATTGAAATTACTTTTAATTATTTTGTTACATAGTTTCTGGTACTGGTATACAAAAATACTTGTAACTGTGCAACATTTGCACATTGCTTCGAAAATAGACGCTATGGAACAAACCAAATAATTGATTAGAAGTTAAACGGTTAAGCTTTTGCTTTCTATCACGGTGGACCCAGGCCAAAACAGAATTGAAAAGCAGTGAAAGGAATTAACCATTTTCATAAAAAGGATTAAGCTTGTGAGAGAATGAGATCGATTACAACTATCATTAAAGTAAAAGTAATCAGAATACAAACTTTCACCAATACGCGTGAGACAATTGCATTTCTTAAATACAAATTTGAAAAAGTAACGACATTCATTTCTTTATTTATTATTAATACGAGTAATACAGACACGCAACGTTAAAAGCTTACGAAATGTTCATACAATTTACGATGGTAATCTTAATTCCATTTGTCTTCTTGCATCTAATTTCCACAGAGACGTCTAACGAATTAGAACATCAGTCATGTATAATACACCAGCAACATATCTTGTTGAATTAGAAACAAGCGAAATAAAACGATTCGTTTACCGTAATATTTGCTAATTAACAAATTATTTTGGATGATGTATTGTAAGAAAAACGTTAATAAATACTGAAGGAAATATTTATTTGATTACATCGGTATACATCTTAATAAATATGTAAAAAAAAACTGGATTATGTATTAATGATAAATATATTTGTGAAATATTTCGCCAAGAATATACCCTTGGGTGTAGTAAGTGTGATTAATGAATCCCACGGGACAAGTGTTTAAGTACATGCTCGTGGAAAGGTAATACGTATCATGTTACAGTTACCATTAAGTCCCCTCTGTGGATATAAAGACTTTGGCATTGCTGAAGGATAAGATTTACTACTGAATAATTTCATCTCCTGGGGCGTTGTCATTAAAAAATATATATAAGTATATATCAATATATAAAATACAAAATTAGTATATATACAAACTACAAAATCTTTAATGGATGAATATAATTTCTACTTATATTCAAAGGAATAATAAAAGTAATCAATATTATTAGGAATTACATAAATAATATTATAAGTATTGAGAAAAGTGTCATATTCTTATATCCTAAATCTAACTAGATACCTAAAAACTTTGTCATAACAACGTATAAATTTTCTATTATAACTATATTATAAGATTATATTCAGTTTTCTTTTCGTTAACAAGTAAATTTTCCTGAAGTTCTCTAATTTATTAAGTTTACTTTTTAATAACAATTTTTCACTTTAAATGGCGTTTTATTCTAAAAATTGTTTCTTCTTATAACGTTTGTTGGATATAAATATTGCCATATTCATCAGTTACTAATAATGCTATGTACACCGAATGACACCTTCATTATAGTAGATCGAATAGAATAGCAACGTCCCGTGGCTTAATGTATTCAACAGATATGGGAGCATACTTGTGTTCAATTTCATAGTTGTAAGATTTTTAACACGATTTAACTTGAAATGTTGTTAATGACACAGAGAAGTCCATGTAAATTTTAACACTTAAGCTTAGTCTATTTAGATTTTTTAAAATACTACACTAATAAAACATAAATACTTTGTATTTTAAGAACATAAATTATGATACTTACGACCACAAGTATAATTGTTTTTTATTATATACACATTGATAATGTATTTTTAACTACAAACTCTTTAATTTTACAATTTATATTTCTAATGGTAGGTTTTTTTTAACCACATGAACGACAACAAAACTTTGATGAAACGCTCTAAATATCGGACATTAGAATTTCGGAACTGTTACGCACGCAATTAGACCCACGGGAATTTTGCAACACAAGTGGTCAACGGTATTAAATATTTAAGGGTCGGTATAAAGGCCTTTCAAAACATTTCATTTATAAAATCTAGTAAGGAAAATGTTTAATTAATGATTAAACAATTGTTTTTGCATCTAAATTCTAAACCCTGTATGGAAATAACTTAAAGATTTTACACAATGTAATAGAATACCATAAAAAGATATAACATGTAAAAATTTTTTGACAGAAGATTTCATTCGTTTTGAGCCTCTTAGTAAATGTCCCTATAAACGAGGCGTAATAATCTAAAGTAATAACATTTCTATTCCAGGAAAACTCAATTTTGGGATAAATGGATAACATCATACGATCACAAGTTTTTGATGTTAACTCGAGTTTCGAGAGGGTTAATCGATAACAATTGGACCCACGAGAAGTTCCATTATTAGTTTTATTGTAATGAATAAAACATGTTAGACATTTAGTTACATCGAGACATTCGTTCGTTCAAACTTTCGAACTGTGGAAGGGACAATTTGCTAGAATTTTGTAGAATTCTAATTTTAGATCCTGCTTTCGCTCTAATAAAAATAAAAAAGGTGTTATTAAGTATTACAAAATATAAATATGAATGGTAAGAATATGTTCAGATCAATTGGGTGCTAAAATAGAAAATCTGTCCATTTTCCTTACCTCAGGGGGTGGTTTAATCATCCCAGCCCGAACGATACGGTCGTCTCGCAATATATCCTTCCTTAAATATTTTATGAACATAATTAGATTCCGTAAGTAGTCTATGAAGATGCAACTGGATGATTAAAGGTCTGACGTTAATATTATATTATTAAATAAAGGTTTGTTACGTAGGTTTTTTAGGTATCTGTAAAGATAGAGAGATCCACAATAGCATACATATGAAAATTAACTAAATTCCCAAACATCCACTATTTCTAGTTGAAAACCTTTCTCGTATTAGTTCGAAAATTAAACTACAGGGACATTTTTCCTTTAATTAACATTCTCTTCACGCCTCTAATTTTCTCACTAACCATCATCTTAAGTCAAGTTTCATCGATTTCCCACTCACTTGTGCTTCATTCAATTCAGATCAGCTCTGAATTTCCTTTACTGAGACGAAGTTGTAAGAACACGTAGCAAGTTAATAATTTACGTAGGTAAATGTACTAATAACATAGCATTACTGTTTAATGTTTAAAAAAATAACAAATTGTTATTTTCTTGAAGCAGTATTCCATTTATATTCATTGAAACAGAAGAATAGAAGAACAACTCTTTCTTAACACGTTAAGCCATTCGTTAGCCACTGATGGTATTTTCGTTAAGACCGCTAAACCGGCTTGTGGCTGACAACATAAAATATGATATAAAACTATAAAATTTACATTGTCTATATAAGTACTTAAAATTTTTTTACTTTTATTTATGTATAATAACAAAAGATTTTTTAGTTCTTATAATTTCAACCTAAACCGTTAACGAAGATACCGCGGGGTTTTAAGGGTCCAACATAACCCTTACTATCCGACATAAACGTTGCCTCTACAGCGGAAGAGGGTCCTTCGTATGATTTCCGTACAAAATATACTTTTAGTACGAGTATATAAGTAAATAAGACTTACGTATTAATTAAGTATTATGAAAAATACACATTTTACTATTGCTTTACAGAGACAGGTATAAAAACTATTACATGTTTATCTTTAGCCTAAATAGGAATTATGTTGATCATTACATCATAAACAAATATTTTAATATTATGCTAAGTGTAAATTAATACCAAAATTTTGTAATTTGTACATGTTCTCTATGTATTGTTTATCCTTCTTGATAGTATTCGCTAAAAGTTACTTGTTTTACTTATATAATGTTTATATATATTTTTATATACTCAGACTGCTAAGAATAACAACGTATATAATATACTGCTTTAAAACAAAAAAAAATACTGTGTTGATTATATGGCGACTAAATCTTCGAGTTTATATTACAAAAATCTTATTTCTGCCTTTTTTCATCTTCTAATTTGCTATTAAGATAAAATGTAAAGATAATGGTACTCTAGAGCGCACTATGTGAAATATATTGTCAGATAATAGCAAAAATTATCTCATTTCCTACGCTGTAATTTATGCTGCCCTTGTAATATCCAACAAAATAAATGGAATCCGTTTAAATGGCATCCATTCCTGTCATTTAATATATAAATAGTGCATTAACAGGTATGCCATTTATTTATGTATCAACCTTTACCAATTTCAAGTACGCAATTTGCATATTCCTTTTTTAAAAATATATTGGTTACAATAGTTATACAAGGGCTAATTATAATAAATACTGGTTATAAAAGTAATTATATATTTTAGCTATAAAGTACTTCCGTTGTGTAACTGCCTATAGCACAACGTTTCCTTTTTATTACCGCGAAAAACCTTGAACTTGATAACGTACCTACTAGTAATGCCACGATTTTACCTAATTGCCGACAGAAAAGACATAACATTGTTTTTTCTTGTATACAATCATAAAAAAATAGAGCTATAAATAAAAGTTGCAAATTTTCTTGTACATCAAAGTAATAAACACTTTTGAGACATAAAAGTATTAATTACATCAGTCCAAACTACCCATTATTTGAAGAATAAAGTCTACGTCTAAAATGTCTAATGTTTTAAATGTTACCATTTCGTCAAAGACTGGATTAGACATGTAAACTGTAGTTGTTTCTCAGTATACAAACTTCGACGGACACAACAGTATCATTATTGCTTAATTATCCTGCATTTACCTTTTCCTATTTGAAGAGGCATTTAAACTTAAATGCCTTCTAATATTATTTCAAGTCACGTACTACTTTTATTTCTTGGTTAACTAGGGATATAGAATTTAAATTGTTTGATTATGGCTGTAACTACCCGTAAAGCTATTTTTATTTAATTTATTACTCTTATCCTTTTTTTCTAGTATACCATTTTAGGATAACATGCCATATAGTATGAAAAAAAAACTGCAGGAAAATTACTTGATTTCTTATTAAAATATTTAACAAGTTTTTTTTTACAGAATTGTGTCTTCGAAAATCATCAGTGCTAAAAGCAAAATTTTAGAATAGTTTTTTAATAAATTCAAAACTATTTGAATACAAACTCATGCAACTGTGTATTCTTTTTAGTACAATATTTTACATATTAATAACATTCAATTTAAATCCAACGTATACACATAGCAGATCAAAATAATTCATGTTCAAAGTCGCCTCTAAAAAATTTATTCAAAAATCATGGAAAACATCTTAATTAATCTAAAAATAAATTTTCGGGACTAGTGCCCTTGTTTGTTAGGGACTTTACATAGAAGTTAAAAGTACTTAAAGTAGCCCCTCGAGGGTTCTGAAAACATTAATAAATATTTGAGTTATATTAATAGCCAAATGGATACATAAAATTACCCATGTAATCGTTAAACACAATAACAAATTTTGCAATAAGTAAATTAATAAAACAGTATAAAACTCGCTTTTTCTACGGTATTATGTGCATAGAATTCAGACAATACAAACTTATATCACGAGGGACGCTACGCCACGGAGGCAATTACATTACAAATGTGAATGACCAATGGTGAAAAAGAGCCAGAAAATGGATATGAATCTACAACAGAATGTTTTCTTTACCGTATTATAAGAAATACCGACATAAACGAAAATACTAAAAATTAAACTTAAAAATATAAATAACTATATACACTAGCTATAAAAATAAATCCACCATTTTCATAAAAGTTTCAGACAGTATACTGTTCTACCTCCGTTGACGAAAAGAGTCACTAAAAAATTCGTGTATAGTCTTTGATTTACTCTATTAACAATAAATTTTTTCTTAATTATAACTTTGTGCTAAGACCAAATAATTAACTAATATTTTATATCAAAGGAAAAAACTTTTAATGAAACATTATGTGAAAATATAACTAGCATTTGTTTCACAGTTCTGTAATAGACATAACGTAAATAATGCTAATAAGTAATCTCTACATACGTTATGTGCATGTATTTATATAATCATTCTATGTATCTTATCTTTTATTATATAATATTTGATGCTATTATTAGTAAACAATTTTACAAGACAATCAGTGTGAAGCCTAATTAGAAAGTCTAATGTACAATATTTGGGTATTCAAAATTTCAACACAACTTTTCTTACCAGCACATCACAGTGCTTGACTTCAAAGTCTTTCGGATAAAGTTAGATTATTATCCATCTCCACCGGAAATTACCTTGGAGGAAAAGTCTCTTCAGTGTTTATTTTAGATTCTACACGCCTTTTGTAATGAAGGTTTCTTTATTCGAGAATAAGACAGAACATTTTTATAATATTTTGTTTTCATTAGATTTCATATTTTTATTTACAGTGTTGCTTGAATATTGTAACTTTAAATATATAAACAATATTAAACTTAATAAAAATTAAAACACTCGTGACAGAAGTAAGTACCGTTAGCCATATAAATTGAGACTTCTTTTTATTACTCATTTAATAATAGAAAATTGCCACCAAATAACGTTTGAGATAAAAAACTGTATCGTGCAACTAAATTTTCAAGGTGACAATTGTTATAAAATAAAATATACTAGCAGAAAAAGTCTACAGCGTTCACTGAGTGTTATAAACATTTATTACAAGTTGACTAATAAGCTTAAAAATATATATTCTAATTTTAATAAGTTCAAAAGATATCTCTTGTATTAATTTACAGGTATTTTTTGCTGAGAATACGATTGTTTTTGTTATTTTCACCTCTTAATAATTTTAATATTTTCATTGGGAGAGACAATGATTCGTCCGGATTATAATATAATTAGCTAAGATCTATCAAACTATTAAATTAATAAAAATACTATATTAAAATCAATAGAAATTAGATTTGTAATGGGATATAAAATGCACAGAATCAACAAATTTTATTGTAATTTATGTTTAACTCGTTTTCCAAGGATATAAATACGTATTACTCAATAAAGTTACCGAGTTCCATTAATGCCCATCATAATATTTACTCTCCATTAGCGTGAGTACGTGTATCAAGTTTCTAACCTAAGATTTCCAAATTGAATCAAGTCCTCGTTAAGCTTAGTATGTTTTCTAGTGTAGCCTATATTAACCTCTTTTCCATATCCGATTTTTTTTTATTTAACTTAGCGACGAGAAGAATATTTTCCTGACGATAAGAGATACTCTTGGCGCTGGTAAAGATGTTTACAGTCTACCATATTGTGCAAACAGTGTGTTAAAACAGTAATTTCGCAAGCTACAGCGCTCTTAAAACCAAAACAGCAATGCTTGCACGCTATTGTTTGGCGGAAAAAATATTCGGTCTACAGCTACAGAGATCTACCGCCAGTTAACATACACACAAAGACAGACAGCAACACACTCATATTACAAATATTTTAGTTTAACTTTTGATGTCGTAATACAGAACTATAAAGACAAGAAGAAAAAGAATAATAAACATTATTGTCTTCTTGATCTCTTCTCTAGTGAATATTTTGACTTATTCGAGACGCCATTAGAGCTTTAAAAATATTTATAAATAATGCTTCAAATATTGTATATCACGTTCATTATGTCTGTTTTACTTAGTTACTAATATGTGAGAAAATATATACAATCAATCCTAAAACTTGTAAATGACGTACACAAAAGTCAATTTTTCTTACTTAATTAATATAACCAGACTGTAGAAATTAAAGATAAAATTTTCAAAGCAATAAAAGTAAGGTTAAATTAGTTCTTTGTAATAAACCTTCTTTCATTTTATGGATGAACAAATTAATTAATGGCCCATATTTCAACACGGCCACAATTATGTGAAAATTTAGAAACCTTGTAACAAACTTTTATTGTTTTCATACATAACCTTTTGGTATTTAGAAAAAGGTTAATTATAAACTGCCAATATAGTTTGTAAACTATTTTTAATTTTTTACTTTAACATGATCATGTTTATTTATATTTAAATATCACCTCGACTGTTACGTAAAAAAATGGTTTATACATCTCTTTTGGAGGATCAGATTAATCTAATATTCACAAAATTAAAGGCAATAATGCTCTTTACTTGTAGAAAACACTTTCTTGGAAGAATCTACGCTACCAAAATATTCGCAATTACAAATTTTCCGTTTTAACTTAAATACATTTTCTGTGGTTACCAATGGTACTTTAGCAAACTGAAAATTTTTCATATTTTGGTCTGCCATTTAGATAAATTGCTATGATAATATAGTACTTTAGACCGCTTTATGTGAATACGTTTCCGGACGGTAACCACGACCCTGTATGTTTAGCAGAAGAAGAATTATTGTTTATAAGATATCAATAGTAACTGTACTGTAACTGTACGTAAACAAATACAGACAACCTAGTACTATTTATGTATGTGCATTTATGTAACCCTATACATGTATCTATAAAATATGTAAGTATGTATGTATATGTAAGTTTATGTATATAAATATATGTATTTATCTATATGTATGTATACACATTTCTTTTTTTTTATTTCCATACCATATTTTTATGCTAGATTGCCACCTACCACAACATCTCACCTCACCAAAGGTTGGCTGGTAGAGAATGCCTTCAGGCATTAAGCCCGCCTTTTGTATTCCTAATGTGGTACAATAAAGAATAAATAAATAAACTGTAATGAAAAAAATCCTAATTAAATTAAAATTCCGTTATTATAAGGATTACTTAAAATTAATAAATATAATTTGGCCTTTTAAGTAATATGTTACAATAATATATTTTGATTATAATAAATAATTACGAATAAAATATTTCTTTATGTAATTAGAACTCTTATCTAAACTTTTTGATATCCGCTTCTGCTCCCTGGTGAAGATATTTCAATGATATTAAACTTTTGACTCGCAGTCAGCTTCGAATGAAACCAATTTTCAGTTTAAGCGAGTTTGTGCAGAGTTTAAAGCATCAGAAGTTATCATAGTATTGATTTATTAAAAGAAGACTTTATTGCCAATCTGAAATTAATCTAATTCACATGTGACATTTTACAAGCACTCTTAAATCGTGTGTCTTAAATAGCACTCCGTGGTTATTTAAGACACTAGTTTTTAAAAATTGACAAATCCAATGAAACGAGATTATACTTATTATGTTTATTATATTTTAAAGATCACTTATTTACAATAAAACTTTTATGCCCCCTTTCAGTACTAAAAAATAATATATTTTTTATTACTTTAAAATTGTATATTCTTAAATAATCTGTATGGATGAATGATAAAAAATATTTTTTTTTATGTATAAACATTAAATTAAAATTGGTAGCGGATGAAGAGAGAACGCAATTGTTGTGGTAATCCTAAGTCTATTTGCGTACTCATACTTTTATTCCTCAGAGACGTAGATTGAATTACAACATCAGTCGTGTATTGTACTAAATTACTCGGAAAATTAGGTTTAGTAATTTTTTCTTTCAAAAAATATTCCATCCTAAATGAAGTAAACATGCCCCGAATCTTACTTAGTACATGAAGCGTTTGCGAATTCATTAGACCGGCGGTGTTATTACGTACTTTGCGATGGACCAACGGTAAAGAAAATCGGACAGGACATATTTAATTACGTTAATATCTAAATCGTACAATGTAGTTATCAGTAATAATTGAAAACGAAATTTAACCATAAAGAACGCTATAAGTTTGTTAAATTCCAAGTTTACAATGTAGATTTGCTCGTTTGGTTGGTGAGTTACGTTAAAAATCTGTGCAGGTTTTTCAAGAATAATTACATGGCCGTTTGTTAAATTAAATTTTACAGACTTTATCACATTTATTTAATTTATTTTATTAATTTCTTAAATTTTGGTTATAACTTTTTTTGTGCTACTAGACCTCGAGACGAGCGAGGCATTCACCAGATGGTAAGTGATACGCCTGCCCAACATGGCGCTGCTTAAGATAGATACACTCCACAACATTGCGCTCGTCGCCATGAGACATAAGTTGTTAAGACTTGTTACCCCAGTAATTTCACTAGCTTACAGCGCCCTTTAAACCGGAACACAGTAAGTAAAGTTTGCACATTATTGTTTGACGGCAGAAACAGTAGTAGCTGCGGTGGTACTTACCTAGGCGGTCTCCAAGAACAGAGACCTACCACCAGTAAAATATTAATGAAACCTAATAGAAAAAATTATGTAAAGATAGTTAAAGGTAATGGTAGGTGTTCTACCTACAACATTACATATTTTAAGATTGTTTAAGCTTACAAAAAAAGTTTCTGAAATCAACTTTTAATATTTGAAAATTAGTTTTGTCGATAAATGTGAAAGAAGGAATTAACTTTATTAAAGATTGATATCTGCAAAGCAATAAATCGGTAATAGCTCGCATTCAAAGATACTTCAATATCGATATCCAATAAAAATCTCAAAAACCGCTATTTAGTGGATTATACTAGTTTTAAATTAGAGTAATTTAAAGTTTAATCGCTATGGCTATGTTGGCGATACGGCAAATTTTTGTCACTAGAAAAGCATTTATTTTTAATAACAAAAATCGTACTTAAAAGCATTCTCAAAGTTGTACAAAGATGGCGTGATTTAATATGCAGAAAATATGGTAATCAAAATGGCAGAATATGTAATATAGGAATAGCGACTACAGGACAGAAAAAGAAAAACGGCAGATCTGCTAAAAGATAAACGGACAAAATCAGGAATATTAGAAAAATAATCTAGAGGAGAAAAACTAAAAATATGGACAATATGAAACGGTTGTAAAAGATTTGCAAAGCATACTGACCACTAAATTAGAATATCCGACGTGTTGGACTACAAGGGAATCTATACTACAGGGAAATAAATAATACATATATACATATACAGTATAATGATTACATTTTACCTGTCGTTGTAACAAATAATTCAATAACATCAAGCCATGGAGTTACGCAAAATAAAATCTCATTTTAACACAAAATTTCGACTCCATTACGATTCAAGTGACTCGTGTAAAATGTGGACGACACTTTTCAGACGTTAAGAGTTAACGGAGCTTGAGAGCATAAAAGCTTTATAATAGAGCAATAACAATCTATATATACTTAAAAAGTGATAATAATTATTTAGTAACTTAATATTTTAAGTAATAATTCATCCCTATGCAGTATTCATCTTGTTCTAAAGTAACACACACCAATTTGCCGAATACTAAAAAATTAAAACATTTAAACATTCATCACCTGTCGGTGACGAAATGTATATTCTATTATGTTCTGAGATTCTGTCGAAAATAAATACAATTAATGTGTTTTAAAAGCAATGAAAATACTTATTTTATTTATAATTAGTTGAAAAACAATCTAAATGTTTTCGTTGAGTAATCTATTGTAACTTGTAATCTTTCTTTTGGTTACTTTATGATGATTCTTGTGTTTTAGTTAATAACGTACATACATAGATATTTTACTTTTAACTGAGTGTTCTATATGACTTCTATAATATTTTTTGTGTACGTGAAAGAGTTGAATATATTTGGTTTAATGGTTTTAACTATTTACGTAAAATGCACTAAATTGTCGCAGAACGTCCTTATTCCGAAAACCCTTCAAAATATGTTCTATCTATTTAAAATAGAAACCCAAAACTATTACGCTAACCAAAAAGACATTCAATCGTAACCCATGAATGTAAAGAAATGCCGTGTATATGTTATTTATATAGAGTCTGTTGAATAGTGGTAACCTTGTTAATTTATAACATTTTGCTCTTTTTATATCCTGTTTTAAAAGATATTTTATGAAGTAAATTTGCGAAAATAAATATATTTTAAATATAGAGCCACGAGTACGCTTTAATTAAACAGATCTTTTAAAAATTTGCTTAAAGGTCTCGAGGCCTTCTCTCTGCAACAACTTTGGTACACTACGCGCCCCCAATAAAAACTTTTTAACACTTTCTTCAAAAGCAGCTTGTTGTTTACGCAGTTATAACTTTAAAACGGTACAGTATAAAGCATGAGAGGAATCATAGTCATTAGTATCGAGTTCAACAAAACCGGAGATAGTATTAAAACATTTTTGGACTTCGGCATAACGGACTCATGATCAATCGTTTGTATTAAATCTTTAAAAACTTAAGCTAAAAAGTTCACGGCTGTCTTAGGAACAGTAAGTGATTTAGTAGAAGTGCATATATTTTAGCCTGAAAACCCTCAAGGGATTCGATTTCTTTATCTTTCCCGTCGCTAAGATGTAATCGTAACGTTTGCTTGTCGTTATCATATTCACCCAGGTTATTATAATCACGCGTCTGATTAGGTACTTAAGCCACTTACCTCTCTAATTCTTGTAAAATATTGTCGCGCTGGCGCCTATTTGATTTTCTTCTACGACAAGACCCATATCTCCTTGTCCTCTGAAGGCTCGGTGAACAGGAGGAAGACACAAGAGTCTTCATCGGAGCTGTGATCAATTGCACACTATCATGAATTGAGCAATATTTTTAACCCTTAAGGGTTAGTATTTTAATTACATTTTTCATTGTATCGTGTATCTGTACATGACATTATTTTTAGTGAGTTTTGTCTTGACGACGATTGCACCCTAAAGGCGACGAGCACAATGCGTGCAGTATACCATCTTAAGATTAGTTATGGGCAGACGTATCGCGTACCATTAGGTGAATAACTCGCACGTCTCGACGCTAGGTGAAATAAGAAAAAGAAAGCATGCGTCTTTACAGAGAATTGCCGCCTCTTTGGAAAGTAAAGAGCCAGAAACATCACGATCATTTGAAAGGTCTTTACAAATGTATTTTTGCCTTTTCCTAAATCACCCTTTAGACCAGAAATGTTTACTTTTTAAGTTCAGCCACAAGTAGCAAACCTATAGCTGCTTTAGCCAAATGACGACAAAATGGAGGTGGTCTTTGTTTTTGCCGTAGCAGTGGTGCTGCTGGGAAGGCTTACAGCGTTTCCTGAGACAAGCTAAGGCAGAGTGCAGAGAGGCACCGGTGCTACTAAGTTCGTCCCTGAAGCTGGGTATCTTCTCAAGATTTTCCCCTTAGAAAATAGAAGGTGTAGGTCCTGCCCAATACGTTTCAACGAATTCGGTACCCCCGCGTTGTTTTCCATTCCCCGAGAACCACTTTCACGAATTTCGGAATTACGCATATTATTATTATAGATATTTATAAAAGAATCTAGATAATACTATCGAAAGAATAACCGTTATATATAGAATTTAAAAAGAATTTATAACTTACGATTTGTTAAATAAAGAAAGAGACGTGCGGTTTGTCTCGTGACAAGGAACTGCAAACTACTGTACGAAAAAGGAGAGAACATGGCGGACGAATTGACCATGCAGACATTTTTTTTAGGATTTGTATTCTTTTATTTTATACGTCCATATATAACATTAGCTCTCGCACAAACCGTGGTCATGCCATCAATTGGAAAGTAGAAGAAAGATGAGAAAATGAACGATTGACAATTGATCACGCAGACAATATTTAAAGGATTTGTATTGTTTTATTTTGTACGTCTACACATGACATTGGCTCACGCACAAACCGTGCTCATGCCATCAATTGGGAAGAAGAAACTACAGTACCGCCGAGGGATGGGAAGCCAATGAGCGATTAGTGCGCGCGCGACGCGCCTTCATCTGCCTGTCGGACGTGGCGTATAGTGTGAAATAGACAGAAATTTAGAAAAAGGAGAATTACCTCATTATCTCTAGCTTGTGATATCGACGAAGATAGAATGGTCTAAATTGGAAATGTGGTCATAACTTAGCACCCTACATTTGAAAAAAATACTTCGAACCGTTTCTTCTTATGTAACCCCTGTTTTATATTAAGAAATCAAGTTGTAACAATTGAAACAAAAAATAACTATTTAAAATGTTACCTAATTGCTCATAATAAAGAAGATTTAATTATTGTTAAATGTATGTACAAGATGACAAAAATGTTATTAATGTGTTCAAACGCTAAACTAATGAAATTCATTTTCACATTTAGCACATTATACGTTCGTACAACGCGAACTACCGTCACATAAACTTAACTAAC
Source organism: Byasa hedistus (assembly GCA_029286795.1). Classification (NCBI taxonomy): domain Eukaryota; kingdom Metazoa; phylum Arthropoda; class Insecta; order Lepidoptera; family Papilionidae; genus Byasa; species Byasa hedistus. Next base: position 6,796,018 of record JAGSMW010000008.1, read on the forward strand.
TATCCGCAAGCAAGTCTTAACAAAGTTGTGCGATTAATTTGAACCGCTCGCTTTAGAGTTCCCTCCATTCTGCTCGTATTGTTAAACATGACTAGCTAAGCGAGAGGATAATGTAATTTTATTTATTAAAGTTTTGAACTACAAACTTCCCCAATTCAAACCTACAATAGAACCCGAAAGTAACAACTTGGAATTGTGGCATAGTAAATACGTATAATTGCGAAATAAGGTTATCTAGAAAACATTTAAGAAACATAAACCAAACTTTAACAAAATTTCACTTAAACAACAAAAAGTTATATGAATGCATTCAGAAAACAAACCGTAATTTCTGTGAAAATTAGGTCTTTCTTTACAGTGTCTTAATAGATTACATTTACGTTAGTATTTAAATTTAAAAGACCGAAATATTTTTAACAAAATTAATGAAGTTGATTTTAACATTAAACTAAAAAATGGTCGAAAGTGCTTTCCTGAACTGTGAAGTCTTAATAATTAAGTAAATTTCACATAAATTATGCAAAATTTAAATAACACCTAAATTAAAAGCAAACCTGGTATAATTGCCGGTTAGTTAAGAAGTATATAAATAAAATCAAAGATATATACAATCATCATTTATTTTGGTTTCCATAGAACATGTGTATATTCTTAGGCACTTTAACTTTATAACTACTCAATTGTTAAAACCATCAATCATAGTTTTGGTTTTAGTTCTTAATAATATATCCACAACAGCAGTTTTCTTGAACAACTCCATCAAATCATTCCTGACACCAGATTTTATCTGTTGTAATCTTCCACCTCCCGCTCCACTTATCAATCTCGCTATCCTTTCAGATGGACACTCCACAACAACTGAACATATAATTTTATCCTCCTTTTCTAATTCATCATAATATTCTAATCGTGTTGTCAAGTTGTATGGAATTTCATGTGGAAGAAAATCTAAAAATTTTGCTCTTACTGTTTCTTCAATTAGTGCCTCAGGTGTTTGATCTGTCCATTGGTCCAAGGAGTAGTGAGAATTTGAAACTAGTGCATTAGAAATTAAGTACTCCTGCAAATAATTTTTACAATACAAAAAATATGTACTGGAAAATAACAGTAAACATTAATATGATGTTATCAAGTGTTATACATGTTTAACATTAGTGAATTTGAACAGCATCTACTTGCTAAAACCAGCTACTTATTATATTTATTTTTATTCAATATGTGTACAACTGCAGAAACTATTACTGTTGCAAAATAGAAATCTGCAAATGCCTTCATGTTCCAGTATGAAGAATGCTCTTTTGATCATTAAGCCAACCGTTTGCATTCCTATTTTGAAGTTAGTACAATAAAGCATAAATAAATAAATGCTTTAGCTAGTGAAGTTCATTTGACACTCAAGATATAAAGTTTTGTTACAATGTTATTTTTATTTATTTATTTAAAATTTTGTTTGCACACAAATAAATAATGTACAAAAAGGTGGACTTAATGCCATAGGTCATTCTCTCCCAGTCAAACTTGGCAGTGGAGAAATGCAGTGGTAGGTGAGGGCAAAAGAGACATTTTGTTTTTAAAAAAAAGAAAATTAAATAAAAAAAAGATGTATACTAATTATATACATACATACACATACATATAAATACATACAACATTAATACATATATAATTAATACATACATAACATACATTCATGTTACACATACATGTTAGTTTATTTATGAAATGCTATTAAACTTTTATGACTTTTTAACATGGTACAATTACACACAATCTACAAGATTGTCCAATGTAAATACCATATAGATGAAAACATAATTCTATGTAGTAAGACATTTGCATAAAGTAATAACAGTAGACCAACATCATGCTTATTTCAACACTTAACTTATATAATTAATACAAGTAACTTACCTTGATTGCATTTACTCCATCACCATTCAAGGCTGATACAAGAAATACATCTGAAAAGTGACTGTAGCCCCTGTCCAATTTATTTTTGGGATCTTTATTACAATTAGGCATTGCTTTTCCCGCAATCATTCCATTTGTTAAATTCTTTATAGTGGTAAGTAGTTGCTTTTTAGATTTTAGTTTATCTACCTAAAAGTTTATAGAGAAATGTTAAACATTATGTATACACAAAAGCAAAAAAAAAGTTTATAGGTAATCAAATACTGCTTAATATATATTTTTGTTACAATATTCATATACCTAGAAATAATAAAAGAAATTGAACTTACTTTATTAATTACCAAAAAACTTGGTATTTTTCTTACAGAATATAGCAGGTTAATTACATCTTTGTGTATATTATCTTTTGTCCATTTGTTAGATACATCATGGACAACACCTATAACATTAGCACATCTTAAACTTTTTTCACAAGCACCTAACATTGCTAATGGTAATCTGTACCTAAAGAATAAAAAAAATATGAAAGGTAACTACTTTGTAATACAAGTATTTATAATAATATAACCCAGTTTAAAGCTACAGATTAGCCTAAGTGGAAATGGTTTAGTGTACTACTACAATGTTTTTAAATAAGAACTTAAGAAAGTAACTTGTAATATTTTTGAGTTTTGGATATTACAATTAATTGTTATATAATTAAACTAACTTTTTTTGTTCCTTGTCTGTAATTACGCCAGGGGTATCTAGAAATATTATTTGTGTATCATCTTCATAGCAAATAGCTCTAGCAAGTTTTGTGGTTGTGTGAACTTTATTAGAGGCAGCACAAATCTGAAAAAGTTGTAAATTTTGATATTAACCACAAATTATTCTTTTGTTAAAATTACAGAAATCAGACCGATTTTTAAATGCACATCTTAAGTTACCTTTCGCTCAATGATTCTATTAATCAAAGTACTCTTTCCTGAATTGGGTGCACCAATTATGGCTACATTTACTACTTTTCCAATATCCTTTTTAATAGCATTTTCCGTCTGAGATGAAAAAAATGAGCATCGAAAGTATTTTAAGTAAGTATTCTTATTATGTATCGTATGCCGACCATGCATAAACAGAATTTTAAAATTCGTTCCAAATGTTGAGAAATAAATAGACATTCTAAATGAGTTTCGTAATTTTATATCATAAATATTAAATAGATATCGTTACGTATTATATGTAATAGCGTATATTTGCTTCAACAGCTATTTGTTCATTTTATTACGTTTTCTTTTATGCCTTAAACAATCATATTGAGTTGAATTAAACATTGGCTAGACTTGATCTTGACATTTAGGTTTTTTTTTCCTTTTCCGTAGAAAAACGAAGGACTTCAATCTAAACAGCCACTTTATAATTTATTTTTCCCATATTTTTTATTCAAAAGTATTTACGTCCACCATTAAGTTTTTAAAATCTGTTTTTCTTTCTTTCTTTTTTATAATAAAAATAGTCTTATATTTTATCAAAAACCAACGAACCATATATCAATACATTCCTTTGTTTCCTATATTTACAAGCTTAATTTTTTAAAATCATCAGCCTATAGACGCCCACTGCTGGACAAAGGCCTCCCCCAAAGATCTCCAGTCCCATCGGCTTTGCGCTGTTCGCATCCAGCGGTTTCCCGCGACCTTCACCAGATCGTCAGTCCACCTTGTGGGGGGCCTTCCAGCATTATGTCTACCGGTACGCGGCCGCCACTCCAGGACCTTACTGCCCCATTTTTTATGCTCTGTCGTATTCTAAAAGAATCTTAAAATCTGCGGTACTTGGTAAAAATTTGTCTGGTAACATTTCTTGAAATAAGGCCTGTAACTGTTCATTGGTACATCAAAATATTCCAAGCACAGTTTTACTGGAAGTAATTTATACAGGAATAATAAGAACCTTTGTTTATGTTTTTATATATATGTTGATTTAACTGCGATTTCAAAGTGTATAAATAAATATTGAAGTATGTAGCAACACGGTTCATATTTTTTTAGAGGTTCAAAACTGGCAACTGTAAATATTTTCATTCATTGATACATAGTTGTAAGTGATAAATATATTTAAAGTTTTACTTTCGTTGTGTTCATTTTTTAATAACTATTTTTATTGATATACTCTACTAAAAACATAATATTTTTAAAACATATCTTACAAAGGATAATTAAATTCAGCGGCATGATTTTGTTCAGGTGAGTTTATTTTTAATTTATGTAAATATTTAATTAATTATTTTGGTGATAATGTTTGTTTTAATTTCAGAAATGTCAGAGATAAAGTATAAAAATCAAATTTTGGCAGCAATAGACCACCTACGATCAAGGAAATCTCGTCCCGATATAAACAGAATTTGCAAGTTTATGTTGAAGTGTTACAAAGTAGCACCAAAAGAAACTAAGGCGGACCTTAAACGTTGTTTGAAAGAAAGAAGTATTTATAAAGTGGACTACAAAGATAATGTAAGCTATAGGAACGCTGCTAAGTGGCGGAAGAAATCGACACGGAGTAACAGTAACAGTAAGTCTTTACAAATTTTTTTGACAAAATGTATATACATTTAACTGACTCATTTTATTTGATTATTCAGAAATGTCTTCTACAATTGCTACTAGTGAACGAAGAATCATTAGTTCTGCAATTGCAACTCTTATATACCAGGATCAAAGCTATTTAGAGAATGGTATAGCTTTTGATGATCTTATACGGGCAGCAGCATCCCAGGAATCCAGATATACAAGAAAACAGCTTGAAATTATTATTAATAAAGAATTGTCATCAGGCAGTCTTGTTAGGTTACCAAACGGTACTCTTGCATTGGGACCTGCTGATCATGATGGAGACAGTTCTGACAGTTTTAAATTTGAATATAATGATTCTAACACTAAGGTATGTCTTTTTACATTTTTTAATACTTTCAATAACCTTCTACTTTATACTTGTTAAAAAACATGATATGAAATTTTTTAAGTACTCAAAAATAAAATGTGAATTATTTTTTTGTCAATTATAAACTGCATTTTGTAACTTGTTTCTTATGAAAATTAAATAACTAGAGCTGTTTAAAAAAATTATAACAAATTGTTTTATGTTATTATGCAATGGTATTAAAGTATATAAATGTTCATCTTCTTTATTTCATCTACCATAGTTATAACTTTTAATTATAATTTGAACATTTAACAATGCCTTTTGCCAATGAATTTAACAGAGGTTAAAGGGAAAAAAATCTAATTTTTTACAGAAATTAACAAGTAATGCAATCAATATTTCTGTTTTTAGCTCTTAGGATTAATATTATGGGTCCCATATTTCAAAATATCCCATCTCTAACAAAAAATAATAACTGAAATTACATAGCGTCTGTTGCTTTCATTCTTGTTGGTTAGAAACAACAAACATCTCTTTGGTTTTTTATTTTCCAGAATAAAATTGCCCATAATTAATTACTAAAATGCTACAATTTAAAACAATGATTTTTTTAATGTTAAAACATATTATAGAAACAATTATTCATAATCATTTATGTATTTAAAATATAATTTATGACATCACATCGAATTTGCATCTAAACTCTTTAGACAATACATTCTGCATCCAAAATATGGAAGTTTTAGAAACTGTTCATATTTCAAAATGATTGGCTGCCTTCTAAAATTTTTTTTATACTACTATGCGACGAGACTAGCAATAAAAAGTAAATAATTTCCCAAAACAATATTTTAACTAATTATTTAAGAGTAATTTTTATTTCAGTTTACTTGTCTCCACCACATTATCAAATAAATCATCATAATTTTTTACATAACCAGGTTTATCACATGAAATTTTCTTAGTTTATGTCTTTTTTGTCAAACATCTATTATATACAGTGAGTTTAGTTACTCTTAAAAGTATCTATGAAAGCCCAAGAAAATATTTCTAATAGTCAGTTAAAATTTTTATTTACTGTTTGATATAATATATGTAAATTTATTGCTTCAAAGCATCATAGGTGTTACAAATAAATATGGAAAGTTGTTGGTGATTGTAAGACAGATCATTAAACATAATAAATATATAAACTTTCTCATAAATGTTAAGATGTAAGATATTTATTGTTAACATATTTAACAAAGAGTTTAAATGCTATTATCATTTGAAAATAATAATGTGACATATTTACATGTCAATTCCTAATACAAGAATTTTACTTTTGCAAACATTACAGATGACGTCTTCTGCAAACTCGTCATGTAGATCTTCGCCACAACGAATGAGAGGCAGGCCGAAAAAACGTGCTGGAGCCACATCCAGTAACAGTCAAATTATAAACAATCAAAATGCCGGGGTAAGAGTTGGCGAAAGACGGAAGATGGCAAAGAAAGTTTTTGACCCTTCTGATAATAATGTACCCAGTAAACGTAAAAGGGGAAGGCCAGTCGGATCATTAAATAAAAGTACAATAAAAAAAAGGTTGATGATTGCTACTCATCAAAAACTTGAAAAAGAGGGAACTCCATTATCAGAGAGCCAATTATCATTAGATGGAAGCGGAGAAGATATGGAATCAGAAGAACCTGTTCCACATGAAACTTCTGGAGGTGTTTGTTCTGTATGCCTTATTCAAAAACCTCGAGGTTCTAACGACAGACTGGTGGAATGTCGTGATTGCAATAATAAAGCTCACTTAAGCTGTCTACAATCAGGGTCTGGTATATTAAAACCAAGGCCCGATAACACTTGGCAGTGCCCTCATTGTAAAACCTGTGTCGTTTGTTATGAGACCAATGATGCAGTAAGTCTTGTTTCTATATATCTTACATAAGGAATTCAAGAATTGCATTAAACATCTTATTGATTATAGTTCCTTCTTATTTTTGTATAGAAATCTATAATAATAAATCCAAACGAAAGGGTATGTTTATGTGTGTTGCTCTGTTCGCTTTTTTATTTTCACTGCACGCTTCAAAGACGACTGGTCGGAATTTTGAAAGTTACTGCTCCGATTGTCGCATCGGAGGGCCTAAATGTCTAGCTAGAAAACTGCTCACTTTTAGACCTAAGTATCATTTCCAACTTTTCAAAAATATATAGAGGTTTAAAATGCTTTTGAAAATGATTTACAAAAATCTGAAATTGTAACTAGAAGTTGTAATACTTATATTCAGTTACAATTTCCATTGTGCAAATTAAAATGAAAAATTACCAATTTGTAAAATTTTCCTAAAAGGAACTGTAACGCAATTTGTGTCATTTATGAGTTATAAAACATAAATTATTAATAGGTTAAAGAAAATAATAATTTCCAAACAAATAAATAATTTATATATTCAAATCATTGTGTACATGTACAAATATTATAAAATCTTAAATATTGTTTCTTTTTCAGGGAATCTTGACTGTATGCAATATTTGTTCTGATGCTTATCATGCTTTGTGTCACACCCCTCGCATACCTGAACGGCTAAAAGCTTGGGATCAGTGGGAGTGTAATAATTGTTTAGAATCTCAGCCAACAATAGTTAGATCACCTGCAATTATTCCTTCCAATATAGATTACCATTCAGAATCATCTACAGTAGACCCATTTTTAAAACCGCATGAGTTAGATAGAGCTCCAACAAAATTAATTGAAGAAGTCCCATTTGACCCAAGTATACCTGATATTAGTAATTGGACTACTGAAGATGTTCATAGCTATTTCTTAGAACATTTTCCTGAAGCTGCACCAATTTTGAAAGAGCAGGTAACAATATTATTTTTTAATACAATGTGAAGCTTTTAATGTTATTAAATTTACTCTTTTTATGTATTTCAGGAATTTGATGGACAAGCAATATGCATGGCAAGAAGAGCAGATATTGTCAGAGGCTTAGGTCTTCCACTAGGTCCTGCACTTGGATTATATAGGATTGTAGTTAAATTACAGACAAGAAAAGACGACTGGACTATGTGCTGGGGTTAAGCGTAGCCTCTTTTAGGTGTTATGATCTTTGCAATAATAATATTCTAATAAAATATTGTTTAAGAACTTTTTACATTAAATTATCTTAATACTTTTTTAAAAGTGCTGTAATTTTTTTATTCCATAACCTGCAATAATTACATAAAGGTTTACTCCTCAAAATTTATGTAAATAAATATTAACTGTAGGAATAACTTAATCCATTAAGCAAAATTTACACCTATATGATTAGCAATTGTACAACATAAAAATAACATATTTACATTTTCTATGGATTTTTATTTTGATCATAATGCTTAATATATGAAAGAAATATATTAAATATCATTGTTGCAATGTTTATGTAGAAAACTCTATAATGTGTTGGTAAGTAGTAAAAGTTCAGGAATTGCACTGGAGGCCAAAATAAGCAGTCGCCCTGGAATAAAAAAAAGAACAATATTGGTCATTAATAATTAGTTATTATTTAAATTTCTTTTATGAACAAATAGATTTAACATTCTTAGATATCAACCCTTAGAACATAGATATTTTTATAAGGGTATAAAGAACATAAACAGTTTACAAATATGATGAATGTCAAGAAATTTTAAACTTTATATTATTTAATTAATCAGTATGTTTAAACAACTTCCATTGGATTCTGATCATATTATTTATATTCGAACTAATCATTTTTATGAGCAAACACATTGTTACTAACTAGAGAATGTAAAAAATAAATAAGGACAAGACATTACAAAGTTTAAAGTTATTTGTACAATATTAATAATGATTCTACAATATGTGAATTCAAGTCAATTTCTTTAACAGTGACATGCTACTGACAGAGGTCTCTGGAATCTCAAAGTGATACATATATTAATATGGGGCTTTGCTATAATGACCTTGAGGAGATAGAACCAAAACTGTTAAAATGCTTCTGTTTTTTATACTACTATGCGACGAGACGAGCAAGCCATCACCTGATCGTAAGTGATATGCTAACCCATGACAATGTGGTGCTAGTTAAGATGGCATACACTGCACCACATTGCGCTCGTAGCCTTGAGACATAAGGTGTTGTCTCGTTACCCCAGTAATTAGACCAGCTACAGCTCACTTCAAACCGGAACACAGTAATGTTTGCACACTATTATTTGGCGGTTGAAATAGGAGCTGCGGTGGTACCCATCTAGACGGTCTCTGGCAACAAAGACCTACCACCTGGTAAAAATGCTTTGGAAAGAGCAAACATTACTGAGCTAATATTGTGTAAAGGTTGTTTTACTTTCATAATTAAGACTTGGTATTAAAAAAAATATATGCAAAATACTAACCAAGTAAACATAAAAAAATTTTTGTCTAATTTCATATGTACTTTGTTGTAGAGTTTTATTTTCTAGTGTTCCCATTCCATAAAAAAAACACAAAATTGTTGCAGGAGAGGCAAACATTTGGTCACAAGCTATTTTCTTTGCAACCGTTTTAAAATCAGCATTTGGAAGCATCTTGTCTAAATATACATAGTAATAATGATGCATTGGCCCCATTAAAAATCCAACAAAGAACATTCTTGCTGAAAAAATATTTAATTGTTTATTTATGTTATTCTTTTTTGTGCTAATATCTTTTTAAACAAGCTTCATAATCCTGAAAACAGAATGTTATAGTCTAGAATGAATTACATAATATATCATTTAGAGCTCTATATACATACTTAAAATTAATGCATTAGAATATAACGAAAATAAACATCATTCATAGTACCTGTGCGCGCCCAATTAAATCTTCTTGGCAAGACATGGGATTCAATACCTTGTTGCACTATGTCTCCAAAGCCCATAAATGCACCAGAAGTTATACTATTTGTTAACAGTAAATTTCTTTTGAACAAAATGTACATTCCTCGATTAAAATAGGACTTCATTCTGAAGAAAGAATTGAAATCCGGGGCATCGAAGAAAGTCAATATGAAATAAACGATGTCTTTTAATATTTACCTATTCATGTTTAGTAAACAAAGAGTGATAAATATTTCGGTATTAGGGACGTTTCAACCGCATTGTTAAATTTCATTGGTTATACAATTTTTATTTAAATACTTCGAAAAATACTATTTATAAATAATTACGTAAGCAATCACGTGTATTTTATAGCGTTATAATTTCTTTGCAAACTTACATTATTACATAAAGGTTAATTTATTGTAATTTTATGCAATATAATTTTAAAAATTGCGCTTATTGAAATAAACACAACTTCATTTTATTGTCACAGATTCATAAGATTACATTATATTAAATAAACAGAAATTATTGACAATTACAGATTATTTAATTGAATAGGTACAATACACATATTGAATTACTTGTATAGTAACTGATTACCTAATACCTACCGTATATTACTAAATACATAGTTATAATACATTTTATTTTAATTGCATATAAGTTTTTGGTGCAATTTTAATCTTTTCCTGTTAAAAACATATCTATTTTCATATTATCAATTAAAAAAACTGCCTTTATCCTTAGCCAAATAACAGATCACAAGAATATACCGAAAGTGTAAATTTTACAATCGTATAATAACATTTTCCTATAACTTTTTCTTTTTGTCGTACAAAGAAGCGTTTATAGTATTCGGACGAATTCGAAAATATTATTATATAATTCTTTTTCATCATCAACCGACAGTCGTCCACTGCTGAACATAGGCCTTCTCCAAAGATGGAGATCTTTGGAGAAGGCAGAGTGGAGACACAGGTCGACCCTGCACTTCAACGGCAACGGTTATTTTTATTTTAAAGATTTTATGGCCTGACAATCGGTCCTGTTCAGTAATAAAAAAAATTTGGTACATTAAGTTGTTATTTATAATGGAGTATAATAAGATAAAATATGATAGTTTAAAGACTATATAATAATATATAGTAAAAAAATCACGAATACGGAAATATTACACTTGTTTTATTATTTGATCCTCGTTCGACAGATATGATTCGTAGAAAAACAATTTACTTCCTCAACAATTTTTTGATTGTTATTGTAATATATGTAAAAAACACGTCTACGTCTATTTTTTGGGGACAACTATTAATTTTAATGTTGAAAAATTATGTTTTTGATTTGGTATTTACAAACATCGATAATTTTTAATTTTTTTCAAATGTGAGTTAAAAGCTTCTCTAGCGGAATGAATTGAGAGAACTGAATTGGCTTAAAGGTCTTGATACCGGTCCATAAAAACTTTGTATAAAAAAAGAGAACTGAATTATTTTTATTTTATATCTATTACAAAACAAAGACGACAGAAACTAAATTAAAAATGCGGATTGATCAATACTTTTAGAAAATGGCACTACAAACAGAAAACCAGGATTTTTCTGGTTTATTCAAGTTGGATGTTTTAGTTCACCTCGATATTGTAAATCATAGTTTTTACGAAGTTGGTCTCAAAAAATTTCTTGCATTTTCAAGTGATAAGGAACTCGTTTTCTTGTTCATAAATTCACAATCGGAAAGATTTGACAATGTTTACGATTGGGATTTTGTTGATAATCCTGTTTATTGTATGTGTTTTGAACCCAGTGGTACATGGGTACTTATTGTTAGTGAACAAAAAGTGTTACTAGTGCCATTTCTGCCTTTATTCACGCCAGAAAATTTATTTGATTGCAAGTGGTCATCTACAAGAGTTACTGTTTTACCACTTGGAGATGTTCCTCAACCAACTTCTGTAGTGTGGTGGTTGACAAAAGAATCTGAAAATATTGTTATCATTGGATCAAAGGTAATTTTATACATGATAATATGTATGTGCAGTGGTTAGTGTATAAAGTTACCAAATAGAATTTGATTTCTAAAAACTTAATTCAACATGTGTTTAACAATCACAGGGCTAATAAGATATTTTATTTTCTAATCTTCTTAAAGCTTTTTTGCTGCACAAAACGATAAGTTGAAAGTACTATAAGGCTCCTTCATATAATAGGAGAATTACTTCTCCTCTTTTCCTTCACTAGTTAGCCATACTGGAACATAGAGAGTACCAACTTTCTAACTCTATTGTCTTCACTTTGTCAATAGACTCCTCACAAATCTGTCACTGAGAATCTACAGGGGCTTAAATAACATAATCCCAAGGACTAGTACAGAATAATCTATATTCCTTTGTAACTTATATTGTTATTTTTTAATTAGTACATAAAACATTTTTGAATGTTGCTTATATTATATTAAACATTTACAGTATAAGTTGTAAATATTAGATCACTGTAAAATGTGAGTTTTCTATCATTGTGCCTTATTCTTATATATATGAAATCATAGTCCACAAAATGGTTAAGATAATAATTGAACTTAATTTATACAACATTGAATATTGTAGTATGTTTAATCTTATAATGAACAAGTAAAATGCCATCCATTGACTAATTATTAATATTTATGTAGCAGTATAAAAATGTATTAGAACCATTTTCTCTTGTCTTAAAATAAAAAAATGTATATTTATAATTTGTATTTCATAAATGATGTTTTCTTTTACAGGCAGGAATTATAACATTTTATTCCTTGGAGTCACAGAATATAGTTGGAGAAACTAAGATCGCAGGAGATATTTTGGATTTACAAATATGTTTTGATGATTCCCTTGATATGTTAGATCTCATAGTAAGTTATAAACTAACCTTAATTTGTAAGTGCTTACCTTAAACACATACATATTTTCAATTATGACATGCATTTTTTTAATGTTTATATTGATGAAATCTATAAACAGGTATTTTTTATATTAGACTAGCTGACCCGACAGACTTCGTTCTGTCAAAAAAAAATGGAATGTTCTTTGTTCCTGTCTATTTTATAGCCGGGGCAAAAAAATCTCCTGAACAGAACCGTCACCCTGGTTATGGGCGGTGTGTGGGGTTCAGCACTATATGTATTCATCTAATAACTAATATTTAGATATTAGTGGGTTCCAGAAGAGTGGCCAAAGTTATAATTAAAGTACATAAGTTATATTTACTATAATAATTTTTTAGGAACAAATAACTGTCACATTCCAAATCTTTTTGACAGAATGTAGTCTATCAGGTCCGCCAGATGGTAACGCGGTTTGTGCTCGACTGATGTATTGACGTGTAAACGAATGCATTTTATGTCGGGCGCCGAAACTAAAACAAAAGAAATAATATCGCGAAGCCGAAACCAAATTGAAAATCAGTATGGTGGATCTTTAGCTCTTACATTTTGTGACTATTTATGTTATTAATTCATTCGTTTTAATATTTGACTCTTTAGCGTTACGAACGCGCCTACATTGCTTAGACAGCAGTGAAAGCTTGTAATTGAATATAAACTTTTGTTAGTTAGTTTCTGGTTTCTGGTTTATGGTTTCTGGTTACTGGTTTCTGGCTACTGGTTTCTGGTTACTGGTTTCTGGTTACTGGTTTCTGGTTTCTGGTTACTGGTTTCTAGTTTTTGGTTACTGGTTTCTGGTTTCTGTTACTGGTTTCTGCTTTCTGGTTACTGGTTTCTGGTTTCTGTTACTGGTTTCTGGTTACTGGTTTCTGGTTTCTGTTACTGGTTTCTAGTTTTTGGTTACTGTTTCTGGTTACTGGTTTCTGGCTACTGGTTTCTGGTTTCTGGTTTATGGTTTCTGGTTTCTGGTTCTGGTTTCTGGTTACTGTTTCTGGTTACTGGTTTCTGGTACTGGTTTCTGGTTTCTGGTTTCTAGATTTCAGATGTCAGATTTAAATTTTTTATTTTCCATTTTCAATATTCTGTATACAATATTCAATATCCAATATCCAATATTCCAATATCCAATATTCCAATATTCCAATATTCCAATATTCCAATATTCCAATATTCCAATATTCCAATATTCCAATATTCCAATATTCCAATATTCCAATATTCCAATATTCCAATATTCCAACATTCCAATATTCCAACATTCCAATATTCCAATATTCCAATATTCCAACGTTCCAATATTCCGATGTTCCAATATTCCAATATTCCAACATTCCAACATTCCAACATTCCAACATTCCAATGTTCCAATATTCCAATAATCCAATATTCCATTCCCCATTTCCCATTGCCCATTGCCCATTTCCCATTGCCCATTGCCCGTTGCCCGTTGCCCGTTGCCCGTTGCCCGTTGCCCATTTCCCATTGCCCATTGCCCATTTCCCATTGCCCATTGCCCATTGCCCATTGCCCATTTCCCATTGCCCATTGCCCATTTCCCATTGCCCATTGCCCATTGCCCATTGCCCGTTGCCCGTTGCCCGTTGCCCATTGCCCATTGCCCGTTGCCCGTTGCCCGTTGCCCGTTGCCCATTGCCCATTGCCCATTTCCTATTGCCCATTGCCCATTTCCCATTGCCCATTTCCCATTTCCCATTGCCCATTTCCCATTGCCCATTGCCCATTGCCCATTGCCCATTTCCCATTGCCATTGCCCATTTCCCATGCCCATTGCCCATTTCCCATGCCCATTGCCCATTTCCAACTTTCAACTTTCAATTTTCAATTTCCTGTTTACAGTTTTCAATTTTCAATTTTCAACGTTAAATAGTGTCACCATCACAAAAGATCAACAAAGTAAAGTTAAGACTTAACTACAATTTTAACCAATGAACCTAGGACAGTGGTGTTCCTGCTTGAATTCTACAATCGCTGCACACGAACACACTAATTTACTGCATGATACTACACTCACATTGAACATTCAACTGCATTATGCACAAAAAAATAAAAATTCAACCGAGACAACGCGACCTTTACGCCCAGATTCCCGCTAAAGTTCGTAAAATATTCTTCTTCTTCTCAATTGATGGCATGAGCACGGTTTGTGAGTGAGCCAGTGTCATGTGTAGACAAATAAAATAAAAGAATAAAAATCCTTAAAATATTATCTGCGTGGTTAATTCGTCCGCCATGTTTCTTCCTTTTCTCGTGAAATATTATAATTGCAATGAGTAATTGTTGGTTGTCAATATCAAATGTCAAAATCAAAAATATTCTTTTAAATTGTATTTGGTGTCTAAATGACGGGACGAACTTCAAATTTTTGACGTTTTATGTATCTAAAGTAAGGAGACCAGACATCTCGCTTTTAGCGGGACAGTCCTGATTTTTTTACTATTAATCCCGCGTCACGCGACGTTTTTCAAAAGTCCCGACTTTTAGAATTAAGTAAAGTTTTAAATTTATGAAAATCATTGTTTTGCGTAACAAATTGCTTTTGCTACCCAGTTACATTGTATTTGTCTCTCAAATGATACACTTGTATCCGTACTGCGTGCTAGCAAGATAATTAAACAAATAAATATTACAAATCTGTTTCTTACCATAGAAAAATAAAGTAAGTAATTTATTTAAATATTTCATAAATGCATAAATTTTCTTAAACTTAGCTTAAAATACTCGTAGTCTTCATACTTTATATTGATGACAAAACGTGTATCACCCACCTTAACCTCGAAAGAAATTTTAGAAAGTAATATACGAATAAAATTTTGCAAATATTTCAAGTCAATCAAACTAATTTATCAAATTCTTGTGAAGATTTTTACAATATTTTACAAAATTACTACAATCTACTCAAACAAATTCACTTATATAAAAAAAACATTTATAAACTGTACTTATGTTAAAACTAAAAAAAAATTACGATATTATTATTCCTTCAGAGTTGTCCCACTTTGCCTATCTAAAAATCTGGTCACCTCAATGAAAAAGAGAAATTGTTGTTTTTACCATATTCCAGGCACTTTTTCCATATTTTCTCACCTTACTAACCTTCCCTGGACTTCCACGAATAATTCAAGACCACATTTAGCCAAATCGGTCCAGCCGTTCTCGAGTTTTAGCGAGACTAACGAACAGCAATTCATTTTTATTATATAGATATCCACAGGACAATTTCAGCAATGGAAGTTAATCTTAGAGCACAGGTCATTGGGTTACAACTGGCTTCAACAAACACGAGCTCAAAATGATAAGGAAAAGAAAGATGGATTTATGTCCTATATAAGACAACTATCGAAAGATAAAATTACATTTTTTACACAAGGAGGAAATAAAGGTATTTAAATGAGATTATGAACATCAATTTTTTTTCACAAGTATCCATTAGATCAACAGTAAGTTAAATTAAGTAAATCATGGTTAGATGTTATTTATTTTTTATTTATAAGAAATTTAAATATAGCATTGTAATATCACTTAAAACAAATACTTATTTAATAATAATTGAAGTAACTTTTAATTTGGAATTAATAATTTTTTAAATAGCTTATTAAATATTTATTGTATTATTGAACATTTCTTTTATTATAGATGACAAATCTCAAACTGTGGAATATGTGCTGAATCCTGTTGAATATCTCCCTGCATATCGTAAGGGCTCTAATAATTGGGCTTTAACAGCTCAGTATGTTAATGGACGTCATTTTTTAACTGCTTTTGAATTAAATGAAGGTACACTAATTGTAAGTACATTGTAACAAATAATCGTTATTATCACATTTTTAAATACATAAATAAAAATTATTATTATTATTAACAAGTTATGATTTAAATAACAATTCAAATTATGCTCTTTTTAGCTTGAAAGTCCAGAAGATGTTACACCATCAAGAACATTAAGACCCCGCATAAAGAAAGATGGCTTATATATTCAAGGCCTTTGGTCACAGCGACTAATATATTTATTAAGAAAAAACGAGCTTGAGGTGCACAGTGGAAATTTCTCTTTAGCCCAGGTTATTAAAATAAAATGTTTTAATGTATGATAAATATAAACTAAGCTATAACCTGAGTTATTGCAGGTTCGTTTGAAGAATAATGCTACTAAAAATGTTGACTTAAATTTGACTTATACAGGGAGATGGTCTAACAGGAGCGAAAAGGGAATTCTCAGAGCTATGGTCGGCCGAACTGATAGGCGATGTGCACCGCGCATACTTGATGTCAGCCAAGGAGCCCCCATCACCTGCGGCGGGCTGGCGGGAGCCCACGTTCATGTGCGACTTGCAACTCCCAAGATTCCCTCTCGAACCTTGTCTTATCGTGACCAGTTGTGGAGCCTACATCCTAAACACTGTGTGAGTTTCATATTATTGAGATTATTCTCAAGATAGGTACATTCTTGTTTCATTTTAGTTTTATACCTGTCCCTACCGTACGGTTCCGTACGAGTTTTAAATCAGTTGTTTAATACTTTCCAATGGTCACTTCACTCAATTGTATGACAATATCCATCATTCAAAAAAGTTGTTGAACGTTTGTTTGGGCAACTTTGCATGCTTCTTCATATAGAAGTTTTTTGGCTTTCAACTGCCTTTAACGAGAACTTATTTTTACCCGTAAATGTTACGAAGAATGATAGTGTGGGCACAATCTTAACTAGCTTCAATCAATTAATTACATCATTTGATAATTTCTCGCAAAAATGATAAACCTTGTGTGTGCATGTGAAATGTAAGTGATCTTTCAACAAATTTTATACTTTATGGAGCCTAACAATGATTATTTAGTTTGCTCACTATTAGTATTTGAAGTCATCACAAATTATCTTTATCTGGTTCTGTACAAGTCTTGTTTTCATTCGACGAAGCGAAGAGACGTGCAATACGTTTGCCTGATGGTAACCGATACGCCCGCTAACAAAATGTGACGCTATGTAGTGATCGTCGCTTTGGGACTTAAGATGTTAGGTCTTGTTACCCCAATAATTTCACTAGTTTTCAAGGTTGCCATTTGTGTTGCCAGTTGCGAGCCGTGCGAGTGGCTCGTCAGTCTAATAATGCGTGGCGGCGTCGGTGCAGAGCAGTCTGCCGCCGCGCTCGGTGCGTGCGTGCCCACATTGTTGCGCGCCGCTGCAGACATGGTCATGTCGAGGGGGAAAATCGCAGCCGCACAGTACTTGTTTTCTTTATCGCAGGTGAAGGTTTTTTACAGAAAGCTTTTTTTTATTATTTATAAATCTAGTAATCATGAATGTTAATGGTTATTATTTTAATAACTGTAATTTTTTTGGATCATTCTAATTTTAATCTGATTCAAGGGTTCAGCAACGCCTAAAAGTGTAATGTACGTTTCTTAAGTAATATTTTTATAACTCCTGCATATCTTTAATATTTGATTTGGATATTTGCGTTTTTTCATATAACATTCTTGATAACATGTAACTTAACTACTACTAAAATTTATTACTGTGATTTGTTTTCTCAAAACTGGTAGTAGTAGTCACATTTGCTTCTGACCATGGTGCGCCAGTTCTTGATTAACTTCTTCTTTATCATGTGTGTCTGACTTCGTTTCAGAGTCAACCCGACGGCTGGATTGCACGACTAGGAGTGTTTGGTCGCATGCACGAGCTGTCGATGTATAAGCACGTGGGTGTTGTTGGTAGCCTGGGAAATGCCGCAATCACGGCGAAACTATTGGCTATGCTGCTTAAAGCTGGTACCAACAGCGAGGAAAAGTTTATTGTGTTAGTTAATCTTTTACACTACTTAATTTTTTAGCTTTTTTTCGTAAAATTGTAAGAGCTGCTTGCGTAAATTTAACTACTTTTAAGTATACTTTTACAGTTATTAAATTTTAAATTATTAAAAAAAAAAAAAAAATTATTAAATTATTAAAAATATTTAAAAGGATTTTATGTCTTTGTCTGTTCGTTTAGTATGAATGATTTTCTCCGATTTATTAAGACTTACAACTGAAATTATCAAAGCAGATCAGTTTAATTTAACTTGATATTTTAATGTCTGTGAAGTTGTCATTTATTATCGATTAACAAGTTGTGTGTATTTCTTTCAGCGATTTACAGTTCATAACACTGACTGTAGTTGAACTGCTGGAACTGACGTCTATCGCCGCAGCTATTGGGTTATGGGACGTAGTACCCTTGTTTAGTATATACCAAGGGCACCCTCATTTAATGTTATCTGCTATAAAATCTAGGAGCGACCTTTGCCGAGGTGCTATCATCTGTTTGTTACGGCACAGCTGCCTTGTACCGATATTGCTTGAAGAAAATGGACAGTGGCTCTTTGATTTCATTACAGAGAAATGCGATAAGTTCGATACTAAACTTTTAAAGGTAAATAATTAATTTAGACTTATTAGTAACGTCCAAGGTGAGTTTCCATCATGTAAAACATAAATTTTGTTAGAGTTGCTAAATTCAAAATATTTATTTTTTAATTTACAATGCATATTTTCATAAATTAACTGTAATTAAAAAAATTATAATTTCAGTGTTTATGTTTGTGGATGAATCCTCTTCAAGATCAATTGCGTCCGGTGATGCGGGATCTGAAACAAGGGATAACTTCTATTTACGTAAGTACCGTAACTAAATCTTTGGAGGAGGCCTCTGTATAGTGGACATGGGCTTCCGGATGATAATGATGCCTCTTGCAATATATAATAAATTTAATTGCACTTAATCAATCCTATATTTATGAGAAACGTTTTTCATAGACAACGCGGATGCGGCAACTTATAACGACTTTCATGCATATAACTTCTACCATAGAGGCAAGGATGCCTTGCCTCGATATCCATATTGTGGTCACAAAGAAACAGGAGACGTGGAAAAATCAGTATACACCTAGAAGGACGCTGTCCTGCGGCCTTGGCCATTGGGCGATTGTCGACGATGGCAACGCAAAAATTATGATGACGAATACTCCTGTGAATACGGAAATTATTGGAAGAGTTGTAGATATCGCTTGTGGGCGACATCATACAATGGTGTTGACTGAAAATGGGGTAAGCAAGAATATTTTTTTATTAATTTATTCAATTAAAATGTACCCATAGCGCATAATGGAAACGAAACATTTTTTTTTATGAATCGGAGATGGTAGACTTGTTTTGTCTGAAATTGTCTAAATTGGTACCACCGCAACGCTTATTTCACCTTCCAAACATTAGTGTGCAAATATTATTGTGTAAAAATTAGCACTGTTATGGTTTTGGATACTTAAATTGTTTATAATTATTTATTGAAATCTTGTTCAACTACATTTTTTCCTCCTTTTATATTGTTTTCGCAACTGACGTAAATTATAATTTACCTGCCTCATTGACGTATTAGAATTACTGTGTTTCATTCATATGAAAACTAGAGTATTTCGCCGAACACACTTCATTCACAGCCTCATTGTCACTTAACGACATCTGGAATTGTATTCAAGAGCTGGCCATCGAAAATTAAAAATAAACCCTCTTAAAATTGATCATTTGGAAACATAAAATAAAACCATATCCAAATTATTAGATATACGCAGCCGGGGACAACACGTTTGGGCAGCTGGGCGTGGGCTCTAGCTGGGCCGGCGCTATCGGCGACTCGGCTAGCTCAGCGGGGGCGTTAATGCGCGTCGTGTGCGAGTGGACCGCGCCTCTCGTCAGCGTTTCCGCCGGCCATTACCACTCGGCTGCTGTGGACGTTGGTGGCAGGTTGTATATGTGGGGGTAAGTGTATCTATCATTTCACCTATTGCATTAACGAAGTTAGGTTATGGATTTATTATGTCATATTTTATCTTTATTTTACGTACAAAGTATAGTAACACGTTTTTATAAAAAGTAAGTATTTGAAATTGTCATATAATAAATAGTAGTAATATGGGTAAAAGAGAATTAAATGTGGTTTATATGCAGAGAAAATAAAAGAAGTATTTTATTTACTTCATTAACTACCCGATTTTGATGATATGCGTCAAATGTGTTCGCCTCATACGGATCGTTTTTAATTAGAACAACAAAGGTGTGGAACAACTTGCTGACGACAGAGCTCTCGTTCAAATATACTTCGTGAGTATCTTTAGAGAAACTTGAATAGGCTATAGCTAGTCTAGTACGTTTTACCACCCCATACTATGGTATGGGGTGGTAAAACGTACTAGACTAGATGAGATGGTGGTTATTTAAATAAAAAAACAAATACATTGTCACTGATATTATACAGAATATAAAGCTTAGTTTTGTTTCAGTTGGGGTATTCACGGTCAGCTGTGTCTTGGCAACATTGACAATCAGTGCACACCGCAATTGGTTACAAAATTTCAAGGAAGAAAGGTAAATGTTAACTGTTGTGTACGATACATTTGTACATCTGTAAGAATTTATCTTTTAATATGTGTCACCAATAGCGTATATTTTTGTGGCAATATACTATAGAGTTAGCATATACAGAAAGAATGTAAGTATAGTATAAATAACATAAACTGACATAAATTTTTAAATGGAACTAAGCTCTTCAAATGTACATATTAACTGCCTTCATGCCACTGGCTAAGAACTTGC
Organism: Byasa hedistus; assembly: GCA_029286795.1. Classification (NCBI taxonomy): domain Eukaryota; kingdom Metazoa; phylum Arthropoda; class Insecta; order Lepidoptera; family Papilionidae; genus Byasa; species Byasa hedistus. Next base: position 6,817,231 of record JAGSMW010000008.1, read on the forward strand.
CTTATAATAACGAGAACCCTGGATCAATGGATAGGGGACTCATACGGTGTTTTGGTGTTCGTAGGGTTTGTTCAAATCCATGCGACTAGCTGCTAGCTACGCATTGTTAATTTGCTGCCATAAAAGCATTGTTGTACTCCTTTTACGTCTTCATTGCTTCTGAACGCTATGTTAAATTGAGATTGTATCAACCAATTGTAAATAAAAAAGGTGCTGAGTGTGGGGTGCGGTGCGTGCCACACGATTGTGCTGATGAAGAATGGCGAAGTGTGGGCATGCGGTGCCGGTGCATTTGGGCAGCTGGGCGGCGGCGGGCGAGGCAAGAGCGCAGTGCAAGTGCGTGTGCCGTTGCAAGAACCCGCGAGGCGCATCGTTGTTGGCTACTTCCATACAGTAAGGAAGACTGATTCTTTTATTCTACAAAACGACTTTACAAATAAGATTTTTACGTTGTACTAAACTACATTATGGTCAACTTAATGGAGCTTTGGTGTCGTGGGCTGAAAAAATGGAGCTTTTATCGTCCTGATAACTTAAAGGAAGATGACAGAAGGACGTGGTATCCAATCATTATCGTAGAATTGACAAGGGTGCTGCGACGGGTTATAATAGCACAGCGTTGTAGAGGGCGGATGTTCCCAACAGAGATTTAGTGACCTCTCCCAAACAATGGGGATGATCGTCAAGGAGGCTTTAGTGCATAAAAATCTTCACTTACATGTGGTCTTTCCCCAAGAAGATACCGCATATTTCCTCAGACATTCCCTCCGACGGAGAACCATTAGTTATAATTGTTAACACACTTTTTATATTCCAGTTAGCGCTTACAGCGAAAGGTCAGGTGTGGTGTTGGGGCTCCAGTCCGCAGCAAGTTCGCGCGGTGCAAGCGCGCCGTGCCAACTCCCCCGCTACCGCTTCAGCTGCAGTGACTACACCCGTTTCACCGCCTACATTAGCGCCCGACCCTCATCTTCTGCCGCAACTCGTTGATACCAAGAATGTGCAGGGCCATATTGTGCAGGTGTTATTTTCTAATAAAAATTTAATAAATCACCTAAAAACACTTGACTCTTGTTGATAATCTCAATATTCTATCAGTTGCTCTAAACATAAAAAAAAATCATTGCAGAATAGTTTTTTTGCCTTGTATGAGCTGGCCTTCGTAGTTACTTAACTAATATTTAAATCTTCACAATAGTTTTAAATAATTATTCATTAACTTCATGTGTTGGCACTACTATAAAACATTTAATGTTTTCTTTATAGATGTCGGCTGGATGGCACCACTCCTGTGTTATTGATCACAAAGGCTCAATCTACACCTGGGGTTTAAACTTTGACGGTCAGCTAGGTAGTACAAATTTAATTTAACGTAATAAATAATTAAATTTTTTACACTATTATTTGACGTTGGAATTAGGTGCCGCGGCGAAAGGTGTCTGGAAGGTATGCGGTCAGGTTCTATATGACGATTTTAAGGAATTTAGATGTTAGTAATATGTAACTTAAAAAAAATATTTAAAAATGTCTTATATAAGTAATACTATATAATAAAAATTCTTTAACAGGTAGCGGTGATAGAAAACTGGTTGTTATACCGACAAAAGTAAGCGTACGTCCAGAATCTCAAACGGATAACTCGAAGGGGACTCGTTCGCCGGAATGTGAGGATCCGAACTTCTGCACCAAAGCTCTGGTGGCGTGCGGCGGTGACTTCACCATATACGTAGACGACGACGGAAAAATCTACGCTACGGGCAATATGAGCATGCACGTAAGTGTAAACAGGCTTTAAACTAAAACAAGCGTAGTGACTAAGAGTTCATCTTGTAGAACAGAGGTTTTGGTTTGATTTCGTTGCCTCATGTTTAGGTGTTTAGCCGGAGGTAGAATTTTTTTAACCCCCCTGGCTAACTGCCACCCTCATATTATATACGCTCCACCAGAAAATCATTGTTGTGTCGTTGCTGACAACATGCGAGAGCAAGATTATTGTAGGCGAGAAGATTTCATTAACCATGACCTTATTGTCACTTATTACCATGTTAACTTGAGCCCACATATTGGCAGTTTGTGAATTTTTAACAAAGAAAACGTAATTTTATTACAATAATTAAATGACGTTTTTTGGTCATATCATATTCATTAAGTAATATCATCATTTAAAATCACCATCAATGTATACTTATTAAATGCTAATAAAGCTTTTTAATGGGTATTATATTTTTCATAGATCCATATCAAGTCTGTACTGTAACAGTATAGTCTCAGTAAAAAAAAATTCTACATTGAAAAAGATGTTTACTAAATACTGCTAATTTTGATGGTTACAGGTAAATACCGAGAAAACTAACAATCGCGTTATAATGATGAAGACGACCAAACGCGTTATAAAAATACCTGCGAGCCGCAACAATAACAAGTTTCTATTCCAACTAGTAGACCGGGTCGACATCATGTTCCCTTTTGACGTTGACGGTTTACAACGTAAACCAATAGAAACCACTTTAAACCCAATCCAAACCATGAAAGACTTTAAAAAGAAATCTTGGGCAGATGATATAGTCTTGCTGTTACATCCTTGGGTTAACGAGGAGACTTTGATCAGGAACCCGAACATGGCCGCCAAGTTGGCATATCACAACAAAATGTATTCCAACTGTCTCAAGTTGTTATTAAGTACACTGAAACATGAAATACCTGCTGACGCATTTTACGTCACGCATCATGAAGACTCTGAAGATCAGAGTAATTTGCGCAAGAAGGATGAACTAAAAATAATAATAACTAACACAATATCGAAACGTATTAAGGATATATCAATGTCGATATTGAACGAGCAGCCATATCCCTTGGTAGACGTTCACTTCTACCAAACCTTGCCATGTTGCTGCGACGAGCAGAATTATTTACATAACACACATATAAACAGCCCTCTTAATGTTCCCACTACCGGGACACGGGACCTTCTCTTGCAAGGAGAGAATAATTTAAACGATAAAATTGTATCATCAATCGCAAACACCAACAAGAAGGACTTCTCTGTTACTGCGGCAGACATCATTGACAAGTGTATTAGCATATTTCCGGTGGATACGGGCCTGTGGGAGGTTTGCTTTCGCATATCAAAAGATTTCTACTTGGATAACGATCTGTCTGTTCAAGAGTTGGAGAAAGTTCTGCGTAAGTACATGACATCTAATGCCACAACTATGGCAGCGGCTATCATGTATTCTAACGATTGCGCTCAGTACAGTAAAATTCTTTCGCCTAAATTCTACTTGAACATGTGTAGCGAAATTTTGGATACTTGGGGATGAATTACCAAAATAATAATTATGTATTTGCTCGGACGTTAAAATGAAACGATACAAGGGCGTCAAACGTTAATAAAATAAAAATTTCGAAGTATATAAAATATGGCAGGTCTCTATTGCCAAAGACAGTCCATGTAAGTACTTTCGAAAAACAGTACTGCGCAAACTACTAAGTTTCTGAGAGTAACGTGATTTAACATCTTCCGTATCAAAGCGATCAGTGCAGTGCATATCCTCTTAACTAGCGCCACATTGTCTTGGATCGGAGTGTCACATTAGGTAAACGTCCCGATAGTCTCGTCACTTTTATGAATAAAGAAACAAGGGATTGATTTTTATATTAACCGTATAAAGTTTGATTATATTAAAAGAAATAGTGGACTATTTAAATAGATTTGTAGCGATTGTTAATAATAACATTAACACTTCATAACGTAAAGAACCCGTGATAAATCAGTTTGTAAGGTGATCGTGCGCGTGATACGCCTTATGGCACTGGTTCCATTCACACTAAGCTTGAGAATCCGGTGAAGGAAAAAAAAAATTAGAGGAAACTGACATGTTCCAAGAACTGCAGCTTTTGTGGACATGTGACATTCCGCCTACACTTCGCTCCGAGTTTCAGTAGTGGGAAATTAAGTGGGTTGTTTATGTTAAATAAGCTTTTTATATATATTTTATTGGTACATATTGTACTTGGTTCCTTAAGTGACATCTCTATTAATTTGCTTATTGTTAAAATGTTTTACTTGTTTATTATTGTTGATATTAATCGCACATTTTTATTACATCCTAAAATTTTTTAACCTTGACATTAATTTTAGTTTATTAAAGCAATGAGAATATATTATGTCATTAGCACTCAAGCAGTGTCATTATTTTGATATTACTTATTTACTTATTCATTGTTAATGAGTTGTTAAATTTTGTTCTAGTCAGTATACTAAGAATTTTTGTTATATACATTTTGTAACTGTTTAATATTTGATTAGTTTACATGCGAAAGACATATTGGTGGTATCTCTGTTGCTGGCCACCAACTATGGAGGAGCAATCGTTATTGTGCTCCTGTATGAAAAGCACATTATTCTTAAGAACTACAAAGGCAATGAGACTTAACATTTGTGTCTAAGAAACAACAGCTATGTCTTGTAGTTTATTTCAGATTAAATAGCGGCACATCGTTATAAGAAAGCGTATCACCATCAGGTGATCGTCTAGATGGTCTCGACGCTTCTTCGAATAAAAATATAACATTCAAGATAATAAAATAATAGTAACGCATTTAATGTTTTTTTACTAGTTTCTGTGCAGCTAACTGAATGCTTTACATGTAGCAATTATTAATATGAAAATAAGTTGATTGTGAGTTGTATTATCCGTGTCAATTTTATTCAATAAATATTAAGAGGAACACATATTGTTGTTTTAAATCTAAAACGCAACTATAATAAAAAAGGTTGAAATCAATTATCAATCACTCTTTAATAAAATACAATAAGTTTTTAATGTGTATATTTCAACTTATTTACAACAGAAATTAAATACATAACAGTTACTTGCATATAAAACAAGATATTTAATGACAAACTGGCAAATTACTAATCCAAGATTATCGTGATCAACTATATATATATATATCATATTGTAAAACTTCTGTCTTAAAGACAAACAAACATATAAACTGAATGATGAAGTAATGCTAAATACATTCACAATATTCCCATTAATGATTCCTGAAGGTGGTTTGGTAAGAACCTAGTTTAATAATGGCTGTCTAAGTATTAGAAGTTTATTGGTTTTCCAAAGTACGCTGCCAAGTTTGCCTCGCGGAGAGCCTCGGCGCAGGTCTGAAAATAATTTGTAACAATTAGTAATATGCCAATAGTGAGAAGACGTCGAGATTATCCACTTGTACACAGAGGTCTCCAGACACATTGTGTGACCACACGAGGCCAGACATTATCCGCATATCGTAAATCTACCGCCATAAAGTGTTTCGGCTGTCAATATTTAAGAGGTAGAGTAATTTGGGCAGGGCCATTCACGGCCACATCATATCTTAACACCGTGCGAAATTGGAGTCAGGTTTTATCCGGTTGTTAAAAAAGTAGCAGGCAAAGGTAAAATAAACTGCTTGCAATAAAAAGAATAAAATAGTTCTTATACAAATGAAAACATTGTACAACTTTTTAGTAATTTTGTTCTACCACATTAAACTAAAAGAATATATAAATATATCTGTACGTTTTAAAAAATACACATAAAACGTAGTTAATAAATAGTGGTATAAAGATTTTTTGTTTATAACGTAATTTACTATATATAATACGAAGCGACTAGACGGGCAAGACATTTCCCTAGCGGTTATGACGGCGCTAGTTACAACGATATACTCTACACCACATTCAGCTCGTCGCCTTGAGACATAAGATGTTAAGTCTGGTTATCGCAATAATTTTAGTAACTATAACACTGTTCAATAACAGTAATACTGTAATGGTGCTTACGGGATGAGCGTGGCAGACCCTGGCGACGTCTTCGGCCGCTGCGCCGTACTCCTGTGCCAACACTGCCTCGTTGATCAATTCACCGCCACCCTAGAATAAAATAGGAAATTCTTGAGCAAATATACTGTTCTCTTGTTTATTACAATAATGTATCACTACTCTCCCATCCTAGCGTTTCCGGAGTGATCGGTGAGATCTTTGAAGGCTGCCTATGTGTAGTAATGGATGTCTATCTGCAAACATCTCTCTATGCTCTAATGCTATATCTGCTATCATCTATCTAACTATGCTAACTCCAGCTCTAATGATGAACATCATCTGCAATTGTGTTCAGAACTCAACTCAAGGGGTGAAAAAAAAAAACAAGGTACGAGGGTGGTCAACTCTCAACCTAGATAAAATAAAAAAAGTATAAGTTACTTACAGGGCCAATGATGTGAGTGCCGAGGATGACATCAGTGGCCTTGTCAGCAAGAACTTTGACGAATCCATCGGGTTCCCCGTTAGTCTTAGCACGGGAGTTAGCCAGGTAGGGAAATTTGCCCACTTTGTAAGCTCTACCCTGTAATAAAACAAAAATTATTTAATGAAATGTAGAGACAATTAAAAATTAAAAACATCTGGAAACAACTTTACCTCTTTCTTGAGATCTTCCTCAGATTTCCCAACCCAGCCTACTTCGGGTGTTGTGTAAATTACAGATGGAATGGCGTCGTAATTGAAGTGTACAGGCATGCCCTAAAGGTAAAACAAATAGTGATGTACCCATTACTATGAAAATTGTTTATTTTTTCTCAAATAGCAATATTTTTAATATTATACTCACTTTAATGCCTTCTACGCATACAATGCCTTCGTCCTCAGCTTTGTGGGCTAACATAGGGCCATGTATACAATCACCAATCGCGTAAATTCTGCAAATAGAAATAATGTATATTACTGCTCCTACTGTAATGCATATAGTAATTTAGGGTTGGCATTATGTAACACAGGCTGTAAAATTTTTGGGATTTAATAACTGTAAAAAAAACAAAAAAAAACTGTATAATAACTGTAATAAAGTCTCAATGTAAGCTATGATCCAAAAGATCAACGAAAAACTTAACTGCCTCTGTGGCACAGGAACTAACCGCTAGCCTCGTGATACAGAGGTCCCTAGTTCAATTCCAAGGCCTCATAATGCAGAATTTAGTTGATGGTTGGATTTCTTGAAACCCGGCTGACTATCTACTGAATTGTTCTAGATGAGTGTATCACTTACCATCAGGGGAATGTCCTGCATCCCTTGTTACTACGTTGAATAGAAAAAAAGTCATACAAACCCAGGGACAGTAGTCTGGAACTTGTTATTAACTGGGACGCGACCACGATCGTCCAAGGCAATGCCAACTTTATCTAATCCCAGATCTTTTGTGTAAGGCCGACGTCCAATTGAGATTAAAACAACATCACATTCCAACTACAAAGAAAAATTCAACACTTAACAATAAATTTGAAATCAGAAATATAGTAATCTTATTTAATTTTTATTTCACGAAGCGAAGAGCCGTGCAGTTTGGGTAGTAAGTTATACCGCCTGCCTATAGCAATCTAGCGCAAGTTAGAATGATAAACACTGCTCTACAGTGCCCGTCGCCTTGTGATGAGAAGTACCTGAGTAATTTCACAGACTACAGCGACCCTTAAATCGAAACACAGTGATGTTTGCTACAGAGTTTTACCACTCCACATACATGTATATCATCATTTCAGCCTATTGTTGCTTTATTATTACTTATTTATGATAATAAGTTACAGCTAATAGTTATGGCGCCAGGTTTACAATATAATGGTGCAAGCTACACAGGCTGATTGGAAACAACTCCTCCACCACCCAAAATCCACATATGGCTTCAGGATCAAAGCGGAAATCTCCATTGTACAAGGCAAGACCTTAGCAACTATGCTACTGAAGCAGTTAACCATTATGTTGTGCTTATAAGATGATGGTTTCAATTTCGTAAAACATTTGTTCTACTTCCAATGTAATTCGTGTCAAACGAGATAAATACTGATAACTTGTCACCTTTTAAGTATGCTGTGTATTTATGTACTTAATTTATTACGTGGTTAAGGTTTTCTGTGGATTTTTCAAATACTGTAAAGAATTTAATTAATTTCTTTACTACACTTGATATATTTGTTTAACTGAGGCGAAGCTTAAGTCTGCCCATAGCAATGTGGCGCTAATAAGCATGATAAACTCTGCAGCACATTGTATGGTTGCACTAACTACAATATTTTAACTATCATCACACTAGTCATTTCTCTGGTTACAATCCACTTTAAACCAAAACACAGTAATTTTCGCATACCACTGTTGGCAGAAATAAGAGCAGGGATGATATCTACCTAGACATTCTCATGCAAAAGAGTTCAACCAAGAGCATTGATTGTCTTATTATTTTTTTCATTGATTTATTGGGACACCTACATCCAGCGCTATATTACTATAGACTGAAATCATGATGATAATTGTTAGTATTACTATTCATTTATGTACCTTATTTATTCAGCTATAATTGCCTTGCTATAAAGGATATAATAATTCATTGAAGCTACAAAAACAAATTCAATACTTACAGATTCTTTGTTACCGCCTTTTGCTGATTCAATATCCACTTTAACCATACTACCTTCTTTCCGTACACCAGTAACTTTAGTCCCGAGTTTAAATTTCATTCCTTCTTTAACAAGAATCTTTTGTAGGGTTTTTGATACTTCACCATCAATTCCAACCCCTATTAAAATATAAGTAAACCATTTAATACTAAACAAGTCATAAAGGCAAAATTAAATTAACAGCTTCTATGACATGGTGACTAAGAGCTTGCTTACTAACATGGAGGGCCATGGTCTAATTCTGGGGCCAGATGTAGGAGCAGTCTTGTTAGAGTGTTTTTCAATTTGCCGTGCAAGCTAACAACCCTCCCATGGTAAAACTTATCCTGTCACAACTTTGCTACTTTCTGGCTGTCAACAAATGAGAGCCATACTTATCTGGGCGAGCATGATTCACTATCATTTAACATTATGTAATACAGAGGTCAAAAATTAACCCTGTTATTGATAAAAAAAACTAGTTTTATTTAACGGGAGCAAGCTATTTTATTAGCGACAGCACTTCTCATGACGAAACACAAAAATTATGGCACAATGTACAATATGACGAAGAGGTAGCTGTAATGATACATACAATAATTTCTTGCAAGTGAGGTTCTTTCAACAATTTTTATAATTAGATACTTGCCCCAAAAATCATGGATTTCTTCTCAAACTATATTTACAGAGGTATAAAATTTATATATTACTTTTATAACTTGGATAGTAATATTTAAACTTACCTCCGATGGTATCGAGGAATTCTACAGCGATGACCTCTGCACCAAGACGTTGATAAACGGATCCCAATTCTAATCCAATTACACCAGCACCAATTACTAACATTTTCTTAGGTACAGCTGGCAGGGATAGTGCACCGGTGGATGTTATGATTTGTTTCTCATCAAACTGACAAGTAAATAAGTAGTATATTAGGTAAAACTTACATGAGTAATGTATAAAGTACATTCTAATCCTGATAGTGGCAATCAATACAATGAAACTGTTTTTTAGTTCTGAAACATCTATTTGGCCTAAAATAAGCCTATAAATGTTGACAGCTGAACTTAGGCCTAGCCATCGAATTCATCCCCACAAGATAATAATGTACATAAGTTAAAAATTTTGTTATTGTTAATCAAATATTTTTAACAATATGTATGCAAAATATACATTATTATTATGAGAATTCTTCCACTTTATTTACATTCATTTATAAATATTTATTTTCGAGAAATTTGCCCTGATAGCCTGGTGGTTTGAACGCCGGCCTTCTAATCCGGAGGCAACGGGTTCGAATCTGGCCTACACCAATGAATTTTTCAATTTATGTGCAATTATTATAATACCAACTAATATCACGTGCTTTGACTGTAAAGAAAAACATCGTGAAGAAACCTGCATATCTATCTATATCATGACTATCCATGGTCAGACTAGTATGTGAAATGGAGATGGCAATGGCAAATCTCTCCATTATAACTGCCAAGAAAGGTGGCGTGGTTCATTACACATGAGGACCACAACCATCAGTCATGAGGAAATATGAATTAGAAGATCCCTTGGTTACTTATTAATAAGTGTAATAAAATTGGTAAATAAGTATCTTTGTTAATTAATACCATGTTAAGATACTATTTTTTTTTATCTCTCAAAAAAGTTTGTATTTTTTTTCGGAAGGAAAATAGGCGAGCAAAGCTTTAATATCATGGAAAGTAATAGTTGCCCACAAGATGTTGTAACTGACTTTTCAGAAAGTAATAGGCTCTTTACTTGATGACATCGATTCCGAAATAACAACTGATTTCAATTGTTGTGTGGTAAAAAGTTCTGCTTAAATCATGCTGTGGGAGATAGTCAGTTATCCAAGTGGTGATGATAGAAAAGAGTTAAATAAGAATAATAAACATGTTTTACATATGTTACACAATGTAATAAATAAACTTACAGTAACTCCAGGGAAAGGTGTAACTTCCGAACCAGTGGCAATTAGAATATTTTTAGTGTTAACTGTCTCAACTCCCTTAGCTCCTTTAACTTCTACTTTATTAGGAGCAGTAATTGTTCCCACTCCTCGCAGAAGTTGGACCTGAAAAGAATGATGCATGCAAACTAATTTTTATTTAATTCAATTAAATTAATTCAAATAAATTATTATTTCTGATTTCATCAATAGACATAGTCCAATTATTTTTTTTCTTATCATCATTATGTGCCAATAAATTGGTAGCCTACAAAGATATCTCTATACCAATTGGTTCAGTCTCCTGGTTTTTATGCATCACTACATTTTTATTTTCTTATAATTTATTCATTTGTAATCTTACACATTATTTAAAAAAAATATATGGCAGTTAACAACTACTCTGGATTATTAATTTTGGAAATTAATGATTCATAGCATGATACTTAACATACCTTGTTCTTTTGAAAAAGCATTGCAATACCACCTGTCAGGGCCTTTACTGCATTGGATTTATACTTCATCAGTGTTTCAAAGTTGTAAGTGACATTTCCCACTTCAATACCACGGTTCTTAAAGTCATGTTTTGCCATGTGGTACAAGTGAGAGTTGTGCAGAAGTGCTTTTGAAGGGATGCAGCCAACATTTAAGCATGTTCCACCTAGAGTTGGATCTTTCTCTACAGAAATTGTCTGAAAGTATCAACTAGTTATTATTCAAACATTTAAAAAAAATAAAAGAATATATAACAATTATATGTTAGATGTGATGCTGTACCTTCATACCCAGTTGAGCAGCTTTAATAGCAGCAACATAACCGCCAGGGCCCGATCCTATTACAACAATATCAGCGTCATGAGTTGTAGCATAGTGCCTTGTTGCAATTCGTAAGTTTCCCCCCTTAAAATGTTAAGCAGATTTAAATATGTCCCAATGAGATTAACTATCAAAAAATTAATTAGTCAAATAAAATAAATTTTATAAGCAAAAGTGATGGGAATGGGGCCTTCCCTAAACTTTTTAGTTCTCTTTTTCTGTACTTGACGATAATACGTTTCATGTGGATAAATAAAAATGTTGGACAGGAGTTAGTTTAGTTTTGCTCTCTTAAGTAAAATATTCATAAAATCTTTGATTTGACAGCCACATGTTTGAAGGTCAATTTTGGAAAGTTCCACATAAAACATTTAATGATCTAAAATTACATTTCATATTAAATTTATTTAAAACACATTTGGATACGAATATTTAACGGAACGAAAGCGTTGCATAACATTGAAAATCCATTACTTAATTTTTGCTTTTTGACCTACCTTTACAGAAGAAGTTGCGAGTTTTAAGAATTTGTAACCCATACTTATAGGATATTCTGATTTGATGAAGGTACTTATTGAAATATTAAATTGCTATTCCGATTGGAACCCTGGCGATTCTGATAAATTATAAGTCAAAGTCAAAGTCACAATTTTTTTTAAGCTAAATGTGTGTTGCCCAAAGCTTGAACAAATAAAAAGGAACAGAGTGAATTATTTTTAATCCTCTAGTAGCTTTCAAAAAAATGTTTGAGATTCAATTTAAGTTTACCTAACGTTTACTCTGGATAGTTGAAAATTATTACAATTAATTTGTGACTAATTTGGTACCTGTTTTAATATTTTACAAATATTTTTAGTTAAAAGTAATTTCTCCTCTTAAAAAATATAATATGCACAAAATTTCACAACATTGCAAAAGATTTAGTATATTTAAATGCATAAGATTTTTTGATAAAACTTTGTTAGTCGAAATTGAGGTTTAATTTTGAATTATAACCGGGCATTCTCAAACGTTAAAAATACAAAAATGTGTAAATTTAATTTGGAATTTTATACATTTAATTGAAAATGTTGTATCAAAAAGTGTTTTTATGTGGGCAATACTTAAATGCGCGCGCTGCAACGAACGGAAGTTTGTTTATCAATCAAATCAGCGGATTGGTCCCGAAGGTCGTGGTTGTGTGCAGTTCTAGTGGATACACACTTGCTTCGTAAATTAGTGTTTTTATTTTCAAACATTTTATTATTGCCTGTTTTAACGTGTAAAACTGAAAATATTAGTGCATCTCCATATTACTCGATTATAACGAAAATCAGTATACATTTTGGTTTAGGTGAGTATATTATTATTGAATTATCAAAAACATTGTCAAGATATATCACATATTGTAAATATGAAGAGGCAAACATGAAATGTACGAAATTAAAATTTATGAAAGATATGGTAGATGATGTTTTTGATTTATATTGCAAAACGTCATTATAATATCGTAAAAATGGATAAGATAGAATATGTGGAAAGGTCGCAATTACAATTATCACTTATACACGATTATGAAAATAAGTAAACATAGTCATACTTTTATGTGCTTATAAAAATAAAAAACATTAAAACACTGAAAACATTAAAACACTTTTTTACTCGGGTTAATGTTATTGGTTTGAAATTGGTATTATTTTTACAAATTTATTTAAATAGTTTGTTATTAATTTACGACAAAACTTCAGGTAAGCAAAAAATTGTTAAATAAATATTTATTAAAACATAATTTATAAAATAACTTTATTTTAAACCGGCGCAAGTATCAGACAGTAATTAATAATGACTATAATTGTAGTATTAATTAGCTTTTTTTTTATAATTATTTCTTTTGTTTCCACGAATGTTACATATTTATTAAAACTAAATTTTACTGCGTTTTATTGCGTTAATTTTTTTTTATTCGTATTTTTTTTTGGATATCTGTGTACAACAGTAAAAATCCCGCCCTGGTGATGATTATTAATGTTCATGTAACATTTTAAAAACTGGTCATCTTTTTCTGCTTTTGATATAATCTGACTGATGATAATTTTTTTATTAGTGCATATTTGATTACAATTTTGTGGAGTTGACATTGAGGCAACAACGAGCCATATTAGAGTAGCTCATACTAATCACGTACTGAAAAAAATTATGATCAGTATGCAAAAAATATATCCCTGTTATTGTAATTGAACCATATTTGACCTTCACACGTGCCTTACGCGTTTAGTCACAGCACCTTTTTAGTTTAGATAAAATGTCTACCGTGATGTCATCTTGTTACGATGGTTTACCTTTAGTAACTACTTTAAAACAATTATGAACAAACCGCTTCAAAGTATATAGATCCTTCGGAAGTACCTAATGGCTACCAAAAGCCAAGGTCGCTGTTAACATGATTTTTAGTTAAAGAGTAAAAGTTTTGTGTCTGTCATGTTATAGATGTAATATTTTGAAGAAAACGTCGATAGTTATTATTATCACTTTCGATTTCCGTTGTGGTAATAGAATTCAAAAATGTCTACACGGTGTACTCTAGTATTCGGTTTTGTGGCCCAATGTGCTAAGTTCAATTAATAGTTAGTAATTACTAACTGACCTCTAAATGTACGTGATAATTGTGAATTAACCACAAATTTCAGTTTTTTGTTTTCTTATATTACTGTTTCAGACCCACTCTTAACAACTATTTTGAACGTTAGCAGTGGAAAACGCAGATATTTTAATTGCAACAATCATATTTTAAAATTTTTGTTATACTTCATAGAAAATTGAGTTCAGTAAGCGTACTATTAGTATCGTTAATGCTGTATATGTTTACATGTTTTTATTTGTTTACAACATGGACGTAAACGGCTTTATGTTTACACCGACATCACATTTTATGAACACGATCCCCATCCTCAATGCAACAAGACTCAAAGCATATTGTAGTTTGTAAACAAATAAATAGCACCTTCGGCATAAACATGTGTAAAATAGTCATAACAAAGTGCCTATCACGTTACACGTGTGAGTATATACAAGTCAAGCATATGTGTGCTATTCAGGATGTACGATTTTAAACACGTTTAGAAAATGTATCCGAATTTATATTATAAAAGACTGCTTTTGTTATTCTATTTGTGGCAAAGAAACTTAGTTCTGAATTAAAAATCTTATGTAAAAATTGTCTGCCGCAAAATGTAGAATATCTATAAAATGTAGAATGCCTATAAAATGTAGATTTTACTTATTAGCCACAGTCTCGTCCTCTAAAGGGAACTGCTAATAGGGTATTCTTTTTTTTTTGTTAATTACCCTATGCATGTACGCCACGCCATGGTGTTGTACATATTTCTGAGATACAATTTGTAAAACTTGAAATAACGCAACACAATCACATGGTATAATTGTAAAAGTACACTTACAGATTGTTTTAATTATTATCAAATAATTTTTATGAAACTATTTCCAAAAGAATGTAAGATTTCACAATAGTTTTTTTTATATGATTTTTAATTATTCTGTAATGAAACGCTAATCGTATTGTAAGGTCGGCTCTGTCACCCATGCTTGAGTGTGGTTATATCCCAGCATTATAATCCGGTTAAGTAGTCTTGTGGCCCCTATCTGTCGTTCAGACTACCTGCGCAATGAAACAGGTAATCCTGTTAGTTGGCCGTGACACGTTGCCCGGCTTCCATGAGACATTTAGTCAGTGTGGTCGTATCCGTACCCGCGATGTGCGACACCAGGACTCGCAAGGCAGCACCTGCCATACGGGAGAAGCTCGCTATATACGAAAACGGTATACAGTTTGCGCTGCATAAAACATCATCTCATACTTGCCTTTTAAGTTCCGAGGTCCACTATGTTCAACGATTGAAAGTGTTGCCCGATTAAATTATGGCGATGTGTTTGTTTGGACGGGAACGTTTCACTGGCTAATTGGCATTTGGAGCACGTGCTTATGGCAATAGGTTAACACGAGCTGTGTATGTCCAGTGCTTTCACGCCTAGTGATTGCGTTATCCGATCTCTTTGACGTACTATACTAAGTCGGCTCAAGCAGGTACTTATTACTGTTTGTGCGTACTTTGCTTATTAATACATATAATTTAGTTTCAATTCATTAGTAATTCCTGAAATAATGAACAGTGAAATAATTTTATTGAATAGCCACACACTTGCAGTTCTGTATGTTAATGCAATAGGATATTGCAATGCACTTATTTAGTAATATTTTCTTTTGACTGCACATGCTTCACTTCTTAATTTTGTAACGTTTGCGAATTAGTGTACACTGTTTACAGTGTGGTAAAATCTCAAAACTAGGTTGTCTGTGATGTAATTACTTATACATAATTTGTGTTGCGTTACATGCCGTCTTAATTTGTCTGTCCTCAAAAACAGAATGTTTATGACTATTTTATTTCTTGATAAAAGTGCAATGAATTTTGTTTTGTATGACGCGACATTACGGGAGCTACTGTAATCGGTGCCGGCATAGCTTTGTTGTTGGGATATAATG
Organism: Byasa hedistus; assembly: GCA_029286795.1. Lineage (NCBI taxonomy): Eukaryota > Metazoa > Arthropoda > Insecta > Lepidoptera > Papilionidae > Byasa > Byasa hedistus. Next base: position 6,833,014 of record JAGSMW010000008.1, read on the forward strand.
AACAATTGTTCCCAGGACAATCTATGTAGTAAGCGGTATAAAATGAATAAGCAGTTGTTTCTTTTTTGATATTGTACAACACCGCTTTATTATCACTATTACTTAGTTGATTTTAATATTTAGTCACCGTGAGTACGTACTTATGTTTATTAAACAACACGAGATTTTTTTTTCAATTTTCAATTTAGCTCATATTTTCAGAGAGAAGTGAATTTCCTTTAAATATCTGTGTACGGTAAAGTAAAAGAGTAGCTTTCTCTTTATAGAGATTTTACAACCCTGTGCAAGTTTTGTTCGTGCACAATTTGTACAAGCAACAAACATTAAAGTGGGTTTGTTACCACCCGTTTTATGCAAGGGTAGCCTGATGGTTACAAGTAGTTAATATTTAGAATAGGCACTTTTAAATAGTATAAGAAAAATTTAATACTGCGGTAATTTTTCCTTTATGTTCTGATTTGGTATTTCGTTAAGTGATATATAAAATGTATGATAATATATCACCTATTTTATAACACGAAACCCGTGATGATTACTGTTTCTTTGCCTACATGTTGACATGAAAAAAATTTGCTCTTTCATAAGTCGTCTTGAAAAAATACAAGCGAAGCCACAAGCTCACATTCTTACTCTTTGACAACGTCACTCAAGAACTCATCTCAACTAGAGGTATTCTACATACCTACGTTGAAAAAAGATGTTCTACTTTAAAGTGGTAAATCCGTAGTTTTATGTACAAATTTAGAAAATACAAAAAAATGTCTGGATTAGTAATTTTTTACATATTTTTGTTTTTTTTTCGTTAATTCGTAATCATCTCAATCTGAATTAAATTACACATAAAATTTCGTTATCGCTTATTTATACATGTATGTTGTATGTTTGTGTAAATTACATGTGCCTTTTTGGCTTACTATTACAAAAGTTGATAGTTTTACCTAGATATGAAAACTAGAAAAAAATCGGAAGATGCAATTTCATTATTTACTACGACAGTATTACAAGCCACAAGGTTAGGCTTATCCATTTCTCCTCGAGTTTTTATAAAAATATGCCTTTTTATTTGGAAGAGTTATCATTTTGCTATTTCCTTTATGGCTTCCTTATATTGCAGTCGTCGCCGATTCAAGGATTTCTCGTAAATTAGTATAACTCAAGCTAACAGCGTTAATATAATAAGACAGACACTGTTATGGTAATGTACATTAAGGCATTTATGTTTATTGCGCCTATGCATTGAATTTCCATTTACACAAAAAATGCATAGCAGAACATAACGTGTATCAATCTACTTTCGCTTATTAATACTTTCGTTATCGTATAAAACCCTAGTGCTATGTACAATTTTTTTAATTTTCTTGGAGACTTGTACACTGGGTATGAGTACAGTACAGTTATAATGTACGTGAAGTACAATTCAGGGTAACATTCTCATTTTTACGCATTGCACCGCTGTTTCGTTCGCCTCGCTATGCGGAACAACGGTTATAAGTTTGTGTATCGCATTACAAAACGGGTTCTACATTAGGTATGCGGAGCGCGGCATTTGGCACGGGAGCCGGACAAAGGGATCGGGATCAGGATAACCCGACGCCTTGGGTGGCAAGTCAGCTCGTTCCTTGTCTTTGTCTTATCTATTTATGCGCTGCTGCTGGCACCTCTACTGCTACACGTCTATTACTGTGTATGTTTTGAAGTTGATAATTATTTACTATAATTAATATTTTTAACTTTCATATCCTTTAAATACTTTAATTAGGAGTTGATAAGAATTATAACGTAAAATTTAAGTCAGTTGCAATTTCATATACGCTCACATTTATATTGTTTAGTTAAGGCTTGGTATGTTTTGGGATAATATGAAAATGACTAAAAGATATTTAATATGTAATACACAGTAAATAGTACGTAACCTGTAGTTATTAAAAGACGTTATTATGTATTTCAATAAAATAGGCATCCTAAAAATGATTGCTGAAAGTAGGTCTTGTACAAAAAGTAAGAAGCATGATTATCATAAACGGAATTCCGACAAGCGGTATTCGATCGCGTGTTAAACGATTCCACATCAAATCATATCAGCATTTATTAAACTGTTATAACAACTGTTATTAAAGTCACAGGTACACACTTACGATAGTTAAGTTGTTTCCTATCAGAGAAATAGCAAATTGTAAGTTTTTAATAAAAATTACACGATCCTTGGGTTTACGCCACTTAGTTTGATCAATGTATTATTACAAAATGAAACAAAGAAATTGTAAAGTTTTTGCAATTTTAGATTACGTCATTAATAAAACTTAAGGTATATGTAGAGTTCAATAACATTTTAAATTTGCATTCAGACTTAAGACGTGACGACAATGTTTTGGTTTTATTGGTGAGCTGGTCAAATATATAAATATAAAGGAAATATAAAAAAAAAACTATTTCATTTTTTACCAAAAATGATAATGTTATTGTTAAGAGGTTAATTTTTAGAAACTTGATAAATTTAACCAATTCATGAGCGAAGAAATGTGGTAAGAGAGGTGGCACACTATAATACTTTAAAACAATACGAAACGAAAAATCTTCAGGTGGTGTTATATGATAAGATAAAATATTAATACCTATAAATAAATTTTTGAGCATAAGAAGAAATCTGATTCAGTCATACGGCGGTTAGGTTTAGTAATTAAGGTTTTCGTAATACTATTTATTTTACATAAAAAAGTAGCAATGTTTTACCATAAATAATTCATTAGCTTTAACAGTTTAGTTTGAAAGTTCTTTACATTAGCGATAACATACGCAAATAATGTGTTTAGGAAAGTGGCGGAATTGTCGTTGGTTTGTTACGACACAAGCATTACGCTTTTGTCGTAACGCTGCACGAGAGCGGCGCAAACCCGCCCGTTCAAGATAATCGCGTTACTTATTCAAACCTGTTGTAATTTTATCTGGTGATAAAATATTGTCATGGCAGCAGTAGTCGTTATCAGTCAACGTCCATCACAGAGAATTTCATTTGTAATGGAATGTTAGCGCTGCGTTTTTTTCGATTAGTTTCAGAGATAGGCGGATGATTAATTTTTATACTTGTTGGCTTTTGGATGTTGATGGGACTTAGTGTGTTGTTTAGATATATAACTATGTTAGTTAATGCGTTAAGCTGTGTTTACTTCTTTTATAAACACATTCCATCTCATGTAATGTATTCTTAGGCTATTTCTTAAGATTCCTGATAAAAATTTACTACTAACGGCGAACACCCATTGAAGTCAAAAAGATCAAAGTTACCAGTAAGTAGACAGTTTTAGTATACTTCTTTCTTTAACAGAGAAAAATCATATTATAAATAGAGGGCCAATAATATTTGGTGAAATTTATATATTTGTTTATTATTTATTTAGATATTTAGTGAAATAAATATGTATCGATCATATATTTCCTGTGTTCCGTAGCAGACATGTATGGTATGTACATAATTTATATAATCAGGCAGCTAGCTATTGCTGATGTGGCGAAAGCGAAAGTGCAATGAGGTGCAACGCTTCGTCAACGAGAATTTTTCTGTCTGTACTTATATGGTAAAAACCGTTGCGAATAATAGTTTTACAACTACAGAAGACATAGTTAAAATTAAGGACCGGTTATTTTTATTTATTAAACATCAAAGTACTAGCTTAAAGAGTAAAAGTTCTTTGGGTACATGGCTCAAGATCTGTACGATACAAATAGGTCTCTGTAGATACATTTAGACTATTGACATTTAAAGATTGTTAATTATTATTTCACTGAAAGACCTAGACCAGGTTTCTGAGAGCTAACATAAAATGATACATAGGTCAATGATATTAGTTTATAAAATATACAGCTATGTGATACATGTAAGATAATAACGTAGTAGAAGAATATACAGGATAAAGTGGCACTTCTATCTCTCCGCAGTAAGAGTACAGTTCACTTAAGCGTTTTCTAAATATAACAAGGCTTGTTGTATGAGAGCTACTCATACAAGAGTGTTCCGTCCAAAGACAGTGCTTGAGCACGATTTTTGGCAGCTCGATAAAACACCACTTGTGGCTTTATTGCCGTGTCTATTACGTTCCTTGCGGTGAGCCGTGAAATTTATAAACTATCGAGCGTCAGTATATTTAAGAACAAATTTTATTTTACCATTTATCTACTTTCTCTAGCATTGTTAAAACATAACCGAATTATAGTCTGTATGTTTTCTTCCGTGAAGTTGTTTGATTTTTTGCACACATATGAAATAAATATTTTTCATGGTAGAAAATGTAATTTTTGTTCGTTATAGTAAAAATTGGCCTATTTTTCAAACTATGTTACAGTATTACCTATATTTATGCGTGCTGGGCGGGCGGCAAGTAGGGCGAGACGCGAAAAGCTTCGTCTGTCGAGAAGGGTCATCGCCCTCTGAGCCCTGCCCGTGAACGTTCTGAGGGATGTATTTCGTGGTATCGATACCTCCCGCTAAAACGGTTCACAATTTGGCAATTTTTGGTTAATTGACATTAAACTAATAATTTTTAAACATTAATATAATTGATGCATTTTAAATAACAAGGAAAAAATAATGAAAGTTACTTAATCAGTGGAAGTAACTTAATTAGTGTTGCGGTTTATAAATTGCGATATTTCTATGTAATACATATGTTGTATGTACTCGTATAATGCAAGCATTCGCAGTATGTTGAACAACAATGATGTTTGTGAAGACATACTTTTATTAATTGGACGTTTTGCGTTAGCGTTCAGTCACGCAACAGGAACAAACGTGCGGCATTGACGTGGACTGCGAGGGATCCAAGTCTACAGCACCGACTGAATAAATACAAGTACAATCATACTGGAACGCGAGCTCGTTGCTGTAAGTGCGGAAATGCACCACGTTTTCAATATTAATGTTGCTACCAACATTTTATGAATTTAAGAGCCTGGAAAAATTAAGCGAATTGGATCAATTAAAGAAAACGGTTAACGCTAATTATTATTTATTTAGGACAATTATAAAAAAATTACAGCGAGTCTGTGTAGGAGTCTTCCTTTATTGTTCGATAATAATATACAATATTTGGTTTGCTGTTACTTTGTATTAATCCACTGATGAGTAAAACTCGTCATATTTACACTTGCATGTCCGTCATTTTTTAACGTGAAATTTGTTTACCTTATGACAACATAAATTGTATACGAAATATTTGTTTCATAAAAATTTTTTCAACATTAGTTAGTATTAAGAGACACCTGAATTCGTATTAAAATCCTAAAATATTTAATTACGTATTAAATTCATTGTTTATGGTTATTAGGAGAAAGATAAGCAAACAAGTCTGTCCGGCATGAGCGCAGTAACACGGCGCTCATGCCGGACTGTTTTGAATAGTCGAACCATTTAGACTTTCTCTAGAGTCAAGGGAAAGGTTTGTATGAAAACATGTTTCCAGCAACGTTCAGTAAACTTACTAGTTATCGAATCCTTTTATACAAGTATTAAAAAGCGATTATTTAAATATGGTAAGTTGCGACACAACTGAAGTACATGCATAGTACGTTACCATTTATGAACGAAACATTCTGCAGTTTGAGGTCGACGTCTATAATACTTTAACCACTTTAGCCAGTACAGAAATAAATTGGTTTGAATTAATATATAATTTATGTTATAAATTATTGAGGGCAGAATAATTAACTTAATTTATTACAACAATGGATCCTCTTTCCACAAAGTATTGTAATAAGTGTAGAGAAGTGCATAAATATGTAAAAGGCTCTCCCACGTTTTTATACTATCACGAATAATAATAAGATTTACCTGGATAGAAATGATGATGCTATAATAATGAAAAAGTTGAACTGATTGTATTTTAATGTAATAAATTGCCTTCAACAAGAAACTCGTCATCTCATAACATTGCTAAATGTCTTTAATTATTGACTCATTCATTGTTATAAATTATTTATGTATATTCGTCACTGTTGTGTTTGCCAATTGTATTTCTTTTACGTAATATAACTTATTCATTTTGTTAATTACCGGCCTTGGCTAATATTGTTATTTTATAAATCAGATTAAAAGCATTTTGTTTTCTGTTTCGCTATTGTAGCGCTGAAAGAGGATTCATTTTGTGTGTTTAATATATTTTTTTAGAAACGGTGACTACAACGGTTCAGTTTCATATTTTTTAATTCTTTTTAATTTATTCAAATAAAATGAATGCTGGGTACGAAAATAACCAACGCAAATGTTAGAGAACGTGAACTTTTATACACAAACAGATTATTTTTAAAATTACATGTGGTAGTAACAAATATATTGTAAACTAATAACAAAAATAATGCAACAATGGTTCGGAACTTCGTGGCCAATGAATATTTATATGAAAGGGTGCCTATCAGTGCAACTTGCTAATAGCAACAGTGATCATATACAGGGGACAATCCCCAACAGTTTTAACCCTTTTTCTCTGACCCTCGTATATTTAAAGTAGACGAAAATTCGTAACGATGAACACATACGCATTCGAAATGTTTTGTTCGTTAATTTGTATGAAAACAAAAATGCTGCCAACGAAATAGTTGGCCTTTTTTGGCGATTTAGCAGCGAAATCGTTTGTATTGTTACACATTCATATAAGGTAGGTTCCGACAGATATTGGAATACTTTTTACTCTTAACTACAATTTATTTTTAGTTTTTTTAACGACTATTTCAACAAGTTATCTATGTGTTTGTAGTAGATAATGTCTTCTTACTTTTTGATATATCCAAACATAGGAAAAGCAACAAGTCCTTTATACAATATTATTCATATCACTGGCTTAGTGTTAAATGGCGTTGCTTATGAAAGGCCTATGTCATCTGGTCTGCCGCGGACTGATGATAATGGTGATGACTGGTTTACTGAACTGATAACGTAAAAATATAATCACGCGGTTAACATTTAGGACAACGTACGTTAGTACACAAAATGCAACGTCTAATAGTCCAGTTAGTAAATCCACTTTAAACAATAAAGATCTATTAGTTCTATTGGTCTCATTAAGCAGCTAGTTGTTCATCTTCTTTGGTCGGATTATTTGACCTCGACCAACAAAGCACACGGGAAAATATTCTATTGAATTCATAACTGTCGTCACTTGAGCCGTTCATATGTGCCCGCATGAGGAAGTTGCTTATTGATTGAATGATGTATTTATGAGGGAAGATTATCATACTGCGTCATCACCTCGTTTCAAATTCAATTTTTGTACACATAGTGTTGCTTTCAAGCACTAACTTCGTAAATTTGATAACCGCGTCTATTTCCGATAAACTCATTTCGTTAAGTGCCGTTAAAACATCCTTAATCCATTAAAGATTTATTGCTGGTTATAAACTTGTTTCCACTGATGCATGTGCTTTAGAACTCATAATATCAGAACCATATTTCTGTTACTCTTTTATTACGTCAACGAGTTGGATTATTGTCTTTTAACTAGAACTTTTACGCAACAGCGAGGCCGTAAAGCTTAAGAATTCCCGTTTAAATGACGCAACGCCAAATGCATAGCGTGGAAGAAGTTTGGAAAGTGATCTGACCACATTATAGAAAGAGGGAACTTTTTTAAAGCTATGCGAAGTTAGTATGCATCTGGAGATTATTACTATGTGACATCGTCACAAAATGCATCACGGGCAGGTATTTTATTCGGTTCATAGCTTTCTGTACAACTATCATTCTAGTTTCTATAAAGTTGAGTAGTTTTTCATTTTTGTTGCTACATTTTTATTTTAACAGCGGTAAAAAAACTTTATAATTATTAAAACAATATTCTTTCCAACTATAGTGGCTTATGTGTTAAAAATAAAATTGAAAAATAAAAAGGAAAAATAATGAGGCTGAATGCCATTGTGTTATTCATGATGTATCTGAATATTTTGGTGTTTTTTTGTGACTTAGATCAATTAATATCACTTTTTACTTAGATATTTAAAGTATTAAAGTTTTCGTCATACATTACTGGCGCGTGTGGAATTAAACTAGACGTTGGAAAACCCTGATGGTGTATGACAAAGTTAATCTAAATAATTTACTAATTGTAGATTTAAATGTAAGAAAAAATATATGAAGTGGTCTTAATTACAATAAGGTTTAGTGGTCATTTGGTTAATGGACGGTATGACAAGTACGTATGCATAGTACTACTATTAGCTTTTAGAAATAATTGTACTGTAATTTTTCGTCAAATATAAGTTATGACGTTTAATACGTACTTAGTTATTTTCCATAATAGTATGATACAGTGCATTCGAAAAGTTTGGATACAAAATCCAGGATATGAAATTTTTTCATTAAAGATCTGTTGTTTGTTTCTGTTTACAAATCTACGGTTGCCAGTAGGTCCTGAGTGAAAAGTTTTTGGAAAATCTCTGCCATAGTATTGTTTTTAAACAAAAAAACATAGTACAGATGTGCACTTCGTTCTGAAGCATAATTCAAAAGTATTGTTTATTTTATTTTTACTCACTTTAAGAATAGTCCATGATATTAATGAATTAAAATGTTTTTTGTTTCTCTTTTATATCTCTTTTATATTACTATTTTGGAGTTGTTACCTCGTGTAAAAAATATACAGGTTAGTCCGGAAAAAATAAAATAGTAGCGATTATAAGAAATTAGTTTAGTATAATAACATAAGTAGTAAATTTTTCACCACGTAAAACATGTTAACTTAAGCAGTTTCAACAGTTTATCTTACATAACAGATTTGAAGCATCGAATAGTATTTTATGTAACTGATCCATGTGACTATAGGATCCGACGAATTTTAAAACACCATTACCTAGACAGCTTATTCATACAAAAATCAATAAATGGTTTATTATTTATTAAGAAAGATCGGTTTTATATCCAATCCACATTGAAAGGATTTGCGCGAGTTTGGATATAACATAGATGTAACCGAGTCATTTCTTAAAGTGTATTTATAGCAGTCTTAATTCTCTATCTATTAAGTTATATAGTTAATTCTTATATTTCATTTTTGGGTAAATGTACCATAAACTGTTTAAAGTATGTGTACAAGTCCATAACCTACTCGCTTATGTAGTTTTACGGTTAACATACAGGAAATAAAATTCATTAAATATCAAGTTTTCTTCATAATACTTTACCTTATTCCTTTTGTACATTAGTATGGTCTTACAGTGTTTAGTTTTTTACTTTTACATTTATACAAATTTATTGTTTAGATATAGTACTTTAATGCATAAATATAATCAAAGGAATATTTATTTATTTTTACGTAAACATACCTGGTGTTTCAAATCTGGAACAAACTGTTTGGTCTGACGCAACTAACTAAAACTTGAATTAGTGAAAAGTAAAAAACTGAATATGTATGTATTACGGTTATAGGTAGATGGTTGATGCTAGCACTAAACAAAAGCTGCATTGCAGCGTTGTCATTAGTGACGGCACAATGGTTTTAGCAAAAGTATTGTTCCTATTATTGTTACGACATCATCATGTACAGTGTAGAACTTACGTTACCGCTTTTTTTTTAGCTAATTTTACTTTTTGCAATCCGAATTTGTAATTTTATTCAGTTTGCGTGATAAAGAAAAGAAACGAAGTTGTCAATCTGTAGGCAGTACAAGAAACGTTTTCACAATCTTACCAAAAGATTGACTAATGTGTTAAAATACAAAATATTAACCAATTCCAGTTTAGTTTCAAGGTCTGATAAAAATAAGTTTAGACTAGCACACATTTCATTGCAGCTGCAATAAAGGAAACGGTGAAGGTTTTAAAGTAAAGAAAGACAAACTATGAACAAGGTTTAAGACTCGAGTTTTTCTTGTCTTATATTTTTTTTGCATGCGTTTGCCACTTATGCAAATCTTCAAAGCTACTTAACGATGTTATGCAGGGATTTTCCTTCGGGTTAATTACATTACCTTTGAACCTAACAGCAACGTTTATCTGATTACCGGTACTTAGCCTTCGAGCGCTGTGACGTAAATTCTTTCAGCGAACGAGCAACCCGCCGACCTTGCAAACGTAAAACAAGCAGATGGGGATCTAAAAATATCTGTAGGTCGGAGGTCAATATTACGTCCGTCAATATAGATTATGAGTCTTGTGTAGAGATATAAAGTGTATATAATGCATTATATAATCATTTTAAAAATAGCTACTTTTTAATTATTGCTGTAGTAGCTTTAACATAAATAATATATGGCGTACAGTTTATATTAATAAGGTAAAATTAATGTAACAAAATACATCTCTTGTAGCTACCGAAATTTTCATTGTTATATTATTTGAAAATTAGTTGGTACATAAATAATTTGTACATACACATGATTATATTATATATTTCTATACACGATGAATTTCTTACTAGGTATCTGTACTTTTTATATTATTAATTTCATTTTAATGCGAGAGTTGTTTACTCGGCGCATCATATAAAACATGATTGGTCTCGTACTTTCTCAGCCATCATCATTACATTAACTCAAATCAAGTATGTAGAAATGTTGTATTATAGTTTTTCGCATATGCGTTTAACCTAGTTTCAAATAGATTTTTTTAAGTGATGCAATTATAACTGTTACGACCGAGATTTTCGTGTATTTATACAAGCTGACCTTTGAGGGTTCGGCAAGAACGTGGATTATTCGGCGTGAATATCAGCCACAGTCTCTTCTTGAATGTGGATATGAAATATATTGTATGTATACATGCATAGTATGCGTGTTTTTTTTTTTTGAGATATTACCTGTGTTGACAAAAGAGCCGCCAGGTGTTTAGACGTACCTGTAAAGATGCACCTGCGCTTTGTGTAAAGTCCTAAACCGTACACCAATGTGCAATACTTCTTGTTCACGGTTACGAAATTTCGATCGAATTTTAATTCCATTAACGGCCCATAATGGAAGTGTGATGAATTGCCCATTGAATATATTCGATTGATCAATCAAGCTTTCCAGCTTTTATAGCTTCGTCAATTGCAGAGCTCTAGTTTGATCAATATACTCGAAAGTATAATTCTACGAAATAAAAGGTACGATAGAAAGAGAAAAGAGTCTTTTAAACGTTGCAAGGAAACGCTTATTTTTGAAATAAATTAATTCTTACTAGATAAGGCGGTACTTAGCTGATATCACATTAAACAATATTTATTTTGTTTTACTAAACACAGATTTATTATGATCTATATTTTCTTAGCTAGAAATAATCGTGTACTTTAGGAATCAGTTTCAGTTACAATTTTATTTAAATAATTTTTAGGAGATATGATTATGGAAAAGCGTTTTCGCCTACCACAGCATCGCTCCACTTCCTTGATTAACTAACAGGGAATGCCAATAGACATTGAGTTCGCCTATTGTAACCTAATTTTAGGTATGCTAATAAAGATTTTGAATAAAAAACACATTGTGCACAATGTACACACACATGTACACAATCGCCCATTAGATCTAATTCATTACTAACATTTTGTAACCGTACAACAGCAACTAAAATTATTACATTTAATTAAACTTGTTGTGATTTAATAGTAAGTATAAAAATTGTTTAGAGTTAAATTTAACTAATTACAGTTACAAGAACACGCCTTTCCATAAACAATTTATTAATTGTTTATGTTCAGTACGTTTCTTCTATGATTGCTTAAATTGCTAGTCATTATGTTATTTTCCGGATTACTAGCAATTTCGTCCAGCGTTTGACGGTAATGCAAATAATTTTACTCGTAATTAAACAACTACGGATACATTTGTATCACAACAGTGAAAGTTTAATACGCAACGAACGCTTCATTATTTCCAGTCCACAATTGTCACAATACGTAAGAGGGAGTTACATATAATAATAATCAATCAGCTTTCGTCTTTTAATAATTCTTTTTAAACAGTACATATACAGAAGCATTAATAGAAAACAAAACATTTCTTCTTCATGACCTACATCTCCACGTTTCATAAATTCATAAGTATCTCGTGTTAGGTATATTATGATTATGGATACAAGTAATAACTGAACGTTTTTTTGTAATATTTCAAATGTAGAAATGTTTGTATGAAAAGCAATTTTAGAAAGTGTAGGTAGGCACGCCCTTTACAGATTGAAGTTAGTGCTCTGTGTCATTCTTTGATTATACGATGACCTTTAGATATTTCGGCCTTTCCTCCGAATAAGGTTAATCAATGTAGATTGAACATACTATACACGTTTAAAGTAAAAGGAAAGACGACCAGCTCCTCAAGAAATTCTTGGAATAAATTAACTTTGCTATCATTAACGGCAATTAAAACCTCGTAACCTTCAATAAGGAATGCTTAGACCGTAATTGAAATAACATTTAGCTTAAATTTTGTCCTAGAAACAAAAATAAAATTTTGTATGGAATCTGGTTTGAAATTTTTTCTATTTAAAATTATTTAGCCCTGTTCGACGGAAGTTATTCTTAAATTATTTTTTTTATTGAGATACCGCAGTCTCACTTAGTGTTTAGTGACATGTGGTTTTGATGTATATTCGATAAAACGTTATTTTAACGTTAATTGGAAGTTGGAGGTTAGGAAATATTTTATAACATTTTGTGAATTACTTATAAATGAGTCATTTGATAAAAGTTTTAATCTAATTGTTAGTTTAGTTCTATTTGAAGTAGCGAAGTGTCAGCTAAAATAAATTCTTGCTAAGTCACCGTGAGTGGAATAATATACCAGGTATAATGTGTAACGTAAGTTCGCGTGTCATTGTTCAATTGGGCATATTGAAATGAGAGACATTAATATTCCATTGATTACAAAAATTTTGTTAAAGTACATTTAAATAACATCATAATTAATAACTAAAAGGAAAAATATCTGAAATTTCTTATTAGGATAAACTAATTAAGTTACTTATTTTGTGTATTTTTATTTGTGCTTAGTACACGCGTATAACTAACGGAAATCCGCTTCCCTGATAATTTTTTGTTATTACCAACTACGAACGAGAGTAGTGGAGGAGTTACATGCTTTTATTGTACAACTTTGTGTAGCGCAGCGAAATAGGCATTTCCGCCTGCTCATAACAATGTAGCGTAAGTTAGGAGATTAACACAGCCCCATATTGTGTTTATCGCCTTTAGACTATTGATTATGTATTGTTACCCAGTAATTTCACTAGCTAACCGGAAAATAATAATGTTTACACACTATGTTGACCGATTGAAAATGGTGCTGCCGTGTAAACAATCTTCGACAGTAGTGACTTAGTAGAGATCTACAACAGGTTGAACTTTTAGTGACGGTGGTGTTGTGGTCCTTTTGCAAAGCTAGTACAGTTTTATGGTCTTATTTAAGTTTACACAATTACGTCGCATGCCCATTTAAATTTCTCAACGCTGAGATCAAACCGTAAACTAATTTAGGCGTCAATTATTATGTAACTGCTCCATTACAAAACTAGGTCGATAATACTGTGACATTTTCTTAAAAATTGCTGTTTCTAATATTATAAATCTTTACGAGGCGAGATATTACCGTTTATATTCCTCGCTTACATACAGGTTTTTTGTTATTAAGAAGTACGGTAATACATTTTCAATAATGCAAAAATAAGAACAATTGTATAACACAATTTGTAACATTTTAAAAGTTTAACGATATTAATAATACAAATATTTAATTTCAACAACATTTTCATGTTAACTATTTACACAGGCTATGTCTTTTAACAATACTATAGTTTTAATATCAGTGTAATGTGATATTATTTTTTATATTATATTAATTATTTAACTGAATTATTTACTCTAAGATTTTATATTTAGTTGTGTAGATCGAATTCTAAATAAGGAATGGAACTCCTTAAAAGTTGAGGGCCTATAGCGGAAAACTTGTCATAGTGAGCAATTTTTCCGTTTAACTCGCAAGTTTGTCGAGCCCGCCGGCGAATATTAATTTTAAAAATTCATAACTCTTCACTTTCCATGTTGTTCAAAGTGCCGGAACGGGGTCGCTGCGATAACGAGCAGGATTTTAACTGCGATGTAATGAATTCAGGAAGATTAATTTTTTCGACAATTCACTGATGCACTCTTTTCTTACTTTGTCGGTAGAATAGTACTAATTTTTTAATATACTATCTTAATTCTTAAAATATTATTATTCTTTTTTAATGTTTCATACACAAATATATTTTATATCGAAAATTCAGTTGACGTTTATGTATATCTACGCGTTTGTACCTTTCGAAGAGGTATGGGATCCTTTCTGAGATCTAGTAAAGAAAAATATTGCATGAAAACATGTAGTGTCCATGATCCAATAGTAATTATAGAGATCATCCCACAATCGTCGATTTGTACTTGATCAATGTGATGATTTAATTTTGACTTTACCCTCGTGGAAGAAGGCTGCGAGGCCATATTGTGGAGAGACTAACATGGAAGGCAACCTTATTTACAAAGTCCCTGTCACTTTAAAAATATTTTATTACACTAAGAAAAAAATTACGTATTAAACAGCTAAACCTATTTCATATTCAAGGACGTTGTAGGTACTTTGGCTGGCAATCAATTGCAAGTTAAGTGGGGAACATTGATAGGGGACGTTATTGAAACGATGCCAACCGCATCGCTTTGCTAGCTCACTTGAACACCGAAAACGAGATTCATACATATATAATTTCAAGGATTTTTCTTTTAACTTAGCTTATAATTTAATGGCAGCATTAATATCATCATCATCACGATCAATCAAATCGGTTATGCCATACCGGTTACTATTTTTTTTGTCATCCTCACTTTCAAAAACAGAAAATGTAGATAAAGTATTTAGTGTAATAAAAACTTTTTAAGCGAAGAAATTAAAAATAAAAAATAATATCGAAGAATTGTGAGGTTATAAAAAATTTAAAAATTAAAATAGATATAATAAATATTAATTTTTAACTCCAATTCAAAAATGAGAAATTCAAGTTTCAATCGGTTGCAAGAATCAGTCTGTATATAAGTAGCAAACATAATTTTTTATAAAAACAACCTCTGGTAATTCCAATAATTTTTGGGTTCACTCGGTCCCATATTCTCCACGTATTAGGTAACAATCTAAAAATAAATTATTAATTATTGAGCCATCCCAACTATCTGGCTTCATCTTAATAAAATTACACAAAGCGGTTATCATTTTATGGACAAATTTGCCTACTCTACGGAATGAGGTTAGTTAAAGAGGTTACTCGTGCAATAACCTTCGTAAACTGTTTCATTTCATGTTAATGTTTGACATTTTCGATAATGATTTTTATAGTGCAAAGTATTTGAGTTAAATCTCAACAAAAAGTGTCGTCTGTGTCTCATTATCATCAGTGTCTTTTTTTACTTGTAGTTAATATGTTGTTGTATATCCGTAGTGATATTTAGCGACGCGTTGGGCGCGTCCAGTGGTGTGGGGCCGGTACCCACGCTGGTGTCGGAGTCGGCAGCAGGCGAAGTGGAGATGGTGCAGGAAAGCGAGGGGGGCCCGGGCGACGGCCTCATCGCGCCCCGGCGACTGCCCAATCCCTGCCTAGAGAGCCCGCAGCGTATGGACTTACACCGAGAACTACTCTTTAATCAGAGGATGTGAGTGATAACGTTTTATGTTCACTGTAATTTGATATTTAGTTTCCTCTAAGTACGATGGTCGTTTATGTAACGAGAACGAAATTGTTTTCATTTAAACATTTTAACAATAACATTATTCTATAAGTTTAATTAAAAATATTTTTTTGTACGTTTTAAGTTTATGGTACGTGAGTAGTGATACTGACGATCTAGTTAAGGTCGCGGGAAACTGCTGGATGCGGACAAAGCTAGAATGATCTGTGTGGAGATCTTTGAAAGAGATATGTACAACTAATGATGATGATGATGATGATGAATAGCTATTAGATCGACTGTCACACGATTGCTTGAAAAGCTTTAAGTTAATCAGTGCCAAAATTATTTTGTCTTTAAATAACATTATACATACAAACAAAATAAATTACATCATAACAGGATTTAAATTATATATATTTTTGTAGTGGGACCAATCGTGTAGGATTAACAGTTATTTTATGTAATTCACAAATCTTTTTCGTATGTAACATAATAATTTAGTTCAAATAAATATAGAATAATTAAAATGATAATAATAGAACCAAATTTTTAATATGAGATCTTGATGAATAAAAATTGATTCTCGTGATAAAACTTTATCGCCTTCTTTAAAATCGATCATGTAGCTCTAGATATGTTTTTCATAACATTTTGTGTAATCTGTACAGTAAATATCATATTTAAGTTATTATTATCAGGCATATTTTATCACTAACAAGTTTCTTTCAAAATGTTGCACTATTTGCTGCGCCTTCGTCCATTGTAAGAACAAACCATTCTTTACCGTGACGTACCTTTCACGAGAAGATGAAACTCTCCTTTAATAAATGCTGGCTAGTACCTTCTTTTCCTGAAGAAATGTAAAAGATTTTTTGTTGTTCTTCGTAATTGCGAATAGGGTTTTTTATAAGGCGAACGCTAAGAATCTTTCTTTAGAGGTTTTGTTTATTATATTTTTAATTAGGGCATTAATTTTAGCAATTGAATCTTTGCTTTATTATAACCAACAAATGAAATGAATGAAAAATTTATTATTTAAATTAATTTATATTTTCACAAGTACTTTTTAAAGATTTTACGAATGTAACGTGAGAAATAATTATTTAAAATCTCTCACGAGAATTTTTGAACAATTGTAATTTGTTGGTATTAATCTTAAGTTAGTTAATATATTCGTGGTCGTAGTGTGGCATACATTTACCTTTTCAAAATTGTATACGATACAAAATATAAATTCATCGAATTGATTCATATTGGGCGGATATTATTTAGCGTTGAATCATTTCTTTCTCCACATTTTTTTTTAAAGTATCGTTCGATTCGTAGAACTATTTGGTTTTTTGCGTAACCGTCGTTCGGTTGGGATGTCTCAGAGCACAGGTGCGCAGCATCCTGTCGCAACTCCTGTGAACTCAACATAATTATTTAACATCTGTCGTCCTTACATTCACACGAGGCACTGCGGCATTCGAACTCGGAATTCTTCAATAAGAAATAC
Source organism: Byasa hedistus (assembly GCA_029286795.1). Taxonomy (NCBI): domain Eukaryota; kingdom Metazoa; phylum Arthropoda; class Insecta; order Lepidoptera; family Papilionidae; genus Byasa; species Byasa hedistus. Next base: position 6,850,147 of record JAGSMW010000008.1, read on the forward strand.
ATACTTTTTAGTTTAAAGTACTATAAGGAATAAATAGATATGATAAATAGTAAGTTTAAAAAAAAATTAGATATCAATACTTAAAAAATATTAACGGTGCTTTTCGTTTAGTCTTTCATTATCAAATTATTTAAATTTTATTTCCTCTATCTTCATAATTAATAAAAATTTAAGGTTAATTGTTAGACAGAAGAGGTAGTCTTCTTTTAATGAATGTTTTCGAAGTTTACAAAATATGATTTTGGCTGATCCTTCATACAACCATTCCCCGGGTCGCAACCATAAATATTGACAAACAGTATATACAACTAAACGAAGGGATTATGCAATAAACATATTTATTGTTTATCAGATGTAGTGTTGTGTAAACTTATAGCGATTACGATAAATTCAATTAAACTAATTTTAGGTCGGTAGTAATTCGCTTGTAAATAATTTTTGGGAGAATAAGTTTTTGACCAGTAAATATAAATATTTTAGCAGAATTGTAGCCTATTTTGAAATAGAATATTTATAAATAAAATAGCTTCACACAGTTGATTTGTTGAATCAGTTTATTTCCTCGTGATTTGCTCCTGTCAGGAACGCTACGTTCCAGTGATTTCCGCCCCCGCCAGGTACCAGCGGCGGAAGGAAACAATTTCAATCCAGAGCCTACAGGATTTCTATGTACTACTATGTCTTGCTACAAAAATTTAATAAGCAAAAATATCTATTAAATGATATTTCTTTACTTTTAAACTATCAAAAATAATACGTCAATATTTGTACCTGTTATGTACTGGATTTGTTTTATTCCAATTTACATACTAATCCAAAAAGAGCAAATAACGGAAGTGTGTTTTAAATAAGTTTTACTTTTATACTTCAGGGCATTATGTAACCTAATATATATGCAGTATTCATGTTATTTTTTATTTATGGAAATAGAAATCATATTGTACTCGTATGTACGTTATGCTAGGAAACATACGAAATATATGTTGATAAGTTGCACATACAAACAGGAATCTGACTTTTAATATCAGACTTTTTGGCAAATAGCCAAATATGATCGATCTATACACACGAAGCAGTTACCCCATCAATATTAGTTCTTGTTTGCTTCGGAAAATTCGCTGATTGCTTCCTAGATTTAGTGCACGATATGCCGGTAGACGGCGGCCTGATTTCAGAGAGTAAATAAAGTTACAGTTCCATTACTGGATCGATGAACGCTACGATGGCAAGGGATTAGCTTGGATTATATCGTTTTCAAGCAGAGTTCCTATCGAAATTTTGATTAAAATCTTACTCATTCGATCCAGATTAAAACAAGTATACATTGAAACGTCAACCTATTATATTCTATCGATTTCTCTCGGGTTCACAAGATTTATGACATGAAAAACCATTACTAAAAATATTTATGTACTCTCTCAACACGTTTACGACCATCAGTTTGACACATGTTGGAAGTGAACGATACAATAAATATTATAGGACATCTGACGTCATAGCAAGTGCATGTGGTGGAAATCTATAAGAATATTGCGTAATATAAGCTTTGTAATGCGTATTAGTGTTCACAACATCAAATTAATAAGAAAATAATATGAAAAGTTGCCGTTATCGGTGAAACAAACCATTACCTTATATGGTAGCGAAACTAGAATGTGATAAGATTGCATACCACTACAACGTCGTATTGCTTATCAGAATAGATAACTGTTTTATAATGTAACAGCCGGTACGGAGGAATTTGAAATTTAGAATAAAGTATGTTGATGTTATATTTTATTTGTGGGTTCTCTTTTTGGCCATTTAAATTTAAACTTATGAAAGGAAAAATTTGAAGCAAACTCTATATTTCGATAAATAAAGACTTGAATGAACGTTAAGAATTAAGTTTAATATATTTCTGAAAACCATGTCCCAGTCAGAATAATGACTAGACTGCTTATCAAACAATTGCCTGCGTTGCGCTTGCCTTGGCTTTAAACCCGGAAGTCTCAGTTGTAACTTCAGGGACAAGTATATATTGAAGTTCGTACGGTTGCAGGGTTTTTTCTAACCTTTATAATTGGCTGCTGACCTTCATATTATCAATCTGCCGCCACAATATTAATGTTTGGTCCCGGATCGCCAGTGTATTCTGGGCGAGCACAATTCACCATTTTCGGTCTCATTGTCACATAACATGATTAAAATTGGGGTTATGTTGGCACACTATTGATCAACTTTGGTATATGTACCAATAATAAATTCCATTAATCCAATAATATACTGCATACATTATCTTCATATAAAGATTTATTGTGATACCTATTATAATAACATTTTTGTGGATTAATAATATGAAATATTTATTTCTTTTTTGTATCAATTTCAGAGGTAAGAATGTTCTCAACCAAAAAAGTGAACTACAAAAGGCATTATCAAAACACAAAGAAAAGCAGCTTATGAACCAAGTTAAAGAGCACAGAGAAACGCCAGGTAAATCAGACCTTCATTATTTGTAATAACTTTTCTATTTATATAAGATTTGAAAGTATATATTTTAGTCTAAATTTGTATATCTCCTTTCGCAATGTAGGAATGCTGTAACATTAGTCACATAACTCAATTATAACCTTTGTACGCGAACGTTGTTTATGTGATGGGTCCTCAGTGTTTAGTGGCGCTTTTACATATTATGTTGTATGAGGCGAAAGCCGGAGCATGATTATCTTTGTATGTAAATAATGAAGTAGGAAATGACAACGGTTTTACAAAATTTTAAGTTTGTGCAAAGTTGCGTACTAATCGTGAATAGGAAAACAATGTTACACAAAAATTTCAGTTAAGTGCAATTTCATACATACGTTCATCATTTCCACATATATTTTCTCATGTTAATCTATTTTATCAACATTATAACTTGTATGAAAAAATTTGTGATTTACCGTATAAAATAAACGTATTCGTGGATGTATTAAATAATTGATTTACCAGCAAAGCAGTAATGGAAAAATATTAAAGTAAATGAAGATGCCAGTTTCGTAACAAGAGATGGTTTCGCAGTTAGCTACATCGAGCACAATACAATTTGCTTGCAGTTGATACATTGATTGAATGGCCAAGTTAGACACGCGTCCGGTGCAACATGTTTATCTTTTGTTGCCATTTTCTAAAGAATTATGCAACAGACTGTCATTTATTATTATCTACTTCATTAATATCGTTAATTAATAATAATCTACACCGTTATCTCTAACAGCACATCAAAATGCGTTAAATTATGAAATCAATTTTCATGTTAAAGGAGGACGATCAGGAACTGTTAACGGTGTATAAAATTCATTAGTGATATTAATTAGAATTTAATTTTAATTAGTTTTTGTAACACATATTTTAGCATATAGTGTCAGCGTTATTGTCGTTAGAAAAGTTACGATTTGAATCATCTTTCACCATAAACGAAGTTCGTTCTAGTAGTTTCATATCACAACACATCAGACAAACAAACGAATTTGAAATAAATGTTGTTCTTTCATTGTTCGTGTATCTTATAATATGTGAAACTATTCATAGGTATAAAAAACAATTCAAAAATCACTTTTGCCTTCGTTATAGTGTTTTTGTTTGGAAGTTGAAGCTAGTGAAATTACTGGGATAACGAAACTTAAAATCGTATATTCATTCTAATACTAGAAACACATTATTTTATGGGTGTATCATTTCCATCAGTTGGACATATCGTATTGTATTATTGAACAGAAAAAGTATAAAAATATTTATTTATTGGCGGCAGGAATTTATGTGCAAGGACGTTTGGAGTCTATTTTATAAATGATGTAGGTTTTTTTCATTTTTTTTTTACAAACTCGTCCTCTTGCATTCCCGACGTATTTTGCACAAGTCGCGGCGATGTTTTGTTTCCATTGCATATTCGGGCGAACACTTTATCCGGTCCTCGCGTCGCAGGTGCAGCATACGGCCGACGACCCCATCAAATCATGTATACCTTACTATTTTACCATGAACTGCTCGAAGAACTTAATTTTTATCATTACACATAGATTGACACACGCTGTGTATGCTTTGTAAATATGTGATAATAAATGATTGATTATTCTATATCAGAATTAAAAAAAAGTATTTGTCGTTTATTTATTGATACTTCAAACTGTAAACTCGGTAAATAAGGCAATATTAGGAATTCCTAATATTATAATATATATCATGTGCTGTTAAGAAAAATAACTTGTTTTCTTTAGAGACAAACCTTATTCATGGTTTTAATTAATGTTGTTGTAGTTCTCATTCACAAGACTGTTAATATCAAAGAGGTTTAAATTTTTTATTTTTAAACTCTGTATTTGGAGGCATTCTGGATTCAGTCTGTTGGTCAAGGTAATTCTTTTCCTAAAGTACAATTTGATTAATAATGGTAATTCTTTAAACTTCAGTGACAAATGTAATATGCGCAGTTAATGCGATGAAGCAATTCCTTCGCTATCTTTTATATCAACACAGTGTCCGGATGTCATTGACCAAGGTTGTGATGAAAGTGAAACTACTACCGCGCTTCCCGTTTATCCGAATACCTGATCGTGGGAGAAATTATAAAATGGCACATAGATATTTACACAAGCACAGTTCAGCGAAGTGCTATAATTATTTTTCTCTCGTAAGCGGAAGTGTTATAGTTCCTTTAATTTACTTCTGTTTTACCTTTAACCACAATGCTTACGTTTAGTTTAGTATCTCGAGAGAAATATCAGGAATTTTACACGTTGTTATTTAAAATCGAAGACAGACTCATAGGCCTACTTAGATCATTTGTAAAAATACTTTAGATATATAATCTCGTATTTGAATATGAAAAAATATTCTTAGAGATAAATACAGTCACAGCTAAAACAAACTCAACATGTAAAAATTATACTTAATCGGTGACGGACACTGACATTGTAACATTTTGTTTTATTATTTACATACCGTATCTATTTAAATTTCCTTATCTCAACTTGATATCCTGGCTGTTCGATAGCTGTTCGTAATAATGTAATGTCACTTAAGTACATCAGCGTTAATCTTAAGTATTCATACTCATGTTTCCCTAGAGTGTAACTACGGTTACTATTTCTCTACAGAGTTCTAAAGATTACCTGATAACAGGCGACTCGTAAAGTTATTTTTAGTATCCATATTTTTACCAAAAACACTGAAAATGAAACGAGTGAATGTAATAACTACTTTGAATGTATTTTTCGACAATTCAATATCGCGCGTAAACTACATTTGCGTATAAAAACTCGAATTAAATTATCCCAAAAAACATGTGTCATGCTTGTCTTAGTTACAATTAAGTTCATTAGTCTATGCAAATTTTTTCGAGTTTCAATTATTTTGGTGCTTTTATTCCGAAGGTGGCAGTCTTACAATTTTAAAGAAGTGTACTTTAGAGGAATTTATCGTCTGTCAAGCTCTTCAAGTTTATTACATTTAATCCTATTAGATTACGTCGACAGACTACTACAGACTTTGGTATAATCAAAGAATTCAAACTTGGTTCGTGTGTACTGTATATGTATTAACTGTTTTTTTTTCGTCTTTACGCAACTTTATTGTAATTTCTGATTCTTAATTATTGGGCGGATATGTTACAGAAAGAATAGTTTCGTACTTGTTAATATCGAACTATTAGGGAATTACATTCACTTAGTGATTATGTGTAATAAATAAAACCCAACTTTTCTACTTATTCTAATAGGAATAGTTAAAAGATTAAGAAGTGCTAAGGGGGCTTTTAGCTTCTTATTAAAAATAGAAGCGTAAGCACTGGCTCGTACAGTCTTCTAATCGCTATTAGAGCTCAGCGGAGTAAGACATAAAGAACTCTTGAAATGTTCTACACTTTTATGCTAGCATCTTTATAAGCGACATGAAAAAAAGATGGCTTAATTTCTCTAGTTTCACTTACAGATTTTCTTGGCGTTAAGTAATTCGTATATATAATAAAAAATAACTAACTGTTGCTCTTTTTACGTATACAACGAAGAAGAAAACCGAGCAGAAAGTTCACCCGAAAACAAATGATCCGCATGATCGTAAAAATAAGCGCTAGTTACGATGTTCTGCAGCACCAGATTGCGCTATAAGTCTTAAGACAGTTGTTTGTATAAAGGCACAATTTTCTCTATTATTATTTACAAAATGTGAAAAAAAAAAGCTCCTATTATTTTCTTACCGCTATAAAGGTCTAATTTATGATAATGGCCAACATTAAGAAGAGTAATGGTTATAGACTGCAAATAATTTATTAATTAATGGCGACCGCGAAATACACAGAACCGCGATTCTAAAACTAAGTATGTATAATTTATTTAGTTATTAAACTGTATATAGGCTTCAAAATTTTGTGTTTTACCTTCGTCCCGGTAATTAGAGATATTCGATGAATTATTGAATATCCTTTGATAGTTTGTGACAGTAACGGTCATATTTACACAATATGAAGACCTTGAAAAAGGGAGTAAAAAAAGTTTCTTTAGGTTCGACGAGATGCAGGCGATACCCTTAGTGTTACTGGTATAGTTTATAAATAATGATGATCTTCAACACCAAGCAGACCGAAGACTTGTTTATCATATTAGTTGTATAAATAAGACAGAACCATCTAAAAACTGCCTGTTTTATGTTCTTTTTGCTAGGAGATGGAGTCTTTTCTCGCAAGGAATCAATCGAATCAAGGCTATAATCAATCGCTCTAAATGCCCAATGTAGGGTGCGGCTATAGTTCTTAAAATGTCTTTTTCATAACATAACGATGTTTTTATTCACCAAAATTTTTGAGATGAAGATCGAGAAGTCACACTGCATATACAACTGTGCAATTACCGCTTCTTCGATCTCGTAGTCTTTAAGGAGGTGAAATGGTAACAAAGTTGAATTGCCAGCTGGCAACAAGTTTGTGGATAACGTTAAAAATTTTTCGTACTCGGCTACTTGTTTACACTATTTTTAATTTTAATCTATTATGAATAGTCTAGAAGTTTATATAAAGTCTAAAGAAAAGTTGCAATAACTAGTATTATAGGAAAAGAAAAATAAACGTTTGTAAATAATTTATCTTATTCATATTTATGTATATACTCGTGACAGGTTTTTACATCAGTCCCTGGCTCAGCAAACCATTTTGATAAGAGACCCGACCCACTTTAGTTTAAGAATTAAAGTACAATGTTATAGCTATAACAACTTTAAATATTAAACATAACGGTTCTAATATTCACACTTTGGTTAATTTCTTCCATCACAAAAATGGTTGGACATCTTTACAACATTAAGTTTCTTTTTGTAGTTTTCATAGCCTTCTCATATTGAAATGTAGATTATAGATAATTAAATTCAGATATGAACTAGGACGGCATTGTTTAAACATTAAATTGTGTATGTGTTTCCGTTTACAAATTTACTCCTGCCTACTCTCAAACACTTTTACCTGCATGCTTTAAACACAATATTCAAATAAAAATAGTTACTTTGAAATTTTTTAAAAAAATCGTTTTTGTGAAGTATTTTATACCGATAATTACTAATTTCTAAAAAGTAATGGTAAAACCAAAAAAATAAGTTAACATTACTTTAGTATTTACGTTACAAGTACTTTAAAAAATTAACTGGGAACTATTTTTCATGTAATTGTTATAATAATTACCATTTGTAAATACCGTTTTAATAATTAGTTTTGTATTTCGTTTTAAAATCAAGTTATTTATTACCAAAAAATGCATTTTTTTTACTAAGAGAAGCCTCGAGACAACCGGGACAGTTTATCTGATCGAGAGTTATACGCCCGCTCATAACTTGGCGCTAGTTAGAATGACACACACAACACCACACTGTGCTTGTCATCTTGGGATATATGATGTTGTTTCTTGTTACCCCAGTCAGTTCACTACCTACAGCTTTCTTTTCCACCGGAACACAGAATACTTGTATTCTTAGGCGCCAGAAATAGTCACTGCTGTGGGTGGGTTTCAGACTAATACATACTCCTTTAAATTCTGTATAAGCTGAAACATTTTTACTCTTTAATTACGAAATTCATGTCTCATTTCAGAACTAGAGAGGGCGATTGCAGAACGCGCACGTCGTTTAGAGCAAGCTGAACAAAATGTTGAAGAAATAGACCCCGCTACCAATCCCACGTTGCAAGAAATACGCTCGCGCCTGCGGCACGCCGCTCCACCCGCTCCCGCCGCCTCTGCTCATTGAATTCACAAAGTTATTTATAATAATCGATTATTTATGTAAAGTTTTACATTAAGTAGCCTTCTCAAGAAACATTTAATTGTATTGAATTCTTAGATCAACTGTATTTTATAGGAATATAGTGCAAAACCAACCTCCATGGCATAATAGTTATCTGCTTGCCTCAATACGGAGGTCCATGGCATAATTTCAAAGCTGCATATTGTGGTGTTGATTGGTAGTTAGGGGTTTTTTCGAAACTTGCTAGCACTTTCATAGTGAAACCTGTCGTCATAAAAATAGATGAAATTAAAACGAATAATTTCCAGTGTTTGCCGTTAAGTCTGTGTATTCAATGTTAGAGGGTGTCTACAACGTCATCTATCTATGAAATTTTGTAACAAAAGATATTAACCATAATATTTACTAGATGGCGTTCTCTATTTTTGGTAGCGGTAAATTAATTTTTTTGTTAAAATAGTTTTATTATCACTTTATATTGATATTGTTGAATTCAATGAATTATCATCAAATCATATAGTCACGTAGATTATTCATAATGGATGAAATGCGTTTACTGAACACCCAAGCTTTGTCAGCAAAGCTTTTAGGTAGATATCGATTTTTCTTTAATTTTTAGGTTAGGAAAATAGTAAGTATTGTATCATTTAGCATCGAAACTAAGTCACTGAAAGTGTCACAATTGTATTTAAAAACGGTTTAAGTTTTAGTTGATTATTCGAAAAATTTAAATTGTTTATTAATTTTGTTGTACCTTATAGTTTTTAAGTTTGAACACGGACGGACGGTTGGGTAAATGGAGAGTGGGAGAGGGATAACAAATAATTTGTTACCATTTTATATTAGATCCGAAACCTACGTAACTAATCGAACAACCATTGACTGAGGAATCGACTGCTTGAGCTGTAACTAATATTAAGGGTATGTGTCGACTTCAAATAAGAGAAAATATTTTTCTAAACCTTTTTAACGTCTCCATCTTGACATACTGTCGTAGATTTCATTTTTATACATTTACTTAAAAGTTAAAACTCCTTCGATGTAGTAATAAATGTCAAATAGTTTATTACCCTAAATATATTGAGAGAATTCATGTAGTTCATATTTTATGACTATAATTACTGTAGTTAGTAGTTACATGTTGAATAATTGAAAATACAGTTTAGATATTTACTTATGATAGGTATTTTCATATTTTATTAACGGAGTATTTACTGGAGTAGGTGTCTCTACCGCTGGTGTATCTCTTTGCGGGTAGTAGATCTCTGTTGTCGAGGACCGTCTAGGTAGGTAGCTGCCGCTAAACAGTATTATGCAAACATTACTGTATTCTGATTGGAAGGGCATTGCAGCTAGTTATTACTGGGGTAACGAGACCTAACATCTTATGTCTCGAGGCGACGAGCAGTGTGGCGCGGTGAATATCATCCTAACTAGCGTTCCATTGTTAAGGGCGGGGGCATTCACGATCAGCTAAACGGCTCGCTCGACTCGTCGCTTCATCTATTAAAAAAAAAAGAGTAGAGATCTTATGACATTGAATATTGTGAATTTTATTACGAGTTAGAAAAATATTTGAACCCCACTATAGTTATTTACTTACAAATTTTGAATATAGGAAAAGCTTACTTACAATTCTTATACATTTACCAAATACGTTATAGTCGACCAGTAGCAACGTTTGATATTAAAGTGTTCATGAAAGTGATAGATGAAAATATTTTTGTATCAATAGATTCCCTATTGTCATGTATGTACCAAATATTCTACCTATAGAAATTCTAATTTTAACTATGATACACTGTTGTTTATAATATACCATACCAGCGTCTACCGGTGAAACATTATATTTTCCCTGACACTTAAAAATTCTATAAAGTAATAATTTTTTTTTCTCTATCTCCGCCATGGAAGCATCTAGAGCAGATTTTTGTTAATTTTTTCTTGATAAATGATATTCGTATTAGTTGTTAAAAAATTTATCTTCTATGGATGATGGACGATCTTCGGTTCTAAACGCCTTTGATAATTTTTTTTTCGAAAATAGGGAAAAGCATTTTATTCCAAATCTATGATTTTTAAATTGTAGGACATTGCTTTTGGGCAACTTTTATACACTCTTCGTCAATTTAGAATGCCCTTGTTAAAACAATAAAAAAAAAGTTTTTTTCGTTTATTTGAAATGTGTACAACGCAAAGAATCTCTTCATAAACATTATCTATAAAGCTTAGCGTTGTCAATCACAGATACGATATCCTCATTTTTGTCTTTCGAAAATTTTTGAGGTAATAATTGTATTTTGAAGCCATTCTCTTCTCTCCGTCGTGCCTATTTATATAACTGTTGTTGATTTTCAGAGTATTAGTTTATGAGCATAAAGTAAAAAGTTATACTTATACACAAGGCAAAGTTAAGCAAATTTATTACCTTAGAAATATCCATAAAGTATTGCACACATTTCCTAGTTCCTTAATTATTTAACATTGATGGTAATCTTTTAACAGTGAAAGGTATTTACGTGAGAAAAAGCCATTTATATTAACAAGTATTCTACTTTATTTAAAATACAGTACTTAAGAGAAAAAACAGCAACAAAATCTTTTTTTAATTGTGTACGTGTACTTCAGACAATCTAACCTTTATGTAATGCTTAAATATTGTTTTGCTTTCAGTAACAAAACGGATTTTTTTTTCACTAGTTATTCTTTCACTTCTTTGATATGTATTTCCAAATTTCCTGTATTATATAAAGTGTTGTGTACGTAGGTAACTTAGTACAAAAGTTGTCATTGTGAGCTTCGGTTTACAGATTATAACACATAGTGGCCATTGACTTTGATATTTAATGAAAAAATAATTTAGAATTTTAATTATTCTACTCTGCGTAATAAAAGTTGACAATGATAGATTCTTTATCAAATTTCGGTAACTTACCTAGACCAATAAAAGTGTTCTAGAATTTATGTTTTTTATTTACTTGTATTCATTCAGTAGTGAATGTCTATCGGCTAATGATAGTGAGAAACATACTTAAGAGTTAAACGCTTTAGTTTTTAAATTCCGGACACAACTAAAATGCTAAACATAAGAAAGTCTCTAGAAATTATAAACAGTTAGTATCATAAATGTGTAACAAATAATTAGTATTGTACTAAAAGACGGAAGTAATGAGTAATGATCACGCAAGTAAGTACGTTGGCGCGACAATTGAACGCATTGAACCTGCAATTAACCGTTGATGATAATTATCGCTGGAAAATTGCAGGATAGGTGGAGCGTGAACGCTTTCGATTTCGCAGGACCGCCGGAGTCACGTCTCAGGTAGTGGTCAGAATCACCACTCGCAAGCAGTAGGAAAGCACGCATTAGCTCAGTCGCTAATAGAACATCGGCTGCTCTGTACGTAAATAAACGATGTTCATAGATTACAAACTTTTATACCTGTGAACAAAATGTACCATAGAATCATATACGTTTCAATCATTACTTTGCTAATTTTTCAAAATGGTGCCGATGGAAAGAAACAGAGAAACAAGCTAGCTACAGAGATCGAAAATCCGGCTCCGCAACCCAATGTGTTAACGTATTCAACGTTCGGATTCAACGACGTTCGATCTTATGATGGTTTCGTTCCTACTTCACCTGACTATGCAAATTATTTCAATAAATACAAGGAGACCTCGGAAAAATTGTACGCGCCAGCATTTCCTTCGGCCCCGGATTCTGATTTTACCAGCAACTCGCAAACTGTAAACGAAGATCCTTTTACTGCCTCCGATACAGAGCAACAACCAAGTATGTTACATTATAATACTGCAAATATTTATGCTTCAAATTATCAATCCGAAGATAAATTAAATACAAATTCTGCTTCTGATACAGATTTTGAACAAAGTTCAGTAAATAATAATAACAGTCCAGTATATGGAACCAAAATAAGCTCTACTAATAAAAATTTACCACTCAACGGATATAATAATACTGCAATAAATAGTGTTTCTTATCAAAATGATAATAAATATTCAAATTTTCAAGAAACTCAGCCCTCCGACAATTATAGACAAGTGTATAGCGAATCTGTTAATAATATACAAAAAAATATGAATTACGGCACAACTGACTATCCTACTATTGATATTGATAACTCTATGAATGTTGCACCTGCTCATTCTCAAAGTTTGTTAAAATTTCCCAAGGTATTAGATTTTACAGATACTAAACCATACGACACATTGCAGACTGAAAAGAAATATTATTCAGGTACATCAAATCCTCTTGATACATTTGACTCAATGGCTAATAGTGCAAGTGATGATACACAAAAGTTTTACGAAGAACAAAATAATAAGATGTCTAGAATATCTCCAAATTTCAAAAATGTAATGGAAAATAAAGAAACAGATATTAATATTTCGCAACCAAATTTAAACTCTTATCAAGATCTTACTTATAAATTTTATAACGCGAAAAGTTCTAAAAACAAAAAGTTAAATTATGAATATAAAGATGAAATGAAAGGAAAACCTTGGAAATCTGAAGCAATAAATACTGATAAAAAACGCTTAAAGATAATGAAAGGTTATGATTACTCATCTAATATAAGCAGCAGTAAGTTTAAATTTGATGCTGGTGAACCTAAAAAACAATTCGCTTCCAATACTGATGAATTTATTTCGTCAAGCAGTAATAACATTGATTTTTCGAATTATCAATTTCCGCAAAATGATTACACAAAACTTAACACAAGACCAGTTAATAAAAATGTTAATAACGTATATGAAGATAACGAATCCTCTCAAAATGTCGACAATAAATCTAACCCTTCGTTGGAATATTTAAATAAATTTAACAACTTGTATGGTTCTACACCTACAACATCGACAAATTGGGGTAACATTTATAAAACCTCAGATTATAAAACACATATTTCAAAACCTACCTACAGAGAGGAAGAAACTTATGACACTATACATATACCAAAAAGGCCAAATCATCATAGGTACGAAAAAAATTCAGATAATGCAGCAATTGATTGGTCAGCATTTACCAAAAAACAAAGCAAATTTACTACACCGAAAAGTGAATGGAATAAAGAAAATTATAACACTAGATTCAAATCTGAAGAAGATTTATTAGGATTGAGAAACCATGACACTTCACATCCTTCGTACCTACCGATATTTCAATATAATGCAAACGAGAACTCCGAAGAAAATTTTAAAAGCGCAGTGGAAAAATGGAGAGAAGATTACATTAAATCAAAGTATCGTGACACACCAAACTATGAATACGAAGCCTCGGAAGCTAAACACGTGCAGGCAGTGAATCCATATCAAGTAAGTAGAACGCTGTTTGTGGAATAAGATTAATACATGGATTAATGGTGTAGTTAGAGACGCTACCTGCCATTTGATTGTTTTTGTTTGCAAGAAAAAACGTATGGGGTGGAATGCGGATGGATGGCTATCGATGCGCGTCTTGCACTTATTTTCTCGCGTCATCTTGGCTATTAACACGACATGTATTAATTTGTTACAGTCTAGAGAGAAACTTTGTATTGAATCGTTGAAAATAATTATAAATCTATCCAGCTATTATTTTGATTCGTACTAATAAAAAATTAACATTTTTAATCATTATTATTATATTTTAATATAAAACAACAGAATATTTGAAATTGTATAATAACAAAAAGTTTTTAAAAATATTTAGTTTATTGGTTTTTTAAGTATTTCAATATCATTCATATAAAAAAAATTATATATAATAAAAACATAAAATGTATTATAATTGCCTGAAAGTGTCTAAAGAAGTCAATTAATCTCTGCATGAAAATATGCGAATAAATAAAATTTCAAATTGGATAATTATTTCCCATATTCTTGAATCACATGATTTATTTTGCGTAATTATTCTCTTCGCTTTTATTTTTTATGCACAGAATAGCTTGAGCTTGGCACATCGCCCATGAACGAAACATTTTTCAGATAGAAGTGCCTCATCCTGTGATTGTACCTGTGCCTCAGCCCTATCCGGTACAGGTTCCAATACCAAAGCCGGTCGCAGTGCCAGTCGTCCACGAGATAAACGTACCTATAGAGAAGCCAATTCCGTACCCAGTATACAAAAAGACTCCTTATCCCGTTGAGAAACTGGTGCCCGTGCCTGTTGTAAAACAGGTAGTTTGTGCATTGATATTTATTATATATAGTATATTTAATTATTAGTTTTCCCATTTCTCGTTATTTTTATATTAGTATTAGTATATAGCTTTATTAACCGACGAGAAGCAAAAGGTCGTCAATTTTATTAGTCTCTTTTTATTCATCGTACCTTTTTTCATAATCGTCTAATTTTTAAATTATTACGTGAGTTGAAACTCTATGTTATTTCTGTATCACGAATAACTGATATTACGTTTGACTTTTCTTTATAAATTTATAAGTAATTTAGCAGCTCTAAGTGAAAGTAAAAATCACAATGGCGGTCTCGTGAATGAATTCCTGTACGTGGTAGTAAACAGTAAGTATCCACCGTAGTCGTGCATAAAGTATTACGGAATAATGATGGGATTATAAGAAGTTATAGTAGAGTAATTGTATACTGTATTTTTCTGTTTATTTAATTTTCAACAGCACTCTACAACTTTTTTATTTTTTATTTGGCTTGCGGTTATATTATAAATTTTATTATTTTTATTATTAATTTGCTAAATAAATCCTATATTGGTAATTCACAAAAGTGGATTGTTTATAACACTCAACTAAACAACGGATTTCGATCTAGGGTTTTTTAGCTGTGACACGTAAGTTAAATACAATGAAAAGATTTTAACATCTGTTTTCTTATAGAGTATTTTTTTAATATTATAGTGGATTAACCTACATTGGATTGTTGATTAAGTCAAAGGTTTTAATTAATTCAAAAGTTAACATCTTCTCGATGTTTTCACTGTTTAAATGTAGGGCCATTTATCGATTACATTGGCCAAGTGTGGATTGGCGAATGTCACACATCGACGAAAAACATTATTCTTGGAACATGTAGGTTATTACGCGATGATTTCCTTTTTCAAATTAAACATAGTAATAATATTTATTATTATTAAAATGATTTCACTTGAATTTAAGGTACCCGTGCCCGTCGTGAAGCCTTACGCCGTACCAGTTCCTCAAATGAGGCCAGTGTACCATCAATCGCGTCCGTACCGCGATGAACACGATTTCGGCAGTGACCACGAGGATTTCGACGATTACTTTCCGCGTCCTGAAAGTAGCAATGTTGTGTATAATAAAAGACCTAAAAGGTAAGATTTAGAAAGCTCAACATCTTCATCATTTAACACTAGAAGTTTAAAAGTTTTTTCACCACGATGGTCTATAGTATCATGCGTGATTGTTGATGGATCTTGAAAATTTTCGGTTTTTTTAACGATGTTTTCCTTCACCGGAAGCTTGAACTCAGTGGGGATCCAACTCATTTCTGTTCGAGTCGCTTCTCGTCTCGAAGTCGCCGAGCCACCCCGGCTTTTATTATAGTATTACTTATTATTTTACACATCTTACCTTCGACTCATAACCTAATTAGTTATAATACAAGGTGTATATACATCTTAGTTTATATATGAGATATTGTGCTTAATTTTCACTAATTGTCTCCAACTAACGTAAAAGTTCGTTGTTTATAAAAATAATTTTATTAGCAAAACAATAAATATTTATAACACCTATGAATTATTAATACACTGTTTTTTCCGGATTGCGTGTGAACCAAAGTTATATCACTGAAAGATAATGAACGTTTTAAAATATATGTAAGATCGAGAGGTCTAAGATATTGTATTTTTCAGTTCGCGAAACCGTTTACGTCGACCGTCGCGTATGTCGCACCAAGAACGCAGTAAAAGTAGAAGACCACTGAGACGTCCAAACACCTCGCGAGAGAGAGACCAACATCACTACATTAAACCGACTTCAGACCACCATCGCTTCAGATACCATGACAGCGACTCTGACGAGGAAAGAGAATATAGTGAATATTTACTGTATTGCAAAAGAACTGGCAAATGTTAGAACCACAGTCTTATGCTGCATTATCAGCTACCGTTTGTTGCATTTCATTTATGAAAATTCTTTGTTTTTTAGAAACATCATTCCTTGGTTTTATATTGATTAAGTTAGGCATCTTATTCTAAATAGTTACTTTTGCAGTTTTTATTATTTTTTAACGATTGGTATGAAACATTTTACAAGAGTAACGCTAAATTTTTTAATGGCGTATAAAATCATCAAAGTATGTAATCAAAAAGTTGTTTTTTATACATCTTTAAAACTAATACAAGGCAAAAAAGAGACGTAAAGCATACAGTAATAAGCTATGACGGCTTAAGCTATTTTAAAATCTTGCAGCAGTGTTAAAGAGATACGTTTACTCTATTTTATTTATTGGTTACCAGTAACATATAAAAACTTTTACATTTAACTTTTAAACGACGTTTTTCTACACTGGAAACATTACATAAACTCCATATAAATATAAAAACCATTATAAATACAAATAGTATTTTCTTTCTGTTATTCATCTTATTATATAGTTAAAAAGCTTTTATTGATAAAATTTAGGCATTGAGGTTTCTTCGCTGTGCCTCTATTGGATGTAATTTTTTTTATTCGACGAAACGATGAGATGGACGGGACGTTCACGTGGTGGTAAGTGATACCTGCCCATAACAAAATGGCGCTAGTTATGGATGATATTAAAAACCGACACATTGTATTTGTCGCTTTGAGATATAACAGGTAGAATAACGATTTGTCCTGTTATGTCTCAAAGATGTGTCTCTATCTGGGATAACGATCCCAATAGTTTCAGTACTTTACTAAATAGTTTCTAGCAACAGAACCTTACTTCCAAATGAAATAAGTTTATCTAAATTGCTAAATCATATAACGTGTGTGCATGGGTATTTGTGCGTGTATAAAAACGCGGACATGTATGTACAATGCGTGACGTTAAATAATAATTGTTATTTCTTCATTTCTTCACCAACAGTTGTTTTCTAACTGTTACCTGTTCAATCTTTTTGTAAATATTATTAGATACAGTTTTTATTTAAACCGATGTCATAGTGTATGATTCTTAGATCAAGAAATTGTTAATGTAAGATAATGTAATGAAGCCTTCTTATTTTGTTTAGTTTATAGCAATAGTAAATCGTTTTAATATTATTTTGTTTTTTTTTTCGCTCAAGTAGTCTTTACATTTTAGAATGTTATTTATGATAAGTGTGGATTTTTAAAAACGATGTTAACATTAACAAAAAAAATTTTTTTTTGTATATGTTCATTCTCTGAACAAATGAACCTAATTAAGTGTAGCCTAAATAACTTTTTTTTCAGAATTTCATTATTTTAAAAAATATGTTTTGTTACATTTTTGCGAATATTACTTTTATAAGAATTGGGATAAAATTAGACCTTAATTTCAATTAATGTTAGGCGACAAAGAAGTTGCGGATATAGAAGCGTGCTAGCACAGATTACTTTACCACTCGCATGTTGACGGGCGGAACAAAGTAAAGTTTTTATGGCGGCAGATTTACAATGTGGGGATAGTATAGTATACCCTACCACCACTATTTGATAATTTTTGTAGTTTTATAGATTTTATCCTGTTTATTTAACTATTTATTAATAAGAAAACTAATAAACTGACACTATTAACCGGTAGGTACCACCGCAGCTCCTATTTCAACCGCCAAATAGTAGTGTATAATTATTACTGTGTTCCGATTTGAAGGGCGCTATAAGCTAGTGTAATTACTGGGGTAAGGAGACATAACACCTTTTGTCTCAAGGCGACGAGCACAATGTGGTGCAGTGTGTACCATCTTAACTAGCGCCGCGTTGTCATGGGCAAGCGTATCACTTACCATCAGGTGAACGTCTTGCTCGTCTCGTCGCGTCGTAAAATAAAAAAACAATTTACGTTGTGTATTAGTAATCTGTGGTGTATTGCTACGCAGACGCACCGCGTGAGATACGCGCGATGTCGCGCATGGATGCGCGCTTTTACCAACGCTCTGCTAAACAAAGAGCACCTTGCATGTTCCACGCGAATTGTCAAGATGTTGTGTTTCCTTGAGTAAAATCCTTAGATGGAAGAAAAGTTACGTATTTATGATGAGATTAACATCATGTTTCCTTATTGCTAAACAATATCTACACAACCGTCCACGCTACCGTTCATAAATAATCAAGTTTTGCACTACCTGAACGATGTGCTAATAATTGTTTGTTTATAATACATTCAAAGTCGACTACATTATTAAAAGGTTTATTGAAGCAGACTACATTATCATGATTTCGAACACAAACTTAAAAGATTGTGATTTTTTTGTTAGTTATTGAAAACGGCACCATGAAAACATCCTTTGTTCCTGTTCTAATATTATTTTTCCTTTTATGTTTAGGTTCACAGAATCACTTTAACACAGTACATAGTATTATCAGAGTGAGTTACAAAAGTGAATAACTTTCTCAATGTGAACATCGCATCCTAAAATTTCTTTATTTTTTTATTTTTTTGGTAGAGTATTTATTTATATTGTTATTGTGAAGAAATTATTAAGTTAAACAAAAATTTAAGCTTACAATAAAATAATAAGGCTATAAAAAATAAAGAACAAAAACTTTTACAGTACTATAAAGTTAATAAATATAACAATATGGCAACTTTAATACTTAAGACGAACATAATAAGTATTAGTAGAGATATAAAGTAAACAGGTAAGAATAGCGCTGTAATTAGTGAAACTACAGGGCCAACGACACATCGTCTTCGGACTCCTAGCGACGAGTACATTATGGTGATGGTGGCAGGTGGATATTTTTATTGTAATCAAGACAACTATTATTATTAACTTTTGGGGTGGATAACGACAACCGTAGTTTCCCATAATGTTTATTAACAAACATGTGATATTTATCACGAAGAACTACAACATAATCCTCATGCGGAGTCCTTCGATATAGTCATTTATCAACATTAATAATTATAGTTATTACAAATATATTTTGTTCAATATTATATAGATGCATTCGCACGAAAAACGTTGATGCTTAATGACGTATTTAATAATCAACGTTCAGACACAAAGTAATCATCCAAGGTCTTTAATTTCTTTTTCTTTACTTTTAAAATATAATTAGAGAACTTTTCATTTGTTAACTCTAAATGTTTTTTTGTTTAGTTTATACCCACCTGGATAGGTATATAATGTTTTTTCCAATTTATTTGCTTTCCTTAACAATTCATACACATATTTTTTGCTTCCTTCTTCCGGTTTATAACAATTTACGTAAAATGGCTGCCCAATACAAAATAGTTCGCCATAGGCCAAAATATAATTTCTGCAAAATTATTTCCAAAGCGCGCGTTTAACGGCTTATTACAAAAATATAATGTATATAATCATCGGACAAGTTGACCATGATTATCATCGGATTCCATAAAGTACCTACAATGAATCTAAAAGTGTAGGTTAAACCGATTCTTTTCACTTACAAAAAAAAATTTTTTTTATACTTCTTTGCGACGAGACGAGCGAGACGTTCACCTGGTGGTAAATGATACGGTTGCCCATTATAACGTGGTGATAGTTAAGATGGTACACACTGCACCACATTGCGCTCGTCGCCTGAGACATAAGGTGTTAAGTCTCGTTACCCCATTGATTACACTAGCTACAGCGCCCTTCAAACCGGAACACAGTAATGTTTGCACACTACTATTTGGCGGTTGAAATAGGAGCTGCGGTGGTACCCACCCAAACGGTCTCCGGCAACAGAGACCTACCACCTGGTAGAAAAAATGGAATTTCGTCCATTTTCCTAACGTAACCATGCCATAATTTAATGTAACGTATAATATATGTAATGTTTGCGAAGCAAATTTATCTGGTCAACACGTCTTTTTCTCAAATATCATTCATTAAAACACTATAAAGATATGGTATATTCCTTTTTAATTCTTACTTAAGTATATCTAAACTTTGAATACGAGTATAATAATAATAATTGTATAGAAGAGTAGAGTATAAGCAAGGTATGTCTTTTGTACACCAGCTTGATTATGAGATTCATACCTTGATGAAAACGCCCCGAAATAGAAGCCCAGTCGTATATATGTATACATACGTGTGTAACTAGATACCTGTGATAGTAATATCTATATAAAAGTGTAAATAATAACGTCGAATTTTTTTACCGCCTACCATACTCGATCACATCTCTGTACATTTGCACCTTACTTCATTATAGAATGAGGCGCTGTAGTTACTTGTTTAGATAAACTGAAGAGAATGAGCCTTTTTTACCTCTCTGACAGTATAACGTTACTTGACTTGGACGAAGCTGTAAAATCCGAAACAGTTTATGCTATTAGGTTTTTTTAGTGACCTACCAGTTACTACCAGCTACTAGTTAGTACATAATAAAAATTGTTTTTATTCTTGAAGGGAATTTTATTACAGTTTTTAAAAATAGTTTCTAGATAAGGTGGGATAAGAAGAATAAATTATTCCGTCTTCTCCGATCTTGCTCTACTCTTTTATATATCAATTTTCGTACCTAAATACTTCCTTGTTACATTATGCTCATCTCATGATCAATTTAATTGCATGTCACAAATCTTATTTTAAATATGCGATTGAAATCTTTACAAACACGAACATATTGCAATTTTAAATAAGCCTTATAACATGTTCGTGCACAGAGAGAACTTTTTCCGTGTGGTGATTAGAACTCTTTCCAGTAAATTTCCGAAAATACTGGTTTTGCGTACTTATTCTAGGAGTATGACTTATTGGAAAACGTGTTTACAAAATTAAAGATATGTTTGCTGTGGTTGAATACATTTTGTGTTTTTTACCTTATTAAAAGTGTTAAAATATTGATGTTCTCTGTAAAATAATGTAAAGATTTTTAGTGAAAAGACATTTCATCAAAGACGTTATATAGCACCAGGAGAATTAGACCAAACTTAAAAATTTTAATTTATTAAAATTGGATAAGAAAATCAGAAAAATGTTTTGTTGGGTTAATATGGTATTTAATTGGGAATGAGTTATGACTTGTAATTAGTTTTTTTTTTTAAACATAGCAATTGTAGGTATTTTGATTAATGGTCACTTTCTTTGGTTTAAGTTTTGAAATAATTTAAACATTATTTTTCCCTTTTATTCGTACTTTAAGCCAAGATAGTAAACGGATTATTTAATTCCAATCTAGTAATATTTGCGTTTTTTTGTTAGTGTTAAAAACTCATATGCAATCAGCCATTAATGGTGAAAAATATTTTGGTCATATGAATGAACAACGGATGTATCGCTCGTTTGGACAAGCCTTGAATTATCCGAGCTTAATTTGCAGCGTTACGCCCACATAAATAGCAAATTTAAATTTTGTTATAATAATAATAGCTAAATTGTAGTGGGCAATCACTCACAATATAATTGATTTGAATGAATCAATAACGTATTTTTACATTTTGATATAGAAAAATTCGACACCCTGGCGAATCCGATAGAATAGAAAAACTAAAACTGTTCAGTTAAAAAATATGTAACTCTGTGAAAAATTGTTTCATCAAATATTTATACCGCAAGACCAGATTTTTTCTAGTGTTTTCATAAACTTGTTTGCTGCTAGCATGTTATTAAAAAATCCTATATGATATTGTTATAAAATAAACAGGTAATGTTTTATGTCTTTAAAAATATCAAATGTGAAATTTCGAAAAAATAACAAGATGTAATACATTCTCAGTGTGTATACAGAAATAACGATAACTCGCAAAATTCCGTTATAGATTATTACTGGATTATTCGTGGGGTTTTCCACATCTATCGAATTAGCGGTTGTTACCAAAACATACTGGAAAAATACAAACGCATTAATAATCCACCCGGTTTATTGGTTTATATAACTTTAAAGTTTCATAGGAATTCCTAGGATTTGTGGGAACGAAGTCAATTAGATTAACCAATTTTCAAAGCACAATTCGTATTGTGTGGTGAATTTAAAGCGTGTATATAAAGACCGGTGACAGGTCGATTCGTTTAGTCTGCCTTTGTGTACTCGTTCCACCGGTCGCGAGCTGACCTCGTGTCGTTCCTTCCTCACTACTCTCGCGTAAGTTTTACCTAACAGATTAAGTGTATGTTTAATATAATTTAATAAATCGTTTTATCTTGACCTGTTAAATAAAACATAACGTTTGGTCCGTTATTGTTTTTAATAACTCTGTCCTCTTTTGTTAAGCGAAATTTCAAATGGAAGATGGATTTTTTGGTTTTTTTTTTATAATATCATGTGTGCTTTTTCCATATAAATATTAACAATATTTTCATATTAATATTTCTTGACTTATATTTTTAAAACTATAGCCTTTAATTATTTTGAACCGTATATCTTAAAACTTTTGTGTTTATATTAAATAGTAAAAGTCAATTTTATCGACTTGGAGTAAGTGATTAAAAATAGAATAAGATATAATAACATTTTGTATCAGTTAGTTTGAATGGTTAGGGGTATGTACTATTTACAATAGTCCAGGAAATATATCGTCACCGTTTTTATAAATATGTCGATATTGGTTCAGAATTATATGTATTATGTATATTCAGTGGTCATTTCAATTCATTAGATGCAATCGCTCGCCGGCAGGCCTTGGGGCTAGCAGCAAAAACTTATGACTTGTTACGTTCTCCTCTGTCACCTCTTACTTACTAGAAGACCTTTGAATCGGAAGTCAACTTCATTCCATGTACAGTTCCTGTAAATATTTCTTAACATATTAGTAATAATTTACTGAGTGTAATGCGGTGTTTTTCCTACACGAATGTGCTTAATATCCCGCTTATAAAACGCTTTACAATGAAATCATTACTCGATTTTTGTTTAACTTTCACAAAAATAATCTGTAAAATTTAGTCTTAACATTATTACCGCGTCTCATCTTTGGCCGTGATTTATATTAATTGACTAATTGTCATCACTAGTAAGTTTTCGTACTTTTTTTTGCGTTTAATAGCACATCTCCGCATCCGTCGATTGTCTTAACTAGGTTTTTCCACTGTATAGAAAAAAATATCGCGTTGTCATTTACTTTGCAAACACGATGAAACTTGCTTTTCGATCGATGATTTGTATATTATTGCAAGTAGTTCGTAATGAAGAGGTTTGTCGCAGTTTCTTTTAAAATATAATAAGTGCAAAACATTTTAAATTTCATATTGCATTATTACATTATATGTTAATGATTTTGATATTATCTGTGAACTGAACTTTGAATATTCTAAAGTAATTAAAAGTGTTAGTCTATAAAAATAAATAAACAAGAAATTAGCTAAAATAAATTGAAACGGTAAAACAATGTACACCTTTTTCAATTTTGTTCATTTTTATAGAATTATTATAAAATATTATCACCTAGATCACCTAGTTTAGTATTTTAGACTGTGAGAAAAAGTTGTGTTACGGGCAAAGCTTTACGAGGTGCTTTAAGTCCTTGTTAAAAAATGTAAAGACGTCATCCAGGTAACGTATTACTCTGAAAGATAAATATTACGAAAAAGTTTAAAAAGTTGACGAAACATATCGATAGTGATCACAGACGAGAAATTAATTAATGTAAATAACGTACATTGTTATTGCCGGAACTCATTATATGAGGTTGTGTAACACATCTCGTCACAGTTCCCAAGCTACCCGAACGTATAACGAGCTAGATCTGAGATAAGGAAGGTTCACCATCTCGTTACTCAATAAAAAGATCATTCGCAAAAACTGTGAGCAATTTTAATTATAGTTTCTAAACTCTCCATCCTGACAATACCAGCATTATGTACTAATACCACCAAAGTTGTATATAATAACGATTTGTGTTTTTTGAAGGCATAATCAATTGTATAACTATGTACGGCTTGTAGTCACAGTTTTAGGTAGATCAGTATTACATCCGGATAAATTAAGCCATTAATTTTATGAAACGCTTGAAATTTACTTTTATTTATGGAATAAAAGTTAATAGAAAGATCTGTTCACTTTAAAAATAACAATTGGTAATTATAAATTTAAATTGATCTTTAAGACATCCAAGTATTTGCTTTTGTTGTACTTGTACGCAGCAGTAAACAAAATTAACAATTTTTTTTAAAGTAGTTTGTACTAAAATATGTTTCAGGTTACAATGAGAGCGTTTCCTTGTATTTTAGCACTCACGGTGCTATCAACGTGTAAAGCTGCTACACCAAACTTGCGCTTTGAATGGAAAGTAGTTGACTATATCTGGGAATCACCAGCTCAAAGAGAAAAAGCTATCAGTGAAAATCAGTTCCTACCCGCACATAATCTCCCGTTAGGGTTAGGACGTTGGAAAAATAAGTTGTTCGTAACAGTTCCTAGATGGAAGAACGGTGTTGCTTCTTCTCTAAATTACGTTGATGTAGATGGACCCGTAGATCAGCCTCTGAAACCATACCCATCATTAAAGGACAATTTAGTGCCAGACACGGCATCAGCATTACCATCAAATAGTTCTATAATTTCCGTATTTAGACTATTTATCGACTCGTGTGACAGACTCTGGGTTATGGACTCTGGATTGGCTGATATTTTGGGTAAGTGAAAATTACGGCTAGTATTTATAATATTTTTAATAAATTTTATTTTATAAAGCTTTGTGGCTTTGTATGCATCGATTGGCCTTTCAGGTCTTATAATTGGAAATTAGAAAATATTTAAAAATAATTATATTGGTACTACAGTTAGCTGTGTCAAAAAAAAAGATTTATAAAGTTCATTTAGTTATTTTTCGGTTCGTGGCAATATTAATTATGGCTACAATTAATATTAAAGTTCAATCAAATGCGCTTTATCGTCATTTAACATTTGCATAAAAGCAAAATAGTATAGAGAAAGCTCTAACATGTAATGATGATTTACTTTGTTAAAGTTTAAAGTACAGAAATGGGTCACTTGTTTCACATAAAGATGTTTATTAAAAAATAATTGAAATGTCAATTCAAAAGTATTACGTTTCAGTAGGTAAACACCACATGTTAATCTTAATAATGACATACAAAATCGGTAACCTTATAACCTACTACTCTAGTTATTTGTGTTTTAATTAAAATTATAAAAAATTTAAGAAAATTTGTAAAAAAATCAGTTTTTATTTAACTACACAACAATTGCATATCATAATCGCTCAAAAGTATGTGACATCATTTAAAAATTATGACACTATTTATAAAGGTATTGTATGTTTTTAGGTACTCCGAATCAAATTGCTGGACCTTCTTTGGTTATATTCGACCTGAACACCGATGAACTCCTTCATAGATATTTCTTCAAAGTTACTGATATGAAGGAAGATTCATTTTTCGCTAATGTCGTAAGTGATGCTTTCTATGCAACTTATAAGATATTATGATAAAATTTTACAAAATATTTATTCATAGCATCATCTTATTTATAGATCGTCGACGTAGACAAAGATACCTGCGATAATGCCTTTGCATACGTACCTGATTTGGGTGGTTACGGTATCGTGGTATATAGTCTGAAACAAGACGACTCGTGGCGTGTGTCCCACCATTACTTCCATTTCGAACCTTTGGCTGGTTCATACAAAGTTGGCGGAATCGAGTTTCACTGGACAGACGGCGTGTTTGGACTGGCTTTGTCCGAACCCAGAGAGAATGGGTGAGTTAGTCACGTAAAAGCAGACCTTGATGTGTTTTGTGCATATTGAATCGTGCAACCCGGTTACGTTCTACAAACAGTGAATACAAAAGCGAAATAAGTTTTATGTTTGTGGTGACCGAGTGTTTAGGAATTACATGCTAAATGTTAGTGTACATTTAAGCCAGCGACAAATTCACACAACAGATTCAATTCAAAGCGTAACTTTTCTATGTATAGCCACGCATAACTTTTGTCAAAGCTGTCTAAACCTAATTGCTTCTCTTATTAAAAATACATTAACTAAGATTGATCTTACAAAAATTAAAAAAATCAAACCTAAGTAGTAGAAAATAGGGATGGTTGATACTTCAATAGAGTTAATAAATAAAAAGTATACTTTCCTTGTAAATTCTTAAATAAACCGTTAAATATTATTTATACATAAAATATATGTTAATTCATATTACCTATAACTTTACAGCAAACAGGTATATGATTGTTTGTTTATTTTCTTAATCGTGAATAAA
Organism: Byasa hedistus; assembly: GCA_029286795.1. Taxonomy (NCBI): domain Eukaryota; kingdom Metazoa; phylum Arthropoda; class Insecta; order Lepidoptera; family Papilionidae; genus Byasa; species Byasa hedistus. The sequence continues at coordinate 6,876,666 of JAGSMW010000008.1, forward strand.
GTATACATAAGAAAACAAATTTAAATGTACGGATTAATATATATTAAGTTAATCAAGAAACGGCAAAGAATTACAGAAATGTAAATCATCGGAAATAAAAGTAAGCTGACACTGACCCGAAATAAAATTTTGTAGTGTTCGAAAACAAGGTCGTAGATTGGTTGAATGTATTGCATTGTATTGGACTTTTGGCATTAAAAAAACGTAGTGTGCAAAACAACATTCGCTTGTTGACAATAAAAATTGTTTTAAATTTTAGTTAGTAAAAAAAGTTAATAAATTATCGACAAAAATGCATCTGACAGTTTCTTATAACCTTGAACTACGTGTCTCCACATTGAATATAAACAGTTAGTAGCAATGTCGCTAGTTTTTTTTTATCACAAATTATATATTATTAGCAAATACAATATAATAATTCTTTAATATTGTAAATAATCTTGAGATACCACCAACTTGGTCACTAAAAAGCTACAAAAATCTTTGGGTAAAATTAGTTCATTGATTTTGCATCCGTTAAGTTTTTTCTGAACGTGGTATTATTAATTCAAACTATTTTAGACCGACACCAATAAAACGAGAATAATCTCACAAATTACACTCGATTTTATCAAGTATAGTTGTTATAATACTTTTTTTATTTGAGTACTTATTGTTATATTTCTTTCAGATATCGCACAATGTTCTTCCATGCCTTCTCGAGTACCAAAGAATTCTGCGTATCCACCGAGCTTCTACGTAATTATACGCACATAGACAAATCTGAAGCGTTCAATGACTTTAAGGTTTGGGCCTAATGTATTACTTTTATTCTCAGACATTCACAAATTTAGTAATCATAATTCCTCAGAAATATTTGTAATATTAAATTATTGATAAAATAGAGCTTTTGTAGTAATTGTGCTTTTATATAAATGTAAAGCGCTCACAAGACCAGTTAAGTCGAATCGATAACAACAATGCGGATATGTAACAATTATGCAACGTATTGAAATCGAGGACAATAACTAGTCATTTTAAACCTTATATTAATGGTTACGATCTATGAATATTAAAATGTATATGCAGTTTATATCTAAATGTGTAATTATGAATATTTCATGATAAAAAATGCATAGCTGCAACAAATATAAAGATTTTGTTCCGAGTAAAATTCAAGTATTTGAATAAAATATCTCCCTTAGTCGAATGTAACTATATCTCCCATAAGTAAAAGAGTCTTTTCTTTAACATTCTCATCTGGGCGCCTGAAAATTTATATATTTTAAGTTAACTTCTGTGTGTTCGCGAAGGTTACCAAGTTATAAGTCAGCTGTTGACTTATTGTCAACCATTGACTTTATTATAATTATCTTTTTATATGATTTACTGCAATACAATTTGTAACTATTAGCTTAACCTACAAAATAAATTACATTATTATTACTATTTGTTCTAAAACATAATAAATTTTACACGTTTTACTTGAGAATTTTTACTTATTTTAGTTAAACGTTGGCTTATTTATTTGTGATCTTTCATCATCTTTTATTTAAGCATTAGCAATAGATTTTATTTAAACATAGAGTAGTAGTATGAAAATATAATTTTTTATGTTTTAAATGTACTTTAATAAAATTAACTGTGAAAGGGAGAATTAACACAAATTAATAATGTATTTGTATTTCTTACAGTTGCTAGGAGATAGAGGCGAGAATACACAGGCATCCGCTAGTTTCTACGACCAAAAGACGCATGTACTGTTTTATACACAGGTAAATATACATTTCACAGTCAATATTCATTCACATACGCGGTTATAAAATAAACTTTGCTGATTTCCAAATATAACTTGCGTTACGACGTAGGCTAGTAAAATTTGCGTAATGTTTTCAAAGCTATCGCCATGCACAATTGTCGAGATTTTACGCAACGTTTATAACCGATAAAATTTTAGTGGTATTATTAAGGCGTGAAAAATTCATTAGATAGACTGTACTTTTTTGTTAGTATGAGATATGATTGCTCTCTATTATTAAAGCATCCGCCGATTAATGTACAGGAAACTACATTTAAATGAAATTGCATATACATTAATCTTTCGGTTGAGATAATAAGATGCTTGTGTTATTATCGCCATATATAATATTAATATACGTGCGTCATACTGGCTTGATCGTCTCATCGAATTAAAATAACAGGTACATTTTTAATGAACAGGAAAATATGAACATGTGTTTTAAAATAAAGTTAATAAATGGGCAGGCAAGGAACAAATATGCTTAAATATCTTATATTTTAAAGAAAATAGATTTTTTTTGTTAACAGTAGTAGAATGCAATTATAAAAATTGCGAGACAAGTTGCATTTAATCAATTTATTCAACTACTTTAATTTTAGTTTTTATCGGTGTATAAAAGTTTAAATAAGCAATAAGAAATTATTAATGAAAAATTATGGTTTGATCTTAAATTAACGTTATAAATAATTCAAATTGCAAACAACAGGTCTCACTTTTTATCGTGCACACCCCCAAGGTCGTTACAAAAAATTGTACTAAACCGGTTATGATATTGATCCATGCCTTACTTTAAACCTTAAATAATAACCTCACTTATATCCTGCGTCTATAAAAGATATTCATTTAACGACCAGATGTTATATTTTTATATTGTTTTCTTTTAAATCTCATGATTTGATTTGATATTTTTGGGCATGTTTCTAAATTATGAAAATTAAAAAATGATGTTTGATGGTTCTTGATATTTATTTTCACCGTCTAACACAATTATTCGCAGATAACATGTTAGGTATTTGTTTCAGACATTTAGTTTAGACTCAACTTGCATTGTAATAAAAGTATTGATTAAAGTTTTTTGTAACAGTACAAAAAATATTATAATCAATTTCTGCTTTTGTTAGTATTCGTTTTTAATGAAAGCTCATGCTTTATCGTAAACTAAATCTTAACTGTAATAATTTAGGTAGTAGTTTTAGTAATCATCAATAGATAGATAAGGTTTTTCGTCGACAAGTATTATAATATTAGACGCGATGTGTACTCGTATGTAGCGCTTCAATATAAAAAACAGCAAAACTTTGTTTTATTACAATTTTGTCAGTCACGATACTTTATATATTAAATTATATAATCATAATGATTTCTGTTAGACATTGAACAACCAAAAGATTTGGATAAAATTGTGTTGTTATTAAAATGGTAAAACTCTAAAAATTCTTTCATTACCATTGTCTTATTAACTAGTGTAGCTTGTTATTGTTGCTCTGTTTCTTCTCTTTTTTGTGTAATTTACCAGTATCAGATCTTTACTCCGTACAACAGTACTCCATAGTTCGAAATAAAAGTTTTTATTTATTATTTAATGACAAATTTCTTTACCGAAACAAGCTCGTTAAAGTGACTACTATCAATCTCCACGAAATCTGGAAAATATTGTGGTTAAAAGTATTTGCTTTTTTAGTACTCATTAGTCTTTCGATGAATCAGTTGACGATGTGGCTAAGCACAGTGCGTAATACACTGGGCCCTGTCAAAGAAAGGAGTGTCAATTCTGCTTAAAAAGTTTAATAGCTTTTTCGCGTTTGTATCCTAAACGTTTTTGCTTCAATTCATGTTATAAAATTTTAGCGCCTTATAAATGTCCTCGTTATCGTGAGGCCAAGCCTATCACTGCAGTGCATATTTTTCCTACCAACATCACTGTGCAAACGTAACTGTTTCGACTTGCAGGGCGCTGCGCTGTAGCCATTAAAATTTCTAAGCTAATTAATAAAAAAAAATCGCATTGTCATTTATTTAGGAATGTTAATAATATGTTTTTTTTTTCTTTTTTAGGTAAATCGTGATGGCGTTGGTTGTTGGAATTCAAACAAACCATATACACCAGAAAACAATCCTCTTCTCTTCAGTGACCCTGAGCTACTTGAGTTCCCCAATGACCTGAAGGTAAAAGGCTATTAATTTGTAATAACAACTGTGTAACTTATTCATGTAGTTGTGGTTATTGCAAATTGTTTTCTTTTGTTTGTCATAAAATATGTTCCAACATAGTTCTGATAATAACAAAATGTCTTAAAGAAAGCGTTTTCTGTACCATATCTTTGTTTTCCAGATCGATGAAGAAGACACGCTGTGGATTTTGAGTGACAAATTACCACGTTTTGTTTATAAATCACTGGATCCTAAAGAAGTTAATTATAGGATATTTAGTATAAGCGTTTCCGATGCTATTGATGGATCTGCCTGTCAGGAATAATATTTTCGAAATAGTCGAAAAATGACTATAAAAATTGTAAAACTGTAAAAACAGTTACTCATAAATCGTTAGCAGTTGTAATTTAATAAAAAAAATCGTTATTTCTTTTAACAGGTATTTATACCTCCGTCTCTCTTCACATTAGCACATATTTTTTCCTTTTTTTTGGAAATTTGTTTTCATATTTAAAATTTTATTATTCGTCCTTTGTGTAATGAAAATAAAAAGATTTTATTTCGAATTAGACATAAAATCTTTAAGCTTAATACGGTGATTATACGATTTGATGATACAGACTTTGATTATTTAAAAAAATGTCTGTCGGAAAATGTCAGTAAAAACATGATGAAATATATAGTTAGATATATTAATATACAATTTTCACCAGCACCCAACAAGTCATTTTTATTGTAGTAATAACGATCTACATCCGCTGAACTACTCGGCACTGGTACTATTCACAATACACCGATTTAAATGACATCATCAACATAAAGTGATAGAAGTTTTATTTCTCTACTGTATATATTACTCTTCATGTAAATTAAGCATTGGCCTACATATTTATTGATCAATTACAGATCTTACGATCGATATCATCGTACGAACGAGACCATCTACCTTTATTTGTTTTACATAAACTTTATTACAATCTCTCAATCTTTAGAATGTATTTAATAACGCTATACTTAAAACATTTATTGTTAATAGTAGATTGTTATTAAAACCGGATTAAGGTTTAATTAAAGTCATTGTTATACTGCATTGTATTGTGCAAAGTGCAGTAAAGGCCGTTCGTGCAACATTATTGACAAACTGTTATCGGGCTAGATAAGCGACTAAACGTATTCTACATATAGGAGATAAAGTACTTTATTAAAACTGATTTGTCTTGTATTTGTTTTTTAAAATAGTCTGTTGTGTACAAACATAAACCCAAAATCTTACGCTTTTTTATAAACTCATAACGTCACCGTCTACTACGAAATTAGCCTTAAAATAAAATCTATTTTATTTTTAATCTGAAAACATGATTACTGCATACGTATTTAATGCTAAGTTTTTCTAAGAAACCTTTAATATGACAGATTGACCTTGTATTTACCAAGTTCATAATCGCTAGGTAAAATACGTCATATATTTTACTTATGTTTTTAGACAACAACAATTACTTCAATATTGTTCTATAAAAAAAGTCCAATTAATGGATGGAATTTTAGATAAGGTTACAAATTTTTCATTTATCAACTAGTTAGATTATTAGTTACGTAATAGGCTAAAATATTATCTCTCTGTTATGTAAAATGTGGTAACGTTGTTTGGAATATATATTAACTTTATTTAATGTCCATACATTTAACCTTTTAAATAAACAAACAATGTGTGTTGTAAAAATATTGTAGCAGATACTTAAAAAATTACATAACTCATAATTTTCCACTACAATATTTAAATGTAAGTTATGTCAATAAATAAATGTTTCTGCTTTCATGAAATTAAACTTGAATTGTTGTTTCATATTATTTGATATTTACGGCGTTTTTTTTATTGGAGAGTAAGTAACGTAATAATTACAATATTTGTAATAAACATTTGATAAAAACTACAATTTGTACCCATTTTATTAAACATAGTCTCCTGTTCTTACTTCATGTGGAGTCGGTACAACATGTGTTCTTCTAATCCCTTCTGTCAACCGTCACTTCACAATCTACTCTTACACGCATATTCTTCTTCACATAATTTATTCATCTCTTCTTCTGCTAAATTTACCCCGTTCACAGGAAGTATTTCCTTCTTTTTGTTACCACGGGAGATTATTACTCTTTATCTTTATTATATAACACCCGTATACAGTTTAATGAGTTACGTAAAATGTTTTTAACAGCAACAGTAACAAATTGCGATAATATTTTTCAATTTATTAATTTACATAGATTTCAACAATTTTTATTTCGAAATACTTTAGCTTAAATGCATATGTAATTAAATAACGGCCGCTAATGTATATAAAATACATAGAGTAATGATTGCATTAAGCAAAACATGCTTAAAAAAATGTTTCAGAAATTCCTCTTAATTGAATATACTCATATAGTATTGCAACAATTTCGCCTTGGAGCCACAACCTTTTAAACTACTTATCGAAACAACGATTATGTACCTCGTGGTACCGCGCGATGATGATGGCGATCTCCTTCTTATATGAACGTAACCACAATTTTCGATTTTGGTTATGAGTAGTCATACTAGTACATAGTAGCCATACTTTAGTTTGAACAAAAGATTTGCTATTTTAATATACCTTTATAACACGTTTTCAGAGGCGCGCGCAATACGGATGACAATATTAGATGTGATAAGTCTTCCTTGACATTTTTAGTCGCAAATAAAGAATCTGCAATATTATCTCATATCTACAATAGTCTTCAATAAGAGTACTTTCCTGTACTAGTTACATAAAATTTGTAATGTGTTCTTTCATTTGGATTTATTATTACTATTGCTGTAACAAACTTTAATGCAGTGCACTGGAAGAGGAGAACGTAAATATGCTATAAACCAAACAAATTACAACGATGTCAATATTATAAAATCATTTAAAAATTTCATTTAACACTTTGTTTTTTAGGAATAATTATGATTAACTTAAGCAAATGTATTCTGTTATATATTGTAACTGAAAATATGTTATGTTTATTATATCGATACGGATAACACGTTTGGCTTCGGTTTTATTATGGCCCGCGCAATGAATGACACTCACTCGCCGCCAGTCTTCTAAGTAGTTGCACGTACAACTCGGATATGTCAGCAAAGAAGGAAAAAATTGGAATCGTTGGGAGGTTAGATATTTTAATTTTATCTTAAATGCCAGATTTCATGTACCACATTTCAAATTATTTTCACATTACTTATCTATAGTAGTTAAACTAATGTTTAAGTTCCGTACGTTATTTTGCAATAACTTGTTTCTATTTGGAGTGGAGAGATAATTACAAGTAGGAACAGTTTTATCTTATACAAATAATAGGGATAACTTATGTTTATTTATAGTGAAATAACATAGAAATATGTATTTATTGGATACATTATCACAGTATTAAACAATGTAAAAATTTACACGGTTGAATATGTTTTGTAAAATTAAGTTACTAGTTATAATAAATATATGAACATAGTTAATTGTTATTGAAAGTATTCGTAATAATAATTGAAGGAATTTATTACGGCTGACAAAAAAAAGGCCTTGCATTTTGACTGTGGTAGGACTTTTACTGAAGATTGTCTATGTGGGTACCGATGCAACGCAGCATTCACACTACAGCATTCATACTAGAAGAAGTAAACTGCATGGTTGTAACATCTAACGGCTTTTACCTAGATATTTTCTTATTAGTCACACCATTATTTACTCGCAGTGTCAGAAGAGACTATGATAATGCAATAAATCGCAGATTTTGTTTAAAATTAGACGTCAAAGTATTTTCGGTTCTTAATCTAAATAATTCAGTTGTGTGTATTCTTTTTAGTATATGACAAATATATATTTTTGGATATGACAAACGTACTTTTATTTTACTGTATTTAATGTTAGATAATTTACTCATTTTAGTATACAAAAAAATAGTTTTAATATTAAGGACGATGTTATTGTTTAACATTTCTATTATTAAAATAACGCAATTTTAGACAGATGTTTATACGTTTTCATAGATAAAACTATCTTAGGGCAAATAAAGGTTACAGCAATACTACAATAATTAATACAGCGGCTGTTATTATAATGTAAACATTTATTTTTATCGGATCTTTAAGATTAAGGCTGCCGACTACAGTCATTAATGAAATGAGAACATTACATAATTACATTTTAGTAAATATTTTACTGGCTAAATATCGCTTAGAGATTCAATTTAGGGACTGTTCAACGAAATTATCAAAGAAGTAATGTAATTGAAATTGTTTGACTAAAACACACATTTTGTTAATTCTCATTTAACGCATACGCAGTACTGCGCCTAATTCATACTGTTATATTCGAAAACATATCACATTATTAAATATTACTTGGATATTTTACCACAAGATGAACTGAATATTCTAATTAAGACTACTATAATTAATACTATAAAATACTATTATTAATACTTTAAAAAAATCCTTTTTCAATTTCAGTGGTTTAATTGGAAGATCATGGGCAATGTTATTCGCGTCTGTCGGCTACCAAGTGACGGTGTTTGATATCGTGCCTAAACAAGTTACAGATGCACTTGAAGACATCAAAATTCAACTGAAAACCTTGGAGAAAGATGGCCTATTGCGTGGTAAACTTAATGCCGAACAGCAGATTAAATGTATCAAAGGTTGGTCTATTAATGATCTCTTTTTGTTTTTTGAACTATAGAAAAATGTAACGGTTTAGATATGAACTAATATGATATAAACTAATATCATAAGAAAATTTCTTTATTTTTAAAGCCGTTTAGCCAAAGTGATAACAATTAAAAGGAATTCTGCTTCTTAATTTACATAATTACTTTACTAATAATACCACATGGAGTCGTTGAAGAAAACTAAACATGCGTATTTTACATAAATTAACGTTTTCGTTGCCTATTTATAATTTAATATACCATATCAGTTTGTATAAAGAATATTCAGAGACGTCAAGATAACACAGCCACCACATTTATCATATCATCAGACGAATCATTTGTTCTGAGTTATAGTTTCGCGTTTATTTTTCAGGTTCTACAGACTTAGCGTCAGCCGTTAAAGATGCTATATTCGTTCAAGAGTGTGTACCCGAGAATTTAGATCTTAAAAAGAAGGTGTTCCAAAACTTAGACGGAGTTGTAGACGATGTTACTATTCTGTCTAGTTCAACCAGTACTACTTTGCCCTCGTTATTTTCTGAAGGCATGAAGCATAAGGCACAGGTAATTTATTGTACTAGATGTTAAAAATAAAATTTAAATATGAAGTTAAATTAATTATTTAAGTACAGTATTAAATTATAGGTCATCGTGTCTCATCCAGTCAATCCACCTTACTACGTACCGTTAGTCGAAATTGTTCCTGCTCCTTGGACTAAACCGGAAGTAGCGAAGAAAACTAGAGAAATAATGATAGAGATTGGTCAAGAACCCGTGTCGCTCTCTAGAGAACTTGATGGTTTCGTGCTCAATCGTATCCAGTACGTATTAAAAAAAAAACAAAACAAAAAAAAATATATTAAGAAGGTAGATTTCATGTAACGAATGTTTCAGGTATGCGATCCTTAACGAAGTCTGGCGTTTAGTCGATGGGGGTGTGGTGGATGTGCAGGACGTTGATAAAGTTATCTCGGAGGGTCTAGGCATGCGGTACGCATTCCTTGGATCTCTCGAGACGGCACATTTAAACGCTGAAGGAATGAAAAGTTACATTGAAAGGTAGTATCGACTAGTATCGTTTTTTTAATATCCTCTGGAACCGTTTCTTTATTAACGTTTCTATATTATATGGAGTTAAATATAATCTCATGATAACTCTAAGAACTATAAAAATGTTAGCACCAGGTAGTAGAGGGTAGGTCTCTGTTGCCGGAGACCGTCTGGATGGGTACCACCGAAGCTTCTATTTCAACCGCCAAATAGTAGTGTACAAACATTACTGTGTTCCGGTTTGAAGGGCGCTGTAGCTAGTGTAATTACTGGGGTAACGAGACTTAAAACCTTATGTCTCAAGGCGACGAGCGCAATGTGGTGCAGTGTATACCATCTTAACTAGCACCACGTTGTCATGGGCAAGCGTATCACTTACCATCAGGTGAACGTCTTGCTCGTCTCGTCGAAACGTAGCATAAAAAAAAAACTTTGAAGGATTACCTGAACTGATCCAAAATAATTATACCACTCGCAGTCTTTTGAAAACTCTGTATCGTTAAAGACTTTGTTTTGTTTAATTAACGAGACGAGTAAGTTGTTCCTGATGTTGTCTTAGATCTACGCAAAATAATAAGGTGCTTGTTATGTCATGATGTTCAAGCTGTACCATAAGTGGTTTAGTTTTATTAACCTAATTCATCATCTACCAACTCCTTCAGACTGGAAATTGGTAATACTCGCAGATAGGAAGTAACAATTTCGCAAATGCTATCTATCTTTACGGAACACTAAACCAAATGAACAATATCAATAACATTGTGTTCCTCAGGTACGGAGAAACTATTTACCATGTCAGTACAACAATGGGAGATATTCCAAAGATGACACAAAGTAAAAGTGCAGATACAATATGCCAGCAGTTAAATGCAATGGTACCAATAGATAGGCTTCCAGAACGACGCGCGTGGCGTGATGCTTGTCTCACCCGTCTCGCATTGCTTAAGAAGGAGATGAATAAAAATTATAACAAATAGAAGATGAACTAATAAAGAACTGAATAAAAATTGGATCTATTTCCGCAGCGCTACTGCATATCTATTTCTTTGTATACAATAAATGTTAAAAAAAAAACAGTTTGTTTATAATCCTTTAGCTTTTTAATTTACATCTGTTAAAATTAAAGAAACCTAGTCCTGTTTATCAAAAATAAATTACTATTACCGGAGATTTTATTATACTAAAGTATTATTAGAAAAAAAAAAACATTACATCATTATGTAATCATCATTAGTGACAAAAATTATATAAATATAAGTAATATTTGTCATTCTTTTCTGTTATCGAAAGGTTCAAGTTGCAAAGAATATGTAGCTACAGTATAAGTACAAAACAGTTTTGGCGGATAGGTATAGAAATAAGACGGTTGACTATTTTGCCTGGAGCCCTGGACGTATTGAAGAGTAAAGGTAAAAATGTAAAAGTAAATTTATTTAACATATTGGAATTTGTAGCTATATCCATAATGTACCGCTACAGTTTTGTAGCGCTTATCCGGCGGGAGTGCTTTTATTGATTGGTGCCCTTAAAAGTAAGTTGGAAAGATGGTTTGATTTTATGGAAGTCAAATTGACATTAATTACCTGTTGTCTCGTTTCATATTAATGTTTAAATAAAAAAAAGGTAAAACATTTTTAAATTTGAATATAATATAATTAAATATATTAAATAGTTTTAGAAAAGGCTAGAAAAATATAATATTTTAATTATATTCGAAGCGAGTTTTAATAAAAGATATAAGTTGTCTATTGCAGGTTATCTGTTTTTGTATACGAATATAAGCTTTATTTTATCTGTATTCTCATTACGATGTTTCAATCCACAAGGATTCATAAAATTATTTACCTTCAAGCATTGCAAATAAAATAGTTTTTATAAAAATCTTTAGTCCGCTATGTATGGACATAATATATTTTGAGAAATGTGTAAATTTATTTTATATTTGCCGTAATTTGTTACGGTTGAAAAGTCTGTTGCAAACAGACGTGCGGAGAGTTTTCCAAATGTATTGTTTTGATAGATAATGGATCCAAGAATGTGTAGGCAAATCAGCAGTAGTGAAAGTCTTCCAGATGCAGAAAATGTGGAGTTTGAAGAGTCGAATATTATAGTGCCGCAAGAAAGTGATGATAATTTTTTGCTAGACGGCAGCCCAGAGCCTCATTCTGTGACATGGCTTGATGACGATCAGATCGATGATTTAGATATCAATTTAGACCAAAATAACCTATTTTTCCATAGAGTCGATAGTGCAGATATTATATATAGAAATAAAAAGAAAAAATGTAAAATGGTAGGAAAATATGTTATGGGTGATGTGTTAGGAGAAGGCTCTTATGGGAAAGTGAAGGAGATGTTGGATTCAGAGTCATTAAGTAGGCGAGCAGTTAAAATATTAAAGAAAAGAAAGCTGCGCCGAATACCAAATGGGGAACAGAATGTCCAGAAAGAGATACAGTTACTGAGAATATTGAGGCATAAAAATGTGATAGAACTAGTTGATGTAATGTATAATGATGAAAAACAAAAAATGTATATTGTTATGGAATTCTGTGTTGGTGTGCTCCAGGTGAAATTTTTAAAATGATTTTGTATCATTTCTTAAAGTCATGTCATGTGATTGCCTTTTTCTGTTTGAATTAAGTTTTCAATTTAAAATGCTAGTAATAAATTTATAGGATATGTTAGAAGCTAGTCCAGGAAAGAAGTTTCCCCAAAGACAAGCTCATGACTATTTTACTCAGCTACTAGATGGTTTAGAGTACCTTCATGGGCAGGGAGTAGTTCACAAGGACATAAAACCAGGAAATTTATTACTGACTCTTGACCAAACTCTTAAAATTACAGATTTTGGGGTTGCTGAGGTAAGTGACATAATCCTTTCAAATTTGTTAAGTTTTTTTATCAGGTAGTTGTTAAATTTTTGGTGGAAATAAATTACAACAGTGGTGTTATTTATTAATATTAGTGAAACATAATATAATAATTAGAATATAAATATGTTATATGTAAATATGGATATGGTGTTGCATATAATAGTGGTAATATAAATCTTAAGTCTTATATAAATGAGTGCCCAAAGTGTTAAATATTAAATTTTTTTTTGTTAAAGTATGTTGGATATTTTATTTCAAAAAAATTACAGGACTTGTTCTACTACTAAACATATAAACAAGTAATATGTCCTGCCTGAAGGTACCTTTTACACCGGAGGTGTTATCATTATAAACATTATTGTATACTCTATTTTAAGTGATAAAGTTCTTTGCAATATATAGATATTTTCAGTGTAATATACAAATCAGTTTTTTTTTTTTTTTTTATTCTACTATGCGACGAGACGCGCAAGACGTTCACCTGATGGTAAGTAATACGCTTGCCCATGACAACGTGGTGCTAGTTAAGATGGTATGCAGCACATCGCGCTCGTCGCCTTGAGACATAAAGTGTTAAGTCTCGTTACCCCAGTAATTACACTAGCTACAGCGCCCTTCAAACCGGAACACAGTAATGTTTGCACACTACTATTTGGCGGTTGAAATAGGAGCTGCGGTGGTACCCATCCAGACGGTCTCCGGCAACAGAGACCTACCACCTGGTAAAAGTTCCAGTTCCATTGTTCTATGAGACAAATATGTGGTAATGGTTTGTTTTTATTGCAGGCATTAGATTTGTTCTCATCAGAAGACACATGTTATACAGGACAGGGTTCCCCTGCATTTCAGCCACCTGAGATTGCTAACGGAGCTGAACGGTTTTCTGGAACTAAAGTTGATATATGGAGTAGTGGTGTTACATTGTGAGTATTGTCCAACAGCTTATATATGATAATACATATTCACTGTACTGATTGACAATCTCTTGTAAAATATTCATATATATTATTCATATTATAATATTTCTTAGCTTTGTGTAATACAAAAGGTATTTGTGTAACATAAAACAACCATTGCAAACTTTAAATAAAGTGTTATTGTTAGTATAATAAGTCAAACAAATATTCCTACATAATAATTCATTGACCTAAATAATATGCTTTATTATTATATATCCGTTGGATACTTTGACATTCTCTTTGTTCCTAACTTCTTTTCTTTGTTATAAAATTAAAAAATCACGCCTATAAACATGTTGATTCATACATTGCATTCATAATGTTAAGCATGTCTTAATCACATAAAGTTTCAAGTCTTTTCATTAGTATTTAAAAAAAGTAAAAGTATTTAAATTTTCAAATTAACTTGCTTGTGAAAGTAGAGACTAATGACACCTTGGTATTAATATAAACATTCTTTATGAAATTACTTTATTATTGTAAAAACTTAAGAAAATATTTTCAAACTTTTCTCACTTGTAATAATATAACTAATCATTCATTATACATTTTTGCTTATGCCCATCAAATTTCCAAATTTCATTTAACATTAACAAATGTACCACTTAATGGTCTCGCTATGAATCAGGGCCTTCTCTCACTATCAGACAGTAAGAACCAATTTTCTGCCAATCCAGTAAAGTGTAGGTTTGCAGATTTTGTTTATACTCAAATGGGCGAAGGCACATCTACTGAGCATTAACAAAGATGTTGTTAAAGATCACCGATAAAAAAAGTTATACATCATAAAAATTAAGTGTATTATAATTAAATAACGTGGTATTCTGTGTGTCTTGTTGAATTGTGGTGATGGATTTACATTTTTTTTTGTGTACATGTTTGTTTGTTATCAGATACAATATGACAACGGGCCGGTACCCATTTGAAGGTGACAACGTGTTCCGACTGCTGGAGGCGATAGGGCGCGGTGAGCCGGCGCCGCCGCCGCGCTGTCTCGGCCCCGCACTGCACTCGCTCCTCACGAACATGCTCAGCAGAGACCCAGCACTCAGGCCTGACGTGCATCAAATACGACGACACGCGTATGTTATTATTTATTTACTTAAACAGTTTTTAACGAAACAAAATATATCTCGCTTCTGTTCATTTGTAGTTATTATTTACTTACTGTGTACACATAATACGTTAAAAATATCATAGATTAGAACTAGCATTATCATCAAAATATCATAGATTAGAACTAGCATTATCATCAAAAAAAAAAAATAGGTTAAAAAAAAATCTTTTTTAATTAGGTCTATTATAAGTGAAAAGTAACAATTATATTCGTTTCTTAAATATTTGACAAGTATTTTGTTAGCCATAATTATTTTAGAAATTAGTATTTCTTTAGAAATAATTGCATTTTATAAAAGTTGTTAGTCATTTGTCTGATACGTAGCCAAAATAATAAGCAATGTCAAGGGCGATTGCCAATACTGCATCTAGAAGAAGTTGCTGTGTGCCAGTTGTTGTTAACGCGACCCAGGAAGCTATCGCTAACGGCGCGAAATAATCTAAGGAGCCAGCAGCTGTATAATTTACAAGCTTAGATGTTTGCCAAATAAACAAAATTGAATAATTGTTACTGAGAGAACAACCGTAATTTAATTTAAAACTAGCTTTGTTTATTATAAAGATTCCTAATGCGGTTTCTGTACAATGAATACATTAAAACTAAACCTCATCTGAGTAAAAAAAATAGCATTGAATCTTGAATACTTATTAACTGTAATATTTTCGTAAAATCAGTGTTCTTTGAAAATTTTCAGCTGTTATTGAGTTTTCCTTGAGGTTCCTTGTATTTATCTACAAAACTGATAATAATGATGTAAACGTTAGTCTTTTTACGCTTCAGCTCCTCGCATATTACTTTCTGCTACTGCACTCTTTATATCTTATTCTCTTTAATTTTTCTCCTCTCATTACATATTTACCTATTATATAAAGAGATATATATATATATATATATATATATATATATAATCACTTACCATCAAGTGAACGTCTTGCTCGTCTCGTCGCATAGTAGTATAAAAAAAAATATATTATTTTTGTTCGTCTATTCCGGATTCGTTAGCCTAGAGTCTCTTGATTCTGATAAAGTTGTCAATAAAACTGACAGAATCATCTTCATCTGCAAAAAAGCTATGCCAACGTAAAACCACTACCTTAGTACAAAACTTGTTCGATGTGCCATAAGATTGCTTCTATTGATTAGGTGTTTGTTAATGTCAATAAATCGAGTGAGTTTTAAAGGACTTAACCATTACATTAAAATCTAGACCCATAGATTCGCAGACTTAGTTATTAGGCGCTAAACTTATTAAATTTGAAAGTAATATTTTACGTTTAAATGGATGTATTCAAGTCGCAATAAACTGCCGACGCTCTGGACTCCTGCCCACTTTATCTTTATAGTATTGTTTACGTTTTGTCAATATGGCATGATTAACACTAAACCTGTTTAAGTATCATGTACCTGGTACGTTATGTGTGCATATGACTTGTTTTCCTTAATTCGAGTTTTATGTCATTAAGAAAATTCAAAATTATATTACTAAATCATTATTTAGTAATGAATCTTTAAAACATAATATTTAATGTTTAGGTCTGTTATTAAAATTCTTTACATGAATCAATAAAAATTTTTATTTAACTTTTAACTAATCGTAATTTCTTATAAAAATTTAAAGCAAAGGATATTTCTGAACATATGCTGATGATAACAGTAAACGCTTTGTTCGTTGGCCATGAACGTAGAAGTGACACAAATTTAACTGAAACAATTTACCTTGAGCGTCTATTTACAGCCTTTTATGTATTGTGTAAACTACAAATCCCACATCAGATTTTGTTGCATTTAAGATTATTAAAATATTATTTCCTAACAGGCAAACTGATATCTATTACTGAATAGATTTTGATTGTGATTTTAACACACTACAATTTGGCTTTTGAAACTATAAATATTAGTTGTTGTGTTCAATATTCATTTCATATGCACGCACGTAAACTGCATATATAATCATTCAGTTACAAAGTATGTTGACGTAATTATTAATTTATAAATAAAATACAAAACACTATGGGTCTAATAATATGTTACTGATTGCTATTGACATAAACATTTTGCGGAAGAGGAATATATCAATAGAATATAGGAAGTGTCTGATTTGAATTTTTTATTTCTCAGTGACAGATTGCATTTAGAATACTGTTTTGCGTTTCTAAGTTAGATAGATTCTAGGTTATCTAACCTAGAATCTATCTAGAAAATGTATCTAGTCTTACAAAGCAGGACACAACTAGGCTTCTTTACTTTAAAGGCGCAAGAAACCAAAAATATCATTAATTTATTGACTGCTTTTAATGGAACCTCGTATACGAGTTATTTCATTTAAAACAAAATTTATTTAGTACCTCTATGATTTTTGACAGTTCGTAGATAAAATCTAAATCAATGTTTTTCCTAATTAAAAACATAATACATAATCAACACAATCACAAAAACATAATCTTTAAATAATAATCCATTGATTGTTTTCTAGTCATACAAAGTTACATATCCTAATAATATTGGTGTACGCAAACTGCATTTTTTTTACAGTTGGGTTCAGGCTACACCTCCATTAGAGGCTGGTGAGCGTCTGGTGAACCCACGGTCTCGTCGGTCTGACGAACATCATAACTGCACCGTGATACCGTACCTCGTCGAACGCCATTACGCTTCTGCCCAGGAGTATTTCACCGAAAGGGATTTAAGGCATGGTGCGTATTTTTTTATGCAATGTAATTGAATACCTATTTTATACAAGCAGCTTTCTGATTGTAAGTGTTTATACAAATAATGTGGTTACATAGATTAATAATATGGTTCTGCATTGTATTTGCGCTGCATACATTGTGACAAAGGATAGGAAATTATCAAAGCAAATAAACATGTTTACGACCTACTGTACCCTTCAAATGGTAACAATGTTCGCTTCTGCTTAGTGATAAAAATGGTCGCAGCGAACATTATTTTTCAGGTGAGGTCAGTGAGGACCAGTAAGGAAGTGGCTTTATTATATGTGAGTTAGAGTAACTCCAAGTTTGTTTTTTGTTTAGAACAATTTACATTAAAAACATAGCTTACAATATCAAATAAAAATATATTAGTTAGATTGCCAAACAAAAAGAAAAATATATTTCATAAAAAACGTATTAACATTTTTGTACATTTATAAACAGTTTAGCGCAAAATAACGAATACTTCAAATGATGGCTGTCTGGAGTTAATACAATGTCAAACAAGGTCTTGCTGATTTGAATGCGAAAAATTTAAATTTTAGATTTAACCAGTACAATGGAATACAATAACAACGCATTCAGATGATGTTGACGGATGTTTGGCGAAAATATTTTATTATCATCAGATTTGATTAATTCACTGCTGGATATAGGCCTTCACCAATATCTTCCATCAAATGGGGTTCACACATTTTCGCGCCACCGTATAAATAAATAATTAAAGTTCGTAAAATGTTACCAAAGTAGACACTTAAACTATAAATTTTGAGGTATCGATTGAGCGATTTACAATGCAAAGGACTTGATATCGTTATTTTGTTGCTTGTTTCGAAACTATGAATCTAGGCGATTAAAATAATTATATAGAACCAATAAGGGCTGTAACACGGAGGTTACTGGTTTTATTCAAGAGCTATATTTTGTGGAGTTTGATTAATTTTTTCGACACGCCTAGAGCTAGCTTACCACACATAATGTAAATGTGCTGATATATTAGGATTGCTGTGTTTCCGATGTCGAACTGTATAAGCGCCAGATAATTCTGAGGTAGCACGTTGCCTATGGCACCATTGTCACTTAACACCATTTGAAATTGAAATCAAAAAGAGGGTAGAAAGAACTTGACTGCGCAAAGTTAC
Source organism: Byasa hedistus (assembly GCA_029286795.1). NCBI lineage: Eukaryota > Metazoa > Arthropoda > Insecta > Lepidoptera > Papilionidae > Byasa > Byasa hedistus. The sequence continues at coordinate 6,895,156 of JAGSMW010000008.1, forward strand.
CGTACCTATCTTAAATGATAAAAAGTAGTTGCCGTTTCATATATAGGTCCAATTCTCAAATATAATTCCGTTGTACTTACATTATTAAAGTAGTATGTTTTTTGCAATATCAACTAAAAAAAATTATCGTTTAAAAAAAGAATCAATTGTGGCCTCCGACATTATTAAAGCGTTTTATTCAAGGAAATTTATAAATGTAATTACGATTAAGATGGTAATGATATTATAAACACTTAATTAAACTTATTGTTAATTGATTATGATACATTTATAACACGAACAGTAAGTATTGAACTACTGTGGAAACGAGACTTATGTCTCAAGGCGATGAGCGCACTTACCATTGAGTGAAGGTCCTGCCGATCTCGTCGCTTTATGAAACAAACATAAATATACCAACCCGCACTTGGTCAGCGTGGTGAAAAGCCACTGGAAAGAGGAGGTCCGGAGTCCCAGCTGTGGGAACATCAAGAGAGCTGTTTTTTTATTTATAAACCACTAATTATTTGAATTTGTTATTATCTTTACAGGCAAGTGTATATACAATAAAAAGAGTTAATAAAGTAAATTATTAATAAGTTACAACAATTAATAAAAATTGGAAACGTTAATAGGTTACATTTTGATTGTTTACGGTACATTTCTTGCAGAGCCGGAACAAATCCTCGTAGTGGGACAAGTGCGAGCTAAAATTTGCTCGTTGAGTTAGGTTTGTTGCATGGAGTGATAACGATTAAGGAAATGAAATCTAGGGTGTTCCCCTAATGTTTTGTTTTCGGCTTCAGTCCTTTATCTTGTAATGTACTCACTACTAATTTTGCTATCCAAAAATACTAGTGTGATCAATATTCCTGGCATTTATCTAATGGCTAAATGTTCCCAAATGCAACAGGAATCGATGTAGTGCAATGTAGGCTACTAAAATTATGGGTTTAACTATTATGTTTATGTAGTTTTAACTTTGATAATTTGTATTACTTCTTCATTTGATGCATTTTGTATTTAGTCAGTCTTTAAGTCACGTTGTGAATAAATTATATCCAATTTCAAAACTGCCGTCGAGTCAGCATTGCGTTTCCAATGTATTGTTTACACTCGTTTATGCTTACTTTGCAATCGGACAAAGTGTAAAGAAAATAATTTTATAATCGGCGAGTGCATTAGTGTTTATGCGTATCAAAACTTACATACGCACCCTGGTGTGTAGGTAGAGAAACTACGACTTCTCTTCTCTTTTACAAGGAAAGTCATTTATTCATCGTGCTTGCCAAGTGCAAATGTTTGGATATCACATAGTCCATACAAGCCTCATTAGAGCAATTCTTATGCAAACATTGATATTAGGAAGCCTATCATTATTATTATCATCATCAGTGAGTCTAACCACCTAGGACACAAGCCTCTATCGAACAGCCCAGAACAGTATGCTTTGTCTATATTCCCGTTTGAAGTATTTATTCAATTGTAATATATATATAGGAGCTATGACGTAAAGTTTGATTTAAGACGGATTTTTTTTTTCAGGTCTGAATATTTTGTAATGTTATCATTCGGATTATTACGTTTATCTAGTGAAAGCAATAGTATCCGTTTGATACTTTTTACATTTTACATGACGTCGAAATACCTAAATCTTAAACCACCTTAATCTATTTGTTGACTTTATATGGTAATTTTAAAATTCAAGCTTTTACATGAAATTCGATTGCATGATGGTTAGCGATATTTGTGTTTTATAGATTACATATAATCCGTACACAATTACATAACATTCTAATGCGTACATTTCTTTGAGGACTAGTATGACTAATCACAGACTTAGCTCAAATAACGCTTAATCTACAAAATGTTGTAAGTTGATAACGTAGGTGATTGCCTAACGTCTAAGATCGCGTGATACCGATACAATTTATACCATTTTTTTTCTCTTTGAATCAGTATGACATTCTTTGAGAGACCGCAATTTTAATACAATTTCAGAAATGGGCGACAATGGTTCAAGAACAATGTCAACGGCCGAGTTGTCTGATGGCGAGTCAACCCAATGCAAGAGACGCTGGCACTCTTCGTGTGGGAGACTGCCATCCTGCCGTCTTACGTGATCCTTATAATTTGCCTTCACACAGCGGTTTTTGCAATATTTCACGGTGTACTATAAAGTTCCACATTCACTGGCAAAACAATTGTTGTAAACGTCCTACGTTAAAAATTAAATATAAATAGGTCGCACAGATCAACTTCCATTTGTAGGTCTCAGATATATCTTTGTTCAGAGATTATCAATACTGCCAAGTCTCTGCTGCACCAACTTTGTTTATATCATGGTTCCATACATACTGTGCGTTAAGAGGCAACAGTCTGCCTGCTTTGATTTCGAGTTATAGCAAGTAAAATATAGTGAATAAAAATATGTTCGAAAAATGGAATAAAATCAAAAATATGGTGACAATAAATATTTTAATAAGTTGACATAATATTTTAGTGAAAAAATTTAAAATGTCTGTCTCAAAAATAAAGTAAAAGCAAAAGTTATTTTAGCGGTACCGCACAGTGTGTATTGACCACCATTGGTAACTTAACATTTAATATCAACCATTTGAATTGGATAAATGTTTGTATGGTGGTACATACATTTATAGTTTCAGTAATTTAAATTTACTATCACCCTTTATAGCATCTTAAATATCTTATTATGTGTGTCATCATCATCAGCCGATAGACGTCCACTGCCGATCAATCCCTCCTTCCCCCATTCTTCTTTTCCATATGTTTCCACATAAAACGGTGCTACGTAGCCCGCATCCAGCAGTTTCCTGTAACCGTCATCAAATTGTCGATACACCTTGTGAAGAGCTAAATAAACTTTATGGTTTTTTTTTCTATAAATGTATTTGCCATTATCTTTCCACTGTGAATTGTTTATGATGATTTCATTAATATTTTATATTATGTATAGTTCTACATTTTATGCGATTTTACCTAATCTTAAACCGTTTTTACACACTTTATTCGCGTATTTTCCTATTAACATTTATTAGAATACATTGAAACTATTACAATGATGATCTTTACAACTTTGATTCGAAAATTCACGCAAACAAACCCTTGCTTCATACATTTGTATCATATACATTGGCAGTATGTGTCCACGTTTACATTGATTTGAATTAAAGCTTTGTCTTTTTATCAAAATTTATTTTCTGAATATTTACATTCTTTTAATTTAATATGTTAATTATACTTTTAAAGAAATTCGTAACAAAATTGTAATCCCGCCGATTAAAGCTTGCATTTTCAAATAATTTTTAATACTTATTTCTGTAGACTAATTTTTTGTAAAAATATGGAAAAGCGTTAGGTCTGAAATTATTTATATAAACAGTTACTTAATTAAATATAAATAGTATATAAACATAAAAAGAAAGTTAAAACATTGCTTGTTAGTCTCTAACAACAGAGAACGTCTAGATGGGTACCATGTAAACAGTAAATATTACCGTATTTCAGTTTGGAGGGGGTCGTAGCTAGTAAAATTACTGGGGTAACATAACGTCTTTTGCTTGAAGACGACGAGCACATTGTAGTGCAATATATATTATTTTAACTACCATGTTATAGGCGGGCGAATCTCTTCCGACCAGGTGAGCGTCGAGTTCGCATTGGGTTTCATCGAATAAAAAAAAATGTACATACATATAGAAGTGGTAACCAAAGTGTGTTTTGATATTAAAACTCTTTCTAAATTTCTCTATCCCTATAATAATATCGCATTAAATTTTATTTCGATATGTATTCAATTGAACAATGCAAGTAATTTATACAAAAAAATTTTAATAGTCAAGTAAATATTCATCATTTCAGTTTGTCTTAAATTGTTGAACATAGGCCTCAAATGATTTTCATCGCGAACTTATTGATGCAATGAACATTCACTAAGTGCCTGCCGAGTGGACAAACGATCCGGTGAAACTCGCAGAGAATCGTTAAATGATAATGACTTATTAATTTAAGATAATAAAATTATAGTAATAATAAATAATTGATCTGAAACTATCTAAAACCGATTACGAAAATAAAAAAAATAACTTTTATTATGTAGCGGGAAGCCACTGGATGCGGGCCGGATGTCGCAGCAGCGAGTAGCACCTGTGGGATATTTGGAAGAGGCCTATGTCAGCAGCGGACGACTATTAGCTCATAACGACGATGATAAAATTATTTTATGGTTAGGATTCATCGAACTAAAAGTCTGTTTGTAATAGTTATTTCCCTAGAATTTTTATATTATTGTTAATGATTTTTTGAACATTAATTTGCAACTTATAAGATGTGAAACGAACAGTAAATTCTATTCAACTTGACAAAATAGTTAAGTAATTTTACATAGATAACTGTATGAAGCTGTCAACTAGGGTGTTTGCGTGAATAAAATTCATATAACGATCGTAAATGTTTCCCTTAAACGAACATTATCTGTTAAATTGTTTCTGTGTATTATCTTATACAAGCTTCAACTCATCAATCTTTAACTTAAAACAAACAATCATCGAAAACACATGTATTACAATGACTTTATTTTTTATAAAACATTTCTTCACAGACCTCACTTTTAGAAGCACTGAAAAATATTTTTAGTCGTTTTAGATAAATTGTGATTTCTCTTTGCAAAGTTTAAAGTAAGGTTAATCTAAATCAAGCAAAGTTGTTCTTGTACATTAAATATTCTATTTTCAAACTAATTCAACACTGAATATTGTATTTCATAATTCCTAGCAGCATAGCTTTTTCTATGAGGTGATATAGATAGTTCCAAGTAATGGAAAATATTGAGCAATAACAAAAAAAAACTTTGAAATTATCGTGTTAGCTTTTATACAAGGAAACACCATAATTTGTGTTGAGTCATGCGTTGAGATGATCTTTCTCCGTAAAATAGAATGTTTGTCATAATGGCTTATAAATTTATATTAAATAAAAAACCTTGTCTGATATTTGACAATCTCGTTAAAGTAGGCAACTAACAAAATGGCGTTTAACTTGAACCACTTATCATTTTAATTATTATCCCGTGAGGCATTAAAGATTTGGTATTTTGTCGTAAATTTATTTAGTTACAACTTAGTTATTTTTATGTTTAAATAATAAAAGTGCTTAACTATTTGTTCATACGTGTTGTTTTACGATTAGACGTTCGCTGTTTCTAGTTCGTAGTTTAGATTTATCGTTTACTTAAGCCATTTAGTTACTGAGATTACTTCGCAGATGATCTCCTGTCGCCAAAGGCGTTAAACTAAACCTAATTAATTTAGTAACGATAACCTCCCGTCTACTTAAAAAGTGAGGTCTTTTTTGTGTTTCAAAAATGAGTGTTAACGCTTAAAATAGATGTATGATGTTCAGTGCCTGATTTTTAACCAATGTGGAGAAAATTTGTGAAAATAAAAAAGAGTATATTAATATATTGTAAATAAAACGTCAGTGATTAAAAATGTTTTTTTTTATATTTTTGTACTTCTACAAATTTGAACCGAATTGTGGATCTTTTGCAAGTTTAACTTGCATATAAATATAGCGAAAGCGGGCAAAACAGGACCGATCTGTATGGAGATATTTGGGGGAGGTCTATGTACAGCAGTGTTGGTCTATCAGGTGACGATGACAGCCAAAAGTTGCCCCACAAGGTTTTCTGCTGCCGCTGCTATTGTTTCGCAAATGTCCACTGTATTAGTTTTTCAGAAAGTAGTATGAATAAAATAAAACTTTTATTTTAAATAGATAACACTTAGCAGACATCCCAAGTTGGTATAGAAACCGGTAGGACTGTTGCTGGAGACAGTTTAGGTTACCTCTGCACTACCGATTTCCGCCGCCAAGTAATAGTGTAAAAACATTACTGTTTCTGTTTAAAGTGTGCGTTACTTAATAAAGTAATGAGATGTCCTATAAAATCTAAACTAGCTACACTTCAAGGTTAGGAGTATCGTATATCATTATTTGAACGTTCGTCTCGCCGCTTTTGTTGAATACTAAAAAATAGTTCTGTGCCTATAAAGCGAGGTTGTACTTCACTGTGAAGCAATTACGCTCCCTCTGTTATAGTATCATCTTCTATTTCACTACATCATCTCTGATTTCAAAAACTGATTAGCTAAGTAATAAAAGCTAATATTGCGCTTATATTTGTAGAGAATCATATGTTTTTTTTATTATTACCAAATTATAAACCGTATTATTGCTAATGCATGGTTAATTCGGCAGAGAAAAATTAGCGTGTTTCCAATGATTTTATTAAAAACAAAAATGGACTTGAAAGAACCGTTAGTGAATAGATATTTACATCAGTTATATATTTAAAAATGAGATATGCTGCTGGTAATACAGGCTTGTATGGACTATGATGACAAGTGAGTACTTATGTGTTATTCGCACATGTTTATATAAATCCTGTTAAAGGTAGTACCAACAGGTTTGTTAAACCCCACGTATATAATCCACAAAAACTGCAGCGCTGGGAACAAAAGCGTGTTGCAAGTGTCCCGCACCTCGGCCTCGTTTGCAGCCACAATGCGCGGAAGTTCCAGTGCGTTGCCGCAAGACGCCTTCCGCCATATCAACTCTTGTTACAATTAGATCAGTATGCCAGTCCAAAAAACCACAATCAATTGTGGAGATTTACACAATTTCACCTTTTTATTATATTGACTTCGTGTTTATATAAATTTTTTCATAATTATTATTCTCAGGCACATATTTTTATATATACAATTGACTACAGTCTGATATACTGATTAACTATATAATAATTATTTTTGTGTTATTTGTTTATTACTGTGCTGAAAAAGTGTTTTGTAATTTATTTTTATGTTAACAAATGCAAATAGCTATGCAAATGTTTTAAATATATCTTTATGGTTACATGTTAAATCTATGAATTTTATTTCCCTTTGCTATAAAGATATGCACGCATCCGTACACTTTATGTTAAAAAACAACGAGTTGTTCTGTAATTGCGTTTTGTTACATTGGAATGGTGTCATCTCCGCTTCATTCATTATGAACAAAGTGAAGGGTTGCCGAAGGTGGACCATTATCGTTCTTCTCATTGTCAGTTCCATAAAGTTCAAGGTAAAAGGATTTTTGAATGCTAATCTGTTAACCTACTTTTTTCGGTAATTACGTTTATTCTTTAAACGATTACTGTTTTTGAACAAAATAATATTATAACTTTAATGAAATGTTATTACCATTTATATACTATGTTATATAAAAGCATACGTTATAAATTAAACGTAAATATAATCCAATAAAAAAATGCTTTTGTATTTGGGTACAGTGAGAATCTTTAATGATAAGAATAAGGTTCTTTTATGTACAGGAATACTTCTTTTTCCTTACACTTTCTCGGCGTGTATAAAACGTGTTGCTTGTGCTTAAAATCTTATACTTAAACATCAATCAATAAAAATCCTTTGTAAAACCGAAAATATCTAAAAAATAATAACTTTTCTAAAGTTGATTGTGTCTATATCGGACATGAACCCACCTGCCAATGACTAATACCTTACGATGATTAATAAAATTACTTCACACGTGTACCTACTGTGTAATCAAGTTACCTTTAAATGGTAGCTTCTTGAGATACGATCCGTAATTGTGCAAGACCGACAAATACTTAGCTATATCCGTAAACGTCGCTGCTCACCGTTAAAATTACCTGTAACGTAACACTAATTCTCCTTTCCAAATCTGAACTAATTGATGCACTAGATCTGGCCTCTGCATTCTGTTACATTCCGCCGGATTTCGCTAGAATTAGTGCTGTTTAAGGTGTGATATTAATGTGTGCAACAAGTTACAGTTCAAATAAAAAATATTTATTAAATATTAGAGCTTAGATTTTACTTAAAACAAGTTTAGTTAGACGAAGACGTCTTAGATGATAGCAGGGTCTTTTGGAACCCGCCTGGCTATCTACCACCCTTAAATTGTAGTCATAATACAGCGGCCTATTTACAATAATAAAAAAAAACTATTTAAAATTTAATAATGAGCATAAAAGTAAATGTTTTTACGTTAGTTGAGGTTAAACATCGATATGAACATTTTGGTTATTTCTGATCATATGTAACTGTATTAGTCTATTATCACAAGTCAGATATGTGGAACATTTTATAACAAATACCAATGTTGTGCTTTGTAACGTGCAATAAAACAGTACAAACATTTTATATTTTTTAAACAATATATGAAACCTATTTAAGATACATTCGCTTATTTAACTCATACTAAAATCATTTACATTTAAACATTGCTATGTTAATGTTAGTATGGATTCAGTTTATTCGACTGTACAAAATTCTGTGTCGAGGATAACGACTATCAAGTAACGTCCCTCGAGATGGCACCTTATCCTTTTAAGTTTTCACATTTAAAACGTAGTTCATGTTAAATAATAATTATTTACACAGTTTATTTAGAAGCCAGGATTTAAATTATAACTTATTTGCTTTTAATATAAACTTCAAAGGTCATTAGGGTTTCATGTTCACAGATTAAAAGTTTGTCAGTTCCGAGATATGTACTACAATTTGATTATATTATTGTACAATGTGTAATTATAATTATTTTGGTTAATACATACATATTTTAGTTTAAAAATATATGTATAAAAAGAATATTGAAATGTCTTCAAACTAGTTGAACTCGGTTTTAGTACCGTTATAACATTGGTTCATTTGATTTAAAACCTATTGTTTTTGTATTGCATTAAAGTGTATAAGTATTATTAGTTAAATATAATCTGACAAAAGACAATTAAAACTTTCGACTGTTTTAGTTCATTGCAATGATTTTTTACGCTGCGAATAATAATGTACAGGTTTAATAAGTGTACTTGGAGTCATAAAGGAACGAGTATTTTAAATATTCTGACTTCTATTTAGTACAAAAAGTACATGTAATAAATTTTCGATTTAATAACTACCAAAGAATGCCTATTGTGAACATAAAAACAAGTAAAGATTGTGTCATCCTTCGATTGGTATTTGCTTAGGTTCTTCGTCATTTATTTAAAGGTCGCTTAAATGTCAACAACGAGGAGAAGAAATCTATTGAGTTCCCGTCGTAGAGAAGCACTACTTGGCATTATAATAATAAAGATTGACTGCTCACTTAAATAGAAATATCGGAAGGACCTGTATACTTTTAGTTCTGAGTGTCAGTATACAAGATACTCCCACATCAATTTGGGTATGTATTTAAAACGTCCTGTTGATAGCACCTTTCTACCTAGTATATGTTCTACTTAGTAGGACTTCATAGGAAAATATATAACATTGATTTCTAATCGAAGATCTTGAACCACTTTTAATATTATATGAAAAACATAATTTAAAATTTCATTAGATAAAAATACAATTTAACGATTATTAACAATCGAAAAGACGAAAACTTAAAGTCTAGGTCGTTATGCCTTCTAATAATTGTTTTAAAATAAAAGTCCTGAAATGTCGAATGCAATTTATTTGCTACAATGATGTTATAAGAAGATGCACTATTATTTCATTGTAGGTAATGTTGTAAGTTACTATATCAACATTACTCTAATTTATTTTTGATAACAAATTTATAAACTGTATGTATTACCGAATAAACTACAAAATTTTCTAACGTAAAGGTATTTTGGTGAATCTATGTATAAGAAGTGCTGTTCTATATAGGTCATCTTCGTACTTAGATAAATTGTCAGCGGTTTAATGACTCTAGTTGAGCTGGAAAGACTGGTTTTAGACATGTAACGTGTTTGCAACATTGGTTAATATAAACGGAATATATGAGTTATCGAGAAATATATACTTATGACTATAAACATAAATATAACATAACTGTCACTACTATTGCAGTGCTAAATAATGTATATTTTTAAGGAGTATGATTTTTTAAGTTTCAGAGCGAAATTCATAAAAAAATACAATTTGTGGTTATCTAGGTAAATAGAATATTTTTTCGACGATGCGACGAGAAGTGCGAGGCGTTCATCTGATGGCAAGTGATACGCCTGCTTGTAACAACGTGATTCCAGAAAAGATAACAACATAAGATATTAAATCGTAAATCCTATTACCCCAGTAATTTCACTAGCTACAACGCCTGTTAAACCGAAACAGAGAAATGTTTGCAAACCTGTTTGGCGGCAGAAAGAGTAGCTGCGGTGATACCTAAATATACGCTCCCCGGCAACAGAGACCTACCATCAGTAATTGCATAAATTTGTTCATGTCGAAGGGGCATTGAAATCGTGACATATGTATCTGATCTAAATCTGATGACAAGTGTCGGTATTACTTACAGATATTTTATTGATACCTTAGTAAACAATTCTAAAAATTGTTATTACAATATGATATCCATAAATTTTATACTATATGTTGTTATAAAAATATTACTTAAGTTGTATGTAAAACTGTTTGAATGTTTTAAAATTAATACATATCGCAATGATGACCGCAGAGGTCACCATTGTATAATATGGATTATTCATGTGTGACAGCGCCTGTGTTACATCAACCATAATTAATGGGCCCGGAACCTTAGACGAATAGTGTTCAAGATATGATGAGACGCGGTGAAAGCCGCAATACAATACCATTGTGACGAAGACTGATTCGCGATTGATGTTAATGGTAACCAACCGTATCATTCAAAGCTCCTATTGTTCTTTCCGCCTTCGACATTTAGATATGAGAGATTGGCATTTATTAGTAATCTATTGATGAAAGGGTACTTACTCGTAACAAGTTTTAAAAATTCCATGCTCTTCGAACTTTTATTAATTTACTTCGTAAATGTTATACAGTAGACGCGGACGTAGGGCTTGAGCAAGAAATGTGTTGAAAACTGCAATCGTGGAAAGTGGCTCGTCTTCACGTTTGCAAATGAGCACTTGCTCGTGCCGCAAATCTTTAAAATGTCTCTTGTAAGTGTTTACCCACGTAGTAAATCCTTATCAATAGACAAGAAAGACACGACTTTAAACAATGCTGAGAGTTAAAGCGCGAAAATTCTTATAATATAGTGGTTTTAAAATACACATTGTGAGATGTAGTTAAATTATAATAAATACTTTTTCTAATGTTTAACTATTTAGTCACAAATTCCGTTTTTTTTTTTTATCCAGATATTGCTTTTTTTAATGATATAAATCTGTCTTATCTGGTGACCCAGTCTTTTTTTTTTACAAAAATAAATAAGATGTTTGCTTGCGCACAATCCGCCACAACAGTCGTTAAAAAAATGTACAAATAAAAGTAATATCAGCATGTATGTAATTCGTATGACAAAATTTTTCCTGCGTGATTATCTCTTATAACTTTTGGTTGCCGTTAATGAAGACTGTCTTAAGTTAGTACTGTGCTTTTTTCCATATAATCATAGAACGCACATAATTGTTTGTATGAAAAATTCAAGTACATAATTCAGGGTGCTCATTTTTCTCAGTCTCAGTATTCTATTGTAGCTTGTAAACAACAAAATCTGATAGCGTTGTCTAATATCCATATCTCGCTAGTCATCTCTATAGACGGTATATTTGTTCATTCACACGCTCCATTCAAGCATTGCGCAACCTAAAGTGAAGATCTTGGACTAAACGTGAACCAATACGTGATTGACTTAACCTTTTACCCCTTAAACCAATTATAATGATATGTTTATATCACATTGAAACTTTTTGAACCGATTACGTGAGATTTGTTTGATCACGTTTTTGTAATAAACTTCTTTTGAGATTTGTAGATAACATAACATTCAATATTTTTAAGGAGTATAAAAAATATGGTTACTTAAGTTTCATTTACCTGCCAACACACTCTTGGCTACCTTAGTGTACAAACAGTCTTGACTCTTCATTTAAAAGGAGGCCCCAAATCCCGGAATGTAAACAATAAAGGAGCTGATTACGTAAGATGCAATAAACAATATTTCTCCGGCCATATTTGGACGGGATGTAATTTTATTTCTTCATTTTCGGATGCATGTTTACAGAAATAAAATAAACAATTCAATTGACCTAAAAATAAAAGGATAACTTGAAATTTACGCATATAATATACCGTACAATAAGCACTTGTCAAATATCTAAACGGGTTGATCAAAACAATTAAAATATGCATTTTTTACATTGTAAACTTGTGTTCTTTTATTATTAAATTATGTTTACTAAATATTTCACAGATAACTTAATTCATAGAAATAATATTTTAAGGCAGACTCTTTGACATCGTGCTCACGTGGCAGGATGCCGTTTTTCTAGCCTTAAAATAAATCTCGAATCTGTGGGCATACTCATTTCTCCGTTCGTTCTCACACAGTCACTCACCCGTTCCCTCCCTCCCGCTTATCCTTGTCTTCCCCCACCGTCCCTTCCTAACTCCATTCCTTCCTTCCTCCACCACTCTTTCCCATCCTCCCCTCTCTTCCTCACTCACTCACCAAATGATTTATTTGATCATTCACTAACCCATTTATTTATTCCTTCGTCCGTCCCCCTAGGTCACTCATTTATGCATTGTTTCATCCCAAGAGAACTCTCCGTTATTAGAGAAGACTATGGTTTATAACTTACAACAAAGCCAGCAATTCTCACTTCAGTTTTCGTCTAACATACCGTTTTGTGCTTATTTTTGCAGAGGTGTCAACTGTTTTCAATATTTTGTAACATTTCTGTCTAATTGAAGATATAATCAAGCAAATACAAATTGTTATATAAATTTACGCTATATTTTTTGAACCCATTGCTTCAAATTTTGGTTCGCGCCAACATTTGATATTCAATTTGAGTCAAAGAAAAAAGGCATTCGTTATAGCAAGTACAATAAAGTTTACCTTAATACGTTCAGCAACAAGTATTACTAGTTGGAATTACAAATAAAATTAAAGAATTATTTTATAATCAGACATTCAGTCTGCTTTTGATAAACAAAACCGGGTATTTAAGGGTTAAAGAACAATTATATTCTAAGTTCATAGAGATCTTCTTATTTGTTCTTTTAAAACTATTTCTTGTTGACTTATTTGTAACGTAACAGCGTCCGGAAATGTACAGTATGTTGTGTTTACAGGTTCTGAACTCGTACGTGGTTTTAGTAAATGTCGTAATATTTTGCGGTAAGTACTTCTACTACCTTATGATTTTATGTATCAACAGTATAATTTTTCTATTTCGACTTTGCGTTTGTAAATTACAATGATTACTCAGAAGGCTAAATTCGAAAACATGAAGTAATATTGCCTAAAGAAAAACTACTGCTTTGAATATGTGACACAGCTTGTATGATCATAAAACATACTTCAAGTTTACAATGAATAAAAATACAATTGCTAGAGTGTTCCACTTAACATTTGTATACGATAACATCTATCCTTTTTTGACCCCTTATGTCAGGGCAGATTCACCAAATGCGTCTTATCGAGATTTCTGAAACTGGAAACAAAGTTGATTGACGTTGATTATGATTTAAAAATATTGTGTAATAAGATGACATGCAAATATTTGTACAAATCGCTTAGGCTGAAATAATGCAATGAAAATTTTTCAACATCAGATAAATGTTTGCTACGCTTTCACTTTGAATTTGTGTACCAGCCAGTGGAGCGAGAAGGTGGAGGCAGCTTACGCGGCGTACGCGACCCGCGACGCGGCGAGCTGAGGTCGCAGGGGGTCACTGATGCGCTAACCTCGCGGAAGCACAGACTCAGTGAGGGCATTCGTGATTTACCTAGTGTTGTGCACTCATTTGTTTTCATATAAATGAATATCCGAAGCAAAAACTTTGTACTCTCTTATTAACCAGTACATTGTGAAAATGGTATAGCAAGGTTTGATAATTTGAGACTTACAGGTCACCAACTCGATGTGTTCTAGCGACCCAGCACATTTTCGAAAATGAAGTGTTGTAATCTGTAAAAATAAATTACAACGAAAATGCCTCTAAAACAAACATTATTTAATGTTAGTTGATTTTTATCGTAAAAGATTGGCGATCATTACTAAATTTTGGCAGAGATGCAGATCATATTGAGAAGGAGTATCGGCTGATGTTAAGTAACAATGTAGGCCGTGATGGTCATCACATTAATACTAACTATATGATGTGTGTATATGTTTAATCGTTTAATGCATCATATTCTTATAGGTTGAAGACTAACGCAATTTAAATACTCTTAAATTTTTCTTATCAATATCATACAGAGGAATTTTTAATGGACGTTAAACATAATTATCTCTACTAGAACTAATCTCGTTACTAAACCACGAAAAAGACATTTTAATATAAATATGATACGACTATGAACACGCGTAATCTTGACTTTAAACCCGTTAAATATATTTTCATAAAATCTACCTTATGTAAAAATATTGAGCCCAAAACACAGGACTTCGAAGAATTTTTTAAAATTGAATTCTTGCGAGTCAAAATTCGCATTGATTTTTTTTAGTTATGCTTTAGTTACTTGTTCGTTGGAGTTATAATTAAAAAGTACAATTATGTATAAGTATATATTAAAATAATATTTTAGGAAATAGTTAACATTTTTTTAGGGTATAAAGACTGGTTAAAATGAAAATTCTCATTTACATATACAATTTATTAATAGATGATGCCTTTTGCAACATACCTAATTGTGGTAGAGAAAGTTCATTTGCAACGATTATATTTGTAAATATACATGAACTGTCCAATATTTCGTTAGCCCGTTAAATTTAACATAAGTCTCATCTCTATTCGCGAAATATCGTGGGCCGTGGGTGAAAGTGCACTGGTGGTTACATAAGGTGGCCTTGGGCGAAGGGCTAGCGGGCAAATGCTGAATTAGTATTGTAAACGTTTTTCATTGTTACATAGACAACTTAATGTAGGCTTTTCTAATTATCTCACTGGTTGAAACGGTTCCTTATTGGGAATTGATGTTGACATTTATGTGTTGTATGTCTTTTATTTTAATGACGAAAGGGTACGCACAAAAAATTATACACTTAACATTAATAAATTTTTCCATTGGTTTAAAATCATATACTCGTTTTTTTTTTACAGTACGCTCAAAAATAGGTAAAATATTCTTTAGCTCATGTTTATTCCAAAGTTAAAAGTAAGCTATGTATATAAAAGAGTAGTATATCATTATTAAAAATTTGGAGAAATTCGATTTAAATACAATTTTGTTCAATGGTCGCTGATTCTTTTGTATTGTCCAGGAAGCGTTATGGAAAAAATACGTTACATGATTATCGCGTGTCATTCTACACACATTCCAAACGTTACAGGAAGACGTTAGGGAAATTATTCTGTGTTTAATTGAACATGTAACCAACTCTGTGCGTAGATTTTATGTTTCACAAGTTTAGATGGACATATGTGCATTATTCATATATTTATAATTTGTAAAAGAAACTTATCCGACACAAATGCGGACGGATAATATATTCGTTGTTACCACTTTAAGCTGGATAACCAAATTAGTAGCTTGACTTTTTCTTCACCTTCTATTGAACTTCATTTCAAATATCTATTATATTGATTACCTACGCTGATTATTACAATGAGAAAAATAGTTATCTATTCACTTTTTCAAGCACTTTAAAAATTTACGTGTATGTGTTTATGGATCTTTAAGTCTCCTTCGTTATAACACAATACTTAATCTTGTCGCTGTAAATCATCTTTTAACGAACAGCATCAAAAATTGTACAAACTATCCATCTATTGCGAGGAGTGCATCACAAGAGACGTACAGTAGTGGACGTTCATCGGTTTAAATTATGATGAAGCATCTATTTTGAGATATATAGGTAAGATATACATGTCCACGTCGTTTGTTACTTACAGCCAGTAAGTTGGACAAAACCTAAATTCGTACTGAGAGGTTACTCGAAGTGCGCAGAGCTTAGAATGCGCGCTTACCTTTGGTGAAACGTCATTGTTTTTAGTGTTGTTGCGCCATACAGCGCTGTTGTCGATTATTAAGAGACAAAGCTGTAGTCGCACGCAGACCATGCCGCTTCTCACGGCTACCGAAGGTCGTGGATAAATCGTGTCGTTTCTTACAACATGTTTAAAAATAACTATATTTCATAATCGCCGCACCCCAAACACTGCGGAATTCGCAATTAACTTGGGTTATAAATAAGCAAAAGTATTGTTATTGAACTTCATAATATAACATTAAAACAGAGTTGTGTACTTAAACTATATATGTAATTAATCTGTTGATTCTGGAGCTATAAATAATCTAGTAGCAGTAATTTTTAATGAAATTGTACGAAACACAAATTCAAAAATTTCTCGAAGCGCAGAACGTAACAATTTCTGTAAAGTAGAACTTACATGTAAATTAAGTGTAATGTCGAATATGCAAATTAATCACTGTTATTCAATTTTATCGAGATAAGAAAATTGTGTGAAAGGCCATAACAATGGCGTTTACTTAGATCATCTTGAAAGTGAATTCATTCGTTGAAGCATCTGTTACGAATATATGAAAGTGTTCTTTTAAAATAATGTTAACAGTTTTACAATTTAGTGTTTTGGTATCGTTCAGATTACCGTTTATAATTTTTCACTTTCACTTGAACACTAAAAATTATTGCTATTGCATATTATTTCATACGCCTCTCCAAGTATTTAAACATTGCGTGATATTCAACTTTAAGTAAGCTGGCAAGTTATAACAGTTACTTCATAGTTTGAATATTTTTGTGTATTGAGACCAATACCACATTGGTGTATGTTTTTTCTAAAATTGCATAGACGATATAACATTATACGGCGTTACTGCATAAAACTGTAATCAGTAAAATTAAAGCAGTTAATAGCAATGGATTGGAATATGTAAAAATAAATAAAATGTTTAAATGATAGTTTATTAAACTAGCTTAACATAAAATATACTTGAAATGGCTCATTCAGGTTTAATACACAACACTACTTAGTTAGCGAAATACATTTTTGCTTTCGCTATTCTTTAGCAAGATATGTAACGACCCTGCCGATCGTAAACTCAACCAAGTGTTAAAGAATGATGGGTAGGAAACGAATTTAAATATTATACAGAATATTCCAGGATGTAACAACAAACCTTAGATAAAGATATAAGTAACGAATACTGCGCGATAACATCACATCCGTGAAGTTAGTTCCGCGTACACTATATATGAACTTAAGGATGCCGCTATTTTATACAAGTAAATAATTGGCATCAGCGCGTTATGACTTGCGTATTCATTTCATCCTTGATATTTACGTGTACTTTGTTTTGAAGTTACCAAGTTTGCGATGTTTAAAGTTACAGGTAAATAAATGAAGTATCACAAACGGAACAAAATACGGATTTGACTCTTGAAGTTTTCAAATAGTGGCCCATCGAAATAAATAAATTCGACAAATAATATATATTTCTTAACATAAATATTGTGGCTGCAATTAGCCATGGTTCAGACTTATAAGATGCGATGAGTCGACGGTTTGTTTGTGAAACGATCGGTCACCGAGATGTTCCCACGGCAGCGTCGCCTGCTGCGTATCGGAAGCGTCGCGTGAGTCGTGCCTTGCACCCCCACGACGCGGCGTGCTGACACTCTTTACTTTCCTATTGTACAATACTAGGCAACGCTGCAATTAGGAGGTACATTTTTTTACATACCTGGCTAACACTTGACCTAATTTTTACATGATTTTAACGAGGGCGTGGATGGCAGAAGCGTGATCGCCTAGTATGCTCTGGCTTTTGAACACAGAAATGCAATTATGGCGTCAGATTTACAATACGGGGTGATAGTTGGTCGAACAGATTCAAAAAACCTTGTCGCAATATAAAGCAAGAGCTTAGTTACAGCTTCTCGGATGCAATTGGCCTTTTTTTTTTTGGTGAAACCCTACCGTTTGTTATTTTGCCAAAGAAATTAGATAGTTTTGAGAGATTTTGGCCACTCACTGTGTATATAAGTTTTTACAATTTAATTAATTTTTTTTTCACTAGTAGAGTCCGCATAAATACATTATTAATTATAAGAACATATCCAGGCAACTTAAATTTATTCCATCTCTGAATTCGTTAAATATATACTGCAGCACCAATTTGGTGGAGAGTTACAACAAAGGGAGTAAGAGCAATTTTTTTTATTTGCTTCGTCTCATATCTGTGCATAATGTAAATTGCAACAATACTACAAAGTGTTTTTTGCGCGAGTGTTATAGGTACTCATTATAACACAATGTGTGCTATGGGAACTTTGGTAAACTTACGCTTCAACAGGTTTTATTAGAAATATTACATAAACCAAATTGTCATATTGGATATGTTTTATAGTTCATAAAATGAAGTTACTTAATGTTTATACAATATCTTATTTTATGTGAACCAAATATAATTTCACTATCAATAACAAATGAGAAGGGATTCCTTTACACGTAAGTTTCTTTTCTTTTCATTGTATTTTTTAGAAATTTTTCATAGAATCAGAATTTAGATCTTAAACAGATATATTACGGGCAAACTATAACAGTTTCACCACTAATGAAGATATAACAATAGGTCATCAAAGATTCCCCAATACGTTACCTCAGTAGCAATGCGTTGCGTCCGGTCATCAGTGCAGTATTGAGCTCCATACTAACCTGATCACTAACCGTAAAGAATATTTGGTTCACGGCCAAACGAACTGCATGTCCATTGTAAACGTGTACTATGTATACTGTAATATCACCTCTTTTTGTATTAAATAACTCGTTATAAGTATCAAATAGGAACCTTCGGCATAAGGAGGAAGCAAGTAAGAGTGACCTATATCCATTTAGAGAATTATTTGGATTATAATCATCTTATTATTTAAGCCTATCAATGTCTACTGCTGAATTTCGCTCCTTTAATTTGTGAGTAATTTCTGTAGCCACCCTGATCAGTTTGCAGGTCGACAATTTGACAGTATGTTGGTACAGGTCATTACATCAAAGGAAATGCTGTTACACATTTATATGAGCTAAGTATCATGATTTTATGCAGCAAACCATTATTGCATTGTAAAACATTTCGTAAAACAACAAACCAGTTTTTGTAGCTTTGTGAAATTAAAGGATAATAATAATAATATTTACAAAACAATATATTTGCCTTAATGTAAAATACGCTGGTGGATTTCTTGATATTCTTATTTGTATACCCGGGAAAGTTGAAACGCTCTTTGCTTACTTATTGGATATATTTACAGAATTTCAAAGGCACTCTAGAAAATGAATTACATTACCGTACACATTGCACATGTGATGAGAATACGTATACTATTGGAGAAAGTATCAAACGAAGTAAGTCATGGTATTTTTGTATTAAAAATGCTGTGCCAATCATGTTGAAGGTAATCGAGAATTTCGTAAATTTAGGTTATCATCATCATCAGCCTATAGACGCCCACTGCTGGACAAAGGCCTCCCCCAAAGATCTCCACTCCAAACGGCTTTGCGCTGTCGGCATCCAGCGGTTTCCCTCGACCTTCACCAAATCGTCAGTCCACCTTGTGGGGCCTTCCAGCATTGCATTACTGTATGTTATATAAATATTAACACCAAAATTTTAAGGAATTCATCTTGAAAACATTGTAAAAGCTACTATTATTTCATTAGAAAAGTTGGTCAATAGACGAACTGTTATTATATTTCATCTCCAAGAACGAATTATTTTACGTGTTTTAGTATTTTAAATTTGATGCAGTTTGGAGTATTTAAAAAAATATTAAAACTGTGTCTATAGTAATAAAAAGAAAATCACTATATTCTAATATGTGGTATTGATGCCACCAAATGTAAAAAAAGGAGTTAACATGTAAAATATGTTATAAATCAGGTTGTAGAGAAGGTAAGGTCGTTTTATAATTGTTAATCAGAGTTAGTTTCGTAATCATTATGAATCCGTTTGTGCTACGGTATTTCGTAAGTGCAAATATTTTAATAAACAAATATACGTATGATGTTATTTCTGGCATAAAGTACATTAAGTAATTTTAAATATGCCATGAAAGTTTTAAGGTTACTTAATAACCTTTACTTTTTAATTTTTTGTGAACACAAACTGGAGTTTAAATTTTTTGATCATTCGTAAACCTTTACAAGCGGTTTCTTTCCCAATGTAATAGAAAGTTAGAACAAGATATGCATTAGATTTACATAACCGCAATCGATTTTTAATAATAATGATTTTCAGTTGAAATAATCTTATTTTTAACAACAAGTTTTGATTGATATTAATTGAATTCGGCTTGGGTTTGTAGATTAAATAAATCATATTTACAACTACTTATTAAATATTGAAATGCGTGAAGCTAATCGAACCTATTTTTTGAGGGTTATGTTGTTAATAAAAACACGCTCACAACTTACTTGTAGTATTTCCATCTGTGTAGGAATCCTTAAATCCATTAGTTAGACATTTAAAACTAGTACGTGAACCGGATGAACGATTAAATGGTATCCATTTTAATCATTTATAAGCCATTTTGAAATGTCCTTTTGTGCGTTTGTGCTAGTGACAATTGCGAATTACACTTATGTAGATGAATGTAAGACAGAGGTGACACGTTATGATTATGCTTAACTAAAAGAATGCCACAGAATCGTAACAGTAGTCTTCAACATACCACCCATCTTCACATTGAAGATGACACTCTGTGATGATGAGAGGAATGTGCTTTTCAATTATGATCATTTAAATACTTAGCACTTTAAAATATTGTTATAAAAATAAAAGATATAATTTTTAAATTATAATTTTGTTAAGTTCAGAAATGCAATTCCTGAAACTTTCATAAGCGGTGGAGCAACAAGTTTGACAAATTCAAAATAGACCCTCTTATATTAAACCGCCAATCAGTCATATTGGTACATCAAACCATAACTTTTTAATATGGAAACTAACGAAGTTTTATGTTATGAGAAAAAATCTACCATGACGTGTAAATACTTGTTAATAGTAATACGCAACTACATGCGCGCTGTGAAGTGCTTTGAATGATGAACCAAATTTGATATGCAGAGTTTCTCGTAGAAGAGTTATTTGTGTTGCGTAAATACGGAAAGTCTATGACTTAACCCAGCTGACATACATATCGTTAAAAGCCACTAACGTTAATTAAAAAAATATCGAATTATAACATTTATCATAATATGTTCAAAAGTTGAAGTGATCTTCGAGCTTCTATCGAAATAGTGAACACGAAAAATTTAACAGTTAAGTTCGGATCAGATGTAAAGGATTAACGATCATCCTTTTTAAGACAATGTTATGTGCATGACAAAAAAGGCATTGTTAACGTTTGAAGAGATAATTGAATCTCAACACAATAAGTACATAGTTTCTGTATGTATCTTTAGATTCTTCATTATCATTGCTGGAGGAATATAATAAATAATTGAAAAAATTTATATCGCTGTTTTGAATTTTTAAATTATGCAAAGTTTTTGAGATGTCTTACGTACAATATTTTGGACATTGGATTAAGTCTGTCCGAATCACTTAAATATTACACGTTTAAAAGATAAAGAAGCATTTATTTATGATTTTTGAAATGCTTTTATTATTTTACCAATTTTGTATAATGTTTTTCACAAATAAAAAATACAGCATTAGCAATCAGTTAACCAAGTAGTTTATAATGTCGCACATGCTTATAAAAAGCCTCGTATAATTCTTCCTGATGTTCTATTACCTAATGGAATTTGCATACTCTATGTGTAATATTTTTACCTGTGGTTTATAAGTATGATTGGTTTGTGTGTTATGGAATACTGATGTTTTTGTAATATTACACTTCCTGAAAAATTAAAACTTATTACTCCATATTCGGTTTAAGACTCAATGTCATGTGTCATGAAGGCTTATACTATGTTGGAACAAAATACAACTGAAATCTTTATAATTACATTTATATTTTATTTTATTGTTTGAAACTAAATAACTATTCTAATTTTACAAACAAAATAGTATTAGTGTTTATTGAATAACCTAACAGAAATTGGAGTTAGATCGAGGTTGGGATTTTAACATTTAACGGTATGCAGGTCGAGCATCCTCCAATCTATGGCGAAGTCACGATGTTATTGGTAACTAAATATTTAATAGCTATAAACAATATACAACCTTCCCGAAAATATTTTAGTTCTATGCAAAAAGTTTTTTTTTTAAATTAAAAACGCAACTGTTTCGAATATAGAGTTTTACATACAAAAAAAGTCTTAGCCAAAGAAGTGTTTTATATAAGTTCCGTACCATACGGGTTATGCTTGACGTAAAATATCAATTTATATTAACGTAATAAAAGCTGAAGATTTCATCTATCCGTATTTAAAAAAAAAACGTTATCTTTTAATTAAAGCAACAAGCGATAAAACATAAATTTATTTTCATTATGTTAGTATTTAATATTCATAAAAATTATATTAATAAAGTATAAACTGTGTCAAAGTATTGAATACATGATGTCAATCTATGGTAAAAAAGAAGCATCCTAAAATTACCAACGAGTGAAGCAATTTGTTATATAAACACTGGGCGGGCACTTCAAAGCCTGATTCTCTATCTATTCGCATCATTTAAATGATAATTGGAATACAAAGTTTAGACATTATGGCCAGCTTGACCTCTCAGATAAAATTTTTTTTTTTTATATAAAAGAGTGACTACATATAGCGAAGCGTCCATCGTCAAACCAACAAAGATGAGCTTAGATAAAAGAAAGAACGGCATAACTTCGCGTATGACTTTACTGAGATCTGACCATTTTCGTTACAACAATTTATATAAATACATTATTGTAAAATTCACGTTTTGTTTTATCATCTTATTAAGAACAAGATAGAGGTCACCTGTGTAGAAGTCAGGTTAGAATATCCCCATCGCCACCATATCATCGGAGAGTCATAAAAGGCAAAAATATGGATGTAAAATTTGTAAGAAATGTCCACCAACGTACCTTATTATCACAAGAAATTTATAATTTTGTCGTTAGTTAACAAGAATAAAACACTAATTCTGAGTTTTATAATACGAAAAGTTTTTGACAACACTTAGCCAAACAATGTAAGTCAAATCTACCTACAACCGTGTGGTCAATGATATTAAACACAATAAATATTGTAAATATTTATTTTTTCAATAAATACAATAAAGTTTGTAAAATACAGTTTTAATTGATGTATAATATTTTCGGAAATATATATAAGAAATAACAATAGGTATTGGTTGTTGAAAGTATCATACTATATCTTAAGTAAAAAGTCTGAAGCGAGAATGTAAAATAAAGTCATGCAATGTGTTACCATTTTGTTATTGAAAATGTTTCTCCATAGTTAATTTATAAGTAGATATTCAAAACTCGTTAATCATAACACACGTTAGTATTCATGTATGTATCGAGATCGTAAGAGGAAGCCCCGTACTGCTTGTTGAATTAATTTGACCGGGTTGAATTCTACCCGCGTTGCGAAACGTAAAAGGTGTTTCGTCTCATTTACACCGTAAAGGCTGTTGTACGTCGTCATAACGTTCATGTAACTCGTTTATGTCTTTTGCTTAGGACATTATCAAGGAAACCAATTTAACAGCATTGTGTACATATTTTACCGAAGCTAACATGATAAATAAGTTATTAATTATTTTATTTATTTACTAAATGGTAATAAATAAATCAAACATTTAAAGTATACTTTACAAAATAAACGTTCAAACACGGGTACAAAAAACTTAAACTAAAATTGAGATAAAGCCTTTTAATATGCACAACAAAAAATAATACTAAAATAAGTTATTATAATGTTGTTATAAACTACTTAACACCTAATGAAAAGTAACAATATGTTAATATAATAAATAGATACTGAAATATATATAATTTAAATAAATTTTATCATAACCGACTATTCTAATTTGTTTTAATTTGATTGCGCCGATCAAATAGTTATTACTATGTATTAATGTTACTTATAATCTTCACTAAATATACTTACTAGAATTTTAAATCAGTTTTAGCTTTAACACGACCTTCTCGTATATGTTCAGGGAATGTTCGTTTGCTCGACACCGATGGCAAAGCATGAATATTAACGCAAATGAACCAAGATGAAAAGTTAGTGACAGGTATTTATTACTGAGTATTTCATTGCATGAACAAATTAAGTTACAGTAATTTGTTAATGTGTTTTAGATTATCAGTACTGCATTAGTGCCTAGGACGGATAAAATATCATAAAATAAAATAATTTATAACATACTGTATATATTTCGAATATAATATTTTAGTTATGACTTACGCAATTGTTTGTTTTTTCCAAATTAATATTGCGGTTCATGTTTTAAACTTAGTTAATAAGAAAGTTATATTTTACGTAAAAAAACAAAGTTTGTAAAAATTGGGAATAGATTAGAGATTAGCATTAGGATAGAACAGATTGAATAAACAATAAGATGATTATGTATTCTTGATATATGCTGTGTTTGAGTGTTGTTCATATATTAGTATTATTATAATTAATTATTTTATTTTCTCAAAACAACTTACCTAAAATAGACTTTAATGAATCCTTCGTATTGCGTTGGGTAGATTTATGACGTTTTGTAAGAATTTGCGCGTTGTAATAGCCTAATGATGATTAATATCTTTTTGGATATACCCTTTCAGAGTGTACGTACATACATATACTCGTATAATCATGCTCCAAACATCGACAAAGTTCCATAGAGTTCGGTTACGTTAATATAAAAGCTGTTTATGAAGTGGCTCTTTTTATTTAATCTTAACGCTTTTAATATAAAATTATTATTCAATATGTTGTATGCGTGTTTAATAATTGTCATCGAATTGCACATAAGAAAATGTATACACGTCTTCTGAAAGAACATTATACGTATGTAGTTTTCCTTGGCACTAAACGTACCTAGTAAAGCGAAGAAGATATCTGTGTCAATCTATTAAAACGGAATTATAAAAGACATTTTCAATAAATTTCTTAGACACACAGAACATTTCAAGAATTTGCAAATGAAAAAGTAGGTAGATAAAAGATTTATCTCATCTCATATTACGCAAAGGTAAGCTTGTAAATGAAATGAAAGTCGCTCGTTAAGACTAAGCATCCGCTGTATGGCAAGTCAAGCTTGGATGTAACATCGACGGGTCACTGAGCCTCCATTATGACGAAACTTTGTATCAACTTACTAGATATTTGCTAGCCAGTTGACTGCATCATGTAGATTAACTAAATATTAGACGAAAATTTGAAAACTTGCGTTCTGTGCTTACGATTAGCTTTAGCTAAATACTGAATTTATTTCTAATAGTATCAAAAAAATCATGTTAAATTTAGGTTATAATATATAGTTGACAAATTCTTACTTGCTTTCCACCTTCATCAACAGCTAATAAGTTAACCTTTAGTGAGGTCTACATACAGCAGAGAATGTGAATAGACTGAAAAGAATGCACGAGTTTTACTTAACGTGGTATGTAATTGAGAATAAAAATAAAATGTTCAATGTTCTAAAATGTTCATAAATATAATTAATTTTGCTTCTAAACAATAAAATTGAGAACGGTACTTTATTTTTGTTTTGAAGGCTCTGTAGTAATCGTATGTAGCCTTGTAGTATCATCTTACATTACATGGTGACGCGTACAATGTGGTACTTTGCTATATTACTTAAGATTATTTACCTTAACTATTTATACTTATTAAACGTAAGACTACATTTATTTGTAAGAAGTAACATATATCATATAAATATAGGTGGAAGTTTAATGAAAAGAAACTAAGCTGAAAAAGAAAATAAGCTGTAAACACATTAGCTTTGTTCAGAAAATAATCACGATTTTTTAGCTAGATTATGAACTTTACAGTTTCAATTGTACATTAGTATATAAATCGTGACAGTAAACTGAGGGATAGGAACTAACTTGTACAGATTAGGTCTTACTATGGTAGAAGAAATTATACTAGAACACCATTTGTGTAATAAAACATATGTCGTCGACGAAGTTTTGATTTTCACCTTATTTAAAAAAAAATATAGTTTGGAATTATAATCTTTACGTGTTAATTGAACTTAATAATCATTTATTCTTATAAATAATATATATTACATTTCTTTATTTCTTTTGATTTTAATTTAGTATTTTTTGTATAACGTGTGCGAGCGTGCATACTGCCCGTGACAATATCCGTTCACGCTCCATTTTCCACTCGTGTTACTTCATGCTTGAATGTATGATTACAAGAAAAAACGGAAATATTTGTAGTATTTCCGATAGATACGACATTCAACACAAAACCAAATTATCTTTGTATATATTAGCAGCTTTTACCAGTAGGCGTAGTAATAAATATTTTAGACAATACGTAATAGATATAATCAAACATTGATTAATAATACCTTGTCTTGGTAAGGCGTATCAATTATCTACATCAAATCGATATAACATTTTCTTACCATTGCTTTTTTTCGTGTGTGCCGAGAGGAGCAAAACGTTCACCTGGTGGTAAGTGATACGTCATAATATTGTCAAGCGGTATCACTAACTATTCTGACTGTAGGATATTTACACTGCCCTACATTGTGCTCACCGATATGAGATGTAAGATGACTCGTTACCTTAGTAATACTGCATATGTACTACCTACTGAGTTGGTCATAGGCAACGAAGACCGGTCACTAGTAATGCCTACTACATTATAATTTGTATGTAAATTATCAAAAATAAATGATAAATACGAGATGGATGTGTATATAAATAAGTAACCCTTATATTTTTCTATTTCTTTAAAACAGTTACCAGATGTTTTACCACTACGTAAATGTGCGAATGTTTAACATACTCGTTCGTATATTAAATAATGTCACGACGGTCCTAGTTATTGTCGACTAAACAATTGACATATAACCACAATGTCTGGCACGTTGAGAAATTAGTTTGGATTGTGTGAATCTTGTATAACAATAGTGCAAAGTCTAATTGTATGTGATAAATTGCTTGTCAACGTCACAATACTTTTGTGCAGTATAACAACAAATAGAGTTGTGGTGATAAATTGTGGCGATACAAATGCGGCATCTTTGATTTAAACTAGCTCAAGATGTAATTGGCTTTGTATTGGATATTAAGCTTACACTGGTGTTAGGTCTCTTGCCGGCGACCGTATCGCAGCTCTTATTTCGGCCGTTAAACAGTAGTGTTTGCACACTGTTTCGGTTTGTAGTTTTTTTTTTAATTATTCATTCAGCCCTTAAGACAAATTTTTTACAACAATTTTTTTAAATTTGCTAATGGTGTATTGAAAATCCTTTATTATTAGTGACTTTTCTTACTTCAACGATCTCAATCTTACTCACGAACGTTACGTTTATCAAATTTCAAACTTTTGAAGTTTTTTTTTATTTTAAGGACAATTTCTTTTTGCACATTTTGCCCAGAACTAACATCGAATTTTTTTTTTATTCTTCTCTTTACTTAAATCTTATGGGTGATAGTGAGAGCGTGAGTAAAGATCAAGGAGTACAAAGTGCATGTTTTAATGAGCGCTTTCGTCGTGAGGTACACCGCAAACATTTATGTGAACGTTCAAATTTCGCAATAAGGACATAGAAACCTTACACGAACTGACTTTTCAACGGTGACATGTTGTATTTTACTTATATGGAATAACAAAATATAGTAATATTCTCGTTTTGCTCACAACAATAAGAAGTTTCTTAATCCGACATGCTTTTTCTCAGTTCTGGTTACTTCTGTAGAAGATTTGAGCTTATTGACCGTTTTACGAATGTTTGTTATAATTATATTTTATTTATAACAATAATATTCATTTAATTCTTTGTAATCCTACTTACGTGATCAAATATCGTATAAATAAGAAACCTTTAAAACCTCGTTTACGTTAAACTACACTAAAAGTAGAGTTAGACTATAATTTGCAAGTAGATATTTTTTAATCTAATTCTAAAAGTATAACATTTTTCTTCTTTGGGTAACCTTATTAATAAAAAATTAAGTTGAACCTGATTTCAGCGTCGGACATAGCGATTATCTAGACCGTACAAATAAGTATGACTGAGTATTTGTAAAAGGGCAGAATATAAAAATTACAGTGTGTAGAAATTAAATAATCTTTTTCTTCGCAATCGTAACAGTCTTGGTAGACTGGTCCTGTTCATCAAGTAGGTGCAGTGACCCGCTCTACTAAGCGTCTCCACTCTTCTCGAAATGCTGCCTTTTTCGCACATTTGTTCAAGGTGACAACTACTGCTGCTATGATTTGATCGATCCACCTCATGGGTGCTTTGCCTCGTATTATAACGCAAATTAAGTAATAGTTGTAGGGAAAAGCATAATATTTCTTCACTATTATTTAAAACATTGCAGAGACAATACATTAATATTGTTTGGAACAGCCTAGCATTTGAAATAAATTTTTAACCTACCTTTGTTCATGACTATGTTAATCGATGGCTCTGATGAATGATGTATAAGGTTTGGTATGACAGCATCTTAATCAGTTCCGTTATCCTAACTACAGAGTCCTTCAAACCGGAACACTAGTTTCGCGATAGTTTGGCCATCAAAAATAGATGTTGCTGCTGTAACCATCATGACTATTTGCGCATTAGGCAATATCCTACGCAGATTAGTCACAGTTAAGAACAATGGTTTACAATATGCACTTTACAATTACTAGATTTTATTAGAATTAATTCAATTACGCATTAGTCTGTATCTATGTGGGTACGATCGGTGTTCAAAACCCACGGTTAACATTTTCCGTTTTAAATTTTAACATACATTACATCATATTATTAAACGACAACTTAAAGACTCGTTAGGAACCAGAGATAAGTCTTGCCTACAACGCCGCAAGAATGTATATGTTATCTATTATGTATTTACCAATGTTGGATTACCATTTAACTTCAACCGTACTTCATACTATTGCTTCCCCTTATTTTAGTACCTTCATTTATCATTAAAGCCCTTTTACAGTAGTGGAACTAGAACTGACTCATTCTGTTACTAACCTTTTAACGCAAGCGGATCTTTACGAAGTGTCCCGTAAACTTAGTTATTTGTTATTGTGTATTCATTTAGTATTTAATGACTAATATAACATTTAAGACAGAGGTTCTTATTCGTACTTTACTACAAATAATATTTTGTTGTTTTTAAATCATTTAGATTTGGTTCTCTTCTTGCTTCTTAAGAATGTTCAAATATTAATTAAGTTATCAATGTTTTGGACTGTAGTTTGATCGATAGCTCAGTACCAGGTAATTTATTTACAAACTCTATGACTTTTCTTTGGATATTTATATTATTGTTCTGCAAATAAAGACAACACGACGATTTCGACAGTTCTTTGTGGCAAAATTGTGTTTTATTTATCTTATACGTAAATTCATTCCTTAATCCTTTCATTGATTATTTTCGGTTTTAATTTTATAATGCATATAAAAGTTTGAGAAACTGTGTCTTAGTATTATTTTACGGGCGGGCGTCCAGCGAGCTTTCAGCGTCCCCCACCAGAGAGCGGGCGGGCGGCGCGTGCGCATCTACCGCCAGTCCGAACGCGACGCACAGAGCGGCTACATGTCTCCCTTGTGGATAGTCCTGACCCTACTCCCCATTTTCGGTAAGTTTAACAAGTGATGTGAACCATCAATTCAAGTGAGGAAACAAGTGTATACAGCAAAACAGAACAGGACTACGCAACGTGCAATGTGTACGGTATTTAGTGAGGGAGTTTGTTGTGTCGCGGACGTGAAAAGAGCTATTGCGTGCGCGAAACTTCGTATATTCGTTGATACGGACGTCCGGGCGCGTGGGAAATTAACGTTAATTAAACACATTTATGGGGAAATGATTGCTATGCGACTTCACAATCGTTAAATACAAAACAAATGCATGTTGTTTACACATCGGTGTTTCTGTTGCTTACTGTTAATTAGAATATTTTTAAAAATACTTTTGACTACTTTAAAGTCGTTAACACTACATAATTTTGATGAACTAATCTCTTATAAAGGATTTTTTTATTTAATTAAAAAATAATAAGTAGTATTGGGTTCTACGAAAAAATATTTTTCACTGACTAGTCAGACTTTATGTTTAATCGCATATTCGTCAAACATGAAGTGTTAAAAAAAATTAAGATTTGTTTTAAACTATTATATAGTGCGGTATAAAATAAAACCACATCAGGCAGCAACGTAAACTTAATTATACATATTTGAATCGAATAAATAGCTAGCAAACATATATGTGTATTAAAGTTAAGTAACTTGTGTAAATAAGCAATAGCTTCAAGTGCTCGTACACTTAACTTATTGTTTTCATATTACTACATACTATCTAATTATGTTAAAATACCAGGTTACCAGTTAAACTATTTTAGGTCCATCAGTTTCCTATCTCAATATGACTTAATGTTTATAATGTTTTTGTATTATACAATTATAGATGGAGAATTATCGTAAAAGAGTTACATACAAAATATCCAATTATTTATATTAAAGTATAGCAAAATTCTTTTTGTTAAACTATTAAAACTTTTAAAAATATTGACATTATTAGTTATCGAGGCAAAGTTTTCGTTGATATTTGAAAAAACAGAATTTCTAAAGTAATTTAAAAATATTCATTAAAACAATTAAATCATAAAAGAAAATAATGCATATGGATAGTTCCATGAATCTGCTGTTCATAAACACTCCATAAATTTCATGGTTTGTGGTTAGGTACTAAGTTTTATGTAATCATATAATGTTTATGAAGAAGTTATCGCGGTGTTTAATTTAGTAAAATTGCTGAAATTGTTATTAAAAAAGAACCCGATGTATATTTTTTTCCTTGTTGTTACAAAGAATAAATATGGTACAACATACTTATACATAATAAAAGAAAGCTTCTGCTATAAGCTTATCGCAGTTACGTTGTATTTTACTAATGAATATTAATTAAAGTAAATGAACTGACTTATACACCTCCAAAACTGTCAATCAATTTGATAAATGAGATTAGGTAAATAGAGGTCTTCATTAAGTTTTTGTATACGGAGATGCGTTATATATTTCTTGCGGTGCGTTGGAGGGGCAACGTAATGTTGCTAGTCGCAGCTCCTTGCGCAATCTTT
Source organism: Byasa hedistus (assembly GCA_029286795.1). NCBI lineage: Eukaryota > Metazoa > Arthropoda > Insecta > Lepidoptera > Papilionidae > Byasa > Byasa hedistus. The sequence goes on from JAGSMW010000008.1 coordinate 6,926,367, forward strand.
GTCCGATGCACTTTCCATCGCATCGTACTCGCGGTGCCGATCGCACATCGCAACGATAATCGATTCCCCAGACTTGCATTTACATAAGTAATTTTCTCACGGTCCACTCTCCGGGGGATCTAAGCTGTCTTGGCCGTCGTCGGAGAACGGATGAGCTTCCCAAGGTCATTCGTGGCATGTTTAATGCTGGTCCCTTCCTTTTGTTAACAGTTTCAAGCTCGTCCTTGGCCTGGTCAAAATACATTTAGTTACATTAGTTTATATAGCGTTGACATAACACCTATTAAATTGTAAGTTTCAAAACATTTTATTAAAAAGAAATATATTTTATTATTATACTTTTTCTTAGTAACTCATTAAAATTTCTCTTGCAATTATAAGAAGACAGTCTGTATGTATACTTCTTTTTAAATGTTTTATTCTAGACTTGCATATTACTTTTAAACATACTTTTTGGGTATTTTTTGATAATTCACATGCAGATATTAAAGCACAACGTAGATAGGTAATAAAAAATAATTACATCTGTAGTAAACGAAAGTTCGCGTCATCGTTTATTATATCTATAATTTTTATACTCTTTTTTTTGAAAGATATGTTCGATCATAAACATTTTTTCTGATTTGCGTTTTCAGTGGTGATATAACCAACTACTTTCTTTCAAAAGTGGTAATTACGTGAAAAAAAGTCCAAAAATTAATAGACAATCATGTGTTACTTAAATAAGTCGTTATTTGTTAGTTCGGGAAACAAAATCGGAGTAATTTATGACAAGAACTTACAATAGCCTAGAGATATGCTGGAACTGTAAACTCTATTGAAAAGATTATGGAGTAACTGTAGTAATATTGGAAACATTATTACCGCTCTTTTCTTTTAAAAAATACATCTAGGCTTCATATTCTTTATTGGAAATAATTGTAGTAGTGTATAGATATAGTGGTTACATATCTTAGAACAACGGGGTATAAAAATAAATTAAAACTTGCACAGTGAATTTTGCTGTACCCGTTTTTAAAATTTTTCTTAATTTTTAAGATCAGCTCAGGACAATTACACCAAAAAAAAATTCAATGTCTTGTTCAAAAAGTAGGAAGCGTTGTTATATGTATATGTTCCAAAAAAAGTAAGGTCTTTATTTAGTATGTGAGAACGTTATACCTATTTCGGTTTAAACATTACGCTGATATTCAAATTTTCAGTAACAATAACTTACTGCTATCAAGCTACTTGTTCGCTAATCTATGCAAATATCACCACATGATCCTTTCGTCAACTTCATGTTCGTAAAAGCACGTGACGCACAACCTAATGATCATTCATCTCAGCAAACTTAGTGAACTGACTCATCACAACAATACCTTATGTAACTTACTCAACAGGTCGTCGCGATTGAGTACCTTGCCGTGTTACAAAAGTTAATAAATTGGTGGGGGTAATTTCCGACGACGAAAACTGTTTTTCTTTGTAAACTTATCTAAGCTCATTTCATCATAATGTCAATATATCAATGAGACTGAATAGCGGTCTCACAATTAGTAACTTTTTACTAACTTCGTTTACATGACAATGTTGTAGCAATTCGTGTTGTTTTCACGTGCCACCAGTTCACAGTTGAGTTAACGAAAATTCAAGCGTAGCCTAATTTCTAATTCGAAAGCATGTTAAATTACACATAAGCATAACGCTATTATATTCTTCAGTTCGAGTTAACAAGGAAACATTTAAAAGCAGGCAATACTTATTTCATTCAATGTTTACGGACTAGGTGACAGACTTATTGAACATTGATGGATTATTTTTCATGTAATACTACTGGTGGTTTTGTACCTTGGCAATAGTTATAAAAGAACTTGTTACGAATTAATTTTGAATACATTACAACTGATTTATTAATGAATAACTTTGTAGCAAAAATTGCACTTTTTTATTTAACTTCCTTGAATAATTATCTAAGTAGGTTATCATTTAAATATAAAGTTTTCGGTGATATAAAAAGATTATAACAGGGTTTAAAAAACTGTAAATTATGTTTAAATGGCGGTTCAAGTTAGGCAATGTTAATAATCCTCACAAAACAATCGCAAAACTTAATACGATTGACCTTTTGCCGAGGATGCTAGGCCACCTTGCGGCATTCGACGTCGGTTACGCAAGAACCTTGGTGTGGTCGATTCTATCTCATCCTCCTTCCCTTTCCTTCATGTTTATCACCTCTGAACCTCTTCCTGACAGTTTTATTGCGTATTACAATTATAGATATAAATATAACAAAGTACACACTGTAAAATATTTACTTGTTGTTTTACCACTGTGTCTTAATGAAGAACACGATGACAAGATGGTGGGCAAGTTAATTTCTGCACCAGTGTCGTAAATGGGGCAGTTTTTAAGATCTATATAAAAGGGCGTTCGTTGTTGTAAATGTTTATAGATTTTTCTAATAACACCTTGTATATTTATCCTTTATTTATTAGTTATGCATTTATTTAAGAAAGCTACCTTAAACAATACATGGCAACAGATAAAGACGGACTTCGTCCTGCTGCCATTTCCTAAAGTGTAACAGGCTATGGCCGTTCTTTTATCATTTAGAATAACCATTAAGTTTAGTGTTTAGCAAATATCCGCAATAAATTTTTACGGCAGTTACAATGTGAAAATCATTGTCTTTGAATATTGTTTTAAATAAGGAGTTAAGGTCATTATAAAATGTTAGATTAAAACAAGCAAATAACTTTTGAACAGTTTTATGATTCCCATCAGTTGTGCGCACGCGCATGGGAATCTGCTCGTAACCTCCGTCGGACTTTTTACGCGCCGCGCTTGTAACAACATTCACCATATTATGCTGCACTGATGCAATACACGACCATTATATTTGACCCATAAGCGAGCCTCGGGTTTTTATGTTTTTGTCGATTGCCGCTCAGCGTTCATTTAAATAGACTTTAGATGGTAGCTTAGCTACTATTTTAATTACCTAAGGTTACTTTTTTAATAATATTTGGTGCATCCTAGTCTTTGGAAACGAAATTTTATTAGAAGTACGTTTTAATAAGTATTCTAGTATTATTCGCTAAGGTTTTAATTTTTTTTTATTACAGGTTTTTTGATGTTCTGATTATAACTGTGTCGTGGCTATCAAGTTAGAACAGCGTAATTTTCTCACTCGAAATGAACAGACGTATTTCTTACCATCATTATACTGGTTAACAGTCGCAGATAAAGTAACAAGAAAGATAACAAAGAACCTTAGAATTCCTCCTCTGTCTACTTTTAAGATTGGTCGGAAATACAGTTATGTCAGAAATATTCTGATCCGTTTTCTTCGCTGAAAGTCCAGTGTACTATTTACTAATAACTACAAAAATACATTACGAAAATTAAATTGTACTTGTGATATAAAGCAATGATATTTAATCACCTAGCAAATGTTGTCACTTCAGTTAGGTAAAGTGTGGGAGTGTTCCACTTTGAAACCAAATAGTAACTGCGTTATGACAGATGCAAAACAAGTTATGGTCTGCTTCGCTTACACAGCTCATAACGTAAATATTTTGCACTTTATAACTATAGCGTTTGCGGTATTGTATATGAAAATTAATTATGTAATAGACGACAGAAGTTGGTGTAAGAAAGACTGATCTTAATTTTTTTTTTTTGGAGAATTGCTTGTAAAAATTACATTATAAAGTTTAAAAATATATTTTTTAAAAGAAATTTAAGCAAGTCGTGTGAAGATTCAATCATTCCGCCGTTTGGTAGTTGGGTAAACAGCAAAGCCAATTTGACCACGTAATCGACCTCGATATGTAAACGTTGATGATCATTCGCCGTTTGACCTACACACCGCCATTACAATCTTCACTACTGTTTGTAAGATTTGATCATTTAGATGTTGGTTTTACATACCCTAATTTTGCATATATTATATAATTTTATTTAAGATTACACAAGTGGTAAACACAACTTATACTTGAAAAGCAAAACAATTTATCTCGATTAAGTTATTTAGAAAGAGTCGACAATTTTTTCTTTGTTTCCAAAAAAAAAAGGCTCTGTTTATGCTAAAGTATTTATAATCAAAAAAAAAACAACAACGTTCTATATCTTATTACTTTTGTCGATACAGGGGGAGCAGAAAGATTTAACTGCCGTGGCCGCATCTTGGGCGCCTATTATGCTGACGCTAAGTCCGGGTGTAAAGCTTTCCACGTGTGTGTGAGGGTTGCTGGCGGTGGTGTCAGAGATTTTAGATTCTTCTGTCCACCTGGAACTTTGTTCCATCAAGAAGCTCAGACCTGTACCGACTGGGGCGACGACGATGCCCTTGCCTGTCCAGCCGACATCTACGACGGTCAGTTTGATCTCTACAAGATCGGATCCGGTGAGCGCTTTGCAACTAACACAATTAAACCTCATGCTTTTTTTCAGCTCAAAATCAAAGGAAAATTCATATGCTTCGTAAATGGACCCCAGGTTTAAAAAAAAATAACGCAACTAAATTATTATTAATTATAAGCTTTTTTAAATTTTACCACAAAGACGACTTATGAACGTCGATTCACTGCTATGGGAGAATAACAATAAAAATGTGAATTACTGAATGCCGCGCTTTATATTTAAAATTTTTGTCTTTCAATGCTTAGACAATTTATTCATTTTTAAAATGGCCTATTTTCTAAAAAAAAGGTAGTGATCGCCGAGCTTTATTGGATGCTTGTTTTTTGTTCTGCTTATGTAACTCAAATTTTGATGATTTAATTTATTGTCATTACATGTGTCAAATTTATTGTATTCGTATAAACCATTTACTTAATATATAAGTACACCTTTATATAAGTAGTTGTATATATCAGATATATATACGTTGATGTGACTAAAACATTTTTCTTTCAGGATATGACACCAAGAAATTGACTCAGGCAAATCGTGAAGACGAGGCCGAATTTGGCTTGCAGCGTGCAGAGACTGGTGACCGGCGTTTATCTCAAAACAACGGCGGATCTAATGGAGTGACTTCTGACCTTCGTGCCGCGCACTCGTCTGACTTTTTCAGCGGTCAAAGAGATCGTGGCCGTGATGACTCAGCACCAACACCTTCACAAGTACAGCAACCCGCATCACCACCAGCGTCACAATCACGACAATCCTTTAGACGGCCTACAACAGCTCGTTCGACACCACCATCAACATCATACACAACATATAATTCACCGTCTTCATCATCTACACCCCTATATTCGAAGGGAAATCGTTACGATCATATCCCGAAGCGTAAAGTAGGAAGAAAGCGTCCAATCTACACAACCACACAAAGTTCTCCAACGTTATCTTCGAATACATTTGCACCGCAAATTTATTCTGAACAACCAAAAGTTTTTAGTAAAAGAATACCATCGCAAAACGCGCAAATTACCGCTTCTGCTGTTGTACCTCCTGCATATAAAGATGAATACGTTGAAGTCAGTAGAGTGACGCCTAAAAATAATAAATACTTCCCCAATAGCCCATCATCGACACCTTTTTCAGAACCTTCTACAGAACAACCAAAAAGTAATGGTAACGTAAACTTTAATAACTATGATGTTCAATCGACATCGGGATACAACGGACAGAATGAAAACCGACCTTTCAAACTACGCAATAGTTTCAGTGTAGTATCAGATGATGTAAAAGAAAACGACTTTTTACGGAGCCAAACTTTTAACGGTAACAGTGAAAGAATTAACCCTAATAAGATTGACGTAAGTACCACAACACGTACTTATGTCACGACCACACAGAGTTACAAAAATGCAAACAGCCTCTCGTTTGATCAAGATAAAAATAATTACAATCAATTTTTAAGTTCTAAACAAAACTATTATACCAACCCTACGACCACTCTTTTGCCTGTAACCACAGCATACTCAACGACGGTACGATATGAACCTGCTCAAAACCTTAATACGATTGCATATAATACGAATAACGCTTTTAATGCGCAAACGTCTAATTTTGCGGACAGCAGTGAAGATGACGGTCAGTATCGCCCACCCGAGGGTGAAGACGATGGTCAATACAGACCGGAGTTATATGAAAGAGAACTGCTATCAGGTGCACATTCTCTTAACATAGCAGCAAGTGGAAACAGGCTTTTCGAAGATCATAAGCAACAAAGCAAAAATTATGACAAAGAACTATCTGAAAAGCCTGTGGGAAAAACATCTGCACCGAGGCCTTTTAGACCAGCTCCAACGGCATCTGCGCCCACTCATTCATCACATGCAACAGAAATAACGTTTCCGACAACAACACGGCCCGTTTCCGAAAACTCACAGCGAACGTTTGATTTCTATCAAACTTACACTACAACATCAAGACCTTATGACGCTTCTGGACCCGTAAATAATAATGGTGCATACGAAACCATTTCAACGAGAATAACAAGTATATCGCCCCCGAGAACTTATGAACCACAAAGAAATCAAAACCGTGAGACCGTACCTCCAGTTGTTCCTTCCACTCCTGTCCCTAAACCTTATCACCGCCCTCAACATTTTTCAAAAAACAAGAATAATAAAGAAGACACAAGCTACGATTACGCATATTATGACTCAGATCCCGGTTTTTCTGAATATGAACACATAGAAGAATTCGGTAGAACTAACATTAAAGCGTAACAGTTATTTACTATACATTGCCATCACATTAGTCGCCTCAATAAAAGCATTAAGTAATCATGCTGCGGAGCGAAGCTAAAAGAAAAAAAATAGTTATTTTCTAATGAACATTTTCATATTACTGTTATGTATTAGAACATTATTCAGAAATAATACTCAATTTTTAAGGACCTAAGAATGAAAGAGATAACAATATTGTCCTTACTATAATTGTAAAGCTTTGTAAAAGTAAAATAATTAGACACACTTAAATAGTCACAAATTTAGGTGTAAGATGAAATAACACAAAGTACAATTTATGTGTAAATAAAATATGCTGCATGTTTCTATTAAATTATGCTCGATTTAGACTGACATATGCCAGTCGCACGAAAATTCTATTGAGGCTTATTCTTATAAAAGTGACCCTAAATTATTTTGTGATATTTTGTACCATGTTTTTTTTTTTTTTCAAATTAATTAGAATAAGTAATTTCTACAATCGTAATTGCACATCAATCATCATCAATAACAAATAAACTTTATAATTCATTCACATTTTCCTAGCCATCGCAAAGAATTAAGTTATAACTATGTATTTTAAAATAAATAATTGTAAATAAAATTTTAATAAACACAATGGAGTTTTAAAATGTTTACTTCAAGGCGTGCGAAATCTTCAGCGAGTGACAGTAATATTTGTAGGTTAGCGCACATTTTTTGTGATTATAAAACCTTCAAAAACATTTACAATGTAGTTTACATTAATTTTTAAAAGATTTTGGAGCGTATATTGAAAAAAACGCATCAATATGGGGAAATAATTAGTAAATTGCAGAAAAAATTTGCAAACGTTGTGTATACTTTTTTCGCTGTTTTTTTTCTCGGTTCCTTTCTTCCTCACAAAGACATTAAAGAAGCATATTACGACTTAATTGTTATTTAGAAACTTATCAACTTTAATAGTTATTTACTTTAACAGATATATAAATGATAATATCTGTCCAGGAAATTCTGATGGATATTTCAGTTATGGTAGCTTATCTTTATGTTACATTAAACTTAACTGTTCTGATATATGAATTGAAGCACTACAAGTGAAAAAATTACAAAATGCATTGACTATTGAAATATACAACATGTAATGTATTTGTTTTATAATAAGAAACTTTTTTTACAAGGTAAATTAATATCGCTTCGTGTGCTCCAATAATTCAATACAATGAAATAGTTGTCAAAAAGTTATTCTTCACCAAACTAAAAATCACTTTTGACATCTAGTGTCCAATAGCTAAAATATTTTGTAAGAAGTTTTCACTAGATGGCGCAATATCTAATTATTTAATAATTAATTTCTGTTGTGTGAACAACAAATTTAGGTGGAGAATGACGTATTGGTTAACTAATGGTCTTTACTCGTTATAAACTTAAAACTAGTTTCCTCTAAACATTTAAAATAAATGAAAAAGTGTTCACAAGTAGGAAGCTGTGTATTACTATGGAATATTAATCGCAATTATATTTTAAAGATAAAAATGTAACAAAAACAATTTTATATTAAAAAAATACAATCTACAGGCTCCAGTATTTATTAAATGTATATGTATAAAAACTGATTAGAACTAATTATAATAATTAAAAAAATTCTGGGTTATATGTGCAGGGCACTTATGTATTTTAACGTGACAACGTCTATTAATTATATCACAAAAAATTTTGATAATAAATTTTATTATTCTAGTTTGACATGTTTATCGGGTTACAAATCAAGTTATACTAACTCTCAATTATATTTGTTAGGGATTTTATTTCTAATTATTATTGAGCAATAGAATACATCTTTTACTTTCAACCAATTCGGGCAAACGCATACCGACTTAGCGGTCGGCGTAAGCCACGCCCACTTATGTGCGGGACATTTCTCAGCACGCGCGTCCTATCTTATACCAATTTAATAGACGTTGTCACGTCAAAAAGTTATGGGTACCACGTGATAGCTGTGACATTTGGACGTCTGTCATCTTAGTCCTCCCGTGACCATGACTGCTGCAAAGCGGTCGAAACGTCGGGAATAAACAAATTAAATAATAAACGCGATAAAATCCGTAAAATTGAGTTTTTAATAAATGATTAGAACTAGTATGAAAGTTAGCGATTACTCTAAATAACATATCAAAGAGTTATATAGTCATGAAGATCGTAATTATTTAACACTAGAACAACGGTTTCATAAAACATTTTCCATTATTTCATTTCATTTGTTTATTTTATTTATTGTGTCTTTGGCCAAAACGTGTTTCAGAAATGACCCGTTTTTCTGACAAGCTTCCTGTTATTTTAACACCATTACCGTTTAGATCTGACTTGTGAAAGGTGCTCGTATCCATTTGTAAATTAACAAACATAAAATAATCACCAAACACCTGTATTTACATTAATTAATATTGAAAAGTAATATTGAACATTTTTAACATAAAAAGAACTTAAAATTTTATACGCGGAAGCTAAATTAAAACCACAGAAAACATATTTCTTATAAAAAATCCGGAAAAATATTGATGGAGGCAGAGAAATAATAACATGCAAAAACTAAATAGACTTCGACGGTTAGAAATATTTATTGCAATTTAATACAAAAGTCGGCACTTGAAACCAAAAACTATAAAATCAATAATCATGTTTTGCTTGTGAAGAAAAATTATTTGTGAGTCTCTAGCTGATTAATAATATGCTCTTGAATGATGTAACCTTTGTACTTAGTAAACAAATTGCAGGCTGTAGCAGGGTCACGGACCGCAAATTGTTACTGCTTGTTCTATAGCGTGTTAGCGTTATTCATCGATACGTTTCCTTGTATGACTGAACTTCAATTATTAAAAGGTCATTTAGATCGTAATTATAAAGTCTATTAAACTGCTGTATTAGTTACGTAGATTTGTGTTTGTGTTTATCGGAAAATTAGACGTAGTTTAAAATTCTTTGTACTGGGTCTAATTTTTCGAGTAACGTAACGAATGGCTTTGTCAGATAGTTCTATATACTATAATAAGCAGCGAGAGACATATTTAAAATGTGGATGATTTTTAAATGTTCCGGAAACTAGTATATAACCAGAATTTCTTGTAGTATATAGGTTCGCATCTAATTTTGGTACTATATTACTAAACTATAGCTAATTATTAAATGCGAAACCGTAAACAAAAAATCTAGTATTTAATCTTGTTATACTATTATTTAAAATTTGTTAAAGATTCTCCTTTCAATTGTTTCAGTACATGGCGCAATGGACAAGTGTGTACCGTTTTAATATGGATGTTCCTTGTTCGATTCCGGGGCCACATGTTGAGGAGTTTTTCGATGGTAGGGATATTCAAATACGTCTGGCTAGCTACCTCTCTTATATAATAAATTTTCTGCCATTGAAATCCTCTTTACACAATATAAGAAAGCCAAGATATTGTGAGCGAGTTGGTTTTGCAATCCACGACCTCATTGACGTTTAAAACTATGGGAAATTGGAATCAAGTGTTAATATAATGCCCTATACGTCCATTATAAATAGGTATAATAAAAAACGTATTATAATTGTGTTACTTTAATTAGAGGATTCCGTATGCGCAGTACATCTATGTTCTTGTATACTGAGCATAGTTCAATTTGTATTACCAATGAAATGACAATTAAAATGTTAAATACATAAAGGATTCCAGACTCCTAATGTGTAAATATGGAGTTTTAAGAACACATTTCAATATTTTATGTGCCGTAAAAAATTTCAAAAGTTATTAGTAATAATAACGCAGACATTGAATTAAAGTAATACATGTATATTTCAAGTATATTACATTTTTATTCAAAAACATAAAAACAGATGTAATAATATTACACATCGATTTGAAAATGCCCGGACGTACTGCATTACTTACTAACAATGATTATGTTTGAATTAATCTAGTAGTTGATCTAGACGCAGTTCTGCGTAAATGCCAGTACTTACTAGAATGCAATGATTATGTCAACAATGTGAAATAATCACAATTCAATATGCAGAGCGTCAACCATCAAGCTTTAACAGTACTACAGACATATTCACTATACATACAGAGCAAAATATAGTAAGTAATAACGCAACGAAATAGAGACGTTACGTCTCTTCTTTACTGCATTAGAGGCAAATTTGAGGCTATTTTTGAATTGACGAAAGCAGCCCACGGATTCACATCTTTGGTGTTTGTTTTACAATGTCAACAAAAAGAAAGGAGAAGAGTATTTTCGTATACTCAATCGTAACTCCACCTTCCCGATAATCCGTAAACTCGATTTTTAATACAATTACCCAAGCTAAGATTGATCCCTGTATCCCAAGAAACTTCACGAAAATACTAAAAAATATTACACTACTTGCATGTACTCCAAATAAAGTTTTTATATATCTCAGAAACTTTCAGTCAAGAGAATTAGTCAAATTATCTAATTTAGTTCATGTGATATAATTAAGTACTAAGATGTGCTTTTAATATTAAAACTTTATATAAAAAGGAAAACACTGCAAACTATCACTTTTACATACACATTTTAATCAATAGAAATAGACAATGTTTAGTGAAATCTGTACGACAGGTAGATGAAAGTATACATAAGTTTCAGTCATCAAGTAAAACTTTTTGTAAAATTTTAAGGTAAGCTGTTTTCCGTTTGATTAAACTGAAAAGTTTTTTTTTTATAAAACTTAAGTCTGTACTGTTAAAGTATTGTAAATATTAAACAAATGGTCTTTGGTGTTTAATTTTTATCAACCGGTCGTACATTTATTATAGCATAAAAACTAAAAACTCATATAGCTATGTAAAAAAATATTAAACAGACTATTTTACAAAATGTATTCCATTAGTACAAATTTATTGCGATTTATAATAAAAAAATAAGAAACGTTTCCTTCCTGTTATGATAGAGATATTCCGTTTCCTATAATAGTTTACGTCTAATTATTATAATTAATAACTAAGTACTTTGTCACTAATTGAGCTTCTCCCGCCGATACGTTCGTTTAGTCTGGGTTTCTTTATGTACTGCTAATGCTACACAGCGTTCAATAAAGTTCATCACAGTTTAAATATCATCACCTAAGTTTATGTACAGTTTAGGAGCTCGTGCACCAAGCTCAGGTTCACTGCGAGGCGACGGCACCGGCCATCCTTTGCCGGACATCGCTGAGCGCGGAGCCATTGCTGAAACCATTAACAAAAGGCAGCATCCTTTCTTTCGTTTCAGATTTGTAGGAATCCTCCTCCTCCTCCACTTTCGCTTTCGCCTTTGCGTTCTGTGGAAAAAAAAACTTGTTTACCTTCTCTTTCTTAAGGTTCATGTCCGACTAACGGAGGTTAGCGATCAGTTTAGAACCTTACTATATCATAATAACTGAAATGCTTTTGTAGACTAAAGTGATAACTGTTTAACGATTATATTTAACAACCGAGATAAATCATTTACGTAATAAATTTTCAGTCTTTATGACAACATAACCTTTTAACTATTTGTGTTTTATCTAAGTTAAAGTACTTTGTTAATTTATTAATACTTATTATTAGTATTTTATAAAATGAGAAATATCAACAAAAATCGATGATTATTAAAGAGAATTGATCTAATTAGCGTACCATTATTTCTAATTAAGAAAAACTGTATTAGTGTACTTTTTAGCAAGAAAAAATTATATTTTGTAGTTGTTCTGCATAATATTTCCTTTTAAAGTTTTAGTAGTTAGCCCTAAAAAAAGTTAGAACTAACTATTCAGAAAAGTATAAAATCTGTCAAGCACGTCTGACATTTTTAGAAACTAACTTGATAATATATAACCTATTTTATATACCTTGGCCTTCTTAAGGTAAGCTTGTTTGTAGAAGTCGGAAAACAGATAATAGAAAAGAACGGCGTGCATTCCGATCCACCATACGAAGGCGCGTGGATAGTCGCAGTCGATGAACAGTAGTTGGAAAGCGTGGAAGAAGACCAACACAAATTGGATCTGTAATAAAAAAATCCATAAGTGCATAATGTAACATTGCGTACAAGACTCAATGCGAATTTATCTTTGTATATCTTCTTAAAAGGTTAACCCGGAATACTATTATAATAGTAACAGGCTCTAACTTCTTGTTTGCATTAGATGTATAAAAATAGATAGAATAAGTTATTGTCATTCTTCATCATTCCAGTCCACTGCTACATAAAACGTAAGCCACGGTAAAAGGAGAAGTCTTCGTTCAGCAGCCAGTCAAAACGCAAAAACTATCTTTATATAATAGAATAACTTTTTCTTAGATTAAAAATGTTATTACATTGAGAATGTAAAATCAATATACACATATATATATACATAATGTCTTGATAATTAACGTACCATTTGAAGAGCAGTAAGGTATTTCTTCCACCACAGATATTTCTGTATTTGGGGACCCATTGCGGCAAGTAAGTAATATGAGTACATAACTATGTGTACAAACGTGTTTAGCATACCAAAGAATGTTGAGTGACCGCCTGTATATAAACAACATTACAAGTTATTAAAAAAACAATATATTTCAAATAGATAATATTTTGAAGTTGCTGTCGTTTACAGTTTGGGAGGCAAATGCATAAAACATTAGTGTTTTATTAAAAAAGATTGTCGTTCAAGCAAATGTAGTAAACGTCGATGTTTTGTTATTATTGGTAATAATGAATATTTGGCCATGTTATCTGAGATACGGAGAATATTTAAATTGAATAGTTTGTTTCACAAAACATTTTGCACCATTTTTATTACATATTTTAATATGAGTTTAAAATGGAAATGTTTTCCATCAACAGCGCTTAATAATGGATCCAATTAAAACGGGCCTATAAAACAATCGTAAACACTTAACCCATTAAATATGCTATTAAAGTTATATAAATTAAAGATGAAGGATCTTATTATCATGCAGTAACGATACAAGATTGAATTTAAGTTGCTTACTAATAGACGTTGTATACTACGCTAAAATAACAGTGATATGCGGTAGACTTTACATTTTTTTTTGCTTCCTCAATGTAATAAAGGAATTTTCCAATAACGCGGCCTTGATTCTTGTTGGCCCGTTTAAAATCTCACATAACAGCTTTTTGATAATATTCTATATTGTTTAAAAGGACGCACTGTTAATTATTCATTAATATAAATTAAAAAAGTTGATCAAGACTTAAAAATGTTTTATAATACATAGTTTATTAAAGAAGTAAAATTATTGGGTTAGACGATAAAATATTTAACCAAATAATACGTAACTAACCGAAGATAACCGCATCAATATTTAAAAAACACAGCTTTAATTTGTTAGAAGCTTTTCACGATAATATTTCATTCTTTAATTGTAAAACCACGGTTAGTCTATTACGTACATATTCTAGAAGTTTTATGAGATTTCGTACCATTGTAACTGTCCGACTACGCAATCATTTACTATGCAAACACAAATAGCTAAATCATAAGATAAATTATATTCATCTTGAATCCTACATGTTTCGTGTATTGATTCAGCTAATGTAAAGCCTCTTAGTAGTAAATATATTATCTACCTTATTTGGGTAGTTTATTATACGTAATTTTTATAACAAAAGATATTTTAGATATTCATAGATAAGATCTAAGTGCTTGTAATCGTTAACTAGTGCCCTGTCTAATTTTTTTCAGTCGTAAATGTTAAAATTTTTACTGAACATAATGTTAAGAAACGAACAAACGAAAATTAAAAAATCAAGAAAATGTACGGTTAGCTTATCGTGTACGATAATGCAATATTTAAATTATTCTTAGTATATTCATAATAATAAATGACGTTACAGCCTTTTGTAAGCGATCGAGAATATTCTTTATCAATCTCAACCTTCACGCAATTACGGACTAAACTTTGGACTTTATTCTTTTATACAAATAGACTTATTGACCGCCGAGAGGACTATTTGTTTAAACTTGATCTGTGCACGACGCCATTAATATCTGAATTCATTTACGTTATGCCTTCAAGAACTTTGTGTTAGTGAAACCGCTCAAAAGTTATTCGCTATCCTAAAAATTATTTACTTAAGTAAATAACAGGAAATTATTTTTAAAAAATCAAACATTTGAAACAAAAAAACATATTAAATTAGTTTTGCTGGGTAAGTATATAATATTTTAGAAACCATGATTGTACATAACAAGAGAATATTCTAAACAAAAGTGTTAGAAGTCAGTATTTTAAGTTTGATAACTAAAAAACAAGAGCAATCGCTTATTGTAGACGAATATCTAAACTAATATAATATTCATTTAGCTAGCTGTTTGTTGTTATACATTTTTTATATACTTTTGCTCACCTGGTGTGAACTTGACTCCGAACCAAACGGACATTGGCATTATACCGTGATGAATGACATGCAGTTTTGACACATGATCAAATTTCTTACGCATAACGAAGAATATCTGAAACAGAATAGGAAGTAGAAATAGATTAACACGCAACGAAAATAGTACAATTTAACATAATTACATGAACAATTTACAGAATACAACCATTTAATTTCAATGTTACGGCATAACAAACTTTTATGCATCAAGCGATAAAATATGTGTGCTATTGTGCTGTTATATATTTTTGGGTTGGAGAATGGATACTAATTCCATTACCACTTTGGTACAAGCGTCTTCTATAATCAACAGCCGAGAACTTTTACCTTATTTCTGCAATTTCAGATGAACATGTGCAGTATATAAGTTCACCTAATACATTAGTTCGAATTATTGGGTATCGGGTTTATACTGTATGTAAATTTTTTTAGCAGCAGTGTCGGCACTTTTTTGTCTAAAGAAAAAATACCCTTAATTATTTTTAAACTTGAAAAGTTTAAGAATAATTAAGTTCTTATTAAACTTAATAGTATTATGAGTACATTAAGTGACCGATGAGCGCTGTACCGAAGTAGTTACCTTGTTCGTCGAAAATCGACGAAAGAGCAAAATTAAACCTGGATTTACAACGTGAACATTTAAATTTTATGAATACAATTTTTTAGTCACGATAGTTCCCTATATAGTCGAGGAAAAGCTTTTCTAAAACATCGTTAATATAAATTTGTCTAAATAAAATATTTTAATAATATCAAACACGGATTCTGGTTTGATACGTTAAATCAAGTCTTTTAGAAGGTGTTCATAATAGAGTTGGTTAAAGTTTCGATACTTTTGCTTGCGATATGTGATCAAATAATATTATCTTCTTATATAGTGCATATATCCATGAATTAATTTCACAAAACGAAACGAAAGTCCGAATTCCATATTATGTATATTACGATAATAAAAAGGATCAAATTATTCCTATGCATATTACTAGGGCCAGTCCGCAGATGACAAGACGTTCTTGTGTATATGCTACATTCTGTTCTTTGTACTTTATTTAACGACATAAAGACTTGTGACGCTTATTTGTATAGAAACGCCGAGGCCTTCTGTCTCTTACGTCAATTTATTTAGACGTCGTGTAGACTTTAGTTATAAAAAATGAAAACATTAAAAAATGGAGTTACTTTATTATATCATGAAGATTTGTAAACCAAGAAGCACAGTTATTTTTAAGCCCAAACATTTAATTGTATTTTAAAAGTCAACTATTTGTGATAAATAGTCTATTTCACAAAAGTAACGTTAAGTGTTAAGGACTAGAATTGTGAAATGACGTGTATTAACCCAAGTTTTTTAAATATATGTAAGAACTTTTGTTCTGATCTATTTCGGCTTTCTATCTTTACGAATTCGAATATTAAAAATCCTTATGGCTTTACATTTAATACCGTGAAAAATCCACTTACCGTGTCAAAGAACTCTGTGAATTTTGAGAAGTAATACCACCAACATCCGCTTACTGTCTAAAAACAAAAGAAGCCTTTATTATATAAACAGCTTTTTCCTTTATTGCGAGTTATAAAGATTTCATGTTTCAAAGATTCCTTTAAAACATAATTTGTCTATCGTTAGTTATATTATTAAGATACTTGGAATATTGCGATGAAAATATGCAACAGGACGTTCACTTTGTCGTGATACGCCTGCCTATAACAAAATAACGCTAAATGTTTACACAATACAGCACACTAGTTGCCCTGAGAAGTAAAGGGTACTTCGGTAAATTTTATACAACCAATTTGTTATTTTACTGTATGTACATAAATATCGATCTAAATGAATAAGCGCTATCTTTAAAATGAAGTAATATTTGATAAGAATGCCTATACATTTAACTTTATAAGCAACAACTAATTAAGATCAATATTAAATCGCAATGCTGCCAAATTAAAAAAAAAGTACTTTTTATTTTTTACATATCTTTTTAAACACATATGAAAGTACTTACTCGCATTGCTTCTGGAGACCTCGAGTAATCGACTGGCTGACAGCGAAAACTGTGGGTAGTAAACCAGCCGCTCATTATGCTCTGTATGGGATAAACACGTGTTAAATGTTACACAATATTTAGACAAAACTACAAAAAATTGCTATTTTAAATTCAACATTAAAAATACCATTATTACATAAGATTACATAGATTTTGTTGAGAATAATAATGCAATTTAGTATCTGTATAAAATTTATATATTTCATAGTGCTAAAGTTCTACATTGTTGTCTAAAATATGTTCTTTGTAAAATGTAATCTTTGATACGAGTTATGACTTTGGGAGCGTCATTATTACGAGATGATGGACATCATTAATTTGGCATCAAGATAAGACCAGACTTAACAATGTTTATACCAGATAAATAAAGAGATAGAAAAGCAGATTATGGAGTAATTCATAGATTTATAACACTTTTACTATTAAAATTAATGTATAGATAAGTGTAACTACGTCTGAACTCCATTAACATTAATATAAATAGATGCCTATTCGAGGTTTTTTTTAAAGAAACAATGAGAAAAAACCATTTCAAATGTGCCGCTAGGATGTTTACATAGTATCAGATTGGAGTTATTACTTGGAAACGTAAGTAAAGTTTTTAGTTATTACTCTTATTGTGGTATCTTCTTAACCGGATTATAATAATATTTGCCCCCTACTAGTTTGCGGCTAAATATTCGTTTCCATGGTTCTAAAATATATCTATGTACTATAAAATATAACCTTATCTTAATCGTACGAATATTATATATATAAGAGCTAAAGTAACTTATCAACTATAACTTTCTAGCAGGTAAAAATGGTATATTATCTTCCTGCTACTAAGTGACATTTGCGCTGTTTGTATCTTTTGTATTATAATTTTTAGTGCAAATACACGAACGTGTAAAGTCTCGTTTGTCACCGCCGATGTTTACACATACAATGAAAAGTGATATACCATATTTACATGTGTTAAGCCATTATAGTGTTTATTATTGGTTTAGATACATTGACTGACAGACAGACCTCACAAATCTTCCCTCCTTATTTTTAAGGTTAGATTACAAAATATGTAGTGATTACCTCATAAAACAGCCAACAGCTGAAGATAACTTGGAATAAGTTATACCATATAAGTACGTTTTTAAGTTCAAATGGTTTCCTGTTTTCCATTAGCTTCGGACCGAGTACCTGCAAATTTCAATTAGTAACACATTGTAATAATCACACTTACATAAAATTATAAAAGAATATATAATTTTTAATTTTTTTTAATAAAGTTTCTGTTCAAAACATGTAAAATTTTATTGTTTTGCGTTGATTACGTTTTATTAGTAATCTATGTCTTAACTTGTGTAACCACTAATTGTACGCCTGTATTAAGTTTCGCATCTAGATCAATAGTTCTGAGACTTTGTTTTTACATGCTTATGATGTAATGCTTGTTAGTATTTCTAAATAAAAGAAACTACTCACTTTGACTGTAATGACATATGTAAGACAAATCGCCAATGTAGGGAACGGGGATGACATCAAAAACCAGTCTTTCACCCGTTGATCACTTTTGTTGTCCATAATATCCTGGTAGCCCGCCACTAGCCTATTTAACATCTCCATTGTCGCTGTAACAAAAAAACGATGTTTTGACTTAACAAAAACACTTGACTTTCTCATTATTAAATGTACGTAAAACTGTATATTTCAAATGTCTAAATGACAAGAGTTCAACGATACTACTGTGGGTGACGATTTCGATAAATGAGATGGTCTATATTTTGAGGAGCATCAAGTTTACCGAATATCTGGCCACGATAAATTATTATCCATAAATATAAAAACACTGTATAAAAATTTACTATTTTCTTGTAATCCTCATATCATATCAACCGTTGATAAATAAAAAAAGTTATATTGTATATTAATGTTTCCAATAAGCATAGATTTTTAATAAAAAATCACCATGGAAACTTTGTTTATGTAAAAACCTAAATTAACGTTCTCATTATGAACGATCGCAGTTTGTTTTTCAGGAAAAGAAACAAAATTTTTTTAAATTTTTTTGGATCGTTAATATGTTTATAATTAACAGCGGCAATATGTAAATGTATGTGTAATTACAACTGAAAACTGCAAAACCATAATTATCTGTAATCATTGTGCCAAGAAATAATATTTTTTTTTATTTAATTTTTTATATCTAATTTACAAATAACTTGATACCAAACATGTATTAATTTTAAACCAAAAAAAATGTTAATTTCGTTAATTTATGGAGTAAGTAAAAAATTTAACGATTGGATGTTCTTTTATTGAGTCAAAAAAAACACAGGACGAGTTAAATATTTAATACTTTTAAACATTACTACTTTTCCAGTTCATTGTGTCTAGTTATGGAAAACCATAAGAGAAGGTTTCAAGAATAAATTCTGTTAAATGTATAATCTTATAAAGGAAACTTATTATGTATGATTACGAAAACATGGCATAGAAACTAAAACAAAGCAAAATTTTAATTACTTAGTATATTATATTTAGTGTTTGTGATATGAATACTTAAAGTCGTTACGAAAATTTTCTGCGGTTTTTGTCAGTTGCCTCTTTATATTATCTAAAATAAAACCTGAAGACGAACAAACCTAAAACCTGGCTCAATTTAAGACTGGTGTTTATTAGTTTAAATCTCATTGCATTTTTTTATTTATTTCAACAAGGTTATTGCTTATTAAACAGAAAGTGGCTTATTTTGAAAGTGAGCAAAACAGAGCATGTTTTTGATATGTTGTAATCATACAATACTTATTTGGAGCCAAGAACGTGTACCGAAGTGTGAGAGAATATTGATAATGGCGCGTATTTACAATATGACTTCACTTTACTGAAATACAACGACAACCAAATTGCCCTATTGCCATAAAAAAAACCTAAATGTCTAGCTTGACATTGAATAAATTCTTTTTACTTCCATTTTGTCCATATTTGTTAGGATCTGAATCAATTCTTTAAATTCGTAACTGCCTCTACAGGAAAATATGTTTTACATTGAGTATCATATAAAGGAATTTTTAATTAATTATTACTACGTTAAATTACGACAGCGATATATTATTATAAACAATAACACTATAAATATAAAGGAAAACATTATTTTATACATAAAACCATACTATGAAACCAGCGCTAAATAATGATCCTACCCATTTGACCGATGCAGACTTGTTACTAATGAATGGTTTATTTTTATGACAAAAATTACCATAAGTATGTTACTGTTAATGAACGCACAATTATTATATATTTAATAACGTCACCTGTCGTTAACATACTCATACGTTTTATTCACATTTGTGGAGCACATATGAGATGTTTCGTTTATTACGATGCAAACTTTGTTTTGCTTATAACACGTAAAGATTGATACTTTAACAAAAAAATCGATTCCTCAATAAATAGATTTCTTTAACAGAAAAATTGACATCGTATAAAATAACTCTTTAAAACAAGAAAAGTAAATAAAGATTATACCAGGTCGTGGATCGTTATACTTGGTCTAAAAGTTGTCAACTTGGATTCTCTCTTTGTAGTCGATTAATGTTATTATAACCAGGGTACAGTGGTTCTATTTTGGTATTGTTTTAAAGAATACGCCAAATACACTACGACAGAGGACAGCAAATTTTCTTGCGCGGGTGAAGCTAGAATACTTGACTTTTCGGTACTAAAGTGGGCCATTTGAAAATAATAAATGGGTAAACCAGTGTCCCGCGCGAAAAATAAACTGCCAACCTAATAACAATGACACTGTTTAGAAAATTATTACCTTCGGTATGTATCAAGAAAGTAATATGATAATTAGTATTTTAGTTAAATATTAATAAGATATTATGGCGGCGGCAGCTCAGTATAGTGTCCACAGAATATTAATGTGTAATTACTGAGTTCAAGCGAAATATTTTATAAAGGAAGGCATTTATAAATTTGAAAGGTTTACAAAGTCAACTTGTGTTATTTGTTGGGAATCTGGATTGTCAGAACAACTACAAGTTTGCTGTTATTAAATACTCAGTCGTTTTTTACTGGAATTATTACTCCGTTGATTTGATTTATATATTACATTGATATTACGTAAATATAAATATCATTTAAAAATAATAAAATAAAATATAATATTTCGTTTGCTTTTACTTCTCTGATACTCATAGTAGTTCAGTCTAACACTACACACTGACTTCATCGTTTAAAACAACTCTCAAAACATTTTGCTTTAGAATGTTCTAATGTGTATTATTTAGCATGTTAAACATATCGGTAGGAAAAAAACTGCGTTGTCGACTGTTATTTTCTGCAAATCAATTTAACGAATAAATAATGGCACTTTATCGCCATATAAGAAATAACAACGGCGTCCATGTTAATACTGCGTATATTTTGAACGGCGCGGAATATTTTCAGTATCATTGACTACCTTCTTATAGCACTATTTCTATTCATAAAAGTTAAAAAAAAGTCTTATCACGAAAATACCTCAAATCCTTTTTTTCATTTCAAGTGATTATCAATAACAAAAACTTCACGAATAGAGATACGGTGGCACTCCAAATGCTTCGTCAAACGAAGTCTAGCAGCTATAAAGTAAAACGCAAATAATCCACCATCGTTGAAAAGAAAGATCATGCCATTTTTGTCTATTCTTTTTCAGTTACTTTTTTATTGTAACATTACATCATCATTTCCAGCAATCACATTAAAAGATATTTGTCTTTTAACTAAAGAATACATTCACTTCCATAAAGTTTTTAATCTGAAATTGTTATCACATTGTATCATTCATTGTTCCAATACTGAGCAAACATCTTCTCTTTTCAAAATGGATTATATTCTAATACATAAAATTACAGTTATATAAGACGCCACTGCAACGCTTATTTCTGTAACTGTAGTGTGCACTCTTTACCGTCTACTTTTACTATGTTTGTATAAAATATGTTGTAATTAGTGAAATAAAACTGTGGTAACGACACTTTTAATGTCCAAACAGGACAAGCATTACATTCTGCAGTGTTTATCATCTTTACCAGGGCCACATAGTTAAGGCGTTTTATTTACCGACAGGTTAACATTTTGCTCGTTATGAAAAAAGGACAATGATATAAGTACCACTTGTAGCACGACCTTGTTATATGAGTAAAAGAGTCATGGCTTAACTTTTTGTAATTGAACACGTGATT
This sequence comes from Byasa hedistus, assembly GCA_029286795.1. Taxonomy (NCBI): domain Eukaryota; kingdom Metazoa; phylum Arthropoda; class Insecta; order Lepidoptera; family Papilionidae; genus Byasa; species Byasa hedistus. The sequence goes on from JAGSMW010000008.1 coordinate 6,948,675, forward strand.
CAAATACGTAATAACAAATACATGGAAAAAAATTATTAGTTTTTCAATTTTCATGTCAAAATTAGCTTCGGCTGACCAGCGACACGCTTAGGAGCCGTTCTTAGCGCATTTATTGCGCATTGAGAACTGCGTGTGCGCGGGCGCAGCATACACACGACGTCGTTGTTTGCCGCGGCCCCGTGCGCACCGCACCGATCAGTTTATATTGCTGGCCGTGACACTACATCACCATAACTTCATTGGCACGTCCAATAACACTATCGGACCCCTCGTAGATTTTGTTACCCTTGACTACAGTCTAATCATTCAAGTCACGTTTAATATTTAAAGTAATTGAAAAAGCTGTTTGTAATAAATAATTGCATATATTATTATTGTCCGTTACCAAGGGCAGAAAAACATTCAAACTATTAAAATTAACGTGTACTGCATGCCGATATATTAAGAGCGATAAAAGTCATGATTTTCTGAGAAATGTATTAATTTTTTGTATAAATATGCTTTGAAAACTAAAATTTTATGTATAACATGTCAAACTATCTAACAGGTTAATTTTTACAATTGTTTCTATCAACTATTATATAACTAATAACTTGTTTTTTTTTATATTTGTGTTGTTTAATCGTTTTCTAAGTCTTCTCGCTATGTTATACAATATATTATCAGTTACTGTGTTGTAATTACCTCCTGCTATACATACTCAACTTATGTTTGTACATGCAATGTACGTTTGTACTAAAATAAAAAAAAAGAAAGCATTGAATATAAAACAAAATTTTTGAGCCTTGTTTTAAATCTTAAATTTTCAGTTGTATTACGTAGGGTAACTTGAAATGCGGATGTTCAATGAGATAACGATAAGATTAACGTTCTTATTTCCATTACAAATTTAATGTAACTTTTTGTTCGCTTTATTGAACATCAAAACAAAGACCGTACCTATTGAATAGGTATTGCAAAACTCACGGATATGGATTGGCGAATAAAAAATATGGTTAACCTGCTAACCAGCTCAATAAAGGATATTATTATTGATGCTTATAACAAAAATGGACAATGGTAAAAGCCTTGGGGAAACACAATTTTGATTGCGTAGCTGGCTGAGTATATTTTTAGTCGATGGTGACTGATTTAAATCCGCAAATGTATAGTCAAAACGCGGAAGTTGTTTTTGAAATCCCGCCTTAATTAACACTAACGAAAACAAGGCTATATACTAGATGATAAATATTAAATTAAATATCATTAAACATGAATCAAAACATCTTAAATGAAACAAAAACGTTGAAACTTCTTTTCTCTTGTTTTATAAACGTGTTCAATATGCCAGTAGGTACACACAGTGGTAAACATAAAAGAGGTTGATATTGCGCTGAAGTAGTGGTTAAGCTCTGCGCTCATATTACATAAAAATTGCCTACTTAATCTATTCCGCTAAAAAAATAATGTTACAACAATAATTTCAAATTTACAAAGATACTACTAGAGTTTAATGTAAAAATTATCGTTTTGATAGATCTGCTGTAACGTTGACGATAAAGTTGAAGTATTTATGTAAACAATAGTCTCATTGTCCACACAAAGGAGTCACTTCTATCCATAGTTAAGAAGAGTTGTGCAGTTTTTAATTACTCGTTTCAATGTCAAAGGCTTATGCAATTGGGTTAAACCCAACATTCTCTTACTCTTTCACATGACGACGCTGAACGTCGAGTTACAATTTATATGCGAAACGAGAAATAGTTTACAACAAAATAATGTCAATAAAGTACACAGGAATATTCATTAAAGATGACTCCTATTTAAAGTATTAACAAAAAGGAACAATGCAATAAGAATAACAAACTTTTGACACAATTTTTACCCCTATCAGACATCAGGTACAGTTCGTATATGTCTCCTAACTTTAAATAAACAAATGAAATAAAGTCGAGTTAAAAATTACATAAGGAACCTTACTAATAAATCGTGCTCCGGTGCTACCAAAACGATCTCCAGCAACTGAGACTTACAACCAGTCCTTACATTGAGTGTGGTAACTACTATAACGATCTGATTCTGCTAATTTTAAAACATAGCGTTTCAGATAAATGCAGTCAAATGCATATATAATCCACCGAGCAGTCAACTGTGCATGTATACAAACATTAAATATGTATGCAACTTGCTTTAATGAAACTATCAATAAGCGATGGCGTCAAGGAGTCAACATAATAAACAATTTTCATCATCAAGAGCAACACGTGCACAACTTCACACAAAGCTTGCAATAAAATCCATATACATAAATGTCTCACATAAAACTAACGACCAACAACTGCACACGAATGCCCTGCATACAAAATGCTGATAACTTTACGTCTAAGACTCTTCATGAATTTTTAGAAAATTTAAAACAGAAAAGAAAATTAATCTGTATTTCATTTATTCATTTTCATCAAAAAAAGGAAACGAATGTAATAACGGTACGGTAATCTACTAAAAAAACTTAGTAAAAGTTTACCAGAAAAAGGATAATTTTGTACGCCCATTTTGCTGACGTTTTTCCTTTTTTTGTCTATCTTAACCGAGGCTGAACTCAGAAATTTTCAGTTTTGATATACACCGCATTATGCTCGTTGGCTCGTCGCTTTGAGTGAGAAGATAAGTTTCGTTACCTATACATAATTATACCCATAATTTCTCTAGCTACAGTGTGCTTAAACCTGAATATAGCCTGAATATGTCTGCATACCATTGTTTAGCAGCGAAAATAGACGCTGCGGTGGTATCTACCTAAACAGTATCTGATAGGATATTAACTACCAACCAGTAAAAGAACTAAATAATTAAAAACTCATTTGTTTTATTGAAACATATAGCATCAAACATATAGCGATTAGTAAGCAGTCAACTGGAACTTTTTGTTAAAACCAAGTGGCTGCCGCTAAGTAAATGTGTTCGTTTAATAAAATGTACGTATAACGAAATTAACGATCTTAAAAATTCATTGCTAAGCATAACTTTGGTCGATGACCTCTGCTATGTTTTACGTAAACATGTTTAGTAATAGATCTAGAAATAATAAATTAGCAATTGTTACTTGTGGACATGTCTTACTTAACCTACAAAAATTATTCGTTTTATTGAAACTATTCAAAAGCCATTAGAAGACTTAGCGTTAAATACAATGAAATTAATTATGACCCATATAATATAAAGCGAAACGTTACGTTGTCCGAATAAAAAAATAGAAACGTTTGTGAAATATATGACAGTCTACTTTTATTTTAAATGAAATTAAATACAACAAATTCGTATATGTGCTTGTTACGACAAATATGTTTACGACTAATAAAATATAAAGGGATGATAATTTTTTAACTATTGAGCTAATGTCTGGCTTCAATTTATCCAGATGTTGAGTAACAATGACCCGAAATATGCTAAGGCTTGCCCTGGAAACTAGCTCTCATGTGGACAAAGGGAATACAACAACACTTTTATGACTGCAGATTCACATTATGAGAGTAGTAGCTAGTTAAGCAGGGTCTAAAAAACTCTGTAAAAACTAAAATTTTATCACAAGTGGCTACGGGGTGGAAACTGGGCTCTTCGGGTTATAATGCAAGCGGTTTGCCACTACGATTAGGAGACAATATAATGCACTAGATAATGGTAATGATTAAAATTCAAAAAAGAAGAATTTTACTTCACAAGTAAGACTTCCTTCCTTTTGCACATAAGGCATATATTATGTATCCTACTTCCTATTTTGCTTGTAAAGCCGGATGTACATATTTATTACATTAATTAACATGTTTTTTACAATATGCTTACGCGCTTTCTTACTCACATTACATACTTCAACCAATATTTTTTTCTCTAATCCTACTATTTTTATGTATAATACTTTTTTTCAAACTATATTTTCTATTGATTTGGGAACTTGAATTTACACATACTGTGGAGGGAATTTACATATATGTGGAGAGGAATGTCTGTAATGTTTATAAATAAATATGATGTGAATCTAATCCACGTCACATTCATTTGTAAAAACGACAAAATGTAAAACATTCGGTTTTCGACTACACGTTGCTAGCTGTATTCTATTAAATGATAAAAGCAAAGTTTTCCTCATGCTTGATTTGGAAAACAAAATCTATCCAGGTGAAATTGATTAAACATACCCAGAGTTGTTTGACATTGTTAAACAGTCACATGATCTACGTTCCACGCGTTGCATTTAACATGACATCACCTTATATGGAACATGGAAAACCTATAATGCCCATATTAATATCGAGATGAGCAATTCCGCAAATTTTCTTAACTAGATTTGCAAAATCCTTGTGATTTAGCTGTATTTTTAAAAACAGCATGTATAATTAAAAAAAAATTGTTATAAGTTATATAATGGAAAATAATATTTAAAAATCAATATTATCTACCTTATTTATATATTTTTTAAGTGTTAATAAATTATTTACTTATTACATTTTGTGTATAAGTCATTGGTTACAAACTATAGTTGAATATGAGAAGAATGAAATTTACATTTTAAAAGTGTGTGTTGATTTTTGCTTAATTTCAATATTTCCAAATTTTACTCATAACTTATAATTTTTGGCGAAGCGTTTCATTCTTAACCTCGCCTGATTTAAAATCAGATGAACTTCAATTTCCGGTTTTATTAGTGAATATTAATTTGATTATATTTAAAAAGTATGTACAAAATTAATTCAATCTATTTTTACTATTAGCCACAGCAAGGCTTCGCTGAGACTGTTAGTATAATATATATCGACAGCGCTCATAATGTTCATGCTGTTACAATTATGTTAGAAGCCTTCTCTGACAAGAAGAGAGACAAGGTCATTTATCCACTACACAGGCTAGGTGAGGTTCGTTGGATGTCCCATGTTCACGAAAGATATTGTTCTTGAAACGATTCGGTTTCCTCTCGATATTTTCATTCGCCGGATCAATATTTATTCAAGAAAAAATTCTTTAAAATACAAATAATAAAAAATACACGGCCATATTTTGCGCATTAAACTTTCATTAGAGTCGTTAAGTGTATAGAAAATACGTTAAAAATTATACCAATATACTGCACAAAATAAAATAAATATTTTCTCAAAAATTTCACTAAGTTATATTTGCTTTTCTGGTGGCCAAACTGTATTTCAAACAAAGCATGTTATAGGACATTGCCTTCACTATACGAGAATCCGTTTATACTAACCGGTTATTATTTACTTCAAATGCCATACGATTTCTATGCTATAATTAAGTATATAATTGCTGGGGATAAAAAAGGGTGAATCTTGAATGTTTTTTTTATTCTACATGGTTTAATATTTCATCATAAATAATGTAAACAAGGAATAAACAAAGTTTATCTATCGTGCGCCAATGTATACTGATTATGAACATGAATCATTGGAATTAACTTCGCCTTGGCGTTAATGTCGAGAAGTTTCAATTGCAACATCTTTTAATAGCAGACGGTAACGAGTTGTGGTAACAAGCAGCGTGGTGGGTTGAGAATTGCAACAAAACAACGTAGCGAAACTTGGGGCGTGCGCATTCCGGGCAAATTCGGAAAGGCTTCGACGGAAGTTCAATGCCAATTTGTATCACGATTTCGTAGATAAATTTGAAGTTAAAATATAAGAAAAGCTAACTGAATATTTTAAATAGGTTAATGGAATGAAATATTCTTAATCGAGACCAGGACTACATCTTAATTCTACGTAAAATGGACAAAATAAAAATTTTGCTTTATTTTTGAGCTGCTTTGTCGTTTCACAATTAAAACATTTTGATCAACGAGCTATTAAAAACAAATAACAAAGCCATAATAGTAATAAACCATATGCTTAGCTAACTATAATATTCAGATCAGCTAAAAGTTTTAAATAGATATACCAATCTTTTTAAAGTCAACGCTACATAGGGTCATATGGTCAACTTATAATTAAATACAATAACATTTGAAAATGTCATTATTTGGTATGGTCACATATTTATTTATATCTTTAAAAGTAATCAATGCAGGAATTGCTTAGTAATTTCTAACAATAAGTTATTCTAAGTTAGTATTTATTATAATGCGATCACGGAAAACAAATCTATGTAAATACATGCAATTGTAATTATGTGTATTCTTATTTGATAGTAAAATAATTCCAGTAATGTTACACAATGTCTTTTATCATCCTATAAAAGTCTTAGAGCCTTCACATTAATCTACACATTGAAGATATTGTACCAACACGAATAGGGAATGAGAACAAGTGATTAAGAATAGACAAATTTTTATAATGTTTATATGTTTTATTCAATTATTAATATACTGATCATTAAGCATTAGGGATCAAGATTAATGAAATACCTTTAATATATTACACGTTTGGTTACCTCTTATATAAAGAAATTAATAATGGGAGTGTCGGATAGGACCGAAGCAGAGTATTTCTAATACCTCGTTGTAGCATTCGGAAATAATTAGTAACCAAAAACAAATCCAAAATACTCAGAATCGAATTTACTCAAAAAAACAAATAATCGAAGCGGGTACATACCTATATAAAATATTAAGTGCTATAATTCAAGAATTTTCACCTCTGAATTCTCTCCGACTACCAACTAACTCAATTGCCAACAATTATTTCAGTTTTTAGTTAGTCTGACTGAACAATTAGATTAGACTGAACAATAGTATTTATAAAAGGAAAACCATTTTAAAATGTAAGTAGAAAGTCTCACCAACGTGCTTCTCCACCTTGATAAATTGAGTAGAGTTCAGTTTTTTTTAATAGTTTTAACTAGACAAAAGTATTATTCTAATAAGTTGTCCATCTTTAGTATTTTGTAAATTCTACGTATTTTTAAAAGATTTGAATAAAATAGTGAGAAAAATCAATGATCAATAATGATTTCCTTATATACAAAACTAAGTATTGGGTTGAAAAAATGTCTTTGTGTAATAAGTCAAAATTTATTGTTATCTAAAGATAACAATTAAAGGTCCTAAAAATTATAAATGGTTTTATGACTTTCACTTTGTTGAAAATTCTTCATATCGTTATTAATTTAATAAAAATTACCACATATCTTGTTGATGCATGCATTTTATTTATTATCATGGTCCTTTGAACATCTTTCTATCAAGGGTACATTGACAAGTCGTTAAAGGAATGCAGGGTTAAATACTGGTTTCCGTAGTGACTATCTTATGCTATGTTGGAACATTTTATACGTCCTTAAACACCAACGGTATTCCCATAAAGGGATTAAGATTATTTGCCCGCGTCATGTGCAAAATATGTCGGAGATAATAAACAAAAGTGATCAAATGAATACAAAGGTGTATAATACGTACGTGTAGATATACAACAAATTATAATAATAAAGTGATTTGTGCATATCCTTCGAAATCATTAATTTGCCATTATTTCACTTGATGAATAGAGGTCTATAAAACGGAATACATTATTAACACTATCACAATGTAACATCTGTTGTCATGATATACTATACATCAATCCATCGAAACACGAAATGAATAATCTATAAAAACCTTGTGCTTAATAACTGTTGAGGATTATTTGTATATTACTATATTTTAAATATGCAACTTGGTCAATGACTTTTGTAAAAGTATCAGAGCATTAAAGCCTTCTTTGGTTGCGAAAACAATTTTAACCCATGAAAAATGTAAAGACTTATTATCTTAAAAGCAAAAACTCATAAAAATGTTGAAAATAAGTATGGAACGTTGATGTTTCTTTTAATAATTTCATTCCGTTTCCACATATTATTAGAAATTAATAATGTGATTGGGAAACAACGTGCAAAAATTATGACCCTACTGCGACTGATATGTGTACTGTAGATCTTTGACAAGCAAAAATTAATTTGAACTTTAACCGTGTGCGGTTAAGGCCAATAGATTCACCCAGAGGTCGACTATTGCATAATTGTTAGCATATGTGTATAATATGTTATCGAAAGACAGGCGTTATCAGCAAAAAAAGAGTTTTCTCACAATTCCATGTCTTTGCTAGGCAATTTCACTGAATATAAACTCATTATGTAATTAATATTTTTTTTTATTGATGAGGAATTAAATTTAATGTTTTATAACAGTGTATAATAACAAACTATTTTGACGGTAATTGGGCATTACTTATCGATTATAATAACATTAGGAAAATATAAGTATAACTGGTTACGGCAGAAAATATTTCCGAAGTTCAAATCGATCGCGTTTTAAATTTCTTTCAAGGTATGTTGATTGCCGATATACAGATACTTCAACAAAAAAATATCGAAAATCATCGCAGCATTTTATACATTTACGATAATTGTAACTAAAAGAATTTATAATAATTGTTTGTAATATTTGATCGTGTATAATGTTCATCCTCAATACAAGAGCCGAAAAAGAATGTTAAAACAATTGTAAAGGTATGTCATGTCAGTTTCATATTTTCTTAGGGCAAGTTTATGTATCGTTGACAAAAACGTACTTTCGCCTACAGGTCATCTTCAATTCGATATGCTGTCTCTTTGTGCAGAGATTTGTATGCAATTTTCTTTCAGTGTAACGAGGTCGGAGTGAAAGATCAGTCAAGTGACTTGAATACATCCAATGCACTTAGTCGATTCTTCACCCAATTTACGAGTACTGCAATAAGTTGCGTTTAAACGTCACGTGGCTATCAAAACCGAATAAGCTTTTTTTTCAACGAATAAAGACAAATTTCCCACTAAAATCCCACACGAAGTTTAATGTTCTGGTAGCCTTTTGATGGCCCACGCAACTAGTTGTTAGCCTACTTCTGTGTATATTTAATGTCTTTATAAATGTGAATCGTTCCGTACCCGAAATGTGTGAAATATATAAAATAATCTAGCAAATACATAATAACTAGATACGAATTATAATTATATTCAACCAATTAGCATCCAATTTGTGTTCTTTCTGGCGAGGTAATTTTTATTTTGCTATAATATTTACAACAAAAAGTTAAAATATAATTTAGATTTAAATATTAATTAAATAACACGTTGAAACTTTAAAAACAAATATTAAACTTACCGTTAAACTTTTCTTTAACAAGTCACTAAAATTAATTATTCACTGTATGAGAAAAGGAAATTAAAGATTTATAGGTAACAGAAATTAAGGTCCGTTGTGCCCACAATTTAATACCTTTACCGCGAAATATGAGAAAGAGGCTAATGCGCGGGTCACTCGCGTATAACTTGCAATGTGCGCGCGCGCCGCTATTACCCTCCTATATATATCAAGCATCTGTGACGTCACGGTTTACTTGATAAGGGCTACGCAGCATCATACAGCGTTTCAAAGAACGTGCTATATCAATATCATTGATTATTTAATAACATCACTATTATGCAACTCCAATATCAATCGTTAAGGACCTCTTTAAAATGGAATGCATGTTGGAACATTTTATACGTCCTTAAACACCAACGGTATTCCCATAAAGGGATTAAGATTATTTGCCCGCGTCATGTGCAAAATATGTCGGAGATAATAAACAAAAGTGATCAAATGAATACAAAGGTGTATAATACGTACGTGTAGATATACAACAAATTATAATTATATTCAACCAATTAGCATCCAATTTGTGTTCTTTCTGGCGAGGTAATTTTTATTTTGCTATAATATTTACAACAAAAAGTTAAAATATAACTTAGATTTAAATATTAATTAAATAACACGTTGAAACTTTAAAAACAAATATTAAACTTACCGTTAAACTTTTCTTTAACAAGTCACTCAAATTAATTATTCACTGTATGAGAAAAGGAAATTAAAGATTTATAGGTAACAGAAATTAAGGTCCGTTGTGCCCACAATTTAATACCTTTACCGCGAAATATGAGAAAGAGGCTAATGCGCGGGTCACTCGCGTATAACTTGCAATGTGCGCGCGCGCCGCTATTACCCTCCTATATATATCAAGCATCTGTGACGTCACGGTTTACTTGATAAGGGCTACGCAGCATCATACAGCGTTTCAAAGAACGTGCTATATCAATATCATTGATTATTTAATTACATCACTATTATGCAACTCCAATATCAATCGTTAAGGACCTCTTTAAAATGGAATGCATGTCCTTGGAAATCCCAAAAACTACAAAGCGTTTCCAGTAGCTTAGGTTTTAAAGCAAATGCGGCAAAAAAATATTTTTTGTTAGTTAAAAACATACAAGTTAATATACTAATTCAAAACTATAATGTTATTACATAGACGCTCTAAAATTTTAAGTTCATTAAAATTTATTTTAACACAAGCGTATAAATTTTACGATAAACGTCACATTTAAATGTCCAAAAATAAAAAGTTCATCAATAAGAATTATCAACATAAAGAGATTGCAAACAATAAAAAGAATTCAAACGTATATTTTTATATTTTTAAATACAAAACTTACATTATTACGTACTAAGAAAAACAATAAGGAAGATAAAATTCCTTGTAAATGGCTTAAAACGCTTCACGCTATGTACTTCTCTAAAAAAAAACTAGTCCAGAGTCGTTGCACTTGACTTTGATTTAATTATCTAAGAAAACAAGCCTTTGAGCGCAAGGATAATGGAGATGTATGAATAAATACAGATATTTAGCTAGATGACAGTGCAAATAGTGTTTTTAGTTACTTGTATAACCTCTCACCGGGTTCCGTAGCCACTGCGGATTATAAACCGAGAACCTTCTGCCAGTGTTGAAAATAACATGCGTGAATCCGGTACTAAATGTAAACAGTAAAAAAAAATTGTAGATACAAGAAGATTTCGTTTCGCTAGTTTGAACGGGTTTAACTAAAAATTTACCAAGAAATATCGATATGGTTATTAAATTATTGAAGTAATTGCCCCTAAAAACATTTAATTGTAGTTCACCTAGTACAAGAGAGCAAGAGGTTATTTAACTTTTATACATGCAATAGATTATTTGTGTAGCGGACGCAGTTTGTCAAGTATTTAAAATAGCTTTTACTACTTCCCTACTCGTATATACAATACATAAAAAAATACGTATCTATTTTGATGTATTTTTATTTGCACAAACATTTTTTGTTTATTTGTATCGCTTGTCTAGTTTAGGTAGTTACTTTTACGTTTACAATCTAATATTAAATCTTTACAGCTATGAAGAGTGAATAAAGAGCAGCGCGTCGTACCGGTTTCCAGTATGATTTTTTATTTCCGAGACATTCAGGTTTTCTCTGATTTATTAATTAGTCGTATTAAACTATAACGTCTAAAGACGAAGGTCTTGGATTCGAGCATTTTGCCAATGATGACGTACGGAACCGAGACGTGGCCGCTTAAATTGAGCCTTCAAAGAAGCTCAAAGTCGCACAGAGTGGAGTGGCAAGGGCTATGTTAGGGGTTTAGATGCATGATCGAATCAGAAATAAAAAGATTTGTAGAAGAACTAAAGTCACACACGTAGTAAAAAAATTGCTAACTTTAAGTGGCAATAATTTAAAAGCTTTAGCCGCAGTAGGGTCTCCGAGTGGCAGCCACATCTGGCGAAGGTCGCGAAGGCCTCCAGTCAACAGTGGTACTCTTCCGGCTGATAATGTATTAAATTTAAGCAACCTATGCAAATGATTAAAAATGTTTTCTTAGTGTAAAACTGTAATAGTTTTATCTATAATAACAGGAATTATAACATAGTGAGCGCGTAATATTGAACTATATAATTACAGTAAATTCACATATTCTGTTTTATACGCCTTTTCGTGATTTTCAATTACTGCGCAATGGACAGATTATAACGTAATAGGGACATATCAGCGGATGTAGCTACTTATCGTTGTAATAAAAATATAAGGAATTTACAACTGTTTAATAAATATAAAACGGTTTTAAGACAATTCTCAGTTTAAAAACTATTTTACAAAATATATTCTTCACCATACAGCTACGTTATAAAAGTGTAACGAAATAGTTAAACCATTTTAAATGTTTAAGTAAATTCAATGATTATTGGTAAAAACAGTAAAGAGCACTATAATTACGGTAATTAAGTATTTTTTTAATGTTTTATGAAAAATACAATTTGCATTAAAATTCTACAGTATATATGTTCAAGCTGAATTCAACTAGTACATACACTATACTATAATAGCTGATACCATGCAGACGTTGTCTTGCCAGTGTATGTGTATATATACATTATAATATCTTTGCAATCTGTGGAACCATTGTCATAAAAATTAGATACACAGTAACGCCATCTAGTGCTAATTTTTTATTAAGAAGTAAATAAAAACTTGCAAGAAAATTATATGTACCTACTATTTTTTTAGTTCACCGTGTGCCGAGTTGTTTTTCTTCATATTTATTACCGATTATTTTTATATTAGTTACGGATTATAATAAGTATGAAAGTCACGTCAACATTCTACCAGCCATAGAAAATACGAGTAGTAAACAGACTGCCAAATAGTTTAAAATATTTTTTTGGTATTATTATATCACACTAAGCACTAGCTGACCCGGCGAAGGTTATTTGCCATAAAAATTATTTCTAGTATTCACTAGAAATATTTTTATGGCTTTCGATCGATTTTCATTTAACATCCAAAATATTCATTTTGGATGTTAAATATTCATTTTGGATGTTAAATGAAAATGTTATTGTAAGTGTATAAGGATGTGAACTATGATTAAAGAGGAATGGAGACTATAAAGGCCTATAAATATAACAAACCACCTACCATTAATTTCTTAAATTCAGTTTATTTTATTAACTTTGACAGGAGCTCGTGACGTGTGTTGAGTACAATTGATTTATATAAGATACTAAATTACCGATAACTGGTCGATTGATAACTGAAAGTTGAAGATTGTTACGGCACTAATATCGCTATTAAAAATCGGGTTGATAGTATAAGGGTGGAAATTAAGGGATATATGTGTTTTTAATGCCGAATCAAAAAAAAAAACTGAAATCAAAATTCTGAAAATTAAATAGTAATATGGCATGGGCCACTTTTATTACTTAGGGGTTTAAAAATAGTTTACGATTTCTTTGCAGACCTACCAAATATACACGAAAAAATTCATAAAAATCGGTCGAACCGTTCCAATCACTATGACACGAAAATTTTAAATATATAAATAATTATAAACTATAAGTTCAAAAGGTGCGCCTGGGTAAATTGTATGCAAAAAATACAAATATACGTAACCGAATTCATTATAAATTTTTTATTGTAGAATAATACACAATCGTTATCCAACTTTAACAAAAAATATTTACGGTGGGTAGTTGTAGGAATTACCTAAGAAACACTATTTGTTAAATTGTATTGAATTAAAAAAAAAATTGTTCCAAAATTAAACATATACAGCTAAGAAAACAGTACTATTGTTAAATATTGAGGATAAATAATTGTGGTTACAAACATTTAGTTAGAAAAATAGTAGACTTTTAAGAAATTGGAATGAATCCAAAATCAGATACTGAATATTGTACTATTACATTTCTTACTAATATTTATATAATAATTGTAAATGTATTTCTTAAAGTGTAATTGAAATATTAGGAATAATATTAATCCAAAACTTTTATAAAATTGATAATAATTAAATAGTTGTATTGATTATTGTAAAGATGGTAGATTGAATTTATGTTTGAATAGATGTTTCTAATACTATATTAAACAGTCTAAAACGTTTAGAAAGTCACAATAAAACTATGTTTTCATAGCATATGGTTAGATTGGTAGTAATTTTAAAATGCGTAAAGCTCTGGTACTAGTTTTAATAAAATAATGAAAAAAAATCTTAATATTCCATCGAATACCAAACTACCTTAAACCAGTCTATTCTATACAACCAAATTAATTTCGTTGATTATTCGCGACATTTGCATGAGTAGATTATACAAATTCAAGTTTTTTTTAATAAAACTTGTTTATTATTCGACTTTACATAATACATTTAGGAATATTAAATATTGAACTACGCATGTTAATTGTAATACTTTAAATATAATTAAGTGTTAAAGGTGTTCTAATTGCAATTCTTTTTGTGACGTTCTTTTATGCAGATTTTTTTGCATATATCTGCATAAAAGAACGACATAAAACTGAATAAATCATCAAGTGTTCAAAATTATTTAATCAAGTGATCAAAATCACTTTATACCTAATTATAACTTATCATACTGTTGAAGTTTGAATGTGTAAGTAAAAGTCATAACAAATGATTGTTGTCCGTTATGACTTTTGTTCTAGACACGGACAGTGAACCATGCCAGTAGTATCTACATACTACACGAAATATTGTAATTGTGTAATGTTCGCAATATATAATAACAATGAAATCGGAATTTTTATAATAGCCTCTCATCTCCATAGCTCAATCTCCTCTAAGAGAACCGTCCAACACTTACTATATAGATAAACAATTCGTTTGTAGATTAAACATGTGCAAAAAATATCTCCTAATTGTCATAAACTAGAAATGAATCCATTTAGATATGTGAAATGTTATGTGCATTAATTGCTAATGGCAAATTTGCGAAAATGTTCTGGAGTAAATTTGAAGTTTTAATACAACGTTCGCCTACGCCTTTTTAAACACGTTTACTGTAGTGTTTTTTACTTTTATATTAAAGGTCTCAAAGGAAATTTCCTATAAACTCTACTGAAACACAGCAGCGAATCTCGGAACAGTTTACATATCAAGCGTCTCAAATGGAAGTACATTGGCCATATTATTCGAAGAGATGCCAATCATGATATTAGTAAGCCCTTGTTTGGAATCTATGAAGAAAAGCAAGCGCGATGGACCCAAACAGGCATGGCTCCGCACATCGAGAAGACGTGGAATAATAAAAACATGAAGCTGAAGACCGAATGCGATGGAGAATTACTGTGGACGCCACCGGCCTCACCAAGGAGACAAAGGATAATAAGTCAGCAAAGGAAATCTCTTAAATTCAAACACACAGATCAATTGAAATTGGTTCGGAGTTATAAGTTAAATAGTTTTTTATACTGAATCTTATAATGTTTATACGTACTCTGCTAGCGAAAGTCCCGTTAAATTTATACTAATAGTCTCATAAAATTATAAAAACAGGAAGTATGATTGCTCATTAATTTGATCGACAAGGACATACCAGTACGCGCGCATAATATAGACTAGTTTATGTAGGGAAGTATATTATAAATAAGAAATAGAGTAAAAAAAACTATATTTACAATTTAAAATTAATTTAAACATATTACCGTTTTTTACCTAGCAACAGGATTATATAAGATATAATTTAAAATAATTTACTTTAAGTTGTGTTATTGTGCTCGATTTTAAATTAGTTTACAATAAATTTACGGTGACGTACGTTTATTTGCTTTTCTGTAAAGTTTGACGTAAATTGCACATGCAGAATGTTGTATAATACTGTTCATGGTTTTAGTATTCGTGTGTAAGGATAAACGAAGATTTTATTTCGCTTTTTTCTATTTATAGCCTGCTACCTAAGTAGTCTAAACAACTTGATCCGTCTCCGATGTTCTGTAGAATAAACATTTAGATGACAATATATAATATATTTTTTAGTTTCATTTATAAACGCAATATCGACGCAAGCCAAACATTTTAGCAACTTAAACAAAAATATTTCTGATGTGTAATGCTATATTTACTTAACTAATAACATAAATAGTGCTTAAAAAAGTATTTTACGTATTGAGTTTCTTCACATTAAGTGTGAAATCTTTAAGGAATATGTAATGAAAAACATTAACTAAACTTTAACGTGAGGAATATTCAAGTATCGATAAGGCCGAACTCAAACGCTTTATTGTATTACTTATTCTTACTTTAAAGTAACAGGAGAACCTCTGTGATTATGCTTCATCAAATAGTCTATGTATCGAGAGAGGTGGCTCCCCTTAAAAGAAAAAATTAAGGATTCTTCTTATGGCCATGTTGACTTCAACGCTCTTATCTCTTATGTTCATGGCCTGAAGCTGTGAAAACTTAAGTTTTAGGTATAATTCGTTAATAATAACGATTATTTTGTACGGAAAAAATAAGAGTTAGGCAAAGTTCATGTTCGGAGTTGATGTAAAACTTTATTTATTTCATATTGCTTAATTCAACAAACAGCAATAGTTTCTATTTTATTGCGTTACTTAATTTCGGTTACATTCACATTTGGAATGAATGCTTTTGCAACTTAAAAAGTGGTTTAATACAAATCCAAATTTATTTTAATATTCTTTAACAATTAATTTGTAAAATATTAATTAACTACGTTGTACACATTTCGTAAATCTCATAAAATTCATATCTACGGCTTCCAATTTTTATTAGTCATTAGAAGCGGATTTAGTGTTAATGTTGCAATCTTAAGTAACATCTCTTTTATAAAGCTTTTTCAACTTTTCGGCTTCTAAGCGGCTTGTTACATGGAATACTTGGATATTATCATCTTCTCAACGAGAAGTATATAGCATTACCATAAAAATCATCTTGACTATATGGTTATCTAAATTTTGTATCAGTTATTAAAAGATTTGATCATCTGCCAAGTCATTGTTATATGCCTATATCTGTCGTGAGATTAATACGTGTGCCAACATATACATATAGATATATATTAATGTATGCATGATGGCTGTTAATTTGGAAGACGAGGGCGGTATTATAGTATAAAGTGAGTACAAAAATTTTGTCACTATCCAAATTCCACAATATGCGGCCCTGGAATTAAACCAGGGACCTCTGAACAAGCAAGATCGGCCCCAGCGGAGACAGTTGAAAAGTTAGTTCTGGATTAGTTTATAACTACATGATAAACAGCAATACGTATACAATTTACAAAATCTAAATGTTTTAGACTACCGCCCGTGCTACTTTATTATTAGTAAATGTAAAGCGTGATCCATGGTTATTTAATGATTTACGATTATGATTTCTGTGCACTTACTGCATGTATACCAAAACGAATAAAGGCATTCCGCAAGAAAAACAAATATTTTTCAAAAGCAATTTTGTTAAGTAATCGTATATATCTATAAAATAAATGATACATACACTCTTTAATTATAAATACAAATTTACGCTATATTATTTATCTAACCTGACCGTATTGCGCCTCTAATATAAAATTTTCTTAAAATTATTCATGTGGTCACGAAAGCTCTTCGGAGCCGTCTCTAAAAATCAATAACCCTTTTAAACCAGGTGATGTAATTTATATCAATTATAAAACTACGTATGTTCTTTAGAAAATAATGTAATAATAATAGCAATCGCAATATATATATTTTACCAGGTGGTAGGTCTCTGTTGCCGGAGACCGTCTGGATGGGTACCACCGCAGCTCCTATTTCAACCGCCAAATAGTAATGTGCAAACATTACTGTGTTCCGGTTTGAAGGGCGCTGTAGCTAGTGTAATTACTGGGGTAACGAGACTTAACACCTTATGTCTCCATGCGACGAGCGCAATGTGGTGCAGTGTGTACCATCTTAACTAGCAGCACGTTGTCATGGGCAAGCGTATCACTTACCATCAGGTAAACGTCTTGCTCGTCTCGTCGCAAAGTAGTATAAAAAAAAAATATATATGAAACAAAAGTCAAAAATAATAGTATCCATAACTTCATAATTATAAATCTAAAATGTATTCTTGTGAATTAAAATAGTTATATAATTTCAAAACTTTAATGAAAGTAAGTGACAAATATCTAATGTAAAACTAGCAAAGAACTGATAATTTATAAATTACTACACATTTTGTAGTCGTTGGCCGAAGTAATAGGTGACGAATATACATAGCACAACAGCTTTACAAAAAAAATCTTGCCTCAAAATCTTTCAAAGGTTGTGACGTAAAAGAGAGATACGTTAATACCTAACGATAAGTTAAACTCATGAAATCCCTAATTAGCGTTGACGGTTAACAATATTTTGCCTTAAGAATATTTGATACTAATCATCCTATTCCTGTAGAAAAAATTATAAACATAAACTACGTAATAAAGCTTATCCAAAAGACCTTGGGCTTTGAATCACTTTTAACGTAACTGGCGAACGATATTTTACAAATTGATTGTGTATATTAAACGCTTTTTTATAAAACACTCTTATAGAACTCAATAAAAAAAAATCTTCGTCTGTATCATCAACATAAGACAATAGAAGTTCATTGCTAGACATAGACCTGGAAATCTATCGGTTCTGTTCTATATGCATCCAACAGCTTCCCGCAACTCTCAACGGAAACACAACACTAGACAACTAAGCGAGGTCACCATCATTATGGTGTAGACATCACAGGTTTATGTACAAGAGGTTTCCTCCTCGTTCTTGATAAGAGCAGCAAAAGAGTGGAATAACTTAACGTGGAAAGTGTTCCGTTGAAATACGAAGTGTGCGCCTTCTAAAAAGGCTGTTACTAGGTTATAGGTCATCACCACTTAACACCAGTTGAGATCGAGGTAAAACACTAATCTTTTTGAATTAAAAAAAAACTTCGGTACGCGTCCGCCGCCTAAAGCTGGCCACAACCACTGAAGCGATAGGGACAATCCTTTAGGTTATGTCGGCAACCTCATTCCTCATGCGGATCTCTTCATATGCCTTCTTTCTTTATCAGGTGCGATATAAAAAAAATTATAGTAAAAAACTAACCTAAAAAATATAGATTCGTTTATTTATAAATATTTAATTACGTACTTCCTCCAGGGTCAGTCCCTCGCTCCTGTGGAAAGTCGTCAACATCAGAGTTGCAAGTGAAGCAAAAGGTCGGTCTCCAACGGTTTATATCCAGCACATCTTCTATATCCGTGTAGTATTTCGTTCTGTGCTCTCCTAAATAAATAGGATGGAGAAAATTACGGTAACTAGATTTGCGTTAATGATAAACAATACTGTTTTTGGGAAGAGAACGCAAAGATTATGAAAAAGTTGAAAACGTAGGAAATACTCAATAAGAGTAAAAAATCTCACTCAGAGAAAACATGTTTTTAAGGTTGTTTCTTTTAATTTATTCTTTTCTACTGTCACCAGAGTCCCGTGGTCCCTTTCGGCTCTGTCTTTTATTTTCATAATTCCCTTATTAACAATGTTTCTTGTACTTTCTTTAACATTATTTCATGTATCTCCATATTACTATGTTTACTAACCTCTTTATTCACAAGTTTTCTTAACGTATTAATTGCTATTTTCTGTAAGTTCAATGTTGTAATGTTGTTGTAAGTTCAATGACTGTTTATACTTTTTTATTTAATTAAATAGACTAGTGCTTGTCTACTAACCCACTTGGTGTTAAATGCTGATATAGTCTGTGGTGGTAAAGCGAACTAACCTAATAACAGTCTATTCATTTTTGTTTTGGAAAAAATTCAATGTTTAGTAAAATCGTGTTACTTAATTAAATATTTCACACATTAAATAAGAATAACATTTAGTGGGATTTACATAAAGAAGGCGACATTATGTTCACATCCTGTTATAATTACAAATATGATAACCAAAAACCGATAAAACTAGTTTCAAGTAGCTAACAAAACAAAAAAAACTTTAACATATTAAAAAAACTTCAACAACGAAATGAAACATGGAAAATTTCAAAGTAAACATGCAGGAAGTTTTAACAAGACGGAAACATGGCAATGTAATAATAATA
Source organism: Byasa hedistus (assembly GCA_029286795.1). Classification (NCBI taxonomy): domain Eukaryota; kingdom Metazoa; phylum Arthropoda; class Insecta; order Lepidoptera; family Papilionidae; genus Byasa; species Byasa hedistus. The sequence goes on from JAGSMW010000008.1 coordinate 6,968,374, forward strand.
ATTTAGCATTTCAAAATATTTAAATGAAAGGCGATGGGGCCATAACATTTTAATGATTGTAACGGCAGATTTACAATATCGTTGTAGGTTTGAACTTTAAAACGATCGCTTATCAATTTTGCTATATTAAAAGAAAAAAAAACTATTTTATATGTATGTAAAGTAGAAAACATTTACACACCCGTAATATGCATAGAAAATTATTAAATGTTTAAAAATGTTGTCATAACTTTTACTTATTAAACAAATTAATTTCGTAATTTAAAACGCTATGGTTTTTTTGCTACATTTTTGAGTGTAGTGGATACGAGCGATACGCTTCGTAATTCGTTATTGATATGGCACGTCGTCGTGTACGTGAAGTGGAGATTATACATATCATATTAAGATTATAAAAACTTAATTCTATCGCCACGTACGACTCTTTAAAAAAAATTAAATAAATTCAAGGAAATTTATGAATATACACTTAGCTTATTCAGATTACACATGACACTTTATGAGACTACAATATCGAAGACCGCAAGGACCGTGAAGAGATTTTAAAATAATATGTTTTACAATGAAGAAATAAATTGCGACTTCCGTCAAATAACACTGTAAAACAAAGCTGTAGCTTCATTATTTTCATTTCTTTTACAATGGTTATTATTCTGTCCAAAATCATCGCAATAGATATCTAAAGTAATAATGAATGTTATATCTTTGGACATTTTATGCCATTAAGAATAGGGAGATGTGCTAAACGTAATTAACCGTCTTCAAGGTATTATGGATGCCGCGCCTCCTGTATAGCACTACTTAATTGCCGAGAACAGAATAAGCGGCGAATTCTGAGACTATGGCTGTGAAAAGTATCTCGCTTACAGTACTTTGCCCCCGCAGCCTTCGGTACACATTCAAGGCGAGTTCATCGAACTCACCAAAAAAAACCCGCCATACGCAAGGGATCAACCGTACAGTTTTCTCTTTGCTTCTTGCTTCCTACCCCTCGGTGATGACATGGCAGAAACCTGTTCAAGTAAACCGCGATGGTAATAAAATTTATTTTAAAAAGAGCACAGTAAAAACCATAATTTTGCATTCTAAATTAAATCCAACAAAAATTCAAAATTGCGTTATTTCATATTATTTTCGCATAATGATCTCAACCAATCAGGATACTGCAGGTTTCTTAGTGTGCAAGAAAATGGTCGGTTAAGTTAAAAATGTAATTTAAAATAAATGTAGTAGTTAAAATACAATATACCAATTTCATAAAGTACCTTTATTTAAATGAACATCACTAGAGAATAAACTGATAAAAAATTAATTGTACACGTATTAACAAATTATATATAAGTATTAAAAACGTTCTAACAAATATCAGCCAAAGTGCAAAGATTTTTAAAATCTAAATATTTAAATTTTTCTCAAAAATAGTTGACTACGCTTACTTTTCATGTTTGTCCGATTTATATGTACGTACATCTTACATTTTGATTGACATAATACCGCAATAAATATTCTTTAACAAGTTTTCTTTTTGTCCATGGGAATGGTAATGAATATGTTGTTTTCATAACATAAAACCTAACTAACAATGTAAATTTTACACAGACAACCTTTAACACTAATTAATGTTTAAAACCAATAAAACCCTCGTGAGTTATTTTACGCAGCTTATTTGATAGTAATAACTAAAATCTAAACCTCTAATTAGTCTTTTTTTTTAATTCACATAAACTAACAGAAATAAGTTAACATTTTGCGGTTAACTTTAAAATCGTGACTATCCTTATTTATTTACGTTCCTGATCCGGGACTGCATGCTCAATAAATTCTTGTATGGAAATAATAAAGCATATTACCTTTTTCCTCCAACTCACATCAGTATTGGACAAGAACAATACTGCAAATTGTTTACAATAAAATGTCATTATAAACTATCATACTGAGTGTCCATTTGTTATTATTTCTTATAAGGTGTTAATATAGACTTGATTTTAATAGTTCGATTCGTAAGAGTTTCCTCTCTTTCCAAGGTTCTCCGTCATTGGAATGTTAAACCTTTTCCTAGTTCCTTCACTTTTTCGACGCACATGCTGCTTACGTATTACTTTCAAAAATTAAAAACATTATTAAATTTAATTTTTACTTTAATGTCTTTAAACAACAAGGTATTTATTGTTTACGAATATTAACATGAATATGCATCGATCGAACCTATTTACTTACTTGTCATATTTGTATGTTCAATCCATGTTGTTTTAACATTATCGTAATACTAATCTAGTAGGGTTTTTACCCTCTTTTTACTTGGGTCAATCTTATTTCCCAATAAAAAAATAAAAGTCAGTCAAAACCAATAGCAACGATCCTATCATAAAAATATTGAATTTGCTTCTATGAACCAATATTTGTTTTTTTAACATTTTGGTGGTACACTATTGCATATATGCGGTACCCAGACAGAGACACAGTTAAAAGATATGATAAATATTTTAATAAGACATATTTAATGATTTCATTTATATGTAGGAGAATTTAGTTTAAATAATTAAAAAATGCGTGCTTTTGGCCAGATCAATTTCATCTTTCTTCCTTAAAAAGAATGATTAACAATAATTAGTAAAATTACTCTGGTACCGAAACTTCTGCTCTGTAAACTGGGTATATTAATGATTGGAAGGTAAGTCATGCTGCAGAAGGCGACCAAAAGGGTTTTCGGGTTCGCGGGTGTGTGCTCTAATTGCGCATTAAGAAAGCCTGGGGTGGACGACAAAGACGAAGTAGTCTCATTTTTTGGAGCAAAACGGAGGTGTATCTCTCTTTTTGTTCACCAATTGATAAAACACAAGATTTTGTTTTACATGGAAAAGAATTTCTCTGTATATTTGCTGTCAGCGGATAAGACAGTAGATTTATGGAAGGAGGAACAACGATATTTGTTTCACAAGAGAAAAATCTCTCCTTTTCATCGTTTACATGCCACGAGAACTTTGGCCTCTAATCCTTACCTAAGGTTTTAACTCCCGTTCGCTCCCACAAGATCATTACATAAAAATATAAAGGTCCTTTGCCTTTATCTTTTAAGCGAAAATTTTGCACCTAAACTTCTTTGAGCAGTTCAAATGTTCGTGTAAACCGAATAATTTGTGTGATTTTATTACATTTCGACAGCGCTTATTTTATTATTCTAAAGTAAGAAATAAAAAGATTTTTTGTTACCAATAAAATTACTTTTTTTTTGTTTCAATAATTAAGATCGAGCGTAAATAAGGAAAACGTTTTTTTATCAGTTGAACAAAGTTCACGTTTCAAGTTATGCAGAGTACTAGCTAGGGTTTACTCAACAATTTTCTTTGCAAGTAGAGTGCATATATGCAGAACTAGCACATTCAACGATGATAATAATAATTTAAACCTAAAGTTTGTAATATGGTAAAGAGCAATTATAAACTTCAGTGTTTTAAGTTAGTAAGTAATAGATTAAAAAGTTGATGAAAAGAAATGAGAGTGAGATTTGCTTTTGATAAGTGTATGTAATTTTTGTGTAGTTCTTTTATGTAAAAAATATGCCGACGGACAATGTGATACAATTTAAATCATCCTAACAAGCGCCACGTTGTTAAAAAGTTATAACACTTGTACTTCATGTTAGATATTGAGAAAAATAATTGTGATTACCGACATTTTGTTAGTAAAATAGTAGTAGGTGTATTGATTGAAAGTGAAAAAGGGAGAGGATGCCGTAACGTCGTTTCGCTATAAATAGCGGATGACTGTGATTCTCGCTACATTCGTGTTTGGGCTGTGTGCGAGGTGTGAGCTCTGACTGGTGACGTGTGAATGTGAGAGATATGGCTGATTTAATTTATAGAACTTTGACTAGTGACGTGTGAATGTGAGAGGTATGACAGATTGAATTTATATTTGAATTGATTATGTTCTAATATTCAATTACTCTTCTATCTTAGTCTATCAATACTATATAGCTATACATTATAGTATATAGTCTCTACAAATGTTTATCGCGTGCGCCTCGACACTTAGCATCGCAACTACCAACTTTTTTTTGCCAATTGTCTCTGACTTTTTACTTAGTATTAATAGTAATGTGAAATTTATACAATTATCATCGAAATTAACGTATCATTGATACACCATGTATTTTAGTCTTGAATAATAGCAATGAATAAACCACACGACATAACTTTATCAATACAAAAAACTTGGACTTTGTTATTATCATTTTAATTATCATTTTAAAATGTATGTAATTTTATATACCTTACACAGAGTGACAAAAAAAAAGTAAAAACAAAACTAACAACGGTATTATATTATAATACCTACTTTATAATAATTTAAACACAATTCTTGCCAGGGTATGCGCATATAAAGTATGTAGATATGCATATGTACATTTCGTATAATGGTATACTACGTGTTATTTAGGAACACTAACGATAAAAATACTGTCGTTTATTTTATTAACCTATGGGATATTTAATGATCTAAATCTAATACAGTGTAAAAGATAAAGGTCACAAGGAAATTATTTATTATTATTATTATTTAGAACTTTGTTTGCACACAAATAAATATTGTACAAAAAGGCGGACTTAATGCCATAGGGCATTCTCTCCCAGTCAACCTCGGCAGTGGGGAAATGCAGTGGTAGGTGAGGGTAAAAGAAAAGTTATGTTTTTTTAAAAAAGGAAAATCATATATATAAAGAAAAAGAAGATATATACTAATATATACATACATACACATACATATAAATACATACATAAAATATGAATACTTATATATACACATACATACATAATTAATATATACATAACATACATAAGAATTAATGTTCTTTATCTAAGTAAAACCTCCTCACCATTCTCTTAAAGATAATTTTGTTTGGAGCCCTTCTAATATCGTCGGGCAAGGAGTTCCAGAGTCGTGCTGCCTGAACTGTAAAAGAGTTACCGACGAAGCCAGTGAAGTGTTGTGGAATACTAATTGTTAAATTAGTAGTTGAGCGGAGGTCCCTGTCATGGGTTGAAGAAAGAAATTGAAAGCTACCTTTAAGGTACAAAGGAGTTTTTGGATCATTTAAAATTGAGAAGAGAACAAGTAATATTCTAGAATTGCGCCTCTGATGAATAGTGAGCCATTTAAGGCGAGAGCGGTATTCAGAGATGTGGTCATATTTTCGAAGTCCGAAAATATATCTTATACAATTGTTGGAAAGGCGTTCTAGCTTGTTAAGAAGATCTTTGTTCAAGTCGAGGTAGCACACATCTGCGTAATCAATTATTGGCATTATCAAGGACTGCACAAGCATAATCTTAGTTTTGGGACAGAGGAAATGTTTTAGGCGATATAAGGAACGTAAAGAGGAAAAGACCTCTACGGCTGACTTCAGTGACCTGTGCGTTCCAGCTCATAGAGGAGTCCATTAGTAGGCCAAGGTTTCTGATGGACTCAGAGAAAGGAATGAGATCCATGTTGTAATAAACTGGAGGTATCGTAGTGTAATCAATTTTTTGCAACATTCTTGAGCTACCTACAATCATTGCTTGGCACTTAGCAGAGTTGACAGAAATACCGAAGCGCTTAGACCAGTTGCAGATGGACTGAAGATCATTATTTATTTTGGCAATTGCCCCGTGAATATTTCCTATATCAGATTCCACGTAAATTTGTAAATCGTCAGCGTAAAGATGGTACGCACAATTGAGACTAGACGTGATAGAGTTTATAAAAACTGAGAAAATTATAGGAGAAAGAATACCGCCTTGCGGAACACCAGAGTCGTTGTCAATCCATCCCGAAGTTTTATGTGCGTCCGTGAAGATAAGAAGAGAACCATTCCACGGCAGCGGGCCCAAATCGAAGATGGGAGAGGATGGCAAGGAGTATATTATGGTCGACTGCGTTAAAAGCGTTAGAAAAGTCAACAAGCACCATCACTGTGATTTTCTTGTCTTCCATTGCACATCTGATATCTTCAGTGACTTTTAGAAGTGCAGTAGTGGTGCTGTGACTAGGACGAAACCCGGACTGGTAAACACTCAGCAGGTTATGTTTAGAAATGAACATAGAGATTTGCTTATATACACAGGCTTCCAGAACTTTCGATAAATAGGGTAAAATAGATATAGGGCGATAATGATTAGGCAGCACAGGATTAGATATTTTTGGCAAAGGGCGCACAAAGGCTTTTTTCCATAGACAAGGATACTGGCCAGATTCAAGTGAGAAGTTGACTATATGTGTTACTATTGGCAGTAAACAGTCTAGGATGTTAACAGTCATAGTCCTACTGACGTCATCGTAGCCCACGGCCTTGGATTAATGGTCAGCATGTGCTTTTTGACATCTTCTGTGGTGACAGGGGAGAACTGAAAATCTGAAATGTGCGAAGAAGGAATAATAGAGGCTAAGCTGTTAATGGTTTCAGCACGTATGGCGGGGTCAATTATATTAGACGAAACAAAATGACGGTTTAAATCATCAGGAGAAACGGAAAGATCACAATCAGGGATAGATGAATTACCCACACCAATGGAGTTGAGAAATTTCCACACATTCGCAGGAGAAGTATTAATGACTTTGTTATGAATATGTCGGCGTTTAGCAGTACGTACCATCTGATTACACTTGTTACGAGCTTTTTTAAACACCAGCCAATTTTCATCCGACCGTTGGTTCTTAAACCTTGAGAAAGCGCGGTTACGTTTATTCATTGCCCTACGTATATCATCCGTTAGCCAAGGTGCTGGGGAGCGTTTAATTTTAACTTGGTGAATAGGTGCATGCATGTTATATAGATTGATGATTGACATATTCAGTAGGGAAACCTTTTCGTCCACCGTATTAGCTGACACTAGTGATGTGAAGTTTATGCTAGCAGCATCACTCGCTAGTCGATCATAATCAATTTTATTAAAATTACGTAAGCACAGAATGGGGGGACTAGATTTGGGAATTTTAATCTTGTAGGAAGCATAGATAAGGTCATGTCGGGAAAAACCTGGAGCGGATAATTGGCCGTGCAAAGCGACACGGTCAGGGGAGTCACAGATAATAAGGTCGATGAGAGAATCTTCAGTGTCCAAATTTTGATGAGTAGCTCTTAGAGGCAGAGTTGAGAAATTGACAGATTCTAACATATTTAAAAGTTTGAAGGAACGTGACGAGTTTTTCAGAAGATCGGTATTTAAGTCGCCCATAATCATACAGTGCGTGTACTCGGAACTTATATTTTCGAGAGCCGTTTCTAAATTGGCGAAGTAATCGATAGAAGGAGGACAATACACTACTCCGAGAAGCATCCTTGTACCCTTGATATTGAGCTCCAAAAACAAAAATTCAGCTGTGGCAGAATAAGGAGGTGATGTGAGAGCAATTTTGTATGATATTGACTTGTGTATATATATGGCCACACCTCCGCCTCTTCTGTCCAGCCTATCATTTCTAACAAGAACGAAATCTGGTAAAGAGTACAATGCTGAGCTTAAACACGGCTTCAGCCAGGTCTCAGATACTAAGATGGCATGAACAGTATCAAGAGGAAAAGAAGAGAGAAGTTCAGAATGGTGAGAAGGAATACTCTGAGCGTTAATATGGCAAATGTTCAATAATTTATCCTTAGAAATAAAAACATCTTTTAGTTGTTCATCCAAAGTTTTTATGCTGCTGTTCATTGAGACCGGAGAGGATATATCAGAAGAAATTGAACACTTTGCCGAGCCGAACGATTCATCCAGCGACATAATACTTATGTTATGTGTAAAATATATACAAAAAAATATAAATAAATAATATATAGAAGTTACAAAAACAAAAAAAAAATTATATATATAAACAAAATTAAGATAAAAAAAAAAAAAAAAAAATGTAAAAGGAAATTAACTTGAAACAAAATCATCATCCCATCCGGTTGACTGTTTACATAAAAATCACTTAAAATGTAGCAACATGCAAAATATAATAGTTAAAAAAAAATATAGAAGATAACCTTACATATTCTATATGAGTATCAAATTGGAGAACAAGTACAATAACTATAAAAATAAATGTTTGCGAACTAAATTAATTTAAGTTGTTCTGTGCCAATTACACTTAAACTAATCTGTGGGAATACACTCTAGTATTAATTTGACATAACCAAAAAAAAAAAAAAAAAAAGTAAACATGGATGTAATTATAAATCATTAAAAACCAAAAAATAATTAGAAAAGTTGTACATACAAATGAAGGAATTGTTAGCATTAACAATTAAGTGCTATACTAAAGAAAGAGAGATAGTAAGACTACTTGTCAAAGCCATACAACAAAAATACAAAACATTTATTATCACTAGTAAATTCAAGCACTAATCAGTATTTGTATATGTTTAGCAAAAGTTTATAAACCAATAATACTATGAGCAAATATTGGCAAAGAACTAAATTATGAATTGCAAAAGAAAAACAAAGCATGGAACTATAAAAATAAACCAGACAACGGGGTAGCAACAACACTACTTCTTACAGACCATTCTCCTCAGCCTTCTTCCATCCTCAGCTTTGGCATTGTTTTTCTTGGTCAGAGGGGAAATCTGTTGGCGAACCACATTAAGTGATGTATGAGGTGACAACTGTGAACTTACAGGCGGGATTAGGGAAATCTGTTGCACTTTGCTTGGAATCATTCTTTCTCAGACGCCTTTAGCGACACATGTAGACTAGAGTGGCGGTGGTAATATTCTCGCTCGTCTTTCACACTGGGAAACTATTATTACTAAAAACAACTTGTAATGTTTGTAATGATATTACTCGATATACTAACAGATAATCACCCTAACTTATCAACGATTGCAGAGTTCTGCTGTTTGTCAATATTTTTTACGTTCTACCTGTCTGTTTACTTTTTACTTTTAAAATGTTTTATTTCTCACAAGTGATGTATAATCTTTCGAGAAATATTAAAATCTTAAACCTTAACAGTAGAGAAACTACCACAGTCGTAATTAGCCACGGAGAGCTAGAACTAAATCAAGAAACATAATTACCATTATATCCCCTCCTTTCCGCGTACCTAAAATGGTTAATCAGGGTCGACTCTTCGATATCGATACACGGTTGTGGTTTTACTTTGTTTACTGGTAGGTAAACAAGACGCAACGCTCGCCGCTCGCCTTCCGCACCCTAGAAGAAAACTTGTATGAATAGACATTGCAATGCTCTGCTGTAGTTATAAGGAATCACAACCACATAGAAAACATACAGCACAGTGACTGCTATTAAGAAACATAAAGAATACAGGTCAAAAGAAACCACTTCACCAATGTGACAAATATTCAAAAATATATTATTTACGGAAAACCTCGATGGACGCAAATCAATTTTTAGATTACTGAATCATCGTCGAAATCAGCCTCATAAGGTACATTTGAAATAAAGTAAAAGTCTGAATAAACACGTAGTCTACACAGTCCTTAAAAATTAAACATAAAGATACAACTATCCTCAAGGTCAAAAAGCGATTTGCTGGTTTTATTAAAACATGTTTTCTGTAGCTTCCAGTTCCATGTATTTTACAATTTAAATTAATTACACACAGAGTATAAAGTATAGTATATATCTAATAATCATAGCGACAAAAAAATCTAAAATATTTTTTACGTAACTGCTTTATAATAATTAGTATTACAGATTTTCAATATATAAAAAAATTTTACAAGTTTTCATAAAAAGTTATAATTTAAAAGTTTCACGGTCCTTTGTTTGTGTTAAGTCAATCTAATTAAATGCATACAAGTACAATAAGGCTGTTTTATATTTTTATTAGCAATAAACATTAATAAACATTTGCGACGTCACGATGTAAGTCTATAAAAATAATTACGTACTAAACCAGAACACGTTGCGGAAGATTTTAAGATACGCCTCGTTTTAAAATGTTTGCTCTGCTCTGTTGAAATTCAACTTTTATATACATATGTCTATATTTATTAATGATGCATTAAATTTACAATTTCAAAAACAGATTAGTCAAAAAAACAAGAAGTCGTAAAAATCGAGATAATTATATTTTCTAAAACATTAAAATTTTGTGTTCTACAAAATATACAAACATAGTTGATTTCTATAAAGAACAATAAATTCGTAGTACTTGCGTATATACATACAATCAAACTATAATACTAATGATAACAAAAAATAATAAAAATGATAATATTAGTTGTTACTTGAACCTACTTAATTAAATTTTGCATTGGCATTTGTTAATACCATTTCAGACTGTTTTGTTAAACATGCGTAGAAACAGGTCCAATTTTGAATCCGTATTGCGTACATATGATTGTACGAACAGCGAAATGTCAATGTCGCAAAGTATCGGTTGAATTTACTATTCATATCTTTTTCTGCGTGTAATTGTTAAATAAAAAATGATAACACTTTTATTGAAGTGCCAATTAAACGATAGATGTTTCAAACGTAACCATTTTTTTTTTTTATTTTTTGACGGATGTAAAAATCATTATGCATCAGAAAAGGACGATTACAAAAGTAGACGATTATAAACATGCATAGGTTAATGTGAAAAACAAAACATTATTGTTGATAATCCACATTTGTAATTTTTTTTTGGACCGGTCGCACTGGAACTCGGCTGCTTGTGGAGAACTTGCTCTCTTGACTCCTCTGACCTTTGAGCGAAGGATTCGGGGGATACAAATGAGGATGTATGTGTTACGGTGCGCCCTGCCACAAGAGAAAAGAGAAATATTTGTCCCATGAAATGAAGCTGCACGGTGCAGCCGGCGCTGGCGGGGTCACGGATGTGTGCGAAAGTGTTCTGGTGGCGCTGCTGTAAAGGAATGATAGAAGATGTTCTTCTTACGTTCCTTCGTCGACGTTTTAGTCGATGAATATATCGGACGATATAACCTGTCGTTGCTCCAGCGAGAACAGGTACGCGAAGATATTTCCTCCTCGGTGAAGAAAAGAGTTAGGAGTGAATATCAATAGGCAGATATTATGATGATGATGATTCTTCTAACGATTCGGATTTTGGATTCAGTTTCGTTTTTTCAGTTCTTTTTTGTATTTTTTCTTGTGTTGTATCAATCCTAAAATTCGCTTTGGGATGGTATTTTGCACAAATTTTGAAGCAAAAGTTGAAAACTGACCATCGATAAGTGTCTTTCCTACAAAAATAATGAAAGAAAATAGAATAACAAACCAACTGCCACTGTTGCTTTATACGAAAATCAAAATATTGATACAACTAATATCAACTCCATCTAGTGTGACTTGATAGCGCTACACAAAATGAAACTAATCAATTATCAGAACACAAAATGTAGTTAGCTTTAATCATTTATTTTAAAGTAAATTTTAAAGCAGCTTCATATAGTAACAAAAAATATCAACAATAAGAACAACCACCCATCATTAAAAAGTAATGTAATAAAACTTTATAAAAAGAGTGTGTCGTAACGAAAATTATTAATAGATTTTTATTACACACCAACAACAGAAAAGCTTAAGAAAAGGGTAGGTAAAAATAACTTCTTTTATACATAATAAAATACTAAATTGAATATTTGGAATTTATTACATACTTAAAATTGTTTTAACATAACCTTAAAAAGACAACCAACTTATGTATGATAAATGAACTAATATATTATTTCCACTCGTCACTAGACTGCGCAAAAGGTAATAAGACGTTTATATTTTTAAGTGTATATTTTTTACAAAATATTTAATAACTTTTTCTGTAAATAAAATGATTTCGACATAGAAATAAGCGGCAAATAAAACATGATTTTTAAAATTCGTTGTATTTTTTATGACGTAACCAAAGTGTCAAAGCTTTTTTATGTTATCTGTGTGATTCTGTTAGTAAAATTTAAATAGGAGAAGTGGGTTAGGAAGTGGGAGTAGCATGTCGTTTGTAAAATAGTATTCCTTGTAATTTAGAAATAATTTATAATAAAGTTATGGATTTAGAAATTAAGTGATAAGATAACATTTATGCAAGTAGGATAAGTTTGCTAGGAGCTATTTTTATAACCTAAAATACTACATCAGAGTAGATAAATGAAGAGGTGACAAACGTTCTCCTGTATAATACTGAATATAGTCTGAATGCTAGTACCACTTCTTTTAAAATTGTAGTAGGTTTATCTTAAGGATAAATCAAGAGTTTTCTTGGTGAGTAAACTGTTTTACATATTAGTTATAACCGTATACATATAACGCCCAGTGCTTGAAATGCTTTAAAAAAATGTAGAAAGTAAGACAACCATAATTAATACCAATATATCGTTCCAGCACTTATATTTTCCTCATTAGACTAAATTCTTTTTGATACTTTTAAGTGATTGTGTTTTTTAATATAATAAAGGAGTTTATTTTTTATTGTACACAGCAGTTTTTGCTTAAGTATTTTCTTTGAATATAAATAACAATGTTTTATAAATTATTGAGTTTATAAATTAAATTATTTTTGAAAATCTAATGTTTTAGAAGTTATTATGAACTGGTGTCATAATATTCTGAAATATCCAACCACATTTAAAATATGCAAACATTAAAATATGTATAACTATTACTTAGGAACTCATTCCTTGAATGATGAAGGACTACACCTTTTTGAAACTTTGTCAGTTAGTCACTGCTTACTGATTTTTCTTGTGTCTTTATTTATAAAAAAAGTTTACTTTATTAGACAACCTTATAATAGTTTTTAAAAGTATTAGATGAGGTTTATATTAATATAATTAAACTAGTTTTTGAGTGAAATAACGAAGTATGATCTTTGCAATTTTTTTAATAAATAATAATGGTGTTTAAACATAATAAATGTTTTCATTAAATATGTTACATGTCTTGCAAATCTTAATTATAAAAATACGCATTCAGGACAATAGTATTAATTTAAAACAACACTTAGGGACCTGAGTTTCAAATAACAACACATAATTAGGCATTGTGTTAATTATTTAATTAATGAGTTATTTAATAAGTTATTATGCAATGCATGTCTAGATTTAGTTTTTGATACTCTACTTAGTAGCTACAAACAAGAACAATATTAACAAAGGTGTTTATGACAGAATTACAAATAGAGGTGATATAAGACTTGTGATTCAATTTATATCAATGCACACTTGTAAATACAAATACAATGTTGTAAACTTGTGCCTTGATATAAGCAAGCAATACATTTAAAAAGTGGCTGATATAAATACAATTAATATTTAAATAAATTCTGCAAGGAACAATTTTTTGTACATAAAAAATTCTAGTTTCACTATTTTATAATTCATTTTCTTAAATATGTTAACTGCTAAATACAAACAGATCATGATTACCTTTTATTCAATATTAGGTTTTTTTTTACTACTTGAAGCACTATTCGTAGAAGGGCTCAAACCAGATCTATTTTCAGATCAGTCAACAATCAATCAGCCATTGTGTCCTTGACAGTTTAATTGAATAAAATATAGGTACACAAACTGATTAATGTTTTTAAGTAAGGTTGGCTGTTAGAGGCACTCTAAAAATAAGATACATTACTATATTGTATTAAAAAAATTAAAACATTCCTGCCTTTTTTATTTTTCAAAATAAAATAAACACAAATCTGGAAAGATTTATAAAAACTGTTGAGGGGTTTACCATTGAATATATTTTGCAATATAATGTTATACATTGTTATTGTTATAATTAGTGCTACAATCACACATAATTATTATATTAATTAAAAAAATTCACATACATGCAGAAGTACAAAAAACATCCACTGATTTAAGTATATTTAAATAATAATGATGTTTTCGTATAAACATTTCATCATCAATCATTCATATTACTGGTGGTAGGTCTCTGTTGCCGGAGACTGTCTGGATGGGTACCACCGCAGCTCCTATTTCAACCGCCAAATAGTAGTGTGCAAACATTACTGTTCCGGTTTGAAGTGCGCTGTAGCTAGTGTAATTACTGGGGTGACGAGACTTAACACCTTATGTCTCAAGGCGACGAGCGCAATGTGGTGCAGTATGTACGATCTTAACTAGCACCACGTTGTCATGGGCAAGCGTATCACTTACCATCAGGTGAACGTCTTGCTCGTCTCGTCGCATAGTAGTATAAAAAAAAAAACAAAAAATATTATATGGCCATTTCGTGTTCTTGCATTTATATGTTAGAAAAAAAAAACAGAATACGAAAGGAATTCAAATAAATCAGCATAAACTTTAGAAAAGAGATGGCTGTGTGGTTTATGGGCAGGCTGTCGATGCTATGTCTGTGTCTTGCGCAGGTAAAAAAACGAGGTGGTAGTACTAGTGACGTAGTGGTGACGCGGGTGGCGAGCGTGTAGCGAGTTCGCGTGATTTGCGCCCGCTCAGCTCAGTCACTGTCCGCCGTGCACTCGACGGACTCTAACACCTGCGTGTGCGCATTGCGTTGCTTGCTTTCAAATTTCGAATCGATTTATAAATATATTATTCGCTTGTAATTTTCCCCTCACCTCCTGTTTAAGACGTATCTTTGCCGGCGTTTGTCCTAATGTAAGTATATTTTTTTTTGTTAAAGTTTTTGACATTTTTGCTTTTAAAATAATAACATTGTACGTTATAAAACAATGTTTAATTTAAATTAAAAAAATCGTTCTATGATTTTATAGACGTAATTAGTTTGCCTTTTAAATATGCTTTTTTTACATTGTTTCTCGATTTACATTCACAGCTGCAAAAGGGTTTACTCAAGTAAACGAATTTTGTGACTATTAAAAAAAAACGTAACATAATGTTTTATTAACAAATGTGATTACCAATCTGGTGTTAACATTAACGAATATATCCATTTATTTCATTTCACTTTACGGCTAAATTGATAATTTCATCAGACGCTGAATAGGTTTAACACGAGGGTTGCAAAATTTACTTTTCTTTTGTACACGTTTTGCATTATAATTTGCACACAATAGTTGGTTTATTGTTTCCTAACGTCATTCTTATATGTTTGTTTGATGATGATGAAATGAAATGCAGTTGCAAATTTATGCTAATTTTTATTCCCGTTAAGCGATACAGTTGACATTATCAAGGAGGTTTAATTAAATGGCTATTTCTCTATTAATTTTATGTATACTAAAAAATTCCATTTGTCTTTCAATATATTCATTATTAGTATACTTTTGTAAGCACATTTATAACATGAGGACTGTTATTTTATTTATTAATTTAGAAGCTGTATCTGCTATTAATCGTTTTGCAAACTATTTCTCGATTTTTTTATTGGATGTAGCGACTAGTCGTCTAATGAGTCTAAAGGGCCGATCACCTAATGTAAGTGATTCGCTTGCCTATAACTTGTCGCTAATTAGGATGACATACACTGCACAACATTCTGGTCGTCGCCTTGAAACGTTTGATATTAAGTCTTTACCCCAGTAATTTCATTAGCTAAAACGCCCTTCTAACCGGAACACATTAATGTTTTGCACAGTACTATTTGTTAGTAGAAATAGGGCATGCGTTGGTACAGATCTGAAGAGATCTACCTCCAGTAATATTGTTGATGTATATTTTTATAACGTACATTAAAAGTAACAAAAACAAATAAAAACTTGTCTTTACGATTCCATTATACAATTGCATCTAGTACACAATATTTTTTAATAACCTGTTTCATACTTCCTCATTTCGAAGTTCATAGTGTTTTCCCGCTAAGAACTAACAATTACAAACTGGCTTTTGGTGTGTTTATCTCATCCATTACATATATTATATGTGCTTGGTTACAACATACCTGTTCTTAAAAAATTATCACAAAGCTTTGACAAAATCTGTACAATTGTCTGTTGATAAATAAAACTGTCTAAAAATTTATAACTTAAGTAAGAAAGAATGTATGTTAGAATTCATTATAGAGATATGATAAACAAAAATCCAATTACATTTGCGTCTTGCTCTTTGCTCGTAGTCACAATTATTTTACGTGTAAAATCAAACTGTTTTGTTAATAATATATAGTGATAGCCAATTACGAATTCTCGGTAAATTATTAACCTTTAAAACTAATTTTATGTCTTATAAAATAATTGATCAAGTGGTAAATTCGGTGAAGCTGTCGTGATGAGCGCGCTGTTACATGCTTCGATAACTGTTTACCATCAATCGTATTTACTACCTAAGTTATAAAATAAGCCAAGAATGTCCCAAAAAACTTTGACGTTGGCTGTTTACTATTTAACTATGTAGCAATTATTGACATAA
Source organism: Byasa hedistus (assembly GCA_029286795.1). NCBI lineage: Eukaryota > Metazoa > Arthropoda > Insecta > Lepidoptera > Papilionidae > Byasa > Byasa hedistus. The sequence goes on from JAGSMW010000008.1 coordinate 6,984,641, forward strand.
CGAATGTTCGATTTCCTACATTTACAAATGGCGATGTAAATGCGAATCTACAACATTCGAGAATGTCAGTAAGAATATTAACTCTCTGGTTTTAATCATACTACAACTAATCATGTTGCAACATTAAAATAATCTTTGTTAAAACAGCAAAAGTATTATTAAACAAAAATTTAACTTAAAGATTACAAGGAAGTATCAATTTTTATTAATACCTAGTTTTTTTTTTTTTTTTCATTTTTCGTTTAAAAAATGTCGATTTCGAATACAAGCAAGACAGACATATATGAACAGACCTCATGTATAAATGGTATGATGTCATATTAAACTTACTGTTTCTTGCACTCAGTAAAGATATAAATTATGTTATATTACTACACTACATAGTGTGATGGGAAATGTGTTGGCACAACACTTACACAACGTTACTGTGCAGTTTTGTTTTTGTAACTAAAAAACTCTTGTTTTAAACTAAATGATTAAATGGAAACTTAAATTAAACTGTAGTACATCTAATCACATTGTTGTTTTATATTTTCAATCACTTTACAATGAAATGAACATTCGCAAAAAGTTCGTATAGTGTTTTGCGAATACTCATTACATAACTAGTAGCAACGGTTACAAAAGTGAAAATGTGGAGTTTTTTAGCCTTTGTATCGGTAAGAATATATAATTTATTTAGGATTATGAAATGGAGATAAAAAGAAATGTGTGTTAAAATGACATTAATATTTAGCTTTGAAGCAAACACTTGTTGTAATTAGTTTTTAAATAACTCTCTGAAATGATTAACCGATAGGTTCATTTAGAATCTCATAACTCTCGTAGTTTCTTTAATAATTCCAAGATTGCTTAATAGCAAGATTGCAGAAAAAATAATTATTATTTAAATTGTTCAATGGCAGAGTCGTAAAGCAGAATTTTTTAAAGATATGTATAAATAAGGCGATAACGGAACTCTGCGAACGATGTATTTATAGAAATAAGTGATTTTGCTCCTTTTTCGTTTTCGTATCCTTGCTTCAACGATCAAGTAAATTTAAATGTATTAGAATTCGGTGGTTATTGTATCATCAACAAGTTTTATAATACTCTGTCGTTTCCTATGAAACCAAAGATTACTAATCGTAAAATGGAATAAATAGCATGTTGTCTTTAAAAAAACCCAAAAAGAATTTCACGGGGCTTACCCAAAAAAAAATCTCAATGTCATATGAAAATATTGTTTAATTTCTTGTAAACTTAGGTAATGTAAACATAGTCATTATAATATTAATGAAAATGTTTGAATTTTGAAACATATTTAATGTTACAATATGTTAATATAATTATGAAGTTCATCTTTATTTTACTTTAATTTTACCTTGAAGTTTTACCTATTACCTATTTTTTTAAGGCAAGCTGTATTTATGAATTAAAATATTAGATATAGACAGAAGTTAATAAATATTTCAGACTATCTAAATAGAAACCATGATGAATAAAATTTATCTGGTTATGATATAATGGTTACTACAAAACAAATTTCAGTTCGCGAGAAAAACTTATTTGTTTCCAGAATATTTCAGTAGACTCTGCTTTTTAAATCAGCCACATGTATCTTAATTTTCCGGTGCTCGCTCATCGGTATAACTGGTGCGCGGTGGTGACGCGAGTGAAATGCATTCATTGTACATATTTGTTCAATGTCGTACAGTTTTTAAATCTCTTACTTCTAACATTTGATTTTTCTAATAAAACATTGTTTAATTATAATAAAACATTGTTTAATTATAATAAAACTTGCTATAATTCTGTTTCTATTCTATTAAGCTAATCGTGCCAATGAATGAAAATTACTTATAAAATTAGTCTTAACTACTGCACATCGCATAACTATCAGTGTCAGAAGTAACAATGATTACTATTTCTATATGCACCTGTTTGTAACAGTTAGTAAAACTTATAAATTACTGTATTAGTTAGTACATTAACTAGTTCACGCGCAACGTTAACGCAATGCTCCGAAACGATCCATGGGATGGATATCGGGTAGTGGGGTGTGCCACTGCTGCTCTATGGCAGTGGGTCAGTGGTTCCGCAGGGCGCGAGCGTGATCGCTCTGGCGCAACGTCCTTACGTAAGTCAGAATACGAGTGAAAGTTGCGGCGACCTACCGGCTGTCATACGATTCCCGTGAATTATAAACATTCCTCCATCGGATAGTACACCACGTTCACCATTGACAAATACTTCATGCCTTGTGTTATTATCGGCCAACTCATCGATGTCAGTCATCGTAATACAGATAGTATTACAATAGGTTAACAAGAAGTAATCTCGGTTTTACAATGTAACAGATTTTTATGAATACAAAAAATAACTTTAAAATATCTTCTATTCTGTTCTATAATTTTTTGTTATCTCTTTGGTAACGTCATGGTACCATTCCTAGAACTTCCAATTCTTATCAGCAAAGAAACTCATTCTCACTTAATTTTTTTACCTACTACAATTTAATAAATCACGAATGACGTTTTGCGATTTGTTAATTCTGATATTTACTCTTTAATAGCTTCTATCCCCAATATTTTATTAAGTTGGCAGTAAATAACAGCAATTCAAGGCCTCGCACATCTTTAGCAACACCTACGAAACTTTTGGAGCTTGCCTAGGAAGTAATGTCGCTTTCTCCATACAGCCCTGACTACACACCACCAGATAATCATTTATTTTAAAATCCACGAATCTTAGTAAATGACAAAAATTTTATTAATACCAATGACCTCAAATGACATTTGACTTTTTTGATTATGTGGGCCAGTAGTTCTATGACCGCGAGAATAAAAACTTGTCGCAGATATTACCAGCAGTCAATGAACAGTTTGGAAGGTATTTGACTGAAAAATTAAAATTTTTTGTATGTCAAATTTTAAAATGTAAAATTAAAATTAATTCCTAACAACCCATTTTATGTAAATGACTAATTACTAAATGATTGTTCATAAATAAGCCTTGTTTTTATATCAGTCTAATAGTTTTTCTTCTACTTATTCATTTAAATGAATATTTATTCCCGTTGACATCAGTCATCAAGTTGGTTACGCAAATTGCTTTTTGAAATTCAGATTATTCAGAATATAAACGATCGTAACAATATTTTTAATTAGCGTAAATTTGTTCTTCTTGTAAAATTAAATAACAGTTCTCCGTGTTACATAACGTATTTTGAATGGTTTGTAACACTTAAAAAACTTTTCAAGTGTAAGTGAGAGTTAGTATAGTGGGGACCAGGTCAAGGTCTCACGTATAATAGACAGTTGGGTAAGAACAGCTCTTCGGTCCATCTTGTAGTTTGTACCACATGTTTCCTGTATAAAAAATATAGAATAACGTGACGAGTTACAGAACACTTAAGTTAACACGTGTTCGACTATTAACAAAAATCCGGGAAAAGGACATGACTAATACGTACTAAAAAACAATTTTTCTGTCACCAACAAACCTGGAATACTAGAATATTAGATAATAGGACAATGAAATTTTAAAAATATTAACCTTTAATATTAACGAGTAGAGTCGTTGAAATTTAAACACTACTATGTATTATCCAATTTACATTTATTTATTACTAAAACTTTGATTACGTTGATGTATGATTACATACATGCAGTGCACTCGACCTGCAGCAGATTATTAAGGAAATCATCCCACAGTAGTGTAACGAAGGCCGATATTATTACAGAAAATATCAATCATTCCTGGTATTTGCGTACCTTGGCCTCGATGTCATCTAGTACAATGAATGTCAAGCGTAAATCGGTTGCCATTAAAATGAAACTTATTCTTGCAATCAATTCAGAATAGCATAAATACATAAGTTTTCCGCAAAACTATTAAGAATGTCTATACGTAGTGATGTAGATAATAACGTGCGCACCTATTAGCTGCTTTAAGAAAACCTTTATAATTTAATGGTTTAGTACTACTTGCGAATTTTTAGAGGATTATATGATATTTTTAATACAGGCATTGGCATCATTATTGAGTTTATTACGAAAATCCTTCAAACGCTATGACAACTGTAATTTTACAATTTTGATTATATTTTACATGAAAGACATTCTTGCCGTAAGTTTTATGCCTCAATATACGCTTACGAGTGCTAGTTTTACCACTAGATCTTGCTCCTTTCTTCACTAAGTATAAAAAAAATTAGTACAATAACCCGTTTTCTGTAGTTACATAGAACAAAATATACATTATTTGACGAAGCGACAATATGAGCAGGACATCACCTGATGGTGAGTCATGGTACTCCTTAACAATCTGGTTCTAGTTAAGGTGATAAACACTTCACCACGTTAAACTCCACGCCTTAGTACATTGTGTAACACCTCTTTGTTTCATTGCCACAGTTAATTCACTAGCTACAACACCCTACGAACTGGTACACAATTATGTTTGCCCATATTGGCCGGCAGATATAGTATCTGAGTATGAGACGGCTTCCGTCAACAGGAACCTGCTACCAGTGAAAAATGTTAACCGCCCTAATCAGTATTTTTTTTATATATCCGTAATACTTAGCAGTATGTGATATGGTTTAATCATTGTCCCTGTACATGCTAAACAGATTGATGTGTAATAAATTTGCAAAGACAGTGGTCTAGTGTTGCTCTAAGATAGTGTTGTGTGACATTCGCGGAACGTGACAATACCACGAAAGCATACCAACGTGCGTTTAGTAGCGAAACGTGCTGTCACCACTTCCGATGCGATTGTTGAATTGACGCGATGGACGTATACGTACGATGCGCCGGCCTTTGTGTACGGCTAACACAATACTAATTATTAAATAGACAATATTTTTATTAGAATCTGAAGAAATATATGTTAAAACGAATACATCGCTTGTAAAACTGAAGTTATTGTTACAAAATAACAGTTTTAGTCTGCTGCGTCAACATAAAAGGGACTAATGCGCGGACTTAAATACTCCCTAATGTTTGTAACTTTTAAACCGAAAGAATTATACGGGTATTCTCTGTAGATAAAATGAAGTACAGGATAAAGAGATGAGAAATCCGAAATAAAGTCCGTAGCTCTTCAGTTTAAGGAGCTCTGAAAGTTGAAAGCATTATGGAGGGGTGGGTGAGGTGTCGCAAAAAAGAAATATTTCACTGAAAATCGAATTCACCACCTTTGTCCAAACGCCCTGAGCCATTCAAGCATATTCTATTCTTATAATGTCCTGATAATGAGATGATGCAAGCATGGTCTTTAGGGCTTATTTTTAATCGAGTTAAAAAAGACCTGTTCCGGATAATCAACAAAACAACTGGACTTATTTCGCCGAAACTCACTAGCACATCATATAGGTTATGTTGTAAAAATTTAACCTATTATAAATAAAAAAATTATAATAGGTTAATTATTTCTAACCACTTCCATAACCTCTTCACTGTGTATTACAAACATTGGTACGTACGACGTGTATAGTTTCCCATAAATATTCTTTTCATATTAGTTTCTTTGTTATAACCTGCGACTAGAAGCCGTTGTAATATATCAATTTTCCCATGGTTCAACCAAGTTTCTTTATAACATTTTGCAAACATTCGTTTACGGATATTTATTTATAGTTTCTAGTGAAGCTTATAATTTGGTTGCAAAGCAGAATATATAAAAATTCTCTGGGTAACTGTTCATTAAGGCAAACAAGATAGTTTCACGTTAATTTTTATTTATTTCCTATAATATTTAAATGGCGATCAAGTGATCTTTTCCGAATATTATTTAGCGGACAAGTTATTGCGGCTTTTCGCCCCCATTCACTCGGGCATGTATTCTGTGACGTAATGGTTGGAATTCTCTTAATCACTCATTCTGTATGCGAAATCTGCAAACGTACGATTTTTAAGGACAGTGCCGCAACTCGCTTACATTGCTCGAACTTCCGCCATCTATCCACGCTACGAAAAGTTACGTATACCGACACGTTAAAGGTGTTTTTTGAATAAATATATCTATTGATGTACTTCGCTAATAAATATGTGTATTGCTCTAGAACATATATGTTCCGCGACAACATTACTTTTTTTCTCTCCAGCGTTCAATGTGTGTACTGTTACGTTTGCTTTCCATTAATATTGATCTCTGTTCTCAATACGTATCTTTTATGCAAAACGTCTTATATAATAATTACTATGTTATAGTTAAATAAGTCATAAAGATTGCGCTATCTATGTTACAAATTTAGTGTTAATGAAGTAAAAATTATTAGCTGAACTTCCATAAAAATTACTGCTTACATATTTTTTTCATATTTAATTAGGTTTACTTCGGACATATCACTTAGTGTATTCCCAAAGTTCCAATTTACAAAACGTAGGTTTCTAAATATTCAATATTATATTTAACAACGATTAAGTTCATTAATACGTTTAACATAATTAACACTATAAATATATATGAAAGGCTTGTTTAAATTATATGAGGTCCAACAAATAAATTAATATGTTTTCCGCAACTTCATTTACGTCGCGAGGTTGTTTGGGGTTAATTAAAATCATACAGAACAACATTAACATTTTTAATTTCTCTACAACAAGCAATAGAAGGTATAGGATATCGATTTAAAATACAGGAAAATATTTTAAAGGTTTCCTTATTTACGTATCGAAAATAATTCGTCTGATCGTATTCAAATCAGAGCAAATGTTATGCGAGGGCAATAAACAAATTACTTTTATGTATATTCATAACCCTAAAAGGTTTGTTTAAATTTACAGTAGAGACACTTGGTAATTTATATCAACAATTCTTGAATACCGAAGAGTTTAACTGATCTATAGAAAAAGAAAATAAAATATGGGTTGCAGATGGTTGCTATACGTTACAGTCTTGCAAATGCAAAACTGTTATAAAAGTCGTGATATTTTTAAAAACTAGTGAATTCATCATTGAGCCACGTCGACAATGCTGAATTAACCTAAACCCGCGGCCGCTGGAAATAGCCGCATGTTGCCGAACAAACCGACCTTCACGTACCACGCCCTACTCTATGTTAGTTTAATAGCCTCATTGTGGAATCACCACGCTCAGCTGTGACAACCACCTTACATAGCCAATATTAACGGTACGTTATTTCTACTTGTTGCAGATTTGTACTGTCATACACATACCATCGAAAATGGCGAGCATTTACCATTGGTATAAGGACCTCATGGACACCAAGAGTGGTAAGTTTTTACTTAAAATTAAATGAGGTCACAAACAAAAAAAAATCCTCTTAGTCACAGAATTTGTATTGTATTTTTTTTATGGTATACTTCAACGTTATAAAATACATGTTTAAAAACAGTACAATGAACTCGTTAAAGTAGTCAGTGATATTACTACAAAATAGTTAATATTTATTACCCAAAAAAATTAAATATAGGTAAAAAAGTAATCACTTGCTGCGTTAACACGCGACTGCGTGACGGGCAAACATTAACATTTACGAAATTACTATGGTTTCATGTGAAATATGGTGACGATTTTGGTTTAGTGGTTGCATATACCCTAGATTTATCATCTTGTTTGTACATAAGCACGAGTAGTTTAATATATTTTAAGTTCTTTGTAACTCTGATTCAAATATACACAGAAATAAAACAAGAGATTTCTATTATCGCACTAAAGCGCCACATCAGACCATTTGAAATGAACTACATAATTATCCTATTAAAACTTAAATTAATTTCGCAATATACTAAATTCATACTGGATAACAAAATTTTAGGCGAAAATCGAGTCGAATTAACTTTCAAATGACTGCTTCGCCGCTCAAACAGCGTCATCGGAGACGTTTGCTCAACAATGTTACGTAAACCGGCACTGATCTAAACTCTGTTGATGTAGCATTACTACCGTAACCTCTTCAACACTGCCACTTTCCATCAACCTGCATTTTTTTTCTAAATACTCTTCATAATCCCGCTTAAAATTTGTAAAGTTAACCGCTACAAATACCTAACAAGTTTTATATAAAATGTGTAATAACATACCGTAGGCAGCAAACAATTACGGGTTGCTAACACCATACTGAAATAATAAAAAAACCTTTATTTCAAATTATAAAATTAAACCGTATAATTATAGTTAGATAAGTTGTATATAATTATAAAAATACTTTACAATTGTAGCTACAAATCAAACAATTTCAAGATCGTTTGCTACTAATAGCAGTTTGTATTATTTTTTTATACAATATTTCAATCACATACAAAAAAGTTTTTCGTAATTAACAATATGCATAACGTAAAAAAACCTTTTTTTAATTATTTCATTTACTGGTTATTAGAAATAAAATACAAAAAATAAAAATGAGTTTTTAATACAACAGATAAATTGCAACGTTCTTTACATATGTACAGATTTTCCGCTACATCCGTAAAATAACTAATTATTGGCAAAGTTTTAATAATATTTATACGTTTAATTAGTAAATTATATCATGGTCAGTTACTATACAGCGGTCAAGTAATAATAAAGTGTTGATAAAAATAAAGTCGTAGTTTTGAATAACGAAAGGCAACAACTCCGCTATAGTTTAACATAACTACCGCTTTAAATTTGACCTTCGGTGTTGAACTTTTAAATACAAAAACTACTTGCACAAATGATTGTTTTATTTTAATAGTAAATAATTCTGAAAATCTGTATTTATTTTAGATTATTTAATTTGTGTGTGCGCCTTTATTAGAGCTTGTTTCTGTAGCTAAGTTAGTACTGCGTTCCGTATTTTAGGTCTCCCTAACGGTTATGGAACGGTATGGACCAAGTGGACAGACGACATGGTAAAAGTTGCAGGTAATCGTTTGGTCTGGACTGGTAGAAAATTGATTGTTCAGAAGTAGAAAACAATAAGCTGTAATGATGATGACTGAGACGTACTATATAATGTATCCAAAACTTTGCAGTCAACATATTGTTATAAAAGCAAATTCTTTAACAATTTAACCTTATCGTGAATAAAAGAAAATGCTCAGTCATTAACCCTTGAAATATAACTATAAGAACATTTATTTTAATCTAAGTAAACTACTTTTCAAATAAATTTAAGCAGCTTTGTACATGAAGTTTTGTAATTTTTAAATGTCTACATGCAATTGCATGTCGCTCAGTACAACGTGTAGTTTAGTTCTAAAATAATAACTTCCATTATACACACCATAAATTAATATTGACATGCAAATTGTTTTAATTAGATAAATAGGATAACTTTCAATTACACATAACATGGTACATCTCAAGGGATTAATAGACATGAATGGTAAAACCGCTCCCATGAAATTAACCGTTTCGATTATTAAATATTGTGGCGGACACTTCTACATGTAATAACATATTTAACTTGAGAATGAGAGATTGTTAATTTACTATATCATCTAATACGGACAAGATTGTTGCTTCTCAAGATACGTATGAACGTAGAATTTTAGTTTGGTACCTACTATTATTAGAAACCGTTTTTGCTGTAAGTTTTTATATAGGCTTTTATTCCGTAACAGTTATTCCGTAAATATTTCGAAAACCATAAACAGCAATAAGTAACACACAAAATATTCTACTGGATATTGATTTACGCAATATCGGATTTATACGATTTCTCTCTTCTTTTCTAGGACAATGTTATAGTAAAGCAAAAGATGGGAAATTATATTTTCAAATAGACATTTATCAACGTAAAAAAATATTCCTGTAGGTCCGTTCCGTGCAGCAGTTTATATCATTTGCACTACAATAAATGCTTTTATTTATTTAAAATGAAAAAAAAACTATCTTGTACACTGGATGACGGAATATGTAATATACAAAGATGCAAAGTATCGGAGATAAATTAATCGATATATAATAAATTCATCAATTTGCGCGATAATTACACGATCCGGCTGTCTATAATTTTTTTATTCAAAGATTCACCCACCTATGAAACCGGGTAACAAATCGATGTAACCGGGTCACCTATGTTTAATTAAATAATATATTGATATGTACGAATTTTCATAAAACTATCATCGAAATACTATTATCTAAAGCACCTGCGTCAATATAACGTAAATATTTGTATATACATATGTATGTCACCATTTATGTATGTTTACACCATAATTATTGTATAGTGTATTGTTTCCATTCAATTGTCTATTATTTTTAATGGATTAGATTACCTTTAATTTATGGATTACTGATAATGACTATACTTTAACGAAAACAAGTTGATGTTAATTTCTCGTTAAAACTATTTGTTGTTCGCTTTGGTGTTAAAAAAATATAAATTCAATTCGTTAACAAAGAATCCTTAAATATTATAATATGTGAGAATGTATTAAATATACAAAGTGTAATTATTTACGTTCAATGTTTTATAACGAATTTTTTATTCCAAAAAGAATACATAGTTTATTTTTAAATTTTTCCAAAATGTTTCTGTTCATTGTTGTGTTTTTTTGAAAAGACAAAAACAACTATGTACTTTTCCCATAATTGTTTTGAAAAATTATAATTTACTTTGTGTTTATCCTCGCCACTTTTTATGTAATTTTTTTTTTAATTTTTCGACCCCCAAATTACTGCTTTACAAAAAACAAAATTTAAGACTTCCTATTTCGAATTAAATGACAATGTATATTATAATGCTGTACATCAAATATGTAAAAGAAATTTACGATTTTAAAGAAAGAAATAGGAAATGAAAAGCTTCATTCAAAAACCTACAGCGAGCACGTTCTTTGCCTGAAGTGTTCCTTTGTAACAGGGGGAGAACATGATTTGTTTAGTCGACACTTTTTGTGGAATATCGTACCCTTGTTCAGACCCTACTTTAACAAAGAAAACGGTAAACCCTTGACTAACTTCTAAATTTTTTTGTAACATTTTAATATTTATACATAATACTATAATATTAACTAAATTTTCAAAGACGCTCCTTCTCCTGCTGTCAATAATGCAACACCAGATTAAAAAGATCTATTCTCATTCGTAACTTACGACACCATAAAATATCACCACCGACAAGGATAATTAGTGCGCCATTAACAAAAGCAACGGATATTAATCCACTGAAATTTATTAATAACCGAAAATGGTATGCGGTGATCTTTATTCATACGCCTTGATTTTAAACTTTTGAAGGCTGCGTCCTTGTCCTTTCTGCGGAAACAACGGATTGCTGTATCAAAAGTTACACCAAGTTTTACTCATTTTATACTAAATTTACGATCGCATTTAAACATTAACCGAAATAAAATTAATAACTTAACACAAGTCACTAGCATTTGATAGCAAGCAACACTTAGTAACCTTCAATGTTATAATATGAAGATGGTGTTAGGTAAAATATTCAATCTGTGAGTACCAGATCATGAATCAGTCTATAGTCTAGCTATCTGCATGCGCCTCTCTTAGAAGTATTCAGTCCATGCAAGGAATGTTACTTGTTTTCGTGCATTATAAAATATTTAAAAAGCAAAGTTATGTGAAAGGGGCTCGTTAAAAATTTACAAACGTGCCTCAAATTAGAAACTGCATCATGTAAACCTGACTTACTTACCTTATCTTTCGAAGGACGTGTAATATTCTCATCAGTAGAGTATAAGCAATTTTTTTTAAATTATCTACTCATATTACTAACTAAAATATTATCTATTTGAGAATGACATTGGATTTAATTTAGTTTACTGTTAGTGACGCCTAAGACTTATAAGGAACGCAAGCGCGCTGGGGTATACTTTTATTCTTATTGTGTATTTGTCTATATTTGCCTTATTTGGATGACAAGGTCAGCGATCACAGGTATATCTTAACCATTAAAAACGAACCGCCATTGAATATATTTTTAAACCATATTATAATTTGTTTTAGATCCCCGCGTAAATGACTGGGCTATGATGTCTTCTCCTTGGCCCACATTGGCTGCATGCTTGTTTTATGCCTTTTGTTCCACAAAATTGGGACCAGCGCTCATGGCCAACCGGAAACCGTTCGAGCTCAGAAGTGTTCTCATAGTTTACAATCTTGCTCAGACCATATTTAGCGCCTGGATCTTCTACGAGGTAAATACGATTTTTTCTATAAGTTTTTAAACAATTTGCATTTGTTATATTTGTTATATTTGCAATTTGCATATGGGTTTGAAAAATTTCAAATAGCTTGCTTTCTGACAAAGGTCCTATATCAAAAGGTCAATATATGCATACCAAAGCTGTAATATATGCAGATTTTTAAATAATCGAGTTTATTTATGAATTATGTTTATGTATAAAATAATCAAAAATATATTTCCTATTTATTTAGTGATTTTATACATATTATTTTATAACCGGGTTTTTTCTATTTGTTTTTTGTTCGTGAAGCTTCTTAGTCAGTCATCTGTTGGTTACATATTATAAATGTCTAAGATTGCGTTCACGCATTATGAAGTTAACATTAAGCAATATTGTTCTTAGGTAATGATATTACGTAATATGGAAGCTGATGGGTTTTTTTTGCAAACAAGATAATGCGATTACCTGGTCTGCGATTTGGTCGATTCTGATTAAAACGTGTAACAAAAAAATATTTTTAGTCATGGTGTCGCAATAAATCTTTCGCCCGTTATAGTTTAAGAAACCACGGTTAGCATTAGTAATGCGACCTACTTGCAACTTATATGAATTTTAATTTATTATTTCCTAACAGCCTTTATTACGGGCATGTTACGTATTGTGTTATTGATATTAAATTTTCCGATGGTCTCAATTGAAAGAATCTTTCTTGACGTTGTTGACGATGATGATTTGAAAAAATGCAATTGCTTTGGTATACTGATTGTCCTCAGTTTTTGATTCACGGTACTTGCCATGTATAGGTACACTAATATCCACTTAAATAAATACTTAAATCCGTATGTCAATGAACATCAATATTTCCTAAATTGGTGTCCAAGGAATATTAAATTGGTTTTTGCAACTTTACATAAATAAGAACCACTACTTGGTAAATTTCCTTACATACAACATTACTTTTTTTTTTTTTCGAGGGGGAAATCTTCTAAAGATACCCTGCTTCTGGGGGGAAGGTCAGGGTTATGTGGGATTTGTACCCACTAAAACCCCCTCGGTGGTCTTTCCCAGTGCATTAGGAGAGGCTCCGTGATCTACGAAACGCGCCGGTGCCCCCCTGCACTCGAGAGGGGTAAAATCCCTCCACCTTTCCATACATTACGGCAAATACAAGACCACCTTGCATTTGCCGTCCTCCTGCGGCTCATTAATCGAGCTTTGGGAACCCCCACCCCCAATGCTCGCGAACCCGAACTCGACTCGAGACCCTTTTAGTCGCCTTCTACGACAGGCAGGGCCTTACCTTAGCCCTATTCTAATAAGCCCGGGACTACAGGGCTGACATACAACATTACTTACAACATTAATAATCTAATCATATTTATGTGTGGCTTTAATAATAGTTATACTTTATATGGACGATTATTTAAATGTTAAGAAATCCGGGATTTTCCTCACTTGGATTTGGTTTTTTATTTTCTTTTTCACAGGCAGCGAATGTGCTATGCTGGGTTCTTACCGGCTAAAAACCCACGAAATTCCTCACTACCATTTTACCATTTACTACAAAAATACCTTTGCACTGCTAACCGTAGTCCGAATGGCTATGCTCATCTACTCGTTCCTAGCAGTAGAGCTGGTGCTCTACACCCCTGCTTTATATAGGAGCGCGCGAGAATACCCAAGAAGTGGGGACGAGAGTCATTCCTTATGAAGTATAAGAAATTGCATTGAAAACCTCTTCTTTATCGTATGTAATGTCTTTAAAATTGCAATCTATTCGTATTTGCAGTATTTGATGAGCGGCTGGTTGGGCCACTACGACTTCAGGTGCCAACTCGTCGATTATTCACGAAATCCCAGAGCAATGAGGGTAAGTTAAAACAGTTTGAATGTGTGAAAAACTGTATAAAAATAGTCATCTCCATAATTTTTATTATTGCTCTTGTGAATTGTTTTTATTCGTTTTTTATACATTACGTCACGATCAAAATAATATATTGATAAGATAACTACATTACGAGGAAGGTGTGAGGAAGATGTCTGTTTAAATTACATGATTATTATAACCTTGTATTATTGAATCAACGAGTGAGAAGCAAAAAGATTAGATAGAAAAACTTATTGACAAGCTAATTTTTTATGTACTACTTATTATATTAATGCAAACATAGAATTTTTTTGTATTTTTCATTAGTTGGCTTGTTGTTTCACTGTATGAAGTTAGCAATATCATTATTATTTTACCCATGATTTTCGTTATAAAAATTTATGCGTTTGCGAAAATAAATTACTTGTTACTAATTAAATTTGTCATTATAGTTTTATTTTTACTGTTAGTACTTGCTGCAATAATTGTGTACATAACACATTTACAAAACTACAACTACAGTTATATCTGTAAGATTTATGTTTCTCTGTTTTTAATGAAGAATTCGGTCAAGAGGACCTCGCAAATAAAAGGTCGACGGGGTCGAAGTCGATGGTTTAAAGGACAATATTCTCGTCACTACACACCTTCCGTGTTTTAATTGTTTACGCTTAAGAAGTTAAGTTAAAAAAAAAACAGACAAGTGAATTAGTTTAAAATTCTAATTAGGAACCTGTTTTTCTTTATCTGATTAAGTTAACATTGCACTAGCAAGATATACGTATAATATTAAAATAATTAAAAGGTCGGCAAGGTCATAGATGATTGTTTAAGGATTTTTTTCTCGATATAACGTTAAAAATGTCACCTTCCGTGTTTTAATTGTTTACGCTTAAAAAACGTAAGTAAAATTATTTATTAAATTAAACAAATGTTTGTAGTTTAAAATGCGACAAGTTTTTTTTATTTATTGCACATTCTCATTCAAAACTTAATTCTCTTAATAAGTACTCTTGATCTCTGGTGATCATATAAATAAAAAGGACATTTTAAAATTAACCCTTTTAAATGATTCCAATGTAATATAACTTTATGTAGAACATCCGGATGAGATTTTATCAAATGAAAAGATATCTGATAATTTGCAAAACTCTAGAATAAAAGTTTTTAAAGTTGTGAAAGAAAAACTGACTAACTGGTATTATAGAATTAGATCATCGTTATAGTAAAGGCTAATTTACAATGCATAGAATATTAGCATTTCATGTGTAGTAAAATATAGTAAAAGTTAAATTTTATCTATCTATGGGTTTCCGCTACTAAAATTAATCTATAGTTTAATAATAAGCATTCTGAAATTATCTACAACGGAAACTACTAAATATTCAGCAGCTTAACGCAACCGATGTGTACAGTATCTATGAAAACAAATTGACTCTTAATCGTTCTTATTTATATATGTAGTGTATGGTGCCTTCTTCACTTTGAAGAGGGCACCTCATGACGATGATGAGTGTAAATATACTGTCATTATACATCTAGTGTTATTATTTTAAAATGTAAATTTATACAACAATAACACCTCTTTCATGTCGATAACATACCTATTAAAAGTGTTCCATGTTTGAATAACATTAATGATTCTTTTTAATATGTTTACAATGGTATTATATATGAAATTGTATATGCGTAGTCAAATAATTTTCCTAAAATAGGAAAGTTTCGTAAAAGTACTCTACCTTATATTTCTTCTTTTTCTTCTATATCGTATTTCCTCATCACTGAGGGTCGTGGTCATCATGTGCATTGAAACACGACGACTTTCTTGGCAGTTATAATGGAGTGGCGTGCCATTGCCTTCCCCATATACTGCCGTATTTTTACATGTCGAAAATTCTAACAAAATCAAATCAAAGTTCAATTAATAAAAATAGTTCCTTGATAAAATAATCTTAATTCGATTTGCTCTATCCAAAAACTAACATTGTCATACTGAAAAATATAATATTTAAAACTTTTCCTTGTAAAAGGAAAAGTAATGGTGAATTCGTTATTTCCATCGCTATAGCATTTAAACTTGCGACTTCATTAAGTCAACGTCAACTTGTTAATTAACATTTTTTTCTTGTTTAATTATATTAGAATAAAAAGAAATAATTAAATCCTTTTAATTTTAATTGATAACAATGTACACATTCGAATTTCATGTAAATATTTTCTTAATATCCACCAACCCACCTGGATGAGTCCCAGCTCTGGGAAACAATAAGTGGTCTGTTCATATATTCTCATATAGTGTATTATTATTTATTCTCTCAACTACGTTACATAGATGGCGAACACATGCTGGTGGTACTACTTCAGTAAGTTCACGGAATTCTTCGACACTCTGTTCTTTGTGCTAAGGAAGAAGAACGAGCACGTGTCGACTCTGCACGTCATACACCACGGCATTATGCCCATGTCCGTATGGTTCGGGCTCAAATTCGCACCCGGTGAGTCATCAAATTGTAAACTTTAACAACTAACTTTTATTACTGTAGCTAGAATTATTATCGATTTGCAGATAACTATATTTGAATGTTTACTGTCTGTTAAACGGAATACTTGTTTACACTCCATCCGTTGTACATGCTTCCTTAGGCGAGTTAGGATAATGTGTTAGCAGTACACAGAGATTTTTCCGTGTACATTTCATAGAAAATAATATTAATAACAAACTTTGTATTAGTGTTTGCGTTCACACTTAGAATCAGTACAAATACTACGCACTTAACAACATTCATTGGAGGAAGAATTATTCATTTTATTTACTAAGTAAAGAATCAATTGATTATACAGTCATGAAATCTAACTAAATCAAAGTTGAAATCTTCTTTATTAACCATTATTAAATAATTAATAATGACGTTTTCAACTTTGATTTACTTTGAGCATATACTGTAGTTGTTAACTAAGTCTCTGGTCATCGTTTATTGTATAAAATTTATCATTATTTTTTTATCAGTCCCTTATTTTATCTTGCAAATGCAAAGTTAAGATTTTCAAACATATAACGTAATTTGTTATTCCGGTTTATACAACAAATATTTGAAAATTTCCGGTAATAAAAACACGCCATCATTTATTTTAATACCATATTCATGGTCAATTCTAGGCCAAATACGTACATAAAACAAATAAATCAAAACAAATAATACAAATGGTTGTATGAATTGCTTTTTGGTAATTTACTTTTCATGTACTTGTAACAACTATTTAAGATAATAAATCTGCACTCAAAAATATTGTAGATGAGTTTTTTAATCTCTTGAAATAATTTTCGTAACCATTAGTAAATCGATTATAATTTTAAGGTTATTTGCATTTAACTAATTATATTTCACTATATTTCTTATCCAACCATAATAAAAAATAATTTTCCTCGTTTTGTAAAAAGAAACGAGCTTTGGTATGCGCCTTTAAATTCAAAGATGTTGACCACTGTCGACTGTTGTTAACC
Source organism: Byasa hedistus (assembly GCA_029286795.1). Taxonomy (NCBI): domain Eukaryota; kingdom Metazoa; phylum Arthropoda; class Insecta; order Lepidoptera; family Papilionidae; genus Byasa; species Byasa hedistus. Next base: position 7,002,084 of record JAGSMW010000008.1, read on the forward strand.
TCAGTTTGTTACAACAAACGTAATAAATAATTATGGACACAATTGGATAAAATTAGCAAATCATATAAAATAATAGACAATGCATATACATTTACACGTGTATGCTAAAAAACGCATAAATAAATTTTATGTATCTTTAAAACGGCATTTATTTAATAATTACTACACTAATTAGAGACTTAAAAAGTAAATAAGGTATTTCCATAAATTTTCATACATACAATATAATTTAATGCCAAAAAGCATTTGAATTTTTTCTAATTTAATATCTCCGTAAAAAATCTAAAACCGTTTGTCTCAATTACTTCTTTAATATATTTAAAAACTCTGGGGTACACTAAGCGGTACTAAAAAAAAAACAACTATACATATTAGATCAAAACAGATACTTTATTGACTGCCGTCGGCATATTTTATTCTTGGCAATTGTACTACCGTGTCAAATTTAAAGTAAATATTGCAAACGGCTATTGTAAATAGATAGACTGATGTAAGTAAAAAATTACTTTTTCAATAATATTTGTTTTTATTGACGCAGGTGGACATAGCACCTTCTTTGCCCTTCTGAACACTTTTGTCCACATCGTAATGTACTTCTACTACATGGTGTCGGCCATGGGTCCGAAGTATCAAAAGTACATTTGGTGGAAGAAGTATCTCACAGCTTTCCAAATGGTAAGTAACTTTGAAGAAACAACAACTTATTTCTGTCGTTAGCGGGGTAAGGGAAGAGTTGGAATATACCGACCGTTACTCTTGCCTCGTCTATACAAGGAAAACTAGAAGAAATATGAGTTGCTTTTTAAAACACAAAAAATATCCAAATATTTCTTCAATGTTTAAAAAAAAAGTAGAACTATAGACACCAACAATAGAGTGCAAACATTACTGTATTCCTGTTTGTAGGGCGTTGTAACTAGTAAAATCACTGGTGTAACGACACTTAACATCTCAAGGCGATGGACAGGAACTTACCATTAGGTGAACATCTCGCTTGCACCGGTTCGTCAAATTGATTGATAAAAAAAATCATCACTATCTTCTTTACACTATAATAAAAAAAATTTTTTTTTTTTTCACAGGTTCAGTTCGTGCTGATATTCAGTCACCAGCTTCAAGTGTTGTTCAGACCTTCGTGCCAATATCCGCGGCCCTTCGTCTATTGGATAGCACTGCATGGCTTCTTGTTCCTATTCCTCTTCACTGATTTCTATAAAGCGCGCTACAATAAAGCTGGTAGGAAGACTAAAAGTACCAACGGACTATGTATGGTAAGTAAAGATTTATAAATGTCACTACTACTCATTATTCGGCCCCAGAATCCTGAGCTTCGAAGGCCAGGAGAAGGCAGTTCTACTGACATGTGTTTGAGATTTTGTTAATGTAACTTCTTGAAACCTACTTCTGTTAAAATGAAGGTGACTTTTCGGCATTTAAGTCATAGGTAATAAATGACAAAATAACGCTCTAAAAATATTTATTAATATTTAACAAATTATCATACAATCAATAATAAATGTGACGTTAATTACTGACAGATGTAGCCTTCTGCTACTAATCTAGTTGTTGAAAACTAATTATATGCAGGTCAGCGTTTGAAAATTACAAGGTTGCAATCGGAACTATAAATCAAACTGTATTAATAATTAATTATGTAATAACTAGGACATTAAATTTATTATTATTTGCAAATAACGCGAAAAGAATTACGAATACAAACTTCAACACTAAAGCTTTTTTGATTAGTGGAGATAAAAAATATACATTATATAATATATTTACTGGTTATAGGATTTTTTTTTTTGAGACTCTGTTTCTGCCGCCAAACAGTTTTGTGCAACCATTACTGTGCGCCGGCTTGAAGACTTAACATCTTATGTATGAAAGCGACGAGCACAATCTGGTTCAGTGTTTGTCATACTAACTAGCGCTACATTGTTGTTAAATCTTGTCACGGTAATAGCGGCACTGAAAACATGGAACAAAATTTAAGTTTCGACTCTAAAATTTCAAGTTTTTTTTTAATAAAGCCATGGGGTACCAACCCTTACAAGCTATGTTTAGTACTAGAAAACAACAATAGATGACACTACCATGAACATTTGTAAATTATTAAATATTAATAAGCCGAATTAAGTAGAAACACTGAGATTAAAGTAAAGATTAGCATTTTTTATAAACATCAACCTTAATTCAACTCCTTAATTTGAAGATAAAAAACTCACAATCAATTGAAAATATGAAAATTCGGGCTACATGTGTCCACAATTCATATGTGGTGAAGGCTTTCGTAGTGTTTCCATTCGTCGAAATTATTTGAGAGAAACATGCCATTCTCTTCTAACGACGTAAATAAGACAGAGACATCATGCATGTCTCTATTCGTCTAGGCTCAGTCGGGGAGCGTTTGAACTCGTTTGTTCATCTTAACTAGTACTTTATTATTTATTTATTAGCGCTGCGGTTTGTCGCGGCAAAAAGCTGAGTAAAGTTCTTTTTAGCGTGGAGTGTTAACGTTAAATGTTTCAGTTTGTATTTTGTACAAATTAACATTTCTTTCCTTTTAAAAATAATAAGAAGTAGAAAATAAAATAAAAACCTTTAAAAAAACAAGCTTTTATTACTCTTTAAAAAAATTAATAATAGCTCTTAAAAAAAATTCATCATTTAGCTACCTAAACTGCAAAACTTTTATCTCGCGGAGCGGGTGAGCTATGATTGTAGTTGTGCCGCGTGTTGGAGAATCAGGAAAAAAAAAATAGCCAGTTTTAGGGTGATACCATTTGGTTGTACTAAGTGGTGTCTCTGTATATTATGTACTTTGTGATATAGCTGAATATGCGCGATGAGATTATAACAATTAGGATATTATATTGATCCATTATTAAACAATTTTTATTTTCAATTAATATTAAGTCGAGAAATTAAAAACCTGTTTTGTTATTATTACACGTGTCCATTGTTACAGGTCGTAATGAATGAAAACGGTAGTACATTGAACGGAAAGAATGGATATAAACAGGAGGCAGTGTCCGAGGTGCCCAACTCTTACGCGTCCTCCGCAGCGGACGCTTTCGTCCGCCGAAGACCAATCTCATAGTGGTGTTAGTGAAAACTCTTAATTGTAGTGGGACAATCCGAAAGTTTCAGGAGACGGGTGGCAACCGAGGCGCGTTCGCTTCCAGTGCCCAGCAGCGGTACTTGTACTAAAGTATGTCGTGATATAATTCGCTGCATTTCATAGCAACTGGCGATAATTTTATTTTCATTATTCAACGAAGCAGCGAGACGAGAACGTTTACCTGGTAGTAAGAGGTACAGCTGCCCATAACAGAGTGGCGCCAGTTAGGATAACACCCCATCACACTGTGCTCATCGCCTGGAGACGTAATATGTTAAGTATGGTACTCCCTGTAATTTCACTAGCTACAGCGTCCTTCGAACCGGAGCAATATTTGCACGCTACTATTTCGCGGCAGTAATAGGTGCTGCTATGGTACCTACGCGGTCTCCGGCAACAAAGACCTACCACCAGTAAAAAGTCCCAGGTGTTAGCACTAAATTTTGTACTAGTGAACTTGGACTTGATTTATGTTTGTAACACCCTATTACAACCTTAAAGAACATCATGAAAACAGTTCGCTGTGAAGTTGTTTTGTAATCTGTGCACAAAGTCTCTTTGAATCTTTTATCATGTAACGCCTTATATCACTCAAGTACAAAGTTTCTACACATACTCTTAAATTGTTGATCTTACTGTACACATGTTGTTTGGGTTTTCGTAGAATGATCTGTGGTGTTATATATCTTATACTTTAATGTATGCATTTGAAATTGTTCAAAGACGAAAACAATTTCTATTGTATGTAAATATACTTTTTACTATAGTTCTTCTAGTTTGTATATGTAAGCGGTGTTAGTTTACTGCTATGTAAATATTTTTCACGCAGGCAAAAAATACAGCTTGTTAAATGATGTTACCATTGAATAATTTTTGCACAGCTTTTTTAATTGTTTGTTTTTGGTAATAGATTCATGAGTGAGGCTATTGCTATCAAAATCACGACACTATGAAAATTATAGTTATACATTCAAGTGCTCAAAGAATTGTCGGCTGGTGGGGCAGCAAAATCCACAAGTAACGGTTGACCAATGATCCGGGGAAAATCTAGTAAAACCGTTGCAAGTGGCAAACGCAGACTTATCATCGGTATGGAGAATTTTGGATGTAATTTATGTCCGACGGTGGACGTCAACCGGCTGATGATGACGATACGTTTAGAGTTCTTTGATGAGTCGATTCTATTTGTTTATTTATAACATACACTTATTTAAGTGGGTGAATTTGTATGGAGTTTTAAGCAGTTACAACTTAGAATATCGACTATCAAGTTTTATAAGTTTATAATTACTAATCTGCATTATAACGTTCACAATGTAAAAAGACTTGTTTTCTCTTAAAATGGTTTTCAATGAAATCCAAAAAAAAACTAGATCTAATTCTTAATCATACAAAAGTTAAGTGGTTTTAAGGAAGCATTAATTAAATTATGTTCTGAATATTATTGTAATTATTAATTATTTTACTTAATTATTTGTTAATTCAGACGAGAGAAAAAATATTTACTTGCGTCTCGCTGATAGTATTATTATATATTATTTTCATTAACATTAATAGTGAATATCCTCGAATTTTATATATTTATATTTGCATCGTCCTCTCTAATACAACTCCATAGTACCAGGATCTTAGCATGGAAACTGGTGTTGGGTGCACAATTAGACATGTTAATATATTAGACGGAGCCAAAGGATAGAAAATCTTCGCCATGACATTTAAACACAAAATGTTTTATGTATTCAAATTTATCAATAAAATTGTTTATTTTTTAAATAGGTTGGTGCTTGACCCTGATCTCAACTCGTGTTAAGTGATATGGTCTGCAGTTGCAAAACGCAATAGCCTAGTAATATTCTATTTGCTTATTTGTTGAAGACACCCGTTTAGTGTTTAATTTCAAAAATAATGAAACCTTTAAAAATGTTCAAAATAAAAAAAAACTTAGGCGAAAATGCATCCGGGGATCAGAAGGCAGGAGGTTTAAAGTGGCGTGAACTTAACGCAGACTGATAAATAATTTCAAAAAGAACATTTCCATATAATGGTTATCCAGTTTTTGTGCACGTTTCAAATACACTAACGCACGTGTCCGTGCGACGCAGCCGCGTGATTGCGCTGACGTATAATCCGTGTCTTTTATGTCCTGTCAATGCGTCAACTCGCATATTTTGCGGAATTTTATATATTTTTTAATTCACGCAACGACTAGATACGCAGTACGGTCACCTGGTAATAAGTGATAAACACTGCACCACATAATAGTTGTCGCCTTGAGAAACGAAGTAAGTCTCGTTACTCTACTAATTTAATATTCAGCCTTTCAAATCGGAACACAGTAATGTTTGGACACTTAGACAATATCTAGAGACCTGCCACCAGTATTCCTGTTTGCCAATCAAAGGCTATATTTTTTTACTATCTCCCGTTTGTTTATTTACAAAAAAAAAAAATGCTTTATATTACAATTTTTGCCTCGACAGAGTACTATTGTACGGTTGAGTTATATATAGCTTAAGATCTTTTGTGTAACGATTTTTTTTAAAAAAAACTATGGCAACTATTGCTGTTCCATGGTTACGTTTTTATTTATACGTAGAAAAAAATTGTTGAAACACATTTCACAGAAACTTTCAAAAGCTCCGTCAATTATTTAACATTGTCTATGAATGTGCACAATGTATATTAAGTCGCTTGGTATTTGTAATAATTGTTTTATCGCGCTTTGAATGTTGTCCAAAGCGATAAGACTTTCAAATAGTATAAGGCGGCAAGAGCTGGACAACATCTGCTCAAAATTAATCATTTGCTGTTTATTTATTATTTTAATAAAGTATTTTCAAATAACTTTTTTGTTTTGTTTTTCTAAATGCAGCACTTTTGATCAACGTGTAAAAAAAATTACTGTAACCAAAAAATTTCCGATGCCGGCAATAAATTTTAAAAATTAATTTAATAGTGTTTATAAACACGAAGGGTCTCATATTGAATATTGTAAAAAAATTTGCATGTTTATTTAAAAAAAAGAGTTTTAAGCAAGATACGTTCCGACAACTTAGTATACCCGCAATGCAAGCTAGTAATAAAAACACTTCATGATATACAACATAAAAATTGAAAGTATCATGTGGTGAACACAGGTTTGTGTTTACAAATACACATTTTAAATTTTAAAAACCATAAATATCACACTTAATACAGGTAAGAGATTGCAATTTATGTACATGGAAAGAATAAAAAACACCAGAAAAAATGTATGCAAGTGGTTGACTTACCAATTTAAGGAACCATCAATGTAAAATTTCGAACCAATAAACTACTGTTTTGCGGCAGACGAAATTTCTGCGGTGAGAACTTGGACGGTCCCCGGCGAGAGATCGGTAAACATATGACTACTTTTAGCCTATTTTTAACTATATAAAAAATACATTACCTTAATAGATGTTTAATAGAAAGCTATAAATCATTGATTTTAAGATAATTACGACTTTAGTGTATAAAAATATATTTCCATAAATTTAATTTTCGACCGCATGCCCACAATGGCAATGACCTCACCACCCGAAATCCGATATTTTTGCCATAAGATCCGGGCAGCTTCGCACGCAGAGTCGACATAAAATTTGACTAATTAAACATGTCCATTCAATGTTATTATTCTCACTCATTTAATACAAATGGTAAGTAAGCATATAAATATTTTTTCTCTTCTGTAAATTGATTCTACGATTTCTCCTCTTATAATTTTATTTTATACATAATTTTAATCACTTGTATCAAGTGATACTATTTTGAATAAAATTTCCGAATGGAAACGTTTAGCACCGATCGGCGTGTTAGAGACCTTTTTATTATTAATGCTACAAAACACCCAATGACCGTGGAAAGTTACACTGTTATTTTTTTTTCTGGAGTTTCCAACACGTGAACTTTGTCTTGATAGCTCGTTTAAATAAGTAATAATACAGTAATTATGATACATAGTCAAGCAATATACATAATGTTGCAGGATTGACGTAGATTTAGTTACGGGTTAACAACATTAAAAACAGATCATTAAATTATGCAGAAAAATTACTTTTTAATAACATAATTATATGAAGAAGTTATGACTTGACGGACATACCTAATCTTTGCTTTTGATAGGCTGTTGCTATAAATTTTTGGAATAAACCTTATTCGACTCATTGAAAGGGGTAAATTATTAAATCTATTGTCTATTGAATAGGACACCTACCGAGAGTCGTAGGCAGATATTCGTTGAGTAACTTACTGTGACACGTCATCGTTAATATACTCTTTTGGAAGCAAACTAACTCAAAACATTAAAGATTATTGAATTATACCTTTCATATTTGCACTTGATTTGCTAATGTCTATTATACATTCGTGCCAGTCCGATGATTTTTTGATATTGGATAGGAATAAAACGATAATATAATTATTTAAATTTGCAGCAATGCTCATCCAAAACATCATGGGGTATTATAATGATCTATCATTAGTCTTACTAGATGTTACTTCAAATCTTGAGTTACAAAAACAGTCGTTAAAAAAACTGTATATTGTAGTCACGTCCTATTATTATGCATTACAAGCAATAAATTTTTCTTAGAAACTTCCTCGTCACAAATACCACATTTTTATTAAATGCGTTAAACGTCATGCGAATACGTCAATTATTTTATGCCAAGTTTTAAGATATAATTATAAGTAGTATAGTACTTAAAGAACTTTGATCGCAATTGCAATACTTACTATAAAAATATTGTTGTGCCTTAAACTGTGGTGTAATGGGCAAACTTATTGTTAATTAGCATATTCTACCGCGGATTCTAACACTTTAATGTTTTTTTTATATCTTAGCCTTCGTATTTTCATAATTACGATGCATCAGATATCCATATAAGCTAGAATGAAGACTAGGTTACTATATATTTTTGGGTACGAAAATTAACGAGATTAAAAGTAAACACAGTCTAAAGAATCTTGGCAATATTTAATATGGACTTTATTAAATTCAAACAACTTATCTGTATTTGCAATGGAAAAAATCGGCGGATTTACACACGATCGACACCGTAATACGCAAGCAATAAAAAATTACTAGTTTTGCTTTGATTATTAAAATACAAATGGCAAGATTTAAGTCTTGGTATTTGAAATCATATCTTGGATATCTCCATAATAACACCAATATTAACATTTGTAACCGATGATGGATAAAGTACAATTCTTTCTCTACACCATTTTTAACCACCGCTACCTATTGAAAAATAAGTACTGAACGACTTTCATATACTGGCAATAATGGGCTAGTAGACAAATATGGTGATCAAGATATATCTTAAAGAAACATTTAAAATGGAATTATGTTAAACGAAATCTTATAGAATTAAAACCAATCGGCATTAATTGTCAAATCACAGACGACTTCAAAACCATACCTACTTAAAAGCACTAGAGTGGGTAGACACGGTTATTGTATCTTGAACTATATGCGAACGTAAGTCCCTTAATTATATTGATATTATGGTAATTAATGAAAATACTTGAAATAAAAAAAAATCGATGCCCGGATAATACGAAGGTTCAGTCTTGTTGTTGTACGGGGAAATACGTGCCAATATAGTAACAACAAAAAATAACAAATTCTGAGTTTACTGGCTTAAAAAGAATAAGGTTTGCTGTTATTATAGTTAGAGTAAAAAGATAATGATATGAATTCACAACAAGAAATACAACAAGCAAGCACTTATTTTATTTAAAGTGAAAGAAAATACTTTCTTACGTCTGACCACACTGCGACAGAAAAGGTTGTTATAACTATATATACATACATAAATGAATTTATTTATTTATATATATATAAATTAAATTATAAGTATATGTGTATATATACAAAACATAAATATCAAATCTCTTGTATACGTTACTTACAATTACATGTTATTTAGAAAACAGGTTTTTTTTGGTACATTTGCTTTATAACATAGGGTTTTGATAATCTTTTTTATCAACCAACCTCGATCGAACCAGGGACCTCCGTGTTACAAAACAAGCGATTGATTGGATCCGTGATAAAAAATTCTTTAGATTAATATTATTGACATAATCTAAGATCAGCCTTGTCAACCCAGACTATTAAAATTACTATTAATCCAACATAACTCCTGTCATTGATGGTGAAGGCCCCCATCGCCCACATAACGACCTCTGTGATAACGACAAATACTAACTCGCCTTATAGTGGCTACCTCCTTCCACCCTACACCGGATGTCGACCATGGTGTTACCTTAAAATAATTGGTACTTATACTAGTATTGAATTTAAGTTATTACGTGTAAAATATATTGTCCATTTTTTGATTCCATCGCCCGAGATATTTTTTAGAGTGGTTATGCTTTTTAGTATTTCTATCGCCCGTCCATCTTATTGTACTCGTTTATTGCTACTTAACACCTGTAAGTATTGACACTACACTACTACCTAATGTCTAATACAAACTTGCGCTTATATTTGCTAATGATTTGCATAAACAAGCGCATTTTACTTATTCGATGACTTGATATGAGAACGTTCTACTGCACTAATAGCTTCCATACACAATTGTATGCTTTAATAAATATTTAAAAATCAACGTACATCTCTTATCAAAAACTTAACTTAAAGAGAAACCTTTTATCATATAAATTGTTATTCAACCTCACCTTCATCATTCAACCGATGGACTACCTATACTATATATTAATACCGTCTTTTTATTTATTTACAAAGATACAGGGCATATTAGCAGTTATACTTCCGCGTCTAAAATAAAATAGCCTCCGTAAAGCTTTACCTGAATAAATATAACATACATCTAACAAATGTGACATAAGTACATACGTTATCATCTAAATAAACAAAAAAACAATTTATTAGTGATTCCTTTGTTGCTACATTAACTACATATACAAATATATCTTAAAATATTTTTCAATTCAATTCTTATATATTATCAAGTCTTATAAATTATATCTAAAACTGACTGTAGACAAAAGTTTTATTTTCCAAATTGATTTAAAATTGGTAAAACATTTAAAGCATCTTCATACCATTACGTGAACGCAGATCACGTACCACAAACTTAATTCATTGATTCTATCGTAACACCAATAATTTTCACCTTGATTTTTCTATTTAATATTGATCGAGACAACTATTGTGCTTTACCTCTTTAAGTTAAAGATAGGTACACGAAATTATTTACCAATCATGTGTATTGATAATTGATTTCGTACACATCATTGGAATTTTATAGCCCAAGAAGAAATTTTTAGATTTTTTTTATAATAAGTATAAGCGTTAGTAACGATATTATGTTGTATGAAACTCTTGTCTATAATATAAATTTAACAATACCTATTATAATAAAAATAGTCTTTTACATTTTTAAGTACACATTTAATATCGTTAACATTTTTACCACTTCAATTCATTCATTATTCAACCGATACGTTAAGAGCGAGGAAGTGCCTGATAAAAACAAACTACTATATTAAAAGAAGTGTTATAATAATTGCTGCGTGTTAGTAAGAATGAGACTGGACTTGCATCCTTGCTTGCACTCTTCTGATTGCATTGAAGCGCGAATGATGGGGTAAGATTGCCTGCGTCTGTGCGTAACGTTAATCTTCAAGTGCCGGAGTCACCACAATGGATGTTCTTTGTAACATACTTTAAAATGGTTTTTTTTCCCATGGCGAGCATTCAATTATAACCAAAAAATCCATTTTATGCACGTGTACTGTGATGCTCAAAAAATATAATTACCAAAAACAGAATAAGGAAATCAAACTTTAAGTAAAAAAATAATGCCGTAAATCGGTGATAACTGTTGCAAACACCGATTTTTGTATTAAAGCGAAGAGCTATTAGTCCTAAAAACTGTAAGCATCATAATATTTAAAATTATTGACGTCTGCGATGCTAATGGTAGGTATATATTTTAGTTGAAAATACAAGTAATAAATATTAAACGGTTGAATAGGAGTTGCGTCAGCATTTAAGCACTTAGGCCAAACAAATAGCGTTACGTATATTTACAAAATATTTCTACGCCGTAAAGTTTTACACATTGATCTTAACACACATGTACCTAATAAATTATTAATTGATATAATTATTTTCTGAAAGTTTACAAACACAAGGTCCTTATAATACAGGGTTAATTTATCGTGCCTCCACTCGTTCTACTGTAAAATCCGTTACAGTCCATAGAGTATTTTTAGGCAAACACAACCAAGGATAACCATCATGATTACATATCAGTTTATAAATATTTACCGGTAAAACCTTAAAAGCTTTAAAAAATTTGATTATAACAATTTTTTACACTTATAAATAAAATATATTGAATTACATAATCTTGAACTAAAATAATGTATAAACGTTTTACGTTTTCGAGTATAATGCTTAAAAAAAACTTAAAGTTAATTCAGATATGTGAGAATTAATGGATGTTGTTACCTTTAAGTAGTTAAACATTGTAAAAGAGCAGCCTTTATTTTACTTTACAAGGTTTAAATTCAGTAAAAAAGTGAAGATTTATAAGATTATTGACAAATGGTTATCGTTGCATTTGTTGCTGATGTCCCAACCTTACGCTCGGTTTATGCTTTAGTTTCAGTCAGTTTATATCGTCATTACTATTTTTAGTGTGTTATTAATAAAAAAATATAACTCACGATGATGAGGGACATTTTAAGTATTTACACCGAAATCAACTTTTGCCGAGTTAATAGGTACATAGTTTTAAGTTTATACTTCTGTCAATTTCGTATATATTCCCAGGCCTTAAGTTAAAACTAAAAGTTCTTAATAACCGCCTGCATGCATTATTAATTATTATATTTAAAAATTTAAATCTACGTCCAAACGAATGGTGGACAAAATTTCATAGAAAAAGATTTGCCAGATTTTTTTTAAATATGATTAATGAACGAATGGTCTTAAATATACTTTTATCTTTCGACAACAAAAGGTAGTACAATACATTTAACGAGTCATTGATAGTGGTCGGTCACAGATGCCAAAGACGTCAAACATTAGTGAGCAAACATTACTGTGATCCAATTTTTAGCCTTGTAGCTAGAGTAATTGCTAGTATGTTAACTGAAGTAGTCTGAAAGCGACAGAAGGACATTGTGGTACAGTGTTTTGATATTCAAACTAAATAGCGCCACATTGTTATATGCAAGCGTGTCAGTTACGATCAGGTGAACGTCCTGCTAACCCTCGTGTTGTTAAAAATATATCAGAAAGCGACTAGACCGTTTTTAAAATAATTTTTGCATTGAAATATTACTGTGGTCTAAATTACAATCTGATGAAAACGGTTACCCCATAGGCAAACTACGAGTTTGTTTTTGTAAAACTTTTAAACGATTTATATTTTTAAATATAAAAACCACACTGACTGACTGGCCTTTGTCAAGCATGTGGCATCTATAGCCTCATGATTGATTGTTTTTAAACATAAAATTAATGTTTTCTTATACAGATTACTAATTATTAAGATGATTAAGAATTATGGAAAAGTTTGTCTCAAGCATAATCTAAACGAATGTATAAAAACAACATAATAACGATCTGTAATAAACTTTTATCACAGCAAATCATATAACAATTTTTTTAATAACTAATCAAATGCGATAATCTCTTAAATTAACAAGAACTTATTCGTCTTTGCAAATATCAGTATAACACAGACAAGTGCAAATATTATTCTATAACCTCTGACCAGTTATGTTAAACTTATGCTGCTACCATAAACGAGTTTCTGATGAATAAAATGGCGATGTAATTCAAACGGCCGTCGCAGCATCTGTGACGTACGCCAAGTACTAATCCATTCACTTTAAAAGTATTATTTAAAAAGGTTTTAAGGTTTTTCCATATGAAGTCACTGTGAACTCACGATTTCAATCGTTCATATTTTGTTAATCATGCCATAATAACAATTTTGTAAATGATTTTATATAGTTTGTTTCCACTTCCATCTCCTAAATTCATGTAATAAACTTAATCTTAAAATCTCAAAATAAAAAATGTAAAACATTGCATGCTTGTGGTGTTCTGACATTTTATCATGATGTTCTAACATATGCGCACTACCTAACTTTAGAATATATTTATGTTCTTCAAGTAAACTAACATCAAAACAATTATTTAACTGAAATCAATAATACATTAGGTAATTTAGTAAATAATGAAAATTATCCATGACAATGGCTTAAACTTGACATTCCCTCATTTGTTAGTTAAATAGAACCAGCACTTTGAAGTCACTGAGAGTGACGATCGCGACCTTTGTACGCGTGCGCAAATAGTCTCCAACAAATATTTGCAAGTCTATTATTCAGTATACTTATGTACATGCTTACGTGATGTAGTACGTAATTGGCGTAGATTGTTCTGGAAACATTGAATCCATTTTTTAAAACAAATATGGTTGAACCATTAGGATATAATATTGGTGATAGGTTGGTAGGTACTACCGCACCAAACATTACTGTGTTCCAGTTTGAAGAGCGCTCGAAGCTAGTAGATATTATGGTAAGGAGACTTTGTACCTTATGCCTCAAAACAGAGATCGCTGTTTGGTGCTGTGTATATCACCTTAACTAGCACCACGTTTTGGGCAAGCGTATCACTTACCATCGGGTAAGCGACTCGCTCGTCACATCGCCCCGTCGAATAGAAAAAAAATCTCTCTTAGACAACGTAAACGACAAAATTAAAATCCGTATTAAAACTTTTAAAGGTATTAAACAAACTCAAAAAACATTTAGATTTACTGTACTTTCGCATAGTAAATTTATGTTTGGCCTACGTAATGCAAAATCAAACTAACTTGTTGTGCATTAAACGTTACTTTGTTGAGTGTAACTTTATAAAGGAAAACACGCCATGTAACGACTGTACCAAACATGTCGCTATCACTTAGATCCAGGCGCGTGCACGGAAATTTCGTATAGGGTATGCATGCCATACCTAAAATCTTGTTTTACTTACCTATAGTTAAAAATATACTTAACAATTACAATTCAGCATAGTTTGTAGTCAAGCTCGTATATATTTATATTTTTTTGCGTAGCTTTTGAGTAAGTTATGAGATTATTATTTAGGTAGGTTTAGAGAGGCAGAGTGCTTATTTGCCTGTATTAACACGTATTCACAACGTATTTCTTGATTTCAACGTGTTTCTATTAAAATGCACAATCCGAACTTTTTATCTTCTCTATGCCTTTCTAAAGTAGCCAGTTTAGATAGATCTCTTAATTATAAAGCCGTCGCCCTCTCACACGAACCACTGTCGCATTTACAAAGGAATTGTAAATTTGTTTTTGCAAAGTTGTTATTACAGATGTTTTTCATAAAAAATACAAACAAAAAAACCGGATCCTTACTTGATTACAATGCGGATAAGTATGGTTTTTATACTGTTATTATAAAGAATTTAAGCAGTGATTTATTTTTTCTTTTATGGCTATGAACTGTAATTCATTACTATAGGATTGTTTATAACAATGTTGTGATTTGTTATTTATATATGCAAATTTAATTAGCTGTTAAAACAGAGTTTAACATTGAATAATAATTAAATTGTTACTACCGAAAGTGTTTGAAATCTTTGTACAGTTACTTATAATAATATTTAATAATATTTCCAAAGTAAACTTACTCCCAGATGTTTAGTTTTAATTTGGTAATAGCTGAGGATAAAATATTATACAATTAAATATATGATATAATTCAGTCATCCTTGAAGCCATTGACATTGCGTGACATTCGTTCGCCAAATTAACCAGTAATCGCAGGGGCGGAAGGTTGCGCCGCTACGATCACCTTGTTGCAGTCAAGGCAACCACGAAACACCGGCTCCGGACGAATGCAACATTTACGAGTAATGCGGAAACTATCCCCACCTATCAATTTAGATCAATATTCTCAACCGTTACACAAATTATACGAAATAATTGTTAACCGTTACCATCAGCTGGTTTCATGTAAGCAACAGCATCAAATATACACGGAGGAACTTTTATGACATGTACATTTAAAATTGTATTTATTTTATAATCGAAAACTTTATTACATGACATGGATATTAACAACATCGTTTTTGATAAAATAGTCATCAGTGGTTCTAAATAATTATAATTAAGATTAAAACTGTCTTTTTGTCTTTTGATCATTCACTTCAAGTGGTAAAAATCTCAACATCAACATCCACCGATCTCAATAATTCCTGCTTATTTTCTATGATTTTAGATAATTTTAATTAGCAAATATAATACCAAATTAAACATTTGTTATTTTGGTCAAAATTAAAACAACTTCGTTCATTAAATATCGAATTGCTGCTGAACTAATAAAAATTCTTAATAGGACTTGTCCGTGGTTGTCGTTTAGTGTATTTGTAGTTTTTCATATTACACAAATCAACTATGTATTATTATTAGGGAATCATTTAAAATTATGAGTATTAGTAAAAACTACTAAAAATATATGGAGTGTGATATAGTTTTACATAAGAAAATGTGTAAATAATAAATAAGAATGTAATATATATTAATTTCCCACGCATTGCGCTTATGGTATTCGTAAATTTTTTTTACTAACTAAGTAAACTTATTAACTTGTGAAATAAGGGTATGAGAAGGTCTAATAAAATTTTCTGTCTGAATTATAACTTAGTTACTTGAATTTATATTTATTAATAAATTAATTAAATTGAATACTACCTCCTTTTTGTACCGGTAAGTCAGAATTATGAAACATTTTTACCCTCTGAAACCCCCTGTGCACATTATGATGAGTTACAGCGTTTTCCCATAAAACGCGCCACTGTATACAATCCACCCCAGAGCCATAAACATTTATTAAGTTATCGCTTCAGATACTGAAATTTATTAATAGATTGTCAACTAAATTCAGTTTTCATTAAAAAGAAAATAATTACATTAAAAATTGCTCGTTAAAAAACATTTTGTGTAGCCAATGACTACTAATATTCTAGAAACCAAAATAACTCAAATTTTGTTTTTAACAGCCAATAACAATAGAAAACAAAAATAGTTTCTAGAACCTGACGAACTTAATAATCTTCTTGATTACAAATTCAGAACAACCAGAATAAGTAAATACATACCCATTGTAGATGTTTTTTTTAACAGCGAACTCTTGGCACATATGTGCCAAAGATAAATTAGATGCAACCTAAGGATGAATAGAAAAAAGTATATGGTAGAGATTTCTGGGAAACATCTGTATTATACCTATTCTAAGTCGTATATCCTTATGACTGAAGGTCGTGGTCATTATGTGTGATGTAACATACGATGACTTACTTGGCAGTTATAATGGAGTGGTTTGCCATTGCCTTCTCCATTTCACATACTAGTCCGACCACGGATGATGACTCACGATGTTTTCCTTCACCGTCAAAGCACGTAATGTTAGTTGGTGTTATACTAACTGCACATAAATTTAAAATTCATTGTGCAGGCGGGATACGAACCCGGTACCTCTGGAGTGGAAGGCGGGCGTTCAAACCACTAGGCTATCACGGCTATAATTATACCTATAGAACATAAAAATCTTTTCTCTTATTTACAGCAGAGAGAACGAAGTTATTGAATATTGTGATTAGTCAATAAAAATTGGTTTGCGTTGCGTCTCTAGATTCAGAATTTAATGATAATTTTAACGTCGTATGACGATTATTATGTAATAACTATTAAAATGAAGAAAGTACATCTTACAATTTAGTTTAGAAATTGATCAATTACTTAAGCTTTACTTATTTCTCTCAAAGAGGCGTCATATTAATTTACATACGTAACTAAAGATGCAGTATTACATTACATTACTGAAACTTTATAAATCAACTGCACACGACAGTAAGATGACGGAAAAACCTGCGTTACACTATCAATGTATTACAATCATCTATTTATCTTCGGCGATGATTCTTCGTCACCCTTTAGGTCTAAAATGTATTGTCTCTTAATCATTAACATATCCGTTTACTCTGACTCATAATGGAAAACATAACTGTAATTATGAAGGTATTTTCTCATTGCTTTTCTGTGAAATAATAAAAAATCTTGTACCATAACAGCATTGCTCATAATAGCAGCAATACAGTTATAGTACGATAATTTATACAATGTTACCCGCAGAATATAAATGAACCTACACAAAGAACAAACAGGATTACGATTATTGTATTAGGTTCTTTAATAAGAAATTGGCGTTTTGCCGAACTGGTCAATTTGTACTTCAATAATCCAGCTTATTTTTAGGAATCCCTCATTTAAATGTACTTCAAATTTAGACTTTTATTTTTGTTTCGAATTCATTGATTGATTACTTTGGGCACCATTTGTTTTTTCTTTGACATCCCTCTGTTCACAAAATGGGAAACTCGAAATATCACGGTACTACAAATATGAGTTCCATCATGGCTCCAACATCGCAGAAATGGCTCGAAGTATTAATAATATATATAAGGAAGCTACTCTAAAAAAAACCACGATTATGTTATTGTTACGTTTTCATTTTGAAGATTTTGACTTCCAAAACCAACCCCGCAGACACCCGAAGACCAAAGATGAATGATCTAATCTGTACTACTTAAAAATAACACATTTACTAGATTTTAGAGATATTCTGATTAATGTTCTTGAAAAAAATCAGATGAGTAATGCAACCAAAGCAGAAGATGAAGTATGCGTTTATCTCAATACCTAATTTACATTCGCATCATTATTAGTTATATCAATAAGACTAAAGGAATATTTGCGGCACAAAGGCGGACATAGAATGACCAAATATCAGCCTTTGACAATTTTTTTAGGACCTATAGGTATGGTTTTATTTTAATCTCTGTCGGTCATAGACGAGGCCTTTGAAGGGTTCTTTGGGTTCACGGCCCGTGGGAGCAAAAGCCCTCGCTCGATTAGCGAGTCTCAAAGGGACCGAAAATGCGAAGTGATTTCGTGTTTGCTGCAGTGTAGCGATGAAGTCAGGGGCAGTCTTGCCCTTCCTCAGTGAGTACTCAGTGCAAAGGGTCACTGGTGCGGTCGGTAGGAAAATACGAGGCCTATCTGAAGGAAACCACCGAGGCGGTTTTAGTGGGTGGAAATTCCGCAAAACACTGACTCCCCAAAAGGGTATCGTTAGAACATTTCCGCACCTACACCAAAACAAGACGTTATTTTCTTTAGACACGATTTCCTTAACAAGCAATGCTACACTACACAAAAATCATTTAGTAATCAGTAATTCCTTCTTAACCGAATCAGCAAAATCTTAGTAAAATAGACATCGTAACTGTCTAATATACCGTTACCGCCGTATTTTATGAGATATAACAATCTCTCCTAAACATTGTTTTCTTCTAACATTTTTTTTACTACAAATGAGTAAACTGGTTTCATAAATGTCATTGCCCTGGCGACGCAGGCAATAATTTGACTTTAATTTACAAATCGTTTTCGTTGCACTTTACAACAATTTAAGTATTCAATATCACTTTAAGAAAAATAAAATGTATGAACATCACTAAAAGAGATATTCATAAACTTTTTATCCTCACACGAACTAACAATACATATTTTTTGTTGCGTTCCTTATTTATCATAATTTACGCCTATTATTGCTTGATGTTTGCGGAATGTAATACGGAATACCCAACTTTTTTATTGTAATTTTCCATATTTTTACAAACTAAAGATACGCAAGTAATTAATGGTTTTTAAGCAAAGAAACTAGTCTATGATCGTTACTGTTATTACATATAACACAATTCTGAAAAAAAATCACAGGTTTCAAATAACAGGAACGAGCTTTTACATGGTCAGTCCCACATATTTAATCACTGCAATCAGTGTATTAGGGTTGCACTTGGAGCGGATGATATGCTTTACTAGCAACCTCCACGTATAAAATTTGGAGGACGTCGAGTCCTACAGAAGTTTTATAGGATATTACTGTTAAATAGCGGTTTTCTGATTCTGTGTGAAAAGATCTTATTAAAAACATTTTACGAAGACTATTTCACTACCTCTATTTTCGAATACCGCCGCAATAATCAATAAAAAAATTACTATTTCTCCTCTACATAATAAACAAGAATTTGTATATACCAATGTGGTATAATAATGACCCTCCTATTTAGAAATTTCGAAAATCATAATTAGTCGTATACACTCAAATGTTAATTTTTATAAATTATAACACAGTCTATAAAAACACAATATTTTTTTATACTTCAAGGTTGTAAAGATGTTTTGTGTATGTATAATATAATGCAGACATAATTAATCTATACTATTTCGTAAATAAATAATACGTAACAATATCTAACAAGGTTTATTAACGAACTTGTTATGTTTAAATTATTTTAAATATTAATTATTTTTATATTAATTACACACGTAGCCGTTTAAATGAATATTGAACAACAAATGTTTTTTTACAAAAAATTAGCAATATTTTATGTAGAGTACGTATTCGTAAGTGTAACGTTTTGTTACCTATTATTATTAATTACGTTTGCACCAAACTTTTTTAAAATTATATTTTATTAACACTGTATATAAACAAATTATCAAAAGTTCCAAAAAAGATTAAAGTATTATATCTTTTTGAGGAATAAAGGGACGATGGGTATCTTTCTCAACAACTTGGCTTTAATTTGCGGAAACCCGTAACGTCCGAAGATTGCAATTGGCAAAATTTTTTTAATTGTCAACGTCACGAATGTCGAAGTGAAGAATTTGTCAATACGCCTTTACTAACTATTCAAGAAAAATATATAAATGATTATCAATATTCATAGCACTTGTCACTAAACGAACCTGATTAAAGCCTATAAACGGGAAGTTGTTTAAATTAGAATAAACAAGTTTAATAAGGCCTATATTACATAAATTATACATATACTGGTTCCAATCTATACATTAAAAAAGTTAAAATATGAATACAAAGAGCCTAGGCAGTTGGTGACATGTCAATTTACACGATTAGGTATTTATGAATATATTATTATTTTATGAACAAAATCTTCACTTCTCTTCGGTTGGTATAGCTAAATTGCTTTTGGCATAGCTTGTATTCCAGTCTATGCGCTACATACATTTCCCAAAATTATACCATAAGTATCAACCACATGAGTTTTCGAAAATTTGTTAAAAGAAGGCGTTCTTACTAGACGTTTAAATATAATAGATATGTTACTTTTCAAAAGCACACATTGAACTTTACGTTGCAGATAACTTACAGAATTGCGTGAAATTTGTTTTTCATACAAAACCTTGTTCACCGGCCCAAGCAATAGCCCTTTATACTTCTTAGTGATATAGGAGTTCAGATTAAATAAACAATTTCATTATTTGTTTATATTTAACTGCATTTACGCAAATACCATGATTTATGAATAAGACGTTTGAGTGATACCGCCAAAGAAACCGCATATGCTTTAAAATCATTACGAAATTTTATGCTTGAAAAACTACTCTCATGATGTTATATCAAAACTAAAATCATTCAGCAAAATTGTCAATCTAGAACAATTAGTTATTAGAATAACATAAAATGCAATGTTTCCATTTATACTTTGCTTTTCATAACTTCATTTATTTTGCACTGTTTTTATTATTAATCTCATGTTGAGACGGATATTTGAATTACAAAAATATCTTAAACATATTTTTAATCAAGCGAAGGAAAGGACTTGTGTTATGCCTTTGGGTTTCCCGTCGGGTTGTTTAAAGCGATGACGTCAATGGCTACACCGGACTTTGCTCGGTACACGCAACTAAAAAGCGACGCTTTATGTTTAATCGTAAAGTTTACATTTATATTTCAAAACATTAACTTCATTTAGGACTTTATTAAATACAAAAAGAAATAAATTGGACATTTATTACATTAATAACATACTGAATCTTCCAAAAGACCTTATATATATATGTACAACTTCGAGCTTATTTAACAAAACTGGTCGAGAATTGTAAAGGTTTTTTTTAGCATAAATAACATAAATGGGTTTTTTTTAGTTAAAAAAAAACAGTTTTTAGTACTTGGTTGATTCTTTAATATTACTATAATAAATTACAGAATTAAAAATAAATTATTTAAAATTATGAATTATATGACAATAGCGGACAAGAAGTGATTGACTAAATTTTTTTGGTTTAAAAATTAAAAGCAACACTATAACAATATGCTATTCAAAGAAAACAAAATCAAGGCTATATGTGTAACTTTAAAGGAATGTGACTGTAAGTTTGTTATATCTGCTAATTATCTGGCTACACTTACTTTTTCCAATTCTTAAACTTCAAAGATTACATGAAATAATTAAATTGTTGTTGAACTTTATGATTATAACACGGTAAGTTTCTTCCTATACACCAAACCTTTTCAACTACGGGTGCTACATGAAAGGTATGCAGATATTTAAATTAAAAAATAATATCTACCAAATATCTGAAAAAGCTTGAAGCTCTAAGATTTTTTTAAATTAATTCTAAATTAAAAGAAAAACTAAAAAAAAAACCTTTTAACGTGTTTTTCTTCTTTTAATGCGCCATTTTTCAGTGTTACGAGTTAGTTTTTATACACAACACCTACTTTCATATTTAAGCGCAAACATGTTAAGAATTCGTAAAATAATAGTTTGCTAAAGAATTTTCTATTATACTATAATATATATTTATTTGGTATTATTTTTTTGGCAGGCAGTTAATCTTTGGAACTCGCCTCGTCATCATACGCGCTAGTCCAACACTTAGATCGCATTCGTGCCGCCGGACGGGTAGCACGTCTCGCGCGCTCGCACCGCACCAGTTTTCGTAATATTGTGAAACGTCTTATAAATTCACCCGTTTACGTGTGATTTTATAATGTTAAACTACCTTAAGAACGAAGGACCTCGGTGTGAAGTGTTTTCTAATGCATCAATAAGAATTTGATCGCGTTATTAGCTGCTCTGCCACGTGGGTGGATGCCTAATTTGAAAAAGGATGTGCAGGGTGAAGTTTCTCGTCGTGGCAGCCTGTGGCAGTGATGGAGAGGACACCATCGATTGACGGACTGTCCGCCATCAATATGAATAGCAGCGTTGCCACGATAGAAACGGTTTTGGCAGAATCTTCCAGAGGAGGTACTCCAATTCCTGGAAGATTCTTCCAAAAACGAACCATCTCGGATGTAGAGGTGTCTTCGGACTCGGCTTCAGGGCCTGAGTCCAAAGACACCAAGCCCAAGAGAACGTTCCCGCCTAAAAGAGGAAGGGGCCGGCCTCCCACAACGGGAGAATATGTGGGCCTGGATGCAGATGATGTATGCAGTCGGAGTTGCTCCGTCTACGACGAGAGGAACTGCAACTACAGGCGGAAGAAGAGGTTGCTAACCTGGCTTCCCGGGCGAGGTTAGGGCGAGCAACCAAGAAAACTGCGCTCCCGGTCTCGAAGGAACAGCTGGCCTCTGAGATCACCAAAAGAGTGGAAAACGACGTCGAAGTCATCCTCAACGTCGCAAAAAAATTCGGCAACCTAAACGGCACGTGTCAACGTGCCCTAAAGGAAGCGGCTGTGTCTATAACGGACGCAGTAAAAGAGCTAGGAACTCGGACCACCTCCGAAGAAATAGAGAAGGTGCAGGCCGCTTACACAAGGTTAGCGGAAACAAATAAAAAACAGGCGGCTGAGCTGGAAGAACTCCGCAAGGAGCTTAACCAACTCCGGGCAGACCTTACAAAGGTCCGCGCCCAGGAACCTGCCACCAGCGGCTCCTGCAATCAAACAGCTTGTGAGGCAAGTGACCTTCCGCAGAAGAGGCCCGCAAGGGTGGAGTTACCGCCAATTCCGAAGCGGCGGATAGAACGCCCTCTGGCAACATCCCTTCCGGACCTCCAAGGTCTAGTGGAAGAGATCACGCGCTCAGTTATGCTCCAGACCGGGAGTATGATGAGTGCGCGCCTCGAGGCTCTCGAAGGCAGGTTGCTGCCAGAGAAGAGACTGCGGCCCCCCCTGGCAGCTGACAAAGAGGTGATTTGTACTCCGGTGCCGCCTGTTCCCTCTACCTCAAGTGGTGAACCTGCCACACGTGGTCAGAGGAGAAACAAAAAGGTGGAAAATAAGGCGAAAACGGCATTAACAGTGCCCAGCGCCAGCGCGAATGTCCCAACCTCTGCTCCACAAAGACAGAGATCGGTGGCACCCAAGCCCCGAGATGGGGAATGGGTGCTCGTTGGCAAAAACCGCAAAGCTGCCAAGCCCAAAAACAAGGCCCAACCTACAGCAGCACCCGAAAAAACACCATCTGCGAAGACGAAGTCTCCAAGACTTCGTCTACCCAAGTCGGCTGCGGTCGTGATTACACTGCAGCCTGACGCGGTACAGAAGGGTGTTACCTACAGAGATGTACTCACGCAAGCGACCAGTAGCATAGAGTACGCTAGCCTCGGCATAACGGGCGGGGTCCGCTTTAAAAAGGCGGCTACTGGAGCTGTGCTCTTCGAGGTACCCGGTACTGGAAGCGGATCTCAAGCTGACCTCCTGGCTGAAAAGCTCAGGGAGGTTCTTCCGGAGGATGTAGTACGAGTATCAAGGCCTGAAAAGTGCGCAAACGTGCGTATTTTGGACCTGGATGACTCGGTCACGGCAGAGAGGCTGATAGCTGCGGTTGCAACAGCGGGAGAATGTCAGCCTACTCAAATCAAAACCAACGGCCCTCGTACTGCTGCAAATGGAACCGGTACGGCTATAGTCCAAGTACCTGTGGCGGCGGCAAAAAAACAGTAACGGCCGAAGGCTTCTTGTCGGCTGGGTGTCGACGTAAGAGGTGACGCACAGGAGGAGTGGGCCGTGACATCTGGCCTGCTCTTGCTCAACAAGGGCTCGGTGAACACGTGCGTGCGAAAACAGGGCTGGTCCATAGTGGACGTTTCGTTTGCTAGCCCTGCCTTAGCACGCCGTGTCCGGGACTGGAGAGTCCTTGTGGGAGTTGAGACGTTGTCGGACCATCGGTATATCCGGTTCGACGTCTCCAACGAAAACTCGGACCTCCCAGTCCCAACCCCCCGAGGAGTGGTCAACGCTCCGCGCTGGGTCCTACGGCGACTCGACCGAGAGGTTTTCCTCGAGGCCGCTACTGTCCAAGCTTGGGCACTGAGCGGTACGGCTAACAGTCCGACAACCATCGATGTGGCAGAGCGTATCAGAGCTGTCGCATATTTGCGATGCGGCCATGCCCAGAGCAGGTCATCGTCCGCCTAAACGCCAGGTGTATTGGTGGAACGCCGAAATAGCGCAGTTGCGTACTGACTGCGTTTCAGCTCGCCGCCAGTACACAAGGATAGGGCGAAGACGCCGTCGGAACAACCAAGTCCCAGACCCGAGGGAGGAGGGACTGTACGAGGTGTACAGGACGGCAAGACTGGCCCTCCGTCAGGCCATCGAGCGGTCAAAAACTCTGGCCAGGGAAGAGTTCCTCGAGGTGCTCAACCGGGACCCGTGGGGGCGCCCCTACCGTTTGGTACGCGGCAAGTTGCACCCGTGGGGCCCCGCTGTCTCAGAGCCTCGAGCCTTGTTTTTTAGAGGAGGTTGTGTCAAAGCTGTTTCCTATTTCGAGCTCTCAGCACTTAGTGCCACAAATGTTTCCGCCATCGGCAGCCCATTTGATCGAAAATGCTGATGACGTGCCGGACGTGACGATAGAGGAGTTGCGAGCCGCAATAAAGAAATTGCAGTCCAGAAACACCGCTCCAGGGCTGGATGGGATTCCTGGGAGAGCCTGGGTTCTGGCCCAGGGAGCTCTGGAACCCCGATTGTTGATGCTCTTTCGCAGCTGCATGAAGCAGGGTCGGCTTCCGCGATCGTGGAAGACCGGTAAGCTCGTACTATTGCGGAAGCCAGGGCGCCCGGTGGACTCTCCATCCGCGTTCCGGCCTATTGTGCTGCTGGACGAGGTGGGCAAGCTATTCGAAAGAATAATTGCAAACCGCATCGTCCATCATTTAACGCACGTGGGTCCGGACCTAGCCGGAAACCAGTTCGGTTTTCGAACTGGGCGCTCCACGGTTGACGCCGTGATGCGCGTCAAGAGCCAGTCGAAGGATGCGGTCTCAAAGGGTGAGGTGGTGTTGGCGGTGTCTCTGGACATCGTCAATGTGTTCAACACCTTGCCATGGGACTGCATTAGAGAGGCGCTGCGGTATCACCGCGTGCCCTCGTACCTCTGCCGGATTTTAGGGCTTATCTGTCTGACCGAGCAGTAGTATACCCTGGTAGAAGTGAGTGGGGTCGTCTCTGCATTGGCGCGGCTTTTGCCCAACCTCGGGGGACCCGGCTCCGCTTGCCGGAAGCTGTATTCTGGGATCGTGCGATCCATGGCCCTTTACGGGGCCCCTGTGTGGGCAGATAACTTGACTGCCCGTAATATTGCCGCACTGCGGAAACCGCAGCGGGCGATGGCAGTCAGGTTAGTCCGCGGGTATCGCACGATATCCTTTGAAGCGGCTTCCCTACTGGCTGGGACCCCACCTTGGGATCTAGAGGCGAGAGCCCTCGAGTCGCTATATTGGTGGCGCGGAGAAGCGCTGGAGCGTGGAGCTCGCCTGGCGCCTCGTGAAATTGAGGTACGACGGCTTGAGCTTCAGAACACCCTGATCAGGACGGAGTGGCTAAGACGCCTGGAGCGCCCCTGTTCCGGCGTCGCCACAGTGGAGGCCATTAGGCCCCACTTAGTCGGATGGATCAACAGACGGCACGGCACTCTGTGCTTCCGCCTGACTCAAGTGCTAACGGGGCACGGCTGCTTCGGAAGCTTCTTGAGTCGCATAGGTAGGGAGCCTTCACCAGAGTGCCACCACTGCGTCACTGGTGCACGCGACGATGTGCATCACACGCTTGCCGTCTGCCCGGCTTGGACCAAACAACGGGACGACCTCGAAGCCGTCGCTGGCCCCGACCTCTCACTCCCGTCTCTCGTGAGAGAGATGGTTGAACGTGAGAGCGCTTGGGAAGCTGTCGCCTCCTATTGTGAAATCGTGCTTTTTGCGAAGGAGGTGGCAGAAAGGGAGAGGGAACGGACTACTCTGCTCCCCTCCCGCGGTCGTCGACTCGGTAGGCGGAGAAACGACAACGACCTCCGCCCACCATAGCGGGGCCTGCAGCGTCGGATGTGGGCAGTTCGACGCATTGCACGCAGGCCCGAGATGGAACGTGACGTACTCTGCGCGCTTCTCCAAGGGTTGTCGAGCTTTAGAGCTGACCGCAGTGGGGCCACGTTTCGAGAGGCCAGACCTTGTCGGGTGTGGTGCGACGAATGCGCAAGCTTTCCGCGCCCCCCCGTCCACAAGGTATAGAGTACCGTGGGGTTTTAGTCGGTAAGAGTCCGACATACCCCGTCTAAGTGCTGCCCGCACGGACGGGGATCCTATGCAGGATTTCCCCACGAAAAAAAAAAAAAAAAAGTCCAACACTTACTATTTTTCGGATGAAAGTTAAAAAGTATTTCTTTTCATTATTTATATAAAAAGTAATTGAATATTTGTCTCTTTTGCTTCTTGCTTTTTGTACTTGTGTATTTTAATATATATATCTTAAACTTTCATTGATATATTATCATTATTTTTCAAATCCTGTTTCCTTTTATTGTATACACCTACCTGCTTTACACTTTTCATTAATTTACTTTCTTCACAGGTCTGCTGAAAGAACTCTTTTAGCCTCAAGCTCGTCTTTGTACTTTTCTCTTACCCATGTAATTATATTTTGCTATGTTGTGTAAAGAATAAAGGATATAAAAAAAATACAATAGAGATAAATAAACAAAAAGGCGGAAATATTATCATATGGCATTGTCTTACAGTCAACTTTTGAATTTATGAAGAGAACAAAAAATTATAAAAAAAACATTCGGGTGTCAAAGAAACACATATGTATTAGTACAAATACAGAAATGAACAAAATGTGTATGCATAAATATATATACCTATATGTATATATTTTTTCACAGGAAATATCTCAATGAATGTGCTAACACGCAAAAGTTTTCAACTAATGTTTATTCTACTAATATTGTTGCACGGAAATTTCAGGTGGAGGTTTCAAATTTATCATGTAAACTTGACGAAAATGTGAGCTGTCTTTTAAAAATATAAAGCAAATTAAAAAAATCCGAAATAGATATGTAATTTGCAAATTGTAAGAGATAGTATAAAGGGATTTTATGTTAATTTTAAAATGACATTGAAATTACAGTTAACCAGGAAGTATATCTTTAAGTAAAAACAAGTCCTTGCTTCATAATCATGTTTGTATAATTATAAAAGGTTAAAATTTACTAATACTGTTTTTTTCTGTTACACTGTGTAAAAACAAATTTCATGTATAAAAAGACTGGACAGATTATACATACAAATATTTGTTTGAAAATTCATAATACGACATTGATAATAACAGCGTTTTAACAACTCTTCGGGGCCTGTAAAAGCTTAGGTATAGAATACTACTACTGTTGAACATCAAACAAAAATATTTGTACATCTGTAACTGCAGTGATCACGGTTGCTAGAAAGCGGTCGAAACGTCAGGATTGTAAACTAAATAAAATATGCGTGATAAAATCCATAAAACATAATTTTAATAAAAAAATGTTTGTGTGGCATCTAAATCTTAATAGGAGTTCTTCTTCTTCCCAATTGATGGCATGAGCACGGTTTGTGCGTGAGCCAATGTCATGTGTAGACGTACAAAATAAAAGAATACAAATCCATTAAAAATTGTCTGCGTGGTCAATCGTTCATGTTCTCATCTTTTCATCTTCGCAATTGATGGCGAGAGCTAATGTTATATATAGACGTCTAAAATAAAAGGATACAAATTCTTAAAAAATTGTCTGCGTGGTCAATTCGTCCGCCATGTTACCGGCCACCTCTTAATAGGAGTTAATAACGTACAGTAAACTGTAAACCTTCTTGTCAAAATTTCAAAAAATTTACTTTTAATTATAAATTTTTTTTATAAATTTATTTTTATGTATTTTTCAATTACATAGGTTCTTTATTTAATAATTGACCCCCTTTTTTGTGAACAAGTGGCCAGCGTGTTGAATGAATGGCTTTCACATCTCCTTGATATAGAAGGTCTCGAGTCCCAGCACTGTGTAACTTTAATAGTAAATAGTAAGATTTTTTAGTTTACCTGATAAACGAACATTTCTGTGTACCTTATTATAAATCATTCACATAAAGTTTTTCAATTTATCGTAAATAAATTATGTTTATATTCCTCTCAAGTAGAATTCAAATCTCGTAGCGCCAATTCGATCTAATCAAACCAATACTGGCATGTATGGTTTACTTGGATCTCAAATCTTGATCTTTAAAACATTATCACCACACCAAACCACGGACATTAGATCTATGCATTTTTTTAACAAAATAAAAGAGATATAACAGAGTTGTACTTTTATAAAAATTCTGTACTATCTTAGAAACAGGATCAGATACATAGAAAAGTCTAGCGGTGGGAAAACCAATTAACATCAGAATTTTTGAAATAATAAGTTGTTATACTTATATAATAATATAAATATAATACAATATAATAATAAAGAAATATAATACATTTATTAAAACTAAATTTTACGAATTTTAAACGCCAAGATTATATAATAACAAATGCATAAAAGTGAATTTTAATGCAAGAATTTTTTAATGTCATGGCTAATTTACAAAAAATTGCTTTACAATATGACTTCTATATCTTTGACTTCTGAGTAGACAGATTCTGAAAGTAATGAATGTTATCAACAATAAAAATTCAAGTAACATAGTGTAGGTTGAGTGATGTATAATTTCTTTACAAATTTAGCTGTAAATAGTTAATTTGCTTTTTGTATATTTTTGCACTCTTTAAATTTTCGTAGCAATAGTTACCTAGACAAAAATTATTGCTTTAAAATTTCACAGTTTGTACATAAATTATTTTAAGATATTTTATATAGAAACTAAAATTCAAAACGCCGTTCTGTCACTGTTTGCCTACTTCCAAAACTGAAATGGTTTTACTCGTATTCTCAACAAGTATTTGGTTATGTTCGTGTTAATAAATATAACAAAGTGTTGATTGTTTTCTTACAATTTAATTTTTTTTTGACAATGTTAACAAAATTTGTTATAAAAAGTTAAAAAATGTTTGTTAATCATCAAAATTAAGAGGAGTGGGGTAGGAACAGTAATTTGCTCACTGATTACTATATAAATTCTCTATTAGAATCGATAAACAGAAATTTATGCTAAAAATTTATTATTCGTATTTCACGTTCACCTTGAAATAGAATTTATGTATGACCTTAACAATGAGTACTATTTTATTTAAAGTAGTTAAATGACCTTTTGCAATTCAAGCCATGTTTGTTGTCGTTTTATCAAATAATTTAAATGTTTGTTTCCCCGTTATTGGTTTAACGTTAAATGTGTCGGATTGATTATTAGATTACTACGGTAAGATTTCATAAAAATTTATGGTCGTATTTTTGTTCCTCTTGTGCAGAAACTTTTTTTAGCTTAGAGGTGTCATTCTTCCTGGCAAACTTCTAATATTCCTTGTGGCTTTGTGGTATTACTTCATTTGTTTCATTTTGTAAGTAATACCAAAACGCCACAAGTTGTGCCATATGTTTTCCTGCCGTATAGTCACTTTTTTGGTACCTGTTTTCGCCATTGTGGTATAAAATATCGTTTCATTTATATACAACAACTTAAATGTCTTGTTAGCTGAAAAAAAATATGTAAGCGTCAAAATGCCTTAAATACAAAAGTCACGTTATAAAACAATGGAAACTTTCGAAAATTTTTAATGAATTAAATTATATGAAATTTAAAAAAAGGATAGAAAAATAGAAACAAAATTCATCCTCACCCGAAGTTACAGTTTATCAGATACAAAAGTGAATAGTTAAACTATTTTTTATTTACCTGCTTAAATGCTGCTAACTTTAATTTTTTTTTGACAATGTTAACAAAATTTGTTATAAAAAGTTAAAAAATGTTTGTTAATCATCAAAATTAAGAGGAGTGGGGTAGGAACAGTAATTTGCTCACTGATTACTATATAAATTCTCTATTAGAATCGATAAACAGAAATTTATGCTAAAAATTTATTATTCGTATTTCACGTTCACCTTGAAATAGAATTTATGTATGACCTTAACAATGAGTACTATTTTATTTAAAGTAGTTAAATGACCTTTTGCAATTCAAGCCATGTTTGTTGTCGTTTTATCAAATAATTTAAATGTTTGTTTCCCCGTTATTGGTTTAACGTTAAATGTGTCGGATTGATTATTAGATTACTACGGTAAGATTTCATAAAAATTTATGGTCGTATTTTTGTTCCTCTTGTGCAGAAACTTTTTTTAGCTTAGAGGTGTCATTCTTCCTGGCAAACTTCTAATATTCCTTGTGGCTTTGTGGTATTACTTCATTTGTTTCATTTTGTAAGTAATACCAAAACGCCACAAGTTGTGCCATATGTTTTCCTGCCGTATAGTCACTTTTTTGGTACCTGTTTTCGCCATTGTGGTATAAAATATCGTTTCATTTATATACAACAACTTAAATGTCTTGTTAGCTGAAAAAAAATATGTAAGCGTCAAAATGCCTTAAATACAAAAGTCACGTTATAAAACAATGGAAACTTTCGAAAATTTTTAATGAATTAAATTATATGAAATTTAAAAAAAGGATAGAAAAATAGAAACAAAATTCATCCTCACCCGAAGTTACAGTTTATCAGATACAAAAGTGAATAGTTAAACTATTTTTTATTTACCTGCTTAAATGCTGCTAACTTTAATTTTTTTGAACATCTATTGGACATTACTTATTTCTTGAGAATGAGTATCTTTATCTATAAAAGAATTACTTTGGTTTTTATAAACACGAAACACAAGTTCTCTCCAAATCTATAACAAAAATCAACAATACGGTCAGAGACTATTTACGTAACTTAGTACGTGTTATACAGATTATGTGTAATAATTAACTAATTGATTTTTTTAAGTGTGTCATCGTTTCCGCTTTTAAACCGGCTCCAATGATAAAGTAATTTATATATGTATCACAAAAACCGAAAACGATAAAACTACAAGCTCTGCATACTATGTTTTAAAATATTTCATACAGAAATCCAAAATCTAACGCAGTTTCATGTAATAAATTCAAAGTTTCACGATTGGGTTGACCACTAAGTGCCGATAAGGATTTTATTACTTTATTAAAAAAAATGTAGAATGATATTGAACTTTTAATTTATGGATCTTGTCTTTTGTAATACAAAAACTTCATTAATATGTAATGTACCATCAATTGATAAACAAACTTCCACTAACAGTTAGAGTCAAACGTTCAGAATACTTTTGTGACCTAATTATCTGATAAAAAATGTTCCAAAACTATTTAATTTATGTAAAAAGATCGTTTTAACTTCTCTGTTATTTCCTGTTAAGACACCCGATAATTTTAATAGGTGAATGATAATTAGGGAAACCTTTACTTTACTGAAATCTAAAAGAAATAAAATGAACTATTTTAAGCTCGGAACAAAACCATCAAGTTATTTAGAGTTTAAATTAGTAAACAGTGAAAATAAATAGAAATTTTATTTGTTATTTGTCTATTAATTCTGTAACGTTAAAAGAAATCCGTGAAATTAGAACAGTAATGATTTTTAACAATAAACACTGGCGTAATCTATTACTGAATGTTAATAAAATATTTTTAATAAATAAAACAAAACAAAGTAATTACTTACATTATTTTAAATTTTCGTCACTAATAATTTCCACACATTACATTTATTGTTCTACGAAGGCATCCTGCGTACTATGATAATCTATAACACAATAAACCCTAACCCGATATCTGAGTTAAGTAAGAAAATTAAAAGATATTGTAATAACATAAAATAAAAAACAATAACCCTAATAGAAAGGAAAATGAATCGCAAAACTATAAAAGATCGGTTAGCTTAATCGCTTAGCTGTTTATTAATTAAGATGTCACAAACTGGGACAAGTCAGTGTACTTTTAAAACTCCTCTTTTTTGCCGAGTTTACAATATCAGGAAGTCTCAATTACATTTTTGCCCTTTTGAAGACTAAGCTAATTCAACCAAAACATCGACAGCAAATCGTCAATCGGTAATACATTATTAAACATTCATGTGTAAATTAAATAATAACAAAAAAGTCAATATGTCACACAATGAAAAGTTACACAGTCATCCAGTGATACTTGTTAAGTGTTAGAATAAAATATAAAAGCAAAACCTAATTGTATGTGCTCTGTTTGTCCAAAGAAATATAAAAAGAAGACGTTCTTTGATTCGTTGATTTATTTTTCAATCTATTCCTTCTAAAATCATCCTAAGTTAACAGTTTACCTAGAAATAAATAATGTTACATTCTAACAAACTATCCAAACAGTACAGTAATAAATGTGCGTCACTGGCTTGTGATGAAATTTGACCCTTCTAGAAACATCAACTATAGGTTAATTTAAAAGTTATTCACAGACAAGCATTATACAATAGCAATCATTTCCATACTTGGCAAATAAAAAGGTAATAAATTTTGACACTTATCTGTCATCTAGAATGCAGTAAATTTAAAAAACTAGATATAATCAGCCTTATTGACTAGCATAACGCATTCCTTTCCAAAAATTGTCGTTTATGCTAAAGTATTTAAAACAACATTAAGTAAGCTGTGTGTTATATTGATACAATTACAAATAAATTTTATAAATAATCTTTGATAATAGGCGTTTGAAATTTGCTATTAATTTTTTTTACGTATAACAAACGAGTCGCTCTCTATGGTATAGGGTTAAATGGTGCCGCCTTATCGTGGCGGTGGGGTTGAGTAGTCGTGAGCTGGTCACCCACGGTGAAGCTAAGAGGGTCCCTGTGCCGGTGGCCTCTGGGGGCAAGATATGAAGTGCAAGGCGCCGTATTCACTGCCCACCACAGCCTAGGTGGAATCGCGGAGGGAGAGAATTATCGGTATTACGTTTCATCGCTCTCTCTACCCTCCGGGACTAAGCGGGGTCGCACTGCTGGTGCGGCGGTGGTGAGGCTGTGGAGGAAAAAGAGTCGGTTTTGCGTAGTCCAAGACCAGATCCGCCGATAGAAGCCTGAATAGCTTGCACTCTTGGCTTCCCTGGCGTCTGGGCGATGAATTCGTGGGGATCCCTTACCCAGTTGAGGACAAGAGGCCGAGCGGAAGGCGTCCTGTATGTCCTCGCATGCCCTGTCAGAGCGGGAAAAAGGAGAGTGTCTCCCCTGTAGTGAAGCGGCTCGGTGCAGCCAGCGCTGGCAGGGTCGTGGAAGTAAACGACAGTGTTCCCGTGGCCCCGCAGTAAAGCGACGAGAAAGGAACATAATGAAGGTTATTCGGTGCAGGTCCGACATAACCTGTCTTGTGTTTCCGAAGGCATTTCCCCGACGTTAAAAAAAGGAGTCAACCGGGTGAAGATGGTACAAAGGTGCGCCTATCTACACATGCGAATAGTAGGAATGCTGTCATCCATAGGGAAAAATGAGGCCAAACCAACGCATTGTTCTACAAGAACACTTATCGGTTTATAAGCCTTCTCGCGCTTCACTTCCAAATGACAAAGAAATTGAAAATCGTCACTATGTACACGATACGTTGGCAATAAAATGTGGCGGAGGCCTAGAATTCTTTTGCCAGTTTAGACTGTAAAATGTAAACAGATAAAGGGTTTATTTTAATGGTAAGTGCGCAATTTAGTGTCTTCGGTTAATTCCTTGGACTTTTTTTTGCCGTTTTTATGTCCGCTTATCACTCAAGATTTTTTTTGCTTAAAAAGCGACTACCGCTACAAAGTAAATAAATTCGCGTTGAAAAGTTGTTGACTTGTAGTATCGACAATGTTCTTTCCCCACGATTACACAACGGCTGTACGTAGGCTTCACGATGAGTTACTAGGCCACAACTTCTTTGCCCCTCCGCAACGACAAGGCACAACGTATCCGAAGTGATTTGAAGAAGTTCTAGAACAACTTTTTATCATAAACAGCAAAAAAGGCCAAAGAAACATGTAAACAGTGCGTACTGCTTAAAAAAAACATAGCATTAAAGACGCGTATTATTTGTGTTGGAAAAATCCCAGACCGCTTTACCGTATAGTGAAGGCTTTATGAGTATATTAAGAAATATTAACTCATTAGTAACATCCGCTTTGATTATTACTTTTCTACTGTCTTTACTAAGTAACTTATTGCGTAGGAGGTGCTTTTGCTTATCCATTAGGGTGCACAAATAACAGTTTAAATATAAGGTTCTTCTGAACAAAAGGGTTACTACTACGTTTACAATTTGAAGTATTTCTTAGATATATCACTTTGGTGTGATGGGTGGACAATCCTGGAACTATCGATAAATTACGGATATTGCAAAAAATATAAAACAAATGTCTTAGATTTCCATTTACGGCGGATAAACCAGTTCTACTACTTTGTTTACTATAATAATTAAGGCAAGTCGGATATCAGACTTATTACCATTTGCGTCGATTTTCTTAGATCTGTACATTTCCAGACGTACTACGAACTATGTACATACATATACAAAATAGGGCCGTGGAAAAAAACCTGTGTGATATACATCTGGCGTAAATTGAAAACAAAACAAGTATAAAACTATCCATTAATTTACATACATAATTTTTAACTTTATTGCAGAAAACAGATTAATAGTACACCGATAATATTTAAATTCAAATATTATAGTGTTTGTAATATTACCTCTGTCAATTAATGAAACTACTTCATCTTGCTTACAATCTATCGGCATTAAAAATGTTAATAACACTTCTGTAATGATGACGTGCGATTTTTTCTACATTTTTGGCAAACATTAAATGTAAACGTTTATATATTCAAAAATCATGCATTTGGCAATTGTTTCCTCTGTTACGGACCTGTAGTTGGCGATCTAATTTAGCAAGACTAATGAAAGATGTTTTTAAGAATACAACATTATTTTTTTAATTTAGAATAAGCCAATTATTAAACAGCTAACTACTAAGTGCTGTATATAATGTGCTCTATATAATGTGCTATATTAGGTGGTTAATTAACACCATGTTGCTGTTTGAAGAAAATACGGGACACGGTTACAGGAAATTCCGAGTTTCAGAATACTAAACAAAGTTGCGCAGTATCTCCAAACAATGTCTTTGTGAAGATGTCATAGTCAATATTTTTAAGTGCTTTGTTATAGTAACTACTAGTTCGCAGATTGTTTTCAAATGGTAAATATTAATTATACATAAACTAAAACATAACAATTTTCATATTTCTTAAGCCCGTAATATTTAATTTTTCAGCTATTTTTTAAAACTATAACACATGATGTTTTCAGGAGTATTTTTGTATGACTGGTATTATCTTCGTTTATTTCGAATCTATTCAATAATTTTTATATATGTTCATGAGAATGTACACACAGACATTGTTTTATAATTATTTGTTTCTAATAATAAAAACAATATTGTTTTAAAAACATCAGTTCGCTATTTTATACCAAAAGTTGGTAGTAGTTGATACCGGCAGAATACTTGAATTTAAATAAAGAAATTCTAAAACTTGTAAGACGAGACCAGTACCAAACGAAATGAAGATGTGATAGAGTGTAACATGCGCCTTACAACATTGCACATTCATTCGGAATTTATCAATTAGAGCTCATGAGAGAGTACGGTCGTATTGTTACCCTT
This sequence comes from Byasa hedistus, assembly GCA_029286795.1. Classification (NCBI taxonomy): domain Eukaryota; kingdom Metazoa; phylum Arthropoda; class Insecta; order Lepidoptera; family Papilionidae; genus Byasa; species Byasa hedistus. The sequence goes on from JAGSMW010000008.1 coordinate 7,038,078, forward strand.
TGCCAGAAATATCCGCCGAAATAAACAATTACTATGACAAACTTTGGGCTGTTCACGCATTACCACCCCTAGCTGCCTACCTGCCTCTCGCCCAAGTAACACCTCCGCTAACGATGCACTACACAAGGATATATCTGACATTAGTAGATTGTAGGTCTCATAACCATGGCGGAATCATAACAGAACTGCTGAAAGTAGGAAGAACCTCGATCTTGAAAGAATTACAGCATCGGTATAATTTTGTAATCCAAAAAAGACTCATACCATTGTCGAGGTCCAGAAGTGTAATTAACTTATTTTTCATAGAGAATAATAAACTCTTGCTGAAAGCTACAAATTAATCGCACTCCTGTCGATTCTGCAATACGTCCGCGAACATAGTCCCGATTTGTGGGACTGCGGACAAATCTGTACATGGTCAAAACCATATCCAATGACCTAGCCATCCTTAGTAATGTCTACCTCCGACCAGTTACAGAGTTTTGACAGGGTAATAAGAATTTTAAGAAGAAAATGGAGAATTATTATAAAGCTTTTAAAATCTGTAGAAGTGGCAGTGGGCCGAATCTATAGTGTCTGTGACGACCAATGGAGGTCAAAGTCTTAGTGTGAAGGCCGTTTACGTAGGCACGTGGGCTACCTCGCCTCCAGATGAACCGACGTTCTCGTAAGAGCGGCCAGAAGCGGATAAATGCTGAGGGAACGGCGAGGACCTCTTTTGATAGTAGAATCGAGGTTTTTTTTAATGCTATTTTGCGGCGAGACGAGCAAGACGTTCACCAGATGGTAAGTGATACGCTTGCCCATAACAACGTGGTGCTGGTTAAGATGGTACACACTGCACCACATCGCGCTCGTCGCCTTGGGAGATAAGGTGTTTAGTCTCGTTACCCCAGTAATTACACTAGCTACAGCGCCCTTCAAACCGGAACACAGTAATGTTTGCACACTACTATTTGGCGGTTGAAATAGGAGCTGCGGTGGTACCCATCCAGACGGTCTCCGGCAACAGAGACTTACCACCAGTAAATAAAGCCATACCACCAGTAAAATAGTCTAAATCCAGCAGTGGCCGATGATGACAATGACAACTCTATTTATTTGTTTAAACAGCTTTCATTTGTCTTTATACTAAAATAAATAAAATAGTACTTAATCAGAGCAATAAATTTGTCTAAAGTATGTCACTTAAAGCATATTAATTAAATGACAGGCACCCGCAATAATTTGTGTATAGTGCCATCTTCCCGCGTCGCGGCGCAGGCACACCTGTAGCCGATCGCACGAAGAGTCAAGTTTAAGGCGCGTGAAGCGATGTGATAAAAGAGCGTGAGAGTAGCGCGCGCCGCCAGTACTGATCCCACCTGCATGCGGCGCAGGCGCACAACGCGACTTAAACCTCGTCCGTGTACTTACATCGGACACGCAACCCCAGCGCCCTCTCGTTAGTTTCCGCGGGCAACTCAGGTTATAGATGTCCACTGTCGGGTAGTGTCTGTGCCTACGATCTGGTGACTACCTTCAGAAGAGGAAACACATCTGACAACCTAAGCAATCGCTCACAGGTGAGACAACGATGATTCTAACTATAATCATAAAATCAATGTGCGTTGTATGAATCATGTGATGAAGAAGACGATAGATAAAACTCATTTTTTAATTAGTTTTATTACACATTACATTTAAAGACAAAAAATATGAATTGTAACGAAATCAGTAACAATGTGCTCTATAAAGTTTTTGCTCGTGTTATGTACACACAATATATAATAAATAGACTTTTTCAATAGAACAACCAATTTTGCAAGAAATTCAAGCAAGATCTTTTTAAATCTACATAGAGTAAAATCGCATCGATTACAACAGTAAAACGTTTGAAATACAAACTCTTAAAAACGATGTTTTATTGAAAATGTGCAATTTACATATTTCCAAGACAATATCCTTCTGATTAATGACAATGATGAAATTCTAAAAGACCTTTCCATAGAACATTGAATACTGAGAGTGATCAAAGGTCAATCGATACAAAGATCGCGTAAGCTAGTTTGTAGCGGAAAGTAGTTGTAAAACTATAAGAACACCAAAAACTATTTATTATGTATCATTTAAAACATTGTACCTCGGCTTGTTAAGTATTGAGTATGTCTAATGTAAATCAATCGTCGTATTAAATATTTGTCAACAATAAGACATCTCACTATTTAACTGCAAAGAGTATCTGATGTTTGCGAAACCGATTGCCCGTGCCGTGGATTCGTTTCGCACTCGACTTCTTTCAAGAGTAGAATGATTGTTACTAATGGTTAATAGTAGAAAACGTGCAATAAACGCAACCGTCTAAGAAAGGAGCTCGGTTTTGAAGCCAAGGATCCACCAAGGCGTTCTGAAGACGTTAGTATTCTCAACGCGTATAGCGGCGCAAAACGGTGGACGTGTGACGTAAGGTCTCCTCGAGTCGCCACTGACATGACATGAGATTAACTAGCTCCCTTACTATCACTTGTCGTTATCGTAATTTTTTTTTCGTAATCTTGAAATACTTCGTAAACTCGTCGAAATTGATATAAAAACCTAACCACAGTGTAAAATAATTTAAAACACTGACTATAATTTTTGGCTGTAATACATTTTATAACTCGTGAATAAAAAAGACGAAAACCACTAATCCTCTTTAGGTTTTTATACCTTCTAAATCATAAACTTATTGACTACAATAAGAATTTCTTAATTAATTTATTGTATAAAAGAAATTATTGTATTCTAACAGATGTTTAAAATTATATTTTTCGTTATCTTATACCATAGAAGATTTTGATTATATTGTCAATGAAAGGTACATTTGGTATACCTTATTACTTATGCAGTAAAGCAAATATAAAAGTTGTGTTTTAATTCAAATCATGACATGAGGTATTTAAATTATTTTTTCTGTAATCTAATAAAATGAGACCATAGATAGATACAGATCATAAATAAGACAGTAAAGAAATATCTAACATTTGTAAAAAGTTATTTGTAATTTAGTTTAAAATATATTAGAAATAGTAAATAATAAGATTGGCAATTGAATGTCATGATGTCGCTAAAAGTAATGGCTAACATGATCAGAAAATATTTACAAATGTACAATTAATGTATAATTTAATTTATTATTACCCTCTTCTTGATTTCTCATGTTTTTGATACGAAATAATATTTAATAATATGCAACATTATAATGATCTTTCATTAATTAACACATTGTATTCTCGAATACTAAATGTAGCCATGCATAATAATGAAATCATGCATTGACCATGACATAATAATGGAATGATAAGATTTTGATTTTAATTAATATATCTGATTGATAATCAAGTTAGAAGACTGTAATAAAATTTAGTTACAAGCTTTATGTACTAATCGGAATGAAGGTTAATTAGTTAAAGAAGGAAAGCTAACATCGAAAATCCTTGAAAGTTACAACGCATTAAGCAAAAATGTGAATCTTGTAAGTTGACCAACGTCTTTCGACTTCCATTTTGTAAACGTCACACAACACAAGCCAGGAAATTATCTATATTCAGTAACAAGTTGGTATTGATTCGCCGCTTTTCGGCATAAAAAACCGGTTATGTCAATGCCAGTATAATTTCAATCATATAGTATAATACACCTACGTTTGACATGTTTTATCACTTTAGGAAAAATTTAAAGATCCGCTTGCTTACACCTTCTTAAATCGATAGTTCTCTGTAAAAGTTTACAACAAATACACCAATACTTTATGTTTTCAAAATAAAAAAGTATTTTTACGTAAATACTATGCTTGAACATAACATACATATTACAGGTATGTGAAATTGATTTAACCAAACCAGCCTGTTTCTTTTTTTGTTTTGCATGGAGGAAATATTTTCATTATTGCCCTCGTGGGGGCAAGGTTACGACGGGCTTGCACCTTCTAAAACTTGATCACGATGTTCCATCTTCGTTGGCAGGGCCACGAATCCGTCCACAGAGACAGATCTGGTCTTTCTTCGGTTTATAGGGATATAATTTTCATTGTTCATAATTACGCGAGGTTCTAATAAAATTACAGCAAAATATTAAATTGGCTTTATTCGACTTGTTTATCTTAAACAATTATTGAATAAAATGATTGAACAAAATGATGACCTTCAATTTGAAAAATTTGAGGTGACAAATTGGGAGACATTAGGCAAGGATAGCGATATTATGGTGTATGATGTGCACGTCCGATCTGACCTCGCAAGTTCGACCAACGCCTGTAAATGTTTACATTTGTACCGGCCACAACTTGCGACGTCTACCTGCGGCGCAACGACCACTGATTAGTTGCAAAATGGACGCTGCCGAATTGAGTTCAGGGTCGAGCGTGTTGCCTCCGGGTATTGCGCAAACATCGCCGGAATGCAGCCGCTTCGCCAACAATAAACACAGAACCGCGCCTCTGTACAGCTGACCATGAAGCCAGCCTCACTAGGCTGTAACCAAATCTAATCTAGTCGCACAACATGCAGACATGAACATGTAACCAAATGAACAGAATTAGAATTAAACGTATCCCTTTTTTGAACAAAAGTTATAACTTTACAAGAGAAGAAGAATTCGATCTAAGAACTTTCACAATAATTATATATCAATATAATCATCACTTTATCAAGTATAAAGTAAATTAATCAATAACTCTCTTTCCATATAAGACTTACAGTTAACTTTGCTAAGTATTCAAAAGTTACGTCGTCTGAATATTCTTATGTTTCACATTTGTAATGCGAAATATAAGAATTAGAAATAAAGTCAATGAAAATATACAAAATACTATCGTAACATTAACGCAATATTGTTACGAAAATAGGTAAGTGGGTAATTTTTAATATTGCTGCATTTTAGTAAGGTTACGATAAGAATGAATAATATCCTCATGATTAAAAATTTGCACATTATAATGTTTCACAGGTTTTCTCTCACAGAATGTTTGAATTACATATAAATTCTGTTATTTTTTAAACAATAAATCTAAAGTATTAAACAGTGTGTTTTCAAACTGAATTTTATCTCTTTAACAAATAACCCGGGAGCAAACATGCGCTACATTAATCAACTAAGATACTTGGAATGATATTCCTGACTCTGTAGCAATAAGTGTTTCACGCCCACAAAGATATGACTATTTAACGTGATTAATAACGCCACTGAATTACGGAATCGAGACTACGGTACCCATTGTCTTGTAACGCGAGGCACTGTTCGATGTAGAGTACTTTATTCTTTTGTTCTCCAAATGGGTTGAAGCGATTGTTTCATAAGAAACTCTGGTCGAGCTATAACATCATCCATTAATTGCACAAATGCCCTTTTTTACTAGAAACTTATACATACACGTACGTTCACGTAGATAAGTAGAACACACAACTGATAACGCGATTACTGCCTCACCCGCGACACAATCCGTCACTGCCAGCTAATGTTAAATTTCGATAAATAACTTTTAATCATATCGATCTTATTGATATAAAACTTGAAATGCACTACACAAATAAATGGACGTGGACTACTTAGATATATCTTTTAACTACTTGTCAAGTTTTCAGAATACTACCACCATTTAAGTTGTAGTAAAAGACAAATGGGATTAGTTAAATTAATAATGCAACAACTTTATAAAGATCACTTTCCTGTGCACTTTAATAAGTTTATAAAAAATTAGTTTAAAAACAATTGTGTATATTTCTGTTATTAGAAAAGAATGTAAAAGTTTGTGTTAAATATATAAAAGACGTATATAGTAGTACAGGCATGCCTAAATATGTAATATGACGAAATCTTGAAGTTTTCGTAGATAAAAAAATGTGTTATGCCAATGATTATGTGGTAATATTATCGAAGTTACTAAAATTTCCATTAACAATACCATTTAAGCTTCTCGCTAGTGCTAGGAGATATTCAAGGCAATAGACAAATGGCCGAATCTAACCTGCGACCTCAGATTCGCAAGCCGCACCCCGGGTCATTTCGTTATTGGCGCTTTTATTTTTGTATTTTACGTATTGTGATTATATATTTCCATATTATACTTTCACAGCAGAATCGCCGCGGTCGTTTCGCAGCACTGCTTCGTTACGTTCATTGAAAGTTCTTTACAATTACAAAACAGATTTTTGACGCATAGTAGCGTGCAAGCATGCACTGTTTCATTGCCAATGCCGATACGCGAGAAAAACATGGAGCCATATTAACTCAAATGATCTAGGAGATTAATTACTATTTGCATCCAGTACAACACGAGTCAAAATAAATGCCTATACTTTTATGTTAAAGAACCAAATAATGTAAACTTCTATGCAAGGATCATTACATTACGTACATTTTCATGATTTCTTAATTAGATTGAGTATCTGTAGTACTCAGTAATATTAGAAGGATTTTAACTATTTTTACATCTTGTATTATGCATATTTTGTTTTTATATTACATTCTTCATTTTGAGATTTGTTATATTAGATTAGCGGGCCTCAGCTAAGCATAAGAACAAAAAGAGAAAACGACAAAAATGTGTGAAATGACAATGGTTTAAACTACAGATTTTTTGTTATTACTTTTGTTTGATAATATATTATTAACATTGTTCAGTAATGAGTCTCATCTATTATATTAATCACAGGTTTAATAAATTACCTACATCTACATCAGTAACTTCTTTCTGTATAATAATTGTAAGCAAGGACATTCTAATGCTTAATAATGTAACTGCTAATTGCATCCTTATTATTTACAATGAAATACATAATAATCTCCCCACAACCGGGAAGTTGCCATAGTATTTATGTATTAATCTTATTTCATCGCATTTATGTACAGCAACAAACTTCCGCGTGAATACTTTTTTTATTTATTTATATTATTTACTTTTAAAATAAAAACCTTGTGTACCGGTAAATTTTAATGCAGGAAAAACATAATGAACCAGTTTGACTACTAAACTTTTAACTTCAACATTTTTATTTTGAAAGGTTCTGTGTATTTGTTTTAACAATTAAATTTTGTGAAGGTTACCGGTTATGAGCTTTTGATTGGATTAAAAATTAATCAAATGAAAGGGACTTCGTTCATAATTATAAATATTTTACATTACCTATCCTAAACACAATTAAGTAATACAAGCCGCATATTGCTGTGATAATTAATCGTTTTTGTGCTGATTATATCGATTGTAAAACTTGTATACCCCTTATGTTATGAACGTTCAAATACAATAAAAAAATTTAAACGTATGCTATGATAATAAAGAAATACTGATAAAGGCAAGTTTGGGTTTAGTAATAATTGTTCAATTTTATAATTCGATAATACTAACAATTCCGTAAGGTTAAAATGTAATGATTTTCGTTATAAACCAGGATTATTTAAGACTAACAAACTATAATTTTTGTTTTCCTTATTTCTAATTGTAATATAAACTTTGTTCCAAGTTCTTTTCTGTGGGAGTTTGAATAATGCACTAGGATATAGTTTGATCTTGATATTTTATTTATAAACTACGAGCGTCTGAAGTTAGGCGTCAGGGACTTCGGCAGAATGTCAATAGCTCTTGGGCTTCCCCTATAGCCAACTTCATACGTTCACTAACAATGAGTCATACTACATGGCATAAATTATGATATATTGCCATAAAAACATGATACATGGCAAAAATGTAATTAATATTAAATTACTATCTACCAACACATTTTTCCCATGTACATGGCATTTAAGGTTATTTTATTATTATATATAAACCCAATAAAAAAATGTACACGTGTAAGCAATATTTTATTCAAGATTTTCTCATTTCAGTTAGCATTTTGTAGTAGGCCTAGAATAGCCGGATAATAGTATTAATGTCCAAGGAACAATTACAGCCTAAAAACTCATTTGTCTGTGAATTTCTTTTTTCATGTATTGATGGTTCTCATAAAAACATAATAAGCTACACTTCCTCAGTGTATAACCTCATTTTTCCAAAGTACTTTAGATACAATAAGGGTGATGAAACTGCGGGATGAAAAATATTTAAAAAAAAATTTTTAGGGAACGCACAGAAAGGTTATCCGAATATATTACATTTTAATAATTCATTTCTCTTCATCAGGAATATTGTGTTACATATTTTAATAACTAAAAACATAAAAATACTAAATATTCTGAAGTTATTCACACCTAATAAGCCAAATTCAGTTTTTGTAATAAATAAAATACTTACCTTGTATAAATCATAATAATTTTAGTATTATTTGTTACGGCGATTGTTTTACAATAAAACATAAGTATTTAATAATTGTTTTGAGAAATGCCATACCTACAAGAGACCTATGTTCAGCAGTGGCCATCCATCGATTGAGATGATGTTGATGATAATTCAATAATATTTTTTCCTCGTATTAACCTACCTGTTCACGTAAACATTTGAAACATTTTCGATGTTATCAAATTCATTAAATTAAAAATTACTAATAATACAATGCGTTTCGAACGTTTACCATAATTACGAAATAACGTTTTCTTAACAATATTCTTCAGGTGCAATTATTCAATATTTTGCAAACATACATTTAAAAAGGTGTTTAAAATATTAAAAATAAGGAAAAACTGTAAGAAACAGTGGTCGAACCATAAAAACATGTATGATATTAGATCGGAATATTTATTCAAGTATTATGGAATCCAAAACACAAGACACGTTAGATTCCATTTTTTACATGATGGCATGAATATATTTGTTAACATGTCTTTATTATGTTACAAAAATTATAAAGGTTGAAATTATTTTTTAAAGTTCTCTGCTCTTACTACCTATAGTACATATATTCATTTTGTTTATTCTGTTATAATCTCACCAAATATTAAAAACTTGACAAAATCTTCAAGTATTTTTTGAGTTGAAGTACTGGAGTGTGTCTTGTCGTACAGTGTCTAAAACACAGGGACTAGTCAGTTTAAAATAGAATTATCATAGATAAGCAATACTACACCTCCTCACACATTGAAGAATAAAATGTGTAATATGTTACTTGTCATTACTTCGTTAGCTTCAGCACCGTTGAAACTAAAAAATAGTAGTATTTCTACAGTTCGCGGACGAAACAAGCGCTGCGGCGGTTATACCTGCTCTTCTAGATAGATCAAGGGCAGGAAAACTGGAAGCAGGTGACTTTTTTTTCATGTCTGTTATGAGTTTTTGAACCAAAGCCTCGATCTGTTTTTGTTTTATACCTATTAAATTTTATGGGTAATAATCACAATAAAATGCTTAAATTTTAGTTATCCGAACATACACTCACTTGAATATAAGTTTGGTATTTTTAAGTATTTTTTTTACAAAAGAAACGAGTAAATGTATGCCATAAAATACTAACATTCATGTTAGTATTTTGTGGCATAGTTTACATAATTCCTCTCGAACAAACTAAACAGACTTACTGTCGTCTCTTTAATTATGTGCAGTCATAGCAGATTTTCAATATCATGCGCATCCGTATATTATTAACTTCAATGTTCAATACTTAATAGATAAGTATTACAGCCAAAATTATAAAACAGAAAGGTGATTGTAACAAACGAAGCATTTTTATATTAATTTTTTAATCATAAAGTTAAAAAAAAATTATGGTAATTTATTGGTTAGTATCCAGTAGACCTTCGCGGTAATTACTGTTCCGACCTTCAAATCAAGTTAAAAGCAAGTCTTTGTTTTAATAATGTTCAAGCTTCCTCCTTATTACATGATGGTGAAATACTTAGGTCGTGAATACTAGTTGCAATTGCCCAGAATACTACCTACATAAAAAATATAATTTAAGAAAACAATCATTTATAATAACTGTTTCAAGCTCGGAATAAAATATTACTGTAAGTAACTTTACAGATGATATATCAGTTTCTTAAATATCTATTTTTTAATCGCATGGACAACTTTAATTATAATTATTATTTGTCGTTATGTCGTTAAACAAAACATTGCACAAATATTCTTAACCATACGACTAGTGGGTCAAAATTATCGTGTCATGGACTTTTCGATTGACGGGCCTCCTACGAAATCTTCACCTATACAATTCAACAGAACAAATTCTGTATCAGACGTTATTTTTTTAATTATATAATGTCTGCGTTAGGAAGTGCATTTTATTTCTAGATATCTAATATATATTGCCAAAAAAACACGACGAAAACGAAATATGCCTTTTATTGCGGTCGTTTATAGCTTTATAATATTATTACACATACATATTCAACAGCCGAGTTAGCAGCAGTCACCAAATTAGATTGAAAAGTAAATGAATATTCCTTCTGCTTTTATCATCTATAATACGAGTATATTACATCACGCAACCCTGATAAAAATTATGTTGCATAACTATCATATTATGCATATTAAAAAAATTATTCATAATAACATTGTTTTAATGCAAGAAAAATTAAATGGATATGTAGTATGTAATGTACTTGAAAATTTTTATTAGGAAAAGAAGTATTGACATTTATAGTACTCTAACTCATTATTTCAAAATAAGCATCTTACCTAATATTCACAATAGCCTTAAAATAGTTCATAGTTGATTACCTTTCCCAAGCCACTTCGTAACCTTCCCTGGGTTTTCACGTATCTGACAGATAGATTAGCATTTCTTGTCACAATTTCCCGCCAAGATAAGATCACATATGCTAGATTTTTTGTAGATGTCCTCAGACAATTTATTTACAATGTACGAAAAAAAATATGATAAATACAACTTTTTATTACTTATCATAATTACCACCTTTAAATTTATTGTACCTAAAACTAAAGACTCGGTATTCTTTTTTCATATGTTGTTAAACGATTTTTTACCTGGAAGCGAGAACGACACACTAAACTATAATTTTCAATAAATATATTTATATTAGGGGAAGACGGTAAATATGAAATTGGGTGGTATTTATTAAAGAAAAATCATTATATTACGTTATAAACATTATAAACACAATGACAACAGTTATTGTTTACGTTACTATCTGTCACTGCCACACGCAATAATAAATGATGGTCAAATTTCAATCACTAAAGTTCGATATAAACGTAAAAAAATATAATAGAACTAACTACTAAATTACTTTTTAATTTAATTTAGGAAAGTTACGTTCCAGTCAAACATTTAAATACCAAATTATAGATGTTTATTTTAAAATGTAAATGTAGTGTAATGCACGGTCAAGTAAGTAACTATATCAATTATGTATTTTAAACGATAAATATATTTGCATTTGAAATAAACTAACGCAAACCATTAGAACACTCTCGCAACGTTTACAGTATTGAAGTATATTTACACAGAGTAATTATAGCCACATGTCCCGGCCTTTTCAAGAGACAAACAAGGCGTCCAGGTGCTGTTGTCAGTTTACATGAGTCGTCGATAACATATATTTCAGTGCCCGAAATATAATACAAAATATATTACATACTTTAAAAACTATTGAGTTGTATACATAATGGTTCAATTAACGTTTTATTAATCTGTTTGATTTGAATACTTCTTAAAAAATGTCTTAAACATCATATTATTTTTCACATCAACTTTTTTATTATTGAAATCGTCGAAATAAATTACAAAGGCTAAATTGCCATGTCTTTAATATTACATTGCAATAGTTGCCGCTAATTTATAGTTGTCGGCAAATATTTCTCGCGTTGTATAAAATAACAAAAAGAACATGCGAATGTCTTACAAAATCTTTACATGATGTTCTAAATTCCGAAACTGGTTTAATGTCATATTGCAATAGTCGTGAAAATGTCCCCAGCTAGTGCAAAGTGGGGTTCTTAATGCATTGGAACTAAGAATCGCGCCATCGGAGTCGACGTCGTGTCGTCGGTACGGTTCACCATTACATAAGCCGACGTGCAGCCAATGACCTACTTAGTCGATTGCTGCACCTAAAGACACAGCAAATATCATATTATAGCAGTTATATTCTCAATTCAGTGCACCCCTTGCCATCACCAGAATAATAATATCATATAAACGATAGTAATCAAAGATGATATATGATTTTCTCACACTAACTTGAATGTTGCAATTCGAACGCATTCTTGTTACGTCACAACCTACTTTAAGAACAACTTCGGCGAACGATATCACCTTATCAGCAAAAAAAATACGTGACACTATTGAATATCAGGTTTATTAAACTTTAACTAACAATTTAGATTTATTAAGGATTGAAAGAGCCATATAAAAATTATCCTTCTAAAGTTTTTACCTATTCGCCACAATAATAATAATTGCGAAATTATAGCGTTTACCTCATGTATAAATGACCTTATTCAAATGAAGCGCATGGTTTAATGTTTAATAATTTTCATATATTTGATTTAATCAAACTGATTTATTTACATGATTAAACGGCATAAGCTATTAATTAAATCTATCTAATCAAAACGTTGGATGTGTCTAATCATTCTAATCTCTTAACTGATTGACAAACAAATCGATAAGGTACTATGATGAATAATACATGTACGTCCGTTATTTCATGCTGACAAGCGAGACGTGTAAAAACGCTTTATTATAAAAAACACGAATTTAAGTATTTTAAGGCACGTAGATGATACATTCAATCTTAATAATAAATTAGAGAAAAAAATTGTTTCATTTCGCGTCTAGCAAAATCGTTTTCAGTTCTTAGAACCACTGGGTCAGACATACCGCCACTCTATTTGTAATTTTTTTAAGAGATTTTCAGTGCCAATAAAACAACGATATTAGTGTTATGGTTGTTTGTTGTGTGTAATGTATCTAAATACATATCGATTTAATATAAATTATAAAAACATTTTTTTTAGAGATTTAAATAAATTGAAGACATTGATGTACAGCCCATACATGTAAATCTTTTTAAACCACTTCAATGAAAACTCTGTAAAATGAAAATTACTTACTACTGTTTTTGGTAAGTAGCTCAGGCACTTGCAACAAAGCTTTTATCTTAATAGCCATATAGTTAATTTCGTCTTTCATTGTACAAAGAACCTAGTTAAATAGTTTGTTGTAAGTAATATTTAAGTTTCACGCAATAAAAACCATTATTTCTTCATTTATATAATTTTTTATCACCTTGGTACATAAATATGCGGTGCTAATAAATAATTATAGTTGATATATTTAAGGAAATAAAAACACATTTTTAATCTACGTTAAATGAACAGTTTTATATACCATTTTAAATTAAGTTAAACTATTTTAATTTTTTATTTTAAAATACCTTTGTCATCATTCATTTATTGTAAAATTTGTCAAACTTGCTTTTAGCATTTCTTGATATTTGGTAGCTAAAGTGTACTTAAATATACCATCTCTAATCTAATTGATTAACTATCAATAAACGTTAAAAAACACAATTTTGCGGTGTACAGTAAAACCTGAGATGTTTTCGTTGCGTAATTGTTAATGTATACAGCATTTTATTCTACTTATATATCAATGAAAAATAAAAACGAAAAAACTGACTAAACGTGAAGACCGTAACCTGTAGGTTGACATGTGTTCATAAGATTGTTTTATCGACCTGATAAAGTAAAATTCTGGCTTAAATTATGTTATCCCAAGTTTCTAGATGTTTTAATTTCTATAGAACAAATATAAAATTAAATCAGTAAATGGAAAAACATCGTTCCATATATGTAAACTAATTCTTATTTAAATACCAAGAAAAAAAGCTTAATTACTATTACCTATAAAATCTGTTATGTTTTATTACACAAAGAGTAAAAGTAAGAATAATATTTATTTTATGTTTTGTACGTGAGAAGCTGTGATAGATCGGTTTTAGAGCATGCATCTCAAGGTACCCCTGGTTCTGTTCCCACTGAGTTTAACCTTCCAGTGAAGGAAAACATCGTGAAAAAATATGTGTCATCCACCATCCCGCATTAGGCCAAAAGAGTACATAAATAGCCTTACTATTTCTTTTTGTGGGAACGCTTATTCTTGCAGTGCGAAGATTAAAAGAACTATAATTTTTTATCACCTTGGTACATAAATATGCGGTGCTAATAAATAATTATAGTTGATATATTTAAGGAAATAAAAACACATTTTTAATCTACGTTAAATGAACAGTTTTATATACCATTTTAAATTAAGTTAAACTATTTTAATTTTTTATTTTAAAATACCTTTGTCATCATTCATTTATTGTAAAATTTGTCAAACTTGCTTTTAGCATTTCTTGATATTTGGTAGCTAAAGTGTACTTAAATATACCATCTCTAATCTAATTGATTAACTATCAATAAACGTTAAAAAACACAATTTTGCGGTGTACAGTAAAACCTGAGATGTTTTCGTTGCGTAATTGTTAATGTATACAGCATTTTATTCTACTTATATATCAATGAAAAATAAAAACGTTTTTTAATAAAAACGTTTTCTGACACGTGTTTTATTTATTTTTAACTTAAAAAGTGATGTAGGAAAGATTTTTTATATTTATATTGGACTTGTACATTATATGCTAAATGGGCAAACATTTTTAAGTTTTTTATGACACAAAAATTGCAGGAATTATTGTTTTAGCGGCACATAAGGAAGCGTGTTCGCCATTTTTTGGCTAATTTTACGGCTTTTAATACAGGTACCAATCGAAAGAGCTCGAAAAACTGAGTAACTGACTGCATTTAAAATAAATTTTCGCTTTAATGTCGTTTACTCCCTATGCGCCAAAAAATATCAATATGTGTTTATACTTATTTTGTAGTTCTGAGGAGATTACAGGTATGCAGAAGTAAAAATGGATGATAACCTATTAATGTTATTAATATAAATAAACAAAAGGTTAGAATGTTGGTTCCAACGTCCGAAAATATAAATATAGCCACAAAAAGAACATACCTGCAAATAAAAAAATAAAAACAAAAAAAAGTTATCTGCTACGCTGGAGAAGAAAATGAAATTCGTTATTGTTAAATTTGTATTGTCACTTAACAGTACGTGTAATTTTACAAAGTATTATATAACATTGTAATAAATAAATAAAAAAATAAAAACAAAAAAAAGTTATCTGCTACGCTGGAGAAGAAAATGAAATTCGTTATTGTTAAATTTGTATTGTCACTTAACAGTACGTGTAATTTTACAACGTATTATATAACATTGTAATAAATAAATAAAAAAATAAAATAAAATGAAGAACATATAAACGATTTCCTCAATTTCTTTAGCAGTAATTAAAATAATGGGCCTTACCGTTAGAACATCAGCTCGGTTCATCATCAGGCTCATTTTGGCTACGGATATTTTAATATTTACTTTCTGTATCATAATTATTAAACCTGTAGCAAGTATAACATTTTAAAAAATCTATGTTTTTAATAGCATTGAACGTCTTGTTGAAAAATAAAACAAAAATAAGTGACTTTGTATGATTTTGATCAATAAATTAAATATATAACAATTAACCAATGTTCTATGCGCCATTTGGGAATTGCGTGCTGAACTTTTTTTTTATCTGTGGTTAAAGTAACATAGGAACTTGCGTGACATAAGAATAAAATTTAAAGGACTGGAGTTGACAGAACGGTGACATTCTGTAGACAAATATTTTATGAAAAAATTCAGATGACATTTATTAATCACATTTATAATAAAGAACTAATGAACATTAACAAAACATATATTAAACACACGAATTTAGTAAATATATAGTAATTAATGAAATTTAGGAAAAACAGGTGCCTTATCTCTTATCTCATCCTGCCTTGAACAGATAATGTCATATGAGCGAACCACTTTATGTATGTTATATATATTTTTTCAGAAATCAAACATAATGGCGCTAATATTACAATACATAAATGAGATGCACATATTTATGAACAAACAAAAATTAAGTGACTTTGTATGATTTTGATCAATAAATTAAATATATAACAATTAACCAATGTTCTATGCGCCATTTGGGAATTGCGTGCTGAACTTTTTTTTTATCTGTGGTTAAAGTAACATAGGAACTTGCGTGACATAAGAATAAAATTTAAAGGACTGGAGTTGACAGAACGGTGACATTCTGTAGACAAATATTTTATGAAAAAATTCAGATGACATTTATTAATCACATTTATAATAAAGAACTAATGAACATTAACAAAACATATATTAAACACACGAATTTAGTAAATATATAGTAATTAATGAAATTTAGGAAAAACAGGTGCCTTATCTCTTATCTCATCCTGCCTTGAACAGATAATGTCATATGAGCGAACCACTTTATGTATGTTATATATATTTTTTCAGAAATCAAACATAATGGCGCTAATATTACAATACATAAATGAGATGCACATATTTATGAACAAACATGGAGGTGAGTTTAATCAAAAGTTAACGTGATCTTTTACTTTTCGAGATTTGCATTATCTGTAAATGTATTAAAGTTTTATGTAATACGATATGTCAATTAATTATTTTTAATGTACCAAATGCACTAAAAAATTGTAAAAGAAGTTACATACTCAAGACTTCACTGGTGGTAGGCATCTTGCTGTATAGACAACCTATTACAGAACCCCCATTTTTGCAGCTAATCAATTTTATGCAGAGATTATAATTTTTTTTAGTTTGAATGGTTCTGCAGCTATTGAATTGTCTGGGCTAAAGAGACATAACACCTTGCCTCACAACCTATTGTGTACTGTTGCGGTGTGTAACCACCCTTATTTTAGACAACTGATAGTTTTAACTCTCATCTGTGTTACCTAATTATTTTTCATATAATTATTTTTAGTTCCATAATTTTTCTTAAATGAATGATGGCATTAGTTTTGTAGTAAAGAGTAATAATAGCATGGTGACATCACCTAGTAAAGCTGGTGCGTAACTATCTTACATTTTATAAAAGTTAATTATTAACGATGCAACCAAAAAAGGATTAATAATTTCTGATTAAATACATTGCAAATTTTTATATATGTAAAAGTAGTTCTAGTTTGTGTTATGTCATGTTTATATAAATAATATGATTCATAATTTTTATATATTAATTACCAATTGCAAATGTAATCTTTTTCAGATCCTCGGACAAATCCATGGTTGATGATGAGTTCTCCTTTCCCCACTTTATTCATTTGTCTAAGTTACGTTTTTCTAGTCAAGGTATTACAGGTCACTTAAGTAATTATTATTCTGAAAGCTTAATTTAACATGCATTTTTCCATTTTTTAGATTAAATATTACCTTTAAATAATATAATACTTATTACATTTGTTTGAGTTTTGGTATGTAGTTATAACTTTTATTGCCATGAACTGTTTAAAATTACTTTTAGCTTGCAAAACCCTAAAAATTAGTCTATTAACACTTTCTCAATACATTAAAAGCATATAAACTTAATAAATATTTCAGGTTTTAGGGCCTCGATTTATGGAAAATAGGAAACCATATGAATTGCAAAATTTTTTAATATTTTACAATTTTTTGCAAGTATTGTTCAGCATGTGGCTGTTCTATGAGGTAAGCAAATCTTATTATTTTTACTATACAGAACTTATTTCAAATGTAACAGTTGTTAGTTCAAGGAAAATAAAGATTGTAGATAAAAAAATGCAATATAAACTATGAAAATATCTTTAAAGTTTAGATGTTTCCTCTGTCTTAATAACTGAATAATAGCCCAGAGGTCCCTGGTTCAATTCTGGGACCACATGTTGTTGTGTTTGGTTAGTGGTAAGGTTTGTTCAAACCCACCAGGCTGGGTACCACCCTCATATTGTAAATCTGCCTTTATAACAGATTTTTTGTATTTTATTTATTTTTATAGTAAAGGTTAGTTAAAGAAAATGTTGCCCTGTGTACATTTAGCTATTCCAATTTTTAAAAATAGGCTAGTTAGTAACAATCATTGAAAATTGCTTCAATACTACAAAAGCTTATAAGTAGCAGCACTATATTGTGATGGATTCTAAAAAAGACAACAAAATTAAAACATCTTCATAAAAAAAATATGTTTCCATATTTATGGTGATTTACATTATTCAACACATTTTGCTGTGTTTTATATATATGTTAGAAGTAGTAATAGCAATTTTATCACTGATCTGAGCACAAGCACTATTAAGCTAAAATTGTGTACCGGTTTGGAGAGCTTCATATCTATTAAAAGTACTGGGGTAAGACAAGACTTAACAATGAAAATAGGCTTGAATGATGATGAGGCTTAACATCTTGTCTCTAGGCAACTAATACAAAGCAGTGCAGGTGGTTTATACACATGTAGAATTAATGATCTAGACAATTGTAAAATTAAAGCATTGGTATCTTCTATTAAAAATATGTTTGTGAATGTTTTATTTTTGAAACGCTACTTTTTTTCTTAATTAACAACACAAACTATCTACAAGTCTTAAAATTGTACTACACAAACTTTATTTCCATGACGTCTAGAAATTTTTGCACCTGCACTTGAAAACCACTACATCATAGTATTGTTATTGATTCAATAATACACATACATTTTGCGATATATATATTAAAATACAGGGGAACAAAGTTTGTGCATGTGTGTGTTTCTGTGTATATTTGCACCTGTTTGTGTAAAAATAAGTTTTTCGGGCTGAATCGACCAAAATTTTAATTGGGCTACTTTAAAACTGCCCTCTAACTCATTTATATATTTTTCATATACTTATTACTGTTCTGACGTAAAATTCTTAGTTTTTCTACTATTAATAAATAATTCATTTTTCATTCATTCGCATTTCCGTTTTTCAAAACTCTCTTTGTATGTTCGTCTCAGAACAACGAAACTAAAACCAGATCAGCATTCATAGTTCTGTACAAGTATAAAAAAAATTTGCACCAAAACCAATATAACTTAACTGTAATGTAAAAAGTAATTATTCAAATTTAAATTAATGTATTTATACACTTATCTGTCCATAAAATATATGCGATATTATAAAATTTACCCAAAACTCCCAGTTCCAGTAATAACGATATTGTTACCTAGGTATTTTAATTAAATAGTTTTATCCTTTTAATATGTTAAGAACGTAAAATTTAATTACTTTTGTTTAAATTAATATTGTTTTAATAATAAACCCAGAGCTTGATGGGGGGATGGCTGAAGCATTACAGCTTAAGATGTCAACCAGTTGACTACTCAGACAGTCCTGTAGCTACTAGAGTAAGTTCAGGAAATATGTACCACGTTTCCTGCAATGGTACAAAACAAAATCGACTAACCAGAATTCATTGTAAATAGACACTCATCATGTTATTTTCAGGACTCCTGTACATATATTTATTTACATAAGTCTGGGAAAGGGTTATATTCTAAAAATATTAGTATTTAGTTTGTACTTTTTTTTAAGTACTTAGCATTTATACGGTTTAGCGCTAACACAAATTAGAGTTTATGCAACAGGAAGTTTTTAACTGTTGTATGATATTGAACTTAGTTGTAGTTCATTAGTTACCGGAATGTGGTGAATTAACCTTTTTTGTTGTACGTATTACAACAACAAAAAGCATGAGTGGATATGCTCGCTATGAAAATATACAAGTAACACAGGGCCAGGTGTCGGCACATTGTTTCAGATCGGGGCCGCTGGATGGTTCACAGGCAGGTATAACTTTCAATGTCAGCCGGTCGACCACTCCAAACATCCACAAACAATGAGGGTGAATTATTAATTGTAATGTTATTACACCGTCGATCCGTTAAAGATCTCGGTTTCACCTGTAATTCGCTTGAGTGATTTTTTTTACTTTAATAGGTCTGCCACCTAAACGTTTAATGGAAAGTTTCGTAAGTTGTTTGCATGCACAAAAAATAACATACAAAATTTAAATTTTAGAATCTTTTCCCTTCATAAATACTATTTATAAAACTTAACTGAAATTATTATCGTGAATAAATAATATTGGTGTCAGGCCTATTACCATCCGTTTGTGTGTCCCGTGCAAAGTCCAAACTTAATCACTGCTAAGGATGATGCGACTGAAAGTCAATCCGAAGTTACTATAACTGTTTGTGTCCGTTTTTTTCACGCTATTATTATTTACAGATAGTTTTAAAATCCTTTTATCTGCATTGCTCTAGCCTCGATCTTTGATAATCATCAAAGGCTAGTTTCATGCCAGAGATGATGAAAATAACTTGCCTATTTATTGATAAGCAATATTAAAAAAAAAATTAAAAGCAAAGACTTATATTAATCCTTAATAAATTCTTGTTTTTACTATTGACATTGCATCGCGAGGTTGGAGTTAGTGTTAAGCGTTATTAATTTATATTTTATTCTTAGACTAAATAAGCTTGTATTCCATCGCATAGAAATTGAATTACAGCATTAACCTACATAAAAATTGTAAAAACCATCGCTCGCTTTATTCACGACACAACTGCATTTTTTAATATTGATATATATTTTGCACGTTATCACAATAAGGTACGGGTCACCAATGTGAAATCCGTGCAGGAAGCGTGGCTGTTGTTTTGTCCTTTTTCGTAACGGTATGAAAATATGTTGACACTAGCTATATACACGTTGTCCTTTGGATTTACCATTTGTGTAAGCTTTATATGCCTGAATTTGCATGTTTACCGAGAGTAATAATGATTACTATTATGTTATATTTGCGCAACTTTTTGTAGGGATTTTATTGCGTTTATTTAACAATTACGAGTACTTACCTCCGAATCTTCGAATGCCGTACTGCACTCATTGTTACTTAGTACCTTTTTTTCTGCTGCGGTAAAATTAGCGTTACGTGGGATTTCAACCCACTGAAACCAAGTTGGTAGTCTTCTTCAGTAGGTGGAGTTCCGAGATATATTATAGAACTCGTCGCTGCCCCTCTGGACTTTAAATTCCTTCTAAAGATAATAGGTAAAGCCTTCCGAAGCACCCTCTTTGTTGTTGTAGTTAAATAAACGCTGTAAAATCCTTAAAAAAAATTTTATTAAGTAATCTAGTGTTATCAATTATCATAATAAATAAATCTATCTACCTTTTTTCATTAAACCAATAAAATTGCAATTATTTTCAATTAAAGTAAAAATAATCGCATAGTTTCTTAATGTAGGGACATAATAAATTATAACAGTTCTGCTTCTAAGTATTAACTTTTACTATCAACTTGCAGATGGTACACGCCTGTTGGTGGTATTATTTCTCTAAGTTTACGGAATTCTTTGATACGGTAAGTCAAAAATTATCACATTAACACATTTATTTTTGGATATTGCTTGAACTTTCCTTTAAATATAAATGAACGTTCTGTACTTACTGTTTTTCAGATCTTCTTTATTCTAAGAAAGAAATTCGATCACGTGTCTACACTTCATGTTATACACCATGGGGTCATGCCAATGTCCGTGTGGTTTGGAGTTAAATTCACACCTGGAGGTCATTCAACTTTCTTTGGATTGCTCAATACTTTCGTGCACATTATTATGTACACTTACTACATGTTAGCAGCAATGGGACCTCAAATGAGAAGATATTTGTGGTGGAAAAAATACCTCACCACTCTCCAAATGGCAAGTATTTTTATATAAAGGTATATATATGATAATTGAATTATTATAAAATTTTTCATCACAAGTGTACGTACGTACATGAGTGAAGTGTGTGTTCGCCATCTAGTAAATCTGAAATGTTATGCGTACAATATACTACCATAATGATTTTATTAGATAAAAGTCAATGTAAATAAATATACATAAGACCTGTGCCAAGACAGGTGACAGACATGAACAGGTTTCTAAAGATCTAGTGAGCTTTATCACTTGACTATACCTCCGCTTACCCCCTCGCTTTTAGCTTATTCGAATGAAATGAAATTTAGCATTTACTTCACTTTCTAAGGAACAACTTATAAAGTGTAACTTTGTAAATGTTTTATAATGTCTTATTTCAAAGTTTTATTTAATTTTTTGTGATGACAACTGCAACTTCATGTTGATTTTGTGTATTACTTCGTATTTTTCCCACACTTGTACCAGTTTCTTGTGATAAATATTGACTTTATTTACTGCGCCAACAATTACGTAATTTTGAACAATCTTTAAGCGAGTTTTTAATTTTTATTATAATAAAATTCGTTACAATTTTAATATTTTGTGGTAACCGCGCCTGAATTAAAGAAACGAAAAAATTTAAAATTAAACAAAAAGTTTGAATCAGTGAAATATAATAAAAATATTTAACTCCTCCGTGGCTCAGTTGTTTACCGATTGCTTAATAACACGCAGGACGATCATTCAGTTCCGTGGCCACATGTTATAAGAGTTTGGTAAGATTTTACGCACCATTCGGTCCAGCTTTTCCGTCCACATGAGAGCAAGAGTATTTTAGGCCAGGACTTTTAACCAAAAACTGCCTGTCATTTAACATCGTCTGAGATTGATGTTAAAATATTAATAAAAAAACTATTCGTATGTACAGAACGAAAGTTTATTGATGTAATATGTGTATATAGATACATGTTTACTAGTTGTAAGTCTCTGTTGCCGGAGACCGTTTGGGTAGTTACCACCGCATCTCCTATTTCAGTCAGCAAATAGTATTGTACAAAGATTACTGTTCCGCTTTAATGGGCGCTGTAAGTTAGTGAAATTACTGGGGTAACGAGACTTAACAACTGATGTCTCACGGCGACGAGCGCAATTTGGTGCAGTGTATACCATCTTAACTAGCGCTGCGTTGTTACGAACAAGCGTATCACTTATCATCAAGTGATCGTATTGCTCGTCTCGAGGCTCAGAAGAATTAAAAAAATATCTACATCTATGTATGTATATTATACAGCTTAATTTAATCTTCATCTTTGACATTTAATTTCTCTAAGTTTGATTGACAAATTTGGGACAAGGTTTGCGCATATTTCGTGAAATACTTCCGGTTCGTGTATGAAAAACCCGCCATGCATATGAATCGAGTATTACACAAAGAGCATGTTTCTAAACTGTCGGTGCAAGGTCGACACTAATTCAAAACTGTTACGGTATTATTAACAGGTTTTGAAGGTGAAGAACAAATTAATGTTACATCATCTCTGTTCTCTAGCTCTAAACTTTTGCGTAACGTGAAAACCCTCTCTGGTGAAATATGGTTTTGGATGTAACATTAATCGTTACTTGTATAGATAATGCCTAAACCTTTTTTGTTGGTGTCGAGAGGGAAATTTTCAAAAGGTACCCTGCTTCTTGGAGGGAAACAGAATTATGTGGTATTTGTACCCATATAAATTACCTCGATGGTCATCCTCAGTGTATTACGAGTGGCCCCTGGAATCTCTTGCGGAATGCATCGGTGCCCTGCTGCACTACGCCTAAGCACATCCCAAAGAAGTCAATATCTTCCCCAGCACCCTCGCTTTGCTACGACCAAGACGAAACCACCGCGTGCTTGTCGCTCACCCGGGGCTGGCTTAGTGAACATTGCAGGGCCCCACCTTTAAAGACCGCGAACCCGAAAACCCTTTTAGTCGCCTTCTACGACAGGTAGGGCTTACTTTTGTCTTATTCTTAGCAGCCCGGGACTAAAGGGCAGACGGGATGGGGCGTGCGTTGCCGCCACCTCAACGTATTCGTCTCCGAACGGGATCGGCTCTCTCCCGATTCCGCTCAGCGGTCTCCTTTTGAACCATAACCATTTCACTAGAAGGGACAGGCGCCGAAACGCCCCTTTTCTCGCCAGTGCAGCTGCAACTACTGTTGAGGAGTCAACTCTTGCCTGATTCTGTAGACCAGGATTATTTGATCAGAGTCCCACGCTGGGCCTTCTGCGAGCGTATGCTGCGCATTCGCGAGTTTTGCGGTTTAGCAAGCCGCTCTCGCCTAACCTCTGGAGCACATCTGTGCTTATGCCTTCGCTATTAGCTCGGATTAACTGTGGCAGTTATGGAGTCAGGTATAAACTCGGCACCCAGCTGATGTAACCATGCAAGCGCATCGTAGACAACCACTGATCGCACGATCATGTTCTTTTACCTTTTTTTTTCACAGTGAAAACTTTTCAAACCAAACCGTATAATAGACCAAGATGTATATTGTCAATAGTTTTATTGACAATATACATCTTTACAAAAAAGTTTTATGCATTTATCATGAGGAACTTTTACTGGTAGTAAATAGTGTACAAACTTTACCCTGCTTTGTTTTGAAGAACGCTGTGACAAGTAAAATTACTAGCGATAAAGTGACTTGACATCGTTTCTTAAAGAAACGACCACAACGTAGTGCAACGTTTATTACACCATCAGGTGAATGTTTTGCTCGCCGAAGAAAAACTAAAGCAGAAGAAGTAATTTAAATGTAATCTAAATTCATTTATTTTATTACGGATATCATACATAAAGTTCATTGATCTACATTACAATTAATTGTGCACTAGCTTAGACGATCAAATATTTACACAGCCGATCAGGTGACATAGTTTGTTATATCAATAAGGTCATTTTACAGGTACAATTCATTGGCATTATGGTGCACGCGTTTCAACTATTGTTCATCGAGTGCGACTACCCACGCGCCTTTGTCTGGTGGATTGGGATGCACGCTGTTATGTTCTTCTTCTTATTCAAAGACTTTTACAACCAGTCTTACTCCAAACCAAAGGTATCAAAAGTATGTATACATGTAAACCATTACCTATTCCAATTGTGTTAGATAAGTTGGGGTTAAACACTAATCTCGAGTACTTGGATATCATGGTTACGACCTTCTAGTTTCTGATTAAAAAGAATTAGGGCTTAGGTAAACCCTGACTGTCGAAGAGAACGACTTAAATCGTCTCCAGGTTTACAGCTTTATGTAAAAATTTGCAAGGCCGAAAGTATGATAAATGCGAAGCGATAAGAAGGGTTTTTTCTAATTTGTTAGTTTCTTATTCATTATCAACATCAGTCGATAGATGTCCACTGCTAGACAGAGTTTTACAAAAGAGAAGAGTTCTTTCTTCGCCTTTGTTTTACTAGATGATCAAGTTGGGCGGTCAGTTGGAGAAAACTTAAGTACATATTTCTGCCATTAAACGAAGTTACGAAAGATACATTTAAAGTAACTTATAGAAGACTGCTAGTACAAAATCAATAATTTAAACATTATTCCAGGTCCGAGCTAAGTCACCGCAACCAGTACAGACGGAAATAAAGGAAGTGTACAAGAACGGTTCCATAAAGAATGGTTACACGAACGGTCACACGAATGGAAGTACGGGCGCGTTCGTGCGAGCGCGCACAGTGCTGCCGGCGGGCAACTGACCACATCCTGTGATTCAAGGGAACCCCTAACTCGGACCCTATAGGTGACGGATGCACGGGTGATTCACCCAATGTGACAGTGAACCTCGTTAGTGTTACCTCTTGTGTAAAGTGTTATTTCTAAATAGTGATGACTCTGACCGGTCATCAATGTGGACCAAAGTTCAATTAATTATTGACTGTAAGATGACAATGCCTAGAGTAAAACCTTAACAACCCTCACAAGAATCATTATCATTGGATGGTTCATACTCTTCCAGTACCGCTCGAAGGATATTTCAGTTGTTTGGGGATTTATATATATCAGTTATGATCAATTGGCGATCGGTGTGGACATCTTTGGGGAAAGCCTATGTCTAACAGTGTATGTCTTTAGGATGATGACTTTACAATTGTTACAAACTGTTATTATTGCGTAGAAACTTCATTATTAAATATTTGCTTGTAAGTCATAAGGAGATTTTATAAATTATAACAAGCACTTTTGTGTACAAACAATTGTTTATGTAGTCAGATAAATTGATAATAAACAAATTTTTACGTTCCACCAATCCGCAATTGACCCATACAGTGTATAAATGATTTTGGCTCTCTCTGTGGGAGAAGGCTCCGACTTCCAAAACTGAGAAAATTTAGGGGGCTGTTTATGTGCAAATTAAATTCCACATATTGTACTTGAAAATTTTAATTCAAAAGCACAAAAAATAGAATTTTTCATTAAACTTATTCAGGAATAAATACAAAATATAATTGAAAGATGGTAACCGAGCTTAGAACCTTTATATTCGATATTATCCACAGCGCCTGAAGTGTTATTAAGTCTCCCGTTTTACGCGATATTTATACTATTTTTTTGTATAGTAGAAAGAAATTTGTAAAACACTCCGCTTTCTGGGGAACTCGCCCCCAGGAGACTGAGTAACTATACGAAGATTTCTTCTCAATACGTAGCTTAAGCTAGCACAAATATACTGCGTTTTCTTTGAACGGGCAATGAATGGTGGCGGACAACATACGCTCGAGCGTAACTATAAACATCATTTGCCTGAACATAGCCATAGCGTTGTTAGCGTTTAACGTGATTTTACCCTAGTGTTGTATATAATAGTATCAGTGGTGTACATTTTTTTATCGATGCAAATTTAGCTAGATTTTGTGATCGTTTAGCGTATTGTACTATTTTTACGAATGATAAGTGACAATACTTTATGGTTCAATAGGTGTTTCTGTTACAGTTAATATTAAACCAAGAACCTAGCCACAAATTGTTATAAAAATTATAGTTAAAATATACCGTTAAAGGTTTAAATTTAAACTTAAAATTATTAAAAAAATTATGATAATTATGACCGCATAATTATCGTTGATAATTTGTATAAATAATTGTTGGTAATAAAATTATTATGAAATAACATTAAAAATTAATTTTTTGCTGCATCCACATTGCTTGTTGGGCCAATGAAGCTGGAAATACCTCTGTGGTCGATTCCAATTTTTTTTTATTTATGTATCATCTAAAATCTTTACAGTTATACACTTATCGTTTATTGGCCCATTCGGTGTGTATGCAATAACAGAAAATAGATTTTAATTTTACATCAAATATTGAATAGAAAATACTGCCTCAATGCAATTTAAATTATTGCCAATGGCTATTGGTTGTGTTGATTATTTATTTTGTATTTTTTTTTTGTTATTTATGTTTTATTTATACCAAATGGTAATTTCTGTAGAAGCTGCCAACTCAATGAAGTAAAACTTCGTCTATAAAACAGTACTGGCGGCGTTTTATACTTATGATTTCCTACCAATATATAGAGATTTTTTGAAAAGCGGAGATAGCTTAGCTTTTCAGGCTGTCTCGTAGCTTTCGAAGAGGCGCAGGTTAGATCCTCGCTGGGATGGCGTTTCAGGTGAAAGATAATATCGTGAGGAAACTGTCATGTTCCAAAAACAGCTTTAAACATGCGACATGCGACATCCGCCAACCTGCTATTGGTCAGCGCGAAATGGCCATTACTCTCCTTGTGAGAGACGGCGCCGGCCCACATTGGGAACATTAAGCAGGCTGTTTATTTATATTATATAATTATTATTGTGCGTCTATAAATTGTTTAAACTTAGAAAATCCCAATTATTTTACTTTTAAAGTTCGATAAGTTGTAATCTTCTTCCTCTATAAACTTTTCCATGGAAGAGCTTACAACTTGTTTTTGAGCTGGTAAATATTATTAGGTGTTTTTGTTCAGATTATAAACTTGAAATTTTAAATATTTAACTTTTTTTTAATAAACCATTTGAAAGAGTTATTACCAAAACTTCATTTAGTCTTCCGTTTATTGTACTTACCAAACTGAGGTGCTCTTTGTACTATTTTAATGTTATTTCTGCTCTATTTAGCAGAGATAAGCTGAAGCTCGCCATTTTGTAAATATACATTTTATTTCATTAGATAATAATATATGTATTACGCAATTTTTATACAAAAATGGAAATAAAGTATAATGTTTTATTTTAAACTTATGTTGTACTAAATACATTACATACCAATTCCCGATTTGTTGCTGATTTTCGTAATCCTATAAGGTTCTTTACAAGCTACAGCATTAACGATTTGGAGGTGGTCGTACAAATATACATATAATATAAAGCCCACTAAGTTTCTTGCGTCGATTTTTCTCAGATCCGTGGGATTTTTGCGAATGGATGGTAGATTTTGACATTTAATAAGTGAACTAACGTTCCTATTTTAAATAAAGTTTTTGACTGTAGACATACTGTATCTAAATTTGGTAAATTGGTACTACAAATAAACAATACAATTACTGCCATGAATGACAAGACATCCTGTATACTTCGGCTCTCGAATTTTGACTGTTTACAAAGTAATGACGACAGATTTATAATATGATATTTAGCGAAAGCCTAGCGGATTCGAAAAAACAGCGCTACCAACCAAACCGCAATATCCCGTAATTGAACCAGGAACTTCTGTGCTTCACAGCATGCGCTTAGCCACTGCGCCACACAAGCCGTAGTGTTCTTCAAACATTTATAGCTAGTAAAACAATCATTGATTGAAATTTTAAAAAAATATAACATGAAACGTAAGACGACTATAAATTTATTGTTATAAAAAATAGGAAGTACTTATACATAATCCAAAAAATTGTAAATTCAATAAAAACTGAAAACACGCTTAACCAATTAAATTGCGAGGTGTTTCTTAGGAATTATTAAGTACATTGTTCTCATTTAATTGAAAAGAAACTGCTTAAACCGATTTTGCGCACCGAAAACCCAAATTTCCTGCCGAACTGTCTTCTGTGTTATGAGATCGCGCTGAACACCTGTAGCGATAACAATACGAGCGATGACACAAATACGATCCGCCTTTCTTTACTTTTTCCATGGGCTGAAAATAATAAAGTCAAATGATACATAAAATGAAACAAACATTAAAAAATATCAAAAAAACTTAACTAGCATACTAGAAAATAAAATATTTGGTGCGCAACTAAGTTCTCGCTGTTTGTCAGTAGATGGCTCTAGCAGTAAGAGCTGGTCGATTTTGACATATCCAAAACGTCATGAACCAAGCTTAGACATATGGTAAACAAACCGTTGCGACACGTGAGTGATTTTGTTTTCGCATTATATACTTCTGGTCAAGTAAAAATGTCGAATTTCGTGCCAAACAATCGTCATTTGCGGGAAGTGCTGATTTCCTTTTTTCATTCGAAAAAAACGGCAGCTCAAGCGCATCGAGAGCTTCAAGAAGTGTACGGAAACGCTGCTCTAAGCGAAACAACATGCCGTGATTGGTTCCGTCGCTTCAAAGACGGTGATTTTGATATTGACGACCGTCCACGTGAAGGAAGACCTTTTGGGTTTTTCGAAGACGCTGAATTGGAGGCATTGCTCGATGAGGATTCGTGCCAAACTCAAGAAGAGCTTGCTGCAGAATTAGGAGTTACCCGTCAAGCCATTTCAAAGCGATTGCATGCGTTGGGAATGATTCAGAAGCAAGGAACTTGAGTTCCTTATGAGTTGAAGCCAAGAGACGTTGAGCGTCGTTTTTTCGCCTGTGAACAACTGCTCCAGCGGCAAAAACGGAAGGGTTTTCTTCATCGCATCGTGACGGGTGATGAAAAATGGATTCATTACAGCAACCCAAGAGGAGAAAATCCTGGGGACTACCCGGGCATGCTTCTACGTCTTCGGCTCGGCCGAATATTCACGCTGCGAAGGTTATGCTGGGTTATGCTGGCCGAGCGAAACCATCACTGGGGAACGGTATCGAACTCAATTGATGCGATTGAGCCGATCACTGCGCGAAAAACGGCCACAATACGAGCAAAGGCACGAAAAAGTGATTTTACTGCATGACAACGCTCGGCCTCACGTTGCCAAGCCTGTTAAAACCTACTTGGGCACGCTCAAATGGGAAGTCTTACCCCACCCGCCATATTCCCCAGATATTGCGCCGTCCGATTTTTACTTGTTCCGTTCGATGGCCCATGGCCTGGCTGATCAACAGTTCCACTCATATGAAGACATCAAAAAATGGCTTGATTCGTGGATAGCCTCAAAAGACGAACACTTCTGGCGTCAAGGTATTCGGGCTCTACCAGAAAGATGGGAAAAAGTTGTGTCTAGCGATGGGCAATACTTTGAATGATTTATTTGTAACCATTTTTTAATAATAAAGTTATATTTTTATCGAAAAAAAAGCGAGAACTTAGTTGCGCACCTAATAATAAACAACATGCATTATGAGCTTATTGGACAACAAGTACAGTTTATTTCTTGTGCAAACAAGCAGTAATGCATGTATTTGTGGCTGTAGGTAGCAAAGTTCTATGTAAAGTATCATTTGAAAGGCACAATAATATAATATACTAATTTTCACATCATTAAAGGGCAGACTTTTCGTCACCTGGGAATCATCCAGTTGCTCTTTTTTTAACTAACAGTGGACAACCCACTTGTTCTTCATTTCACATGGTGTTAATTGATACTATATTAAGATTTATAATAAAATTATCTTTTACACTCTCTCCTACTCAACAAGAAACTTATGATCCCCACCACCAAGATGTTAGTAAATAACATCTGTGCTTTAACATGCAAATAATTATGTTTGTACTTGCTATGTTCAATGAAACAATATTGTTTCCATCAATTTTATTAGTAAGTTAGCCAAATACAAATGTCATAAATATATTATTTTTCCGGCTACAGTTGTTTTATTTTCTTATAAGATAATACATAAAATTATATTGACATACATAACAGTATTTAGGTTCATACTCTTCAAGAGTAAACTTCAACAAAACGAAGGTTAAGTAACTACTCACATTATCATCAGACCAGGAATCTTCTGTCCACTCCCAAACATTGCCAGCCATATTATGAAGACCAAAGTCATTTTGAGCAAAATGGTATACAGGATTTGTGCCTACGTATCCATCCTTTTCTGAATTATAATTCGGAAAAGTACCCTGCCATATGTTCACCCTGAAAAAAAAACAAATTTGCGGTTATGACCTTTTAATTACTCTTACTATACTTCCGTTTTTGAAATCTGAATAGAAATATGGACCATAAAAGTGATGTGCAAAGTCGTCCTACCACTATGAAACAATGAAGTATTATATCCACTGACCCAGCACTTTGCCGGTGTTATAGATATAGTCTCAACTTTTTTCTTGTAAGAATACAATCCAAATCCCAGCAGTAAAAATATTATGTTAGCAGATTATGTTTATTATTAAACTGTTCTTGTAATAATTTCATGTGTTATTATATATGAAAAGCTCTAAATCAATTTTGGTAATACGTATATTTTACATGACAATTAATTAGTAGTATTTAGATGTACATATGCTTTTTGTTTGGAAACAATTTATTTCCCCATGGGTACTTAGTAGCTCTGTGTCCACCACGGCAAGCAACCTCCCATTCAGCTTCACTTGGCAAACGAGCTCCTCTCCATTTACAATAAGTACGAGCATCATTCCATGAAACATGGACTACTGGATGGTCCATAGCATCTAAAAAGTACAAATAGAATAAATAATTTCACTATTAAATTTTTTCATTACTACTTCAACATTTAGAAAGATTGATCCTTGTTATAATATTGTATCACACCATGTACAAAATATTATGGTATGGTATTGGTCTATCATTCTGCAAAGTAAGCATTGTGTGGCTGAAGAGTGCAAAGGACTTAAGATTCCAACACAGGAAACATAGAAAAATACCTGTAATGTTTGAGTAAGGTCCATGTGGATGCTTCCAATCTGCGCCGAATATTTTATACCACCAAGGCGCTTGTAAAACACGAAAGTCTTTGAATTTATCTCTTAATGTACTGTTTAGGAACATTGCAAATACAAAACTATCTCCAAAGGTTTCAGCTTCAGTCTTGTAATTTGTTAACTTTGTAAAATGTTTAAAGTGTCTGTTTGAAACTTCATACTTGTCTAAATAAAAAGGTTTCAATTTCACTATTTTTTCCGGACCTTCCTTATCACTTTCAATAATCACATCGTCAGTACCAATATAATACTCTTTTCCTGGTATCAACACCATATCATAGTTGATATTATTTATTTCCCTGTTTATTAGTTTGTTATTAACAGGGCACTCTTCATTTTGTACGGTATTAAAAAATATGTTTCTATCATTTTTCTCCTTTGTTCGACCGATATTGCAACCGCAGTTATTCTCTTTATTTTCAATTGTTTTCAACTGTAATATACATATTATTAAAATGCTAACTAACATTTTTTACGCCTAACTATAGCTAAAATAATAAAAAAGTACAAACCGCAAAACGTCAAAACATTGATGTTAATATGTCAATATCTTAAAAATGTAGGAATCAAATAGGTACAGGACAATTACACGTATTACAGCTTCGGAAACTGGTTTTTGTCGCAATTTTATAGAAAATAAAATTATTTAAATTTGTTTGAAAAACAATTAAAAGTAGCTTTAACACTTAAACATGTTTATTGTTTAATTAAATTAAATTATGTAAAAAACAATCTGTAGAAAAATGAAAAAATTAAGAAATAAACAGTAATTTTCATTCCTTTAAATATTATCAATGAAATAAGCGACGGTCGCGGAATTCTGGAAAAGAAATCGGTGATACGTTTATTTTAAATATAGAGCAAAATAAACAAATACATCGTAATTTTGTAATCAACAAATATCTATCATAAGTTCATAAGATATCAGCAAATTTAATATATGTGTAATAAAAATATTTAGATAATTAACGAAATCAGATAAAGCCTCATAACGGGCAATATATACAACATAACCACATTATTTTAATTACTATTAGGTACTCCAATCATGCAAACTTTTTTATATCAATAAAACTTCAATTATTGTAGATTTTTTAACTGTTACAATGGTAGACTGCCAGGAGATACTAAATAATAGTGATTCTTTTAAAACATTAATAGAAAGGGCAAGCAGGAATTTTACCTGGTGGTATGCAAAATTAACAGCTTACCCTTTTTGGTCAAGATAACGCCCCATTTAGATCGTTTAGAAATAGAACAGATGGATAAAAATAAAGGCTACGAAGCTACAACGCCTCAGGTCAGCAGAAAAAAATACCTTAAACACAAATATTTTTGACCACTCTCTCTTTTTAAAAATTAAAACGTACTTTCAATGTTCACATACCGTTTAAATAGTTTTTCATCACAACAGCCGATTTTTTGAATTTTAAAACCCAAAAAAAAAAACATTCACGAAACACATGACCAATTTAACTATTACTTTAATAAAAAATTTAAACACTACTACCAACTACTTAACCTTACTTGGTTTCTTACAGTAATAAAGGCACAATGTCTTCTTGCTTCATTTTACCATAATATCTTGCAATACCATTAACATGTCCCATTCCGACGACAGCCAAAACACGAGGATTTTTAACTGTTAAATAATAACAATTTTGAATTACTTGCAACGTATGTAAAATTGTTAAAAATAATAAAATTATTACAAAACATTAACCGTATAGATAAACATTATTTGTAATAGATAAGGCATTATAATAGGCTTCACAATATGTTATAGATTCTTAATATTTTTCTTAAGTTAACTTAACTTCATACAATTATTGCTTTAGTGATTGAATAGTTGAACATAGAAAAAATAATATCGGAATACTAAGTTATTGGCAAGTTACTAAGTTACAAAAGTAATTTTTACGACCTCTGTTTCTATTTGTTATCACAAAAATATTAAGTCAGAGAGATGTTATAAACATGAAACATCAATACCAAAACACGAGGTCATAAAAGAATGTCTTCAAAGAAGAATTGATACATAGGTGCTACTATTTAATCCCTCATCTTAAATTTCCTTAAAAGTGCTCCACAAGAGAATATTCGAAAAGGAGCTATTATTATGAAAAGTACAAATTTTTTTATAATCTAAATTAAAAAAATATTCTTTACCAGAACGGACACATTCCTGTAAAGAATATGCAAGACATCGATCACGCTCGTCTACAAACACATGAAAAATTTTCTTAAACGCTGGTACTTCTTTTATGATCTCGTCAAACTGTGTTTGGACATATTCTTTATTTTTATACTTTTCTATTTGGTGTTTACTGTAACAAGCCATTATTTGCGAAGTTATATTTCTTTAGAAGTTAGAGAAAACGGATCACTTGTAGGTTTCACACATAAAAACCGAGAAAACATCTACCCAGCGCCAATTTGTTTAAGTTTAAAACTTTATCCCGCTTTTTTAATAGACTAATAAACATTTTTAAATTATTATTTTTAAGGAATCTTAATAGGATAAATTATTTTTTTAAAAAATCTAATAATTTTTTGACTTTAATGTAAATTATGTAAATTCGTAAAATTTCTTTAGAAACGTATTATTGTGATAAAAATGACCTTACTCCAAAGGCTTTTGATTTGATTTTGATAAATGGTAAAAGACTTGACCAATTTCAAGTACATTTAAAGATTGAAAAGCTCTTGATAAAGTTATTTGAATTGGTCGATCGCCGAGGAATAACTTACACCCTGGAATTTTTTTCATCTAAAAAAAACGAATTATCTGAAAACACATTATTTTATTTATTCAAACTTAAGTCCTTATTTATTTTACGCAAACTTACTTCTTGATATGCTCGTCGAAATTCACCTCCAGGAGCGACTCCTAATTCCTTGGCAAGATCAGCATATGTTTTTAATAACATTGCGTGTAACATACCAGAAACAACACCTTTGTGCTCTTTTACAGTTTCTCTGATAATACAAATTAATAGGTTACTTAATTACTTTATTAAACCATGTATTATTTAATTAACGAGTTGTAACTATGTATAATACAGTATTTAATGAGGTTCTTGTTGGATTATCCATTATCCCTGGGCTATAGCTAGAAGTGTGAATTTTGATGCGGATTATTAAAAAAATTTACAAAAGGACTGAAATCAGTAAAAAAAATTCGCGCCAAAACGCCAAATGCACTGAACTATGAACTATGACTGATTAGTATTCTTTTTCATTAAACTAATTTTAAAGAGGTTTTAAAAATTAATAAAACTTACGTAAACTTTTTAGCGTTATATTTTTTTGCATCTTCTAAAAATTTCTTATCATCAAGCTCCAAAAGAGACACCCGTTGCCGACATAATTCTACTAGAATAGCATTTGGTCGAAGGCTGTGGACTATCTAATATAACAAAATATATTTAAAATACGTGCATATGCGTAAAATATGATGATATCGGTAAATCTAATTATTTTTTTGGACACTATGTGCCATGATCATGAATGAAGTTGTATTTTATTACTATGAAAAGAAACAGAAAACACGCATATTGAAAGAGTAATGTTCGAATCGTCGAACAATATTGGCCATTAACTCAATGGAATAATATCAATATGCGTAAACTTCTTAATAATTACTAGAAAATTAATAAATATTCATTGTCTTTTAAGTCTACAAAAAAAAATTGGCTTGGAATATAATTTGGTATGTAAAATTAACCAGCATTATAAAACTCTCTTGCCTCTGAAACTTCATCTACAGACTTTCTGCTAAAATGTACTGTGCCTAAAACAACCACTTTGGCTGTCGAGTCGTTTTGTAGTACAGTTGCAGATTTGGGCAATCTTAAATCAAGATCATTACTTAGAACTCTTGACACAACTGGCGCCGCTGAAAATAAATATTATACATTTAATACAGCAAAACACTCATGCCTAAACAATAAAAATGTTTAATAATAAAATTACACTTGTTTAATCGATGACTTAAAACCAAAGCATGGTCAAGGTGTCTAAATAGGAGCGAAGAAATATTATAAATGTGATGTCTCATTTTTTTTGTATGACTGGAAATTTTAATTGTGAATTTTTTATTTGTTATTAATATTTGTCTTTAGTCCATTTTGGCTCTTCTTAATTATCAATTTAGATTTTACTTATTAATTTTCATTATTCGTACCAGCAGCATTGACAGTAACAGTAAAACAGATTTAAATTTTTTCTAGTTTCTTGAAGCTGATGACGTTAAGTGGCCTGCAAATACTTGATACTAAAAAATGGATTTATTTTGTTTTGGGCGGAGCGATTTTTACTTTATACAATAGCATCGTTAAACAAATATATTAAATTATATTAATTTACACCAGTAAATAACAAAGTGAATATAACAATTAAAGTCAGAAATAAAGTATCTGCAAACAGCAGAACTTTTCATGATAGCAGAGAACATACACACACGATCGGGTATCTTATACGAACAAAAAGAAAAATAGTGGACCATATTAATGACACGCATCCATGTGAAAAACTTATAAAGTCAATCATTTTACACTGAGAATTACAATTTAATATTTTACACAACAAAGCTTTCAGTTCTGAACCATAATGTCTGTAATTTTTTTGTATCTGAAGTAACGAGACAAGAAGTCGGCCGTACCTACTTGGACGGACTTCGACAAGAAACCTACGATCTATAATCACTTGGTACATTCACATTTCATTACTTCAGCCTAAACCTCATGCATCATTAAGAGTCCGATTATAAAAATAAACTACTAATAAGCCAGGTAATGATATATATATATATATAATCTAATAGAGAATATTAATAAAACAAACGTTATTTATTTGAAAGTTTATTACAGAAAGTTCACGATCCATACGGGCAATGCTACACCGTGATAATATTATACCTCCTTCCTACTTAAAGACACAATTATAGCAATTGAAAATGTAATGAAAAATTTAAATAATTGTTACTATTTGACGTTCAATTGTTATGAAATTACAGAACATGAAAGGAAAAAATTACAACATCAATAATAAAAGTTACACACAAATTCTCGTGATTGTAATAATATGAAACCAAAGGATTAATCATCACAGTCATCCAAATACCTATACTGTATCTGTAGTGTTTATCATATCAACTTTTAAAGACAACATGGATTCGTTAAAAAAAATTAGACATACCCACATCAGAAAGCGGGAATCACTTTTCTAAAAACGTCGATAACTATTTTAATTTTTTATCACTACTTTATTATAATAACACTATTAACAATTTTCTTAATTAAAATATAATATAACCTCACTCTAATAATTTATAATTTCGTTATCATTTATGCACCATTAAATATAGTTCAAACAAAACAATTTTTTAAAATTTGTTTTCTTTTGAAAGGAAATTTAGATGAATGTTATAAGCAGTGCCACTCATGTGAATAAAATAATTACCAGATAAGAAAACATATCATTAACAACAACAAGCTAACTTGCTGAGTAGCTGCTAAAACTAAATACCCTTACGTTATATTAAAAAACTAAAAATTAATTAAAATAGAAGCAGTAATTGTGGATTTTTAAAGCGATCGTACGCGCTACACGTCTTCAAGAGGTGCAGGTTAGTGTTGTTGTGAGCGCAACAGGGGGGTGTTTGTTTTGTTTATTTAAAAGCTAGCACACAATTGCTATTTAAAATAACTAAGACACTAAAGTGTACTCCATCAAAGTGAAGCATTACGACGCATTAGCATTATTAACAATAACTTCTTCTTCTATTATGGAATAACAAGAACATTACAACCCTAGTAATATTTCCTACATAATTTTAAAATTCGGTTTTTCATATATTATTACAAATTATGTCAGCGTTACTATAATGTTTGGCAGTATCAACATCATCTTCCTGCTCTGTTTACATTTCATGTGGTGTCGACACATGTCTGCTTTTCCCATTCCTAGCTATTAACCGTTAACTCACAATAGTCCTTTTACACGCATGTTCACCTCTCCTTTGGTTTTCTTCTACTCTGGAGCCCATCCACATGCATATTTATTATTTTTATTATATATCGGAGAAAAGTAAACTGTACTACAAGAAGATTGATTTCTCGTAGTATAGTTTACTTTTTTCCGCATCACGTATCAATAACATTTTAATCCATTGCACCTCATCTTTTTAGTTAATATTAGTATTTTCGAACTTCCTTTATTTTGCTTTTTATTTTATACTCTAGTAACACCATTAATTAGTTGCCAAGGTTGGGTTATATATTAAAAAATCTTATAAACAAAGCAATTATAATTAATATTATTTAGAGAGCATAAACAATTACCTTAATCATAGGTAAAAAATTAAACATGTGTAAAAGTTTAACTTACTAATGCCCTTTGGCACCGGTAGAGCAGAATAGTGCAAACCCTCTGTCGTGCCGTGGGTGTCGAAAAACGCGATATAAGTCGCAGGATAGTTGGCAGCAGTGTGTCACATAATAAAGGAGAGAGCAGGGAGATGATGACGAGGATTTAACTATTTCCATAAGTATAGGAGTACTCTTAAACAAATTAAAAAAACCTAAAAATTAAAAAAAAAATTAAAAATTTCAATATTATGAGTTATTTTTTAAACTATAAGTTATATGAAAAAAAAACATCGTGTCTATCTAACTAAAGGAACAATCTGGAGATTACTATAAAAAATTTCACAAATACGTACGTATCTTTTATTTTGTTTGATATCTCCAATTAACGTGGTTTCTTTGAATTTCAATAAATTGACCACTTTAACAAAAAAAAAAAATGAGATATATACGCGAAACTTTTAAAAATTATAATATAAATAAAGAGAGGAAAGTTTCATAAAGAAATAAAAAATCGTTATAAATGACGGTGAAAACGCCGGAAATCCATTCAGTGATCCTGTAACACAAAAAACTTAGATAAGTAAATAAATCAAAATAATGACATCATTTTAACTTAATAATAGCTTTAAACAAGGCTCTAAAAATTGGTAGACTTAAGTGACAATGGGCAAAACATTTCAGTTAATATAGTAACGGTGGGTGGGACAGTAAAGCCTTAAAACGGTTACTGAGCACCGGATAGGTAGCGCTAGAACGATGCCGCCATCGCAGGATCAATCAGTCTGAAAACCTTTAGAGAGGCGTATGTATGTATTTGAGCTCAAGTTAATAATAAAGGTTACGTATTATCCTGAACGAGGCATTTTGACGATACCGTAAGAAAAAAAAGGACTGCTACGTATTGTACTCAGCTCTCAGCAGTTGCAATGTGCTGGGCCTTCACCTGACCTTTACAAGAAATTTAGTCCATCTAATGAACTACCAAAAAAATTTATGGTTAATTTTATATTACTATTAAATGATAATTATATATAAAATACATAATAACACAATAGTATGATGTGGATAAATAGTACTGACCCTCTCTTTATGAGAGAAGGCGTCAAATCCCGATAACGACTATTTATAGTAATAAGCGGGTTATTTGAAAAAATACATATGTTCAGCAGGTGACAAAAATGAGCCGACATTATCATGATGAAGATATATCATGCATCTTATAAACGGCTACGGCTTAACACTACTAAAACAATGAATATAGCAGCTGCATACCAATTGTCGGGCTGCAGGATTGGGGCGAGTCATCAGGGCAGCCAACGGCGAGGGAACAGTTTGTACGCGGCGTACACCACCGCGCCCGCGCACGCCACGCGCACCGACACGCGGATGATGCGCGTCGATAGAGACGGAGGAGGAATTCTAACGAGACATTTCACAAGTATGATTACATGGTCGTAACTTGTCTAGAAAGCTGGAGGTTGGCATCTTTCCGAGTTTGAATGGTGGTACACTCGTTTCGAACCAACCTGGCTAGTTACTACTCTTATATTGTAATGTGAGCCCAGACCTTCGATGGACGCTATCGGAGCTCACTTTACCACCACTCATTTAATTAATTTCAATACTGGTATTGATATGTTACAATATCCTTTTTGAAATATAATAAAGTGAATAATCAAAATAAAAAATAAATAAACATCTGTAACTAAAAAGAAGCCAGTTTAAAATTATTTGAAGATCCATGTTTACAAATCTTTTATATCAAAAACTTTAATATATAATGTATCTTTATAGTCATGAAAATGTATGGGCTAACATTTGGAAGGTAAACATATTGAAATATTAAATATTTAAGAATACTCACAAAAGTAATGGAGCTATATCTTGCAATGACACTTTACCCCAATGTTCAACGATGCCGGCCACATGACCGATACCCACAACACCAACAATACGACATGGTTCATTTCCTGTTGAGAGAAAAACCACAACCGCTATCATAACGTTGATGAGTCTATCAGTACACGCGCCTATAAAAATATAGCGATAGTTAAATTTATATGTACTGCGCCTCATTGTGCTCGTCAGTAAAATTCGCTAATAATAACTCTCTGTAAGCTCAGTAATGTTTGTAAATTACATTTTTCACAGGCGGCAGAAGTAAATGCTTCAGTTTTTTCTTGTGGAGGCTTTAAATTATAAAACATTATTTTCCCTATGTCGCCATTTTTTGAATAATTGTACTTACGCGGCTGCAGAGCGGCGATTTGTAAGGAATGACACAAGTACATGTCCCGCTCCACGACAAACACCCGTTTAAGCGCGGGAAACTCTTCCGCCATTTCCTCCAACATGTCGTCTAACATTTTTTTCATTTTACATTTCTCTACTTCTTCCACGCTGTAAGTTTGCATATTAAAAAATACAGAAACTGCTATGTACTAATACATTTTTGAGGATTTTTTTAAAATGGTTGCGTACTTTAAATAATTTTTGTAGCTAAACAGATAAACATGGCAACTTGGAAATAAGTTGATGCTCCTACTTATTTTAGTTAACACTGATAAAGTTAGATATCATAATATGTACATACATGTATGAAATTGTAACTATTTAAAAAATATGTTACCTGATACTTTGGTTAGAAGTAAGAAGATGCCAAATAAACCGGATTGTTTGTCCCCAAGATAATGATGCTATGGCTCTATGCAATGTTATGTCGATAGCTCTATCACCAAGCTGCACCACACAATTAGGAATTTTTTTAGCCTGAAACATAAGTTTATGAAACAATGAAATAATTAATACAGTTATTGTATAAAAATTCATAACTTTTTTATTTATTATATGGTTTAAGTTTAATAATGAGTATAACTCTGTAATACAACATTAAATGTGTGCATTTCCTTAAGCAAAAATGTGCATTTATGTTATATTATTACCCCACAAGGCTAGTTACCTCCATATTATGAATCTACCTCTATAGCAGCAGTGCTGTGTTCTGTATGACAACATGTGAGAATCAGAGTGTTCTGTATGGGCAACCACAACTCATTGTCACTTAACACTATGTGAAAAAGAGTGTTAGCCCATTGTAGACAAAAGAGTATAATATATATGTAAGTTTTATGGACAAATCTGAATACCTCTGCCATAGCACGTCGAAACTCTCCTCCAGGAGCCATACCCAGTTCACGAGTAATGTGTGCAGACATGTTTAAAAGTAGAATATGCATAAGACCATTGAACACACCATTCTGAGCCATTGTTGCCCTGTGCAAATAGAAAAAAAGTTATGAATTCAGTAAACACTCCATCTTAGACCAAATTGAATGTTATAAAATATATAATCACTTAAATAAATAATATGATCATTTCCAGTTTGTCACTTATAACTATGACTTTAATAATCCAGTGATCAAAATTTAAGTGTTGAACCTGTCCTTAGTCTTGCTCAAAAAAAATCACATCTATAAAAATTACTTGTTAAAATAGTATTAAAATATTACCTTATTTTTTTTAAGTTTATATTTTTTGCTTCTCTTAAAATAATTTCCTCATCAAGAAGGAGAATATTTGTCCTCTGTTCACAAAGTTCTACCATTACTATATGCGGATTCACTTCTTGAATAACCTATAATTATTACACAGTCTGTTATTAATAGCTTTTTTAAACCCTAAGCCAATTAATATTACATGAATGTTTTACCCTAGAAACATCTTCTTGTGATTTCACACTAAAATGTGCAGTTCCTACCAAATATATTTTGCCACCATCTGGAGTGTCCAAAACTGTAACTGTGCTAGGCATTTCCTCTACAAAACAAGAGAAGGGTTAAAATTTTATACTCTGTAATATAATCAAGTAAAAACAGTAAAATTAAAAACAAACATGTTATAAATACATATAAAAATTGTTATTATCAAATCTTTAAATGTTTTTATTTACTTAATATACCCATTTATACTTTTATAATGAAGCAGATAAGTGAATACTAATCCTTAAATACATTTTAAAATTTAATTCCAAGTAAAAAAAAAATTATTCACCATTCCCTTCAGAAGGTTCCTCCTTATTAGAATCTTCAATTTGTTTTTCGGGTGATTCTTCTTGACTCTTTGTAGCATGGGCCATAATATTTTCCAGATCACCTACAGGATATTTTATTATTGTTTATTAAAAAATAAATGTAATAACAAATGTTATTGTTTAGAACACTTCATTATTGAACCTACACACCATTTATGATCCTTCTACAAAGAGAAGCCTCTCATGTGCATATAGAGATTCCACAGTGTATAAATATATTTATAAAGCTCTCTGTCATTTTACATATTACTCATGTATAAAACAAAAAATTATAAAAAAAAAATGTATCCTGCTTTATATTAATAATGTGTGTAAACAAAAACTAATAATTGAGCCAAATTTAGGCAGGTGCTACAAATTATCAACTGGTAGTTGTGGACTTGATGGAGTGGCATGAGGATTATTGATACCCAGGAGCTGTTAGGTGCCAAACAGGAGAGACTGGGCGACACACGTGAAGTAGTTAGTCTTTCTGGATTCTACTGTACACATTTTGGAACATATATGGCAAACAATCATCCCTTTACTGTCATATTACTCATAAAGACAGTGTTTTTCTTCATAATGCAAACAGCTAAGGATTAAAATTGTCTACAAGTGTTTCCACCCAAGTATGATGTGGTAATCTTTAACACAAGTGTAGAGGCTACAAAGACTACATCTCCACTTACTATTAAGTAGGATCATAGAAAAGTACTTATCAATAAAAACAGAGCAACAATAAATTCTTAAATTCTAGGGTACCTTCCTTCATTGAAGACATTTCAGTTAACTTTAAATGTGTATCCCCTCCACCATCTTCAGCTTTCAAAAACATTTGACATTCGTTAACTATGTCACACTTCACACCTGTTGGTTTTTGGGACATATTTAGAAGTTCTTTCTCCAGATTGTTGCTCAAACTCGTAATGTCATTTTTAATCATAGTATCCATTAAATATCAAACAGTCCTACAATAAAATGTTTTTGTATATCTCTTTCAATTATGAAAATGATATATTTTAACTAAAATATAAACATTATCTTTGCAATGCAATAGTTCGAATATTAATTAAGTGGGAATAATTTTTTGCCACGGAATTGAAAGGCAATCTGACAAGAACAATATTTTATAATTTATTTAAGTCTTTAACTACTGTCTCCGTCAATAACTATAAACTAAATCATCAACAATTAGAAAATAATTATTAATGAAGGAGGCATAGCAATTTATACAATAAAAATATACGATATTTTAAGAAAGCTTCTGAAAATCTTATTACAAAGTTATAAAATCCATACCACAGAGACTAAAATATAATTAACACGAAACAGTTTTTTAACTTTTTATTGGTATAAAACTGCAAACCACTTATTAATTCGTATTATTTATTAATTTTTTGAATAAAAAATAAGACTTTCATTCACAACTTGGCATTTGCTATAATGTCATCATTTTTGTAAGAAAAAACCACAGACATTATAAACGGCAACGTAGTTAGTACAACTTGTATGTGTCAAACACTTTTAATAAATTATACCAATTTATTTTTAAGAATAATGAAACTTTTTAATATTAAAAAAGATAAAATTTTAACAAATATTTATATATAGCAATGAATTTGTTTTATAGTAAAAAAGAGGCGCATAGATAATAGGCTTTGGTCTATACGAAACACATTGTTACATCACAGCATTCG
Organism: Byasa hedistus; assembly: GCA_029286795.1. Classification (NCBI taxonomy): domain Eukaryota; kingdom Metazoa; phylum Arthropoda; class Insecta; order Lepidoptera; family Papilionidae; genus Byasa; species Byasa hedistus. The sequence continues at coordinate 7,081,839 of JAGSMW010000008.1, forward strand.
GAATTTAATTTTTAAACCTCGAATACTCTCGCAGGTTTCTACTGTGTTAATTTATTAACTTATTAAGTTGACCATTAAATAAACAATATGAGCGCTTGGAGGCAAGTAGGTCTTAAGTGAGTATCCTTTAAATTCAAAAATATTTGAAATGTAAGATTTCAAACGTAAACTTGTTAACATGATATTTTCAGCTATATTAACTACTCAAACATCGCAGCCAAAATCTTACGTAGATCATTAAAGCCAGAATTCAGATCAGAAGCGTTGAAACGAGATGAATCCCATGTCCGTATTACACCATGGGCAAACGGTAGACCAGCCCGTAAGTACATAAATTAAAAAATATATTACACAAAGTGAAAATGGTGAATATGGAGTCTAATGAACAAATAATTATCATCAGTGTCTCTGTACTACTGTAAGACTAAGTTTTTTAATTTTAAAAATAACAATTTTATTTCAGATGAAAAGGAATAATCAAACTGTAAGTTAGGATGTGTATAACTAGAGGAGTACTACATTAAAATTAACCAATCTTCCTAACTGTATTGTGCCTGTTAGCAACTCTAGTTTGTGATATTATTAACAATGCACAGATTTAGATTATAAAATATTATTAAAAAATTGACTAATGCTTTGTATTTTGTGTGTATTTACTAGTTTTTTCAGCGACTTAACTTTTAGCAGCAAAGTGTTTATTTGAATGTAACTTGCAATCTGATATTGAATGAACAAATACTTATTTATATATTATTTTTCAGATCTCCAGAAAACTGCTGCTAAGTAGATAAAAATCAATTGTCAGTGATCAAGTCATCTATATTCAGGTCACATTAGATGTATTTAAATAAACTGTTATTTTAAAAGTGTTTTTTATTATTATATATATTAGAAACTATCTAAATAAAACAATAAATAACAAATATTTTGTTTTAAAATTCTTTATAACACAGGAGTTCTTACAGGTATATTTGATTCTTTTACTTTATTTATAATGTCTACTCCCAAAGAAGCGGAGGGATTAATTGAACTTAAAGAAATTTGTGCCATAACATCAACATCTTTTTTAATTTTTTCTACACCATTCCATGCAACCATTACACCATTATCTGTACATGCTTCATGAGGTGGTCTGTATATTTTATATCCTAGTTGATTACTGACAAGTTTCAAACTTGAAAAAATATAGTCATTGCAGGCTACACCACCTGAGATAACAATATTTTTATTTCCTTGGCCCAAAAATTTTTTTAATTCACAAAATTTAATTGCTCTTTCAAGTCTATGTGCTAAATGGATAGATATGCTAGTCTGAAAGGCTGCACATAAGTCATACACTTCGGGGATTAATTCATCACCCATTAATCCATGCTCCAATTCCTTCCTTACTAATTTACGCATTAAAGAATCTTTTAATCCACTAAAACTAAAATCACAGTCTCTATTTTTCTGTAATGGGACTGGAAAAGTAAATGTTGAATAGTTTGTTGCTTTCGTTGAAGCTAGTTCAATTGCTTTGCCTCCAGGAACGACAGCATATTCACAAAAATTTCTTAATTTCATTCTTCTTGCAGCTTTATCCATAACTTCACCTGGTGCATTATCTAAGGATTGACCAAGCAATAAAAACTCTTCAACATCTTTAACAACAGCTAATAAACAATGACCTCCTGATATTAACAAGGTTAAATATGGAAATGGTATATCGTAATATATCCGTGCAACTAACGCATGGGCCTCCATATGATGTATGGGAATTAATGGTTTTTTATGTTTTTTTGCTAGGAAGTTTGCGTATTTAACACCAACTGATAAACTCAAAAGAAGGCCAGGTTTAACGGTAACTGCTATTGCATTTATCTCACAAATATCCAGTTTCGCACTTTTTAAAGCATCATTTGTAGCTAATTCGATGTTGTCACGGTGTAGTTCCCACGCATTTATGGGATTTACTCCTCCATATTTTGTATGGACAGCATTTTGTGAATATAACGATTCTCCTAAAATATTGGCCTCACTGTCAATAACTGCACAGCCGGTATCATCGCAAGAGGTTTCAATACCTAAAACGATTGTTTTACTGGAACATGTATATTTCCTTTCGCATTTAATAACAACACATAATACTTTATTGTAAATATTCCTATACTTAAAAGACATCTTTGATTAAAAATTAATTTAAGTATAATAAATTAAACTATGCATTGTAATTTAAATTAGTTGTAGATTTATTACATCACATTTTATGAAATATTAAAGTAACCTATAATTAGCAATCATAACAAAACTTCGTGTGAAGTTTCATCTAGGGTTGGACATATACTAGTTTTAAAATCAAGTATTTTCTTAACAGTACTCGTACCAGGTTGCAGTGCGAAATACTTACTAGTATTTAATACTTTGTTTCTGGGCACGAAAGCAATTTTCTAATTATAAAAATGTAGATTACAATAAGACTAAAAAATATTAAATTAGAATAATTAGAGAAAATTATAAATACAATGCGTACATAAAGTAATACCAAATATTTATCTATTCTCACTAGCTAGGATGTAGGTCTTCGATGTATTTCTTTTTTTTTTTTCTCTTTATTTAACTGGGCTTTATCGCTTATGCGATTACGTTGCCCACTATGATGTATTTCTTCGGAATTATAACTGCTCTGACTGGTCTTTAATGTAGAAAAAAACTTTTGGCTTATATAATATAAATTAAAATTATACATAATAAGTAAGGATATAAAACTCTTCACAAAGGAACTGTTCGGTATAGTTTTAATAGGTACAAGTATTTTGTTTTTTACTCGGTACATTTTCGAGTTTGAAGGAACTCGGTTTTAAAACATCGTGTTGGTTCGTTACTGAGTCAGTACGTCCCATCTCTAGTATAAATTGAAATAGTTATCTATTACATTTGTTGTTAGTGTTACATTTTATATATTGGTGTAGACTCGTGTTCTGAATACCAGTTACCTGTTTGAACACAATATTTCTGAAAAAAGTTAAAATTCTAGTTTAAAAAAAAATAATTACGTATTGTACGTATCAGAATTTTGTAACTTGTTGTCGGTAAGTTTTTTTGTAACCTTATCCAGTTAAATTTTTCTCTTAAAGTACAAAGTTCCTTTCTGTGGTGGTACATTTGAAAAAAAACATACCATTATTACAGTCATTTAATCTTACAATATTATGTACACAGATGTCCATGTAAAAAATATGTAGCTGCGTTTTAACATTTTTAATTGGGATATATGCTTTAATAGCCGGTTTCCTGCGTTCGTTTATATATATGTACTCATGTTGTCTACATTACAAGAGACCTATATCCAGTAGTGGATGTCCATCGGTTGAAATGATGATGACTCATGGTCTAGGGTCTAGGTTCAAAATAAATATTAAAAATGGTTTACAATATAATATGTTTTTCTAGCTATAAATTACTACATAGATAAATGTACTACCATCAATTATTATTATTGAAATGTTTGTTTAATGTCATCTTACAAAAAACAATTTCATTGTTCAAAGTACCGAATCTGGTTGATTTGTAACAGATGTAATAATCATGCATGTCATGGGTATATTTAGTGTATTTTTAATTGATTTATCATGACAGACAACCCGTTCACAGGTAAAGTAATTCATGAAAACTTTATTACAAGTTGATTAACAATTTAGCTATAGAATTAAATTAGAATAATTAGAGAAAATTATAAATACAATGCGTACATAAAGTAATACCAAATATTTATCTATTCTCACTAGCTAGGATGTAGGTCTTCGATGTATTTCTTTTTTTTTTTTCTCTTTATTTAACTGGGCTTTATCGCTTATGCGATTACGTTGCCCACTATGATGTATTTCTTCGGAATTATAACTGCTCTGACTGGTCTTTAATGTAGAAAAAAACTTTTGGCTTATATAATATAAATTAAAATTATACATAATAAGTAAGGATATAAAACTCTTCACAAAGGAACTGTTCGGTATAGTTTTAATAGGTACAAGTATTTTGTTTTTTACTCGGTACATTTTCGAGTTTGAAGGAACTCGGTTTTAAAACATCGTGTTGGTTCGTTACTGAGTCAGTACGTCCCATCTCTAGTATAAATTGAAATAGTTATCTATTACATTTGTTGTTAGTGTTACATTTTATATATTGGTGTAGACTCGTGTTCTGAATACCAGTTACCTGTTTGAACACAATATTTCTGAAAAAAGTTAAAATTCTAGTTTAAAAAAAAATAATTACGTATTGTACGTATCAGAATTTTGTAACTTGTTGTCGGTAAGTTTTTTTGTAACCTTATCCAGTTAAATTTTTCTCTTAAAGTACAAAGTTCCTTTCTGTGGTGGTACATTTGAAAAAAAACATACCATTATTACAGTCATTTAATCTTACAATATTATGTACACAGATGTCCATGTAAAAAATATGTAGCTGCGTTTTAACATTTTTAATTGGGATATATGCTTTAATAGCCGGTTTCCTGCGTTCGTTTATATATATGTACTCATGTTGTCTACATTACAAGAGACCTATATCCAGTAGTGGATGTCCATCGGTTGAAATGATGATGACTCATGGTCTAGGGTCTAGGTTCAAAATAAATAATAAAAGATGGTTTACAATATAATATGTTTTCAAGCTATAAATTACTACATAGGTAAATGTACTACTATCAATTATTATTATTGAAATGTTTGTTTAATGTCATCTTACAAAAAACAATTTCATTGTTCAAAGTACCGAATCTGGTTGATTTGTAACAGATGTAATAATCATGCATGTCATGGGTATATTTAGTGTATTTTTATTTAATTTCTCATGACAGACAACCCGTTCACAGGGAAAGTAATTCATGAAAACTTTATTACTAGTTGATTAACAATTTAGCTACAGAATTAAATTAGAATATGTATTTATACTTTCAATTATTTACATGATGCTTTTGACTTTTTTGGATATCACATTTTAATTTGAAATTTATTAATCATTACTTAATTAATAATTACTATTTTGTCCTAAGTTAATTCATGATGGTTTTTGTTTCAGAGTCACTTAAGATTTACTGTTGGTAAAGGCTGGCACAAACATGATGAACTATTTAAATGTTTTGAAACAATCTACTGTTGTGCATTTGTGTTTTGCTATATCATACTTTACCTCTGGCTTGATACTAAATTTAATACAGGCCATATTATATTTTGGGTTAAGGCCTTTCGACAAAGCTTTGTATAGAAGAATTAATTATTATCTTTCTTACTCATTTTATAGTCGTAAGTAAACTTATTATTATTATCTTCTTTTTTTATTAATTGTTATGAAAACACTTCATAAAATAATTTTTATTTAATATAATAATTCATGAATCTCTTATCTTTACTTTTATTTGTATTTTTTTATGAGAATACATAGACGTTTTATGATCTATTATGAAATTACAATCAAAAAGTAAAAATAATTCAGTTTAAATATTAACATTTGATTTTAACTATTAAAAAAGATATACTTTGTTTTAGAATTAGTATTTATGTCAGAATGGTGGTCTGGATCAGCAGTATCAATGTATGTTAAAAAAGATGAATACTATAAATTTTATGGAAAGGAACATGGGTACTTGATAATGAATCATAGTTATGAAATAGACTGGCTAATGGGTTGGCATTTTTGTGATGGAATAGGAGTTTTAGGTGTAAGTATTTCATATTATATTTGCAATTAAAATATTGTTAACATCTGGAAAATGATCATCTGGAAAACAGTCACTTGCAGCCAAAAGCACCAAAATATTTTAATTATACTTAATATTATTATCTTCTTTATGTATAAAATTTCTGTCTTCAAATTATGAAAATATTATCTAATTAATTAGTAGTAATATATATGTAAAATATTCATAAACTATAGTGTTGACTATTGTTGTTAAAATTTCAGGCTTATTAGATTTAGTTGCACCCATGCTTAAATTAAAATATACTGAATTTGACATCAATACAGTTTGAATGGCTTTTAATAATGCTATTATTAGTAAATAGCAACTTTTATAGTTACATATGTATTTAACTGATTGTAGGTCTCTGTTACTGGAGACAGTCTAGGAAGGCACGATCATAGCTACTATTTCTGCTGGCAAATTGTAGTGAGCAAATGTTACTGTGTTCTGGTTTGAAAGGCGTTTTAGCTAGAAAATTACTAGGGTAACGAGACTTTTTGACTTTGTGTATGATCGTAACTAGCGCCGCGTTATTATGGTCAAGCTTATCAATTACCAGCAGGTGAACGTCTCGCTCGTCTTGTCGCTTTGCCGAATAAAAGATACTTTTAAATTAAAAAAAGCGGTCAAAGGGAAATTGGAAAACATTCTATTTAGTTCAAAATCGGAAAACTATAAGTTACATAAAATTTAACGAATATATATAAACATGTATTTGATATTTTATGTACTTTCTCATTTTTTTCGTTTGAAATTACGAAATAAGTTCTAAGTAATATAAAGTACAGAACGATAATATTTTTTAAATTGACTTAACTTAAAATTTAAAAGGTCGTACAACTTTTATTCGATCACCGAAGAACTTAAATACCCACATTTATACATAAATTGTAAATGACTTCCGATATGAACCGCATTAACTGTGAAATTTGAACCATGATGTTGCGCAATGACTCCTCAAGCAAGATTTCGTAACCAAGGTTTTAAATAGATTCGTTTGTTGTTAACCGAGTATAACACAGAGTGAAAATAGATGCATTCGTTAGGTATTTAGTTATATATTATAAGGAATTTTTGTGTTTAATTTCTTCTAAGGTTACTTTCATCGTTTCATTCGCAAATAAGTAGAATGTCGCCATTTAATTCATAATAACTTTATGTGGAAGGATCTGTATTAGTTTCTTGAATTATGTTACTTATATTCCATGTAGCCCCCGCCGTCTTACCGCACGTAAGTTCTATTCAACTGTAACATGATATAGCGTATTTAATGTTAAAATAATAGTTACGATTCAAAGCATATTCGATGTACGTAATTGGATAATCTCGTTTATGTGTGTGTTTAAAAATTTAACGTATTGTACAACAGTCCTTGTAGTTCACTAAGGCTGTCCGTATTTACTTAGATTTCTTGGTATAGCTGACATGGAGCACGATTCGTAAATAGTTTTTTTACTCACCTCTAGCATACCTCAGCAAAAAGCAGTTTTACAGTGAGGTAATTCATTAATTTTTAATACGCGGTCAAAATTATGTATACTATTTCTACAAATGTTAAAATGTCCATTTAATTTCTGAATAACCAATGCTTCTTTAAATAATGTTAAAGAAATATCATTTTCAGCAAATTCTACTTAGAAAACGTTCAAGGAATATATGAAATATTTTGTTTACGACTTTGAGTTTGCTGTAGATGATTACAATGCCTCTTATCTCTTTCAGTGATGTTTAATAAGATAATGATGAGAATAAATCTTCAGACACATTAATTGCTGCATTCGAAATATAACAAATGAAAAAAAATAAAAAATTTAAAAGGTCTTACAACTTTTATTCGATCACCGAACGAACTTAAATACCCACATTTATACATAAATTGTAAATGACTTCCGATATGAACCGCATTAACTGTGAAATTTGAACCATGATGTTGCGCAATGACTCCTCAAGCAAGATTTCGTAACCAAGGTTTTAAATAGATTCGTTTGTTGTTAACCGAGTATAACACAGAGTGAAAATAGATGCATTCGTTAGGTATTTAGTTATATATTATAAGGAATTTTTGTGTTTAATTTCTTCTAAGGTTACTTTCATCGTTTCATTCGCAAATAAGTAGAATGTCGCCATTTAATTCATAATAACTTTATGTGGAAGGATCTGTATTAGTTTCTTGAATTATGTTACTTATATTCCATGTAGCCCCCGCCGTCTTACCGCACGTAAGTTCTATTCAACTGTAACATGATATAGCGTATTTAATGTTAAAATAATAGTTACGATTCAAAGCATATTCGATGTACGTAATTGGATAATCTCGTTTATGTGTGTGTTTAAAAATTTAACGTATTGTACAACAGTCCTTGTAGTTCACTAAGGCTGTCCGTATTTACTTAGATTTCTTGGTATAGCTGACATGGAGCACGATTCGTAAATAGTTTTTTTACTCACCTCTAGCATACCTCAGCAAAAAGCAGTTTTACAGTGAGGTAATTCATTAATTTTTAATACGCGGTCAAAATTATGTATACTATTTCTACAAATGTTAAAATGTCCATTTAATTTCTGAATAACCAATGCTTCTTTAAATAATGTTAAAGAAATATCATTTTCAGCAAATTCTACTTAGAAAACGTTCAAGGAATATATGAAATATTTTGTTTACGACTTTGAGTTTGCTGTAGATGATTACAATGCCTCTTATCTCTTTCAGTGATGTTTAATAAGATAATGATGAGAATAAATCTTCAGACACATTAATTGCTGCATTCGAAATATAACAAATGAAAAAAAATAAAAAATAAAACGTAATTATGATTATTGTTTTATGCGCGTTAATTGCTGCGACAATATATTTAACGTTACTACTTGTTCGTATGAGTTTAATTGCCTCCGTGGCGCAGTGGTTAAGTACATGCATTGGAATGCGGGAATCCGGGTTCGATTACTCGACCACATATTGTGGAGTTTTAAAGGTGCTAGGGTTTTTTGAACCCGCCTGGCGAACTCTAGTACCGTCGTAGTAAATATCTGTCATTATAATAACATAGCAGTAACCCGGCTGTCAACATTATAGTATTCTGGACGAGCAGGTTTTCTTGTCATATAACAATGTAAAATAGAGGTCGACTTAGCCCATTGTGGATAAAAAAGAGTTGTGGTAAAATAATTCGGCACGTGTATTTTCAGTATTTTTTACCTTTGCATTAAGTCAATACTCAATGAACGATTTTAGAATGTCAGGGTTATAGAGACTAGAGGTTCAAACGCGATTTGATATGTATATGACGTGCCTGAAATTATCATATATTAATATTAAATTTGTCTTCCATTGTAAACGTACAGCTATGGAAGCAAAAACTTTAATAATTTAAAATATTTTATTCAGTTTTAGTCATTATAATTTTATATATTACTATGTCCGTATCTTCTCTCACTTGCTTATAATGATATGGCATGTTCTATCGATTTATTTCTCATTAAAAATGGAGTAAGCTATAAATAAAAAGTAATCGATGTTACATGGGAAGTTGGCTCCATAGGTGCAAAGTTCAGAAAAACAAATGTCAAGAACATTTTACGAACATCATATTTACGATGCTTGTATCTATATAATATTTGGTTCGATACTAGGTACTTTTAAAATTAAATCTATTTCACATTCAAATTATTTGGATTTGAAATTTTTTCAGCGTTGTCCTAAAATTGATATTAATGTTATTAAAATTATAGAACATTTTCTTTAGATTTATTGCTAATTTTAAAAAGTGGTCATAGGATTAGACACGTTAGTCTATTCAATGGTCAAGTCTTATCCGACGACCTAGATCGATGACCGTAAGCTGTTCAAGGATAGTTTATTTTTATCATACGATCAATCGTATGATAAAAATAAACTACCCTGATTCATTTAATAAATGTTTTTACTAATATTTATAACGTTTTTATATAAAAAATATTTACGAAAAGTAATATTAATATCGTTTATAAAATCAGAGTAGTTCATGTTTTTCTTTTCAAAAGGTTTTTTAATTCTGCGCTTGGCCAACAGTAAGCAATGAAAATATTTTTTTTGTGTTATTTTGAGGTTAACTATTATTGAGGAGATATATTTAATTTTATAATTTACTTTACTCACCATAGGTGTTTATTTAACCCTTTTTTTTTTTATCAAGGGAAATCCTCATGGATACTTTCGCCCTTACGGGGAAAGGACGAAAGTTATGTGAGACTCTTACTCACTAAAACCCCTGGAAACTCCGTCTCGGCCCGTTTTTTGATGTGGTGTGGGATCAGATTATTTCACCAGCACCACATCACGAGTGTTTGCGACTGCAAACTCACCACCAGTCATTGAGACCATGTGACACACAACATGGAGGCGTGCTAGGAGTTTAGAGCACGCCATTCGCCACGAGGACCCGTCCGTACGGGTAGTGGAAGTCCCCGTATCCACCACCCCGGGCCCTCATCAAGGGGGCAGGCGACGGTCATGCGCCAGGCGCCTACGCCCCACTCTTCGGCGGCGCATCGGTTGCGAGGTGGGGTCGTCCTCCCTCTCTCGCTCCGCCGCCTCCTTCTGACGCATTACTGCTTCACAGAAGGTCTCCAACGCCTTCCATGCTCTTTTACCCCCGACTACAGCTTTCACCACAGCCGGGAGTGAAAGGTTGGTGCCTACAACCGCGGTGAGGCGGGATCGTGGCTCTTCCCAGGCTAGGTGTTTATTTAACCCTTTATCAGCTCATTTAAACCAGTTTTCAAGTTTTAAATATGCTTATGCGTGTCTTCAATTATATATCTATTTAAAAATAAGTATTCGTGTCATTTATATAACGTGGAAAAAAATATTTTAGATGTTATATAAATTAAACCGAAGGAAACCATTTTTTTAAATAGTTGAAATTGATGTACATTTAACAATATTATTATTAGTTAATGAAAATAGTGTTATTAGCAAATGAAACCTAGTGTTTCACACTTTCTAGTAAACGGAGCCGCAATAGTTTCATAATGTATTAAGTTCATAAATTATTAAATAATTTACCAACAGACGGAATATAAAAATAGTATCGGACGTATAAACTTTAATATTAATTAAGTAAATGTCTATTATATTGACGTTACCAACAAACCATTCCAATTTTATTTATTAGCATTTAATATAGATGAAAGCGTAATAGTATTGCATAGTTTTTATTCTGATTTATTGCTTGAGTCTTCTTGTTCTGTTTACTTTTTGTTCTTATATTTTATATTTTAATGTCTAATTATTTTTATAGAATTGCAAAGCGTATGCCAAAAAAGCCATACAGTATCTGCCGCCCATCGGATGGATGTGGAAATTTTCAGAATTCGTGTTTTTGGAGAGATCGTTCGATAAAGATAAGGAAATTATAAAGAATCAAATATCAGAGCTTTGTGACTATCCGGATCCAGTATGGGTGAGTGTTACAATATTTATCATATCATATCACAAAATTTTGCTTATCAACAAACAGTTAAATTTTATTAAGCGCAAAGTCCTTTATAAAGCCGATAATCGAAATTAACGCATACAAAACGGTTTTTTTTTGCTTTCAATAATACTAACAAGGAAGGCAATGATTGATTATTGCGATGATTATTTTGTTCCATAAATAGTCGTGACTCGTTTATGAACAAGTACTACTGTTTATGTCGTAATTGGACTTAGCTTTATCAATTATTACGACACACCATGCCGCTCCCAAATGTCTTATCACGTCTTTAATATAATACCATTGTAATAATAATTTATTTATTATTTGTTAATTTTATGCATCACCTTCTAATTACTTCTTGCAAAATGATTATTATTTATTGACAATCGACTAACACTTGCCCTCAATTTCTGATGGAGAAACTAGCTCGCTTAGAGTACTCTTAGCTCTCAAATGTTAATAGCCAGAACATTTCTGTTATGGCGGCATATTTACAATATGGGGGTATTAGCTAGTCAAACGAGTTCGCAATAACCCTACCACCATCCAAACTTTATGTAGTCCTGGTTTCGTGCCAGGGACCTTGTATGTTACAAGTCAAGTGGTTAACCATTGCGCTCTGCAGTTGGTATGTTCTTATTTAATTGTATTAAATCATACATGTGATTTCTTTTAGCTTTTGATGACCCCGGAAGGAACACGTTACACGCCTGATAAACACGAAGCGTCAATAAAATTTGCGAAGGAGAAAAATTTACCGCTACTCAAACACCACCTCACGCCGCGCACGAAAGGGTTCACCACCAGTTTGCGGTATTTCAGAGGCAAAATACCGGTCATATACAACATCCAACTGGCGTTTGAGCGAGATTGTAAGGTCAGACATTGTCATGATAAGCATTATTATGAGGACTATTAATAAATTTATATTATCGAAGTCTACTAGATGTCTGAACTGACAAACATATACATTTTGTATTATATTATGTATTATTGACGCTCAATTGTCGATGGCTTCGTATTATTCAAGGTCTGGTTATAATGGCTGCTTAGTATGGAGCAATGCGTGAGCGTATCAACAAACCTGTTCAACATTCATAATTATTATTTTAGTGATGTAGTAATCAAACGCGTAAAAATCTTGGCTGTAAGGGCCGTTATATAATTAAGCTATTGAAATTACTAAGGCTAACAAGACTTAGCATCTTGTGTCTCAAGGCACCACGTGTGTATATCTTCATAACTACCGCTACGCTCTTATGCTTAGGCGTATTGCTCAACATCAGGTGAACGTCTTATTCGTCTCCGTTATTAATTAAATAAAAAAATACAGATATTTAGAATGGTTTATTGTATTAGCCTAGATTTTTCCTACTTAATAGTTCATCATCACCTTTAACTCACAAATTTTGTTAATAATGAAATGTACTCTGTTCACTGCCTGGTACTAAACTATTAATATTTTTTAATGCTCTTTTCTCAGTTTCTAATGTATTCTTACACTATTTCCGACGGCTTGTTATTATTTTTCTGTATTGTTTACACTATTTTTTTCTTAATGCTGATGTATATATTAAACAGCCCACTTTTCACTTGCACACATTCCCTCTGCTCCAGCTTTGGGCATTCTGCACGCTGGTCAAGTATAGGTTGGCGATGTAAAGGGTTTTTCGATGTATAGAACTTTCAGTTGGCATTACTGTTCAAGATGGCGATCAATTTAACAGCTGTCAAGTGATTTATTCTCAGTTTGGTTTGGCAATTCATCGTGAATAGACTTACGCCTGAACAACGCTTGCAAATAGTGCAATTTTATTTCGAAAATAATGGTTCTGTGCGGAATACGTATCGCGCACTACGTCCATTTTATCGTCGACAAAATCGTCCATCAGAGCAGTTAATTCGATTAACCATGGAACGTTTTCGCACCACGTTTACTCTTATTGATAACCCGCATCCCCAGAGACGCCGTACGGTGCGTCCAGAAGAAGCTATTGCTGCTGTAGAGCGTAGCATTGAGGAAGACCCGAATGAGTCCATCCGCCATCGAGCACAGGAATTAGATCTGTGTCCATCCACTTTATGGAAGATTTTGCGGAAGTATCTTGGTTTGTGTGCTTACAAAATCCAACTCGTGCAAGAATTGAAGCCAAACGATCATCAAGTAAGGCGTAGATTCGTCGAATGGGCCCAAAACGAGATTGCCGTTGTTCCCGATTTTCATAAGCGAATTTTGTTTAGCGATGAAGCGCACTTCTGGTTGAATGGCTACGTCAACAAACAAAACTGCCGCATTTAGAATGATGATAATCCTCAAGTGTATGTCGAAACACCGTTACATCCAGAAAAACTGACTGTTTGGTGCGCTTTATGGGCTGGTGGAATCATTGGTCCGTACTTCTTCAAAAATGATGACGGCCAGAACGTTACAGTCAATGGAGATCGGTATAGAGCCATGATTACTAACTTATTCATTCCTGTATTGAATAACCATGATGTCCAGGAGATGTGGTTTCAACAAGACGGCGCAACATCCCACACAGCTCGTGCCACAATCGATTTATTGAAAGACACGTTTAGTGACCGCCTAATTTCACGTTATAGACCTGTGAATTGGCCTCCAAGATCTTGTGATTTAACACCGCTAGACTACTTTCTGTAGTGCTATGTAAAGTCATTGGTCTATGCGGATAAGCCACAAACGCTTGACCATTTGGAAGACAACATTCGCCGTGTTATTGCCGATATACGGCCACAAATGTTTGAAAAAGTCATCGAAAATTGGACGTCCAGATTGGACTACATCCGCGCCAGCCGTGGCGGTCATATGCCCGAAATCATATTTAAAATGTAATGCCACAAGATTATCTTTCGGATAAATAAAATTCATGTCAATCGAATAATCCATCGTTGTTTTATTGCAACTTATAGTTCTATACATCGAAAAAAAACACCCTTTACAATGTCTGTGATGGTCAATGGATTTTGGAATATCTTCTTATTCATTATCAATGAAATTATCCAAAAATAGAAATAATAATGGTATTCTTGATTATTTTGATTTTTCTTTTATTATTGGAAGGTCAATTATTATTTGTATAGATCTTACATCGTCTCTTTTTAACGCTTAATAATGTTTTTGCATGTGCTATCGTATTTTTTTTTATATGTATATTCATTAGGGAATATATTTTTATAATTAAATATAATGATTCGTGGACAGGATCGTTCATAAACATTTTCTAAACCAATAATTTTTTTTATCAAACACTTCTTTATCGTGTGTCATGATGAAAAAGTATGTTAGGTGAACCTTTTTTGTTACAAGATTGATATAAAGTACAGTTATGTTTAATATGTAATATATTTTTATTGTTTAATATGTAACAAAAATGTGTAATGCTCATGACTGTTTACATTTATGTATAAATTTTTCAGACTCCGCCGACACTATTGAGTCTGCTGTATGGCAAACCAGTACAGGCGCATATGTTTATTGAACGAATCCCCGTAGAAACAGTGCCGGAGGATGAAACTGAAGCGGCTAAGTGGCTGTATGACCTGTTTGTAGTGAAAGTGAGTAAACTTGTAATTTTAAACGAGCGCTATTATGTTGAGGCATTGAAAATGTACGGAATTTATATATTAGAACTTCACTGAAAAATTGGGATGGTATTTTACATAACAAGTAGAATATTAAGTTTATATTCAGGTGCGGTAAAGTAAAGAATAAAACGATCACGACAATATTTTTTGAAAAAGTTTACGTACGCGTTATTTAAGCACTTTTATTCAACAAAAAGACAGTTCGTTAGTTTTCAAATTTAAGTAACTTGTATAAATAGATAAACATGCGGTATAAAAGCAAGTCAGAAAGGATTACAGCCTTTAAAATTTGATGGCCGATTTATACTATTTTTATATTGCTGGTATGAATCATTACAATAATTTTTTTTTTTTGTAAAATTATTATAATTTAATCCTTGTAAAATAATTTAAATTTATTTTGTTTTCCTGTCTACCACATGCATGTCAAGTTGTTCTTATTTTAACTTCTTGGTTTATTTTCTCACGGTAAGAGAATTAATTGAATTTCTGGGAATAGACCTATCAAAGAGAAGATCATAAACAGTTTTAATTCGATAATTAATTGTATGCTCAGAAATCTTTAATTTTCCATTACCTTCGACACAAAACAGCCTGTTAGGTATCCCATCACCGCAGCTGTTGTTTCTGCCGTCAAAGAATAGTGTGTATACATTACTGTGTTCTGGTTTGAAGGGCGGCTGTTACTAGTGAAATTACTGGGGTAACGAGACTTTTAATGATTCATCAGGTGAACGTCCTGCTCGTCGCTTCGGCTAAAGAAAAATATTTAAAAAAATATAACATTTTTTCGTCGTTTTATCGATTCGTCAGGCTCTGTTGTTATTAATACCCAATAGCACAGAGAATGCTAAAGCCATTGAACATTTCGCACTCAAAATCTATATTGACGGCTCCAACTACATCGGTCATTGCCCTTGACTACAAACTATTTCGTATTACAATCGATGTTTGTTAGTGACCACAAAAGTATTCGTTTTCTAGTCGGTGTTATTATATTTATAAATTCTATTTTCATAGCGACATTTAACATTTTTCGTCGTATATGGTAGCAAGCAGAACTTGCTAGGTGAGGCAATGAGACGTGTTCAGATTTTAAAATGCTAACAATTTATGTTAATTTAGATATTAATGTAAAAAGTAAAGTTAATAAAACTTATTATTTTTATTGCCTCGTGTTGTGAAAATGTCGAATCTGAAAAGTTTTATGCATAACGTGATCTGATCCAATAATAGATTTAATATAATAATAATGTAACACTAAGAAATTTACATTTGGTAGTTGATGTTTAAGACACTCTGACCTAATTTGAGGATCAATAATTATTAGATGTATTTCAAGCAGAGATGAAGATTATTTTTCTATAATAATTAACTATTGAATTATAACATTGGAACACTTGTTAAATTTTATCTATTTTTTTTTTTTTATCGTTATGCCCTAATGTTCATATTTCACTATTAGGTTTGCTTTAAAGAGTTGTACACCTACACTGTATGCTAAATTTTGTCTCCGGATGGAATTAACTTTGTTTCATTTATTATTACATTGACTTTTCAGTTTTCGAAATGCCAATCCCTTTTTAGGTTTTAAAATAATAACATAATTGTTTTCTTTACAGGACAAAATGCAGGAGTCCTTCTTTAACACCGGCGACTTTTTTACGGAATCCGGTGTTGAAAGAGTGGAAAATTTCCAAGTTCCTCCTCGTATATACTCGCTTATAAATACTCTTGGATGGGCCATAATCACGTTGACCCCCATGCTTTATTACCTGATTGGCCTACTTTTCAGTGGAAAGCTACTCTACTTGTCAATCGGCGGAGCCATACTTGCTGCATGTAAGTATACCAGTGTAATTAAGCTATTCCATAGAAAAATTATTCCGTTAACCATTTTTATTCGTGGTTACTTTATTGGTGGTAGTCTTTACTGCCGGAAATCGTCTAAAAGTACCACCTCAAAGGCTATTTCTACCGCTTACCACTATAAGGTAAACATCACTCAATTTAAAGGATGTTGTGGCTTGTGAAATTTCTGTGGTAATGAAACTTAATATCTTGAATCTCAAAGCGACAAGCACATAGTTGTGTTGTAACATCCAAATAATTTAAATAGTATATTCATAAAAGGCTCTTTATTAAGTTTTCATTTAAAATAATAATTTATTTGTAAATCCTATTAGCTAGCATTTAACTTCAATTTCACATGATGTTGTGTGAGAATGAGTCCGAAGATGGTGAAGCTTACTCGCCGTTAGCGTGTTAGTGTTTATAATAACAGGATGGACTACGATATGTAGCCCCGGAATCGAATTAAGGAACTCTGTTACAGCAAGCGGTTAGTCGCTGCGTCACACTGGCAGGGAAGTTACATTTAATTAACTGGCCATATGCATTAAAATTGTAAATATTTTGAACGTTTTATAATGCTCCTGTAACCATGATGTCCTTTTTCGTTTTTTATCCTTATTAACAATTAAATAACAATGGCCGTGAGCATAAATATTTATGTGAGAAAGCAAAACAATTCTGTCAAACAAAGTAAGTAATGACGTAAATGAAAAATATTCCGTCACTCCGTGGATTTTATTGTTCTCCTCAAATAACCCTTATGAGTTATTTAAATTAAATAAATAATAGTGTGCCGAGGTCACGGTGTTTCGGTTCAAAGAGAAACTAATGAAATTACTGGAATAACGAGAGTTAATGTCTTGTCTCAAGATCATGGGCACGTGTCAATAAGGCTGGTGTTTATGAATGCTGTTAATTATATATTGCTAATTTAATTCACCCGTGGCGCTGTGGCAAAACGTTTATGTAACACGGATGTCTCTGGTTTGATTCCGGAGTCACGTGTTAGTTGGGTTGGTGGTTGGCGTATTCTGAACCTGCTAGACTAGCTTAAACTAGGTAGCTGTAAATAACGTTGTACCGGTAGTCAACATATACGGTAGAACCATAGTATTCTAGGCAAGCACGCTTCGCCATCCATAGCATCATTGTCACTTAAACTTATGTGAAAGTAATGTTAGCCCATTTTATATATTTTTTTTGTAATAATACATTTTTTTTCTTCAGTCTACATACTGCTCCAGAAATCAATCGGTGCGACTCAAATCAGTCAGGGCTCCTCTTATGGAACTGAAAAGAAGTAATACATAACTTTCTAATTATACCATAGCGACAAAGAAAATTAGTTTACTATACATAGTATCAATATATAGTTTTGAGATAATTTTTTATGGTATAATTAGATAAATAAAAGAAAAGGATTTATGTTAATATTTTTTTTGTTATTTTCCTCTTAATAGAAAAAAAAATATGAATGTAATAAAAATATTATTTTTTACCACTAACTGCCTAGATATTTGTAATATTATACAAAATTGTTACTGAATAGTATTAACTGTTTTATAGCGAAAAAGCAAATATTTTTTTTCTTAAACTTTTCTAGCGATTATTGAATTGCACAAATTCTGTAGATTTAAATATCTAAAAATTTCTTTCTATTATTTATGTATTTATATTTAAATCTTTTTTTCACAGTTCAAAAAAAATACAATAGAAATAAATAGAGGTGGACATTATTTAATTAAGCTTTAAATTCTAGAGAGAATCTAGTAATCAGGTTTTAGTTTTAACACCTTTTGTAAAACAGTGCAATTTATAAAGAAGCTATTGTAATTAAAATATTTAGTCGTGTATTATAAGCGACGAGTACAATTTGACGAAGTGTCTAATCCATCCTAACATGTGCTACATTGTTTATTAACCATCAGATAAATGTCCTGTTCTTCTCGTCGCTTCTTAAAAATAATAGTTGTACTTTTTTCGTCGCTAAATTGGACAAAGAATATTTACTATCAAGTTTGTAATATAACTAATTTTTATAAACATTAAAATAAATAAGTACATTAACCATGTTTTTCAGTAACAGTTATTAGATAACAATACTTTTGTAAAATTGTTATAATTTTTATTTATTTGTTTCTTTTTAACACATTTGAGGGAAAGGGAGCACAATTTTGTTTATACATTATTTAAGATGTAACAATATATTATAATAATTTAGATAGTTATCATTTTCATTGTGTGATACTAGATCTAGGGTTTGTTGAGTTCATCATATTGATAACATTCATGAAAAACCCTTTCAATGTTCCCACAACTGGGACTCGGGGCATTTTCTCATGAGCAGAGTCAAAGCTGTTTATCCATTACTCATACTAACTGCAAGTTGGATATGAATCATTAGTGTCACTAAACCAATCTAAGAATATTATATTTGGGTAAAAACTGTGTTCTTACCTTTCATCACAATATATATTGATACATACACAATGTAGTATCAATTATAATATTTATTTAAAACTGTATTTAAATGTAAAAAATCCTTTGATTTACCTCAATTAGCACACAAGTACCAGGTACTAACAAATTGTTGATTCTCCATAAATAAAACTGGCACCAAACCAACTTAAAAAATGAGCTATGAATATCTGTATCCATACTATTTGCTGTTACCTTTTTCATATTTGTTTTTGTACATAAGAATATTTTCTTTGACTTTATAACCAATTTTTTTTAATATTAATGGTTATAATGTTTAAAAATATTACAATATTTTTTAATGTTTGCATACCAAAAGTAGAAGGAATAGATATGGTGAATTTGTACTACATAAAACATTTGTAAAAATAATTAAATAAAATTATAGACACATTGTTTAATTTTATTCTTCTACCTTATGTACCCCTATTTGTAAATAAGTTTCATATAATCAACATGAGGTAATAAAAGTATAAGTATTTTTTAAAATCCTTGAGTCACTGTTTTTTTGTTTGAAAATGTTTTACTATAAACTAGACCAAACTCAAAATAGTGATAAATGTAATAAAGAGGAAAACAGTAATATCATAAAATTATTTATTCTCATAAAACAACTTGGGGAATATCCATCTTACTCAATCTTAATATAAAATTCTCTTGTCACAATGTTCGTTCCCATACTCCTCCGAAACGGCTTTACCGATTCTTATGAAATTTTTTGTGCATATTCAGTAGGTCTGAGAATCGGTTACTATCTATTTTTCAAACCTCTAAGTGATCAGGGTTGCCCACACCAAAAATTTTTTTTTTATTTTTTGGGATTTTTTTTTCTATTTTATTTTATTATTGTGTGGCATCAAAAACTACATACAACCCTAAATTTTCACTTTTCTATCACCAACCCCTGCTTTTTAATAGACATTTTAATATTTTTGTCTCGCTCGATATCATCAATTGTACATGGCCACGTATCAAACCGCGTGGCTGTAAACTCCAAAAAAAAAATATTATCACTTGGTAAGTGATCCCCTCCACGTGTGTACCGGTGTCACCTCTCACCAGTACACAGCACGGAGTGGGGATGACAACGAATTCTATTTCTCTCAAACATTATGCCTTTTGTCACTCCCTCTACATATAAATATATTCTCAAGCAACTTTATTATTTATTTATTAATAACTAATGTCATTGAATATAATTTATTATTAATCTATAATACAAATATGTGTCGGTAAGCGCATCACTCTACAACGCCAGGACCAATTTGGCCAATTTGAGAAAAATTCGAATAATCGCCGGGAAGCCCCTAAAAACAGCGCTTTTCTTTTTCCTATACAAACGTTCTCTAACTAAAATGTAGGGTCAATTTAAACTTTATTGCTATTTCATAAAGTTCATATTAAATTACAAGCTTTCACTGCTGTCTAAGCAATGTAGGTGTGTTCCTAACGCTAAAGAGTCAATTTTAACTTTATTACAGCTGCACAAAGTTCAAATTAGATCATTCTTTCAAAAATGTGCGTATGCGCGTCGGAGGATCTAACGCCGCGCGCCGAAATTAAAACGAATGAAATAATAACATAAATAGTCACAAAATGTAAGAGCTAAAGATCCACCATACTGATCATTACTGCTGATTTTCAATTAGGTCGGCTTCGCGGTAATATTTATTTTGTTTTAGTTTCTTTTTCACGACATCACATCAGTCCAGCACAAACCGCGTTACCGTCTGGCGGACCTAACAGACTTCATTCCGTCAAAAAGTTTTGGAATGAGGCAGTTATTGGAAAATGGAACATGGAAAACGGAAAACGGAAAATGGGTAATGGAAAAAGGAAAATGGATTATTGGAATATTGGAATATTGGAATATTGGAATGTTGGAATGTTGGAATATTGGAATATTGGAATATTGGAATATTGGAATATTGGAATATTGGAATATTGGAAGGTTGGAATGTTGGAATGTTGGAATGTTGGAATGTTGGAATGTTGGAATGTTGGAATGTTGGAATGTTGGAATGTTGAATGTTGGAATATTGAAAATGGAAACCAGTAAACAGTAAACCAGTAAAACCAGGTAAACCAGTAAAACCAGTAAACCAGTAAACCAGTAAACCAGTAAACAGTAAACCAGTAAACCAGTAAACCAGTTAAACCAGTAAACCAGTTAAACCAGTAAACAGTAAACCAGTAAACCAGTTAAACCAGTAAAACCAGGTAAACCAGTAAACCAGAAACCAGAAACCAGTAAACCAGTAAACCAGTAAACAGTAAACCAGAAACCAGAAACCAGTAAACCAGTAACAGTAAACCAGTAAACCAGAAACCAGAACCAGTAAACCAGTAAACCAGAAACCAGTAAACCAGTAAACCAGTAAACCAGTAAACCAGTAAACCAGTAAACCAGTAAACCAGTAAACCAGAAACCAGAAACCAGAAACCAGTAAACCAGTAAACCAGTAAACCAGTAAACCAGTACACCAGAAAACCAGAAACCAGAAACCAGAAACCAGAAACCAGAAACTAGAAACTAGAAACTAGAAACTAGAAACCAGAAACCTGAAACCAACAAACAAAAGTTCATATTAAATAACAAGCTTTCACTGCTGTCTAAGCAATGTAGGTGCGTTCGTAACGCTAAAGAGTCAATTTGCACTTTTTTGCAGCTTCACAAAGTTCAAATTCAATTATTCTATCAAAACAGTGTGCGTATGCGCGTCGGAGGATCTAACGCCGCGTGCCGAAATTAAAACGAATGAAATAATAACATAAATATTCACAAAATGTAAGAGCTAAAGATCCACCATACTGATTTTCAATTTGGTCGGCTTCGCGATATTATTTCTTTTGTTTTAGTTTCGGCGCGCGATATACAATGCATTCGTTTTCACGTCAATACATCAGTCGAGCACAAACCGCGTTACCATCTGGCGGACCTGACAGACTACATTCTGTCAAAAATATTGGGAAAGTGACAGTTATTTGTTCCTAAAAAATTAATTTAGTAAATATAACTTATGTACTTTAATTATAACTTTGGCCACTCTTCTGGAACCCACTCATATTTAAATATTAGTTATTAGATGAACATATATAGAGCTGAACCCCACACACCGCCCTATCACCAGGGTGACGGTTCAGTCCAGATTTTTTTGCGCTGGCTATAAAATAGGTAAGAACAAAAAACTGCCACATTCCAATTTTTTTGACAGAACGAAGTCTGTCGGGTCAGCTAGTCTTAATATAAAATCGAGTAAATACATTTGTACCTTTACTTCTATAGGCTTATTAGTTATAAAAAATCCTGGAACACCTGCTTTTTCTAATGTATCCTGCTGATCACTAACCTAAAATATTATCTCTGTTAGTTGAAAGTATATTTTATATTATGGAACAATTTGAACCACAAACATGTCAATATTACCTTTTGATCTAACTGAAGAACTAATTTCATATCAGTTTGTTTTAGTTCTTCCTTATGCCTTCTTAACAGTATATTCTTCTGAATTTCTTGTTGTTCTGGATTTGTTACACTGTTTATCATATCCTGAATTTCCACTAAAATAAGATAATTATTCAAAATTGTTAAGTTAACATTTAAAATATTTTTTGAATTTTAAGGCTTGCAGAAAAATAATTACTGTGGAAGACAAAATCATAAGCACACTCATTTAAAATGCTCTGGCTCTCATGTAACACCTGAATTGAACAGTAGATTTTTGTGTAATGAGGTGAACATGTTATAAGGTGCTCTAAGATATCAGCGAAAGTTATAAAAAGCAAGGTTACAAAAAATATTAATAATGTTTTCAACGATTTTACTTGTCGTTACCAACTGTGTCTAGTCACAAGTTGAACTACCAGTACCAGTTGAATTACCAGTTAGAAAAAATTGTAATGCTATAACTTAAGCAATTTAAAAATAGTAGTGTTGCTGAATAGACACAAATAATAATAAACAACATTCTTATGTAAATATAAGCACTACAAGAATAAAGGGAAGTTAGGTATATAACTCGAAATACATACTCAATAATTAGGTCCGTTTAAACTTAAATTATTTGTTTAATTCCATAAATGTTATGTATATTATTAAAACGAGAGTAAACTTACTGGTGTGTTTGTTAATTATTTGTAATCTTTGCTGAAATAAATGTTTCTCAGTGACGTGCTGAATTTCCATCAATCCTTTCACAATTTCAAATATTGTATCGTTTAGTAAACAATTTGCCAGACCAGAAAGCAATTCAATAGGCACTCTCATTTGGTACTTTCTAAAATTCAATTAGATTTTTGTTGATTACCTTTACAATCAATAATTTGTAATAAATTGAATAATTGTAATAATTACGGGGGTAATTCTCTTGCCATATCTTGTAACTGTTCTAATAAGAAATATAGCTTTCTTTGCAAAGCTTCCGGGGTGGGTTCATAATTCTCCATATTTTTTATAAATAATATGTTCATTAAAGCCTTTAAGTAAGTAGAAACGTATAGTACATTTCGTAAATACATAATACAACTACAATCATTTTGTTATTTTATTTTCTATTTATCCCTTTCCTGGGTACAGGCTAATGTTCTGAGACCATGCTGCCCCAGGTGCAGTTTCATTTCACGAAAATTATTTTTAAAATTTCTGTCATTATAAAAAAGATGAGAATTGCTAGTCATATAATAAATAGTTACAGGTTATTTTTATCCTAAATTGATATTTTTTGAATGCAATTCTTTTTTTAATTATTGTTATCTATCGACAAAACTGTGTAACAAATAATATATATTTTTCAACAACAATAATACATTGCATAAGCAAATTTTTAAATAATCGTAAAGTTTATTCTTTATTCATGATATTGCTCTCGATAACATACATAATTTTTATTAACTTCAATATGCCTTGATGGCTATTTAATATTATTATTCTATTTTTCCTTTTGTTACATTTTGGTTAAAAAAAATATTTTAAGTCCACGGCTGTATAGAGGCTACGTACTTAGTCTTTATTGCCCAATCGACGCATAGGAAATTAACTATTAAAGAAATAATAATACTGTTCCTAGTTTTGCTGAATTCACGGTTAGTAAATTGTAATTACCTAAAATTTATTAGACTGAAAATGAAGAACCTTTGTAATTGCAACAAAAAGTAAATATCTGTCAGACAATTCATAATAAAAGCTGGCTGTATGGACTAAAGTCCTTTGCCTATCACATTAGGAGTAAATTAATATCATCATAATAAAAGTATACTTAGATACGAAATGAGAATTTACAAAGGAAAATTTGTATAATCGGCTAATATACATTTTTAATCCTAGCTTACACAACACTTATTTCAGAGCCTACGATCAAAAAACGATATATAATAAGTTACGGATAAAAAAGCGCTACGTGTTCATGTACAACAATGGCAAAATTATTAATTTTGATTTTTGTTTATATATATAATTTAAGGGCTGTTGTTTGTGATAAAGAAGTCAGTTTTCATAAAATAAATAATTTTCTGTAAGCAGTTATTGTAAATTATGCTAAATTAGTACGCTTTATAAACCAACAAGTTTGTTTACTTAAATATTTTTAAACGTTTTAGGCATAACTATGAACAAAAACATGTATTTTTATATCCAAAGGAATGTTTCGATATTTTGGAATCGTTTTCACTCAGTGCTTCAAATTTGACTATGTGCTCTATCCTAAATGCAAGACCAGTACGATTGTGTGAAAAATGTGTTGATCACTACGTAAATTTCCATAACAAATACGAAGAATTGCTCAAAACTGTTGTTAATGGTACATCATGCAAGTCTGTTTTTATGTCTCACGATAGATTGAATGTTGTATTGAAATATCATGATAGCATTATATCAGTTTGGGATGAAGGAAATTGTAACAGTAAGTTTTACAATGTGTGATTTCTTTAGGTCTTTAACTTTATCTAATATTCTTACTTATTGCAGATTGTTTTAATTGGACCTCAGATAAGCCAGTAATAAAAAATGATACTAAACATTTTAACAAATTATTTAATGATACTATAAATTGCTTCTTCAATAATTATAACCCAGAAAACAATAGTACAGTATGTGAAAAATGCATGCAATTCTATCTTCAGTTAGATTCATTTTATTCAAGCTTGAGCACTGATTCTATAGGAGTTGACAATATCTGTATGGATATTGTAGATTCGGTAAGTCTCTTGTTAATGATACTTTTAGTAAATATTGAATCAATATTAATACAAATCTTTTTTTTTATTAGATGAATGCAACTAGAAGTATTTGGAGTAAAACATTAAACTGTTGTAAAATACGAATATCGCCTGAAATAGTATTTTTATGCAGTGCAGGAATAATATCTTTTTTGCCTTTAATTTTTTATTTATCAGTACGTTTCTGTGGACCAATCAGGGATCTGCCTACAGTTTTAAAACGTGAGTAATCAATTCACATCCTGGTTGGAAAATTTTACTCTTATTTTTAATATCATACAAACTAAATGTATATTTTTTGCAAATGGAAAGTCATCAGATTTAGTAAGTGCTTATTTAGTAGGATAATAATAATAAAAAAGAACTGAATCATTCAAGTCATCACAATAAGATAATTAAAAAAATGTTTCTTAAAAAATTTTGGTTAGTGATAAGGTTTTTTTCAATACTGCCGCTCTTGGTACCACCATCATATCAAAAATCTGCCACCATAACACCATTGGTGTGGCCATCCCGGCTGACAAAATATGAGAGCTAAAGAATTCTGGGAGACCACACTTCATCACCCACTGCTACATTTTCATTTGACACCATGAAAAGATTAAGTTAAAGATGTTAACTTATTGCAAATAAAAACAGTTGTTATTAAAAATGTGTGAATTATTAACAAAAAAAGCATGTGTATAAGATCAGATTTATATAACAAAAGAAAACTGATCTTTAATTATGTGTTATATTACTTGCTGGGTGCTTTATTGGGCAAGGCTGAATACTTTTAAATAATAATTATTTGCCATTCTTAAAATATTGCTTTTACAGTATTAATCAGTCAAGATTTATTTACCATAATTTCAGACTAAAATGTGCATGATTACATGAATTAAAAAAAAAATGTATTTTGGTTGTTCAAATATTATATTGCACTTACACAAAAACCTGATTTCTATAAGACTCTTAATTTTTCAATGTATCATAGATAGAAAGAATCTTTCTTCAAATGTATTCTGTAAAGTACATGATAAATTTCAACTATTGATGTTTGTAAATTTACTGAAAATTTAATAAAAGATGCTGGTTGAGAATGATTTTGTCCCAGGTTGAAATGTAAAAAAAACAAGAGGGGAATATGAGTAGTTTCATAATGTATTTTAATATTTTTGCTAATTTAAGACTTCTTCCAGTGTTTCAAGTAACAATAATATATTTCAGAATCGAGGATTAAGCAAACAATTTTAAGATCACTGCATTCAAGGGAAGATTGATTTGCCACGTAATAAAATTATGCCAAAGATAATGTAAGACAACTGACAAAATAAAGCTTTAAGACATTTTCTCTTAACTATTTTATTTCATTCTAATATCAACATCCATAGGCAGTGTAGGTTTCCCTTGTATCCCTCTTTTGTACATTTGTTTCTATGTAGTTGAAAACATGGCTATGCTAATTTATCTATGTCTTGCTTTTTTGTTATTATTTTTCTTTACATTACTACTATTATTATTTGTTAATTTATGTTTCAAAGCATTTGGTGTTGTGTCACCTTTGTTAGTGAGGTTAATATTGGTGTCTTTTTCTTTTGGTGTTCCTGGCCTACTATCTAATCCAACAGCAGAAAGCATTTTACTATCACTGTTAAATGATTTTTGCAGCATTCCAGATGCCACCGCAATTTTCTGTGTTGCACTTTGTTTTGTTTGACTCATTGCTTTTTCAATAGCTCCATTAGTATGCTGTTTTCCAGATGGTTTAGAAGAAATACTTTCTGTGGATCCATGTATTGTTGTATGATTTAAACTCCCCAAGTTTAGTCCGCTTATCTGAGTATCTGAAGAATCTTCATTAGTTTGGGATTCTGTTTCACTGTTTCTCTCATCTATTACAAAAAATAGCAAGAGTATAAATAATATTAATTAATGCAAAAAATATTTTTTTGTGAATAAAATAAATGTTCTTACTTTTTGTTTCTGCTGGATCTACTAACCCACTTACCGCCTGGGAAAAAATAAAGATTTTAATGCAATGAGAACTATAAATTAATAACATAAATGGTATTAGCTTATAAGGCGTTAACTAGTGTAGGAAATTCTATTAAAAGTTTTGTAACTTAAATATTTAACTTTACAGAAATCCCTTCCTATATTTAATATTATGTACACTGACAAACTTTAGTCTTGACAAGATTATTTTATATATACTTACTGCCATTGATGTTATAGAAGACTTAGAAAATAATCGCTCGGCTTCTTTAAACTTCCTATTACGTTTATCTGCTTTAGAGTTTGTACTTTTGTTAGTTGTAAGGTAGCGATCCCATCCCCGGATGATATTACCATATAATTGTGTATCTTCCAAATAAGAACCTTCAAATGCATAAATCTGTCGTTCTAAATTAGCTAAAGTATCCTAAAAAAATAAGATGTGTGTTTACCAAAACATTAATAATTATAAGCTACAACTTACAATATTATATTATATTTTAATAATACATTAGCAACACAACTGAAATGATAACTACTATAAAAAAATTCAACTTACGGCCACTTCTGCTTTTCTTTTGACTAGGTCTGCTAGTTCAGCTCTAGTGTCAGCTACAGAACTTTGTTTAGCCGCCATATTGGTTTTAGACCCCTGTACATTAGGTGCTTCGCTAGCAGGACTTTGCGGTGAAACAACCATTTTGGCTGATATCTTTATACTTTTCTTATACTTTCATTACCTAACTTCTAAATAATCTAAATTCCAGGTAAGTACTTAAATTTTTAAAAAATATGTAAATAGTACCCACCGAGGTAGCACGATTTCGTAGTTTTGACATATGAATTGGATTGTTGACAAAGACGCCTAAAACTTTTTACTAATGGCATAGGATGACGACTTTCAGCCAATACAAAATTTATTGTCGAATTCTTCTTTAGGGGTTTTATTATTAAATATGTAATTTTTAAGTAATTCAAAGATGTTTGTAACGGGAATTAGGTAAAAAATTAAAATATTATAAATAAATTAAGATTTTTTAATTAAAATAAAATATAATTTTGCTAAGCGCACCAAAAATATGTTTGACTCCAATAAAAACCACAATTTATCAAATCAAAAATCATATATTTACCCGAAAAGCGTTTGGTTAAACTAAATTTCCCAGTGACACAACTGCTGAAAAGCGATTTAAACGATGTGATAATTAAATAAACGCCATAAAATCCGTAAAAAAAAAGTTTTATTAAATTAAAAACCAGTTACATTCGCGTCATATTAAAAGTTAGGTATTTCCATTTTTAATGAAAAAAAAAAAGGTTCATGAAGGTCAATTTTATGTTATCGGAAGCTAACTTAAATTTTTCTTAAAGCAATTTTTATGTGATAAAACCATTCATTATCAGGTAGAGGTAAAATTTACATTGACTGAACAACGCCTGTGGAGTCCTACTAGCAGATTTCCTTTATTCAAAATTCGCATGTTTTACCATAACGCGGGCCCAGTAAAAAATAATTTGTAAAACTCAGTGTTCATTAAAACATTTATTTCCCATAACTATAAAAAATATTAACATTTTTTTGGTCCGATATTGCAACGTTATTTTAATTTGCTTCTTATGTCGTTATCAGTCACGTTATAGTAAACTTTGAAATGTTTTTACCATTAAAATAGCACTGTGGACATGCATAATCAGGATCAGATATTTTGTTAGCCTGTAAAAATAATTAATTAATGTTTAGACGTATTAAAATTTTAACTATTAGAAATCAAATTTAAGGAGAACTGCAATACCGTTAAACAATAAAAGCAGAATATATGCGCGCATCCCATAACATGTGGGAGAACAGGTTTATTAGAACAGCAGGCGCATACGGTATTTAACGTCATCACTGGCGAACTTGTGGTGCCAGTCCGTACATGTTTGCGCCACCAAACATATTTTAAAATGTTGGTCAGTCTTCGCCTTAACCCAAATATATTGAGCAGAGATACTGTTGTTCCTATTAGTTCCTGAAAAATGTAATTTATCTTAACATCTTTATATCTTGACCATGTCATTATGAATGAACAGCTCTTTTAATGTTCCCACTGTTGGGACAGGGCCCACCATGCTGGCCAAGTGTGGGGTGTTACATGTCCATTAGAGCTGTTTTTATAACATGTTGGTGTCTTAATGCTGTGGTCCTTTTTTCTGGATTTCCAGAAGTTCAGGCTCAGTGGGGATTGGAGGTATAGTTCCTGAATTTTGGGGAATCTTCGAATTGTACAATCACCACAAACAAACTGAGCCATCACAGGTGCAATTTGTCCCATTTAAAATTATTGGGAACTGCAATAGCTGCAATATTTGCCAGTAACAGTACAAACTCATTTCCATGAAAATGTTCTAGTTTCTACATATTTTCTTTGCGTCATAGCCAATTTAATGTAAGTTTATGGTCAAATGTCGGAATCTACCCAAATTACTAAACATGTCGACAATAATTTTGTAAAATAATTTTTAGTTTTAAAAAAAAATAGATAATAAACAGAAACTAATAAAAAGGGACAAAATTAATGTTTCCTGTTTACAATGTTATCATAATATAAATTAAAAATGTTGGGGTAACTGTTATATCTGTGGGTACATTACTTTTATATGTTATTGAGAATAATACCAACTAAGTGGGTATTTGACAGTGACTCGTGTGATTTACTATATATTCAGTACATAACAGTAACAAACAGATCTATTTGTTCTGCAAAAAAAATCACAAAAATCTTACCGCTAGATATTAGCAATTTTTCTGTAAAACATTACGGATGGTCATAGTTTAAAATGCAAAATACACAAAGTGTGATTAATATAGCATTACCCTTTGAGGATGCTATGTAGGACATTAATAGGCTAAAATGATGATGGTGATACATAAAATACTTACAATTAGATTGTGCCATAAGAGTTCCCTTGTCCATGAAAGGTCAGTAAGATCTTCCCTTGCTAGTTTATCAGCTGTCAATTCCAGTCCTAGAATAAAATCTATCAAAACAGGATGTTTTCCTGTTTGTATAAATTGGAGAAAGTTAATAATATCTCCAATGAATTGAATTGTTTCCAGTTTACTACAAAAATTTTGTACCTTTATATTGGAAGTAAAACTGTATAATGATCTTTCTTTTATATATCTTAACCCTATTGTATAACCGTAATACCACCACAGCTTACTTTTTGAAAGATTTGTAGTGTTATATTTCAGGGATAACATTTCTTGGCCAAATGTACAACTTTTGTTGCATACTGAGTACTTAAATATACAAGTTCTCAATAATAGTTCAAGCTCAGGTAAAATTGGTTGAAGGATTCCAGGCTGAAAAGAAATAAATATTTTTTGTGTTATTTACATAACACAACTTTTAACAAAGAATATAAACAATGAGGGTTTGAGAGATATTGACCTCTTTTTTTCAATTAATATTTTTAACTAACTAATTATTAAAGGAATAGTTTGTTATTATAAAAGAACATTACGCTAACTACTTATTTAGACCAAAGATAAAAGTAATATATTACAAAAATTAAAAATAAATTGAATTACAAATTATTAATTAGTTTTCTAACATTAAAATGAAATGTTGGATTAACAAATAATTCTGAGACAAATTGTTTTAGGCGATCATATAATGGCAAATCTAGGGAAAGGCATCAATAAAGGTTAGGTTTATAATTAAATATTAGAATTTATTGGGAATTTCATGTACTTACTTCTAAAAATTTTGTTGCATTAAAAAGAAGAGATTTAAATAAATCTTCAACTTGTTCATCTAACTGCACCGAGTCTAACTGAAAATTTAGAGAAATAGCTTGATTATAAAATTTAATTTTTTACAATTTAAATATACATAATTTCTCATATTTCAATGTAGTTTAAAAACGATTACTGTGTATTTTATTTACCTGTGTAACTCTGGGAATGTATGATATTGACATGGCCACTAATTGTAATTGGGTATGCTTAAGCTCTCAAGTTTGTTGTCTCTTAAAGACTATAATATCTTAAGTGGTTGATGATGAATAAAGTTAAAACAGTTAATTAATAAAGTTTTAATATGTTTTTGTTGAAATGAAAATAAAATAAACATTTAAACTCTAGTTGATAAAATGACATCTGACAGTTTTATTTTTTTATAGGTTGATATTTATCCATGCAGTCTTTACTTTTTTGATAAATAGTTTCCTTCATCATCCTCATTTATATACAAATATATTAATTTCTCTTAAATAAGAAACATTTTAAGTACATAAGACATCGTATTTTAAATTTTAGATCAAAAGTATATTTTTTTAAAATTTACTGAAAACGGGACAACTTGAATATATTTTAATATAAGTTTATTTTAACCCTAAACATGAATGAAAATTACATGAATTAAAACCATTAATGATGCAAAATTTATTTGAAATGAATCATTTAAAAATAGGAGATGAGATTTTTTTGAAACATTTTTCTTTAATTCACTGTAACCACATATTTCACGTATTTTACAGACACAAAAAAACATTCTCCGTGAGAAATACATAATAAACACAATCATCACTCATTTCTAGTCTTTGGGTACAAAAAAATTACCAAATATGGTACTGTACTTTCCTCATTTCACAACCTATGGTCCAACTAACCGTTGCTGGTTCAACTGGACGGAGGCATGCAGTCTCCACGTTTCTGAATCATGTGGAAGTGGATAATAAATAAAAATGTACAAACTTACTTATAATGGTTTGCGTTCTAATAGTTTTGGAAACGGAAAATCTTTCAACACAGGGTAATAATAAAATAATACAATGGAGGTAATAATAAAATATATGTAAATATTTGTTGCTGTTTTGTGCTATGTACATGCATACCTAAACTTACTTCTAAAGGGAATGATTACGCAATTATTACAGTGGTAAATTTTACAGAAAGTCATAGTATCTAATGTTGGTTGTCTTTGCTGTTGTGTACGCTGGCATGGAAACCGGTCTCCCAATCTGCAACGTAGTCCACTGTTCGAACCGAGCCGTCCGGTTCCACCAGAGAATATTGACCTGGATAAATTTATTTATACCTTTAGTTCTAGACTATTACAGCTGAGAGTATAGTTGCGTAATATTTTATTAAGTATTTAGATAAATTTTTCATCAAAGGGTGGATTAAAAAATTTACTGATTATACTTACTATTATTATATAAAAATAAATTGATAATACTCTTGAGTAACACAGATGATTCTGTTAGTCCTCGATTTTAATTTCTTAAACATTAAGTAAGATCTGTTATAACACCGATTAATGGACACAAATTTAAAAGGTAATGTTTATGCGGCGTAAAGTTACATTTTGTGCTATTAAGAAAAATTTAAAAGGTCGAATGAATTAAATTTCTTTTAAATTTAATTGTAACCTTTAAAATTGTTTCGTACCTTTCACGACATCACCGTCGCGTTCTTCCTTTTGTTGTTTAATATCACCAGTATGAGGATCATTCACTCCGTACTCGAAGGCATATCGTGGATGAGCGTCCTGTATAAAAAATATTGTATTTATTTTTTTTAATAAAATTTTACGATGATTGAATAATAATAGGTTTTTTTCTCGAACCTATAGCCAAAATGCAACTGCCAAAAACATGTTATTAGCGTATACTAACAAATAGCTTTTAGGTATCAGGTTAGGTTTTATTGAAGTTTTAGTCAATATTACTAAACTCTTTATTGTATGATTTGACCGAAAAGCTTTCCAACAATTTAAATAGACAAGTTATAACATAGTTATTAGTTAAGCGCAATACACATCCACAGGGCAAGCTTGCCTATTGTAGGGCCATCGGAAAATCGCTTTGATGTATGTTTTCGTTTTAAAATACATGAATATAAAAGCTATAAAACATCGGCGTAATGAACATAAATAAATTAATGTTTTCGAAAAAAAAATCAACAATAAACAAATCCTCAGATCATTTTTAAAGAAATTTGCAGTATTACTATTTAGGAACAATAATTATGAAACGTTGTTTTACTTGATATTTCATTTACGGTCTACGCTCTCTCTTACGCCTTTCAATCAATCATTACTGCTTACAGTCCTTAAAACTGACTCATAATGTTCATATAACTCTTATATAATAACATGTAAATGTGAATAACTAAAGCCAGTGCTAAATATTTCAAATGTTCAAAGACCTACTTAATATTCCTGTTTTGATGTAGACGAAAATGATGATGTCAGAACAGTTCTCACAAGCGCAAGCCTAAACTAAACCCTAAAGATCATTCAAATTGATATTTAATATCGGCACCAATAATTATGAATATTATTAAGACTGGACTGGATTTCGTAAGCTTACTCCAAAACTTTCTGAATAATTCTTAACAATGTATTTACTTATTTAAAATGATTTTTTATTTATAAAAACATAAAAAAAATCTGATTAAAAACTATGATAATAGATTAGAAAGGATAATTTAAAGATTTCCTAAAACAGGAAACTATGTTAACGAGTGTCATTCTAACCAAAATAGTTCAAATGTTATGTGTGCTAGTTTTTGTTAGTCGCTTTCAAACCAATCGTGTTACTGATACCAAGTCTTAATTAAATGAGATTTTCATATTTGTTTTTTCTATATTAAATGTATATAGGTACATCATGTTGAGTATCACTTATTAGTCGCAAATAATAAACTAATGGACTGTGTGAAATAGATCCGGATTAAAGCAATGTACATAAAGTCTTTGTTAATCTGTACAAAACTATAATATTATTCTTATATTGGCATTAAAACCTTTATAGTAGTATAACAGAATAATATTATCAATATAAATAAAACAAATAACATAAAAAGATCTCTGTTAGACCTTTTGCGACATGATATCGTGTGTAAATCTAAAGCTCTGTTCATTTACCATATATATATGGATGTAGTTAATTACGGCTGTTGAATGTCATTGACTTCACAGGCAAGGACTAGGTATTTCACGAATGTCTGGGAAACGTTTTATTGCTTTCAAATAATACAATAACTGTATTACTGAGTTATTAATAGCTTATTGAGTAATAAACTGTAACTGTTACATAATCTTAATAATAATCAAAATAGATTTTGGGCAAATGCTTTTTCATGTATATTTACAGTTAAAAAAATTACTTAGCAACTTTCGGCACTTATTACTTGATAAAGACTTAAATTTTTATCTAAGATTAACAGTTAGCTGAAGCTGCATTAACAAAAAATTAATATAATGATTGAATTTGCTTTTTACGTCAAACAATGAGTTTAGCACCTTAGCTTAAGTTATTACCGTTTTACCAAAAGAGATATAGTTCACATAATTACGATAACTTGATAGGAGTAATAATTAATGTGTTTCACATAAATCAAATCGAATGTACGAAGTGTCGGAACCGTCATCTGCACGATGAATGACCGATGTGATTATATTACGTTGTAAAATTGCAGGGCTGTGAAGTAATGCATATGTGAAGTAATATCCCGGGGTGTAGTGATTAGTTGTGCGTTTTTTTAATTATATCGATTAGCAGTTTGCAATATTGTATTTACCTAAGTAATGTACTTACATTACTTAGGTAAATACAATATTAGCAATGAAATTAAATACACTTGTATTTAATTTCATTGCTAATCAATCGGTTTTTATATTAACAAATGCCACAAATGTTGGAAATAAATATGTTTGAATTAATAATAAAAGCTTAAGTAAGAAGATAATTTGACGTCGAAAGTGTGGTATTCCGTGATTTTATACCATACATTCTTAACATAATTTTATACGGTTAATTTTTTTTATAAATGTTCTCGAAACTCATGTCAGGTAATTGCAATAGTTCATATTTTTTTAATCGATATTAATGTTGTAAATCATGTATATGTTGTAGGTAACAAATACAGGAACCTGTTGTATTAATAACGTAACGTATCTGTATTCATTTCTTATATTTACGCGATTATTACACATTTATTAAAATGTCGGAATAATCAAATAAATTAAATAAACGTGATAAAATCCGTAAAATAAACTTTTGAGAAATGAGTAACGGAACTACGTTAGATTCTTGATTTCTATGCTGATAAGGAGCTTCTTAAGTAGCGGAGTACCTACTGGTTAGTTTAGTTAAAACTTAAATAAAAATTAAATGTACACATATAAATAATCAAATGTAAGAAGGTTTGTGACTTGGAATTACCTATTACTTTAGAGTTGATGTCATGCAAGTTAAAATTTAGTCAAAAATTTTATGAAAAACTTACGTAATTCTCCAAAAACTCCGTATGAACGTTTTTGACTCCGAAAGAAGCTTGCTTGTGTATTGCAACATTGGGGGC